>OV743312.1:11230000-16030000 GCA_928268935.1 Lasiommata megera
ATCCGATCAATCTGATCGAAATGGACTCGTTTATTTTTGCAAAAAACTCTTGCTATATAAATATAGTAAACAGTAGGTAGATTACGAAGACAAGTAAAATTGTTTTCAACGCACTTCAAGTAAGCCATTCAGTGCAATCTCACCCGATGGAAAATGATGATGCAAAGAAGAGGCTTATTTATAAGGGGCATTGCAGTTTAAAATCCATATTTCTTATTGGTTTCTGTGGGACATCTTTGGTAGACATCGCTGTTTAGCGACAAGGCCTTTTTTCTTTTCTATGTGTGTGCGTGTGTGTGTGTGTGTGTGTGTGTGTGTGTGTGTGTGTGTGTGTGTGTGTTTCTTTGTTGTCTTGTGTTTCTTCATTTCATCGCTAAGTCACTTGGCGGTTAGTCTTTTTCGGTTAGTCTATACTATCCACGGCTAAAGAATGTTCATAAAATATTTTTACCTCTTACTAAAAGACTACAGCCCTCAACACTGTGCAACGGAGGTCGTCATCCATACGTATACGCCTGTAGTAAAATAAGTAAAAAATGTGAAATGGCTATCGATTTTAGCACCTGCAAAGCCTTATAATAACGTTGCTAATCTGAAAGCCTGAAACGCTGTATTCTTTGATGAACTTCACTCTCAAACTCCGTTTTACAATTTCGTAGTAAAATATCATTTACTAAAAGCGAGTTTACGAACTAAGTTCTATGTTACACAAGCAGTACATTAAACAAGCATCAAACACCAATCTGAAATTTAATCATACATTGCATTTCCATCGAGAAATTGTGCCTATCGTTCCGCGAATCTTGCACTCTAAATAATCACTCTCGATGTTTCAGATTCCCGTTCGGCATTGATCGTTTAAAGTGTTCTATTATGCAGTAAATTAGGGAATCTCCTGTTTCATTTTTCACAAGCAGGGTTGCGTGCTACTGTGACTGAAAACATGCCCCTAGTTAATTGAAATACGTTAGCAAGGACATTTTATTATGATGTCAACCTTTGAGTAATTTATTCGACGAAATTTGCCAGTATATATTACTTTCTAACTTTGGTTTACCGATTGATAAAAACAGATTTCACTTAAAAAATCTGTCACATCTTTTCTGAACGATTGAAGAACCGATGTTTAAATTTTATCAAATATTGATACTTACATTTTTTATATATTATCCCACTCAGTAGCTATTAAACGCGACTTTTCTATTTTCCCGCGTTTCAGTTTTATTAAAACCACGCTGTGACTATTATTTTTGATAACTAAAAAATATCCGATGAGTAAGTTTTTCTTCAAGACGCAAGCTCCCTATGCAAAATATTGTTTTCGTTTTTCAGTTAACAAAGTTTATTTAAATCTCGTACGATGGATCTCCGTATTATTTTTCGGAATAAAAATGTATTTACTTCTCTCTCTAAGATAAAAGGTTTGGATTCTAGTCGTACGAATAGTTGTGGTTAAGGCGACCTCGTAATCAGAGTCCGGTGGTTCGATCCTGGGCGTTACTTGCTTCACGGTGAAGGAAAACATCGTGAGGAAACCTGCACGCCTGAGATTTCTTTATAATGTTCTCAAAGGTGTGTGAAGTCTGCCAATCCGCACATGGCCAGCGTGGTGGACTATGTCAAACCGTTCTCATATTGAAAGAAGACCCGTGATGTGTTGTGAGCCGACAATGGGTCGATCATGATGATGATGATGATGATGAGATACTCATTACAGCGGTAGGAATATGACTAGAAAAATGGAACAACCTCGAAAACCCATGAATTTATATTTATTACCGGCACATTCATGAAGCATAAAAAGTTTACGAGAAGGTGGAAAGACTGCAGCCATATTCTTACGCACAGTTTATGGGTCACCTTAAATAGAGCTTTAATTATACAGGGAGATTTATAGAGACTGCTAATGAAAATGCGGACGCAGCGTACTAACACCTGTAATTAAAATGTATATGGAAAAATTATGGGCGTACTCGATTATCATTTTAATACGATGTTTTACATATATACAACAATATATTAATTGTTGGTTGAGATTTATATTTTAAAAGCGGGTTAAACTTGCGGATTTATATATAACCCATTCGGGACCCAGTAGTTGAATTGCAAAGTTATATAATGTAGGTACCTACTTAGTTAATCATTCGACTGGCTCAAAAAAGATATAGTATATATAGATCCTTAAGATCCTTAGAGTCTTAAGTCTTAAAGAAATATTTTTTATTTAGAATGCTAAAATATTTGTTGGCGGAATGTGTTTGTCTAACTAGCCGCGCTCCAGACTATACCAGACTAGAGAAAATTGAGATATAATAAATTGACATAAAAGTTAGTCTCAAATTCACCCAGCCACCTTTAACTTATAAGACCGCAGCGGTCACCACTGCGTCATGGAGGTCGTCTAACTATATTGAAATATTATCATAAGTAGGTCTCATACAGACTTTTATAGGGTTCCCTGGCTGTGGCTATTAAAGTACACTAACCTTCATTTATCTGGCTCCTCGGGTGTCTCCTAGGGCTCAAAACTTCATAGAAAACTGTTCAACATCTTTATTAACGGCGTTTTTTCTTGTTTTCCATATTCCAGTTTTACTTCTAATTATTAATACAAAACACGATCGCAAATGATTACATGAAGATATTTTTAGATTTAATAATTGTAATTCAGTAAACCTTCTTGATATCAACGTGAAAAGTAATTATGATATTTACGATAGTATGTACCTAATTGTTGCAGATTTATTTCTCTCTTTTGAAAAGCCTAGAAAAATAGCTATTATCACTCCCTTTAAGATTATTTTTGAGGCCAAATTAGGTAAAGCCCGTTCAGCCATAAAAATGTACCAAAAAACAGAGTTACTTTCAAATTTATAATATTATAGTGGAGGTATGAATGGATGGTGTCTTCTGGATAAAAAGCTTTTAAATAAGTGGGTAATAATTGGTTATTTATTGGTTCATTAGTTTCAGAGTACGTACATAATATAACTATTACAAATAAAAAACCAAAGTAGCAAGTGTTTCCTTTTGGTAATGCAATAATCTAATATCTGGATAGTTTGGATTTTAATGTGCGTTGGTTAAACATGAAACCTCATTCGCGACTTAATTAAATCGAAGATGTTCATTAGAAACTTTAGCAGTTAATTATATCATACGAACTGTAGCGTACCTAAAGCACCGTGGCCACGAGAGATTGAGTTGCATTAATTTGAAAATACATCTTGAAACCTCTTACATTATTAAGTGTTAGAGCGAAATTAATAGGTCGTACTTTTCTACTGTGTTCTTGAGTAAAAAAACCTCAATTGCTTTGAAATGGCACATAGTATATGACATTTTACAATTTCCTTGAATATTACTGAAATATGAAAATGAATGTTTCTTTATTGTATCTACATTATTTTACTATTAACGGCAGTCTACTTCCATGTTTGAAAAAATCACAGCATATCAATAACACCTATCTACTTAATTAACCTCATTTCAGATAAGCTTAAGTAATGTTATATTCAACCTAATTATTTATACCATGAACTTTTGGTTTCATTTGTGCCTAATGGTGAATCCATCAAAAGACGATATTGACTTATGATGTTTGTTTCATGAAACGTCCTTTTCGCTTTTAGAGTTCAGTTTAACTTGAAAACTCCGCAATGGAGTAGATCAAACAAATAACTTATTACAGTTGCTGAACTCAGTTATCAAAAAAGTTTCTCATGACTGTCAAAAGTTGCAACATGTTTACGAGTTTCACCGTTTGTCAAATAAATGTGCTTTTATACATTTAAACGAAGTAAAATTCCAGATCAGGCAAGACAAACAATTTGCATGCATTTTAATAAGTTTTAATTTTGTTAAGTATATTTCAAAACACTAATAAAATATTAAAATAAACAACAAATATTTCACATGTCTAACTTTACTATTTTAGGGTTTAGTATTCAAATCTCGAACCTTATTATTTTGTCATGATGGTTTAATCGTTATTGGTAACTTTATTATTAATTCTAGGAACCAACAGTCATAATAAAGGTATAAAAAACAGAAATATCAAAGAACATTGACCAAAATAGTGTGCGATATTAGATTAGAACAAATAAATTGAATAAAATGAAGAAATTACATGAAGAAGAATAATAAATTAAATAACAATGGGTGTAGAAAGATTAGAGTTGTTGAGTATTATTTTATCAGGCTATTTTAGGCGTAACATAATTATAAATTGGTCAGCAAGGACGCTAATCTATTTTGGACAAAATATTCCTTTAAATTTAGGAAGAGAGAGATGAATAGGTTTTGTTTCGAACAATGAATATATTCTTTTATATATATTCTTTTTACAATTAATGTATTACATGCGTATATTATCCTAGATGAAGTAATGTGAAAACTTATGGTTAGCTATATGGGTATACTAAACAATCTTAGAAAGAAAATACAGCGTGCCAATGTTCTTATTGATGAGTTTATATAAAAGAATTTGACTGAACACGCCTGTTAGCCGCCAAGAGAGGAAATTCGGGATCAGTGGACATATTGTTATTATCCTGAGAAACATATTTAAGATGTTTTATAAAATGATTACGAACTCTGAGAATTCCAAACAGTAGAAGCATATTCCAAAACAGATCTTACAAACGAATTAAATAGAATTATGTATACAGAAGGTTGTACAGACTCCTTGGACAAATCCTTACATTCTGTAAGCGTTTATAGCTATAAAAAACTCACGTGTACATCAAAACATAGTTGAGAATGAAATAATACTCCAAAATCCTTAATCGAAATTATTCTGATCAATGGTCATCTTCCAAATGATCTTTATTAAATTACACATTTAAATATTAAAAACTAGGAAATTTACGGGTTCAGTAATTACAAGATCGATTCAGTTATGTAAGTTTTTGTCATCATAAGCAGGAAATCGAATATTCAAAAACCGCCATAAAATATTGATAATTATGACATTTCAATTTTTTTTAATACAAAACTGTTTCAAAATACACGAATATGATACATTATTATAATTAACTCACAAAATTAGTTTTTCAATAACATTAACCAACTAAAGTGCTTAATTAATGAGTAAAAAAAAGGCATATTTATTTAATTATTGTATTTTTACATGTGGTCTTTAAATATATATAAACCGTCGTCATTGGGAAGTTTTTAAAATATGTATCTAAGTTTAAGAAAAAATGTGTATGCAGTAATAGTGTACCTTCCGAATACTAAATGAGGGTAAAAAATAATGGACCCATTCACGATATACACTGGATATTTGGTATAGTATTTAGAAAAGTTATTTTTTTAGAAAATATTTGTTGTTGTTATAAATAAAAAAAACTTGTGTTTGCGTATTTTTTGCAAAATAAAAAAAAATCCCATTAAACTTATCTTATTCGGAGTTTGAAAAATGCCAGATCTCGCCTTAAATTTCATTTCTCTTTTAAATAGATTGTCGTAACTTTATTAAACGAGAGGATCTTTTAAATAAACGTATTAGACATAATGGAAGAGTATAATTTAGATTAATAAAATAGCTTTATCTTGTTGAGTCCCCGTTGTCTCTTTAAACTGTAGGCGAACTTTTGTTGCTTTGAAATTCTGTAAGTACTATAATTTTATTACTGTTTGGGAAAACCCAGTGATCTCAAACTTTTGAACTTTATGCATTGATTTGTGAATCAGACAGCGATGTATGTGAATCACCAAATGAACCAATATAATATCATCATCATGATCAACCCATTGCCGGCTCATTACAGAGCTCGGGTCTCCAATCAGACTTCACACGTCTGTAAGAACATTATGGAGAACTCTCAGGCATGCAGGTTGGTTTTTCTTCACCGTAGAAACGAGTGATATTTTAATTGCTTAAAAAAAACGCATATGACTCCGAAAAGTTAGAATTGCGTGCCCGGAATCGAACCTTCGACCTTTGATTAGGAGGCGAATGTGCTAACCACTAGGCTATCACTAGCACAACCAATATAATAAAGTGACCATCTACCATTCACATGTAGGTAAGATATGCATAATGGATCATTATTTCCCCCAATAATTTATTAGCGTTACAAATATGAATGGGTTTTAATTTAATAATTTAAGGCCGCATAAAGATAACAATTCTTGAGAAGTGTGTTGTCTTAATTATTTGTGTTATCTATGTTTGTGTAAGGAATAACTATTTGCGATTTGAACTATCTCTTTTTTAAATTGCGCTTTAGTTAGGCATCGTCTAATTGATAAAGCGTTTAATGAGAAAGCCCACAATAAATGCTTAGGCATCGGGTAATGCCCGTGAAACCTGCTGGTAAAAATAACATATCGCTCTTATTTATTCTTTGTTCAATCTATTCAGTAATGAGCACTAGTTTTCTTAGAGGTATTGTTATTTTTTTTTTAACAGAATTCTAGTATTTAGGCAGGTTTTTGGGTTGCGTGGCTGGAGAGTGCCAACTGGTCTTAATTTTATAATTATAAATCCTATTAATTGTAATGAAAAGAGCACAAAAAATTTGTTTAAACTTTCACTGAATACTCTACAAATATTGAAGAATAAACGAGTAAATCTTTATTACGGCTTCGTGATACGGACCTCGTGTATAACTTGCACTTAGACGGTCTTTAGATTAAATTGATGCAGGAAACCCATTGGATAACACAAAGTAATATTTGCTTACACTTACGTATCTTATTAGGAAATATAAATAGTTTAATAATAAAATCCAATATAATTTAAGGCATGTATATAGCGCTAATTTTCTAAACACGCACAGATTTTCGTGTAAAACTGAATCTCGAATGGTAATTTAACTCTAATTATAGATGGAACCTCGCGTCCCGCCGTGCCATTTTAACACCGATCAATAATGTACTATACAAAATCTAATTAATTAAATATTGAATTCAACTTATAGTATACTACTCGTTACCTAAACTAAGACTTATATTGTGAAATAGATTCCTTTTCAGAACATTGGTCTTTTTATTAGTCATCATCATCATGAACAACCCATTGCCGGCTCACTACAGAGCACGGGTCTCCTCTCAATATGAGAAGGGTTTGGCCATAGTCCACCACGCTGGCCATGTGCGGATTGGCAGACTTCACACGTCTTTGACAACATTATGGAGAACTCTCAGGCGTGCAGGTTTCCTCACGATGTTTTTCCTTCACCGTCGAAGCAAGTGATATTTTAATTTTTTTAAAACGCACATAACTCCGAAAAGTTATAGGTGCGTGCCCGGATTCGAACCGCCGACCTCTGATTAGGAGGCTGACGCCCTGACCACTAGGCTATCACCGCTTCACTAGGCTATCACCGCTTCATTTTTATTAGTAAAATAACGTAAATAGACGCCGAATTCATGAGTGAAACGTACTTTTTGACGAGTGAAATTCCACCGTCTTTATTATTGACCGAAGCACTTTCAACGTGACAGCTACCTACTCACCTTTGTTTATTTGTCTGGGCGTTTCTATATAGTAAGTTACAAGCTATACTTATAACGAAATAATTAATGAAAAAATTACTAAAGCCAATGTCCATAATTATTATTTAGCTGATTGAACGGAAGTAATAGGTATGCCTATTAAAATTTAAATTACCAATGTCGAATTTTCACGATTACTTTCGGATGTGTGTTATTTTAATAATTAAGTTTACGTTTAATTACTGTATAAAATTTTAATTACAGTAACAATTATGGTACTTCGAAAATTTTGCATGCCATTCGTAGTTGATTGTCGCTTAATATTTATTAAATTTAAATTATACTTAATAATGCAATTATGTAAATAAAGGATTCATTATGTGGTTATTAAGATTAAATATGGGTGTGTCGACGTACGAGTATAAATAAATACCTACTTTAGTCTTTAAAATCACGTCCCTTTTAAAAACATTGGCACCTATTTCGTTTCAAATTTTCAGATTAGGGCTCGATATAATTAATCGCTGCTAATCTTATTTTCCCCCTTGGCATATTAATGTGAGGAGGGTTAACGTTTGTTGTTATGGCAGAGATCCGCCATTTTGAATTTTAGTAAACGGTCTCAAGTATTTTTTGAAGTTTTTTTTCTGTAAGTAAAGAAGACACGAAAAAGATTATATGGTTCCGAATCAATAATTAGTTTATTTTTTATTTTACGCAATTACGCTATAAAAACAAATAAGAACCTTATGATGATAAAATAAAATTTGATAATTAATCATCTAAAAACAGACCTATATGGAACAATTACGGAAACAAATAACCCGCTCAAAAACTAAACTTTATTCATGGCAGTTTCTCAAGTATTATTTGGCTTGCAAATATGAAAAAAGCCCATACTTATAAGGCAACTAGTACGCAAATTATTTCCTAGAACAAAGATGAAATCAGAGCCAATATGTCATTGTTGCGAGCAATTTTAAAAAGGAAACAAAAGAAAATTTTCAAAAGAGATAATTGAAATACATCGCAAATAGTTATGAAAGGTTACGTTGATATGCAAAATTAATTTGTTTTAAAAAGGCCAATACAAATTGAATTACATAAATCCTCATGTCATTTCTTTAGTCTATGAATAAATAAATATTTAATGTATTTTAATGTTTTTTTTTTCAAGTTGTTTGCTCGGACCCTACGATACAGGTATTCACCTAGTGTGGGGTCCACTGGCTAATATAAAAAAATAAAATAAAAATCTTTATTGAGAGAACACTTGAGTCATACAGAAAAATGGCAAGGACGGCCCTGCATTAGTATAAACTGTGTAAATATATTTATATAAAAAAAAAAAAATGTATGGAATAGCTGTTTCTAACAGAGATCTTTGACTGTTATTGTTTAATTTTTGTAAGAATTTCTATGTATTGTCTCAAAATATTGTAATATCTTAGTTAGTTAGTTAAATAAAAATACATTTAATACATTATTATTATTTCTTAATGCCTTACCTCCGACCTATGATACAGTTAAAACAAGAATAAGGTATGTGTCCAACATACATCCGTCTCGTTTTAACACTAACTGTGGCTGAGTAAAGTCAATGTACGTGTTCCATAGATATCAGACTGGGTATACCACAGGCATTCATAATGCATTGCGTTGCGTTGTGGTCTGACACTATATGGCGCTTACCCATCACACCACCGACGCTATATTACGTGACAAGAACCAAATGTTTGTATTCTCTGTGGCTAAACACACAATGGTCTATTTTTCCTCATCTGGATTATAAGTAGGCACACAAATTGCAGGTTTTTCACTCGCAGAAATGCTGTGCTCTTACAGCGGCAAATAATGAAACTGGGGCAAGCACTAGTGAAAAATCGTAACGAAAAAACTTGAGGAATACACGACTCGACGTTCTGTTTCGAGTGCGCAAAAACTATCATAAATTATCATTCCCACTACATATTTAGAGTTTTCAAACAGTAAAATGTCAAAGTAAACTAAAGTTACGCATTTCTATTCTAAAAATATTTACGAAAACAAAGCCAATAGTGCTTATTCTATAGTCAAAAGAAATATTCTAAAAGAAATACAATGTTATTTGAAATGATTCATGAGAAAAAGTATATTGCATTGCATTCTTCAGATCAATTTATTTATATATTTGTGTACGAGAGAATGACCATATGTATTAGGATAATTCAGTAGACTACTCGAATGTTTGCGAAAAACCTATGACGATTGTAAAGGAACGAAAGTTATTGCAATCCTTTCTTAAGTTACGATAATTAAAATTATTGCTAGGTTACAACATAAATGTTCACCGGGTGTTCAGCAAATCCACCGAGTGGGACATGCTGTGGTGGTTTTTAGTTCGGGTACACCCCAACGATAAGGGGGGAAATCCCACATAAGCATCCCACATAAGCATCATAAGGGGGAGGTAGCCTTAAAGCTTTTCCACCACGGCAAAAAAGAAAAAAAAGGTTACAACATAAATGGCTGGGCTCTAGCTTTTCAGGCTTTTAAGTATTTAACTATTTTTTAATCAAGCTTGGATGGTTGCAGATTGCAAAAAATATCTTAGTTACCTATTATCAGTACCTTTGACATCGCACTTGGTAATCCTACGACAATGTTAATAAAGTTTTTTCAGCCGCCATAAATTATCCTATATTCCTATATTTCCAATATCATAAATTCCTATATATATATTACAAATGTGAAAGTGTTTGTTACTTAATCACGCAAAAACGGTTGAACGGATTTTTGACATGGAAAAGAACAAAGGCTACTTTTTATCTCGATTTCTTAAGTAGTTCCCGAGGGAAAATTTAAAAATTGTTTACGAGCTACGTTCGTCTAACCGTAGCTTTGAAATTTGGTACGCATGTCACCTATGCTATGGAAAAGGACATGTATTTTCTATACCGATCTCTAAAATAGTTCCTGTGGGAAAAATAAAAATTGTTAACGAGCGAAGCTTTAGACCCAATTCTGAAGTCCGCGCAGCGAAGTCGCGGACAGAAGCTAGTATATGTATATATTACAAATAAATATACGCGGTATCATAGGTCACTCATTATTTTTATAAAATCATTAGTCGCTGCCGATCCGATTCAAGTGGTGCGTTCTTGATATAAGCGTAATCGAGTTTTATTATTGTAAAATGTTTTTGTATTCTATATTTTATTCCTAAAAATACTAAGCAAACTATTAGTTATTTAGCAATTTCTCTTATTAACGCAAATATATTGCACTGTTGCATTATAAAGTTGGAGGTCCTGGGTTCGATTCCCAGCTCAAGTCTGGTCTGGTCAAAGACGTGTCGCCAAGCGATTTAGCGTTCCGGCATGTCGTTTAGAAACCAATTAGGAGTATGGGTTTGCCATACCCTAACAGGTTAGCCCGCTACCATCTTAGACCGCATCATCACTTATCATCAGGTGAGATGCCGTCAAGAGCTAACTAACGTGTATAAAAAAAGAGCTGTTGGATTTAGCTTTCCATTGAGTGAGGTCAAAGGTTGGTTATCTATGCAACCGTTTCTACTCATGCAAAGTTGTGTAGCGGATAGTATAACTAGGAAGATAAGATACGCGGTAGCTTTTCGAGACAAATGCACGGCTCGAGTATGTCTACACTCGGTACAATAGCGTGCTATATACGTAGCACGACGTGCACTCATCTCTGGGGAGCTACCTCGTTAGTAAGTATCATGCACGCATCTCTTATAAAACAAAGCTTTTCTAAGCACCTTTCCACTAGAACGATAGACGAACTAGACTAGCGCGATAGCGCTGTTGGTTCATTTCAGATACAGCCACACAAGCACGCTAACCTTTCTCTGGTAGAAAACCAGAGTTAACACCAGAGATTTTAACGATAGTTTTTTTTTAAATTACACCGCGGGTGAACGAGCAGACGGTTCACCCGATGTTAAGTGATGACTGTCATTTGTGAACATCTGTAGTAGGTACGAGAAGAACCACCGTTGCCGGCTGAACTAATCATCCTATTCCCTTTTTACTCGGCTTCAGACCGAACGCTACTACGCTTTACGCTACGCTTTATATATAATATAATATATAAATATTTTGCCATTACCCTCATCTATTATTTACTTTCCCCAAGGGTTGTCTGGAAGAGATTGCTTAAGCGATAAGACCACCTTCGCACACTCATGTGTTAAGTGTTCCGTGTTGTTGTTTCTTTAAAAATTGTGTGCAATAAAGAGTATCTATCTATATATCTTAATTTCTTGGCGGTATGTTTGGAACGAGAAAAGCAACGCGTCACTGCCAAAGCCTCCCACCAGACCAGACCAGAGATAATTGAATTGTCTCAGACGGAGATCGAACCCTCCTGCTTGTAAACCACAGCGCTAGCCAGGAATAGAATCATTATCTCCATAAATATAGTTCTAAGGTCAAGTTCTACTAACATTTGAACCAGATTAATAAAAAATATTATAAATAAAGATATGCAAATTATTAGAAACACATATACAATATAGTATTTTTTTATAATTCCTATTGGATCAAGCTTTTGATTGTATTTTCGTTTAGATTGTTCACTCCTAGCCAAAACTCCTATACTGAGTGAATAAATGCTTTTTTTATTATATATATTATGTAAATCAATAAGCTGTAAGCTGGAAGCTGTGATAGCCTAGTGGTTAGGACATCCGCCTCCTAATCAGAGGTCCGGGGTTCGAATCCAGGTACGCATCTCTAACTTTTCGGAGTTATGTGCGTTTTTAAGTAATTAAAATATCACTAGCTTCAACGGTGAAGAGAAACATCGTGAGGAAACCTGCACGCCTGAGAGTTCCCCATAATGTTTTCAAAGGCGTGTGAAGTCTGCCAATCCGCACATGGCCAGTGTGGTGGACTATGGCCAAACCCTTCTCATATTGAGAAGAGACCCGTGCTCAGTAGTGAGCCGGCAATGGGTTTATCATAATGATGTAAATCAACATAAACAATAAATAAAGATATGACGATATTTTATCTAAGGCAATGTATTGCTGGTATAGGAGTAAGTATTACTACTAATTTATCTGTGACATACAATTTTCTTCGTGACAAATGTCTAATGTTCTCGTTTTCGTCAAGTTAACCCCTGG
Organism: Lasiommata megera; assembly: GCA_928268935.1. Taxonomy (NCBI): domain Eukaryota; kingdom Metazoa; phylum Arthropoda; class Insecta; order Lepidoptera; family Nymphalidae; genus Lasiommata; species Lasiommata megera. The sequence goes on from OV743312.1 coordinate 11,242,581, forward strand.
CCTACTTTTTACACGTCGTTGCGTCATTATAAACGTCTCGAAGCGCTACTATCTCGCGCTGACTTGTTGAAATTTTGGCAAAGTCCTGTATCTAACGCTTCGACTTCATTAAATTGAAACGTAAGAAGTACAACTTTCTCTTCAAAAGGCGGCACTTTGTCATGATCTGTTTCTGTCGGAACCTTAATAATATAATCTTGATGGTTCCTTTTTATCTTTTATTTATTATTTCTTGTTCAAAACGATATTCGGGACTGATTTAACATGAAGATACAGAGACGCGAAAGTTGAGTCTTTATTTCAAAATATGATAATTTGTTTCAAGAGCATTTTTCATACAATACAGGTCAGCCCTTGACGGCTATCTCACTTGGTGGTAAGTGATGATTTAGGGATATGGTAAACCCACACTCATAATTGGTTTCTACGCGACATCATGCCGGAACGCAAAATCGCTTGGTGACGTCTTCGACGGTAGGGTAGTAACTAGAGTCTGGTCTGGTCAGACTCGAGCCGGGAATCGAACCCAGGACCTCCAACTTTATAATGCGACAGCGCTCGCACTGCGCCACGGAGGTTATCAAAAGCTCCTCCCTCCATAACAAACTACTCTCGTAAGGTAATCGTCATAATATTTTATACCTTTTACTTTATGGTATATAAGTGGAATAAGGCATTCCACTCGAACAGGTCTCCTGTCATAAAAGTCCCGCAATAGAGTATTGTTGTTGGGCTAAGGTTTAAGAGTTATCATCATGTAGGTCCCAGCAATTATCACATAAACCTGGAGCTTAACCTTGGCTTTCTCCGTAAGCAATCAAATCAATTGTCACAAATTATTATTTATTTAACAAAAAAACATTTACATATTTTATATAATAATTCAACGGTGAAGGAAAACATCGTGAGGAAACCTGCACGCCTGGGAGTTCTCCATAATGTTCTCAAAGGCGTGTGAAGTCTGCCAATTCGCACATGGCCAGCGTGGTGGACTATGGCCAAACCCTTCTCATATTCAGAGGAGACCCGTGCTCTGTAGTGAGCCGGTAATGGGTTGATCATGATGATGATGATATAATAATTAGGTGTACCTAATCATAAACTCGTAACTTGAGTTTTTCTGTATACCAGAGCCTTCGACAATAAGTACTTACACAAACACCCTAATCTATATAATACTTAGTTAAAAACTAAATAATTACTACTTATAAACTAACATCCTTGAATTTAATATATAAATAAAAAACATAACATAGTGATTACACGAGTAGGTAACTATATAATTAAAAATATGTACCTACATGCAAACAATGTGATCAAAAATGCAACAGTCATATTCACACAAGCTAGCAAATATAAACCACGAATAAATAAATATTCAATACAGAGGATGTCTGTCTATTAATACAAGATTAAAGTCAATGCTCGTAATAGATAATAAATATACTGTAAAATATGTGTATTTTCACGTCTTTCAATACGCACGGATTTACGTTAACCACCGCAGGAAATCTCTGATTATATCGAATCGTGTGGATCGTAGTTTAATATTTTTATCTGTGACCAACGTTCATTAAGCCAGCATGGTTCATTAGAAAGTGGCGAAGTACTCTGTTTTACATCAATCTCTCAAGTGAACGGACAACCCTGTAATAGTAGATCCCTTGCTGCCTTTCTTTTTTGCTGTTTTTACATTTAAGATCAGATTAGACTGTTATGGCTAGACTTTATATTCTAGTTCAAATTTTATACATTCTATGATCCCCCCCCCCCCCCTCCCGATTCTTTGATTTCTTAACATTTCTTGTAGCAAAAATTATTTCCGAAGCTTTAAAGTATTAATAATAATCAGAACAAAATACAGGAGTTTTAAGGATTTCTTACCTTAAAGCGAGCCACATGTATTTACGTCCGTCTGTCAGCGGACTGTATCTCATAAACCGTAAAACTTTTAAATTCAGCATCGACTCAGTTGTGATTAAAATAAATAGAGATAATACAGATAAAAATGATTTATTTTCGTATCCAGTTAAACCATGATTAATGTAGGACAAGCGAGATAAATCAGCCGGACAACTATATAATCTCGTGTCAACTTGAAAAAATATCTAAAGTGATCTGACCTGATTCTGAACGTTATAAGCGAGGATTTTATATACGAAAAGAAAGAAAAATAGACTCGTCGTCTCATTCACGCTGTAACAATACTGTGGATCATTTCTTTTCCGCATTCTCGTCCAAAAAGTCGTTAGAAGCTAAGTCGACATTCATGTCGTTGAAGCTGCTTTTTAAATTGAAAAAAAAAACCATACTAGTATGTATACCTACCTACCTACGGGTATATTTTTTGAATCAAAAAGTATAACAACACAGGAATTAGCAAGATAGGGGCTCGAATTACGGATCTACTACACTTTTTTCGATAATTCTATTGTGACCTAAAGCTTTATAGGTAATAGATTTCAATGCCTCTGGAGAATCTGTTAAAAATAAAATTTACAGCATTTTTATAGTTATTAGTATAGCTTATTATTATTGGTCAATAGTAAAAAAAACATTTCAATTAAACCCCTTAGCCATATTGTTATAAAACGTTGGGATGGTTAGTAATCTGCTCGGTTTGAGAGTAAACTAAAACAAGAAAGTAACTAGGTAAAAAAAACATGTCTGCCGTGATTTAAAATTTTTAATTGAGTTCTTCACGTGCGTTGAATATTGCACGATTTTTAAACTTTTGGAAGCTGAACCATAAACTTTAGTTTTTTTTTATTACAAAACTCGGCTCGACAACTATGGCTACTCGGGATTATGCAAGGATTCTAACGATATTAACATGATATAACTATGTTCACCCTATATTAAACACCGAAGTTACGAGGGTACCAAACGCGCCCTAATCTCAGAAGAAGTCCACAACAAAGCGTAAGGTAAGTATTCGTACCATCTCACATTACCACTTAAAGCTATTTAATTATAATGCACGTGGAGCAATTAATTAAACTATACATTTGTAATTATATCATAAAACACTCTTTATTTAAACTGCGAGACTCGATTCCTGAACTGTTGTAACTACTTACAAATTTGAACGTAACCCACGGTGGGCGAGCCCGAATCTCACTTGACCGGTATTTTTTTTAATGAAATAATAATATTAACGACCCACGAATTCGCAGTGCAGTAATTAAATTACGTGTGTGGAAGAAAGTGAAAATAATTCGCACGTAGTACGTACGTTAAATATGCGATTAGCAATAATTAGTGAAAAAAGGCAAATACGTTTAAAATATTAGCTGGGAAGTGTTTATAATATGGTTAAGTCAACCCTTGTGTTCAGAGACGTGTGCGGAACCTTTGGCAGAACGTATTTATTTAGGTCAAGATTGTTTTTGCAGCAATATCGCAGTTTAATATATAATTAGATCGTACCTATACCTTTTTTATCCTCTACAAGTTAGCACATGACGGCTGTCTGACCTGGTGGTAAGTGATGATGCAGTCTAGGATGGTAGGGGGTAACCTGTTAGGGCTATGGTAAATCCACACTCCTCATTGGTTTCTATGCGACATCGTGCCGGAAAGCATTTAGCTTTATGGTATGCCCACACTCCTAATTGGTTTAATAATGCCAGAACGCTAAATCGCTTGGCGACACGTCTTTGTCGGGAGGGCGGTAACTAGCCACGGCCCTAGCCTACCACCAGACCAGACTCGAGCAACAGCAGCGCACGCGCTGCGCCACGCAGGTCGTAAAGGAGGAGGTACCTATACCTCAAAACCTCAAAAAGCGGTGATAGCCTAGTGATTAAGACTTCAGCTCCCTTTTTAAGGGGAACTGCCATATACTTTTACAAAAAAAAAGGAATACGCTTTTTGCGATCCATCGCAGATGCCAACACGCTTGCAACTTTCACATATATCAAGAAAATGGTCGCTTCACGCTTCTGCACTCTAAGTTTTCACAAGAACCGTTCTTGTGATTTTTGGTATCTATATTTTATTCTTTGAGACAACTTAGCTATATATCTTTAAGATAAAGACTTAGAAATAGTTGCACGTATTTAGTCGTGAAAATATATTACACCCACTTCTTCTGAATATTGAATTCTGTACTTTGATATAAGTTATTGCTTCTAATTTGATGGTACTTTTACTACTGCCATTAAATTTGCTGTGATGGCCTAGTGGTTAGGATGTCCGCCTCCTATTCAGAGGTCGGGGGTTCGATCCGGCCACACACCTCTAACTTTTCGAAGTTATGTGCGTTTTTAAGCGATTACAATATCACTTGCTTCAACGGTGAAGGAAAACATTGTGAGGAAACCTGCATGCCTGAGAGTTCATGTGTAAAGTCTGCCGATCCGCACATGGCCAGCGTGGAGGACTATAGCAAAACACTTCTCATATTGAGATGAGACCCGTGCTCTGTAGTTAGCTGGCAATGTTTGGCTAGCTCACTACAGAGCACGGGTCGGGTCTCCTCTCTTTTGGTTATGTTTGTTGTGGGCTTCTTTTTAGGCCAGGATTTGAAACCGTCAATGCCATATATTTATGATAACAAATGTAATTAATTATCATAATTTAAAGGAGAATTTTAAACAGATTAGTATGACTGACTTTGTACTTCTGTTTCAGGTGGAGGGTAGGGAGCGCGGGGCGCGCGGCTCGGGGTAATGCCGGTGCGCAAGGGGCTGCTTGCGCCCCAGAATACCTTCCTCGATACTATTGCCACACGCTTCGATGGCACGCGTGAGTATACCTTATTGTACTCTTAATATGCAACCTTAACGGGTCTCACGCATACTCACTTATATCCAGCTGACCCTGTTGTAATCACGAACTGAATAGACATACGTTCTCCTTTTTAGGTGTGGTATTGGGTATGGTTAAAGTTTATATCAAGAAGGAGTGCTGAAGGTTTTTTAACCTAACCTATATTTATATAGTTACACTTAAAGGATACATAATATAAATAAATATAAAACATTATCTAAATACGTCGTTATATTTTGAATGATAAGCATTTTAAAAATTTTAAGGAGTTTTCACAAAATCGGCTATAAATGTAATTCGCACTGATTATAATTGTGATACACCACATCACAAAGAACTAGTTAAGAATTGAATATAGGTATGATTAGTATAGTTCTCAAACAGCTTAAGGGCAAGGGGCCAGGTGAGGACGGAGTCTCAGCAGAAGTCCTGAAATCGGGTGGAAAACCAACACATAAAGTCCTTCAGTGATTGATTAATTCCGAAGCAAGTATCAAGCAATTATCATTTATCAACCTTTATTTCCATGAAACCACTATTGTTTTCTTCTGGAAAAGATGACAATACCTTGCTCAAGAACTAGATACTCATCTTGCTACTCAGCCATGTCTACATGTTGTTCTCGAGAGACATTACGAATCGTCTCGCTAACAGATTTAACGCCTTTAGTACGGAAGGGCTTTAGAACCGTATACCACATACATACGCTGCGGCAGATGGTACGGAAGACCGAATAGTATGACCGGCCACTTTGCTTAGCATTTTTGAGCGACGTGAGAGCCCTTGATTTATTGGAAACTTGTGCTGTGTTGAAGTCACTGTAGAGATGCCAAATCGAGTACCAGTATATCCAATTGCATATCCGTCCGTACGCTGGACTAAACTTTGAATTACATTTAACAGTAGCGAGGAGTGAGAAGAGCAGATATTCTGGAAGACCTTGTTATAATGCTCAATGACCTCAGCAGAGTTTCTCAACAGGTGGGCCTACGAAGGAACATAAGCAAGGTGAAACAAGATTATGTCAAACGCTCATGTTTCGCACCACCGAGCGATCTTAGAGAGCTCTGCAAACAAAATTGTAGACGAGTATGTATACCTAGGACACACAATACAGTTGGGTTAGTTGAATTTCGAGAAGGAGGTAAACCGACGAATCCAGGATGATAAGCGTTCAAGAAACTTCGTGCCGTTTTTTATTCTACTAGTCCTCCTTTTTTTATTTAACGCTGGGAATTTCGTTTACTCATCCCCTTCGGAAGTGATACAGCCCAGACGGCCAGTTTGTTAATACCCACTAAAACCCAGCGATGCTCCTTCGCGTTACCTGGTGGCTGGGTCATGGGAACTCTTGCGCACTCGTTCGCAACCCAGCCAGAACAATCTACAATACCTCCTTACCCAAAGACCAAATTCTTTGAACAGTGCTTGTTTTCAGTGAGAATACGATCAGAGAACAAATATTTCATTTAATTTGTAAATCATCATTTATGTTAAATTAATTGTAATGTTAATTTTATGGTATGTGTGCCGGTGTATTACCATAACAATTAATTTTACATAAATGATGATTAACAAATTAAATGAATTATTGTACGGAGAAATATTTGGTTAACATGTTTTGCTGTTCTGTAAAACGTGTAAGGGAGAGTTGTTGTTTACAGGCTGCGCTTATTTATGAAGGGATTTATTACTATCGTTCTCATTTCGCGCTGCATTTTTATTCAAGTTATTAAAAAAGAGTGCAGTTATTTTTACAGATGCTGGATTTTTTATAATAACGTAAACAAATGTAGCTCTCTGCGGAAAACAAGAGTTCTGTGAGCCCCTCGTGTAACTTATTAATGTAGTAACAAACTGTGAAGGAACGTAAATCTGTTAATTTTTTATTGAGTTGTCATAACGGGAGTAAGAACGCGATATACCACAATATCTTATTAATAAATAAAAATCAGTGTTTTTGCATACAAATATTGATTTTCTTCACTATGCGCACTGAAATCGTTTATCATAATAACACAATATCTTATTAATAAATAAAAATCAGTGGTTTTACATACAAATATTGATTTTCTTCACTATGCGCACTGAAATCGTTTATCATAATTGAGATAAAACTTAGTTTCTGTTTTGTGTAATTTTTTGTGTTTTGCTTGACTTAGGTACGGCAATTAATTTTAACATATTTTATAGACAGATGTTTCAGTATAACTTGTATTCTGCTGGACGCAAGTTTTTTGTTAGGAATTCCGCACTCGTTGATATTATGCAGCATGTTTCCATGGACTCACTGCTACTAGCTAGATGTCATCTGTTTACCAGCGGAAGGTCTACTCTCACTGCACTTTCCAGACCTCGGTCGCCACTTCAATACCTTGAGACTCCAACGTCCGTGGAACTTGCCCTGCCATTTGTCACATCAGTTTCGCAACGTTTGGCTACGTCGGCGACGCTGGTTTTTCTACGGATGCCCTTATTTCTTATTCTATTACATTAAAAAAAATTCGCGCATAGCCCTCTCCATTGCCCGCTGAGTGACTTTAGCGCTTCCTCTGAGGTGTATAGTTAATGAATAGGTTTGAGAGCCATAACTTGTCGCTTAAAATGAAATATAATCTGGTATTTTAAGTTTATACTTTTATATAATAATGTTTAGAAAACTTCTTTAGTGTTATTTAGTCCTGCTTGTTAATACCGGTAACATGCAAGAAGTTTCAAACTCAATTAACGTAACTCAGATGCCTTAAGGCAAATTGAGAAGTGCTTTCAAGAAATAAATTAATCGAGTAGCTCTAAACAAACAACGTAGTTCAATCCGAAGTAACTTATAAAAGGAAACTTTCATCGATTGCAGATTTTCGAGTAAAAGCTCTGGAACGTCTTGTTTTTAGTAAGTCTGCTAAATAAATACTCTATTTGTACACAGAGTTAATCGAAAACTAGCTCTGAAAATTTCTTCAAAAGTTGTTTATTTTCCGTACCAGTTTCGTTCGTTACATCATAGCGTAACGACCTAAATAAGAAGTTTAGCTATCAGAAGGTACTTATTGAAGAATATTTTCTAAGAAAATATTTTGGACTAGTGTCTTTTACTTAGGTATCTCTGTTTTTCTTATTAGCAGAGAATTGTTAGTATAAATAAATAAATTTTATTTTCGAAAAGGTTCAATCCATTTCCAGTAGCCAGCCAGCAGTAGTAACTATTATAAAAAAAATATCTCCCAAATTTCAAATTCAAATTCAAAATAATCTTTATTCAAATAGTCCTTAAAAAGGCACTTTTGACGCGTCAATAATTTGCACAGTAGTTATTTCATGGTGATAACTATAAAAACGTAAACTTAAAGCTATGAGGGTTCCAAACGCGCCCCGGTCTAAGAAGAAGCCCGCAACAAACTTAGCCGGGGTTTTTCTTTTTTTTTCGTTATCACCATCTCACATAATGAATAAAATTAATAATAAACTATAGTACCTATGGAGATAGAGCAATTCACACCCAAGCTTTTTTATCGTTTATATAATCCTTAATATCGTAATATGATTTTTCTACAAGCTTTCGTTTTATAAAAACTTTGAACTTATTGATAGACATCTCCAAGATATCAATAGGTAATTTATTATAGAATAAAATACCATTTCCTTTGAATGAGTTACTAAATCCGTTATCCTTAATCCTTTTGTTGTGAACTTCTCAGCTCTGTGTGAATCTATGCAATCTGTGTGAATACAATGATAACATTGTATAAAAAATTAACGTCACATAATCATTATGATCAACCCATTACCGGCTCACTACAGAGCACGGGTAGCACTACAGAGACTATGGCCAAACCCTTCTCAATATGAGAAGGGTTTGGCCATAGTCTTCCACGCTGGCCATGTGCGGATTGGCAGACTTCACACGCCTTTGAAAACATTATGGAGAACTTTCAGGCGTGCAGGTTTCCTCACGATGTTTTCCTTCATCGTTGAAACAAGTGATATTTTTTTTTTTAAAAACGCACATAATTCCGAAAAGTTAGACGTGCCCGGATTCGAACCGCTGACCTCTGATTAGGAGGCTGACGCCCTAACCACTAGGCTATCACCGCTTACGTACGTCACATAATACTAAGTGTTAATTTGTATTAATATACGAAGAACCAAAATAATTTGATAACTCCATACCAAAATGCCAGATTAGAGCCAATTTGTATTACACTTTTTCAAACTTAGCAAGTTGCACTAGGCGCTCAGAGGGACTTTAAAAACCTTCCAGTTTACACAGCAGAGGTAAAATCTGCATGAGGTAAAATTTGATTTAATTTCTAAAATGTTAAACGCATGGCGTGTAGATATTGCACGAACCAACCAAGCATTATCCAGAAGCATGAATACTACCCACGAATGTAAGCTCGAGGCGCGATGTAAATAATATAAAAGAAGTTGTTTCTGAAATTCAAAAACTTTGCTTCAAATGTATTACTTTCAATCCACCGTTTCACCGAGAACATATATTTTTGTGTGAGTGCTTTGGTTGAATAAAATTTTGAAGTTAAATGCTCAATGACACTATGTAAATACGCGAGCGGCGTGCCTGCACCGCTTGTTTTTTATTCATTTTTCAAAACGGTGTGTAAAGTAAAATATTCCGTAGTTTTAGCTGTCGAAAAAGTGCTGTACTTATTTAAAAATTCAGATTTCCTTTTATGGAGCCAATTCATTTTAAAAGCAATTAACATTTTGTTCGCTTGTTTGAATAAATGAATGTACCTTTCCGGTATTTTTATGAATTTGTTCTATGAAACTATATGTACAACTATATCGGTACAATGATAGTAGGAAATCGTTATATATGATATGTTTTTTTTTTATTTACTCGACCTAAATCTATCTTTAATGGGTAATGCGATAAATTAAATTAAAATTCTATTAATAATATTAAAACTAAAACTAAAACCTGTTTTAGTTTCGTTTTTTATAACCTACGTAATATATTATGTATGAAAAAAGATAAATACAAATAAGCTATATTATCTGCCATCAAAGGAGGCTGTAAACATTGGTTTTAGCTTTAACTCGTTACATGTCAGCACAAGGATGGTCCAAAGTCCCAAAGGTCTTAGCGTTCTATTAAATTTATCAATTTTATGGTATTCGACTTACTTGAACTAAGGGAATAGTACCTGAGAAAGACCGAGACAGGTCTAGTTTGCTATGCTAAGGCTCCTAAGGGAAGGTCGAGTTAACGTTACCTATAATTTACTTCAACATTTCCTAGTCTCTTGGGCCATTATATTTATCTTCTGGCCAAATACGCGCTTTCTCGAGCACGCCCCAAGGTCTTTTCAAAAGATATAATATTTTCCTTTCTGAAGCTTAATCGCAAATCTGCTGAAAAGGAAGATTTATACCAACGATTCATTTTGGGAGGATATCGGGGAATTGAATGATATATATAAAACCTGGATACATATCTTAATATACTATTTGACGCACCTTATAAGCTACGACTTTATCGTTTCCTGACGTTGCTTTTTATCCCCAACTTTGTAGTAAAACGCTAACACCGTATTTGTTCAAGTTATAATGTTTTAAGAGTACGACAAGAGTGCAATAGGCTTCCGATATTCCGTACAAGCACCAGTGTTACCTTAAACATTTTTTTTACAGGGCTCTTTAAGAAAATTACTTAAATTGACAGATAAAAATACATATACAGATATTCATTGTAGGTATGACATGTACTTCTGTAAAGTAATGCCTAGTTTTATTCATTATTCCTGTAATATCTATTTTTGTTTTAGTTTTTTTTTATTTCGCGCGAACCATCTGCTTTCCTGGACTAATACGTATTTACTATTCAGGAACTAAGTATGGCCCTCCCCAGTTGGCAATCTAATAAGTTTAACAAAAAGTTCATTGGTTCGTGCTCGTGGTCAGAGAACAGAGTTAGTTATTTTCAAATTACGTATTTATATACTAGTAATGTAACATTTATGTTTATTACCTATATTCCTACCTGCTCTACGAAGTTCACTGAGAATTATTCTAGATGGTATATGGTATAGCTTACCTACCTACCTACCTAAAGTATACAAAGTAACAACAATTTGCTGAAAAAAAGGTAGGCGATGTCTTTGGAAAAGTTGCCTTTTATCCCAATTCAGAGTACGTTCATGCAACATGCTTTTTATTTCTCTCTTTTACAATTGCAGCAGAAAGGGAGGTCTTCTCGCACCTACATAGTTTTTTGCGCTTATGCAATGCTTTATTGTTCGGGAAACAGTTGGTGCATCGACGTTTCTAATTGGAGCTGAAAGTAGTTCGAGACGGTCAGGCTTCTCTGAATGTTGGGTGGTTTGGCTTAATTGAAAAAGCGTAAAACTGTCGATTGCGCTCACTCGCCAATGTTAACTTAAGCTGATTACTGGATCGGTGGTAAATGTAAGTATACAGTAATATTTACATACAATAATAATTTCGACTCTTTTCATCGCATCCGTGATATTAGTTTTTTGGCACGTGGGAAAGAGATCTGTAATTGTTGATCTGCCGCCCTGAATGCCTAAGGGCTAGTTTAGAACAGCGTGAAAAATAAAATAAAGGCGTAGTAAAAGTCCTGAATGCCATTTACGTTTTGTACGTAATAGGTGATGATGATATATAAGAAATCTAGCTCCTTAAAACTGGAATCCAGTAACATATTATTAATCGAGTACAAAATGGTAGTATTATTTGACTCAATAGGTGCAGCTGCTGCTATGAAAGCAGGATAACTCCTCGGCACTGATAGCACTAGTAGTCGTAAATATGAAAACCTTGCTTGTAGCGTTAATCTTGTGCTTTTTGGAGTGGAGACTAGGGGCCCAAGTGCTTGAGCTCCTGTACAGAAATATCAAAAGGTATTATCGACTCACCTGATATTCTTATTGAGATGAAAGATTACTTTGGTCATATTTTGACGACCTCTGTGGCGCAGTGTCGCATTATAAAGTTGGAGGTCCTGGGTTCGATTCCCGGCTCAAGTCTGGTCTGGTGGGAGGCTTCAGCCGTGGCTAGTTAGCACCCTACCGACAAAGCCGTGTCGCCAAGCGATTTAGCGTTCCGGCACGATGTCGCGTAGAAACCAATTAGGGGCGTGGGTTTAGCATACTCCTAACAGGTTAGCCCCCTACCATCCTAGACAGTATTATCACTTACCACGAGGTGAGATAGCCGTCAAGAGCTAACTTGTAGTGTATAGAAAAAAAATACAATGCTGCAAGCATCTTGGGCACTATGCCTCGTTACGGAAGTCACGACGTATTAGACTTCACTAATATAGTTCTACAAGTTTATTTTCGTATTTAATTAAATGCATACCTCAAAGATAATACTCCAAATAATAACAAAAAATAATATATATTATTATTTTGTATAAGGCCGAATTAAATACGCACGACATACAACAATATCGTAATGGATTACAGAGTAGGATTTCAAATTAAATTACACTCGAGACGACTGCATGGGGGAGTTTACGATGTAATAAAGTAATTATTGTTATCTACTTATAAAAATAACAGTTTAGCTTCTAAGTTCACAAATATCGCGATAGCAATTGAATTGACAAAATATTGGAACTTATGATATAAAAATATTTCTATAGCAACATGCAGCTTTCAAACAGAGGCGAGCTTGACTGTCACACAATCATTGTAGCAAATTAAGTGTTAACAGTTAGAACTTCATCATCATGATCAACCCATTACCGGCTCACTACAGAGCACGGGTCTCCTCTTAGTATGAGAAGGGTTCGGCCATAGTCCACCACGCTGGCCGTGTTGGCAGATTGGCAGACTTCACACGCCTTTGAGAACATTATGGAGAACTCTCAGGCGTGTAGGTTTCCTCACGATGTTTTCCTTCACCGTTAAAGCAAGTGATATATTTTTTTTTAAACGCATATAACTCCTATAAGTTAGAGGTGCGTGCCTGGATTCGAACCGCCGACCTCTGATTAGGAGGCTGACGCCCTAACCACTAGGCTGTCACCGCTTCACTAGGCTAGGCTATCACTCCTTATGATTTTTTATATTTTTACAAAATCCCTTCTATTGACACTTTTTGAACGGTAAAACTTTGTTTTATTTGGCTTATCCTTATCTACCGTACGCTCGCTACTATCTCCACGACTGCGCTTAGAAATATCCTTCTTAGAATTCTCGGGAAGTATTCCGATTTCATTTACGTAACAGGCGGGAATGTATAAAGTTTTGAACTCTTGATATTCTGTGAAGAGTATGATGCCACAAAACAATTAGCGAAGGGAATATTAATGAGCATGAAGATTCTTTGTGTTGTCAAAATTCTATTTCTCTTTGCATTCGCGTCCATAGACCACTCTAGTAGTTAAAGGTTTTGGAGGTGGAAGGTAATATATAAACAAAAAGTGGCATTCCCGAGCATAAAGATATAAAAAGTATTGTTTTCTTATTTATGAAACTCTCATCAAGTAAAAGCATTCTGTGATTTAAGCGACTGTAGATAAATGTGTCCATGTTTTGCAATGTTCTGTAAGTAGATTCGATTTTCACGAAAAACGTTTAGCAGAGGTTATCGTCATCGTTTCAAACTTTTGGTTGGCCTCCTCCAACCCGCACTAGATAACACAATTTTTCAAACACTTTTGCTTTATTGAAAATCTCTAGACGGCTTTGAAGAGCAAATCTTCCAATCTTTATCTTTAACTAGGTTAGCTGCTATTCGAAAGTCGTTTCAAATACTCTTAAACAAATTTGTATCTGAAAATCTTCGACATTAAGTATTCTCAGCCTAATGACGCCCAACACAGGTATCCGATCTCATTAGCGAGGGGTTTTTTTATTTTTATTATCCATACAAGTTAGCCCTTGACGGCAATCTCACCTGATGGTTAGTGATAATGCAGTCTAAGATGGTAGCAGGCTAACCTTCAGGGTAACCTGGGGTATGGAAAACCCATACTCTTAATCGGTTTCCACGCAACATCGTGTCGGAACGCTAAATTCCTTGGACACATCTTTGTCAGTAGGGTGGTAACTTGCCATGGCCGAAACTCCCACCAGACCAGACTCGAGCCAGGAATCGAACCCAGGACCTCCAACTTTAGGTTAGGGTCTTAGAGTATAGATCTACTACGTCACTCCAATCCACTTTGGTGGTTTTTAACCGAATATTATTATACAACCGGGACACGAGTTTGTTCAATGCCATTCCTAAAAACTGACTCTGAAGGTTGAAACATTTGAGAGAAAAATCTTTATCTTAAATATTTTTTGTCCATTAGTATACTAGACCAACGACAGTTACATGCCTTAAAACTGACTCTGAAGTGTGAAACATTTGGGAGAATTTTTATCTTAAATATTTTTCGGCCATTAGTACCACTAGACCAAGAACAGTTACTTCGATTGGTAGTCGGTCTTCGAGCTTACGAGTATGTCTTATTATATGCGTAGCTGTTCTCGGCATGTATTATTTAAACATGTGATCTCGTTGCCACCTAAAAGGAATCTAAAAGGAATTTGTTTAATGGATTGTACAATTGTGGTGCTCTACGTATTACTTATATTCATTATGCAAATTGAAACACTGGGAAACACGAGTCGACCACAAAATTAAACTTGCGTCGTGGTGAAAGTAAGATAATATATGCTCGTATATAATGATAATTGGCTGTTTTCTTCCGTCTCCTTTATTTTGAACACGTTTTATGTTAATGTTTTTCCTGTTGTTTTTTTTTTTTTTTTGCATAAATGGCAGCATTTTAAATTAGCTAATTATTTTTCAGAAAAGCAGCACAATAAAAGTAATTAAGAACTAACTGAATAGGCATTTTCTAGGCAAGCGCGCTCCAACCTAGAAGATATTCAAATGTTGTGTGTGTGTATGTTCGTCAAACATACAAATGTGTTTCAAATGTTGTATGTTTGATGAACTATGACCGACCGAGATGATGGAATTATTAACTTCATCTATAAAGACACAAAAGGAAAGCTCCACTAAATTAGCGAATGATATTGCAAATATAAAAGACCAAATGTCTGAAATTAAATGTGGTATTGACAAGACAGAGGAAAAATTGATAACTATAACTACAGAACACGATAAAATTAAGGCTGATATAGAAAATATTACTAGTGTTACAAATACAATGGAGACGAAAATAGCTGCCTTGGAGTGTGGTTTGCAGAAATTAAAATCATCACCGAATGAAGTGCTTATGACTGCTGAAGATTCATATGGAGACATATTGGCCGAAATGACAGATCAAAATTTGAGAAAGAAAAACATTATAATAACTGGCATAGCGGAACCACAATCCACTGACTTCAGAGATCGACAGGAAAAAGACAAAGTTGAGGTAATGAACATAATAAAAGTTATTTCAAAAGAAAGCCCTGAACCCATCAAAATCATAAGGATCGGGAAATATAAACCAAATCAAAATCGCCCTATTAAAGCCTGCTTTGAGTCAGAACAAACACCAAAGATTATACTCCGAAATAGAAGTAAATTGAAGCACGACGCAATAGCAATATTTTCGGATCAAACGCCATTTCAACAAATGCGATTTAAAAATCTCAGGGACGAACTGAAGCTTCGGACTGCAAATGGAGAAGACAGCCTACGAATCAAGTATATCAAAGGCGTACCTAGAATTGTCAACTCTATCCCAAAAAACGACATACTATAAATAATCGCAAGAAAAAAGATAAAACCACTACATACCAAATTTTAAACAATTATGACGGCTTAATGACTAATAAAAAATCACTAAAATGTCTGTATGCGAACGCGCGGAGCATAGTTAAACCTGGAAAGCTTGATGAGCTACGATGTATAGTGGATTCCGTTAAAACTACACTGCATCTTATAATTTTATCAGAAACATGGATTAAAAGTGATGAAGAGGCCAAAAGACTCCATATACCGGGCTACACTCACTACTATCACTACAGAAAAAATACAATTGGAGGAGGAGTCTCGATTTTCGCTATTAACAAAATGAAACATAATTTAATTGAGGAATTTTCGCAAGACGATAACCACTACTTATGGATACATTTGGAAAAGCTATCCGTGGATGTTGGTGCTATATATAAACCTGGCCGAACAAATGTCAAAAACTTTCTAGACACCCTCTCGATACAACTAAGTGGCAAGAAAAGAGCAGTAGTTTTTGGAGACTTTAATTTTGATTTATTGACCCCTGACAACTTAGTAGAAGATTATAAGGATACACTCAAAGAAAACGGTTTCAAGATTATCAACAAGATCAATATTGAACACTGTACTCGTGAAACAACACAAAAGAAAACCTTGCTCGACCATGTATCCACTAATCTCAAGGGTCACCAGTTTCACATGGCTGTTATTGAATCCTCGATGTCAGACCATAAACAAATATACTTTGAAATAGATAATTATGAACCGGAACCAAAACTAAAACTTGAATACGAAGCTGTTGATTATAATAAACTCAATGAAATTGCAGGAATTAATTACAAAGAGAATACCAACGATAACTATGTACAATTTGAAAACAAATTAATACAAACTATTCAACAATGTAAAGTCAAAAAAACTAAAATACTAAACCCTCCAAAACAGGACTGGGTAAATAAAACCATAATAAATAAAATAAATCAAAAGAACACACTTTGGAAACAACATAAAAGCAACCCAAAAGATGAAGACATTGAAAAAAAGTTCGTTAAAGAAAGAAAAATAGTTTCAGAGGAAATACAGACTATGAAGAGTAATTACTATTATAAAAAGTTCTCTGAATGTAACAAGAAACCAAAAAAGATGTGGGACCTAATAGATAGCTTAACTAACAATAAGATAAAAGAAGTCTCAATACCAGCTAAACTGAAAAAAGGGGACAAAGAATTAAAAGATGGAAATGAAATTTGCGAATATTTTAATGATTTTTTTTCGACTGTTGGTTTATTGCTAGCGGAAGCTATTCAAACAAAGTACCATAATAACAAAATCTATACCAATGCAACGCCTACCGATAATAATCCTAATTTTGGCCTCAGTAAACTAAATTCTGTAACAACAAAAGAAATCACTGAAATAATAAATAACTTGGACGTTAATACCAGTTCCGGAATTGATTGCATAAATACTAAAGTTATAAAGTCCATTAAAAACACTATAGCTGACGAACTTACTCGGTGCGTAAATACCTGTTTAGAAAATGGTAACTTTCCAGCGTCTCTTAAATTAGCCAAAGTGACTCCTATTTATAAATCTGGAACTAAAACAGATCCTAGCAATTATCGACCCATTTCTGTACTCCCAGTATTGTCCAAAATCTTTGAGAAAATTATTTACAATCGGCTAGAATCCTACTTGACCTCTATTGATTACCTATATCCTAAACAATACGGATTTAGATCGAAATCCAATACATTATCTGCTACCGTTGACTTAGTGACTAAAATAAAAAATAATATAGATAGCAAGAAAATTGCCCTAGGCATATTCATAGACCTAAAAAAAGCTTTCGACACGGTTAGCCACAAAATTCTTCTGAACAAATTAGAAGATATAGGTATCACCGATAACGCTCACAAAATTTTTGAATCCTACTTAACTGATCGATTTCAAATAGTGAAGATTGGTGAATACCAAAGCAAACACAAATCAATAACGTATGGAGTTCCTCAGGGCTCCATTCTTGGATCTATATTATTTCTTATCTATATAAACAATATAAGTAAACTGGGGCTTAAAGGAGAACTTTCGCTATATGCCGATGATACCACCTTGTTTTATTATGGAAATAAAATAGAAGACATAATTCACGATGCCCAAAATGACCTTAACATACTTAATATCTGGTTTCAATGTAATTTGCTTACCCTTAATGTAAACAAAACTCACTATGTAATATTTGCAGCCAAAAATAAAAAAATTAACGACTTTGAACCACTTAAAATAAATAATATTACTATTAGTAGATCTGATTGCGAAAAATATTTGGGGTTAACTTTAGATAATAAGCTTACATGGAAACCACATATTAAAAATATTAAAACAAAATTAGTATCTCTTACTGGAGCCATTCGCAGTATTGTACGTTGCTTACCCCATAAAGTTCGTTATTTAATCTACAACTCACTTATAAAACCACACTTAGACTACCTAATCCAAGTTTGGGGATCAGCAGCTAATACTAATCTTAAAGTACTACAAACGGCACAAAATAAATTGATTAAAGTATTATTTAACTATGATTTTCTAACCACAACAGAACAGGTATATAAAGAAACTAAATTAATGAACATAAGTAATACCTACAAATATTACACTTGCATCCTAATCCGAAAATTATTATCAAAAGAAATACACTCAAACATAACCTTTACAATTAAAAATAAATATCCTCAATTACAACGACTAAGAAGTGCCAACAACATAATCTTACGCGCACCACGAACTAACTATGGTAAACGAAATATTACATTTGAAAGTGCTCAATTGTATAATAAACTTCCTAAAAATATTAAAGAGTGCAAAAGTATACACACTTTTAAAAAACTACTAAAAACCCATTTTATGAATAAGCCTTAAACTATAAAAATAACGTAACAAAAATAAATAATAACTTGTCAAATATAAATAATATTTTTTCATGTCACATCTAGTTCGTTTATGAATCTATGTAATCTATATAGTGAGTCAGCTCAGTCAGCTCAGCCGTGGCTCGCGCTGACTATTGGACCTCGCGCGTTTGTATGTTTTTTGTTGCGATGGTACTTTAAGAATTAAAGTATAAATCTACCCACTAGAGTAATATTATAATATTATGTATTAGAAGTTAGAAATTGAAATAACATATCTTAATTGTCTACTAACATATCTATTCTATAATAATTGTGCGCTCTAAAATGTAATTTTGAACTCTGTAACATAGCCTGTAAGTTTCATTTAAGTGGAAATTCCTTTATGAAACTAATAAAAGTCTTAAACCAGAACCAGAACTACCTGGCAAATGGTGACGCTGCTCTCTCATAAGACCTCGGAGGAGGCCTTTTGCCTTATTGCCTACTTGCACATTTATTTGATCTTAAAGTACTTAACTGGCTTTATTAAATAATGTTTTCTAACAATCCACGCATAAAACAAATTTGACATTTTACATAAAATATACTTTTTTTTTATTATTAATTTATGTTAACTCCAAACGTTGGTCCACACCTTTATATATCACACAGGCGAGGGTGACACAGATTTACCTACCATAAAAGTTTAAATGGAGCGAGTTTGTTGCATCGTTTAAAAACCCGCAAAAAGTTTAACAATATTCATGCTCCATTTTACACGTGTAAATCTAACAGAGTGCCTAGTGCGAGATTTCTACCTATTCGATGTTGTGAAAGTTAACTTCTATTTGTACGGAATCTGGTGTGTAATGAATAGCTTTAAATTTGACGAATTGTAGTAAGAAAATCTTACACTCGCCACTCTGGATAGGTGTAGTAAATTTTTTATAGCTAGTTAAAATGAAAACTAATCAAAGAAAATGAGATTTGACGAGAGAAACCATAAAATCTAAAGCTACGCGCTTTGGACCGCGACCAAACACTAGAGTTTTTTTTACAAGTTAGACCTTGACGGCTATCTCAACTGGTGGTAGGTAATGATGCAGTCTAGAATGGTAGCGGGCTAACCTGTTAGGGGTATGGTAAACCCACACTCCTAATTGGTTTATACACGCATCATGCCGGAACGCTAAATCGCTTGGCGACACGTGTTTTTCGGTAGGGTGGTAACTAGCCATGGCCGAAGCCTCCCACAAGACCAGACTTGAGCTGAGAATCGAACCCAGGACCTCCAACTTTATAATGTGACAGCGGAAGCGCTGCACCACGGAAGTCGTCATGATGATCATCAACTCCAGTCAGTTTATTAAATTAAAGGTCGTCTTCCGACGGACTAGGCACTAGATTCTCCGACATTGCCTATCTGCAATCTGTACTCCAGAACACTTCAGTACTACTCTCCTAGTTAAATTTAACTTTTGTTTTTTACTCACACAACCATCACAAACTAAAGCTCAAGAATTTCTGGCCTACTGGGCTACTGGAAGTATATCATGCGCTTCGTTTCAACAGTCATTTAACTAGTAAGATATTACTATTAGTCTAGTATCTAGATAGTTTTTTTTTCCACTACAAGTTAGCGCTTGACGGCAACCTCACCTGATGGTAAGCGATGATGCAGTCTAACCCATACTCCGAATTGGTTTCTACGCGACATCGTGCCGGAACGCTTAATCGATTTGCGACACGTATTTGCCTTTATGTTGGTAACTAGCCAGGGCCGAAGCCTCCCACCAGACCAGACTCGAGTTAGGAATCGAACACAGGACCTACAACTTTATAATGTGAAAGCGGAGTTCTGCAAATATATATGAATCGCTTTAATATATTTCGAAATCCCTAGAGATGCTTTAAATATATATTGCGTAATTTTTCAATATTTTAACATTAGTAACTAGGAACTATATTGCGGTCATGAACGTGTACGCGTTCGCGAAATGCTAATTTTACGTACGCTACGGTCATTGTTCCGGACGAATCAGGATACCGCAGTTAATCGGTTCTGGCGCCAATTGGCCACGTGTTATGTGCAATCAAACCAATTCATTCAGATGATGCATTACATTTAAAGATGTTTGTTTAATCTTATTTAATTACGTTACGTCTCTTGCCTGTCTGCGTTCAGGCGTGACGTAATCGGGCCTGTGTTTTAGGAAGCCAAAAATGTAAATGCTAACCATATTTATTTCGCTGAAGAACACGTTTAAACAGGTCAGTAGTTGCGTAACTTATTTTTGTCCTCTTGTGTTCCGAAACCATTAGTTGTGAGGAAACTTTTATAGGGTGTCTTGGGGACGCCTACGAGGGTTTCAGTCTTTATTTAAATGATCGGCACTTGTAATAATCGATAGCTAATACAAGGAGTTCGTTAATTGATATTTAATAATTCAATTTTCAACATTGGCCGGTTGTCGTCTACTGTTTAGCATGTACAATTATCACCTGCCACCCGTACCATGATATAGAAAATACTTTCAAATACCGTTAAGATGATGGAGTGGCGATGTCACACTGAAAAATGCGGCGTTTGTAGGTGGATAAACCACATAAAGAGCATAAACACATGCAGCACAAAATCTGTGTGTGAATTTCCTTACAAAAGGCTCGATGGACGCCTGTCGATTGGAATAGTAGCTAGAAATGTGTTTTTCAGTTATAATAAGTCTAGAAAAAACTCACTCGCACTCGGATTTTCTTTTCATATCGTTTTAAAAAGAGTGCTTCAAATGGCATTGGACAATTTTTATAATTAATCGAAGTTGTAAAAATAAAATTGTCTAATTGTACACTAGCATTATGCACCTGTTTTCCGAACTCGTTAGTAAGTGGTAGTTTTAGTAAATCTCGTGTAGGTGAATTAAAACTGCTTTTTAAGCTCTTGTGCATAAAATTATTTGCCAGTTTCTGATGGTATAAAATAAATGGTAATTAAAAAAATCTGTGATGTAATTTATCACTTGTTCTTAAAACTAAATTTTATGCAAATGTTGTACAAAAGAAGCGGTGATAGCCTAGTGGTTAGGGCGTCAGCCTCCTAATCAGAGGTCGGCGGTTCGAATCCGGGCACGCACCTGTAACTTTTCGGAATATATGTGCGTTTTAAAAAAATTAAAATATCACTTGCTTCAACGGTGAAGGAAAACATCGTGAGGAAACCTTCACGCCTGAGAGTTCTCCATAATGTTCGCAAAGGCGTGCGAAGTCTGCCAATCCGCACATGGTCAGCGTGGTGGACTATGGCCAAACCCTTCTCATATTGAGAGGGGATCCGTGCTCTGTAGTGAGCCGGTAATGTGTTGATTATGATGATGATAATGATGATTATGCACCTGTTTTCCGAACTAGTTTTTAAGTGGTTGTTTTAGTAAATCATGTGTAGGCGAATTAAAACTGCTGTTTACGCACTTGTGCATAAAATTCCTTGCCAGAATTTGGTGTGTAGGAAATGGCTGTGGATGTAGTTTATCACTTGGTCTTAAAACTCAATTTTATGCAAATGTTGTACAATCTATTCATTAAATGCTACATAGGCAACTATTCACAGGTTTAAATTGTCCACAGCGCAGTCGATCAATACTGAGAAGGATCAACGTTCCAGTAACTCTAGTTAGCTCAAAGTGAGACACAAGGTTTCCAACCGCATATATCTATTGGTTAAATAAGATTTCCACCACAAACCAAGCTGGATATTTTTGTTTTTTTCAACAGCACACAGTGACACAGTGAACCAAATACCTGGTTAGAGCAATTTATACTAAAGCATTTTATCTCTGTAACCTTTTATGTTTAAAAAGGATTTTTCTTACCATAGCAAAAAGAAGGTCGAAACGGTGTCTTATTTCGAGGCGAATCACTATTCACTAGTTTAATAAAACTGACGTGATTTTCTTGACGGGAAAAGGTTACGTTAGCTACTGGGTTTACTTGATATATTGATTCAATAAGATAGGTAGGTTACTTTTATTGCGATAGCAACTTGGTCTACAACACAAGCTGTCATTTTTTAAAGCCTACGGCTAAGTATTAGCATAATCTAAGTCGATTCTCTAGATCTAACTAATCTAAAATTAGATCTAGAGAATTCGATGTCTTGAGTTTGACCAGAGTTAGTCACCCACATGTCTCGTATGATAAAATGTTTTGTGGAAAAGTAAAACTTGATTTTGATATAAAAATATTTAGGGTTAACGCTGTCTTCGTTTCGGGCGACCCTAAACCCTTTGCTACGCTCAGGATTCTAGGTGCACCTAGGTACGCTTCCGTACCCCTCCTTGTGCCCGTCACCTATGACATCGTATTAAAATACGTGAATACCTGGTACGTAGATTGCGGAGCAGCACCAATTGCATCCAGATCGCTGGCAGGTTGGACTGCAAACACGTGGATTGGAGCGGCAGAGATATTTGTTATTTTTTATCGAAATTACACTAATTCTCTACTATTCTACACACACACACACGTTTGTCTGTTTCATGATTGTTAAGTGTTTCATGGTTGTAACAATAAGTGCTC
This sequence comes from Lasiommata megera, assembly GCA_928268935.1. Lineage (NCBI taxonomy): Eukaryota > Metazoa > Arthropoda > Insecta > Lepidoptera > Nymphalidae > Lasiommata > Lasiommata megera. The sequence goes on from OV743312.1 coordinate 11,265,488, forward strand.
GCGGAGCCATTTTGTGAGAAAGAGGGCTGGCTGTCCTTAACACAGATTGACAAAATCTAGCTAGGATAGCCAGTACTGATCCTAATAATATAATTGTTTTGTGCATTTATTGTTATTAGATATGTATTTAGAATTATGATTATGAAAATAAATTACTTCTAAAAATTACTTCTAAAATTACATATTCAAAATTTAGTCCATTAATTTTTTTTTATTCTTTAAGTTAAGTACGTACATAAAATAATGATGTATTTACTAACAAGATTATAATCATCTTTTAGATACTTTAAATAAAGGTTATTATTATTATTATTACTCTCAATTTAATTACTCCCAAATCAACAAATCTTTGTGCAATTCGTAATTGAGAACAGCTATTTATTAATGCGCGTAAAACTTAATTAACATTGCGTATTCGGAAAATCTGGGAATATGCAATTATTTGATATAATATTAAATAACGGTACAAAACAATTTATTTGTTTTATAATTCGAATAAAATAGTTTTTAACAAATTAAATGCAAAGAGAGGCTTACATATATTTGTTAGCGATGAATATAGTAATGTTGACTTTGTTATACCGCAATGTTGTTTTTGTATCTATCCTACATGTACATGTATATAACTATCTGTAATTAATATGTATGTAGTTTAACGTGGTTGACGCCACGGTAATACATTGTGTGGTTGTTTGTGAACATTAATAATAAATAAATAAGTGGAATAAAAAATGAAAAAATATTTATTTGACCAAAAAGTTATACAGCTTAACCCCCACTACGATGGTACCCACACTAGGTAATCCTGTCTCGTGGGTACCTTATTCGCTTTAATAGTTGAAATAATGCAATACTGACGTCTTCCGTGGCGCAGTGCGTGCTCGCGCATTATAAAGTTGGAGGTCCTGGGTTCGATTCCCGGCCCGAGTGTGGTCTGGTGGGAGGCTTCGGCCGTGGCTAGTTACCGCCCTACCGACAAAGACGTGTCGCAAAGCAATTTAGCGTTCCGGCACGATGTCGCGTAGAAACCAATAAGGAGTGTGGGTTTACCATACTCCTAACAGGTTAGCCCACTACCATCCTAGACTGCATCATTACTTACCACCAGGTGAGATAGCCGTCAAGGACTGACTTGTAGTAAATAAAAAAAGAATACTGACGCTCGGTTGATTAAAATATATTTTTGTTGCAAAAAATATATATCTCAATGAGATGCATCAAAGAGAACGCGTCCTTATGCTAAATGCAAGAAAAGCTCCTCCGTTTCCTTATAATTTAAGGAAGCGAGCAATTGTCCCACTATTAATTTAGCTTGCCTTACGGAACAATGCTTAATGTCACATGTGCTAACATATAGTAAATGAAAAATTCCACATAAGGACTGAATCATCTAGCAAAGCAAGTTTTAATTATTGGCACAGGGATCTTGAAAACCCGACGATTGAGCAACCTTTTATATTCCTATTTATTATATAGAGGATATTACTGACCGGTGAACCTTAAGAGTTAGTTGTAAAATATATACGACGATCTCCGTGGCGCAGTGCGTGCTGGCGCATTATAAAGTTGGAGGTTCTGGGTTCAATTCCCGGCTCGAGTGTGGTCTGATGGGAGGCTTTGACCGTGGCTAGTTACCACCCTACAGACAAAGACGTGTCGCCGATTAGGAGTGTGGGTACGCTAGACTGTATCATCACTTACCACCAGGTGGGGGATAGCCGTCAAGGGCTAACTTGTAGTGTATAAAAATAAAAAATAGTTGACGCACGGTAAGTACTATTCATTCCCGATAAAGCCTGTCCGTGGGATAGCCATATAAAGATTATCATATTAATTATTATAGAGCATGTTCTTTTGCACTTTGAAAGCGTTTATAAATAAATAAATAAATAAAATAAAATATTTTTATTGCAGGCCAGGGAGCCATACAAAACCTTATAATTTAAATTTTAAAAAATATTAAAAGTAGAGTTAATTAAAATGAAAAAAAAAAATTAACTTAATAGATATAAAATAATTCAAAAATAATTGCTGAGTTATCTTACGTTAGGGGTCTGGTGTACCCTGAGCCAGTTCCTATAAAACACATTGTCAGGGGATACATGATGAAGTACCAGTTAAGGTTATTATGCTCGGTTAGTCGTTCATTGCAGAAGGCTTTCTTACATTACGCCACGGACCATTGAGCATTGTCCGTACAAAGCTATAGATAGGAGGTACTCATATCTATGAAAATGTTAACGTAATATATGGCTAAGTTTTTCTTTATTCACTACAAGTTAGCCCTTGACGGCTATCTCACCTGGTGGTAAATGATGATGTAGTCGAGGATGGTAGCGGGCTGCTAACCTGTTAGGGATATGGTAAACCCACACTCCTACTTGGTTTCCACGCGACATCGTGCCGGAACGCTAAATCTCTAAACTAGTCGCGGTCGAAGTCTCCCACCAGACCAGACTTGAGACGGGAATCGAACCCAGGATCTCCAGTTTTATAATGCGACAACGCACGCATTGCGCCACGGAGGTCGTCACAGAAGTTATATATTAAACCTCAGTACTAATAATAGCGGTGATAGCGATAGTTAAGACTTGTGGGAGACGGGATCCCCAGACGAAGTCAACAGTCACTTAGAAATGAGAGAGGCAAAATCTATTAACATATTTTAAAAATGGTTTTATAAGTATCTATATATGTCGGCGCGAAGGAGTTATTAACTTCATTCAGCGGCGCCAAGAACCTCAAGAATTCAATAATTACCCACATTTTAACTCTTGATGATTTTGCTAACACAATTTAGACAGTAACAATCAATTTTGTACAAGCATGCTTTGCTATAAATACGGGCGGTCGATGCCTTTCGAGATGGCGGACTGTTCGGACCTCTTAGTTATTGTCGCAATAAAAGTGTAAGCCCGCAAGTTGTGGTTTTAATTACTATGAGCGAAAGTAAACAAAATCGTGACGACAGCAATGCTGACGTCACTTACTAAAAACTACTCGGACGCCCTTGACTCGTCATATAGATTCGTTTATATCAATATAACAATACAACGCCTTCTAGGCAACTAAAGATTTAAAAGATATAGAGTTACGGATTCATTCATTCGTTCATTCAAGTCATATGCGTTTTTAATTTACTCACTTGCTTTAACTTTTAGTGATAAAGACCAGACAGGTTTAGACGCTCTTATGCGCGAAATAAAAGCAATCATCACGAAAAGGTGCTCCAAAATGGAACACAAGTACACTATACAGTGTTTAATATTTCAATTAATTTTGCGTTAAGGAAATGAAACGGAGACCGCAATATACATAGCGTATATGTACGAGTACATAGGGGAAATACGTTTTATCGGGAACGTTGTAATCTGTAGATGGACCCGAGCAAATATATTATACAACGTGATCCTACGTACTGTTTACTTCACCACAGTTTATTTTTCAATGTGTGCCAAGTCTGGATTTATGTTCTTTATGCACACTGAGATGTTATCATCCTTTCAGACTTACAACTTGTTATATTAAAATGGAAACATATTTCACCCATGGTAAATTTAAAAAGTAAAAATAGAACCTGAATATGTATGTCCTCTTATAAAGACAGTCTGTTTGTAGAGGAATAAAATATATATTATTTTGATGCGTTTAAAGGATTAAACGGATTCTAATTGGATTAGTAGATCCGAATTTGCTTTAATAAGATAGCTCTTAATTTTTTTAAATGGCATGGGAGATATAAAAAAAACCTATTATGTTTGTTATGGGCTTCTTGTTGTCTTGTAGACCAGGGCACGTTTGGAATCCTTATAGCTTTAGTTTTAAGTTTACGAATATAGTTATCACCAGTAATTCACTACTATGTAAATTATTGACACGTCAAAATTGCATTTTAAAGGATTATTTGAACAATTGATTGATTGAATTATTGCGTTAAAACATAGAAACTAATTTCACAGGATTATTTGACTATAATAGTTATGTAGGTTTTATAAATACTTATGTTTAAATATGAGTCTGAATATGATATTATATCTCTTACTCGTGTGACATTATTGTAACTAATTTCATAGACACAAAACAAATGTGACTGAAATCCATTTATTACTAAAATATATTATTTTAATTTAAAACTAGATTTTTTTTTAATATTTAGTCCCACGGGGCATCTGTCAGACGTAGAACATCGAAATTGATCAAAACGTCTAAAAAGAAGGAAATTTATGTTATATTGTCCAAAAAAAATCAGCCAGTTTGACCAGCGGTGAAGTTTCATATTAAAATAATAGATACTTTCTCATCCCAAGATTCAGATATCAATCGTGCTTTTAAAACATTAAACATAAGAGTCCGTGTGCATCAGTGATATAAAAAACTGTTTGCTAAACAGCGCGAGCTCTAGAGTTAACAACATATCACTGATTGCTCAGTACTTTTACATAAGTAGGTATATCTCGTGGGATCGCATGACCTTTAATTTTGAAGATGAATGCTACAGAATATAATAATATATCCTAAGACTAGGATTGAACCAAAAGTAGGTTTTAATATAAGCTATTTACGAATATCGGTATTAAATCCGAACGGTTTTCGATGGTTATACTGATCGTATTGCCTATAGCAAAATCCACCCATCCTACCCATATATGTACTTTATGAATTTCCTGACTGACTGATTATTAAGTATATTAGTAGTGTAACTGTTACATTAATTAAAACTACCACTGAAGAGAGAATGGAGTGCTGAAGGTTTTGTCTTAAAATTTTACTTCTTTAAAAAATATATATATTATATATATTAAGTTCATTTCAAAAGGAATCTTTAATAGTTAGATAACAAAAAAAAACATTGGAATTTTTTTTAAAGGTAAAACTTTCAGTTTTTGCATTTTGACCATCTCACGCATAGACTTACTGAAAATCTGATATGATTTCTAATAATATGAGAATTATTGTAATGGGATATTATTATCTGGTATTATTTTCCATTATATTACATTGTTCCTGAACTAATATTAGTTAGCATTTTACACAGTAATTTTTTTTAGCTAGGTAGGTAAACAATTTTCAATGACATTTATATAACTCCCAAGTTATAAGTTAATCTCTACGTTCTTGTTAACAGCGTTATTATAGTTTTCTTTTTAGCGTTGTAAAATATTTACTACTACTCTACTTTATTAAAATAAATATATATATATATATATATATATCACTTGCTTCAACGGTGAAGGAAAACATCGTGAGGAAACCTGCACGCCTGAGAGTTCTCCATAATGTTCTAAAAGGCGTGTCAAGTCTGCCAATCCGCACACGGCCAGCGTGCTGGACTATGGCCAAACCGTTCTCATATTGAGAGGAGACTCGTGCTCTGTAGTGAACCGGTAATGGGTTGATCATGATGATGACTCTATTTAAATACAACTATTTTCTATATAAGCGGGTGAACACTTAGTCTAAAAAAGTTAGTACTTTAAAGTGTACAACAAGTGATTTTGAATTTTTTTATAAAATATATAAACTCCCCACTCCATGAGAGAAAAAAATCTTCATTTTACGTGTTAGGGAAGTTCCATATACAGTTTTGTTTTCAAGACTTTATTCTACCTTTATTCTTTTTTACAAGAATTGCTTTGTAGTGATAATAAGTCGCAAACGCAAGACAGATATATAAGGATTTCTTATTGAATTTGGAACCCTAAAAATCCAGTATAGGTATATCCAATATATGTATAAATCTGGAAACATACTTGTACAAAGTTAAGAAATTCTTGTCTTAATTCAGTAAACTTGATTATATAAAAGGCGACCTTTTCGAAATATAATTTGCAGCCCTTGAAGTGTTGAACAAATTTACGGAGCAGATGTTCCAAAAAAACATCTAACAGTTTGTTCAGACAGAAAAATAAACACTAAAACGAAATAAATGCTTATTTATCGCCATATAATGGTTCAAAAACATGTCTGCGGTGGTCGTACATAAACTGAACAAAGATTTACAAAGCTCTTACATATTCAAAAATAACCTTTCAAGTGGGAGTCTTACTCGCGAACCGAGGGTTCCGTGCATTGGAAAGAAATATTATTATTTAGATTAACAATTGGTTAAAACGAAGCGGTTATTACTATTATAACTAATAATCATAATTATTCGACCGCTTTGAAAACAAAAGATCATTTTTTACTTTACTACAAGTTAGCCCTTCAACTGCAATCCCATCTGTTGGTATGCAGCATAAGATAGTAGCGGGCTAACCTGTTACGGATTTCACAGTTAAATTAAACCCATACAGCATCAGTTATGATAGTAAAACTCAATCGCTTGGCGGCATGACTTTGTCGGCAGGGTGGTTGGTACCAGGTAGCCATGTATATAGCCTCCCTGACCAACAAGAGACAATTCAGAGATTTTCAATTTCCAAACTGTCCTAACCCAGGGGTCAAACCCAGGACCTTCCACTTATAAGACTCACACTAGAAATTGCGCCAGGGACGCGGTAAACAGCGTAAAAAAATTTCGCTTTGCAAAACTAAAGGGTAAATATATTAAGCCATAGTTTATCAGCAATATTTCATGATTAATCATTACGCACGAAGCATAAAAATAAACTATAAAAGATGAAATGTAAATGTAAAATACACAAACGAAACATTTTCATTAGATATTCCATTTGACCAAGCGTTCAAATTCGAGTTCACTTTAAAATTTTGACACACATTGTTGGCTATTTTACGATAAAAAAATATATATGAAATTGTTTTCATTTGCCTTGTAGTTGTAAAGTATTTTATTTAACTATTCCACATTCCAACTCAAAAGCCATCAACGTAGATAGGATCTGAATTATCTTGACAGAAGAACGAAGTATCACCTTACGATTTTACCGTCCCGGTACCTAACCCTAAAATTCTTGTTATCGAAGATGCTATGGGCTTTATTCTGATTGCAAAAAAGTATTAAGTAAGAATTAACTCTTGCTAATCTTCCGGATGCACTTTAGATAGATAGATAGATAGATAAACTCTTTATTGCACACTACAAACATGAATTCGAAATAAATAAAACAAACATAATGCGGTAAAAAAACAAACATAAACAGGCGGTCTTGTCGCTAAAACCGAGAAAAAAATCTCCTCCAGACAACCTTTTGTGAAAGGAAATAGTTAAAAGGAGAGGGGGATAGTGCAATAGCTAGACTATAATAGAAATTACATATAATTAAATACAGATATAAATTACTAAATAAATATATATATACATAAATAAATGAATTATACACACAAGATTATATATTTTATTTTATAACTTTAATAGCGCGGCAAGCCCAACAACATTATTGGAATATATTGGATTCGTAGGGCATTCACGACTTCTGTTTACAGCGGATCTACAAGGACCCCGTATAGAAAAACAGTAATCAACTATTGCATGCATTCTCAAAGATGTAATATGTCGAGATTTTTCTGCAAAGTTCACTCACAGACAAAACGTGAGCCCATTTACAATCTTTATTTTTGCTTTCCTAAGTTTCAAAACAGGGAACAAACGCCTGTGTGCGTATTTTTAAAAATTCCACCCTTTATTTTTCGTTCTCATCATTGTTCAAGCTTTTAGCTTCAAAGCAAAAAGTGCATCATACATGACATGCTGCAGAATGTTCAGCTTCTCTATGGTTGCTCATTTTTCCTTACGTAATACCTTTTTAAGTAAACGCTACGCCGAAATGAAAAGTGTTGATAGCGGAGTTTGAATGGTTTGTCGAGGAAAATAGTTTTAAAACTAAATTGTTATTAGTTATTCAATTTATATTCGTTATTATATTAATAAAACAAAGGTGACTTTTTCTGTTCTTTTGTAATATGTTTTTTTTTCAGTTTTTTGTTATTTGCTGTTAGTTATCGGAGTTAATTAAAAAAAAAATGCATTATTATTAGCGTCCTATTAGCGTCGACTTGAGTTATTATGCATGCTGTAGTTACCTCTAAGTTGATATATGAGTATCCTAGCACTTAAGGTTATTAAAATGTATATTTTTTTTACATATACTTCTGTTGGTGACGCTTTGAATACATAAATAATAGCTTAGTGACTTGAGATAGGAACCTTAAGCACAAAAGGTTCTATATAATCAATTGGAATTTGCAACCACGTCACAAAATGGTTGTTGCTAATTCGAATAAAATATTTTGTGCTACTTAGAAAAGTGTTTTTTTTTTATTAACATAAACTTTGGGGCGTGGACGTGTGTTTTTTTTATTTCTAAATTTTCCATCAAACCCAACTAAGCCAGGGGTGTCATCAAACTGTCATAAAACTCTTTGTCTTTGTCTTTTCTCTTTTTCCTATAGCGGAGTAAACGTCTAACCGACATAGTCTGGGCTCTGTTAGTTCGTAGACAGTGGTGTTTATAAAAAAAACACCAACTCAAACACTAACTAATTTATTCAATTATTAATACACTTTTACACCACTTTGATATCGATTACTTGTATTATACTATAGCGGTACCCTAGTGACGAGTTCTGGGAGCCGGAGTCAATTCTTCTTCAAGAGCTGAAAGCGAGCCGGGTCTGTACCTGAGCAGCAACTGACTAGAGAATTGTAACTGGTTGAATTTGGAAAATGTATCGAATTTATAGGCCCATTTGCTGATTGACAATGGATTATTGGTGTCAAGTCCGAAATAGCAATGCAGCAATTTGTGGCCGAAAGTTAGGGTTTAAACAGCTCGTAAATAGGTCTCAATGACTATTAATGGCTATTAAAATTTTGAGTAATATTATTCCTCAAAAATTTACCGATCTAGTTGTTTCAAATGATTTATATTCATTCCTATTTATCGATCCTTAGTAACTCTACCAAAATAGAGATCAAGGTTGAAAGCTATCTGCATTTCAGATTATTATCGTTATTCTATCGTAGTACGCGCCAAATGTTCTACAAATTTCTAGTATTCATCCATTCAAACCACGAAGTTTTTGAACTACTTCAAATATGAGATCCAAGCTGTTATCGGTATTTGTTTCGTGTTTTACAAGTCTTGTAGGAACCTTATATAACCTTATTCATGGCTTGAAAAGTATCTCGTTACAGTTTACCAGAACATAAAGTCACTTACTATCGATATTTACACCTTCACTAACTTTATTATCTTTATCGGTATTACGAAGTTGTAACTGATAAAATAAACTGTATTTCATTCGATAATACACGGAAATTCTGAGAAATGTGCGATAGAGTTGCGATGAAAGGGCATGCAAGGGATAGGGCGTAAATAACCGAGACCACCCTCATCATTCAGCGTTTTTGTTAACTGTGGATGAACTGATTTTGGCGTATCATAGCATTAAGGAGGTCATTTTGTTCTATTTAGTTTGGACTATAACATGGTAAGTTAATATATATGTACAACAGTTTTTTTTATTCCATCACAAATTAGCACTTGACGGCAATCTCATCTGGAGGAAAGTGGGATAACCTGTTAGGGATATAGTAAAACGATAACCACATCCTGCTGAAAGCTTTAATCGCTTGGCAACCCATTTTTATTGGGTGATAATTAGCCAGTCCAGAAGCCGCTTGACGACAATCTCAACTGGAGGAAAGTGGGATAACTTATTAGGGGTAGGGGTATGATTAAACTATAATCGACATGGCAATGGCAAACCATCTTTGTCAGTTGGGCGGTAACTAGGCAGACCAGAAGCCTCCAACAAGAACAGCCTCGAGCTGCTCTTGAACCCGGGATCTCCAACTTTGTAATGCCACGTCATAAAAATAAAGAAAACTGTGGGTTATTTGTATTTTATTGGCAAGGCCGGAAAAGAAGCCACTGCTAGACTAGTAAAAAAAATCCGCGCTATATTTTTGTTTTCTTGAATTTGAGTAACTAATTTCTATCAATAGGAAACTAATTCTTTATAAAATCTCATCAATAATGGTTTAGTTGTTAAACCGTTCTATAGGATTCTTAGGATAACTGTTCCTTTGTTTTTTCACTTATACAATTATATAGACGTAGGAGTAATAAAGGGTACAAGTACATTTGTCCTAAAGGTTAACAAGATCGATGCACTTAACGATGAGTAGGTAAGTAGGTAGGTACAAAGGTAATAAACATAAACAAACTTTCGCATTTATAAAATTGCTATGGACTTTATAATTTTTTTCATACTGGTCATCAATTCATATAGATAACGACAGCTACCTGAGCGCAGTAATCTGTTATGGTTAGTCTAAAGTCATTTGTTTAGGATGATTTAGTATCGAGGGTTAGGCGGAGATTTAATAATCAGAAACCAACGTACCCGCCGAGGTAAAGATTAGTTTGGGCTCATTCATTACGCAGTAAGTTGGCAATTAAATGTTTAATTCATATCCAAGTCTATTTGAAATATAATATATTCCAGATTACTAGTTATTACTATTTAAACGTGTGTTAAATATTAGGGTATTATAATTAAACTGTTGCTAAGTTTATTCCTTCAAACAAAAATGTGTCAACGATTTATAAAAATACCGTATCTTTTCCATCTATTTCCTATTACCCTGGAAAGATAGAAATAGAAAGGTATTTCTTAAGATCTATATGTTCGAGATTATCACGGTTCCATTTCATCATCATCATCATCATGATCAACCCATTACCGGCTCACTACAGAGCACGGGTCTCCTCTCAATATGAGAAGGGTTTAGCCATAGTCCACCACGCTGGCCATGTGCGGATTGGCAGACTTCACACGCCTTTGAGAACATTATGGAGAACTCTCAGGCTTGCAGGTTTTTCACGATGTTTTTCTTCACTCTGGAAGCAAGTGATATTTTAATTTTTAAAAACGCACATAACTCTGAAAAATTATAGGATTCCATTTACTTTAATAATACAAGAAACACCAATAATTTTTATGGAACATAGAAGCAATCTTCTTGAGCTGATTAAAAACTTTTTCATAACTTGTTGTTTTATCAATTTCAGCGAGAAACGTTGGATTCTTTTGAAGGATTCGACAGTTTCAAACTACACGCCACAGCACTCTGTTCTCTAATTGGGTTTCCGTTTGTTTTTCTGTCCTGGCTCATGGAATTGCTCGAACTTCTGGTGTATATTGCAAAATTATTAATACCAGCAAAAGTGGACAGCAATCCGTAGATTGCGGTATTTCAGGTATTTTCAGGGTAGGCATACTGCAAATAAAATAATCTAAATTTGTATTTTGAATTTAAATTGAATAGCAAAAGGTATAACACACGCTTAATAACGGAAATTGTAATTGTGATTTGATTTGCTTCCATTTAGATTTGATATAAGCGTTTAAGCTATTTAGATTTTGCTCTTAAATTGAATTGTATTCTTTACGTGAATTGAGGCGTTCAAAAGCCGGGATATAGTCTGCGGGGAAAGATAAATTAATATTCATTAGAAAATTACATTTCCATTTCTTAGCAAACTTTGTTTGATATCAGTTTCTAATGTGTTTGCACAATTACGCCATAGCTTGTCTTCACAAATTATGTTAGGCTTTATTGAAATGATACCTTAGGAAAAGATGCTTAGGAAATAATTAAAAACTTTGTTATTTTTGTAACAGATTTACAGATAAACTGAATTAGAATCCATAATTAACTGTTCAGGTTTATTAAGAAAGTTAGGAGCAATAAACGATCCCCTGACTGTAGACGACACACATTAGTAAATTTATTTGATATAGTAGTGTTCATACTAATCAAAGGTCGGGGGTTCGATCCCGTACGTATCTCTAATTTATCGGAGTTATGTGCGTTTTTAAGCGATTCAAATATCACTTGCTTCAATGGTTAAGCAAAACATCGCGAGGAAACCTGCAGGCTTGAGAGCTCTCCATAATGTTCTAAAAGGGGTGCAAATTCTGCCAATCCGCACTTTTCTTGGTGGATTATGGCCAATCCCATATCATATTGAAAGGAGACCCGTGTAGTGAGCCGGCAATGGGTTGATCATGATGAGCAGTGTTTTTAATGTTAAATAAATGGTTTTAAAAATCACAATTATAGAGGGTTTTCCAATAAGAGGTGTTATTTTGATATTCAAAGAAAAATGCCATTTTTTATTATAAATCATCAGATGTTTATTTCATTACAAAGAGGAAGGTATGCCGTTAATAGTGGAAAATAACATCAGGCAAATGACCACCACGGCCACGCTTACAGGACAAAATCCTTTTCATGAAATTTTACATAACTAAATCGCAAAGTGGCTGCTCTATGTCCTCGATAGCCTCACGAATTCCATCTTTGAGGTCTTGAATCGATACTGGGCTGTTGGCGTAGACCTTCTCCTTCACGTGGCCCCAAAGAAAGAAGTCGCAAGGTGTTAAATCACAAGATCTCGGTGGCCAATTGTGATCACCTCTTCGAGAGATAACACGGTCCGGAAACTTTTCCCTTAAAAGATCAATGGTTTCGTTGCTTGTGTGGCACGTAGCGCCGTCTTGTTGAAAGTGAACGTTGTCCAGATCAATACCATCCAATTCCGGCCATAAAAAATCGTTAATCATCTCTTGATAGCGCAATCCATTCACCGTAACTGTTGCGCCAGCCTCATTTTCGAAAAAGTAAGGTCCAATGACTCCGCCGGACCATAAACCGCACCAAACAGTCACACGTTGAGGATAAAGAGGCTTTTCAACAATAACTCTTGGGTTTTCTGAGCCCCAGATGCGACAATTTTGCTTGTTGACGAAGCCACCGAGGTGGAAATGGGCCTCATCACTGAAGATGATTTTTCGATGGAATTCCGGATCATTTTCATGCATTTCAACGACCCAATCAGCAAAGTCACGACGTTGTTGATGATCGGCCGGCTTGAGTTCTTGTGTTAACTGGACTTTATAAGCCTTAAGACCCAAATCTTTATGCAAAATACGGTGTAATGACGTTTGTGGAATACCTAATTCCAAAGAACGACGAGGAATGGACAAACCTGGGTTTTCTTCAACACTTTTGGCTACAGCAGCAATATTCTCGGCTGTTCTTGAGCGACGTGCACGGGTTTTATTCTTCTCATCACTAACTTGTCCCAACAGCTCGAATTTTTCCACCAATTTCTGTATTGCGGTCCGACACGGTGCTTCACGACGAGTTTTACGAACCGTCTCTGCCAAATTTTCACCATTTTTATAGTGAATTTTAATAATTTCAATGCGTTGTTGAAGCGTGTATCGTACCATTTTTATTAATGGCGTAGTTTCTACTTGTCAAATGCCAAGAAATGACAGCTTCAAAAGTGACATCTACCGAAATAGCGGGCTATTCAAAATAACACCTCTTATTGGAAAACCCTTTACTATCGACCGTAATTAGGTTGACTCTTGATTGTAATGGAATATTTAAAACAGATTAAGGTTACACGGCGTCTTTTGACGCCATTCCGTAGCGCGTTTCTGCAACACGATGCTTCATAATTTTGACCATGTGTCGCAATTGCAGCCACTGAGTGAAAGCCATCGCTTCTGCACCATGTATTTATTTATTTACTTATTTATTCAAAGCGCCACCTACAGAATTATATGTAAAAAAAAATAAACATTTAAAAAACCTTAAGTGCTAGGATATACATATAAATCAATTTATAGGTAACTACACCATGCCTAATAACTTAAAAGCAAAATTTTAGATTAACAAACAGCAAATAACAAAAAAACACAAAAAAGTATTTATTACAATTATTATGTAAATATAGACTACATTCAATTTTATTTCATGTACTTTATTAGTTTATGAAACGGCGCATCGTAATTGCTTATCTCCTCCACTTAACCTTTCTTTATAATATGGGTGCCCCTGACGCTTTCGTCGCCTACGCCTTGGCTGCTTCCAGCAAGCAACAGCTGACGACTGCATCGAGCGATGCAAAAATGTCTTTACGTGGGCGATCGTCTCTACTATATCTTTAAATGTAAATTTAAATGTCAAATAGTCCTTTAAAAGACACTTTTGACGCGTTAATTTACATAGTAGTAATTTGATGGTGATAATTACATTCGCAAACTTAAAACTAAAGCTATGAGGGATCCAAACGCGCCCCGGTATAAAAAGAAGCTCACAAAAAAATAGCCAGGTAAATTTTCTTTTTTATCACCATCTCACATGCCAAAAAAAATTTAATTTATAATAAGCTATCTTATTACAGCAATATTTCATGTTTGTTTACCATTTATATAATACTTTACACTATAGTAGGCCTTTTCTACAATATTACGTTTTATAAGTTCAATTCAAAGGTTATCCTTTGAATTGAACTTATTGACAGTACGTTTGTACGTTAATTTACGAATGTAAGGCTACAAAAAGTAGCTCCTGTATTGTTTTACTTATGTGACGTAGAAGTAAACTTTAACCCTCAACCATTATAGTTGCGACTTTGTCAACATACTAACTACTGTATAAATTTGCAACAAAATGGACCACCATTTACCAACAATGTAATCTTCCCTCACAGATGCTTTTGTAATTTTCCGCGCTACATACAATTTGCCGTAAATGCGGGTATAATATAACGCGTTTTATATACCCACTCAAAACAACATAGTAGGGAATATAGGGGAAATGCTTCAATGAACAATAATCTTCCCTTTTATATTACCGTTGTTATACTACACTTTTGACGTTGGCACATTAATTGCAAGGCTGAAATGTAACACGGTCCACAAAGTTCCACTTCTTAATAATAGCTAGTAGGTATCGTTATATCGCTGTATAGTAGGTGATAGCCTAGTGCAGGGCGTCAGCCTCCTTATCATAGGTCGGCGGCACGAACCTCTAACTTTTAGAAGTTACGTGCGTTTAATAAAAATATATATATCACTAGCTTCAACGGTGAAGGAAAACATCGTCAGGAAACCTGCACGCCTGAGAGTTCTCCATAATGTTCTCAAAGGGGTGTGAAGTCTGCCAATGGCCAGCGTGGTGGACTGGCCAAACCCTTCTCATATTGAGAGGAGACCGCGCTCTGTAGTGAGCCGGTAATGGGTTGATCATGACCGTTATATAAAAAATGGGTTAAGACTTACGCACGTATGTATTGGCGAACGGTATTTGTGCTGTAATTGCTTCCATTCCATAATTTTTGAGTAGCTACTTTAGTTGTTTTTTGACATATTGACCACTGTCATTGTTCATTATATCTCGTCTTTTTATATTTTTGTTTAGTTGTCTAGATTTCTAATGAAACATTTTGTCAACAAAAATACTTGATAAAGTGGATAACAGCAAAACAAGGAGAACGTGGATTAAGTTGAGGGTAGTAAAAAGGCATTTATTAAATGTCGAAAATTTATCAATTACTTGGTAACGTTCAGTGAAGACAAAAAACGCGTGAGTAACTGCTCTGACGCGGACGCTAGTAGGTTTGCCAAACGTTACGTAAAATTTGTTAGTTCCGTTTTAAGACAGTTGTAGCTGAACCAAATTTATGGAGGTATCTCGCCTAGAAAGCATAAATCAGAAATAAGTTGATATATTTTAAACACTACAAGCAAGCCTTTTACGGCTATCTCACCAGGTGGTAAGCAATGATGCAGTCTAGGATGGTAGCGGGCTAACTGTTAGGGGTATGGTAAACCGACACTCCCAATTGGTTGGTCGGTAAGGTGGTAACTAGCCACGGCCAAAGCCCCCCCACCAGACCAGACTCGAGCCGGAAATCGTCGTCAAGTATTTAAACTGTAATTGTATCAGGAAGTCTTCAAAAGATAGTCTGGACAGAGTCGACTCAGTGCATGTTATAGCGATGCTTACGCGAACAAACCAAGTAAAAAAACAATGTTTGTTTGCGTAGATATCTATATTTATGGCCTTTATTTAAGCTACTTGTATTATTGACTCCCATCACAGTATTCTGTGTGTAATTTTCCATATCATTTGGTAGCTGAAACAAAAATTCGATTATTTAGTCACTCAGATTTGCTCACTAGTTATATCAAATCAAATCAAAATAGCTTGGTTCATATAAACTTATTACAGGCATGTATTGCATCGTTCAAATTCTACCTCTGAATCTAATTTGCGTGGAGAGGGTTTCATACTTTTCCATTTCTCCGTTTCTATTTAAAGATCTCGGATTTTCGTAACAATTTTAATAATTCCTGTCAAATCTAAAACCTAAAAATTAAGAAAACCTGGCATTCCTTACATTTCATACAAAAACTTCGACTTGAAATTTAACTGTTAACCTAAAAAATCTATCGACTTTCGCTTAGTAATTTAGTTAATTGAAACAGGAAAATCCCTGCTATATTTTTAAGAAATGGTAAGCCTAGCCTTTCTCAGTTAGCGTCCCATAATTTTCTCAGCTTTCCATCGTCGCATCTTAATAAAACATCCCGGACTTTACTATGCAGATTGTTATCTTTACGTTAATGAAAATTTTATTGCACGCCGTTTCAGCGGTTTTAGCTGTGCTTTAAAAAACAGGATACAAATTTTTAGATCAGTCATCTTCTATAACTCATTTAAGTACTGTATAATACTTCTCATCATCATCATCATCATCATCATGATCAACCCATTATCGGCTCACTACAGAGCACGGGTCTCCTCTCAATATGAGAAGGGTTTGGCCATAGTCCACCACGCCGGCCATGTGCGGATTGGCAGACTTCACACGCCTTTGAGAACATTATGGAGAACTCTCAGGCGTGCAGGTTTCCTCACGATGTTTTCCTTCACCGTTGAAGCAAGTGATATTTTAATTACTTAAAAACGCACATAACTCCGAAAAGTTATAGGTGCGTGCTCGGATTCGACCCGCCGACCTCTATACTAATATATAATAGATAATACTTCTATATGTGTATAATATGTGTAAACATGTTCTGTCTTTATCACATATCACCATGAGATGCCGTCGAGGACTAACTTGTAGTTGATTATACTATGAAAGTATAATATGAGAGGTGCTTTCCAATTGTACTTTAAAGGCTCTAGAGCAATTGAGTCTATTTTGCATCACAGGTGATTGAAACTAGTTTTAATAAACGTTTAGAGTGATAATATTTACTTCTATTGAAGTTGGTTTTGTATGTGGTTTGTTAAAAGTTATAGTTGAATTGGTCTTTTATACAAAATAACTATTTATACCTAAAAACTTTCGAGATTGATTACAACGCATATATAACTCCAGTTCAAAGTTTTAGGCGAGGGATTTTCGTTCACAATTTCGTTCAAAATTTTAAAGTTAATGGGACGAAGTTAAAAGTGATCGAAACCACACAATCCAAAATAGTTTTGTGTGAAAAATATCTCAATAGATACGTGTGCCAGGAAAAAGATGCAAGACTAAATATTGTAGATATGGCGTTGTATAGAAAAATAGTCTTTACCTATCTAATTGCAGTAACCCTCCTTGGGGTTCGGTAAAATATAATTTATTTGTTAATGTTCACCAACAACGTCAGTATATTCTTATTCAAGAGTTTTACATAAAACTTTTTTTTTATCCACTACAAGTTAGTACTTGACGGCAATCTCACATCATGGTAAGTGATGATGCAGTCTAAGATGGTAGCGGGCTAACCTGTTAGGGGTATGGTAAACTCATACTCCTAATTGTTTTCTACACGACATCGTGCCGGAACGCTAAATCGCTTGGCGACACGTCTTTTGTCGGTACTATTATTACCGTGGCGTCAACCACTTTATAAACTAGGTACATATTGAGTAGACATAGTTATATTACATGTAAATGTTAGTAGGTACAATAACAACATTGCGGTATAAAGCCTACAAGAAAATGGAAATTAAAATTGAAAACCTAAGTAACTAAGATACATAGTGTATTTTAAAGTATCTATAGCCGATCTCTTATAAACAACCACTCATCGTCATCATCAACTCATCCTCGGCTCACTACAGAGCACGGGTCTCCTCTCAATACCCTTCTCAGGGTTTGGCCAAAGGTATTCCTCCTAATCAGAGGTCGGGGGTTCGAACCCGGACACGCACCTATAACTCTTCGGAGTTATGGGCGTTTTTAAGCAATTAAAATATCACTTCCTTCAACGGTGAAGGAAAACATCGTAAGGAAACCTGCACGCCTGAGGGTTCTTTATAATGTTCTCAGACGTGTGAAGTCTGCCAATCCGCA
Organism: Lasiommata megera; assembly: GCA_928268935.1. NCBI lineage: Eukaryota > Metazoa > Arthropoda > Insecta > Lepidoptera > Nymphalidae > Lasiommata > Lasiommata megera. Next base: position 11,283,610 of record OV743312.1, read on the forward strand.
CATGGTTAGCGTGGTGGACTATGGCCAAACTCTTCTCATATTAAGAGGGACCCGTGCTCTGTAGTGAGCCGAGAATGGGTTGATCATGATTACATTACAAGTGAACACAGCATACTGAAAAACTTGTTTTAAGATGTCCCTTTTGCTCTTGCCGAGTAGTTTTATATATGCATTATTCAAGCCCACTGAGGTAGTTTGAGGGTTGGGTGTTCCTTTTACTATTCTAATTCAAAGGGACTTTTCATAAAGGAAGGTGGGTTAACAGACCGCACTGAAATACTAAGTGATTCAACAGTTTTACATTAATGTTGCCATTAGTGGCTTTTATGGCAACCATGTTTCTCATTGTTCGTGATTGTTACAGATTACACCTTATTATATTACCTTGTTTTATATTAAGCACTGGCTTCTGCTCGTGACTTCGTCTGCGTGGACTTCAGAATTGGGTCTAAAAGCTTCGCTCGTTTACAATTTTTAATCTTCCCACGGGAACTATTTGAGAGATCGGTATAGAAAATACATGTCCTTTTCCATAGCATAGGTGACATGCATACAAAATATCAAAGATGTCTGGCCGTGGCTTAGCTCCTAAACAATTTCCACCTTTCCCTCAGGAACTTCTTAAGAAATCGGCATAAAAGGTAGCCTATGTTTTTTTCCGCCTCAAAGGCAAAATGCATGACAAATTTCATCGAAATCCGTTCAGCCATTTTTGCGTTATTGAGTAACAAACATCCACAGTTTCACATTTATAATATACTAGCTGTTGCCCACGACTTCGTCTGCGTAGAATTGCTGATTTCCCGTGAGATTAAGGTTTCCCGTGCTGCCAATGCCTTGCTTCAGAAAGTAAGCTACAGGCAAATGTAAAATTGCCTATTTTCGTGTCTCTAAATTAAAAAACAGGACTTTCATACAAACTTTAAGCCCCTATTTTACCCCCGTCGGGGTAGATTTGGATGAAAAAAAATTCTAACCGTATACTTAAGCCCTAAAAGAAACCTATTTTCAAAGTTTCAAGCTTGTAGACTTCATAATAAAAAAATAAGCAAAAACTATCGTCCCCTATTTTACCACCCTTGACAGGTAATACTTTAAAAAAATTATGTACATGTTTTTTATTTATTATTATTAATCTTAATGCAAATTTTTGTGTCTCTAACTCTAAAAACAAAGAAATTTCATACAAACTTCCAACCCCTCTTTTACCCTCTTAGGGGTGGAATTTCCAAATATCCTTTCTTAGCTGACATCTCTAAACTATCAACTACCTACTTGCTAAATTATAGCTTTATACGTACAATAGTTTTTGAGATCTCGTGTCATCAGTATGTCAGTAAGTCAGTAAGTATGTAAGTGACCTTTCGCTTTTATATATATAGATGATAGGTATATATAGGATATAGGATTTTAGAATACGAAACATGACGAGTAGGCATTGTTAAGTAATTTGCGTTTTCCACCCCTAAGCCATAGATAACACTTTAATAGATAGATTCCGTGTGATGAATTATATGTGAATATTCTTTATTTCCGTTAAAATCAACCAACCCGCATTTAAGAAACGTGATGGATCTATATTCCAAACTCATATGAGAGCATAAATCTGTGCCCAGCAATCAATCAACCATAAACTTTATGCAAATAATCCGTTAAAGGCACTTTTGATTCGTCAATTACACAGTAGAAGTTGATGGTGATAACTACATTCGTAAACTTAAAACTAAAGCTATGATTGTTCCAAATGCGCCTTTCTAAGAAGAAGCCCACAACAGAATTTGCCGACTAACTTTGCTTTTTGTTATGACCATCTCACTTAAAAAAATTTTAGCGCTTTATCTTATTATAACAATATTTCATACCCAAGCTTCTTCAGCAAAGCAATAATTTACATAATCATTTACACTATAATAGGACTTTTCTACAAGCTTACGTTTTATATAAACTTTGAACTTATTGTGAGTCATCTCAGTAATTTTATTTGGTTGTTTAGTTTATAATTATATACCTTAAAGTGAATTTAATGGTTTCTAGTAACGATCAACACAAGTTTATTTATAGTTATTACAGCTATTAAAATAATAGGCTGGGGATGATTGACGATAATTTTTGACGACCTCTTTAGCGCAGTACGCGCGCTGTCGCATTGTAAAGTTGGAGGTCCTGGGTTCGATTCCCGGTTCGAGCCTAGTCTGGTGGGAGGCTTCGGCTGTGGCTAGTTACCACCCTACCGACAAAGACGTGTCGCGAAACGATTTAGCGTTCCGGCACGAAGTCGGGTAGAAACCAATTAGAAACCGGTATACCATACCCCTAACAGATTAGCCCGCTACCATCTTAGACAGCATCGTCACTTACCACCAGATGAGATAGCCGTCTTGTAGTATATATATAAAAAAATATGACGCTAACGCCTAGAGTTCATTCCTGTTCACAAAATAGCGAGTCATCGATTTTTCCTGGCGCGGCTCTAGCCCTGTTCAAAAGGACTGAAATTTAGTGCCACAGAAGCAGAGTGACTATGAAAATAAAGTAACACTTAATAATCTAGCCGTACCGTTCCATAGTTAACCCGTCTGACCACTTTAATAAAATTTCCTTCAAACCCTTATACTAGGCAGTTTGCAAAGTTTACCAACGTAACTAACTTCGCAGAACAACAAATAGGTACGTCTTATAAGATTGAATAGTTTCGAAATACCCGTCAATTCGTCTAATTGAGTTCCGTTTATAATCAGCTGTTATGTTAATTAATAGTTAGTGTAAATATACAAAGGGCCCTTAAATCCCTTAGAACTCGATAATCTTGAAATCTGGCAATTTGTTCTTGTACCGGGAGAGCGATATACATTGTATTATTCAAAAAGTCTGTGTGTGAATTATCTAACTACATACGAGTAGCTTTATGATGAGATCAACCCATTACCGGCTCACTACAGAGCACGGGTCTCCTCTCAATATGAGAAGGGTTTGGCCATAGTCAACCACGCTGGCCATGTGCGGATTGGCAGACTTCAAACGCCTTTGAGAACTTTATGGAGAACTCTCAGGCGTGCAGGTTTCCTCACGATGTTTTCCTTCACCGTTGAAGCAAGTGATATTTTAATTTTTTAAAAACGCACATACTCGTAACTCCGAAAAGTTAGAGGTGCGTGCCCGGATTCGACCCGCCGACCTCTGATTAGGAGGCTGACGCCCTAACCACTAGGCTATCACCGCTTCATAGCTTTATAATAACAATTAATTAGTGAATACTTTAGATGTTGATATAAAAAAAAACCCTAAGTATTTTGTGAGCTTTTTCTTAGACTTGGCCCCTTTGGTACATTTCTAGCTTAAGTTTTAAGTCAACCAATGTAGTTATCATCTGATAAATTAAAATATTGGATAATAAATATTATATAATGTTTTAATTTACGTGAACAAAACAATTTTGATTTGATTTTATTTCGATTTATCATCCCCAGTCTACTAATGTCTCAGCTCCTCACTGATAGGAGACAGAGAGAAAAACCCAAGCGTGCCACTATTTATGAGAGCGGGTTTGCGGTACGTCATATATTTTAATATTTAAATATCGGGTATCGTGCCAGCAAAAGTTCGAGGGTGAGCCACACAAATTTCCTAACTCCGGGCTGATTCCTTTGCCCTTCCCGTTAATCAAACGAAGTACCTCTTGATCAGCAGTTTAATACGTCAAAAACTAGACCATCGAATAAATAAATAAAATAATATCCTTTTATTTCAAGTCAGGGACCCATACAAAAACTTATACAATTTAAATACAATATAAAATTTTAAAACAATATTAAAAGTATTAAAAGCAATATTTAAAGTAAAATTAAATACAATTGAAAGAAAAATCAAAGCAGCCTTAGTTTTTATCGATCTATCCATACGCACCTCAGGGTACCCTTGTGTTTTAAATGTTATTGTGTCACACAGAAAATGTCTAAACATTTTCTGTGTGACACAATAACATTTAAAAACAATATTAAAAGGATTAAAAGCAATATTAAAAGTAAATTTAAATACAGTTGAAAGAAAAATCGAAGCAGCTTTAGTTTTTATCGATCTACCTATACTCACCTCAGTGTAGACAGACTTTATTTTTTATCTCATACTCATAGACATTTTCTGTGTGACACAATTAAATTTAAAAACAATAATAAAAGTAAAATTAAATACAATAGAAAGAAAAATCAAAGCAGCTTTCGGTTTTATCGATCTACCTATATGCACCGCAGGGTAGACAGAGTTTATTTTTTAGTTCGTACTCAAAGACATTTTCTGTGTGACACAATTAAATTTAAAAACAATATTAAAAGTATTAAAAGCAATAGTAAAAGTAAAATTAAATAAAATTAAAAGAAAAATCGCTGCAGCTTTGGTTTTTATCGATCTACCTATACGCACCGCAGGGTAGACAGACTTTATTTTTTATCTATCTCATACTCATATACATTTTCTGTGTGACACAAAAGATCTATAGTCTAAAGCTTACCAACTTGCTATCGGTATTTTGATTTGGGCAAAAGCGGCGAAAAGCCGGATTAGTCCCACGAGAATAACAGTTTACTCACTGCTACATTTTACTTTCACTCGTTCCTCTAACATAAGTTTCATTTTAGATATACATTATTTATGCTGATAGAACTAACTTTTGCGGATACGACGGTCCTTTTAGTAACTGTTTTAACAGGGGTTTTTAGGTTTTTCTACGTACATAAAAAGTATAAGAAAAAAATGTGACTGCAATAACTGGAACATTTGAAGCAAAAATAACTTTACTAGAAGTTTACTTGGCTATATAAAATTAGTAGATATTTCGTTTCGTAATTTGAAATGAAATGAAATGATTGAATGAAATGAATAAATTAAATACATTTTTACAATAATCTACCGAATGACGTCTTTGAGGTGTCTCTCAATAAGTTCAAAGTATATATTAAAAACAGGCTAATAGCAAAGTTTTATTATAGGATACAATCTCTATATTAATTATAAAAAAAGATGTGGTATGAATTCTTGCTCTAAATAGGTTGCACTTAAATGTAACAATGAGATATTGTGATATAAAAAATGTTACCCGCCTAAGTTTGTTACGGGCTTCTTCTTAGTGACGTGACGGCACGTTTGAAACCCTCAAGCTTTAGTTTTTAGTTAACGAATGTAGTTATCATCATCTCACTATAATATTAAAAAATTGTATGTAAGCATCTTGAAGGTTAATTTGAATTTTTAATATTGATCCTAGTACACCTAGGCGAAGTGAATGTTTAGTAAAAAGTTATTACTTAGTCTTCTGTGGATGGTGTTAGCCTCTTTTGTGGTTTTATAACATACTTGAAAGTTTAATGTTAATTTTAAAAATACCCGTTTATATTTAAAATATATTTTATATATCTCAGCACTAACTCCTAACGTCCTAGGAGTGGTTCTTATTTAATAATATTTTATGGTTTAGCGTTTATTTATCATTAGCATAATGTTATTATCAAATGAAAATACACTTACATTAAAAAAAACTCATAAACAGCAAAAGAGGAAAAAACGGGTGGTACAATAGCCGGCCCAATCTCTAAAAAGCGATCTTTCTCAAAGAAAAGAAGCAGTAAATGGAATGTTAAAAATCTCCCAATTAACATAAGATCTAAGGTTTATATACTCTCTGAAAGAAGAAATTTATTCTTTACAAATCATCAAACCTTACATGTAAATATCTTGATACTTTGCCTAAACATAATTTCAAATTAAGCAAAAATAATTAATAAACTAAAAGTGATACAATAAGGCGGTCTTATCGATCATTAGCGTCCTCTTCTAGACAACCTCCAGGATAAAGAGATACTGATAAGGTATTGAGTTGGGCGTATATGCTATACATGTAGGCTTTTAGTATCATAATTTGTTAGTTATAATTACTGAAAACGACGTTTTAATGTGCTCTTTGAAGTCAAGGGTGAGACACCAATAATTGCCAATAACTACGGACTTGCACTGAGAATGTTAACAAGGAAATCCCAATGTTTAACATCATGATCATCATGATCAACCCATTACAGGCTAACTACAGAGCACGGGTGTCCTCTCAATAAGAGAAGGATTTGGCCATAGTTCACCACGCTGGTCATGTGCAGATTGGCAGACTTCACACGCTTTCGAGAACATTAAGGAATACTCTCAGGCATGCAGGTTTCCTCACGATGTTTTCGTTCACCGTTGAAGCAAGTGATATTTTAGTTGTTTAAAAACGCACATAACTCCGAAAAGTTATAGGTGCGTGCTCGGATTCGAACCGCCGACCTCTATACTAATATATAATAGATAATACTTCTATATGTGTATAATATGTGTGAACATGTTCTGTCTTCATCACATACCACCATGAGATGCCGTCGAGGACTAACTTGTAGTTGATTATACTATGAAAGTATAATATGAGAGGTGCTGTTTAAAAACGCACATAACTCCGAAAAGTTAGAGGTGTTTGCCCGGATTCGAACCGCCGACCTCTGATTAGGAGGCTGAAGCCTTAACCACTAGGCTATCACCGCTTGTAAGACCTTACTTCATGTGATCATTTCTATAGTAAGCTCTTCGCGAAACTCACAATGTTTGACACGCGGTAAAAACATTCTTGAACGAACCCAAAAATCGAGCCCAGGACCCCGCGATGCCTATTTTAGTATAACAACTAACAACTACACCAACGAAGCAGTTAGTACAAATAAACGCACTATATTCCCCGAGAATTTTTTTTTTTTTTTAATCCACTACAGGTTAGCCCTTGACTACAACCTCACCTGATGGTAAGTGATGATGCAGTCTAAGATGGTAGCGGGCTAACCTGTTAGGGGTACGGTAAACCCATACTCCTAATTGGTTTCTACGCGACATCGTGCCGGAACGCTAAATCGCTTTGCGACACGTCTTTATCGGTACGGTGGTAACTAGCCACGGCCGAAGCCTCCCACCAGACAAAAATGAAACTCTAAAATATTTTTTAAAATATTAAATCTTTTATAAAACTGACAAACCTAAATTGAAAGCTTTAAAAAAACTAGATCGGATCATGAAATTGCGTTGTCATGTAACAAACTGTACGTTCCTACCTAACGGACAACCTAAAATAACAATTTAACATATTATATGGAAGTTTGCCGAGATCCGCATTTAGCATAATAATGGGATATTAGGTAAATTAAGGTGATCTAAGCGTATACCACATCCCCCTAAATTCTACTCTAGTAAATCACCCAATTAAAATCATTACAGTGATGTGAGTGTTCCTGATAAGCCCGTATTAAATTCCCTTTGTTTCTCGGGTTACGTCGGCTGCGGCTGTAATATATATTCACTATCTATAGTAATTGTGATGATGCCTCACTATCATCATTATGATGTTCAGTCATTAATACCCATTCTCTTATGGGAGAAATCTTGTACTCCTATTACAATAGAGGTAGAAGACAGCTTTAAGTCCATATTGTTATTTTTTTATACACTACAGGTGGCCCTTGATGGCAACCACACCTGATTGTAAGTGATGATGCAGTCTAAGATAATAGCGGACTAACCTGTTAGGAGAATGATAAATCCATACTCCTAATTGGTTTCTACGCAACGTCGTGCCGCGGAACGCTTAAACGCTTGGCGACACGTCTTTGTCGGTAGGGTGGTAACTAGCCACGGCCGAAGCCTCCCACCAGACCAGACTGGAGCCAGGAATCGAATCCGGGACCTCCAACTTTATAATGCAATAGCGCACGAGCTGCGCCGCGGAGGTCGTCAAATATTTGATATTACACAATAATGTGGATATCATATATTTCCTTTTTAATAGTTAAGTGCCTAGTTGTCACTTTTATTGTGTATTGTTTACTAATTCATGTATCATAGATATAATGGAGATATTAGATATATAAGATTGGAGTTTAGAGTGCTATAGTTTAGACCACTAACACTATGAAATACTAAAAACTATATATATTTAGTTATATATTTTATATATATATATAACTATATAGAATATGTCCCAAGGAACCAAAGGCCAAACTCTGGAAAAAGTTATTACGAAATGTAATAGCTATATGAATTCTCGGTTTTCCCTTGAGGACTTGAGAAAGTTATTCCAGCTATCTTATCCTAATGGTAAGTTATGATGTACTCAAAGATAAAACCGCGGCATATTTACACCTGTAACTAGTCCATACGTAGCAACGTACCGGAACAACATCTGCTGGTGAATCGTTTAATGTCGCATTGCTCCTGATAGGTCTACCAACGCTGCGTTTACCATACCAGTGCGGGTTTAACACGTCCAACGGAATTGTCGAGCTACGGTTCGCCAATCTTTGATTTATATCAGTAACTCTGGTACTATGACGAATCTCTCCATTTTACATTGAACGATTTGATCTCGTAGATAGTCCCGTGCGTTCGATGACCGAGTTTTATTTGCGAGCCGTTATTCAAAACGTCAATGTTCGAGGTTCCGTGCAATTTTTTTCTTTTTTCGCCTGACTATTAACTGTGCTAATATTGGTTGCGACAGCGTAACCGGGCTGTTTGGCGAGCTTTTTTTTTTTTTTATCCACTACAAGTTAGCCCTTGACGGCAATCTCACCTGATGGTAAGTGATGATGCAGTCTATGCTTCGGAGAGAAGCTCTGCCAGAAGAAATTTTGAGCCAGGGCTCGAAGAAACTAAGGGAAAGTCTGCCTAAGGGCGCCTCCTGTAAGGTCGAGCCTCGGCTTAGGCGACGTTTGGGATAACGGGGTGGTCGGACGGTGAGTGGTCCGTACGTCTCCGAGGCCGAGGATGAAGCCCACGTCTGGATGACGTAAGACAGCGGGGACCTTGCCTTCGCCGGCGAAGACGGTGTGTAGCGTATGATTGTGTGGTTGGTGGTACGAGTATGCAGTCATCTGATCGTCAGGGTCATGGAGGATATGTTTAGGTCTCCTCTTTCGGAGAGGAGCGCTTAGGTCGGGGGACGTTCCGTGCACTGTTCGTCGTGCAAGATATTAGTCCGAATATGAAGAATAATTATTTTTTGTTTCTTTTCAGATAGCAACTTCGTGTTGGGGAACGCGCAAGTGCCTTCGTACCCCATCGTGTATTGTTCGGATGGGTTCTGCGAGCTGACAGGCTGGGCCCGGGCACACATCATGCAGAAAGGCTGCGCGTGTAAGTTCTTGCACGGGCCAGACACGAGGGAAGAGCACCGCCATGAGATCGACGCGGCCCTGGACTCCAAGCACGAGCTTAAGCTCGAGCTCATATTCTATAAGAAAAATGGTAAGAAATGTTTATACAAGGTAATTTCACTACAGGTACTGGGACACCAGCTATAGAAAGAGTTACTCAGAGTAGACTTAGAGATCGTATTTGAAGAAACGTTTAATTTATTTTTTATAAAAACCACACACCTCATGTTTGTTAATTACTGTTTTAATATTATTTAAACCTTAATCTATTTTGCTGCTATAGTAATCCGTGGTCCTTTTTTATCTTACAATTCCACTTTCTTTTCTCGGTATACTTTTCAAATTAGACTTTTAGAAGAATTTTTTCTACACTGTGACTATATTATCCTTTTACATAGTGAGTCCCTATAATATATCATATTTACCTGAAATCTCTGATCTGAAATGAGTCCCGTTAGCTACAATTAAAAGTGATCGCATTTTAATGGATATGGTGGATAACATTTATTTACCTTAATGTCATTAATTGAAATTATCTTTATTATAAATGCTTATCCATGAATACTAAAAAGGCACTGTTATACACGTTACAATATCTATTTTTTTAATGTAATATGAATTCACAACCAGAGTGGCCATAAACAGATTTTGGACCTGAATTCTTACGTTTTTAAATTTCGATTGAATTCGTATGACAATAGTTTAGCATACAATGAACACATTGAAAACATTTGTACAAAATCGTTTCAATTACACATCGCGTAATTAATGAAGTAAATGATGCCCAAAATAAACAGTTTCGTTTTCATGAAGATGGTAAATTACTGCCTTCATGAAAATAAATGGACGCTTAGTTTAATAATAGGCTCGTTTGTTGTGTAGGCCGTGAAGACGAAGGCGAGAATGAATACCTACTTATTTTTTTCTTTTTATCTTACGCACCTTAAGCTTATGAAAAATATTTGAAACTGGTTTGTAGCTGTAAAAATTAAATCAGAGCAATTCAAAAAGATACTAATAAATAAATGATATATTAAACAATAAACAGCAAGTATAATTTGCTATATTCCGCCGACAATTTTGTATAATATAACATCACACAAAATCTTCACAAGCGCCAAAAGTAAAGAAGTTGTGAAGTCAACATCTCCTGAGGATGATCCCGTGTCGGGTCGAAACGTGCGTAGAGGTTCTAATGGAAGATTTTGTGTGGTGTTATATTATACAAATTTCCCGGTTGTCGGCGGAGTATAGCAAATTATACTTGCTGTTTATTGTGTATCATGGACTTCCGCAAAGTAACGCCAGCTTCTATTCATAATTTGATATATTAAATAATTATAATGAAGATATCTTATAACTCACATCACAGTTGAAAGGCATGGTCAGTATAAAGTTTTAAAGCAAACTCATTATTAAAAGAAAGACTTCGCTCAGCTGCTATTTAAATGCAAAATAAATTACTAAGAGTTCGTTATTCATTTGCATAAAGTACCGTTTTTTTGTTAAGAAAGAGGAAATAAATTAAATGTAGGTACCCACCTGTCCCCTTCCTAATTGAAAATCCTGAATGCGACTTAGAGATTGCAGCTTCTCATCTGTTAGTATGAAGGTCACGCCAGAAAGCATTACTTATACGTATTATAATATGTGTTGATAAGTAGGCTTAGGAACATGGCGATGCGTCATTCAAATGCAATGCAATTCTAGTGGTGAACTTATCAAAATTGACTGGTCTAAAAACTCTTAATGTTGTATATGATAAGGTCGTAGATAAAGTTAGTACTAAATCAGTAATTGTCGTAGTTACATGGTTAAGTGACATTATAGTTTTTTTTAAAGCACGGAAATGCGTTTACGCATTCCGGCAGCGGCGCAGGCAATACTGCGTCGCTTCGGTGGGGGATGTGGGCCTCGCTGGCGGTCATACTGGCGACTAGAATACCCAATAAAACCCAGCGATGCTCCTTCGTGACGCCTGAGGGCTGAGCACGCTTGCGCACACACAAAGTTGAAGTTTGGTACAAAAATGAAATCAAAATTCTAAATTTTTATGGATGGGGTATTATTGCGTATGAGCATTTTTAAATCTATGATTAATAAAGATATGTTTCTTATAGTTAATATATTTTTTTAAACAATTTTACTTTTATAAAAAAAAAATTAATCCTGCTAGTTTAAATTCAGGTGCTAAGATAAAAATCAAGAAGAAGGTACATGAAATTAATTTTAATTAATATTGCTTTCATAATATGCGTAAATATTCTCTAGTTTCATTAAAATAACGTTTGCTCTGGGGCTCAGTAAAGTAGGATTACCATGATAACGGAATCCACGAGGATCCTATGTTGGTGAAACATCAGTCCATCTGAACTGATCCATGGTGGCTAAGCCTCCCAAGAGATCTCAAGAAAACTTAGATTCATATCATAATTTACTATGATATAGATTTAATCATTCTTATGTATAAATTCAGAAGAATTCACATATTATTTTGTCCAATATCCAACAAGATTATATAAATGCCAATCATGTCCAAACACGAATTATAATAACACATAACAAATTAAGTTAATAATTTTAAACACTAGGCATTCTTGTAACATGTTATGGAATACCCATCTAATACGAGTAATAAAAAATGATTTCATGTACATGTGTAATGCAAATTACTGTAACTGATGTAGTGTGCAGAGTTAATATTCCGTGGGCAATATATATTTATATGAAGCGCTGTCTTTCGTCGAACTTAATACGCACTCATGACAGCGTTATGTCTCGTAGGCTTTACTTTCTGTAGGGCAGGTGTAAAAGAAAACCTACCTTAAAATAAATCGGACCTGAAGAGGTACTCGTTTTATATATAATACGAGTACCTTCAGGTCCGATTTCCGTTTAAAAATAACGATTTTGGCACTCGGTTAATGGGTCTTTTTATTTTGATTGCCTTTATATATAGTATCATATTACACTAAAGTTTAACGTCAATTAGTGTTAAAGAAGAATTTATCTATAATATATCACAGGGACATCATAACAACAAGCAGTATTGTTATTTTATTTATACAATCAGTATTATTTTATGCATCTATTATTCGCAATAATTTTCCAACAACTATATTATATGGCCGATTTCATTTTAATCTTGCGTTTGCATAATTAAAACTTACGAGTGGACGATAATAACTAACTTTAGTTTACCCTTCCATACTCAACAGAATTAAATTCCCAGAATTTTCTAGAATAATATGGTTACCCTCACCCTCAGTAACATATTATATAAAGTTGTTTGAGAGTTTCCTAGCCCAGCCCAGCATCAAACTGTTTGTTGGAAAGACTCCGTAAAAGAATGGTAAACATTTTTCATTTCATACAAACTTTAATATTTTGTCGAAGCCACTTTCCCTTTTGAAGTTATAGCTATCTATGACGCTTTAATTAATTAACTTGTTGGAAACTTATAAAACTGTCCTTATTGGCAATCTAGAAAAAAAAATTAATAAGAATTTTCTTTAAAAAAACCTTTTCACGTAGTTTAATATGATTATTTTCAAGCAATAGCTTTATATATAAATATTACGACAACAAAAATGGAATTGCCATTATTGTACAAAAAGTATTTGTTACTTTTAACAGTTTCCAAGTCTATCTGACTCTGTTCGCAGTGCAAAGTTATAAAAATATACGACAATGAATCATTCCTCGCTAATAATTTTCAAAACCACACAGGCTTTCTTTATTGAAAGTCTTTTAAAATAGTCGAGAATATTCCCCGACCGTACCAATCCTACTAATATTATAAACGCGAAAGTTTGTATGTATGGATGGATGGATGTTTGTTACTCTTTCACGTAAAAATGGATTCTTATGAAACTTTACGATAGTAGGTATAACTTTTATATGAGTATAAAACATAGGCTACAATTTATAAAGATAATAATGTTAAGTCTCAAGTAAGCGTGATAATTTAAATGTCATAATGTTAGTTTATTTCTACGCCACGCTAATATAAGCTACTCAAAATACTTATCCAGTGCAGACGAAGTCACGGGCACCAGCTATTATACAATGAAAATTCAACTCAACGGCAAAATATAAATATTACTCTCCGCGTGAGTCCAACTCGCACTTTACTGCTCTAAAAGTTTAACGGCCGCATTTTAATACTAGATTTAATGACAATCTAGTACACGAGTGACCATCAGCAGTGTACGTAAGCACGAAATGTTTCCATTAAAGCTTCCAGTAGTTCGCTGAAATTGCATTCGTAAACAAAAACCAATAACAACTTTACGATTCCGCTCGTCCAAATTAAACTTTTATAAACACAGCTGCTTGTCCCCACTCGTTTTGTTTTAGAAGATTTCTTCTAATGAAATGCAAATCATGGAAAATGGAATCCTTGATATTAATATTATTAATTAAAATGAGGCTATCAATTAAATTGGGAGCTCATTAAAGATGTTTTGGTCAGCTCAAAAATATATTTAGCAAACAAAGTTAATTGAGTTCTTGGCCGGGCACATGAAAAGGTATAACCTTGCCTAATCTGACTCAAATGGCTGATCCATTGAATTATCCTACTGCCCAAAAAATATTTTACATTTGGACTTTTTATATTATAGAATCATAAACATTACTTTTTAGCTTACTGCACTAATGCTTCTTGTGCACTTAATACCAAAAATAGAAGCTTGTTACTGGTTACTGTAGGTTTCTTGTTCTTTCAATTATTTTAGAAGGTAATCCAATTCCAAAACTATCCAAAACTACATATCCGGTTTCAATTGTTTTTTCATATTTTTTTAACGCTTACACAGGGCGAAAGAGAAACCTTTGTGAAGTATTTTCACTTAACGTTATTTAAAAAGGAATTGGGTTAGTGAATTTGTTATTTTTGAGCACGCAATGCGATTACAACGCTCCACAACCTAAGTAGTATCGATACCGGATAGGAGGTCATACCATTCAGTACGTATGTACCGAACTCCATTAGCTGCGATGTTTTCCAGCCCTTTCACTTATCATAAAACCTCGTGTATAGAACTTGTAGTACATTCACATGCTTATTTTTGTATACGACTCTAGGGATTATTAAATGCTGTAATTAAATAAAAACTGAAATATGAATAAATAAAGATGTTTATTTTCTTCTCAAAATATAATGACTTTTGACAACCGACCGACCTATTTTGCAACACTACACCAAAAAGCGAATGTGTGTCTTACGAATGCTGATATATTAAATTTAGAAAATTATATTGGGTTATTTATATAAAAAGGCTTAAAAACGCTATAAAAGTTATGATACAAAAGTATCTATCACGGTTTTTTGTGTATTTTATATTTTTTTTTTATATCATAACCACGGGACACTTAACCCAATTAATTTGCAAACTCTGTCGTTAACTCTGGTTCTTTTACGGATATCCTCATTTCTGATTTAATTACGTAGAGATACTCCGAGCATAGCTCTCTCCATCGCCCGCGGAGTGATTCAACTTCAACACTTTGAAAACAGAAAGTAGTAGTATTGTGTTATACGATTCATTGTGAATGTTTGTTTGTTTATTACAGGTACACCGTTCTGGTGCCTGCTCGATATCGTCCCAATTAAAAATGAAAAACGAGAAGTGGTTTTGTTCCTCGCCTCGTTCAAGGATATCACCAACACCAAGATGGCCGCCATGAACACTAATGAGGAGTTCGACAGCGGTAAGTGCTTCGAAAAGGCGAGGCTAAATTTTTTGTAAGAAAAATGTAAATTGAATCAAATTAAGAACTTTTGTAGCCCTCTTCAGATGGTCCTCATTCACGAATATTTTTTATATCGTTTGTATTATTTATTGTAATAACGTGTACTGAGCTCATCGCTCTAGTGCTATAGATTTCATAAGAACGACCACCATAGCTCCCATAGATCCCAGTTCTCCGTAGCGAGTTACGAGCATCATGGCACGGTAAAGTTTGAAGTGTTTATTAGAATGAAGTTCTCTTCAGCGATGAATATTAAATGTTATTTCAACTAGACGAGTTTAAGTAGTTAATTGTTGTAAGTTGTTTTAGCCCACATTGCTCTTTTATCTTCATTGTTTTACGTTTCTATACGTGTTCTTATATAAGCTGTTTTATAGTGAACTTTTATGCACACTGTTATGTTTTCTGATATACATTTTAAAAAAGTCACTAATTTATCTTTAGTAGTATTTTGTGGTCTTGTTGCGATAGTACACAAAGTATATTGTCCTGGTAGTACGCTGATAAGTGATAGCACATTCTATACCTACCTAGGAGGGCCAAAAAAGTCATTATTACAAAATCATTACTATAATTACTGTTTTGTTTTCTTCAATTTACTATTTTCTTAACGCGAACAAGTATTAATTGTAAATTATACCTCAGAGTCTCGTTAATTATAAGCCTTAAAATCTACATTGGAATGGAGAATCTATGTTCTATAGCCCTATCTACTTTGAGAAAGGAAGTCTGTCGCCATGAATGAGAAAAATCAAGGCTAATTATTAACTTCATTGTGGTATTTGATTATATTTTTCTTCGTATATTTCTCGTGTATAATAAAAACAATAAAACTAATATCCATACAACAAATTAAAAGGTAATTAGGGCAAAATAATGTAATGAATTTTCCAACAAGATTTCTAATTAAATAGTTTTCCAATAGAAGGTAAACCTAAAAACCACCCTGTGTCTTATTCGTATATGAAATATGTTAAATAAATGTAATACGTATGTAGTAGGTACCTCTTGCTCAGCTTTTAGAACATTAATTGTGAGTTTTCTTATATCATTGCTTTTCTGTTTGTATTTAGTAGATATTGTAGAAGATCAAGCTGGCAACATTTTAGTACTTTGTACCTTCAGTTTAGAGCATAATGTCTCCTTTTACAATGACAGAAATTCTATTATAGTTGACATTAAAAAAAGACATCTTTCAATACATAATTGCATTATATGAAAAGTAGATTGATTGGATGCATGATATTTTTTATGGTACCTATTGAATGAGTTTGTTTCATACATTTCATATAATATATCTAATAGTTGGTAGGATTTAGTTATCTAGTTTCACGAATCGTATTATAACTTAAATATTTTTTTTTTATAAAAATTAATTTCATAAAGGTATACGTTATTTCAAATGATATAAGAAAATGAAATAAAGTTAACTTATTGGTTTTTATTATCCTCTCGCTTAGTACTTGCTTAAATTACTAAAGAAATGTGAGTGGCAACAAATCACACCCATCGCCTATAAATTTTAAAAGTGACACCAATTTAATGTATCAAATTATCATACCCAGTGTATTTGTTGTCCCTTCGCCAACTTTATATTTCATAATTTATATGCGTACAAGATTTTCTGTACTTATATATTTCACTCCTTTAAGTAATACGAATTTTCGTAAGCCTCGTGAGCCTTTTCACGAATATTCATTACGATTATCCCTGCATGACCATTGAACGGTTTTTATCTGAAAAAAGATCCCACTCGCGAAAAGGAAATCTTGTACGTAATACTTTTTCATTAGTAACTGATTTAGCAAATGAAATATGAGTGCTATCATACGCTATGCTTTTTAAAAACTGCTATATTGAATCGCAATCACTTCGATCGTTCCAATTTCGTTTAGCCATTTCATTTTTAATCACGCAAATGGAAATGAGTACCTACTACGCTAATTTTCAATGGGTGTACAAGCATCGCGTATGAGAGTCATAATCGCACGAGTAAAATAGTAACAGGGTGGTTTGTGCGTACAGGAGCCGCGGTGCGGCCTTCGGCTGGTGTGGTCACTCTAGCGTTATCCCCATTTGTACCCGCAGCGGCACTTTTGGGCGCCCGGTTCCGAGCTGAATCTAGTTGCCTACTTCCAGACCCGAATGGCAATCTTGATCCCGAAGCGCCCTCGCCCGCCAACATGGGCAGACGGCGCTCCAGGGCAGTACTTTACCAGCTTTCAGGACATTATAAGCCAGATAAAACGAAGAGTAAATTAAAACTCAACAATGTTAGTAAGGTAACCCAATAACGAAATTGACAAGAGTAATGCATTTCATAACACAATTCAATCGTTACGTCATATTGTAACAGTTAAATTGCCTATTAATTTCATGCATTTATCATTTTAGAACCTTCTACACTCATCCGATCCACCGCTGCCCGAATACAAAACGTCGGCAATCAAAAAATCAAGATTTATTATATCGCATTATGGCGTATTTAAAACCTTCTGGGACTGGCTGATCCTCATCGCCACATTTTACGTTGCAGTTGTGGTTCCTTATAATGCCAGTTTTGTTGATGAGGGCCACCCAAGAATTAGCGTGACGAGTGACGTTGTCGTAGAAGCTCTATTTATAATTGGTATGACATGCTCTTCTTCTTCCTCTTCTTAAATAGACCATATTCTATCTACGAAACCATTTATTTATATAATAAGAGCAATTAGGTTCTAAACATATTTAAATTTTTGTAACGAATTGTTAAAAGAACCTGGAGTTACGTATTATTGAACGGTTCGTTAATGTCATTCTATTCTTCTTAGCATGGCATCCACACCTTTTTTCGACGTTGATAATAAACGTTCACTGTTATTATAAATTAAATTTTCGTTAATTTAAAGTTGATTGTTATCGTTCCATTTATTGTAGAACACACAATCAATATTAAAAAAATTGGTGACATCAAATTTTTTACAGATATTTTGCTCAATTTCCGAACCACATTTGTAAGTAAGAAAGGAGAAGTAGTGTCAGATTTTAAAGCAATAGCCCTTAATTATATTCGGAGTTGGTTTATCGTGGATCTCTTGGCTGCGCTTCCGTTTGACCTACTTTACGCCTCAGACGTATACAGCGGTACGGTAAGTTCACTTCCAACTGATTAATATAACCACCTAGTTGTTTAAAATATAATTGCATTAAGTTCGTCACAGTATAGGGCGTTTGGATCAGGAAAAAAGAGAAAAATTTCCACGAAACTTCGTGGGTATTTCTCAAGTTTGCTGAGCATTCAATATTATGAGTTTCGTGTAAAACACTTAAACTTAAATAGGTTTATATTCCTCTAAAGTTTGTCTAGACAATACACGCAATATGTATGTTATTAATAAAACACCTCTTTTAGCCAATTTATCACTATTTCAGGAGTCTACCCATGGAAATGTTCATCTTGTTAAGCTAACTCGTTTACTGCGACTTGCTCGTCTGCTTCAAAAGATGGACAGATATTCGCAATATTCAGCTCTTATTTTGACTCTTTTGATGTTGTCCTTCAGCCTGGTTGCCCATTGGCTGGCTTGTATATGGTTCATTATAGCTGAGAAGGAAATTGACTACCATAGAAACGAAAGTTGGGACTTAGGTAAGTATTTTCTAATCAGGATAAAGACATCGAAATACTTCGTTAATATTTTGTGTTTAAGCAACTAACACAGACTTATATCACACTTTTGCATTTTTATCAAAAAGTTTTGTCGTAAACTCATATTAAATACAAATAGTGTGATTGCAAATGAAAGCGAAATACACCACTTCATTTTAGTTATTATGCAAAACTATTCCCATACAAGACTATAAATAAAGTAAAAACTACGGAATGTTAAAACTGCTAAAATAAAAACACTGCAATACTGAAAGCAAACTTCTTAGTAACAGAGAGAAACTACTTTGTTTGCGAAGAAAAACCGGCACGCTGCATAAGACAGATAGGAATCTTTGTCTCAATTTTCTTACACAAACCATAAGCTTCTCACTTCCACATTACCACTAGATCGTGGTTTCATCTACCTGATCTGAGGTATTGATATTTCAAAACATCAAAGATGATGTTTTAGTTATTAAAGGATTTTTATTATTTTGTAACATGTAAAATCATGTGTTTATCAAAGAGTGTAATGACAAAAGAACCTACTAAATGTTTAAAATAAAACTGTAACCCTATATTAAGAAAATTATTAATTCACGTTTACCGACGTACATTCAACAATCCTACCATTGTGAATTAATTATTGAAAATAATTAAATCTTATTGAAAGTATTTCAATAAGGCAGAGTAACTTTTTTTAATTAATTTCGTTTAAAAGCAGTTCAAAGTTTTCCTTTGTTATATTTATTATGTGCTTTTTAATTAGCAACTTTTAAATAACATATCATTTGCTTTCACGTTGATGAAAAACATCGTAAGGTAACATTTATGCTTGAAGTTAACAACATTCTCAAAAAGCGTGTGAACATATATATATATAAATACGAATCCACACTTGGCAAGCATTGTGTGCCTAAGCCCTTCTCAATGTGAGAAGATACCCGTGCGCTGATACAGTGGGCCGGTAAGAGGTTGATAATGATAATAGTATTTTTGAGTTCACTGGATAAGCATATCGCTCATTTGCTGCTATACTGTTTTATTTCATTAGATAGATCATTTACAGATAAAACATTGTTGCAGCAAACGAACGATATATGTAAACAAGTCGTAAACCACAGCGATTTATAACAATGATAACCCTTGGAAAAATAACTAATTTTTCCAAGGGTTAACTTTTGAACAAATAACTTTACAAAACTGCCATAAAAATGAGCGTTTACAATCGTAACATCCTGCTACGAGCATGTTAACAGGTTAGTTCAAATGGGGTCACGGAGTACTAACCTAACCGAAAAATATATTAAGATCCTGCATACCTAATGTTGTAACAATTCAGGCACACGCGTTCAAGCATACATTCTTAGGGCAGAAAATATTTTAAACGTCACGTTTACATGAAAACTGAAACACGGGTACGATATTTGTAATAAAAATAATTTATCAAAATCTTTTAGTGCTTCTTTTCAAATGTGATTTCCTAGTACTCCCTTTCCAGATAATAAAGTGTATTAATGTATAAGATATCAAGGTAATTACCCACTTTTATAAATATAGTATTTATTTCCATAGGATGTATCCAAGTGTCAGCACATACCAACACTACATTTGTTAACAATATATGATATATTGTCACATATCTTTTTTTTTATACACTACAAGTTAGCCCTTGACGGCTATCTTGACGGTAAGTGATGATGCTGTCTAGGATGGTCGCGGGCTAACCTGTTAGGTGTATGGTAAACCCACGCTCCTAATTGGTTTCTACGCGACACGTGCCGAAATGCTAAATCACTTGGCGACACGTCTTTGTCGGTAGGGTGGTAACAAGCCACGGCCGAAGCCTCCTACCAGACAAAAACGATATAGTGACGATATTTCATATATTGTAATAATATTTTTTTGTATAAAACTATTATTTAGGTTGGATCAATAACCTTGCGGAGAGATTGAAAGTGCCGATCGGAAACATATCGCACAGTGAGAGCTATGTAACAGCACTCTACTTTACTTGCTCTTCGCTCACCAGTGTTGGCTTTGGAAACGTGTCAGCAAACACTTTGCCCGAGAAAATTTTCAGCATACTCACGATGTTGATTGGAGGTAAGAAACTTATAATTTTCCAAATTATAATCATTGGTTATAGCATGACGTTTTGTATACCTAAGAGCTGGTATATTGTGAAGAACAACCAAAACAAATAAATGACCTTAAACACAAATGGTAAGTCGTAGTGATTATAGCTTCTTTTTAAATAGATATCCATATTAAAAAAGAAATAATGATTTTGTAGAGGCGTTTATTCTTAAGACGTTATCCCACTGGTTAGCTAATTTTGTACAACCAGCACTAATAGTTGGATCATTTTTAAAAGATAAGAAGGTGCAACAACTTCAAAATTATCAGGCACCTGCATTTTTATATAATATAGCTTTTTTGTGACGAAATATTCTTCCCAGGACCCTGAGTACCTAATGTAAGTTATCAAGTTACCAAACGTCACATGCAATTTAGTGTTAATCTGTCATATTTCTAAAGAGTTGTCAATTTATGACGTTTGATCTTATAAAATGATGGATTAACGCATAATTTTATGTGACGTTAAGTAACTTTAAGGCTACAGATATACAATTTGATATGGGCACTGGAATGCAGTAATGGTCTGGCGCCTATTTTGTCGTCTGAATTTACAAATAGATTGGACTTAGTAGACTCTTGGACATCTGTATAAGGTTTAGGTTTTTTTTATGCTCTTTTAATGGGTTTACACAGATTAGCCAATGTCAAGTTTATAGCAATGGAGAATTGAAGTCAGGGAAAAATGGCGGGAAACTTCGCACTCGGCGGACGCGGCTCCCTCAAACCTTAACCAAATTAAAACAATATGTTAAACATTCAAAAAACTAGCCACAACAAAACCAACACCAATCCTTTTCAAAATTAGCCAGCAAACATTAATTCAAGAAAAGCCTGAAAAAACCGCGAAAAAACCGCGCCCGCCAAATACGAAGTCTCCCAACTTTCTCTAGGCTTAGTTATTAATGTTCAAACGTTATAGGTAATGAAAAACCTTTTTGGAAGTTGTCTTGAAATGAACAGAGTATAAAGAAAAAAAAATGTTAGATTGCAAAATGATCTTCTTTATTTCACAGTAAAATAGTAGTTATAGGTAGTGAACGAAAAATGTTCACTGGGTATAGAAGTAATAGCTCACGTTACGCCAATCAAAATGTCCGTCTATCAAACTCGAAAAACATTTTATCCTGCGTACGTTTCGCTACTGTTTAATGTAGGTACATACATTTATGGACCTATTTCCGTTTTTCTCGGGTTGATGTTACTGTTCGTGTCTGAATTATCTACTATTATATATGTTATATTGGTAGAAGCCTTACCCTTAGTAGAGTCAATACAAACGGATAAATATTAACGTTTCAAAAGTGCTTATAAGTTAATTAAGTTTATATATATTTCAAGTAAGCATTCTCAGTAGGCTTACTTGAAAATTTTGAATAATTATTATGGAGTATAATTAATGTAATATATAAAAAAACACTATTTTTTTTATACATTACAAGTTAGCCCTTGACGACAATCTCACCTGATGGTAAGTGATGATGTAGTCTAAGTAGCGGGCTAACCTACGAGTATTAGGAGAAGTTTTATTATAATCATACCCAATGGGTTTACTCCTAATTGGTCTCTACGCGACATCGTACCGGGACGCTTAATCGCTTGGCGAGACGTCTTTATCGGTAGGGTGGTAAGTATCGAAGCGGCCGGGAATCGAACCCAGGACATCCAACTTTATAATGCGACAGCGCACGCGCTGTGTCACGAAGGGAGTCGATATTAACTGTATGCGTATGTTAACATGTGATGACGATAATGATATTTGTGTAAACATTAAATACTTGATTCAATAATAATGTTGTTCATCATTCGATATTAATTCGTTTGTGATCTCCACTGAAATGATTAAAAACTTTTAGGTACTGATGCTTATGTATAGGCAGGTACTATGTAAACTCCAACGTACCTTTAAGATGTACACGAGTTCTACTTTATATTTGCTTGTCTAATTCCCAAGGTTGCCTGGCAGAGATCGCTACTAAGCGATAAAGATAAAATAAGCCTTTTGTATCCTTAGCTTATTTCTGTTACTCGTATTTTTTCCTCAATGTGGCGGGGTATAAATCTATACAAATAAATAAAATTGGAGTGTCTGTTTGTAATATTGAAATAACCGTTTTTTACTAACTGCATAGGAATATGTATACGGTACATACACCAAAATACATTTTATACAATTTTTTCTGTCTGTCTGTCTGTTTGTTCCGGATAATCTCTGAAATGGCTGGACCTATTTTTACGGGACTTTTATGGGCAGGTAGCTGATGTAATAAGGAGTGACTTAGGCTACTTTTATTATAGAAAAAGTCTTTTATTTTTGAAAAATAAAGTAATGTTGCAATGTCCAAATACTGTCCAGCTCGCCCAGCACACGCGCATGCCACCGCCTGTGCCATCACGTCTCGGACGCCTCCCACAACTTCTCTCACCAACGAATCAATATCCAATTTCACTCATTCTTTTTTTTTAGAAAGGAGATACTTTAATGTTTGTCCTGTAATTATTTCAAGTAAATCGGTTAAGTAATCTATTGCTTCGTGATTGAAAGACAAACAAACACACTAGCTCAACGCAGACAAAGTCGCGGGCGTCAGCTAGTAAATAATAATAACAATGAGTTTACATATATTTGCAGCTTTAATGCACGCTGTGGTCTTCGGCAACGTAACAGCTATCATACAAAGGATGTACTCCCGTCGGTCGATGTACCAAACCAAGTGGCGGGACCTCAAAGACTTCCTCACGATCAACCAAGTGCCGAAAGAACTGAAGCAGCGCATGCAAGACTATTTCCAAACTATGTGGTCTCTCAACCATGGTATTGATATTCACGAGGTATGTAATTCAGGTTTCGCTGGCTCCCAACTGATCAGTGAACCGGAATAAATATATATTGATCTTACAAGTGCGGTGTTTAAGGTCGCGGCACAAATTTTACCGAACAATCTGCGTACAAAGTCTGTGTGGTAATTCAACTCTCGTAGCTATTAAAACTCGCCGTGGATAATGCGTTATACATTTTATTATGTGTTTACATTGTGTACTTGTATCCCTCTTACTCCACTAATGTTATAAATCTATATATATAAAAGAAAGTCGGGTTAGTTACACTATTTATAACTCAAGAACGACTGAACCGATTTGACTGAAAATCGGTGAGGAGGTAGCTTAGAACCAGGAGACTGACATAGGATACCTTCATGAAATTTTGTTTTTTTTTTTAATGAATAATTTATCTGCCAAAACATCAGTCTAGCCGATCGTTCGAAAATACATTTGGTTTAAAAATACTCAAAGAGTAGCCAAATATCATAATAACAAAATGGCTAAATTTTATCCCGCAAAATAATACAGTTCAGGATTTGTGAAACACTGAATTCCAAGTCGATGATCTATAACTATAGCTTCAGATTGCCATAGCAAACTTCCTCGAAATTCAACTTAGGTATATCTTGGGGAAGAGCGCGAATACAGAAACGGGAACAGGAATGAGCCATAAGATAATGATCTTTAAATACAAACACAACAAGGAGTTTATAAAACCCCTAATTGGCATCCCCTAGTGATATATAAGCGGTAAGAAATAATAAGAGAATTGTGCTTTCGTTTTTTGCAATAGGAACCGTGATTTTTTTCAGAATAAAAACCTACGTGACTTTAAAGCCTCTAAATATATGCAATAAATTGTGTCAACTCTTGTTGCGTGGTTGAAGGATTATTCAACCAACACACTTTTACATTCATAGTAAATTGTAAGAATACAAAACCTTGAAGTGTTATTTTGGGTTGTTCTATGATGTTGCACTTTGAGTGGCGGTTTCAACTAGGATCAACCACGGTAGATAATAGAGAACAAGGAGATGAGGACGACAATCTCCAATATGAAATTATAAAAAAGATCAGGTGTCATCAGGTGGTGGTAGGCATTGCATGTAAATACACTATTTCAGTTACGTTCGACTACACAATTAATTATATCAGTATTTCTCCGCAAAAAAACATTTTTATCTCCTTATAACTAATACCTTTACTACAAATCCACATACTAGTAAGTTGTGGTGCAGCGTAAAATGGTAGCGGGATGATCTGTTAGGGGCAGTTGTATTATACGCATACCCCATAATTTTCCAACGTTCGTACCGGAACGCTTAATAGCTTAGCGACACGTCTTTTTTGGTATACTGGTTATACTCTCCCCATTTTTCCGCTAAAACAGCGTAGATACGGATGTATTGATCTAAATCCAGTAGTGTCCACATCATCCAAGCATTAATGCTGTACCTGCATTGATTTACCACTAGCCGTAAATCGATCATTTGAAAAAATGATGAAATATTGGGACGGAAAAGTAGTGCACAAATAGCGACGCGTGCACTCCTTTCCCCCAGTGTGTGACAAGGCTAGACGAAAGTCACCGTTTCTAACACTCGGGCCGTAATAGATAATATAACGGCCAGTTGTCTAGTGTATTAGACGGGTTGTAATACATCGATATACTGATATGTAGGAATGAATAGTTAGTTGTTGACAAATTCTCGCTTTGTTTTTGTATGACGCGCTCTATCTACGGCTAGTGGTAAATCAATATATATCCTTCCCTAAAGTTCGTTTAATCTCATATTATTTTATATTATGATCAAGATCCACTTAACCTTTGATAAATTAATTATGTAGGGTCCGTTTAAATCAGAAATTACAATGCCTTTGCTTTTGGCATTAAACCCGTAATTATTAATTTACGGTTATGACAGCTTAGAAACAAGTAACTGACGTCTGACGCCTGGAATTCGTTAAAGCGATCGCAGCCAATATTTAAACAGAAATCTTTACATTCATGAAGCTTTCCTAGATACAGTCTGGTTTCAAAGACACAGTTTTGTTTTCAAAGACCTTTATATCTCGATAATCTTTTAAACATGACAAAAACATTGAATAAATATCTTATTTCCTAGAATTCAAAAAATAATACTGCGTCTGGTAATTGCAATTTCAGAAGCATACCTACCATATAGTTGTTGCTAGGTGAACTGGGTCATAACACTTAATTTTAAATTACCTTAATCATTTCACAATATGCAAAATAATTATTCATCACACCGTTAGTCAGCATAAATCACATTCCACCGCACTCTGGACTCTATAAAATGGTTCGGAATAACGCTTAATATAATTCGCGATCTGCCTACAATTTTTTGCTTAACATACGTTTACGTATATAAATAAGTACAAATTACTTACTCCAGTAAAGTGATAGTTTAAACGATATCTCCTAAATTTAGCTGAATCATCTGATGGAATGGAATAAAAGGTCAAAAAAGTAATGACCAATCAAAATCATTCCTCCAACCCCAAACCCTATTATTATTAAATTAGCAAATGTATGCAATGTCCAATTATAACAATGACGATGAAGGCTTTTATTTCCCCGTACTAACCCTGTGTTCAAAGGCCAATAGCGTGCTGAAACGTCCTCTAATTTTGCACAAAATGTCCGTGACCGATGTTTAGTTGTCATTGAAAATTACGAATTCCAAATTCTAGTAGGTGAAATTTCACGGAGCAATCGGTACATATGTATTGGTTTTGTAATATGTTGTGTTGTGATTTATATTGTTTTAATGGTATTATGACAAAAAAGTGCCTAACATAATTGCAGACTCTCAAAGAATTTCCGGAAGAACTGCGAGGTGATGTTTCTTTACATTTGCACCGGGAAATATTATCTCTGCCGATATTCGAGACAGCTTCCCAGGGCTGCCTCAAGCTGCTATCACTGCATATCCGTAACAATTTTTGCGCCCCGGGGGAGTATCTTGTCCACAAAGGAGACGCGCTTACTTACATCCACTACATATGCAACGGATCCATGGAGGTTATGCAAAACGATATGGTAGTCGCTATCCTAGGTAAGTTTATATTATTAAGAGTTTTTTTTTTATTTAACAACTTACCAAAATATTTTGACCAATTAAAAAATAGTTACTAGCCAACGTAAACTCAAGTGAAGTTTATTAACATGCTTACTCTGTGGCATCTAAAATACTTTGGTACAGGAAAGGGTGATTTGGTGGGGTGTGATATGAATGCCCACTTACAAGCTCACAATGGTACGGGCTCTTCGCAGCCGAACAACCCGGATGTAGTAGTAAAATCAAGCAGCGATGTGAAGGTGCGTAAACTTACCTACTATATTTTAAAAAGGACTATTATATATATACTATATTTTAAAAGCTTTTTTATAAGAAAAATGTTTTAAATAAAAGATAAAAACCTTGGTTCTTGAGTATTAAATCTATTACTGTTATATATAACTTACTAAATTTTTACAAGTTATTGAAAATTTTAATAACAATGATGTTTTAAATTTTAACATAGCATTATAAAGACCTTGGCTCACTGAGTATTTGTTCGTCAGTCTGGTTATTTGTACATAGATAAAATAAGATTAGTAAATATTATGTTTGACTTACTTACCTAATTTAGAAGATTTGCTTTTTAGTGTTGATGTAGTTTATTATGTATATATAGTGTATAATGAGCCAAAAGTGTACAAATATACGTTTATGGCTTTCTATGGAAAATTCCTCCTTACAAGTAAATATTTAATTGCCTTGGAGGTCGTTGAAATAATTTTTCATTTAATGCAATAATCAAAATTTCTGAACTCACTTAATTATTTATCGCTCAACTTAACGTCCTCTTATTCCCTTTCAAAGTTAACGCTAAATCGTATTTTTTTTACAGGCTCTGACTTACTGTGATTTAAAATGTATAAATATGATTGGACTGGCTGAAGTGCTGAGGCTGTACCCTGAGTATCAACAGGTGTTCATTCACGATATACATCACGATCTCACGTACAATTTACGAGAGGGTTACGAGGCCGAACAGGAATCCGACGGGAACGGTCACCCTTCGTTGACCCTACCGTCTATTTCGGAAGACGACGAAAATGCCGCTGAGGAACATGCACTATCACCAAAAAAACCTTTATTATCTAGTAATAGTCCACGACATGCAAAGTTCAGGTAGGCGGAAATATAGTAATATTATGATTTCGTGTTGTGTTAAGTTCATGTAAAGATATACCGAGCATACCTCTGTCCATTATCCGCTAAGTGAATCTGAGCTTTCTGATGAAGCCCGGAATATGCAGCGTAGGTACCAACGCTGCATATTCCGGTGGTAGTCAGACGACATAGAGCGAGTCGTAGAGAGCCATGTTATATAGTCCATTCCAGCAAGCGGAATCATTAAATCTTTACAACAAAACTTTCTTTAGAAACTCTGAAGAATTACTGTCGCAATTAAAGATTTACTTCCAAACCCAAAATTTTGTTTAAAATAAGTTAAATAGAAAAATTGTTTTGATAGAGGACTATTAATTATTTTAGACCAGAGCGCCTCACACATAGAGAATTACGTGAGAGAATCGAGAGACAACGCTCCGTAGCAACACCCAAGATAACTCGAGCTGACTCGTTGGAAGGCCTTAATTTAGAAATGTACAACACACGCTCGTCAGTAGATAGGCTGGACACACAAGTATCCAGCTTACATCACGACGTCGCTGCTCTCAGTATAGAGGCAAGTTGCAGAACCTTTACTTTTTAGCTTAGAACATCAGGTAGCACTAGATTGAACGAAAGACATTTCATAAACTTAGTATATCCCCATCAAGATGCACAGTTCTGATAACGATTTTGTTAACTATTAAAAATCGCCATTTGTTACTCCAATACTGAGTGTTCTTGCTAAGTCACTAAAAGAAGTCTCTTACGAGAGATCGCAAGATCTGTAAAATACCATATAAATTATTAAGAAGAAGAATCTTTTTTGTTTATTCGTTGCCAATTATGTAAATAAAGTGCTTGAATGTGAAATATCTTGTGATTGTACGAAGTGACGTTGCAGTCTAAGATGAAAGCGCGCTTGGATTCATTCCGTGCTATTTTTCCGTGTTTTTTGAATCGGTTAATTCAAGGTGATATTAACTTAACCTCTTTTATTAACCTGTTTTCCGAGATACAGTCTAAACTAGTTCGGAAAACAGGTGCATAATGCTTGTGTACTGTTAGACAATTTTAGTTTTACTACTTAAATAAATTTCTTCTTTCTTCTATACTTCTTCTCTTACCAGAGGCTATTACGAGAGTTAAGAGGTCATTGTTTTTTTTTCTTGGTGGTAATTTAGATATAAAATTGTTTTTAACAGGTTCGTCACGCAATTCAAGCTTTACAAGAAATGACGGGCCCAGTATGGCATGCAGCTCATTCGAATCCCAATCTTCAGTGGAACTCTCCACCGAACCAATTGGCACGTAGTTGTAGTCACCCTCCCGATGTTTTCTGCTGGGATCAGGTAATTTCATAGCAAACTCGACATCGCGCTTGTAAATTAAATCAGTTACGTAAAATTTTTGAACATCTTTCAAAGCTACGTACATTAAAAAAAATATTTTAATTTAATACCTACTTGAGTAAATCAGCTCTCCTGAAATTTACTGACGTTGTTGAAGCCCTCTTCTCTAAGCGAAAATAAAGAATAACTGGCAGAAGATCGTAAAATAAAAAAAACACCCTACTTAAATTCTTGGAGTACAAAGTGCAACTGCAAAAGTTTTAATCTCCACGTTGGTAACGTAATAACCTACTTAGACATAACGACTCTTGTAATAGTTAAATTTATTTTAGTGCTCATAATAATTTCTTGGTATTTCTGCAGCAAGAGCGACCATTTACTCCTGATCGACCGAAAATAAATCGAAGCACGCAAACTGAACCATTCCTGCACAGTGTTACACAATACATAATGGAGCATCCAGGGACAGTGATGCTTCTGCTGGGTCTAGACCCGATGGCCAATTTGGCACCAGTCATACAACCACCAGTAGAATATTACGATCCAAGAAGTCGTCGACCAAGTGTTCTTGAGCAGATCGCTGAGTCTGAGAACGGCAGCCAAACTCCATCAAGTTCAGCCAGCGACAAGCCAGAACCACAAACGAGGAGTCCCAGTGGAAGTGCTAAGGACCTTGATCTGCAGCCAGAAGTGAAAAGGTTACTTGAAAAAGACAAAAGTGCAAGTTTAAAGAGAAATAGATACTCAGCTAGTGATCTTTATGATGTGACTGAGCGATTGTTACCATCAAAGACTTCGCATCCGAGTACTTACAGTCTTAAAAATAATATTAACAGTTAAGTGTTCATAATTCCAATCTGCTCATTAGTCAATAGTTTCAAGTGGACTCTGTGTTATTAAATGTTACTCTGAATTCAATGGGGCACTCATCTGATCGCTTATCCCAAATACAAAATAGCCGTTAAAAAGCGTGTTGCTTTAGCAACGAACTAGTTGTTGTGTAACTTCGAATGCATATTAACAAATGTACATATCAAACTATTTATGTGAATTGACTTAATTACTGACTATTAGTTATTTAATGATTTATCTAGTCATGACTTGTAGAAAATAAGAGATATATGGTTATACGTTCGTATTCAATTTTCAAACCAGTGTCAGCTTTTATATAGTCTTTTACAAAGAAGCGCATAATTTGAAGACTACTTTTGTATAGCTACTTGCGCAAATTTGTATTGAAATGACACGTTACGGTTACGTTTAGCAAGTTTTATTAAAGTAACTTACCTTATCGGAGATCTTAGTTTAAGTATTGAAGGTAAAAAACGTTTAGTCGGAGCTAAGTTAGTCTGTCTAATCGTATGGAAATGTCAATGCAAGATGGATGGTCATGTCAAATTATGATAAAATTATGAGATTGACGTTTTCGTTTGAAATTGTAGTGTCACGATTTGAATGTTATAGCGAATAAGGCCCTGATATGTACCTACGCATATCAAAATATATCCTGCAATAATATTTATATGATTATCTATATTTTACTTTGTAATAGATGAATTATTTGTTACTTGCCAACTTATATGCATCTACCATAATAATGTATTTAGAAAAATCAAAATTGTATTTTTATATACGTTTTCTTGATAAACAAAATATTAAAATGTCTATTTAATCATGTCTATTTTTCAAGGCAATATGAGATGTGCCAAATTTTTTTTATCTAACTTTATTGATCTTTTAAAATGATAATAATTATAGTATTCTTACAACTATGGGACCCTTTTTTAATAAAAACAGTGCTTACAAATATAATAAATTATTACAATATGTATACTCGTAAGTACCTACATACCTAGACCTTACTTTTGTAGCCTTGTAGCTTATTTATTTTAATTTGATTATGCATGTCATGCAATAAATCTTGACGATTTTTTTACGTTTAACTTTGAAAACAAATAAAATGTCAATTAAATTTGTTTTCAAAGTATGACGTAAAAAACTATTTAAATTATCTTAAATAAATGATTCTAACGTTAAAAATATAATAATTAATGGATTAATTTTCTACAATACAAAAAAGGTTAAACATAATATTAATAGCCTCATAACAAAGACCATAGAAAAGAGAGGAAAGAGGCTCAATTTTTTTTTTAAATAGTTATTTAAAAAATTAATTTGATTCCGCATATTAGTTAGTAGGTATATAGGTACTTACTAGTTTCGATATAGAACTGTACGTCAGAACTTTTATAGTCTTTGCAGTGAAAGGTTTTGTTGTTGAAATTTTTGTTTTTTAATTATTTATGAAATATACCCATTTATCTTTTGCGTAATTGTACTAAGATAATTTTCCTGGATTAAAATTTTCCTGGTTTTCCTACGTCTCATATTTATATGTATTTAAAATAGCGGTCACACATATCCCGTATTAATCTATACCTAAGAAAGACGAGTAGGTTAACCAAAATATTCGAAAAACTTAAATCAAGCCACTTGTACCTATTTGGTGTATTATTTGGCGATTTTATTACAAAACAATACGCCATAAGCAATATTCATATATTATTAATAACGTTTTATTCGCCATATTAAGGAAGGTAATCATAGGACCCGGTAAGGGATCCAAGGAGGTGCGTGTGTAGTAGTGGCTTTTCCAAGGCAGGATGTTCAAATGGTTGTGAGCATGAGGTAATTAAAGAAAAAATGTGCCAATTCTATCGCACACAGAACTCTTAACTTAATGAAATTGACGAACGAAAAGACGTTAGATATATTCGCCATTTCTTAATAATGTAGTAATGAATCGTTCAAAACAATAATTCCCTTATAAAAATACTAGCTGGAGCCCGCGACTTCGTCCGCGTGGAATAAGTTTTAAAAATTCAGTCAGAATAAGATGTAAAAATTCCTACGGGAACTCTCCTATGTCACTCTCCAGATCCTCAACTATACTTTCAAAAATTACGTCGATCCATTGCTCTGTTGCGACGAGATTGAAGGACATACCAATATACAAACACACTTTCGCATTTATAATACATACTAGCTGGCGCCCGCGACTTCGCCCGCGTGGCATAAGTTTTTAAAATTCAGCCAGAATAAGTTGTAAAAATGCCAACGGGAACTCTCCTATGTCACTTTCCAGGTCCTCAACTATAATTTCAAATATCACGTCGATCCATTGCTCTGTTGCGACGTGATTGAAGGACAAACCAACATACCGACTCACATTCGCATTTATAATATTACTATGATTTTGTCTGGATAGTAAGGAGTACAAAGTATTCCAATGGATTCAAAGAAGTAAAACTTTATAAGATTTTCAACCAACATGAACCCTCTTTGCGGCGGATTTTCACAAATTATTAGCGGATCTCTACGCCTAAGCAGGGCCTAACTTCCAAATTCCTTCTCATTCTTTATGTTTCCACTTTCAATGTGTGATTTTGCAAAAGAGCTTATACCTACATGTCATAGTTACTGAAAAGTAATGTTCTAATTGCCGATTTTCATTTCTCTAACTCCAAAAACTCAGAACTTACATGTAACCTTCCAACCCCTCACCCCTCTCACCCCTTTTGGGATGGATTTTTGTAATATTGCGTATATACAGGTTTTTATTATTTAAATCAAATAACCTAAATGCCAATTTTCATGTCCATAACCTCGAAAACTTAGAATCCTGATGAAAACTTCCAACCCCCATTTTACCCCCTTTCGGGTGGATTTTCGCAAAATTGATCGTACAGATCTTTATTATTTATAATTAACAACTTAGTAGCCAATTTTCATTTCATACAAACTTCCAACCCCCATTTCAACCCTTTAGGGGTGGATTTTTGTAATATATCATATACAGGTCTTTATTATTTAAAACAAATAAACTAAATAGCAATTTGCATGTCCCAAACTTAGAATCCTGATGAAAACTTCCAACCCCCATTTTATCCCCTTTGGGGTGGTTTTTCGTAACATTGATCATACAGATCTTTATTATTTATAATTAACAACTTAGTTGCCAACTTTCATGTTTCTAACTTTAAAAATATAGGACTTTCATACAAACTTTCAAACCCCATTTCAACCCCTTAGGGGTGGATTTTTGTAATATATCATATACAGGTTTTTATTATTTAAAACAAATTACCTAAATGCCAATTTTCATGTCCCTAACTTCAAAAACATAGAATCCTCATGAAAACTTCCTACCCCCATTTCACCCCCCTTGGAGTAGATTTTCGCATTATTGATCACACAGATCTTTATTATTTATAATTAACAACTGAGTTGCCAACTTTCATGTCTCTAACTTCAAAAATATAGGACTTTCATACAAATTTCCAACCCCCATTTCTACCCCTTAGGGGGGGATTTTTGTAATATTGCGTATACAGGTTTTTATTATTTAAAACAAATTACCTAAAGGCCCATTTTCATGTCCCTAACTTCGAAAACATAAAATCCTCATGAAAATGCCCCACCCCCATTTCACCCCCCTTGGGGTAGATTTTCGTAACATTGATTATACAGATCATTATCATTTATAATAAAAAACTTAGTTGCCAATTTTCATGTCTCTAACTTCAAAAATATAGGACTTTCGTACAAACTTCCAACCCCCATTTCTACCCCTTAGGGGTAGATTTTCTCAAAACCGTTTCTTAGCTGACCTCTACTTCATAAAAGGAATCTACCTTCCAAATTTTAAGTTCGTATGTTTTATAGTTCCTGAGATATCGTGATCATCAGTCAGTCAGTCAGTGGTATTTCGCTTTTATATATATAGACTAGCTGGCGCCCGCGACTTCGTCCGCGTGAAATTAGTTTTTAAAATTCAGTCAGAATAAGTTGTAAAAATTCCTACGGGAACTCTCATATGTCCTCTCCAGGTCCTCAACGATACTTTCAAAAAAACACATCGATCCATTGTTCTATTGCGACGAAACTGAAGGACAAACCAACATACAAACAAACTTTAGCATTTATAAAATTACTATGATTTTGTCTGGATAGTAAGGATTTCTTGGTACGCATACTGTCGGTGTTATACTAATTAAACTTCGAGTGGATTCAAAGAAGTAAAACTTTATAAGATTTTCATTCAACATGAACCCCGTTATTAACCTTTTTGCGGCGGATTTTCACAAATGATTTTCTTAGCGATGTCTACGCCTAAGCAGGGCCTAACTTCAAAATTCCTTTTCATTCTTTATGTTTCCACTTGCAAAAGAGCTTATGTCATTATTACTGAAAAGTAATGCTCTAATAACCGATTTTTATTTCTCTAATTCCAGAAACGCAGAACTTACATGTAACCTTCCAATCCCTTACCCCTCTCACTCCTTAGGGGTGGATTTTTGTAATATTGTGTATAAACGTTTTTATTATTTAAAACAAATTACCTAAATGCCGATTTTCATGTCCCTAACTTCGAAAACATAGAATCCTCGTGAAAACTTTCAACCCCCATTTCGACCCCCTTGGGATAGATTTTCGTAATATTGATTAAACATATCTTTATTATTTATAATTAACAACTCAGTTCCCAACTTTCATGTCTCTAACTTCAAAATAATAGGACTTTTATACAAAATTCCAACCCCCATTTCTACCCCTTAGGGATAGATTTTTGTAATATTGCGTATACAGGTTTTTATTATTTAAAACAAATTACTTAAATGCCAATTTTCATGTCCCTAACTTCGAAAACTTAGAATCCTCATGAAAACTTCCTACCCCCATTTCACCCCCTCGGAGTAGATTTTCGCATTATTGATCATACAGATCTTTATTATTTATAATTAACAACTTAGTTGCGAACTTTCATGTCCCTAACGTGAAAAATATAGGACTTTCATACAAACTTCCAACCTCCATTTCAACCCCCTTAGGGCTGGATTTTTGTACTATTGTTTATAAAGGTTTTTAAAATTTAAAACAAATAACCTAAATGACAATTTTCATGTCTCTAACTTCGAAAACTTAGAATCCTCATGAAAACTTCCAACCCTCATTTTAACCTCTTTGGGGTAGATTTTCGTAACATTGATTAAACATATCTTTATTATTTATAATTAACAACTCAGTTCCCAACTTTCATGTCTCTAACTTCAAAATAATAGGACTTTTATACAAAATTCCAACCCCCATTTCTACCCCTTAGGGATAGATTTTTGTAATATTGCGTATACAGGTTTTTACTATTTAAAACAAATTACTTAAATGCCAATTTTCATGTCCCTAACTTCGAAAACTTAGAATCCTCATGAAAACTTCCTACCCCCATTTCACCCCCTCGGAGTAGATTTTCGCATTATTGATCATACAGATCTTTATTATTTATAATTAACAACTTAGTTGCGAACTTTCATGTCCCTAACGTCAAAAATATAGGACTTTCATACAAACTTCCAACCCCCATTTCTACCCATTAGGGGTGGATTTTTGTAAAATTGCGTGTACAAGTTTTTATTATTTAGAACAAATTACCTAAATGCCCATTTTCATGTCCCTAACTTCGAAAACATAAAATCCTCATGAAAACGCCCCACCCCCATTTCACCCCCCTTGGGGTAGATTTTCGTAACATTGATTAAACAGATCTTTATTATTTATAATTAACAACTTAGTTGCCAACTTTCATGTCTCTAACTTCAAAAATAAAGGACTTTCATACAAACTTCCAACCCCCATTTCAACCCTTTAGGGGTGGATTTTCTCAAAACCGGTTCTTAGCTGACCTCTACTTCATAAAAGAAATCTACCTTCCAAATTTCAAGTTTGTTCGTTCTATAGTTCCTGAGATATCGTGATCATCAGTCAGTCAGTGGTATTTCGCTTTTATATATATAGATTAAAGATCGGTTAGGTAATAGCCATAAATTCGTTACCCCCAGTTTCTGAAACACAGATCTTTGATGGCCAGCGAAATGTCAAGTGTATCCAATATCTAAATCGGTTGGACATCTAAATATTAAATGTCGTTATATAAGTTTCTCATAGAATCATTAAGAGTTTTTTACAGCGCCTATTTAGGGCATATAAATGGCAGTTATTTTATTACGACCTTTGACGTTGCTGTGACCATCAATATTTATAACTAAACCACTTTAGAGCCCTCACCTTTGATTTAATCTTAGCAGAAACTAGGGGAAAGTAATTTTCACTTTAAAAAATTTAACAGCGCTACTTTTAAATTTTTACTGTCATCTTCGTGGTATTCACTCACAAGGATACCTACTATAAAACTCTTTTTTTAACTATTGCTAGTAACAAGGTACCTATAAATTTCAAGTGAGTGTTTCAGTAATGGCTAACCGGAAGCGAGGTAATAAAATGTCCGTGGAAACTGGAACGCAGTTCAATTGAAAGTAAATGCTCACAAATCGTAGTTCATTTCCGTTAGAATATTATGGTTCTCTTCATACTTCACAATTACTGTGACATTTTTGTATTAGAGGGAGATGAATTGCATGTGTATTACTCGCGAATGATAGTTAAAATGTCTATGATAATAATCATTAGGGTGGTTTATTATAGTAGCTACTTTATACAATTTAGAGATCTAGAAATCTATCAGAGTGTCACATAGGGACCTGCCTACAATACGGGTAGGTCATATGACAAGTGACATATGTATCCAACTACTATTGTTGTTTAATATCTAATAATTAAAAGATCCATTAAAGACAGAAAGCTGGTGAACATTATCTATTGTGTATCTTACTTACATGTGAATGATAATAAAATCGGGTCTGAATATCGCTAATTGATAAAACGTTTTTAACAAACGAAATCAAATTTGTTACAGTTATGCTTAAGCAAACGATTTAGAAACGTTCAATAACCTAAGTAAACCAATAACTAAGTTTATGCGACGTAATAAAAATGTTATACTTTAAATGTCAAAGTAATAACTGGGCATCATCAAAGCCACTCGCTGCTAAAATGAATTGCTCGATACAAGGCGCTAATTTCGTTTTCGATAAACCCGTTCATTTGTCTTAATTGAAAACCGTACTATAGACGGTTTCCCTAACCGATTAAATCAACGTAACCTTAACCAAAATGTTTCCGCAACCAGGCATAATAATTGAATGACCGAAACTATTTTGATTTTTTTTTTCGGTTTCCATTGGCTGGTATTGAACATTTCCAAACAAATAAGTCAAAAATTAAAATATCACTTGCTTCAACAGTGAAGGATAACATCGTGAGGAAACCTGCACGCTTGAGAGTTCTCCATAATGTTCTCAAAGGCGCGTGAAGTCTGCCAATCCGCACATGGCCAGCGTGGTGGACTATGGCCAAACCCTTCTCATATTGAGAGGAGACCCGTGCTCTGTAGTGAGCCGGTAATGGGTTGATCAATGAAGTCAAAACGCCGGAAGTTATCGCTTTGCTTTATGCCCTATTCCCTGATATGCATTTTTCCGATAAAGTAGCCTTGGTTACTCACCGATCCATAAACCATCTCATTGTCAGTCTGTCACAGTCAGATGCTGCGCTATTGAAGCTAAGTCTTCCTAAATAATTTACTCTTTTGTAATAATTTACTCAATTCATGATATTTAGATAAGACTTACTAAGTTTGTATGTGGTAGCTACTGTGCTGAATTAACCTTATAAGAACGGTAACGGAGACGCTTACTAGAATAAATGACTTATAGACATGTGTGTAAGGTGTACCTACGTTATACCTACTCTTATAGATAATGTGATATGAGGGAGTGTCTCACGTGCAGTGCCTAAATTCTTATTTATTTAAATATTAAATACTTGAGATTTTATTGTAATCTTAAAGTCAATAGAGTCGCACAATGTACCTAGATATGTGAATTGTGCGTGCTAAGCTAATATTTTTTGTATATATGTAGACGTTGTACATTAATCTTTCTCTTGTAGTACAAAATTAGTTCCATAATATTAAATAAAGACAAATTGACGTTGGAAGTTTTATTTTTATCTGTACCTACCTACCACTTTTGCTTCCTTTTGGATAGACCATAGACTAAAGCTGTGATAGCCTAGTGGTTAGGACATCCGCCTCCTAATCAGAGGTCGGGGGTTCGAACTCGGGTATGGGTACGCACCTCTAACTTTTCGGAGTTACGTGTGTTTTTAAGAAATTAAAATATAACTTGCTTCAACGGTGAAGGAAAACATCGTGAGGAAAGGAGTTCTTCATAATGTTCTCAACTGATGCGAAGTCTGCCAATCCGCACATGGCCAGCGTAGTGGACTATGGCCAAACCCTTCTCATATTGAGAGGAGACCCGTGCTCTGTAGTGAGCCGGCAATGGGTTGATCATGATGGTGATGATGATAGACTACATGAGTTCAGCTGCTTCAATTAATTGCTTGATGTATCAACCTGTAGGGCGCTTATTTAGTTTCCGATAAACCCATTCATTTGTTTTAATTGAAAACCGTACCTACTAAGAGACGGTTTCCCAAATCGATTTAATGAACGAAACCTTACCTAATAATTTATTGACCGAAATTATTTCTGTCTTCATACGCTTTACCTACCACTTTTGCTTCCTTTCGGATATACCGTAGACTACATGAGTTCAGCTATGTTAACAAACCATGATATATCCATTAAAATAACCCGTTTTAGTGGCTGGCTAGTTACTGCTTAACTAGGTTCTAGTCTAACATATTGCAAATTCGAAAATAGTACTTACGTCCAAGTAGATTCGGTGAATAATCACCGAATCTACTTGGATGAATTTTGGCAACTAGATAGCTTTCATGCCGGAGATGGATGGACGGCCGTACGACGAACGAAATCAATACTTTTAAGCCCGGTAAACCCCACGATATCAGCAGGATATTACAAACTTCGTAAAAACGTCGATTTAGGCTCGAATGTCAGCTAGTTATTAATGTTACAGATTTTCAACCGCCTGTTCGATGCTCTTTTCCAATACAATAGGTACTCATATCCCTTTGTTGTGTTGACGCCACTGCATGTAGGAGTTCAAACTGGAATGGCGCTAATGATCATTTATCATGCATTGTTCAGGCTTCCGCGTCACACTTCACGTTTATTGATAAATGACACGTAACGTACAATAACGTTATTTTAACATTTAGTATCAGACCGAACGAGTTTTTTCTGTGTAAAATCATGTTTATTCGTAGATAAGTATTATCTTGATTGAAGTAATTTTGACAAGAAAAGGTTACTAAATATATTATATATCTTATAGTCCAGTCAATTTAGACCAAAAAATGAGAGTGAAGTTACATAAAGTCCCAACAAGCTGAATTTCTGTGAAGTTGTTCAAAACATAATTATAAACAATTTATAGAAGTTCCCCATCATTCCCCTGTAAGGAAAAAATTTAATTCAAGGTCAAAGGTAAAAAAAAATAGTTTTTCGTGATTTTCAGCAAAACGGTAAGTTTTATCATAAAAGTACCTCAGACAAAAATTGTAGATCATAAAATTATCTATAAAAAATGTCTCAATACTTTTTTTCTTACGAGCTACCGTTTCTGAGATATAACGATTCAAAAAGTTATAAAAGTTGTTTCGTCATAATATGCATGAGTACGCCATGATAAAACTTACCGTTTTGCTGAAAATCGCGAAAAACTCATTTTTTTGACTTTTGACCTTGAATTAAATTTTTTTCCTTGCAGGGGAATGATGGGGAACTTCTAGACATTGTTTATAATTATGTTTTGAACAACTTCAAAGAAATTCAGCTTGTTGGGACTTTATGTAACTTCGAATGTCTAAATTGACCGGACTATTACCAATTCTTATTTAGATTTGTAATATATTTTATTTTTATTCATTTTTTATGGGACAACAAACAGTCATGAACTTTAATTAACTTGGGAATATGTACTAAAAATACATATATGAGTATGTGAACTGAAAGACCCACACCGCCGTCCAAAGATTAGCAGAAGATCGCAATAATGTGAGGATAATTTTAAAGTTTCTAAAATAATCTGTAAGAAGTATAATTATAGTTTACCTATCTATCAAATAAGTATATTATATAGCCTAGTGTAACCAATTGGGCATGTTTAAACGCCATCTAACAAAATTAAGAAGAACTACCAGTTAGGGTTGCATTGCATCTCACAAAAACAAGGCAAGCCGGTATCTCCAGAAATTAGCGAGATGGCGTTAAAAAACTAGTGGCAGAAAGTGGCTAGTGCAGGCAGAAAAAGGGCCCTAAGCAGTCTCTAATATAAATCATTATGTACGACATGCCCAGGCTAAGGCATAACAGAAAAACCCTTCTGCTTGGAGCGACCAATTTTGAAACGTCCTTTTTCATTACACTTAGAAAATTGAGTCTTTCTTAATAAATTATAAGTAATTCAGGTCTATAGTATATATTTCAGTTTGGTCCGTCGTGTGGTAGTTGAGATCCCATGGCCACTCGGTAGAATCGCGGCCGTGCTTCGGAGCCGATAACTCGTGAACTTCGACATTTTTTTCGAAGATGGATGCATTACTACTAAATCCCTGGCATATCCCCACCGCGCTAGAAAAGTATAGCGGGGCAGGGTTAACGATAATCAACAATTCTGCTTCTAATAAGTCACCTTCCATTAAACTGAAACCTTTGCAAATTGAAAAGTTAGCGATTTTCATAGGGCATAGAGATTAGTAACATTTTGTCTCACTGGAATAGAACATAATAATGAAAAAGCACCAAAAGTACTTACCTTGTCTATAAAGAAGGAAACTGTTAAAAAAGGTTTGAAATGAAACCACACAATTAATTTCATTTTCTTCTATTAAATCAATATTCGAAACATCACATTTTTAACCGATAAACTTCTGACTCAACATAATGACTATAAATATATACTAAAACACACTTTTAATTCTAACATACTAAAATTAAATTTAAATGCATGGCTTATGACAACAGCTAAAGTTATTTATTGTGCTGTGATCTTTCTCGTAAAAAGGCACTGTCAAATTTTGAGGACAAGTATCTACGATATTGTTCTCCTTATAACTTCATTTAACTATACATGAAATAAAATACCTAATTAATAAAATCCAAATCTCTCATAACTGGATTATTCCCACTGTTATAGACGCGTAAAAAACTGTTGCATAATATTTGCAAAACGTCAGACGTTGTTCCGCCATGAATAAACAATACAAAGAATAAACACCTGGAATCTGATCACAGTGCCAGCTACCAGGTCCAATCGTACACACAGTAAAAAAAAAGTAATAGATCTTATTAATAACAGTTCAATACAATACAAACTTAGAAGAATTTTCCTGTAGGTATATAAACAAAAAATTTGTTTTTGTACACTGGTGTCAATTCTGTTGTACATAAATCTGTATATATTCTGTTGCATTTAAGGTTTGTTAGCAATTAAACATACAAATAAAAATCGTGATTAAAAATAATGAGTAGGTAGAGAATTCTAAAATGCAAATACTGTAATCAAATTTTAAGAAACCTGTTTTAAAATGATGAAAATTTGCAACCATCTTAGCTTTAGGTATTTAAAATCTATTCCTATAAAAATGTGAATTGCAAAATTTAACTTTGTGTCAGACTTTATGGTTTGATTTAACTAAATCTAATTTGTACCCTTAGATGCGTTTAATTAATCTATGTGATTTATAATATTATATTGACCTAGAGTGAGTGTAATTAAATTTTATTATATTCAAATAATACTTGTACCTACATTGTATTAAATCACCTATCACATTCCAAATAAATTTTATTTAATATAATTGACATTCATGCAGAATTGTATAGACCATTGCCATAAACTTAGCGGATTTATAAAACTTATTAGGAAGGAACATAATTTCAGTGCAATGATGACGAAAAACTATTCTAAACCTTACCACTCACATCTACGCATACAAAAACAAAAACACTGGTATGCACTAGATATCTAATTCTATCTACTCTACTGTATTGTTTAGCTATAAATAACTAAAATTATAGAATTCCATCAAATAGTGATATTTAAAAAAAAAACCAAAGAAAATGGTAAGAAGCTCACATATCAAGATCAAATATGAGATCATTTTTAAATTTAACTTCTAAGTATTGTCCCTTATTTAATTTCTCTGGGTTATAGAGATTGGTGTTGTGTTTTATGTTATCACATGTAATTGGTTCACTCTTTTCTGTTTCCGTTTTCCTGTTTTCAACTTTTGAATCTGATAAGTGTCCTCTTGAATCTGAAGTCCATAAAGCTGGTTGTTGGTTCTCCTTTGTATTATTGTTGATTATGTTAAAATAAGACATGTTTTTATGGGCATCTAGAGAACAGTTATCATTAGCATTTTCATCAGTGTTGCTGTTATACTGTAAGTCACTATCTGACATGATGTTCTTGCATTCGTCA
Source organism: Lasiommata megera (assembly GCA_928268935.1). Taxonomy (NCBI): domain Eukaryota; kingdom Metazoa; phylum Arthropoda; class Insecta; order Lepidoptera; family Nymphalidae; genus Lasiommata; species Lasiommata megera. Next base: position 11,326,075 of record OV743312.1, read on the forward strand.
GCATCTGAAGTATCCACAACTCCACTGTCATGTCTCTTTTTGAGGGCAGGTTTCAAGCGGGGTTTTGATGGCTGAAAATATACAACATGAAGTTATATTATTTAAAGGTTTATAACAAAAAATTGTATTACATATTCAAATTTTAATAATAATTACAATACATTAAATGCTCTTTTAAGAGAAAATGAAAGTTCATAACAGTAATTTTCTACAACTTTGTCAATAAAAAAATTAAATTTGAAGGTTTACATTACAGGGCTATTACTGAAGTCCCTAGTTTAAAAACTAGAAAAATTATGATTTACATACTAAGGACTCATTAAACTTCAAGTCTGTCTGTATGTAGTGTTTCTATCACTGGCTCGGAAAGAGAAGAAACTGGCAAGCAACTCAATGTCAATATTTTATAATTTTACATTCATAGCAACTGTATTATTGTCCTTAAGAAATTCATTAATATATAAAAACATATATAAAGCATATGCTCAATCCCACATATGACTTTTATGCATAAATAACCCTACTGACAAAAACGTGCACCACGAGAATTAGCATTCCTATGTATTTAACATAGCATAACATAACTGTAGTTCTGCATAGAGATTATTTAGGGATAGTATGGGTAGAACAAAGCTAGCTAACAAAACAACATTTAAAGCTAATGAATTTGCAATCATTTCAAGGGCAGACTGTTTACGAGACAAAAAAGTTTGGAGATCACAACTGGCATACAAAGTATCAACTGCAGGAAACATGCCTTAGGAGACTTAGCACAGATAATTAGCTATTGTACTTATGAAGTTCACATAGTTGTAAAAACTTAACAAATTTATCTTATCTAATCTGTCTGTACTATCCCTTATATCTCAATAATAACGATATCTAGTAGACCTAATCAAATAACAAAACATTTTCATTGTTTTCATAATATTGACATTGAAGAATATAACTTTATTTTTTATATATTATAAAAAAATATACCTATTGCTTTTAATCATACGATTCAGTGCAATGGAAAACCTTATTTTTAATTAATAAAAACCTTTAGCACCTATGGCTATGGGTTATGGCAGTTGACAATGGTTGCTAAGTTGACATCTTACATAGGTCATGGATGGCATCTTACATATACTTTACATGTGAGATGCCATTACCTTAATCCTTGAGCTGCCTTGGTATGCCAGCTTAAACTTCTAAGAAATTGCAAAAACATGCGAGCATGTCTTAATCAAGAGTATCAAGCACCAAGGATATTGGGATTACTTTATACGAAAGTCTAGGTCTGAATAAAAGATTATTATAACAAAATAAACACTATGTAAGGTACCTTAACTAAGTTGGAAATATCATCTTCAGCTTCACTCTCACTTCTACGCCTGTCTTGGCTTCGCTTTTTACTCTTCTTGCGTTGATTTTTCTTTTTCTGGCCTTCAATTGATGAGTTATATCTGTAAAATATAAATTATTCATAAATAACAAAAAGGAGCTTTTAATTAATAATACAAAATATTAAAATTAATCATATCATACCTGTAAAATTGCCTTGCAATTACATCACTAAACCGAACAGTCTTTTTATTGAAACTAGATTCTTCGGGAATACAATCAGAGCTGATATAATCCATGGAAGATGCGACATCACCTACACTTGATTCAGATAAGCTATGCATCATTATGGGCTTACGTAGTATGCTCTTAGCACCATTTTGTACTGGATATGATTCGGTCCAGACTATGTCTCTTTCATTTTCAGTGTCCTCTTCCTCTTCAGTGTCTGTGTTGTTGTTGGGTGATGAAACTACAATATTTGTTTCAGTTCCAAAACTAGTTACTTCAACTAGGGGTGTGGTCACTGTCTTTGACTGACAATCATCTTCAGATAGTGCTTCTTTTAATGCACCATCTTTATTTGTTTGGGATACATCAAAATATTCAGTGTTCATATCATTCTCATTTAAACCTATTTGGAATTTCTTAATCATATCTCCAGTTATTTCTAACTGTAAAATTACATTATTATCCCATGCTTCCCCAGTAGCATTTTCAAACTTTACACCTTCTTCCAATAAAATAACTGCTGCATAATGTATTGGTACAAAACCAGATCCAAGTGAAGAAAACTTTATGAGTATTTTATGTCCATCATTTTTCACTTTTACTGAATCGGGTTCAGTGTTCTTAACGTGGAAAGTGAATGCCACTACATCATCTAATGTGTTGTATGTATATGAAGGTAATGTATAGCTAACTGTAGAAAGCAGGAATTCTTCTTCAGATGATGAATTCTGCTCATTATTCATTAAATAAGTATCAGCTGGGCTTGAGGAAATAACATCTACAAGATTTTCTTTCGTCTCTTCTTCACTATTCGAATATTCTTCACTTTCTACACCACTATCACGTCTTAATAACACTGCTTTATCATTACATGTATTCTTTTTTACCGGCAGAGATACGATTAATAAATGCTTTGATTTATCAAATTTTGCATTTCCACACACATCATCGACTGCATATGGAAGTGTCAGACTAAGTTTATACCTAGCTGGTTTTTCAGAAATCAAACTGAGGGACTTTTCTCGAACATCAAGAATGCAATCTTTGGTTGAAGATAGTAGTGGTAAATTAATTTCAACAGCTAAATGACTCGGAATAGCAGAATATTGCTTGCTATTTTTATGATATGTGAAGTCTTGCAAGTCTACATTTTTTTGCTGTTTTATCACATATTTAGGTACTGTGTACCCATTATCTGAAGCATGACTGAATTCCTTTTTACTGTTTTTAGCCTTTTTTCTATGTTGTTCAGGTTCTTTTTTATATTGTTCTTCTATAGGTTCTTTTACTTCAGGGTATATATGTTGCGGGTATAGTTTTTCTAGAATTTCTGGGGAAATCTCTTCATTTTCTTCCTCATTCGTCGGCGGTTTGAAGTTCGGATCCTCTTTCCTTATAACAGCCGGTGTAGTCATGCCTTTATAATATGATTTTGGAAACCGGCAGTTGTTGCTGTCAAAATGAATGTTGTAGGTTTTTTGTAACCCATCAAAAGCAGTGTTGTTTACCAACTCGCGGAATCGCTTGTTAACTTCAGCCATGCGCAGTGTATCTGGATGAAATACTACGTCGTAAATAACACACCGTTGCTTTTTAAGATCGAAATCATCCCGTGGTGGAATTATTGTGTACGGCAGCTGCCAATTCATACCTTTTTGCCCGTTCATCTCCTGAACTCTACAAGATGGCTTGCCGACGTTTTCATTACTACAAATGTTAATAAAAGCTTTTCTGTCGCCTGCGACGCTTGTTTTAATCACATAACCTCCCTTCGGATTGATGAAAGTTACGTCGTAGCCACGTTCCTTCTCTAGTTGGGTCATTTCTTTCTGATAAATCATTTGATTCGCCGGGTCACGTATTTCCTCGCAGTATTCGGAGAGCAGTTCTCGAAATTTCTTATTCTTCATAGCATCTTGAATTGTCTCTAAATCAGTCCTGGTGAAGCTTGATTCTTCATCACGAGGCTTTACTCCTGTTGCCATTTTGTCTATCGTTCCTTTTTCCTAGCGATATAAAAATAAACACAATTAATACGCATAAACACAGTAATTTTCAGCTGACGACCACAGACGCAAAGATAGGATTAGGAGTTTAGAGATCGAGTGAGTTATGTTTTCGTACCTTGTTTTGATTGGTGGATTCGTGGTGATTTTCCGGACGTAGATAAAATTTTCCAGTTGTTTTTGTCACAACACCTCAGACTAGATAGTATGTCAATACATTTATTTTTTCTATTTGTCTCATATAGAGCAGACAAACATTGGTATCAACCTAACCACACAAACTAACTTTTTTTTTCTTGGAACTACTTTTACTGATTTGGATTCAAGCTGGTCTTACGCCATACCTCGTTCAATAGATTAAAACAAGCGCTAGGGTTAGGTTAGTTGAAAAACATAGACATAAAAACCAGAATTCAGAGCCAATATTGTCAAGTGACGATTATCGAAATGTTTTGAGTTTGACGGTATTTAATGGAGTATTGTATTCTGTGGTATTTAAAGTACCTCTGAAAAGTAGGTAATCAAAATTTAAACAAGCCGTGCTTGTTCATAGATTGTGCTGTATTAATTATATCAGGTCATTATGGCGAAAAATATTTACCTTGTAACCTCTACTTTTATGCGCCACATATCAAATCATTCCGTTAGATATTATGGCAGATGGATGCACAGAAATCCGGCTAAGGTTATATTACCTTTCGAATCTGAATCCAAACTCGGCATTAAAAAAGAAAAGATTATAGATTTGGGACCTGGTGTATTAAAAAAGGTTAAAAATGAGCCAATTAATTCAAAGCAAAAGGCCAATGCCATAACCCCTACAACGGAAGTCACAGAAATAAAAGAACAAAAGTCATCAGAAATTAAAGGCAAAAGAGAAACTATGATAAAGAAAAGAAAATTTTACTTAAGCCAAAAAAAAGTCTTCGATGATAAAGGGGAAATTATTTATGAAAAGCTCAAGGAAAATGATGGCAGAATAAGGTTTAATGTTCTACCTGTCTAATAAAATTCTAAATATAAATAGCTTTATTCATGTAAACCTGTATACATGAATAAAGCTATTCAAGCATGTATGAAGTGTTCATAAGATTGTGGATGGTGAAAACATTTCTTAACCTAAAACTAAAGCTAGGAGGGTTCCAAATGTGCCCAGGTCTAAGAAGAAGTCCACAACAAACTTCAGATTGGTTTATTAGCAACATTTCACATAGTTAATAATAAATTATAATAAGCTATGAAGTTAGGGCAATTCACACCTAAACTCCTTAATATCATAATGGGATTTTTCTATAAGCTTATTTGGAATTTATTGAGTGACATCTATAAGATTTCATAACAGAATGGTTAGAGGATTTGATGATATTTGGCATAGCGATAATAGTATTGTTTTAGAATCATGAACAATTCTCCTATGAAACCTTTTTTTGATAGGCTGATGGTTCTTACACACATGAAATGTTGTTATGGAAACATATTTGTGGGCAGTAGCTAGTATGTAAGGAAGCAACAAAGAATTCCTATTTAAAAACATGTTGCACAAATCTTACTGGGGAGTAAGTGAATAAGTTCTCTCTATTAGTATACCTGTTTATACAAATTTAAAATGGGAACTTAAAGGAACACACAATTTATTGTTAATACTTTTTTTTTTTTTTTTTATCCACTACAAGTTAGCCCTTGACGGCAATCTCACCTGATGGTAAGTGATGATACAGTCTAAGATGGTAGGGGGCAGGGGGCTGTTAGGGGTATGGTAAACCCATACTCCTTTCGGTTTCTACGCGACATCATGCTGGAACGCTAAATCGCTTGGCGACACGTCTTTGTCGGTAGGGTGGTAACTAGCCACGGCCGAAGCCTCCCACCAGACCAGACTCGAGCCGGGAATCGAACCCAGAACCTCCAACTTTTTTATAATCTGACAGCACGCGCGCTGCGCCACGGAGGTCGTCAAAAAACAATGGTGACCAGCCTAGTAGATAAACCCTTTTAGGGGTTCTGGCGGAACCCTCATTATGCGCTACTGATTTTCTAAAGTTACAATTAATTTATAATTTAAAAATTAAATAATATTTGCTTTAACTGACTGACTGACTGAAAACATGTGACCATATCTAAATGCCTGACAGTTCTTCATAATATTCTCTGTGAAGTCCATCAATCTGCACTTGGCCAGTGTGCTAAATTAAAATCCTTCCCATGCTGAGAGGAAACCCACGCATGGTTTTGGGTTAGTAAAGATGATGAGTCTTATATTATGTCAACACTAACTGTTTGTTATTTTATAGCTCCCTTCTTGTTAAACTGAAATCTAAAAAAGAAAGGATACAAACTGGACAGATCTTAGTAGAAGGGTGGCGGTTAATAGTTGACGGCTTGGAAGCAAAATGCAATTTAAAGTATGTGATATTTAGCCGAGTGGACATCCTAGACCACCTCAAACCTTACCTCCCAAAAACGGGGGTGCAATTTTTTAAGATCCCATATAAAGAGATAGGAATGTGGTCAGATGTTGAAACACCATCTGGATTATTTGGTAAGATGTCTCAAATTAACCTGAAAGTTTGTTAGATATAAACATCTATGTTCTTGAATCTTGAATTGATTTTATACTAGTTTTGGTGATTACATACTGTTTAGGACCAGTATTTTTTCCTCATTATTGGAGATGGAGATATATCATTGATACCTTCAACAAACAAGAGAATACAAGTACTAAATTGTATTATTTATGTCCTACTCATAGGTTAGGTATGGAATTTCATGAATAAGTAAAGTGCAGCTTAATTTAAAATACTACAGATTATTAATATTTAAGTGTTAAATAGTGATTTGCATTCAACTGTCCAAAAATCCTGAGACTGATACATATGTTAATTTGTAACTTTATAATGCACAGTCAATATAGATCGAATTTCATGAGCATAACTTGGAAACTTACTACTTTCGTCCAATGTTTTTATAATTTTTGTAATTTACCCTTACAGAGCCTATAGTATAAAAAGATCTTATTGTAAAGGATTCTCATGTGATCATAGGGTTTATGATTCATTATGTTATGGTTTTATAGACTGTACTAGTCCATACATGTTACGCAAGTTGCAATAATTGTTTTGCATTCTTAAGTACTGTGTATTGGAAAATTTACAGAAAAAGTTTTTTTGCTTCAGAAACTTAATTTAATTTCTGTAATGAAACTTAATTTTCAGGACATAATTTGTAAATCTTTATATTTTTCTCTTAAGTTAGTTTTAATAATCTTGAAACATTTCAGGTGTATTTGAAATGCCTACAATCAACAGCATCAAGACTTTTTCAAAATCACTACCACTGCAGTTTATTTGCGATAACATACGCACACCTGGGAACCTTGGTGCAATACTTAGAGCAGCTGTTGGGGTTGGCTGTGAAAAAGTTCTGCTCACAAAAGGTTTTATCTTCCAGATTTATTTGAATTAAGAATTATAGAATTTTAAATTGATCACATTGTGATAATAGCTTCCTTAATTCAGAATGTAAACATAAGCTTACCAAAAGGTTAATATTAATAAACTTATAGAAAATACTTAATAAGCCTACTTGAAACAAATGAATATGGAATTGAAATAAGTATTAATTGAATTTTCTAAATCTAGCTATGACATATATGCCAAAATGTACATTACAGGATCTGGAGTATAAACCAATAATCTGATTATGGAAACTTGATGATACTAAAAATATGTAAATTAAATAATTACTTAAAATTTTAGGTTGCGTCGATCTATGGGATCCAAAGGTAATACGCAGTGCATCAGGTGCCCACTTCAGACAGCCAATATACCCTTCCATAGACTGGGAAGAAATGCCTAACCTATTGGAACCACACACATCTCTGTTCATAGCAGACAGCGATACGAGAACTTCAAAGGAAGACGGAACAGAGGAAGATAAATTATTAGACAACCTTGTACCAGTACTGCCATATTACAGTGTTGATTTTGGAAATCTTAAACATGTTACACTTATAATAGGAGGCGAGACTGAAGGGATTGGTGAAGACAGTTACAGGTTTGCAATTTCAACTTTTTGTTACTACCACTAAAGTAGGCAATATAGTTCTATTGTCTACATGATGTAAGTATAGATAACTAAACCGGCCGATATATATAGATACATATATCATCATGATCAACTTATTGCCGAGACTACAGATCACGGGTCTCCTCTCAATATGAGAAGGGTTAAGCCATAGTCCACCACGCTGGCCATGTGCGGATTGGCAAGACTTCACTCGTCGTTGAGAACATTATGGAGCACTCTCAGGCGTGCAAGTTTCCCCACGATGTTTTCCTTCGCCGTTGAAGCAAGTGATATTTTAATCGCTCAAAAACGCACATAACTCCGAAAAGTTAGAGGTGCGTGCGTGCCCGGGTTCGAACGTCCGACCTCTGATTAGGAGGCAGACGTCCATAATGTCATATATTTTTATATATTTATATATATATGACATTCATATGTAGCTCTTTTTTCAATTGTTCAATACAAATAAGCTAGTTAGCTTGGAATAACAGCTTGTTGTAAAAATTGAAGAAGGCAACCATAGTGATAGTTTTTTGTTATGTTTCCTTAGAGTTACATTTGCTGTTTACACAAAGACTTACAAGTGTACTTAGACAGAAACATAAAGCCCGTCATGCTTTTAAACCCCCTCTCATGTTTGAAAAGTTTTCTACAGAACTGAAAGTCTGTTAAAGATGAGATGATACAAAAATTAAACAAATCTTTCTCCTTCAATAGTTATTAAAGATCACTGTGGGAGGCATAGGATATATATATATATATATATATATATATATATATATATATATATATGTGTGTGTGTGTATTATATATGTGTATATTGTATATGTATGTGCGTGTGTGTGAACATTGAAACTGCTTACAGGATCGCAGCTAGCAGGAATGGCCTCCGATTACATATTCCGCTACAACGAGGAGTTGACAGCTTGAACACAGGAATGGCGGCCGCTGTGATAGCTTTCGAAATAAGAAAACAATTTATCCAAGCCTGGACAAAGGCAAAACAAGAAACACAGGAAACAAAAGTAACCTAATCATTTATGGTATAGTAGGTACTGTAGATATAAGAGTAGTGTGTTAAAATTTATATTGTTGAAATAAACGTTGAAAGAAATCTATGTATCTATTTAATTTATAAGTATTTTCTGAAATTAGTGCAGATTTTATTTTAAATTTATTGTAAATTATGGATAAGCCTACCAGATGCTCTAAACCTTAACTACTTACCAAACTAACAAATCCGATATGCCCAAGGGTTTTAAGATTTATAGTACCTTAAGCCGAAATCTACAATGCATGCTTAAAACTAGACAGACTTATTCGGAAAAATAACGTTCTGTTGTTTTAGCTGATTATTGAGTCAAAAGTTTATTTCGACTAGATTCGGCCTTAGACACTCGCCCATAAGGTACAGCAATAAAATAATTTCACACGGTTTAGGTATAATTTTTTTTTCAAATAGGTTTATTGTAGACATTTGTTTTTTTTTATTTAATTCCTTTTGTTTTTTTTAACTTTAATTTTTTTTTGCGTATTTTCCAACAGAAATGGCAGAATCATTAAATTTACCAATACACCATTCTTTTCACACATTGGCGTCTTGTATGAAATTGGTTTATCTGCCCCTAGCTTATATAATACCTTATGTTGGTTGAGGTTTTAAAATTTCTAATATGGCGCTAAAATGAACTGATATTGTTTCTTTAGTTATTTTCTTTATAAAAAATAGTAAAATAACAATACTTTGCGATATTGTTTTAACAGAAGTCATAAAAAATTCGTGACAATTAAATATCATGCAATTATGCGCCATCTATTTACCTATTGTAACATTACGGTAATAAGTAGGTACGATATCGTCAACAGCTGCAACGTGTTCAAGTTTTCGTAGAGGTCGCTTGTTACTACAAATGTTGTTCAAATATACATAGGTATGGATGAATGAACGCATGAATGAATACATAATTACAAATACAATTGTGGGGTAGGATAGAGCCTACAATATCCATGTATATTTTCATAAAACCTAGTGTTTTTTAGGGTACACAATTAAATCGGTGTATTTGACGGGGGCAGATTGTAGCAAATAAATACTACTTAAATATTTACGACTTGTCATCAAATAATTAACTTTGCGGAAGCCTTAATTATTTGATAATTTTCTGAAATCCTTTTATGTAACGCTTAAAAGTAACGCTTATATTTGTGATGGACCAACATAACGCAGTGCATATAATTTGCGGACCTTCGTGGCGCAGCGCGTGCGCTGTTGCATTTTAAAGTTGGAGGTCCTGGGTTAGATTCCCGGCTTAAGTCTGATCTGGTGGGAGACTGCGATTTAGCGTTCCGGTACGATGTCGTGTCGAAACCAATTAGGAGTATGAGTTTACCATACCCCTAACAGGTTAGCCCACTACCATCTTAGACCGCATCATCACTTACCATCAGGTGAGATGCAGTCAAGGGCTAACTTGTGGTTAGTAAAAAAAAAGAACAATTTATAATTATTAAGTTTTTTCTGTATATTAGCGTTTTAATAGATTGATAAATACTCCATAATGAGTACAAATTATACAAATAACGTGATGATTCAGTGGCTTTAACTAGACATAACATTTTCCAAGTAAAAACTGATTTCGTTGAATTAAGAGTGAAATGAAATGAAAAATGAAATGAAAATGAAAATACACTTTATTGTACACCACATAAACAGAAGAAATACAAGACAGTAAAGAAACAAACACATAGAATAGAAGGTACAATAATTATCTTATCGCTAAAGAGCGATCTCTGCCAGGCAACCTATAGACCAGGATTTAATTTATATACAGCAGGCTTAGGGTGTACTATTACGTGGGTACTTATTTTACACAAAGTTTAAAATCAAATTACTCTACGACCACATGGGATCGCCAAGAGTAACTACTATACTGTTGGCTATATCAAAACGCTCACAAAACCTAAACGTCATCAGGAAAAATAATTACAAATTACACTTTTCCCGTTTAGGAAGGGAGAATATCTTACGAACCTTTCTTGAAAAGCCTCATTTATTGCAGCTTTTATTACGTCTTTTTCCTTTCCGTTTTTATACCTTTTTTAGAGTTTTGCGAATGTGGATTTCTTAATTGAATAGCACGGGTTTTGGATCCACGCATATTTTGTTCTAAGTTAACGCAGTGACACAGAAATACGTAAATATATATATATAAATCAGTAAGATTTTTTTTAACAAAAATTCATATCAATTATTAAGTTACCGCGAAAGGCAAAATTTGTTAGGTATAAGCACATTTATTCATAGTGAAGGGCAACATTTTTAGGTATTAGCAAATTTTTTTTTTATATACTCGTTTATTTCGGTTTAATCTTGCGGGACATTTTAGGAGGCAGAGGCAGTTCTAACAGCTTATTAAGCGTTTCGGTTTAAAGAGAAACCGATTCGAGCAGGGTTTTAAGGTTCTCTAAAAAGTTATTAGCAACTTATTTTTTTTATTCACTACAAGTTAGCCCTTGACTGCAATCTCACCTGATGGTTAGATGAAGTCTAAGATGGTAGTGGACTAACCTGTTAGGGGTATGGTAAAACCACACTTGGTTGGTCCTTTTTGGTTTCTATGCGACATCGTGCCGGAACGCTTAATAGCTTGGCGACACGTCTTTGTCGGTAGGGTGCTAACTTGCCACGGCCAGAGCTCACCAGACCAGAGTCGATCCGGGAATCGAACCCAGGACTTCTAACTTTATAATACTACAGCGCACGCATTGCGCCACGGAGGTCGTCAACTTGTGTAAGTAAGATCAAAATAACCATTGCTGAGATCAGGTCTCTTTTCTCAGAGGAGGAATGGTTTTAGAGCGGATTGGCAAACTTCACACGCTTTTGAGAACATTATGAACTCTTAGGTTTCCTCACGATGTTTTCCTTCACCGTTGAAGCAAGTGATATTTTAATTGTTTAAAAACGCACATAACTCCGAAAAGTTACAGGTGTACCCGACCTTTGATTAGGAATTAGATGTCCTAACCACCGGGTTCTCACAGCTATAGTCCCATATACATAAACACAAATAATTGTCCTGAGTATGTATTTATTAAATTTATATGTAAGTATGTCACAGTACCGTGTTCATAAGCTTTAACAAACTGCGATGCCCTTCATTGCTGTGTCTGAAGTTGGCAACAAATTGTGTAGTGACGTCATTAAGTACGCTCCATACATAGGCACTAGTCCAAGTAGAGTAAAGCCTATATATCAAATATTTTTGTTGGATAATGAGGTTTTATGTAACAGCATCAGTTAGACGCGTAATAGGGTCAACCAAAATTAGTAATAATTCCCAATTTGCATTAAAATAGTATTTGAACAACGAAAGTCTACGAAATCATCATCATCATGAGTTCATCATCAATCATCTCCTCTCAATATTAGAAGAGTTTTGCCATAGTTCACCACGCTGGCTATGTGCGGATTGACAGACTTCACACGCCTTTGAGAACATTATGGAGAACTGTTAATTGCTTAAAAACGCACAGCTCCAGTAAAGGTGCGTGCCGGGGTTCGAAATCCCGACCTCTGATTAGGAGGCGGACGTCCTTACCCTTAGGCATCACAGCTTACAAAATGTTAAAATCTATTTAAAAAAAAAAGTACTATTAACTCATGAACTGGTTAAATTTCATATTCAAATGAAAATTTACATACATTTTCATATGAATATTAATAAGAAAATAATTAATTCAGTATTTACATTGAATGAATAAGTTCGTATTATCTTAGTTCACAAAATAAATTGTTTTCTTAAAAATGTAAATAAATATTACTTATTTATGTTATTGAGAGGATATAAGGGTATCATCAGATGAGATTTATTTGATATGAAGCGAAGGTCTTTAAATAGAAAATTCAGCATAAATCATATATTTCGATATTGGTGTTTTTTCTTCAAACTACCCATCAGGCATGTTTATTTTGATAAATTAAATACGGTCACATTCTCATTTCGCGGTTAAGTTAAAGAAAATATTAAAAAGTATTTATTGAAAAAATAAGGTAAGAAAATGTTCATACTCCTGTAAACTTTACACGTGGCGTCTTTAGATCGGAGGGAGGAATTAGGGGAATCTTCAAAGGAGAATTCGTAGTACCTAGTTAAGGATGTTCGATGTGGAAAGGAGGCGTCGTCGGTCAATACTGGTGGTGCGGTGCGGGCGAGGCGCGCAGGCGTGCCGCCGGCCCCCGCCCGCTGCCCCCGCGCCCCGCAGCCGGCCCACTCACGCAACTCGCGAGTCAGCCGCCGTGCGCTACGATCGCGCGCGACGAAGCTTCCCTAACCGCTCGAGCCATGTGTAATGTTTTCATCACAGTGGAGATCTGTCAACCAGCTTTCGGACACTATATCTTAAATCATGAATGAATAAATCATTCATTTGGGACGATACGCGTTTTCGACGCTCTCTCGGAAGGCCAGCTTTCGCCGGGTGTCTAGTTTTTCTCGTAAGCTTGTGCCGTTGACACTGCAGCGTGCGGGTCCCGCAGTGTGCAAGTGTGTGGTTGATTAGCGAACGTAAGGACGAGGACGTCAGCTGAGTCGCGTAAACATTAGCTTGACCGGGTTTATCTGATGAGATGGCTTTGCCTTATTCGTAAATTCCCATAAAGCTCGTGGAACACGCGTCAATAGGAATCCAAGATGAGGCGTCTAATTTTACTACTGTTGACAGGTAAGAGAAAAATTATTCTTAATATGCTTATTTTATTTTTAAAATAGCTACAGTTATACGCTAGTTTTAAGAGCGCAAAAGTATTGGACGTGAGAAGAAATTGATATCACGGGCATTGAAAGTTCGACGAGAAAAAAGTTCACGTTTCTTAAACTCTTGCTTGTTTTCGATTTGTTTGTAAAGTGATTTTGATTATTTCTTTTAGTGATTCGTTTACAGCCCATATAAGGGTATGTACCTAATGTTAGGTATGCAGTTATACGTACTACAGTATTACAGTATGTATAGATATCTCTTTATTAGCTTCGCCCCCATTGGGCCAATTTTGATATATGGGAATTTGTTTGCTTCTTAGTTTTTCGTCTGTTATAGACTGTATGACGTCATAAAAATGCAATATGGCGAGAGTCACACAAAATAAAGTAAGAAATGCAAGATTCCGTTTCGATGGCACGTAATAAAAAGCGATAAAATATACTAGGGCCTTGGGTTTTAACGGTAAGTAATGTATGAGGTCTATCTTTGACAGTTTTTCTATAAAATAATTGCAAAAACTTGAACTTGGCGTTAAAGATTATTTCACGAAGGATAAAAAGAAAATAATTTAGAGATGCAAGAAATGCCAATATTAAACATTATCTTTATTTAACGCTTTAGGTGCTCTACTACAAATGAGGTAAATTTAATTAAGGAAGATTAAATATATTTCTTGGGAGACTTATTTTGAATGGAATAAATTGGAGGGTCCCGGGGAAATGATAAGCGATTTTACGCGTGTCCTAATATAGGGCGCTCAACAAACATTACGAAGTCCTCAACTAGGTATATGTCGCATGTTTTTTAGGGAGATTCATATCGTTTTTCTTAGAGGGTAATTTATTCATGGTAATTTAGAACCTGCAAAATTCATTTCCCTTTTCTTGTTAATATTCTTTTCCATTAATAGAATGGTTTAATTAGGTTATATTTTACACTAATTGTATGGATTAAACATTGAATTTATCAGCTTTATTTATGGTAAGGTTTTGTTTAAAATACTTACATATGATTATGCAGCTTAGACAACACTTTATTTATATCTAAATATTTTCCCAAAAATACATTACGTACGCTTACGTTATAAGCATTTATTCTGTAGTTACAGTTATTCTGTACTTAGATTTATTACTAGTTACTACAAATTAGTATTACTAAAGCTCACTATAAATAGCAAAAAATAGTAATTGACGTCATATGATACCTACTTTGAAATACGCATAACGATAGACTTAGTAAAGAACCGTTCATAAAATATTAAATAAAAACCAGAACAACTCACAATCAGCTAAAATTCAATATTCTAACATTACAATTTCGGCGACAGGTGTTGAATGCAGGTAGAACAAAAAATCGCGTAGGTAAGGCCGACGGGTTGCTTTGAAAAAAAATACCCTAATGCCTGGGATTTGTGCACCTTGCTATTATTCGTTTAGCAGATAGTCAAGCTTACGTGGTATCTTCACGAACCGTCATTCATTTAACAATAATTTTCGTTTAACCTTTAGGTTGGTTCGAACCCAATATTATTTAAAAATCAAAATGTTTTGTAAGATTCAATTGGTTGTTACTTTACAAATAAAAACTTACTAGTTAAGAAAAGTAAATTTTTACTTCGAAACTTTGTCAGCACATCATTAAACTCTTTTTAGTTGTATTTACTTTTACATTAGCCTTCGATAAAACTTTTCCTCTGCTATCCAAGGATGAAACCCTGTTTCGAACAGTTTGATAAGTCGCAAAGTTTTTCTAAGAAAAAGTTAGGGAAATTTTTCCCTCTTGGTTACGACCATCATCAATCACTTTTATGTTATGTCATCGCTTACTTTCAATACCCAAACTCTAACACAAGAGCAAATACTTTGAATATATTTATGAGCATATGATCCAAATGACGTAAAGTCCAAAGGTGCCTAGGCAGGTGTAATGAAAATGTTATGAGTAAAAGAAAAGCAAATCAGACGAATATTTAATATAATGACTGACGAATTATGGTTAGTGTAATATATCAAAATGTAATGTAGAAATTATCATCAACATCCTCAGCCTGCTATAGCCCACAGCTGGACACAGGATTCGACATCCATAGGGTGGTAAAATATCATAACATGATGACGGCTTAACGTGCTCTCCGAGGCTTAGAAGAGTGTTTATTATACTTTTATATTTGCAGGCTGGTTAATTGTCTAGCTTATTTATATACATTTTGTAAAGACACCTGAAAATGTTTGGCCAATAAAGAACCTTGTTATCTGGAGTAGAGCTAATGACTAGACCATCGAGGAAACTTTGTATAGGATTCCATTTAAAGAAATGTGTTTAGTTTTAATTAAAGAAATATGTTACAAATGATTCTAGAAGACATTCGTAAAAGGATCCTTATAACCTTAGTGGCAAATACCCGTTGGCAGAAATATATTATAGTATATCACATACATTTTCTCTTTATATTTGAGGAAACCCATTATTAGAGATTAAACAGCGTTGAGATGCACGCCGGTACTGCAAAGTCATGTCGGTGCATACGGTTGTCCGTTTATCAAACTTCTTAGAGAGGTTCAATTCTTCTAACATAGCACAAAGCTCTAAACTTGTATTGAGACGAGATTGGTCCCGGCTTGCAACTGCCACTTTTTTTTTAACTAAAAGGCGGATGCTGAGCGCACCTGGCCACTGCTCTTAGTTTTTTTTGACATGTAGACAAAATGAGTATGCACTTAATTTTATTTTTAGAATTCCGGTATTGATTCCCTTTGCATATCTGTAGAAAGTAGTATTTTAAAAACGATTTTAAGTTCTTTGTATGATATGATTCTTTTATGACTCTAAATGAAATAATTCACATCTCTTAGAAACGGTATATTAACTTTTAGCAAATTTAGGTGGTTCAGACAAATTAGGACCTATTTTATCCCTAGAGTAAAATTTACTCTTAACTTAAGTAAAATAAGTATTTAACTAAAGTCAAAATATTTTGACTTAGAAAAGTACGATTCGCCCAATGGCCCATTCTCAAAAAAAACATTTGAATTTTTTGCGTAGGTATTGATTTTAGAAGTCCTTTTCGTCGCAAAAGTATTTCAATATTTATTTCAAAAGTAAAAAATCTAATCATCCGAAAATGGAGTGAGAATTGTTTTTTTTTCTATCGCATAGTTCTGAATGAGACGTCTGGACTGGAATAAGATGTTTGGTTTTATTTTTTCCATTATTGCGAAGTGCTTGTAACTGCGCTCTCTAACTGAAAAATTAATGCGTTACAAAAGCTAACAAAGAGTTTAACATATTCTTTTTTATTAAAGTTAAGGATATTGAGGCATGTCATCTATATTACGACCTTGAAATTATATTTGTTATTTAAGTCGCGAGGTTTATTTCGGGGTGCTGACAGCAGCTCACGGAATGGTTGCAGGCGAGCGATAAGTACTCGGGCGCCGCGGTTGCCTTTCATCTGAACTGTGGTGTGTGTTTACACTCATCGCATTGCGCCAGCGCATTCTAAGGTTCGTGTAGACAAGCTCGAGTATTTATATAAATTTTGGCTCTTAGGACTTTGCCTTCGTTTCTTAATTAATATGGTAAAGTTCTTAATTTACACGTTCATGGTGAACATCTTCAGACTTTTCACTTATTGCCCACCCAAGGATTCCTTGTTTTTTTTATTTAAATAATTTTTTTTTTAGACTTTTGTCCGAAACGGACATGCAAGCCCCATAATCTCCTAATTAAATATAACAAAGTTATAATTAAAACATAATTATTACTTCAAAAATAACAAAATAAAAGTATGACTATTAAGAATGTAACATACACAAAGGCTTCTTTTTGCTTTTGCTCTCTGATCCATCTTCCGAACTCCGTGGGAACAGTTTAAGAAGTAGGAAGAGCATTTTACCTGGAATTTGTCATTTAGGCATTTTGTAGAAATCAATACAGGTGGTGAATATAAAGGCAGGTGGAGGGCCATCTTATACAGAAGTGCGGGGAGGGTTCGAAATGATTGAATACTAGATGGTAAAGAGGAAGGACATCTTATAAAGACTTGCGGAGAGAGGTAGCCATGATTTAGTAGTAGATTCATTACAAAATGGATATTCGCATAGCTATCATGTACATATAGGTACACTGCTCGAAATAGATCTTGTTTGAATCGATAAGCAGGTCACCTTGTGACTGTGTTCTTCCAATTCGTCACGACTATCTATCAAGGCAATTAGTTATGCATTAGCAGAGTTGAGAATAAATATGTACCTACAAAATTTACTATCTACTTAGTGCAATAATTACCACTCCGCTTGGACAGATAATCCAGTCCGTTGCGGAGTTATATCCTCGATTTTCACTAGATTATTACCAAATGTGTATGGCACTCCGTAACGTCAAAGTTATACGGTTAGAAACGAAATCGATTTTATATATTTACAACGATTTTCAAGGCAATGTTGCACACGTTTTGATAATTTATTCTTTGTTAGGCTGAGATCTATAGATCGTACTTTGACTTTACTCAGCCAATGTTAGTTTAAAAAGAAACAGTTTTATGTCAGGCACATAACTTTGTTTGCTTAAGTGCTGTATCTTAAGTCAGAGGTAAGGCTTTATAGATATCTCACTTATAAGCCAGGCTTTGTTAAGTTCCGGGCGTTCAACAAATCCAGCGAGTAGGAAATGCCGTGGTGGGTTTTAGTTCGGGTATAACCCCACAATGAGGGGGTAGGGGTCCCACATAACCTTAGTCCTGCCCATCGCATGGAGGTAGTCATAAAGCTTTTCTACCATGACAACAAAAAAGGCTTTGTTAAGTCCTGGCTCGAGACGCTGCTTACACCATTTGACAATGGCCGTAGTTTTTCTATCGGGCAGCAAATCTAAAATATTTTATGGCAAAAACATCCGTAAATATTAAAACACAAAATTTTAAGACGGGAGATGACACTCAAACTCCGATATCGGCCTCCACCACTGCGAGTTTAATACCTTAAGTGTGAAATGAGTGCAAAATATAAGTATCTACAAAGAAGCTTGAATATGAAGTGAAGCATCTTGATGTTTCGCCTTTTGTCGTAGTGTATACTAAGCTTAAGAATATCAGATCGTGGTCGCAAATGGTAGTGACGTTTACAGCTTCATTCGTGCTCTCTTTCATTCACTGGAATGACGTTTGGGCGCTGTTATCTTTCGAGATAACCCATTTATTTATTGCTCCGCTTTAGAGTATCGGTAAATGTGTATAATTTATGATCCTCACCCATATTATTTGGCAGGGGATTTTGAACTAATTAGACAGTAATTTATTCGTTTAATCATAGGAGATTGAATCTATGAGTGCATTTTTTAAGTACATAATTTCCTTTGTTGATATGACGGGTAGTAAATTGTGCGTGATATTATGTTTAACAAATTATGTAAGACTAGTAAATTTTTATAGGTTAGGTATTCATTTCAGACGTCATTGATGATTGGAAAATTTAGAAACTCGTCCTTAGAATTGTTTTTAAAGTACAAGTATATCTAGGTACTTATGTAGGTAAGAATTAAAAAAAACCGTTCTTAGCAATCTTTATTCGAGACAACTGAAAGGGTTAATTCTTGTTTCACTATCGTCGGATAAACTTCAACCGATAGTTAAATTTGTCATCTTACCAGTTCTGCAATATGACAGATATCAAATTGTATCTATTAGTAAAATCTTGTTGGGACATTAAGAAACAATAATCATAACAATGATAACTTCATTTATGTATATCTCTTTAAATATTAATTCATCTTCTTAAGAAGTTTCTTTTAAATTTAAGTTTGTCCTGAACGTTAACAGCGGTAGAATTTTTCGCAGCGAGCGCGATCTTGCATTTTAAAGTTGGAGGTCCTGGGTTTGTTTCCCGGCTCGAGTCTGGTCTGGTGGATGGCTTCGGCTGTATCTATTTACCACCCATACCTACCAAGAGATTTTGATTTTGATTAGGGGTTCCGGTAATGATGCCGCTTAGAAGCAAACCGATTAGGTGGATGACTCAGCCGGCAACGCATCAGTTAACATGTCAAAATGAGGAGGACTTAAAGAGAAAAATAGGTTTAATATAAAATTTACATAAAAAACAATACGGCTCGTTTACGTCAACCATATTATGCACGCTTTATTATGTTTAATAACCTTACAAGCCAGAATGGATTGGGCCATAATACTCGCTATATATCCGAGACGGGGAGATAAACCACTGAGCGTTCTTCGTGAACAAGATTTCCCAGGTGCGAATGAATCTTCTTTAATATTCCCCTAGAGCTGAAAACAATCCGAACCGTGTTACATATTGCTCAAGTTATAACCTTCTTGCCTACATTACCGGAAACTTTTATTTTTGCCCAAATAATTACGTTTTGTTTTGTCCCTCCGTGGTATATGCCTGTTCTAGATTTTTGTATTATAATACATAGTAGCTTCACGTCAAATCATACTTTTCATCATCTTGGTGCTTTAATTTCGAAAAATGGAGGTTGCGTAGAAGAAGTAAAGTGACGTATGGCGATAGCAATAACTCCGATGGAGAAGATGAAGAATATGGAAGAACAGGAACATGGCAAACGCTACTAAGATCAGACTTGTTCAAACACTTGTTTTCCCCATATTTTTATACGCTGCAGAGACGTCGAGTTTGCGACTGGTCGAGAAGAAGAAGATTGATGCTCTGGAGATGTGGTACTAGGTGTCTCATGGACCGAATTTCGTACCAAAGTCTCTATACTTCAAGAACTCGGCATTAAACAACGACTTTCATTAGTACAGAGTCGCATATTAAAATTTTTTGGTCACGTCTCCCGGCGTAAGAGTAACTCCACTGAGCGTCTTGTCGTGGAGGGCATTGCTTCGTGATGACCCCAACCGCTTTGCAAAGAGTGTAACGACGTAGAAGAAGAATTTTCGACATAAATGCGTTATAAATACAGAAGAGAGAGATATCGGTCAAGGTACGCGTCAAAAGTGCCTTTTTAAGGACTATTTGAATAAAGATTATTTTGAATTTGAATTTGGTACCTACCATGGATTTTTGGATTTTCTAAATTAAGATCAATATTTACACAGTAAGTACATAGTAAAGAAAGAAAATACACTGTATTGCATACAATACTGACATTTGAACAGTATTTTATACAAGCTTGCTTATCTTAAACCATTACTTCTGGCTGAATTCCGGAAGTCCAGGGTACGCATCTCAAACCGGGCCTAGTAATGTTAGGTGTTGTTTCACGGTGTGCACGGAGAGCAATTTAAGCCAGCAACGTTTCTTGTCCTTGTAATGAGTTTTATTCCTTAAACCGTAAATATTAAGTAAAGGACGGTCGTAAGCATCGCAGACGTATTTGAAGGTTAGTCTCGAGTTCTTCGCATAAAAGCTCACCGTACCTACCTAAAACGAGTTTTGAGGCGTAAAACTCAAATTACGTGGATTTATTCTCACTTTTATTTTTTTTGTCCGCTACGAGTTGGATCTTGACTGCAATTTTTGAAGATGTGTCTTAGTATGTATATTGCTGATGGAGGGGTAGTGAATATAGACTAATCTGTCAGGGGTACGGCAGTTATATTAAAGCTAAATCACTTGTCAGTAAACCACCGTCCGACCCCCTCCGTTATCCCAAACGACGCCTAAGTCGAGGTTCGGCCTCACAGGAGGCGGCCTTAGTTTCTTCGAACCCTAAGGCTCAAATTTTTTTCTGGCAGAGTTTCTTTCCGAAGCTCGCCAAACAGCTCGGTTACGCTGTGGCAACCAATAGGGTTAGCACAGCTAATAGATAGTCCGAAAAAGAAGCACTTCTTCGTCGAAAGTGTGGTAGCCATGGTTGCAGTCTCCACCAGAGCAGACCTGAGCAAAGTCGGATATTGAAAATTCTCTAATTTCCTTTCCGGGGTTTGAACTCGAAAGAACCAAGAACCACTACGTTGCCATTATAGGAGGATATGAGGGATATAGAGGTGTTTTCATGAAAATTAAGTAGGTGACTCTTTGTCTTTGACAAAGGAGGAACCGTCGCGAGCGTTTATTGGTGCAGCATAAATATAGTCGAACAGAATAAGTTAAATAATGAAATCTCTAAGGATTGCCTTACCCTCTTTATTTTTTCTGCGTACCATTTTGGCACTGTCTCGCCAACCCTCCAATAGACTACAGAGCTAATACAAAGTAAACCTGTTTTATGGGAAGAGATCGCATCGGATTATCGCGCAATGCTAATAAGCATTCCACTGAATTTGGATAATCCGGTTTCCATAATCTACCTGGCGGCGAATCACCATTTAATCAAAGCCTCAATATACCCTATGTATTTGAACTATTACTAAATGACTATTTTTAATTGGGTTCATCTATAATGTCGTAATTTCTTCATTAAAATTCCTGAAAGATATATCAAATTAATTAGATAGCCTTCTTTTGGCTTCTTCTTAGCCTTAAGATATTTACAGATGGTTTATTGGTCTGTGAGTCTAAGTTTTACGTTTCTCTAGTTGCTAGTATGTTGAGTAATAGCCTGATATTAATGATCAATCGAATCCAAAAACTTCTGTTAGGAGATTTAATTTAAATAGGAATTTATTGACAGAAGAGTATGAAAAGGACAGCGCTATTAAATTCAATCTGCTTTCTGCAGATTTTGTATTGGTTCGATTATGACGACCTCCATGGCGCAATGTGTGCGCTGTTGCATTATAAAAAGTTGGAGGTCCTGGGTTCGATTCCCGGCTCGAGTCTATGATATCGCGTAGAAACCAATTAGGAGTGAGGGTTTACCATACCCCTAACAGGTTAGCCCACTACAATCTTAGACTGCATCCCTTATCATCAGGTGAGATTGACGTCAAGGGCTAACTTGTAGTCTATTAAAAAATAATAAAAAAAAAATCGGCCATTAAGGATCACGACGGTTGCTGGTTTGAACACATGGTTCAAGGTCAATATTATTCGGGTTTTCTATTAAACATTCTCTTCAGTCCGAGTTAGAAAAAGCTCCCATGCCGCGGAGAGTACATTAAGACTCACATCCAATTTTATTTATTTATAAATAATCAAACATTTTTAGTGTTAGACACAGTGCGAGTGTTAGCCTCTGTCCAAAGAGTTTGCCAGATGCTTACCATTCAGAATGAATAATGAACAATTGAAATGGGGTATATTTATATAAAAACAGTTCCTACTTTTGGGTGTGTCGGTTTGAAAAGCTTTATGAAATAGATTCCTTTTATTAGCAATCTTCATCGTGATCCTAACTTTGATTGAACAAGAGCCCAAAATTGGATTTTAGTTGGCCGATAGAAACAACTTAAAATTGGTTTTCAGTTGCCCAATCGTTTTTTGTTAATAATCTCGGAGTTATAACTTTTAACGATCAATTTCTGTGCTAAGTGCTTCTCGAACATGAGAAATGTTATATTTAGGTACGATAAAATAGTTACAGTAAACTCGTGATACTATTAAATTACTTTAATAAAATCATATAAGTGCTTGCGTGCCTCAAGGGCAGTTGTAACTGATTAATGCCTTAGATTTTTTTTACATTGTTTTCTCATAGTAACATTATTATGTTACTTCCAATTAAGACGTCACTTACTTGTCCGTTCAGTGATAATTTCTACTTACTTAATCAATCTTTTAAGTTCAAAGCTTATATAAAAAGTAAGCTTGTAGAAAAGTCTTACTATAGTGTAAAGGATTATGTAAATGATAAACAAGCATGGGTATGAAATATTGCTCTAATAAGATAGCTCTTAATATAATTTTAAGTGGCATGTGAGATGGTGATAACAAAAAGAAAATTTACCTGGCTAAGTTTGTTGTGGGCTTCTTCTTAGACCGGGGCGCGTTTGGAACCCTCATAGCTTTAGTTTTAAGTTTACGAATGTAGTTATCACCATTAAATCACTACTATGTAAATAATTGACGCGTCAAAAGTGCCTCTTAAAGGACTATTTGAATAGAGATTATTTGAATTTGAATTTGAATCCTATTTAATGTATTTATTCCTTCAAATTCAATATTTAATTGATATAAGCTATGCATGACATTTATTGAAACTGATTAGATAAGAAATGGTGCCTAACATCGTGCTATCTACGCTATGTCGAGATAACTAATTTGGCTAAACGTCAACTAAGGGTGAAGTTACATTTGTCAACATCAATTTGCATTTAGCTGAGTGGTTTTCGTAACGTCGTTTTACGTATAGTGAGTCCAGGCTAATAGTAGGCTACCGCAGGTTTAGCTCTCCACTGTTCAACCGTTTGCAATCTGTTCTGTCATAAGTTTGAGTTTGTGAGCATCTTTTAACATTAACCGTTTGCTTTGTCACTATTCTACGCATAAGCTGCCATAGTTAGCAATAAGTTCGGTATTCCGCAGATAAATAGTTGCAATTAGCTGAGTAAAGAAGCATTTGAATTCCTAATCATCCAATCTAATATGCTTATAATAGTTTTTAAAATAATCTTTGACAAGAAAATTTGCGTGATAAATTCGCGGAAGACAAAGGAGAATTGATGCGTTCCAATGCATCGCTGTACAAAATATGCAGTTACATTAAATAAAATGCGATGTTGACGAATGTGAAATCCCCATAAGACCAGACCGAATGCCATTTAAAAGTCAAATACAAAAAGTCGAGTACTATAGGACAAAGGCTGCGTAGATTATAATTATCGACCTTGAAGGCCCAAGGGCCCTGCAGAAGTCGGCACGTGCGCTCAGTAGGACGATAATGATAGAGTAGCTATTGGGGGGCTATAATCAACTGAATAACTAATTCAAGCCATTGCACTTTACTGCGCGTGGAAGCCCTTTTTGCGGCACCCTAGGTCCTATTGTGGAAAGTCCTCATGAAGAGGAGGGTCATTTCGAGATTGTTTTTGGTAAAATATTTTGAAAGGACCATTCAGTGTCTAATTAAAAGGTACCTCACGTAGCCTAAGAGCATACTTAGACATACTTCGACATTTTCTGGTGATTGGACCAGTGCGTTATTTTATGGTACCCAACTATGATAAGATTTATGATTTTCGTAGTTTGGGATAAACTTTAAAATGTGAAAATAAGCAAAATTTTAAAATGTGGAATTATTTTAATAGTAACCGATCCTTATGATGAACCGATGGACGTTTACTGCTGGACATAAATCTTTTGTAAAAATTTGCGAATTCTAAAGTTTCGTTATGCCGTCTGTCCAATGCGCTTTTCGTTGCGGGGTCTTTTAAGACACAGCGTCTTTTTGTTTATAAAGCTGTGCCCAGCATGAGTTGAGCTCTTCCTATTTTAGCTTCACAATTCGTTCAACTATATCAGATACTATGTAACATATTTTCATCATGCAGGAACACTGAGAGCGCTCCTATGTGTTATAACAAAAAAAAAGTACGTAAATGAATGGCAATGAGTAATGAGAATATAAACGTATCAAACGTGTCAAAAGTTCTCTTCTACATGATTAAAATGTTAACATGAAAGGTCAAAGTAATCACCTTGCGCCATTTTCGAAACCATAATAATTGGTGTATGGCAAAAGATAAATGTTCTGTCAGTGTGTCTGGCTGATCTCTTTTTTTTAATTAATTGGCCTTGTTATAATTTTTAAATGGCCAATCCCCACTTGTTATTAACATGCCTAATACCTTACCAAAACTGTTTACTAAATGTACATTAAAATAAAACATAATATAATATTCTTTACCAAGTCTGTTTCGCCCGTCCGATTGAAATATATTTTTATTTTTTGTTCGCTTTGCGGAGGTGGTTTTGATAAAGTAAAATAAGGAAAGTAACAGCCGAAAACCTTACAAATCTAAATTGATAATTTTATTTTATTATTTCTAGTTGTTTCTCATAGTTTTTCTTGTTCTATATAAGGCATCATGTAATGATGCTTTGGATACCGCGATTTGATACGCTATCCTAAGTTTTTTCTTTATTGATCTGAAATGGACAAATGTAGTGATGAATGAGGTAAATAGATGAGCGTGAATCTGAGTGTCACATGGAAATAAGGTTTTGAAATTAATTAATGATATTACTGGGTTATGTCTGATTGAAATCTTAATGTTTAAGTATAAATATGAAAAAAATTAAAAAAAAAATGATCTAGTGTTTGGGATGGCGTTCGATAGGGTTGATAATGATGGTGTAACATCAGTTCGGGTGCGCTTGTTTTATATACATTGAATTCATTATATTACATTATTATATGTATAAAGCTGACTTTTCCTCTTGGGTTCATATCCCAAGTGGTTGTAAGGCAGATATATGCTTAAAAATGTAATATGTCGCATGTAATTGGGTCAACCAGGCGAAGGACGAAGGCCAGTGGGATGGGAAGGGGGCGCGTTGTTATTCCACAGTGCGTTAGAATTGGTTGTGTTCCAGCCGCCATATTACACCGCACTTCGTGCTGAAAACTTTATGGAAATGCGACTTGCGATCGCAACCTCTTTGGCATGAGATACTTGGCTAACATTTCGCTTTTACATCAGCTTAATATGTAAGTTCAATAAATAGAGATTTAGACCAATCTATATATATAAAAGCGAAAGATCACTGACGTACTTACTTACTTACTTACTTACTGATTAAACACGAGATCTCAAAAACTATTGTACGTATAAAGCTATAATTTAGTAAATTGATAGTTAAGAGATGTCAGCTGAGAAAGGATATTTGGAAATTCCGCCACTAAGGGGGTTGAAATTTTGAAAATAGGAGAAAAAATAATAATAATAGTAAATTTTTCATTGTCTGTTTGTGGCATCTAACGTGTAAACTAATGAACTGATCTTAAGGAACTTTGACATTTGCCTGTAGCTTATTTTCTGAAGCAGAGCATTGGCCGCACGGGAAACCTCAATCTCACGGGAAATCAGCAATTCTACTACGAAGTCGCGGACAACAGCTAGTGTTACTACTTGTAATATCAAGTTGTAATATATTGGCCAGTTCAATTGACAGTCATTTGGACTAATGTTGTGTGCGGGCACTTAATAAATGGGTAATTTTTTTGGTTTCCGAACCAGAACGATGCCAATGGAACCCTATTGTACTTAATTGCCTCGACTTTTCGTCATTCCGTCCATCTTCTACCGGTCTTTATCATATGAATAATAAGGTAGAGTTGAAATATCAAGTAATATTAAAATAATATATAGTTTAAAGCGGCCAGCCTCCTAATCAGAGGTCGGCGGTTCGAATCCGGGCACGCACCTCTAACTTTTCGGAGTTATGTGTGTCAAAAATAAAATATCACTTGCTTCATCGGTGAAGGAAAACATCGTGAGGAAACCTGCACGCCGCAGAGTTCTCCATAATGTTCTCAAAGTCGTGTGAAGTCTGCCAATCCGCACAAGGCCAGCGTGGTGGACTATGGCCAAACCCTTCATATTGAGAGAAGACCCGTGCTCTGTAGTGCCGTGCTCGGTAATGGGTTTGATCATGATGATGATGATGATATAGTTTATACTGATACAGGAAAGTGTTGATAATTTTTGCTCGATCTCATAAGATACACTTTATTGCGCACGAATTAGTTACAAATTACACAAAGTACATTATTATCACAAGAATGCAAAGGCGGTCTTATTGCTAAAGCAATCTCGTTCTTCTCTCTGGGTCTAGGCAAAGTAATCTTGATAATGGCAATATCCATGTATTGTTTCAAATTGCCCCGTAGTACTGACACCTTTTTGAGCGAGTCCAACTACTTTTTTTTTATACACTACAAGTTAGCCCTTGACGGCTATCTCACCTGATGGTAAGTGATGATGCAGTCTAGGATGATAGCGGGCTAACCTGTCAGGGGCATTGTAAACCCACACACCTAATTGGTTTCTACGCGACATCGTGCCGGAACGCTAAATCGCTTTGCAACACGTCTTTGTCGGTAGGGTGGTAACTAGCCATGGCCGAAGCCTCCCACCAGACCAGACTCGAGCCGGGAATCGAACTAACAATTTTCACTTTCCGTTTTTTTATTACTTTGAATTATTTACACAATGATCCAAAAGATATTGTTAAACGATAAAATATCTACGTACCTAATTGTATACGTTTTATATCACGGGGGATGTTACGGACAGTAATAAAATTTGATTACATTTGATCATAAATCTCTTTTTTCATTATCTCGCTTGGCGTCGCCGCGCCCGTCTCTGACGCGGGAGACAGAACCCGAATCCCCATGTTTTGACACAACATACTCGTTGTATTTATGACACACGGCCCGCCTCTACCGATTTGACGCGAGATTTATGAAGTCACCATGTGTGCTTGGGAGATTGGATTGTGAAACGAACATTCATACCCTAGTTATGTTTTCATCAACAGCTTTGTCTAGAATTCGCTATTAATGTCAAGAACTCTTACAATGTCTTAGTTGCGTATTATGGATTTATTATTACTAACGCAGTAAGTGACGTCCCTTTTATATTTATGTTTAATAAATAACTAAATAACTAATCTATAGTTATTTATTAAACATAAATATAACGTCCAAGCAACGTCCAAAATTGTAGGGTCTCAGAATAAAAAAAAAAAAATCGGTCTAGCAACTTGTCCTTAACTAAAATGATTAATTTAAATATTATTACTACGCAGTCGAATTTATAAATCGTAAATTGAGCAGCTAATTTATCACTATATCTATCACAACAGAAACCGTAAGGGTTCCTTGTGGACTACGAAACCCTAAAAATGATGTGTAACGACTTAAGGGAGGATCTAGGAGGTAGATACCCCTTCGCGCCGTCTGAGCCTCTCACAACCCACAAGACGAAGAGAAGTATATCGCTAATGAACCCATATTCATATCAAAATACCCACTCACACAATATGGCATAAATATTCGTGGCAAGTCAAAATAATGGTTTTAATTATTTCTTGCAAACGAAATAACAATTATAATAAAGACTTGCAAAAATTATAATTATAATAAAATCTCAAAAGGTTTAACACCTACAACATTGGGTGGATACCCGTAAGATAATGTCAATAATCGATCGGTTTTTTTGGAAATTCTCGAATTTTGGAATCGGATTTTGGGATTTTGACGACCTCCGTGGCGCAGTGCGTGCGCTGTCGCATTTTAAAAGTTGGAGGTCCTGGGTTCGATTCCCGGCTCGAGTCTGGTCTGGTGGGAGGCTTCGGCCGTGGCTAGTTACCATCCTACCCACAAAGACGTTCCGCCAAATGATTTAGCGTTCCGGCACGATGTCGCGTAGAAACCAACTAGGAGCGTGGGTTTACCATACTTCTAACAGATTAGCCCGCTAGCATCCTAGACAGCATCATCACGTACCACCAGGTGAGATAGCCGTCAAGGGTATTGTATAAAAAAAAAATGTTTTCTGAACATATACCACTTTGCTTTTTTTTTAATGGGCCGTAGCTCCAATTTCAATAATTGAAATAGGAAATGGGTAATAAGAGGCCCTTAAACAGCATCAAGTTACAAAACTAAGCATTTCCTTCGTGTAATTAATTAATGATCACCGCAGTCCCACGGTCATTGCGTTCTTTAATTCAGATCAATTAACAACCTATCTGTTCGCGATAACGGACCGATGACTAACAACAGTAAGAAATAAAAAAAGCCTCGTTATAGCTAAAGAAAATGAATAAACTTCAGACAGTCCAAGTTCCTAATTACGAACTCATTTTCAAACCGAAATGGTATTTTCGTAGAGTTGCGGGTATAAACTTTAAATGATAATTTTCTTCTTATAGGTACCCACTTACTGCCTCATTTTAAAAGCTTCAAAGTTATGTTCGTACAAACTGGCAGAAAGTTGTGCGAGTCATACAATGGTTTGCAAATTTATGTTTACGTAGCTACAAAAACTATTTTAGCATAACATGTGGGACTTGGTTTAGGCGTCTTTGGGGTTATGCATTAGAGCAACAATTTGCTTACTCACGATAACTTTTTGGGGGCGCCCTCACATTAAAATATAATACAGCGTAAGTGCTTTTGTAAGGCCCGAGATTTATCGTTTTTATCTAATGACATTTTATCAAATGTAATTTATTTTCGACACTCCCTTGCAAATGTGACAAAAAGTAAAGCATCTAATATTTCAACGTCCATTGCGCAATGCCATCTTTACATTTGTTGTTGAGTTATGATATGGTATTCTTTATTCGTAAATGAGACTTAGGTGCATACTTAAAACCTTTAAAACGTATACTATTCGAACAAATGCTTAGATAGGTACGTCTACGTTCATTATAATAATTAACCTAAAAAGCTGTGATAGCCTAGTGGTTAGGGCGTCAGCCTCTTAATCAGAGGTCGGTGGTTCAAATCCGGGCACGCGCCTCAAACTTTTCGGAGTTTGTGCGTTTTTAAACAATTAAAATATCACTTGCTTCAACGACGAAGGAAAACATCGTGAGGAAACCTGCATGTCTGAGAGTTCTCCATAAAGTCCTCAAAGGCGTGTGAAGTCTACCAATCCGCACATGGCCAGCGTGGTGGACTATGGACAAACCCTTCTCATATTGAGAGGACACCGTGCTCTGTAGTGAGCCGGTAATGGGATGATCACGATTAACCTATTGACCCAGTGCTGAGCATAGTTCTAGTTCTTCTTCACCTTTTGCTGCAATGCCCTTCAGTTCATTATCAATTTATCATTTACATCACGTGTCATGAGTCGGGTCAGCCAAACGCTGTATATTTATATCAGTATACAATATTTAAGCCTGTTTGAATACGAACATAAAGCGTTGATCTGATACACAACTTTTACCTCTTGAGCATTATTCGATCGATATAATAAAATTTATTACGATGTCGACATGCTCTTCTGTTCATGAATAAAATATGTCACACCTTCAAGTATATGCTCTTATAGAATGTCCCATATTAATGTTTAAAAGTAAACGTAAACCTTATCGCTACAATCTCGACAAACGTCCACATCCTGCTTCGAAGTGAAATTAATGGTTAAACATGACCATTATTTTTCATAGTTCAATATTTGGTTAGTTGGATAAGGTAATTGTTTCTATTGTGCTACACACATAATATCTATATCATTACATTATGTTGCTTTGAGTATAGTTTTTAGATTTACCAAGATACTCGTGGGTTTATTAATGGCATTTATTGTCTTGGAGATTCCTCGCGAATGTGATTATTACCATTCAATAGCGTGCACTGGTTTTTTGACCAGTGTATGCAGAAATACAATACTGTAATACGATAGGTGTAGAAAAAAATTATCTCTATAACTTTAAGCATGTATGATGTGCCGATAATGGGTATGTTTATCAATGACTAGTGTCAAAAAAACCGACACAGATTTTTCAGAAATATGTTACAATAAATACAATTCACCTGGCTTCTGGGATATGCATTGCTATTATGCCTGCCACTGTTTTATACTACTCAACCAGTATTAGTTGCCGCCAGAAATATCAGCAGATTCTTAACTGGGAGTCGTTTTACCGCTATAGGTGTGGATGCTACGCTTAAAATTTCATGCAAGGCAGTTTCCATAGGTTATCTTAGCTTCAGGTTATCTTTTAAGGGTATTATATATATCGTAAGTTCAAGTTTAGGTAAAATTCGACTCTTAGATTATGGTTATATGAGGCGATGAAAACGGCTTAACGTGCATTCTGCTCCACTTACGCCAAGATCAAATTTTGGCATCTGCACTAAATGTCCCATGTCCCATCTTCATTCAAAAAGTTAATGTTAAATGTAGAAGTAACTTTATTGATTGATCTTATTTTATTCCTCCACAATTTAGCCTTTCACAGCAATCTCACCTGTTAATGATGCAGTCTAAGATGATGAACCTATAAGAGACATTATAAATCCCTAATCCTAATTGGTTTGTACTCTAAATAGCTTGTAACTAGCTATGGCAGAAGCCTTTCACCAGACAAAACTGCACGCTATCTTCAAATACTCACCATCCTATTTTAACAAGAAGCCTCGATAAATTGCTATGTTATTCTTAATCCAGCTTAAATAATAGCACTTGGTTGCTCAAATAACAACGCGATTGTATGTAGGTATGTGTTGCTTCCGGATGGCTCAACCGACGGTCACCGGACGCGTCCGAACACGGAAAGCATTTTAAGCGGTTGCACTGATACCGTCTCGCCCATTGTTCCATTTATTTAGAGCCCGACCTATTGATCCTCCGCAATATTAAAGCATCGTTTATGTCGGCCGTTTTGGCTTCCGATATGGCGGACATACGAAAGAGAATGAAAAGGCTTCGTTCAGTTGGTTGCACGCTATACACGATGCGATATGGCTATTAACGCTTTTTTATTTGAAAGTTATCAATTAATGCTCTCAAAAAATGGTAGGATTTTTTCACTGTTTACCTTCTGTATACGAGACAACTAACAGTGTGATAGTTTAACGATTACATTTAGTTATTAATTGTAGGTGACCTTCCCCGAAGTAAGCGCTCCTCTCCAAAAGAGGAGACCTAAACATATCCTTCACGACCCTGACGATCAGATGACTACTGACAACATACTCGTACCACCTACCACACCATCATACGCTACACACCGCCTTCGCCGGTGAAGACGAGGTTCCCGCTATCTTATGTCATCCGGATGTGGGCTCCATGCACGGCCTCGGAGACGTACGGACCAATCACCACCCCGTTATCCCAAACGTCACCTAAGAGGTTTGGCGTCACAGGAGGCAGACGTTGCCTTAGTTTCTTCGAGCCCTAGAGCTCAAAATTTCTATTGCCAGAGCTTCTCTCCGAAGCTCGCCAAACAGACCGGCTACGCTGTGGCAATCAATAGGGTCTGAAAACAAAATGGTGGAAGCAATAAACGGACGCCCAATTCACCTTTAAACCTTCACAGTTGGTCACCCAGCCATTTAACCTACTTAACCGCGCAATTTAATGAGTGTTCAGCGCGGGTTAAACTGTGCAACATATGTCAACTTCTTCTTCGTCGTAATACTCTTAGCAGAGTGGTTGTGGTCATCACGAAGCAATGTCTTTGAGGGCAAACGTTAGACGCCTCACGAGCATTCGCCACTTCTCTCGCCTGGTCAAAAGCCTGGCGCACTTGTGATCAAAAGAACCGCAAAAAGCAGACTTAATCTGATTAGTCCATCGCATGGGTAAATGTCAACTATACAGTCGAAAACTGTAATCACGCCATTAACGCCGATGTCAATACCAAAATAGCAGATTGAATTTAGAAGTATTGTCCTTTTCCTTTTTTTTTATTTACGGGGGGGGGGGGGGAATCTCCTACTGCTGGGGAGGAGCTGGGGAAAAGCTCGGGTTATGTTGGATTTTTTGTCCTTATCCTACTCTTCCGTGGTGAAAGGGATAGTGTTACAAAATTCAAGCATTCAATTTCAATCAGATTGAATATAGCAATCTGCTATCTGAAGTTTTTGGATTATATCAATTACTAACATTGGGCGTTAATGGAAAATATACTCGGTTTATTGTTATTTTAATAATCACAGGTATATAAACTAGTAATTTCTTATAAAAACCGTTCTATTAAAAAGGTATATGCTGAAAAACAAGGTTCATACATTTTATACGTGTATACGTTCCACACCCCTGTTCAATGTAAACATAGTATGTATATAGTTCGGCCATTGTTTGTATGACAAGGGTTACCAAACGAGAAAAAATCGTGCAAGCGAAGAATGTTGTCACACTTTTTAATAAATCAATTTGACTGAAGGGTTACGTACTAAAATTTTAGGTATTTCATGATCATAGTTATATTCATAATAACGTAAAGTGCAAAATCCAACACTATGCATAAAAAACTTTATAATAGTAAGCAACAATTTTGTTAAAAAAAAATTTGGTGTTTTGCATAAGCAAGATACTAAATGAAAGTTATTTAAAAAAAAAATCATGCAGAATAGTTTGTGATAATCACTTTTGGAAGTTAAAGTTAATAATCTTTGGATTTTTTTTATTATGGCTAATAAGGTTTTTAGTTTGTATCAATGTAGTGAATAGCTTGGAAGGCATAACTATAAACTATTAAGTAGAAGCCGACAAGAAACTCAACAGTAACT
Source organism: Lasiommata megera (assembly GCA_928268935.1). Lineage (NCBI taxonomy): Eukaryota > Metazoa > Arthropoda > Insecta > Lepidoptera > Nymphalidae > Lasiommata > Lasiommata megera. The sequence goes on from OV743312.1 coordinate 11,359,527, forward strand.
TAACTATTGCAACATCAACATTTTTCAATTTGATATCTTGTGGGATATGAAATCGGAGCTAACTGGTCCCACGCAACCTTTCTGGAAATTTCACAAGGTTCATAACCTCAAAGTAATAAATTATATTCATGACATTGTTACAACTTATCCATTGGTTAGTTCAAAATAAGCTTCAAAATCATGTTAGAAAAGTATGTTTTTTTTTACTTGACGGCTATCTTACCTGGTGGTAATTGATGATGCAGTCTAGGATGGTAGCTGGCAAACTTGTTGGTTTCTACGTGACATCATGCCGGAACGCTAAACCGCTTTGCGACACGTCTTTGTCAGTAGGGCGGTAACTAGACCAGACTGGAGCTAAGAATCAAACCCAGGACCTCCAATTTTAAAATGTGACAGCGCACGCGGTTCGCCACGGAGGTCGTCGAGTTTCAAAAATAAAATGATTTAGCGTCACCCCAATGGAGCAAAACGTACCTAACTGTCAACCCTAATGGACGCACGAAGCCACATAATGTGTAGCTCAGTAGCAACCTGATACAAATCTCAAATGAAACACGAAGCTCATTTAGGGTTCCATAGTTTAAGGCTTTTATATCGCTTATCGATCCTTCCACTCTTATATTAACCATTAACCGAACTGAGAACGTTTTTTTGCGCTTCTCAACGGAGGTTAATCGACAGGAAAATCGAATTAAAGCTCATCGTAAACTGCCGCAGTAGCCGTAAGATGTGCAAGCATGCGACATATTTTTTATTTAAAAGTAAGCGTTGTGCGCGCTTTTATGAGCGGTCAAATTTAAAACAACGACTTGGCTATTTGTATCAACGCAATGCAGGTATGAATATACACCTCTTACTCTTTTTTTATTTTATGGTACACTACAAGGTAGCCCTTATGTGACGGTTCAATTTCTTCTTTCTGAAAGTTTAAGTATTAACCGAAATAGGTATTATTATTATGATAGAAGTAGGTAAATTATAAGCACTAAATATCAATTTTAAACTAAACTGAGACGAAGATATAAATACTAGAAGAGACGACCTCCGTGGCGCAGTGCGTGCGCTGTCGCATTATAAAGTTGGAGGTCCTGGGTTCGATTCCTGGCTCAAGTCTGGTCTGGTAGGAGGCATCGACCGTGGTTAGTTACCACTCTACCGACAAAGACGTGTCGTTAAGCGATTTAACGTTCCGGCATGATGTCACGTAGAAACCAATTAAGACCATACTCCTAACCGGTTAGCCCCGCTACCATCCTAGACTGCATCATCACTTACCATCAGGTGAGATTGCCGTCGAAGGCTAACTTGTCGTAGAAAAAAAAAACAGAATGCAGCTAAATAGAAGGTTAAAGTTGCTGACATAGCTCAACGAGATGCAGGAATTCCAAGTTGCTGGAATGGCGAATCCGCGCTCGAAAGCGAGTGTTTCTAAACGAGTTTTATGGCACTGAACACATGACCGCCAAATTTGGAACTCCCTTTAAATCTTATATCGAGCAGCGGACATCGATCGATTGACATGATGATCATATCTTATTATTTCATTACGTTTAATCATTATTATACATAAACAATCATTTAATAATATAAACGCAATGTCTACTGCGCAGGTCGATCGTTAGAGGTAATTTTACGTAAAACGACCTTTTCCGCTGGTCGAAAAGCCGGCTCTTTCATAGGAGATCTCTACTCTGCTCTAATGCACAGTGAATGGCTTTATTGATTATCATCACACGCCAGCGTTAAGGACTGTTAGACTAATGTGTTTTTCCAAGCACTGGAGTGGAAATCTCAATTTTACAACTTTTAGTATTGAGAATTTCATGAAAAACCATACTTTACAATTGCTGGCTCGATCCGAAAACCGTTCTTCAAAGTCGTAAATTCTGACCACTAAATGGATTAACGGAGCAGTTAAATTGATTTTTAAGTAGCCAACGATAAAATACCTTTGGATTTATTTTTATTAAACCATAACTTATCTCACTCCCAGAGGTGTAATGAATCATTAACTGTAAAAGGTGTAAACTGTTCTCTCTCGTGGGAAATCCGTCGTTCAATCGTACATACATTTTAACATCGCATGAAAAACTATTTCAAGCTTGTTTATCATTTACGTAATCCTTTACACTATAATAGGACTTTTCTACAAGCTTACGTTTAACATAAACTTTGAACTTATTGAGAGACATCCCAGAAATTTAATTTAGTTTTAAAATTGCATACAATTTAATCAATAATTGTTAATTTTATGTGTTCTAGTAGCGTGCGTGCGGTACTTGTAACTTGGAACGCCGGCAAATAAAATAAACAACTCTTGTAAATATTTTGATGTTCCACCGGATTAAATTGCGATTATACTGCGCAGTTACTAGGGAAGTAGTCTTCGTTAGAGTATGTCAGTATCGGTATTTGTCCCACTTCGCCTTGCCGGCCGGTCGGCGCCACTCCGCGGGGGGATTATCCCGCCATCACCCCACATCACAAATACTGTAGGTAGGTTTTTTGCTTTATCTTTTTATTTCGGATGTTATAACACGTACGCACTATAAATCGATGCGAAGAACTTGGAGTAACTTTCGGAGAGGGTAGTTTTTTATTTGTAACATTCAATACTGCAAGTTTTCGCCTTGTTATGGTTCTGTAGTCCAAAAGTTTCGTCCCTAGGTGACTCAGAATGTGTGATTATAAGACCGTAGTAATTTGGCATCGGTATGTTGATAACGCTGATATATTTACTACACTAAGATTTTGCGGAATCCCCATAAAAGTTCGGTTCTTAACATAAACCTCGTGAGACTTTTTTTAGTCCATATCTAGAGTATACATATTGTGTTCTGTACGTAGTTTATTATATTATGATATTTCTTGGACAGTAACTTCATTACAAATTCCAAAAAGTTTGTTAGTGTGTGTGTGACTTCTTCACGCCGGAAATATTTAACCGATTTGGCTTATTTGAATGGAGATAGAGAATTTTTACCGAGAATATCCATCGTTCCCGCGGGAATTCTCAAAAAGTGTATTTCAAGTCGAAGAGCTACTACTGTAGCTACAGTTTGCTTTTGGAAAGTTTCTCTAAAGTAGATTTATATGTTGGGAAAGGGAGTAACCACGGAAACGAGATTGGGAATAAGACATGAGATAATCGTCAATTACAAATGTTGTTTTTCCGTAGATTCTTTAAAATATAATATCTACTATTCCTATCTATTATTCCTATATTAGTCGTGGACATACAATATATAATGTAATATGTGTAATATACGGCAGAGAGTTGCTTTTTGCTCGCTATACCAAAAAAAATTAAACCACCTTAAGGAAAAGAAAATTAAACGTGACCCTAAACGTGTTTGTTGTATTTTAACACTGGCAATACTTTGTAGCGGTTAATATACTACGGAGATACAGAACCTTTCGTGTGCGAGTGTAACACCCCTGCTTTACCAGCTTTTAACTTCGTTGCTGATAAAAAAAGGAACACAAATTCAATTATTTACTGAATAAAACTTGCGCAAACAACAAAAAAGCAAATTAAGCATATTCGGAATGACTTTGGGGAGTCGATAACCAAATAAATAGTTTGGGGTGAAGGGTCGCTATCCCTCTAAGGTCGCAGATGTCCGTACACGGGCTGGCGAGACGTTGCGTCGTTTGGACCGCTTTCGATCTCTTCTTCATTGGATAAAAATAATATTATATTCAGGGAACACCGAAAGGTCAGAGAATCGTATAATAGAGTTATTAGACAAACGTAGTGTCGAGTATTTCAACCCGAGAGTTTACTTAGCCAAGGACTAGTAAGAAACACACTAATGCTCAGCAAATTAATGCTCAGCAAAGATTGGTACGTTTCATAATATTTTTGTTTTGGATGGCTTTGAATAAAATAATGAATATGATACCAGCTCTATATACTACTAGTTTCATATGTACGAAAGAATTTTCTTAGCCTAGGACATGTAAGTATATACTCGTAGCTGAATGCTCAGCAAAGGAATTGGTACCTACGCATAAAATTTTAGTTTTAGATGGCATTGAATGAAAATAATACCAGGTTTATATGTCAAAAAGAATATTCGTTGGAAAATTCATTGGTAACATCGTTTCCAGTCTCGGCTCTCCGCCCTTTCTAGCTTATATGGTTCGACATATTTTGTTCACTCAGTATCAGCGGATTTTCGCACTTTTATGACAATTAAATCTCACAGACATTTTAAATTAACGTAAGAATCAATTATAAATTTTTCTAGTATGAATTGTGATTTTGTACATAATATAGATAAGATCATAGTACCTACTTTGATGATCCTAATTTAAAGTATACCTAACTATCATTATATGTATGTATATAAATACATATATCATGATCAACCCATTACTGGCTCACTACACAGAACACGGGTCTCCTCTCAATATGAGAAGGGTTTGGCCATAGTCCACCACGCTGGCCATGTGCGGATTGGCAAACTTCACCCGACTTTGAGAACATTATGGAGAACTCTCAGGCGTGCAGGTTGAAGCAAGTGATATTTTAATTATTTTTTTTTATTTTAAAAGTTAGAGGTGCGTGCCCGGATTCGAGCCCCCGACCTCTGATTAGGAGGCGGGCGTCCTTTCCACTAGGCCATCACAGCTTACAAAATGATAAAATCTATTAAAAATAAAAATAAAATTATACTATTAACTCATGAACTGGTTAAATTTGATATTCAAATGAAGATTTACATACATTTTCATATGAATATTAATAAGAAAATAATTAATTCAGTATTTACATTGAATGAATAAGTTCGTATTATCTTAGTTCACAAAATTAATTGTTATGATAACAAATAAAGAGCTTTTTATCGATACTTGTGCTTTATCTCTTAATTGCTTGTGGGTATTATTTGTATCGCAAACAAATAACTACATAAGAAGCGAAACATCGATAATGCTATTAACGTAATTGATGGCGGCTGACTACACATCATTTTGTTCATAACAGTTCGCAAGTGACACATTATATCTATTGAATTGTAATATATTGTTGTATCTATTATTCCCCGTTCGGCCAAGGGTTATCATTCAGCTACGTAACCCGAGTCCTCGGTTCGATTCCCGGGTCCGTACAAAATGGTATTTGCTTTGTATTCATGGCATAGTCTAAATTCCGTATTTTCGGAGCACACGTTGTCGGCCCCAGTTATTGTCACAAGTAAAACATTAGTATTTAAAGCCTGCCAGCACTCATTGTCTCTGGGTCCCACGTGGTGGGACTAAGCTCTCAATCCCCCCCCCCCACACATCCCCTTTGAGAGAGAACGCTCTTGTCAAACTGCGAGGACAATGATGAAGGTTCTCTCCAAACTTTACTGTCATAAATCTTTCGAGACAAACAAACACGTACGCGAGCTAGATGGACGAGCTCGCCTGCTTCACATTATCTACTGATGAGCTAGTTAAGTGTCACGTAATAAAATTACCTAAGATTTCCTTATCGCATAATGTTATCTATACTGGGCAAATTGAGCTTTATTCTATAACCTCCAATCGCAGTGAACGTCAAAGCAATGTTATACAAATCTTCAGTTGTTTGTTTATCATGTCGAGCTATGTGTGTTTATGGTCTGAAAAATATTATTGATCATAAGTACCTACAACATCTAGAAACAAGGAATAGGCACCTGCCTATTTCTTGTTTCTAGATGCTTTCTTAATACACCGTATAACTTTATTATTCTTTATATACCTACCATAACTCCATTAGAACCCACGAATTTGGAGCCGTAATTCTATTATTGTCTGTGGTGAGGCGGTAATCGCAGTCACCATTATTACAGGGCTTTCTTAAAGGGATATTAATGAGTTAAACGGTGATTCCTTATTCCATAAAGCAGGACTTAATTCTGACGTTATTTCATTAAACTTCAGGACTCCCTTTATTGTATAATACAAAATTAGTTTAGAATTAAGCGAGTAAAGGGTCGACCGTTTAATATACTGGGCGCTATCCTCATAGAAGGGTTGTGTTATATTATACATCATCTTAGTATATCTATATACAAAAAGAGTCGTCCAGGCTAATCGATCTGATAGGCATAGTTAAACCGTTGCGGAGAAACTTGAAATGTTGACTGTATGTTTTTCATGCGATTCCATCCTTAGGTACCTTATTAAATGGGGAGTCAATGTTTCTATGAAATTCCATTAGAAATGCTAGGAAGTTATTTCTTAATGGTAAACATGAAATAAAAACTGTAACGTGCAACATCGAAACAAGCTGTTGTGCTACCTTTATAATGTAAAAAGATTTTGTAATAATGCGTGTAAAAGTTGCTAAGAAATGCGACATAAACACGCAATGCTCTAGCTATCACGAATATAAAAGCGAGGTGTCATCTCTCGGTAAATAGCTCCATTTTAAGTGTATGGGGCCTTTGAAAAGTAGATCATAGCCACAACGTTTTTACGCAGAAGCGTGTAGTTCTGCTCAATTATAGTTACATATAGAATATTCCTAGATAGAAGATGGAGAAAAGTTATATAACAAGTAAAATTTCGGTAGTGCCAGATGACGCATTCAAAAAAAAAAACAGCTTCTTCTCTCTTCTATGTCTTTCTAAACACAATGCTGTGACGCTCAGACCAAACGGTTAGACTTAAAATGCTGACATTTCAAAGATAGATGCCTTATGGGGCGAAGGCAATGATTATCCAGTAAGGAAGTATTTTATGGGAATACATCTGCAAGACAACATTTGACCCTGTGAGGGGATTGTTAAAAAATATATTTTTTAAAGATTCCTAACGAATAAGTTCATCCTATTGGAGTGCAGAAATAACCTTAATGATTATAATAATATGCTATCAGAATCTAAAACGTCCTATCTATGTTCCAAATAACGATGCTATGCTACTTTTTTTTTTATATCCACTCCAAATTAGTTTTTGACGGCAATCTCACCTGACAGTAAGTGATGATGCAGTCTAAGATGGTAGCGGGCTAACCTGTTAGGGGTATGGTAAACCCATACTCCTAATCGGTTTCCACGCGACATCGTGCCGGAACGCTAAATCGCTGGCGACACGTCTTTGTCTGTAGGGTAACAATATAGCCGCGGCCGAAGCCTCTCTCCAACTTTATAATGCGACAGCGCACGCGCTGCGCCACAGATGTCGTCAAACGTACTACGAAATCAATGCAGATATTAGATTTCCGGGATACGTGCTTTAACATCTTTGAAGGTAAATGTATTTTATAGATGTTACAAATCCACATTTCATTCTGCCAAAATGAAATCGGGTCAGCGCAGTCACATGTCTGCGCAATAAAACAGCTACCCCTGTCTACCAGCTGCATTGCATTTAGCTGCGATGCAATTTTAAGTCCATTAATCTTCCCAGAGCTGTTTTGCTTCTCTGTTCTTACTTCGCAACCTTCGCTTACGTAAATAAATACCTTTTGCAATTTCCGCAACTGCTCGCAAATGTAAGTGAAAATGGGGAATAAAAATAATATGCTCAAGGTATTTGCATGTTGTGTGTGCAGTTAATATTGATTTACACTACGAGTATATATCCAAAAGCACTTTATGCATTTGAAATGTCGTTTTTTTTTAACAACGTCCAAGTGTAACACTGTTAAACTTGAACGAGATTTACAAGTAGATAGCTACTTATAAATCTTTGGGCAGTATTCAAAAGAACATATACCATATATGTTCTCTATAAAAATTCATGATATGTCACGGGATTAGGACAGCCTTTCCCGCCGGCGCTCTTGGCACGCGTTAGCTCGCAGGATGGAGCCAAATGGAGCTTTGAAGATTTAGTCCATTGCCTAAATTTATAAACGCAGATATATGTATCTTATATCAATTACGCAACCATTATAAGTATCACAAATGTTCAGTAGGTACTACGCGCTGAGCAAAAGTTATATTAAAGTTGGAAATTTGAAAAGGTGGTCCGACAGAGCAATTAAAAAGTCCTTTGACGTTGCTTGAAGTGTCTGTTTAGTGGGCGCCTAGCGAAGGCTGATAAAGTGGGAGTATTCAAGAGATTTATAACTCCGCTAAAGTTAACGACAAGCTGCCATTCGGGTAGCGCAGTGTCGCTTTCTCGCTGTTGGTGAAAAATTTTCTTTAAAACTCCTTCCAACGGCTTTGTTTAAGTGCATTCTCAGGCGTGACGTCCGCAAACTTTACCTATTTGTTGGAAGTTTCTGGTATAAGGATACCACAACTCATATGCGTAAAATATAACTCAGCCTGCTGGAAGATAAAAGCCTCAGATCCATAATATACAACAAAGCTTTGACATAACTATGCGCATACTTAGATTAGGTAACAGACTTCGTCGTTTTACAAGAGAATAGTAAGATAGATTTGTTTGTCTGTTTCCTTTTTACAACTAAACCACCGGGTTGGGTGTGAAAAGGAAACAGACAAAGAAACTTTCGTATAAATAATATCTATGATATTTTGTAAATTAATACATTTCGTGACACCGCAAAGCATGGCTTTTTACAATCGTTTTTGTAATGACTTATTTATGTAAAAATCGATATTCAAGAATTGCCGTCGGCATTGATTTGGGATTTAACAACGCCAACAATTGTTCCTATGCACGAAACCACTATAAATGGTATTCAATGGTACAAAACGTGAGTGTGCGTGCCTTAGAATTAAATAGTTCCTTTTGTCGGTTAAACGTCCAACGATTAAGTCGAATGGCGACCATTCTGACCGCAAGGAGTTTTCCAGCGAAGCGAAGCGCGATTAATGGCAAACTAGACTGCGCTGAAGACACTCACTTTATTCCCAGTAAACGAGCCAGAGAAAGGAAGTATTTTTCTTCACTCATTACGTTCTTTAAAAACTTCAAGTTTAACTTCTTCAATAACTTGCATAGCTAGAGGCTTTTCGCGTTGTTTAACTACGGGCTCTTCACTTCGAGCGCTTTACACTGAGTGAGCAGCGAAGAAAAGCCAATACTTTTGAAACTTGTGAACAGGATTGCTTTAGGATTGGATTTTGTGGTTTATTGACGAGGGCAAAGGCGCCGGTGGTCATTTGTTGTTAAAGCTTAACTTATTACTATACAAACAAATCACTAAATACCTAGTGTTTCTTATCTTTCGCAGCCCCTGAATGTTTTGAGTGTCTCCTTTTCCCCCTATTAGTAGGTGCGCCGACATTCCCCTTTTGTTTCCCCTTAACGTAATTATGGGGCTTAATTTTATGGCCGCACCGTTGCAATGTAGATTATGTCTGCGATATGTGAACCTAATGGGCGTCGGCATTGCGCTTGTATTTTCTAAGAGATTTTTATTAAATGAAAGTTTTTTTTATACTGAGATAAGTCATGATGCGGTCTAAGATGGTGGCGAACCTGTTACGAGTATGGTAAACCCATACTCTTAATTGGTTTCTATACAACATCATGCCGAAACGCTAAATCGCTTGGCGAAACGTCTTTATCGGTAGGGTGGTAACTTGCCCCGGCCGAAGCCTCCCACCAGACCGAGTTGACCGTAGAATTGTTTCACTTAAGTTATGTCACTACGAGGTCCAGGTCCGGTGATGAGAGTTGACACCATATGTTGTCCGAGCTTCTTAGCTGTTTGAAGTATACGCCATGTTTCTTAATCTGAAGTTTTACCTCATATTTCGTTACGGAATTCTTAAGACAGAAGTAAAGCCAACTGTTCCTCCCAACCCATTGTTACATAGGTACAAGCATCCGTTTCCAGATTTCCTGTACTCTTGAACAAAGCGTTTTTATGTCTCTTTGACAATACACGTCGAGCAAGCGCGTTTCTTGCAAAAACGTAACAAGGGGACTGAGTATAGGGTAAGCCTGAGACCCCATGTGGACTTAGAGACAATAGCAAAAGAATGTTCTCATACGGCAGACCCTTCTCCGTTTCGTTGCTAGTTTATATCCTCGTTAACGTAACTGTGTTATCGCTAACGCAATTAAGATTTGCCTTAAAAGGATAGCTTTAATTGGAACCCGCCTAAAACAAAGGAAGAATACTGGAGTGACACAAATAATGTCACAAAAAATATTTAATTGTACAAATATTCAGATTTCCTCGCGACTCCTTATTTCACTTGAATCAGTTAGCATACATTAGTAGATAAGCTGTTCATCTAATTTTTAAAACTATGTGGTTATTTTTTTTGTTTTATAAAAACCGTTTTTTTTCCGGACGGTCTATTAGCGGTGCTTACCCTATTGGTTGCCACAGCGTAACCGATGTTTGACGAGCTTTCCGAAGCTCGCCAAACATCGGTTAACAGCCCGGTCAAGCCTGGAGCTCGAGCTCTGCCAGAAAAAATTTTGAGCCCTAGGGCTTGAAGAAAAAAGAAACTAAGGGAACGTCTGCCTAAGGGCGCCTCCTTTGAGGCCGAACCTCAGCTTAGGCGACGTTTGGGATAACGGGGGGGGGGGGTCGGATGGTACCGTTTTGTGCTGCGATGTTCTTGCATTATTGCTGTGGTCGACCAGTGTAGAAATATCTTATAAATTCTTTGGAGATAAAAAATGGAACTTTTTAACATAGAATAGGAAATCGTTTAGCAGCTATTGCAATATTTTTAGTAAGCCTTTAAAAGTTTAAAGTGATTTTAGGTGATTATCACTGACTATCAACATCTGCAGCACTCGAGAAGCCACTAAAGGGTCGCTGCTTTTCGATAAATCGGTTTATTCGCCTCTTGATAGGAGATGCGAATTTGCACTACGACTTGCTAGAGCGACGCAGATCTAGCATTTTCTCTTCTTGGTCGCACACTTTATTACTGAAGGTCGTGTCCACATGAAAGTGCCTTCGTCACGTAGGTAACTAATGCCTTCCACTCTGTTCGGTCCTCGGCTTTTCTGATAGCAGTTGTAAGCGGAAGTCCAGTGAGTGTTTTCACCTGATCAGTCCAGCGGCTAGGCGATCGGCCACGCGGTCTTTTCCCTTCTACGTTACCCACAACTATAAGTTTTTCCAAGTTACAGCCGTCGGGCAATATGACCAAAATAACTAAGAATCTTTTGGAAACATATAGTGGAGAGTCTGAAGTCAACACGAAGCTGCTGCAGGATTGATTGGTTAGTACGCATCTAGTTGGTAGATCTAGCATGGTGGTAAAAATTACCGGGCATTAACATTGTGAGAATGAAATGCTACTTATAAGGATTTTGCCCTAATCGCCACGCTGGGCAGGCGGGTTGGCGATCGCAGGACTAAACCTGACTTACACTGGTATCGCTGCTGCCCGACACCAGCCATTTCCATTTCTATTTCAAGTTTAGCTAGTTTTAGAATGGTTATCCCGCCATTCATCGGTCGCCAGAGCCTCGTTTGTCAATCAGCAGGTGGTACCGCGAGCAGGTGAGGTTGGCTTTTGGAGTGCTACGATGGAAGTGCCCTCCCTTACCTCCCATGAATAAAAAGATACGTAAAATAAAAAGATACAATGAAATAAAAAGATACGTAGTAGGTAGCAGATATGTCCCAAACCGTGTGTTATCATTTTGTTTTGTGTGTTTCGCTGATTTTGAAGAGGCGTTGTAAACAACTGTATATAGCTTGGAGAATGACGTGAAACTCGTTTGGTTAACAAAGCGGAACAGCGAAATACGGTGCCGCGCCGTCTAGCCACGTCTAGCCATTCACATTTCTGACGCCGCCGTCGAGACGTGCTTTATACAGTACTCGACAAGTTAAGACTACTGCGGTGTACACTGTTGCTTCTTTCATATGATTGCGGTCTTACTTACCTACTACCTAATTCTATGAGATAAAGCCTTTGGATTAATTAATTTAATGACCAAGTTTACCTTATTTTAAAAAAGCCTCCGTAGCGCAGTGCGTGCACCGTCGCATAATAAAGGACACCACCAATCTAGACTCGAACCCAGGACCTCCACGGTCCTGGGTTCGAGTCTGGATTGGTGGGAGGCTTCGGCTGTGGCTAGTTACCACCCTACCAACAATGACGTGTCGCCAAGCGATTTAGCGTTCCGGCACGATGTCGCGTAGAAACCAATTAGGAGCGTGGGTTTAGCAAACTCCTAACAGTTTAGCCCGCTACCACCCTAGGCAGCATCACCACTTACCACCAGGTGAGATGAAAAAAAAGTCTAAAACAAGCCCAAGGAGCTTCCATACGACTGGGCTCAAAAGGACATGTCTTGCGAATTAGATAAACATTTGCAGATAGAGCAACCAACAAAAGGCGGGTCTACCTCGAAGTTGGCAAGTACCTTAATATCGGATGATCTTGTTTTAAAAGAGTTGAAACAAATAACTGAGGAAGACTCAGTTTATTTACTTGAGAAAGTAAGCTTGGTCTCAATACCACGACAAACAAGTAAATCTAAGCAGAACCTACAAATAGATGTTACGATGGCAATTATTTGAGTTTTAGAACAAATTTGTTTTTAAATTCAAAATTCAAACATTACAACCAATGCCGGTAGAAACAGATGTCCACGGGCAGCGGTAATTAATTAAAATAACAACTAACGCTTGCATTTTGTCCGCCATTTATACCTTCACAAAAAATAACATACGCATAATTTGTAGAAGAAAAACATCTTATTGCACACCTTAAAAAACGAAATGGCAAAATACAATAAAAAAAACTGTGAGCATGCAAAGGCAGTCTTATCGTTTTTTTTTCGGACTGTCTGTTAGCTGTGCTATCCCTATTGGTTGCCACAGCGTAACCGGGCTGTTTGGCGAGCTTCGGAAAGAAGCTCTGCCAGAAGAAATTTCTGCTCGAAGAAACTAAGGGAACGTCTACCTAAGGGCGCCTTCTGTGAGGCAGAACCTCGGCTTAGGCGACGTTAAGGATAACGGGGGGGGGGGGGGAGGGGTCGGACAGTCTTACCGTAGCGATCACCTCTTACAAGCATTCTTTGATAAAGAGACGCTGTGGCAATTAGTGGAGTAGTGCCAGTAGCGAACCAAAATAACTTTGCTTATAAATTAACTATTGATTTGCAGAACTAATTAACGCGCCGCAGATCATCAATTGTTAACAAAGTGCATGTCTTTATAATCTATAATCACAATATATTTAAAAAAAAAAAACATTATAGATTAAATTTTAAATCGGACGGAAATAGAACAATAATGGTCAGCGAATATAAATGAAATCGATTTCATTTAAATATTTTGTTTCTAAAATAGTTTTTTCAATACAAGCTTGGCGGGTTATGCATTCCTGCACGCCTTGCAAAGCACTTTAATTATTCGCTCGTCTGTCTCTGATTATTATCAACATCTGATAATAATTGTTTACTAAGAGCAGCATTACGATATAAGCTTATAAACCCGCACTGGTGCATTGTTGTTCTAGACTCTATCGGCCGATATTAATAATCCATCTAATCTAATCTAAAATCTATATAGCTGATTGAATGTAGTGGTGTTATTCTCTTTCTACTCTTCCTTATCGATAAGGACGGTACAACTGTGAAAGTCACAAATGAAGATTTTGGATTAGATTATTATTGGGCTCCATCCACGGCCTCGGAGACGTACGGACCACTCACCGTCCGACCCCCCCTATATATATTTTTTTTTTATATATAGCGAGCAAACGAGCAGGCAGGTCACCTGATGGTAAGTGATTACCGCCGCCCATGAACATTTGCAGCACCAGAGGAACCACCAATGCGTTGCTGGCCCTTGAAACCCAAACATCGCCTAAGCCGAGGTTCGGCCTCAAAGGAGGCGCCCTAAGGCAGTCGTTCCCTTAGTTTCTTCGAGCCCTAGGGCTCAACATTTTCTGGCAGAGCTTCTTTCCGAAGCTCGCCAAATAGTCCGGTTACGCTGTGGCAATCAATAGGGTTAGTACAAGTAATAGACAGTTCGAAAAAAAAAAGATTATTATTTTCGAGCGTATATCTCTCTAATATGAGAGGAGGCCTGTTCACAGTTGGAAATTCATTTGGCTGATGTTGATGGTGATTATGACTGAGATAACAAACTAATAACCCATGTTGTTGATAGTCACATTGCCCAGTCTAGGCGGTGTCAACATACTCTTAAATTTTACTGACTGACTGTTTTATAGCTTTGTTATTCGTACCTACATTGTCGATAAAATTCATGGAGTAGGGGTTGATGTGGGCGTTTTATTGACGTTTTGAAATAAAACGTATAAAATCACTTAGTTTACACACAAGATGTTTCTGTATGCGACTTAATATCAGACATAGCTGTATCATTATAATATTATACCAGTGATTTTATTATTTTTCCGCTAGTTTATATGTTTACCAAGCTGCTGTCAGTTTTGTCCGCATCGATCAACACTTTTCAAAAATTCCTGTACAAAGCAAAGTTTGTAATGAATGACTATCCCATTTCTCATTTATGTTCCTATTCCGTTTTCAGTTCTTTTACCAATATGTGTATTTTATTTTCTGGGAAGTTTGCTAAGGCAAGCTATAGCTTTGGTTGTCGATCATCGACTTGAAATTTGGTTTTTCATAAATCCCGCGGGAACCATTTTCCTGGAATAATATGTAGTGTTAATTTATCCAAGATTACTACCACCATTGAAAATTTCAGCAAATTTGGTTAAGGGGTTTTGGCTTAAAGAATTAAGAAATATACATATGACAACTAAGACACACACACACCCAAACACATAATTACGTAAAAACTTTCTACTTATACCGTCAGTGTATTTTGTTAGGATTTTGAAATAAATATTTATCGACATCGTGAGAAAGCTCATTCTCTAGCTCAATCGACACAAAGCTCTATTTGTTTTTAACGAGTACGCCGGCCTAAATTTTAGCGGAAAAGAGAGAAATTCGGCATTGCAAAAAGTTTTAAAAATAGAAGGCACTGAAAAACTTCTTATTTTGCACAGATATGATGTCTAAGTAAGGGAAAAACTCGCCGCTCGTCAAAAATTTTCCACTCCATGTTTTGTATTTACTTTACAAATCCACGTTGTTTCGCCACAGTTATTTCGCAAAGTTTCCCAGCACTTCAGTAGCAGATTTTCAGTGTTGCAGCTAAAGTTTCGACGGTATTTTATGAAAACTTTGCATCAGATTAGGTTGGAAACTTCCGAGTCGCATATGAAAGTAGTTGCTAGTTGCGATGATTAATTAAACAGATTTAGGTTTAGTTTGGATTTAATACTTACATGCAACTGCCTCGTAGGTTTAGCATGTATGCATTAAAATTCTATGGTTTATCTCATTAAAAAAAAATTATTAGCGCAGGTTTAGATAATTGGCTGATTTCTCCGATGCCTCGGAGAGCTCGTTAATCCATCAATCATGGTTATTAAAACTAACCTGTAATAGCTTTAATTGATCAATATGGTTGAATACCATCAAAGATCTTAAATTTTCTTTCTCTCTCTCTCTTAGAATGGAGAAGTTCGGAGACCACCAGCGATGACAGTGGTTAAGGTGCGAATATCTATCTATCTGAACTTTAATTGTCTAAAATTTTGCAAACGGTTGAAACAAAAGGGTAGAACGAAACTATATTATTTTCGTTCCATCCTACGAATAAGACGTCCCTAAATCACAATCTCATCTTATTTCAGTTGTATGTTCGCCTATCACCGATAGAAATTTTCACTTAGCGAAAAATCGTGGTAGGAGGCCTTTGGTTTAGTCCGGCGTATTTCTCATATGATCGTAAAATGCTTGCCTCCATACTTGTTTAAACCATGTACTAGTTACTGAAGCGGTGATAGTCCAGTGGTTAGGGCGTCAGCCTCCTAAACATAAGTCGGCGGTTCGAATCCGGGCACGTACCACTAACTTTTCGGAGTTATGTGCGTTTTTAAACAATTAAAATATCACTTGCTTCAACGGTGAAGTAAAACATCGTGAGGAAACCTGCACGTCTGAGAGTTCTCCATAATGTTCTCAACGGCGTGTGAAGTCTGCCAATCCGCACATGGCCAGCGTGGTGGACTATGGCCAAACCCTTCTCATACTGAGAGGAGACCCGTGCTCTGTAGTGAGCCGGCAATGGGTTGATCATGATGATTAGTTACTAAGGTTATGTAGATGAAACTATAAAATAGGATTGTGGAAGTGAAAAGCGTATATCCTTAATTTTTTATACACCGAAACCGCTGTGTGAACGCTCATGAAATAGCAATACAATTTAATTTGCTATAATGCAAAACTTTCCCCAAATGTGACTAGAAAACTGAAAATACGCTGAAACTGCTAAAAACCAAAAAATAAACACAGAAATACTGATATAAATAAAATACTTAGTAAAGTGGCAACAGTTCGAGTAGTAGTTTGTTGAGCGAACTTTGAAAGTTCGCCAAGCGAAAAACCGGCACGCTGGATGAGACAGAAGATGATGCTTTGTCCTAATTTTCAACATGTCTGTTTTCCGATGGCCAGTGTAGAGAACTTTGTCCCTGACGGGTGTCTATCGATTTTTTCCAACGATGGGATCCCTCTACACTTGGGCAAACTATTCGGTCGCCGTTATCGCTAGGCCTTAATGTGTCTTTGAGTAATAGGTATTAATTAACCCTAATAAGCATCAAAGCTGTCTCGTGTCGTTATTACGTAACAACTAATTTGTTATCTATACGTGTTAGTTAGATTAACTAGTAACTGATTAAATGGGTTAATTAGGCAAAGATATATTTGTGCTTTATGGGTGGGTAAGTACGAGTATAATATTATGTAACTTTGTATAAAGCTAGATTTATGGTTAGGGCAGGTGTTAGACATATTTAGGATAAAAACATAGAATAAAAAAATACACTAACAAATATTTTGGAAAATATGATTAAACAAAAATTGTGTATAGTAAGTATATAGTGTTTTATATCAAAAACATATTTTTAGCCTATATTTTGCAAGTTTGGTGAATGAATTTTCCAAAAATCCTCTCTTATTCCAATAAGTATTATAACGTAAGCTTCCAACTTACGTTATAATACTGTTTAAATCTAAATGTATTAAACGAATGGTAAGTAGAAAACTACATTTGCTTTCTTAGTTAGTAAAAATACAGTAACCCGCAACTTCTGCCTATCACAATATGCTTATGTCGCGTGTGATGCTGTGGCGCATTACATGGTTTAAGTAAAACAAAGAAGTGGCGCCAAGCGATTTAGAACTCCGGCACGATTGCGCGAAGAATACAGTTAGGAGTATGGGTACCATACCCTTTACAGACTACCTTCGAGATATCTAAGACTGCATCACCATTAGGCGAGATTATAACTTGTTGTGTATAAAAAAAGCTATACCTGGCCTAGGCATATCTTAAATAAGTGCTTTACTAAAAGCATTATATAAATGATATGTTTTTAAGCATGGAACGATTTTTTTTTGTTTTTTACTCAACAACAAGTTTGAAAATTTTTATTTTTTTTATCCACTACAAGTTAGCCCTTAACGGCAATCTCACCTGATGGTAAGTGATAATGCAGTCTAAGATGGTAGCGGGCTAACCTGTTAGGGGTACGGTAAACCCACACTGGTTTTTACGCGACATCGTGCCGGAACGCTTAATCGCTTGGCGCCACGTCATTGTCGGTAGGGTGGTAACTAGCCACGGCCAAAGCCTCCCACCAGACCAGACTCGAGTCGGGAATCGAACCCAGGACCTCCAACTTTATAATGCGACAGCGCGCACACTGCGCCACGGAGGTCGTCAATAAAATCAAATGGTCAAGTATACTTTTTTTCTAAATAATAGGAAGAAAATAATTTGAGTACCGACTTACTATTACAGTATTTCTATTTTCGCTGACATATACTTTATGTTATTTTATATGCTTGTTTTATAGAGGTGTGATGTATTTCAAATAAAAAAAACTGTTGGAATATTAAATGATCTGGATATGGTGTATTTGCGTTTCAATGAATAATAAATAAAACGAAATGCTCGCCAGCAATCGTAAAACTGTAACATTTTTTATGGCGTTTCGCATGCATCAAATTTTCTTTGGTGATTAGAATTCATTGCTCTTTCCAGTTCTTGCGATAACTTTGTTTCGAATTGCTTGAATGTGACGTAAAATCCGAAATGAACGTCTTTAAACTCAAACTGAGACCATCTTTATAGATGAAAAGCGCTTACATTTCGTAAATACAAATCTACAATTGTAAAGGGTTACGTACTATGCCGATGGGATTGTAGGATTAATGACGATGAAAAACTTAAGTCAAGAGTACGTTTGCATTAGAAAATGGACCTAAGCGATGTAAATTCAATCAAATGGATTACACGGAAACCCTTGTTAAACCTATTACAGTAGATTCACTTTATATTAATAACCATGATCCTGTTTTCACATACAACTCAACTAATAACTTCATAATCTGATAAAGTTCCACATCTACTTGTAAATAGATATCGTCTGTATTTAAAAAAAGTCTTGTCGTTACATACTAAAATGTGACTTATTTTTTTCGGAATCGTTTATGTCAAATAACTGGCTCACCTATTATTTTATATTCAATTAATTTAATTTGCTGATAAGTCTTCTATAAGATTAATAGTTCTTACAAATTTGCTCCAGGTATAAAACATTTTAAAAATCATCCAGAATGGATAATTTAAAAAAGCGAACGAGGTCCCCAGTGTCCTCCAGTGATGTTTCCTGCACAAATTCTCGTTTCCTAGTCTACACAATATAACCCAACCCACCGAGTCAACTGGTCCGCCTGCTGTCACTGCGTTTGCTCGGCTCTTAAGCGCTCTTGGGACGTAGCTAGTTATGCTATCCCGAGAAGTAATCTGTCAAAATATTTTTCAAATCGAACAGATATCTATTAGGTTTAGCGTGTTCTAACAAAAATTCCCTTTTTATTTTTAGTAAATTCTTATACTTGTATTCAATTTTTTTAGTTGCCAACCTAAATATAAATTTTCAATTAATAGAGCTGAAAAAATTAAGGACTATAAATTACATATTATAAACTTCCACCCCCAGTTAATCCTTAAGATTGAAAATTTAAAAGTGGCCGTTTCAAGAATTCTGCCATCAAATGCAATAAAGATTTTTTTATACCGAATGGTATTTCCAGAGGTGAGCGTGCTTAAATATAAGGAAAACACGAAATACTTCAGCTATTATATTGGTATATGTGATCTAGAAAAAGTTTCGTATAACTTGGGCGGAATACCAGAAAATATTGTATCTCATATCACACTTGCCAATAAAGTCCAATCGCTGATTATTGCGTATGAATTTCTTGACACAGAAACCAACGAATAATATTTTTTGCTTGATTAGTAGACTAAACAACAGACCAACGAGGCAGACTGTTCTTTTATGCATGAGTTTAAAACTCTGAGGTTTAATAGGTTTCTATTTGCCATGTCGATACAGCAATTATCAAGTGCCATTTATGAAAAGCGCGATTGCTTGAGCAATGCAGGAAGGTGGGTTGAGGACAGCGTGGGAAGGGAATACTTGCAGGTAGTAGACAAATTATTCAGTAGACATGTATTAGAAATGTGAGTGGGTGGAGTGGTGGTACAAACCTAGCATAATATAAATGTGCTTGAGTAATGTTAATCATGATTTTGAAATTTATTTAGTTTTTTTTATACTCTGCAAGTTAGCCCTTGACGGCTATCTCACCTGGTGGTAAGTGATGATGCTGATGAAGATGTGGCTTCGGCCGTGGCTAGTTACCACCTTACCGACAAATACGTATCGCCTAGCGATTTAGCGTTCCAGCACGATGTCGTGTAGAAACCAATCAGGAGTATGGGTTTACCATAACTCTAACAGGTTAGCCCGATACCGTTTTAGACCGCATCATCACTTAACATCAGGTGAGCTAAAAAGCAAGGGCTAAAAACTTGTGGTGTATAAAAAAAAGGTTACATAACTTACTTGATTTGAACTCAACTTGAAAGCGACCCTTGCATGTCGTGATCCGGAATCGCTAACTACTAGGTATATATGTACATTGGTAACATAATGCAGCAATCGTCTGACAACAATGATTTTATGACCTCCCATCAAAAACCGTTCGTATTCAAATGTTTCGAAAAATAGACCATAGTTAACTCTCTACTGTCAAACTTAATTTACCCTTTTTTATTACCGAGTTTTATTATACTAGCTTTTACCCGCGGCTTCGCTCGCATTGAAGCCATTAAAAAAGTATCAGAGATTTCTTTGCTGTTGTCAGAGCGCGTATATCTTCCTTCTGGCAAAGATTGCGTAGTTCTGGTAACAGCATCCTTCAGGTGATAAGCCAGGACTTGAGGAGTCCTATGATGACGCATTGGATCTCGAAACATCGAGATCCAAATAGAAAATAACTTGCACAATTATTTTATTTTATACATTTATATTATATTATTTTTATTTTATGTCTGTTCTACTTTTGGGTATTTACTAACTATATTTTAAAAAACCATTTGTTATCTTTCGTAAATAAAATGTACATTTTTTAAATAATAAGTCATCATCATCATGATTAACCTATTACCGGCTCACTACAGAGCACGGGTCTCTTCTCAATATGAGAAGTATATAGTAATAGTCCACCACATATCCATGGCCATGTGCGGATTGGCAGACTTCACACGACTTTGGGAACATTATGGAGAACTCTCAGGTGTGCAGGTTTCCTCACGATGTTTTCCTTCACCGTTGAAGCAAGTGATATTTTAATTGCCTAAAAACGCACATAACTCCGAGAAGTTAGAGGTGCGTGCCCGGATTCGAACCGCCGACCTCTGATTAGGAGGCTGATGCCCTAACAACTAGGCTATCACCGCTTCAATAATAAGTATCTTTCGTTATTTCTTATACTTCCGAGAATATGTGTACAAAGCTTCATGATGATCGGTTATAGCGTAACAAACAAACTTACAATATTAAGTATAAAGTATGATAATATAAAGTTTCCAACTATTGCAGTATGCGGTTTTAAAAGTTAGCTTTGTCATCGCCAGTCGTATGATCGATTGGAAAAGTATAATGGGTATTTCATATTCCCCTCTAAGTATTCCAGAAATGTAGATTTTCAATAAGGATTTGAATTATTATTCATTTCATCGTTTCGTTCCGTATTCAGTTTCAGGGGAATTGCTTTGGGTGTGTTTGTTTTCGACGATGTTAGGGTTGGAAAGATCGGTTTTTTCAATTTGTCACAACTTTGTTGGTCCCCAATCTATGTATATTGTATATTGGTAAATAGGATTTTTTTATGAAACTAAAATCTAGTTAATTCAGAATTTATTTATTTTAGTTCATGGTTTCCTCGGCATTCCTCGACATATGTAGGTCACGCGGTAAAGTTACTTAGACCCAATTTGACCGTTATTCTAAGGGTCCCACGTGAGCGGCGATCTCGCACAGCGTTGTTGTACCCTCCACTGGTTGGACGGACAAGCTACCCATCTAAAGACATGACCATGGTCGAATGACCTTGGCGACCTCTGTGGAGTAGTGCGTGGTATGTCGCATTATAAAGTTGGAGGTCCTGGGTTCTATTCCCAGCTCGAGTCTAGTCTGGTGGGAGACTTCAGCCGTGGGTAGTCATCTCACTATCGACAAAGACGTATCGATTTAGTGTTGCGGCACGATGTCCCGTAAAAATCCAATAAATACTATTACTATTACATTAACAAGTTCAGTAGATATAGTCTTCAAGGGCTAACTTGTAGTAAAAAAGAGACTAGGTATGGTATATATCTACCCAGTCTTAACTAGACAGTGATCTCTAGCGGTATAAACGTCGAAAATTTTCAAGGAGGCCTCACTCAGTTCACAAAAATACTCGTTAATTAAGATACCATAGCAAGTGTGACCTCGATACTTTCGAGGTGACAAAAAAGCTTTACGCTACAAAAATATTTGTTGCAAATCTTGGCTATATAATTAAAAATATTCAACCTGAAAAGAAATTTCAGTTAATGCTCCCATTATAGCTGTTCTACTTAGTATAGATTTTACCCCAGAGAAAGCGTTAAGTACCGGGCGACGTCAGGCTTCACCTTTATTACCCTCGGCCATAATAAGACCTAATGACACTGAAATCTGCAAGGTAAGGTCTATTACAGTTAATTAAGGCTGTATTGCTCGTTCATTTAGTTCGAATAATTTTATAATGGCGAGTGAAGATGATAGTATACTAGTTATGGTTGCACTAAAACTATTTATAAGTAACGTTGATCTTTTAAAATGAATGGTGATATTTTTTATTATATACAAATTGGTTACTTGATGGAAAGTGATTACCTTCACCCATAAATATTTTTTTGACGACCTCTGAGCGTGCTCCCGGCTAAGTTTGTTGTGGGCTTCTTCTTAGACCGGGGCACGTTTAGAACCCTCATAGCTTTAGTTTTAAGTTTACGAATATAGTTATCACTATGAAATAACTACTATGTAAATCATAGACGCGTCAAAAGTGCCTTTGTAAGGACTATTTGAATAAAAATTATTTTGAATTTGAATTTTGAATTTGCTCTGTCACACAATTTGGAGGTCCTGGGTTCGATTCCCGGCTCGAATCTGGTCTGATGGGAGGCTTTGGCCGTGGCTAGTTACCACCCTATTGACAAAGACGTGTCGCCAAGCGATGTAGCGTTTCGGCATGATGTCGCGTAGAAACCAATTAGGAGCGTAGGTTTACCATACTCCTAACAGGTTAACCCGCTACCATCTTAGACAGCATCATTTACCACCAGGTGAGATAACCATGAACTGCTAATCATCATATCGGAACGCTAAATAGCTTGGTATATCTTGGATAGTATCAAGCCGCGGCTGAAGCCTCCTAACAAGACCAGAATCAAGCCGGAAATTGAACCCAGTACCTTCCACTTTATAATACATGCATACGCAGAGTTAGTACCTACAAACATGTTATATTATTATTTATTTTGGTTTGGCTCTAATTACTATCACCGTATTTATAATAATCATTTATTAGTAAATTGTTTACCCGATGATTAGCAGCTTTGGTGCTGATCGTTTAATTTAGAAAAGTTTTAACAAAACTATATATAATAAGTATTGATAGATAGATAGATTTTATTCATTGGAGCTTTTAAAGGAATAAAAAGAAAATTTCTATGAATCCTCGTGAAACAAGCTACTCTTTTTGTTGCAGAATCGTAAACATAGTTACGTAAACGTTAAAATAAGTCATAATTAAATCATTATTACAACTACCACCATTATCATTCGAACAGAAGGTTTTAACGCATGTAGATTTCCTTTAATCGCGCAACAGAAGTTGATGTTTTGGTTAAGGGATGAGTGAAAATGAAATACCAATATCGACAAAATGTAGAGGTGAAAATTCGCGAATTATTATGATTGACGGCAATCTATTTTAGTTTAGCAATTAAAATTCGCACGTAGCTTAACAAAACAAATTATTTCAGCTGGAAATTGCATAAAACATTTGGGGTGCGATACGTATAATGTTAATGCTATTATGTAAATTCTATTCCAACA
The DNA here is from genome assembly GCA_928268935.1 of Lasiommata megera. NCBI lineage: Eukaryota > Metazoa > Arthropoda > Insecta > Lepidoptera > Nymphalidae > Lasiommata > Lasiommata megera. The sequence goes on from OV743312.1 coordinate 11,382,977, forward strand.
AAAAACTCCGCACGAATTCGACGTGCCGGCGCTCGTGTGGCACGTGTAGGTAAGTTACGAGTTTCAATGTAAAAATATATGCAGAAAATATAAGTACGAAAAATTTTAGTAGGTAAGTTATCAAATTTTGTGTTTATCTTGGAATGTTACTACTACGAGTACATATAAGTATTGTCTAATAGAATATAGGGACTTCAATCTAAAAAAAACAAGTAGGATTTTATTTTTAAATAAAGATAGGCTTGCGCTTGACTACAATCATGCCAGATGAAGAAACAGTCTTCTCTTGAAGGCTCCAAGATTATATTTGGCTGGGTACATGGAAGCTGGGAGGGCGTTCCACACTTTAGCGGTTCGTATTAGAATAGTGGATGAAAAACTTTTCGTTCGAGCTCGCTGGATATCAACCACATAAGAATGCCGCTTTTCTTTGCGTCTTGCAGTTCTGTGGTAGAAAAGTGAAGAAGGTACAAGATTATAATTGGTTACGTTATGATTCAACAATAAATAAACAAGGCTTGTCCTGACTGTCTGACACATAAAATTTAAATTTCTAGAGAATATCCTTGAGCACTGTAGAGTTTTATTAAAGGATTTATTTTTAATTGTTTTCCTAAACAAAGGAAGAAAGTTTATATGTGGGTATATTCTGTACTGCGCACGAGCAAGCTCATGAATAAGAGTCCCGGATGGGTTCGAAACTAGCTTGCATGCTCAAACGATAATTTACATGAGTCCAAACGTGTATAACTTAGATATTTGTTTCTTTATTTTTGATTACCCTAACAGGGACTTCCAATTTGAATAGGTGAAAGTATTCATAAAAATTATATTCACGTCATTTTCGTTGCAGATTTCCCGTTAACTCAATTGATATACCTAAGTAATACAAGACGATATTTTTTTTATTTAATATACGGACTAAGGAACTAATCTATTAACGCACAGGTTAAACTACTGGACGAAACTATAACGAAACGTAAACAAAAGATTTTTCATTATTCATCCCATAAGAGGGTATAAAACCGGCTTGAAACTTGTATGAAAGTGTGTCAGTTTGAAGTTAGACACACGACAACGTGAGCGAAGCCGCCAGCAAAAGGTATAGGTATAACTTCACGAAAGAATATTAGGCATGTATTTTCCGTGAATTATTATCCTATTGCTTTTTTGATTACCGTAATGAAATGGTACCTAAGTCCGTTATAAAATAACAAAGCACAAAAATTGCTTCATAATTTTACTTCAGATTGCTTTCCTTCAATCTGCAATACCACTAAGTAGAGCTTAGTTCAACGTCCAATTCGTAATAAAAACGTAATTGGTAATGTTTCAGATGGGGTCTTATTTATATTTTATACTATACCACCAGCGTACAATATTCGCGTTAATGTACTATTTTCTAATTCACTTGGGGATTTGGCACTTCACTTTTATTATTCTTGACAATCGCCATGGATAGCGGGTAATATCCGAGAAAGACTCCAACAGAATGCATTTTTTAAATTAAAATATCACTTTCTTTAACGGTGAAGGAAAACATCGTGAGGAAACCTGCACGCCTGAGAGTTCTCCGTAATGTTCTCGAAGGCGTGTGAAGTCTGCCAATCCGCACATGGTCAGCGTGGTGGACTATGGCCAAACCCTTCTCATATTGAGAGGAGACCCGTAATAATACCCGTCTGTAGTGAGCCGATAGTGGGTTGATCATGATGATAATGATGATGTACTATTATGCCCTTACTATTCAATAGCTGTTTTTCAGGATGAAAAGTATTTTGTGTCTGTTAAAGTTCGTTTTGGCTAAACGAACTTTAACAGACACAAAATACTAAATTTAGGATGCAGGTGAAAAACAAAAGTGCGCCTTAAATCTACACATTCCATGGAAATAGTTCATTATTGCAGGACAAATTGCAATAGACGGCATTTTATTGTAGTTTGTTTTCATTACACACAATATTGCTCGAGAATTAAATAGAATCTCTGCCAGAAATTGGACGCATTGTTGCTGCGTGAATACATTTTACAATTATAACACTAAGCAAGGATTTTTAAGTAAAGTTCCTTTTAAAAGTATCCATTACGCTTACCCGTATTAGAGCAGCGTGGTGTGTCAAGGCTTAAGTTGCTCTTCATTCCATGAGAGAGGAGGCCTGTGAGATGAAAAATGGGTTGACGATGTCGATGATGAATATCCATTAATATAGTAAAAAATTCAACGGGCGTAAGCTATGACGTTCAAGTGAAATTTGGTATTAATCCATTGCATTCAGCGCTATTTCAACCGAATGACGTTCAATTAAATCGATTCGTGTCCTCAACTCGCTCTTGACGTCATTGGAAGTGCAGTGTGCTCACTGACACCGCCCAAAGCATTGAATTATTTTAAAATCACAGTTTAATGCCATGTTTTGAAGTCGCTAAAGCAGGGATATAACAATATTTTAATAATACTACTCTATACAATGGTAGTAAGGCCCGCGTTCTATTCATTACGTTTCAGAATCGCAGGGAAACCTTATAAATCTTCCAGGTTTTTAGCTACGTGAACAAAAGGTTTATTTACTAAGAAAGGTGTACCTACATAGTTGCATTATTTCTCGTAATTCTAATTTATACATTCAGGTCAAGCTAAGTAGATATTCAAAAAGACCTTAATTATATTATATCCGTAACTATGCTGTAAAAGTTAATTTTAAAGTGAGAAATCAGGATAGATGATGTAAAAGTTTTCGTAATCGAAATTTCGTTACTTACCTTTAGGTGTAATCGCAGTCAAGTCTTAACTTCGAATAAATATATCAAGAAAGTTTAATTGTAACAAATTACTTTTAATGTAAAGGTGTTCAGAGACGGTACGTTTAATTTAAATAAAACATCTCTGAGAGGCTGACTCAATTTATAGCATCATCACTTTTAGCCTACTCGTTATGTACTGTTGAGTACAGGTTTCCTTCACCAGTCTTCAGGTATGCGCTATATACTACGGATTTAGAGCTTGGAAGGTACACGCTTGTCCAATAGGTATAGACAAGTTAGTTGACCATAAAAGCGAGCATCTCGGGTATAAATATGTATTACATCAGATTAAATTCCTATGCAGCTGTAGGCATGTCATAGGTCTGGACGAGTTGCGGTATAAATTTATTGCGTTCAGCGCCATAGAGCATTTTCCACGATAACATTTAATTAAATTGACTTCTCCGCGAATTGCTGACCCGTTTCGAGCTCCTAATGGAATACAGTTCATACCGTCCTGTCTACACGCGTTTTCTGAAGTTCTCAACTGAACTAGAGGTAACTTTCCGAGTATATTTGTGCTGTTTTGTGTTAGTATCTATATTATTTGGATAGTCTGTTGTTGTTTATTATGGACATATATTTAAGTTAATTCTAAATACTTTATAGCACGCAAGATTTATTTTATTGTTATAAACTTTATTGCACTAAAAAAATGTACAAAAGGTTAACTTAATGCTAAGCATTCTCCACCAGTCAAGCAAACCACACAGAAATAATCATGGTAAGCCGCACAAAAAAAGAAGTATAATATGTGTGTGTGTGTGTGTATGTGTTTTGTATATACATATACAAATAAAAATATATAATATATATAAAGAAATATATATATATATATATATATCTAAACATGAAACATGAGGGTTAAAGAGTGAAAGATTAACTTAGAACACTTTAAAAATGACAGTTACACGCCCCACGCCAATGTATTGTGGCAGTAGTGAGATTAGTAAGCCCATGCCGATGTCACTTGGTTATCACTACTGTGTCCGGTATTACGGCGCGCTAAAACTTATGTTGCTTCCGTACAAAGTTGTTCATGCCCCGCACGATAAGCTATACAAACAACCTGTGCTGACAGGCCGGTGCAGTTCGAATTTCGGTAGTAGAAAATTAAATTAGCTCACCTTTATCAAGTGTAGGTGTGCTTTACGTGAGATGCAACATTTATTGAGCACAATCAAGCGAATATCGCCCTTAAGCTTGCTTAGTTCTCAAGCACTAGTAGAATTTAAGCGACTAAAAGCGCAACTTTCATTGTCCTACCTAAACAATCGTTTGTCTTACTCTAAAACCGCTTTACCTCGCTTCTTTCCTATTTTGACTGTTTGGCATATATTTGCTCTTATTAATTATTGTTCGTAACGTTATTGTATTATGTATATAAATATGTTTTTGACCTCCGTAGCGCAGTGCATACGCTGTCGCATTTTAAAGTTGGAGGTCCTGGGTCTGGTCTGATGGGAGGCTTCTGCCGTGGCTAGTTACCACCCTACGGATAAACCATGTCGCCAAGCGATTTAGCGTTCCAGCACAAAACAATTAGTAGTATGGGTTTATCATACCCCTAACAGGTTAGCCCGCTAACATCCTAGACTGCATCATCACTTACCACTAGGTGAGACACCGTCAAGGGCTAATTTGTAATGTATTTTGTAATAATATATTAATTATGAATGAATGAAAACGAATAAAAATATTAATTATGGTTTTTGGTTGTCTGGCAGAGGTCGCTCTTTAGCGATAAGTCCGCCAATATTACAATATAACCGTAATATATTGTTTGCATGTTGATATTGTAGCTTTCTATGTGTACTAAAGTATATTTAAACAATAAACAGCAAGTATAATTTGCTATATTCCGCCGACAACCGGGAGATTTGTACAATATAACACCACACAAAATCCAAAATAGAACCTCGAAACGTGCGTAGAGGTCGGCGGAATATAGCAAATTATACTTGCTGTTTGTTGTTTATCGTGGATTTCCGCAAAGTAACGTCTGCTTCTATTCATTATTAATTATTTAAAGTATATTTTCTTTCTTCTCATTCCTTCTTAGTTTAAATAAAATTTAAAGCTATAGACCTTGATTATTCTTATTACAATAGAAGCTTCCTTTATAAAATCCATTCAGTCAATATATCTGCTGAATATAGACTATTTCGAAAGCGTCACCACAAACTATTCTCCTTTATTCTCATCAAGGCGCCTCCAGATAAGTTTTTGAAGATTTTTTTTCTCGTTTAATTGCAGTCTGAAATAATACATAATCTGGAAGAATTAGCAGTTTTGTGAAATAATTAACACATTTCGAACTATACAAAATGGATAGAAGGTCTATGTAATCTAATTAGGAGACCAGCCCACTATAAAATAACTTCTCTGACTGCTGCTAACAGATGACGACCTCTCACTTCCATATAAAATGTTTTTTTTTATGAATTGGTACCATCACAAAATGTATACCTACAAATGTCGTGTCAAATAACCTATCTATATCGGTTTGTAAGAAATAGTTGGCAACTTGTCAACAATACTACGGGGGTAGAACTGGTGAGTGCAAATGCTACGTTTAGGTACTTACGTGACGTGAATGAAAGTATAATTTTTCTAGATGTATGAATTCTTCGCCGACCTCATACACGCCGCCGGTGCAATGGCCGCAGTAGTATTTAATTGAATTGACTCAAAGCCTTAAATCAATAATGCATTTTCATTACACGTACCGCAGTTAACTTTAATCTGTTACCAATTATCGTAATTTTAATTAGGTTACCAATTGTTAGTATCTATATTACCTACCACCGAGGAAAGCAGAAAGCTACAATATCAAATTAACTAACTTAATACTTTGTACTTAACCTTCTTCTTTTTTTTTTTTTAGCATCTTTATAATAGTATTCTGTCCTAAATTACAGTATATATATGTATAGTTCCATCCAGGATATGAATTAAAGAACCATCTCTAATGTATGGAATATCAACCATCAATATAAAATAACTCTCCCTATAACAAACAACCTAATCATTGTATATGAAACCGGAAACCGTAAACAAAATTGAAAATTGAAAAAGACTGCTATTTGAGCTTTCTTTGCTCCTATACACGTTATAGTCTTAGTTTAAGGGAATTTAAAAGTTCACAGGTGAATTATTTAGGACACATGCCCATTATAATACATAATATACAAAATTGAGCTATACAAGATTACTTATGAATATTTTTTATAGTCCTTTGGAATTGCCCTGTTTTATAATCTGTATACACAGGCCTGTTATTAATGCATCTTCAGCAAATAAATAGTCAGTTAAATCCACGTAAAATACATTGTTGTAAACTGTAGCGACGGTGGTCGGTAATATAACTATGCAGGCGGAAATAACTTGTGTTACTCCGGTTTCGGATAAACAGAATTTCTGGCAGTGTCGTCATAAAGTCTTGCAAGTAAATAAACATTGGTGTCGTCAGAGCTTTAAGACGCAGACCGCCGATTGATTCAGCCTTCGATCAATAGTATGCTAGGTGTCGTGAAAAAAGGGTGTAAGAAAAGAAAAATATTCGTGAACTCGCGTTATTAGATTCGGTTAGATCTGTTAGTTTGCGAGTGAAAAAGGCAATGTTTTTGTGCTTAACATCATGATCAACCCATTACCGGCTGAGAAGGGTTTGGCCATAGTCCATCACGCTGGCCATGTGCGGATTGGCAGACTTCACACGCCTTTGAGAACATTATGGAGAACTCTCAGACGTGCAGGTTTCCTCACGATGTTTTCCTTCACCGTTGAAGCAAGTGTTTTTTTTTTTAATTTGCTTTTGTGCTTAACATGTTGAAACGTTAATGAATTGACGGAATAATATTCTAATTACAGACTTATTATAAGTTGTGTTCAAATTTCAATACATATATAATCAAGAAATTTATTTAATGATTTATTAGTTAATGTAATATTAAGTTTGTAAATATAATTATTTGGAAAAGCATAACCACACACATATTCTCTTAGATTTAGTGTAGCACGTCATATCTAGTACATTGTTGATCGAAGTGTTTAGATCTCGGACGAACAAATAACTCTTTGAAGACTAGTCCACTGGTAGCTAAAACAGATTAATAGTGAAGAGACAAAGAAACGCTAACTTTGTATGTAATACTGAAATGCAATATTAAAAACAATCGTAGTGTTTAGAACATTGTTAACAAAATTTCAAACAACTCAGTTCTACAACCCAATTTCACCGAGGTTCCAATACGTCTCATTAATATTACATTAACTTGGGTTACACAGTTTCTGAGCTAAGTTCGAAATCATTAGTATAATCATAATCAGAGATCCTAAGATGTTCACGCAAATCAGTATATATATATAAAACAAACGTATGATAAGTTATTTTTTGGAACATATCTAATTACAGTTGCAATTAGGAACTAATAAAGTGCTGTTAGAAGTGAAATGGGAAATAGGTCGATTAGTAGATTGCGTGTACAGCATGTTCTGTAATATTGTATTTTTCGTCACGAAACACCTAAACTTTTTTACCTTTGCGTTCATATTGACAAACGTTACTATGATGTGACAGTTTATGTTTCACTAATTGTTAAACACGATTATAATGACCCAAACAATTTAATTTTTAATGCAAGTTTAATTGTTGGTTATCTTCGGAACGGCTTCCGATCTGCTTTTGACGTAATCACAGACATGTGTTTAGTGACTCTACATAGGGTCATCTTGGCTAATTTATAATGCTATCAACAGGAAAACACACATCTGTGCCGATAAATATTAACCTATTTTTAAAAGAAAATGCTTACTGAAAAGCCTTTAATTTTAAACGTATAAAATGTTCATTTATTTTTAGCAAAATCGACGGCTACGTGAAGGCTTAGGATGAAAAGGAAGTTAATTAGGCAGGTTCACGAGAAACACAAGATTAATTAACTGCTTCCTAAAAATCTCACGTAACAAAGTTAAGCCATGAGCCATCTTTATCACTCGGGCTTTCTAAGGGTTCTCATACTAGGACTACGCTTAGGACTTGAACCTAAACCTTTTATCTTTACCTTCATCAGCCGATAAGAGATAATTAAAAAAGTTGCATAAATTAAGTATTTACCTTAACATATCAGCTATAAAACAAAATAATAGTTGGCACTATGAAATAAATGGAAACTTGTTTAATTATGTGGACCAAGCGTACTATAAATTCAAGCTTTCTGCACTATATCTCTCTATAAACTAACTTTCCCCATATAATTACATAATTTTCAGGTTATTTAGAAAGGATGTACAAAAACACCACAGATAAAAAGTATAACTAATTGACTTGATTACTTAGAGACGAGAAATAGTTTCAGTTTTCATATAAATAATTACTAATTGTAATTATTTGTATGAAAATACATTCTATTATAATATGATACTTGTTAAAAGTTCACTAATGTATATATGGGTGTATAAACGTTTGGTTTGATGATATAAATTAATATTATTTCAGTGTTGCAGGTTCTCTTTTTATAGCCATAAAGAAAGTGGTTTTACCGCAACTTATCGATGCAGCGATCTCGTTTATTTCGCACGTGTAAATTCTCATTATTTCTTAATATTAGTGCAATAAAATTCATACTGATACCCCATCGGTATATAACGGCTATACATACAGCCGTAGGTACTAGGCTCTCCATCGAGCTTTGAACATAGTAAGGCGACATGAAACTGCTATATTTATAAAATATAGATTAAATAACGAGAATAATAAAACGAAGCGACTCTTTCAAGCTTATTCTACTAGCAAAGCTTTAATTAAAAGATTTGAACAAAGGCGACAAATCTTTGCTGTGAAATAATGTGACTTCGGTTATTCAATTTTCGCTATTTAATTTACGTCTCTTAATAAACCTCAATTAATTTAGAGACTTCTCTTGGAAAGTTGTTTATTTTCGAAAAAAAGTAAATTGATAGTTTTATATTTTATATTAGCTTTTACGCGCGGCTTCGCTCGCATTGAAGCCATTAAATAAGTATCAGAAATCATTTAAATATAAATGAATCAATATAACTATATTTTAAAAAACCCTTATTATTTTTCGTAAAAAATATTTATAAGAAAATAACCCATGTTACTTCTAATGCCTCCCATGTTACCTAATACCTCCAAAAATTTGTGTGCAAAGTTTCATGACGATCGGTCTAGTAGTTTTTGCGTAAAAGCGTAACAAACATCCCTACATTCAAATAATATGTTTTAACCAAGGAGACTATTAGACGTATGCTATAACATAAACGTGCTTATGACAAGTCATCCCATGAAAAATTATCGTATATCGTCGTATTCTCATTCGTAGTCGAGAATAACTACTGGACTAAGCGACCAAGTGCGAGTTAAAATCTAGTTCCGACTATTCATTCTAGAACATCTGGTTTAATGCGGCCAGTTGTTTTGAACTTGGCTGGGAGTGCTCAAGATCTTTCAACTATTTTTTTTAAACAACAAGTTTGTCTTTAGCGACAGTCTAACCTAAAAGATAAGTGAGGATGAAGTCTAATATGGAAGAGGGCTAACCTGTTTGGGAATTGTAAACCAAAGCTCTTAATTAGTTTCTACGCGACATCGTGCCGGAACGCTAAATCGCTTTGCACCAAACAAACAACAATAGTTACTGAAAGCGCTGTCACATCTATTTACTGACACGTTTCTAAACGCTTTTATCAATATCAATTTGTAGTAGTGTGGGTGTATATACTACACTAACACACACCCACACGCGGCACTTTTTCCATGTGAAAACATCAAAAAATAAGTACCTAATTTTAAATATTTTTAAGCTATTGACAGATCGAGTCCTTTTGTAATAGCTTTATACTTACCTAACAGATTGTGCCAGACTTATCCCCTTTCTCATATGTCAACCATTAAATATTCATTTCGATTCATCTCTAATATACTCATTTTTGTATATTAATCTTGAGTTCCTACCACAATACACAATATTAAACAATCACTGTTCATAATTCGTAGGTATAGCATAAGTTACGCCTCTACCAATCATTCAATAATTAATGAGTAAGGGTAGCTAAATGATATTTAATGACTATATCGGCTACACAATAATTTAGTATCAAGTGAACGGTTGTTCCTTTACTCTCAGATTCAGAAACGATTAATTGGAATTAATTTCTTATCTATCTAAATTCTGTTTGTAATCTCACAATAAAAAATCGGATAAAATAAAATTATCTGTGTGAAAGCCAAATAAAAGCCATATTTGAGCCTGATCTGATAATGTTGAGTATTTTTTGAACTGGGACTTATCGCCGACTCAGAATTTAGCAACTTAAAACTGCGCAAATCTGATAAAAATAAAATCTGCGCGGATTAAATAATTATATCAAATATCAAAATTATACCTACCTTTCTACTAAAAATACATCCAACGAATTGCGAAAGTAAGTTTTTTTTAGCGTATCGGTCGGTATTTATATCTAAATTCCATTTCGCAGGTCGCATAATTTCCCTACCTTTTTTTCCATTGCTTTTCATCCGAACAAATATTTGTGATAAGTAAATTACCGTAGAAAGATACTCCATGCTCATGAATGGATACTATATTTTTCTTTCCCACTTACCTTTTATTTACCTTATTTTTTTTCATAAAAATGTGCCGCTACTCTGTAGGCATTCTCTCTTACTGTTTATAAATGCTATTAGGTACGTTTTATGAATTTGTAATATAAAAAGGACAAATATATTTAGTGTCTATGGTATTTACATCTTATCTTTTACTAAACAGAGATCTTTTAAGTCTGAAAATAAGTATGTACATGTACCTACTGTTTTCAATGCATATATGGTATATAGACTACAGCTTAGCTGTAATCAGTAATCAGACGTAATGGTAAATGATCAGTGATGATGATGTTGCAGATGAGGTGCATTAATTATAATTTTTTATACAACATCACTTTAACAGACAAATGAAAATTATTTATTTTATTTAATATGATATAATACAGATAATCAGTAAGGCATAAGTAAAGTTCGTTGGTTGTTTTTAAATAAACGTAACGAATGTCCCACTGAAAAAGTTCAATATATGAGTTTGAAAGACGGATATAATATGATGAAAAGCAAGAGGCACATTGAACAATGCGCAGGAGACTTGTTCTTTCACAGGTGTATGGCAAAGTATAACTTTCTAAACACATATGTATTCTCGCGAAGAGTAATCTGAAGTTGTTATGAATCAAAGTTGTAAGCTCGCGCCCAAACGAGGGCAACAGATGCCAAATTACATCAAAAACTGCAACAAAAGGAACTTGGCATGATGTTGTGAATAATGAAATAAAAGTTCCTATTTTGACTACGGTATCCTAATAATTAGGTACAAACCAGTATTTCGCTTTTGAGGCTCAAAATAATTAATAACCTACCGGAAAAAGGTAGCGTAAGGCCTTGGAGTAAATTGAAAAACTTTTTTCGAACGCGTTGGAACAGTTAATAATTACAGTTATTGATAACTATTACTTATGTAGGTATCATTAAATGAATGTACGACTTCCTCATTCTGATGGCTTACACATATTAACTTAGTACGTATAGAGAACTTGTAGTTGTCAGCGTGTCCGGACCGGGCACACGGGATGTAATGCGAGCGTAGGTTAAAGACAAGTTCGTCTTAATCCAGACCAGCTTTGAAGCGAAATATGAATGGGATAGCTATAATATTTATTTTCTAGTATTTAAAAAAAAGCTGTGATAGCCCAGTGGCTTAGGACGTCAGCCTCCTAATAATAATCAGAGGTCAGTTCGAACCCGGGCACGCACCTCTAACTTTTCGGAGTTATGTGCGTTTTTATGCAATTAAAATATCAGTCGCTATAACGGTGAAGAAAAACATCGTGAGGAAACCTGCATGCCTGAGTGTTCTCCATAATTTTCTCAAAGGCGTATAAAGTGGCGTGGTTGACTATGGCCTAACTCTTCTCATATTGAGAGTAGACCCGTGCTCTGTAGTGAGCCGAGAACGGGCTGATCATGATGATGATGTTGATATAAAAAAAGAGTTGCCACTGGATATAGACATGAGATATAATTTAAAAAAATTGACGTATTTTATTATAATTATGTTGTGAAAAAATTTCAGTTTAGCAGTTTACATTACACCGATGACAATACTACTAAAAGCAAAATAAATAAGTTGCTTCTATTAAAATATGAAGGTTCAATTAAACACACTCCTCTGCAATAGAGGGCATTGGCCATACTAAAACCAGTCTACGTAAATTATGTAACTTATTGTTATGTGATGTCGCGTGATGATACAGACGGAATTACTTCGACACACATTGTAAAACTTGGCAATATTGATATAAATATACCGTTGATTCTAGACTCTATAAATTTGATGTGCCCCGCGATTTCTACTTAGTCTGATCAATAGTGATTTGATATTTATCAGCTAATCATTACTATATTAGTTTATGGCTTTATAGGCTTGACTTCCGGACTAAACGACCCGTATTTTTAGTTGCAAGATCTACTTCCGATTACAGTTACACCAAAGCTGTCGATCAAGCAAGTCTTGTCTCCTGTCTGCGCATGCATTTATACAGAAAGCAGACGCATTCTCGCCCATGGGCGCAGGTCAACGGTCGGTTGCGCTTGCGCCTGGGAACCGAAGATAAATATTTGAATTTCAACACTTAATACATATGCTTAGCAAATTGATTATGAAGTGTTCTGGCAACCGTGGAGTTGTTTATGGTAAAGATTCTGGGCCTGACTTTCGTTAACATACGCAATGGCGTCATGCGCTGAATCAAACCATACATAAACAATATCTACTTCCGTACACATAAGTCACTAAAATGTATACACATTTCGAAATTTGCCATAATTTGTATTCATTTAATATAATTATATTAAACTAATTAGTATATTATATGTATTTAAAAAAGTCGTTTTAAACAGCTGAATCGAATCATAATAGTGATCAAATCGATGATATCTCAACACACCCAATACTTATTTTTTTAGTTGAAACACTTAAAAAGGTGGGTGGGCGACATGGGTTTTTTATCCTTTTGCAATTGTTTATTTTATGTCCACAATTACTGCTGAAACTATTAATAATACTTATTATTTTAATTTTATAATAATGTTACTGTACATATAACAATTTTAAAGACTAGTTTATGTTACGTAATATTGGCTTAACCCAAGTAATAAAGTGCTACAGTTTTGGGTTACATAAATAGCAACAGGAGACGAAAATGCTACCTATTTCACAAATTACACGAAAATAAATTAATTCTAATTCATTACTACAGCTAAAATTCGTAAGTTCGAGTACAATTGTTGCCCCGGGACTCCATTAATATTTATGCTGGGAAAATATTCATTAAAACTTCGGCCTTCGGCCTAAAGGCTTCGGCCGTGGCTAGTTACCACCCTACCGGCTAAGACGTTTCTCCAAGCGATTTAGCGTTCCGGCACGATGTCGTGTAGAAACCATACAAATACAAATCGGGCCATACAAATTTACTATATGTGTGTTATGTCGAAATACCTAAATACAGTAAATTTACCTACTTACTAATTCCGTGGAGACAGCTTCCTAAATGAATTATTTCATATGGTACAACTTAACACCGCATCGAACAACATGTTTCTATTAACAGGAATAAGAGATAACTCGACGCAACGTGCAAGTATGACGAAAATCGTAGGCATTTAGCATAATGTAAGCCTACTTGTTAAACATTACTGCGTCACAATCTGAATACAGATGACAAAATCTGAGGCACGGGTGTGCATCTTAATGAAAATGCAGTTACACCTTAAATGAGTGTCGCATCGTATCGTAGTCTAGGGATCTTCTGTTGTTAGTGAGTCCTGTGACGTAATTCGATTCAACCCACATTGTTCTTTAATGGAACATTGTCTCGAGAAAAAAGTTGCGGTTGAGCGTAATATTTGACCGGTCACGTACGACACGGTCTGTTGTATTGACATTTTTCTCATTTAGTTAGTTTCAGAACGTGCCTATTTGACTTTATATATTTTTATCTGTACTTCTCCTTTTATTTATTTTAAAGCTATTTAGATTATCCCAACCCCTGTTTGGAACATTATTTTTATGATAGTAACAGAGACCAAAGTTAAGTATAGCGTACCTAAATAAAATAAATGACGATTAATCAGACAGTTAAGTTAGTTTCGAAGCACAACTAGATTATAATTAAAAAAATATGCAGTTATATTGAAACATTCGGATTTGCTCACATATTTTTATTTTGCATTAAACCAAAAGCGTAAAGAAAATCAACATCAACTTTTTGAACATTGCCTATCAAGACTTATTACACGTTAGGGGGCGTCCATAAATTACGTGAGGTGTTTTTTTTAATTTTCTGCCCCTCCCTCCCCCCCTGGTGAGATGTCGTGAGATTTTATTCAACCCCCTCCCCCATCCCCCAATCTCACGTGAGATTTTTCAAAATGTGAGTTTCTTACGTAATACAAATATGGTGGTTTGACAGTCAGTAAATGTATAACGTCGAAGTATGAATGAAATTATTTTCTTTCGAACGAATTAGTAAATGATCTTAATCGTATTACGATTACGCTTAAGATTAAATCTTAAGCATGTACAATCTGGATTAAATGGACCAAAATAGTATAATTTTTTTTTTGTTTCAATCAGAAAAAAAATTGCGTGATATTTGCCGAGACCCCCCCTCTCTCCAACGTAAGATTAGATAAGATTTGACTCGACCCCCTCCCCCCCTTAAACACCTCACGTAATTTATGGACGCCCCCTTATAGCATAAAAAATATAAACGAAAAAATTTAAATTGGTTTAAGCTAAAGTTGCATGAGAATTGCAGTCGCTATTACGAGTATGACGGTAATCGTAGTTCAATACGTCAGCATGATAATAAATCTGTGAAACAATATGACAGTATGGAAGCAAGCCTAAATAGCCACCAACATCATCTGCATATTGACCTCAAAATTAATATCGCGATAAATAGCAATGTTACGCATTGCCCGTGTATTCCGCGTGTGGTTTGCGGTTCTTGTACCCAATTATTTTAGTATTTGTAATCAGTCAGACCCAAATTTGTTGTTCTCAATGCTTATGATCACACTGCGCAAACCATGATACGTTAGACTGTATAAAGTCAGTGTCTCATGTGATTTGTTTCCATTGTGATCTTAAAATATTATCTTTAGTCGCACTGAGCGATTTCTGGTAAGTGGTTTTTCTTTTGGACTGGCTATTAGCTGTACTAACCCACAGTTGCGACAGCGTAACCGGGCTGTTTGGCGAGCTTCGGAAAGAAGTTCTGCCAGGAGAAATTTTGAGCCCTAGGGCTCATCTGGTAAGTGGGAAACAAATGTTTTGTAAGTGTCGTGTTTAAGTCCGCTAACATTTAACATTTGAATGAGTGATATTATTATAATATATTAATCATGCAGTTTCACTCACGTTAAGTTGAAGTTGCAAAACCTCTATTTTGTAACCTTGCACGAATGATCAAAAAATGGTCTTAGTGTCGACTAAGATGGTTTTTGAGCCTTACGGTTAGTAGCTATCGATGTGCCAAATTTCAGCCGTGTGCGTTCTAAGATTTTTCAGTCAGTTTCATTTGTTCTTATTATATATACATTATATGGGTGTATATATATGGATTAAACATTTAAATGAGCTAGACCTAGCTAGATTTATAGACTCGTTATATGTGCTGAGAGATTGGACATCTCACACACTACTTGATGTTGTAATATCAGCTTGAGGTATACACCCAGATCATACCTCATGAAATTGGCCCAGATTCAGCTTTCAATTAGGAAATATGCTGACGCTCTTCAAACCCCGGAACAGTACCTTAAAAACTCCCTGGATCTAAAATTAGATCATAAAAACATTAATTGTTTCAGTTGTACACATTTTAAATCCTTTTTCGAAAGAGCGACCCTAACAAAAGATTCCGCGAAATGGTCAGAAATTTTTTCAACGCTCCCCACGGATTCGTACACAATAGATTGTATTTTTGAGCGCACCGGGAACAATCTGTATTCTATAAAGTTGTTTGGTACAAATATTGTCTGCCAGTAAACGCCTCTACACTGTGTACGCGGTAGAAACTTTCTGGGAATGTATACTTTGTACGTGGTAACAGAGAGCTTACATGGTAACATCGATTGTGACAGCTTGTTACTCGTATATTGTTCGTGTACTTTTTTGTGGTTAAAAATAAATAAATTTGCTAATCTGCCTAAAATTAATCTATTATAAGTAACATCATGTGTTAATAAGTAACATAGCTACTCTTATTAATCAAATATAAAACAATAAGCTAACTAGCGATAAAGTCAAAATGTTAAATAAAAATAATCATTTTATATCATCATCATTAAATAATGGGTATATCAGTTTGTAAATTTAAATTGTCGTGGTGAAACTGACATGACATTACATTAATACAAATGAACACTTGCTTAGTTTTACTTTTTCAGCTGTAAAGTTCAATTATAAATTTAGCTTGCTTGTAAAAAATTGCATTTTACTTCCATATATGCAAACATATGCAATTCACTTGAATGTGAGTAACATATCAATATTACATGATATTGAACTGAACCTGTATGGATATCAATATCATATGAATATCAACGTCTTTTTAAGACGTTTATATTTAGAAATAAACCCGCGCAAGAAATATTTAAAAGCACCCGAAAGATCTCAAAGCAAATTGTTTTAGCTTTGAAAGTTCAACCTATCAATTTTCGTAGACATTTCTAATTAAACTTCGCGATAAGCTTTCGAGTTTACTTTTCGAGAACCCTTAAATCTTTCTCAGATTGTAATAATTCTTAAAAACCTCGTTTGATAGAATAAATTAGTTAAATTAAACTGTAACGAAGTTATATCGTGACCATGAATATTACCATCGTGACCCACCAATTCATTCCAATGCGCTGGGTACGGGGTGTATCCACAATTTCTCATAGAACAGAAATAATTTGATCGTAGACACATTGGTTATATGGAAGTCGGTGAGCCAAGTTACGAGTAACGCACTCTATTCTTTAAGTATGCTAGTGTTTATGAACAGTATGAATCGATTTCTGAGGGACGTTGGAAATATTTTCGAATTCTGACCTCTACCAACCATCCAGTTATGCAATGAGCATTAATTACGGTGTAATTTTTAATTTGTTTAATTTTTCTTTTTATATACACTACAAGTCAGCCCTTGACGGCTATCTCACCTGGTGGTAAGTGATGATACTGTCTAGGATGGTAGCGGGCTAACCTGTTAGAAGTATGGTAAGCCCACGCTCCTAGTTGGTTTCTACGCGACATCGTGACGGAACGCTAAATCGCTTGGCGACACGTCTTTGTCGGTAGGGCGGTAACTAGCCACGGCCGAAGCCTCCCACCAGACAAAATTTTTATGTATTACACACATGCGCGTTAAGTAACGAGTCATGCAGTCAATATTTCCTGAGAAACGGCGTAGAGAGAATTTTTGATGATCTGTGTGGTATGTTATATTTGTTTTTTTTATTTTTTCATCATCATCATCATGATCAACCCATTACCTGCTCACTACAGAGCACGGGTCTCGTCTCAATATGAGAATGGTTTGGCCATAGTCCACCACGCTGGCCATGTGCGGATTGGCAGACTTCACACGCCTTTGAGAACATTATGGAGAACTCTCAGGCGTCCAGGTTTCCTCACGATATTTTCCTTCACCGTTGAAGCAAGACCGTTTTATTTTTTATTATTGGATAATTAAACTAGTCACAATCTAAATAAAAACACCAAAAAAACAAATCAGAAGAACAAACATGAGATAGTGACTTTCTAGAAATGACCACAGCATGCAACCTTTAAATTAACCTTACAGCTAAATAATTCAATTTATACCTAAAATGCAGTAATAGACAGTCTTACTGCTGGAGATGTCGCAGATATTACAACAAATAAGATTGAACAAATTATAAATCCTAACACCGTGCAGATTTGCGGACAGTCGCAAATTAAGCATCGTGTTCATTGTATATCATGGACTTTCACGGCGTAACGCATGCTTCCATCAAAACAAACCTATCACCAACTGAGTCATGTTCCTTTACCAGCGCAAACGACTGTACTGTCGGAACTAGGTCATACCAACCTAAATACAATAAATAATATGTCTCCGTAAATACTGGAAAAGTCTTCAAGCTTATTTTATATTTCTTTAATAAGCGTAATGAGACACAACACTATTTTCCGGGAAATACATTTCATGCTAGAATTACTCTCAGAGAAAATTGTGGAGTTAATTAGTGTGACAAGGTATGATTCAGAAATGTAGGTTTGCACCTCTTCCGTTTCAAACAATACGCGACGTGAATAGAAATGTGAAAATTATACTGTCACCTTATATTACGACAGAAGCATAGAATTCAATTTTCCTTAGCACGACCCGAACTTGCAAATCCAGCGAGGATGACGTAAAGCATTTTCTTGGAGAACCAGAACGTTTCATTATTGCGTTGAATGTTAATTTTTCACGGCGTTTTCTTACTATAAATAAAATATCGCTACTACTTTTCAAAGATCTAGTAGTTTTTTCATTTTATACATTACAAGGTAGCCCTTGACGGCAATCTCACCTGATGGTAAGTGATGATGCAGTCTAAGATGTTAGCAGGCATTAGTTTCTACGCGACATCGTGCCGGAATACTACATCGCTTGGCGACACGGCTTTGTCGGTAGGGTGGTAACTAGCCACGGCCGAGGCCTTCTACTTCACCAGACTCGAGCCGGTAATCGAACCCGGGACCTCCAAATTTATAATGTGACAGAGCACACGCTGCGCAACGGACGTCGTCAAAATTCGATTCGCGTAGTGGCATGCTTTTGTATCATGATCACCAAGTGGCAAAATTTTATTTTGCGGGCACTTGGGATCTGGGATCCAATAAAGAGTTTCTTTTCACCAAAAGCATACCGGCAGGAAAAGTACTCCTTCGAACCGAGAAATTTCTCCAGTGGGCATCTCCTCACTCAGGCAGATGGCCATCATGAACGGCGTTAGTTCGGTCGTCGTCATCTCTTAACCACGAGTGTTGCATTCAGCCTGCGTATGTTGCGTCGTAGTTTTTTAGCAGGCCCACTTGTGCCAATATACTCCTATACTCCACTCCTCGCATAGGCAAGGTGGAAGACTATCGTACCGTACCGGTTATCTTGAACCCCATTATTAGTAGAAAAACTCTCGCTGAGCATTATCTCCGGTGAAGGTCGTACCCTCCGCTATCGGACAACCACCTTTCGCCGGTGTACGTGTACTATAACCTCTACTTCCTACTACCATATCCACCTCCGTGTGATTACATAACATCTTATAATAGCTTCACTCATTCTGAAATTATTATAAGCAATTATTTTCAAAGGAAAAATAGTTGATCTAAAACCCATCTAGATTTGGAGCCGTACTGTAAAACTGCAATCAGTGATTAATCGAATAATATTTTTTGAGTCTCAAATCGTTAAAATGCCAAATATTTTTGAGGTGTTCTACATTTAAGGGGCAAAAGAATAAATTTGTAAATTTGTTACTTTGCTATAAAATAAACGACTTAACGAAAATTATATTGGTAGGTAAATTCTCGTTAATAATCTTTTTGTAGCTTGTATTGTTTTTACTGTACAATTCACATTGTGTACTGAACCCATTGTATTCAACGTGGTTCTAATTAATACTAGTTGCATAATTTTTTTAATATAAGTCGTGCCACGTAAACTGAGCTACGATTTTTATTAAATTTTTGAACTATTCTTATTTAAGCAATCATACGAATCGTGAAGTCACAATTTCTTGACACACACTTCGGTTTCAGCACAAAACGTTAGTTGAAAGCGCATTTAGTTAGATCTGTATGGTTTTTCTTATAAGGACTGAAGACTTATAAGTTGAACAACGTATTGTACTCGTATTGTGGTTTGACTGTTTTACGCGGAGTACAGTAAATTAAGCTTAATATTAACCACGTTACCTGGGACCGAATCCCGGCTCAAGTTATGGTTTAGTAGAAGTCATTAAGCGTTCCAGTATGGTGAAGAAACTGATGAAGAGGATGGGTACAGCCGGTATCGCCTGAAACTGCAGATGTTCATGGGTGATGGTGATCACATCGGACCCTTCCGTACCCTTGCCTGCCATGTATATATATTTAAAAATATGGTTTTAAATGACCTAGACGTAGTAGTAGTTGACTATTTCGTAATTTCACTATTCAAGAAATGTTCTAACGAGAAGCATTGACAATTTGAAAAAAATGTATGGATAAGACTATAGTTAATTTGCGTAGGTGGCATTACAATTTTTTTGGAGCGGCTTTAGCAAATAAATATTAGTCCCCCTACCACTTTCATAACAATATTGATAAAATGAAAATCGAGATCTTAGTTTATAATTAATTTAGGCTCAGCAGTTAAGTCCTGAAAAACACCTAGCTGGTTCATTAGCCGTGATAAACGTTTACACATCTATTATTATCTACTTTACGCTAAAATACATTTCCAAAAATCGTTATATGTAACCATTACAAACATTTAGATTGATAACTTAGACTATATCATAATATCTGTAACTATTAACGTATCATTCACGTATTCAATACAATGCAAGTATTGCTAATGTTTTTTTAAAATTTATATTCACTACAAGTTAGCCCTTGACGACAATCTGACCTGGTGGAGATGCTTTCTGCGTGACGCAACGTTAAACTAATCGGTAAGCTATGTCGGTAGGGTGGTAACTAATCACGGCCGAAGCCTCCCAGGATAGACTCGAGTCAGGAATCTTACCTGGAACTATAATTTCACAACAGCGCACGAACTGTGCCACGGAGGTCGTCACATACATCGTTATTGTATTAATTGTCTACTCCACGATCGACAGTCAGTGCTCTTTTTACCTGAAACTAACTATCTTCCATCATATTGTTCTTTAAAAGTTGGTGTACGAGACGCATGTTCTTGGGGATTGTGGTAAGAAAGTTTCCACATCGTGCATATGAATGGTTATTTTTTCTTAGTTAGTAATTAGTTGTCTTCGTTATTAAGAGTTTCAGGAGTAAGTGCGTAGAAAGATTTAACTGCAAACCTGATATCGCTGAATTGTTTAAAAACTCCACGTGATGCAAAGAGGTTTTTTACTGTGAAATGTAAAACATATGAAATAAATAGATTCTGGATTCCGTCAGCCGTATACAGTTTCAATACAAACATATCGATAAATCCGAGCCAATAGGCAATTAAGTGACACAATGGGAAATTACGTAAAAAAAATATATAGTAAAAATGGTTAAAATCCAAATAAAATATATGTGTAGTGGTCCTAACCACTACACATATATTCACTCAAACTAGGAACTGTGGAGTTTTACTCAAACTAGGAATTAGGAACTAGGAACTGTGTACTATAAGGAACTAGGAAGTAATTTCTGCTGGTTTAGCTTTAATATGAACGAGCAAATTAAACTTAATACCTAAATTATGTTAGCAGCAATAACTTTGGAAACCGGGTATAAGGTATGCGGAACATTTTCCAATTAAAGTTTTCGCATGAAGTTTACGGGACGGAGACGTGACGACCGCGTCCATACTCGCAGAGCCCGGGAGAACGTTTATTATCTACCGCTTCCTAGGGTTGCTTCACCATGAGAATACATAGCGAGGTACTTGCGAAACGTATATTTTGAAGATATAGATATACATTAAAATAAGTATTTCAATTCTATTTTAAAATTTAAGCGCCCGATTCTCCGTTATATTCTTATCGAAACAATAAAACAAGATAGGTGAAGGAAGCGTTTTTAAAATGTACGCAACAATTTATATGTGTATTAACGACCATCTAATGCCACAGATAAGTGGAATTCCTGTATTGTAAAAGGTTTAATTTACTATTGTATACATTTTAAGGTGAAAAAGGGTTTAACCATGAATTGCAACGTAAAAATTTACAGAATTTTTATGAGGCTCGCGTGTTGACCGACATAGATGAAAACTTTTTAAGTGTCCTAAAGAATAATCAACGTTTGTAGAAGATTATCCCATTTCTGATTCATTTTTCGATTCCCGTTTCTGCTCCCTTTTCCAACATAATCTATCGGGAACTAATAATTAGTTTCTACGCGACAGCGTACTACTATATCTAATACTAAATCGCTTGGCGACACGACTTTGTCTGTAGGGCAGGACTAGCCACGGCCGAAGCCTCTCACCAGACCAAACACGAGCCGGGAATTGAACCCAGGATCTCCAATATGGAGAATACAAATTGTAATTCGACAGATAGCGCGCTGCGTCACGGATGTTGTCAAAAATAAGTATCCAGTTAATCCATCCAATATCCAATAATAATCCTGTTGTTCAGTCGTCCCGGCACAAAAGAGTGACAAACTTACACACATACAAACTTTTGAATATATAATATTAGTGTGACAATGCATTACGTGACTTGTTAATATTTCAATGCCATATAAAATCAGTCCCAGGTTTTAGTCCATTACAACTTGTCACTACGAATTTCAGTAACTACATGCAAGCAATAAACTTTTAATTGCGCGAACTTGAATTGCCGACTCACACCTGAACAGAGCTAAAGCAAACTGTTTAGAATGTGGAGATTGTATTAACTAGGTTTTCGGTAGTGGAATTAGTTTTAATTACATTAAAACTATCGTCACTCACCATCATTTCCACATGTGTTTCATTTCCGACAGGCTTTTTACACTCGTTGCAAAAGTTAATACATATATAGATATAACAAAGCGACATGAAACTGTTAGAATATTTACAATTAACTGTTTAACTAACAAATAAAGTATACTTATATATACAACCTAATACGTACTTAAAATGACTTTAATTTACTTAATACGTACTTAAAGCTTCTCGAATTATTTAGATAAACTTCGAATCGTAATTGTACAAATCTTATAATAAACCTTCCAATATAATAGCAAAAATAAACCTACTATAATTACTATCTGTGCATTTACTTAGACTCTTATTTTTTTACTATTTTCCTAAATTGAGACATTAATATATTGAGGATGACATCTTGGATATTACACATGGAAGACTATTTCGTTTTCAGAGTACCCGAAGGATACCTTTGCTCGATCTTTATAATGCCAATATTATTCGAGGGTTTCATATTAAAGGAACCCTTTGTGAGAAACTACATCTACACTTAGCTGGTTTCTTTTAATTACAACGCGTCCACGCGTTAACTGTAAATTTATTTAGTCGAAAAAGCAGCGATTGAATTAAACGCGACAGAGATTTCCAGTTTAACTTATGGTATGACACGTTTGCGATATCAACTTAACTCTCAGAACGGTACTCCGTCGCGTCGTTATGGCTGTGATGGGATCGAGAAACCCGCTCGGGGACCCTAAAATACATTTAGTCACGTTTTCACAGGAAAATTGGGTATCAACGCACTTGTATGAACAACTCACAAAAGACTTTTATATGCGTTAATCCTTTCAATGTAATAGCGTTTTTCTTAAGGTTTTTTTGCTCTTTTATATAACTCTCTGGTATAAAAAAACTGTTTTTATTTTTATATTTATATCTACACATTGGGTGCCACAAAAAACAAAAAGACGTCGAGGCAGACCGAGGCGTCGTTGGCGTGACGAACTCGATGCCTATTTGTCGGCTTGGCCTCAAATATCCCTAGATAGAGACAAATGGAAGGAAGAAAGGGAGGCCTTTGCCCAACATTGGGACAGTACGGGCTGAATAATAATAATTTATATCGTGGGATAGAGCAGACAGTTCACCTAATGGTTAGTGATTACCGTCGAATATGACCATCTAGCACCAGAAGATCCACCGTGCCGTTGCCAGCCGAACTCATCGCATCATGTCTTTACTTGAAAATTTATACCGGAACCCTAAATTGCTTTCAGCATGTTTTTGACAGTAGAGTATTAA
The DNA here is from genome assembly GCA_928268935.1 of Lasiommata megera. Classification (NCBI taxonomy): domain Eukaryota; kingdom Metazoa; phylum Arthropoda; class Insecta; order Lepidoptera; family Nymphalidae; genus Lasiommata; species Lasiommata megera. The sequence continues at coordinate 11,406,809 of OV743312.1, forward strand.
CAATCCGTAGCCTGAGACTTCCACCAGACCAAACTCATTTTAAATTTTCATTTCATTTAATAAATGTTCATTCTTTTTTATCTTTTACGAGCTCAGAAATTATTTTCTAGCACGAGGATCTAACTCATATATACAAGTTTCGTATAACTTTGCTCAGCAGATCCGGGGATACGGTTCATAGTTTCAAACCCATCCTTGTCAATTAGCTTTATTCGAGTAGATGCGAACGAACTCGCGAGAACTAAAAGATAGAATTTATTTTTATTGCTTATAAAAATAAACGCTACAAAAACCAGTCGCATGGTATCGATTATGGCGCGACACGTTTGCGATATCATCTCAAGCATTTGAGAATGTTACTCCATCGCAATGACTGTGTTAGGGTGGGAGGGTCGCGAGCGTGGAAGGGGGACCTTAAAAATACATTTAGTCACGTCCTTACATGAAAATTGGGTATCAACCTTCATAATACGAAAGGCGAATATGAAGCTATTACTGTGTCTTCAGTGTAGGTAGGTATAATTGCTTCAGACGGGAGCTATCGATTTAACGTTCGATTACTATTGCACGTTACAAAAAGAATAACTAACCATTATGTTCTTACTCGGACAGTTATATATTTTTTTATTACTGTAACTAGGTACTTAATAGCGATGCTATCCAATTTAAAAATGGTTATAAATAATAAGGCTTGCATACTGTATAGCATTTAGAAAAGCTATGGAACATTTACATTTATAAGAAAATATTAGTAAATGTTCCACAGTGACTTTTCAATTCATTAATTTCACTAGGTACTTCGAACGCATTTCAGTATGAAGTAACTTTACAACAGGTTCATAATATCAAGATTCTACCAATAACAATAAAAATATATTTTCCAACATAAACATTTAAAATGGCACGCGAATTCGAACAGAATTGGTTGAAGACGATAATTAATAGGGGATTGAATACACATTTATTAAACACCACAGGATAAAAGACAAAACTGCAAACACTATATAGCGATATCGTCCAATCTAAATATACTATATATTTATATATTGTACAGAAAATGCAATAGAATTCCAAGGAATAATTATTAAAGGAGCGCTTTTTATCTTGTTCTTAGAATGCCAAATCATTGGCAACTGAATCCCAACGCTACGCGAATAGATCGTCTAAATACGTACACAGACGGCGGAGCCTTCCATTTGCATAATGAATATAGACAGCGATCTCCACAAAACCTGCTACAAAACAACCCACAGATCGATGTAACCGACTGCGAACCGTGAAACTATTTAACATTACGAATAGCAAAGTTCCGGGTAAACTGAAACTTCCAACATCGGGTGGAACGCTCTAAAAACAAAGCTTTAAAACACCATTTATGGAGTCACGCAAATGGTTGACCGATTTCGAGCCAACCTACTTCACGAATGTCCGTTAACACAAAATACAGGCGCGGTTATTGTTTGTGTAATGCCAACGTTGCGATGTTTGGAAAACGCTTGTGGTATTCATAAGTCTTTCTTGTTTATTTATTTTAGTGATAAAAAGTTTACACCATCGTATGTTATGGCTAGGGAAGCTGGGTAAATTTTATATAATTTTTACACTTTTCTTTTGAAATATTGCAACAGTAGTATTAACAGACTTAAATTTGTTTAACGTGTAGGGATTTAAGTAGATCTGCCTCAGGTTTTGCCCGTGTTTCTTATTGGCACGTACTGAATCGTTTTTCCATTCTCATGATATAAATGCAGAATACATATTTTAAGGAAAGCCAAACCGACACTACCTATGTACCTAATACTACTCCTACTACTGTCACTCTCCTGCATACCTATAAGCTAATGGTCTACAAAAAAAAAACAACCTCAACGTCACGTCGTCTTTCTTCGTTCAAGAAGCAACAGACCAATGGTCCTGCTCTCCGAGCGAAGATCTTTAGTCTTTAGGCGTAAGAAGGACTTCGGTATTTACAAGAGAGGTATTTTGTTACTTTTGCAATAATAAAATACAATAATAGAAATAATTAAATATGGAGCAAAGCTTACTTTATCATTTAAATATTTTTAATAAGGAGAAAGGTTAGTTACCAACAAGGACTTTTATACTATAGGCTATATGTTTGTATTAATTTTTATTTTATTTCTTGTTTCAGGTACGGACTTAATTCTGCTTTTTGGGATTAACAAAGGTAGGTGACAAAGGTAGCGTTAGAAATGGCATCACGTGGGAACACTTGGATCTGTTTAGCTATTTTATGTGAGTTGTCTAAGAATTCAGAAACTCAAGATTCGAACGATAAAGAAATGCTTAGTTTCTTTTATGTTTGATATGATTTAGGGATAAGAGCTTGTAGGGGAAAAATTAACTCAAGTATTAGAAATTGTGCGGTGTCGAAGTCACGGTCAACCATTTGCCATCATTGAATTCTTTTATACGTTAAAATTATTCTCATCACTTTTGCACGAACATATTCTTTTAATTTATATATACGCTACTAAAAGAAATTATTCATTCGAGTTACCTTAACAAACGACTGCCTCTTGAACCCCACTGCGTCACGGCGGTTGCCTCGAAGACTTTACGACCACGAGCAAATTTTATGCTCGTTAAAGTGCCTTACATAGTACCACGTCATTTCAGTTCGTAACCTAAGGATTCGCTGTTTTTATACGCACCATACAGTTGCTCTCCTCTACAGTTTACCAGACGGGGGTGTTCCAAAGGAGGTTTTACTGACTTGCCTTTTGCTCGCCTCCCCATGTCGCGCCCACTTTTCCACTCATGACATCTTTAAGTACGCAATCTTTTCATTTCATATTTTATATACCTATTGTAATGAAAAAAACGGTGATAGCCTAGTGGTTAAGGCGTCAGCTTCCTAATCAGAGGTCGGCGGTTCGAATCCAGGCACGCACCTCTAACTTTTCGGAGTTATGTGCGTTTTAAAAAAAATTAAATATCACTTGCTTCAACGGTGAAGGAAAACATCGTAGGGAAACCTGCACGCCTGAGAGTTCTCCATAATGTTCTCAAAGGCGTGTGAAGTCTGCCAATCCGCACATGGCCAGCGTGGTGGACTATGGCCAAACCCTTCTCATATTGAGAGGAGACCCGTGCTCTGTAGTGACCCGGTAATGGGTTGTTCGTGATGTGATGATGATACCTATTGTAAACAACTTTACACCTCACTGATTAACAATGCTGAATTCCTTGCTTCTAACTAGATCATTAAAAATCCTCTAACATTGTTTAAAAGCTGTATTTAAATGAACCCTAAACAAAATCATATGTCTGTATGAACGATAGAATAATCCAAAAAAACTTTTTATATAATAAGTCAGAATTCTTGTAGAAACATACCTTGGGAACGGTTGAGCCGATTGACCGAAAGGTTTCAAAAAGAGTCATATCTGTGATGCCAATAAACATTTCATTTTTTTCATTTTTAATTTTTTTCAATCGTTTGTATATATTTGACAATAATTGGCCTATATTTACTACCACTTAAATTAATTTTGAGTTTTTATAATTTTCAGATGTTTGTGTGGTGATTTTCAAATTTTCTTTTCTTCTATATCAAACCAAAGCGAAAAATAAACAAATAGAATTATTCAAATGGATCGTGTCTTTTAGCATTTTGTACGAGATTGTTGTATATATATACTTTAAACTAGGTGTATATACTCATATATGTATAAAGATAACCTGATTAAAACTATGAGAAGAAAACAAGCATAATAAAAATGCAAGTATTATTTAAGATAAAAGTAATTTACTAGCGCGGCAGGAGGACGCTATCAAGAACATTGGACACCTGGCAAATATTTGCCAGAGTCATACCTTAAGACGCGGTGCGTTAGGGTTATATTGCACTTAAAATATTTGACCTCTCGTATTAGCCAGCATACATGGACCTGTTTTCCCGTTCAGCCATAATAAAGCAACTCGATATATCAAGTCGTCGACTCGACTTTACTATAGTACGGAGATGCTACCCGAAACATTGTATGTCACGTAACGCGACACGATTATTATAATACTTGCTCGTAAATTTTAACATGTCGCGAGTCCGAAATGCAAATCCTTCAAATGGGATGACGTTAAAGTAACTATTATGCCTTAATATCAAACCAAGCCTCCGACTTTTGACGACCTCCATAGCGCAGCGCGTGCGCTGTCGCATTATAAAGTTGGAGGTCCTGGGTTCGATTCAAGTGATTTAGCGTTCCGGCACGATGCCACGTAGAAACTAATTAGGTATGGGTTTACCATACCCCTAATAGTCCGCTACCATCTTAAACTGTAACATCACTTATACCAGATGAGATTCCCGTCAAGGGCTAACTTATAATGGATAAAAACAAAAAACACCTAACGAAAATAAAGTGTATAGTTATGTACGTGTTATTTACGTATGGTGTGTGTTATACGTTTCACTAGCTGCTATTTATTAAATGTAAAACTTTAAAAACAGTAATTCTATTTTAGGTTATTTGGAATTGCTTGGTGAAAATATATTCTTTGTCCTTTTGGAAACTGATAGCTACATAACATAGAGGTTCGCTAAGAAAGGAAATTCCAAGTGTTCGAAATTGTATGCCATCTGTCAGTTTTGAAGTCAGAAACACGAGAACGTTGAATTTAACGTGAGCAAAGCCACGAGCAAAGCTTGTAATACATAAATCTCTCCAACCCGCATGGGGGAAACGTGGTGGGTATCTGCTGAGGTTAGTAATGACGACCGTTTTCCTACATCTGGCTAAGTATTCAAAAGGTAAAAATACAATCTTTTGGCCTTTTGTTAACCCCAAAACGAACAAGTTTTTTGGCATGCGGTCAACTCGCTTCGTTATGTGCGATTTGCTGAATAGTTTTTGAGATTGTAGGCACCTACTTAACATTTGCACACAAGATAGAATAATGATCGTTAAATTGCAGATGTTGGATAAGAGAAACTGCTGTCATTTGAATTTTTCTATCATGCCATCCGGTAGAATCTGAGTTCTAAGCCAGTGGATAGCGTCGCTTTAAACGGGCATATTTGACGTTTTAGGGAGGTACTGTATGAAATAAATGAAGGCGAAAACTTACAACAAGACTCTTTAAAGGGATTTCAATAGTTTGATTTACGTACCCGTCGGCCATTTTCCTTATTTTTCAAAATGGCGTTCGCACATACCTAACAGATTTATAGGCATTACACCAAACTCGCATTTAAGAATATCTTACAATAATTAATACTTTATATGTTTTATAAATTTTATTTATAGACTTCGCTACATTGTGTTGCATATTTCTTCATCGTGGACTTATATATTCCGTAATCATGTGTTTTCTTTCTCGATAGTACGCCATCTATAGCTTTGAACCTCCCACCTATCTACGCAACAATAAGGCAAATAAAAGAAGTATTTAATAGGTATAGTTCACCAACCGCAGGAGAATGGCCACACTAAAAAACGGAATTAATAACACCAATATAAATATATTATATAAAAAAAAAATTAACAAGTAACTAACTTCATGAAATAGTATATATAATGAAATGGCTTTTTGGCCTGAACTAAAACAATAATTCCTGACCTGCACATTCCGTACTGAAACGACAAAACTACCGGGGTATTGCCGAGTCGTTTATGTCTCTAAACAAGACTGAGTAAAACGCTTCCCATAAGCTACCCACCGACGCATCATGTTATTGCCAGTGATTTAAAGATTCCTGTGATATTTTTTCGAAAACATTAAATAAAATTAAAATTATCTGTAAATACATTTAATCAAATATCACACTCATATCAAGCTATACGAGTATTTAACAAATGTTTGATAATTTATCCACTTTACAAAATTTTCTGTTAGAATATATTAATATTAAACGGATATTCATGTTGATCTTGACTTTGTTAACAAAATTTCAGATACAATCCTTACCCTTAGTGATATTGATTAGTTTAATAAAACATACTACGGGGAAATCTTCGATAGCTCAGGAAACTTTAGACTGTTGGTAGATACTATTTTATAATACAAATATATATATATATATATATATATATATATATATATATATATATATATATATATATATATATGATAAAAATATGTTAATTTTTATTAAACCTTGATAGCCTAGTGGTTAGGGCGTCAGCCTCTTAATTAGAGGTCGGCGGTTCGAATCCGGGCATGGACATTAATTTTTTTTTTTTGGGAGGCTCAACCTTAGCTATTTACCACCCTACCGACAAAGACGTGTCGCCAAGCGATATAGCGTTCCGGCACGATGTCGCGTAGAAACCAATTTGGAGTGTGGGTTCACCATACCTCTAACAGGTTAGCCCGCTACCATCTTAGACTGCATCATCACTTACCATTAGGTGAGATTGCCGTCAAGGGCTAACTTGTAGTGGATAAACAAAAAACTCTGTACAGATTAGTTGCCCATTTACATGTCCCGTCCCTTTTTATGTTTAGTCTTAAGTTCTTGGTAAGTATAGAGTAAATAAATAAATAAAAATGGCGAACAGTAAGTAAGCTAAAGTCTATACCTAATTATTCAAACCACTCCGTGATGTGTTCTTAATGTTTTTATTTTTGTTTTATGCAGGTAAGTATTGGTAGAGTAAAAATAAAACACTTTATACAGAAATGTCTCGTTGGTCTCGTAGTAGTATTTTCAGCTACCGATTCCAAAGTCAAGTCAGTCAGTTCCAGTCCCTGATCGGGTTGAGAATTGTACAGTATTTTTTTTTTCTATTAATAAATCTCAGTCTTCCCCGTGCCGCGGAGAGCTCGTCGTCCTGTTGACACTAGCATATTAGAATTATCCCTAAAACCCAACAACCCGCACTAGCATTATGACCAGCTAGCCAAAGCCTACACCCAGATTGCACAGTCTAGTGGTATGTAATAGATTTTTTTTTATATACACTACAAGATAGCCCTTGACGGCTATCTCACCTCATGGTAAATGATGATGCTGTCTAGAATGGTAGCGGGCTAATATGTTAGGAGTAAACCCACACTCCTAATTGGTTTCTACGCGACATCGTGCCGGAACGCTAAATCCCTTGGCGACACCTCTTTGTCAATAGCCACGGCCGAAACACCAGACAAGACTCGAGCCGGGAATCGAACCCATCTTTATCATTATATGCATCTTTGTGTAACAACTTCAAGTAATTCCATCGAGTATGTAAGGATAAAAAAGCTAATTAAAAAAAAATCCTCATTTAAACATTTTTATTTCATTTCAGTTTAATCTGTAGGTAGTAGGTATTTTCTCTGTTCTCTCGAAAAGCGCGCTCTCTCAGAGTGGAAATGAAATAAGTGTACAAATCACGCGTGAAATTGAGTTCGCCCCGTTGAAGTCATTGTTCGCCTCGGGAACTGGATGTCACTTCGACCTACATAACTGGAGCATCAACCATACCGACACTCAATTCCTAACTTCTTTTTGCAAAAATTGCGATTCGTTCCCAATGTTCGAAATTCTTTTATTACGGTCGTGCGAACTGGTTCCGCAAGTCTGCTGTTATTATTCAGTTTCAATGACAATTCTTTGCTAGCTTGCTTAGCTTTTTAGTTGGAGGTCCTGGGTTCGTTTGCCGACTCGAGTCTGATCTGGGAGGCTTAGGCCGTGGCTAGTTACGACGTAGGGTCGTAACCAAGCGATTTAGCGTTCCGGCACGATGACGATGAAAAAAACAATTCTTTGCTATTTATTGCACATAATATATAATTTATAATGTAACAAATTACCTATTGAAATCTTAAAGATGTCTATCATAAAGTTTCATAAAACGTAAGCTTATAGAAAAATCCTATATATAAATTAAGGGTTATATAAAAAAGCTTGGGTGTGAATTGATCAAACATCATAGATAATCATAATTTATTATTGGCTGTGTGAGATGATTATAACAAAAAAAAAAAAAAGACGGGTTGCACTCCGGGAGTGCCGGCAGAAGTGAAAACTTGATTATTAACGTTGATCATGTTTGATATTTTGGAATGGTTAGGGAATAATTTTGCACCAATTGCTTTATCAGTATAAAAGTACTATCATTTATGTGGTAGAATACAATATTCATTTATTGCGCTATCGTACACAAACATGACAATTTATATTACATTAAAAATTTAACACTTTAAAACTATTACAATTATTTCTGTCACCATCCATGGATGCGCGTGGTACGCTGTAATATACACGAACATTCGCGCAAGCGCCCTGCGCTGCCTAAACGAAACAGTAGGCCCAGGCATACATTTTCGCCGCGCCGTAGAGAGGGGATAGCTGTCTACTCTCCATCCGTCTTACGCTTTTTCGATCAGGTCACGTGTCCTGACGCGAGTTTAAGATTTTATACCCATTACAGAAAAAGTGCTCAACGCCGCTAAAGAAGTTTTCACTTCAAAAACCCCGGCTAAGTTTGTTGTGGGCTTGTTAGACCTGGGCGCGATTGGAACCCTCTTAGCTTTAGTTTTAAGTTTGCTTGTGTAGTTATCACCATCACCGCCCAAATTAAAATAATACATGAATACCATTTGATTTAATAAACCTAATATTAATTTCCTTAAAAACGTTGAAAGACGTTGACCATTGAGATAAACGTAATATTAATAAACGTTTTATTTTGATTATTTTTTCATGAAATATATAAAAGATTGACCACTGAGACACAATAAGGGGGATAGTTTGTACCTCTCGACTTTTATATTGCGCGGTTTGTAGACAAGTGGTGAGTGAAGGACACTTGGTACGGTCTCATATTCTTCGAAGAATTTCAACGTCACGTTCCTATTGGACACTGGATAAATGCACGCCTTAGTCTACATAAAACATAGTATGAAAGAAAAAATATATATAAAAGTTGGCGTTTTTAAATAGTTACATTAATATTCTTCAAACTTCAAGGATTTTGTTAAAATTCCACTAAATGAACGCAACCCGGGACCTCCTATAAGACCGCAGTGCTCACCATAGCCCCAGAAAGGTTGTCCAAAGATTTTTAGGATGAAGTCTATGCCCATTCCATTCTTTGTGTAATACAGTATTTAAATCTCTTCATTCATATATTATTCGCGATAGCTTCTGTGCCTTTTTTATATTGCGAATGGTGCTGAATGAGCCATCGAGAAGGAAAATTATTTTTCATGTATTCCAGAAAGTTAAAAGCTTTGTGCTGTCTCTTCAGTTTATTTAAGCATTCACGAATTGAATAAAAAGTTAAAAGGAATCTCGTACATAATTCAACAGTTGGGAGGGCGCGCGCGGGCGAGAATGTGTCGCGAAGTCTCAAGTTTTCAGTCAAGACGGCGCCCCCGGGTCCCATTTATCAGTGATACAATAATTAATTGAAATTACGCTTTCACTTATGCGGTACGTCTCTCAAGAGTACTCTTCGCGTTAATGTACTAAAATAAATTTCCACATAAGTGAGAAATAAGCAATCTATGAAGCTAACAAATTTAGTTAGTTTATGAAAGTTGGAGGGGGCACCAGAGGGCGAAGATGGTCACCTATGCGATGGACCGATCAGATAAAGTCTGCTGTGGGTGGTTCTTTAGTCTAGTAAAGAACCACATAATATCCTATATTCCTATATCGTATATTATAGTATAAATGTGAAAGTGTGGATGTTTGTTACTCAATCACGAAAAAACGGCTCGACGAAACGATTTGGATGAAATTTGGCATGCATTTAGCCTTTGATATGGAAAAGAACATGGGCTAACTTTTATCCCGATTCCTTAAGAAGTTCCCGAGGGAAAATTGAAAATTGTTTACTAGCTAAGCCGCAGGCAAACGGCCTTGGAATTTGGTATGTATGTCACCTATGCTATGGAAAAGGACATGTATTTTCCATACCGATCTCTTGAATAGTTCCGTGGGTAGATTAAAATTTGTTGAGTGTGTTCAGTCAATTCTGAAGCCCACGCAGAAGTGCCGAAGTGGGGGGCAGAAGATAGTGTGATGATAACAGTCAAAGCCGCACTGGAATAATGCTCTTAAAAATTAGAGCCTATGTGCCTAGTGAAACATTAATACGCTGAAAATGATAATTATGATGATTACAACCCACTTATAACTACAAAATCTATATCATGTAGATAGGTATATACAGTTGATCTTGATAATCTACGCGCTCATCGCATATACACCAGAATATGCGATGCGGCAGCTATTTGCTGAGCGCTAATAAGGTTCATTTCCGATGCACATGCGAGGTTCGTTGAAGGGACGAGATTGATTTCTGGCTGCAAATCGAGCCGATATCAGCGTGTTTATTTAACGCTTCCGTGCGTTTACCTATCCACCTTCACTGAGGGGGATTTCAGTAAAACAATGGAATAAAAGCTCGGATAATGGAATATCAAATATCGAGTGATTTAAAAAACAGAAATTCATTGTGCACAAACCGTGCTATTGTTTAATATTGACATTGCGCAGTTCTGTTCTTTTTATCAATCATCGTGATATTCTTTATAATTTTTTTACCATCCTACATTACATGACACTGTCCTCCTCGCAGAATGAAATGCGGTGATGACATAGTCTTCCACGCTTGCTGATTGCGGATTGGTGGACTATATGGAGAACTCTCAGGCATGCAGGTTTCGTGACGATGTTTTTCTTCATCGTTAAAGCAAGTGACAATAACGCATATAAATCCGAAGTTAAGATACCCGAAGCCTTGACCACTAGGCTATCTCTTCCTTTCTTATATAGAGTAATATTTAAGCCAACTAGACAATCAGACTTGGGCCACCAAACTTCCTGTCGCAATGGAGTATAGACTATGTATAGAGTTTAAACTTATCGCACGGAGACACTTGATGATAAAAATTTTAAAGTTTAAAAGTTCACAACCAAAACCGTTTGGATTTGAGGAATGAGGTGATTAAAATCTTTTTAAGCCCCCGCAATAGGTAATTGCAGACCAAATACCGTGATGCTATCAGTTTAACCTACTACACTGGTCTCTCTAGACTGGTCAAAGGTTTCTGTTATGGTAGAGGGTAAAATAAAATGAAAAGCATTTCGATGATCGTAATAATTGAATATAACCTTTGTAACTTTGAACTTTTTATTACGATTATTTTATTTATTTCTATAGCTAAATATGTGTAGCTGATTAGCTAGATTTATGCTGTAAATCGCTATCCGTAGTGTGATCTTACAGTCCCGAACTTTCCTCAATAAACGTCTTAGGGAAAATAAAAAAATAAGGGCGGTTTTTCTTTTACTTATATTTTACTTTTACATATAATATATGGTATGGTAAAAGAATATATTCTTCACTGTTCGGTGAAGGGTATCAACTAGGTCACACAACCCCGTTCAATAGCAGTAATGACGACATTGAATTCAGACTATAAATGAAGCCAATATTGACGTGGCCGTTTAGCGCTTCTACGCCGATCCACCCTTGAGGGTCATTTCCATTTTATTCGAGACACGTCCGGTTATGTAAATAAGGTCGACATCAGCTTTTGCCTAGCGCCGAGCCGCCCGGTGCCGGGTTCTCACGCCTGCCGGCACTCCTAAACGAGCTTTACGTAAAAACCGACACGGTAACATTGTCACCCTTTTGTTTCTGAAATTACACTGCAATAATTGAGTTTTCACTTCACTTTTTTTAATTACTTAATTAAAGTGAAAGGTCTGAGCCACGTGTAGTTATGTAAGACTATTGCCTAACGCCAAGCCCAGTGGCGGGTTCACGCGCTAATCTACGGAATACATAACGAGTACATAAAGACCATAAAAATTACATAAAAACCGACATGAAAACATTGGTACACTTGAAAGCGCTAAAATAACTCGGCAATAATTAAATTTTCACTTCACATTTTTTAATTATAATAACTGAAATCAAATCAAATCAAAATAGCTTTAGTCATATAAACCTATTACAGGCATCTATGAATCGTTAATATATATAATTTGAATTGTGAATTTTATTTCTATTCGTGAACAGAAAGGTCGAAAGGTTTATTCGATCATTTTTTAGTTGTTACATAACTAAATGTATATAGTATAAATTACTATTGCCTATCGCCGAGGCAGTCCAGTTGCGGGTTCACGCGATACACCTTCAGGGTACTCACTAAACGAGTATTTACATAAAAACCGACCTGAAAAAATTGGCACTCTTTTGTCGAGCTGAAATTACACAGCAATTATAACTCGTATTTTACTTTTTTTAGTAGCTATAACTGAACTGAAAGAGACGTTTACTATAGGTTAATTATAAAATATGCGGGCGGATTATGTAAATATACCAACCTAGTACCTAAATCTTAGGTACCTAATAGTAAAGATTTTACAAGCTACACCTGCGCTGCACTTACGAGTTTTTACATTAAAACCGACCTGAAAACATTTTCATTCTTTTGTGGCAAATCTTATGACTCTCTCTCTTTAATTTCTTGTTTTTTAATTAATTATATTTACCTAGACTTGCGGAGGCCATGCGCAGATGGTAGGTGAATTATAATTAGTGAAATATGAAGGCTGAAGTTTAGGTGTCTAAATTCAAAGAGGCGTATGTCCAGCATTGGATTAATATTGGCTGATGATGATGATGATTATGATGATATAATATATCGAGCTACATGATATAAAAACAATACGAAAATTTTTGCACATTTTTTTTTCATACTGAAATTACTCAGCAATTATTACATACCTTTCATCGTGATTATTATTAAACTTTGAGTACTTACCTACAGTTTTACGTTACCGAAGCTAAATTTTTTTTTACAAGAGATAAATATATCATTATTTCACATATTCATACAGTTAGAATTTTTCTACTTAGTTTATCAGTAGTTGTAACGTAGTCATCACTCTGATTTCAGAAGTAGGTAATTAATAATTTTTTCAGATGTTCATATAATTTGAATTTTTATACTAAGTTTATCAGTAGTTGTAACGCAGTCATCACTCTGATTTCAGAAGTAGGTAATTGATAATTATTTCAGATTTTCATACAATTTGAAATTTTCTACTAAGTTTATCAGTAGTTGTAACGTGGTCATCACTCTGATTTCAGAAGTAGGTAATTAATAATTACTTCAGATATTCATACAATTTGAAATTTTTCTACTAAGTTTATCAGTAGTTGTAACGTAGTCATCACTCTGATTTCAGAAGTAGGTAATTAATAATTGCTTCAGATATTCATACAATTTGAAATTTTCTACTAAGTTTATCTAAGTTGATCTCTCTGATTTCAGGAGTTATTTAAGGCTCTGACGGACGGAGTAAAATCAATAGATCTGATAATAGACAATTTAGAGCTATATCCCGTCCGGCGTTTACAAATTCGTGGGCTGTAGATAACATGTAGTTACATAAACGAGCATTAGTATAGAGCGTTTGAATGTGTGCGTACAGTAAATAATGACTTTGTAGCCGAAAATGGCGTAATGCTGTTAATTAATTGCTCCAATGCCAACATCAGCTTTGAATTTGCTCAATAGAGGGTCTAACCGCTGATAATCGTTATGTCGCAGTTTTGGGTTTTAGCTTCTGGCATGAATTTTGACGATCAAACCTAACTATTATATTACTCAGATTATATATATATAGTTAAAGCCACAAATTGGCCGAAAATAAAATACAATTTCCAACTGCATTTTTGTAAAATGACGGAATGTTCAAAAATGCTATCGCATTATAAAGTTGAAGGTCCTGGGTTCTATTCCCGGCACGAGTCTGGTCTGGTGGGAGGCTTCGGCCGTGGCTTGTTACCACCCTACCGACAAAGACGTGTCGCCAAGCGATTTAGCATTCCGGCACGATATCGCGTAGAAACCTATTAGGAGTATAGGTTGACCATACCCCTAACAGGTTAGCCAGCTACCATCTTAGACTGCATCATCACTTACCATCAGGTGAGATTGCCGTCAAGGGCTAACTTGTAGTGGATAAAAAAAGGTGACAATTGGTAGTTATGCAGTGTTTCGTTATACTTCAACTAACCTTACAAATGTCAGAGTGTGATAAAACACTGCACAGATATTCCTTCATTGTCATATCATCATATTTCCAAGGTTCTACAATATAATAATATCTATTTCTCGTGTGCAGCTAAGAGCAGATTTCACACATACATACTCTCAGAATGACAGCGTCGTCGCTTCATCACTTTACCTATTCTAAATAAATTACTCTGCAGCTGTTAATTAATCGGTTCAAAGGCAGTGGCTGCTTTCAGAGGGTCCGATGGAGTACGAAACCATAGATAATGGATATCAAGTTAGCATAGCCGAAATAGGTAGGTTGGTATTATTAGTGGACCTAAAGGGCGGAACGTAATGAATTCGGAACTAAATTGAATTATGACCTTGTACGACAGATATTGTGACGTATTTTCGCACATTCCAGTACCTGATCTCAAAAATTAATGAACTGTTCCTTCTAGCCATATAATTGATTTAATGTATAATAAGGTATTTATTATGAATTGTTACGGACTTAGGTAATATAATTATCTGAATTCTTAACTCCAAAACAGTACCAGATGCATATTTTTTCATATACTCGTAAATACATTGTTATTTAAAGCAAACAAAGTTTGATACGCCGTCATTTCTTCGTTTAGTTTAATTACAAAATAAGAAGTTAAAGCAATTGATTGAAAATTAAAACAGTTTAATCTCCATAAAAAGGCTCCTATAATATTTTTCGCAATTCCTGATGAAGTCAGAGCGAAGATATAACTCCTTTCAATTTACCCACAGCTGGTAATTTTTCACCCGACCACAACTACGTCACAAGTTCCCGGAATTATTGCTGAACATATTCCTGGAAATAGCGGACGTAAGAAGTGGCCCGAGTATTCTTTTGAAGTAATAAAAGCAAATTACCGAGAGTACGTCCGGAATAGCAAAGCGAAGTTCCCGTTTACCTCATCGGCGTCTCTAATGCGCTCTCGGCTTAATTAAATTACTGCCCGAGCAATCGTGAAGTGCACGGTTTCTCTCAAAGGACTGCGCCGTGAAAATGTTAATACATATCACACTGATTTTACATGATACTTAAAGTGCATCGACTATGAATGGGCTTTAACTCTTCATATGTTTACGGCTTTTAGCTGAGACATTAGCAGGTTGATTAAAATATCAATGAGAGCTAAAACCTTAATCAAAATTTAATCATCATAATCATGATCAAAACATTGCCGACTCACTACAGAGCACGGGTATCCTCTCAATATTAGAAGGTTTTGGTCATAGTCCTCCACTCTGGCCATGTGCAGACTTAACACGCCTTTGAGAACATTATGGCGAACTCTTAGGCATGCAGGTTTCCTCACCATGTTTTCCTTCACCGTTGCAGCCAGTGATATATTAAATGCTTAAAAATGCACATAAATCCGTGCGTGCCAAGGATCGAATCCCCGACCTCTGATTGTGTGGCGGACTTCCTAACCTCTAGGCTGTCACAGCTTCTGAACAAGCAAGTTAAATATCGCATTCTAAATTAGCAAGGCTATTACAAGCCACTATTGGACATAACGATTTTTATGGTGCCCTTATCGAATAGTGCAAACGAGATCCTATTACTGAAGACCTTGGGACCATAGAAGAGTTGAAACTTTTTAGCCTAAATTAATATTTAAATCTTAATTAAAACTATTTAATTTAATTTTATTAATTGATTTCATAACTCTTATTTTAATTTTAAATTGACATTATTGTTTTTTTCGTTGTAAGATTTTTTTGCACGCTTTTTAGGCAGAATGTGTTAGGCTACCCTTTAATCTTAAGATCTTGATATGAATGTACCACTTTCATGCAATAAACAAACGAATTTGAATTTGAATTTTTATTATTACGACAGAAGGGTCACCATATGTAATGTGATTACCTCGCCCAAGAACATCTGCAGTACGAGAGGAGCCAACGATGCGTTGCCGGATGAAGCTATCTTCCTGATCGATTTCTATGAAACTAAAGCTAATGGGTTAAAACGATCTCTGCAACTCTTTATATCTATTCATTCTTGATACGTGATACTAAATTAAAAGGAAAAGAGAATTAAAGGTTAAATTAAAGTAATTAAATTAAAGGTACACGGTTGGATAAGCCGTTACAAAGCAGTACAAGGTGAAACGGTAATAAGTTTTGACGACTTCCGTGGCGCAGTGGTTGCATTATAAAGTTAGAGGTCCTTGGTTTGATTCCCGGCTCGAGTCTCGTCTGGGGGGAGGCTTCGGCCGTGACTAGTTACCACCCTACCGACAAAGACGTGTCGCCAAGCGATTTAGCGCACGATGTCGCGTAGAAACCAATTAGGAGCTTGGGTTTACCATACTCCGAACAGCTTAGCCCGCTAGCATCCTAGACAGCATAATCACTTACCACCAGGTGAGATAGCCGTCAAGAGCTAATTTGTAGTCTATAAAAAAATGAAAAAACCGCAAACCAGCATATCACCTTGTATTGGAGGTTGTATGTACTTGCTCTGAAAGCAAGAACTACAATGTAACACGTGCATTAGAGAGTGAAGGCTTTGTGACGTCGTGTGACACTAGGCCGCTACTGTCTTACGAGTGTATTAGCAATCTTGCTGATGGAGCCCGCACCTTCTGACACAGAACACTGAGGTAAACCTCCGTTTGGCGTTCATTTTTGTAGGGTTCCGTGGTCAACAAGGAGCCCTTTTAGTTTCATCATGACCGTCTATTAGTACCAGAACGTTAACTTAGGGTTATCTTAAATATGCTGCGAAAGTGTTAAAAAGAAAATCATTTCTTTAGGGGTGTTATTTTCCGTCCGGGAAGTATACAACGGGTCCCCCGGGTGTCCAGTAAAACCTGCGAGAGGGACATGCCGCGGTGGTTTTTAGTTCGTGTATACTCCCCTTCGGGGGTGGGAGTCCAACATAACCTCCTTCCCGCCCAAGGGTACGGAGGTAGCCATAAAGCTTTTCCACCACGACAAAAAAAAGGGGTGTTATTTTCAAGTCCTAAGTATACTCCTGGTATGAGCACCTATAGAATGCTGAACTTCCTTGAAGTCAGAGATTGTCTTACGAGTGTATTAGCAATCTTGCTGATGGAACACGCACCTTCTGACACAGAACACTGAGGTAAACCTCCGTTTGGTTTTCCTTTTGTGAGGTTCCGTAGTCAACAAGGAAATCTTTTAGTATCGTCATGATCGTCTATTAGTATCTACTAGAACTTAGGGTTATATTAAAAACTAAAGTAGTAAAAAATATTTCGTTTTTTTAAAATAATTTGTGTCATTTTCAAGTTATAAGTATACTCCTAGTACGAGCACCTTTAGAATGCCGAACTTCCTTGTAATCAAAGATGGCTCATGGCTTAACTTTGTTACGTAAGGTTTTTAGAAAGTAGTTATTTAATCTTGTGTTTCTTGTGCGCCTGCTTATTAACTTCCTTTTCATCCTAAGCCTACATGTAGCCATCGATTTCGCTAAAAATAAATAAACATTTTAGGCGTTTGTAATTAAAGGAATTTTCAGTATTTACTTTTTAAAAATAAGTACAAATCTGTCGGCGCACATCTCCCGTCCTTTTAAAGGGGGAATGATTTTTTCTTCGTCTACGCCATTGACGAAGTGTCAGAGAGAATGATGTCATTCTTAGTTATCAGTCATTTATTATTAGTTAGATCTTTCAATAATATTGTGTGAGTACGTAAATACTTTTTTCAAAGTGCTCAGTTTTGCTGGAATCAAGTGACTCCCTTCACTTCCCTTCACTCCAAAAATAATTTCTGCGTAATAACACCGCACTGTAACACACACATGCATGGCAAAGCTAATAAGGCTTCCACATTGTACCTACTAATATAACACAAAAAATATTTTACAAAGCTAAAACTCGGCGTGATATTTAGTTTTTTTTTTAATATTTTGTTCGGTGAGTGTAGTACATTGTACAACAACCCCGTTTCAAAGCAGGGGAGAGTAAGTCGTGCGCTTGTAAAAGGCTTTGTGTCGCATTTCTGCCACATGACTAGTGTATCAGCAATCTTGTTGATGGAGCCAGCCCTCACGTCTTCATTCTGGCTTAAGTTTGGACATTTTTCGTCTTAGTTCATTATTACTTTTACAATTTAACTTTTTGTCTTGGAAACGGAACTCCTTACTAGACAAACGTTATCTTTCTTTTTAATCAACAAAGGAGGTTATCCTTTAAACAGGATTTTTTTAGCGATGCTTTATATTAAAGAACTCCAATCGCGATCTAGAATCGAGTCCAATGATTCATTTTCATTTGGAACAAAAGAGGTTCTGATTAAAGTTAAGGTTGCGATGAGAATAATCTTGGGAATCTTTCTCCGAAGTTATTGGTTGTATGAATTTAAAAGTAGGTAGGTGCTTTCACCCTTGTAAAGTGTTGGAAAGCAATAAGCACGCTATTAGGGTATAAATTTAGACGCCATTTGTTCATTTCTAAAAATAGAAACCAATATAAGCGCTGCTTTTTGTGCCTGAAATGAAAAAATAATGTTTTCGAGATTCTTCGAATACATTCCGTATATAGGTACTAATGATATTTTCTATTTAAAAGAGAGTTGGTTTTTATAACACGTTTGGTACAAGTTACGTAATATGCGAAATATATGTTATATGATGAGCAGATTGCTTATATTTTTAAACAATTATAATGTAAACTATGTAAGTTTAATAAAGCATCATGGTGAGGCATTGCAGTGTCAAAAATGATAATAAGCTTAATTTTACTATATTAACTGGTAAAATCAGTGATAAAATTATCTACATGGGTAGATACCAAGTATTTTCTTTATGCAAACATTTTACTTAAAATTTACTTAGCATTTTTTTTTAAATCAGTTTGTAAAGTAATTTATACGTTCAGTTTATGGTCAGATAACGTGGAAGTATCTGTGCATGTTCTAGAACATCCCATCGTTTTTTATCTCACGTTAATATCACATTAAAACTTATAAAACGCTATCTCCTATGAGTGTCGTTATGAAGCTAAAGTAGGTTACTTTTAAAGACCATACTTCATCACGTAGTAAGATAAGTCTGGGGCGACAAGCATTTTACCTAAGCCTTTCATACAACCCCGTGATAAATTCGCCTTATGGTAACGAGATGAAAGGGGAAGCTAGCGGGATTATGTAGCTGGGTTTAATTCAAAGAATTTATGTAAGCTGCAGATATGTTTTTTTGTGAAAAAACGTACGCTTTCATTTGGTTTGTGATTGCGATGATTATGAAAGCTCTGGGCGTCTTTATCCTAACAAGATGTTTTGCGACTATAGTTCAGATATTTTTTTTGAGTTTGTGCTACTTTACTTTTATAAATGAGCAATTTTAGGCATTTTTCTCCATAACCGCCCACTCTTTTTACTTCGAGGTTTCTTTGCTGATTTACGCGATTATAGAAATATGGAAAACTTTCGACTAGGTTCCATTAATTTTTTTTTTTCAATACCATAAGAATTGATTTAAGTAATGTCTTATAAGAATGCGTATTCTTATCTTAAGCTCCACTAATTTAGGGATCTTCAAAGAATACTTTGAAGTTCATCACTTCTTTCTTATAATAATATAATAACTACCAGAGTTTGGTGCATTTTTTAATGTATATCTGTTAACAATTTAACAATTAAACCTAATAGTTCTACTTCTATAATTGGAAGGTTTTTAAATTACAGCTGTCCTTTCTAAACTGTTGTCATTTGAAAAATGATATCATATATTTAGATATGTCATCTTATTTTAGTTCAGAGATTTAATTACCTACAACGAATTTGTGTCAAAGTGCATTAATATAATTGAATTAAAAAAATGAAGTTTTTATTTTTTTACTTCGTGTAAATGCCAACAAAGTTTTCGTAGGTACTTAACTTAACAATGCTTAGGTTCGATAATTTTTTTTAATTCGTGTAACCATAAATACCGACCAATATTTAGTACTGTACAATGCTTAGCCTTAATACATCACACCTCCCTTCGGCTTTTGAACGAGTGGATTCATTTGAATTTCTCAAGAGCCCTTTTATAATACAAGTATTTTATACATCGGCATGTTATCGTAGTAAATGTTTTGAATTATCATGCTCTTGTGCATAGCAACCTGTTCCGTTGTATTATGTACAGTCAGGTACAGATACCTGTACCTGTAAGCTGCCCAGAGAGATTGTAATATGCATTAATATAAGTAAAATAAATACAAATAGCTATCTTTTTTCGTTTTAGTTGTGTTGTATTACTTACACGCGGAGGATATTTCCAAAAAATTAAGGATACATCACTTTGTTAGTTTGTAGTTTTTAAATTTCAAAGTGGTAGTAGGATTATCTTTGGTGATAGTGTTATATTAGAATAAGGTTAGTCCTTTTACTTTTTTTCAAACGCGCCCATTTTCACCGAAGTTTTACTACTAACAAGAAACTCTGCTTCGGAAGCATCGCGTTGAACCTAACCTTTTAAAACCTTTCCTTTTTTAATATTCGTTACTTTTTATGTTTCGAATGAATTGAATACCAAAATACCAAAATTTCTATAATGGGATATGCGTGTCGTTTTTGTGGCTGCGTGTACTCGGACTTCGGCGTTGGACTACCCGCTGTGTATTCGGCGCGTGCGCAGCGGGTCCCCACGTTACTTACTGCAATTGGTCACGATTACGATTTTTCGGAACAAATATAAACCTATTCAAAATAACTTGCCAGTAAACTGTACGTACTCTTGGGCTTGTTCCATAATTTGGTGTAATTATCACGATATGGAGTTGGAGTCGGAAGGTCCTCGAGTGGAGACCACGTCTCGGCAAACGGTGTGTCGGCCGGCCTCCGGCCAGGTGGATTGATGACCTCCGAAAAGTGGCAGGCATCGACTGGATGCGAAAACCCGGAGACAGGATGAGTTAGCGCTACTTAAAAGAGGCCTATGTCCAGCAGTGGATTAATGTTGGCTGATGATGATGATGATGATCACGATATGTACACTGCATCTTTGGATGTTGCAAAATTACGTATCAGTAATTATGCAGTGTTTTTTCACGCGTCAACTTTTAGCACCTTTCATAGTTCAAAATGTGACAATACACTGCATAACTATTCCGAAGTTATGCCACGATTATGTCTAAGACCCAAAAAATATATCACAAGAGATTATTATTTATCTAAGAGAACCTAGTAAGTATGAACCTGAAGCGTGTGGAGTCAGGTTTGCTTCTTATTAAGAAAGTAAAGTACCTTGTTAAGAGTTAAAAAAATAGTTTTTTAATAAGGCATAGATAGTTCACATTAAAATTGCATTATCAGTTAAGTTTTAGTTTCATCATGATCAACAGGCTCACTACAGAGCACGATTCTCCTCTCAATATGAGAGGGGTTTGGCCATAGTCTACCACGCAGGCCATGTGCGGATTGGCAGACTTCACACGACTTTGAGAACATTATGGAGAACTCTCTGGTGTGAAGGTTTCCTCACGATGTTTTCCGTCACCGTGGAAGCAAGTGATATTTTAATTTTTTTTAAACGCACATTACTCCGAAAAGTTAGAGGTGCCCGGATTCGAACCGGCGACCTCTGATTAGGCTATCACCGCTTCACAGTTTTAGTTTACAAATTAGTTATTAAAAAAAGTTAAAAGGCAAAGTTCAATAGCTCAATATTCGTTTCGGTGAAGTACTACCTATCCAATAAAATTTAAGAAAGAATTATTATCTACTGTATTGCTACAATACAAACGTTTACCAACTGTTGCACGTAAAATAATAGACCAGAGACGGGTTGGTAAATTCAAACACCAACTTCTATAACCAAAAACATACAAAGACATATTCTCTGATATCTGTTTTTGGTAGCGTTTAAAGCGTTAAGCTTTAATATTCTGAGGCGATAACTAGATAATGCCTATTGTATATATTTTGTACACCAATCTCTAACAAAAACTTACTTAGTATTTCTAAGAGTAGTGCTATACTTCTCACACTTTATACCTTTGAAAAGGACAGCACTATTTTACACCTTGTCAATTAGGTTTAGTTCAAAGACTTATGTATCACAGAATTGGCATCATTATTTTGGTAACATAAAACTGATGTAAAATTTGAATAAACGGAAAAGCTTTTAATTACGTTGTTGAACGTAAAGTGAGCTGACGTACAACAGTAAACAACCCAACAATGCTGTGATGTTAATTCTACCGTAAAATTATCAGCGACTGCAATAAATTAAAACAATGGTTATGCTATCCTTTGCCAGTATCAGCCGCTGTCACAATTTCCAACTTGTATTATATGCTAAATGGTCGTTGTGCGTTAAAAGATAAACGTTATAATATTTTATCACTAATTCTGCTAATTCACCGATGCTAATTTGCATTAGCATACATAAATAGTACATACAGTTAATTAACCATTTAAAGGGGATCATACCACAATTGTATAAATGAACTCTTATACGCACTGTCCAATTTATCTGGTGATCGAAATTAATGTAGGAATGTTTGAATCAATGAATGAAAGTTTTCAATATAAGAGACATTGGCGATTCTTTTATACTGTAGTGGTAGAAAGATTTACAAGAATATCCATCATTTAAATTAAATAGAATTAAATGGGTAATAAACAATAGAATCTTAGGATGATATTTTGAAGAACAGTCATCATGATCAACCCATTACCGGCTCACTACAGAGCTCGGGTCTCCTCTCAATATGAGAAGGGGTTTGGCCATAGTCCACCACGTTGGCCATGTGCGGTTTGGCAGACTTCACACGCCTTTGAGAACATTATGAAGAACAGTGTCGTTTTACGAATAAATTCTTTAACATGGGTTGCCGGATGAAGACCATAAAACTATAAAAACAATATTTAACTTTTTACTTTCACAGTTAATACAATTTAAAGATTGTAAAAGCACAGTAAAAGTACTACATTTAATAGTTAGCTACTTCAGTTTAGGCTCGTAACTGGCTGCATAAAAATTCAATCCTCTCATATTCTTTCAGCTTATTTCAGTATTTCTTGTCTCTCAATTTATGTAGGAAAAATTCTGGCACAGTGAACTAGCGGGCTTCAGTTTCATTTGCATTTTTCCTCCCACAAAGGTCCGGAGGTCGGTAACAAAACCTCTCTATCCTAACTAATCTTATTTCCATCCCTCTGCAGTAAAATCTCTTGATGTTAAATCGATTTCATCGAGGCCACTTTAAAAGTGTCTTCCGATCTTTTTGTCTTTATATAAATATTACCTTACGTTTATAGTTAGCTAGACTTTAACAGTAATTGTCTTTACATACGCTTATTAGCTATTAAGCTGACATGATCTGAATAAGATTTAACAGTTTGTGATTTGTTAATTAATTATCTGTAAATACTATAAATTGGTATGGTCATTATGGTTAGGCGAATCAATGTTCTTATTTTGTTCGGTGTTTTCGGCCCCAAAGCCCAAAATCAAAATAAAGTAATAAGCTTGAAATATTTTTTTCTCCCAAAGCGTCATCTCCTTCTCCAGTTCAAATAAAACATAAATTCTAGGAACAAGTATACTCTCTCGTAGGGTAATAGGTATTTAAAACCTATGTGGCGGAACGGGTGCGTCAGTTGTGCCTATTATAAAAATGGAAAGTCCCGATATCGATTCCTTGCTCGATTCTGATCTAGCCAACTAGACAACGACAGTAATCACCTAGCATCAGGTGACCCGTCTCCGCTTCTGTTGAACCCTATTATGTGTATAAATTATAATCATTAAAGCCCGACAAGTCGCAAAGGAATAGTGTGCATAGAGGCTCTGAATCCCTCTCCTATGGGAACGGAGGCATGTGCTTATGGGGTAGATGGACATCAAAAAACATTTAAATTAAATACTATTTGATGATATTTAATAAAATCTTATTTATTAGGCTAATTAAAATACCAATTCTAGACACAAACATATATAGACATACAGATATAACAAGTACCGTAGACAGAGAAGTGAGTGATGTTTTGGTTTGTATGCCTATAAATACAGATTGAATATATTATTAAGGTAAGATATTAATATTTATGTAAGAAGTATCTACTGTCAGCGTTATCAAATGCGTGCTCCACGGTAAGGCAGAGATACAAAAATAAAACAATATTTCATGCTTTATCGCGATTAGCCATTCTTTTGTACTTCCTTTTATAAAATATTATCATTGTTTCTTTGCAAGACGTAAATGTCAAGAGTCTTGCCGCAGTGTTGTTTATTTCCATATTACCTATTTAATGTACCTACTCGTCTTTATCGGGGTGGTGTTCCACAGTCACATAAACCTGTATACTAATAACAACTGAATAAAAACCTACATATATATGTCAGCGCAAAGGAGTTATTAACATCATTCAGCGGCGCCAAGTAAATCAAGAATTTAATAATTACCCACATTTGAACTCTTTAAATCACTAATTAATCATTTCTTTGTTAATCAGTGTATTTAGACGGTAGCAATAAATTTTGTACAAGCATTCTTTGCTATAAATACGGGCCGTCGATCCCTTTCGTGGCGTTCTCGCTCGAGACGTCGAACCGTTCGGACCTCTTAGTTATTGTCGCAATATAAGTGTAATCCCTCAAGTTGTGGTTTTAACTACTATGAGCGAAAGTAAACAAACTAAAAAACAACTCTGACGCCTTTGACTCGTCATATATAATTTTCAATTTTATTTATTTTTTCAAACGTATTTATTATTTTCTGTTATAAAAACACGAGAAGCACTATTGACAGCCATAGTTAATTGAGTAATGTTGCGTTAATTTCAGTAAATAGTTTATTTAGAAAAGTTTCCCTGTATCGTTTTCCAAATTTAATCGACGAAAAGCCTAGCGTCAATTAGAGCTATGTAGCTATGCATCAAGGAAGTAAACCTTGCAAATCCTTACACCGCAACTAGACAAATGAGGGGTGCGAACACAAAGATCAAGGGGCGTTCTACTCCATTTGCATTTAGATGAGTGAGACAAGATATTGTTGAGCCCGACAATTCGCAGGGAAGGCGCTCTTGTCGCCACACAATCGCCCTTCAACGTCCCGACTAATTGCGGACACTAACAACCTGCTAGACATTTCCACCGCAATGAAAAGTCCTTCTAGTCTGCAAGAGTGTTCAGACATTCCGGCACTAGTGAGTTTATTCACTCATTGCATAATAAGTGCTTAACTAAACATTAACCTTATAAACAGTGTTTGGGATTACCATAACCAGTAAACTTTCACAACTCACAAGCGATGATCAAACAGAATAGATGTAGCACATCATATACAAACAGGTGCAGTAGTAAATCTTTGTCATCAGACGCCAGATAAAGGCATACCGTTATGTTGGTAGGTACTGGCGGCGAAGAGGCTCGGACAAGGCCTACGCACGTATTAACTATTCAAAGGAAAACGAATACACGAAGTAATGCACGCTCACATGGTATTCTAAGACGGATTTGTGGTGTGAATTAAACAGGAATGTGCGGGGGCGATTCATCTGGATGGAATTAATGCACAACGATTAGCTACGCCGTTGCTATTAAGATTCTTATTAACCCTAATCCATTCTAAGATATTAGCAGAGAGATAAACAAGCCTAATTAACTAGTTTGTCGACGATTATATTTGTAATTCTCATTAGTTCTAACGTTGATCTGACTATTAACTAGCAGCGTTCATAAATATTAAGTAAGTATCATACAAATGAAACATTTACCTACACTTACCGCACCGTACGATAGCGCTTTTGATGTCTACACATTAATGATGTTGCGTGAATGTTATATGTGATGGGACAATGCTTTCACGTCATTGCAATTTAGAGTAGAATAACTCGCGAATATGCTGAATATGTTACATATACAATATCAACATCATCATCATCATGATCAACCCATTACCAACTCACTACAGAGCACGGGTCTCCTCTCAATATGAGAAGGGTTTGGCCATAGTCCACCAAGCTGGCCATGTGCGGATTGGCAGACCTCACACGCCTTTGAGAACATTATGGAGAACTCTCAGGCGTGCAGGTTTCCTCACGATGTTTTTCTTCACCGTTGAAGCAAGTGATATTTTAATTTTTTAATTTATATACAATACAACGTCGTTCAATTACGTACATCCGCAAAATTAGACTAATTCAACAGTATGCAAAAATTCTAAATACAGAATAAATGGATTGGTTAATCAACAACCACACTTTAAAACGAAAAGAAATAACTCTTTATACAACGGTAAGTCCAACTCATACTAAAGATATAACATTAAATAAAATGCGTATGATCGCTAAAAGAGTCTAATAACAATTTATTTACACATATTACACTTAAAGGTGCTAAAAAAAGATCATAGGATATGTGAATTAGCAATAGAATGGTGCGCAGCAATGTCAACATAGAAATATAAATATCATTATGATTAAACAAACGAATTAAATCCCAAGAAATAATGTTATTCTTGGAAAAACTCGAGACCGGCTGGATCGATTTTGCTAATTTTAGTTTTGAAATATTCAAATTACAAATGAAAATTGTATTCAAAAGAAATTGCAAAATTTATTAGTTTCATTGAAGCTGTGTTGGATTCGTCTCCACCCCCAATTGCGGAATAAATAACTAACTAATCCGAGTTTGTTTTATTCATATAGATATTCAGCCAATTTTTTTCCGCGGCTCGAATTTCGCCGGGGCTTCTATTTATATACAATATAACTATTTGATTGACTACATATGTATGTTAATATTGATTATTACTCTTCCTAGAAATATTGCATAAACCACCAAGTACTAGTCATCTCATTACTAGTGGTAGTCGATGTGGTAACATACATTGCAATTCTCATGAAGCAATGAAGACGCTTAAATGATGATGATAATTAGGAACTGCTTTTTTACTTACGCTTAATTGATTATCATTTGAAATATGTTACACTATAGTTTTTGAGTATTGTGATAGTATTCCATCGTTTGTATTATATAATTTTTAGACAGTGTTTGTATCTAGTTGATGCATCCTTTTAATATGTATAGGTTATGACTGTAAAGATCTTATATATCTTCAAATTCTATTGAGAATTGGAAAGGAGAAGAAGGGAAGTTGCTTGAAACAACAGTGTTGAAAGACGATATATTTAGTAAAGATGATAAGTTTTAATAAACCCACCAAGCAACTTGGTCATTGTACGATACCACTTACTAAAGATCAGACCAGGATAAAGAAACCGAGAATTACTGTTATGGGAGTATGGACTGAAGTATACATCAATCCTTTTTTATAGTACACATTTATTCCCTATTTATAATATTAAATGGAATTAATATTATAAATTTTGGCATATAAAATCGATATTAATATTATACCTAAGTATGCCAGTTATTTTGGCTCATCTATGGTAACTATCTTGATGAAATTTGGCACAGATACTTTGAGTATGTTATATATCTATGGGAGTATGGACTGAAGTATACATAAATCCTTTCTTATAGTACACATTTATTCACTTTTTATAATGTTAAATGGAATTAATATTATAAATTTTGGAATATAAAATCGATATTAATATTATACCTAAGTATGCCAGTTATTTTGGCTCATCTATGGTAACTATCTTGATGAAATTTGGCACAGAGACAGCTTGCATCTTAGAGACCAACATAGAATACTTTTAATCTGGGTAAGGACCTGTGGAATCTGAAAGATATTATAAAGTTTGTTACGTCTTTACGGGCTTTATCTCAGAATCGACATTTGTTTCCTGAAATATGGTATCGAATACTTTTTAAACCCAAAAAAAAGCCCCGCGGAGTTTTAAATAACCGAAACAAACGTGGGAGCAGTGTCGAACATAATATAAATTATTGCAGCAAATCCTCACACTTGCGAGTACCAAAGTTCTTGAATCTTCACGTCTTCGTCTACCCAGCTGTGGTAGGTATATAAATCAACTGCGAGAAATGTATTGCGTAACGAGACTTCATAGGAGTGCTCTCAACTCAAGTGTGCGAGAGGTTAACGTATAAAGTGCGCTTCGAGAGCTGACGCTCGCGACATTTCTAACTATCTAAATACTTAGCTCGCCCCTATTTTAGTAAATTTTATATGTCAGCTTATTTTTTCTTTATATAAACATTGCGGGTACCTGGTGCCAAGTGATTGCCCATGAACATCTGGAACACTAGAGCCACTAATTTGTTGCCGGCTCAACCCAGCCTCCTAATAGGTTTCAAATCACTTATCGGTATTTCTTTGCCAGAAATGCGGCAGAAGCTCCCATCGGTCTAGACTCGAGCCGGGAATCGAACCTTGAACTTCCCACTTTATGTAGTATTGTAACGTGCCCACCAAGGTGGTCGTCAAAAGTCGTAGTTTGTTCTTAACATATATTTAAAGTAAAATTAATAAACATGGAGGAATATAATCATAAAATATTGCACATAAAGCTTTATTAATATTATCAACACCAAAAAAGGCCGACGTTTTCCATTTGTTCAATTTTTTTTATACCTGTCACTTATTTATTCTCCAATTAAAAAAAAAATCCTTTGCACAGATTTCTTTTATATTTTACGTGAACATTTTCATTCCATTGAGTATGCTCTCGAATAGGTCCCATTATAGTTTCAGTTTACGTAAAATTAATTTTACCTTAAAAATAAAGTTAACGTAACTTTTATTTTACGTACGTTTAAAATTACCTTCAAACATTTAATATAATTGGGATTTCATTAAACAAAAGTTTTGTTCAAGAAGTACACCTAGATTTCAGCTATGATAACAGATGCTATTGAAGCTGCTACTGGCGACCTCCCGTCCCATACAAAACTGTAGATAGAAGTACTTAGAAAACTATCTTGTTGACAGGCAATCAGATCTGCCGATGATAAGAGATTGCATAATGAGCATCCTAGAAAGTTCCAACAAGTCTTTACAACGATATATCTTAACATATTCTGTACGAAATTTTACGGTTCTTGTTCATTTATTGCTTGCAGTTAAGATTTGAATGGCAATGAGAATGAAATCTTCCATGTTCTAGACTGCTAATGAAAGACGTGTACATAAGGGCCGTTACAAAACCAGATTGCAAACGGCCAAATCAATCTAATCCAAAATCTTCAGATAACAGATTACATTCAATAATGCTATCTAAAATTTTCACACGGTTCCCTTTACAAAATTAAATTTATCGATCTGAAGATATTACATAGCTTGATCATATTATTTTTAGTCGCAAAATTATTTATTTATTGAGGATGTTCGACGTGTTTATTTTTTAGCAATATTACTCCATATCTGTGACAAATCTAAACGGATATATGGTCATGTTGTTTCCATATGGACAGCAAATAAAATAAAGACAGCATTAAATTACCTCAGTTTTTCATAAGAAATCCTTTTACTAAATACCTAAGGAGTTATAGCGATAAGGTAGAAGTGGTTCCATTTAAAGAATAAATAAAATAAGCGCATGCCTGAACATATGAGTCACTGCAACATTGTTCCAAGAGCCGAGTCTCCTATCGATAACCGCATGGTTCAATCTCCCATCGTAAGTGGGTGTGCACTGTACGCGGCTCTCCTTCATCATTCGTTTACGAGAGGGAGACAGATAATGATCGTAATCAATTAACTTGTGACGATGTCCAGAGGTAATCTTAACTTTTTACCGCAAAACCTGTATTCAATCTGGTCGTATCTATTCTGAGAATGCAGTCTCGTACAGACATTTAAAACAAAACTGCAGCTGTTTTTTTAGGTTGCTTTGGTTATAATGCTTTTTTAAACTTATAATTACAATGAGTGCGTAAAGGTATTTTTTTTCCGGACTGTCTATTAGCTGTGCTAACCCTATTGGTTGCCATAGCGTAACTGGACTGTTAGCGAACTTCGGAAGCTCTGCCAGAAGAAATTTTGAGCCCTAGGGCTCGAAGAAACTAAGGGAACGTCTGCCTAAGGGTGCCTCCTTTGAGGCCGAACCTCGGCTTAGGCGACGTTTGGGATAACGGGGAGGTTGGACGCTGAGTGGTCTGTACGTCTCCGAGGCCGTGGATGGAGCCCACGTCCGGATGACGTAATATATCGGAGACCTCGTCTTCGCCGGCGTACAGTAAGATTGTGTGGTAGGTTGTCAGTAGTATGAGTATGTTGTCAGTACTCATCTGATCGTCAGGGTCATGACGGATATGTTTAGGTCTCCTATTTCGGAGAGGAGCGCTTAGGTCGGGGGCCTAAAGGTACCTATACTATATCCTGTATAGCCTATACAATATTGCAACATAAACGTGTCAAGTGGACTTATCATTATAACTAGCAACTCGCCTTGGCTTCACACTGTTAGTAGAGAACATATGCCTACATTTACTCTGTTGTGCCGTATCAGGTGAGCATGTGCGTTAGAATAAAATGTCACTGATAGTCAGCCTACTGGGCATACTTTTATTGCCAACCCTACAATTGCAGGGTATATTAAATCCTTGATTTAATTGACGACATCCATGGCGCAGCGCGCACACTGTCGCATAATAAAGTTGGAGGTCTTGGGTTCGATTGCCAACTCGAGTCTGGCCTGGTGGGAGGCATCGGTCGTGGCTAGTTACCACCCTGCCGGCAAAGACGCAAAGCGATCGGGGGCCTAAAGGTACCTATACTATATCCTGTATAGCCTATACAATATTGCAACATAAACGTGTCAAGTGGACTTATCATTATAACTAGCAACTCGCCTTGGCTTCACACTGTTAGTAGAGAACATATGCCTACATTTACTCTGTTGTGCCGTATCAGGTGAGCATGTGCGTTAGAATAAAATGTCACTGATAGTCAGCCTACTGGGCATACTTTTATTGCCAACCCTACAATTGCAGGGTATATTAAATCCTTGATTTAATTGACGACATCCATGGCGCAGCGCGCACACTGTCGCATAATAAAGTTGGAGGTCTTGGGTTCGATTGCCAACTCGAGTCTGGCCTGGTGGGAGGCATCGGTCGTGGCTAGTTACCACCCTGCCGGCAAAGACGCAAAGCGATTTGACGTTCCGGCACGATGTCGTTTAGAAACCAATTAGGAGTATGGGTTTACCATATCCCATTAACAGGTTAGCCCGCTACCATCTTAGAGAGCATCATCACTTACAATCAAGTGAGATGCCGTATTAAAATAAAATGGATGAATCTGCAAAAAAATTATGGTACAAATCCATGTGGAAGACGATTCAGGTGCCTATTTATTAATAAATGCTTATTCTGAAGCACATAAATCTCTAAATTAAGCTAAATATACAGGTAGGTATGAATTAGAGCTATGTTTTTCAAAATGTTTACCTTGGGGTAAAACTATCTTTTGACTTGTGATTTTAGTTTAGATTTACTATTCTTTCCCGCATGAGTGAACATTTTCTCTTCTAAGTCTATGAAAATTATTGTTGTGAAAAAGTTATGATTGGATTTACTTAACTTTCTACTTTATGTTATAACTTTTGCTTATAATAATAATAATAATAAATTCATTTATTTGCTATAAAACATGGGTACAGATACATAACAGATGTCGTTATAAAATACATTTATGGAACCAAACATGTTTTGCCTTTACAGGCGTGCAAAATATTTTAAGTCAATTAATTATAACTTTCACATAGATAATAATTACATAATGAAAAAATAATGAAAAAATAATGAAAAAAAAAAAAAAAACATAATAATTGAATTCAAATTAATTTACATCTAATGTCATATGTTATAAAGCAATGTCAATGTTATTATACAAAAATCATCTACTCGAATAAATTCTCATGTCGTTTTGCTTATTTAAATTTAATTTTAAAGTAATCATCAATGTCATAAATACCATCGTGTAGTAATTTATTAAACATAAATGTTTTAAACCTGTTGAACGTCATTTCTTTAATATTATCTGGTAAATGGTTGTAAACTTTTATAGCCATACAGTATACATTATTACTGTAGACTTTCAGACGCTGCATTGGAACTTCAAACTTATATTTATGTCTGTTGCTTGCTCAGTAAAATAAAGATATACTCTTTGCGGCATTGTAGATATAAAATATGATATGACAACTTTTTGCCGTCCACATTTACAATACCTTTGCTACAGTTTTTAAACGAATGGAGACTGGAAAGGATCATCAACGGCCGGTCATCATGAGAAACAACTATAAAAGCTTTCATACTCAAAAAGCTCGTTCAACCTTTTAAACATAAAGGGGAAACTGATGTTTTATCGCTACATTGTATCGTGTGTTTACGTATAAAAAGCACTGTAAAATGGGTTGAAAGGAAAAACTTTTAGTCCAACGATATTGTAATATTTATATGCTTTAGAAACTGAAAGAGAGAAAGGTTAATTTTTCGAAAACAATGTAAATTTTTACAATTTAGATACGCCTTTATTTATGTTTTTTATCTTGGCTTTATTGGATTTTTTACCATTTTTATACCCGCGGCTTCGCCTGAGTCCTCTGAATTCCGCTTTCCGTACAATTTGTCATCGTCACTTTCTCTTTATACCTACTTCACTACCTACCTACCTACCTACATTTGCAAAGATAGTAGGGATCACGCAGAATATTTCCATGAAGCCGATAACGCTTTATGTATTTAAAATGGGAGTAATATATAAACCGAGGAACATACAAACTAACAAAAACTGCTTAAATCGTAAAGCATCCTTTGTACAAGAGAATGTACCTAACTAGTGTAATATTGGCTTCCCCATACTTAATTGACATGCTTGGCTAGTCTATACTACAATTAAAACGCTCAATAACTTCAATAAAACAATACCCATTGACCAGCTATGAAAGTATTGCTACTTTACCTACATATAAATCTTAACTGATATCGCACTATGCCAAAATATTTCCGATTCAATGCACTGAAATATGCAGCGGCGGTGGCTACGTTTTCTGAAATTGAAAAAGGCAAACAATTTATTTAGTAGCTCACCCTTTCCATACGAGGGCCGACCATAATTTTTTACGTTCCATTCTCTTACCTCAATTTTCCCGTTTTATTGGCGTTTTATACAATTTGGGTGCGTCGGTTCAGTTTAATTTAACAGGCATTCTTTTATCACATTCACCTAAATCCCGAATAACATAACCACGATAATAAAGTTTGTTATTACGTGTATCACAAAAGACTACCAAGTTTTTTTAGCAATTTTGGCATTAAAATCTTGCGACTTCGTTCTACCCATTCCAAATTTTATTACGGGGAAACTTTTTGCACGTTGCGTTGAGTACCGAAATGTAATTTACTGTCTTTCCCAGCTGCGAAATTTTCCAAAGCTCCGAAAACGAGGGTTATATTTTGTAGGGTTTGAAGCAATAGTTTATTTGTGTGCGTTGAATAACGGAACTGTTACAAAATCGATCCTTACGCCTTTGTGACCATTTTGTAAGTTACCATCTACGAGTTGTTTTTATTTTGTTTGATTTGGTTTTAACCATCCTCAGCCTATGCTAATTGCCCACGCAAAACAAAGAGGATTTAGAGCTTCTACCCTCGTTTAGTTGTAACTAAGAATATCTAGACAGAAAGAAATCGCATCTCGGCCCAAATTTACTACTAGATTGGTTGTACAAACTAACTAATCTAGTAGTAGTAAAAACTAACCTTTTGCAAGATTGAATACGGTAATATAAATGTACCAGAAATGCCTTGCCTTATAGGCATAGGGGCTATCACTTATTTAAACGGCTCGAGTCAAAATCGATGTCTACACTATTTCGATACGAGTTCAAGATAAAGTTTCCTAGCACTGCAGCGAACCATTTTTAGCTGCGAAATGTATTTTCGGCGAGTAGGATTCTCGACAACGGTTTAATTTCCTCTGCACCGTTATCCAAAAAGGAGAAGTTTCAGCGAATTGATATCGCTCGATAAATGGCAAACATGGGGGACGGAGGGCGAATTCCGTGTAATAACAGCCTCCCGACTAATACCAGATAGGCAGGCGTTGTTTTTATCAGACACTCGTCTGTCCGTCTATCGTCTCGTCCTTACTAACGAGTATATTAGTATTCGCCATTTGTTAATTTAATTAATGTATGAAATATTCACAAATTTTTATTTGGATATAGAATTTCTTATATAATATACTAATATTATAGTAAATTTGCTTGAACATGGTAAAAAAATACGTAACGTTAAAAATTATTATGATCAACCCATCACCGGCTCACTACAGAGCACGGGTATCTTCTCAATATGAGAAGGGATTGGCCATAGTCTACCACGCTGGCCATGTGCGGATTGGCAGACTTCACACGCATTTGAGAACATTATCGAGAACTCACAGGCGTGCAGGTTTCCTCACGATGTTTTCCTTCACCGATGAAGCAAGTGATATTTTAATTGTTTTTTAAAAACACACATTACTCCGAAAAGTTAGAGGTGCCTGCCCGAATTCGAACCGCCGACCTCTGATAAGAGGCTGATGACCTAACCACTAGGCTATCACATCTTAAAAATTATATTACTTATGTGTTATAGGGAGGTCCCTAGGTTGTTCAGGTTGCGCGGCCGCCGGCCTCTATAAAAGATCTAAAGATGCCGCGAGTTTTCCGGAATACCGTCGCGCGGCGTTCTATGCTTACATCAAGGTTTCCGGAACGGCACGTGCCCGACCCCACGTGACTGAGTTTAATTTCTATACACCACAAGCATACTCGAAAGTCTCGCAAAACGAAACCTATCAGACGCAATCTTGCGCGCACGGCGATTGAGCGCTATTTTCATTTCAAAAGTATCATAATAAGTATAATAATAATATTAAATTGCTCTCTATATCCATAGGTGCCATAATTTATTACTATGAGAGAATTATGTGAGATGGTGATACAAAAAAAAAATGTGATATATATGAACGATTCATAGATAGGTTTATATGAATAATATTTTTGATTTGATTTTGATTAGAAATGGCAAAAAAAAAAACGGAAAAATAGAAAAATTATATTACGATACTTCCAGCGTGTGTACTTAATTGCGTATTGATTAAAACCATACTGCGTTTTTTTCGTTTGTATTAAATTAACAAAATTGACTTCTTTCGCGTAACACTGAATCTGTCAACCTCCTGCCAGCTAGACCGGCGACCTGAAAGGATCGCTGGTAGCGGGTGGATGAGAGAGGCGGAGGACCGAATGTGGTGGCGGTATCTCGGAAGGCCTATGTCCAGCAGTGGAGTTCTATAGACTCATTATGTTAAGAAACTATCAAAAATGTATAAATTACGTGTAAGTACGAGTAGGTATAGGCTACCAGCATAAGTGCGGTTATCGATTAAAAATACGGCCGACTCCCCTTCATTGGTATCATTTTCCATTTCATTTAGTTGAAAGCTTTTATGAAAACTGAATATGAACCGGGAGGACATCTATAAATGTCTATATGATCGTTGATAGTGTTTCAATAAACGATAAAAAAGCGTATGTGGTGTTGAGTCGGTATCCATTAACGGGCAAATATTTGTTAATTAATCGTGGACCTTTTTACTAATGGTCTGACAACAGACTATTCTAATGTTCGCCAATTGCTTTAATATACACATCTTACAGAAAATCCGTCGTAGATTTTATTACTTACTTAGTACATTAAGTAGTAACTAAGTACTTAAAAAAAAACATTAAGAAACTAAGTGTTTTTATGCAAGTATATAAATTTTTATCTAACTCGTTATGCAAATAAACACGTGAGTGACTATTATAAAAAAAAAGATCACGGATGAGCAGGCTAAGCTCGCTAAGAAGAGATTGTGACAGTTAAGTGTTTAGGTGTTTTAAATAATCTGTTTTATATACATATACATATTTGTGGGGGGGAAGTTCCACATAACATCCGTCCTGTCCAGTGGACGCAGGTAGTTAATAAAGCTTTTCCACCACAACAAAATAAATGCTTGGCACCTGATGTAAGTAGGCCACATCTCCATACAAATATTATGGAATCCAAAAAAAAAAGTAACACGGAGATGAAATGAAACGTATCTTGAAGTATTTTTCTCGACAACGGCGTAATATAAAAGGATCATATCTCACGGAGGGATTGAAAGCTTTGCAAGTGTACTTTGTTGTATGAGCGTCACGTGCAGGAGCTTTTTATTATCCTGCTCTGTCTCACGTAAGAGCGAAGCATCTTCAGGGAAGTCGTTTCCTAGAAATTGAAGCGCCCCGCTGATGCTGGGAACTACGCTGTTAACTACGTACTATAATTTGTTTTGTTTTTACTTATAATAATGAGTGAAAGTTTGACGACCTCCGTGGCGCAGTGCGTGCGCTGTCGCATTATAAAGATGGAGGTCCTGGGTTCGATTCCCAGCTCGAGTCTGGTCTGGTGGTAGACTTCGGCCGGGGCTAGTTACCACCCTACAGACAAAGACGCGCGCCAAGCGATTTAGCGTTCCGGCTCGATGTCGCGAAGAAACCAATAAGGAGCGTGAGTTTACCATATTCCGAATAGGTTAGCTCGTTACCATCATAGAAAGCATCATCACATTACCACCAGAACTAACTAATTAAGGGCTAACTTGTAATGTATAAAAAAAAAAAACGATTTAAAGTTTCCCCGGCACGCCAATCTTAACCCATTGTCTAAAATTTTTTGCGCGCTTGATTGCGATCTCACCTGATGGTACGTGATGATGCATTCTAAGTTGGTAGCTGTTAGGAGTGTGAAAACCCTCGGGAATAGAACCCGGGACCTTCCACTTAAAATAGCGCTCATTACTGCCCCAAGAGGGTCCACAAAATTAGCAAATCTCTACAGCATTGCGGCTATTGAATCTAGTCTACATGCTAGAATCTGCATGATTTGTACGCTAAGTTAGTCAGATAGTCTAAGTAATGGTACGAATCATGCATTTGGTACTAAATACCTCATAACCTGTAATAGCCTAGTGGTTAGGACGTCAGCCTCCTAATCAGAGGTCCGGGGTTCTAACCCGGACACACATCAACAACTTTTCGGAGTTATGTGCGTTTTGAAGCATGCTTCAACGGTGAAGGAAAACGTCGCGAGGAAACCTGCATACCTGAGAGTTCTCCATAATTTTATCTTATCTAATCTTAAAGGCGTGTGAAGTCTGCCAATCCGCACATTTCCAGCGTGGTGGACTATGGCCAAACCCTTCTCATATTGAGAGGAGGGAATGGGTCGATCATGATGATGATGACTCTTATGTAATACCTAACTTGCTCAAATACAACGCAAATATTTCCATTCGAATAATACCATAATATATACAACTATTTCTATTCGAAATACAACCTAATTGATAAGAAAATGCCGCTGTGATAATTCTATTTACAGTGTTTACCGAGGAACTTTTAAGAGGCCGGGTTGCATTTAAAACAGACGGCAGCGTAATGAATTCCGTGAAGGGCGCTTAGCAGTCATGCACAGGGAATGTGACACGAATCCCCGCAATAACCGAGACGAATGACGGGAGCGTGTCTAACGCCTGTCTGACGATACACTCGTCAAAGGGAATTTAAGCTGCTCTTTCAATTATACTTGCCAGCGATATTTCTGATACGATAGGACGTAAACTCACGTTCCGCTATACTGTGTAAAGCTCGAGTTAAAAATTCACGTTTCAAAATAATTCAGCACCTATTCGTAAACAATAAATGAACATTCCAATTCCGTGAACGAATGCATTTGGATACGCGCCAGTGTTTGGATGCCCTTTTATCTTTTGTCACCTAACGAAATAAAATTGTTGAGTGGCCCTTCTGTTGTGTTCACTATTTACTGCGTCAGTGTTACAACTACTATTTTTGTTAACAGGGGCCGTGTTTGCTGTGGAAGTGCATTTCGAGAATAAGGACAGCGGTTTCTTCCTGAAACACACGGCGCGATGGAACGGCCCCGGACCGCCACCGGAGCCGATGGGGACGGCTCTACCGGGAGCTCTTTTGTCGCTTGACCGTTTTACAGTTTTACAAGGTTCTGCTCCAGCTTCCGTTAGAGCAACCTACGGGCCTTTTTCCACCAAACAAACAGTACCAGCAAGATATGCTGTACCCGATCCCCTCGAACCACCGAGACGAAACGCCAGTTTAGTTGAATTGCAAGATGCTACTGCGCATAGACTAGACGTATCCGCTCACTTGGTGTTTCGAGAATTGCCCAAAGATGCACCAGTGCTCAGAGTTTTGTTCCATACCGGCGGTGAAGGAGGAGCGCGGAGAGCGGCGGCGCGACCACGTCGCGTTTGCATTACTTTACACGCCAGTATTGGTACCAAAACATTGACTGCAACGTGCGGACCTGAAGGCGAAGAGGGTGCCTGTTTGGCAGAATTAACCGTTCCAGCTGCATGGTGGCCTGCGGATGGGAAAGGAAAGCGACCACCAAGAACAATGAAACTGGCGTACAGTGCAGCAGAAGCGAGCAGTGGTGAGACTGGCGAGGGGGTGTGCGGAAAGGTTTCCGTTCAACCTGCATGGCCGTTGGGCATTGTGACCCTGGCGGGACCGCGAGCTGGATACAGAGAAGCACGGGCCGGTGACACCGCTCTACTACTGCCAAGAGCGCCATTGTATCCTCACTTCAGACTCCATCTGCCTTTCGTTATTCGCCGCGATGCGAGTCACACGATCGGCCACGTGGTTATAAGGTGAGTTATTATATAGTTGTATGAATATCTTCTCAACAGAAACGCGTAGGCCGGTTTGTACCGTATGCGTTTGCAAAATCAATAGTCGTCGTTGATAGAACATTCAAGTGTACTGGACTTCAGGCACGTCATTACAAATTGCTGTCAATACATGGAACTCGACGTTATCGACATCAACAATTTGTCCATCACCATGAATTGCACGCTAAATATTCGAACGTTATATAAATAAAATTAACATTGTCGATGTTACCGACATATTTACATATGTACTTCTTTATTTATCAAGTGTATACGTAGACTGTTAGTTGACAATTTTGATTAAAAAAATGGAAAAATACCTACTTAAATTTATATCAAAAGAGCAAAGGCGTACTTATGAAAGTATTCACGGAATTAAACCGTACAAAGTAGACATGCATTTAATATACCGAGAAAGACTCATAAATTTCATTTCGCTCAGCTAGACACAGCGCGAAGCTGTGGAAACCACGTAGGTACTAATAAGATGAACTGAAATAAAAAAATTACACTCATTGTATGTAAGCTGTGTCGTTGTCTACCCATGTAGGCTTTTATTACAGTTGTTTAAGAATTATAAATCGTTTAATACTTTGTTTTAACTTTTTTCACACGTTGAAATATTCGGTTATATAAACTAACAAAAAATATTTGAAATCATCAGCTCAATTACAGTACATCAATCAATCATAATCTTTATTCAAATGATTCCTTAAGAGGCACTTTTGATGCGTTATTAAATTACATAGTAGACTCGCTGGTGATAAACACATTCGTAAAATTAAAACTGTAGCTATAAGGATGCCAAACGCGCCCTAGTCTAAGAAGAAGCCCACAACAAACTTAGCCCGGTAAATTTTCTTTTCACCATCGCACATGCTACTTAAAACTATTTAAGAGTTATAGAGCCATATTTCATAACCAAGCTTTATTATAATTTACATAATCCTTTACACTATAATCCTATATAATATAAGACGATCACCGTGGCGCAGCGCGTACGCTGTCGCATTATAATGCTGGAGGTCCTGGGTTTGATTCCCGGCTCGAGTCTGGTCTGGTGGGAGGCTTCGGCCGTGGCTAGTTACTACCCTACCGACAAAGACGTGATTTAGCGTTCCAGCACGATGTCGCGTAGAAACCAATTAGGAGTATACCCCTAACAGGTTAGCCCGCTACCATCTTAGACTGCATCATCACTTACCATCAGGTGAGATTGCCGTCAAGTTCTAACTTGTAGTGGGAATAAAAAATAATAGAACTTTCCTATAAGTTTACGTTTTATATAAAACTCCGTATAGACTCTTACTGTAGAAACTGTTATTCAAAAAGATATCTTATATTTAGACCTTATAAATCTTAACATTATAAAAAATGTACACTATAAAGAAAGGAGAAACGTAATTTCACATTATATTCTAAGTTTGAGCAGCACCTGCTCTGAAACTTCAGCAAATATATCTGTTCCTACTTTTGAGTTACGGGGCGTAGGGTCACCCGGGACCGGCACTGCGCTCGAAACTAAAATTTATAACCGCTTCAGTTTTACATAACGCTTACATTTCAAAGAGAACAGTTGGAAGTTTTATTTCTGAGAGAGATTTTAATATTTTAAGCGTTTTGTGAAGTGGGAAATCCTCACGTGCTTTTAAAGACAATCAACGAATGGGTTGGAGGCAATTAAAATGAGATAAATGGAATGGACTAGAGT
Organism: Lasiommata megera; assembly: GCA_928268935.1. Lineage (NCBI taxonomy): Eukaryota > Metazoa > Arthropoda > Insecta > Lepidoptera > Nymphalidae > Lasiommata > Lasiommata megera. The sequence continues at coordinate 11,447,174 of OV743312.1, forward strand.
TTATTTGCTACCACTTATCACATAGGTATGATCTTTTCCTTATAGGAAGCGAACAGTTTTTATGATCAATATATCGTCACCTCAGTGATTACTCCTTACGTTGGCCCATCATTCATTACATAAAACGGATGATATGTGGCAAGTAATAAACCGGAAGGATGCCGGAAAATTGTTGTTTCCCTCTCTCCCGCTCTCTCTCTCTATCTTTCTCTCTCCCACTCTCTCTCTCTCTCCCCCCCGTCTTCCGCACGTAAGCACCTTGCTTGTTTGTATGGAAAAAACATAATATATTTATTATTTATTTATTTATTATTAATATAAAAGGAATATAATTAGTTATACAATAACGGCACCGAGAAAACCAAAGAGTTTTGTCCTCGGTGCTAATCTGTGACTTAACAGCTTAAAACTAGAGGAACAGAGTAAGCATATTAGGCATGAAAAGAACATTTCCTAGCTGAGTTGACGGCCGACACAAATATATATATTTTTTTATTACACCGTGGGCAAACAAACAGACCTGATGTTAAGTGATTACCGTCCCATGAACATTGCAGATCCAGAGAAACCAATGATGAGTTGTCCACTGAACCTATCCTCCTAATGGGTTCCTACTCGGCTTTATACCAGAACGCTTAATTGATGGTATAAGTATCAATGCAGCGGCTAGGATTTAAACTCTTTATTCCTCTTTCTTAATAAACAGGAGGTATTTGCCCAGCATTGGGCCATTTATATGCTACGAATGATGATGATTTAAAAAATATGTTTTATTAAACAGGATGAAGGTGAAATCTGGCCTGAGATTAGTGAGCGTCACAGCGGCGAATTCGCAGTGGGCAGTGACGGCAGAAGTCAAACCTAGGGCTGCCACCGTCACCGCAACGCGACTCGAACAGCCTTTGAGAGATGATGACAACCTTGATACGTAAGCTACTATTGTATTTTTAAATGCAAACTTATGTCACGTGAAACTGTAAGTTCTTCAACTGAACGCTGTGTAATGAAACATACTCCCGATACGACGACCTTCGGGGCGCAACGTGTACGCTGTCACATTTTAAAATTGGAGGTCCTGGGTTCGATTCCCGGCTCGAGTCTGGTCTGGTGGGAGACTTCGGCTGTGGCTAGTTACCACCCTACCGATAAAGACGTGTCGCAAAGTGATTTAGCGTTCCGGCACGATGTCGCGTAGAAACCCATTTGGTGCATGGGTTTACCATCCTCCTAACAGGTTAGCCCGTTGCCATAGACCGCATTACCAGGTGAGATTGCCGTCAAGGGCTAACTTGTAGTGGATAAAAAAATACTATCCCTAAGCAGATTTAAAATCAATAATTATAATAATGAACGGGTATGTTCATAATTAAAAAAAACAAAAATTGACTTTGGTTTATTATTATATTTAGCAGTAGGTACAATAGAAGTCAGTGGAGTACATATACATAGCTCCTCATTTATCATCATCAAAGGCAAGAAGCCTTATTTTTGTATTGGCTAAACACCCTGTGTATTTCAATAGTTACCAACAGTATACTATTGTTTTGAAAACACATAAAATATCCAGGTCGTAGGTAGCGTCTAGAGTTCAAAGGGTGCATCATGAAATAATAAATGCAGTATGTACTGAGGCCAAGGAACCAACTGGGCTTCGCTTCGCAAGGACGCCGTTTAATCCAATCGTAGGAACCGATAGCTGGATCGGCAGTAATATAGCGAATACATTCGTAAGGGTTAGTAAAAATATACAACTACGATCCTTCAGCTGTATAGAAGGACGTCCATTTTAGTGTTTCAACGTCAGATTTATCTTGGACAAACAACATTATTTCTGAGGTAATTAATGCTTTAAATTTATTTTTCCATCAGGAATTGGTCGCATTGTTATGAAGCCCTGAATTCGTGTACCTATGTTTTTGAAATTAAGTAGTGAGCATAGTACGTTAGAGCAATATTGCTAGACTTTTCCCACATTAAATCAATGCATCGTATTTCGATATGACGAAAATGGTTTGCATTAAGAAATGCAATAAGAAAAACAGAAACAAGATAAAGCAGGATACAAAGGCGGCTTTATCGTTAATAGCGATCTCTGGCAGGCAAAATGAAGATTAGTAGGAAATAGGAAAGAAATAGAAAGCAGGTAGCACACAAAATAATCATAAACCTGCATATGAATCACTACATACTAATATATAAACTGGAATACATACATAATACAAAATATTAATAATCTGCGAATAAAATACAAATATATGCCGGGGCGTAATCCTCCGCCCGGTGCAAATATGTATATATGTAATGTGTCTGTAGGTTTATTTATTTTTATCTATTTAAGTTTTTTATATCTCTCTTTTGGTATTTTATATGTATTTATTTTGCACACGGGCGTGAGAGGCAGAATATAGTGAAATAAATATACTAAAATAAAAAAAAAAAATAAAAAAAAGATTGAAGTATTACTTGCTTCACCTTTGAAACTTGAAAACATTGTGAGGAAACCTGCACGCCTGAGAGTTCTCCATAATGTTCTCCAAGGCGTTTGAAGTCTACCAATCCGCACATGGCCAGCGTGGTGGACTATGGCCAAACCCTTCTTATATTGAGAGGAGACCCGTGCTCTGTAGTGAGCCGGTAATGGGTTGATTATGATGAAATATACTATTATATGCCTTATATTAAAAATGAAAACGAAAAAATAAATAAACAAAAATATAAGTAAATCTCTTAGTATAGTTTGACTTAATATAGTGTAATTACGTGCGAAAATCTAGATCATGCATCTGACATTTGAACTTTAGATCCCCAGTATACACACAAACAATTTGCTTACACATATGTGTAGGTATCTATCTGTCTATCTCAAGCATACCGTTTTAGTCCCGGTTTTATATGAATGCCGACATAATTAAATCCTTGTGAGTAACTTATCCATCTCATATAGGCCCGTGTAGTTGAGTAAACTTCTGCTCTATCAGAATTAAGACAACGTGCGCTACGCAAAAACAATGCCAGACTGAGCGAAACGGTTTCATTTCGTAGATCAATGTCTTCAATGTTACTATTTAGTATCCAATTTAGAAAAGGTATTTTAACCACACATACCCAAATAGTGTTTCGTAAATAAGATACCTTCTAGTTTGTATTGTGGAACCCACTTTCCATCTTCTGTGTTCCCTAATGGTTATCTTCAAAAAGAGGATAAACAAATTACTCAAAAGCCAGCAACGCATTGGCGGTTCCTCTGGTGCTGCAAATGTTCATGGGCGGCGGTAATCACTTACCATCAGATGACCCGCCTGCTCGTTTGCTCGCTATATATATATATATATATATATATATATATATATATATATATATATATATATATATATATATATATATATATATATATATATATAAAAAAGTTATTTCTTGAAATAGGTACCCAAACCATTTTAGATTAATGTTGTGCGGTTAGTTTGTACCCTTCCTTTATACATGCCACGTCCACATCTAGAAGACTCGTTTGTACATCAAATAATCTCACATACTACAATAAGGCTGTTTCAAACAATTGTAGTCAGTTTTGTGGATTAATAATGAAATTTAAAAAAATATATAATAGAGAGAGAAGGGATGTGAGAACGAAAAGAAAGAGGGTGAAAGAGAAAGGTATTATACACTACTCGCTTGTGTATACGACTGTCGTGCCTGCGCACGTCTTATTTAACGGTTTTATTCCACGGACTTTTTCTTACGGTTTTACTATTACATATTTTTCAGTTCGGTCGCGCAGCAAAATCTCTATCTCCTCCAAACCTGCCGTAAGGAACAAAAAAAACAAATTCTAATATGTAGATAAGTACATCGAAGAAACGAAATAAGTTAGCGGAGTTCGTTATTTAACTTTGCTATCGTTTGCGAATACTTTATTCAGTTATCGCATTGCTAGGTGAACTTTGCCGTGTGGATTGCAGCGCGGATTTAAGAGATTCCATTCAATTTCAATTTTGTCAACCCTGACACGGGCGCTATTCGCGCTCACTATTACAAGTGGGTCGGCAGTCTGCAAAACGAAAAGTTTGACTAAACTGGGAAATACCCAGTTAAACTTCTAAATTGAGCGAGTACATTGGGAATCGAACACTTTGTACTCGTTTTAAAGTTTCAAATTCCCGATCTATCTGTTGAACTTGTATAAAATATACATAATATGATTAGCCATATAATGTTAGGTTATCGTATTGCCTGGGGAAATCATTTTTTTTTTAAATGATAATAATGTTTTATTTTTTAAGCCTAGTTAGGTACTTGAATGTTTTATAATATTGTATGGTGCCTAAATGTGCATAGTAGTTTATCAACCGTACGTGCGTACCTTACAAATAATTCATAAAATAATTGTTATCTATTAATTAATGACGTATATTTTGAATACCTACATAGACATCATCGTCATCATGATCAACCCATTACCGGCTCACTACAGAGCACGGGTCTTCTCTCAATATGAGAAGGATTGGCCATAGTCCACGCTGGCCATGTGTGGATTGGCAGACTTCACACGCCTTAGAGAACATTATGGAGAACTCTCAGGCGAACCGCTGACCTCTGATTAGGAGGCTGACGACCTAACCACTAGGCTATCACCGCTTCTATAAACCGTAACATGTCTATGTTTATGCATAACTTGTGCACAATACGGTTGGTATTATAATTTATACGGAATTCTTAATGTTTTTCTGTAAAATATTTTCACAGTTCCATTTGGCTAAAAGCACGTTGCTCTTACGGAGCAGCAAATTGGCAAAGCGCCTGTGTCGCTAAATGAAACTTAACATTTTGAATTTGAAAGTTAAAGTTGGTAGAGTGGCTTTTGGCCCCGAATCAAAAATCCGCTAACGACACAAATGTGTTTAGTTAGTTATTAACAATTTGCTAACTGGATTAAGGAAGCTGATTGAAATTATTTCGTTTTACACAATATTACTAACAACCTCCGTTTTTGACGACCTCCGTGGCGCAGCGCGCGCGCTGTTGCATTATAAAGTTGGAGGTCCTGGGTTCGATTCCCGGCTCGAGTCTGGTCTGGTGGGAGGCTGCGGCCGTGGCTAGTTACCACCCTACCGATAAAGACGTGTCGCCAAGCGATTTAGCGTTCTGGCACGATGTCGTGTAGAAACCAATTGGAAGTATGGCTTTACCATATACCCCTAACAAGTTAGCCCGCTACCATCTTAGACTGCATCATCACTTACCATCAAATGAGATTGCCGTCAAGGGCTAACTTGTAGTGGATAAAAAAAAATCTAGAAACAAGAAAGCAGATAGTAAACATAATGTATGCTAGATAGACATCAGAAGTGTAAAAAATAAACAATTTAAGTAGGTATAAAGTAATGCTCAAAACTCTGCATAAACATAAACTCCGAGAACTCTCTTTAGAATACTTCAAGTAAAGCATATATTTTACTTAGTTTACCTTAACTTTGAAATTAGTTGTTTACTAAGTTCACTTATTTTTTGATTTTGAGATACATTTATTTTAACTAATAATATCATATATCATATAAGTATTATATATGATATACGACCGGAATGTTTACTAAGTATGTTTTTTATGCCTTTTTCGTTAGGTACTTTACTTAAATTTTTTCTTAAAGTATTCTAGTTGTCATTTTCTTTAAAATCGATCGGTTCTTTTATGAAAACGACCTCATATTTTGGGGCCATTTCGATAGGGGCACTATCTATGTTAGCGCTCAGAAATACGCATTTACCTACTTATGTAAACTTTTAATTATACAGTAATCCACCAAACTTTACATAGAACGGAGAACAAGAATTTTGCATTTGTTTTTATGCTTTCTTTACGTATAAAAGTTGTTCAATAACCATAAAAACTGGGTCAAGGATTTCTGTGGGCGAGTGAGAGAAACGGGAAAGAATTGCCATTCCTACTGACTGGATTTGAATACAACGATAATGTACTTTCAGTAAATACTTTAATGAAAATGTTATGAAGTATGAAATGGTTATTCTATAGGTATTCTCTGTCCGATTCCAATGAGGAAAATTTAAGTGGAAATTGAACGATATGACACATTCGATGTTTATATATTCTTTTCGTATTTGTACAAACAAATATATAATAGTTTATCGTGTTCCATATTATTTGTGAGAAACTTACCCTCAAATGCACCATACGTCAGGTGACATAAAAGCGGCCCTATGGTAAACACCTATCTCTTTTAATCATGTGTCATTGTTGTATAAGTTACGTCATTAGATCACAATCTCAAGCTTTAATGGTAATAATCCTAATCAACCCAGCCCTCGGTTTGAGACCAGTATTCCAGCGATTAAGAAAATAATGCAAATTTTTATAAGATTTGGAAGTAGTATTACTTTATAAGCAATTTAGGAAACTCTACTTTGTTATTTGTCGTAACCAAGCCACCGGCTCGAAAGACATTTTAGGCCGAGAAAAGGACGGCAATATTATGCGATCGGTCCTTTCAGGCATTTCCATTTTACAATTTAAATATTAGTATTTTCCAGCGTTTAACGCACTTCTGGAAAGCAACATTGACTCTAAGAATGTCTAATGTCTTTGTATTCATAGGAATGTTGAAGAGAGTACCGGTGCTGGTGGACCAGGCTGGGAAGAGATCCTTACGTGGCTGGTTGAGGTAGGAGCCGAAGGCGAGGGAGACGCGGAAGGATCGGAAGGGGAATCAGGTCGAGGCACAGCCCGCATAAGCTGGTCGGCAAAATTGTCTTCGTCAGCAAGCGCAACATCTACTACGGAAGAAACACCACACGAACATCGAGTTAACACCCGACTTGACATTGAAAAGGACGACATTCAAGCTGTGCTTCCAATTTCAAAGGTGCGTTCATCTCATAACTTACCAGATAGTTTCACTTGGGTATATACGTATTTTGGAACTAGTTTCTGCGATGTTCCCACTGAGCTTTCTTATGGGGTTATTTCGGAATGAATGCTGACAGCAATATGTGACATGACAGTACATGTATCAAATTGTATTCAGTACCTCAATTGTTATTTGAATGCTTATGGGAACATAAGCATTCAACTAACAATTCGCAATACTGTCTTTCTGCTTGGATTCGAGCAGTTCTGTCTCTACTTTACAATATCCTTTACCACTCATAAACACCATCTGTAAGCGACAGTGAATTTTACTTTCCTCGGCGGTTAGAAATTGCTTTATTTTTGCTACTGAACAAACAATTAAATAAAATAGACGTTGCTATAAAAGACGCAAGCCTAAGATAACTTATTTATCGTGTACAAATCTAAAATTTAAACTTTTATCCACTGGAAACTAAGCTTTTCCAGACCATTTTAGACGAAACCATGTCAGTTAGTAAGATGAGAAGAGGATTTAGCAAGATTTTCTGGGTTACTTTATGCTGCGGGAAACAAAATAAATATTCTGCGCGGAAGTTTTGGTTTTCAATTTCGTTCCTGCTACTGTTACTCGTATTAAAATACCAATAGCAATCTTTTCGCTTTGTTATACTTTCGCGTTCTGAAGGTCTATTATATTGAGTGATTAGGTAGGTATTAATATCTTCTTCCGAAAGATACCCATATAAAATATTAATGGAGCGGACAAAGCTTCTTTTATTGCAATAATGGCGTCGTTATTAGGGTTTGGAGAAGCAGGCTTCCAGGAAATTACACCGTATAATGAACTTAATATATTTTATAAAAGAAATGTGAATAAAAAGCAATTCTTACACCTTGTTTATCAAACTAATGAATTTCCTACGCTGAGCTTCATACTCGTATGATTAATTCATACATTCTTAAGACATATATATTCATGCACATGAATACATGGCATATACATGTATGACGTAAGAAAATTGGACAATTCGAGTCTGCGAAAACCTTTCACATTCCTTTAGATTTGTTGCTGAAATTTAAAGTTAGGTTAGGTTTAGAACATAAATATTCATGTGCCTTAGGCAAAGAGGATTTAAACACTACGTTATACCCTTAGGTTAAGCACTTACGTTTCATTGGGTAATAAATACTTGTTTAAACTCTGAGATCCCGTTGACCCAAGTATATAAGACAAAATGTACGTTTATTTTACATTGCGGGATCAGAGAGGTTCGTATATATATATATATATATATATATATATATATATATATAAGTTTAAAGGTATATTTTTGAGATTGTCGTATTTTCCTATTATCTCTTCACTTGCCCTAGCTTTTTAAATAAAAATGTGATCCAACGACATATTTGATGATAGAAAAAAGAAACAAAACAAAAACACGGTCTCCCATATTCTGCTACCATAATAACTTACACATTTATAAAAGAGTGTTATAAATGGCACAAACAATTTACAGAAATAGCTTTAAACAAAACCATTGATGTAGGGTGGTAGTTCTTAAATTCCAGTGACTGTCCAAATTTAGACACAAAGAACGATTAAGGATCGGCCGGTATTTATCGATAGTACAGCAAATACATAGTTAATAGTAATACATAGTAGACTAAGTAGTTCAAATATAACTTGAAAGTACTTAGTAAAGTAGCTTAAGTAAATGTAAAGTTTATCTTTTGGTACATCGTGGCGTTCTTAGCCCAACGTCGAACAATCCTGAAGTAAGACATAGACCAAATTGGTTGAATAGTTAAATATTTTCCAGATATTGCTTAGGCTATGAATTGTAAAATGTACAATAGTTATAACTAAATTTGCTAAAGTTTCTTTACCTTCTACTCTAGTACTACAGATTTAAATGCATGATCAGAAGAAACGTGCATTTATTTTTAGTTTAAAATTTTAAAGTAATTATAATTTATAATAATTGATATTAAAATATATTTATTTATTTATACAACTTTTTTGCTATATATAGGACAGAACATACATGACAATTACAAATCAAACAGCAACTGGCGACCTTATCACTACTAGTGATCTCTTCCAGGCAACCATTTATTAACATGTTTATTAAAAAAAAATATATTAAAATGCACCTCTGTGACGTTTTTTCAGCCTGTTATAAAGCGAGAGGCAATGGGTTCGATTCCCGGCTCGATTTAACGGTCTGGGTCTGCGGCTACTTACCACCCTACTGGCAAAGAGAAAGACATACCGCCAAGCGATTTAGCCTTCCAGTATAGTGCCAAGTAGAAAGCAATTAGGAGAATTTGTTCAGCCGGCAACGCATAGGTAGTAGCTCCCCAGTGTAAAGTAATCACTTAACATTAAGTGACCTGTCTGTTCGTGTACCCGTAATTTTGTATGAAAAATAAACATATGATCCCATTAAAGTAGTTAAACAAAAAAGTAAAGAAATCGAAAATAGTACAGGAAGAATACTCTAGTTAATCCTAAACGTGTGTCATAAGTGTACTCGTATTTCAAACATGACAATAAACCAATGAAACGGATATTTCTGTGAATGTTTTATCTGATATGAATCGCAACTAGTTTATTAGTTTAGCAATCCGAAAGAAGTTCGACGGCTTCGAAATGAGTTTGAGAATGTCTACAAGCAAGACGTACTAACAGAAAAACTAACTTATCCCTAGATAAAACTTACCTCATTGGAATTCTTTGCGGTTGGTCCATTTTGTCGCTAGTGGAAAATGTCAATGGAAAGAGAAATTCAGTTCAGTTTTAAATGATGAATCAATCATATAAATTCCATTAATCCACAGTTAAAAATGAAACGCAACACATAAAATTTCGATAATATAAACAGTAGCGTTGTGATATTTAAAAAAACATCGAACATTCTATTAATGTTTGATGCCCTCCGTGGCACAATGCGCGCGCTGTCGCATTATAAAGTTGGAGGTCCTGGGTTCGATTCCTGGCTCGAGTCTGGACTGGTGGGAGGTTTCGGCCGTGGCTAGTTACCACCCTACCGACAAAGTCGTGTCGCCAAGCGACTTAGCGTTAAGACACGATGTCGCGTAGAAACCAATTTGGAGTATGGGTTTACCATGCCCCTAACAGGATAGCCCGCTACCATCTTAGACTGCAATCATCACTTACCATCAGGTGAGATTGCCGTCAAGGGCTAACTTGTAGTGGATAAAAAAATATATATAAATTTTCTCTAACGCGAAAGAATAATGCAAAACATAGTGCTCAATGGTGTGAAGTTTATCATCAATGAGAAAATTCACTGTATTATATTAGTAACTGGAATAAAGCGTGTGTAACTGTGGTTATTCTTCTAAGAATAACCGTTTAAATGGTCTTCGTAATACATTTTATCAACCGTTGATGGATAAATGCTCTTCAATTGTGAGCAGTACTTATGTAGAGCAACTGTTCTTATTGCGTGTTCATAATGCGACGCCTTTGATAAAACCGGTGCCCATTATTAATTGTGTGCTTTAGTTATTGTCTTTGAGAATTCTAATTCCATCACCATATTCATCAAGCTCGAATTCTTGGCAATTGAGATCAATTGTGAATTATTTGCCAAGTCTGTTTGATCCTGTACAATGTAAATGTTTATAATGTTGTAATACCGTTGATGTTACGGTAGGTAGATACCTAACTGTCTTGGAGAATTATGTTAACGAAAATTTATACCGAAGACAATTTATACAACGAATCGAGTTGAAAGTTATTTGTTTGATAAAATTTTCACTAGCATCAACGAAATGAAAATTCAACTATCATCTTACAAAATTCTCTTCAATAAACAGCAAGTATAATTTGCTATATTCCGCCGACAACCGGGAGATTTGTGTAATATAACACCACACAAAATCTTCCACTAGAACCTCTACGCACGTTTCGACCCGACACCGGATCATCCTCAGGAGATGCTGAATTCACAAGCACGAAAAGTAAAGAGTCTTTTAATCAAAAATTTATTTATTGTTTATCATGGCCTAATGGCCTATGGTGACGCCTGCTTCTATTCATTATTTAAAATTCTCTTCACCATTACTGTGTAGAACTGGGAGGTCCTCAACACGGCTGTGCTTACCGGGCGTCAAGTCTCCCAGGCGATGAAAGTGCTGATAGTATCGCAGGCTGGACAGGTCGCTGACGTCACGCTACAGAGCTCCTGCCACTCGGAAGACGAAAGTGTTCTTAAAGTGAGTTCTTAATAATAACACACGGCATCTCAACAGAGCGATCTGCTTAATCTTTATGTGTAAGTATTTTCATTTTCAACGACATAAGAATGCCGCTTTTATCCAGCGAGTTCCTGTAACTCACTTTATTTCGTCTGCCCATCTAGTTATATTTAGGAAGTAGGCTACTAGACGACTTTGATAGACAGAAATGATACATTAGGGGGCGCTTGCATAGAATTTGCCTATGCAGTTGTGGTTACTAGGTTGCGAGAAAAAAAAAACCCCAATTATCATTCACAGCATTATGGCCCACATCTAGCCACAGGCCTCCGCTCTCATAGATGAAAGATTGAGAGGTTAGTACCATGCATGAATGCGGTTAGACAAACATCAACAATTATGATTATATATGAAATAATAATAGGGATCGAGGTCTTAATATTGTTGCCTAAGTAAGCGAAAACAATGCCAATGTCACGATGTCTCTTGACAAAAAAACCCAATACCCAGTACCGGGTCATCCTTAGTTAAACAATTTAAATACATGACCAACGAGACAGTTCTACATAATTCTACATAATCTGCCAGAGTGTAAAATACATTATTTTGCTGATTTATCGAAGAATTACTACCGTTTTTGGCCCTTAAATAAATTCTTATTAATATTGTACTTAATATTAATACTTACATGTTATCCTTTCCGTCCCTTAAGATAAGCTTATTCATAAACATTACTCAAGATGAAAGAAGCCCCTTTAAATACGGAAAAGGATTTTAGGCACCGTTACTTAAGGGAGAGACTGAGTGGCCCAGGGGATTTGTTAGACAAAACCGAGGTCGCGGTAGGTACTTATTACGAAACCAAAGCTGACGATGTTATTACAAATTAAAGTCGGGTACTTTGCATAAAATAAAAGACATTTTGGAGGCGTTGTTTACGTAATGACAGCAATACCGCTTCTATTACCTACGATAACAATTACAATAAACGTAAACAGACTGCCACTAGCAAACTCAGGTCCTGGCTTTATGGAATGATATTTTTTGCAGTAGCTGTTGATCTGTACGAAAATTTGGTATCGGGCTTCTTCTTAGACTAGGACGCGTTTGGTGTCCTCTAAACTTTAATTTTGAGTCGACGTAAATATACTTTCTATAAATATAGTAAATATACTTGCGGCCAGCAGAGGGAAGTGGCGAATAATTGTGAAGCACATAACATTCGGCCTCAAAGACATTCTCATGCTTAGTGATGACCACGAGCGCTCTGCAAGAGTATAACGACGAAGAAGATAGTAAATATCTATCACGTCAATATAAATTATTGACGCATATAAAGTGACTTTTAAGGATTATTTCAATAAAGTTCATGATTGATTGATTGATTTGACTGTTAACGTCGTCTAGCACTCAGCAACAGAGATTACTCTGCATTTTATCCATTTTATAAATCACGTCATTACTAAGCAAGATCAGACGCAAAAAGAAAATCTCACGTAGGTACGTTAGGACAACATAATAATAGTCATGCAGGAATTGTGTTTTGTGTTCTGGTAAGATATATTCCAAGGATATAAGATATTACAGCTAATTTAGTTACATTTTGTTCCTTGGTATGTGTTATAATATTAAGGACTATATAAACGATAAAAAAGCTTGGGTGTGAATTGCTCTATCTCCACTATAATTTATTATTCATTATGTGAGATGGTGATAATGAAAAAAAAAACACCGGCTAAGTTTGTTGTGGGCTTCTTCTTAGACCGGGGCGCGTTTGGAACCCTTATAGATATAGTTTTAAGTTTACGAATATAGTTATCACCATGAAATAACTACTATGGAAATTATTAAAGCGTCAAAAGTGCCTTTTTAAGGACTATTTGAATAAAGATTATTTTGAATTTGAATTTAAAGTTATTTTATGTACAGGTATCGTCATCGTGCAGTTCAGTTTATGTTGATGGATCGGAAATCCGTGGCTCTTCAAACGCATCGGTGATAGTGAAGTACGGAACCTACACCGGCTTGGCAAGGTTCACAGTATGGATGCCTGAATACCCCCTCGAAATCGACGTAGACGATAATCGCCTATCGCAAATCAAAGGTATATAATAACAATTACCTTACTACAACTAACTTATTTAGATTTTAAGATCTCTAATTTTATTGTTAGCTAACAATAAAGAACTGATTAAAATGTATTTTAAAATACATATAAATAGGGCGTTTTGTAACAAACGCCGTTGCGCGACATCTAAAAACTACATAGACAAACGTGTACATGTAGAAAAACGTTGTATGATTGCACTTTCGGTTCTCTAATCAATAATCAAGCTCGGCTGCGGCTCACAAGCCTCGAATACATTGAATTAATAGGCACACTGGCTACAAAATGTATTTCTTAACAAAAATGTTATAATATCCTTTTTTTATTATAACATATGCAAGAAAATAATTAAACTAAGAAGATTCCATCAGTTACTTTTTCCAAAGTAACCCGCATTTTTTCGGCATGAAAAAAGTTTTGATTGCAAATTTTACTTATCCGTTGGAGCGCCTGCTTTAGCGTAGGCCTATATATACGCTTTTATGTAGCTTTTATGTAGCACTAAATTTTGGGAGATTTTTTGTCTTTTTATTTTCCTAATCGTGTATAATGTCATGTTTGTCACTGCACGTAATTAGTAATTTGGACTCTTGTACCATTCTATTGCCAGCCTCGTATCAAAAACGCACTCGAATCAAATTATAAATATATAATATTATATAAATAGTGTGATGATAATTTGATTTTTCCGTGACATATGGTTCGACTTGTAAACGGCATCTGCCTCCTTCAATTTCAACTTGACACACGATACGAGTAATTCTCGCTAATGCTTTAAACAGGAAACCTTCTATTAACTTTGAAGACATTAACCCCTCTTAATGAAAGGATCAGGTAATCGCATCGGTTAGGTCGTTTGAACTCAGACATGGTTGAGAGTATATTATTAGAAACTCTTAAGAATTGAGAATGTAAATAAGATGACAATTAAATAGTTATATTATTAGGTTACTGTGAACCTCCGTATGGTTCACATAGGGACTATGGTTCGGAGCTGTAATTCTAGCGAAAGTTTTAGCACGAAGGACCTATGAACGCTGTCATCCCAAGGTACTAGAGTAGCGACCGCGCACTGGAAAGCGCAGTGTTGGTAGACCTCCCACAAGGTGTCCAGATGCCATCACGCCAGAATGAAGTCCCAGGGAGTTCCTAGATACGAGCGGAACAAGACCCTGGAGTCTGGTAATCTTTACAAAAGGCCAGCAGTGAACGTCCACAGGTTGAATAAATGTAGATTGAAAATAACATACAGACGCTTAATATTCTTGGCCGGGGTTTATGACGAAATCCCTTTCGCACTGTCGAGCGCTGTGACAAAGCTGCTTTTAAGTACGAGGACAATTCCCAAATTCATCATCTCTAAATTTTCTCTGGTCTGGTATGTTAGGAGGGTTTAGCCGTGGCTAGTTATAAGCAGCGCTTAAAAAGGGCAACACAAACAGAAGGAAATAAACTTTCTGATGCTTATTCGCCTTTTGTTATGCACTGTTCACGAAGTTCTTATTCCACCTACATCGCTGTATTGACCTATATGTATTATTTCGCAAGGCTGGAAAGTATCAGACGAAGCGAACGCCAAAGACAGATTAAGAAGGTCTTTGTCGTCGCGAGGGTGGGGCGGCTCCAGGCCCGACGCCCCCAACTCCCTAACGGATCAGCGTTCGTGCAGACTGAGATATCAACAAAGCAACGTTGAGGTTTGTATAGAGATTGCTTTCTTCACGGTATAGTTATAGGTATAAGTGCGGAAATTTTCCGGCATATCGTTACACACAAAAGGAACGGAACACTACATAAAACGTGACATAGTGTTTTGTCAGGATGTTATCTTGGTTTCACATAGGAGGGATTTTGTACAATTTACCACCATGCAACACTTATAAAGGAATGGATTTAAACTGAACTGGTACCATGTGTCTCAAAAAACATGATTAAACCCCTTGAGCAAGAAAGTGCTTCTATTGCCGGCTAGTTTTGTAACACATAGCGGCGATGACAATATGTTAATTAGGGTCAACGGGACACTGGGACTTCAGGCACTGCACAGCTCTTCAAGAAGATAAGATAAGCCGCAAAAGTTTGAGTCAGCAGTTCCATTTAGCAAGGCTCGATTCGAAAATAAAATTCTAGATGGGTTAAAGTTATTAAATTATAGTCACTCTTTGGAATTCCCAATAAGATTATTATAATGGTATTTAGTATAATATGAGCCTCATAAACTCAAAAAATAGACGCTATAATTTTAGCTATATCCTAAACAGTACGCTCAAATATCATACGAGTAGTTTAAAGGTAAAAGTTTATCGATATAATAATGTTTTGAAAGTGTTTTTTTTTTTTTATTTTATATTGATAATGATTGAAAACCACTTAAATTTTTTTTTTTTGATAAAATGCGTTTTATCTCATTCAAAAGCGCTAGTAAAATCACTGAAAACAAATCTTTTCTTTCATTATAATATCAATATAGACACAAACCAAACGAGATGCTATGTACCTAGTATCGTTCAATATGATGAGTTGAAAAAGTAATTTTCTTTGTTTTCGTTTCGGAACCAGAAGCCATTAATTAATAAATTGCGGTTCTGACTACCGTGTTACTCTTGGACTAATGCCAATCAACAGAAACGGTTATTTCCACGATAACACATTTATCTTTATTCTTCATACGTAATTAAGTTCAAACAAACGCATGATTAATGATAAACTTGGAAAATATTATGATACAGTATCGGTACGCAACAAATTAGATCGCACGAATGTATCCACAAAAAATCACGGGAGCAAACCTCCTGACGACCTCCGTGGCGCAGCGGTTGCGCTGTTGCATTTTAAAGTTGCAGGTACTGGGTTCGATTCCCGGCTCGAGTCTGGTCTGCTGGGAGGCTTCGGCCGTGCCTATTTACCACCCTACCGACAAAGACGTGTCGCCAAGCAATTTAGCGTTCCGGCACAATGTCGCGTAGAAACCAATTAGGAGTGTGGGTTTACCATGCCCCTAACAGGTTAGCCCGCTACCATCTAAGACTTCATCATCACTTACCATCATCACATACCAACACGTGGATAAAATAAATAAAAAGCCAAAAATTGGGCTGTGTACAATAATCACTAAGAAATTAAATTATTTAAATATTAACATAAAAAACTTTATTATTTTAGTGTAATACACCAGCGTTTCCAGAGAGAGAGTGCCTATTAACTCCTTGCTTTGAAATAACTCATATTGCAGATAGATGAAAGATATTAGATGGTACGCAACATTCTAGGTTTCAAATCATAGTATTCAGTATAACTAGAACTACTAACTACAACAGACGCTACGCGATAAACACGAAAATCCGACACCGCATTTTTAAAGCCTTCATTCGGGAAGCCATTTCCATCGGGCGATATGGAACGCATCTGGGATGAGAGAGATTTCCAAAACGTAAAATTTCATGTCTCGTTATCCGGCGATGCGAACGAGCTATCGATATAAGAAAATGCGCCCAAATGTTATATATATAGAATAACTAGAGAAATAGTCTTTGCGAAAACTATTGGAATGCATGGGATACTTGAAAGTTTTTGAATGATTTTCGCATTCCTTTCTTAAACTTAAACCCATAATATAACGTTAACTTAGGCATACGTTAACATAAATAAGATTCACGTGGCCGTATTTAGACCCACACATAACTCGGATGGTTGCGGATTGCGAGTAAATGTTTAACGAATCAAGAACAAGGATCGCGATCCCAGATTATTAGATTAAAACATCTTGCAATCCTTGTATTAATGCAATAAATATTGTTTTGAACAGGTATACGCAAGATTCCTCGCCAAGGACCACGACTCTGGACGAGTATCGTACTTCGTATCCCGACGAACCTGGCTCAAGGTCACCGAGCTTGTACTGTCCCTGATGCGGGTGTCCGACCCGCGTATAGCATCTCTACGCGATCGCGTGTTGCAAGGCCGAAGCACAGGTCGCACTGAAGTCCAAGTTCTGTCGCCAATCACCGGTAAGTTTACGAAGTTTTGTTACCGATGGTAATAATTCAGCTGTTATAAAATCTCATCTTGTATCATAATCATTAGTTAATCAAAATTTGTTTATATTTATTAGTACAATATACTTAATAGAAACAAAATTTGAAACATAATTCTAGTTCCTACAAATAAAAACTCTTTGAGGTAATTATCTCGCGGAAAAAGGGCCTTTCCTTTCTTACATGGCAAACGCTGTAAAGAGGTGCATAATTTAAAACCCAGACTAGAAATGCACTGTTTAATGCCTTCTTAAGTCACCACATGCCACAAAAAAAGTTTACGGACGTACTTAAATATTCA
The DNA here is from genome assembly GCA_928268935.1 of Lasiommata megera. Lineage (NCBI taxonomy): Eukaryota > Metazoa > Arthropoda > Insecta > Lepidoptera > Nymphalidae > Lasiommata > Lasiommata megera. Next base: position 11,464,705 of record OV743312.1, read on the forward strand.
GAAATGGTCGAAAGTTATACTACCTAAGAGTGTGCCTATTAGTAAAGTTAGTTATACTGAGTAGATACGAATTCATGTAAATATAAATTAGCCTGGTATATGCGCTTCATTACGCAGCTGCGTAAGCATAAAACAACTTTTCAACGTTACCTACCTTTGTAATTTATTGTTACGTCTAATTTCTAAAGCTTCTTCAGTATAAAAGCGTGAAGTTTAATTTTACGGCGTAAGTATTCTTACCCGTCTCATAAATAAGATATTGTTATTTTTTTATTATCATTGTGGTTACTAACAAAGAACATGCTTTTTCTCATTACTAAAAAACAAATGCTTAAGTTACTCTAAACTAGTATTAATAAAGTTCTTATACCTACTATAACTTACTAGCAAAAACATAACTAGCAAAATGCGTGATTTTATTAAGAAAATATGATCTGTAATTTAAAATCTTGAAAGAAATGTAAATTTTTGAAGCATTAAGTAAAACGTTGACTTAAATATTATAATTTACCTTAAAAAGCCATTGATGAGCGTTTTGAAACAGTGTTGACAAATGGATTAATAGAAAAAACTGAACCCAATGGGATCATTCATAATTTTTCCTTTACAAAACTCTTCAACTTCACCTATGCTTACTTAATATATAAATAAGTAAGACTGAAATCAAGTAAAACAACTTAAATCCGATACTTACTAACTTAACTATGATAATTGTGCTTATACAGGTCGAGTGATCGGTCTCAGAGAGGTGCGCGTAGTTAACGACAAAGTATCTATTTCCCGGCTCTTCGTTCGAGTTATATCTGGATTGCAACTGAATATTTCCCCGGACACCGCGATCGAAAATGGATACGTGTCTGAAACAACGGTGACTAGGCGTTTGACGGCACAATATCAAGTAAGATTCGAAAACTTTTACGTACATGTTCATACTTTTTTTTGGTATTTTTTCTTTTCATTCATATCCGCCATATTAGTTTTTTCACGACATATATAATGGAGTAAATAAGGTAAGGAAACAATAATTAATCTTTATCACTAGGAAAGATTAAATAAAGTATAATCGCGTATAACAACCACTCTCTGCCTATAGTTTTAATCGTAAGCAGATGTTCATTTATTTTCTAATAACCTGTGTGTTATCACTAAAAGTTTCGCTTAGCATTTTTTTAGACAACGCACCCTTTCCAACTTGCATTATTTAATATGTATAGATAAAGATATCTTTCATTAGTTTATTAAAAATAAAAAAGATAAGTTAACGATAAGAAAAGAAAAGATAACGGTAAGAAAATATGGCAGGTTAAAAAAAAGCTCCAAATAAGAATTGTTACTTAACTCTTTTATTTTTTGTATGTTAAGTTAAATTACTTTCAATTCGTGCATCCCTTTTCTTATTATTATTTTAGAAACAAGTATACATTTAGATTTTACAATTTATCAATTTCTGCAGTTTTACAAAAACCTTGCGGTTTATCCGTACACTGGCGTTCCACGTGTACACTCGGTAATACATAAAACCCAAATCGTACAATAAATGTGCGTAGTTTGGATTACAGTAGAGTGTGATTAACTCTGCAAAACCTGCGACGATGCACCAGGCAAAAAAAAACAAAAAAACAAGTTAACTAGAGTTTTATATTTGATTTGAGATTGCTCCATACTTACTATTTTATTCTTATGAACTACTTTTACGCAGGCAAAATGTTTTTGGAGAAATGTTATGGTTAATAATTGGCTGTACTGTACCTACTACTAAAATATTACTAAACCTAGCATGAAGAGTATTTAGCACTTTATGTCTGCAGACAGCCATAAAGAAACAAGCTATGAATTATATGGAGCATTACATGGCATCGTTCCGAAAATTTAACCACGTCTGCCAATGTGCTCAGTCATAATTTTCCGAGATTACTATATTTAGTGTGGTGTACTCAACTTATGTACGAGCTTCTACTCAAAGTAGAGTTGACCTACATTGTGTTTAATCTTTAACATTTAAACGGATGTCTTCTGTTTCTTTGTCTACCATACCATTTAAATATTCCTAGATTGACCTTTGTATAATCTTGGAAGCCCCGAAATATTTATAGATAGCTTTAGTAGATTTGTAAAGGTCAATCGCCAACTTTATCAGTAAGACCGAATGACTCACTAACGAAAATAATTATTATTTCAGGAGGGGTTACTGGATATTGATATAGAGTTTTCTGACACGACTCGAACGGCTTTGCGCGATGTTACGGTGTCAGATTATTACTTGTTAGTGGAAAGTTTGGACTCGGAAGTTGTAGCTTTCGCTCCGATGCTGGCTTCGCGACATCCGCGTGTTATTGCCGTTGGTGAAGGTATCTATTTTATGTCTATTTTACTGCCTGTAATGGGATTATTTAAGAAACATTTTGTTATTTATTTATTCGATTATACAGCCACAGCAGAGCAATCCATCCTGTCTGTTATCATGCACAGGATACTGTGGCTGCTACCTGGGACACTTTTATAGTGACACTGTCTTTTTGCGCATGATGGCATCGAAGCTATCTTTTCACGCTTCTACAATTATACCCGAAGCAACACCGAACCGCGGTTACTTCAACAGCTTCCTGAACGCATTACTGTATTGGAAGAAATAAAAATTGTAGTAAAGAACTCGAGTTTCATTCGCGGAGTTTAAGTTGAATTCGGCAATATGTTCTGACCCGTGTCGCGTTTTCGGAATGCTTTTCAATGAACGAAATGAATAATAACGATATTCACGATTCTACTTCTAGTGTTATGTTAACACCTTTTCAGGCAGTGGAGAACTTCTTCGAGTGACCCTTCTTACACCGGAACAATGTAGATCTGGCCCTCTGCGTAGAGTGGCACTACCTGGTAAAGGAGACGCGAAAACCCCTGCCAACATAAAGAACATACCGGGAGCCCTCGCGACTGCCGCTGCAAGTGTGGATGTAGACTTCAGTGGCAGTGATGCGCCGCAAAGACCAGACACACCGCAAAACGACGACATCATGGCCCGAGGGGGAGTTAGGACTGGCATGTCTGATTTAAGCGACGTTCTTAAAGGTAAGTTATTTGGAATATATAACATTGTTCTGCGCTTCATTGTGACGCAAAATAATCGCATGGTGATGAACTCAAAGGTCGAAGTAATTTTGATCGTTAATGACTTTTATGCGCTTCTTATTTATCTACATAAAATACTTAAGGCAGATATGTTTTCGAGACAGGTTTCTGTCTTACTGTTACTGTAACTTTAAAAGTTACAGAAAACCGAAGTAAATCTTTTCGTTAATTTACAGGTTTCTCTCCCTTCAAAGATGAAAATAATCACGAGCCAACAGTACAAGCGCAACAATACGGATCAATATTCAGAAGCAATTCGCTGCACCCAAGGCATCCCTCACAAAACAATATGTCAAAAGTTGAGATAGGTTTGTATGAAATTTTTCTGTTTACTATTGCCCACAACATTTAGTTTCTGTTTATGTTATGTTTATTACTCATAAATTGACGTTAAAGAATATGTTCAAACCTTTCATAACAAAACTATAGGGATTTTTTTGGAGGTCCGGTTATCTAGTTAAGGTATCAGAAAACCGCACTTATTAAAGATACCTGAACCGAAGTACATTATTAATGTATTGGTTAATTAATAAAAAGCTTGTTCTTCAAATTATTTGGGAGATAAAGGAATAATACCTCTAGTATTTTAGTACTAGATTAAAAAAAATTGCAATGGAACAAGCAGATTAACGTTTACTTCACGCTCACCAGTAACTTATTTCGCGCTTGAAACATCGCTAAGCGTCCTTAGGTTTCAACCATTATGAACAGATTTTTTCAAAAATAACCTAAATGTATGCCAAAATGTAGTAAAATGATTAGACGAAATAAAGCAAGCTGTTAAATTGTGCTGTTTCCAACTTGCAGGCATGTTCGTTCTACTGGGGGCATTTTGCTTGGCCATTGTGGTAAGTTTATATTTTTTTTTGTGAAAAGGTGTGTTATTGAAACCTGCCATATTTATATATGGCAGCTACCCGAGCGTTGAATATAGATAGTCTCGATTTTATAGTTATATAAGATCTTGGAGATAACCTTTTGTTAAACGGCAATTGTTTTTGTCATTCTGTCGATTTTGGAATAAATTTTGTTTTTATTACTAAATAATCAATGTAACTATGTAATGTAGTACCTAACCACTATTTAAATGCCTATAAATATTATAGTCATTCAACTACTATAGATATCTAATATTCGAAATCTTATATTGAAGATCAGATATCAGATCAGTTGATAGTTAGGTCTTTATTGCACACTAATTAGTTAAAATAATTCATCACAGGACACTACGTACACATTGGTATACAAAGGCGGTCTTATTGCTTAAACAATCTCTTCAGGAAAGTAATACATTCACGTACTACAAGTAACAGATTTGCATCTTATATGATTCTGTAATGTCCCTATCATGTTCTTTCGCAGGTGTTCGTAGTGTCTTGCGTAGTTTACGCATATCGACTCAAACCGGCCAACGCTGAAACCATCAATGGCAACCCAAGAACGATGCCGGCAGTGGTCGAAGGCGGACGTATGCAAGTGGCTGGTCTCGTGGGAACAACCCTCGGCCTTGCTAAGGACAAACCCCCTAGGGAGTCCACCACTAACGCTCACGACTGGGTGTGGCTGGGTAAGACTACCTTAATGATCATTGTTAGGACGAAATTCCTTATAGTTAACTTTCACGCGATCGAATGAGCAGAAAATATCTCTGTCGCTAGACACGCTATTTTTTTTTTGTCGTGGTGGCAGGACGAGGTTTATTTATATATTTATTTTACGTTTCATATTGTGTACACAAACCCAGTTTGGTTGTTGTAACTTGGTCTGGAATCGACTGTAGTAGAGAGACAGATTTCATTTATTTTTACTTGCATCGTTTAAAAAATCGTTTTCTGTGTAATAACATTTCTCCAATAAGAAATTCTTTAATACTTCTTTAAAATTCATCTTCTTTTTCTATGTTTCGAATGCAGACTGGCAGACTATTATATATTTTTACAGACATTACGTAAGGACTAGAGGTGTGGTGTTTTAGTCGTAGTTTTGATGGGTGGGAGTTAGTGTTAGCATATTTTTGGGGTTATGTTGGAGATTCCAGTCCTCTATGGGGCATATTATCTTATTCCATAGAAGTACGTGCTAATACTTATTACATTTCTTTAAACGTCGGAAATTATACCTTTTTCAGGTAGAGCCACTATCGAGAGAAATGGAACCCGCCATCCCGCCAACAGAAACTCGACACAGCCAACCGACAACGGCAACAACAACCAAGAGATGAGGATCACGGCCAACCCTCTCAACTACAACTACGTCGATCCGGACGACGCCATCCGGGAGAACGGAAACGTCATGGTGACCAGCTTCGACAACCCCAACTCCATCGAGCTGCCATCGCAGAGCGAGAAACGGGACCGCGTCATCGATACCACCACTTACTGCAAGAAGCCCGCAAGGCAGCACAATCGTCAAAACTCCGGAGACGGTCATTGGCAGTAAGATTATCATTGTCATCATTAGTTGCATCCCTCACAGCAGCCATTCGAACATTGTGAATTGTGATACGTTTTACATGTGGTATTGGAATCGACATTAGATTTTAATTTATACCTTCTGCTATTTCAGGATGGATACAAGCAACGAGGACGACTACCGACCCCCCGTACCTCCCCATAGGAACACTTCAACGCCACAACCTCAAGTCCCTGTGCCACCTCGAAATACCAAAGTGAGAAACATTTCAGACATGATTTTTCTTCACTTGATTCACTTTATACGCCGTTTGTAAACGATGTCTTTCTACGCAGATTTTATCAGAGACCGTCATGCCTCCTACTAGACGAAGCCACTCCAGGAATCACCATAAGAAACACGATCGCGAACATGACTCCAAACGATCTCCGGAAAATGGTCGACGCCCAGACCGGTAAATATTTGACTTCTGTTTACATCACTAATAAAAACCACTATAAAAGACACTAGTAGATATAAAATATAAAATAAATCTTGTGGTACTTCTTCTTCTTATTCGTTCACTCTTGGCAGAGTGGTCGTAGTTATTATTTGGCCTTCACAGCAGCTCTTACGATCTCCTTCCAGCGATTTCTGTTGGTAACATAACGGGAGCACTCGGAGATCGATAAATCTGTAGCGGAACGGATTGAGTCCGTCCACCTAGTAGACCGGGGACCGGTCGAACGTCATATTTAACACAAATCTCTTAACTTGATTGACATGTCTAAACTCCCCTTTCACAGGGAACATTGTGAAATCGACTTCACTAGTGTTTAGTGTTGGTAGTGATATTGACACTTCACAAATTTAGCCTATCATAGATGATGTTCACAATTTGTGTTTCCCTTTGCAGAATTATTGATTTAAACAAAGTCGAACAACCGTACATGACGAGCCGCGATATTATGGATCAATATAAACGCGACTCATACTCCCTACAATTACGAGATGAATTTGACGACAACCCAGTTGAAAAGCTTACCAATAAAGACGACTGCGCCCGCCTGTTCGAATTTGACAATGACGCTCCACTTATCATGGAAAAGAAGGACTATAGAGAAATCATTGGCCTCAATAGAGGAACTGACGACTCCCGGCGCACATTTGTTAAACCGGAAAGCCCCGACTACATGCACGATTCAGGAATTGGTAAAAACATTTTGTCACATTTATGTCCTTTAATAAATGTAGGGTTCTTTAATTTGAATCAACAGCCCTCAGGCATGTTATTATCGGTTCATTATATCGGAAGTGTTTGTGCGACATATGTTTAAAGTAAATCTTAAATAAGGCGGTGACGAACATAATCACGACGCAATAAAAGTATAACTTGCGGTTTTGTCATGCGATTTCTGATCATAGAACATTTTATATACGATCTTACACACTTATAAAAACACAGCTGTTTGGTAAACATCAGGATGCATTTTTGTATTAACACATCCGACATATTTACTCGACGATATGAACTCGTTTTTTCTTTAGGCGCATTGTTATCTATCGATTATATCGAGCCCTTTAATATATGTACATTTGAACAGTGTCTACATGTATTTCATATTGCTACAGGATTACCAGAAGTGCAAATGCGACATAAGAACAAGAATAAGGAATCCAACAACGCTAAAGGTGATTTCGTCGAGCTGTCTACCCAAACCAAAGGTGCGGTATATCTTTCAAACGGTTATTTAAATACGCTAGGTATTCTTCATCTTCATGATAGTTGAGTATCATTCTTATCTTCCCTTCTTATTGCTAATCAAGCAATCAAAATCTTAATCTTTATAGGATTGCAATCTAAAATGCGGGTACGTTAGCTATTAGTGTAACTTTTCTGGTGCGTACAATTGTACGCACTCTGGAAGAACTGTAATGTGTGGTTTATATATAAATGGTAAACAGGTTTTAAAACAGGTAAAAAATGCAGATATTTCACTCTTTTTACTCGGATTACAGAAAATTGAGCTTAACGTTTATTATATATCAGAGATTTTAATTAAACTATACGAGTATATAGGGCACACATACCGTCTGCCGCCCATAATGCCAATCGTAGGGAGATGTTCCTGTTCATGTTCCTGTGTGATCTTGTGTAAGTTAAATAATTATGAGTAAATAGATTCAACTAACTACCTACGAGGAAAAATTGAGGTAGAGTGAACTAACTTACCTACGTTTTTACCTCGAGTTTTATGCTCGGGTATAAGAATACATGTTCTGACCCATAATTATGGTGCAGACCCGCTAAGGCACATCTATATATTTATCCATATACTAATAAAATATGTATAATGGTAAACGGTTGCACACATTATATATATTTTTTTTATTCTTTCAAATGTATGTAATATAATCAAATAAACGATGACAGAGACAGTTCTGTGTACAACTATATACCAGCTATACGTCGTTTTTTATTAAAGCCGTTTTACTAGTTAAGATTAGTTAAGATAATTAGCATAAGTTAGTTAAGGTAAGGTAGCATAGTTAAGATGCTTTATCGGGATCGTTTTTCGCAATCAGGAGGAAGTTCCCCGGAGGTGAAGCGCGCCACGATAGTCGGCAACCCAATGTACTCGCGCGCGCCCGCCGGAGAGATACGCAGCGACGCGCCCGTCGAGGCGCTCGGTCTAGACGACCTGCACATGGACTACGACCAAATCATGCACTATTTCCACAACCTCAAGGTATAAATCGCCACACACCGTCCCACCATGCTTCTAGTGTAGACGTTGCTGTGTCGCTTGCATCGATACTCGAGCACCGGGCACGGCGCGACCTTCTATCATATCCCTTCTCGTATTTCGATGTTCGATATACTTCTCTTATGAATGATAGAGCCTGAATTTTGATGCATTTAATAAGAAACTTAGCTTAGTGTTTTATATGAATGCGTTTTATACAATTATACAATATAACGTACAGTATTATAGCCCTATAGGTAGGTACCTATGTATATGACTTCCCGTCGTGTTTGTTAGGTTTTGCCTTAAAGCAGCAATTCAAATTCGTAGGCCTTCTTTACACAGATCACTATTTCCGATTTAACCATTCATTGTTTTCTCATCAAGTAGAAAGTTAGCAAGCTATATCTTCTCACTAGCATTTAGATTAAATAGAATCTCACAGCATTCCATTATAGACATTGCTGCAGAAATCTGACTGACGTCTATTTTCAAATTTTTCGCAGGAGTCGAACGCCTGAGTAGAGCAGATCATTGCAAAGATCCGGCAGATATTGTCTACGTTTAAATATCAGCATATCACCAAAGCTCCTCCAATCGACGTATTCAATGCACCCACTGATTCAGCCGGGGCAGCCGGGCTCGGGGATAGTACTATTGACACTCGCAACAACAACAAACGCTCCAACTACGATTCGCACGTATACGAAAACGTACACAACTGTGACGAAGTCGCACCGACGCAAGTGCTCTGCGACTCGATTGCCCACAAAAACACTTTCATGAAAAGGCAATTGACGTACCTGTTGGAGCATTTGAGCGAACCTTACGAATAAAGTTGTTAAGAGTCAAAGTATTATCCTTAAACAATATGTGTCCAAATTTGGATCCTTGCAGTGATCGAAAACGAAATATAAACGATGTAACTTTTATACTTAACTATTTTAGCCTTAAACGTATTTAATCTAGTCATCAACAAGTGCACACAGTTAAATTAAAAAAAACTATTAATCGTGTGCAAGTAGTGAATTAATACTCACATGTCAATGAATATAATACTGTAGATAATAAATTATGCGCGTTGGTTTTATCTGTAAATTTATAATGTAAACTTCTTGTTCACTGTCTTATAAAATCATCAGAGCGATATTATATCTACCTACCTATATACTTACCAGTCATTTTGTCTTCACCACCTTAAATTATCCCAATATAAAATTATATTAATTATTAATTACTTCGCATTTGTCCTAGGAATGTAAATATTTTCCACTAGACAGTAAAAACGCTACCTCACTTATATATTATGTCTTAGCTTAGCCAATATCTATATCGCAAGCAAAATGTACAATTTGAGCTAGTACCTAATACTAATATTGTTAACAATTTTTAATTCTACCCCAACTTATTACGTTCGTATTGTCCAGTTTATGTTTTTTCCTCGATAATTATTTATAGATATTAAGACTGCAACATGCCAGTGTTTAGAGTAACTACTAATTTATTTGATAGTTAGTGATTACCTACATAGCATAAGACAGAACTAGTCAAATATTTTAACTATGGGCTAATAATTTGCTCAAGAATATATTACAGTTAAAGCGATTACAATATGCCAGATTGTTAATATATTTCTTTTTACGTTCCTTATTTTATACCACCGTATTGAGGACTGGTGTTATAACTTTAGTTTAGTAAGCCACTGTTTAGCACTCGGCCTATAACAAATATAAAGTGTTCAAAAACTACAGAATGACGGCCTTGTTGATATTTGTAGCCATATCACACATATGGTTTAAATGAAAGGCTAATTAAATGTAATAATGTGATAAACGACTGCTAAGATTAATTTGACGCAGTCGACTTTATAAATAAAAAAGTCATATCATATGAAATCTAGCGCTTGTATAATAATATATGTAGACACTATTATTAATTTATTGAAAAATGTACATTGCATTTACTTGTAAGTTAGTTTTTTAGGCTTTGTAAATATTGTTATGACGTTATATAATTTATAGTTACATATGTGGAGATCGGACGGCGGAAATAGTAAATAAATGTGGTAGAGTCGCTTAACATACAGTCAAAGGAGTAGATGCACTCAATTATGGCAACATATTACGTGTCTGTTACAAATGTACACTAAATAGTAAATGTTTTGATCCTGTAATTGTGTATTAATGTGACCCTGAATATATTACTTATTATAACATAGAGAAAGAATGGTTATCGGCGTAATCAAATAGTGAAAATAATTTATTAAGAGAGTGGGTTAAGCTGGGCAGTGAATATATGTAATGTGTCGAGGATGTTAAATGTTTACTGTTCGACTTCACCTGTGCCGTTAATATAAGATTTGTGTGCACGCAATCGTGCAGTCGTTGTCGAATATCGAAACACTAATGTCATACGTAAATTGAAACGTATCTACCTAGTTTTAAAACTCAAATTCATCCACACGTCCATCGCCAGCTCAAGACAGTAAAGTACGGAAATTGCGACTATTCTTGAGACATAAATAACCATTTTACTTTGACGTTATAGTGTTTCGATACTCGAAAGCCACTGCTCCATTTCGCGTATGCAAATCTTATACTACTGGAAAATCTATCGTAAAACTATATACTCCATAACATTGCAGATTTATAGGGTGTTGTTTGGCTTTTGTCGTTAGGTTAGAGACGAGTCACTGGACACGGAAGTAATTTATGCTGTAGTATTTGTTACTGTAACACTTGTTTTTTGTTGAGTTATGCCGTATATTAATATAATAAAAGAGGAGTTTATGAATTAAAAAATTATGCTACAAAATTTATACATGTATGCAAAATGAGGCTTGTCACCGAAATCCTTTCATAAGATGTCAAATATAATAAAACAATATTAAAAACGAGTGCAGTAATTATTTCGTTATATACATATTACAGTGTACACCCATTATCGCTCGTCGACTGATCATCAATAATATAAGATAATATATTCTCCTCTTAAATGAGTTGCGCTTATAAGCACTAAAGAGAGAATTCGAAACTCAAAATCCGACTCAAATTATAAAGGCAGCACTATGTTTTCATTCGTTAGTTAAAGTCGAGTCATAATGACATGGAAACACCGAGTCGATTTTATTTCAATCCGCTTCGCCTCTGGCGCAAATGATGGTAAGTGAACTATGACGTAGTCTGAGATGAAAACACCCGGATGGGTTATGATAGTTAATGAAAGTTGAAACCGTAATGGATCCACGCAGTATCTTAGCGGAACGTTTTGACACTTGGCCGTAAAGCATCCTCGATAGTGGTAAGTATATGTATAGCTGCGGCTACCTACCAGACCTGATCGATAAGATAATTTAGGAACACAATACAACTGCATTAGTTGTGTTGTCTACCGCTGGCTGGGTTATGGTCGAGTGCACGAGTGTTCCTGTGACCCAGTTACCAGGCGACGCGAAGGAGCATCGCTGGGTTTTAGTGGGTATTCTGGTCGCCAGGCTGGCCGCCGGGGAGTCCCACATATCCGCAGACGTCGCAGCCTTGCCTGAGTCGCTTCCGACGGGGTCGAAAAAAAAAGTTGTATTGTCTAAAACCATTTTATCCCAGTGCAAGAATTTGAAGAAGCAGTTCTTCAAATCCTCTCAATCTAAGTATGAATAAATAGGCTGAATATTTTATTTTCCGCTACAGAATAACACAAATGCTAATGAATATATAGACTGAATATTTATTTTCCACCACGGAATAACACAAATGCTAATTCAATTAATAATATTTTGGCCTACAAAATCACCTTTTACTTTACCCATTTTCACTCGACTAACATCTTATAAACAGCATAATTTTTACAAAGAAGTGTAATGATTTGCACAAGCCAATCAGATGATTAAAAGAAAAAGGTTACTTGAGAGGTTGATATCAAATGTGATATATTCTCTTTGATCCCGGTTGATAGCTTGTCAACGTGACACGTTAAAGATCATCCATTATCATGATTATAAACACATTACCAGACCACTACTGGCCATGGATGTTCTCTCAAAATGAAACGGGCTTAGGCTGTAGGCCACAATTCTGGACAATTTGGATTGGTACTTTGATAGGGCGGTTGATTGGACTTCAAACGCGTCGGAGCACACTGCCCTAGTATATCGTATCCGGCTGACTAAATAATGATACACAACATTGTGAGCCTCAGCCTCCAGTGCAATTCCTTCAGAAAAATCTTGAAATTACAACTATCCAATCTGCCTTTCGGAGTTTCTCAATATTTATGTACTACCGCTGATATGTCGCTATCCAATAAAGCCTGCAGTTGAATACCTTTGGTTTATTATTTTTTTATGAATTTCGCGTTATATTATATTTATTTAATATATTAGGCATGCTGTAGTTACCTCTAAATTGATTTATATGTATATCCTAGCACTTAAGGTTTTTAAAATGTTTATTTTTTTTACATATAAATCTGTTGGTGGCGCTTTGGATAAATAAATAAATTAATAAATAAATATTCGTATGAATTAACATCATGCTACGTGTGTCCCGTTAGTTCTGTTAATCTGCCCTTAGGCGGAGCTTGTAGAGAATCAATTAATAAACAGATAATAGAATAAATGGTATACCTATCTTTTACTAAATTATATTGCAAAAAAAATCCACAAATTGCAGCTTCTTAAAATATTAAATTAATTTAAAATATTCAAGAAAGTACATCATATTACGTTTCAGTTGTTTTTATAAATAAATAAGACATTTCTAATTTTTATCTACTTTATTACTTGTACCAATTAATTTATTCATAATAATATTTACCTACCTAAACATATTTGCCATACCATCTATGGTCATATCTTGATAGGTATCTGTGACATCCATTCATGTTGTTCTGCATTATGTACTTTAGCGTATATTTGTTTTGATTGTTTTCTTCCCTCCATTTCTCATCTGCTGCCTTTTTGTCCATAATTTCCTGTGACACTGGCTCAGCTTGAAATGGCAATCTTTCTGCTATAATCCTTAACATATCATAAACCTGCAAACAGAGGTGTTTTCTTTTAAAGCACATCAATAACCCAGTACTGGCCACTACAAGTGACGTGACTCAGAATAAGAAGGGCCATAGGGTAAAACACTGTAACCAATTATTGTTGCACTTTGAATCACAATATTAATTATGGTTATGAAACAACTTTAAACATTATGGTGAACTCTCAATCAAGCAGATTCCTCACAATGTTTTCCTTCACTATTAGAACTAGTTGTATACTTTTAATTACTAAACTGTAAACACTCATTACTCTAAAAAATTAGAGGTGTGCTCAGGGAGTTGAAATCAGACAGAGGTCTTAACCAGTAGGTTACCACCTCTTGCTACTTAAACACTAACATTTTTAAATTACATATACCTTACATCACGCTCACATTAATATAAATTATAAATTCCAAACAATTATGTCTTCAATTCATCAGAAGGGCATTAAAATTGTACAGTAAAATCAATAATGAAATGCTAAGGAATCTAAGTAGTAGTAAGTAGTATAATCTAAATACAATAACATACCTCAGCATATTCACACTTTCCAGCAATTTCAAGTATAATTCTTCCAGATTTGATAGGTGTGACATAATGGTCAATTGCCCCCTTTCCTCCACCCATACGCTGGCCCTGGCCTTTTTTAGTGACAGGCTGCCATGGGGGATCAACTCTCCATATAGCATACATCCTTTTCATGTCTAACCGCCTTGCCACTTGAAGACGTGCCATTTCAAAATGTTCATGACGTAATCTACCTCCAGTTGTAGCCTGTAATTTATTAGAACAAATTCGGACATTTCGACGACCTCCGTGGCGCAGCGCGCGCGCTGTCGGATTATAAACTTGGAGGTCCTGGGTTCGCTTCCCGGCTCGAGTCTAGTCTGGTGAGACTTCGGCTGTGGCTAGTTACCACCCTACCGACAAAGACGTGTCGCCAAGCGATTTAGCGTTCCGGCACGATGTCGCGTAGAAACCAATTAGGAGTGTGGGTTTACCATACCCCTAACAGGTTAGCCCGCTACCATCTTAGACTGCACCATCACTTACCATCAGGTGGGATTGCCGTCAAGGGCTAACTTGTAGTGGATATAATAAAAATAAAAAAACATTTACATACTATTGAAAATAAATAAAATGTTAATTGAGGATCAAACTAAAGCAACTAGGGTTCAGTTTGTTTGAAGAAAATTTCATAATCATTTCAATAGATAGACATCCACTACTGGACTTAACTTCTCCACAACTGGTCTTTCATTGGAACTCACAAAGTCAACTGTCTCTGGCCCCTTGTTCCTAGGAGCTTACTTTTCCAGATTATTTTTATGCAGTCTGTATTGTTGGTCAACCAACAGCCATAACCACTGTAGTATGAATTGTAACACTTTGGGTCCCCAAACTCTAACGGCTCTCGGACCAATGTGCCCCAACAATTACTACATTCGGTTTGCAACTTACTGCAGTATGTAAGTTTTGAGTTAATTTACTGAATAACACCAGTGAAATAGATAGCTTACATCTTGGAAGCCTGACACTTTGACCTATTAATTACTTATTTATATTGATGCAAGCTACAATGAGCAATGATAAAACTTAAAGACTTAACTACACTTACTATTTTGAAGAAAAATTAAAAGGTTGACAAGTTGGCATACCAAAATATTCTACATAGATACCCTAAAGACCTATACTTAATCCCGGACAAGTTTGAACAAAGTTTTAAGCTAATCATTTTTAGCTGTAACTTTTTCAGAGTAAGTACATGGTGAAACAGCCAAGATGGTGATGAAGGAAAACATTATATATGTATGCAATTATGACAGCACAAAAAAATCAACTCCATTAAAGCAAATGTTCTAAAGTTGAGTTTGGCTGAATCTAGGTTTAACATTGTGCTCTTAAGCATCATAGGATCTGGTCACTATCTACTGATTATAAGTTATAGTATCAATCAGTTGCTACCAAGACCCACAAGTTTGTAACTTAACTTCACCAATAAGTATTAAGGTGGCATAAACAGTCTTAGCTAAATTTACCCTTTCCATGAAAAAGTAAGCTCTGTAACCAACTTAGAAGCATAAATTAGGCTGATGATAGTTTATGGACAAACAGTATGTTAGTGTTACTTACTACTATACCATATTGCTTTAGCTGCAAAGCATTATGCAGATTTTCTGGACCTCTCATGTAACGCAGACGCTTTTGCATCTTTGGTGGTTTCAAGTTAGGAGGATAGAGAGGAACCTTGTCAAATATTCTAAGTCTGGGACGTTCGGGAATTTCAATGTCTGTAAATAACATAGATAATTTTCATTGCTTCCTTAATAATAAATTAATATATATACTACACTACCAATTATTAATATTTTAAATTGTCATGTGTAAAATGTCTAAAGAAATTAAATAGAACTTACGGTCATAATTCTTTGGTGGAGGAAAATATTTAATACCAGAATTCATTGTGAACTGGAATTTTCTTGGGCACAGTATTCCTAAAAAAAGGAAGATTTTTGTTTTAATCAAGCAATATATAAAAATTGAATGGATTTTATTACTTACCTATGGATAGTCTGCATGTCCTCGATAACATATTGTTAGAAAAAGTGTAATAATATAAGAACTATTTATATTTTATAGATAGATACAATAAACCTTAATATTTACAGGTTTTCCTTTTCTTAGGTTATGTTTTGATTTTTAATAGATGACTTATGGTATAGTACAATATTCTGTAGTCTGTGGTACATATTCCGGATGGAATAATTTTTATGTTTGTATCATCTTTGTTGGTCAACAGTGTTATTATTATTAGTTATTAAGATACATTATTTTACGGATTAAAAGTTCAATGATGTTATTTTACTGCTCCTAATAGAAGTCCGACTGTTGTAATGTAGGTACTAAGTTTGACTATAAGTACTTAGTGAGATGAACACACATACACTTACACAAATACAAGCAAACAGTTAACAAAAAAAAAATGTGAAAATTCCAGCAAAAACTAAATGTTTTTTTCTTTATTACAATATATTCCTAGGATATACATGTCCCTTGTCTATGCACCTTATCTAACCTGTAATGTCCACAAAGAGGAAAGTTGGCAAATCAGCGGCGGGAACTTCAAGCGGGTAAATGGATAGCTATTTCACATTGCCAAGACAACTGCAAGGACAAACAAAAATATTTTACTTAGTAACTAATGAATAAGAATGCAATACCGTATTATGTTACGTTTTCAAAAGTGTTTATTCATCAACTTTTATCTCTATATTGTTTGGATTTTTACTATTGGATTTTTCCTATACTATAAGGTAATTAGCAAAAAAAAAAGACGGGTTGCACTCCGTGAGTGCCGGCAGAAGTGAAAACTTGATTATTAACGTTGAGCATGTTTGATATTTTGGAATGGTTAGGGAATAATTTTGCACCAATTGCTTTATCAGTATAAAAGTACTATCATTTATGTGGTAGAATACAATATTCATTTATTGCGCTATCGTACACAAACATGACAATTTATATTACATTAAAAATTTAACACTTTAAAACTATTACAATTATTTTACATTAAAAAGTTTATCTATATCAATTTCCATATTTTAAGCACTTTACATTCACGAATTTTACGAATACACAACAATGTGATCACTACACGGACGGTCGAGCCATCAGCTGTCACCATCCATGGATGCGCGTGGCACGCTGTAACATACACGAACATTCGCGCAAGCGCTAGAGATGAGGCGTATATACTAGAACAGATACGGGGACTAGGTATTTATCGATACTAGATCGCACCTGTTACCAACTTTTAAAATACTCGATCCACCTAGTCCCAGAGAGGCTAATATGTTCCTTGGGCTAGGTAGTACTTGTGGTCTGTGGTACTTATAATGACGCGGCACCCGTGGCCCATTCGAAACGTGTCATTAGAATTTGAACCATATTTCGATACATAAATAACACGACGCTCACTCTTTTTACCTTGAAATATGGTTCAAATTCAAATGACTGACACAAGAATTATTTAGGCAAACACGTGCGTGTCGCGTTAGTTTTAATCTTATTCCTTTTTTAAACTATACGACTCTGCGATCTTTCTATCTTTGTCTGTCACTTGTCTTATTTGACACTAGTCGGGACTTTATCAAATACTAAATAGTATCGACTAGTCTCTATTTTTGTGATCTGGACTCAAGAGTATCAAGTACGGTACGGACTCGTGCAAGCCGCGCTCGCCGTATTGATACCTACTCGACGACGTCGTAATCTGTTACGCGCATCGGACATATTAATCGGTTTTCAACTTTTCATAAAGTTTTGTAATGTGGTTAAAGAACTTTGTTAATAAGACATTAAAGTGTTTATTGTTTTAAAAAAATTATTGTATTGTAGATATAAGATTAAAAAAAAAAATTAAAAAATCTGATTATTCAGAAAACAGCAAAAACACCAAAATAAAAACGAAAAATAAAATGAATTGTAATCTTATAAATACGCCAACAATGTCGATAAATCTTCACGTTGACAGTCTTAAGCCTGTAGTGCGTACGTACGTATCTACACGTTACTACTACACGTACTATGTACTTTAAATACACGTACTTTATGGACTAGGTGGAACAGGTATTTGGATCGAGTATTTCTACGGAATTGGACTAGGTGCACCTAGTACAAAATTTACCTAGTACGACTCATCCCTAGCAAGCGCCCTGCGCTGCCTAAACGAAACAGTAGGCCCAGGCATACATTTTCGCCGCGCCGTAGAGAGGGGATAGCTGTCTACTCTCCATCCGTCTTACGCTTTTTCGATCAGGTCACGTGTCCTGACGCGAGTTTAAGATTTTATACCCATTACAGAAAAAGTGCTCAACGCCGCTAAAGAAGTTTTCACTTCAAATATACGTATCTTATGAATATGAGGTGTCCATTATGAGATACGAATAGCCATAATAATTATATAACTAATTTTATATTGATATATTATTTTTTACGCGCCAACGAATAGGTGTTAATTGTAATACTAACGACTTTAAGTATTGATGGTGCCTCAGTCGATATAGGTTGATTTTTGAAGTGAAAACTTCTTTAGCGGCGTTGAGCACTTTTTCTGTAATGGGTATAAAATCTTAAACTCGCGTCAGGACACGTGACCTGATCGAAAAAGCGTAAGACGGATGGAGCGTAGACAGCTATCCCCTCTCTACGGCGCGGCGAAAATGTATGCCTGGGCCTACTGTTTCGTTTAGGCAGCGCAGGGCGCTTGCGCGAATGTTCGTGTATGTTACAGCGTGCCACGCGCATCCATGGATAGTTCTGGTAATGATGATGGTGAAAAAGTCGTTGAAATTATGGATGAAAGTTGATTTTTCGGAGAGATAAACTTTTTAATGTAAAATAATTGTAATAGTTTTAAAGTGTTAAATTTTTAATGTAATATAAATTGTCATGTTTGTGTACGATAGCGCAATAAATGAATATTGTATTCTACCACATAAATGATAGAACTTTTATACTGATAAAGCAATTGGTGCAAAATTATTCCCTAACCATTCCAAAATATCAAACATGCTCAACGTTAATAATCAAGTTTTCACTTCTGCCGGCACTCCCGGAGTGCAACCCGTCTTTTTTTTCTACTCATCAGGAATACTCTTTTCTTTAAAATTAAACCGAATGCGCTTAGTGGATCACGGGATATCCCTACCTCCATACTCGTTCGACTTCCGACTTTGTGATTAATGGGATGTTGTTATAGACAGGTACTATAAAGAAGTAAAGGCAAGCCGCAAGAGTGCTACTATTTTAATTTAAGGGCTTTTCCCCAAGGCCCGTTTTACTTATATACATAGAATTCTTCCATATTCGCCGACGATATTTGAATATCTACGTTCTAAATGGTATTATTTTCTCGTAGATTGGAAAACTTGGCCACCTGTCAAAATACTTATCAATAACCGTGTTTACCCTACTGTCTGTAATAGAATCAGTTAGGCTCTATCTCGGACATTATGGAAATTTATCCTGCAGGGTAAGTTTATAAATCGTCTATTTTTATTAACTATAAGTATATTGTATAAGCACCGGAGAAGGTGGAGAGCTTATATTTGGATGTGTGTGTAGGCATTTTACCTAGACCAATCACAGAAAAAACAACCTAGTAGGTAGCTAATAGAATATGTAAGTATATTAATTTATATGAGGAGTAATAGGCTAGCATGGTATGGTCATATAATGAAGTGATGTCACCAAAAGAATGGTATATATGAACGTGGAAGGGCAAAAGACTAGAGGAAGACCAAAGAGATGAATGGATTATGTAAGAGAGGATATGCGGATAAAAGGTGTGGGTAGTGAGGTGACGGCTGTTAGAAGTGAGTAGAAGAAGAACACGTGTTGTGCCGACCCCACATAATGTGGGATAAGGGCAAGAGAAAGAAGATAACAAATAGATTACGTATATAAAGATCCAACCATACTGGGCGGAACTGCACGATACATCTGAATATTCTAAATAATAATCAATCAATCATATACTTTATTTAAATTATATCCTGTAAAAGGCACTTTCGGTGCGTCAATTAGGTACGTAGTAGTGACTTGATGATGATAACTATACTATTTTGTTTCAGGTCCCCGAGCTGGCTGGATTCCTAATGTTGACAATATTAATGCAAATGCCTCTTATTACTTTTTTTCTCTTTAATCCGTATTTAGAAAATACGCCCACAGAAATCATCTTACATGCAGGATTATGGACAATAACAATTTTTGAAATGGTTTTCTGCTTTATGGCTTTGAAACAAGCATCGTCTGTTGCAAAATCTATATATTTTACTCATTCAAAAAATGCAAGCACCAAACAATAAAATTTGTTTCGTTTCATTGTGTTTATTATCTGTATTTGAGTATTTATTATAGAGCCCCGATCTTTTTAAAAAATTCGCAAGCACATTCTTAAAACCACATGGCATTAGTATTAGTACCCGTGAGTTAAAAATTACGGTTGACAATTAACTTACAGAATCAGAGACTTTAAATGTATCATTATGAAAATAAATAATACTATACCATAATTGATATGTAAAGTATGTATGGAAAAATTCGTTTTAATAAAAACACATCGAGCTCTATATAATTATAGGTTTTCAATAGGTAGTAGTTTCGCGCACTCTGTTTCTTATATTGCAAAAAAAAATGTATTTTTTACTGTAAAATATTAAGTGTTCACGAAAATATTCTTTGACTCAAGAAGTTATATTTTAAGTGTTTAAAATATAACTTTTTAAATTCCCTTCGACATGACGATGAGACGTATGGACAAATAGAAATTAATTATGATTTCCTATATATATTTTTTCGTATTTGGCAATGGTACTATAAAAAATAAAATAGGTAGTTTTTTTTATCATTTATTTACGTTAAAGCTTCCTCACATTGGTAAATCTTACACTGATAATACAATGGTTCACACAATTTTATTATAATTTCTCTGCGATTAAGTCTATTCAAATTCAAATTTTCTTAAAAAATATGATCAGTGTTTAGTGTTTCCAAAAATATAACATTTTAAATATTTTATTAAATAATACTTTTTCAATTGAAACATAATTTACAAGCACTTTGGTATTTCTATTAACTACTTATAATATCACAAAATAATTTAAATATAATTTCATCTTATGTCAGGATTTAAGGAAACCAATACTGTTTTGAAGTTTAATAGGCTTATTAATGAGAGCACCACTGAATCTATTGCCAATTCTCTAATACTATACTATAATATAATAGAATTAAATATGAATATACTGACTGTATAGGTAATAAATATTATGTGGGTACGTAACCTATATTTTTAATAAACACAAATTATAAACAATTTTTAGGTGTGTTTGTTCACCAGTATAATATTCTTAATTCATAAAATTATATTCGGTACATCTGATGTAAACCACGAAATATTAATAATATAACTATCTTTTTTAAATTACGTGTACCTATTTAATTTAACATTTTTGCTCAGTTGGTCACTCTATAGCAATAAAAAAGCATGTCCATCACCACATCGAACCAACTACATTTCACCTTTTCTTTCATGTTGGTTCCAAGATGTATGCTAATATTATATAATAGTAATACTTTATGAAAAATAATAGAAGATATTCAAATACAAGTCTATATACAATACGCGGGAGTTTAAACGAATGCTTTCCTGAAAAAGCCCGATCGAATGGACAATGTAACTTCAAAATGGTGTTATAAATAGTTTTGTTTAGTACTTAACTCCAATATATAACAAAAGATCATGTTAACTTACTAAAAATGTTATGATTTTGCGCATATTAAATGTCAAAAAATTAATCGTCATATTTTTTTTTTGTTTAAAAATGTTTAAATGTCTTGTACATTTTCAGAATTCAGACGTCACTAAGTTACAAAAGCATTATTACAGGCGGTCGGACTATCGGCACTTAATCTAAACACGTACATTATATTTGTAAATACATATCCAGTCATCACCAGTCCATCACGCTATTTTTATTGTTTGCCTTTACGGCTTAAGATTCTAGCCCTATTATTTCCAAACTACCCACTTTCAGGCCAGCCTTTTGATTAGATTAGTCAGTAAAATTCATCATCATCAGTATGTAAATTGACATGCCACTACAGATTTACATCGCGCGTAGTTAGGTTCTTAATGAAAATAGGATAAATGGGTTGGCAAAGCGTTGCCTACTTTACAGGATTTCTTTTTTATTCTGAAAAAATTCTAAAACTGTATCTGTTGGTAATTTCAAAACCAAAGAAAAAAGTTTTTTAAAACAAAATATAAATAGGTATGTCATTTAGATCTAAAGGTTAATAAAGTTATATAAATAAATAATAAACGAAATAATATTTTAAATTTTAACACTAAATATAACCATTAGATTGATTTCTTATGATTGTAGCCAAGTCACATTGAATCTTGTAAAATATTATGTTCCAAGAAAAATTCGTCAATTTTGCTCCTCACCGAATTCAAAGTAGTATTAAAACTTATTAGCCTCGTTTCAAATGCCTGGTTATTTTCAACCTCAAAAGATTTCATTATCTGGGGCAGTGTAGGTGACATTCTACAAATAAGCTGAAATGTAAAATAAAATGTGAGTAATGGTTGTTATTTATACATGTAGATAAATATAATGTTAGTTGTTTCTCTATAGTATTTAATTAAACATACATTGTTAGTAAGTACAATATTTTCCAGAAAAATAACCAGATTCCTGCTTAAAAATACTATCATGTTCCATTTTTATTTGATCATGATCATCATCACATCACCCTACAGGTACAAATCAAATCATTTATTTGCAGATTTAATCAGTACCTTGGTGTTACATTTAATTACAAATGCTTACAATCTGCCGGGCGGGCATGGAAAATAATATTTTAATAATTCTTATTCTAAGTTTAACAACATTATTAATAATAAAAAAACGTAAAATTATCGTTATCATACAAGAAGAATAAGATATAGTTATGCAAGAAAGATCCAATCCACTTTGAGAAAATTTAGAAATATTCAGCTTAGATTGGTGACGTTTGACTTTTAGTTAAATGTTTTTCATGATCGGAGTATTTAGTAATCATTTTGCTGACAAAACATTTTGACGTACAGCCCTCATCTCTCATAGCAGAGCAGAAATGTTTTGTTTGTATTTACTAATAGTGCAGGCTTTACACATGCTTTATGTTCATGCCACATAAATAGAGTTCCCTTGTCATGTTAGCCATTATGAATTTGTCATAAAGCTGTAGATGTATGATGATTAATTTATTGTATTTTATTTTATAATACTTACAGCAAATAGTTGTTGAGTGACCCAATTGTGATATTTTTTAACTGAACCCTCATAGGCAATAGTAAATATTTTTTTCATATTATCTTCATAATTTTTTGCTTGCAGAGTTACAATCATTTCATGAAATACTAGTTCAAAAAACAGCAAAGCCCTGAAATAATAGTTTTCTTTAATAACTAATATTATAGTCAATATTACACTACAATTGTGAAATAGCTATTTATATAACAAGTGAAATTGGCGTTAAGGGTGGAAATACAGATTATAAAACAATTTAAAATTAAAGTTAGTATAAATATAGGGTGTGGGCTTAAAAATTAGTAATTTAAGCTAGAATATAGAGAAAGTAGTCTAAAAGATTAGAGTTGTTAAATGTTCACTGGATAATTTTTATATGCAAAAATGTACTTGATCCTTTTTGAAACTTTTGATGTGTTCAGATGAAAGTTACCACTAAACTGCAATCTTACCGTAAACTTTCAATTTGGTGCCTTTAATCTACAATTATACCTATTTTTGTACAACTTTGTAGTTGCATTTGATTTAAACCACCCAAACCTTTTAATAAATTATTAGATCATCCTATTTATTAGTTGTCTTTGTATGTCATTTAAACACTAATGCAGAGGTCTTATTTTTAGAAATGTTATACTTGCCTATTAAGCCATAATACACCTTCTGCAGCAATATATTTCCCTTTGGAATGTTCATCTAGCATCAAATCCAGTAAGCAGGAGTTCTCATCATAGTTGTAGTGCAATTTAATTTTCTAAAATTATGAATTACATTTATAAAGTAATAAATATGTAGGTTTTCGTAATATATTTGTACCAATAAATTTAAGCCTGGACTCTTGAAACATGATCTTACAGACTGGGTATGTATCTATAGTGTGGAAAAAAGTTTTTTGTTTTTTGGACTGTCTATTAGCTGTGCTAACCCTATTGATTGCCCCAGCGTAACCGGGCTGTTTGGCGAGCAAGCTTCGGAAAGAAGCTCTGCCAGAAGACTTTATGAGCCCTAGGGCTCAAAGAAGCTAAGAGAATGTCTGCCTAAGGTTGCCTCCTGTTAGTGAAAAGTAGGTGAATATTGGGGGGTCAGACTGTGAATAAGTTAACAGTCTCTTTCACGCATAGGGATAGACACAGTGGAGAGTGGATTTCATAATATAAGTTGTGGTGTCACACCAGCAATATATCTGTGTAACAAAACAACACATATGCATTGATCGGTTATTACATTTGCTGTTCACTTATTCCATTTCGGAATGGGCTCGCTAAATGTACTGTAGTTGATATCATAATTAATAGTGGTAGTTATTGATTCTGTGTTACTGATGTTATATTTTGTTACTGTTGTTTTTGTTCTATTATCAATTTTGCTTGTTGTTATTTTTTGTTATTGATTATTGAAAACTGTTGAATGATAGAGATGCCACCAAGTACATTTATCAATTACAATATAATATAAGACAGGTTCTGTTCTAGGAGTCAATTGATAAAATATTTTTTTTACAGAAGACCAAAGTTTGTTACTTGTTTGTTAGATAATTGTTGGTCTGTTTACATTTTATCAGGGGTTATACTGGCCACACTTTAGTAGATAATACTCAAGTATTTTATTTATTTATACAATTTTATTGCATACAAAAGAAAGGAAAAAGAGAACAACAAGAACTTAAAGTTACCTCTTCCAGGCCACCTTTTTGTAAGAAGCTGACTGAAATAAAAGACGGGAAAATGCAACACATATATACATACTAATATAAAAATATAGAAGAAATAAATATAAATTAAATTGACAGATAATGCTTCTTAACATGGGATTTAAAAACAGCTACTGATTGAGAGCGCCGGATTTCATCTGGGAGAGCATTCCACAGCTTAGCCTCTTTCACTGTGAAGGACTCTGAATAGCTCTGTGAATTGCATTTCAACATTCTGAGCATATTTTCCCTCAAAGAACACTGGGAGCTAAGAGATGTGCAAGGGGAGAGGAATTTAAAACACTCCTTGAGGTAAGGTGGAGACCAAGGATGGAAAAGAATGCAATAGAGGATAGAAATAGAA
The DNA here is from genome assembly GCA_928268935.1 of Lasiommata megera. Taxonomy (NCBI): domain Eukaryota; kingdom Metazoa; phylum Arthropoda; class Insecta; order Lepidoptera; family Nymphalidae; genus Lasiommata; species Lasiommata megera. The sequence continues at coordinate 11,489,914 of OV743312.1, forward strand.
ATAGAGGTTTAGCCATATATATACATAGCCAATTTAGTTTACTGCGATACTCGGATACAATATGTGGTCTATTATAATTCTAATTTAAATAAAAAAACATGGTATGCTAGTATCAGTAGATTATCTGTGTATATTTTTATACACAGTACATAAGTACTTACATCAATATTTCCCTGCATATCATATTTTACTGGTGCAAATACTTTGCCAAGGCGACCTGGAAGTAGATATATAAGTTAATAGCTGTTATATAGCTCTAACTAATACCTTATTGGTTAACTTAATTCATACATACCAACTAATGTAATTAAATCTGCAGTTGCTTCCAAAAAACAAGAAATATTTATTTTACCATCTGTAACTGAAGGAAAAGGTTTTACATCTTCAAACGTAAAGCGATTTTGATACTCCTCAGAAGCACTTGCCATTATACGTAGCTACATTTGGGTACTAAATTTAACTGCTAGTTGCTCACATTTTAAGCAGTAAAAAGTAAGTTTATGAGATAAGCACATAGCTGTTATCGACATTTATCGCCAGAGATTACATTCTTATCGACTTCCAATTTGACGTTAAGTAGTAACCTGAAAAATATTGTAAGAATAAAAACATTTTAATAACACAAAATCATTCTTTCGTTTCAATTTTCAAACACAGCTTATTTTATGTCAGTTATCCGACAAAGTGACATTAGCCTTTATTTAAACCATAGACATAAATTTCTCACACTGATTGTCTCAAACTCAGATAAAAGACAAATAGATAAAACCACCGGGTGCACATGAAATAGGAGTATACAACTTAATTTTTGTTATTATGCAAAATTTTGCACAAAAGCGACAAGAAAACAAAAAAGTAGGATATGCTGAAATTGCTAAAATAAAAACCCAGAAATACTGATAGAAATCAGGTTCTTAATAACAGTGGAAACAGTGCCAAACAGGAAAAACAGTGACGCTTAATGAGATATTACATTTCTCTGTGGCTTAATCTAACCTGACAGTACTTTGACATGATATTTTAATTTAAACTAAATTAATGTATAATAAATAAAAAACAGAATGTTACAATTAAAATATTAGTAACGGTCAAATATTTTCTTTTCAAGTCAAGTCAGCTATACAGCGTGCCGGTTTACCTTTCTTCTGTTAGCTGTTTCAAAATTAAATTGTTTTCTTGGTTGCTCATTACATTAATTTATTGCGTTGTCTAAATATAATTGTTTCTAAATATCTAAAGTGATCATCAAAATCAATGTCTTCGCATGTCGTTATATTTTGTTTAATTTTCTGTTTATTAAGCCCTAATAATAACAAGTTATATCATCATAAATTATTATTAACTTTGGCTCCAAATTTAAAAGAAGAAAGTTGGCGACAAACATAACAGTAGTATAGTTGGTTTCAAGTATTACCTTAATTTGTTTGAATGTCAACGGTTCTTGTTTAAAGTTGAAGTTCTCGTACAATTAGAACCGTAAATTGGAAAATGTTGGTATTTTAAAAAACAGGCACCACACACGATGAAGTCAGTCTTGAAGACGATTTAATCACAAAATACACAAAAACACCTATTATTATTATGTCATTTTCTATATTTACACTTATTTTAAACTTCACTTAAAGTTATTTTGTATCTTTACTAGCACAAAATTTCAAAAATAAATAAATTATTTTAGTTGGTGTGGGATCCTGTTCTAACATTTTTCGCTACGTAATAGTCTTAAAATCACTTTCTTATTAATTTTAATATGAAAACGTTTGCTTCAACACATTTCCGAGATCATCTTCAACAACTATTGTTAATACTTTGGTTTTTGGCGAGAACGTAAACGGCACTAAAAATCGTTTTTCGGGTAATAGATTAGTAAATTCATATGAATCCAAAACCATACCATTAGATTCATCTCGAACTTCAACAATTCTAATGCCAGCAGTAGATATTATCATCATTTTGTTTTTATCAAATTTTAAATATCTTGTTATTGCTTGCCTTTCTCTACCATACTCATTATTGAACCATCGATGGTATGATAAAAGAACAGCACAATTTCTTGTCCAGTAAATTGAATCGTTGCCATTAGTTTTATTTATGTTTCTTTTGGAATCTGATAGTCTATTTGTTATAGTTGAATAAACACTAGATGGTCTTGTTATAGGAGTAACATTTGGACTCCTCCTTACAATATCAGATTTTGACATTGAAGCAAAATTCCCTAACGTGGTTTTACTTCGGGGACCTAAAACTCTTAAGGGTTCTGCGACATTCATAGTGACGCTTATATTACGCTGAAGAGAAACAGTAGAATGTTGAACTGGTTTGCCACCATAGTTATTCATGTTATCTTTGACAAGTGTCGATTTTTTGTCTCCAACGAGAAATACGCGATCGATATTATCAAAACCTCTGCCCATAATGCCATCTTTGGTGTGGCCAAGATCAAATGTATGACCCAGTTCATGAAAAACAGAGCCAAGTGTTGTAGCAAAACATCCTCCTAAAGTACCTCGATATCCGCTGTCATCCATAAAACGCCGTGAATTCACCGGAGAACAGTCTAGAAATTTCGGAATAATTTCCTTTACACATGTAGGCCAAGTATACAAACAAGCTGTTCCAAACAATGCTAACCCTCCACCCCCTAACGCTGCGTAACCTTCAGTGAATGAAACAGCTTCTTCATGTGTCATTGGTTTATCGACATCCGTTCCTTTGAACCTGGTACAAGAAATAAATCCTAAATACTTTCTTTCGTTACTCCCCAAGTCTGAGAGCATAATTTCTCTTCCAAAATATGTCCATAATTCCCCTTGTCTCATTTTTCTTGCTTTATTTACGTTGAGATTACTTTTGAATACTATACATTCTGGTTTCTTTTGATTAACTTCATGTTCAAGCTGAAAAGTTTTTCTTCCAAATCCACTTTCAAATAGTTTTTCAGCTGTGACGCTTTGAATTAGTTTAGCTCCGATTGATATTCGAGAACATGCACTTTCAATGGAGTTGTCTGTATCGGCTGGACACTGGAAACATCCATCATGTCCTTGACATATTATATAGAGAGGAGTGACCCTGAAATTGGTCCTTCTTGGTTCATAATTTAATAAAATCGTCTTTCGTTGTTGGTCTAAGTAATGTAAATCAATAATATTTTCACCACGCTTCAACTCGATTATTGTTTTGAATTCTCTGTTGTATACATCCCAGTGAGATTCATTTTCATTACCGTTGTGGTAAATTACACTTCTTATTTTTTCATTGTTGTTACAAACTCCAGATGTTATTAATCCTCTAATGAGAACCAGGGAGTAATTCACTGTCTCCCCATTTTGGAAATTCGTAATAAATATACTTGAATTTTGCTCATTTTTGTTCTCTTCATTCGTTCGGTTGTCCATTACCTGAAATTTTCATTAACTTTACGTTAAATGTCAGTCTAGCTCAAGCTATGTCGGTTGACCTTGTTGTTATTTGGTACCAGAGTAGGCTTCTCAATGTTATGATATATATCTCTCATCATTTAATTGGGTTAAGCGGTATACTTTGCGTTACATCGAAGGTCGTTACAGGGTGTGCGAGGCTGTTACGATTGTTTGCAGTTAACGTTTTCTAGTTATGTTATACTGTAGTTCAATGTATGCATTTAGAGGCGTCATAAATGAATAGTTTCGCACTGACTCACCATGATGCGGTTAACGTGGAGCGCGCAGAACCGGCGCGGTGGGAGGACTGTGTGTACGGGTGGCGGGCGCGGTGAGGCGGGCGGCTACTCGCGCCGCGCAGCGTCGTTTCTCCTCACTTCCCTCTAGGCTGAATGATCGGCTGGGTGGAGTGCGCATGCCCGCCGATGCAGACCGACGCGCTTCGTAACGATTGCGCCGTCCCCCGGAGGTATAGACTTGCTGTCTCCGGCGCCAAGAGGGAAATTTGAACGGTGATGCAGCAAACACAAACGTGACTGCGACATCGACATCCCTTGAATGCTTATTTCTTTGCTTGTTTTGCTACCGACGTTTCTGGTATGATGCTATTACTATTGATCGGAAAAGATATGGGAGCAATAGTAATAACTTTCAAACTCACGAGTTGGTACCTACCTACTGACTTTTTTCCTGAATATAGATATATTAATCCTTAGGATTGTATTTTTCTTAAGCTGGTTCATTATTATGATTTATTGTAATTTTCAATTCTCAGACTATTTCGAATTTTCATTTTGGCATTTTCCACAGTATAATGTATGTCCCCTTAGCCATTCAATAAATTATCCGGGACAAACACAGGGCGATAAGACGTATTGTATACATTTTACTTAAGAAATATTATACCTTCACGGTACAGGAAACCTTACATTATTTAATAATAGTCTACTTAAAACTCGGCGTAGTTATATTATAATCAATTACCTACAAAGTACTTAAGTATTACTGTGTAGGTAGGTACTATACATTTGTATTTTAAATAAATAGTTTATTGAATTCAATTTAGTGAAAGCTGAGATAGAAGGTGCCGCTATCGGCTTTGGTACGAGAAGATTAAAGTGTCATAGAAAATGGGCTATGCGTGATTTAGTTATAGGGTAAAAATATAGGGTAAATACATTGATGACCTTAGATTGGGTAAGATTAGAAGAAGAATTAAAAAGAAATACATACCTATTTTATATTCTATTGAGGAAGTGTTAGTTAAGCGAAGGAATATTATACCTTCTGTTCTAACTGCTTTATTTTTCCCTAAAAATAAAATTCTTTTAATTATTTACAAGCAATTATTTAGAAAATTGTTATTGTTATGAATACTTTTATAACTTTAATTTTTTGGTTAGTAGCTATCCACTTTGATATACGTATCATATTTAAAATCATGTAAAGTAAAAACAAAGTACTGACAAAGAATGCAAGTTACCTACCGCGTTCTGCAAGTTAAATAAAATCCTTTTAGCAAAAGTTGTCTGTAATAAATTGCTCTTAAGAAATAAGGCCGCATTTGCGTACACATAATTCTGTTTTAATCTCTATCTTTATTTAATTTGTATGCACTAAGTTTTGACAGCAACTACAACTTCTATACTTTAAATTGCACTTACGTAAGTTATGCAACCTACGTAAGTGCAATACGGACTTTTTAGTCGATCGAAAAAGGTTTTTTATTTCAGAATGGGATGCGTATTTTAAAAATGAAATCTGTACCAAATTCGTTCGAAATTTAAAGTTATGTTGTTTTATAATACAGTAAACGCCTGCGTCAAATAACGCAGCAAAGAAGGCTATGTGAACTTATATTAAAAACTTGATGTGCCCAAGGTTTCATATAGGTAGGTCATCGTCTACAACCTTTCTTAATAACTGAACGTCCTAGTCCAAAGTTATTTTTTTTATGGAACTGGTGGTTCTAGACTTAGGAAGGGAAAACTGTTCGGCTTCACGTTATTAACCTTTCAAGTGTCCATCATTTTATTTTATTTTTTTTGTAAAACGATTTGACTCTCGCAAGCTTTCAAAGTAGACATAAAAGGTTAAGGAGGTTCAGGTAGTATCTACCTAAAGATAGCGGTGCAAATTTCCGTAACATGTTTTAACAATGTCTGAGGTGTATGCTAATCTTACTCATAGATCCTCCTCCAACATTAGAAACCTTCAATCGTTGACTAGCAATTACGGTTTTTATACCTTAGCTACCTTCCTACTGAAATATTATTTAAGTTTACGCCGATCGTTGATTGACTTGACCTGCCATGGATTTGTGTCACTAAATACGAGCCAATAAATTTCGTTGGCTCAAGTCATTAAATGGACCAACTTTCAAAGTCTGGACATCAGTCACTGATCAGTATAAATAAACCGTGTGTCGTTTATTACCGACGCGTTCCGTTTCCCCCGGAACGCTTATCCGGGATTAAAAGTGTGATGTAGTTTCCACCTCTGGGAAGCCTTTTAGTTACTGTTGCCAGCGACTTCGTTCCAATTAAAATATTTATGTTATATATCAACCCATCGAATGTTCAGTTGATGTGGTTTGGCTACAGTAACCTTAACACAGCCCAAGTTTTCAACGTATTAAAGAATTTCTCTTATAACACAAACGCTAAGCAGAGCGCTTATTACACTTTTCGGCCTTCAGTATTACTTGCCATATCGTATAGATGCTATCGTTCGTTCGGCCGTTATTTCCAAGTTTAAGGAAAACACGGCTTCGATTTTATTTTATGTATAAACTAAAAGCCATTTGTCGATCACACAAAAGCAGAGAGAAGATGGAGTAATTGGAAGAGATGGAGAATTGGCATTGTTGGAATAACTAAATCAATGACCACCAACCAACCCTCTGAATACGTTGTCTTTGTAGGTAACCAAAAAGTTTTATGATCATAAGCAATGATAAAAACTAATACATAAAAAACCTAGACACATATGGTTCTACGGCCAGACAGCACCAGATTTAATGAGACCGGGTGATAGGGACATACTCGTAGGTTCCAAACATTTATGAGTATGGATTGACGTAAGTAATTGCGTGTTACGTATCCAAAACTAACTTTAGTGTTAATTTAATTGGTACGGTTTGGTTTACTCGTATACATAAAACTTCAGAAAACTTTTTATTTTCGCGCTGTGGCTCTCGAAAGTAAACGTCAAAAAGCAATCAAATTCACTCGTGGATTTATTTGGTAAGTTTTTCATAACTAATAGTCCCGATTTCGTCATACGTAGCTTTACAAGCTTTAATTAGTTGGTCTTCGTTGTCTTCCTAACGGAAGTGCTTTCGCGCTGAAAATTTCAGAATCTATCGATAACACTAGTCGTAGCCATAAACGCGTGAGTGTAGCCTGCGCATACGCATACAAGTCGCGCGTATGACGTAGTTATATGATGATGAGTCGGGTGAAGGAAGTTGACGGGGCTGTTCGCAGGAGCCGGTCGTTGTCCCAGTGAACGCAGCACTTTCGCTTTTATGGGCGAACGAACCCGGTCCATTACTACCTCGCTCACGGTTACACCATCAAGCAGCTGCTCGCTTTTGGCTGCGTTTGTCGCTACGGTATGCATACAAATCACTGTTTTATTTAGGGCTGTGGTGTTTAGATTTCTCCGCGCTATATGTTGCGAGTTCAGAGTGCCGAGGTACTTTTATCGCAGCCTTTTATGACTGCATATTATATTTCATATTTCGTGTATTAGTTGGATTGTTACTTCGACAAACTTATTATAAATACGAAATTTTGTTCATACAACAATATTTGTCACGGAGCAACACAGCAATGGTTATTAGGCGTGATTTATGGCATTGAGGTAGCTTATGGCTAGGACAAGCTAGCTTGACCAGTCCGGTTTAATACCTCAAAGAACACTTATAACCTTCAGTCTAGGTTGTTATCTTTGGCGTGTTTTTGTCATCGTCGAGAACCTATACCTTAAATCTCTCTCTCTCTTTTGAGGGATTAGGCTTGTCTAACAGTTTGAGGGTAACGATAATGATGATAATAATAAGAACTCTCAATTATTAACTTTACGAATGTTGTCACCATCTCATACTACAATTTAATTTTTTTTATGTAGGGATCAAAAGTGCCTTTTAAAAAGTGCCTAAAAAAACCAATTTAAATGAGTAACGTAATTTTGAGTTTGAATTCGAATTTGTCAGTCTCTATTTTGGTCGTAGGTAGATAGCATGGCCAAATAGTCATAGAGCATTGACACTTACGTAGGTTATATAAAAAAATCAATAACCGAAAATGTTTAATGCCGTGTACAAGTTAGACAAAATCGTGAGGTGGATTTTGTAAGAAGCAGAACTATAATTATTTATCAGTGAAATCATACTAATGCACTGTAACCAAGAGCAACTGGAAGGGTCTTTTGCTCGTAGGTAGATAATAGCATGACCAACTACTCATAGAGCATTGACACTTACGTAGGTAATATATAAAAAAAAATCAATAACATAAAACGATTTATGACGTGAACAGTATTACAAGTTAGACAAAATCGTGAGTTGGAATTTGTAAGAAGCAGAACTATAATTATTTATCAGTGAAACCATACTAAAGCACTGTAACCAAGAGCGACTGGAAGGATCTTTATACTCACGAAGGTGTTGATGTGGCCATTGTGCCTGGATCAGTTGATTAACATGGTTACATAACATTACAGTCATCATGGTCAACCCATCGCCGGCTTACTACAGAGCACGGGTCACCTCTCAATATGAGAAGGGTTTGGCCATAGTCCACCACGCTGGCCATGTGCGGATGGGCAGACTTCACACGCCTTTGAGAACATTATGGAGAACTCTCAGGTATGCAGGTATCCTCACGATGTTTTCCTTCACCATTGAAGCAAGTGATATTTTAATTGCTTAAAACGCATATAACTCCGAAAGTTAGAGGTGCGTGCCCGGGTTAGAACATAGCTTCAACATTACATTAAATGTAGTAAATTTCGGCAATGCACCACAGATATAACTTTACCTTGTTGATGTTTTGCGTTTCGACAATAACGCGTTAAAACCAATTGATGTAATTGTTAATCATGCCCTTTCCATTGATACGAGTAACTTAGCACGCTTCCATCAATGTATTAGCGTAAATATTGTAAGAGGCATAACGCAATCTGCGGGAAATATATAGCTTGGTTAAGCTGCTATTATTTCTATAAAATCCCTGTAATATCGCAGAATAAAGGAATTCTCAATAAGATATCTTTAAGTTGAAATATATCTCCGATGCAGGGGTCTAGCCAAAAGGATATATGGCAAGGTGGTTTCAGTTGGTAGAAATCCTATATACCTAACACCCGATTTACTCTCCGTCCCACATCGGATCTCATTAAGGAGATTGCCAATATATAATTTCCGATAACAAACAAAAGTGGAATATGCATAGATAAAAAAAAAATACTGCATTTTCTAATATTTTATTTAACTTGATTTCATTTTCAATTGGCTTAGTTGCGTGCACTTTAAGTTCATTTTAAAATTTCAGATTTATCATTATAATCGGCCAATCATGCAGACACTTTTATTACAAAAATAAAACTCGTTATAACGAAACGAAAGTGACGCAAACTTTGTCAAAGTTTTCGTTTATTTTACGCAAGGATCAAATAATAAAATCTTAGGCCTCCTAACCACAGATTACGTAAAAACAAAATTTGCGTGCACTTTTAAAATATTCGGTAGGTACTACTAGTTACCCGCGACGTCGACCGTACGAATTATCTGTTTTCCTTATACTACGATTTAGAGCCTAGAACAGTTGTTGCAAGAGGCCCTTCGTGTAAAGCGGACAAAGTTCCATCGAAATCGGTTCTATCAAAAAGTTATACCATTTTTAGTCAAATACCAGGAAGTTTTGTGAAATACGATCAAGCCCTGCTGAAGACTAGACTGAATAATCAGACAGATAAACAAAACATTTTGTTGGTGCGATCGTTCAACTGTGAGCCTAATAAGTGGCAGTTATTTCAAAATCACAGACAGACAATTCAATTTAATCCATTTGTATATTCAGATTTCTTAATACCTACGTAGTGAATTTATAAATCGGGGATTATAATTATTTATGAGAATTATTGAGACATTATGAAATAGCCGTCACGGGTCGTTAACATTTATGTTAATTTGGATGTTAGTGCGTAGGTGATGTGCAACAACATTTTTTAGAAAAAAAATGTGTGCTTTTTTTTGATTTCATAGGTGTACAATATTTTAAATATAAAAAAAAGGCTTCTGTATAATTGTCTTTGGAAAACTCGAAAAGTAGTCGACCAAACAACATGATTATTTTATATGACGTTATATTTCTAAATGGGATTATTTCTAATTAATCTTGAATATTATACTGAGCGAAGAATCGCCGGTTTCAGCGAGTTAGCTATAAAAAATTAAACAAATGTATTAATAAGTTACAGTAGCGGTGATAGCCTAGTGGTCAGGGCGTCAGCCTCCTAATCAGAGGTCGGCGGTTCGAATCCGGGCATGCACCTATAACTTTTCGGAGTTATGTGCGTTTTAAAAAAAATTAAATATCACTTGCTTCAACGGTGAAGGAAAACATCGTGAGGAAACCTGCATGCTTGAGAGTTCTCCATAATGTTCTCAAAGGTGTGAAGTCTGCCAATCCGCACATGGTCAGCGTGGTGGACTATGGCCAAACCCTTCTCATATTGAGAGGTGACCCGTGCTCTGTATATATATATATATCTAAACCGGATAAAAGTAGGCAGTTACAAATCATCTACGCACTCAGGCTTAATTAACATAAAAGTTAACGACCTGTGATGTCTATTTCGTAATGTCTCAATAATTTTCATTAATTAAAATATCAGTTTTTTAATTTACAATGTATTGAGAAATCCATAAAAATTAATGAAACTGAAGTGTCTGTCTGCGATTTCGAAACACTGCCTCTTTAATTTTTAATTTTAGGCCCATAATATACTTATAATTAGGTATTATTTGATCGATTGCATAACCCAAAAGTATGGTTTCAAATTATTGTCTATGTATCTGTCTATGGTTCTATCTGGTTTAATATTTGGGTTAGTTCTACGTTCTCTATCCGAAATTCATCCTTTTTATGTAAACCTCTTTGGTATAGTGGTTGAAAGATCTAATGCTATGCCCAAGTTTGAATTTTGCTGTAAGAAAAGAAAAAAAAAACAGCTCTTTGAGTCTTCTTTCAAAATTTACGCTATGGTTTATTATAAGATAGAAGGTTTTGTTTCAAACTTTTACTTTTCTGTTATTGTATCGGGTTGTCGTCGAGAGCAACCGATACAAAAAAAGTAAAACAAGAGCGAAATTCTTATTTTTTTACAAGTGAGCTAGCCGTTCGCTTGTGCCGTTTTATTGATCGATGCAATTCATTTAGAATGCGGCTCCAAGTCGAAGGGAATTACCCGTAATTATTAATTTATTATTTAAACGAAGTCTACAGTGCAGGAAATCGATCTTTGCAGTTTGTATTTACTTACTAGGTATCTATCATACAACAGATAAAGAAATAAAGATATTTGATTGTCAAGATGCAGATTTTTTAAATTACAAGGCTTATGCAACTTGCTTTGCGTTCTTGCTGTAAACACAGCACAATAAGCTGAAACCTTTCACCATAAATGCTTAAAAAAACCCTATATATATTATATAACTATATTACACTATGTTAGTACTAGTGATAGTATACATGTATTTATGTTCGGATATATCGGTGAAGGAAAACATCGTAAGGAAACCTGGAAAATGTTCTGAAAGGCGTGTGAAATCTATCAATTTAACGCGTAAGTTTATAAAAAAGTTCTATTATAATATAAAGGATAATGAATATGATTAAAAAAAACAGTTCATAACTGTTGGTCCACTAGGTTGCTCTTTGATATTTTTATGTGAGACGGTAATAACCAAAATAATATCCGACTAACTTTGTTATGGGATTCTTCTAAGACCAGAGCGCGTTTGGAAGCCTCGAAGCTTTAAGTTTTAAGTTTACGAATGTAGTTATAATCTTCATCAAAAATTATATGTGCGAATTAAGAGCGTCTTTGAAAGACCAATTTGAATAAAGATAATTTAGAAAACTGAACTTTTGGATTTTAGGCCAGCTAAGTGAACTAGGGTTAAAGCCCTTCTCATTCTGAGAATAGATCTGTGCCCAGAACTGGACTTGTATTCAAATTCAAATTCAAATTCAAATTCAAAATAATCTTTATTCAAATAGTCCTTAAAAAGGCACTTTTGACGCGTCAATAATTTACATAGTAGTTATTTCATGGTGATAACTATATTCGTAAACTTAAAACTAAAGCTATGAGGGTTCCAAACGCGCCCCGGTCTAAGAAGAAGCCCACAACAAACTTAGCCGGGGTTTTTCTTTTTTTCGTTATCACCATCACATAATGAATAACAAACTATAGTACCTATGGAGATAGAGCAATTCACACCCAAGCTTTTTTATCGTTTATATAATCCTTAATATCGTAATATGATTTTTCTACAAGCTTTCGTTTTATAAAAACTTTGAACTTATTGATAGACATCTCCAAGATATCAATAGGTAATTTATTATAAAATAAAATACAATTTCCTTTGAATGAGTTACTAATTTTGTGCAGCCTACTAAATGGTACTACAAGTTTACTTTTACTATTGATTTGATAATGATGATATAATTGCTGAGTCTGGTGTATATTATTTTATTTAATATCAGCTAGTGTTATAATATTGATTTAGATATTGTGCTAATTTTGTAGGCCAGAAATCTTTTATGCTTAAATTTAGCTTAATTAAGACATTTATCTTTTTCCCAAAAAAAAACACAGGCTGGTTTTTAGGTATATTAAACAATCTTCCTCTTCTTGCTCCACACGTTCAAAAGATTAAATATTTCAGTAGGTAACCTTAGAGTTTTGAGGAAGAGACCGCAATTTAAATCGCTTTATTTTCCGAACGCCTTTTTAATTTTAATTTTATGTTTTGCAGTCACCTTGATGAGCGATGGTATAGATCCCCCACTGGATCGAATATAGACGATGGATACTCACTTGAGAAGACCTGTGTTCAGCAGTCAGTGTCTTTCAATTGATATGATTGAACCTGTTCTTTAACATCTATCACTTGTGTTAAAAACGTGTCACGTTGATTTTTAATCCTTGCAAATCCTATGTTTGGAATATAATAATAATAATCAGTTTAATTAAGATTGAAGCTTTCTTATTGACTTCATAACATTTCTGATATAGGAGATATTTTGAGCTAGTATATATGGGGGAAGGCTAAGTGAAAATCTACCTTCGCATTCGTATTAGGCACTAAATCAAGGCCCTAATTCTTTATGCCAGTAAAATGGTACGACAAGTGTTAATCATTTTCTGATGTCAAAGTACCTCCCAATAAAAGAAAAAAATCAAGTTAGAATCAATAGGCATTGCAATTTTAATGTCAAAGCGAATAAAGAAGTTGATATCGATAAATGTGGAACCATTTATCGATATCAACTTCTTATTATTGCGTATTGTTTACCAAAATAATGTATGGCATTTTTACAGAATAACAATTCATATCTTTATTGACGTTATAAGTATTTATTAGTCGGTAATACAATTTAATCAACATCGTTAGTCTACATAAAAACCACCCAAGTTTACAAGCGCAGGGTACCTCCAGCACACCTTTTCTGCCGTACCTTCCTAAAGGGCTCGGGTGAAGTACTCACTCGCGAGTCCAGTATTTCGAAACGCTGGGCTTTGTTAATAATAATGAAGATCTGCGTTGTTTCATCACAGTGCGCTCGTTGAATAATAACGTCCGGTTGAATGAACCATTGCATCGTGTCCTTGTTTTCTGTGATTTTCCATGGCGAAGTGCTGCGGCACGTGAGGCTACGCGGGCAGTTCATAGCACTTCACATATATGGCATATGCAAACTACCTAGTTAGTATTGTATATATGTAGTACGGTATAAGATCGCCCACCTAAGAACTATTTATCAAATTACCCTGTCAGGGTTTTGTTTGCAGCAGACTTTTGCGGAAGTCTAAAATAAACTAACTAAAGTACCTACTTAATTCGCGACAATTTCTGCTGTAAAATCAACATCTGAGGATATTTGAGCAAAACGGAAACTTTTATAGATAGCGTATTTTGGAGGATACCTAATATATTGGGAATAAAATTCATCAGGTTTGTCAAAATATTGCAGCAAAGTTACAATAAGGTAAGGGTATAATATTTTATCCTATTAAATAAATATTCGATCCAAAATTGTAACCACTGACGTCGATTTTCCAGATATATTGAGAAGTTATTCAGTACTCGTACCAATTCTTTTTACGGATCTACATAAAGAATTCATGAGGAACTACGAGCTCTAAAGAAAATATTTAACTTGAACATATTTCGTGAGTTATATTTTTATGAATGCAGATTCTTAACCACCAGGTGGTTAAGAATTTGTTACCCAGCACGCCATTTAAACTTTAAGGAAACCTGCATGCCGTTATGTTCTAAAGGCCTTAAACCTTTTTCATTCTGAGAGGAGACCCTGTAGCGAGGAGATAATGGGTGGATGATAATGGTGATTTTAATTACGCCATATTTTTTAAACTAAATAGAACTACTAGATAGCAAAACGTATCTAGTTAAATTTTTTCATGCTGAGAGGAGAACCTGTAGCGAGGAGGTAATGGGTGGATGATAGCGATGATTTTAATGACGCCATATTTTTTAAACTAAATAGAACTACTAGATAGCAATACGTATCTAGTCAAGTTATACAGCTATTGTAAAATTAATTGTAGGTACGCTAATAAATCTAAAATCATCATCATGACAAACCATTGCTACCTACAGATCACGGGTCTCCTCTCAATATGAGAAGAGTTTGGCCATAGTCCACCACGCTGGCCATGTACGGATCGGCAGACTTCACACGCCATTATGGAAAACTATATGCCTAAGAGGCATGCAGGTTTCCTCGCGGTGTTTTCCTTCACAGTTGAAGAAAGTGATATTAATGCTTAATTATACATAATTGCTTAAAAGCGCACCTAATTTAAAGGTGCGTGTGCCCGGAATTGAACCCCTCTGATTAGGAAGCGGACGTCTACCTATATACTAGGCTATCAAGAAATTAAAATGAATGCTAGAAATTATTATTCCGTTCAGATTGCATTTCAGCGAATGTATAGTAGGTACTGGAATAAATACAAATGGGTTTAATAAACTTTGCCAATTAAAATTATTTTGCATCGGCTTATCTTATTTAACGACTATCTATGACGTTAATGCACTAGTTAACTAATCAAACCTAAACAAAGTTAGACATAACTATTATGTTTATAAATACTGAAGCTGACTTTAGTGCGTTAGGTGTAACAAAGCACGTTCATATTAATATCTTATATTTTTAAATCGCACTTGATCTATACTTGTTTCTTTCATCGTTTCAAGTAAATATTTGATTTGATAATATGTACGTCGACAAAGCAATCTTAATTTAACCGGGTAAGTAATTTTACTTGCCCGGTATAAAATAAATTATATAATATTATATTGTACCCGCAAAGAAAAAGTTTAATATTATATATATTACGTAAATTAAAAAAAAATACTTAATTTGTTTTAATAATTTACAATTCGCAGTAATATATGTATTGTATATAAAATTAATTGGAAGCTGTGATAGCCTAGTGGGTAGGACGTCCGCCTCCTAATCAGAGGTCGGGGGTTCGAATCCGGGCACGCACCTCTAACTTTTCGGAGTTATGTGCGTTTTAAACAATTAAAATATAATTCAACGGTAAGGAAAACATCGTGATAAAACCTGCACGCCTGAGAGTTCTCCATAATGTTCTAAAAGGCGTGTAAAGTCTGCCAATCCGCACATGGCCAACGTGGTGGATTATGGCCCCAAACCCTTCTTATATTGAGAAGAGACCCGTGCTCTGTAGTGAACCGGTAATGGGTTGATCATGATGATGATGATGTACCTACACTGTGAAAAAATAATTTGTTTTCAACTTGTTGTTCTTATCTCACTCTCCTTCTATGTATTGCTATATGCATGCACACACAACTATAAGAAGGGAAGCTTTTGACAGGTTCACCGACGAATCAATATAATTATTTATATTACTGCAGCCCACGTGAATTTCAAGATTTCCGTGCCTATCCATCCGCTAGTAAATATTATATCTAATTTTCAATTAAATAGATGCATATAATTCTGTCATTTTATCAATGTTTCGAAAGTGAAAACAATAATTTAATGTATATACATATTAGTTACATTATACAATTTCTATTACATAAAAACAAAGACGTCATTGATCGAGATAAATATTCACAAGATGTGCTGTGTTTTCCTTATCGCCTAACATAATTTCTGGGGAACTCTTAAGTTAATCTGTTAGAAAGTTTAATTATAGCTAATAAACAAGTGCTAAAAATAATCTCATACTCAAGTATAGGCTATCACTCACAATTGGCTCACAATCTACGTGAAGGATTCACGACGTCTGAGCTATTTATTGTTCTTCTTTATTCATTATTTCTTAGACATTTTTGTCTGGTAAGAGGCTTTGTATGTCATTCGTTATAGATGTACTTCCCTAAAATGGATCCCTTCCATAAAAATTAAAATCAAGTAGGTATCTATTTTGTAAAATACTTGAAAATCGACAAAATTTTCCGGTGTATATATTTTCATGCTAAGCTGCCTTACGAGAACTAAAAATTCGTTTTATAATATAATAAATCCATATATCCTTAAATATAAGTATATTCTTCATAATATACTAAAAATGATCAATAGTTACGTCATAGTTCTAGTCTTTGGTTATAGATAAAACGCAGTGTTTAAACTAACTTTGTTTTCCGTCTTGACCATGATACCGGAAGATCTTCGGTAGTTTTTTTATATACTACAAGTTAGCCCTTGACGGCAATCTTACCTGATGGTAAGTGATGATTCAGTCTAAGATGATAGCGGGCTAACCTGTTAGGGGTATGGTAATCCCACACTCCTAATTGGTTTCTACGCGACATCGTTCCGGAACGCTAAATCGCTTAGCGACACGTCTTTGTCGGTAGGATGGTAACGTTTCACGGCCGAAGCCTCCCATTAGACCAGACTCGAGCTGGGAATCAAACCCAGGACCTTCAACTTTATAATGTGACAGCGCACGCACTGCGCCAGGTAGATTTAATTAATGTTTTATTATACGCTAATTATATGTTAAATTATATGTTTTTAACCGTATTTAATAAGTTTTTTATCTTCAACATGTAATTATACAATAGAAATAATCTTCGGTATAATGTGTTTTATGACACGTTACAGCTTACGTGTTAACAATAAAGAATGGACTCTATTCCAATCTACTTATAATAATTCGACACAGCCTCGAGCCTCCGCATTGCTTTGCTCTTTCTGGAGCAGTGGGACACTATTCTGTTATGTTTTTAATACGGTTACTTTTTTCTGACACCGCTTTTAAGCTTAGAGCCCTTCGTTGTTTTATATTAACATTTTCAAATTTAAAAGTTAATAAGTTCAGCATATTGCTTTCTCACTTTACGTTTAAATATCGGAGTTATTTCATTACGTTATACAAAAAGTGTAATCTTAAGCTCTATTTCATGGCCTTTTCGTTTTAAACGAGAACAAACTCCATTTTGTTTTAATATTTTTTCCATTACTAAGCTTAAATATACTCGTCTATCCTACTATTGTGTAAAGGATTATGTAAATGATAAACAAGCATGGGTGTGAAATATTGCTCTAATAAGATAGCTCTTAATATAATTTTGTGGCATGTGAGATGGTGATAACCAAAAGAAAATTTACCTGGCTAAGTTTGTTGTGGGCTTAGAGAAGAAAGCGCCGGGGCGGGTTCGGAACCCTCATAGCTTTAGTTTTAAGTTTACGAATGTAGTTATCACCATCAAATCACTAGTATGTAATTTAAAGGACTATTTGAATAAAGATTATTTGAATTTGAATTCAACTTTCAGTCTATCCGTTCGTCTGTAGTCGGGTTGGAACCGTAAAAAATAGAGGGTTTATTGCTATTAGAGCAACAAATAATATTTAAAAAACTAACTTTAATACTTATATTATGAAGTGTTATTTTTCGCTATGTTACGAAACACTAACATAGTGAAAAATAAAATATATGCCAGTCTGTCTTATTTTTTATTTTTAATTGTTTTTTTGGATCTGAAATATAGTAGTCTGGAGTATAGTTTATTACCCCTACTAACGCATCATGTTAGTAGGAGTATTAAAATTAAGGGCTGCTATTCAGCTCCAAGCTCATTTGTATACTATTTAGTCTTGTTTTCGCGTTTACCATTGAAATCCTGGGTCTATAATTCCCGTATGAATGAAGTTCTTAGAGTCATTCGGAAGTGTAAGCATGCGCGTATAACCGTCCGACCCAAACGTCACCTAAGCCGAGGTTCGGCCTCAAAGAAGGCGCTCTTAGGCAGTCATTCCCTTAGTTTCTTCAAGACCTAGGGCTCAAAATTTCTTCTGGCAGAGCTTCTTTCCGAAGCTCGCCAAGCAGCCCGGATACGCTGTGGCAACCAATAGGGTTAGTACAGCTAATAGACAGTCCGAAAAAAAATGCGCGTATACATAACGTCCTACCGATAACTAAATGTGGCAATCAGGTAGCTTGTAAAACACATCCATGGAACTTGATGGAGATTTGGACAGAATAAATTATTTCTTGTTCGCCACGCTACAACCATCTTATTTCAGTATGCTAGTTTTATTTGTTAAATCTTTCCGACGTCATGGAAGCTATAAAACCAACTTCATGATTTGTCTTTTCATTATTTTTGATGTTCTCTATTCTATCTGTATCTTTATCATCATCATCATGATCAACCCATTACCGGCTCACTACAGAGCACGGGTCTCCTCTCAATATGAGAGGTTTAGGTTTAGTGTTTGGCACATAGCCACCACGCTGGCCATGTGCGGATTGGCAGACTTCACACGCCTTTGAGAACATTATGGAAAACTCTTAGGCGTGCAGGTTTCCTCACGATGTTTTCCTTCACCGTTCAAGTGAAGCAAGTGATATTTAATTGTTTAAAAACGCGCATAACTCTGAAAAGTTAGAGCCCGGATTCGAACCGCCAACCACTGATTAGGAGGCTGACACCCTAACCACTGGGCTATCACCGCTTTTATTTATATATATATATATATATATATATATGTGTGTGTGCAGTGATCATTATCAACCCATTACTAGCCAACTACAGGACACGAAATTCTTCACGGAATGAAATGGGGCTAGATCTTAGAAATTTTCTCATTACAACACGTTGTAGCTTGTACCAAAGCGTACAGTTCAGACGGCGAAATCATTACTTTAGTATCAATCAGCTGGCATTTTCTATGCCTAAGCTGGCTCTTAGCAACAACAGTCACATGCCCACTACCTGACCTAATCGCATCGGCCATTCAACATCCGTTCAAGAAACTGACCACACATACTGAATATGAATTAATGCACGCAGTTTAATGTGTCACTTTTTGTCAGAAGTAAGCATTTTCGAGTTCGGTCGTTGACCCTAGAATTGCGTAGGCTAGCTACTTTCTCTCGATGTTGGGACGAGGGGGGCGCGGCAAGTGAGGCGAGACGGGGGTCCTGCCAAAATAAGTACGTGAAAGGCTGCGTAGCCGTTCCTTTGGCCAGGTAGATACATAAGCTATTTTGTGGCCATATTGTACTATGGGCGAGCGTAAGTACAAGCTCCTCTTCAATATCACAGATGATTTTACGAAGACATCGCTTTACGTACAAATTACCACTTAGAAGACTATCATGTTGGCATTGTTTGATCCAGTTGACGACCTCCGTGGCGCAGTGCGTGCGCTGTCACATTATAAAGTTGCAGGTCCTGGGTTCTATTCCCAGCTCGAACGTGGTTTGGTGGGAGGCTTCAGCCGTGGCTAGTTACCACCCTACCGACAAAGACGTGCCGCACCGTGACGTGACGTAACGGTACGATGTCGCGTAGAAACCAATTAGGAGTGTGGGTTTACCATACCCCTAACAGGTTAGCTCGCTACCTTCCTAGACTTCATCATCACGTGAGATAGTCGTCAAGGGCTAACTTTGTGGTACATAAAAAACTTTGCTTGGAACTTTGGCGCCGTTACTGAAATGGGTATGCTTCCTAGTTACTGCATATGTTGCGAGGTCAGTGAACTCGGCCCACAGTAGTGGTATTAATCGCAAATCAGCAAACGCTTTTGGGAGCCCCGGCCGGGGGCTGTCGCTCACGCGTTGTATAAGCAAAAAGAGTTGTATAAGCAGTGTGACGCTTTCTACGCCTTGCAATCAGAATAAGCAAAGCAGTGAGCGGAGAAATTGTCGCCGTATAACGGTTGAATCCGTTAAAAAAGGAAACAATAAAACAAGAACAGCCCAATACTGTGAAATAACCATTACCTACTTTTTCTCTTTAATTTGGCAAATTATAGGTAGGTACAGTGCCAGAGATATGTAACTTCTCGTGATGCCAGTATTCAATTTGATAATATTGGCTTATATTATTTTCGCTTAAAATTTGATACACACGTTATAACATTTCGTTTTGTACACTAAGTTACAAAACTAAACTGGTGTGATTTTTAGCACAGGTCTCCTCTCAGTATGAGGAGGGTTTGGCCATAGTCCACCACGCTGGCCAGGTGCGGATTGGCAGACTTCACACGCCTTTGAGAACAGTACGGGGAACTCTCAGGGGTGCAGGTTTCCTCACAATGTTTTCCTTCACTGTTGAAGCGAGTGATATTTTAATTGTTTAAAAACGCACATAACTCCGAAAAGTTAGAGGTGCGTGCCCGGGATCAAACCCCCTACCTCTGATTAGGAGGCGAACGTCCTAGCCATTAGGCTATCACAGCTTATTATTATAGTTTTGTATGATAAATCTTGATTCATGAATGTAACAATGATTACCATTGAATGAATGAAACCGCTTTAGTGTACACCATACAAACGTACAAAGAAATACAAGCACAAAGGTATAGTCAGCCTTATCGCTACAAAGAGATCTCTTCCGTGCAATCAATAGCGTAAAATAAAAAAGTAGAACTGCAAATCAGGAAATAATAGTGAACTGTCATTGTTATTTATCGAGTGTTACAAGGTATTTGTATTTAAAAGTGATACAAATTAAATTTCATATTATGTCATGTCATCAAACTAATATTTTAAATGTAAGTTTGTTTGTCACGCTTTCACGTGAAAACTACTTAACCGATCAGCATGACATTGTACACATATTCTTGGAGGTGTTAGATATAACATGGGATAATTTTAATTTAAAAAAATATATATTTTAATAAAAAATATTTTTGTTAAATATAGTTATCATATTGATTAATTTCTATTGTAATAATCTCTGATACGAATTATTCAATGCGGCTTTCAAACTTATTATATGTCTTCAATCCGAGCGAAGCCGCGGGTTACAGTATTTAAATATCAGTTGACGAACAAATTAAATAAATTAAATATGATTGTGAGTTCATCATGATCAACCCATTGCCGGCTCACTACAGAGCACGGGTTTCCTCTCAATATGACAAGGGTTTGGCCATAGTCCACCACGCTGGCCATGTGCGGATTGTCAGACTTCACACGCCTTTGAGAGCATCATGGAGAGCTCTCGTATGCAGGTTTAATCACGATGGTTTCCTTCACCGTTGAAGCAAGTGATATTTTGATTGCTTAAAAACGCACATAACCGTCGGGGGTTATTAAAAGGCCCTAACCACTGAGCTGATTATAAGTATTTTTTCATAGAAACATACATATTTAAACATAATTATAACGAATAGCTTTAAGTACTTATCTAGATACATTTATCAGTATTCCCTCGTCCAAGACTTCAGTTCAATTCAGTCGCACGTGTTTATTCTCTTTGTTCTTATGAATGATTTAAGGATGATTTGTATCCCGTGTGCGGTGCGGTCGCAATAGGTATACGTAGATTATGTTTCTCACGTCAGACACTGGTTGCGCCGCGTGAGTTACGAAAATCACACACCACGACTGGTGCCACAGGAATACCAATCGGGCTCAATTGGGCGGCTTACAAAGGTCGAAGGCAAAATTATTTATAAAAATTGCGAAACGTCAATATAAAAAAGAGTTGGCACATTGGACGTGCTTACGGCACTACGTTCTCTCTTTTGAAGGTTACACGGCGTTTGTGCGTGTGTGTACGTTAAAAACGAACCGTCACAATTTCGGAGATCTGTCCCAAAAAGACAATGCAGAAGTCATTCAGTTCATAACCCACATGACTGTTGGCGCGTAACAAAAGTTCGTCCGATGTGAAAATTTGGATAAGCTAAAATGGTTTTCGGATTGTTATAATATATGTGTGTTAAAATGGCATAGATTTGTATGATACGTATATTGTATAGTGACTAAAGCTAAACCATTTGTGAACGCTGTGAAAACCTGTAAAAAGCTAAACATTCTCATTAGCTCACATCGTTAAAATTTGGTCATGAGAAAATTTATTAACTGTTGGTTTTCCGTAATAAATAAATAAATATTCTCTAATCTTCTTCTTAGACCGGGGCGCGTTTGGAACCCTCATAGCTTTAGGTTTAAATTTACGAATATAGTTATCACCATCAAATCACTACTATGTAAATTATTGACGCGTCAAAAGTGCCTTTTAAAGGACTATTTGAATTAAATACAAAAGTACTGTAGTGAAGTACGGTGGTGAAGGTCTACGAGACGTAGAAGCTGGTCTACGCGGCTTAGGGGAGGGCGCAATTACGAGTCTGCAAGCCACGGTCGTCGTTCAACGTAGTAGGTAGGCAGCTCCGTCCAATGCAGGCGTTCGGTTACCAGGGGTCGGGTGTTATATTTCTAGAGCATTGAACCTCTGCAACCTTGTGCGTTGAGCCCGGCCGCTCTCCGTGCGTTGACGCAACCGCTTCAGCCCCTTCTCCAATCGTATAATTACTCCTTTAGGGCACATCCATTCTTAAACGGCCACAATGAACGATTTTGAAGCGTCTAATCGATTCATGAAAGGTTGAATTTAATAAGCTTGTTAGGATTCTGCAATGTGTGTTATACCTATTGTCTATCCTTATTGTGGATTATGTCTATATACACGTAATAAACATTTTATATTTAGACCGAAAATGTTTGTTCGACATCGTAGTTTTTTTGTGTGATTACAAATCCAATTTCTTTCAACCACACAATCCGATTATGTTGAATATACATTGTAACGTAGGCACGTATGTAATTTCAGCGGTTACTCACGTTAAGTATGTCACATCAGCGGTCGGTGGCAACTGTATACTCATGTACAAATAGCATCTGTACCTAGAGTGTGACGATACAATATATATGGTAGCAAGTCGTCAAGGAATTTCCGAAGTGTTAACAAGCAGCGGTCGTCCGCAAATAGTCCGCGCGAAGTGCAAAACGGTCGCGAAATTGGCGCCTGCCCGAGAGCGTTGCGAGGTGAAGCTTACGTAAACAGCTGACATAACCGAGTCGACGACCGCTCTTGCGCAACCAACGTCAAACCTGCAACCCCACATACCGCACCTTGTCATCATCTTCCCCACCATCTATCAAAATTACCTAATTCAACCAAAAATGCACCGAAAGGACACCAGCAGTGAGCAGTTTCAGTTACGACACCGGCGATCATCAGAGCAACAACCTCTGTTAAGGACAACCATAGCTCGAAATGTTAAGCGTGCATTCATTACTAATCACATTTCGTATGTAAAGTTACTAGCGGACATCTCCTGTTGCCGACTTTGGTAACCTTTGTTTCATCAGCCGATTTCGTATACGACAATGTCGCAATCGATACTATCAAAGGATCGAACGGTTAACGTTTCGGTTAATTCTTAATCTAATACGCGGTGTATTGTCATCGCGAATTCTGGGTGGGCTGGGATCGCGAACTCGTGCCGGAGTCGGACGCAATTGTGTGTATGCATGTGACGTATGGGTATGGAACGGTTATCCTTAGTGAACGAAAGTGAAAACTAAATGTGGGCTTGGTCATCGACCCCGGTCGGGTCGTCGACCGCACTGAACTGCAAAGGCCGTTTGTGAGCGCGGAGGCCGTATGCGCGACATTTGGCTCCGTACTGCTGGACGGACCCGCCTCGCCTGCCCATTCAACCTGCGCAAGCGTCCGCGTCGGTATTGCACACGACCGCCGATAAAAGCTTTTTAGTATCAAATTTATTATTTAAAGCAAATGCAACAGCGTGCTATAATTAAGAACAGATTTTTAACGAAGATTAAATAAAAAATATTAAATCCTATTTCCGATTTGATATGAATTGATCATATACATGTTTTTTATTTATGGTCGTAACAAATTTAACTTCATAGTATTTATAGATAATAAATAACACAGACACTATTTAATTGCATTTTTATTAATTGGAGCTTTAATTGAGTGAATGTGTTGTGAGCATTCAGATTGTTAAGGGTTATTGATACTAAATTATCTAAAAAACGATTTAGTTTATGAATAAATAAAATACGATAAAATAAATTTACGCCGTTCATAATAAGACAGTTCGTTAGTTGAAGTGAAAAGAGAAATGATAATGCTTTCTCGCAGAGACTTACAAACTTTCCTACGCAGAAAATCTGTGTTAATCCGCTGTGAAACTAAGACCGTCCATTATTAGTGTGGCTTTTGTACACCGTAGCGAAACGAAGAAAATTGAAAAGTTTAATCTGTATATATACAAAAAGGAAAGGTTGACTGACTGACTGTTCTATCATAACAGCTAAAACCACGGGATTCTGGCTTACATTTGGAACACAGATAGTTATTAAAGGATAACTGTGAAAGAGTTTTTAGTAATCATAATAATAGGTGTTTCAAAGTATGAATGTACCTAAGTTTAAAAGTTAGAAGCACTAGATTGATAAACTTAAGATGAGAGATGAAAGATTAACAAATTGTTAATTAGTTAAGGTTTGTTGATTATCAATCAACAAAATAAAATAAAAAGCTGTGATACCCTAGTGGTTAGGGCGTCAACCTTTTAATCAGAGGTCGGCGGTTTGAATCCGGGCACGCACCTCTAATTTTTCGGATTTATGTGCGTTTTTGATCGAATAAAATATCACTTGCGTCAACGGTGAACAAAAACATCGTGAGGAAACCTGCACGCCTGAGAGTCCTTTATAATGTTCTCAAAGGCGTGTGAAGTCTACCAATCCGCACATGGCCAGCATGGTGGACTATGGCCAAAACCCTTCTCATATTGGGAGGAGACCCGTGTTCTATAGTGAGCCAGTAATGGGTTGATCATGACGATTATCAATCTTATAAATATTTAAATATAACAAGATATTAATTAAAGTGAGTAATAATTCCTAGTTAATGTAGGCGTCGCGCAAATATAGGTAATGTTTCAACCACTAACAAGCAGTGAATAAGATTGTATCATCATAATATAATGAAATCATTCGCAGCTTCTGTGTTTCAGTTGTTCCCACTCAAGACAGACCAGACGTTAATTAAAAAGTATCATCTCGTAAGCAACTAGAAACTATACTTCAATGGCAGTATAAATGATTTTCCATACAAATATTATAAATATAAAAGCTGTACCATACAGCCATCCACTTAATTGCTTGTGTTGTATGTCAAGTGGTTAGCAATCGACAACTGTGCGAGCAGATGACTTTTTAAAAAGGTATTTACGTAATTTTTACTGGGTGACGTAGTTTTAATACCAGTATTCTTAATCGGTCGTATACTATGGGTCTGATAAGAAAGCTAAAAAGTCTGACAGTAGTCGATGGAAGATGCAATGCTCGGAGCATTATGGTCTACTTCCTTGACGCAGTGGTGAAGACTGTGGTCTTTTTAAATAGGAGGTCCCAGGCTTGAACCCCAGGGGTGACCTAAGAATTTATTATTTGTGCATTTACTCTGAATTTAGCTGTATTCTGATAGCTTCCATAGATAAAGACATATCTCCGAGCGATTGAGCGTACTGGAACAAAGCCGCGTAAAAGCTAATCAGATGTATCAATTCAATACATACATATGTATGTATTGAATCACCACACTCTAAAACATGGTCCTATCTATCGATATCATCTTATTATGTGAGATTGCATTAAAAAAGACCTACAGTCAATTAGAAATGAGTACCGTAGAAGAAATCCTTGTAAGCAAAATAGTTGCACATAGCTTGAAAAACTATAGCGTGCTGAGGTAAACGTATCATTTGTCGCCCAAGCCCGGTTACGCTGTGACAACCAATAGGGTTAGCACAGCTAATAGACAGAAAAAAAAAACACCCCTAAACGAGGTCTGATGACATCAAAGGCGTTGCAAGTCCAAACAGCACTAATAAGAATGGTCTAGCGCCCTGCGAATAAATTGTGCGTCCAGCAGTATTTGACGTCAATCGGTCGATTGATGATGATGATAAATCAATCAATCAATCAATCGATCATAAACGTTATTCAATGAATCCTTTAAAATGCATTTTTGATGCGTCAATAAATTACATAGTATTGAGTTGATGGTGACATCTATTGATATTAAAACTAAAGCTATGA
Organism: Lasiommata megera; assembly: GCA_928268935.1. Lineage (NCBI taxonomy): Eukaryota > Metazoa > Arthropoda > Insecta > Lepidoptera > Nymphalidae > Lasiommata > Lasiommata megera. The sequence goes on from OV743312.1 coordinate 11,516,034, forward strand.
GGGTTCCAAAGTTCTTTTTACGTGGTACTTACGTCACTTATTTATTAGTTAGCTATGTTTAATTATGATGATATATTAAACCAGCTGAACACTCGGTTCACGCTTTCGTGTTTCTTACTTCTAAACTAATAGGGTTTTGTACAACTTGCAAACTCCTTTTTTGCTTCATTGGAAGGTGAATTTTCGTTAATCTTTTCTTAGCGGACATTATGGTTATATGGATATTTACACGTATGAAAAACTGCAGCCCATATAGTGGCAGACGCTGTGTGTTATAAATCAGTCAGTCAGTCATTTCTTCATTTAATATTTATAGACAGGTGATTGTATCAAAAAGAATGAGAAACTCAGCGTGCTGCATGTTAATAGAGTTAAGGTATCTTTATTGCCCATCTACCAGTTAAGTACTGACGGCTTTGAATATAGTGAGTCAAAGATCTACGTAGTCATTCTAAAGAGAAGGTATTTAGCTTATACATTTATTGTAAACAATGTCTGAATATCTTATTGTATATAAAATTTAAAATAAGTAATAAATTTAAAAAAGCTGTGATAGCCTAGTGATTAGGACGTCTGCCTCCTAATCAGAGGTCGGAGGTTCGAACCCGGGCCCGCACCTCTAACTTTTCGGAGTTATGTGCGTATTTTGAGCAGTTAAAATATCACTTGCTTCAACGGTGAAGCAACCTGCATGCCCGAGAGTTCTCCATAATGTTCTCAAAGGCGTGTGTAGTCTGCCAATCCGCACATGGCCAGCGTGGTGGACTATGGCCAAACCCTTCTCATATTGAGAGGAGACCCGTGCTCTGTAGTGAGCCGGTAATAGGTTGATCATGATGAAACCCATACTCCTAATTGGCTTCTACACGAGGTCGAACCGGAACGCTAAATCACTTGGCGACACGTCTTTGTCGGTAGCGTTGTAACTAGCCACGGCCGAAGCCTCCCACCAGTCAAATTACATTACATATTTTACAATTTATATTTTAATGTAGTTTTCGTATATAAACTATTTAAGATTGGATATGTAAAATCGGAGGTTTTCATATTAGTTTAACATCTTATCCCGGACCTTTTGAAATGACAAAATATACAAGTAACATTATCCTTTGTGTAGATGACATGTTAGTGTATTTTAAGCTGAACTTGACGTTTAAGGAGGACTAAGTCGCACCAGAAGCGTTCTTGTTTTAATGTATTAACCATAATGAACAGGTTCTACGGTGCTCTTTAAAACAGTTGCTATATTTTTCGGCACAGTTAACACGTACGTGTTGATAAAAATACTATTTTGTACCGATACGTTAACAGCGGACTCAAATTATTGAAATTGCGGTAGGGTTAGCTGCAACCAGGCCGCGCCTCAAACGGGTTTTAACTTTTTGTTCGTGATGATGCGGAACAGAAGAGAGAAATTTGGCGAGATAAAGCAGCACTCGTTAAGGGGGACACGGTCACGAAGAGTCATCGCCTCCGAACTCGCTGAATGTGGAGCGAGCGAAGTGTTGCTTGGGCTGCTACTGATTACTGCGCAACCTGTCCACCTTACATATAACTGCCCCGGGCTAACAGAGCTGGTTCTTGAAAAAACGAGCTAGCAACACTGATGGACCGAAACGTAAAGAATACTGTTATGTAGAACCTTTTAAATAATTTAGAAAGAAGTACATGGGCGGCGCTAGTCTAGTTGTTATGACTCAGCATTGAGCCCCGTCACGTACCTTTTATTTCTCTGAACAGTTTGCTTTTCAGGAAAACTTCGTGAGGAAATCTGCATGACGACATGTGAAGTCCACCAAAGCGCACTTGGGCAACGAAACGGCAAAAGAAACGTGTCCTGTAGTGGGCTAGTAACGGGTTAATAATGATCACTGCACATAGAGACATATATATATATATATATATATATTTTTTTTTTTTATACACTTCAAGTTAACCTTTGATGGCAATCTCACCTGGTGGTAAGTGCTTAAGATGGTAGCTGATAAATCTGTTAGGGATATGGTAAACCCACACTCCTAATTGGTTCCTACGCGACATTTTGCCGGAACGCTAAATCGCTTGGCGTCTTTATCGGTAGGGTGGTAACTAGCTACGGCCGAAGCCACCCACTAGACCAGACTCGAGCCGGGAATCGAACCCAGGACCTCCAACTATATAATGCAGCAGCGCACGCACTGCGCCACAGAGGACGTCAATATTAATCAAGGCTGTAAATAAAAAGTTTATAGTTTAAGCTCTCTACTTTAATTAAAAGTTGGTTGCGATTTGTGAGTGCGGAAGGCAAGTCCGCAACGAACGACTTTCTTCTCGCGACGTGATTAAAAGGACAAAGGCTTTGTACGCGAAGAAATGGTCAAAATAGCCGATTATATTTTCGAAAGCACATCAAGTCCTTACGTAAGAGTTCAACGTGACACTTTGTGTGAATGCGCGCGGTTGTTCAGCGCGCCACTTTCCTTCAGCCAAATATTTGGTTTGCTTGTGTGTTTTTGCGGCATATTGTCACATGAAGCATGAACTCTACGCGGATTTGTTTGTTTATTTATATATTTATTTATTTATCTATTTGACGGCAATCAGAGAGCAGCGCCGTCTAGTTTTGGAGTCTGCTCCTTATAAATTACCATGCTTATAACTGTTATTCTGTTCTATCAAGAGTATCGTACCCACATCTACCCAAATTACCGACGAAGACACACACCCGCCCCGTAGTCATCCTATATATTTATATCCTTTATTTGTAAGCTTGTAGAAAAGTCCTACTATAGTGTAAAGGATTATGTCAATGATACCCAAGCATGATTATGAAATATTGCTCTAATAAGATAGCTCTTAATATAATTTTAAGCGGCATGTAGGATGGTGATAACAAAAAGAAAATTTACCTGGCTAAGTTTGTTGTGGGCTTCTTCTTAGACCGGGGCGCATTTGGAACCCTCATAGCTTTAGTTTTAAATTTACGAATGTAATTATCACCATTAAATCACTACTATGTAAATTATTGACGCGTCAAAAGTGCCTTTTAAAGGACTATTTGAATAACCATTATTTGAATTTGAATTTGTACCCCACAAAAATTAAGAAAGGAACTAAGAATTATAGAAAATACACAGACAAAGACCGGCCTTAACGCATATATGCTATAAGGTTGCCTCAACCTCGGGAAAAGAATATAAATCCAACATTCGTATAATTATATAAGAAAAATAATAGGAAAATAAATGATTTACCTAACATCAATAAACTAATAAGTAATATATATATATATACATATATGGAAAAACATTGCAGTCGTGTTTTGTAGCATACTAAGGTGGAGATCACAGACACACACAGTCACACTTATTTAACATTAAAAAGTTAAAACAGATTATAAAATAACAGAAACGGAGTAAAACAATTTTTATAAAAAAGTCATTAGATATTACATTTTAACTCCTTGTTTGAGTGGAGAATAAATAAAAAGTTTAACGATTTTCTGGTGAGAACGGTACACAACCGTAGAATACATACCATACATTTTATAAAATATGTGTTTATATAGAGTATAATCTATTTTCATTCTAAATTTCAGGCAAATTGGTACAGTATTTTTTACTTGAAAGAGTAGCAAACATCCACACATCCATACATACTTTCGCGTTTATAATATTAGTAAGGATAACTGTGCATGTTTCACTCCTTCACGCCTAAACCAATTCGGATGAATTTTGGAATGAAGATAGAATGTATAGACTAGCTAATTTTTATACCGGAAAATCCATGGTTGCCGCAGAATTTGAGAAAACCTGTGTCTAACGACGATGTGCTATAAATATAGCTAAAACAATCATCAATTGAACACTTCTTAATTGCGCGTTTTTATTGTCCTGTAATCAACAAGGACAAAATCGCGGGTATCATGTATTAATAATAATAATTATCATATTGGGTTGATCCCAGTTAGCCTCGCTCAACAATTGATGCGACTGGGGTTCTGGTTGAAGTCTTGCTAGACTCGGCTAGGATAGACCGCCGGTTTCTCAACCTGTCGCCCAGATCCCCCGGCGGTTTTATCTCCCCTGCCGGAGCGTAATCCTCCGCCCGGTGCAAATATGTATTTAAGTAATGTTTATGTAGGTTTATTTATTTTTATCTATTTCATCATGATCAACCCATCACCGGCTCACTACAGAGCACGGGTCTCCTCTCAATATGAGAAGGGTTTGGCCGTAGTCCACCACGCTGGCCATGTGCGGATTGACAGACTTCACACGCCTTTGAGAATATTATGGAGCACTCTCAGGCGTGCAGGTTTCCTCACGATCTTTTCCTTCACCGTTGAAGCAAATGATATTTTAATTTTTAAAAACGCACATAACTCCGAAAAGTTAGAGGTGCGTGTCCGGATTCGAACTGCCGACCTCTGATTAGGAGGCTGACGCCCTAACCACTAGGCTATCACCGCTTTATCTATTTAAGTTTATTATATCTCTTTTGGTTTTTACATGTATTTATTTTGCACACGGGCGTGAGAGGTAAAATAAATTAGGAATAATAATATTAAATTATTATTTATAAAATATAAATATATAATAATATGATAATGCACAAGCATAACTAAATACAAATGAATGTTATATGCCAAGTCGTCAGGACAAGTACAGCGGTTTGTAGGCCAACATCTTAGATCTCACATTGTTGCCCATTACAAGCCCGCGAGTATATTGTTCTTGTGAAACATTTGCTTTGTTATTTCTAAGGAAAGGTGTCTGATATCTTACTTTGAGTGATTTATTGTTATAAGATTAAACTATGATGGGTGGGATGCTTTACCTACTGTAAACTTGGTTCTTCGTTTATTTTGCATTTTTTTATCCACTACAAGTTAGCCCTTGACGGCAATCTCACCTGATGTTAAGTGATGATGCAGTCTAAGATCAGTGAGATTAGATAAGTGCAGTGATAAAATCTACATATATAGTAACAAACTCTCCCGACAAAGACGTGTCACCAAGCGATTTAGCGTTACGGCACGATGTCGCGTAGAAACCAATGAGGAGTATAGGTTTACCATACTCCTGACTAGTTAGCCCGCTACCATGTTAGACTGTTATCACCAGGTGAGATTGATTGTCAAAGGCTAAATAAGAAAAAAAGAACGAAAAACAGTACAAAATAGTTTTATTGTAACGCCACTTAAAAGTTACAACGTCTATTTGATTAGGTACAACCTGTCAGGACTAGTATTTTGTTTCTTTGTAGACTAAGACTTCTTTAAGTAGTAAGAAAGAGATTTAGCAAATTTCCAACTAAATTTGTTTTGGATTGTAAGCAGAAAGTAAACAGCAGAAATCTGTTCTGTGTGGTTTAGAAACATATAACCATGAATTTGGGAAGCTAGATTGAAAATTACCAGTCTTTTAATCTTATAGCTACTGCAAACCTACAGAATTAGACGTTTTAAAGGTGTTTATGAAGTAGGGTAGACGTTTTAAAGGTGGTTATTAAAGGTGATTTTGACCAACTACCTATACTTCGTTAGCTCATCATGTTACTGTTAATGATAACGAAGTTCTGGATTCTATTCTCGGTTCGGGTCAACCAACATCTCACTGAAAGTTATGTCATCCGTCCCTGATAATATCACCAACATCTGCTAATAATCATTAAAGACCGCAAACCTGCTTTGGATCAGCCCTAAAACCCTCTTTGAGGAGGCGTTTGCTTGTTAGTACGCTAATGATGATGATGAAGATTTTGATGATTCAGATTGTCAATTTAATAATATCAATCGTAAATCATCGATAGGCAAGCTAAAAAAAAACAATAAGGAAGCAACAATGTTTGTACGGACCTAATTGTGCAAGTACACACTCAAAGTTGATTGAGATACAAAACGTTAAACAGAAGTCAATAGAAAGAGTCAATTCGGTGGGTCGTCGGCGAAATTTGACGCAAAACGGTCAAGCACTAACGTCTCTTCAATTATTTAATAAGAGTAGGTCTAGTATTGTCGCTGTTTCCAAACAAACATTGTGAGTTAGGTATCATTATTTTCTATTCCCTAATCCTAAGGCAGAGATCGCTACTGAGCGAAGCTACCTTTTGTATCCTGCTTCTTCTTGACTCTGTTTTCCTGATTATTCTCCTCGATGTTGTGTTATAATTATTTTAAATTGTTGGATTGTGTTTACAGATTAATTTGTCACCGCGTTAAGTAGTTTGGGTTAGGTAAGGTTCGTTGATCAAGCAGGGTAAGTGCGAAGGGTCTGTGAGAGGTTTGTGAGTCGTTTTAGTTATAACCTAATTATTTCCGTTAAATAGGTAAAAATAAAAGGGCAAAAATTGTGTAAAATTTTAATAATGTTACTACTTATTAATTTCGAGTTTCGTTTTTCTTTGGTGTATGAATCAAAATATCAAAAGTTATTGTCTGTTCATTTTCGTAAACACTTATCTGACTATTTCAATGAATTAGAGATTAGAGAAAGCAAGATTTTTATTTAAATTCTATTAATATAGTTAAATACTTTTTACTACTTAGTATCTACCCCTCTCAGAATAGCTAAATGAAAATACCGTATACATGCTTCGAAATACAATTACTAAAGTATTTGCAACGCTTGCAAAACGTAGGCACCCAGTAAGTTCAATGTACAATAGATACTCGTTGGTACGGCGAATCTTGTCGCCGCATAGGCATTATTTATAAACGCTACATACCAAAACACTTATTGTGATGAACCGACATCGGCAGAGGATGTTTGTATTAATACTGTCGGTATCGTGTCGAGTGTCGTTCGCAGAAGAACCTCGCGACGACAGCAGCCGTACCATTGGCGAGTTCGTCGACCTCGAGCTACGCTTTACATTTGGCGAACAATGATTTGGAGTGGCGAGGTGAATGGCCGCGCTCGGAGGGGCTGAGCGTGGGCAGTTATTGACCCATATTGGAGGTGAAATGTAGATCAGTGGGCGAGAGCGGCGAAATTTGCCGCGAAGCTGACTGTGCACGGAACCGCCATCGCTCACGTGTGCGCCCGCGCAGGCGGTCGCGGTGGAAGTTGTACTGCGCTTTGTAGGCGTTCACCGTGCGCAGATCGCAGTTTGAAACTATAAATAAATTTACCAGTGTTTAACTACGTACATGTCCAAGACATTTTCAGTACTCCGATGAATGATTGTATCGTGACAAAAATATTGATATAGATTAACATTATATTAAAATAATTTCTAAACATGCTTCATAAGGCGCGGTTCAAGGTTATTTTTTAAGGAGTATTAGTACTTATTGAATTCCGGCTAGAAACTAAACCATTTTTATTTATTTTGTCGATAATATATGTCGCGTGTGAAGCTACTGAAAAGGGATGTCTGTAATTTTTAATGCGCTGTTATGTAACATTGTTAATCAGCTAGATTTACGAAAACAGTCACGATATCGGATATTAAAAAGAATAGGATTACCTTAATTATCAGTAGTATTGGGTGATACTAAGAAAATATGATAAAGTATCGAACACGCAGCTGATTTTCTCGTCGGTTTTTTTTTCGGAAAAATTGAAAATAGCTTCATAGCTTTAGGGGTACAGTTTCAATGATGGAATAAATACTTTTAAACAATGCTGAAAAGGCTCAAAAATTGTCTATCTGCCTAAGTAAATAGAAAATTTTCGGTCTCTGATTTTATAGTGAGCGTCCATAAATTTGCTATAAGCCAAATTTACGCTTGAAGAAAAAAATAAACAAGTTTTTTACGTAATGTTTGTTTAACGTACCAAATATATACGGTACGATGATAATTTGAAAGCAAAGAAATTAAAAAGTATATACATTTAAAAAATCTCTTCTAATTAAAAACTGCGAAGTACTCCTCGACCTAATTTGGCACGTGTGCGGAAGGCAACGTGGAAAATAATGGTTTTCTTTTTTTTTAATTCCCTTCGAAGCAGTAAAATCCCATTCTGGTAAGTTCCAGACGTATAAAAAGTGTCAAAATTTCGAAGGCTCCTTTTAATGGTCGGCAATGGCGGCTAACGGGCCCTTTGTTGTCTGCAGGAACTTTGGCGGGTTTATATGGCCCTATAAATACCAAGCGAATGTTAACATATACCTTGGTCCATAGATATATAGTTTATCGAGGAATATAAGTACCTATAGTACCTATCCTTAGTGATTAGTCAAAATGAGGATATATAATGATTCCACACTGACGCTGATTATATTTAGTAGGTAAATTTAATACGTTTGAGCATTTTTTTCAATGAAACCCTCTGTTTTGTTTTTATATTTACTTTCCAATTTTATTTTCACAATAAAAATTGATTTAGTTGTTAGGTTCACTTTAATTATTCATATATTGGAAATTTGTAAAAGGTTAGAATCTTCATTCATCAAGGTTAGAATCATTTACCTTTGATTGTTACCTGTTTATGGATCCAATAATAAATTTGTAAAAAGCATGTTTCCAGTCTTCAGGATTTAGGTCTACCACGTTACTCCCATTCGCTTACGGGATTGGCAATCATCATATAGTGATCATAATGGGGATTGAAGAGTAAACGTTTCTGGTTCAAGGAATTTTTCCCCCATACCGGAAATCCAATGGTCCTTTTTTTTTTTGTTTACGGGGGGAAATCTCCTACTGAGATACCCGACTATTGCTTTGGGGAAAAGCGCGGGTTATGTGGGGTTTTTACCCACTATAACCCCCTCGGTTGCCTCCATCAGCATATAACAGTGGGAGGCTCCGGGATCAAATGGTCCTGCCCGTGGTCCGTAGTGAAAAACGCTATCTACCAGACCAGCCAGGAAAATCGGCCTTAACTTTTGTTGGTCCAAAGAGATGGACAAGTATTTGGAACAATATGTTCTTACAATACTCTTATAAGCTCGTTCGCGTGTGGTGTGTGTGAGTGCCTAACTGGATGTGAATCAGTAGCGATTATGGTCGTGACATTTTCAGTCGTTTTCTCTGATATGAACTCAAAGACTGCGAACTCTCAACTGTTATACCTCAATTGAACATAGTGAAACTTAAGAGGTGGTCTCTTATGTTTCACTATGGCCGTTTACTTGCTTGAACATTTATACTTAAATACTTAAGCACATAGTAAATAAAATGTTTTTTTCATACACTACAAGTTTAGCCCTTGACGGCTATCTTACCTGGTGTTAGGTGATGCTGCTGTCTAGGATGGTAGCGGGCTAACCTGCTAGGAGTATGGTAAACACACGCTACCAATTGGTTTCTACGCGACATCGTGACGGAACTTAGCGTTCCAGCACGATGTCACTAGCCACGGACGAGACCACCAGACCAGATTCCAGCCGGAATCGAACCCGAGACATCCAACTTTATAATGTGACAGCGCACGCACTGCGCCACGGAGGTCGTCGACTACTGGATCAGTTTTTTTTTAGGATACGATTGTAAATGTTTTGACGAGTTAGTTGTGATCCTTTATTTCGTTAAGGATGATAACTTTTTAAATGTTGTTTTATGATATGAAAACATCGTGAGGAAACCTGCATGCCTGAGAGTGCATAATGTTCTCAAAGACGTGTGAAGTCTGCCAATCCGCACATGGCCAGCGTGTTGGACTATAGCCAAACCCTTCTCATATTGAGAGGAGACCCGTGCTCTGTAGTGAGCCGGCAATGGGTTGATCATGATGATTACTAATTTATATTTCTCGGGAATTATTGGTAGTCGGTACAAAGAAAAATGGACGATATGCATAACAATAGACAATCTTTCGTGTCTACGGATTTCATTCACAGCTAAATCTCATTAAAGCGATCTGATTAGGAGCACTAGATACTATACAAAATAATGCTAGGTTTCCATTGTTTGAATCTCAGTATTTACGTGATCATCGCCACGTTTAACGCTATTTTCTCACGGTGCGCCCGTACATTAAAGAGGCACGGTATTGATTGCCGTTTCTCGGAACGGCTTTAAAACGTCGGAACGTTCTAATTATAGTGCGTACGCAGGCGAGCCTTATGTCACGACGTACAAGGTTACTAAGCAAGGAAATTTATACTAGACTACTTTCCGAAAGCGGCTGGAAGAAAGTACTTTTACTCGGAGACGTGCACCGCGGCACAGTTTCCACGCGCGTAGAGTTGATCGCCCACCGGCGCCTCAGCTTTCCAACCACCAGTACGATCACTTCAACAAACCTGCACCAGAGAAATACGGTATTAGCAACAGTCACAAATAGTGTTGCTTGTTGTTTTTAATGTTACTATGAATGCGAAATTGAGTCAGATGGTTTCAATTACGCAGAAACATAGTATCTAATTTTTTTGCATGGAGATAGTTTATGAGTCGGAGAGGGACAAATAATACATTTTGTCCCAAAAATTGCACAACTCTTCCTATGGGATTTTTTAAATAACTACAAGTTAGCCCCTGACAGCTATCTCACCTGGTGGTAAGATAATGCAGTCTAGGATGGTAGTGGGCTAACTTGTTAGGAGTATGGTAAACACACGCTCCTAATTGGTTTTTACGCGACATTGTGCCGGAACGCTAAATCGCCAGGCGACACGTCTTTGTCGGTAGGGTTGTAACTAGCCACGGCTGAAGCCTCCCACCAGACCAGACTCGAGCCGGGATTCGAACTAGGAGATCGTCCAATGCGTTTAAAAAACGCCGGCAGGCTTTTAAATGCATTCACAAACAAAATAAAACACAAGCTTCCTGACTTTTTCGGGAACATTTGTTAGGTAGGTGGTAAGGTTTGTTCATCTCTACAATCTGATAGCGCTGGTTAATTTGTCTATTACAAGTAAAAGATTAATTTAATTTTTATCGATAGCAAATATACGTATTTAGTGTTTATTATTTATCTTTATAGTACACAATAATAATAAACAATATTGAAACGACGTAGGAAATCGTAACCGTAAATTTTATGGATGGATTTGCGAATTAACAGAACCTGAAGTAATCAGATAAGTTAACAATGATCGCGAGATGTATATAAAAACTTGCGATATAATATTAAGTCAGTCACAAAGATAATTTCTAAATAAACGGTGAGTGAATATACGCATTTTGTTTATTGTTGTTTAATTAAGGAAATCCATTATTTTTAAGGTAATTTTTGTAATAGCAGAAACTTTACTTCTTTACTTAGTATCGGAGAAGTTGCTCCAAGATTCAGTGGAACGTGAATTTAAAAGACTTACCAGATTTACCAGCTTGATAGCAGATAATATCTTTACACTTAGCTTTTATCAAACATATTCTACAACAAAATTTTTAACTAACCTACCTACATTTATTTAAAAAAAATATTACTACTGACTAAAGATACAGTAAAAGCGAGACAAAATTAACTTTGGCTGAGCAAAGTCGAAATATGCACAAAAGAGCTCAGCCTAGCCTAAAAAAACCTTCCTCGTAAAGACAACAAAATTGTGTTAGATAAATGTACACTAATTTTTCATCTTGATCTACCAAAAATCATTCAATCAACAACGACGCATTATACAAAAAATTATGTCATTATTTATTATTCAATTATTATTACCAAGGTAGGTATCATTTCAGTAAATAAATCTTTTTTTATCAGAGTATAGAATATTTATTTGCCAATTATGGGTAATTCCATAAAAGAGAATAGATAAGTAACGTTAATTCTAAACTAAGCATGCAAATATTGTTGCTAGACGTATTAATTAAATATTAAAACTATTTTAACTGTTCGAAAAAATATATAAATATACAAGAAATATAACAGCAAATGACAAATAAATAATTACTATTAATAACGAAAACCAAATATATAATAATATTCAATAATTTGAAATTCTAAAACACTGAATAAAATTGTACATTATGTCAAAATAATATCTTGATCATAAATCGATATGATTCGATTTATGGTCAAGATATATTTTTTTAAGTAGACTATACCGCTTCTTTATTTGAAAAGAGTCCTTCTCATAGATAAATTAGTATTTATATTGAGCTTAACATTTATAGGTTTGTTGTGTTTAAGATTATGATAACTACCTAAAGTGAAAAGTTGTTTTTTTCTTAATTTTCAGCAATCATGAAGACTTTCATCGTTCTCACCGCCATCTTGGCTTTGTCGGTCGCCAGTCCCGTGCCTCTAGTGCAGGTGATTGTTAACGTTAACACACCAGACTTTGTTGACGCTGGAGTCGCTGATGAAGGAGTTGTTGAAGTTGAAGAGCCGATCGTCCCCGGACCTCTGCCTGCACCTATTGAACTTCCAGAGCCTGTGCTACCAGAAATCATGCCTCAACCTATTGAATTGCCTGAAGCTGTCCTACCTGAAATAATGCCTCAACCTATTGAATTGCCCGAAGCTGTGCTACCAGAAATCATGCCTCAACCTATTGAGCTGCCCGAAGCCGTGCTACCTGAGATAATCCCCACCCCCGTTGAGCTGCCTGAGGCCGTTATACCTGAGATTATTCCTGAACCAGAAGTAGTACCTGCAATTATCTTAAATTAGGAGGATTCTGATGTGTTAAAAATAAGTTGTTTCTATCTCTCGAGAACAGTACCTTTATTCTGGACGAAACGTGTTTCCAAATTTTATAACGATTTATTGAGTAAATGAGCCGCGAAAGCGTAACAAACACACAAACTCAAATTTATTCATAACTATGATATCACTTATTACATATTTCCAGTAAAACATCAGTGCGACAGATTATACAATATTATTATTATTGACATATATATGTTTAGCATAACAAAATTTCATTATGACACGTTTACATTTTAAAGGTATTTGAATTCCAAACATAACATACTATATTATAATATAATAATATCCGTCAATAACCAGATTACATTGTAATTATAATATATGTAAGTCTAACATTATAACTGCAATAAAGACAACCAAATAGTGATTAAATATTTTCCTACCTAATAATAAATTTATCATAATAACTTATCTTACCAAATATTAGCAATAACCGAACCTAACTTACCGATATCTATAGTTAAAGGAGCAATTATTTATTATCTATAAAATATTTTTTATATAAAATATTTTTCAGTTCTTACGGTATAAATTATCAAGGTTTCGCTTATGCCCTATGCAGGTTGTTCCGATTTTATGTAAAAAAAAAACAAATATAACTTTAAAATGACATTTCCTTTACAAGTAGATACATCGAAATATGATGAGGCGATGATTTAAAATTATCTGAATATGAAAACGTTGGCTGTAAGGATAAGGATGATAAACTTTGATACTATTGTATCGATATTGTTTTTACTAGAAATAATGACATACAAATACAGGTATATAGAACCTACGAGCTAATAGTAATAACGAGCCACTAAAATAGAATCTGTTTTTATATGACTTTACTATTATCATCATGGTCATAAAGTTTTTTCGAAACAAAATTCTATGTTTTTATTAGTTTCCTAAGATACTAGATAAAATCTTAAAAATGCGAAATGGCCATTGACTTTAATAGTAAGGAATGACATAAAATTAACACAAAGAAGCGTATATTTCGTCTCATATAGCATGCCTTTTTTGGGAACTTTATAAGTTATCCAAAAAATAATTTTACTTAATCATCATCATCATCATCATTTCAACCTATAGACGTCCACTGCTGGACATAGGTCTTTTGAAGGGAGTTCCAATGGCCACGGTCCTGGGCCGCTTGTATCCAGCGGCTCCCTGCGACTCGTTGCGATGTCGTCTGTCCACCTTGTTGGGGGTCGACCAACGCTACGTTTACCGGTGCGGGGTCGCCATTCCAACACCTTGGGACCCCAACGTCCATCGGTTCTCCGAGCTATGTGCCCCGCCCATTGCCACTTCAACTTCGCAACTCGCTGAGCTATGTCGGTAACTCTGGTCCTCCTACGGATCTCTTCATTTCTGATTTGATCACGTAGAGATACTCCTAGCATATACAAAACCCCGAGAGCTTTCAACTGGAACTGCAGAACCGGTTCGATTGCCTTGCAGATTGCGACACAGTGGACGATTTGAACAACAGGCTGGTGGAAACTGTCAATACGGTTGGGTCCAAGTTCTATAAGACTCACCGTAAAAATAGACTAACAAAATTTTCAACACATACACTCAAGCTCATGGAAGAGAGACACGAGATGAAACTACAATCCTCAGTCGACGCGTCCGCCTATAGGAGGATTAACAGACAGATCTCTAAATCACAGACATGTGACCTGCGGCACTTCAATACGGAGCGCATTAAAATTGCAATCGAGCAAAACAGAGGCTCTAAAGTGTTCGCGAGAGATCTGTCTATCGGACAGTGTCAGTTGATGCGACTGAAGACGTACACTGGTAGTCTCATTTCTTCTAAACCTGAGATCTTGGGTGAGGTTGAAAAGTTCTATGGTCAGTTGTACACCACAACACAGAAGCCTGTTGAGAATTTGGCCAAGGATCCGAGAGCTAAATTGACCCGACACTACACCGAAGATATCCCGGACGTCAGCCTATATGAGATTAGGTGGGCTCTCAAACAACTTAAGAATGGCAAAGCGCCAGGTGATGATGGAATCACAGCAGAACTCCTGAAAGCGGGTGGAAAACCAATACTTAAAGTCCTTCAGCGATTGTTCAATTCCGTCATTTTACTTAATAACAAATAATAATTTTTATATTGCCGTTTCGTGAAGGTGGCCTTATCTATTTGTATTTTATCTGAGGTTGTATACATTAAATCTTTAGTCTATACATACCTGTACCGCGAATATTAAACAGTTCTAAGGCGGCGTTACTATGAAAGTCTATGATATAAAATTGTGAACATAGTTGATTTACTACAGTGTGCAAAACTCAGGTAATTGATCAGTACGGTTATACTTATTATTGTGTTCTTTATTTAATAAATCTTTCAAAGTACGTCCTCGTGCTTACGATACAATTACTTATATATATTTATAGAGGTTCACAACCATAACTAAATGAATAGGTCATCATGATCAACCCATTAACGGCTCAGTACAGAGCACGGGTCTAATCTCAATATGAGAGGGGTTTGGCTATAGTCCACGGTGCTGGCCATGTGCGGATTGGCAGACTTCACACGCCTTTGAGAACAATATGGAGAACTTTCAGGCGTAAAGGTTTCCTCACGCTGTTTTCCTTCACCGTTGAAGCAAGTGATATTTTAATTTTTAAAAGACGCACATTACTCTGAAAAGTTAGAGGTGCGTGCCCGGATTCGAACCGCCGACCTCTGATTGGGAGGCTGACGCCGTAATTACAAGGCTATCACCGCAATGAATAGGTCAAATAATACAAATTAACAATGTGGAAATGCTTCATTATCTTATTAACATTTTAAAGTTATGGATTACCAGAATACGTATTAATACTCAATACTGGCGCACCACGTACTTGCGGAAAGAATCTGGTTGCTATGCGGTTGTAAGAAGGGGAAATGTTTTAAAAATAAACATTGACTCATACATTGCGCGCCATTTCGATGACGTACCTTCGCAAGGGTTGAATACGAAGGCGCCGCTTTTTATAGGATGCACTTTTTGCCTGATGACGCAGAATAGCATAGGTTTTAAGAAGCTGGACTTTCCGCTTTATTTGTTATCAACTATTACCATAAACTTTGTCAGCATAGCGTTTAAATTATTTTATTCGAGAGGAACAATTCTGCAGCAGGTACATTGCTTTCTTATAAATCTAACTGTTCAGGTAATTTTAACCCGTAAAGCTTTAGCTGGAATTCACCAAAATTATCCGTCTCTTAGGCTGAGATCTACGTGAATCTATAGAGAGTACTTCGACTTTTCTAATTCAAAGTTAGTGTTCGAACAGATTTATATGAGACACACAACTTTGTCTAGTTTTAATAGTACAAGTATTTATCAAATAATTCATTCAGTTTTTGGCAATAATTAACAAAATATTTTTAGCATTTAAAATTTTACTACAGACACAATGTATTTCGTTTAAAAGAAACTACGTTTTCTCGATTTGCATCATAAAATTGTGGTCGAGAATGTGCCTCGTTGATCTAAAAGTTGATGTGACCACAGATCAACTATACCTGGGTTTCCGGTTCGGCCCTTGAATTGTTTATTGATGTTGTTAGCCTGGCATTGTGCATTTTATAATATTAGCATATTAGGATTTAGCTCCTGGTTAAGTAAACCAATAGCTGTCATAGCCTGGTATTTAGGACGTCTGCCTCCTAATCAAAGGTCAGGGGTTCGATCCCGGGTACGCCTCTAATTTTTAGGAGTTATGTGCGTTTTTAAGCAATTACAATATCATTTGCTTCAATGGTGCTGGAAAACATCGCGAGGAAACATGCAAGCCTGAGAATTCTCCATAATGTTCACTAAGGCTTGTGAAGTCTGCTAATCCGCACATGGCCAGCGTGGTGGAAAATGATCGAACCCATCTCATATTGAGAGGAGACATGATAATGGTAATCATATCGTAGGAGGACCTTCGTAGGAGCGCTTTTTCTTCATAACCTTCTCGTCCATGAGACGCGGCATATGATTATAGATTACATCTTACAAGCTACTAATGGGAGCTAGTTAATGGGAAGTTGATAGGCTTATGGAGATGAAGAGAGTGTTAAGATTTTATCGCTATCAACAACATTTAAGTACGTTTATAAAGTTTTTGTGTAAACTGTCTGAACTACCAATTTTACGACTGTTAACTTAAATTTTATGAATTACATAATAAACCTTCTCATAGAAATATTCGCGGGTGAAATCTAAGAAAATCCTTTCTATCTACCTTCGGCTAGTTTAGCTAGATTACATATAACGTGGAACCTTAATCGTTTGAGATTTCCGTATCGATATGATTCTACTATTTTTTCAACTCTTTCTTTCTTCTGAATTTTTTGATATTTGATAGTCAATGGATTCTCTAATCCAGTATTGCGATGGCTTACAACATATTTGCACGGTCGATCTTTTTACACTGTTGTTAATGGCTTTAGTTCTGCAACGTACTCTGTCACATCAGGAATCCCTCAAGGATCACATCTTGGACCGATTTTATTTAATATATTTGTTAACGACATTATCTTTTGTTTTGAGCATTCTACACCATACTTATATGCTGACGATTTAAAATTTACAAAAATTATTTGTTCTCCAGCAGATTCCCTTCTACTACAGAATGATCTCAATAGACTAATAGATTGGTGCTCAAATAATGGTATGCAACTCAACCATAATAAATGTCTCCACATAAAATTTACGCGCAAAATAAAAATCATACCAACGCAATACAGTTTAAAAGGCAACAAATGAAAAGAAGTCGATAGCATAAAGGATTTGGGCGTTATACTAGATAAAAAGTTGACACACCTTAATCATATTGAAAATGTCATTAACAAAGCCTCGAAAATGTTAGGTTTTATAATCAGACAAGGTAGAACCTTCAAAGACACTAAAACTAAATTAATTCTTTACAACAGTCTTGTGCGCAGCCATCTCGATTACTGTAGTGTAGTTTGGCGCCCGCATTATGCTACCCACCATTTAAGACTGGAGAGGGTTCAAAAGAGATTCATGTGGCATCTGTCTTTTTCGGTAAAAATTCAGAAAACAGCTATATCTTATAAAGACAGACTAAATTATTTTAAAATTATGACCCTGGAAGAGAGAAGAGATTTGCTTGATCTCATGTTTCTCTATAAATTACTGCGCAATGAAATAGATTGTCCGAGTTTGCTCGGTAAAATTAACTTCAGAGTACCGCGACGATACCCGCGTACTGCTATTACCCCGCTTGTGCCGCCACGCAGCAGAACAGTATTCGGCGCCAATTGCACCCTACCTCGCTTATGCAAACTTTACAATGAGCGAAGTCGGTCTTTAGATATACATACAAATTCACGCAATGGTTTTCGAGGGTTGGTAATCAGCGATCTACACAATTTCCACGTATAAAATGTATAAAAATAAGTTAACATTACTGCTACCAGATGTTTGTTTTTAACTTGCGTTTTTGTTAATAATATACTTCTTCATAATGTTTGAAATTATGTACAATATTAACTTCATTTTGTTCTAACTGTCGCTATATTGCAATGTAACTTAAACTGCATGTTGTGTTTACTTCAAAACGATTTTACATACAATAAGCATGTAAATTATTATGTAACTATACTACCCACTACACTAGTAAACCCATAAAATAAAATAAAATAAAAAATAAAATAAATGAAAACTTGACTTATTGGAATAATGGCGTGGGTATTTGTATAGACTTCAAATAAAGAGGGCTTTTATGAATAAATGAAGAGAAAACCACTGGACTGAATCCACTATTACTGTAAAAATAATATATACCTAATAATATGTTTTCCGGAAAAAAAATTGATTTCGTTACCAGATATATATTTTATTAAGATTGTACGACCAAGCTACCAAACCTAAATTTTTTGTTCTTTCGTACCATTGTGTACCACAATATTGCATTAAGTTGAATTGATTTGAGGTATTAATTTCTTAGGAAACGTTGCTCTATGTGTACGCTCATTTATCAAGAATAGATGCATTAAATTGATAAGGACAAATGTATTATAAAAAATTCACAAAGTGTATGTAGCAAAAAAATCACAAGATTCGTGAATTCTCAAAAAAGTTAGAGGAAAATCGTTGCAATAGTATCTTTGCGTGTAGCAATGTTCTGGATAATACAACCATTCATTCCAAGATCCTGTATGACGTCATGCGAGATCGTTTCACTATCTAAGGATGCACAACAGGTTCTCAGAACCCTCTCACGTTTCGTTGAAATATATCTCAAGCACCTGTTCTTATTAGTCTCACCTATTGATATAAAATGCCATAGATACACAGTATAATGGAAAAGTGACCCTTTTCACCCCCATTTCCCTGTACAAATGGAAAGATGCAAATGTGCATGAAAGAATATAGTATTTTAACTTACGTTTATTAATTTTGTCGGCTCATTATTTCTACTAATGAGTCAACTACTGTAAATATATATCGATTTTTGTAAGCATAAGATGGAACGGACAAAATGTATCGTAAAACCACTTCAATTCGAGGATAGTTTATCAGGGTATATTAACGAAAAAATCTTTTTTTAATGGTAATTAAACTTTAATTGCCGACGAAGTGATTTCACTTTCCATTTCCAAAACAGTACTGCCAAGCTGAATTACAAACTATAATGTCGGTAACATGGCATGTCGCCGTTTAGTTGATGTTTCCATGATGCCATTTTTCTCATAATTAAAGAAAATGTCAATTATATTAAGAGGAAGTAACCTTCGGCATAAAACAATAAGTTTATTATAAGTACTTATATCAAGCTACGTTTGCTTCTATTTTTGGAAATTTAGTAGGCGTCTGTTTTCTTTATTCTATTTTACGCTAATTAATTCCTTTGTCCAATGGGTTTCAAATCTTTGCCAAATTTTATCGACGTCTGTTCGAGTAGTTTAGCCGTGAAAAGGCAACAGATATACGCAGTGAATTTCGAATTAATAATATTAGTTTGAATATAGTTTGGTAGATCTTCATGGCGCGTGTTCTTTGGTATTATAAACAAAGAAGTATTGGGTTTTATTCCTAGCAAGTCTAATCTGGTGGGAGGCTCTGGCCGCAGCTAGTTAGCACACTACTGGCAAAGATATACCCGCTAGACGATTTAGCGGGTTTGGCTGGAAACGCATCGTTGGCTCTTTTATTGCTGCAGATGTTCTTGGACGACGGTGATCACTCACTGACCATGTTCGATGACCCATTTACTCGTTTGCCTGCATTTGAAATATTTCAAAGTTAGGTTTCTAAATGAACTTGACTGGGAACTGTTAAGTTTGAACTATGAGTTGAGTAGGAGAAGGGTTGGTGGTTAAATTTCCAGTTGCGTATCTTACGTATTGACTATCAATGATCCCTTCCCATTTAATTGTGAACGCTGCGAATGCGGCTATCAATTATCATGACAGTTTATTTTTGTCTTCGGTCGGTTTTGTTTGTGAGTATAACGACTCGTTTCGACTGTTCCGACTAAGCCTTCGCATAGTAGTTAATTTTTGAATTATATGCATTTATTATTAAATTGTAGGGCTTGCGATACTCGTTGGCACAATATTATTTATACAATACTGCGCGGAGATTAAGCGTTGGTAATCATTAATGTTCTTAGAATTTATGTGATTATGTTTGTGGGACTTTTTCAGACCGGCTGTTCGCGAGGCTATTCGACTCCGTATTAAATACAACCATTAGTAGAGAAGGAAGTGATTGAAATAATTTAGCCATCACTTTTTTATTTATCTTCTTCTTTTTTCTTTTTCTTGCCCTTATCCCATGTTATGTGGGGTCGTCTTCCACTCACTTCTATAAGCTGTCTAACTACCCACACCTTTTACGAGCATATCCTCTTTTACATAACCCATCCATCTCTTGTTTGGTCTTCCTCTACTCCTTCGCCCTTCCACGTTTATATATAACATTCTTTTGATGACGTTACTTTCTTCCCTCCGCATTATATGACCATACCATGCTAGCCTGTTACTCCTCATCCTTTCTGTCATTCCCCTTATTTATCCATTTTTTATGTTATGCATTCTTGCCACACAACACATCCATCCATTTAATATCGTTAATAGTTATTAAGTATTATTCAAATAAAAAGAAACCTGCTAATTTTTGAGATCATGACATGCAAGTTGCAACCATCCATTGCATCGTTGAAGCATAAAATCGTGAGGAAGCCTGTATGCCTGAGAGTTCCCCATAATGTTCTCAAAGCCCTGTGAAGTCTGCCAATCCGCACATGGCCAGCGTGGTGGACTATGGTCAAACCCTTCTCATAATGAGAGGAGACCCGTGCTCTGTAGTGAGCCGAGAATGGGTTAATCATGATGATAGTTAATCTATCTTATATGGAGGAAATAAAGTGTAAGGCTAAAATATATTCATCGAAATCAGTTAATAAATAAAGCCTTAAATTTAATCATAACTTCACGGTTTATTAATTACTTAAGTACAGGCACGGATAGGCACGGCTGGGAATACCTATACTTACACAGAATTCACTTCGCTGTTTTATTTTCCACACTCTTATTTCATAATCATTTTATTCACAAGCAGGTTGATTTACACTTTTCCTTCTTTTTATAGGGTTTAAGTCACAAAGTTATGGTTGGTTCAAAACCGAGTAAGTTCTGCTTCATAAGTATCTGTAGATGTTTTTTCTTTCGTTTTTTATAGAATTAATATGTTAAATTTTTACCACCAAAAACAAGAAAGTATAGAAAATGACAATGGCACACCGTTCTCTAATTCACGGACACAATTTAATGGAAAACAGTAAATTTCTCTTAAAATAAATAAATATCTTCGTAAAAGAATATAGGAGAGATTCATTTGATTCATTTTTGTTTAGATTCGAACGATATAAAATTGTTACCAAATAGAAGTAAACAAGGTGCAAATGTATATAAGTTGAAGATGAAGATAAAAAATGGAAAGCAATATGACAGTTTAAACCGTTTATAGGTACAAAATCTGAGCCTTGAATGATTTAATTGCAAATTAAGACTTAAGCATATCTGAAGACAAAAAAAACTGTCATATTTACCACTAATGACAGCCAGAGCGAGATCGCAAGTCTTGTTCGCTGTCCTGTTTTTAAGCTGTGTAAGTGTTACTTTTTTAAATTATATACACTTTGTAGTGTACTAATCTCACCCGATGGTAAGTGATGATGTCAGGGGTAAGGTATACCCATATACCCTAATTGTTTTCTACGTGTCATCGTGTCTGAACGCTAAATCGTTTGGCGACATTTCTTTGTCGGTACGTTGGTAACTAGCCACACCTGATCTGCCAGACCCGAGCCGGGAATCGAACCCAGGACCTCCAACTTTTTTTTATGTAACAGCGCACGCGTTGCTCTACGGAGGTCGTCAAAACACAATGTGATGGGACGATAATCAATTCAAAGGTCGTGCTATCACTTGAAGAGTGCCCGTTCTGACCTTGCTCCAGTTCACCCGACCTTGTTCTCCCGAAGCTAACGACTTACGCTTATCTCGTAGCTATGCATTAGTTACAATGGTTGGCCCAGTGCGCTTAATTAACGGGCATTCCCTGTCGTTACCACGGTTACCTCCCATAACACTTTTAACACAATACTCAACAAATCAAATCCTTATAGATATAAAGTACGAATGAATACGGTTAACAACAGTGGATTTATTACGCAGGTTCGTAAATGTAATCAAAGGTTATACGGATGATATAAAATATAGATTTTATTGTGATTTTTAAATGTGACTCCATTTCGTGACAGCATCCTCCTAATTTCGCTAAACAATCGAGATTTCTGTGGGGAAACATTGCTCGTTTCTACAACACAACTGAAATCCACACTTTATTATACCTTGTCCTAGGGAAATTCCTGAAAATATCTTATAATTGCAATTGAAGTTAATATTACCACTATTACGAATTTGTCATCATTATTCTTAAATGTTTTACAAAATTAAATAACTATTTAAAATAAAACTAAAAAGTGAGTTAGTGAGTCGATAGCCAAACTAAAAATCTAATTAAATTATAGCATTATGATCGGTTCTGAGATGTGTTCAAAGTTAATCTCACGTATCGAATGGGGTGAAAATCACGTTCAAAGATATAAACTTACTTACCAGGCTGAATAACTAAAGTTTGTTAATCATTACAAACTGATGAATGAAAACTACATTCTTAATAGTTTAAGAATATACAAATATAATTTTCAGCTGTTTAAATTCTGTATGTAAATTTTGCGGTTAGGGCGTTAGCCTCCTAATCAGAGGTCGGCGGTTCGAATCCGGGCACGCACCTCTAACTTTTCGGAGTAATGTGCGTTTAAAAGAAATAAAAAAAAAATATCACTTGCTTCAACGGTGAAGGAAAACATCGCGAGGAAACCTGCACGCCTGAGAGTTCTCCATAATGTTCTCAAAATCGTGTGAAGTCCGCCAATCCGCACATGGCCAGCGTGGTGGACTATGGCCAAACCCTTCTTATATTGAGAGAAGACCCTTGCTCTGTAGTGAGCCGGTAATGGGTTGATCATGATGATGTAAATTTTACGTTGACGTAACATTTTATTTTACTTATTTAATTCATCTCAAATTTTTATTTATAGGAGTTCAACTCCATCGCTATAAAAATGATAGCGTAATGATCATGTCGAGTGTTCAATTTTAATTGCATGCATATTGAAGTTTTATACTTCATACTACTGCAAGAGAGCGTCAGCTATTTTAAGGGGGCGTTGAAACTTAGGGAGTTCTGTATTACGAAAATTGTCATGAACTCTCACCCTGAACCTGACTGTAGATCTGATTGTTGATTTGCGGTTGTGTTTTATAGAAAAATATATCGATACATAAATATAATATGATACATGGTCCCAAATAGGTCACACATTGGAACTGTGAAGTTTAAACTTTTATTAAGTACCTACATTTCACAGCACTTTTCTGAAAGTTTAAAAAAATCTCTTAAAGCACACATAAGAAAGAATTAGTTCCAGCACATTACCTACCCATTATCTATAATAATCTTAAGTACTAAATGCGAATATTTAGATGGCATTTTTTATGATATGGATTGGGATTGGGATGACATGGATTTAGAAAGCACGCATGTTTACCCTAGTTTGATTACATTTATTCTACTGTGTCAATATAGAGAAGCGACCTTCTCGCTCTCTCCAGTCGTTCCTTCGTTACTGAAGATCGTGGTCCTGATTATTTGTTTCCACCGGCTTCTATCGGAGGCTAGTTTCGCCATTGTGTAAAGCGACCTTATAAACTTTTAAATCTATTCAAACACCCCTAATTTTTTTTTTATTTACTCTTACACTAAAAGGTATTTTAATTATTGAAATAAATACACCCCACTTTTGCGTATCTACTTTTATATATCCACAGACTTTTTCTGCGTAGAATATATAAAAACGTTTAACTTTAACTAAGTAAGATACTACTATTCAACCAAACACATTAAAAAGATGTAAATATTCTCATTATTTACAGCGTTTATTTAAAAAAATTTGGTTGCATGTTAAATTGAGCAGTCAAGGTCGTAGTACAGTTGCAGACATAAATGCAAATACATTATTTTATCGTAAAACTATATAATATTTCAGAAAAATAACATAATTACTATAAATTCTGTAGATATGTATTGGATATATTACCCAAGCTTTACAATCCATAATCCATGCATTAAACAATCATTAAATTATATATTTTTCTCTTATAGCATATTTTCTTCCCTAATTACTATATTGTCAGGTATGCAGAGATACTAATGCTATTTAAACGAGAGAATATAAGAGAAACACTGGTATATAACCAGAAAGACTAAGAAGGTAAAAAAAAGAGTTGATTAAAATAAGATACGTCTGTTTTACAACTGTAACCTGTTCCAAAAGAGATGCTATGATTTACGAATGATTAATATAAATCATCATTTTTCCTTATTCGTTTTCATTCATTCATCATTATTATTCCAACCGGTTGATGTTCACTGCTGGTCCATAGGTCTTGTGTAAGGAATTCTAAAGCCACTTCCTGCGATTCGCTGGATTTCGTCCTTCCAACTAGTTGGAGGTTGACCAACTTTGCGTTTACCTGCGTTCGTTCGGGGTCGCCATTCCTTCATACCCAAATCAGTTCTCTGAGCTACATACCCTTGCAAATTAATAAAAATATACACTCAATTGTTATTTTTTCGGGCCCTTGCAGTATGATATAAGAATAATGAAGTCTTTTGCACATTGTGTTTCTTGACCAGCCTAGTTGCCTGTATATTTTAAGTTGAGCTTTTATGCGTATATTTGGCTTAATCTATTATTTAAAATAAGTAGGATATATTATTATTTTGCGTTATGTTCTGTTTCTGATATGTGCGCTGAACATTTTAGTAACCACTTGATATAATTCAAGTCTTGCACTCTAAAGTATTAATGTAGCTTCAATTTGTAATGTATTTTGTTGCTTCCGTTTAAGAGCCGTAGTAGATATTCACTAGCAATATATTAACTACTAATATTGGGAGTTCACTACTAACATTATATTAATATTAAATACTGAAATGCAAAAAATAAACTAAACTAAAGCTAAACCTGATATGCTCAATATTCTATGCACTACTTATACACTGGAATTGTATAAATAATTGTCACTATTAATTTGTGTCACTTTTTCATTTGACTAGCCAACATTATCTGCAATATAATGACGAGTTCTAAATTGCCGCTGCACTTTATAAGGAATGGATGAATCATCCAACTTTGGGTACACCTAATTGGTGCAAAAACTTGATCATTATTACAAATTTGTGAAGGAAATAAATGAGGGTATTGCAAACGTAGCATTTTAGAAACAATGGTTACACTTTTTTAGGTTAACATACCAAAAAAATATTAAGAGCTAAAATATATGCCACAAGTTAATGTTGACATGAGGTAATATCTGACATGAGCCCAAAATTAATAACAGTATCAATCAATTGCAAAATTTTCGGACAGACCATTAAATTTGGAGGTGCTCTCCTTGTCCTAATATTGCCTGTCAATAAGGATGGGTCTACTTCTTCCATTATTTGATCTTACGATTTTGGATAAGGTTAATTTATAATTGTGATAAAAAATGAGACATAATCACTTTAAAGTGGTTAATTTTATTCATGGTAATTTTATTAAGAGTAACAATAGAATACGCTAATAGTTTCATATAGAACGGCGTTTGTTCGCGCAGCGTGGACTGCCCCGTGCGTTGTGTACACTTTTCTTAGCTTTCTGCTTGTAGTGTGCTCCCCACCCCCGCTTGGGGCGTGAAAGCACCGCGATCGTGCGCAGGCGCAGCTAAGTGTGTCACGCAGGTCGACGAACGCCGGCCTAGACCCACATACAACAATTGGGGCACAATCAGCGATAGTACAGCGAGCGCGTTGACCCCGCACGGTGAAATGCCCATCTTTCTCCTTTACACTCTTTCTCTCAACGTCGTCACTTAGCAACGGCTTTCGCATTGACTTCCCATTCCCTGCGCTCTGTTCATCTAATCTAACATATAACCGATAATGTTATATGTTTTGAAAACTTTCAAACTTTTTTGTAATATTCTTTTTTAGTGTTCGAGGTCAAATAATATTTGTTGTTTATTTGTTTCTATTTATTTTATAATCAAGACTTTTAATTTTAAAACTGTAAAAGCTAAATTTTCACTGAGAGAGATAAACTCTTTCTTCTCGTCAAACAATTCGCTATTTGAATCGCTTACGAGACAAAATCAAGAATCACTTGACGTGGCTTTCTTTGGCTTTTTTTGTAGAGTTTGTCTTGGTATAATAATTAAACCTTTTACCGCTTTTTTTTTGTTTCTTAACGCTATAAAAAAAATGGAGGAAAGTCATGGCAGTTCATTGAACTTATACGTTTAATCGGTTTCCAGCGGCATAGTGTACAAAGAACAGCTTGGCGATAAGTCATCAAGTCTAGCAACCTGAACAAATAAAGTAATTGTAATTTCCCTAATTCTTGACGATTAATGCGGGGACCGGAAGTAATACTAAACTGGCCACACTGTAACGAGATCATAAATTTATTAGATTCTTAAAGTGATATAAAACGTAAGCTTGTAGAAAAATCATATTACGAAATTAAGCATTATATAAACGATAAAAAGTTTGGGTGTATATTGCTCTATCTACATAGGTACTATAATTTATTATTGATTATGTGAGATGGTGATAACGAAAGAAAAAACCCGGCTTAGTTTGTTGTGGGCTTCTTCTTAGACCGGGGCGCGTTTGGAACCCTCATAGCTTTAGTTTTAAGTTTACGAATGTAGTTATCACCATCAAATCACTACTATGTAAATTATTGACGCATCAAAAGTGCCTTTTAAAGGACTTTTTGAATAAAGATTATTTGAATTTGATATAATTACAAAATCTACGCACGTTCGTGTATTTAAATACACGGATTGTATTTCACGTGCGCAGATGTCGTGCTGGATCGTCAATACTAATAATTTCTCTCGGGGACGCAACAAGAGCTCGCATGTTACCATTCTAACTATTTAACGGAACTGACACATATGAAACTGTCGTTAAAATATCAAATATACGAGTGTAAGTTTTTTGCTGTACGGCATTAGGTACTCATTGGTATTTAACGCAAGGAGACGGGTGTGTAGTTGTGATAAATCTTCGCATACGAACGCTGCGTCTTCGTCACAGTATGTGAGCAAAACGCGTTACGCGTTATGCTACGCTAGCCGGTACGATTTATTTAACATAATGCTGTTTCCTTTTCACTTTCAAGTAATCTTGGTATTAAAAGAAAACGTAGATTGATAATAATATACCTACAAATCGAATATAAATTATTTCAAATTATAAATGCATATAATGTAATTTTTTTCGGTTCGGTTGCAGTTCGTTATGGGTACGATGAAAATAAGTGATAAAAATTTTAGAATTCATTACATATTTTCATTCGAATTTTGATGAATTATCAACTATCGTAATAAGTATCGAACAATGGTAATCTGTTATCGTAAAGTTGATTGGCAGAGAGATCTTCATGTCCCTCATAAACACTCAAGTCATACGTATATCACTCATTGACTTTGATCATAAAAACTGGAGCTTTAAATCGTGGACATTTTAAAAGGAATATATATTTTGAATTTTTGATGGATGTTTGTTATGCAATACAGAAAAAAATATGGGTCGGTGCAATTTATGTGTCATATTTAATTCTTTCGGATAAATTGAAAATTTCCACGCAAACAAAGTAGTGGGCAACAGCTAGACATATTAATGAAATCCATAAAGGAAAACAAGAAGGACAATTAGATTAAAGATGACAGAGTACAGTACCTTAAAAAGTAGAAAAATCCATGTTAATAAGATAAATCTCATTTAACTTGTTGCTGTATCCTTTTAATTAAAAAACTTATTAGCGAATAATACGTCGTTACTCCTACGTCCATATGAACCATATAACTATGCATCGCTTAAAAATAGAAAAATTCTCACGCAGTTTATCGACATAACGAGACAAATTTCTCTTTTATTCACACATTCGATATGCACAAAAAACTTTTGAAACGCGCCGTGATACTAAACAAGAGCGAACGGAAAAGAAAGTAAAAATGAGCGCAATGATATAAATAAGAACTAAGTATACATGTGCATCGAGAAACGTGTGCAAGAGAACTCGCGGTTCGCCTCTTCTAGGGAGAAAAAGTAACGGCGATCGAACTGGAAACTTCGGATATGGAGCGAGTATTGTTTTGTACCGACGCCGCCGCAGATACGTTCTCGCTACTCGATGCACTCGTATTGCACATTTTTTCCCCTACTTCTTCACTTTCTTCCTATGTACACTTTCTAGGCTTTATGGTGAAATGTCTACGCTTTCTAACGTAACACCAGTGCAAGTTTTTCTTGCCGGCTGTTATTTGCAATGAAAACGAGATGACACTGTTATCAATCGTTTATCACCAACTTCATATTAGCATTCGATTTGTTTTATTTAAATCTCATAATAGAACATCTATTTGTATTTAAATGGATAATGTAGCCAACACGGATGGATAAAGGAGAATATCGCCGGCATGCAAAATGAACCGCCTCACTTCATCTGTTATTTCGCTTTGTAACCTTCTTATTTAGGTCGCCATCTATGAAGTCTTGCTCTGGAAATCTGCATAAACGGATGTCTGAGCTATTAGATATTGTAGGTTTCTCTATTGGTGAAACTTTTGGCCCGAGAAGTGTGTCGCCGCGGGCCGAGCGATTCGTGGTCGTGCACCCACGGAAATGGGTTCGCGACAATAAACTATAAAATATGTCTAAGTGGGTCATCGCCGAGAGTCGCGGGCGCGGGATAGTTGTTAGCCGATCGTTAGTTGAGCGCTATGCAAATCGGTAGGAACTTTCTTCCGCCGCGGTGACTGTGCGGTCATTGTATCGATTTCACCAAGGGAGATCATATCATTTACCAAAACCCCACTTTAATTGTTCTTACACATTGTAACTCACACCCAATAATTATACCATTATATCATAGGATAATAACTCTCTCTACTACGGTCGATTCCAGACTAAGTTGCAACACCCAAACTGGGTATGTGTACACAATATGCAACGAAATAAATAAATAAATAAAAATAAATGTTAGATAACTCCAAAATTAGTGCTAATTGTAAGTGCTAATAATACAGTTCTTGACAAAAAGGGACTTCATTTTTAGAACTAGTGGTATAGTAGCTTGTAGATACCTAGACTTTTCATTTATATCATTATATTTATAACCGATGGACGTCCACTCTGGATGGACTCTTTAAATGTCATCTGTATAACTAACGTGGAAAACTTTTTCCTCCTGGGTTTTACTTCGCATCGGTGTGTCCACATTGCATCGGTCATAGCTAAGTGCCCCGCCCATTGTCATTTCCAACAAATTTGCCAACTCCACGTCGTAAGGTAGGACGTAAATCTCGTGAGGCTTTTTGGCAAAACGAGGCGTACGAAATACGGTATAGCGATTGCAAAATCCAGTGTCGTATTATTTGCATTAACATTTGGAGGCAATAAAATGTCGTGTGTATGTACGAGATTGTGTAGCCAAGTTTCGGAGGTGGTCGAACCGAGACCACGACCCGCGCAATACGGCGCGGCGCGGGCGCACAGTTGCTGGTAACCTACTTGGCGTGCGTTGCTCTCTTTGTTTGTAAACATGGCGTTGCCGTTGCCTTCTACTATTTCGACTTTACCAAACTAACATTCGAAGGGAACAGGGCTAACACATGGATTTAATTCCTACTAATATTATAAAGCAAAGCGGTGATAGCCTAGTGGTTAGGGCGTCAGCCTCCTAATCAGAGGTCGGCGGTTCGAATCCGGGCACGCACCTCTAACTTTTTGGAGTTATGTGCGTTTTAAAAAAATTAAAATATCACTTGCTTCAACGGTGAAGGAAGACATCGTGAGGAAACCTGCACGCCTGAGAGTTCTCCATAATGTTCTCAAAGGCGTGTGAAGTCTGCCAATCCGCACATGGCCAGCGTGGTGGACTATGGCCAAACCCTTCTCATATTGAGAGGAGATCCGTGCTCTGAGCCGATAATGGGTTGATCATGATGAATATTATAAATGCATAAGTATGCTTGCCAGTATCTTGGTTTGTCCCAATTTCGCATAGCAACAGTACAATGGTTGATGATTTCTTGCAAAGTTATATTTTTTGGCTGGAGAGGAACACGGCCAATTATATCCCGAAAAGAAGTACGGTTTCTATGGGTTAGTGATTAGATATAGATTTTAAGTGCAATTATGTTTAGGACTTCGTAAAAAATTTTAGGTTTTGAGCTATCTTACGTTTGGAATATTATGTAGGCGATATCATATATACCTTTTATCATCATTATTATCAACCTGTTAACGTCTCACGATTGGGCACTGGATCATAGGTAATGGATCTCATAGAAAAGAAGGGTATTAGATCATAGACCCACAACGCTACTGCTGCGTTTAAGTAGAATCTCTTTCATAGAGTAATTCTATAATAAGGTTCTCCATAAAGTTAGCTTTTTTTATACACTACAAGTTAGCACTTGACAGCTATCTCACCTGGTGGTAAGTGATGATGCTGTCTAGGATGGTAGCTGGCTAACCTGTTACTAGTATGTTAAACACATGATCCTAATTGGTTTCTACGTGACATCGTGCCGGAGTACTAAATCGCTTGGCACGTCTTTGTCGGTGCCACGACCAAATCAGACTCGAGCCGGGAATAGAACCCAGGACCTCCAACTTTATAATGCGACAGCGCTGCGCCACGGAGGTCGTAGTAGTTTATTCTACCTAACCCATTTCTGCAGATTTCCTGATGGAATCTAAACATCGTCAATAAATTTCGAATTCATCACTATGTACGTATCACTAACTAGGAACTAGTACGATGAAAGAATATTTCTCGTACCATAGTAGGTATAAGAAATAGGCAACTAACTAGTTATATACCTACCTATTTGTGTGCTTTTTAGTTAATTTTGACGAGAGAGAAAGTCCGCAAAGGTCAGTCGGCCAAACTTACCGGCACGAATCATTGTGGCAGACAAAACCACGTTCATAAATAGGTTTGCGTTTAAACTAGGACAAAGAAAAAAACAACATCAGATGTTGTTGTCTGTCAGAAGACGCGAAGCCACACGTTGGGTTTTGAATTAAATAAGATCGTTGTATTTTCGACTTCCTTATTATAAGATCTGCACTAGATAATTCTGCGAGTGTCGATATACTATGACGTTATAGTAAAATGGACACTTTTCATGGGCAGTACTGTAAGTTATAGCAAGACAGAAATTTACAGAAGCTGTGATAGCCTAGTGGTTAGGGCGTCAGCCTCCTAATCAGAGGTCGACGGTTCGAATCCGGGCACGCACCTCTAACTTTTCGGAGTTATGTGCGTTTTTAAACAATTAAAATATCACTTGCTTCAACGGTGAAGTAAAACATCGTGAGGAAACCTGCACGCCTAAGAGTTTTCCATAGTGTTCTCAAAGGCGTGTGAAGTCTGCCAATCCGCACATGGCCAGCGTGGTGGACTATGGCCAAACACTTCTCATATTGAGAGGAGACCCGTGCTCTGTAGTGAGCCGACAATGAGTTGATCAAGATGATGAGGATTATTGCTTTTATCTAAACCACCGACATCAGCTAAGGATCCTCGATATGGGTACATTGGTAGGTAGCGCCGTTTACCTCTTTGATTCGATGCTGCTGCAACAGTAAATACTGAAGTAGGAATAATGGTAGATAAAGTCAACAAGATGGTAGATAAAGTCGTTAAAATCATTCAATACTTTTGTTTTTGTTTTACAATTACAAAAACCCGGACCGGGCAGCGAATAAAAAAAAAAAAAAATAAGATTTAACATTAACCATCATTATAAACATCCTTTAATTCGAGTGCCGATAGTTTTAAAACGTATTAGTACTGACCTAGTACACTTTTTCAAAGTAACGTTATACATACAAAAGTAGTTTGATTCACTATCAGTAAAAACTAGACTAAAAGCAAACACACCGGCTTCGTATGGGTAATCTTAAGTAATAAATACGCATTTCGGAATAGTATGCAGTATGCGTTTAACTTGAACTAAGTCCAACATTCTTGTCAAGTCTTAAAACGACTAGAACCCAGAGCGGTAAAGCGAGCCAGTTAAAAAAAAACTATATTG
This sequence comes from Lasiommata megera, assembly GCA_928268935.1. Taxonomy (NCBI): domain Eukaryota; kingdom Metazoa; phylum Arthropoda; class Insecta; order Lepidoptera; family Nymphalidae; genus Lasiommata; species Lasiommata megera. Next base: position 11,548,308 of record OV743312.1, read on the forward strand.
TCAACAACAAACAAAACAAAACGAAGTGTACCGCTAGCCTTGATATGTAACAAGGCTTTGTCAGTGCTCAGTTCCCAGTCGGTTCAGTTTTATTTAGACCACTTTGAAATGTCACGAGTAAGTAATACGACAACACAACACTGTAACTTTCAATGCTGTATCTACGAGAAAGCTGTACGCAGATATTCCTGTGCAGTTACACACGTAATATTAATATAATTTGATTAATATAAAAAAAAAAAAAGATTATTACGATTTTAGAAAAAGTCGTCAGTTTATGGAAACTGACCATTTTTTTTTTATAATAAAGATTTAATAATAGATATATTGTTAACTTTTCTCGTAACTTATGGAATATGAAAGATTTTACTGAACATTGTCTCATGTCCCATTCCTTGTGGATGTTTCTGATATATACAATATATCAGGAACGTTCCGGGATAATAAGATCCGTCTCCATTTCAAATTTCGGCCAAATTGGTTCTGATACTTTTGGCGCAATGAAGTAACAAACGTACAAACTTTCGCATTTGTAATATTAGTGTGATGACTTATTTTATTTAGAGATGTATCGTATTTAGTCGAAGTTTATTTATATCTTGTAAATCATATTTTTTATTTTACATTCCCTTATGGGACAGTTTGTATGATGATTTATGGTATATACCATTTTACCACTTGAAGTTGATGTTAAAATTTTATGTGTTACCCTCTCGTTAATAACAGCCTAGCTTGGTTCTATATTTTCATTTCACTGCGATATTAATCGATAAAACCCACTTGCCGCGAAAAGAAGAATGTACCCAGCTGTGGGAAAAATGGTAAGGATGACGATTACGAACCATCTAGCTGTTAAAAGTACTGTAAATAATATTCACTACAATAACTGAATGCGAGCGATTTGCTTTCCGCTGAATTTTATAAAGTTAATAGACGTTTTAACATGCTTTCCTAGGTAAGCCGATACACATATTTTTTTTTATAATGGGAAATGCGCTTACGCATCCTTTCCGGAAGCGAAGGCATGACTGCACCGCTTCCGACGGGGTATGTCGGACTCCCCGGCAACCAGAATACCCACTAAAACCCAGCGATGTTTCTTCGCGTCATCTGGTGGCTGGGACGCTTGCGCACTCGTCCATAAAATCCGATAGACACTGCGATTATCCAGGTTTAGTGTGATTACTCAAGAACCCCAGTACAAGGTATAATAAAGGTATATAATACCTAATAATTTTTGATCCGATTGATGCATTTAACAAATACATTAAAGACAAATTCACAACGACAAAGAAGATATCGATGGCGGTATGACTTTACGTATATTATTTCAAAAACACTTCACTATCCAAATATTAAACTACATTGTTAAGGCATCGCATCACTTCGTGCGTATATAAGCCGTCCGCGAGATGTGACCTCAATTCTTGATTATTTATGCTCACGACAAAGTTGATAGAACTTGTTAAATATTCAATGAACGCTCACAGGTAAATTGTGCGAGTGTGTTGGATGCATGGCGTAAATATTAAAAATTTATAAAGACTGTAACTATGTCGCAAATTCCTACTAAAGGTCCGGTCCAGCATTATCGTCATCATATCAATCGATTGACATCCACTATTGGACATCGGTTTTTGTAAGGAGTTCCAAAGTCCACGGTCTTGGGCCGATTGTTTCCAGCAGCACCCTGCGATTCATTCGTTGTCGTCTGTCCATCTAGTTGGGGTCGCCATTCTAGCACCTTGGGACTCCAACGTCCATCAGTTCTCCGAGCTATGTACCCCATCCATTGCAACTTCAGCTTCGCAACTCGCGGAGCTTTGTCGGTAACGCTGGTTCTTCTTCTACGGATCCCTCTTTGATTCTGATTTGATCACGTAATGATATGCTAGAAGTATCATTACGTGATCAAAAACGTTCTACCGCTGATCGCCCGCTGAGTGGCCTTCATATGAGGCCCATAGTGAGCGACCACTTTACCAGCCCAGCAGCAGACGTCAATCGGTAAAAATGACAATGATGATGATGACTACTAAAAGATATAAGCTACAATTGCCACCATTGTAAAGTAAGTTTTATTTTAGTTGTTTCCACTTAAATCCAGCCAAATTCTTCTTAAATACCCAGTAGTGCTTATATTTAAAAATGTATTCTCTTACATTCTTTCTTAAATTCTTAATTTTACAGAAGTAAACACTGCTAAAATACTTAGCACTAAGATTACTATCGTACAACAAAATGTGAGTATAAAAACTTTGCATGCAAAAATATATTTGAAGGAAATAATGTATGATAATGACGTACCTTTGCGTAGAATATATTTTCCTACTAAGTTGGAAATGTTACAAGGACAATCTTACAATATTAATGCTATAAATAAACTCGGACATTAATCTACTATACACCATTCTATCTAGAATCAAGTCTTCGCTTCTAAAAATAGTATAATGATTCACGTGCACGCAAGAAATTCCTGGAATCCTCTTGAATATTGTGCAACACCTGCCCTATCAAAAGGGTAAAAGCCTAGAATACATTGCCCTCGTCGCTTCGATCACCTTCCCACTAGAAATAAAAATAAAAGGAAGAAAGACGTATGCACGGGATGCGAGCATTCTAGACTGGAGAGAAGGAGTAAAAAGAATCGTGCCCGTGCAGTGGCCCCAAGAGGAGTGGACCACCGGAGTTGGCGGTCGGTGACTAGACTAGTTGATGTACGATGAAAAATAAAGAACAAAGACCTTCGATTGTGATCCGCGCCCATTGACAAGAGAATATCGTTGAATTGCCTTGAAGTTATGTGTCTTGCCGCTACCCAATATAGTTACAGTAATCAGGCTAGACTTAATAACAAACGTTCCTTTATTCGTTTTTTACATGAAATGTTAGTGTTTCTATCACTCTATTATTAATAAAAACAGGTTAGACGTGATTTATTAGCAACACTTTGTCGCCAAGTACTTAGTCGTAGCATGTTTTTCAGTCTGAACATTGTTAAAGGTCGTAATAGCTTCATACGCCACCTTGTCTCCTTGCCTCTTTTTATTTCGATCATTATATTATTGATTACCTGCTTGTTGACTGTAATAAAAGATATATTTCATAGTTTCCTCATACGTTTTATCTAATTTTGCATAAGTTCTATTTAATGTACCTACTTATATTTGTACTAGTAAAAAACTTTTACATGTTTCAAAGTATCGTTAAGGCTTAAGAGAATGGTTCACTGCTTTAAGAGTTCTGACCTAAATATTCAATAGAATTTATCAGATATTCACGAAACCTGTGCTATACTAAACTGATGCAACAACCTTTTTAATTAAATCAGAAAATTGTTTTATTTTTAATAGAGTTATGGATTTACATCGCCCATAAGCTATATCCCGAATATTTTTCATGACAAAAATAGCCTTAATGACCATAGGTGTGAGCTATAAATGTATCAAATTGCATTTAAATCCGTTCAGTACTTTTTCCTTGATACAGGATAACAGAAATACAGTCTGGCAGACGGACAAGAATTAAATAAAAATCTGTTACGGATTCTACTATATCGATATTATTGTTTCTGGATTTCCATTTTATTTTAATGTATGTTTTTATAAGGTAGAATAGATAGATTTCCTTATTATTATTACCTTAATCCATTGTGTAAGTTATTAAATAAGTGTGACTTTTCAAGGAACTCTACATGCCAGTAACATTCAGCGCGAACGTCAACACCTACCTACAGGGAAAAGATATTCAACGAGGAAAAAATTTTGTTATGCATGCATTTTAATAACTAGGAAATAGTTTAAAGTTGAAAGAACCTATTTCCAGGACAGGACACGTTGGTAATGGATTTTGGCTTGTGACTCGACTCTGTTTGATTTGTAGAGCCGATAATGCGTTAAATGTCCTTTTGAGTGTTCAGAGACGAGTTGTTCGGGCGTCCACCCCATGTTAACCTTGCAGAGTGTCAGTAACACTGGTCGCTGGATAACTGTACGGTGGTTGAATGAAAATAGCGAAAAAGTAGGGTCTTGCGCGTCCTGGACTGCCAGGGTTGCGAGCTTAACAATGCGACTTGTTGTTAGGGACTACGGATTCTTACGTTACTCTATTATAGTTAGTGTTAAACAAAAACTGACACGAATTCTCAATCATTAGCAGCACATAAATAAATAAAATAAACCATTTACTTATAATATACGTGCATGATTTTCATGTACTGTATTAACAGCTCCGAAGAAATTCATAGGATCTTGGCAATTCAAGGTCAAAGTTAATTTCTTGAGTGTATCAGATTTGACTAAGAAATTAAGTCACCGTGTCGTATAGAAAAGTGAGACCAGAGGTTCATCAAGGCGTTTTATGAATCAAATTTTTTTAATTTTACTTAAAACTTAAGTTTTATAGCGGTCTGATTTAAATCATTTTAGGAATATTGACTACCTTCAGGTGTAAGGGTATTCAAATTATGTTTGAATACTAATATTACGATGCATTTAGACTGAGATAAAAGAAAGGTAAAAAATATCAGCGCCATATTTTAGACTTTAAAAGATCTCTTAGTCATTTATCAGGTTGTTTGTGAGCATGTACCTATATTAAGATTCCACAACCAGTCTTGGGCTTATCTTTTGTTGTATTTATGTTTTATTGTTTTCCTACATATATGCATTGCATTCAGAAGTAGATCTCATACAGAATTATTCCGTACTTGCTCGTTCTTGTAATTTAGGTAATTAATTAGGTACAGTAAAACCGTTATATTCATATACTTTTACGTAACATAACGTTGATATAGTAAATATTGGCCGGGATTTTTACATTAACATTACGAAAATAGATACAGATCATTACGCATCCACTGTTTATATCGAACTTTCGTACTCAAAGAATGTTGTGACTAGCAAATTTCGTTATAATATAGCAATTTTAGTAGCTGATGCAACTATATCTGGAGCTTCGCTAAAACTACAAGTAAATCCAAACAATGTATCCTGGAAGATTAAATCGAAGTCGCGTACTTCACACTAAGACGAGAGATATGCCCATGCCCCGAGGTCGAACTAAATCAATTTAAGATCCCTTAGAGAGTGACACTCGTGTGGGTCATTTCTACTTAACAGACGATTATTTCGCACTTAACATATTTTCAAGAAAGGAAAAGCCCTTCGCCAACGAGTGAGTATGTATATTAAGAGTCCCAACTAGTCCCAACATACTTAAACCGTTAAGGTCATACGGAATGCAACTATAAGACAGAGAGCTCAATACTTGAATCATGAAATTTTATAAAAGTTTCAACCAAAAATGTTTCGCAACCTACTAATTTCCACCTCATTGTACTTATGTACCCAACGGATATTTTAAATCACCCAAACCAACCTGCAAAGAATCAAATGGAAAGGAAACCAGATTTAACTTTCAAAAGGCGCAGGAACGGATCCAGATCTCGGAACATAAAATAACAAACACATCAAGCCACTGGATTTTGCTCCAAACACGTCCAAATATAAATACTTGAAATCGTGCTGAATGTCTTATGAGTTACGACATTGCAGGATTTTTAGGAAATCTTTTGGAAAACAAGCGTGAGGAGATCCTATAGAGGACGTATTGCGATAGTCACAGAAAGAAATTGTAAAGCAACTGTAACTTTAGCAAAAACGTGTGCAAAATTCACCTATGATGGGATATTGGTAAGGTCTAGGACGTTAAGATAGCCAGTTCCTTTTTTACTGATGCTACTATACTTCATAAGTCATGAATACCACTTAAATATAATATTTCGTTAAAACAAAAGTATTATGATGTTAATAAACTTTTCAGTACGTATTCAAAGGAACTCATTATTTTTGGTAGGAAGGGAACAAATTTTATTTTAGCGTGTTTTAACTTTTATAAAATATTATTATTTTCGAACCTTGAGGCAGATGATTGTCGTTCGTTGGCGCATTCATATATTTACGTTGCCGTACACAATACGTACGTACGGATATTACAAGACGTACTAGTTTCTAATTATGTGAAGTGAACGAATTACTTTAGTGCAAGACGAAGTTTGTGTGCAAAAAAGTACCCCCTGAGCTTAAGTACACTGTGGTATTAAATCTTAATTTCGCGTAAGTTGTTGTGGTATCAAAAGTGACTTTTGAAGGATAACTTGAATAAAGATACAGATTGGTCGATTGATAGATTGCATTTCATGATGTCCATTTTGAAGTATTTCTATACGACTGACAATTTTGACTTAGTGAAATGCATTTTGCCGATCAACTGTGGTTAGGAGTGTATTCATTGTAAATGAAATTCAGGATTGTAGTAGAATGTGTGTATTAATCACTAAAACACAAGCCTTAAAAGGCATCGTCTAATAACTTTGGATTTGTAGAGAACTACTTTTTAGCTAAATACAGGGAAAATACTTAGAAATTGATTTAAAAATATTATACATATTGTTCAATTTTATACTCGACAAGCGTTTTTTGGGCACAGTTAGGTTTGTCAAATAATATTTGTTTTCAGAGTGTTAAAGAAATTCTCTTTTATCGAAATATTGTATTTCTATGTAGACTCTCATTATTTAGTTCTTCGTTGAGGTAGAGAGCTCTTTGAGGACTATATTGTTATGTTAAAACGAAACCAAACTCTCAAGGCATAAAGAAAAATAAAAGCAAAAACGGTTTTGTTCACCGAGGTGTTTATTGTATCCAGGTTTAATCTAGAAACCACTGCAATATGCAAACGTAACGTGTGATATATTTGTGCTAGGTCTATATTTTTTATTAGCTTGATTTGGAAACCATGTTTGGTATCAACATACAATCTCGTATGTTACACGTAGTATACAAATTAAGAATTATCACTTTGTGCTTATCACATAATAACGTGTATTAAATACTAGTTTGTTATCTTTTAGGAATGTGGCGCAATTCAATACATATAGAATCATCGGATCTCAATAATTGATTTCGATAATAACATATACAATATAGCTGTGACATCAATTCAACTCAATTCAAACAAAAAAGGCTGCCTTCTATTATCACTGCTAGTATCGAAATATCACAAAGTGGTAGTAACTGAAAATAAACCTATGAGTATCTATTGAGCTTAGATTACATTTTTTTTAGAAGGTAATTATATTTTAATTAATATTTGAAGTAATAATTATTAAATTACACTGAATCCAACGCATTGTCTTAGTATTTTTTTGCGAATCACGAAAAACTCTCAAGGAAGTTTTTATATTAAAACATCGTTACCTTGATAGCCGCAAGAATAAGGATAAGTTTTCTGTGGCTTTAGAAATTGTCTTTTTAATTCGTAGTAGTGAAACCGAGTGTTACAGAAATCCACTAAGTAATTAAAAACTGAACTTTAGCAGAGTTAATTTCAGAAACGAATAAATGAAACAAAAGGAGTTTGAAGACATTAATATGCAATTCTAAAAACTCTGTTGTTTCATTTCGTATGCAGAGGTACCTACAATTAACGGAGGACACTTTTAATGGCGGCAACAATGTAAGATATTTTATTATTTCTTTAATGTCAGCAATCAGTCAATTAAGTACTCGCCTTACATTCTGAAGTGCTAGGCAGTTGGTAGGTACCTACTTGGATTTGTCACGGCCTATAAGGGCACATTCTCTTACGCAAATGTGTGCGTGAGCCTTTATTTGGCCGCGGGTGTGTTTGTGAACTATTATAGACAAGCCTCTTGTATAATGATCGATGAGAACAGTGGCACGAGGACAGAATTATAGGCATTAAGGACGATTCACATTACACTGCGTCATAGAATACCTTAGCACACAAAGTTCATATCGTCAACCCTATTAATGAGAGTACTAACAAACGTTAAAGTTTGTTTGCTGTCGTGGATATGTTTATCCACATACGCTTCTATAGTGCAAGCTAAATTCAACCTTAAAATCCGGACTAAATGGGTCATAATACACTGAACTACTTCACTGTGTATTTGTTTAGGGCTGGCTCGCTTGAGCTGCTTTCGCATTGTTTACGAGCCGCTCCTCAGAAGTGCAGCAAAGCAGCATAACTTACTTTGTTAAACCGTAAACAAAGCAATGAATTATAAAATAATATAATAAATCTCCAACTTTAAAATATGCATCTCTATTAGTAAATAAAACACAACTAACTTAGCACCAATGTCGAGCACCACCGTTATATGAAACTGTCAGTAATTAATGTACAGTGTGAGTGTTTTGACCGTTTGTTTATGAGACATCCTTTATCCTTTGACACTTCTGTTTGAAATAAATAAGTAAGACACCCGTACGGCGCCATGACCCACCGTTATCTCCACAATTCTCCACTCCAATAGTACAAGAAAATGTTAAAGATAATTACCACGTGGTGAGAAACAATCTTAGCCATCTTCTCTTATCTAAGACATCACCCATCTCTGTCCTTCACAAGACTGACTGTATCGCTAATAAACCCGTATTTATATCAAAAATATCCACAGACATAATATCACGAACATTCGTGCTATGTGAGTAAAATATTGTTTTTATAATTTCTTCTAAAATATTCAACATGATCAACCCATTCTCAGCTCACTACACAGCACGGGTCTCCTCTCAGTATGAGAAGGGTTCGGCCATAGTCCACCAGGCTGGCCACGTGCGGATTGGCAGACTTCACACGCCTTTGAGAACATTACGGAGAACTCTCAGGCGTGCAGGTTTCCTCGCAATGTTTTCCTTCACCGTTGAAACAAGAGATATTTTAAATAACTTGAAAACGCATATAACTCCACCACGCTGGCCGTGTGCAGATTGGCTTATTTCACACGCCTTCGAAAACATAATGTAAAACTCTCAGACATGCAGTTTTCCTTACGATGTTTTCCTTCACCGCTGAGGCAGATGATATATTAATTGCTCAAAAATGCACATAACTCCGAAAAGCTAGATGTGCGTGCCCGGGTTCGAATCCCCGACCTTTGATTTGAAGGCAGACGTCCAAACCACTAAGCTATGACAGCTTGCTCTAAAATATTAAATGAATAAAATAAGTGTTATTTTATAACATAAGTTGTTTTATTATTTTTCATTCATAAATTTCGGGCATAGTCAACATGAATCGTCCCTAGTGCGATTGCTAGGAGTTACTATTACTATTATTGGTCCGATAACAGTAGCTCGGCCGCTGACCGGCCTTCACACTTCTTGCCGCTTGCGCCTGCGCAGCGCAGTTCGACCTCGATGTCCGTCACGCTGTTTAACTTAACTTGTGCATAACTATTGACTGCCCATTAGCCTAGTGTATGTGTCAGTGTAGCTTATTCTCACCGGGGCCATGAATTTCAGGAGACGCGTAAGTAAAATCGGTGCCGGAGTAAGTAAGCGTGGTTTGGGCGAATTGTTTCCACTGTACATAATCACTTTTATTTGCAATGGATTCTTTTTTTATACACCACAAGTTATGTTAACCTTTGATGGCATCTCACCTGATGGTAAGTGAATATGCGGTCTAAGATGGTAGCGGGCTAACCTGTCTGGGGTATGGTAAAACCATACTCCTAATTGGTTTCTACACGACATCATGCCGGTACACTAAATCGCTTGGCGTCTTTGTCGGTAGGGTGGCAACTAGCCACGGCTGAAGCCTCCGACCAGTTAAGACTCGAGCCGGGAATCGAACCCAGGACCTCCAACTTTAAAAGCGCACGCCCTGCGCCACGGAGGTCATCAAACGTCTTACGAATATTATGATAAACAAAAAGTCAAAACTCAATGTGTTTACTTGTAATATACCTATACAATACTGTTACAATTTTTATCGTGTTAAATGGCATACATAAGTAAAGGTAAATTTTTATAGGCAATAATGGGACATGGACAAACAAAAAAGTCCTAGAGAGATAACCTTGGCCTTTTAGAATATATATAATAATGGATACACTTTTATAGTACACTAAAAATAAAATCTGAGAAACCATTACAAATTATTATAAGAAACTCGGAATTCCAAAATTTATGATGCTACTCGACTACAATGCTATGTGGATAGCGTATGAAATAATATTCTTTATAAAACTAACAGCATACGCCATTGATATTTCCCAGAGATTTCCTGTATTTTATTAAAAACAATGTTAAAGTTTAAATTTCATAAACGCTGTTTCTGTGATGGCACCGATCTTCTCGTATCGATCGAGTCAACGTAATAATAACCGTATTAAATATTGCATGCATTGCAGCCGAAGTGAATCAAAATCTTTTTTTTATTACTTATTTTAACTCATCTATGAATCGTAAAAAAAATTTTCTTTTCTTTTCTAACTAATCCTGAAAGTTGTAAAAGTGGTTAAAATTAACTCGAAGAGACCTAGAAGCTATATCATCGCATGATTTTCATTTTAAGTTTGAAGACCACATATAAGCAGGTACTAACTTAATAGATTTTTAAAAGTTGGTAGCTAAAAATATCACTTCAGAAATAGCTCAGATGTAATAATAAAATCTGGGTACAAACTTGAAAACTTATCTAATTAAACCAGTGTCTACTTGCGTGCGATTTTACCACCTCCGGCGTCATCGGTAAAATTTTAAAAATAAATTAATATCTTTGTAAACTCTATAGTAAGATTTGTTAATATAAATACAGTTCGTAATATATTTTTATAGCCTATTACGCGGGACCCCTTTTTGTGCGGGCTTGTATCATGTTACTCTTGCTACAATATTCATCTGGCTCTGGGTGAAATATGTGTACCTACTTATAAAAAAATATTTAGATCACGGCACGGTGCGGTGCATCACGGTCTAGTAGGTATGAGATGATACGTCATTAAAATACGAGTGACCAGGAAGGTCATTAAATCCGTATATTTACGTAACACAATGCCTAAATTACGGCAATTCGGCAATATAACACGAAGACACTGTCGTATGCAGACGTATCAACATAAGGTACATACCAACTCAATTTTTATCGTTAATTAATCTTAATTCAAAAACCTGTTAGCTGTTCTACTGAACGCGTTACTTGAGTGAGTAAAACTGAACTAATAAGTGCCTAAAAATCATTTTTAGGGATTTGTTTGGTTGCTGTTTTCATGATAACAGAACTAACACCATTTCAAAGACGGGTACTGTACTTAAAATATAAAAAGTGTGAGCTAAAATAAATATTTTAAGTAGTAGTCGACTAAAAAATCTGAACTACAAAGTGTTAGCGCATTTTATCACGACTATTGACATTCAACTCAAGTCACGAGCCATATCAATCCAAGATAATTATATGTGACAAGATAGATACATGCTTATAGTGAAAAAAAAAATCATTCTGATATTATGTTTGTATTACTTTGTCGCACTAAACGTAACCGTGTTCATGAACCGAAGCCCTGCTCTAACTGTTGCTACTTTCTCATTGCTATCAATGCCTATTTTTTGGACTGCAGTCTAAGTATTAACTGATAATAATTCGATAGAAACTGGCCCTGGATTGTCCACTTGAAAGCTGTTTCCACTCACTACATCTGAATTCTTCTTTTATCACTGCGATTAAAAGTTTTGGATCTAGCGGATCCCCTTAATGCACACCTTTTTCTATACCAACTTGTGACATGTCATACTTAAAATACTGTCGTAACTAAACTAGATTTTTTATTTATTATTGTGGTATATCTGTATTTTAGTGTTGCCAGACTTTTTCTATTTGGTAAACTTAAAATTTTATTACTATTACTTTCGTGCAGTCAAACGAAAAAATATTTATTCAATGAATTCTACTTGAACAAGATAAATCTATCTGTTGATCGCGAGACAAAACAGTATGTATTAACATTTTATTACGGTCATATTGTATTCATGAATCTCAAGTGAGTTCAGAAGTTTCTGGAAATTATTAGCATATATCTTTAAAATCCGAAACATTTTATATGCACTAATATGAATCCCAAATTGTTTTATAAACGGCCCCGTCGAGTAGTGTCCGATGGCAGTTAGCACCCGTCAGCCCACGTGACTGGTGTATTCCTAAATGTGGCGTGTATGCTTAGATCACAGGTTCGCTACAACACACTTTGTGATATAATTAACGTCACGAACACAAGAGCGTCTGAAGAAGTAAGGTTAGTGTATTTATATGTTTTACTTGAGGAATTTATTGTATCTTGTACCATTACATACCTATTTATAGTCTGCATACCGAACTATGCGTCATATTACTCACGTGCGTTGGAAGTTTGAACATTTTTAGTTGGCAGCACTGCGCTATGCACTGTATACGGGTAGATTTGAGGTTAAACTTAATGACATTGAAGATTGCATAGATGAAATGTTATCGAACCGTTGATATTAGCATCGATAAAATTTGATACGATTGTGTAGTATCATATTACTGTTACTTTACTTATTTTTTTTTTGTGTTAATAATCTGTGGTTTTTATTTCTTTAACGTTTTTATTTCTTTACATGCTTTAGTATATTTATAGGCGGTTATGGAGGCATAATAGCCCCGCAGAGAGACGATTGAAATTGCACACCCAACTTATAATAATTGATGACCGCATTCTATATTAAACCTATCGATTTACATCTATTGGCGCATACGTTTAATATAATAAAAAACAGACTGGGGATGGAATAATATGCCTTTTATTTTCTTGAAACTACGAATGGACCGATTTTGATGCGATATTTTGTATGAAATACAAAGGCCTTTAAAACATTTTTTTTCACGTTCGTGTTTCTTATATTTTAAAGTGTGACGTTTCCCTTTATACGGAACCTATGGGTGATATTATAGGTGATTTGTAGTCCGCTTTTAACTTTACGTTTTTACATTTTATTTATTCATATATATATATATATATATATATAGTAATATCTTAAATAAGCATCAATTTATAATTGTTAAACAAGGATTGAGTATGTTCTACAAGAAATCAATTGGTTCAATTCGCGAGCTTCTCTTAGAGGACATTTGTGTTTATTCGCGAGCCTATTTCCCTCTTCTCTCATATTTGTAATATGGGTGCCATTGGAAATATTTAAAAGAGATGGATTCAAAGTTACAACCAGGACAATGGTCACTTAAACCATTAGTAATAGCGAATGGGTACATAATCTTCATACATACAAAATTGTGAATGGTAATGGAGTATTTTCAGATTAAAATTCTAAAATAGGTAATAAATTAATACTATATAGTCAGGAGAGATGAGAGATTTGGGACGGAAAATTAGGTATCAGATTTTTGCGAGAAATACATTAAATCATTATTTATTATTTTATTTGTTCATATTTAATTTTGATAACTCTCTAGATAAGAATTAATGCAGAGGCTATCTGGCCTTAATCGTTTTAAACTCAGCAGCGTTCAGCGCAAGATAGCCATAAAAGTATCGCGAATTTATCGATTTATCCTTCGAGGTGGCTAATGGCTAAAATTACCATGTGTGGATATATCACTATCCTGATTCGTCCGTCAAAAACTCTAAAAAGCCCCGTGTGGTGACCCTGGGGTCTAACGCCGTCTGAGTGTGGCATTAAGCTATTCGCTCACCTATTTTTCTTCCAACCGACCCAGGAACAAACTCCGTTAAGTCCGTCATCATCATTGTAAAGACTTACAAGGATGAGCCCAAGATTGCATTGCACAAGTGAGGCAATTGGTTCATTCTTAGGAGATTGGCTGCTGAACTTCCCATATAAACTGCTAAAAGTGGCCAAAGAACTTCTAATTTATACTGCTTACGGCTTAATAAAAGAGTGGGTTTAATAGGAAGAAACCCCACATAACCCGAACCAATTTATACTGCTTACGGCGGCCAAAAAGTCAATTTAATGAAGGTCTCCGCCAGAAAATCAGGTATCTCATCAGGAGACTTCCGCCCCGTAAATTATGAACTATTGTAGAAGTTTTGTGCATTTCTAGTCCGGTAATAAAAGGAAGAACAAATAAACAGATACCAAACATTACGTAAGTGCTGAACGCCATTTGAATATGAGATAAACACCTTGTTTTGTTCACATTTCAATATTATGGACAAGATAAATGAATTATTGATATCCGCTGAGACGTTGTTTGAATGCGTCATTTTTTATCTTGGAGGAAATACTTTTAAATCCCTAGTTATACCAATTGAAGCTACGATGAAAATTAACTTCCATAGCGCCCTTTTATTGTGAATCCAATACTCAAAATAGGATACATGTGTTACGTAAGTTTTAAAGGAATTTAATAGGAAACAGACTGGTTTGACCATTAGCTTAAAATTAAGATCGATTAGGTTAAAGTTGTATTTTCAGCCTTAAATGTGGAAAGTTAAGCTCTAAAAAATATTTAAGCACGTAGATCCAAATCTAAATATATTAATTTGGGACACTTTAATTATTTGGATGATTATATAGATATTTCATACAGAATTTTTACAATTAGATAATATGTACAAATAATATAAGTTAAAAAAAATAAAATTAAGATATCACTTGCTTCAACGGTGAATGAAAACATCGTGAGGAAACCTGCACGCCTGAGAGTTATCCATAATGTTCTCAAAGGCGTGTGAAGTCTGCCAATCCGCCCATGGCCAGCGTGGTGGACTATGGCCAAACCCTTCTCATATTGAGAGGAGACCCGTGCTCTATAGTGAGCCGGTAATGGGTTGATCATGATGATGATGACTAAGCTAAACGATGTTTGATTGTTATAGGTATGGACTTCATTTTTGTATGGATCGTGGCATTTGTTGTGGGATTTTGGATATTTAAAAAGATAAATCAATGGAAGGAGTTGCCACCTGGTCCGTGGGGTCTACCGATTGTTGGTTACCTGCCTTACCTTAATCGACGGCATCCGCATTTGACCCTCACTGAGCTATCGAAGCGGTTTGGTCCAATTTACAGTTTACAAATGGGGAGTATTTATACCGTGGTTTTGTCTGACCACCGTTTAATTAGGGAAGCGTTTTCTAAGGACGTTTTTTCTGGACGCGCGCCGTTGTATTTGACGCATGGAATCATGAAAGGCAATGGTAATTATATGCGATTTGTTTTATTATTATAACAATAACTGTATTTGTTCTTTAATTTTATTATTTATACTTATTTTGATGAGAGCTTCAATCTCCATCTTCCTCCAACTTGGGTTGATGCACTCCAGGCTAAAGCCTGGAGTGCATCAAAAAGCTAAAAATTGTAATTTCAACTGATATTATAGATAATGAACAGGGATAATGTATACTCCTTAAAAGTCATAGAAAATCTCATTTGCTTCCACGGTGAAGGAAAACATCGTGAGGACCTTGTATGCCTGAGAGTTCTCCTTAATGTTCTCAAAGGCGTGTGAAGTCTGCCAATCCGCACATAGCCAGCTTAGTGGACTATGGCCAAACCCTTCTCATATTGAGAGGAGACCCGTGCTCTGTAGTGAGCCGGCTATGAGTTGATCATGATGATGATGATGATAAAGATTTATTCTTAAACATAAATTTATTGACAAACATTTAAATGATATTTATATCATAAGAATATTATTTTTTAGGTTTTGTTCTTAAAACGTATTTTGTTACTAGGTATCATATGTGCCGAAGGGGCTTTGTGGAAAGATCAACGTAAACTGGTGACGTCATGGCTCAAAAGCTTCGGAATGAGCAAACACGGCGCGGTTCGCGAGAAATTTGCAAAACGTATATCAAGCGGAGTCCACGAATTGATTCAAGTAAATTAATTATTTGTTAATACTTTGCACAATATAAAAAAAAACACCACGTTACCTTATAAAGGTACCCGTCGTTTCTCACATAAACTCTTGTACTAATATAATAATTTAATATTTAGTTTTGTTTAGTCTATATTATATATATTTTCTAGAGTTATAGTTTCCTAATAACCTCTGGTTACTTACTTCAGTCAGTCGCGAGTCAGTTTATTAGGTCAAACAGTTTTTAATAAAATTGATAGCCGACAATACAAAAATGCGATGCGCTGTTAACTCTGTGCGAAAACGTACGATTATCTCTTACGAAGGTGATCACTTAATATCAAGTGACACGTTTGCTCACTATGTAAATATAAAAAATATACCACATCACAACTGTTTTATTCATTAAATGCCTGTGTTAAATATTACCAGTTAGGTTTACTCTACTCACAGTTTAAAACGAGTTCAAAACTAGTTGGCCGTACTCTGACTAAAATCCACGGGAGTTCACCATTTTATATATTTCATTAGCATCTAGGTTAATAAGTAATATAAAGAAATTTTATATTAATTCATAAAATAATTCGTTAATTTATTGATTCGGAAAGTTCAGCTACATAATTTTACATTTAATATAATTTATTAATAGGCATGATTTATTAATTGGACAACCATCATACAGTTTTAATAGCGTTAAAGCGGGTTATAACCTAATTGAAGAAAATATTGCGAAGAATTAAAAATGTATGAAGAACCTATGATATAAAATCCCATTAATTCAAATAGCTTAAACAACTTTATGAATTGATATCCGATTAAATAGTAGAGCCAGTACTATTTTGGCTAACTTTTAAAGTAAGCCCAAATAAGAAAAATATGATGTGTCTCCAAATACGCTTAACACTTCCTCTTTCCTTTTAATGGATTCATCTATTTAATCAGATTTGATAATAATATTTTTTTTTAAGTTAAACTTCACTTGTCAAACCAAAAATCAAACAATAACATATACGTGAAGGTATGGCATATAAAAATAATAAACATATAAATACCATATTGTAATAGGGAGTTGAAATAATTTATGAACGATGTTATTCAGCTAGAAGTATGCTCGTCTTAACTCTTGAAGGTCTAAAATAAATACAAAAGTCCAAACGTTTTTGTGACTAACAAAAAATGGTGTTATTTATTCTTGAAAGCGACCTTGTAATGGCACTGACAAATATTACAGAGTCTATCAGAAAAAATAAAAGCAGTCTCGCACCTATTCATCTTGTTCATTTTATTAATACAATGTAACACAGAGTCTGGAATATTTTACATGTTTAACGACACCAATTTTACCAACATTCACAAGACGTCATGTCAAGGAAAGGATTTTAAAGTCTCCTTAAACTAGCATGAGCAAATTAGCAACATCCCAACCTCGATTCAACGCGAAAACATATTGTATATATAAAACTAACTAGAAAAAAAATCAAAAGACATCTGAAAGAAACACGTCATCTTTAAGGTCTGCTGATTATAAGCTATAGAACTGACAGTGATTCGTATACATTATATTACTATATTTTATAACTTAGTAATCAAAAGAATGCTCATTGTAAATGGGCAATAGCAAATGTTGACAATATTTTGTGCCGATATAAATTTAATCCTGTAGACAAACACAGCATTATGTTCATGATAGGAAGAAGAGGATCCTACTGCGGCATTGAATAAATTAACTTTAGTCATCTAAGTTCTTTTTTTTATTCACTACAAGTTAGCCCTTGACTGCATCTCACCTGATGGTAAGTGATGATGCGGTCTAAGATGGTAGCGGGCTAACCTGTTATCGGTACGGTAAACTCACACTCCTAATTGGTTTCTACACGACATCGCGCCGGAACGCTAAATCGCTTGTCAGTAGGGTGGTAACTAGGCACGGCCGAAGCCTCCCACCAGACCAGACTCGAGCCAGAAACCGAACCCAGGACCTCCACATTAAAATGCAACAGCGCACGCGCTGCGCCACGAATATCGTCAAATGTTTTGTATCTTGCATGCAAAACTGTTCTGGATAAAGTTTTATAACAGAGCTATCTCGCATCATGTATTATATATAGTCACAATACTTTTTGGTTCGGGAACTAAAAATCCTGATTAGACGGGAAAACGCCGGCGAAGTTGCACACAAGACAAAGTAAAGAAATAGATAGAGCCAAACGACGAATGCGCGCAAAACGAACAAACACTTGTAGTTTTTACAATGCTTCAAATGCGTTTGGAATACGTTAATTTTGTTTATAGCAAATTCAAATTTATGCACGTGTTTAACATAACTCGTAACTCATGTGTACTCGTAAGTATATTTGCTTTAAGTTTAAATTATTTAAATACAATTGTATATTATAATTTACAGAATGTAAAAGAAGCTCGGGGTTCACCGATACCTCTACCGAATATGATTTCGAATTCTCTGGGCAATGTTATCAACGACATAATCTTTGGATTCAAATTCCCACTAGAGGATAAGACGTGGAAGTGGTTCCGGCAGATACAAGAGGAGGGTTGTCACGAAATGGGTGTAGCGGGTGTTGTGAATTTTCTACCATTTGTACGGTGAGTGAATAAATGGTGCAGAGGTATCCCAGCGAACTGTGCGTATAGCGTGTTTTGGAAAATCTATATAGTTTAATGTTAGCATAATTATGAGTTAAAATATTAATAAAATACATGCCACAGGCTTAAGTGGTTGACACAAATTATAAAAAAAAACAGCTGGTCAATATCCTTGCCGCAAAGATGCAGAATAACTTGTGTAAACATAATTGTAAAACGAATATCTTCAGTTTAACGGATCATACATTTTTTTTTATAGTGAACTTATTTAAATTAAGTATTTCGTGGATATATTTGTGCAGTACTGTCCCATTCCTATAATATGTGTTACTGAAATTAGAAACGGGTTACATAGCTTAATTTAATAAAACCAGTAACTCGGTATACGAGTATATAAGGAAACATTTCAGATTTATATCTAAATCAACACAAAAAACAATGCATATGTTAGTTCGCGGACAAGCTCAAACGCATAGACTATATGCAAGTATTATAGCAACACGACGTAAGATGTTGGGTTTGGAAACTCCGCCAGAAGCTGAATTCGCAGAACACGCAAATATATTTGAGGAGCATCCTGAAGGTTTTATTAAATGTATTAAATATAGTAAACATGCGTCGAATACTGAAGTTCATTACTTCGACCCCAATGTATTGATACCTTCCAAAGATGAATGCATTATGGACAGCTTTCTGGCCGAACAAAAAAAGCGATACCAAGATGGAGAAGAGAACGCTTATTTCATGAGAGATGAGCAGATGCATTATCTTTTAGCGGACATGTTTGGTGCGGGTCTAGATACTACGGCGGTTACCTTCTCATGGGTTTTATTGTACATGGCTCTGTATTCAGAAGTACAAGTAAGTGTTATCTGAGAAATACTTTTATTTGACACTAGCTGTTGCCCGCGACTTCGTCTGCGTAGAATTGCTGATTTTATTTGAGATTGAGGTTACCCGTGCGGCCAATGCCCTGCTTGAGAAAGTAAGCTACAGGCAAATGTCAAATTGCCGATATTCGTATCTCTAAATTAAAAAACATAGGACTTTCATACAAACTTCAAACCCCTATTTTACCCCTTTCGGGGTAGATTTGGATGAAAAAAAATTTTAACCTTATATTTACGCCCTAAAAGAAACCTATTTTCAAAATTTCAAGTTTGTAGACTTCATAATAAAAAAATAACCAAAAACTATCATCCCCTATTTTACCACCCTTGACAGGTAATATTTAAAAAAAATTGATGTACATGTTTTTATTTATTATTATTAATCTTAATGTAAATTTTTGTGTCTCTAACTCAAAAAACAAAGAAATTTCATACAAACTTCCAACCCCCTTTTACCCTCTTAGGGGTGGAATTTCCAAATATCCTGTCTTAGCTGACATCTCTTAACTATCAACTACCTACTTGCTAAACTAGCTTTATACGTACAATAGTTTTTGAGATCTCGTGTTTAATCAGTACGTCAGTAAGTCAGTATGTAAGTGACCTTTCGCTTTTATATAATCTATATATTATATAGATTATGCGAAAGAACTTATTCCATTTGGTCGTTGAAGAAATTCTTCTTTCGATTATAATCTCAGCAAGGTTTAGCTTGCGCGTAGATTAATAAAATGTTTGATTTAACAGAGTTGTTACTTCTGTAACTTCTATAGTCGTGAAAGTATTCTTAAGCGTTGTTTTTGGCAAAACTAAGATACAAATGTTTGGGAAATCTCTTACTCTCACTTATATACTAGAAAACCTGCCTTACTACTGAATAATAATCTTACTAATAAACAAAATAAAATGGCAATAAATAACGGCTACCTTTATTCTGTTTTTATGTTTAGGAAAAGGTGCGTGCAGAAATTTTAACAGTTTATCCTGAGGAATGTGAAGTTGACAGTTCAAAATTACCCTATCTCATGGCAGTGATCTGTGAGACTCAGCGAGTAAGATCAATCGTACCTGTAGGAATACCCCATGGATGTGTACAAGTACGTAACTCAACAGAATAATCCTTTATTCAAGTTATCTATTTCGTTTTACCCAAGGTACAAAAAAATATATGATAAAATCATTAAATATTGTTATTGTAATATGAATCTTGAGAGGGTACAAAATAGACGTTTAAGTCAACAAGTTCAAGTTAGTGCTCAACAGTTCTATTATTATTAGAACATTATTTTGTACAGGATACTTACTTGGGAAATTACCGAATACCCAAAGGAACAATGGTAATACCATTGCAGTGGGCTATTCATATGGATCCAGATGTTTGGGAGGATCCCGAAAGCTTCAATCCAAATCGATTTATTGGGGAATATGGAGAGTTGTTGAAGCCTCAGGAGTTTATACCTTTTCAAACTGGTTAGTATTCTGTATTTTAACGGTATGATGGATTGTCTGGAAATTAATGTTTTTATCAGATTTTTTAGTGTTTATAACTTAAACAATTTTGCTAGAAATGTGGTTTCGATTCCCGTCTTCCCGCATATTGTTTCAATTATTATAATTAATTTACTTTTTCATGAGTCACTTCCATTACACCGAAATTTTATTTACTAACTAATTTTCTAAATTGATAATCAGGAGTTTACTAAATGATAATTAGATGCGTAGATTTGTGATTTATACTCTTACTCTCTACACTAAATAAAAATAAACCTTCTTCTTTTCTGTACGTGTGTCTTTTTGCGCCAGCGCATTGGTTATGGGATATTGGAAAATATTGCCATATAAGTCCGCCAACTTGTGTTTCTTTTTCCATTTTCAGTATTTTTATGTTAAGTACAATAAAATTGTGTTAATTCATTTATTCGATAAAAATATGTTGTGTTAATTCATTTATTCGGTAAAAATATGTAGTATATCACGTTGTAGGTAAAAGAATGTGTCCTGGAGATGAGCTTTCGCGTATGCTAACAGTTGGTCTCATGGTTCGTCTTCTGCGTGCCTTTAGAATCCGTCTATCATCAGATCCTCCAACGGATGATGAAATGAAGGGAGAAGTTGGCCTCGTCTTGACTCCACCACCAGTTCTTTATGTTTGTGAACCAATTTTCTAGCCTAGTAGCCTTCGAATAAAGGTTTTAAAATATGGTATCTTAATCGTAATGATACTTATAGGAAACACAAAACGGGTTTGTGCATTTTTAGTTAGACTTGAATTATTTTAAAGTTTATATAACTTAAGCTCTCTTGGAGGACTCTGTCCTATTAGTGAGATTTTCTCTATTAGAGATTGTGTCTAGTAATGGGCTCTTATAGGCTACTGACGTTGGTGATAATTATAGTTTAATTCAATCAAATATGTTTTATTTTTATTTTTGTCTAATTATTATGTCATATTTAACTGTAATGATAATATGTCCTTTTATATTAATATAAAAGTTACTTGTATTTATTGGTTAGATCTTCGTTCATGCAGCACATGGCCAAATAAAAATCAATGAATAAAAACAGTAATTTTATTTCACGTCTTAATTCCCGCCTTTCCTAAATGATGTGGTCCAAATAATTTTGCTTTAATTGTAAATAATGGCTTATGAATTCGATTCGTTGAAAAAAGTCATTATGTTGTAATTAAATATAATGCATTATCAGTTTATAAATTTAAGTGCATACAATTATAAAATAACACTCTCTTCCATAAAGTCACGTGGAATTTTTTTATATGAGAACTGACGGCCTTATCAATTAATCGAATATTTTACCGGGATTAAAAGTTATCTATGACAGATCTTTTCCAGATTTTTTTTAATATAATAAACCTCTGCGCTAAATTACGTCTAGATGTGTCCAGCTACAATGGTGTGATATACCATTAATCCATAGATACCTATAGATTATTTACGCTGACGACATTGTCACCTATACATACGAGGTATTGGTCAAATTGCATTGCAATAAAACGAATATTATAAATTATCTTTTATTTATACAAGTTCTTCACGGTCATCTCACCCGCTGAAAGTGATGATGCAGTCGAAGATGGTAGCTGTCTAACTCCCACACGATCAGACACGAGCCGGGACTCGAGCGTACGCGCAGCGCCACGGTGGTCGTCAAGTAAAATGCGAAAATGTGTATGTTTGTTTGTTTGATTCCTACTGTTCTTGATAAAATTTGGTACATAGATGTTTGGGACATGGCTGCCTAGGGATCTTAAAAACCTAACCACACGCAGGTAAAATTATTAGACAACAGATAGTGCAATATAAGTAATAGCTATTTTAATCGAAAGAAGGCGTTACTTGAGGTTGCTCGTTTCATTATGAACGAATATATTAACCGAACCGAAACTGAATGGAAAGTGGAATCCCTTTCTCTCTTATTCGATTGTTTTCCTAAAATGTGGTATATAAAACTTTAGTTTTCTTTTTATTACATTACATTATACAGAAGTGTTACTAATATATAAACTTAAAAGAAATTAAATGAATGCAGTTTAAATTTCTAACTTTCAATGCGGTACTAGAATTTATTACGTATAATAAAATGGGAAGAGAAAACTTTGTACCATTTCTGAGGCTTACCCCGCGGACGGAATCGTGTGATTTTGCCATGTTAAAGTTGATATGCAGACAAGAGCAGAGAGGTAAAATTTTGATTTATCTATATATATATAAAAGCGAAAGGTCACTTACTAACATACTGATAAACAAGAGATCTCAAAAACTATTATATATATAAAGCTATAATTTAGCAAGTAGGTAGTTGATAGTTAAGAGATGTCCGCTAAGAAAGAATATTTAAAAATTCCACCCTTAAGGGGGTAAAATAGGGGTTTGAAGTTTGTATGAAAGTCCTATGTTTTTAAGTTTAGAGACACCAAATCGGCAATTTGACATTTGCCTGTAGCTTACTTTCTGAAGCAGGGCATTGGCCGCACGGGAAACCTCAATCTCACGGGAAATCAGCAATTCTACGCAGACGAAGTCGCGGGCAACAGCTAGTTATATATATATATATATATATGTATATTTGTTGAACGACCGATTCATGAGGTCGAGATACATACCTATGAATGATTGAGAACCAATGAAGCTGTGAGTGGTTAGGACTTGAGCCTCCTAATCAGAGGTCGGGGGATCGAACCCGGGCACGCACCTCTAACTTTTCGGAGTTATGTGCGTTTTTTTTAAGCAATTATAATATCACTTGCTTCACTGCACGCCTGAAAGTTCTCCATAATGTTCTTAAAGGCGTGTGACTCTGTCAATCCGCATATGGATAGCGAGGTGGACTATGGCCAAATCCTTCTCGTATTGAGAGGAGACTCCGTGCTCTGTAGTGAGCCGGCAATGGGTTGATCATGATGATTGAGATAACTCCGTAATGAAGTAGGTAATATTCGGGTTAATTCGACCTTTAACAGTATCAAAGTGCTCAACTACTGAAACCGGTTTGGTGATTTTCTGCAGATTTAATCAAGATTGAATTGCTGTATAACAGCTTTAATTTATTAAACGTATTAAAATTGTATAGTATATATATTATATATTTTATATTTTATATATATGTGAGCCAGAGTGACTAAGTGTTTGAAACATAAGTTAGCAGATTTTAAGTGAAGATCCATTTAAGTTTTCTGCAATATTTTAGTAACATCTGCGCTTACTTCATATCAGGAAAATGATTAGTAAGGCGTTTTCTGCATTAATATAATAGTAGAACAGAGCTGTGATAGTAGTCAGGTCGTCAGCCTCCTAATCCGAGGTCGGCGGTTCGAATCCGGTCACCTCTATCTTTTCGGAGTTATGTGCGTTTAAAAAAATATATATATATCACTTGCTTCAACGGTGAAGGAAAACATCATGAGGAAACCTGCACGCCTGAGAGTTCTCCATAATGTTGTCAAAGGCGTGTGAAGTCTGCCAATCCGCAAATGGCCTGCGTGGTGGACTATGGCCAAACCCTTCTCATATTGAGAGGAGACCCGTGCTCTGTAGTGAGCCGGTAATGGGTTGATCATAAGAACAGAGCGCCACACTTGCTTTTAGAAGACTTATTATTAAAAGGTGTATAAATAAAAAATTAAAGATTATATGTATATGAAATTATTATCATTTATTTCAAACTACAATCTTGTAATCCTTTAGAAGTTATGCAATATTTACAAAGCTAGCGTAAATAAATGGTAAATTTACTAGAAACGGCAATTTTATAATCCAACACAACATTTGACACTCCAACTCAAAAAGGCAACTTGGTTGCGTTCAATTTTCTTCTGATGTAAAGAGAGTTCAAATTGTCATTTATAAAATAAAGATATTATACTTATAGCGACATACATTACCGCTCTTAGACTAGTTGTTGGTTCTACACTACCATGGAATGTTACTTCGTATATTACTCATGATAGGTACATATTTAACTAGAAATGTAAAAATGAACACGTACAATTCTTAACAAAACACTAATGTATACTCACACGTAACGCATTAAACATGAGATCACACTCAACAGACAACACTCTCAAGTGATACTTACTAATAAATAACGATAATAATTATACATTTATTTTGGTATAGGAAACTAGAGCTTAAGATGTCAATGAACTAACTACATTTCGTTACGAAATTGCTTCATTTGATGTATGTGATTAACGACGATCTCATAGATCGAAAAACCTATACATAATACTGAAGATATAAAATAACAATTTATAATCTCAACGATGGGAATTTTCAATACACCTAAAGTAAAGTTCTGTTACTATTTTATTGAACACTTTATGCACAGCCTAGACAATCGCTGGAGCGACGTCATCACTTACTAATAAACTTAATTTAAATTTGTCATCGATGCGCTCTAAAACGAGTGATCACGGAATACTGGTGGGTATGAAGGGGCGAATGCGCGCGCGCTCAGTGGGCGCCCACGTGACGCAAGTGCTGGTGGTCGTGGGCAGTGGCGACGGGCGGAGCGGGCGGCGCTCGTGGCACGAACTTCACGCGGAAAGCTTTCGGCGCAATCGTAGCACCCACCGTACCCTCCAGCGACGGCGGCGCGGCCCCGGCCTCCGTCTCCACGTCGAACTGATGCATCATGCTCGAGAAGAACATGAACATTTCCATGCGGGCCAGAACGTCGCCCAAGCACATCCGTCTTCCCACACCGAAAGGCATGAAAAATTCAGGTCGCTTAATTTTACCATTTTCATCTATGAACCTGGCCGGGTTGAACTTGTTCGGCTCTTCCCAAAGATTTGGATCCATGTGGACGCAATTGATCAGAGGTACTACTTGTGAGCCAGCAGGGATTCTGTAGCCGTTCAGGTGCACGTCCCTAAGGGGGGAAAATATTATTAGTAATAAGTTTAATGCTTGACGACTATCAGTATATTAACAAAATAACACTTGTGTGTAGAATTACTTGTTAAGAAATTAATTGTATGATTACTTACTTTGTTGGGGAATGAGTAGTAGCTAGCGGTACAATGCTCGACATGCGTAATGTTTCAAGAATAGTTGTTTCTGTGTAAGGGAGGTTGGGCATATCTTCTATCGTCGGAAGCCGTTCGCGACCAATGACATTGTCCAGTTCTTCTTGAACGCGGCGCTTTACATCTGGATTCCTTAACATAAAAACAATCATCCACAGCAGTGAAGACTTGATGGTTTCCATGCCAGCAGAAAACAGATCCCCCAGGATTTGCTTGATTTGTAATTCTGAAATATAAAAATAAATTTAGTTGGTTTCATACATGGTATAAGTATAAAAATTAAACACTTGTATTTTGAACCACTAATTCAGAATTAAGTATCAACTTACCGTGATCTCTGCCTTCGAATAGATCTCCCTCTCTGCCTTCAATTTTAGCCTTTTCTATTTCAATTAAATAGACATCGATTAGATCTCTAGCGTTGTCCATGTCGAGAGTGTTCCGGTGCTCGTCAATCAACGTCTGATAGAAAGCGAACATTTCTTCCCGGTTTCTTGCAACCTTTTCTTGCACTTGAGCCTTGCCAGGAAGGTACTGAACAAAAATAGAACGACATTATTATTGCTGCTCTGTTCATACCATAAAAAAATATCATCTTTCGGTTATTATAAAAAAATATTGTCTTTCGGTTTAACAATGATAACTTACGTTATAAAGTGGTATGTATTCTCCGTAGTGAATTTCTCCGAAGAGTTTCATGCCTTCTTCGATTAAATGGTTTAGTCTTGCGAATCTAGCATCGCCGTGACTGAAGCGTACTGACATTGTTATCCCACAAATCACGTTTGATACGCCTAAAGCCAGTAGGGGATTCGCATCGACCGCTTCACCGTCAGCTCGTTGCAAGTTTTCCATCAACTCATGGACTTCGCTCTAGGGAAGAAAACCTTACGTTAATAACTCTATATATATTTCGATAATGATAATGATCGATAATTTTGATTTTATTTATATGAAATGTTGACGCATTCAATTATGTACCTTAATTCTCGCTTCCATAATTTTCTTTCCGTTGCCCATGTAAGTCATGCCAAATTCACGTAGTTTTTCGTGCAAAAACCGGCGTTGATTTTTCCAAAGACGGCCCTCACTATTGATGATACCTGTGTACAGGAAGGAGGTTAGAAACTGTGTGTGCTTCGGGATGCAGGGGTCTAGCGAGACGTTAATATGCGGGTATTTCTTTAACATCAATTTATTTCTTATTCAGTTTTTATTATTAATGTATACTAATTAAATATATAAATATAGTAATTAATATATATTCAGATCAAAAATTATTCTGTTTAAATTGTTTTTTTTTTTTTTTAAGTTTCTAAAGCAACTTTTTTTTCTAAAATACTTATTTATAAACTTAAGTTATCCGTACACAGAAAAATAATTACTTACCAAGACCATCCAAAATGTTCATTAAAGGTGTGCTAGGTCGACCGGTGAACTCTTCGCGGCGGAAGGCTTCCCTGATCAACTTGTAGTCACTCAACACAATAGTTAGCTTGTTTCCGAGACGTGTAGAGAACAGTGCACCATAACTTTTAGCCAGCTCCAAAAAGGTTTTGTGCCGTACTCCCAGGAATGGAAGGTAGCCGACGACGGGTGGACTCCACGGCCCTGGCGGCAGTTTTCGGCTTTCACGCACTAAATTTATTAGCCGCATCGTCAAAAATGTCACGACAACCGTCAGCAAGAGCGGCAGCGTCGTCCGCGAGGAACAGTAGCTCACTACCTGCCACAGCGCCCACAGGAGTTTAGAGTTCGTTAGCATTGTTATCATTTTGAAACTTATTTTTTTTATTTATTTCCGTAACGATAAAGATTTTTAACAGTGAACTGAACGTAACATTAGTGTTCGGGTTGTGATCGCGAAAGCGCGGCGTCTCACACGCTGTAATCGTATACCGCGTGCGAGTGTTGTGAGCGCACTGGCCCGGCGCTGGAGTGGCCTTGCGAATAAATACGCGCGGGTGGCGCGCGCGCAGGTTCGTCCCACCGGCACTCCTCTCTCCGCCGCTTTTCCGTTGGCCAGTTCGCTACGAAGCGTAGCACTTGACGTAGACGCACTTTTAATTTCAGAGTATAGTGCTTTCTTAGCAGGCAACTACTTTCAATTATGAGACTTAATGTATTAAAATATTTGCGTCATCTGAAATAAAAGTTAATGAGAATTTGCTCCGGAGAAACAAACAATGTTATATCTCTACTAGCAGACGTCAAATTTGGCGAGGGGTGAGAGGGGCAAGCGAGGTCGCGCGGGTGTGCATGCAGATGATAAGATTAACGAATTGCGTAAGTGCGAGGCAAGGTGATGGCGGGTCGACGACTCAAGCCAAAGAGCCTTGGACGAAGTTCTACGCGGCACGACCTCTAAGCGACACTTAAGTGTAGCGCTCGAAAATATTCATCTTCGATTTAAACGTTTTTCGCATATCTGTTACTAAAATTGCAATTATAAAATTCATCATCATGAACATTAGTGTCAAGCATCGATTAAAAAAAGTGCGATAACATAAATTGTAATAATTTAACGGATGTTTAAAGCATATGAAGTAAAAAATCTTTAGGTTCCCCGCAGTATCTACATACCTAACATTTATTTCCATGCACTCAACTTAAGGATATAAGAATCTAGATATGCTAGCAGAATGCAAACATGTTTTTAATATAATTAAATACTCACAATAATGCCTCGGAGGCAATTATATTAACGAGGAATGTTTCGTTTTAAGAGATTGAAATCAGTGCAATAATGAAAAAAATAATGAGTGACTTCCTTCTTTTAATATAAAAATTATATTTTTAAGTTGGTAAATTTTATACGTGCATGATTTGACGACATTGCCCGATAATGGAATCTTTGAAACCAGTTATTATTAATATCATCTTTAAAAAAAAACTAAGGAATTCGTTTTTTTAAACACGCTTATATTAAAGAACAAGCAAACTTGTATTTAAATATCTATTTTCGTGACAGATATTTGTTTATTGAGGAAGGTTACATTTTATCAAGTTATATAATTATACTGAATTGGTTATTAATAATAAATATTTAGTTTTATTTTTGAATTCACCCCAAAACTTTGGGATCTAGATATTGAGTATATTTTAAACATTTATCAATTCATTGGTAATATTTATTGACTATATATTTACATTAAAGTAAAATACTGCGTATAAATATACTTTTAACGCTAAATTAAACGTTGAGTTTTTTTTTTCCAGCTATTCTTCAATAATAATATATAATAAAAGGTCTTTTCATACTTTCATCTCTGTGTTCCACTGACACGTTGACCACATGCTAATTTACGAGTAGGGCAGCAATTTGAGGGCTTTAGACGCAAGATGAAAATGTATATCATATTTTGAAAATCATGGCAGTTCTAGACCTATGACCTTATGATTTAAAACTCACTGTTGAACAAAAAGTAAAAGTTACATGTGATGTTAAAAATGTATAAAACAAAATTGATGTGTTTATTAAAGATATCTAAGGACAATTACGATTCATAAAAAAAGCAAGTTAGACTGTCTATTACTGCATTATAGGTATAAATTGAATTATTTAGATGTAAGGTTAATTTTAAGGTTGCATGCTGTAGTCATTTCTAGAAAGTCTCTATCTCGTGTTTGTTCTTCTGAAATGTTTTTTGTTGTTTTTATATAGATTGTGACTAGTTTTTAGAGTTTTTATTGGATCATTAAATCCAATAAAAATAAAAATAAATAAATAAATCAGGCAAATTAAATATTTGCAAAATTAACGAGGACTCGGTAATGTACGCATTACCGCTTTGTGTGTAAGACAAATATTATTTGATCGTTAATTGAATGTTTTGCGCTTAAAACGCAATAACACGATGAAACATACCTACTTCCAAATAATATCGTGATTTTCGTAAAACTAGATTAAATTTACGAGGCGCGTACGCAGCGTCGTAGTTGGGACAAAAGAGCAATGACCGTTCCTCTCAATCTATCATTGTAGGTCCTTCTATCACCTATACTACGATATAGATAGCTAATGGAACGATTGCACATGTTTGCATCTATATTCAGGACAGATTAGTCTTTTATAAAAATAATAAAATGCAATCCTAAATTGAATGTGAAAAAGAGCTGTTTAGAAATATACTTAATATTGTAATTTTTGTCATTTATAGATTAAGTTCACGAATCACGTAACATGTTCCGTACTCGGCCAAAAGAGCAACGACCGTTTCGATCAATCATTGTGTGTACTACCTTCTCTTAGATAATGTTAGTTCATACTAACTATTGGCAGTAAGCGGTGATAGCCTAGTGGTTAGGGCGTCAGCCTCCTAATCAGAGGTCGGCGGTTCAAATCCGGGCAAATCCTCTCACTTTTCGAAGTTATGTGCGTTTTTAAGCAATTAAAATATCACTTGCTTCAACGGTCAAGGAAAACATCGTGAGGAAACCTGCACCCCTGAGAGTTCTCCATAATGTTCTCAAAGGCGTGTGAAGTCTGCCATCCGCACATGGCCCGCGTGGTGGACTATGGCCAAACCCTTCTCATATGAGAGGAGGCCCGTGCTCTGTAGTGAGCCGGTAATGGGTTGATCATGATGATGATTGGCAGTAAATATAGACCATAAAGTTTGTTAAAATCTACAGCTCAAATTTTTACCTACATAATTAATAAACTCTATCGACAATTTAAATATTCGTTAGATAGGTAGATAATTATTGACTTTGACCAGAAACATATGTGAACAAATACATATGGATCTATTTTTTGCTTAGTAATTATTTGAAGACAACTGCATTAGCGAGTTTTTCTACACTTAAAATTTTACTCGTACAATACTGCCTACTTAATGTTTTGCTAACACAGTCCAATATATTATTAGAGTGTATTTTATTGTATTACAAGATATTATTGTATATTTTTAATAATGACTAAGTAACACAGAAGAAAGCGTAGCATGAAGCAATACTGCCTCCATTTCCTATGTTTGATTTAGGTCCTACTTGTATCCACGAGTTGCAATTTTCCTGCTTTCACCTTTGTGCGCTAGAAAGTCTTTAGTTATACAATATTGGACCATTTAAATCAAACTTCCTCACTTTATATTATATGAAGCCTGAAGTGAACATATACTACCTAACTAATATACCAAGGGTTTCACGATTCATAGTATTTCCTTTTCTTCATGATCTAGTTGTTGGATCGTCTGTCTCTAGTAGTTGGATCAAGAAAATTTATTTCGTATTGAATAAATACGAGTACTTTATAAATTTGAATTTGCATTAATTATTTTGTGATGTCTCCCAATAAGTTCAAAGTTTTTATAAAATGTAAGCTTATAGATTTATATATGTAAGCTATTCCGGCCAACCGAGAGACGTGGCGAATGCTCGTGAGGCGTACAACGTCTGCCCTCAAAGACATTGCGTCGTGATGACCACGACTCTGTCAGAGTGTTACTACGAAGAAGAAGCAACTTATAGAAAAACCCTGTTACGATATTACGGATTGCAATTAAAAAGCTTATGAATCGCTTTAATTTCATAGGTAGTTATAATTAATTATTGACCATGCAAAATAGTGTTAACAAAAAAATCGGTTGCGTTTGCTGTGGGCTTCTTAAAACTGAGCGCGTTTGGAACCTCCCTAGCTTTAGTTTTAAGTTCATGAATGTAGTTATCATCTCACGAATTAAAGTAATGTAAATTATATTATCTGAACGCTTTATAGGTACTTGTTTTAGGTGCATGAATAAAACATTTTTTTTTTTACTTTTTGCGTACAATAAATTTATGACATATAACAAATTCATTAAAATAACTTTATATGTGAGTATATTATATGAAATCTAGATTAAATTGCGTTTTATTGATCAGCATTACTCACGAGTACGGTGCGCAGATGGTAAATTATCTCAAGTTGTCAATTACGTTGTGCATGTAATTGACACCGTGTCATTGTTGAAACAGTTTGACCCTTTTGGGGATCTCACGAAACATTTGTGCAGCTCTTCCGCATCTGCATGTGTTGCTAAAAGACAGTGTGCCTTTCTTGTATCTCAAACCGGTTTAAACTAGTTATAGCGCCGATACACATTGAGCGCATTTTACGGCGCGTTCTGCACAAGTTTTGCTACGCTTGAACAGCCTAGAGCAGTCTGTAGCCACTACAAATGCCCAGGATGTCGAAAATACGTTATTTATTTAATCATATTAGGGTAGAATTACAAGCCTCCTGAGCCAACTGTCTAAAACATCTTGGCCATGGGAAGTTCGCACGGCGAGCAAGTGTTTGGCAACGGGTTAAAACCACGGCAAATGACCGACGCGACGGCGGTGCCCGTGGCTTACTCAAAACAACACGTTATTGTGATGGAAGTTAATATGAATACTTTAGAAAACAAATATTTATTTGTACCATTCGACGATGATAAGACGGACGATGTAAAGAAAAAATATATAAGGAATTGGCGCAAGATGCGTAAGAGACGCTACGCGCGCGTTTATGAGACGTAAAATACGCTTCGTGTGTTTCGGCACTTAATGAATATAAATCTAGAATTTTTCAGGAAAAATTTTCTAGGATTTTGTATTTGGGAGAAATACTAGTGTGATTCAATTAATTAATTTTGTTGTTGGTTAAAACTAGATAACTTACAAATAAGTAATAAATATGTACTCAACTTTTTATTCACCTATCTGCTTCGGATGCTTAAGGATTGGGGAAGTTTAGATTACATAACACTTCTCTGTTTCGAGAGAATTGTTATTTTGAACTTTCTTCACCTTCTTTTATCATTCCTACAATCATCCACTTGCATTGGTTCAATGTATTCCGTGGACTTGAATACTCTGATGTGCAAGGGTATTAGCTTATCCTCATTTAGTAATACCTTGACATAATTACCATTGCATTTGTTTGAAACTTATTAAAAATGTAACAGTGGTCCTGTCTAATTGTAATGCGGTAGCCTTTGTTATGGAAGGTCATGCCAGTGATGACTTATGACTCCGAAAAATGGTCGCAGAGATAAATATGTAGAACCGCAGATGCTTCTTCTGGAATTTCGGACCCGCCTCAGATAACGCTTTGGGTTGATGGTAGTGCAAGTATTTTGAAATTCTAACAAGTGTTTTGTTTGCAAGTGGTGATAGCCTAGTGGTTAGGGCGTCAGCCTCCTAATCAGAGGTCGGTGGTTCGAATCCGGGCACGCACCTCTAACTTTTCGGAGATATGTGCGTTTAAAAAAATTAAAATATCACTTGCTTCAACGGTGAAGGAACCTGTACGCCTGAGATTTCTCCATAACGTGCTCAAAGGCGTGTGAAGTCTGCCAATCCGCACATGGCCAGCGTGGTGGACTATTGCCAAACCCTTCTCATATTGAGACGAGACCCGCGCTCTGTAGTGAGCCGGTAATGGGTTGATCATGATGATGATAATGTTTTGTTTAAAAAATTCCAGTGTTTAAAATCTTGTGGTTAATTTACAAAATTTTTGAATTTTATTATTTACTACAAACGATTGGTGTTTCAAACAAAGCTTATTTTACTACAAAGACCTCCCGATCTTTCCCTATATTTTGCGACTCTCACCCATTCTTTCACCAGCAGTTCTTTTGCGGTCATCTTCCCAGCGTTTTAGTTGATAGATCTTTCTTTAAGTAACACGTATGGAATGCCAAAAGAAACATTTCAATCGGTCCAATTATAATACTTAACCCCTCTTTTTGCATGCAAAGCAATAAGTTTTTTTTATTTGACATATAATCCTTTAAATATTTTTTATCAAATAAAGCAAATATGTAAAGTGACAAAGATTAAATATATTTTAAATTCTTTGTAACCCAACAACATTTTAACGGACGAATTTTCTTTAAACATCCTATTCGTTATCACCATTGGTATTTATGGTATTAGGACTTTCCCTGCAGAAATTTTAGTCACAACAACAACAATTTCTGCATCAAGAAACATACGGTTTTTTTGTTTTACTCTACCTATACTGTTATCGTACTTGCGTACGAAATGCATTTTAGCTTTTAACCTATAGAAGGAAAATTTAAACGTCATATATCATTGAAATGTCGATCGTATAACGAACTGTATGCGTATTTTTTTTTTCGGACTGTCTATTACTAACCCTATTGGTTGCCACGGCGTAACCAGGCTGTTTGACGAGCTTCGGAGAGAAGCTCTGCCAGGAGAAATTTTGAGCCCTAGGGCTTGAAGAAACTAAGGGAACGTCTGCCTAAGGGCGCCTCCTACGAGGCCGAACCGCGGCTTAGACGACGTTTGGAATAACGGGGGGGTCGGATGTTGGTCCGTTCGTCTCCGTATTGTTACAACGTAGTTATATTGATTTCGGAGGAGAGCAACATATGTGACCATTTTGTTCACCTTCGTCTGTCAAAAGTAATAAATTATATAAGCCGTCATATTCATCGCGGTTGTTGCACGTGTCTCTTCTCATAATGAGAACGATGGTGGCCGTTGTCCACCACGCCGACCAAGTGCTGATTGGTAGAATTTAACACGCCTTAGCGAACATTGCGGAGTGTCTCTTTCTCTCCCAGGCCGCTTCCCCCATAATGTTCCCCTTAGCGATAAAGCAAGTGATATTTCATCGCTTATAACAATGGTTATATATCTGTAAAAATATGGATATTATTGGTCCACCAGACACTAAAGAATCTTTCAATAAACAAATATGCATTAACGGGTAGTAGTACTGTAGTTACCTCTAAATTGATTTATATGTATATCCTAGCACTTAAGGTTTTTAAAATGTTTATTTTTTTACATATAAATCTGTTGGTGGCGGTGTTTGAATAAATAAACGGGCATTGTAAAAATAATGATTATGATTTGATAGTTTTATTTGTTGGATGGGTTCTAGGAACCCTATTGTGGATGAAAAATTGGCCTCATCATGTTTCTAATTCACATTGATTCATTGAATTCAAAATAAAAAATTTTAATTACCATCAAAGTAAGGAAAAGCTACATTTTCCAACTTATTTTCCTTATAATGCGAAAGCTAGTGTTTTTTATCGTTAAAATTCTCAAATGTTATAAAATGTAGTTATTATTAAAATTCTCATGTTAAAAGTATCAATAAAGTTAAAATAGGTAATAAAGCCTCGCAACTATACTATGCGAGAGATGACTGAAAATAAATAAAAAATAGTTTTCAACAAATACTCGTAGGTTAACAAAAGCTGCATTAAAACCTTAGGCGGGCTATAAACAGTAATTACATCTCAATGTCATTTTAGCTAAATGTTATTTCGTGTTGCTCCAATAAGGTATGTATTGTACGATGACATTCCAAAAATGTATCTAGGTAATAGCTTGTTGTTTGCTAGCCTTGACAATCGTACCTTGTATAGCGAATATTGCGTTCATGACGACTCGCGATATATGCTTATGCAATGTTATATCACACTGATAAACGGCATTGACCTTTTTAATGTGCAAATTTGTTTTCGTGAATTCGCCTGTTTCCAGAAATTTATAAAATACGTCATTTATCTACATACGGTCCCAAAAGCAGTGATAGCCAGCGGTTAAGACTTCTACGTAAATTTTACGAGGACCAAAGTTGGTTCCCGGCACGCACTCCTAACTTGTCGAAGTTATTATAGGAGTACGTATAAATTAAAATGATTATATTTATTATCATCTTGCTTTGATGGGTTATGTTAACAGCGAGGAGAAACCTGCATGCCTGAGAGTTCTCCAAGGCGCGTGGAGATTAGGAATTGGAACTTGGCCAGTGTGGGGCACTACGGGCACAATCCTCTTCATTCTGTGAAGAGATCTTTGCACTTTATTGAGCTTGTAATTGTTAAAAGTATATAATGATGGTCCCAATACAGAAGAGAGTTGGAATCATTTTAATAAAATATACAAAGTCAATGTTTAAATATTTATTACTGAAACTGAATTCTAGGTCTACTTAGTTTGGCTTCAGAAGCTAATGACTTAAAAATTATTACATTCATATGGTTTGTTTTAAAATATCATGTAAAAGATTGTTTAATAAGTCTATTTGAATTATGAATAAAGAAATTAATAATAATTTATTTTTAAATCTGTTCGTTTAACAAATTGATATAATATGTTACCACCCACAACGAAACTATTTGTTTGCGTGTTTGACACCGTATCATGAAGTAGTGGGTTTAGTCCACGGACCTAGCCAAATATTGTTAAATAGAGGGTTTTCACATAAGAAATTCTTAGCAGCCCGGAGTTACGAAATGGGTACTGTCTAAGCACGTGCCTCGGAGAGCACCTGAAACGATCCATCTCAAGGTTCTCAATGTCAAAGTCTACCATTCCGCATTGAACCAGCTTCTCATAAGCCTTCAATGCTATATAAGAAGTAAGATGAGAAATAAAGATTCAAGTTTGATCTGCTATTGTATTGTTATACTAAATAAATTTTTGGGTACCTTTATTTGATTTAATATAGTCTCTTCTTATTATCTTATGCGTGTATATATATATATATATATATATATATATATATATATATATATACACATAAGATAATTATATATATATATATATATATGTGTGTGTGAAAACCAAAGAGCAAGTAGAATTTGAAAAAAAGTAGTTTGTAAAAATGAAATTACATCCATATTCATAATAACAAATTGGCCAAAGGCCGTTTGGTATTTTTCTCTTTCTCTGAAGATGAAAATAGTGGAATCAGCTATTAGGCCCCGTTTAACAATAAGCCGTTGTCAAGTGAAATAGTGCAAAGGCTACAATAAAAAAAAGTGAATTTGGTCAAAACTCGTGAGTGTTCTACTTTTTGCAGAATAACTATTTTTGTACGTGATCTCGATTGCGAAAAGCAATTTATCATCACTTGTTCGGAGCCGAAGCGTCAAACGTGAGAAGTTACTAAAACGAACTAATTAATGGGTAGGTAGGGCATAGAATACATACCTGCGAATGATTTTTGTCCAGAATATTTTTAGCGCGTGTGGTTCGAAGGCATTAGATAATAATTTGACCATTGATTTCGAACTATTGTTATAATTATTGAACCAGATTCCATCTGTTGTGTTTCCATTATACTTTCAATAAGGGACCAGCAATACTTATAGGAAGAAAGTAGTTCTAAATTCAACCGTATTTTGTTGATTTTTCTTTCATTTTTTATGTAATTCTGGGCCGATTTCGTAAATTAACTTATAGTTTGCATGTTCTCGAGATTACTACAGTGTCACTTATACGTAGATATGATGGAAGTATCTAGTATTGAGGAATACCCTCAAATATATTGATGGGCAATAAATGTGAGCATGTGTTTACACTCTCTAAACTTAAATCATCATCATCATCATTTTAATTTACATCGCGATTGACTTTCAATGTAGGGATTTCGTAAGTTCACGGTTTCGGGCGGTTTGTTTCCAGCAGTTTCTTTGAACTAGTTTGATTTCGCCTGTCTATCAATTTGTGGGACGACAACCGTTTTCTACCGTTTTCACCATTGACGTTGTAGGTTAGACGTGAATAAAAATATTGTATATATTTTCTTTTCTGTGTTTTTCTTTAATGTCTGTATTTCTTCTTTTGTGTGGTGTACAATAAAGTGTACTTTCATTTCATTTCATTTTCATTTCATTTCATATATACATAGTAGCTCTCATAAAGGTACGTCGTAAAATGTCCCGGAACATCTTCGTACTGCAACACGTTTTGTTCATCTGGAAAAATGACTTTGCACACAGGTGTTCAAAGTACACTTGATGGGCTAAATGCCCCAAACTGCCTCTAATAGTTTACTATAAAATTCAGTTATGTAAGCATCTCTAAATATTGTCATAAAAGCAATAGCTCTCATTCGCCAGCTGATCACGTTTTCATTTGGCCTTATATTATAAATAAATTGATTATGTATCAAATAATAACGCATTTTCACGCAATTCGCAACAATACAAAGAGATTTGAGTGAGTCATGCAGAAACAAAAGTTAGACCTGCTGTAAATTATTATGAACATGGTAGCATTATTTTCTGCGGCTTTTATTGTATTTTTTTTACATATTTCACCTGCTTTTAGTAATATCTGCATAGCGAAAATTCTTTATCAGTTGCATCGATTTAGAATAGATTAAAATGGGTTCTGAAATAGATTTTTTTTTGGTATTGAATATAATACTAATGCATAGAATATAGTTTATCTGCGTGCCAAATTCCATCCATCATTTGAGACGTTTTTGCGTAATTGGATAAAAAAATAAATGTATCCAAAAATCTCAATATTCTTAAGACTGTGACTAGAGTATTACTAGTCTGGGTAAGTTAGTCCGTGGAAGCATAGTAGGAATAAAAATGTATTCAGCCGTACGGCCTTCTAAGATTTAAACGTTTTTTAGATAATTCATGACGTCATTAGAGATTTAAGACTTTTTGTTTAATTTTGTAATGATGTCGCGGACATTTTTTATCTTGCCGTCCGTGACATGTGCCCTATCAATATTATTTATATTTTAATTTCGATCGCTATAATATTGGATCTGAAAAAATGCTTATATCAGTGACCTTCAATATGCGAAAGTAGGTGACACAATTTTTGCACTACCTCAACAAGCGTGGAAAGATAACAGTTGAAACGATAACCCAGGCCCTACAATCAGTACACATGCCCTGTGTAACATCAGCGTATTTTTACTGCAGATAAATATATTTTATGAGTAAAATAACGGCTTATGTCTCCATATTCATTCATATAAATCACCCTCAGCGACTGAATTCTAGATTATGAAGCATCGGCGTCGGCGTAGTCAATGTTTTTTGATATTATAACATTTATTTGTACTCTGTAAGACAGGTTATTCTGTTATCTCATTATAAACAATCTTAACATTATGAATTCATAAGAAAATGTTCGAAGTGTGAGAAATCAACCTACCTAATTATACCAATTTATCAAAGTTTACATTACGCCTTGGACAATTCCACGAGTGCAGATGATAACATTTGTAGTTTTTTTTTGCTTATCGCTCGTTTTTAATTTATAAGTAGTAAACAATTCCATGATAGTAATAAATTAATATGATGAATTAATAACCAAAGTTATGGTACCGCTTTGCTTTCGACAAGAATGATTTCAGATCATTGCACAGGTTCGGGACTAAGTTTAATAATTGTCAAATATCTGTTACTATTTGGTGCACGAAGTTGCATGTAACTATTCTGCACATACAGAATAGGCAAAAAACAAACTAACACAGCACATCAACTTTGCTTAAAAACTTATTCCTCCTAGACCATTGTCAGTACTTGGTCGGTAGTCTAAATGTGGAAAATTCTGAAATTGTGTATATCGCGAGAAATAATTAAACAAAAAGAATATATAGTAAATTTTTGTTATGTTGACATCTTGATTATTTTCGCGTAAAGCGCGTCCATTCATTTAAGAAAAGGATATTTATTGGATATCTTTGTTAAAACTTAAATTGATACTACGAAGTGCTACTTTAGAGGTTTCAAATAACGTTACGTAGAAGTGATTCGATCAGAGGCATGTCGAATCCATAATGTCTTCCCGGGACAAACGTAACCTGAAACGTTAACGTTACTCGCATTACGTTACGTGGGAGGTTCGCGCAATACTGCACGCTTCTATTACGTAATTGAACATTGGGAAGTAATCCGTAAGGGTTTATATATACCAAGCGAACGAATCACACAAGATTGCGTTCCCCACCCCGTTCACTTAGATCAATTTCTATATTAACAAAACATTTCGCTTACGTTACTTTTACGCAAAATTCTATATTTATCATCTACAAAAGTCCCTCACAACTTTCTTCGGTTTCAAAACAAACAGATTTTGAGAAGATTGAAGAACCTTACCTTAAAGTTGAAAGACGATAAGGTCTACCGACCTTGCATATCATAGGATAGGGTTAAAATGCAAATGCCTACCAAATATTCAAAAGCTTTATTGCAGAAGTGTTTTCAGCTGTTCATTGATAAATCAGTCAGTATATTAATACAAAAAAACATCATGATCAACCCATTACCCGCCATTATCAATATGAAAAGGGTTTGGCGATAGTCCACCATGCTGGCTATGTGTGGATTGGCAGACTTCACACGCCTTTGAGAACATTATGGATAACTCTCAGGTTATAACCTGCACGGTTTCCTCACGATGTTTTCCTTCACCGTTGAAGCAAGTGATATTTTAATTTTTTTAAATATCACTTGCTTCTTTAAAAAAAACGCACATAACTCCGAAAAGTTAGAGGTGCGTGCCCAGATTCGAACCGCCAACCTCTGATTAGGAGGCTGACGCCTTAACAACTAGGCTATCACCGCAAAAAACGTATTATTTATTAATCCAATAAATTTTTTCCTCCAATGTTAACGTAGATAAAGGAAAAAATGAATAGGTCAAATAAATTAACTAAACTTGCATACAATGACTGCACACATTAATAATACGTATTTAAAAGTGAGATAAGATTATATTTTTTTCATTAAATAAAATAATAATGTTTACAAATATGTATTTCTCAAGCATTGTGAGTAATAAGTGTTTAAAAGTGAGATGTGTAAATTTCATAACACGACATCATTGGGTATTTACTAATTACCAATCCATCTATACTAATTTTCCTTGACTATTTCGTAAAAAACAAAACAATTCAATAATAATTAAAAAAAATCTAATTACGAATAAATATTAACTATTATATAATTCATATACTCCGTACCTAAGCCAGGTAGGGCGCAGAGGCGGTTCTATGAACTTTAAATTCTTATAAAAAAAAATTCAGTTAAATAACAAATTACTAATGATTAAGAGTGTTATCTATGCTCGGAGTATCTCGCACGTAATCAAAGTAGAAAAAAGAGTTTCTTGTTGACTCATCATGAAACGAAGCTGAAGTAGCAGGCTAGCAGGATAGATCACACAGCTCGGAGAACCAGTAGAGGTTGGGTTGGTGGATTCCAAGGTGATAGAATGGCGACCCCACATCGGTAAATACAGCGTTG
Organism: Lasiommata megera; assembly: GCA_928268935.1. Classification (NCBI taxonomy): domain Eukaryota; kingdom Metazoa; phylum Arthropoda; class Insecta; order Lepidoptera; family Nymphalidae; genus Lasiommata; species Lasiommata megera. Next base: position 11,589,053 of record OV743312.1, read on the forward strand.
GTCGACACTCATCTAGGGCTCGCAAGGCGCCGCTGGAAAAAATCGGCCTAAGACAAAGGACTTTGAACACCCCACAAAAGACCTAGGTCCAGCGGTTAAGTCTATCGTTCGGACAGACCGAGTTCGATTTCTAGAACACACCTCTAACTTTTCGGAGTTACGTGCGTTTTTAAGAACTTGTTCAAGAACCTGCATGTCTGAGAGTTCTCTATAATGTTCTCAAAAGTGTGTGAAGTCTGCCAATCCGCACATGGCCAGCATGGTGGACCGTGGCCACACCGTGCTCCTCAGGGGCTGACAATGGCAATGGGCTTTAACGATAAGGAAAAACAACATGAGGAAACTTGCATGCTGTTGGCGTTAAGTCTATCAATCAGCATTGCATAGTGGAGATCCGTTCCCCATAGTGGGCTCATTATCATTTAATTATGATGATGATGATGACAGCAATGGTGATGATTCTGTATTGAACAGTACAAACCAGGTAATCAGGTCCTGAAAACTGAGAGGCAAAATATTTTTGTATTGTTTTTGTAGACATTAGATAGTATTAGAATGAGTCCTATATTTATGTTTCGTACATGTGGAATAATTATATATTGTAATATATGTGTTTATAATTAACCTCTAAACTTATATTCTTAACATTGTGCAATCTTATCATTGTATAACTTTAGATACTTTTATCCTAGACAATGTTACAATAACAAGTATTACTAACTTAATATCATACGTTTATGGTTGCATCATAAATAACTTCTCGAATAAGAAAAAAGTTCGATTATACCAAGTCACAAAGAAAAGACATCTAGACATCAAGGTTTAGCAAAAATATAATACATCTTCTGGACTCCGAACCCTCCACTTCGCGGAACTGGCGATTGTTTCACCACACAATAGAAACAAAATATGTCATACAGACTTTATTGTTTTATATAGAGTTGCATTCCTTTGAACTTTTGAAACTATGTTTATTTATATTATTAGCTTATTCCAGCAAAATATAAGTTCAGAGACCGCGGGTCGTTGTTCGAATCGACGGGTTATTAAATTACATCGAATACTCAGAAGTAGGGAAGCCTTGTTTATATTTATCGGGTAACTACACTGTCTCTTTTGTCTATGGTCTCACTAAATAAAAAGTTGGATCGAAGTGTTTATATCCTCATTGGTTGGACCTCAATTCACTACTTTTGACTAATCAATCCTAACCACATGCGAAATTCATTTTCTAATGAGCATTTTGATACATATAATTCTAATAATATCCTTGCAGACTGCAACACGTGTTGGCTCCAACAATTCTCTCCTACGAGAGAGGTGGTCTGTGCCCAATGGTGGAGTACTATAAGCTGAGAAAGATGACATTAATTAGTATGGGTCCTGATGCTATTTTTCTCTACCCACACCTCTTACACGTATATGCTCTTTTACACAATCCAGCCATCTCTTCTTTGGTCTTCATATTATGAAATTAATAAATTACATCCCCATTTATATCGCGCGATACATGATTAATACGCTCGTAGTATCACTATGACGAAATCAGTAACAAGGAGAACCTAAAAAGAACAAAGTTTCGTCATATCTCAACGAACTACGAACCTAAAGTATGGTTAGTACTAAGAAAATCAAGTCGCGGGATGCAATTGGAAAACTCCGCAATCATATCCTTACAAAAAACAATTTTCATGATGGCCATTGGATGAGAAATTTTAAATGTCGTTATTATAATAACGCAGCACGGAACTTGAAAAGTTTTTCGATTTCGTTCAGCGGCGTTTTACTTTAGGTTTTGAAATACATAGGGAACGAACTCTAGCAACCATGTTTTTCCAGTTCGTTAGATACTTATAATAATATAAGTTCAATGAACTTGAAATCACACAATAATCGAAATTACAAACTATTCGGTAACAGTTTAAAGAAAAGGTTACCGAATAGTAGTCACGGTATCGCACCTACAAGTATATTTATGATTGTTATATTTGCATAGTATGACAATAGAATTAATTCGAGATGCAGCTGCAAATGTTAATAGTTCTCAAATCTAAACCTTAATGCAAATAGCAGGGGGTTGTTGACCTGTGTTGTGCGAAACAGTGTTGCACAGGCGTGGCCAATCGAAAAGACCACTTGCGTAAGCGCTTACGAGACTCCTTGGGGATTTACTTGCTATTTAAATTATTATTCAAAGCAACAATTTGGTGTTTTTGTATCTCTTACATAATATTATATCTAGGTATGCGTGAACTATTGAGTAATAATCAGCATTTCATGAACATTCTTAGTTATGGAGATTATTTATTTAATAATTACGGAAAACCAACCGTTAATAAATTTTATCATGACCAGTTTTTTACGTTGTGAGCTAATGTGCTTTTTACAGGTTTTCACAACGTTCACAAATAGTTTTCAGTCAGTCATTTGCTTGAAACAATATTATATATATAAATTATATATATATATATTCTCTTGTTTCGGCTTGCTTATTAGCTCATGTGTTGTGAAGTCATTCAGAGGATCTCTTGAGGATGCTAGTTGAGGAAAGTGAATAGAGAGTTTTTTTCATTTGAGTCTTATAAAGAACAAGGAATTTATGCATTACATATGTGTAAGCGGTTGAAATAAGTTAAATTTTATATTCATTATTTTATAGATAGATAGATATATTACATAGCCACATGTACTACCGGTTTTTGGACGTCCTATAGAAAGTAAACAAATTGCAGACAATAATCTTTAGGCGACGTCGTAAAATTCGCTGGAACGCCAAAAAAACTAAAACCAAATAGTTTGTCTGGTCTACGTCTTTGAAGATTGACGACCTATTGTGGTGGAATTCTTAAATGTTTTCGATGAAACAAAAACAAGATGATCTAACCCATTAAATTTATGGTACTTTGTAATAAAAAACAAAGGATCGGTGCATCAAACTCTAAATGGTTGGCGAAAAAGTTAAAAAGGCCTTGTGGATTTTTAAACATCTAGATAGCAAAGACGAGACAAAACAGCCATTATTCTTTTTTTAGCCAAACATACGGAATATATTATTATTTTTTCAATATTCACACATATTGATGCGTATATTCAATTTAGATCACTGATCGTCTGTCTCGGATTGCATACAGCTTTAACTTGGGTTGAATCTGTGTAAAGATTTAAAAATGATATTTGAAATCGTGTACTTTTCTATATTTTAAAACATATTGATTTTTTAACCGTCTGATTTTCTGTGCTAAAGTATTCCATAATCTTGCTTCTCTTGTATTTGCAATATTTAATTGAAATTTAGTTTGAGATTTAGGGGTGTAAAGTAAATAAACATTAATTAATTATATGTTAATTATTTTAAACGTGCTAGAACTCTGTGTTTTAACGTATTATAATCTAGTTTATTGACTAGATTATAATAAACGACAAATTAGGCATATCTACTACCTACATTAGAGTTATCAGTGGTTAGCAAAATTAACTTGACAACAATCTCACAGAATTCTAATGACCTGTAACGCCTTCTCAAACCTAACCAAAACGACGCAATTGGCTGGCTCATTGATAACCCACTTTTGTATTTAACGAGGTTCTAAAAATGTGGGTAATAAAATCTTAACAGATTTGATTTTCGATAAACTTAGGCAGTTTGCCTATGTAAATTTCATTGCTGTATTTAATGGGACGAGTTAACTTATCAGGCGAAAATCTCAATATACATTCTAAAGATTTTTCAAAATAAATAAATATTTGAGGCAAATATAAAAAAAAAATCGTACATCCGTAACTGTGTACAGCGAGAGAAGTGAAAATTATTTAGTTTATAACCTTAGGCTCGTGTTTTTGTATTGTATATTAAACTCAGAGTCAGTCTGGTCAGGGTCCGGTTTGGGTTATGCAAAGGTCACCTTCACGCATAACGTCCGGTTGCTTGGTCGATTCAAGTTTAGTTCATGAACTAACCTATTTAGTAATTTTTCAGAAAGTAACTAACTACTACGTACAATATTGGTTTTTGTAGAGTCTGCACAAAATTATATTTTTTATATCAACATATTTACACTTATATAAACAGACTGTGTTTTTTTGATTCCAAATAGCAGCGTGAACTTATAATGAATAATATAAAAAATAAAAATGAAATGTCTTTATTTAATACATGTTCAGACATGATCGTGCAAACACCCCGTCAAAATTATCTACGACTTCGCGAACCGTGTTCACACGTATAAAAAAAAACAAAATTTATTATACATAATACATATTAATCAAAGGCATAATATACTATTAAAACTACAAGCGATGATCGCGTAAGCAACACGTGTTTAATAAATTCAAATCAGTCATCCAGAATAGGGGGCACCTTAGAGATAATTCGGCAATTAAGTTGGGTCACCTTGCTGATAAATAAAACTGATAAATCGATTCATTTCATTCAGGCTACAATTTTTTCTTAAGTTTATTATTAACATATTGGAATCAAAGTTGGCTAGTAATTTATTTAAAGATACATCGTATAGAATTTTGGTAGATGTGTGGTATTTTGATGTATATTATGAAAAATAATAATTGATATATATTGTTTAAAGTAAAAAGAAACTTAGATAATAATACTATTATTATTTGTTATTTAAATAAACCCAAAAAAAAGATACAGAAAAAACGTCAAATTCTGTGATGACTGCAGGCAGGAGCCCTCCAAACCGGCTGTGAGACAGGATTTTGATGATAACTTTGTGAGAATATTTAAATAGCCAACGCTTTTTTGATACCTAGTCAAAAAGATCTGATAAAAATTGGTTTGTGTAGAATAACGTATCATTGCACAAGTTATACTTAGCAGGAAAAACCAATCATTATAAAATGATTAACGACATAATGTCACAAAGTATTCCATCACAATATTTCTTAATTTTGGCAATTAAAAAAAATTCCGAGATTCAAAACACGCGTCAAAGCTACGCGGGAAATTACCTATTTCGCTCTGTCTTGTGCATGTCTAAATTATGTCCTTCCAATGCAATATTGATCCACTAGAAAGTACTGCGAAGCTGGGTCTTTAAATTATTGTAAGTACATAATGTTAATCGATACCTAAAACGGGTTTCTCTTCTATAGGACCTAGGTTCCTATAAACAAAAAACATATTTAATAATAATTTATTAATCTGGAACTATTTGAATTTGGTAACCTCAGGATTATGTAAAATAAATTTGCTCACAGTTATTGCGCCCTCACCAGAATAGAGTCGTTTCGGACAATCACACAATATAACATAACAACACAGAATAACAGTACTACAAAAAAGGTCTAAATTCACATTAGCTTCAAAAAAGTATTTATATCTAAACTCCTGTAACTAAGCGCTCCTAGTGGAAAAATTGTGAATTAAAATTCAGAATTACCGAATATTTAACTTTAAAGCTTGAAACATTAGGTTCATTTTAGTGAGGCATTCATATTTATATACCTACAAGAACGGATACTTCTCAAAAAAATTGCTTAAGCAGGTGAAACATTGGCCGAACAGCGACTGAGTGAATTATCGTTCATATTGTTTATATGAATAATATGATGTAAGTAGCATAGCATAATATAATACAAATGTCGCGTAATATTTGTTAACATGTTCGAGATAAGATGATGACATGAAAAGACAAAATAGGAGAACAAGTGTTAGGTGTGGTCTAAACAAAGAATCGTTTGATAGTGGAGTTATTTGCAATATATATTGATTTGTTTGGTTATATTTATATTCCAACTATAGAACACCATCCATTAAAAGTAATTCGAAATATCGATGCCCATACTCTATTACCAATTTATAAATAAGTATACGTAAACAATAAGCTAGAATTCTCATATAAATATCATATTATACAAGTAGTAGAAGGTTACCTAAGATATCTTAAACAATTTGGTTTTATTAAAATTATAAATACCAAAACCGAAAAAATAATGACCGATTTGCTGCAATGTTAGGCGTTCGACTGATAACTCCTTAAAAAAATGTATAACTAGACTTTACGCGCGACTTCAGCCGCGATATAATCTTTTTAAAATAAGATAACAAAGCAGATTAATTCTGACGGTTACGGAACAAAAAGCTATTAAACTAAGTAAGTAGTCTTAATTCTTACAATGGTCGATTTTACAACCGAACAAACCGAAACACTTTCGCATTTATAATATGTTCTATGTTGGCGTCAGACAGTCTTTCTAATGGACCAACATCACAAATGTACCTCCAAAAGTTATTTGTGTAAGGCAATATTGAACATGCTCATCACGTGACATGGTACTATAAAAGGCTAGGGAATGTGACACAAAATGGACCGCAGTCAAAAATATAAGAGTTATAATAGTTCGTACAATATTGTTCATGAAATTTAACGTTTCCGCAGGATATGATTTATTTAATACGAGCCGGCTCGATTTACGCAAGCGCTGCAACACCTCACTGCGTGAATCACATCCAGCTATTCATTGGTCACCAATGAAATTTGAAATGCGACCGTAGTTTATTGACACAAAGCGAACGATTAACTCAGTTACGTAAACCGCAAAACCGATGTTTTTCCTATTTATTTTTATGAATGAAAGTTCAATAACCTTTTATTAGTAAATTGATTAGCGTATCGTAATATTTTCTTTGCTTAGTGGTATCGTATTGTTGTTTCAATGTGTTTAATTAGGATAGGTGATAGTAAATTCAGATTCTTACATAAAGAGCGTATATCTATGATTAAAATTATTAAAACTCTGACGAGGTCTCTGAAGAGGTCCCTGAAGAGGTCCTTCCTTCTGATTTAAAATTTCACACTTCTTGCTTTTTGTCTTTTAAAAATTATCATATATATTTTAAAAAGTATAAAGTAAGTAAGTTATTTTATTAAGAAGGTACTTTGTTGTATTGAGGATTATAGTTGGGCAGATGTAAGGATTAAGATCCTAAATGTATAGAGACCCCGGGCTTGATTTTTGACATTAGTCATGTCTAGAGAGGCCTCAACCGTGGCTAGTTGCTACCCAGCCGTGCCACCAAGTATTTTAGGGATCCCGTACGACGTCGCCTTAAAGACGACTGTTACTATGGGCTTAATATAATAACCATACTGTAAAAGATTAACTAGCCATCTTAGACTGCATCATTACTTTTCACCAGTTGAGATTGCTTAATACAGTAGATTATTTAAAAAATGTTAGTGCAACGACAAAACCTGATAGAAAAAGATAAAATTTATCACCCAAAGTCATAGCCATATGAATTGAATAAATAGTGCAATTGGTTTAAATTTAATGTAAAATTTTGGAATTGATAAATTTGCATTGATTTATTTTAACTGTTAGCTAAACTGTTTACTATGCTGCTACTATAGGGGCTGAATTGATGACCAGTAAGTATGCCGTCCGAAAAATGATCAGTTTTATTTTTCACCCGATCACGTTCCACCTAGAAATGTACCAGATATCTAGTTATATATCCATCACAATTGATCAGGACTTATCGTACACGTGATAACTCTTATAGTAAGAATCGTAGATATATATAATTTTCGGTTTTATAAATTAGTACGCAATTTATAGAGCTACAATGTTGCCTTGTAAAGAGGCACTGCGTTGTATTAAAGTATGGTTACCAGGAAGTGCATAGACGCTATTGAGGCAACTCGTAACTAAAAGATCGTATGTTTGTATTTCTTAGAACAAATGTCACTTGTATCAATTGATTCATTAGTATCGTTTGTTAAGACGGCAGTTAAGGAGTCAAAGGGTTCATGGCCAACGTTATTACCGTGTTTATACTAGTTTATTTTAAAATGTAGGTATCCAAGCATACGTCATACTCAGATCTGGCAGCGACTACTACGTTATGTTAATCAAAATAACTAGTCGTAGTACAAATATCACACGCCACTGCTCTACGTATGATTTTATGCTCAATATATTAAAATAATGATTATATTATATCTGGTCATGTAAAGGCCACGTGATTTAATATGCCAAGTGAGTTGGCGAGCTTGAAATAAATGAGATATTTATTTATATTTTGGCTCAGCAAACAGCGAGTACCTGTACCAGCGAGGGTAAACCTGATCGCATCATCAGGTTTACACTCGCATTTTAGTATTAAGTTCAGTTAACTATATAGAGCCCCTTGTTAGATTCGGATGAGTTTTAGATTCTTAATTAGGGCGCACACCATCGTGATTTTTGAAGGTGTTTAAATATTTAATCAGCCTATTAGATGATGTCGATTGTTTTGTACGAAACCCTCTATTCAATAGGCAGATTTAAGCTCTAAGTAGTCTTTATAAGACTACACTATTCTAAGACTACACGCATTGATAACACTTGTTTTAGAATTGACGATTTGGAGTAGTCTTACATAAATCTCATGATGTAAGACAGAATTGACGTCATTAAAAATTGTTTTTTTAAATTATTAATTTTAATGAAGTTTTTTTTTTGAAAAATTAGTGAGTATACTATTATTGCAAAGAGTATACAATCAGTCTAGAAACTCGTGGAGGTTTTTAAATTCGTAAGTACATTGAAAAAAATCTTATCGAGAATATTATAATTATTCTTCTAAAATTTTTTCGAAATGAGATTAGTTATAAAATAGAGTCCTTTTATATTAAATTAAAAGTGTACTAGTTTATGTAAGTTTATTGAGATACTAGTGAAGTGATTGCAGTAGGTCGTAGTGATTTCCTATTTTTTTTTCGCTTGAATACACCTATTCCTTTTTATTAAAGTAGCAGAACAGTAGGTATGCGGCCATTATTGGGCATCCTGCCAGACCGGATATTTTATTAAATACGTGCCTTTGAGAATACTGTGCTCCGAATTTCCGTAGTTTTAGTCATATTGCAGATAAAACATCCTTCATAGCATTATAACTAATTATGTTCCGCGTAGATTTATATTACACTTAAACAATTTTTATTGTGCCAACTTAGTGAAAATATAAGAAAAAGTAAATAAATTCGATACAGTGACATTGTGAGTGAGTTTTATAAAACTATTGAATACGAACACTTGATACTAAATTTTTGTTTCTTTCCACTATCACGATTGATTCTCTCATACAACGTTAGTGAACATTAGGTATATCGGTTTTGGTACTTAGAGTTGTGTTGAGTGATTTGTTCAAAAATGTAATGTTTATAATGCCTAAAGACAAAAGTCTTCAACGCCTGCGTCTTACCGGTCATGACGTACGGAGCAGAAACGTGAACATTCACGGTACGCGTTGTCCACACGTTCAAAATCGCTCAGCGTGCTATGGAAAGGGCTATACTGGTTGTTTCTCTGAGGGATAGAATCCGTAACGAGGACATCCGTAGGAGACCAAAAGTAACTGATATAGCCCAACGGATTAGCAAGCTGAAGTGGTAGTGGGCGGGTCATATCTGACGCAGAACCGATGGCCGTTGGGGCAGACGTCTTCTGGAGTGGAGACCGCGTACCGGTAAGCGCAGCGTCGGACGACCACCTGCTCGCTGGACCTGAAAAGGATCGCTGGTGGCGGGTAGATGAAGAAGGCGGAGGACCGTGTGTGGTGGCGCGCTCTCGGAGAAGCCTATGTCCAGCAGTGGGCGTCTATAGGCTGATTGATTAATTGATTGAATGTTTATAATGATTAAAACTTCCTTGATTAGAAAGTAAAAGTTAAGATTTCATTCGTCAAACCAGTAAATGAAATCCTGACTGTTCCGCTACTTAGATAATATTCAGAACTTACATAATATAGTGGATTCCAGAAGGAAATTAATTTGATTTTAATCTTAAATTAATAATTAATAGCCTAAGTTTGATGGTGAACGCATATTTATATTAGCTGATTAAATGAAAAAGTTTATATAAAGCTATTCAAACATCACTCTACGATCCTGACATTTCTTGTTGCTCGAACAAGAAATGTCGGAAAGAACGCCTAACTTAACTGAAATAATATCCAGACGGACTATGCGACGCGGTGGGTCGTAGAAAATAGATGAAAGTGTATAGGAAAAATGTATCTTTTAGAAGATGTACTTAACCATAGAACACATAGTACATGATACTATCATTGATATAAAAAAAAAAAACAGAATATAAGCCTATTTCCTGATACTATCACCGATATAAAAAAAACAGAATATAAGCCTATTTTCCACGTCATATCCCTCAAATCCATATTTGCATCATGATCATGATTTGTAATAGAAACCTTTAGCTAAGATATTCGCACGGCTACATTGTTTCTCACGTCAGGTACCAACGTGTCTGAGAAGTAATATTAGCTAACGAATACTTGGAACTACAACATGAAACTGAAATAAATAAACATTTGAACGGAGTTTGTTTACATCTGTTTGTATTGTTGGCATAGTCGATATTTTTAATAGTTGAAATTAAATGAAAATGAAAATACTAAATGGAAATACTAAGTAATTGTTTAATATAATTAGTTAAAGCTATTGAAGTTACTTTTAACTATATTCATCTGCCTATGCATAATTATGTTTATAGTCTATGCATGTCTAATGTAATAAGTTTCATATTTATATTTGATGTGTTTACATGTATACCTTTAACTAACTGGCGGGAGGTTCTATAAAATTCTGGTACCTTTATGTGAATTGCATAGCAAACTCAAAAAATTGTAAACTAAAATCATATCATATTCAGTAATAATATCCTTATATTGATTAATCTATAAAATCAAATTTATTCAGATATATATATATATTATATTTATTTTATATTATAATAGAAATTCTTTAAATAGAAAAAAAGTAAATACAAGTGCCAAATGTCGGATATTGATTCTTTTTATTCTGCATATGACTCACATGACTCCTCAGATAATGGTCCTGTTTTATCTGATGATGATTCATATTTATCCTGCAATGACAGCTGTTCTCTTACTCTTAAAAAATTCTTAAGTGACACTTTGAATTGTCCTAAACACTTTAACGTTTGTCACTTGAATGCACAAAGCATTCCTAGACACTATGATGAATTACTAGATGCATTTTCTAGCACAACCGTTCACGGAATTCTGATATCTGAAAGTTGGCTTAAGCTTATCTTCCTTCCACTGCTTATTCATTACCCGGCTTTATTCTAATCAGAAACGATCGTATTGGCAAAGGTGGTGGTGGTGGTGTAGCGATATACCTACGCAGCAACCTTAAGTACGCCATTTTAAATGTTTCCCAGGGTAGTTATAATGCTGGACCTGAATATATTTTTCTAGAAGTTTATATTCAGGGAGCCAAAGTCGTTCTTGGAGTTGTATACTGTCCACCTTCTGTTGAATATTTTTCTCACATTGAACCTGTATTTGAGTCCTCAAAATACACACATCTCATAGTCATGGGGGATTTTAACACTGATTTAACAGCTTCTGATGTAACTAGATCTTCTCTCCTAAAATCTATAATTGATGCGTCCTGCCTACACATATTACCCTTAAGTGCCACTCACCATAACATTAACACTAAAGACACCTGGCTGGATCTGATCATTACAGCTTCTCTCGACTTTATTGTAAAACATGGCCAGTATCCAGCTCCAGGGTTTTCACATCATGACATGGTTTATGTATCTTATAAACTTCACCCTACTAAGCAAGCTCCAATTATTGTAGAGCGAAGAAGTTTTAAAAAAATGGATATTCAAAAAGTGCGGCTTGATGCATCAGCTATCAATTGGGAACCTCTGTTTCAGGCAGGTAGTGTTGACGAGAAAGTAAATATCTTTAATCAGAATGTTATCAACATTTTTGATACTCATGCGCCGTTACGCAAGGTAAAACTTAAACGACCTCCAGCTCCCTGGTTAAATAGAGGTATACGCATGGCTATGTCCAAACGCAACAAAGCTTATCGCAAATATATCAGAGATAGGTCCATTGATAAATGGAACCTGTACAAAACTGCAAGAAACAGGTGTAATCAGATGGTAAGAGCTGCCAAACGACGTTATTTTGATCAAAATCTATCCTCTTCGTCTTCTTCTGATATACATAAATTTTTAAGGGCACATGGTGTATGTGTAAATAAATCACAGGACTGCCCTATTTTGCTGAACCTTAATGATATCAACAACCATTTCTGTTCTTCTACCCCTTTCGATTCTAATATGAAGTCCCACACAATCAGTCAAATAACTAACCTTCCCAAAACGGCTATTGATTCCTTCTCTTTTATAGCAGTAAATAGTGAAAGTATAACGAAAACAATAAGATCTATAAAATCGAAAGCTATTGGGTGCGATGGCATTAGTCGCTTTATGATTACATCACTGTTAGATCATCTTGTGGATCCAATTCTTCATATCATAAATTTTTCTTTATCTACTGGGAAATTTCCTCTTATATGGCGGAAAGCCTTCGTTTACCCTCTTCCCAAAGTTCCACATCCTGTTCTTCCATCTCATTTCAGACCTATATCTGTCTTGCCCTTTTTGTCAAAGATTCTTGAAGCATGTGCACATAAGCAAATTTCCAATCATCTTCTTAAGTTTAACTTACTAAGCCCTTTTCAGTCAGGCTTTCGCTCTGGCCATAGCACTACATCTGCTCTCCTAAAGGTTACCAATGACATTAGGCAAGGTGTGGATAAATCCTTGATCACTGTATTAGTTCTCATTGACTTCACTAACGCTTTTAATGCTGTTGATCATGATATCCTAATTTCTATTTTCACTCATTTGCAATTCTCCTCCCAAGCTCTGGATTGGATTTCTTCTTACCTCCGGGATCGCCAACAAAAGGTATGCTTTTCCCAATCTTCATCTGATTGGCAGAACTTGAATGCTGGAGTTCCCCAAGGAGGCATTCTTTCTCCACTTATGTTCTCGGTCTTTATAAATCTTATAACGATAAATCTTGGTTGCTCTTATCATCTTTATGCAGATGACCTGCAGTTATATGCTCAAGCTGACTTAGACAATCTCCCAACTGCTATTGGTGTTTTGAATGATGAGTTGCGCAAGATCAAACTGTGGTCTATGCACTTTGGCATAAATGTTAACCCGAGTAAGTGTCAAGCCATCGTCTTAGGAGGTGCTCGTTTGCTTAAGAAGGTTAATTTGAATAGCTTGCCCGTTATTAAATATGATTCTACCGTAGTACCGTTTAGCAGTCATGTAAAGAATCTGGGCCTTTATTTAGACAGTACTCTCTCATGGACACATCATATTACTGAAGTCAGCCGGAAAATTCATGGTATACTACGTTCATTTTACAGGTTCAAAAATTTCCTTCGAGTCAGAACTAAAGTCATGCTTATTCAATCTCTCATACTACCTCTTCTTGACTATGGGGATGTGTGTTATTTAGATTTAAACACCGCTCTTCTAGGTAAATTAGAAAGACTACACAATTGTTGTATCCGTTTCATTTTCAACCTACGTAAATTTGACCATATTTCTCACTACCGATCGCAATTAAAATGGCTAAATTTGCGTGACCGGCGAAAATTAAGAACCCTATGTCTTCTCTTTACCATTCTTAATAATGACTCCTCTCCTTCTTACTTAAAAACTCACTTTCATTACCTTCCTTCTCTTAGTCAGCGGGAACTTCGCTCTTCTTATAATTCAAAACTAAGTTTTTGTGCACCTTCCTCAACCTGTCTGGCTAATTCGTTTTTTTTCCAAGCTATTCAACTTTGGAATTCACTTCCTGAAGACACTAGAGTGTTGCAAAGTGTTTCTTCTTTTAAAATTAGAGTAAGAAAATTGTTACTTTGTGGGTATTAACCATTTTTTTTTTATTTGGTGCTTGTACAGAAAATGTAATGCTCGTATTGCATTTCTTTTTTTCTTTGTTTTTTTTTTATATTTATATATTTTTAATTATCTGTTTGTATTTATTTATTATTATATTATTATATTATCTATTACTTTTATATATATACATTTACTGTTTTTTTTTTGTTCGTGCGCCTACCATCAGTTTTCGTAATGTACCAAGGTTGACTGGTGGAGAATGCTTTTAGCATTAAGTTCGCCTTTTTGTACAGTTTTTTTTGTGCAATAAAGTTTATAAAAAAAAAAAAAATACACTTTATTGTACACCACACAAACAGAGGAAAAACAAGGCAGTAAAGAAAAAACACAAAGAATAGAAGGTACAAAAGGCGGCCTTATCGCTAAAGAGCGATCTCTGTAAGGCAACCTAGCGACCAGGATATAATATATATAACATACTATATATACAAGCTGCATTATTAAAAAAATTACATTTAACTAATTTTACTGCATTAAACTGTACATATTGTCGCCAGTTGCCGTTTTTTTGGCATTTTCATGTATTTTATGTCCTATATATTGCAATAAAGTTGTATAAATATATAAATAAATAAATATTTTGATTAATCAAATCAATCGATTACTTCGGTCTACCGCAATGATGCTACACCGGGATAGATTTTTTTATTTTAATCATACATACATATGCGTGGATGCATTATGAAGTTGGTGGTCCTGGGTTCGATTCCCGGCTAGAGTCTGGGCTGGTGGGAAGCTTCGGCCGTGGCTAGTTACCAACCTACCGACAAAGACGTGTGGCCAAGAGATTTAGCGTTCCGGCTCGATGTTTGTAAAAACCAATTAGGCGAATGGGCTTACCATACAACTAATTGGTTTTTGCCCTTAACAGGTTTGCCCGCTACCATCTTAGATCGCATCATCAGTTACCATTAGGTGTGATGACGTCAACGGCGTCAAACAACCTATGGTGTATAATATATATATATATATATAAATGTTCATTCGCTTGGCACCCTGTATAACTCTATATTAGGTCTATGTCGAATGTTATCTGAAGGTTATTATTATATATTATAATATAAGTACCTAATCCATATTTCCAATTGACAGGTACCCTTGGCCGGGGATCAATGTAGAGGTACGGGCAGTGTACTAATCACGTGGTTACGCAACCACAGTACATTATAGGGCTGTCAACATGTTTTGGAGTTCCGAGAAAACATAGAAAACTAGAAAACGGTTTGGTTTATTAACCCCACTATTTATATACTCGCATTATTATCGGCATTCCACTCCAAAAATTATTTGCATTAAAGTTTTCTGGTTTTTTTTTTATTGTGTGAAATACATTTAATCTAATAGGTTCTAACCTATCAGCTCTAGCTGATGCTGACGTAATCTTGACTTTATATTATCATCACGATCAACTCATTATCAGCTCACTACAGAGCAAGGGTCTCCTATCAATATGAGAAGGGGTTGGCCATAGTGGCCATTTGTGGATTGGCAGACTTCACACGCCTTTGAAAACATTATGGGGAACTCTTAGGCGTGCAGGTTTCCCCACGATGTTTTCCTTCACCGTTCAAGCAAGTGATATTTTAATTGCTTAAAAACGCAAATAACTCCGAAAAGTACCCGGGTTCGAACCCCCGACCTCGTATTAGGAGTCGGACGTCCGAACCACTAGGCTATCACAGCTACAAACTTTACATAGTAAAGTATTATAGTATGGCCGATTTTAACATAAAGCACAAGATAAAAATAACACCGAATTAACTCTACCACCAACCCTAGTTCCGTTATACAACAATTACAAGGGCATGAAATTTTATCATACACATGTTTCGTGCCATTCACGGTCAGCGTTTGAACCCGGTATTTGAAACAAATGCAGCAACGCGGAACAAGACGTCTCGATATTACGTAAAAGACGCAATTCCAGTGAGACCTCCAAATGTTATATTAAGTCGATAATGTCTATCAGACAGAGCGCAAACAAAATAACATATGTTAATTAGTTGTAGGATTTTTCTGGAACTTTTTCACACGAAAATATTATTGTATCGACCGATCGTATCACCGCTTACTATAGTTTCAAGTTACCGATAGCAATAATACGCCATGCGAAGTTATTTTGTGAAACCTGCCAGTAACTAATTTATTAACTCCACTGACGTAGTTTATATTACGGATACCTACTCGTTTACCTGCAATAAAAACTAATATACTGACCTTGCACAATTCAAATAGTGATGAACTTAAATCCATCAATCAATCATTATCTTTATACAAATAATCTTTTAAAAGGCACTTGACTCGTCAGTAATTTACATAGTAGTGAGTTGATGGTGCACTATATTCGTAAACTTCAAATTAAAGCTATGGGTGTTCGAAACGCGACATGGACATAGAAGACCATTTAGCCAAGTAAATTTTCTTTTTGTTATCACCATCTCACATGCCACTTATATTTTTTAAGAGCTATCCTATTAGAGCAATATTTCATACTCAAGCTTGTTTATCATTTACACTATAATAGCGCGTCCCTATAAGTGTAAGTTTTATATAAACTTTGAACTTATTGAGTGACATCCCGGAAATTTCCGTGGCGCAGTGCGTGTGCTGTTACACTTTAAAGTTGGAGTTCCTGGTACGTGGCTAGTTACCACCCTACCGACAAAGACGTGTCGCCAAGTTATTTAGCGTTTCAGCCCGATGTCACGTAGAAACCAGTTAGGAGTGTGGGTTTACCATACCCCTAACAGGTTAGCCAGTTACCATCTTAGACTATAGTCAAGGGCTAAATTGTCGTGAGTAAAAAAAAAAAGACGGGTTGCACTCCGGGAGTGCCGGCAGAAGTGAAAACTTGATTATTAACGTTGAGCATGTTTGATATTTTGGAATGGTTAGGGAATAATTTTGCACCAATTGCTTTATCAGTATAAAAGTACTATCATTTATGTGGTAGAATACAATATTCATTTATTGCGCTATCGTACACAAGCATGACAATTTATATGAATTTTACGAATACACAACAATGTGATCACTACACAGACGGTCGAGCCATCAGCTGTCACCATCCATGGATGCGCGTGGCACGCTGTAACATACACGAACATTCGCGCAAGCGCCCTGCGCTGCCTAAACGAAACAGTAGGCCCAGGCATACATTTTCGCCGCGCCGTAGAGAGGGGATAACTGTATACTCTCCATCCGCCTTACGCTTTTTCGATCAGGTCACGTGTCCTGACGCGAGTTTAAGATTTTATACCCATTACAGAAAAAGTGCTCAACGCCGCTAAAGAAGTTTTCACTTCAAAAATGTATAATTTGTTATAAAATTGTATACCTTTGAATAAATTTCTAATTTTATGTAGTCTAGTAGCGTACAACACAAGTTTATTAAATACGAAATAATGACGTGCGAGCACGTTTATTTCGGCAAGGATAGAGATGGCCAGTGGGGACAACCTTGGTGATCCGCAAAGCCGGAGTTGCGCAACACCGGGTCAAGGGTGGAAAGGCGCCGCCCTCAATTTTGGCGATAAAAAATTTCCTACGCATGTCCAATGTAAATTATTATCCCCGTCGTGATTCGAATTCACGAGTAACTCAATACTATAAACACAAATCTACGTCATCAATGAACTATTCGAAATAATTGTTGGTGTCGTATCGGTGGTTTTTACACGTGAGTTAGACACTAAAAAACATAGGTACATACATAAAGTCATTCGCCTTTCTTGTTTCCGATAAATACGCAAAAGATTCGTAATAATTCGTAAACAAGAAGACACCTGTGCGGAAAGGTTTCTATCGACATTATAATTTATTCTTCGGTCATAAACAACACATCAAATGCCACATGTTTATGGATGCAGTCAAAAATGTCTTATTTGTTCTTTTTTTTATATATGTATTGTTTTATTTCTCATTGTGTGTACATAAAACTATATTCATTCATTCATCACCAATTCATCAACCATGTTGATGAACTGGTGAACACATTGATTAAAAGCACACACACGTTGTTCCAATGCATGATATCGGTCTGTAATGATGATTTAAGGTTAATAATCTGTTTTAAACTTTATTATTTCACGTGCCCTTTGTGAGACACGAGGCACTTTTTGACGACCTCAGTAGCGCAGCGCCCTGTCTCATTACTAAGTGGGAGCTCCTGGGTTCGATTCCCGGCTCGAGTCTGGTCAAATGGGAGGCATCGGCCGTGGCCAAGCGATTTAGCGTTCCATCACCAGGTGAGATAGTTAACTTGTAGTGGAAAAAAGAGGTGAAAACAGCCAATTTTTCTATTTTGATACATACTGAAAAGTCTAGGTACAAAAACACTATACCTAACAAGAAGTTAACCGAACCGAAATTAAACCTAGAACTTCGTGATACATAGTCTACATACTAACTACTTCATAGAATATTCCAATTCTTTACCAACGACGTATTTAGTTCTGATAAGGCAGCAGAAAAATGTATCAATACCGTGGTAGGGTAAGAATGTGATCGGAGCGTCAAGCTACTTTTTGTAAGTTGACGGACCGACGACCTTGACCTGGCTGATCATTGACAAACTTGTTACAACGTTAAAAGTAAAAGCTTTCGCCATTCATTCTACTAAATCACATGCTACAGTGGCCCATAACTTGTTAATCACTTTATCTTATCCTCAGTAGTAGTGAGTATATTTTACTATCGTCAAGGTAAATTTACTTGTAGGTAGGCTTCTACTGCCACGTAAGGCTTGCCCCGAATTTAAATCTTACCGGTGTTTCTTTGGTATCTTCCATCTAGTATTTGTGATCGTACATAATTAGTTAGCATACTGACTAATTAACGGCCGAAATTAATAGTAAATCTATTAAGTTTTGCTATCCTTTTCGTATCTACTATTTGCTGTCGATATGGATGGAGATACTGATTTCAATTTACTATCTGAAGTTTTTGGAATAGATTATATTATTAGCCACACTAATATTATAAAGGCAAGAAATTTGTGTGTATGTTTATTACTAATTAACGCCAATTTGTCTGAAATTCGGTACATTCTACATGAATTAATGCGCAGGCTTACTTATTACACCGGAAAAATCCATGGTTCCTTCGGAATTTGTGAAAAAGTGAATTTCAGTTCTGTGACCTATAACTATAGCATTCTTTTGTAAATTTTCTAGAAAATAGATTTATATGTTGGAAGGGTAGTAGAAACGGGAACGAGCAAGTTCTGGTGAATAAGACATAATCTTAAGATGTTACTGAATATTATTTCTCAATCCGTTGCATATTCCGCAGGAATTATTAAAAAACCCTTACGCGAACGAGGTGACGAGCATCACCTGAGCTAGTAATAAAATATGCTGGGGAACGCACAACAGCAAGACGTTAAATTAAATGATACAAATTAACAAATAAATGATACAAATTAACAAATGTTACTAATTATCTTCAAAAATTTATAATTTAATTCGTTATTTCATTTAACTCTATTCTATTCCATTATTAATTTTAACGCGAAAATAATACTTAAAACCTGCATACAGTTTTAATTCTTAAAATAATAAAGGGTTTTCAATCTCAATTCTAAAGTCCACGCAGACTAAGTCGCGGGCGGAAGCTAGTATAAAATAAAGCAATATATATATATATATTACATGCGTAACAATTTTTAATATAAAAGGCAACTGCATAGGCACATCTGCCTAAAACCCGCATTTCAATACTGCTGTCAATTTCATAATTTGATACTCAAGCAGACAGAACATTTTTTTTTCAAAAAGCTTTTAACCGATTTGCTCTAAATAAAGTTAATAAGCGTTAAGTGGTGATAGCCTAGTGGTTAGGGCGTCAGCCTTCAATCAGAGGTCGGCGGCTCGAATCCGGGCTCTCTACCTCTAACTTTTCGGAGTTAAAATATCACTTGCTTCAACGGTGAAGGAAAACATCGTGAGGAAACCTGCACGCCTGAGTGTGTGAGTTCTCCATAATTTTCTCAAAGGCGTGTGAAGTCTGCTAATCCGCACATGGCCAGCGTGGTGTAAAACCCTTCTCATATTGAGAGGAGACCCGTGCTCTGTAGTGAGCCGGTAACGGGTTGTTCATGATAATGATGATGATGAAAGTTAAGAAGAACAATTGCGCAAAAAATAATTTCTTACGTTTTTATTTACAGGTAGGGTTGTAATTTTGATCAAATACTTGATTTGCCTACTTATAGCCTCATCACACGATACAGAAATATTAATCTGTGTGCTTATACATGAAAACACTTTTATGGCGTCTAGACGAAATTAAGAACGCCACGTGAAAACGTATCGGTGATGAATCGTCCCCTGTGACCTTATACTCTGTCAATAGTAATGTTCCCAAAATGGCGAACGAGAATTATAATGAGATACAAAACGTAAAACTAAAACTTAATTTGAATAACTATATTATCATTTCAATCGGGCATATTTTAAGTATTCGTGAACGCTGATGCAGAATGATCTCATCGTGTCGAGACCGAAAGACAGGTATTTAATTGAATTATTAATAAATTGGGTACCTATAAATAAAGATTAAAATTAATGCCTATTAATATATTAATAAGTCTCGATACAATTAATACCACTTATTATTTTGGATTTCGATCAACATTATTTATGTAGATTTTCCAGTATAGTGGTAGCAGTTGAAAACATTGGAATTTATGAATAAATGGCCGCTATTTCTTTTGAAGTTTAAAATGGGCGTACATATTTTTAATTTGACAGTAATATTTATATATTATAATATAGTAAAAAGCCAGTCTTCTAAACTTGTACCTAGCCAGAACTGTATAAAGTATATAATACGTAGCTAATTGTTAAATCTATTATACTACCACAAGAATGTTATAAATTCGAAGGTATCTCAGTTTATCTGATAACTTTACGACTAAACCAGAGAGATTTCGTAAAAATTTGGCAAGCTCCTATAATCTACTTCCTCGGGAAGGAAATACTTTTTGGCGCGTAAAAACATACGGTTGTATCGTTTTATGTAAAAAAATATATTATTTACATACATACCTACGTAAGTTTATACGTAAGTAAGTAATAATATTGCTGAGTTGGAGTCAACAATTTTTTTGTCCTGGACGAGTTATGGTAGAATAGACTAGAATAGACTAGAATACTTGCTATATTTGTTTGACAAATACAGTCATAATTTTTGCGTTTGGTGTATGTAATGTAAATGTAATGTAGTCAAAGTTTTTAAGAGCAATTGGACCAAAGTTTATGGTAACTAAAATTCGAAATGAATCGGCTATTTATTCGATGGTTTTTGTAACAGTACTCAAACACTTACCTACATCCGTTTCGCAGTGCTTGCGTTGCAGTATGGAGGTCCCGGGTTCGACTACCAGCTTGAACTGGTCTGGTGGGAGGCTTCGCCCGTGGTTACCACCATACTTTTAATAATATGATCACACGACTTATCCGTCTAAATCTGCATGCTGTACCCTCCTATAAGTGGAATTATATGTTAACCTAGCACCTAAGGCCTAAATGATGTACAAAAATAATATGTATAATTCTGTTGGTGGTTCTAATAAAATAAATAAATATACCGGCAGGCGATAATTAGTATGATGCCGAGTAGAATCCGACTATCGATTAGGATAATAGGATCACCCACAGCGCATCTGTAGCACCTGTGGTGCTGTAGACGTTCAGGGGCGGGAGTAATCACTTAATATCAGGTGACTCGTCTGCTTGTTTTTCGATGTGTATTTAAATAAAAACACCACTAAGTATCCTTCATTGAAGCTTAAACCCTTAAAGGAGTTAAACAGCAGAATATCATCATTGTGGCGTGGTATGTTTCGGGATAGGTAATTCATTTAATGTACCCTCTCTAGCCACTTGGTTACTTTAAGGTTTGAATAACCTTTCCTCTTTTATTATGTT
Organism: Lasiommata megera; assembly: GCA_928268935.1. NCBI lineage: Eukaryota > Metazoa > Arthropoda > Insecta > Lepidoptera > Nymphalidae > Lasiommata > Lasiommata megera. Next base: position 11,610,769 of record OV743312.1, read on the forward strand.
GCTGACTCACCAAGGCTTCAGGCGTGAGGCTTTAAGTATAAATGTGTTTTCCTTTTTAGTTCCACTTAATTCAGTTTGCTTCCCACCACGTTACACTTACGAGCGAATGACTAAAGGTTCCGGTTGAGTTTAGAACTAGTCGTGCTAACTAAACAAAAAGAGTATACATTTTTCTATGTATTAGTCAAAACTAAGAGAAAATCCATTCAATGTTTTCTATAAAATTCGCGCTTTCGAACAATATTATAAAGTGTCAACTCTTCAACGGCTCACTACAGAGCACGGATCTCCTCTCAATATGAGAAGGGTTTGGCCATAGTCCACTACGCTGGCCATATGCGGATTGGCAGACTTCACACGCCTTCGAGAACATTATGGAGAACTCTCAGGTGTGCATGTTTCCTCACGACGTTTTCCTTCACCGTTGAAGCAAGTGATATTTTAATTGCTTAAAAACGCACATTACTCCGAAAGTTAGAGGTGCGTGCTCGGATTCGAACCCCCGACCTCTGATTAGGAGGCGTCCTAACCACTAGGCTATCACAGCTTCATTTAGATTATAAAGTGTTTTCGTATAAATAAGACCATTCATTCTTAGTCAACACATACACGTTAATACAAAATAGATAAAGTTTGTCCTTGATCCCTGGCCAACTCTAATATAGTTATGTAAATTGTCGACTGCAATATGCATTTCCCGAGAGAGTATAGGTAATTAGCGATTGTATTGCGTAATGCAGGCAGCGGATGGCGAGCACGCGTAGACGCCGGCCGGCGCCATGTTGACTTTACCTAAGGTCAAGGCGAACACTATTATCCTTCAGACGTTATGCAGTTGCGCAAAATGTATTAATGGCGAGAAATGTATGTTGCTATATTTTTATCATTTTATTTAAACCAGTGCAGTAAATTTATATACATTGAAGCTGCGATTTATTCGACGTGCACTTGTTATAGCACATATAATCTTTATTTTTATTATTTAACACAATTATGCTTCAGACGTTATATCCGGTTGCGCAAAATGTATTAATGGCGAGAAATGTATGTTGCTATATTTGTTTAAACCAGTACAGTGACTAATATTACAGCAATTAAAGCTGCGATATATTTGAAGTACTCATATTATACTCGTAAGTACGTATACTGTTTATTTTTATTGTTTAACACGTTATATATAACGCTTGCGTAAAATGTATTAATATCGAGAAATGTATGTCAGTATATTTTGATCATATTTTTTAGCCCAGTGCAGTGACTTATTTTACAGACATTTGAGCCTTGATATGGTTAGCGTATTTTTGTAATTAACACGTTCAAGCTTTATTTTTATTATTTACTTCAGACGTTATATTGTTGTGCAAAATGTATTAATGGTGACCAAAATATATAGTAGTATATTTTTAGGATATTATTAAGTCTAAGTCTTGCCATTGCCCCATCTGATAGACTTTGAAGCTGTCATATTCTTATAGTGCACTTTAGTAATAAGGACGTTTTATCTTTATTTTTATCATTTAACAAGCATTTATTTTATTTTTTATGCTTACGTTTTACGGTTGCACAAAATGTATTAATGACTTTATTTCATTTACATCATCATATACAGTGTAATTTACATATATTTTTTTTTCGTTTTATGGCTTTACACAGATTAGCCAATGTCAAGTTTATTATTTTTTTAGTTCTCTCTTTTTATGGCTTTGCACAGATTAGCCAATGTCAAGTTTATAGCAATGTAGAAGTTAGGGAGAAATGGCGGGAAACTTCGCACTGAAAGAATAGCGCCCGCCATATACGAAGTATCCCGCCTTTCTATGTAACTTACATTTTTTTAATTATTTCTTAATCTACAGACATTAAGCTGTAATTGTATAAGTGTGTTCATTCATAGTTTTTGCTTTTTATTTTCCATTGTGATCGAAGGTATACTGCTATAGTTTATCATGGATATATAGTTTAGGTAATGAAAACTTTTTTTCTAAAGCTGCGAAATGCGTTCACGCTTGCAGTATTGGACCGCTTCCGGCGGGGTATGTGTGACTTGTTTAGCAACCAGAATACCCAGCTATTCTCCTTCGCATCGCCTGATGGCTGGGTCACGGAAACGCTCGCGCACTCGTCCGCAACAAGGTAATATAACCTAGAGATACTCACGCAACTATTATTATCCGCCTAAGTTCGATGAAGATTATGTTAAGACCATGACAACTCAAATCAAATCAAATCAAAAATGGCTTTATTCATATAAACCTATTACAGTCATCTATGAATCGTTCATATAAATCACATTTTTCATTAGTTCTATTCGATAGTGATAACTACACTCACCAACTTAAAACTAAAGCTACGAGCCCACAACAAACTTAGCCGGGTATTTTTTGTTTGTTACCACCATCTCACATAGTCAATAATTAATTATAGTACCTATGGAGATAGAGGAATCCACACCCAAGCTTTTTATCGTTTATATAATCCTTAATATCGTAAACTATATAACGTAACTTAATTCTGTAATATTTATGATGTTTTATGTAATCGAATAAAATAGAATAGAAGCTGTGATAGTGGTTAGGGCGTCAGCCTCTTAATCAGAGGTCGGCGGTTCGAATCCGGGCACGCACCTCTAACTTTTCGGAGTCATGTGCGTTTTAAAAAAATTAAAATATCACTTGCTTCAACGGTGAAGGAAAACATCCTGAGGAAACCTGCACGCCTGATAGTTCTCCATAATGTTCTCAAAGGCGTGTGAAGTCTGCCAATCCGCACATGGCCAGCGTGGTGGACTATGGCCAAACCCTTCTCATATTGAGAGGAGACCCGTGCTCTGTAGTGAGCCGGTAATGGGTTGATCATGATGATATAATCGAAAGCATAAATAAAATAAATAATACTCAAACTTAACACAATGGTCATTTATACACAGGATCTTAATCGATCAGTGTGTGAACATGTTTCCACTAGTACAACCACTATTACCTAGCTACAACTTTTCACTAGAGCTAGTGACTGCTCGCGTTGAATATGCGCACAGTACTCGTATTGTCGGGCCTTTGTGAATTATGTATAATGTATAACTTTTACGTACGGTATCACGTGTAGCACGTGTTACAGCCGCGCTATATGCATACATAATTGTTATGAAACAGCTTCTTCGTCGCCTCAGGCGGTGGATGTGAAGTCCACTGCTGGACATAATATTTTTGTGTGAAAAATCTTTAGTAAACGGCAGTTAATTCGACCCGCTTGCCGTCACGAAACGCGGCGTAACGCTCTCTTGGCGTCATGCTCCCTCTAAGCACACTTTTCTATTAATTTGTTGAAATCTCTCTTACCATTAAGTAATGATACAGTCTAAGATGGTAGCAGACTAACCTGTTAAGAGTATATATAGCTACATGTAAACCGAGTTAGGGTAAAAGTATAGTAAACCGAGTTAGAGTAAGAGTATATTAAACACTTACCCTAACTCGTTTACATGTCGGTTTACATGTATATTAACATAGTACGAACAGGTTTTTATTAAATTTTAGCTTATGCTAGAAGCAGGCAAAAACAGTAATAGACAAGGGTAGTGAAATAAATAATAAGATTTTCGTTGTAATTTTTTTTTTTCGAAATATAGTATTTTTTTACAATAACGAGTTATATTAAGATTGATTGCTGTACAATACAAGTAAAAATAAAGTACACAATACTATAATATTTTATAAGTCATTGCCAAGTTAAATCGCTATATAAAAATATAGTTTACAGTTATTATTTAAACGGCAAACGGCAGCGGTAGCAGCCCCTTCCATCTTCCCCCAATGGCACGTATATTGCGCCAGAGTACTCCACTTTTCTCAATGGCACGTATATCGCGCCAGAGTACTCCACTTTCCCCAATGGCACGTAGGTATATCGCGCCAGAGTGTACCACGTCGAACACGCGTCGAAACAACAGATGTATTCAAAAACATTACATAATTATGGTAACCCTAAGTGAATCAGATAGAAACCCTGAATCGGGCCGACAAGAGCACCGCAGTAATGACGATACGCCATTGACCTCATTGTGAGCTGGATACATAAACAAAATAGTTGCGTTACGGCCATCGGCGGACCTAAGTGCATCTCATCTCGGTGTTGACATCCGAGAGGACGATATTGCTTACGTTATTGGCATTAATCTATTGATAGAATCCGATAAACAATACCTACTGATAGTCAAGACCGGAGCCAGGGGGGGTTCGGGGGGTTTAAACCCACCCACCTAATTTTCCCCCTATTAATATTTTATTCATTTATTTATTAGGAAGCCCACGTTGTATACAATGTGATTGCTGTCTTATATACTATAGCACAATTTTAAAACATAATATCTTTTACTGACATAGTTTATAGTTTAGTCTATTGGAGTCTGTGTTTCCACTTCCAAACTATTGATTTGAATTTTAAATAAAAAGTTTGTGATTGAATGAAACATTTTTTAACTCTTTCGTCTAAATGCATTTTTCTCGATACTATTCGTAATATTATTATTCAATTTGTAATATACATATTTTTTAATAGAACAGTAATAACTATTCTGGTAATGATACGTATTATTACTACCTTACCTATATGACCAAAATATGTTGACAGCTAAAATCTTCGTTTCATCATCATGATCAATCCATTACCGGCTCACTACAGAGCACGGGTCTCCTCTCAATATGAGAAGGGTTTGGCCATAGTCCACCATGCTGGCCATGTGCGGATTGGCAGACTTCCTTTGAGAACATTATGGAGAAATCTCAGGCGTGCAGGTTTTCTCACAATGTTTTCCTTCACCGTTGAAGCAAGTGATATATATATATATATATATATATATATATATATATATATATATATATATATATATATAAATATATATTTTAAAAGCACATAACTCTGAAAAGATAGAGATTCGTGGTCGGATTCGAACCACCTACCACCGATTAGGAGGCTGACGCCCTAACCACTAACCCTAACGGCTATCACCGCTTTTTTACGTGGTTTAATATTATGCTAATACTGTTTGTTACATGTGCTGAATTGAAGTGGCAAGTTAGATACTTTAAAAATATAACTTGAAATCCTAGATATTTTTTACACTTAAGTAAGCATTTAATTAATGTTGAGGGATATAATTAACCACTCATGGCCAAGAAGAGATCATGGAAACATTTATCATAATACCGAATACTTATATTATTATTATTTTTATTTTATTAATCTGCGATCAGTCGATCAGACTATAGACAGGTTAGTTGATGTATCAGAATGTTTGGGGGAACTTAGGACCAGTGCCTTAGATCCTTTAATATTGAAGCACATCGGTTATTTTGAGTCGCTTGATGGAGGGAGGCTGCGATGACAGAAGATCCCTATAGGTAGCTGGTAGCTGTATAGCGTTTTGCTTCGTCTGTGATGGTTGGAATTTCAAGGAATTCGTGGATTTAAGACAAGAAGAGATAAGACCCTAAGTACCTATATTGTTTTGGGTTCTTTGTAAGGAGAGTATGTTCGAGGTACTTGCAGATGACCACAGTTGGATCCCGTATGTCCAAATTGGTTTTATCACGGAGATACCGTGCTTATATTATGGAAAAAAAAAACAATTATACCTACAGAGTCGGCGCCTACCGTCGCGATAAACCCGGCGGGCGTCGCGACGCCATATTGGAATGTTATTAGTGTATCTACCTATTTTAGGTATAATTATTGCATATTTACGTTAGTAGTTGTATGATATTGATACATTTTTTAAATAATAACAGGTTTTATACGCCTGACCCTGACCCCGCTGTGTAAGACACAACTCCACAATCGACTTTGGCGCTGCGTAACTTCGACGCGTTTGGCACCCTCGCTGCTTTAGTTTGGGCGACCCCCGTGGCGCAGTGCGTGCGCTGTCGCATTATAAAATTGAAGGTCCTGGGTATTCCCGGCTCGAGTCTGGTCTGGGAGACTGCCGTGGCTAGTAACCACCCTACCGACAAAAACGTGTCGCCATGCGATTTAGCGTTCCGACATGATGTCGCGTAGAAACCAATTAGGAGTATGGGCTTACCATACCCCTAACAGGTTAGCCCGCTACCAGCTTAGACTGCACCATCACTTACCACCAGGTAAAATTGCCGTCAAGGGCTAACTTGTAGTGGGTAAAAAAAAGGCAACCGATGGTGAAACAATCTATTTTTTCATCAGCGTGTAAGCATAAAAACGTGAAAAAATTAATAAATAAAATGTAATAAAATATTCAATAATGTCTTACATCATTTTGTAAAAGCACTCGTTAAAGTTTATATACTCGTAACCATTAGGTACGCGGTAGATACTGAAGATCACATATATCTATATGTTATCCATATTATTATTCCTATACGTATATGCCTAGGTCTGTTGTATATACAACAGACAGAGTTTGCAATTACATTTTTAAGCCTGAAACACTAAAGAATTTTAGTAAAATGGATACACCGCAGCCCTGACCTGGAATAGAATGTTTTACCCAGAAAAGTTATTCTTATTGAAACCTAATTCCACGTGGATTAAGTCTCAGGTATACTATCTGTGATAGCCTAGTGGTAAGGACGTCCGCCTCCTAATCAGATGTCGGGGGTTCGAACCTGGGCATGCACCTATAACTTTTTGGAGTTGTGTGCGTTTTTAAGCAATTAAAATTTCACTTGCTTCAACGGTGGAAGGAAAACATCGCCAGGAAACCTACACGCCTGAGAGTTCTCCAGGCGTGTGAAGTCTATGCCCAAACCCTTCGCATATTGAGAGGAGACCCGTGCTTTGTAGTGAGGGGTTGATCATGATGATGATGATACTAGTTATATAATTATTATATATAGTTTCATACATAAAAAGAAAAGTTTGTTTCCGTTCACTGGTTACAAATGAAAACAGTGCGATGGTCGACCGGCTGACAAACAGTGACTTAACTCCGTCAGTCATTCAAGATCACGCACAGCTCCTATTGGTTACTGGTGGATTTATTACAGAGATTGGAACGTCTCCATATAATTGTTTAGGGTATACGATATGAAAAGAAACATATTATAATTCATCACCAAGAGGATAGAAAAAATTACATTATTTATTGTCATTTCTCAACTTTAGATTAGCCAAGCGATTTAGCTTAGATAGATTAGCTAAATCGCTTGGCGGCACGTCTGTGTTGGTAGGGTGATAACTAGCTTAGCGCGGGATCCTGTTGCTAAGGCTAGGGCGGCTGGTGGATGTCTGGGAAGTATACAATGGGTTCCCCAGGCGATCAGCCAAAATCACGATACGGGGGGGGGGGGGGGGAGTCCCACATAACCTCCGTCCTCGCTCAACGAACGTAGGTAACTATAAAGCTTTTTCACCGAAAAAAAAGATGGTAACTAGCCACGTCCGAAGCCTCCCACCAGGCCATACTCGAGCCAGGAATCGAACCCAGGACCTGCAGCTTTTTTTTAAATGCAACGCGCCCACAAATGCAAGCCCACGCGCTGAGCCACTGAGGTCGTCAAAACCCATAAGCTTACAAATAAAATAGTTGAGTACCTTTCAGCTTCTTAAGAAAATTTACTTTTACGGGGCTTGAAAGTCAGAGGAGACTGTATATAATACTGTGATATAAACGGAGTTTAATGGCTGCTTAGTTCGTCTAGATAAGATCGTAGTTCCATGAGAAATTCTACGCGGAATAAATCGCCGGCAGTCTGTTAAATACAAGTCAGTCACTATGTTAGGATGGGCGCCAGAGATTCGCATCTAGTTATGGTGCAAAGATTTATAGCAATTTACCAACTGTTTTCCTTATCAACGCCTCAATGCCGGGGTCGCGCCTTGCATGTCCATTGCAATTTGCAGACTGCTATGTTCTAGCTGCATTAATATGTATGGACACGGCAAAACACTCCTGGAGCTATTTTAAATATACGTCGTTAGATTAATTTACGATCGCATTTATAAGGTCATTGGAATCGAGCACGTGTTAATTTAAAATCACACAAGTATATTTGAATAACCACAAGGAGTGAACAAAAAATTTGCAATACAAAGATTTAAATGGCCCTGAGTTTGATATTGGAGAGGATGGCACGAGTACGTGTGGTCATTTCAATACATAATCATTTCGCCACACTAACTAACGCAAAAAACTACTGATAAAGACGAAAAAGGTTTAATAGAGTCCCCGTAGTTTAAAAGATTTAGAATTTTCATTAAAGACTTTTTGCTTGCAAACTTAATTTTATTTATTTTACATTTTACACTATACTTGATGGTAGGCATGCATACCATATACTGATAAAGACGAAAAAGGTTTAATAGAGTCCCCGTAGTTTAAAGGATTTACACTTTTGATTAAAGACTTTTTGCTTGCAAACTTCATTTTATTTGTTTTACATTTTACTCTATAGTTGACGGTAGGTATAAGAGAGAAGAAGAAATATAATATTCGCGAAAGTTTAAGAACAATTAAATAATTTATTATCCTTATGTATTATGTAAACCTAGTTAGAATTATTGTAGATTCATAAATAGTTTACTTAGGTTAGTTACCTAATTGTTTTTTATCATATAAGTGATTTGTAATTCTATTTTTTTTTTTGTAATTCTTTTGAGAAATAAAGATCTTAAACCTCTCTTAAAGTTTACTACGTCATTGTTAATTCGGACTGCTTTCACGCAGCGAAAGAGAATCTTGCATAGATATAGGTATAGGTCAGAAAAAAGGTTTGGAAAAAAAATCCAATGAGATAGATTTATAGCGCAATTTACGCTAAGATAATTGACCATTCCTAAGGTAAATATCTAATGTTCTTAGGTATGTATCTATACTCTAATGTTACCTTACGTTAAGCACACAGTAAATATCAATTCTTTATTATTATGTTATATAATATATTTAAACATAACATCAACAAAAACCCGATTAATTATCTATATACCGGTAGGTTTACATCGCCCAACGCTTACACGGAGTTGGTAGTGTTATTTGTGAAGGTACACACAAAATAATAGTCCCAAGGGGTTAGCATAATAGCACGAGTTAAATGCGCCCAATCACAATAGACTAAGAACATTGATCGGTTGTGTAAGAGCGGGTTTGGCCCTTGCGAAATCACCCGGTGCGTAAGGTCACTATCGTCATTTAATTTTGCACGCTTTCATAACATTCATTTGATGTGAATGACCTCCAAAATTTCAATCATTCTTGTCTGACGAAAATGTATGCCAAACATGAAAAAAACTGAACACAAAAAGTGCAATAGGCTTCTTTATATCCCGAAAAATTCAGCAGTTCCAGTGGAATATAAATAGTGTTTTTCTATAGTTATATATACGTCCGCTGTATTATGTCTTGTGGGAGGCTTTGGCCGTGGCTAGTTACCACCCTATCGACAAAGACGTGTCGCCAAGCGGTTTGGCGTTGCGGCACGAAGTTGCTTAGATATCAATTTGCCCTATGGGTTTACTATGCCCAATTACTTTACTAACAGCTTAGCTCGCTGCCATATTAGACTGCATCGTCAACCATTAAAAAAATCTCAAATCAAATTTAAAAAATCAGGCTTCTATTTTAGCCATGACTAAAAGACGGATGCTTACAAAATCCGTCATGTAAAAGTCAGTACTAATTCGACGTAGACCCAGTTTTATAAAATTTACATAAAAAAAGCTTATTTTTGGCTAATGTCACCTCCAGTGACAGTATTTTGCGACCGGAGTGGGGACACGACGCGTCGGGGTAACGTACCTACGTTGGCTCTGAATCCAGGTCTAAAAGACGGATGCTTTCATCAAAATCCGTCATGTAAAAGTCAGTAATAATTCGACGTAGACCCCAGTTTTATAAAATTTACATAAAAATAAGTTATTTTTGGCTAATGTCACCTCCAGTGACAGTACTTTGCGACCGGAGTGGGGACACGACGCGTCGGGGTAGGTACGTTGGCTCTGAATCTAGGTCTACCTGGATTTCGGTCGGCCTAATACTAAATTATTTTGCAATATTTGTGTGTTTATTTGTTCCTTATATATATTATTAAACATAAATTTAATGAATAAATTGTAATCAAGATATATCTGTTAAGATCCTTTTAAGAAAGGCTTCTATAATACTATTTTTTAACCTTCCTTCCTTAACTTAAACTCAATTAAAGTTACTTTGCCTTAGAAATAGTAAAAACGAGACAAAGTCATTTTTCATTGAGTATTACATACATGTATATGTCTTGTTTTAGCACTAAGCAAAGTCTGAGCAAAGTTATAGTACCTACATTGGTGGGTAGAGTTTTTTTTTATGCTCTACAAGTTAGCCCTTGACGGCTATCTCAACTGGTGGTAAGTGATGATACAGTCTAGGATGGTAGCGGGCTAACCTGTTAGCTGGTATGGTATGGTAAACCCACACTCCTAAATGGTTTCTACGCGACATCGTGCCGGAACGCTAAATCGCTCGGCGATACATCTTTGTCAGTAGGGTACGTAACAAGCCACGGCCCAAGCCTCCCACCAGATCAGACTCAAGCCGGGAATCGAACCCAGGACCTCCAACTTTATAAAAGCGAAAGCGCGCGCGCTGCGCCACGGAGGTCGTCAAGTGTTAAAAACTTATACATTTCGAGATATATACGAAGGAACCACCACCAAAGGTTAATCATACAGGTGCATCACGGGAGATTTTAAAGTATGGATAAACTTAATATAAAAATATAATATAGGAATGTAGTAGCTACCTGTGCTCACATATCCGTCAACGAATAATAAACGGATAATTTAATACGTTCTTAACACAAAAATTAATTTGCTACTATAATTATGATTATTTACCAAGACGTGTTAATGTATAAGATAATTTATGTTTAGAGTGGAAAATTATTAACAATGAACGTTAAATGATCGTGGGTACGATATATACAGGGTGTTTTTTCTTTATCAACGACAAAACAAATAATAGTGTGTATACCAATTATCATCATTATTATGATCAACCCATTGATTGCCGGCTTACTAAAGAGCACGGGTCTCCTCTCAATATGAGAAGAATTTGGCCATAGTCGACTTCACTCGCCTTCGAGAACATTATGGAGAACTCTCAGGGGTGCAGGTATCCTCACGATGTTTTCCTTCACCTTGATACCGTGATATTTTAATTGCTTAAAAACACACATAACTGCGTTAAAAGTTAGAAGTGGCGTGTCTGGGTTCGAAACCCCGACCTCTGATTAGGAAGCGGACGTCTTAACCACTATCTATCTATCACAGCTTGTGTGTGTGTGTAAACATCTGTGTCCCCACGTTTGAGCGAGGTTTTCATCCATTCCTGGCACCCATTATAGGGGTGCCAGGTCGGGTAACCCCCACTACCAGTCAGATTTGAATAATCTTTATATGTATTCTTTAGGTAAAAACGTGGACTCATCGCTGCGTTGCTATGTAGAGGTATATTGTTTAGAAAAACGTACGGAAGTAAATAAAATAATTGGTTTATCAGCTAAGTTGTAGGCGGACGAGGTCGCAGAGTAACGCTGGTAATACATAAATCTGCGACTCAAAGCCGTAAATAATACCTATTATTAGATAATAAAAAAATAATAGAGCCCTTTACCCTGTCTCATAGGCGAGAGAAAAAAGGGCCGTAGGATTTTTTTTTTATCCACTACAAGTAAGCCCTTGACGGCATCTCGCCTGATGGTAAGTGATGATGCAATCTTAGATGGCAGCGGGCAAACCTGTTAGGGGCATGGTAAATCCACACTCCTAATTGGTTTCTACGCGACATCGTGCCGGAACGCTAAATCGCTTGGCGACACGTCTTTGTCGGTAGGGTGGTAACTAGCCACGGCCGAAGCCTCCCACCACCACACAAAATAGATAGGCCATGGATAGTGAAATAATTATCCCACTGCTAGCAGTAAAACTCTCTATCATAGAAGAGATACAGAGCTGAAACCCACTGCGATAATTTACGCATTATAACAGTTCATCATCATGATCAACCCATTGCCGGCTTACTACAGAGCACGGGTTTCCTCTCAATATGAGTAGGATTTAGATATGCGAATCGGCGGACTTCACATGCTTTTGAGAATACTATGGAGAACCCTCAGGCATATTCACGATGTTTTCCTTCACCGTTGAAGCAATTGACATTTTAATTGCTTAAAAATGCACATAACTCCGTTTTCGTTAAGCAGTAGGTAGCTTAAAATAAAACGAATAAACATAACTTTGATTCTACAAGTGGAATTATAAAATAATAATATCTGTAATATAATTTGACCGCCATTAGAATCCAACGAACGAAAATCAAATTAGTTGTGCATTGAAGCATGAAATTACAATACAGGAGTAGGTTGTAACGTAGCTAAATGAATTACCTTAGTCTTTTAACGGGGTTCTGACGTCATAGTGAATACGGTGTATCTAAATAACAATATATGATAACTTAAACCGACAACCAAAATATAACGCGACTATGGCATAATATGGAACTAGGTGGAGGAAAAATTAAAGCAAATTGGAAAAAAATAAGTAAAACCCAATAGAAAGCTAGAATGATGATTAATGCACAAAGATCTTGCTTTTAATAAATAGGCGCGGTCGTTGGCCATCCACCGAATCGATTACGACTTCGATTACGTATTATGTGAATCCAAAAACGCTGCTATAGCTTTACCCTGCATACAATTAGTAATTGCACTAATAAACTAACACTTAACACATGTGAAAGCTTTATTTCTATAATCATCATGATCAAACCATTACCGGCTCACTACAGAGCACGGGTCTCCTCTCAATATGAGAAGGGTTTGGCCATAGTCCCCCACGCTGGCCATGTGGGGATTGGCAGACTTCACACGCATTTGAGAACTTTATGGAGAACTCTCAGGCGTGCAGGTTTCCTCACGATGTTTTCCATCACCGTTGAAGCAAATGATGTATATATATTTTTAAAAACACATAACTCCGAAAAGTTAAAGGTGCGTGCCCGGATTCGAAACGCCGATCTCTGAATAGGAGGCTGATGCTATCACCGCTTCCCAATATTTCTATATTATAATCACATAATCGTAGATACAAAGATCTCTTACACATCATGTAAATGCTAACACCATTTTTTTCGCATATTTTGGATAAACAAGGTGGAGATTCTATATCCATTTGGTGCGTGAATTTGTATCAGCATGATATACAGAAACAACGATAAGAAAAAAAAAACAAAATTCAAAGTCATCATCATTCCCGTATCTTTCGTTTGGCTTCTATAGGACAGTCATCAGTTTCTTGTCTTTAGTTTGGTTTCTATAGTTTTTAACCGCATTATAATTAAAAGGACTACCATTCATCTGTGTAGGTTTATTTTATTTATATAAAATTAAGTGTAAATTACACCGTACTTATTTACCTGGTCATCGGGGACTAAGTTTTTCGTAAACGAATATAAATAATCAAAATTGTTATTACAGTCTAATAGAGTACCGTGATTTAGTTGATCAAGCAGCGAGGTGGGGAATAAAAGCAGCCTATTCATCCCTTTCGACCTTGGCGTTCTGGTTCGGATGCCCGCTTACACGTGGCAAACTTAAGGTACGGTTTTTACCTTAAGACTAATCAAATTTTTAGGACTGATCTGGTAATTAAATATTGCGATGATAAGAAACAGTATACCAGGATCATATAAGTTTGAGTAGGTTGCTATAACCATATTATTTTGTAACAGTCTAGTTAGTTCTTCTTAGCCCTAGGATCGTATGGAATTTCGGCTTTAGTTTTAAGTTAACGAATGTAGTTGTAAACGTCACCTACATTTATTTATATATATCTCACGTCTATTTATATTTATATGTATATTACGTTATTAAAATAATGAAAGATATATAAAGTATATGAAAGCTTTATTGGGTTTTTCAGGAATAAAACAATGAATGCCTTGCTTTAGACATATAAATGAAATAAAATAATTTTTAATTAAAATAATTTATTTACATAGAATGGGTCAGTACAGTAGTCTGCCCGGTAGGCATGCAAAAATAATATTTTAATAATTCTTATTCTAAGCTTATGGCTAATTAAGAGCTTGACTTTAATTTACAAAGTTTTATTCATTTATTCCTTCAACCTTATAGTAAAAAAAAACCACGGTCCACTCGTTCGGTTTACCTATGTTTCCCATCTATCTAAAGGAAGTGGAGTGGAAAACATATACTTAAACGGCGTAATAGTACTAACTCGTTACAAAGTTTGTGAGACTAAATCTCTTCCACATATAAACCGATGGGTGATATATCTATTGTATATATTATGTACATTAAGCAGTCTCAAAACCTTCGTGCATATTCTCTCTCATTTGTATATTTACATATAATAAACCTATTGTTGACAAAATATATCATTAATGTTGTTTTTCCACTCATTTCCTCAACGCATTATAATAATTATGTATTTGTGTTATGTGGGATGCTATTTTCATAATAATCACATGCCATTACACGTGGTATGACAAACAATATAGAATATCCGTTTGTGTTTAAGATAATAAACAATTTGTTAAATTATTGTTTGTTTTATGTTACAATGTTAAAGAGGATAAACGCAACTAATATTATCATGAAATAATCTTAGTCACTTGTATAAGCACTATTAGATGTTTATTTTGGGATTACTGTACCTACATGGATAAAAGCGCGGAAAGCCAAAATTAGAATATCATCCATTCGTCGAGTAGTCAGAATTCAAATAAGTAATATGTTAAACCAGTGTAAAGGATTATGTGAATAACAAACAAGCATAGGTATGACATATTGCACTAATAAGATAGCTCTTAATATAATTTTAAGTGGCTTGTGAGATGGTGATAACAAAAAGAAAATTTACCTGGCTTGGCTTTAGGTTGGTTGTGGGTTTCTTCTTAGACCAGGGCGCGTTTAATCCTCATAGCTTGAGTTTTAAGTTTACGAATGTAGTTATCACCATCAAATCACTACTATGTAAATTATTGACGCGACAAAAGTGCCTTTTAAAGGACTATGTGAATAAAGATTATTTGAATTTGAATTTGACTTGCTTCCACGGAGAAGGAAAACATCATGAAGAAAGCTACATTCCTGAGTGTGCTCCATAATGTTCTCAATAGCGTGTGCAGGCTGCCAATCCGTACACGGCCAGCGTGGTTGACTATGGCCAAACCATTCTCATATTGAGAGGAGACCCGTGCTCTGTAGTAAACCGGCAATGGGTTGATCATGATAATGACTCTGCCAACTGGGTCAACTACGAGTTCAATGAAACTAACCTTTAAATCCTTGAACTTGCCGTTAGGGTCAAGTTGATTAAATAACACTGAATGCCTCCCTTCTGCCCTTTGATTCTTACAAATTACCAAGGTCGATCCTATAATGGTCGTTTTGTTCAGGCGCGGGCATTATATTGAATCGACTTAAAGCGCACCCTTTATAAGTGTATTGCCCCGTTTGAGAATACAAAGTCCCAATTTGGTCAAGTGAGAATCGGTTTAAACATCATATACCTACGGGTAGTTTTAATTCTTTAATCACTCCTTATGCAAAGCACCGGCATATTTGATATGAATTACGTGTTTTTTTTAGATAGGTTTTCGCTTGACGACAATCAGTACCAAAAGGCACTGATGAGGTCTAGGTTGGAGCGCGCTTGCCTAGAAAATGTATGAATTGATCAAATACTTTATTTCAAAGTTGGAAGGAATGCCATATAAAAGTAATAATTTTAATTGGAATGGAAATTTATTATTTAATCTGACACTATACACTATAGCCTATAAACCGCCATTTTGTTTTTGACAGTTAATTTTTCACACCACCGGCTCGACAATGTCTTACTTAAATCACCATTATCTAAAGGTACACTAAGTAGGTACGTCATGACTAGCGGGGTTATAATCTGTGGCTGTAAAATAATTTGAATTAAGAACATCCCACATCCCAAAGAAAATTTTTGCTTATTTTAAAATTGCTATCTCGCTTCGATTAATGATGGTTTCTCTTTTACCTCGACCTTTTCAGAACCCTTTAGTTCGACCCATAGATACTCTATGGGTTAGATTAGATTAGAGAAAACCCACCAAAACTGCGGAACATTATATTGGAGTGGTGCAAGAGAAAAGCTTACGGATATGGTTATCCCAAGAAAAACTGTATCTTCTGCTAATTCTTACTTATCATTTGCTAATAAACATCTTTGTCAGTCTGTTAAACAATTGGGAGGGTGAAATGTATAAATGATTTAAGCTGAAAATAATTTCTAAACCTGAGATGCCCTTGGCCTCATTGGTTTTCATTAAGCATGATAATCAAGTGAAACCTTATTTTATATACTAATATATTTTTTTATACACTTCAGTTAGCTCTTGATGGTAAGTGATGATGCAGTCTAAGGTGGAAGCGGGCTAACCTGTTAGGGGTCCACACTCCTAATTGGTTTCCACTCGACATCGTGGCGGAACGCTAAATCGCTTGGCACATGTCTTTGTCGGTAGGGTGGTAACTAGCCACGGCCGAAGCCTCCCACCAGAGCAGTTAGTTGTGTTAATTTTGTCGCCTCTCGTTAGATCGATACAATCTTATGCTGAGATCTATAGAGCGAACTATGTCTTTGCTGACTCAAAGTTTGTGTTAAAAAGAGTATGATTTATATCGGACTCATAAATTTGTCTAGTTTTATCCGTTTCGTAAACCTATAATATACGCTTTAGGCTTAGTACGGTTTATGCATCTCGGTTCTGCATCCTGAGAATCACTTGCGTCAACGAGGTGAGATTGCAGTAGCTGACTTGTAGTAAAATTAAACAAATTCTTAGTACCTTTAACAGTATTACTTGTAGTAGAATAAAACGAAGGATTTATTGGTACCATACCAACAAATCCTTAGTTTAAAAACGAACGCTAAAAAAACAATTAAATCTTTAGACTCTCATTTTATTTCCCCACGGTACTCTAAATTACCATGACAAGTACCAACCATTGTGCCAATGTTCGCAGCTGATGCTCGGAAACAGTTGAATTAATTTATCGTTTACCATTGACGGCCATAGCGTTGAATTCGTATAAGTTTATTTATCACAGTAAAGTTGCGAACTAACAGCTGTTCTCTCATGAATTGGCCATACTGTTACGCAAAGTAGGTAATCATTATCACCATCATAACCAATAAAGCGGGGCCTCCTCCCAGAATGTGACGGGATTTGACCAGAGTCCAATACTCTGGCTAATTGCGGATTAGTAGACTTCACACGTCTTTGAAACCATTATAAAGATATTTAAAAAATCTTAGCCTTACTTATGTCTTAAGAAACAGTTAAAACGAGACAAAGTTATGTGGCCGACAAAAGTCTGTCTCTTTTTAACACTAATTTTGGGCAAAAGTTAAAGTACCTACGCACTTTTGCCTGGTGAGAGGCTTTGGCTGTGGCTAGTTACCATCCTACCGACAAAGACGTGTTGCCAAGCTATTAAGCGTTCGACACGATATCTAGTAGAAACCAATTAGGAGTGTGGGCTTACCATACCCCTAACAGGTTAGTCCGCTACTATCTTATATATCTGTTAAGGTCTTACTTGTAAATAATAATAATAATGATCTCAGCCTGAGACATGCAGGTTTCCTGACGATGTTTTTCTTCACCGTTAAAGCAAGTTAGAACTAAGTGGTGGTAATGGAGAACTCTGTGTCTCGGCGAAGGAAGAACGAAGTGTTAACTACTTGACTATCACCTCTTCAGCCCAAAAAATATCAGCTGGAGTAACTGACGAAAGGTATTAGCTTCTCACTTAAAATAAAGACAAGACAAGACCTGTATATCCGTAACTGAACATGCACACCATTAGATTAAAGAGCCAGTTCAGACCAACATAAACATCTCGTTCTATCTGTTTCAAACACATAGGTACTCGGATATAAGACTGAATACACCTTTGAGTTGTATCCATGCATTTCCGTCAGTGGGACTCGCACTACAGCTATAATCGAGTTAAACTCACTAAATACACTAATTTTTGCTAATCAAGGCGCTAAGTGGGTATATGGAACAAACCGCATGCAAGTTAAAACCTTATTTACTTATCATCACATCGAAATTTACTAATATTACCTACTAGATAATAGAGATACATAAGGAAATATTAGGTGGATACTAATACATTTAACACTTTTTGGGAGGACACTTATTTCTGAAATAAAACATGATTGATGTTTTTTCTTTATATACTACAAGTTAGCCCTTGACGGCTATCTCACCTGGTGGTAAGTGATGATTCAGTCTAGAACGGTAGCGGGCTAACCTGTTAGGGGTATGGTAAGCCCACACTGTTAATTGGTTGCTACCCGACATCGTGCCGGAACGCTTGGCGACACGTCTCTGTCGCTAGGGTGGTAACTAGCCACAGCCGAAAGCTCTCACCAGACAAAGGCAAGAGGCAAGAGGATCCGGTGGAACGGACTCCACTAACTGGGTTGCGGACTATTGCTCGAGCGTTCCCGAAACTCAGCCCCCAGGCGACGCGAAGGAGCAACGCTAGGTTTTAGTGGGTATTCTGGTGTCCACTCTGACCAACATAATCCCAGTTCTGCCTGCGCTGCTTCTGGAGGGGAAAAGCATTTCAATAAAAACAAAAGATGTTCTTTCCACCATGAGACCTCGATCATCGTCTACATCTAACGCCTACATAATATTGAGACCATTCTAAACAGCTCAATAGCTTCCTCATAAAGGCATAGAGTACACACTTAACTTATCTATAAGAGCCCTTAAAACTGGTTGCCGACACATTGATAGACAGCGGTGACCAGCGAATGAAATTTAAATTAGTCAAATCCCGCTGTCCCCTTTAAAGGGGTACGGTAGACGAAGACTACAGGACACTACCGAACACGCTATAATTGGATATAGATTCTGCGTAATACCCAACTCATAGCCACCACTGCAGACTTATTCATGCTGATACGTCCCGGAAATACAAAAAATACTCGTAGCAATACATCAAATAAAATTCATCCAACCAGTGCAAGTAGGAAAGATCTTTATCTAGGATCTAGAGGTAGGTGTTAGGAAATAGGTAAGTAATTTTTAAACGCCTGAACTTATCTTAAGCTATCGTAAGCTTGAAGAAAAGTCCTACTATAGTGTAAAGGATTATGTAAATGATAAACAAGCATGGGTATGTATATATTCTTCTAATAACATAATTTTATGTGAGATGGTGATGACAAAAAGAAAATTTACCGTGCTAAGTTTGTTGTGGGCTTCTTAGACCGGCGTTTGGAACCCTCATAGATTTGGTTTTAAGTTTACGATTGTAGTTTTCACCATCAATTGACGCGTAAAAGTGCCTTTTAAAGGACTATTTGAATTTGAAAATTTGAATTTAGTATATTATATCTAAGAACTATCTCGGTTCTCTCGTAAAATTTCAAATAAAGCAAATCATATAAATATCGGTCATTACGTTTGTAATCTACTATGCCACGAAAATACACAGAGATACAAACTTTAAAAAACCGGTATTATAATATTATATAGCGCGAAAGGTTAATATCTAATACGCGCGAATTCTTCCAATAAATAAATTTAATGTCTATAACTACATATAAAATATTCAGTCTGTTACTCTATGCAGGTATATAGGTTTTAATATATCGGAAGGTTAATCGTTATCCTTAATAGTACCATTAAAATGTATTATTTATTATATCTCAATATTATGTTCAATCCTTGATCTAACCGATTAAATCCAAAAAGTGTCTTTATGTTTATCGCAGTTTTTAATTTCCTAATTCAGTTCCAATGCTTTTTTCTCAAATTCAAAATGATCCCTCAAAGATTTATTCTAAAAAAAAAATATTTTAAAATTAACATGTAAATTTTAATCCTCTGTCCCATGAACAGAAACAAACATAGTTAGAAAAGAGTATTGCTTTATGTACGGAACCCTAAAACGCTCTTCTTCTAGGCTCACTTTGTTGTCTGTCGGTCCGTCCATCAATATTCCACAAAAAGAAACCCTTATTTAGGAGGGATACATTTTAAATATTGCCGCTTCCCACTTCTGAAGGCTTGATCCGTATGAAAAAAAAGTCATATATAATGTTAAATATAATAAATTGAAAAATAAAAAAGAGGTTTTATGAAGTGGATTAATTAAAAGATTTTTTATTTAATCATCCCAAGAAAAAGAACAATGAGCTGAAATAGGAACATTACATAATATTTTACGTAGGTAGGTACTATAAATGCATGTCGGAAATATACTGCCTAATCGTATCTTACGTTTCTACATTTCTGTAACCTTATTTAAGAAAAAATTTCATGTCAAATGATTTTCCAATTACTCGACACATTTAGATGAAACTATACATTTTCTACAATCTACCAAGTATCAATTACACGTAAAATGCATCATTATGCTCGTATAATATTGATTAAGCCAATATCTATTTATGAAAGGAGTTCGTGTCAGTTACTCCGAATAAGGCTATCTTAGGTTAAAATAATATTACTCAGATATAATTTTTTGACGATTATTACGAGTAGAACGGCGGTTAAAACAACGATACTTAGTTGTGTTAAAAGTTATAACGTAAGCATTATGTAATAGTTTTTTTTTATTACACAAAAGACACGAACATAAACTCTCGATCTGATATCGATAAATTGTATGTTTGATATGATTTACAGTGCATTGATCTTAAACAAACATAGACGCGTGACAAGCTAGATAGGTAACAGATATAATATGTCATTAACTTCAATGGGGCATTGACCGCGAAGGTCACCCTATCAAGCATCAAGGACTTACATAAGAGTTGGATAATGTCTAGTTTTATCGCTGACAACCACAAGTGTTCCGGGTTCGTCGATCGCGCAAGGACGTTCGTAGTAATGATTGACTAATTTGTTTTGCTTAGCAAAATAACCACGTGTATCTCGGCATCGAAGTGTTAAAGCAATATACGCCTAACTAGTGGGTCTTAAGAACTAACTTTCCGTGAATGTGGTCTATCGACGTCATCAGCAAATGCTTGATGTAACAACAGTTTTACTACGCTTAGAGTAGTAATTAAAGCATAGGTCGTTGGCCTAATAAAAACCTATGATATATTATTTACAATAATAGATTCTAATATGTAGCTATAAAAATTAAACGCTAATAGCAAAATGAAAAACCTTAGAAGTAGTCCTTAGTAAGTCATCATCATCATCATGATCAACCCATTACTGGCTCACTACAGAACACGGGTCTCCTATCAATATGAGAAGGGTTTGGCCATAGTCCACCACGCTGGCCATGTGCGGATTGGCAGACTTCACACGTCTTTGAGAACATTATGGAGAACTCTCAGGCGTGCAGGTTTCCTCGCGATGTTTTCCTTCACCGTTGAAGCGAGTGATATTTTAATTTTTTTTAAACGCACATAACTCCGAAAATTTAGAGGTGCTTGCCTGGATTCGAACCGCCGACCTCTGATTAGGAGGCTGACGCCCTAACCACTAGGCTATCACAGCTTCTTCCTTAGTAAGTATTGACGATAATTTTGTTGAAAATCAAACAACAGGCTTAACTAAATTGACATGCCCAAAAAGGATA
The DNA here is from genome assembly GCA_928268935.1 of Lasiommata megera. Taxonomy (NCBI): domain Eukaryota; kingdom Metazoa; phylum Arthropoda; class Insecta; order Lepidoptera; family Nymphalidae; genus Lasiommata; species Lasiommata megera. Next base: position 11,632,398 of record OV743312.1, read on the forward strand.
GTATTATCCTTTTTCACGAGATATCCAGTACAAAAGACTTTCTAGACCTGTTAATTTAGTTCGCAATCAATTTTGTATATTACGGCATTGTGGTAACCTGTACTACAGTAAACTATAGTTTTATTACTTACCTATATATGTTTATACTAAAGTTGCCTGATATTTCGAATACAGCAATATTTTTTTAAATATATTTTTGGTGATAACATTTTTAAACCATATTGACCATTTAATACATATTATGACAGGCGAACGGGGCAAGAAATAAATATTTATTAAAAAAATAATGTTTACGAGACGCATAGGTACCTACGCTACGCTACGCATTCTGAACTCAATGCGATCAATCACCGTCAGTAATTTCATATTTCCAACAGGCTTATTATAAATTACCGAGTTAAAATTAATTGTTAAATGTAAAATAACCTTAAACAATTAATTAATCTTATAATTAACTAGCTGGTGCCCACGACTTCGTCTGCGCATGATTAGTGTTTCGAGTAGCTTATATTACGTGGCCTAGAAAAGAACTAACATTATGACATTAAAACTATCACGTAGATGGTAGATTTTTTCCTACTTACTTGACACTTATCGTCATATTTTGGACAATTCACACATTATCTTTATAAATTGTACCATATGTGTTATTCTGGTGTAGAAGTTATATTATTGTACAAGTTTCATTAAAATCCATTCTGTAGTTTTTACGAGAAAGAGTAACAAAATCCATCCATCCATCCATCCATTCATACTTACAAACTTTCGCGTTTATAATATTCAAATTCAAATAATCTTTATTCAAATAGTCCTTTAAAAGGCGCTTCGTAAACTTAAAACTAAAGCTATGAGGGTTCCAAACTGCGCCCCGGTTGGTAGGACTATAGGCAGGCGAGTTGGTCATTGCAGACTGATTGCAGCGCTGTCACTTGTTTAGGCAATTCCTATATCAAAGAGGCTATATCAACCAACGCGAGTAGACCTAAGTTGGATTCAAGCGACACAAGACCTCGTTGTATGGAAATCTCTACAAGAAACCGTGGTCCATCCATGTACATTCTTTGGTTGAGATAGTGCCGAAAACCACTGTATATTAGATATCGTTCAAGAAAGTGATGAAATTGTCTCTTAAGATTACCTCTTCACTATTCAAATTCATTTCAAAAGAGCAAGTTTCTCTCGATTGGATTCCGTGCACATTAATTGAACTATTCTTGACGGTAAATGCGGTATAATACCCAGGTAATAAAACTTCACAGCCAAGTAGTAATACCCGGCCAGCGCTATCGAACTTAGACATTTGGTTTTTCGATTTGAAAACGATTAAAACTTTAAAGTGCCTTTTGAAGCACGCGATCTGATATTGCAGCAAAGTTTGCCTTATTACTTAAACATACCTGGTTATAGTTTAGTTATATTTTCGTGAATAATCCGCATACAATCTGCCACGGGCTGGTACGCTATCATTTCCCTGAATACATTTAAGATTACTACAAAAAAATTATACAATAGGATACAATTTTATAACAAATTACTAAATAAAATTTCAGGGATGTCTCTCAATGAGTGCGAAATTTATATAAAACGTAAGCTTGTAGAAAAGTCCTTCTATAGTGTAAAGGATTATGTAGATGATAAACCAGCGTGGGTATTAAATATTGCTTAAATAAGATAGCTCTTAAATAATTTTAAGAAGCATGTGAGATGGTTATTACAAAAAAAAAAATTACCTGGCTGAGTTTGTTGTGGTCTTAGACCACGACGCGTTTGGAACCCCCATAGCTTTAGTTTTTTGTTTACGAATGTAGTTATCACCATCAAATCACTATGTAAATTATTGACGCGTCAAAAGTGCCTTTTATTTACTATTTGAATAAAGATTATGATTTCATACTGTCTGTCTGTCTAGGCATAACTCTTCGCTCTCATAGGTTAAGCTATAGATATTTGTTCCTGCACACAGCTTTTTTGTGAATAAGAAGAGGTTATTGTTGGTTATAATTCATTCATTATTAACGCTAGTTCAAACAACATACTACAAAAACTACAAAAATCAGTCAGTTAAGGAAAGGTATTCGGTTATTCGGTTGGCCTATAAAATTTAGTAGATGAGCTACAAAGCCAAAATTGGCATCTTAAAATTTATTTTTGCGCAATTTTTACATGCGATTCCTAAAGTGCGAACCGGATCTGTAAGTTTAGTTTACATAAAATAATTGAATGTATAACTTGAAAAAAACTGTATCTTTATCAAGATAAGTACCTTATGGGGTGAAAACTGCTCTAGCTATGAGTGACTTTTGATTGGGGCTAAATTTGTGGGTTTCCATCACGGACATGCGACATGCGAATGTCACCGCGTGATGCACTATTGCATTGCAGTATTTATAAAAATCAGCGTGTTATCCGCGTGCGCTGACTAAATAATTTATCGTACACAAATTAAAACTAACAAAATACTGGTTTTTAGTTTATGTAAATAGATCTACAAAAATTAGCACATCAATAAAAGATTTGCAATCTTTTATTTAGGTTTAGTAGTTAGGTCCCCTACTAATAATAAACCACAATAATATAGGCTCATAATAAACAACAATAATATATGCTTAGAACCCTACCCACTAGGGATTCAGTTAAGCTTCCATAACCCAAATTTTAGACTGCATAACCCCTTAACACTATAGGATAAGATTGTACTGAAATGAAAAATATAGGTTTTGTATCAGTACAAGATATTATAAATCTTTAAACTCACAGATCCCGTCGAACCAAGAACCTAGTTAAATAAGGCTAAGAGGTAAATTCTAATTTCTATGTCCAAATTAATGTTCGAAAGTTAGGTACGCCATTTTGGAAACTATACTATAACTATAACTCCTAAATAAATAAAAATTAAGCAAGCAAGTAGGTATATATTACTGTCTCCGAAATTAATCTATCGTGCCTACATCGCTATCTAGGTTACGAAGTAGGTAGTAACTATATGATTCCAATATGATATGCAATCTCTTGGAATATTGAGCGGTCAACGACCTTACAGAATTGACTTGAGAATCAGAGAGTGCCAATACTCGGTCCTTTTTATCAACTGGACGAAAAAAATAATATATTGCGATAGGGCAGGCATAATTCGAATTTTGTTTGCAGATTTCCTATTTCCGCATCCATTTTTTTTACTTTTTGGTTAAAAATTGGTTAAATTAACTTTCAATATTAATTGCTTCGTTGCGAAAAAGGTTTTGGTGAAAAGTAATTACCTACTCGATTGATTTTAATGATTTTCCTGATAACCCAATATATCCCTTGCTGTAAAATTGCCTCGTTGGGATAGAGTGTAATACCTCAGCATGTTTCACAAGGGTTGTTTGGAATCACAAGGTTCATGCAGGCATATTCGGATTTTCTTTTAAAACAATTTTCAGTATTAAAATACCAGCCCAGTTTTGGAAATTTGTCGTTGGCTTCCTGGGAGATCAAGATTTCGATCTCGGTTGTTATAACTCACATATGAACTGAACCTGTCCATTGTTCCTTAATTATAACTTTAGCTCGCCACAAACTCGTACGACATCCAACTCACCCTTGACCAGCGTAGAGAATCTAAGGCTTAGATTCTAAGCTCTGAATATCTCTCCCTCTACCCAGCATTCGGTAATGACGATAATGAAACTCAACGGTGAAGAAAAACATCGTGAGGAATCCTGCACGCCTGAGAGTTCTCCATAATGTTCTCAAAGGCGTGTGAAGTCTGCCAATCCGCACATGGCCAGCGTGGTGGACTATGGCCAAACCCTTCGCATATTGAGAGGAGACCCGTGCTCTGTAGTGAGCCGGTAATGCATTGATCATGATGATGATGATGATGATAATAAACCTTAAAGGTGTGTACCAAGTAATTATTATGTATGATTTAATATTAACTACCGGCCATGTAGGCAGTAGAAGAACGTTAGTATCTGAAGATGATTGTATTCCGCAGTGACTAAAAGGCCACTCCCACGGACAAATTTGTACGGTATCGATGGTACTCATTTTCACTTTCGTTTGTCCGAAACAAGTGCTGCAAACGGTCCCTGTGTCATTGGCCCCGCGTCCTCGCGGCCGCGTGCCGATTAGATAATTCCGAGCTGCGTTGTCAAAATACTCATGACCCAATGGTACAGTGAATACGATGGGACAATGAACCCGCTGCGATCGCGCAAATATCTACGTGATCGGCTTCCGATATGAAATTCGTTATCGTACAAAAATACCGTAATTGAAAAGATTGGTTAGATCCTATCTATATTCCAGTTGGAATTTCTAGAATAGATAGAAATACACAAATATAAATATATAGGTACCTACGTCAAACGCTTCTATAGATCGTTCATAATTTTTTTTATTAATTTTGCTTCAGGTATTTAAAAATAAATGCGTCATCTTGCCACAAAACTACTCAATTACAATGTATGTAGGAAAATTATATTTCTTATACTTATTATAATAAAATAACGGGCTATTTTTTGTTTATGTTTATGTAATATATAGAATATTTAGTGTACCTATTATACTGGTACACTTAGTAGAATAAAAATATTTTTTATATAATGTTCAACATTAATAGATAATTTAGAAACTTTAAATGAGTATAGATAGATAAAAATCAGTTTATTTTATTTATTTAATCATTACAGAGTTTGAGATGTTCATCGTAGGTAAGCTAAGACCCTAATCTGACAAGATAGGAAGACAATATGTTCTTAATTTTTTTTTTTTAATTTTCCATTTGTACGATTATAAATTTTTCTTAACGGTAAGAGGCCATCAAGTACTTAGACCTAATTATTATTATTTCGTGGGGAGAAATAATTCAATTACAGGAACAGACAAGTGAGTCAAAATGGTGGCGTAGAGTGCTATGATATTTTGTATATTTTGCTAGACCTTGAGTGTAATCCTAACTGATGTTAATTCATGATGCTGTTAGGGGTATGCAGTTATATATGGGGTATAAAACTCATACCCCAGCAGTTTCTACGCGACATCGAACCGGATCTTCTTTGTCGGCAGGGTAAACTATGTTTATGGCAGGGTGACTAGCCACGGGCATAGCCTACCGCCGGATCAGACCAGAGACAATACAGAAAAAATATATACTCCAAAATAAACTTAGCCAGGTATCGAATCTGGGACCTCCCCTTACAAACCCACAGCGCTCAGCATTGCGCCAGGGAGGTCGCCAAAATATGATAAAATTTAAAAATCGAGAGCAGTCTGGGGGATTCCTCTATCAAGAATGAAGTTCTGTACCGATTATACTCTGAACATTGGAAAATGACTAATTTAACTAACACCTCGTGTAAAAAAGTATGGCGGCCTGCGTTTGACGATAATAAACGAACCACGCTGGATGAAACCAAACGATTCATATGACGCTTTTCGTTAGTGGAACTCGCTCGCAGATGTCGGTATATTTACGTTTTGACCTACATAGTATTTCACAAAATTATAGGTAACATGGTAATAAAGGTTTATTACCTAGGTACCTAACTATAACTATAGAGATCGGTAATTATCCAAGAATGACATCATTTAGTGGGTTCAACAACACCATAACCGTTTAACTTAGATAATTAATTTTAAGTATTTTATCGATGTTGCATTTTATTATAGATAGATAAGGGCTTTTATCACACAGTTGTAAGTAAATTTCCTTTGCGTCAATAAATTTTCCGGCGCTATTATAACTGCTTAATAACCTATCTGAGTAGGTTTGATAAGACGATCTAATTGTAAGTTTAATAGTATGGAATGTGCCTAAAAATTTATTTATTTATTGAAGCTCATTCGTTCAGGAATCAATTCCTCTATTCTCACTGATTAGTTAGCGCCGGCTTAAAACAATTTAAACCCTGGGGGCCTACCTACACAAAAATAACACTTCAACAACAAAGTTCCTATCCTGATTTTAGCTTCCTATCTCAACATAGGTACTCGTATAAATCGTAGAACTTTGCTATGACAAACTATACCTATAATTATAGCTCATATATCTAGTTTCAAAAGCCACGGGAATTATGATTTTTTATGGGATAAATAATATGCATATGTTTTAAGCCAGGGTGTAATTTTATCCATTTAAAATTTCCTACAAATTGATTCAATTGTTATGGCGTGAATGAGTAACAATCATCACACATACATACAAACACACAAACTGTCGCATTTATAATATTGGTGAGATGAACTCTTTGCCATAGTAATGGGTAGATACAAGACGCTGTTGACAATACTGTTGTATATAAATCTCTAATTTGACACGTCTATCCTTTGCTAGAGAAAAAGCCAGCAATACTTTTATACCTGTCAATTTAGTTGAGTTTAGAGATTTGCGTACATCTGAATCGGCAGCATTAAGTGTTGTAAGTACATAGTCTGTCGGAGGCTGAGTATAGAGCCACCACACTGTTTAAATATAGCTTAGCGGTCTTGTAAAATGCAGTGGAATACCTTTTACTTAACGATCGTAATCAGGCAATACCGATAAAGCGTGACGGCTGAACCCGCTCTGCACGTATGAAATGAAAAGGTTCAATTTGGATTTATATCAGTATTGCTTAATCAACACAATCCAATTTTACACCTCCCTAATCCATCTCCCAAGTATCCAATCCAAGTATTAAGAAATACTTATATATTCTTCATGAACTACTACAACAGCGTTAACTGCCACACAAATCTGTCAGCAGGTACTTAGCAGATAATGCGGATTTTGCCATTTACCTTTACTGTCACCACTTAAAGGCGTGGCGGTAATATATTATATGCACATTAGAATCGTTGAATATGCATAATTGTTATAGGCGGTGAATGCACGGGGCGACCGGCGCGAGGCCGGCCGATCACCTGCCTTATGTAACTCTACGATCTACCATAAAGTGCAACGCCCACATTTAATACAAACAACAAACGGCCTAAACCTGTCTATGTGCCGAAACACACTGAGCGTATCGAGCGCCGCGTAATCCCAGTCCCAGAAAAAAATGTTAACGCCGGGAAATGCGTTTACGCATACCCTCTATGTATGTAAGACTCGCAGGCGGCCAGATTGGCGACCAGAATACCAACTAAAACCGAGCTATTCTCCTTCGCGTCGCCTGTTGGCGTGTTCATGGGAACGCTCGCACACTAGTCTGTAATCCGGCCAACGGCGTCCGCCGCGGCAGACCTTCCGCCGGGGGGCTATGATCGAGGTCCCCTAACACCGTCCGAGGCGCGACTTACTACGATTTGTCCGAGCTGGGGCAAACACTTAACAGTGGAGCCCCTTCTCTCTAGCATTTCAGAATAATTTTATAAATACTCGTAAGTCTAGGAATAATATTTATATTCCAAAATCATATGAACAGACGATAGTTGGGAGGTAGATGCTCGGCACTTAAACATTTGTTTCAGCAGCAGGTAACCCCGTTTGCTTCGTACCTACTCACGAAACGCGATACAAAATATTCTTAGGGCTTCAGGCCCATACAGTTAGCAGCTTGTTGGATCAATTTTCGTCTACCTTCGCTTCAAGTTAATTTATTTCGGTTTAAGTTACGGAAACTGCTTATTCGTATCTACGTACGCGATGCATGTCCAAATGTAAAACAGTCATATTTTATCTTTCATTGCTTCATACCGCAATTTAAGTGTGACATTAGCTGTTGAAAATACGCCAAATTAAAACGTACGTATCTAAACTTATATTACGTAAGGTTGAGCTTGAAAAGATTGTGGATCAGGAAGATCAAAGGACAGAAACAAGCCATAGAAGCAAGATGCGCCCTTGAGTTCTTGGCCCTATTGCTTACGTGGTGAGGTTGCAGAAATTGTGTATAGTATATACGCAACGCAATATACCCGCCAAGTGTGTTTCGGCACTATTATAACGTAGGTTTTTGATCTCGATGTGAATGCACTGTCGGCAATGGCCAACGAGGTCCGAGCAATTGCACAAGCGATGTATTGTTCGAATTATCACACTTAATGCGGTTAAAACCGAAATTACGATATCATTTCTGTAATCGATACTAAACCTTTATCGGTTATTGATCCGTTAAGATTTTGAAATTCTGTCAGATTGTGAGATGTCATTACAAACATTTCAAAGAATACTGATACAATTTCGTTAGTACGATTGTACAAAAATCCATGAGATGGCATGACAGCTCTACAGGTATAATCATGGTACAGTACCATTCCTTTTACCTCGGATTAAATACAAATAGATGAAACAACCATGCCACCGTATATGAAACAGCAATATACAAACAATTTTTTTCCAGTGCGCAAAATTTCTTCATTTGGTTACATAATCACTCACCACCAGATGCAATAGCCCAACACACTTCTTTACACCGTAAATTACTCCTCGCTGCTTGAATGAAGGATTTATAATAAATAAAATAATCATGGCTGATGGCTTGAACGAGCGGGGCTAAGGTACTTAAATTATGTATGTAAAACTACTAATTCTGATTGGTAGTATCACAGGTATAAAACATGATACCCTACTCTTTTTCTTGATGATATTCTACTTTTTTTATTATGTCCCAATGCTGTGCCAATTCCGAATGCTGTATTAATCCTGCTCCTTTATAAGGGAGAGATCAATGGAGCCAAGTTTTTTGGACAGACTTCGAAAAAATGAACCTAGCCTATTAGACTATAGTAATCTAAGCATTCTATCATAATCACTAATATCTCAAAATAATTTTCCTCTAAATCGAACCTATTCGCTATTTTTAAGACAGGTTAGATACACATCAAAGGTGCCGACCAACGAAACAGCCGACGTGTTACGGACGAGTAATGTGTATGTAATCCATAATGATATTAAAATCGCAAAAGTAGGGCAGTGAGACTTCCAAGTTCTCACTGGTGAAACGATCTTTATGAACTCAAGAAAGGCCATGATTTTTGTTTTCCAGTCTTCGTCTCTGACTTGTCCTGTAAAGTGACAGTTCATATAACCGTATCTTTTAAAGTGAGAAAAACATCATAAGTTATCCATAATAAGTAAGCCATTACGGGCGTGTCTAAGTATAGTACTTTTCCATAAAATAAATGTTTTCTTTTGCTGTCCGAACCGTACAGATCCTTCCTTAAATGGAGCCGGCAACGTCTCCCTCGACCTGTCCCTTAATACTATTTCGATGTAAATTTTCCCATTACCTGAAGAGATTAATATGTAAACGGCCGTTCGGTGTTCCCTATTCAAGGTGAATTTTGCTCGGACTACAAATATAATGCCACTAATTGAAGAACAGCCGAAAACTTCAAGTTATTGCACTAACCTTGCTCTCTATATACCTATTAACAATACTGATCAATCCAATCCAATGCCAATGAACAAATCAATAAATTGTTATATAATATGTAATATGGAATATTATTTAACTATTTATGTCTTTAGTAAATAAAAAGACTTTTGTTTTTCTTTACGTTCTAACCAAACCTATCCTATCCAATGAGATGAATGTTCTTTTAATAAATTTTAAAAATAGCATTTTTATCATATAAAAGTACGGCAAGAAAGTTTAGATTTAGTTATACAACTAAATGTTCCTATTATGATAATGTACGGAGTGAATAGCATACTTTACCAACAACAACATGCCTTTACTGTTACAGGTTCTATTAGGTTTGACATTAAAAAAGGAAGAAAGAAAATGGTTTACTGTCATTGTTGTTCTTTATGGTTTATTGGAATTCATATTTCTGTCCTCTTACTCTACAAAATAAAAATAAAATGTATATTAATAAAACTTAAGTTAGTTATAGCACGCCTGAGAGTTATCCATAATGTTCTCAAAGGCGTGGGAAGTCTGCCAAACCGCACATGGCCAGCGTAGTGGACTATGGCCAAACCCTTTTCATATTGAGAGGAGACCCGTGATCTGTAGTGAGCCGGTAATGGGTTGATCATGATGATGAAGTTAGTTATTGAAATGCTTTTTACCGTATATAATATTCTTCTAGGTCTTCAAATCACCACCTGAATTAGAACATTCTCTTTCATATCTCTTGTGGTACTGTAATTTTTAAGAAGTTGTTAAATAATAACAACTTTCCATACGCGGGTAGTTTGCTTAAATACAGTAAATAAGATATTCAATTCTTGACTGTAGAGTGTAGAGTCCAGTAGTTTATATGCCTATTGGAGTCTTGTCCATAGATGACACAAGTCTCTACACCTAGCCCATAAAAGTGCATGGGATCGAAAAAAATGCACTTCATTGCATTATCTTTATTGCAAGATGTGTTAGTGTCAGATTCCGCCGATCTTTAGAGCCTAGGGACTTACAGGTTTACGTATCAGCTTAAATAAAAGGGCATATTATTAAGTTCCTTAGTGGCCAACCGAGCTGCCCTATTCAAAGCAACGTTGCAATGAGTATGCAATGCTTCTAAACACTCGCTCTCATTCTTAGACCATTTGGACTCCATAGCGGCGGAAAACGCGGTGCAAGAGAAGGTACATAGCAAGCTAATAAGAATACAAACTCTCATCTTGAGAGCGTCGCTGGATTGTTCTAGGAGCGTCAAGAAATTGAAACGTTCGTCGTCGAATAATATTTTCTCAACTACATCCGCGTGTTCAGGGAGATCTTGCAATATAGTTATTAGAATTCCAACTAAATTCAGCGGGATCCGAGGCGTCTGTGTATCTGGAAAGAAAGAGCAAGAGTTTTCTGTCTAAAAAGTTTGACAAATCACGACAGGAAAAAACTTATCATGGAGTTTACGCTTTATTTGCTTAATGATAAAATCTTTATCAGCCCAATTAGTTCAGCTCAACAAAAGTCTGCTCTTTTAATAGGAGAAAAGGATCTAGAGATTTCATGACTTTCACAACTCCAATATAGGTTCACCGGCGGTTTTAACTGCTTAACGAACACTGCAAATAATCAATCCGCACTTTCCACCTTTATAATGAAGATTTACGCAAAATATTTCCACTTTCACGGCAAATGGAAATATTTTGCGTAAATGTCCGCAGTTTAAAATGTGTTCACCTTAGTTCTATGTTTAATAGCGTGAACTTTACTCTGTAACGCGGACTAGAAAGGGGACCATACCTGTTGGGGCAACGCTAAGCTGAAGAAGAATCGTTGCACACTTACGTAATGAAAGGAGATTCGTAAACACTGGATGCGAGTTGTAAGCTATCACAGCGGTCGCACACTGACGCACGGCGCGGCACGAGCGCACGCATAGCCAGGCGCACACTTCTACCATGCGACTTACACCTTGGACTCTATAATAAAATTACATTAAATACAACACTTGCCCCATCCATTTAATATAATAAAATAGGTACATTCAAAAAAATACATAAAATTAATATACATATATCAAAACAATCTTATGAAGATAAACTTTGCCTGCCTGGAGTCTACGTGTAGGTAACTATGAACCGTGCGGGTACCACATGTGTTTACCACTTTCTAGCCGATATGCCTGAAAGAAGTTGTGCTAGGTTTTGATAATGCATAACAGTAAATATTCTACTCATTAGCAGACTCCTTTCCTCGTATGATTTGATAAGGGTGCTATAAAACAGTAAATATTCTTCTCATCAGAATTCTTTCCTCGAATCTCTCGGTACGAAAATTACAATATGACATATTATATAAAATTAATGGGCGGAGATGTTAGTATATTGTCGTTAAAAATAGTTAAGTTAATAGTCGTTTCTTAATTTAGTATAATGAGTTATCAGGAAAACCATTAAATTATATAAGTAGCATTCACGACAAAACTACTAGTTTACTTCCGATAGTTCTAAGATAAGAAGTAAGTAAGAATTAACTCAGATAACAGAAAACAAGTCCAGAGAAGTTGTCCAGTTTCTGGCCAGCGATAGCCTTAACCAGACTGCCCTGTGTTTCAACATGCGTTGCAGTAGTACCAATTAAGCTCCTAGTGCAAGAATTATCAGAAATTACTCAACCGTTACTAAAATACCATTTCGACGGATATTTCGATACGGAATTTAATGCCAAAGATAAAAGTAACAGAATTAATACTACTGTTACCTGTCATCGGCTCCTTCGTCGGTGTCTTTGCTGTCTTTCATTAAAGTGTTTATTGCCGCGACGAAGTTGTAAACAACTTTCGCTTCCAGGTATACCTGGTTACGTAATTAAAAGAATTTATCAATACACAAATATGGCTTACGATTTACTTACGCAAATTAGCCTTGATCACATGGAATTGAACTATAGCGATTAATAATAATTCAGTTATTGGAAAAACAAATCATCATCATTATCATGATCAACCCATTGCGGCTCATTACAGAGCAAGAGTCTCCTCTCAATGTGAGATGGGTTAGGCCATAGTCCACCACGCTGGCGATGTGCGTATTGGCAGAATTTACACGCCTTTGGAACATTATGGAGAACTCTCAGGCATGCACAGGTTTCACGATGTTTTCCTTCACCGTTGGAGCAAGTAATATTTTAATTCCTTAAAAACGCACATAGCTCCGAAAAGGTATCCGGGATCGAACCGCGACCTCTGATAAGGAGACAGACATCCTAACCACTAGGCTATCACAGCTGGAGTAACATATAACCGACTGAAGTTTTGGAGATTTCCAATAACTTGAAAGATTCTAAAATTAATTAATTGCTCTAAATTCATGGCGAATTATAATTAGTAATTGACTATGTAAGATGGTGACAACAACGGTTTCTTCTAAGAGCTAGACGTGTTTGGAACTCTCTTAGCTTCAGATTAATGTTTGTTTGATCGCCATAATACCCAAATAACGAATTTTTGACCGCCATTTTTTCACGAACTAAGATAATAAAAAATGTACTATATGAACGCTTCATAGATGCCTGTACAATGTAAACATGAATAGAACAGTTTTGAATTTGTTTAAGAATTTCGCTAGTCTAGATTGCTATTCTTAAAAAAACTCTAGGGGAATAATACGTATAAAAAAAATTATTATCTCTGATATTTATTTGACCAGATTGTGACATACTCACGTCCTGTATGTTGAGCAGCGTGTGTCTGGGCAGCGAATGAGATAAGGCGGGCAGAGCGAGCAGCGCTGCTACAGCCCCACATACTCGGGCTCCTCTAGGGCTTCGGGCTGCGACGCCTACAACTCCTACCACCATGCTTACCTGGAATTAGCAACACTTGACAACAACACATCCAATATTCCCGAACAATTGTAACCCCCTTATTTTTAACTAAATGCAGATGTTCACTAAATGGCAACCATTGGACTTTACCCGCACAGTATTAACTCGCTTATTTATAACGAAATATAAAATATTACTACACCTAATACAATTATTGGACAACTTTTGCCAGATATAGGCATTTCGTAGGGATAAAAAAAATCCAGTCGCATAACTTCGTGTGCACCGGCTCAGTGAAACCCCTGTCTCTGTTTATTCTATCTCCCTCCCACCTTACGACACCAACGTCCATCAGACTTCCGGCTACGTAACCCCACCCAAGCCGACTAAGAATTTAACCCCTTTGTTTATAGAGCCTTATCATAGACATGAGAAATTTTTAACTATTTTCTATATTTTTATTTATTATTATTACACGGTAATATGATCAATACAGAGTTGTTGTAGATTTATTTTATTTGCTTAGTTTTTATTAAAAAGTAAAAGACCTGCGCAAGATGTATATTACCTCTATGCAAAACACAAAACACAGAATAATATTAACAAATCATATAAACATGGGCCTCAAATTAAATAAAATAGGAAATGATCCTATTTATTACCATATTAAGTTGTGTGAGAGATTCTACATCACCTTCCATTACTTCTGTGATGTTGGAGTTTAGAAAAGCTTCCCACTCCTCTAACTCAATTGTAGATGGCTCCTTAACTGAAAAAAAAAAAAAGATTTTCAGGTATGTATAAACTTTTTGATTTAATTGGAATATAACTATGAAATAAAGAAATGTATCTTACCTTCATTTTTCTCTTCTGTTTTTCTTATTCTATCATTATTGGCTATTTCTTTATCATCTGATATTTCTTCAATTACCTCGCATTTCTCAATATCTTCATCTCTATCTTCTTTGCAAAATTTAGCTTTTTCTGAGTCGACTTTTCTTTCTACGATACTAGGTATTTCTATATTGGGCTCACTTGTACGCCTCTGACTTTCTGTTTTATTCTTGTCTAAACTTCTGCTAAAGTGGAACGATCTTTTAATGCTTCTGGTTAATCTGTTACCACCACTACCAAACCTCAACTTATCTCTGGAGAATTGTAATATTTTTTGCTTATAAGATGGTGGTACACTTTTGCTCAGGCCTGAACTGATATCACTACTGCATTTAGTTGAACTTTTAGGATTTTCCAGACTTTGAGATGCAGTGTCGGGTAGCTTTTGTTTTTGTGTCACATCAATCTCTTTTTTGTCATTAGTACCATCAACTTCTCTCTTCTCCAGATTGTCTTTTTGAGTATCATACTTTTCTTCATCAATTTTATGCATTTTATTGAACTCGTGTTTTTGGTTGACAGACATAAGTTGCGCCATATTTTTCTCAAGGTTACATACAACGAGATTAGAATTCATAACATTAAACTCGTGTCGTAACAATTTAGCGTTTGCAGCTGTTATGGGCTGCGATTGATCTTCATCATCTGTTTTGAGACTGTCTCGAACACTGAAAGCACTTGTTGCCCTAACACTATCGTCATCAGAGATAGGGACACATTCCATAGCTTGCATGACCCCTCGAACGTTTCTTAAATCATGCTCTCTAGTTTCAGTCTTTAATTCACTTTCAGTTTTAAGATTTCTGTAAATAATTACAGCAATGTTTAAATACATGTCTGCTGTAAAACTTTAATAACAGATACATAAAGAATAGTATTATTACAAACTATTATAAAAGTGGAGTGTTTAAAAGTACCAACTTAGGATTCTTGCTCATTTTCTCAGTCTGCAAAAACTTAGCCTCTTGTTGACTGGAGGATAAAGGTTTAGTGAAAGGTGAATCGCTTTGTTTATCCTCGGGCAGAATAAGCACATGTCCAGCAACAAATGGATGATCCAATATTTCAGGCCAAGTCAGTCTTTTATCTGGATCCTTGTGTAACAAACCCTAAAACATGATGGACATACGATCGGTCAAATAACCATGCATTACAACTATTGTGTTCTAACAATCCTAATTTCAGGGGTGTTATATGTCATATAAAATTGTAATTTACAATAATACTGCTTAAAATTATAGACCTGGTGTCCATTTTTTACAATATTTTAGTACTATATATCAGTAATTTTAAATTATTTACACTTACCTGTAAAAATGATCTAGCATCAGGGCTAATGAAACTAGGCCATTGAACCGGTTTGTGTCGTATCATTCTGACAAGTTGCCATATGGACATTGTACAAAATGGTGGCTGACCAGCCATGAGCTCATACACTATGCAGCCAAGTGACCATAAATCTGCCTGAAAAATGCAAAAAAAAACTGATTTAATTTCAAGTGTTCCCACTATTAACAGCCTTAAACAAAGTCTTTAAAGAGATGCCCATTAGCATCACTGGATATTTTAATAGGGAATCTGATACACCTATTGTCGAGCATTTTTCTATTTCAAAAATAATAATGCTTCATATTAGAGCCAGTTGGTGCCAGCAGTACAACGTTTTTTTTCGACTTTTGATTATGATCTTATATAGTACTTATTAGTTTTATTTATTGATGCCAGCTTTTTTAAAACATAGGTTTTAGAAGAGCCCACGCTTTTGAAAACCACTAAAAATGGTGGATGAGATAACAAAATTCTCAAATCAATAACAAAAGAACAATTTAAAGCCTCTTAGAATTATTAAAATTCATGAATTTATAAATAAAAAAAGCATATTTAACAGTTATTATAAGATAGAAAAAGCACTTATAAACATAAGCATCATTAGCTGAAATTTGACCATTCCATTTACATCCAATCCAATAGAGGTCTTGTCAAACTGGGCCAAAGAACTCTTGAGCAATAGTCAAAGGGTATGTTATTGATGAGTACTTCATTATCTATTGTCTTGTAAAAATAAAAAATAACTGTCCGATTTTATAAATCATTAAATATTTTACCTGATGGTCATATGGTTTCTCATCAATGAGTTCTGGTGCCATGTACAGGGGAGTACCTTTTATAGATGTGAGAATATGTGTCGTATTAGTCATAATTCTAGCAAGTCCAAAGTCACATAATTTGGCCCGACCGATGTTGTCCAGAAGGACATTTTGTGGCTTTAGATCCCTGAAACATAACAATACCAATTGCATATTCTTTTTTATCTACTCATAATTGTGTAATTAATTTTAGGGCTGTTTTAATTTTATTTTACTGATTATGAAAAATTAGACTTGGTTTATTTAATTTAGTGACCAGATACTTGTATAACTCTACTAAAAGTTAATTAATGGTTAATATTTGACATTACACAGAATCCAGCTTAATAATAGCTTCTTTATATGTATGTATCTGCGTTTTATTCAGAAACATTGCCTGTGGCTCCAAATAAGGAATGGGAAAAAGCAACTTGCATTATGGTTTGATTTTTATACCTGTGTAAGACTCTGTGAGAATGTAAATAGTACAATGCAGACACTAAATCCCATGTTATTTTTTTGACATTCTCTTCATTCAAACATCCCTCCTTAGCCAGAATGCTATGCAATTCTTTCTCAGCATACTCTGTTACAACAACTAATTCAGACTCAGTGTCAAAGCTGTCAATCATGCGAATAACATTGGGATGATTCAGCTGTCTTTGTATATCACATTCTTGCCTTAAGTTTTTCAAGTCTTTTGAAGATCTGCCTTTCTGAAATCATAAGATAGGTTCTGTACTATTACTATCCACACTTCTTTAGTGCAGACTGGTAAAATTTAATTAAAATTTTTGTTTGAGAGATTGATTATTAATTTTTGGATTCAGAGAACAATCATGATTGGGTATAGACTGCTACTAAATGCTTCAAAGCAAGGACTACAGGTAACAACCTGTATTTACCTTTAATCCTTGCTATATGGAGCTTAAACTAGTGCTATCGTGAGTAGACCACCATTCATATGATGGGGATGTTATAACATATAGGTACATACATTATATTATATTAGTGGTTTCTCAAAATATTATGCTTCATTTTATTATAAATAAACCTAAAGGTCTATTCCTAACATATTTTATCGCATAACAATCGCCATCAATGACTAAATATATAGATAAAAAGGATGTTTTAAATAAAAGTAAAATTCACCTTCCTTATAACTTTTAAAGCAACAATAGCGTCTGTATCCTTATGTTTGGCCTTAAAAACACGCCCAAACGATCCTTCGCCGATGAATGATATAACAATATAATTATCCATATTGTGTTATGTTATAGCTCAGGTTTTAAATCCTTTTTAAATCCACAAAATACAACACTTGTAGACGTTTTTAGAAGTGAAAAATAATAATAAACAACTTTGACTTTGACGTTTAATAAATTATAAACCGCAGATGCCAAAGCCGTTCACAGGGCTCACAGGTCTCAGACCATATAATCCCACAGACTATAGGTGATATTGGTGGCAATTCTGTTATACATTAATTAATTAATTTATTTTATTTAAAACTAAACTAA
This sequence comes from Lasiommata megera, assembly GCA_928268935.1. Classification (NCBI taxonomy): domain Eukaryota; kingdom Metazoa; phylum Arthropoda; class Insecta; order Lepidoptera; family Nymphalidae; genus Lasiommata; species Lasiommata megera. The sequence goes on from OV743312.1 coordinate 11,650,068, forward strand.
AACATAAATTAGCAAGACTATTTTATAACTGGCCAATTTAGGTAAATTAGTTAATCACAATGATTTAGGAATGTAATTCGTGTAAAACAAATTCGGCACTACTGTCTTGTGGTACCTAAGTTTATTGTTTGTACTCTCAAGGAACATCGCATTAATCGCAATGGTTTCTAAATGCTAAAATATACGACTGCCTTTTAAAATTAAATAGCAAGTTATGTGCTTTATAATAATATATTGATTGCTATGACGTATATAATATTTGGTAAATAGATCTAGATGATAAAATCTGCTAAAGTGGCTAAGTATTTTGAATCTAGACTTTTTGTATTTGAATCATCTCAATTGATTTTTGAGATCATGTCAACATCATTACTATTGCGATATTCTACTTATTTTACTTTGTTTGTTTATTTAAGTATCTACCACTAGCACTTTATTCATGTATGAACGCAATGCATACCCCAGGAGCCTACGGATTCATGGAAAGATATTCGTGAGAAAACTGTATCAACTTTGTGTTGGTAAAAAATGTACTTGGACTCATAGCGCGCACTTAATACATTCATAAAATCACTGTCTAAGACAAATATATGAGAAAAATATATCTAAATTGTATTGCATCATTACTATTACATCTATGGGTTTATTAAAAATATTAAAAAAACCGGCCAAGTGCGAGTTAGACTTAGTTACCACGGTGCAATAAACAACAGTACCCAGTGTATATTATTGGTATTATCATTATTATAAGATCGAACGCCATACACGTTTCTCCTAAGGGACATCCATTAGGTTTTAGGTTTTATTTTATATTGAGGTATTATTTTCAATTATAAAACCAATAGATATACACAGCATCTGTTAATTTTAGCCCTCTACTTATTACGGTTTGTGAGATATCCAAAGAGCGCTGACAGCTTTATATATATGGACAGACGGACATCGGAGGCTCTTTTATTCATATATTATCAAACCTACTTGAACCCACTGATAGTGTTTTAGGGTATCGTATCAAAAAGGCCGTTAAAGTTTGATAATCTTATATTTTTCCCTTTTATTCTCAACTAGCTTCTGCTCGCGACTTCGTCTGCGTGGACTTAAGAGTTGGGTATAAAACTCGCTTGTTAAAAACTTTTAATCTTCCCACGGTAACTATTGGAGAGATCGGTATAGGAAATACATGTCCTTTTCCATAGCATACCCAACAAACAAAAACGTCATATAAGACAAGGCTTGTACGACTTTAAGTTGTATTGCAGTCTTACAATAGTAAAGAGATGACTACTAGGTCCTATAGACGTCTTCCATTTAACTTCTTAGTCGTGCGACTATATGTCATAATAAACTGGTCATAGCAACGTCAGCAAGACTAAACTACACGACGTTATATTACAGTTTTAACTATAACGTTAGTACGATAATGCAATAGTCATACTAACGTTGCAGTCCAATAAATGGTTTCAACTAACCAAATTAGGTGATAGAAAAACCTGTATGTGACATTTATATAATGAAGCAGTTGTATACACGTTTTGAAAATGACGTTTGTAAAACAATCCCTCATTTTGTCTTACAACAGTTAATTTGAGACACTTGAATGACTTGGTTGTTGATTTTGACTTAAATATGATCTCTATATTACAAGATGTCGATTAAAGGTCATGTCCTGACTTTAACCAGCCTTGTTGTCGCATTTGAGACATTTTTTTTACTTTTAAGCGACTTGGCCGCCATACTAACGAATAGTTACACTTTTCCCTAACAGCAATGGCGTACTGGTATGGTCTTGAAATAACCTTAATATGACTTACTGTCTTTACAACGTCACATAGAGATAAGTGTACGACAAAAGCAATATGTCTACATTTTTAGAAACAAACACTATTGTTATTAATAATAATATAATGTTTCAAACACAAAACTATGAAGGGGCATGAAAATATGAATAGTATTTACATAGGTATATTGTCATAAAACTTAAATTCCCAGTCGAACTAAACAGAATTAGAAACAGTTACAGTTAGCAAGATATGAAAATTAAATAACACTCGCCTTTTATTTCTTTGTAATTATTTATTTTGCACCTTCAAAGCCACGAACACGCAAGACACTATCCAGAAATATAAATCAGTCATATAGGTGTTGTTTTTACGACTTTTAAATGACTTCAACGAAGTCATCTCATGACTATTGTATGACGATAATACAACAACGTACGTCGTATAAATGGGGCCCTTTTCGCGTTTAGCAAACGTTATTAAAACGTTAGTGTGACTTAGCTTGGTAATAAGATAACGTTTACTAAACTATTGTACGACGATAATTTGTTAGTTGGGTAGTTGACATGCATAACAAATTTCAAAGCTGTCTTGTCTGTCCTATCTTACCGCGGCTTGGCTCGTAAACAATTTTCATTTTAGCCCTATTAGGAAATTCTTCGGAATCGGGAAAAAAGTTAGCCTATATTCTTTTCCATCAATTAAAGACATGAATGCCAAATTTCATCCAAATCCATTTAGCCGTTTTTGCGTAATTGAGTAACAAACATTGTGGATGTTTGACTTTCACATTTATAATATATAGGATATAGGATACTGGTAAGAGATAATTATGCAATATATTCATTAAATGGAATACAGAAAACTGGTTCAACTCATCCTAATGCTCACAAAGAAGCCACTGACGTCGCAATATAGACTAGAAAAAAATGTTTAACCGCTATCAAGCGGGATTTGTTACGCTTTGTTGTCTATCATCTATTTATACGATAATCCGGCAAGCAGCTGTATGAGGTAGAGCTTCGAATCGAATGCACAATAAAACACCACCGCCAACTGGGCTATAGAATCAGATGAAAGCATTTAAACATAATATTATTTCACATGCGTGTACGATTTTGTAAACAAACGAGACAGAGCGTAGGCGAATCGCGCAGATTACAATACCAGTAACTCGCATTTTAAGCTAATTACCTAGGTACATTGCGTACTTTATTATAGTGATCTATAACAATATAAATTTTGCAGGATTATTAGACATAAAGATAATTATATAGTTAGGTTTCTAGGTTTAAAAATAAAGTAAATAAAAACGAGTTGTATATACCTAAGGGATTATTTCAACATAGGTATTTAGGTCAGGGCTTTCCAGGCTCCGGAGCACTGAGACTTTTGACTCGTAAGTAAACGTTCTGAAATTTATCAGAAAAATCAGTCCGGAGTTTTGAAGCGCCACACCTTCGTTCGGATAGCGTCCAAAAATCAGTTCGTACTGACAGATCGTACGTTCGTCACGGGATCAGCTGGGTGACCAAAACGATAGCCGATCGAACGAAACGATAATCGAACTAGAAAGTCTCGCTGAAAACTGAGGGGAGTGGAGGCACTTGGCTCAGCAGGCTATCACAGAGTTGATCAAAGGAGGGTGGATCTGGATTTGTACAGAAATCAACTGAAAAGTAGACCACCCTCCTATATAATCTATAATTACGTTGATGGTGCCCTGTCATGTCCTCACTGCACGCGGTTATTCCGTGCAAAAATAGGAACATCGGCCACATCAGGGCACAAGAAACAACGCCCTTCTTGATATCTCTAAAATTAACAGAGACACAGTCGCTGTTGCGAAACGGTAGTGAGAAGAGAGAAAGAGAAATCTGGATGCGTTCCTTACGGGCTGATCAAACGTGCTCATAAAATTTTAATGCAAATAATTGTTTCCCTGGCCTCTACGGGATACTGACAGGGAGTTACTAGGGAGATACGAGGAATATACCATTATTGCATTCAAACGAATCACCAATTATTGTCAAACGTTAGAATCTTTTTTATTTTATTTTAAAAGCACACAGCTAAACTATGCAAACGTCCTTAGCTTTCTGTTTTATTTATTGGTAATTAAAAAAGTAAGAATTGTATTTTTTACATTTCCTTGTTCAATCGAGATATATCACAACACTACTAACGGTAATATAAAGTGAAGACACAAAAATATTTAAATTTACCGATAGGCTGTTCTAGCTAGCGGAATTCTAGACTCAAACCGATTTATTAAAATCATTAGATACCTACTATCCTCAGCGTCTGTTTTACCATGGCACGAGAAATTACTTTAACTCTTAGGTAATATTTTAGTCCAGAGAAAATAAAATGTTGCGAAGCAGTATAATTAATTTCCTTCCTCAGTTCTTAGCCTAAAACCCAACAAGCTCTTAGTTTTTTGTAGTTAGTTGCTAAAACTTAATTTATAGAATAAGGGAAAAAGAGTGATAAAAGTGCTTTATGAACTGGTCATCATAACTGAAACTGAAAATAACCTTCCCTGCTGGTGTTCATAAAAATGAGATTGATTTATGATTGGAGCATTTGTATTGGCTCTCACCCATTTTATATTTCGTGCGTGTTAGCGTCAATCGAGATTGTAAAAATTGTATGAGCGGATATTTTAAATTGTACATTTTTTTACGCGTTACATTGTACTAAAAGTGCAGGGGGTATTATTATACAGTGTGTTTTATTTTTCTATTCAAAATGGTAAATCATGGAATCTATAAAATAGATTGGAGGTAGATGCTGAAATAATTTTTGAAAGGAGCTTTTTTTTTATACAGTACATACTATCCCTTGTCGGCAATCTCACCCAATGGTAAGTGATGATGAAGATTATAGCGGGCTAACCTGTAAGGGGTGTGGTAAACCCATGCTCCTAATTGGGTTCTACGATATCGTGCTGTAATGCTTAGCGACACGTCTTTGTCGGTAGGGTGGTAACTAGCCTCGGCCGAAGCTTGCCACCAGACCAGACTCGAGGCGGGAATCGAACCCAGAACATCCAACTTTATAATACCACGCACGCGCACGCACTGCGCTACGGAGATCGTCACATATTATATATATGTTATACCTACAGTTGCCATGGGCTCTATCTACGTTTTTAATCTTTTACATAAAGCCAACCAACTATATTTCAAGTTCATCGCAAGTGCAACGTGCGAAAAATTGACATTGATTAATTACATTGAGATGAATCTCTTATTCTGAGGAAGACTGATAATTTAATTACAGATCATCCAATTTGTTGGCAAAGATCTTGGGGATAATGCCAGCTGTAGTAACATATACCAAAGGACATACAAATAAATGGAGAGGAGACATTTGATCTTTTTAATACGCTTCTTTAGCTAGATCTATGTGTTGGTAGGTATATGTGAAAGTAGTTGATTCTTTCATTTTTGTTCACTTTCTTCTACAACGCAATTATATATGCATAGCAGGTCCGCTATCATCTTAGACTTCATCATCACCAGGTGAGATAGCTGTGAAAAGAAAACTTTTAGTGTAATAAATATATATATATAGATAAATAGATATAACAGTCTACCCCTCTTTATAAAATCTCATATACTTTTTTTTTATTGCCTTCTTATTCGAAGCTTATTATTAATTTAATTTTATAAAGGCTTTTAAGGCCTTATGAGATTACTTCTTATATATAATTTTGTTAGTAATTTTGCTTTCTTGAAAGATGAATCATCTTTAAATACGACGGTGATTCTCAATTAAACGTACATAATTCTAAATACATATCTAATAACAATATAAAGACACCCTAGTACTTCATGTTATCTACACAATATCTATTAATAAGATCATAAATTTGTGAAATTACAATGTCACTTAGATAATGAGAATATTTACAACTTTTTTTTAATTGAGGGTAACATTAAAAATACCTTAAACGGTGAGTTACAAGATTACGTATCTGACAGTACGTAAACAAATTGCGGTTAAAAATTACGTGCAAGGGACCGATTACTTCATTAATTATTATCTATATATTTCGGATTCTCAGGTCAGGCAAAGATAGGTTATTTTAAGTCCAGAGCTACAAAGTCGTGGGTCGGCTGACACGAGAGTGTTCTAACACCATGTTGTATATTGTAAATCTGTCTCCCTGGCATAAATGCTGAGGATTCGCTGCTCGTCAGTTTCCCTTAGGAGGCGACTGATAGCATTACTGTCTTGAGGGGAATCAAGCTTTCCCGATCCTCTCCCCTTTAGCGCGGAAGTAAGTTGGGTTTCCCGGTCGTTCCGCAAACCCAGCGAGAGGGTAATGCCGTGCTGGCTTTTAGTTCTGGTATACCCCACCGACGAGAAGGGGTCCCGCATGACCGTCCTGCCCAATGGACGAACGTAGGCATAACGCTTTTCCAATATGATAAAAAAAAGGTAAGCAACATTGGTGATCAATCAAGATCAAAAGTGCTAACTAGTGACATCAAACATGGTTCTGGACACAGAAGACTGGGTAGGTGAACATTTGAATCCAAAAAAAAAATAAAGAATAATTACATTTTTTTTTCAAATATGCGCGGGAATATTCAAACGAGATGTAAAAAAAAAAGAATAATTATATTGCGTCTACGAACGGGATATGAACACGTAGAATAAAAAAAAAATAACGCTCCAGAACTACGAAAGTCCATTATTATCGCCTTGTTTGAATTTGGACATAAACCAAAATTTAATAACAACTTTTATGAAAATCTATTATTGCCTTTTTTCTAAACTGAATTTTATTTAAAAAAAAAAAAATTCACTAACTTTTAAAAAAAATTGAGTTTAGAAGAAAGGCTTGTTGACTGTCGCTAAGACAAGTAGTGTTTGTTTACTCTATGATGGTTAAGCTGCGTTCATGAGTCGGTAGGCCTGAATGTGCCTAATAAAGTACTACCATTGGAGTTTTTATTTAGTTTAGTTAGTGAACAGTATCATATATCTAGATTGCTCTCGGCCAAATTGAAGGGCAGAAGCCAAAATGGCTACCGATGATTAATTTAATTTTTAAAATTAAGCTCAAAAGTATAATTTTTTTTATATTGCCTTTTATTTCTTTCAGAAAAGCACTATAAATATTATAAGCATAGCAGAAAATGGCGATTGCCTACTTTTTGTTTTCCTTGGCAATAAGCTATAAACATTTTTTATAAATCACTTGTTTAATAGATTGGAAAGGGCATACCTCACCCGTGCTATGCCTGGAACAAACCAAATTGTTTATTAAAAAATTACCCATTTGACGTCATTATCATATATTTACTTATTAGTATTTTGTTAGCAACTCTGATCGGGTAACATTATTTCTAAGTATCTACCTACTTATAATAAGCTATACTATATAAAAAAGAAAGAAAATTTATTTTTTCTCATATGGTGTTACACGCAGTACATCTTATTCTAATCAGTAGATAAATAGATATAACAGTCTACCCCTCTTTATAAAATCTCATATACTTTTTTTTTATTGCCTTCTTATTCGAAGCTTATGATTCCTTTAATTTTATAAAGGCTTTTAAGGCCTTATGAGATTACTTCTTATATATAATTTTGTTAGTAATTTTGCTTTCTTGAAAGATGAATCATCTTTAAATACGACGGTGATTCTCAATTAAACGTACATAATTCTAAATACATATCTAATAACAATATAAAGACACCCTAGTACTTCATGTTATCTACACAATATCTATTAATAAGATCATAAACTTGTGAAATTACAATGTCACTTAGATAATGAGAATATTTACAACTTTTTTTTAATTGAGGGTAACATTAAAAATACCTGAAACGGTGAGTTACAAGATTACGTATCTGACAGTACGTAAACAAATTGCGGTTAAAAATTACGTGCAAGGGACCGATTGCTTCATTAATTATTATCTATATATTTCTGATTCTCAGGTCAGGCAAAGATAGGTTATTTTAAGTCCAGAGCTACAAAGTCGTGGGTCGGCTGACACGAGAGTGTTCTAACACCATGTTGTATATTGTAAATCTGTCTCCCTGGCATAAATGCTGAGGATTCGCTGCTCGTCAGTTTCCCTTAGGAGGCGACTGATAGCATTACTGTCTTGAGGGGAATCAAGCTTTCCCGATCCTCTCCCCTTTAGCGCGGAAGTAAGTTGGGTTTCCCGGTCGTTCCGCAAACCCAGCGAGAGGGTAATGCCGTGCTGGCTTTTAGTTCTGGTATACCCCACCGACGAGAAGGGGTCCCGCATGACCGTCCTGCCCAATGGACGCACGTAGGCATAACGCTTTTCCAATATGATAAAAAAAAGGTAAGCAACATTGGTGATCAATCCATTGCCGGCTACAGAGCACTGGTCTCCTCTCAATATGAGAAGGGTTTGGTTATAGTCCACAACGCTGGCCGTGTGCGGATTGGCAGCATTACACGCCTTTGAGAACATTACGTAGAACTCTCAGACATGCAGTTTTCCTCACGATGTTTTCCTTCACCGTTGAAGCAGGTGATATTTTAATTGCTTTAAAACGCACATAACTCCGTAACAAGTTAGCCCTTGACTGCATCTCACCTGGTGGTAAGTGATGATGCAGTCTAAGATAGTAGCGGGCTAACCTGTTAGGGGTATGGTAAAGTCATACTTCTAATTGCTAAAAATACACGACATCGTGTCGGAACGCTAAATCGCTTGGCGACTCGTCTTTGTCGGTAGGGTGGTAACTAGCCACGGCCGAAGCCTCCCACCAGAACAGACTCGAGCTGGGAATCGAACCAAGGACCTCCAACTTTAAAATGCAACAGCGCACGCGCTGCACCACGGAGGTCGTCGTTTACGCATAGGTAACTAAATTAGCACTCCACAGAACCGCAATGCATCTTCTGGACAAATGCATTGCGCTCATTGTACGATGATTAATGGGTACCTACTTACGTACGACACGACATGTAGTGAAATATGGAACCGCCGTACGTATTCCAATGTAAACAAATTCGACCGACGAGGTCGAAATCCATATGTTAATTATGAATACGCATATATCTCAAAATGATTTATTTCCCAAAAAAGCAAGTGTACCTACGTAAAAATTCCAAGTAACGTTTGTGTAAATAATAAACGGCTACACGGCAAACGGCTCGAAAACGTACATTATTTGTGTTTAATGATGCAGCAAACTCTGGTGCCGAGGGCAGGGCGGGCGGGGCGTTTGCTTATACGTCGGGCCGCTTGTTTACGTTTTTCCTGACCACGTTTCCGACTAAAAATACGTTAGCATCCTGCCGTTTGAGGCTCACGCCATTGGTCAGCGCGAGCGCAGGAAACCGGGGAAGACTTGCGAACCGACCGCCGACCCCCCGCGCCTCCGCACCTCCTCTTATTTTATGTGAAAGTATACGAAAGGCCATACTCGTAAAGCAGCAGAAATAACCCTGGACGCTGGAATCAGCAGACTCGCGGTCAGTCGTGTTGTGCGTCTCAGAGTGCTAACTAGTGACATCAAACATGGTTCTGGACACAGAAGACTGGGTAGGTGAACATTTGAATCCAAAAAAAAATAAAGAATAATTACATTTTTTTTTCAAATATGCGCGGGAATATTCAAACGAGATGTAAAAAAAAAGAATAATTATATTGCGTCTACGAACGGGATATGAACACGTAGAATAAAAAAAAAATAACGCTCCAGAACTACGAAAGTCCATTATTATCGCCTTGTTTGAATTTGGACATAAACCAAAATTTAATAACAACTTTTATGAAAATCTATTAATGCCTTTTTTCTAAACTCAATTTTATTTAAAAAAAAAAAAAAACTTTCACTAACTTTTAAAAAAAATTGAGTTTAGAAGAAAGGTTTGTTGACTGTCGCTAAGACAAGTAGTGTTTGTTTACTCTATGATGGTTAAGCTGCGTTCATGAGTCGGTAGGCCTGAATGTGCCTAATAAAGTACTACCATTGGAGTTTTTATTTAGTTTAGTTAGTGAACAGTATCATATATCTAGATTGCTCTCGGCCAAATTGAAGGGCAGAAGCCAAAATGGCTACCGATGATTAATTTAATTTTTAAAATTAAGCTCAAAAGTATAATTTTTTTTATATTGCCTTTTATTTCTTTCAGAAAAGCACTATAAATATTATAAGCATAGCAGAAAATGGCGATTGCCTACTTTTTGTTTTCCTTGGCAATAAGCTATAAACATTTTTTATAAATCACTTGTTTAATAGATTGGAAAGGGCATACCTCACCCGTGCTATGCCTGGAACAAACCAAATTGTTTATTAAAAAATTACCCATTTGACGTCATTATCATATATTTACTTATTAGTATTTTGTTAGCAACTCTGATCGGGTAACATTATTTCTAAGTATCTACCTACTTATAATAAGCTATACTATATAAAAAAGAAAGAAAATTTATTTTTTCTCATATGGTGTTACACGCAGTACATCTTATTCTAATCAGTAATTTTATGTCTGTCTGTAACACCAACCAGAAAGGGTGTACAGCTCACTTTAAAAGAAGTCAACATATAGCGATGAATAGTATAAGGCTTTTAACAACGTAACAAATTAAACTTCTTAATAAAACATTAATTCATACGATACTGTTAACTTAAATACTAATCGGCACAATGTCCACTTTCATTCTTAACTTATGCAAGCCGTTTTCTTGATAGATTTCACACTGAGATCATAAATCAGTGAAATATATGATACATTGATAGAATACTTACTAGTGAAATATATGATACATTGATAGAATACTTAACATACAGGAGTTACATTTGAAAATTCTCTCTACGATCGTTTTTAATTTCATAGGCATTTCAGGGATAGTTATTCTTATCTGAAAAAAATATAGAATACATAGGAGCTATAAATATATACCAAATGAAATTGGGTTTTTATAATTTCCCATAGTGAAAAACTTAATGCAACAGAAATACTGCAATGTTTCAAGGTTATCCAAATGAATTGCCTTCATAAAGAAACTGTGAAATCTCATAGGAATTTTTTGTGTACTCTGCACGCGGCTCTGATTGCTGTAAAATATTCTGAAGCAACGATTCCGAATGTTTTTCCCACAGTGATTTAATGTTATGTTACTAAACACAGTCGTACATAAATAGTTTTTATAGCAATTGCTGTTAAACTATATTTACGGCTTCTGTTTGAGATTTGGAAATTAGTACGTACCTTCTTAAAATAAATAATCGTACAAGTTTATATTATTGTACAATAAATTCAAACTCTAAAGCGTAGTAACACAATAGTTTTCATAGTATACTTACGTTTTATATAGATATCTTACATTATTCTAGTACCTACTTACTAGGCTTTGAATAATTAAATATGGACGGGTCCAAAATAACAGATCCCTATGGCCCAAGTAGCCTTAGGCACACGTGCGTAAAAATGTAACTAGGTTCGTTGGGGGATCTGAGAGGTAAAGAATGGATCCTAAGGAAATTTCTTCTGCAATGAAATATATAAAGATGAGTATAAGTATCACAATATAAAGCCAAAATATATTTAGAAGATTTCGAGAGTTTATATTTTAAACATTAACTATGTAGTAAACATACCTAAGTTTACGAAAATGTACCGTTGAATAATATTATCGTATACATTAATAAAATAAATGTACGCGTAAAATTGTAATACCAGGCTCATTATATTTACGTTTATCTTTCTTACCTTCACCACGGTAATATATATTACCGTGCCTTCACCATAAATGTCGGCTAAAATTAAAACTTTTGAACCAAGCATTTCAGATTTCATTAATCTGATAACTTTGTACATCTAAATGGCCACTAATAAATTGGTTTGCTTGTAGTGTGGCGGACGCAAAACCAATGATTCTATTTTAGTTTCAATTGCACGTAAAATAAATTTATTACGTCCCAGTAACACTTGCCTGTACGAAAACTCTACTTTATGACCTACATACGTGCTATTTAGTTTTCGTTGTAATTAAACTTTGTATTACCGGTACAATTAATGAACGAACGAGAAAATTTTTAAGGTTTTTTAATAAATTAATATTTTCTGCTTTCCTTTTTTTGATTAGGCTAGGAAAATTTATTTACAATTCCATTTAATAACACCTACTTTTGTAGATCAATGTTTCGCCCCGTGCCAATCTGTCAATCTTACTAACGAAACATACCTGCATTTTTCTTTTAAACATCGCATTAATTGCTATTTCCAGATTAAATTAAATTATTAGTGAACTTTAAAATTATATTGTACTAAGAACTTGGTGATTCTAACTACGAGTTATTACACCAAAAACTAAATCTTCATAGAGGATTTAAATGGCTTTTTACTAAAACGATGAAAACAAAGAGAAAAGATTCTCATTCTTTTCATCGATTTAAAACGAGTTTGATAACGGTATACCTACAATCCAGATGGTTCCATTGTCTCAAGCCAGAATCTGATTCAGGAGAAAGCTAAGAAAATCTTCATAATTAAAGACCGTTTCAAATCAAATAACATATTTCAGGAGAATTGAAGTCAGGTGTTTCATTTTTAAAGTTTGTTTTATAAATTATTGTTATTCCGAGGCCTTAAAGAGAACATGACCTACATACGTAATTAAGGATGAACGTAAAATGAGGTCTGTGTGATAAGTCCCAAATTAACCACATGCCGTTTAACTCACAAAAATCAAACGTAACAAACCAGATGTTTTTCATCAAGTCATAATCATCTATATATTTGCCTGAATATATTCAAACTGTTCTTGGAAATTTTCTGTACTTATTACGCATATTATTTTAAAAAATAAACTGGAGGAAAAATAGAATATAGGTTAGATACGTATAAAGCCCGAACAGAATTTTCTGCCTAACATGGCGGGCTGCCTTTCTGTCTGTACGCACATTATGCTGAAAGTACTTAACGAATTTGAATGCGATATATTTTTATCATGCAATAACTTGCGTCCGGAGAAAGGATGGATTATCGATAATACTCCATAGATCTGTTAGATTCACGTTCCTTTATAAGGATTTAACTTTCATTATAAATAGAATAAATTATATTATCACCATAACCTTCTATCATAACCTTCTCAACCTGAGTGGATACCTGAGTCCTTATATAGTTGTTGTTACTAGTTGTGCAGGTAAAGGGTTGATAATGATGACTAAGGGAAAGGGAATAAATTTATTTTTTTAAATAAAGTAAACAATAGCCGTAAGTAAAAAAATGAAGTAAAAGTTTTCCGTCTATTTTACGTGCTAAGTATATAAATGTAGATTTTGGTGATATCCATTCGTAACCAATTCAACTGCTGAAATTAAATAAATATTATGATGCTGGATAATAAGAATCCTTGAATTATTTAAAAGGATAATACGTTTTTTGCGTCTATTGAGAAAGGTTTTACAGCAAACTAACACTAAAGAACTAGATTAAGCCTATTTTATATAACTCAAGTAACCCAAAAGTTACAGGCTTTAATATGAGCTGGTTTTTAAATAGATAACATTTAAATATAGAGTTTCTCGTACGAATTGTGAATTTGAATTGAACGGTTTTTAACTTTATTTAAATTAAGAGTTGTGACAGACAGGCATACGCATTCACGGGCAAAAAAAATATTTGCAAATGCACCCAAACAATGAAACTTACTGTTTGGTTTTATACATCTATATATATAAAAGCGAAATACCACTGACTGACTGACTGATGATCACGATATCTCAGGAACTATAGAAGGAATGAACTTGAAATTTGGAAGGTAGATTTCTTTTATGAAGTAGAGGTCAGCTAAGAACCGGTTATGAGAAAATCCAACCCTAAAGGGTTGAAATGGGGGTTGGAAGTTTGTATGAAAGTCCTTTATTTTTGAAGTTAGAGACATGAAAGTTGGCTACTATGTTTTTAATTATTAATGATAAAAATCTGTATAATCAATGTTACGAAAATCTACCCCAAGGGGGGTGAAATGGGGGTTGTAAGTTTTCATGAGGATTCTATGTTTTCAAAGTTAGGGACATGAAAATTGGCATTTAGGTAATTTGTTTTAAATAATAAAAACCTGTATACGCAATATTGCAAAAATCCACCCCTAAGGGGTTGAAATGGGGTTTGGAAGTTTGTATGAAAGTCCTATATTTTTGAAGTTAGAGACATGAAAATTGGCAACTAATTTGTTAATTATAAATAATAAATATCTGTATGATCAATGTTACGAAAATCCACCCCAAGGGGGGAGAAATGGGGGTTGGAAGTTTTAATGAGGATTCTATGTTTTCGGAATTAGGGCCATGAAAATTGGCGTATAGGTTATTTGTTTTAAATAATAAAAAACTTTATACGCAATATTCCAAAAATCAACCCCTAAGGGGTTGCAATGGGGTTTGGAAGTTTGTATGAAAGTCCTATATTTTTGAAGTTAGAGACATGAAAATTGGCAACTAATTTGTTAATCATAAATAATAAATATCTGTATGTAATGTTACGAAAATCCACCCCAAGGGGGAGAAGTGGGGGTTGGAAGTTTTAATAAGGATTCTATGTTTTCGAAGTTAGGGACATGAAAATTGGCATATAGGTTATTTGTTTTAAATAATAAAAACCTGTATACGTAATATTACTAAGATCCACCCCTAAGGGGTTGAAATGGGGGTTGGAAGTTTGTATGAAAGTCCTATAAGAAGTTAGAGACATGAAAATGTGCAACTAAGTTGTTAATTATAAATAATAAAGATCTGTATGATCAATTTTACGAAAACACCCCAAAAGGGGTGAAATGGGAGATGGAAGTTTTCATGGGGATTCTAAGTTTTCGAAGTTACAGACTTGAAAATTGGCATTTAGTTTATTTGTTTTAAATAATAAAAACCTGTATACGTAATATTACTAAGATCCACCCCAAACCGGTTGATTATAGAATTACTTTTCAGTATTAATGACATGTAGGTATAAGTTCTTTTGTAAAATAACACTCTGAAATTGGAAACATTAAGAATGAAAAGGAATTTGGAAGTTAGGCCCTGTTTTTGAAATTTAGAAGTTTATACAGGGGGTCCATGTTGTATGAAAATCTTATAGTTTAACTTCTTTGAATCCACTCGAGGTATAATTAGTATAACACGGAAATACTGTGTACTAAAATCCTTACTATCCAGACTAAATGATAGTAATATTATAAATGCGAAAGTGTGTTTGTATGTTGGTTTGTCCTTCAATCACGTAGCAACGGAGCAATGGTACAGAACGGTTACGCTGTGGCAACCAATATGGTTAATACAGCTAATAGACAGTCCGAAAAAAGGAGCAATGGATCGACGTAATTTTTGAAAGTATAGTTAAGGACCTGATTTTTAAAACTAATTCTGACTGAATTTTAAAAACTTATTCCACGCGGACGAAGTCGCGGGCGCCAGCTAGTGTATTTATATAATTGAATGTAAAATTGACGAGTGCAATTTTTTTATCTGTTTCAGGCTGATGAGCTCCCACCAGAACAAATCGCCGGTAAGTAATAACAATAAATCATAGAAAACATAAAAAAATATATTACTTCATAATGTTTACGACAAGGAAAAAATCGCAAGCTCACTGTTGGCGTAAAGCCAAAAACACAATAGAGGACTGACTTCATAAATTTAACAGACACGGTCTTTGCGTAATAAATTCGTTCTTCCGAAATTGTGTGTGGGTTTAATTAATGTTACAAAAATAACTATAAAGACAAATACAATGAGAAATATATTGTAGGTACAAACAAAAAAAAAAATCTTTCTTTGAACTCCGTAAACATATAAATTGTGCAGGGATTCAATTGATTTACAATTTATTGCTTCTAGCGACATATTCTGTTCCTGATAGTTGCCAACGGTCTCGACGAAACTTTTTTTTAGTAACTTGTTACTCAATACAGATTATATAAAACCACTGGTTAGCAACAACAACGGTAAGGAAACCTCCACGCCTGAGAGTTCTCCATAATGTTCTCAAAGGCGTGTGATGTCTGCCAAACCGCACATCGCCAGCGTTGTGCACTATGGCCAAACTCTTTTCATGTTGAGAGGAGACCCGTGCTCCGTATTGAGCCATGTGGGGATCATGATGATGATGATGACCGGTCAGCAACTGCTAAAAAAGTAACAAAGTAGGAACCCCCATTTTGTAACTTTGTAAATTTCGGGTATATAATAACTAAAATATAACATAATAAAAGTTGGTTTTACTCGTACTAAAATTATAGTTCCTTTATGAGTTCTGATCATTTCACTTACAGAAAACTTAAATTTCACAATATAATACAGAAAGTGCAACAGATCCTACAGGGTAATTAGTGAGTTAATATAGATTATCAGTATTATTTTTTTCAAATCAAAATACGACTACATCATCAGCCCATTCCCACAACGCGGCCCAGAAATTCTCTCTCAAGAGGTAGTTTAACGATTATGATCACACGAAAGTTTTTTTATCATATTTTGGTCTTGGCTTGTTACCACGCTACCGGCAAAGACGTGCCACCATCGATGTCGCGCAGTAACCTCTTGTCTGCTTCACCACTTACCATCGGGTGAGATTGCAGTCAAGAGTTAAATTATAGAGAAATCGAAAAAACATAAATTAACGTGCTACTTGCTACGTAATTCTTATAAATACCTTATTCAATTCTTGGCCCAACCCGAGAAGCGACCCCAGGTCATCATGATAGCCAGTATAAAAACGATACAGTTAATTATTACCTAGTTGCCGTATTACAATGAACTCAAATATCGTGGCAATGATTTCTAAAATAAACGAAGTTTGACGTGCGTATGTGTGAAAACATATTCTTTGTTTAAAAAACACAATTTTATCATCATTAATGCGCTGTCAGCGTGATTAGTGAGAAATAGAAAAACACTGAAACTTAATTCCCCCGTCGAAATCTGAAGTGTGAAGAAAGGTAGGTACAGCTGTCGCGTATCCGAGTGACGTACGTACGAGTGTTGTTGCCCTTTTGAAAATAAAAACTTCCAAGCTCGCTTCATTTACGTGGCGAGGGTTCCGTGCGCGGAAATATGTACGCGGCAATGCTCGTTTATCCAAGATACGTACGATGATGATCAACCCATTACCGGCTCACTACAGAGCACGGGTCTACTCTCAATATGAGAAGAGTTGTGCGGATTGGTAGACTTCACACGCCTTTGAAAACATTATGGAGAACTCTCAGGCATGCAGGTATCCTCAAGATGTATTCCTTCACCGATAAAGCAAGTGATATTTTAATTGCTTAAAAACGCACATAACTTATAGAGTTAGAGAGAGGTGCGTGTCCAGGATCAAACTTCTTACCTCTAATTAGGAGGCGGACATCCTAACTAGGCTATCACAGCTTCTTCTTATTGAGATCGGTGTACTTAGTGTCAATCTCTATTTTTCCGCCCTCTTATGACATAGCGTTTTACGTTCCACAGTATCTATTAGTGTTTTTGTGAGGCTAATGTTGAAACATATGAAGCGTGCGTTCCGTTTAATCGGCCAAAACTAGTATTAAAACGAGACAGATTTATGTAGAACTACGTAATTCTACATAGTACACGTTTTATTTAAAATTTGGTTATTCAGCCAGCCAGTAAATTATAATTCTCCACAAACATATCTAATTAGACTGCAGTATTTTTATAACGTCTTTAAAACTCTTCAGTTGGGCAGAAACAACTAGTAACCTTATGAAATAGACTTTTTTGGTGTACATTTCTTTTTTGTAACGTTGGGTCCTATCAAATTGTTTGTTTTTTTTTTATATTTTAACCTTTTTTTTTATTTTTGTAACAAATATTTGCACATTCTGGGTTCGATTCCCGGCTCGAGTCTGATCTGGTGGGAGGCTTCGGCCGTGGCTAGTTACAACCCTACCGTTATTAATCGTTCCGGCACGATGTCGTGTAGAAACCAATTAGCAGTGTTGGTTTACCATACCCCTAACAGGTTAGCCCGCTACCATCTTCCACTACATCATCACTTACCATCAGGTGAGATAGCCGTCAAGGGCTAACTTGTAGTGTAAAAAAATAAATAAATAAAGATTACTCAAAACAACGACTTATTTGTAAACTATTTGTTGTTCTGAAAACCTGCAAATAGCTTAATAGTCACCATTGCTCACAACGTAGTCCTATTTTGGCTTATCCTAACTAATAAGCGCTAAAAAGCCTTACAGTTAAGACACCGACCTCCTTTTCAGTGAACTGAATTCGATCTCCGGCACGCTCCTGTTCTGATTTTACGTGCGTTTTAATTTAAAGGGATTTTTTTTAAATATCACTTTTATATATGATGCCATATATAACATATGACGGAAAACATGAGGTACAAAACGTGAGGTAACCTGGATGCTTGAGAGTTCTCCATGACATGTTCTCAAAGGCGAAGCCTACCAATATGTTCATTTCCGACTTTCGCAAAGTGACGCCGTCTTCTATTCAAACATCCAATCTCATTAAAACGCTTCTTGATTTAACTTAAATGTACTTTGAAAAAAAAAAGCGTTTTTAAATCGTATCTTTACGTAAACTGAAGAGTTGGATACTTCTCTTTTAAAAAGTCAGTTTTTCTTTCTTTTCACTTTGCCAAGAAATGTTGAGCCATATTAAATAAAGAAATCTATATAACCCAAAGAGGATGATTTAAATATTAAAAAAAAAAAATAGTGAAGTTTATCCTTAGATATTACTGAAAACAACTACCAATTGGTGTAGCTAATTAGATAAAGTTCAGACCTACACACATATAAAGGCAAACTTTTTTTATCTATATTATACATATCATATTTCCGTTTGCTTGCTTTACCGATTTCTTCAACCAGCGTGAATGAGTTTTTTAAAGAAGCTTTTCCTAATTTCCGATTGGACGTTTGCAATTTCTTTCCGGAGCCATTAAATCAGTCCCTTCGTTAAGAATCAATTTATCTGCACCAATATCAAATTTCTGATTAAAATTTATAACCTGTTTAGATCTATTCCTAGAAAGGACTTATTTACTGCAAATTTTCGAAGCAATGTAGGTTCAGGCTTGTCTATTTTATTGTTCAATTACTGTACCAATGAATCAACGAGAAAAATGCGCTACAAATTCAATTAATAAAAACAACACACAAAACTTCCGATGAAGTTTTTTTAATTAACATTAATGACTTCCCGCAACAGCACTGATGTTTATTAATAAAAAAATTTGGTGGCCGAAGTACGGGCGTGCCCATCGGGCCGTGGCAACATGCTTGGAATAGCGCCAATGGGCCGTGGCAGTCTTGAAATCCACCGTCATTGTTCAAACCAATAATGTGCTTTTCGGGTAAGTGTACCTACGATTAGTTGCCAGGATACAATGTAAACACGAAGTCTGTTTTTATTTCTATATTTGAAATGGCATCTAAAAGCGTTGGAGGACATATTTTGTGGAGCACAAACAACTTTAAGTACCTACCGTATTTTTTAAACCAACAATCTTCGAATATGAATAACAAAACTTTCCTTTCAACTAGAATCATCATCATCATGATCAACCCATTACCGGCTCACTACGTATGGGTACGGGTTTCCTCTCAATATGAGAAGGGTTTGACCATAGTCCACCACGCTGACCGTGTGCGGATTGGCAGACTTCACACGCCTTTGAGAACATTATGGAGAACTCTCAGGCGTGCAGGTTTCCTCACAATGTTTTCCTTCACCGTTGAAGCAAGTGATATTTTAATTGCTTAAAAACGCACATAACTCCGGAAAGTTAGAGTGCCCGGATTCAACTAGAATGTCTAGAACGATTACCTTCGTGCATTAGAAGATATATATCGTACATCATGCACATAATAATAGATTCAATATATAACGATTGTTTTATTTACTGCAAATAGGATATCTACTTATCATACAAACATAGGATGTGATGCCCAATCACAAGCTGGTTTTGGATATTAATATATAACAAGGGAAGCAAAAAATATTTATATTGTTAAATAATTTGTATTGGAACACGCATTATATAGAATATTATCTCGTTAAGCCATCACATGCAAAAAATCCTGATGCAAATACTGACAGTGGTTTCGTTTTAGTAATTTCATTGAAACCTGTGAGAGAATTTATCTCCTGTCAGATTACATGCTACATCTCCAAACACACGTAATATTTTATGCAAGTACTGGATTTAATCTTAAACTATGTGTTAATGTATCATAATTCATACCTCTTCAATTGCGTTGGAGCCAAATGTGTAAATTGCCACTCAATCAAAATGCACTGATATTGGTAAAGCACTTAATGATTACAAAGGTGATTTATTTTTACTGAATTTACAGTAACTTTCAATTCGACCGGATTCAATGTTAAAATTGAAAATAGTTATTTGGTTCAAGTTTTTGTAACTTCTAGAACATAAGTTACTACTTAGACGCTACAATAATAGGACAAAATTAAAATTAAATTAAAAACCATATCTTAATAAAAAAAAGCGGTGATAGCCTAGTGGTTAGGGCGTCAGCCTCCTAATCAGAGGACGGCGTTTCGAATCCGGGCACGCACCTATAACTTTCCGGAGTTATGTGCATTTTAAAGAATTAAATTATCACTTGCTTCAACGGTGAAGGAAAACATCGTGAGAAACCTGCACGCCTGAGAGTTCTCCATAATGTTCTCAAAGGCGTGTGAAGTCTGCCAATCCGCACACGGCCAGCGTGGTGGACTATGGCCAAACCCTTCTCATATTGAGAGGAGACCCGTGCTCTGTAGTGAGCCGGTAATGGGTTGTTCATGATGATGATGATGATGAACTTAATAATTGTCATACATTAGAAAGGACGAAGCAGTCATAAACGTGATTGACTACATTTGGCTTTCGACTTTTGGCTCTGAAATCGAACCGCATGACGTCACGTCAAACGGCATAACGCTGTTATGCCAAAATTCTCTACCACTACAGAATACTTCATTTTTATAATATTACTCCATATTTTCTTAATTGATGTTTCTTAATTATAAATTCTAATATAATATCACACTTTTAATAATTACCGAGTGCCCCATTACAACGGCCAACCTATTTTTTCTTTGTATTGTGTTTTAAAAGACGCGTTTCGTTAAAATAATATTTATATATATTTACGTAACTCAGGGCACTGATTTAGCAGCTTATCTTTCGTTTTAGCAGCTGTTCTGTGATAATTTACCAACTAAACAGTTTTAAAAACACATTTTTTTACTATCGTCGCGCTGTTAATTTTAATCAAGATATCTTGGCAGATGTTTCAAAGACCCACGATGTGCTTTATTGCTATTTTTCTTAGATTTTAGCTGTTTATTAATTATCTACCCACAATCTTTTCGTGCTCTTTTGAAATGAAAACAATCTGCGTCAACTTTTCTATGATGCATTTCAGCGTTATCTAAAAGTTGAGTCATCGTAATATGAACCTCGTCGAGAAATGAAAACACGTTAATTTCATGAATTTTGTGTAAATTCTTTCTCTTTTGCCACAATATGTCTCTTACTCTAAAGATTTTGAGTCGGGTAGCTGAACTTTTAGTATGAAAACTTGCAAAGGCACCTTTACGACTATGCATACATTAATGTCATAAAAAACCGTTAATAATAGCTGGGTTATTTTTGAGCAAAGAATCAGTCTGGAAACGCAACCATCCTTTTTGCCACCATTTCAAAATTTTAAGTTATTTTCAAGTTTTATTGTAATATTTTAAATATTGAGATGTTTAGAAAAAATATATATGTAGGATTACAGTAGAAAGTCTTTATGAATAGAGTAGTAATAATTAGTTTACTTATCTTTTTTTTATATACATTACAACGGCCCTCGACGGCAATCTCACCTGGTGATACAGTCTAGGATGGTAGCGGGCTAACGTGTATGGTTAAACCACACTCCTAATTGGTTTCTACACGACATCATGCCGGAAAGCTAAATCGCTTTGCGCCACGTCTTTGTCTGTAGGGTGGTAACTAGCCACGGCCGAAGCCTCCCACCAGACAAGTATGCCTAGCCCATATGTACCTAAGTACAATTATAGTACAATATCTGTATATATAGCATTGCATTATATAGCATTATGATATAGACTAACGCCTACGTCATTTAATACGTATCAGCTGTTTAAAATTTGAAAAACGAGTTCACCGATTTGTCTTTCATCTCCGTCGTTATAACTTTGGTGGAGTTTATTTCTGGGAACTACATTTCGATTATTTTATATTTACGTAACATGACGCACGCTCTCGCACAGCACGGGCAGGCAAATTGCTACGAAATTTTATTACATTGCCGCCGTCATTGGCTAGCACACAATTATTATAAGCTGTCGTGTAAAATAACTCGTGTTTCGTATTCATTTTAAATTCCCTTTTAATGTCATAAGTGGGACGCGGGTTTCTTAAACTTTTGTAATTTATTCCGTCAGCTTTGCCAGCGGGGCATGTAAAATGGATACGCGTTTCTGCAGATGGTAGGCGTTTGTTTAATGCGAGCAATGCGTCAAGTTGTCTGATGATAATTTACTACTAGTAAAACAAACAATCCGATTTAGGAAGGTTTAATTCCATTATATATTGCAAAGCTGTGATAGCCTAGTGGTTAGGACGTCCGCCTCCTAATCAGAAGTCGGGTGTTCGAATACCTCTAACTAGAGGTGCGTGCCCGTTAATTAAAAACGTTAAAATTGAAAATAGTTGTTTGGTTCAAGGCAGTGGTTTTTTCTAACTTCTAGAACATAAGTCTGTTAGTTCTAGAGTAGAGTTCTAGAACATAAGTAGCGTCTGAATAGTATTCAGACGCTACAATAATACTAAATTAAAATTAAATTAAAAACCATAACTTAATAATAAAAGCGGTCCTAATCAGAGGTCAGCGGTTCGAATCCGGGCACGCACCTATAACTATACGGAGTTATGTGCGTTTTTAATTAATTAAAATATCACTTGCTTCAACGGTGAAGGAAAACATCGTGAGGAAACCTGCATGCCTGAGAGTTCTTCATAATGTTCTCAAAAAAGTCTGCCAATCTGCACATGGCCAGCGTGGTGGACTATGGCCAAACCCTTCTCATATTGGGAGGAGACCGGCGCTCTGTAGTGAGCCGGCAATGGGTTGATTATGATGAATTGCATAAAAGAGAAAAGATTTGTGGCGTTCATACGTCTTTAATCAATTAGTGCCTAAAACACCAATGACGCATGTGGCTAAGCTATGAGTAGCTCACAAACACTCAACGGGTTATGGAGAGGGCTATGCTCGGTATTACGGTATTGCTACGAGTATGTACTGTAATTACTTTTTAGAAACTGACTTAACAAGTTACCAAGCCAAAGTCGCAATGGACAAAACTTCATAGCGTATAGCTAAAAGGATTAGTGAACGTAGGGAATCAACGGTTTTGGAGTTTTGGTGATGATGGTGATGAGTGTAAGAGATGAAACTCTTGAGGGAATCAATGAATCGGCTTTTGCAACTGCCTGTAGTAGTGATTTGGCTTAACGATACTTAATACATGGGCCCTTACCACGTTTTAAATAGGACTTTTCTTCACAAAATGTGCGTGCTAGTATTTTTTTTTTAATTCATCGAAATTATCTACCAAAATATATTTCTATCGTGAGCAACGATAGAAAAAGTATTTTAGACTTGCGATAAAATATAAATTAAACGTGAAATTAGCTTTAATAATTTCCGAATGGAATTTTAAGTTGTGGTTTTCTTTAAAAAATGTGCACGCTGGTTATTTTTTAATCTATTGAATTGTTCTGACTTAATATATTTCTATCATAATCATAGGTATCTAGAAACAATATTTCAGCCTTACGATAAAACATGAGTTAGTTATTAAAACATTCAACAAGAAATTAGTTTATACTTACCGAAAATTGAGTAGTGATTTTCTTACAAAATGTGCGTGCTAGTTATTTTTTTAATCTATTGAATGTTTCTCCCATAATATATTTTTATCATGAGCATAGGCATATGAATACAACACTTTAGTCGTGCGATAAAATATAAATTCAACAAGGAATTAGTTTAAATTCTTACCGAAAGGTTGAGATGTGATTTTCTTAAAAAATGTGACTGCTAATTATTTTTTTGTCTATTGAATGTTTCTACCATTATATATTTAGACTTGCGATAAAATGTAAATTCAACAAAGAATTGGTTCAAATTCTTGCCTAATGGTATTTTAAGTAGTGATTTTCTTTTAAAAATGTGCGTTTCTTATAGCACGCACTGGGTCACGCCGGCGGCGCGATGCACTACACAGCTGCACCAAAATAGCTGCATTGCACAACATATTCGCACTGCATCTAGGAGCATTGAACTGTTGTCCTAATCTCGCCGCAGCCGCTCCTACGATCAGTGCGTCTGTTCTAATTACTAGTGAAACACAGGAAAAGGGATAGTTCGTTTTACTTGGGCATTTAATTTGCAGAAAACACGCATTTAGTACTGCATTAAAATTTGTCCGTGCCATGAGTGGGCTCAACGTTGAGGGTATGAAGTGTAAAGAGACAAAATTTTAAAATTACCATAGCCATTTATTACATAACTGGTCCGCAGAGTAAACTGATTTGTTTCTGCTTGTTCCAGTCCTCCGCAAAGCGTTCGATGGCTTCGACCACAACCGCTCAGGCAGTATCCCATGTGACTTCGTCGCTGACATTCTTCGAATGATGGGTCAGCCCTTCAACAAGAAGATCTTAGAAGAACTCATCGAGGAAGTAGACGCTGACAGTAAGTACCACAAATATATCAAAATATTTTCTTCGTCAAACGATAGCAATAAAAATGTAAAAGCGTTTTTTTTTATCTAATCACTTCAATTACAACATAATAATATTTCAGAATCCGGTCGTTTGGAATTCCCTGAATTCGTCACTCTTGCTGCCAAGTTTATCGTTGAAGAAGACGCTGAGGCTATGCAAAAAGAACTCAGAGAAGCCTTTAGATTATACGATAAAGAAGGTGAGATAAGTTAAAGAATCCCATTTCTTTTTTTATCATAGTTTATATATATATATCTTATTAAATTCTGATTCTTGGAATAGCCTGCGAATCTTAAAAGAAACAACGAAACTATTGATAATTCTACGGATATAGTAAGATTTGTATGTACTCAATAAAAGGCATAGTATAAAGAACCTGCTTCAATATGCAATATAGTTCTCAATTCAATACACTTTATGTAACTTGAATGATTTAGGAACTATACAGAAGATGCATATGTGTTTTGAAAAATATTTAACCTAAAGTATCTTATATGGCTAATAGGATTTTCGTTGTATCTCGGAAACTTACTCCATTTACATACAATAGTCACGGTTTCTCCGCTCACGGTTTTCTATTGTTACAGGCAATGGTTACATTCCTACGTCAAGCTTGCGCGAAATTCTCCGTGAGCTGGACGAGCAACTTACGGATGACGAGCTCGATGGCATTATCCAGGAAATTGACACAGATGGCAGCGGAACAGTAGACTTCGATGGTAAGCTTATGTTTCATACATTTTGCCCGGTGGGGGGCTTTGGCCGTGGCTAGTTCGCCAAGTGATTTAGCGTTGTGGAACGATGTCGCCTAGAAACCAATTAGGAGTGTGAGTTTACCATAGCCCTAACAGGTTAGCCCGCTACTATCCTAGACTGCATCACTTCACAACAACGGTTATCACCTTACCACCAGGTGATAGCCGTCAAGGGCTAACTTGTGGTATTTAAAAATATAAAAAAAAAAACATTATTTATATAATATTTAATATAATACAATCTAGGTACGAAACTCACTATTTTTAATATCTACTTAATCAAAGACTTCCTACGTATGTAAAACATTACTCATTCAATTATTTTAATGAATCAAACCTGAAGATGATTCATATTACAATAAAGCGTTATGAATATTGATAAAGATTCATGGATTCATCTATCACTAGA
Source organism: Lasiommata megera (assembly GCA_928268935.1). Taxonomy (NCBI): domain Eukaryota; kingdom Metazoa; phylum Arthropoda; class Insecta; order Lepidoptera; family Nymphalidae; genus Lasiommata; species Lasiommata megera. Next base: position 11,675,817 of record OV743312.1, read on the forward strand.
AATGTGCTCTAGATAATAATTTAATTCAAACTAGAAGCAGAAAACGTCGGCGTGCATTTTATTCAAGTATAAATATATGTGTTTTTTGTAAAATATGTATTGAATATGGATTTACCGGATTAAAATGATATTCTGCAAGACGCTGCAAAAATAACGTTAATAAGCTTTATCTTAGATGACTAATCAGTGACGAACTGAAGTTTTTAGGAGATTGTTTCATCATATTTCATATATTGACTGACAATAGATGAACCAGCAAAAATAAAGAACTATATCATTCCTGAAAATACTCATGATGACGATGATAATAATTATAATTTATTAGTTTACTAGAACTGTTTAGAGCTATGTAAAATCACGAACCTATGTCTTACTACTTAGCAATAAATCGTACACAATAGATACGTAATGGTTGCACGCTTGTAAGCTCATTAAAAGCTATTTGGACTATTGGTGGATACTAATACCCTTCTGATGATAGATTTTTCTTTTCAGAGTTCATGGAGATGATGACTGGAGAATAAATATACTTATCTCAACGTTTTTTGTACTTTAATAAATTTAAGGTTATTTATACTTCATACACTTTGGTACTTCAACCTTTCGAGCCTCGGAATTATTGAACAAAAAATCATACACTTAAAAATATGTAAACTACAAAATATTCGTAAATGTATGTAATTGTACAAAATAATCCCTTGTTCTCGTATAATTGATGTGTGTGGCTGAGTAATGTTTATATTATCTACTTTATTAATAAATCTTTTACAATATTTGGCATTTAATTGTAAATCCTCGATTTCCAACATTTCTGCATGAATTTCAGGATTTGTACCCAATTCAGTAGTTCAGTAGATAAAAGCATAATAAAAGCATTGAAGATTTTGAATCTTCATGGCCAATCTCGGATGCGACACAAAGGCGAATATTCTGGATTTTAACGGGTTATAGCGACTTGTGAAATAGGACACTTAAAATAAAATTTACGTCCGAAGATATTATTGTAGAGAGATTCTGTGAGATAAAAATAATAAATTCACTGTTTTAAACCGGACGCCAAATTGTCCTAGATAATTTTGATGGCATAAAATACAGAAGTTTGGCCCACCGCCAGACGCAAGTAATGGGTCTATTTAAAATTCTATCCCGCTGTTAATAATACCTACCTAAATCTCTGCCTACAATATTTCTTTTTCGATACCGTTTGATATAAAATAAAACAAACTATGAATATTACATATTTATTATTTAGGTAATTCTTTGATCGTCGAATAGTTTCACTGTTGACATACAAAGTGTCGAAAATTATACTATAATACAATAATCATTTAGGCACAAGTGACAAGACTGTAATCAAGAAAACGTCGTAAATCAAAACCATATGTTCTTGTGAAAAAATATATAGTTGTATAATAACTATATATTTCATAAACACTGAAGTGTAAAAAGAAGTAAAAACTCACAATACTTAAACGTAGACGTATCTAGTGTTATTTTATCATATAATTCATATACATGCTGTAACCAATATACGCCGTAAGTCCGTCTGTGTGATCCTTATACACTTTGGCATTAAATATGCAATTTGGTCAGCTTAAAGTAGAATGTTGATAGCTTATATTTAGGCTTTTAAAAATCTAGGACCATCTCCTGTTTACAGCCTTGACAAGTGATGCATTTAAAACATAAAACTTAAATAAATAGATGTAATATCGTAAATACGCGTGGAACAGAATTAGTCTTATATATAAACATTTGATTAATAGTAATATGATATATTTTTTCTTGCATAATACGTCATGTCTATAGTCAACTCGGCAGTTGTCTATTCTTTTTCTTTATAAAGTAGGTACCACAAGATCAACAAACAATAAGAGCAAACAGAAAAAAATACTTTTGATTAAACGCTGCTGTAGAATTACTATGTAGAATTACTCAACTAGAAGTACCTAGTATGAAAAAATGTATGTTTACTGTCTACGTCAAAAGGTCAGATCCTATTATTTCCTACGTATTGATAGTTGCGAAATCGTCAGTCAGTTTTTCATAGGATTTTGCTGTATGAATAACGCTAGGCAACGCATCTTAGGGATACAAAGGACAACAATTTAAGTCAACCCATCGTATTTCGACACTATAGAAGTTGATATCAGATAATATAAAAAGATAAGGTTAATTTAATTAATAAGGATCCGCAAATTCAAAACTTAATAATTATATGAAACAGCCAACTACCGAATTTCTTATGACAATTCTTTTTTTGCCTTTTATTCTTAGTAACATTCGTTATATTATATAATATTGAATAAAGTTTTTAAATTTTATTTTATATAATTATTATAAGATTTATTTATTATTGAAATATTATATGGGTATGTAGATATACCAGAGAGCGATAAAATATAAAGCATTGATATTTATAAAAACGTTCGCGTGAAATAATACAAGATTACTTATGTCATATATCAAATATATTATTAATATGGCATTACACTTTTGACAAGGTTTGCATTATCTTATAATAACATAATTCAATCTCAAATAACTTACTTAAAAGCCTACATAAAACGTAGACTTGTAAAATAATCAAAAGAAATTATTTTAAGGGAATGCAAATAAAAGAGAGAAGATAGCAGGAGATTTAAAAAAAAATATATAGGTACAGACAGCATTAGATAAAAATGATATAAATATCGTATTTCAAATTAATGCCATGGATATTCGATGGTCTAAAATTATTTGGAGCAGCCCAAATAATTAATACTCCAGAAAAAAAACTAAATCATTCTCAGAATAAAGTAACCCTATTGTTTTGAAATATAATTCTATTTATCAATAATGGTCGCTAAGTTTTGTCATGTATGACGTTTGTTTCTGTCAACTATCTGCCCACAAGATCCGCTCAAATCTGCCATAGCTGAACGTGTCACATGTCATTTGTCAAATTTTCTCTGAAGGATCGCGCTACATCTGTCATTTGTATAAATAAAAATAAATCTATGAATGTGATGCTAAGCGCAAAAATCAAGGATGGCTCCGTAGTCGGAGGATTCACCATTTTTTTTCAATCGTTAATGTGGTTTTTAAAAAGAAAACTTCATTCCAAGCGCATTATTTCGAGGCAATAGCAAAGTTTTAATCAATATCAAATAATGCATTTTAGATGGGAATAACATTAAAGTTTAATTATTTGGATGTTTTCAATATAATTCCCGCATTTTTACCTTTTTTGACCATCTTCTTTATCCATTATACATAATAAAACAAACAGTGTTGTTAATGTATTTAAAAAATTGTTAATTTTTAAAAATTTATTTTTTCATGGCATTCTATTTTATCTGTATACTACAGTTTTTCTGTATAATTATATTATTATAGCCATCTTTTATGTAGTTATATATTATAGACTGATTAGTGTAGAGTTGGAAGTAAATTTATTGACTATCATAAAGTGAAATCAATTGTCCTTCTTTACAATCGATCGTGCCGAAACAGATTTTTTTGAACGACGACATAAGCCAAGATTCAAGATGTGTCCACAGCAGATCTATATAGCGTCTTCTTAGTCATATAAACTGTTAGCATGTAGAGTAATTATTTGTGGCGCACATGTGTGAATACACCGCATAAGTTTTCATTAATATAAAACAACTTGCGACCGCACTCAATGAAGAAAACATATTCAGCATGATCAAATTCAATATTAAAATTCATTGGTAACGCATTTTAAAACTAAAATTTAATCGATTCTTATAATAACATAGTATATCTAATTATAAAATTATAATTACACATATGTGTAGTGGAATAGATCAAAATAATATGTACAGTCATAAATTAATCATTTGTTAATATTAGGATAACGCCGAACGATTAAGTAGCCAGACTTGGGGCGTGCTGCGTTAATATTATTTTTTCTTTCACTACGAAGCCTTTAGATGCTAAACCATAGACCCGCGAGACGTAAGCATTCCGTCAAACAGCTATTGGGACCCTTCATTCCAAAGTGTATATAAAATTTACAAAGTTTTAAACACATAGTAAGTATAAGTAACTATAATCTTTTAGCTTCTTGGCTTCGGCTAGAACTAAGATTTTGTAAACTATCTACAGATGAGATCTCAATTTGAACTATGTTATTCAAACGTCTCCTGTCTGAAGTCATATTATATCCAAAGACAATTAGTATCACATTTTGTTGAAAAGTAAAACAATACATGCGTCAATGTTGTTTTTACCTTATGGCCACTGGTAGTGTTTTAAGCTGTAAGTGGATTGTTTACAGGAAGTGCAGTTAGAGTCGTGAGTCGACAACAAACGTCACATAAAAGTTTGCGGTAATCTGTCACATTTGATGGATTTGCAAATTATGACGTCAATTAAAATAAAATAGACGGATTAAGGGTAACTTTTATGTAGCGCTTAAACATGAAAACTAGTTCATATATTATATATTTTTTTCAAATTACCTGCACTTACTACTTACTTATATTCTTACTACCTTCTGCATTTTATTAAATTTTAGTCTAAAGTGTAGGTATTGTAATAAATAGTGGTTTAAAAAAAATATCAATACTTTTTACAAAAACCTACGTTAATTAATTTTTCGGCAGTGTTAACGAGTAACGGAACTATATAGTTGATCTTTATCGAAATTCTTTTCAATAAGTATGTGCTCAATTTCAGTATATTATCGATGTGTAAAAGTTTCATTCAAACAGAAAGTTTGTAGGAATAAATCCCATTTCTGAATAATTAACCTGAACTCAAAATTATTCCAAATAAATGTTCCTTTACCATTAAGAGCTTAGGGAGGAAACGAAATAAGAGCACAAAGAAGCACTAATTCTCACACTCATAAATATTTGGTCATAGTTTTTAAGACTAGACTAAGTGTTCATTTTATCGATTCGAGAACTATTAAGTACAATTAATATACAGTTTTATTGAAAAATTATGATTGTTGCTTAGTCCAGTCTAACAGAACCATATACATTTCTATTCAACTATTTAATGTTCACAAATCAGTAAAAAAAATGTACCTTAATATGGGAATGATTAGGTATATATTCATTTAAATATAGAAGCTGGTCATTTGGCGAGGTACTATATACGTACAGGTGGTGTACATCGTAATATATAACAGCTTGTTTACCTAACTATAAGTAGATTAAATGAATACTGTTTATGTAAATAGATCTTCGTTCCTAAAGCGCCGCGCCTCAAAGGTGCAACCCACGTACAATACAATATCGATCCCATTCCGATTACATACTGAAACAAATAGAAGACATTTATTAATATCATTCTTAATTATCTTTTAAACTATTTATGAAAATAGAAATGCGAAGAGAAATGTTGAATATAAGAGTAACAATTGTCGTTAAGTAGCGATCTCTACTAGGCAGTTTTAGAATTAGAACAGCTTGAGACAGACAACGAGGGCAAACGAAGAGAAGAACGAGAGGCGATGAAAAAATATTATAAGCGTAAAACTAGATTTTGTGATAGGTATACCTACTATAATAGAATAAAGAATTTGTCATGTTTTGTCAGTCGGAATGTTACAACTGTAATTACCACCATACCGACAAAAGCGTCTGACCAAGTGATTCAGCGTTCTGACACGTTGTCGCTTGGAAACCAATTACGAGTTTAGGTTTAACATACCCCTAACAGGTTAGCCCGCTACCATCTTAGACTGCATTATCACCAAGAAATATACTAGCCCTCAAGTTGTATATAAAAAAAAACGGTGGGCATTCTCTTGATATTGTAACCAGCAATTCGTAACAGCGCATTTTAACCATCCTCAACCGGTACATGTAACACAGCTGGACACCTTCATCCAATGGAGCCGAGGGGTGGGTGGGCGCTCTTATTTTCTCATTTATATATCTGTTATAAATCTTTACAAGTTCTAAGGGAAGAAAATCCAGACCAAAAACAGCTAACGTGACTACGCTAATTCAGGTACTGAGATTTATTGGCTTTACCAGAACCAAACCGATCGAGAACCCAATGTTGGTTCAAACGCGATCTGACAACATCTGGTGATGGTGTAACTTATTAGAGCCCCTATTGTTACTAATTAAGCCACGAAATTTTACTTTCTATTCCATAGAATTACGTAAATTTGACTATTTTGTATGGAGTTGTCAAGAGTTTCATCCATATCTGGTTTCATTCAAAATAAAACTTACATTATGACCTTATCTCATCTTGGTAAACGTGTAACATTATTAGAAGAACTCCAAAACTAATTCTTCATCAGCACAGTCCTGAACCCCGTAAGGCAGCGAATTCTCGACATTTTCTTTTTAGTGGTCTATAAAACGGTTATCACATCCGATAACAATTGTAAAGCACACCAATCCGCACAGAATCTGTACTCTAAAGTAGTAAATTAATAAGTTTAAGATGATGATGTTTAAAAATATCAAATAAGACATACCTCACATTGCCACTCTGGCATGATTGACTAGTAATTTTGTTTCCGCAAGTGAATTAGTGCAAAATTGGAGGTGGAGGTCGGGAACGGCTGTTATTCCGCTTCGGTAGTGCACCAATGTTCAACAGGCTGGTATCCTTGGCGGTGGCGGCGCGTCCGAATCCTTTACGGCCTCCTCGATTGAGCCACTGCGGTGGTGGGCCCTCACACCAGGCTGCGTGAATCCAATTAAGAGGCTCTGCTCCAACACGGGCACACTCCCTTGCGTATGCTCTATAAGCAGCGCAGTGGCATCGATACCCTGTACAACTACAAGCATCCAGAAGACACGCCTCTTTATAATTATGCGGGTTAACTTTGGCTCCACATTCAGAAAAGGCCTTATGATGATCGAACACACGGCACAACCTTCTGACTTTGGTGAGTTTCGATTGTCGACATCGTGAGATCCCACCAGGCCTCTCCTGCCTCCGAGTGCAAGCGCGGTGCCCTCCAACCCGCCACGATGATCCGAACCTCCAAGTGTCGTTTAAAAGTCTACCATCACGTGTTCTCATATCGTCCCTTGCCACCGAATTGAAATTTCCACATAAACCACACAACTTGCCTTTGTAAGAACTGGATACGGTCACTTCCAAAAATCCATCGCCGTCCCATAACATTTGAACCCCTATTTCGGCTTTCAATATAACAGATCCGTTACTTCGGCTGATATCAGCCACTCCTTTTATGTTGTACGGAAGTGCGATCCTTTGTCCGTTAACTTTAATACGCATTTTTTTCCCCATGTTTATTTTGGTAGAGCCGATGCGGAGCGTTGCTGTACGTGTCCACGAGGAATGCGAAGTATTCCGAGCGTCATTCGATATTCTTATCGAAAATGTGTGATTTTTGCAATCGGACACCAATTGATACTTGCAAGAACCTTGGAAGCTATAAAACTTCCCGTCGAAAGTTTTGTAGTGTGGATCCCCAAAAACTGTGCAAATCCCATCAATGTCAACGCATTTCGGACAGCATTGTCCGGGCAATTGTCGTAATGTCTGATCTGGTGGGCAGCTCAGCGTCTTGCACCGCTCCATCGCACATCGCGGTTCTCCGCCGTGACATTCACAAGATTTACACGCATCTAGTTGCCACGTTTCTCCATCCTGGAAGTAGATTAAACAAAGTTCATTTATAACAGACTATTAAGGTTGCTTTAATATGTTCTTTGTTTTACATGTTGTTTGTGTTGTGCGTTTTTAAAAATTTAAAATATTACTTGCTTCAACGGTGAAGGAAAACATCACGAGGAAACCTGCATGCCTGAGAGTTCTCCATCATGTTCTCAAAGGCGTGTGAAGTCTGCCAATCCACACATGCCCAGCGTGGTGGACTATGGCCAAACCTTTCTCATATTGAGAGGAGATCCGTGCTCTGTAGTGAGCCGGTAATGGGTTGATCATGATGATGATGATGAATATGTTCACAAGAATAGCATAGATACTCACTTGATAAGTTTTACCAGCTATGACACAAGCCGCCTTGGCTTCCTCGATTTGTGGGCATTCTGGGCAACATTTACCAGGAGGAGGGGGCAACGCTCTAGCTCCGCAGGTCAACACAGGGCATGTGTGCCGCGTGCACACAGCTGTGCCGTTCATACACCTGCAATCGGTGCATGGATCCACCCGAAACGCACTCACATGTGCGTGATATTCCTTGCCAATTATGCACGGTTTCGGTAGCGAATACCCTGAAACTGAAAATTTTAGAAATTATTTTCTATACATCTTCAAAGTAGTAGATAGATAGATAAACTCTTTATTGCGCACTACAAACTTGAATTAAAAAAAAAGAACTTAATGTAGTACTTAATTTCGATCAAGATTAGATGTGACGGCCTCCGTGGCGCAGTGCGTGCGCTATCGCATTATAAAGTTGGAGGTCCTGTGTTCTGTTCACGGCTGGAGTCTGGTCTGGTGGGAGGCTTCTACTGTGCCTAGTAACCACTCTACGGACAGAGACGTATCGCCAAGCGATTTAGCGTTCTGGCACGATGTCGCGTAGAAACCAATTACGAGTTCACACTCGTATGGGTATGGTAAACGTGGGTTTACCATACCCCTAAAAGATGAGCCCGCTACCATCCTAGCCTTCATCATCACTTACCACTAGGTGAGATAACCGTCAAGGGCTAACTTGTAATGTTATAATAAAAAGAGTATTTAATTTTCTTTCGTATAAATTTACCTTGCAGTCAAGTGGTTTCTATATTATAATGAAGAGAATATTGAACATGATATTTACTTGGAAGTATTTTATCAGCTGTGGGATGTGAACATCTTGGACAGCATTCTCCAGGAGGCGTGTATTGCTGAGAAACAGCGCAAGGCAGCACCGGGCAGGCGCGTTTGGTGCACGACAACGCCCCGCGCACACACCGACACGACAAACAGGGCTCTTCTGATATACGGACATCTCGGCCTTCCCAGACACGCTGGCCATTGATGATGCATTCTGAAAAATAATTGAAACACTATGTAATACTAAGACTTACACCCAAAAGTCAAACATGTCTGTATTTAAAGATTTTTTTTTTCGGACTGTCTATTACTGTATTAGCTGTACTAACCCCCCATTGGTTGCCACAGCGTAGCCAGGCTGTTTGCCGAGCTTCGGAAAGAAGCTCTGCCAGAAGAAATTTTTAGCCCTAGGGCTCTAAGAAACCAAGGGAACGACTGGCTTAGGGAGCCTCCTTTGAGGCCGAACCTCGGCTTGGCGACGTTTGGGATAACGAGGGGGTCGGACGGTGAGAGGTCCGTACATCTCCGAGGCCGTGGATGGAGCTTACGTCTACTTACAACTAAAGCTACGAGGGTTCCAATTGCTTTCAGGTATAATAAGAAGTAGAATTAGGTGAGAACTAAAAATTGGTTTAAGAAGTAAAAACTAAGCATTGCTATTAGTATAGTTCCCTAATAAAAAAATACTTCAGGATTCCTTTATTACACCACATTCACGAATTTGACCATCAAAGTCCCAATGAACCCAAGCAAATAAATGCTCGCAACATTCTAAAAAGAATGGCCATAAAACCGTGGATTTACGCATTTCTGAGAAACTTCGCTCGGAATTCTTAATTGTTTTATAATAAAGGCACAAAATAAAGGAGGAGATCAAGTCTGCCCATTGTCTGGGGAGATCGAATGCGATAAAACGCAATGTCCATCAATTATTGCGATCGGGTAATGAATCAATCAGTTCTTAGCGGACTAACAGAAGACGAGCCACACACGACGCGCTCACTCCAACACGACTGCCTGATCACGCTTTGCAATGACTACAAATACACGTTGCATATTAAGTAAGCACATTTTAAAGCACAAAAGGTACTGCAACATGTTCACATACCGCATTTCGACCGCAAAACTAACATGTACGAGTATGTTGGTAAGAAGGTATTCATTAATATACTTGAATTGCAATCAAAAAGCTTTTATGGTAGGCAAGTTGTTCTGAAGCATTCAAAAGTGTGTTTGTATAAAAGGCAAGTCACACATAATCATCAACGATAAACAATATTTCTCAGACGGAACACTAGCAATCACAACTAAATATTATAAGTCAAAACCATGATTGTTGGATAATTTTTTTTTTTTATTCTATGTTCAAATTGTTATTAAAGTTTCTTTGAGGATGGCTAACATTATAACTATATGTTTGTGTATAGTTTGCAGTACATCTAAAATATATAACTATAGAAAATTATATTCTTAACTAAACAGTTACACGCACGGTAAAGGTTTAAATCATGTTTTTGATTATTGAAAAAAATATTAAATCAAAATTACCAATTTTATTTCGACAGACAGTTTCTGCCCGGAACTTCAAACAGTCCATTTATCTATTGATTTACTACCACAGTTTAAAGCTAAAACACGAGGAACTGAGTAAGCATATTAAGGCATTAAGCAGTGTACTAAGCATATTAATTATAATAATATAATTATAACTATTATTTAAAATTATATACATCATGATCAACCCATTCTCGGATCACTACAGAGCACGGGTTTCCTCTCAATATGAGAAGAGTTTGGCAGACTTCACACGCCTTTGAGAACATTATGGAGAATTCTCAGGCATGCAGGTTTCCTCGCGATGTTTTCCTTAACCGTTGAAGCAAATGATATTTAAATTGCTTGAAAACGCACATAACTCCGAAAAATTATAGGTGCGTGCCCGGGTTCGAACCTCCGATTAGAAGGCTGACGTCCTTACCACTAGGCTATCACAGGTTATATACAAATATGTATTTTTTAAATAATACTGCTTTAAGTAATAACAGTATATAATTAAAAGCATACGCGTTTATAATGTTATTGTAATCCTTATACTTTTTTAGACCGCCAGTCGCCAGGCATAAAGTCTGTAGTTTGTATGCGACTTAATGAAACACGATGGTCGTTACCCTTTATGTGTGTTCAAACTGAATAGTCATACGCTCAAGATGTGCTGCGTTCGCAGCCCGCCTCGGTGCATAATGCAATTGTGACAATAAAGGCACTTAAGACAGCAGAGTGAAATAAAAGCGCGTAAAACAATCCGAGTCTCTCGACGTATAAATAAATACACAATTCAATATACGTCGCTCAACCGTATTAAAGATTCAAAGCTTTATGTTGGGAATTATTTACCTCACGTATATATTACTTGTTAATGGAGAAACCGAAATCATGAATGGAACTAAAATCCAATATTTTTTTTGTCCGCACTCCGTACGCGATTGCAATTTAAAAGACACAGCAGTTAATTGGACACGATGTGCACCCATAAATGAAATGACAATTGACTGGTTATGCAACTCATGATGGAGAGATGCCGGCGGTAAAAAAAAATACAATGTCCGAGCTTATGGCGTCGTTTTAGTGTAGTTATGTAACGTCCATAAAATATTCATTACACGCCACATGCGTATATCACGGGATAATTATTTTAATTTCTCGACCCGTCGTCGCAGACATGGCCAATAATAACGATAGCATTTGGAACGTTGAAAGAATTCAGATGAGTAACCTTTTGTTTGTAAGGAAATAAAAAAAAGGTTTGTAGAGCTTTACAATTTCCAACAATGACACAAAATGAATACGAACGTACAGTCCTCAAGCTGTGGTCGGAATTTGTACGCCTACTGGTGACATAATACATCGGTATTTAAAGCAGATAGATATACGAGCATGTACGTAGTTACACAGCCACTGATAAATTTGAGAAAAAATGATATTTTATTTGTTGATTAATAATGCTATTTGGTTACTTTTTTTTTATCCACTCAGTTTAACCCTTGACGGCAATCTCACCTGTAAGTGATGATGCAGTCTAAGACAGGAGTGGTATTGGAACACGTAAATACGTACGCAAAATAGCTTAGTGTTACGGGTAGTGGTACTAACCTTGCTACTTTACCATTTACTACCGTTATGATCGAAGCAAAATTTACAAAAATTATAAATACAAAAATCAAACCCACTTAACAGCCAAAGAACGGCACGGCGATGCGAAGTCCAATACAAATAAATGCACTACTGTGGGGAGTAAGTTTTAATCATTGAACTCGAAAACTTTAGAGTTCGTCGATTGATGTACGACAACAAATCTGTATAGATCGAAGTCAAAGACCGACAAGAAAGTGTCGCCAAGCGTATTAGCGTTCCGGCACGATGTGTAGAAACCAATTCGGAGTATGGGTTTACCATACCAAGGTTAGCCCGCTACCATCTTAGACCGCATCATCACTTACCATCAGGTCAGATTCAGTCAAGGGCTAACTTGTGGTGTATAAAAAAAAAAGATTATGTTTTTCCAACTGTTCCAATGCAGGTATCATTTCAAACAAAGACATTGATCGCATCTATATGCCATCAAGAAGTACCAAAAACAAACAATAATAATAATCCATTCGAGCTCACGAGTTTTCGCTCGGCCGCTCACAAAAAAACAGACGAGTCTGATAAGGCTGTAATCGTGAAAGAATAAGATGTAAAAGAAGCAAAAAGCCTAATGCACCGTTGGGATAAAACAAACAAACAGGGCACACCTCGGCGTCCCTGCAGCCATGCAGACGTCGGCCGCTTTGAGGCTCAGACAAAAACCCACCCGCCTCAACCTTTTAAGTAGGTTGTTAACTTTTTGATTTATGGTGAATAATAGAGACGCAAACGCCGTGGGAGACTTCCCGACCATTACAAATATATATAATTTTAACGAACCCCCGTGAACATAATGAGATCTTCATCTCAAGACATAGGTAGAAATGATTTCTTTTGTCTTAATTATTAGTACTGTGTATTTATACTCCGCCGAACATGTTTTGGGTGGTCTTCTTAAAAGAGTATTTATAATCTTTAATGACTACAGCGCGATGCGATGTGTGTACTTCATAATTGCATCGCATTATTATTCCTAAAAGCTTTTATTGTTGGACTGTAGAACTTGACGTTTCTAAAGACCGAGTCAGTATAATAATTCCACTCACACAACAAACACTCTTGACTTTTTATTAATAGCGAACAGATCAATAAGTCACTTTGCTGACCGATAATAGTCATCGTAGTGTTATGTATGGAGCTGAGAGGGACGAGTTATTATTGCGGAGTCCATTGTATGTTGGTTTGGTAGGCTACTGCGCAACGTCTTTTGTGTTATGCTATTGTCAACCTCGGCGTGTGGGCGAATCGCGGCCACCTCGGAACAAAGGTTCATCTTAGGGCGTTCGCAGGCTATACCGAATGCCGATGTTATATCGAAATCATGATGCATATGCAAGGGCCAATTACTTCCAGTGTTTCTTTTTCCCGCTCCACGGTTTCAGTCGATCTGTAATCTTTGTTGTTTTGTTGTATTGTTGTGGTCCCTCGATTAATTGGTGCTTGATGTATTATTTAGTAGAAAAAGAAGCGATATAATTCAATAATTCAACAGAACAAAGATCCAAGAATCCTTCGGTTATTCTTGAACGGCAAGTGGGTAATGAATAAAATATACAGGCAATAAAACGATAGGTTGGAATGTGTCGGCCATTTTCAAAAGCGATTCTGTGCCGTCATCTCGAAAATTACTATTATTTGGTTTTGAATTAATAAACTTGTTAAAGTTTGGGAGCGGACGTAAATTGCTTGACTTTTTGGTTTTGTTAAGTTCGCGTGTGTGTCGGCTTGTTTGTTTTTGAATGGGATTATGGGGTTTTTTGGTGCGTGCGTTTGGGTGGCCGCGCTCCGAGACAAGGCTGCGCCAGCCGCGCCCGGAAATTACATTCGTTAAAGATATGGTCCTTCGGAACTGCGGTGAGAAAACTCAGCGGGAAATAGCGATTGCATTCTTTTGAGTCATTATGTTTGTTGATATTCGTGCGTGTTGTGTTTCCAGTCTCACCCATACCTTTGTTACAAACGCGAAAGTTCGTCTTATTTTTATTTATTTGCTCAGTCTAACTACTTGCCTCGATCTGATGATATAAACATACCACATTTATGACTTTTATGATTTGAAAAATTAAAAACTTACTTAAGCATGAAAGCGTCTGACAAAATTTTTAATAAATAAAGCTTTCATCTTTAAGTCGGTAACCATAGAAATCTATTTCACATATATTTTAGCATAGAAGCTTAACTTATAAATACAATGTAACCTCATTTCACCTTCCTATTAACTCATTTCCGGTTCGAGTCTGGTCTGTCTGTATCGCTAAGCGATTTAGCGTTCCGGCACGATGTCGCGTAGAAACCTATTAGGATTATAGGTTTAACCACTACCATCTTAAACTGATCAAAAGCTGACCAATGAGGAGGTCTTGCGACGTGTTAGTTGTCATTGCGAACTTTGGAAGACTGTCAAAAATAAAATAGTTACTTATCTGGGGCATGTGCTTAGGCATGACAGATACAGGCTCCTGCAAATCATAATGATGGGCAAAGTATCGGGAAAGAGGCTCATCGGTCGCAAGAGGAAGTCTTGGTGCCGAAACATTAGGAAGTGGACTGGGATCGCGAGTGCCGCCCAGTTTTCAGTCTAGCGAGAGACGAGGCAAAATATGCCATTCTGACTGCCAACATTCACTAGTTGGAGAGGCACCTAAAGAAGAAGAATCTTAGACTGCATCATCCCTTACAATCAGGTAAGATTGCTAAATTTGTATTATATAGGGATTGCTTAGTTGATTGACAAGGGCTAAATTGTAGGAATTAAGAAAAAAATAAAAATATAATTTACCTTCACAAACCGGGCAGTTATAATGCGTATGTCTTTGATGTTTGGGATTGTCGCACGGGACGTAGCATTCTGGACGCGATATCGTGACAACGCCCGCTTCGCAGCGAAGCAGCTTGCCCTCGTCGTTCCACTCAGTGTGCGAAGCATGCTCCGTTCCATTATACCAGCAGCCCTTGCAGCGAGCGCAGCAGCCTTCTCGAGGCATCACGACCGCACAGTCCTCCATGAGACCACACTCTTCCGCACCCTTCCGGCACTCCACAAATCCGTTCTAAAAGTAAAGAAATATAAACGTTTAAAGGAAAGAACAGCGATCTCCGCGGCGCAATGCGTGCACCATCGCATTATATAGTTGGAGGTCCTGGGTTCGATTCCCGGCTCGAGTCTGGTTAAGCTTCGGCCATGGTTAGTTACCACCCTACCAACAAAATCGTGTCGCCAAGCGATTTAGCGTTCTGGCACGATGTCGCGTAGAAACCAATTGGGAGCGTGGGTTTACCATACTCCTAACAGGTTAGCCCGCTACCATCCTAGACAGCGTCATCACTTACCACCAGGTGAGATAGTCGTCAAGGGCTAACTTGTAGTGTAAAAAAAAAATCTTGATCATGATCATCAGCCAAGCATATACTTATGGACATAAGCCCTTTAAAGAACTATAACGGGACAAAAATTGACTGATGATGTTGGGCACAGGCATTCTCTCTCACGAGGAAGGGATATTTGGAGCATCATCCACCCACGTTACCCCAATTATATCATGCAAATTATCTTAAAAGGAATAAGTATGTGTGGTTGGAGTAAGGCCATCATGAACGAAGTTCAGTATTATTTCCCCATCGGATAGTCACAAAACCTTACTAACATATCATTCTAAAAAAACGACGGGCGAATCCGAACGACTCGCATGGCAGAACCATAACACATTTCCCTTACGTGACGATCTCTACCAGTTAACTCGAGACATTTCATTAAAAAATTTAGATTTAAGCCTATTTCAAAAATCGAGTCGCATAATATTATTGCTTAGTGGTTTGTATTTATAGTGATTGTTTGTTTTAATAATATAATAACGTTTCCGATATTAAATTATTATAACAAACACTTTTGCAGCAATCTATGTAGGAAATGCATTTATAAACATTTAATTAAAACAAGTGATTAGGATACATTGAAGCGGTGATAGCCTAGTGGTTAGGGCGTCAGCCTACTAATCAGATGTCAGATGTGTTAAAAAAAAATCACTTGCTTCAACGGTGAAGGAAAACATCGTGAGGAAACCTGCTCGCCTGAGAGTTCTCCATAATATTCTCAAAGGCGTGTGAAGTCTGCCAATCCACACATGGCCAGCGTGGTGGACTATGGCCAAACCTTTCTCATATTGAGAGGAGACCCGTGCTCTGTAGTGAGCCGGTAATAGGTTCATGAATCTATGTAGTTGTATAACAATTAAGTAGGTACCTACTTGTTTTATTATAATACCGGATATTTTTAAACCTTTGATTCGATTCTTTACTAATCTTAATAATAGGCAACATTCACAAGCGAGTGACTATCTTTAACTGGACAATACTAACATTATGTCGTTGGGTTAATTTGTATTGTTAAATTGTTGTATACTTATATATATTGTAAATGTCTTATATCCTATATATTACAAATGTGAAAGTGAAGATGTTTGTGACTCAATCACGCAAAAACGGCAGAACGGATTTATATGAAATTTGGCATTGAAAATTGCTAACGAGCTAAGTTTGGTATGCATGTCACCTATGCCATGGAAAAGGACATGCATTTTGTATACCGATCCCTCAAATATCTCCCGTGGGAAGACTAAAAATTGTTAACAAGCGAAGCTTTAGACCCAATTCTGAAGTCCACGCAGACGAAGACGCGGGCAGTAGCCAGTAAATAAATAAACTTTACGGTTCGACTAATATTCCGTCAGCGTATAGCTGAGAGTCGTTACGGATCAACGCGTGATCGTAACGTGTGCAAACTTTTATGAGACAATGAACAGTACTCCGTATAGGCCGAGACTTTAGTGTAAGTGAAGTACATAGCACAGATTAGAATACCTGTTATGCGATTTGTATATGGACTTGTATAGAGATATCGTTCTTGGTCTCGTCTAGCGTCCAAACTACGAAATAAATATAATACTGAGTTACTGTTTTGTGCTGATTACAAGTGACATTGATTTACCACTAGCCGTAGATCGATCATCAAAAGAGTATCGATCAGAAAAGTAGTGCACAAATAGCGACGCGTGCACTCCTTTCCCCTAGTATTTACGGTAACGCTAGACGAAAGTCACCGGTTCTAACAGTCGGGCCGTATAATTCGCTATGGATAATATAACGGCCATATGTCTATTGTATTAGACGGGTTGTAATACATCGATATACCGATATTTAGGAATGTATAGTTAGTTGGTGACAATATCTCACCTTGTTTTTGTATGACGCGCTCTATCTACGGCTTGTGGTAAATCAATGACAAGTGGCAAAACGCCCTTTTATATTCCCTCATCGTTCACAGCGCTCCATGCCCCTTTCACTCATATACCACATCCTTACACACAATAAGTGTTTTTTTTTTATACAATAGAAATTCCCTAGGAATAATTATATATAATACATAAAATATATAAAAACGTTGTTTTGGCATATAATAATTTATATGCCAAAACAACGTTGGCCGGGTCAGCTAGTATACTTTAATATTTAATATACTACTTACATTGAGAAATAAAATATGTTCAGCATAAACAAAATAAGTTGCCGTCTATTAAAACGATGCGGAAGCAAGCATTGTTTTCCTTATTAGTATATTAGTCTATTAAAGATATAACTTGGCACAGTTTGTATGATCTCTTGAAACAAACAGGCATATTTTCCTTTAATTACTCGTACCTATTATTTATTGTTTTATCAGTTATGGTACAATGTTATTATTTATTAACTTCCTAACTGATTAAATGTAAGTTTATTAGAAATAATTAATGTGTTATTTAATAAATGGTAAATGAATAAGTAATGTTTATTTGCTGAGAGCGCATAAAAATCTGATCAGGATCTTGCGATCCCTAATTTAACAATGCTGTCCTGTCCTAGATCAACGTATTTTTTTATCGCTAATAGCATTTCGCACTACCTACAAAATTTCATCACACAAATGTATATGTCTGTATGCTAGACGACCTCCGTGGCGAAGCACGTGCGCTGTCGCTTTATAAAGTTGGAGGTTCGATTCCCGGCTCGAGTCTGGTCTGAGGCTTCAGCCGTGGCTAGTTACCACCCTACCGACAAGGCATGTCGCCAAGCGATCAAACGTTCCGACACGATGTCCCCAAGAAACCAATTAGGAGCATGGATTAACCATACCCCAGGTTATCCCACTACCATCTTAGACTGAATCATCACCAACCATCATGTGAGATTGCCGACAAGGGCTAATTTTAGTGTAAAAAAAAATTTACTACTCAACTTCAAAACGAATTTAGCTCTCGATTCTCTCTCTTTATATTGGAAATAATGCAGGTTTCCCGTAGGATTTGTGAAAATAGATGACGTTCATGACCTTTAATTATAGCTTTAGTTTGCCACAAAAAAAATCTATAAATAAGCACTATATATATCGGAAAATTGAGCAGAATGAGATAATCTTAAACAAACGTTCTTTATTCCACAGGAAATTTTAAAAACCCTTAATCTACGCGGTCAAAGTCGCAGGTATCAGCTAGTATAATATAAGAAGCTTTCGAAAACGTCTACTTTATCTACTTTATATTAAGAAATAACCGTGACGATGCAGTCCCTTCAGTGAGACTAAGCAGACGCTGGTCAAGATATCTCGACCTAAATTGTAGTTACAACTAGGTTTTGCGACGGTTTCGCTTACGCTAAGTTCGTCCTTCCCGTGATTCTAAATTCAAAACAGACTGATTTTAATACAAATTTCAAACACCTAATTTTAACTTTTAAATGTATGAATTTTTAAGTCTTTCTTATTCATACTAATCGAGATGAAGGATCGGGCTGAATACATCTGTTTATGTATGTATGTATTCAGCCCGATCCTTCAAGTGGTTGTGTTTGAGTCAGTTAGTCATATTAGACAACCGAATAAAGCAAAAAAAAATTAAATAAAAATAAAGTAACATAAAAATGGATGTACAATAAACTATCATCTTGCACTTCATACATGCTTTAAAGCACTGTCTACCCTTAATACTCATACTAGAGAAGAATTACTCGATATTGTATTTGTCTGCATCCCTCTTCAAAATCACTGCACGAAACTGTATAATTTGTCTATCAATAGCAGTAGGTCTGACGTGGACACGTTAATTTTATACCAAAAATTGTTCTCCTACTTATCTGTTATAAAGGGTATTTCAAATCTTTACTGGCCATTTCGAAATTATAACGTAGGAATTAAGCAAATAAAGCAATTACCATAATAGCAAATTCAAGGAGTTCAGAGCCATAAAATTCCAGTAAAACTAATTTTATTACGAATTCTAATCTTATGAATCATAGTTAATATTTAAGATATATTTTAATAAAGTATATTCTCAGTCCAAACGTTCTGTACTTATTGGATTTAAATTATTCTCACGGAAACGATCGTTTAATGTGTGAGTGCGGACGGAATTTTGTTATTAACATCTCGGTTGGCAGACATGATCAATATTGTCGGCCAATATTTACACAAATCTGTACACTTTTAACACCAAACATTGTGTCCTAATTTGTATGTGTCCATGGCCCCGAGGAGGGAGATCCATAGCAATAGCATCGAGTCAGACGCAGACAACAGAGGGGGGCAATTCCCCCTCCCCTCTCAAATCTGACCAAACATTATTATTTATACAATCATCATCATCAACATGATCAACCCATTACCGGCTCACTACAGAGACAGGTCTCCTCAATATGAGAAGGGTTTGGCCATAGTCCACTACGCTGGCCATATGCGGATTGGCAGACTTCACACGCCAGGTTTCCTCACGATGTTCTCCTTCACCGTTGAAGCAAATGATATTTTCAATTTATACAATCTTCGATCTTAATTGTGTACATACCTACAGTTAGGTATGTATCTCATAATTACGATTTAATTAACAGTAAACCGGAAATGTTTCTGTTATAACTTTTCTAGGTTAAGCGCCTTTCTAGCGCTATGAGAGCTTCTTTTCCTAATACACACAATAAGTAATGGAACGTTAGCTGGTTTCAATAATTCCACAATTATTCAAATACAAGTATTACACACAAAAATATAAATAAAGGTGCATAGTGATTTTTTTTACCGAATTTTCTGCAAGGTGTGTAAGAACACAAAACCTTGACCCCCCCTCCAGATAGTATTCAGCATCCGCGCCGGCCCTGAGTGCGGTTAGTAACGACTAACGAGCACACTACGTGACCGTATGACGTTCACACTAAAACCACAGCTAAAGCGCACCATAAACGGCCAGTTTCGTCTGGCCACTATAATTTCGCGTGTCTGACCTTTACCAAACGAGAGCACGGCTAGTAATTGGTTAATAGAATGTTAAGATGAATATTCATAGAAGCCCTGAACAAATGGACTGCATGCTTGATTCCTAGCTGAGAGATCGTTATATCTGTCTAGTATGAAGTATATTTATAGGATGGAATGACGACCTCCACGGCGCAGTGCGTGCGCTGTCGCATTATAAAGTTGGATATCCTGGGTTCGATTCCCGGCTAGAGTATGGTCTGGGGCTTCGGCCGTGGCTAGTTACCACCCTACCGACAAAGACGTGTCGCCATTTAGCGTTCTGGAACGATGTCGCGTAGAAACCAAAACAATCAAAACGTGTTATATTATCTGATTACTTACATTTATTGTAACAGTTTTAAAATACTTCTATAATATATATATATATATATATATATATATATATACTATTTTCTTTACTTTGTCTATTTTACTAAATAAGGAGGCAGTAATTCACAATAAAAATTTAAATGAACTGGTATATAATCGCAGGTATATTTTTTTATTGTTCTCGTGACCGAAAATTTCAGTTCTCCAGTATCAAAATATTTAATTTTATTTTTTTATAGCAGTAGGCTCATGTTAGACAAAGTGGTAACCCTCATCTTTTTAAAACGCCAAAATATAATAATTAATGTAGACCCCATATTTTAACTTTTTGTTAATATAACCTGTCTAATTATAGTCTCAGGTTATTCAACGATTGTGGAATCAACCAGGTTAGTAGCCACTTGAAACACCTTTATGATTGTTCCGATTTGACGTTGCTGCGAACTTGTTAATTTATTCCTCATATGTATTCTAATAATGATTAAATTTACTTTCGTGACAGATTTAACACCGGCCATCGCTACTTCGAAATGACCTGTGCTGAAAGGTTGATTTAGGCCTGTCCGTTAGGCTGTTAGTCCGTCAATGATACTCGGGGAAGCTAAGCGGTGCGATAATCCAATACCTCGCTACACATATATTATCTCTTACTCAGACTGAATTTTTTCTCTTTTTATGGCTTTATACAGATTAGCCAATATCAAATTTATAGCAATGGAGAATTGAAGTTAGGGAAAAATTTCGGGGAATTTCGCACTCAGCGGACGCGGCTCCCTCAAACCTTTCCCTAATCAATACATGTTAACCATTTAAAAAACTAGCCACTACACAAACGACACTAAAACTATAATATATGCAACACAACCAACCTTTTCAAAATTAGCCAACAAACATTAATTCAAGAAAAGCGTGAAAAAACCGCGCCAAATACAAAGTCTCCCGCCTTTCTCAGACTGAATTCTATAGAGCGTACTTTGACTTTGCTCAGATAAAGTTATAAAACGCGACAATGATTATCGCCAAGTGATTTATATGCAGTATTTTATAAATTCTATTTTACAGAAAAGGGCTTAAGAAGTGATTCTCTCGGCAGCATGGACAGATTTTAAATTAACGTAGGGGCATACAGGTTCACTTTTCGTTTATCAGTGCTATGCATACATAAAATTTAGCTTACTCGAACTTTTCTACTTTTCTTTTAGCAACGTAAAGCGAACTTAAAGTTTTACGCTTAATAAAGCGAATTTGTTGGTAGGTATAAAAATAATGAAGTGTAATTTTTGGCAGGTTTCTCAAATATCATTCGCAACGCACACCCTGGTAAAATTACCTATTCACTGTATTATTTTATAAGAGTTACACCATTTGCTGTTACGATTGCGAAGTGCGAACATAAACATCAAGATAGCACCGAATCTACAACCTCTTGGAAAAAAATTATAACGTCAACACTAACATAGTAAATGGCCAGCTAAACAGTTGCCAAGCCGACTCCCGATAACTCCCGACAAAGATAAACATAGTTGTTATTTCAAGAAAGATTCCTAGTAATCTTTTAACTCAAAACCAAGGTGTGGCTAATTTATCCCAAAGTACGAGGGTCGGCAACTGTGCCATTAGTTGAAAACCTTGCGGCAGCAGATCCTCAAACCTTCTTATTACAGACCTCGATACGAAATACTGGCATATTCGAGTTCAGGTCGAGCTGATTGGCGTAATTCTACTGGGAAATAAGAGTTACAAAATTACTATCCGTGTTTTGTTAGGATCTATTTTAATGTGAAACATTTCATGGTGACGACTTCCGTAGCGCAGCGCGTGCGCTGTTGTATTTTATAGTTGGAGGTCCTGGGCTCGAGTCTGATCTGCTGGGAGGCTTCGGCCGTGGCTGGTTACCACCCTACCGACAAAGACATGTTGCCAAGTGATTTAGCGTTCCGACACGAAGTCATGTAGAAACCAATTAGGAGCATGGGTTTACCATACCCCTAACAGGTTAGCCCGCTACCATCTTAGACCGCATTACCATCAGGTGAGATGCCGTCAAGGGCTAACTTGTGATGTATAATGTGTAAATGTGTATAAAAAAAGACTAGGTATAGCTACTCTAGACACACCTTTGATTCTATTTCAATGAACGTGCAGGGGTAATATGCTCTGTTTTAAGTGTACTACATTATTTAAAATAATGGCCCCGTCGACAGATTTAAGTACATTTATTATTAGCCAACGTAAATATTTCTCTATTAGAGTTCACTTCAAAGAGCCGCTTCAGAAAGCCGGTTCTAGCATTGGAAAACAATAACTGTTCTAGCGACCTCGTATTAAATATTACAAAAATTATACGTATACCTATAAAATGGGATAAAAGGTTAACGTTAAAATAGGTTAGAGCGATTTAGCACCAATCTTCTGTAACGAGGTGTTATAGCTTTCAAGAATATTGTTTTAAAGTAAACAAATTAATTAGTACTTACGTTTGGATGAGTTGTTCATTTAAGGAATTCGGAAGGCACTGTTTATTGTGCAAAGCATTAATCTTAGCAGTGTCATATAAATAGTAGTAAGTACTTATATTATTTATATATCAACCAAGTACCCCGGGTCCTGATTTAATTCATTTACATAATATCAAGAGGTGTCACAAGTCACAAGCAGTGATAGCCTTGGTCAATCAGAGGTCGGCGGTTCGAATCCGGGCACGCACCTCTAACTTTTCGGAGTTATGTGCGTTTCAAAAAAAAATTCACTTGTTTCAACGGTGAAGGAAAACATCGTGAGGAAACCTGCATGCCTGAGAGTTCTCCATAATGTTCTCAAAGGCGTGTGAATTCTGCCAATCCGCACATGGCCAGCGTGGTGGACTATGGCCAAACCCTTCTCATATTGAGAGGAGACCCGTGCTCTGTAGTGAGCCGGTAATGAGTTGATCATGATGATGATGATGAAGAGGTGTCACTATCTACGTCACAAAATATTTTTCTAGGTCATTTTTCAGTGCCCCTCCCAGAACTTTTATTACCGAAACGAGTTAAATGAATTATTGTTTAATAATTTATTGCCCCTGTTTAGCATTTCTGTTTTTCCAGGCTGATAAGTAACATAAGGTAGATTGCTGTTGCCGACATCGCCTTGGATAATTTTATCGCAATTGGTTCAGTAGTTTAGGCGCGTAAAAAGTAACAGATAAACTAATTTATTATAACAGTTTGGATGTCACTGAAATTCTTCTAAGCTTTTTTTTTTATCCACTACAAGTTAGCCCTTGACGGCAATCTCACCTGATGGTAAGTGATGATGCAGTCTAAGATGGTAGCGGGCTAACCTGTTAGGGGTATGGTAAAGCCATACTCCTAATTGGTTTTAACGTATTACCTGAAAATGAAAACTACAGGGGCTAATTTTTTAATTCTAGTAGTTGCTTAGGTATGGATGAGTCATTAGGACCTCACCTTCATATCTTCTGATTCATCATGACCAACCCATTGCCGGCTCACTACAGAGCACGGGCCTCCTCTCAATATGAGACGGGTTTGGCCGATTTCACACGCCTTTGAGAAAATTATGGAGAACTCTCAGGTGTGCAGATTTCCTCACGAAGTTTTTCACCGTTGAAGCAAGTGATAAATTAATTGTTTAACAACGCACATAACTCCGAAACTGCGTGTCAGGGATCAAACCCCGACTTCTGATTAGGAGGCGGACGTCCTAACCACTAGGCTATCACATTGATACACTTCTGATTACTGAGATATATTGTAAAGAATAAGCTTGCATTAGAGTCTGGATTAGGCAAATTTTGACATAAATAAATATATTTATTATTTTGCTTTTTATGTAGCAACACGACATACATATAATATACCTATGTGTTACGTATACTCATTTATAAAGAATCAATACTTCAATTGAGAAAATATTTGAGTTGACAACGAAGCTACAATTTATTTAGGTATTTGTGGCTAGGATAAATAAACCGCAAAGTGGTTTTGCTGGCGATTCATGCTATTCAATGTTTGTTATTATCCAGTTTACGTGCCTAATTTATGTACTTTTAATATTATTTTATAATTTAAGGAAAGAATAACAATAGTTGTTATCTAAGGTGGTTATAACAAAAAATAAACCCCCGGCTAAAACTGTTGTGGGCTTCTTCTTAGACCAGGGCACTCAACCCTCATAGCTTTAGTTTTAAGTTTACGAATGTAGTTATCACCATTCAATCACTACTATGTAAATTATTGAGGCGTTAAAAGTGCCTTTAAAGAACTATTTGAATACAGATTATTTGAATTTTGAATTTTCTCTACCTCAATTTTCTAGGAATTTTTTAAGGAACCAATTTTAAATAAATAAAGAGATTAATTTAACTATAATTGTTTTATATTGATAATATATTTTAGTTAGGGGGCAGGGGGGGGAGGATGACGTATATAAGTGGTAGATCTTTTGTCTGGAAGTGTCTAATGTCAGCTATGTCAGTCGTGTGGATATTATAGTTTTAAAATGGAGCAAGCCAACGTCTCTTATATACCAGGATTAGGGATTTATTACATAATTATTATATTTATTGTTTTAATATTTTTGCACCAACACTTTTAAAATAAGAGAAAGCATTTAATGTTACATCAGCTATTGGATTCCAGGAGAAAACTATAAATAAAGTTGTCCGTCCCGAGTGTCAAAGTTACCCACGCAAACTGAATACCAAAAGACGACACATTGTGTCGCAGAGAATCGCTGGACAAACGCGGCAATGGCGGTGCATTATTAAAATCTGTATACGAAACAAACCTTTACCCAGAAGTAGACGTCCATCAGTGGAGGTGACGAGGATACTCAACAGCCCTAAAACTGGCTCGTATCTATACTTCAATCAATGAGAAACTTTATTCAAGTAATCCTTTAAAAGGATCTTTTGATCTTACATAAATAATTCGTAAACTTAAAACTAAGCCTACGAGGGTTACGTCTGCCTAAGAGACAACAAACTAATGACAAAACAAGTGATAAGTATTATTTTTGTTATTACCATCTCATATTGTCACCTAAACCATTTCAAGAGCAAACTTGTTATAGCAAGTCTTTTCATAACATTTTATAGGGATTTTTCGATACTCCAACTTCGAGACATACCAGAAATATGATTTGGTAATCTTTAAATGGATTTCTTATTTTATGTCCACATAATATGTACAACAAGTTTATTTTTTATTATAATGTTGAGATTATATATCTGTAAAATATATTGGTCCAAAACTCTCAGTGGATCGAAAATATATGATTCTTTTTGTACACTACAAGTAAGCCCTTGACGGCAATCTCACCTATGCTACGCGATGGTAGCAGGCATAACCGGTTAGTGGTATGGTAAACCCAAACTCCGCCTAATCACTTGGCGACACGTCTTTGTCGGTAGGGTGGTACTAGCCCCGGCCACTGCCTTCCACCAGACCAGACTCGAGGCCGGAATCAAACCTGGGACCTCCAACTTTTAAATGCGCCCACGCACGTGAAAAACCGAAGATGAACGAGAATGTATCCTAAAATAAGAGAGCCGTAGAATGAAAGCTCCTTTACAATGCACCCATTGTCCATCGATCGTTATCTAACAAGGCGACGGGTATTGAAAACGGACGCATTTACTGTGTTATCACTTATCAGCTTGTCTCACTGTCTACGGAATGTAAGATATCCACCCGTAACAGTTTTAACATTGCGCACGTCATTTCTACGCGTCACAATACGACATTCAACAGATAACGCACGGAGACGCAAAGATGATGCAAGGCAATTGCAAATTAAGTACAGACCAGTGCCAGAATATAAGTATTTATAATCAAATACTCTTTTTTAATTACACCTTTAACAATGAGGATTATTTAATACTAGTTTCTGACTGCGACTTCTTCTGCCTTCAGAATTGGGTCTAAAGTTTCGCTCGTTAACAATTTTTTTACTCTCCCACGGGAACTATTTCAGAGATCGGTACAGAAAGTACATGTCCTTTTACATAGCAAAGGTGACGTGGGCAGACAGCTTTGAAATGCACGTTCATTTGAAAGTTGTCTACACACGGATTTGCTCGTATACAATTTTCAATTTTACCTCGGGAACTACTTAATGAATCGGGATGAAAGGTAGCCTACGTTTTTTTCTCGTAAAAAAACTACATGCATGCCAAATTTCATCCAAATCCGTTCAGCCGTTTTTGCATGATTGAGTATTGACGCCTTTCTGACTAACCTAAACTTCATAATGACTAAAGGAATCTTTATAACAATTTCGTATTCGTAAAGAGAGTGCTTTATTTTTTTCAATGAATGATTTATGATAGAGACAGCATTTTGTTAGTTTGAGTTAAGGCTAAGCACACTTTATAGATTGCAGCGTTTCACTTTTTGAGAAGTGATTAAGATATATTTTATATAACAAAACGGCAAACAAGACCGTTAAACTCTAGTTCTGTTCAGACTAAACTTCACAATGAGCACAGCGATCGTTATGGGAATTTCGTATTAAAGAGCGTACTTTGACTTTTAAGTGTGTTAAAACGACTTACTTCAGACTCATAAGCTATCATCATTATGATCAACCCATTGCCGTCCACTACGGGTCTCCCATCAATAATATGAGATGGATTTGGCCATAGTTCACCACGCTGGCCATGTGTGGATTGGCAGACTTCACACGCCTTTGAGAACATTATAGAGAACTCTCAGGCGTGCAGGTTTCATCACGATGTTTTCTTTCACCGTTGAAGCAAGTGCAATTTTAATTGCTTAAAAACGCACATAACTCCGAAAAGTTAAATGGCTATCACAGCATAAACTATGTTCCATGAGTAAAACGAAGATGAAAAAATACTTGAGATGAGAACATACTCAAAGCTGTAATACAAAATGTCCCAATAATAGTCCCAATCTAATATAATTCAATGATACTGCGTACATATTTTATTTTACGCCCGCTTCGCCATTTCCGTAGTGCCGATAGCTGATAGCTGCCTGATATTCACTATTTCCTGGACTTTGCGCAATATTAAAATCGTCTTTCTACCTTCATTGCGTAGATATTACTAGATTTTTAAACCTATTGGTATATTTATAAAATTAAAAACTAAAATTTAATTTTTTGATGATCTCCGTGGCGCAGTGCGTGCGCTGTTGCATTATAAAGTTGGAGGTCCTGGGTTCGATTCCCGGCTCGAGTCTGGTCTGGGGGGAGGCTTCGGCAGTGGCTAATTACCACCCTAACGACAAAGACGTGTAGCCAAGCGATTTTGCGTTCCGACACGATGTTGCGTAGAAACCAATTAGGAGCGTGGGTTTACCATACCACTAACAGGTTAGCCCGCCACCATCTCAGACTGCATCATCACTTACGGCCAGGTGAGATAGCCGTCAAGGGCTAACTTGTAATTAATAAAAAAAAACCTCCCGAATGACGAGAATTTGGCTTGTAAGCTGTCATGTTAAATCTACTAGAATAACTTTATCATGCAAACAGAAATCGACTAATATTTTGATGGTGTTTTGTTCACAAATACCTAAGCTTATTGTATGACATCTACGATCTATTTATTTCGACTACCACATACCGCTACAGCCATCTATTGCAAAACGGGGGAAGCAAAGTTTTACACCTATGTCTTTACTGTGTATATATTTTTTAACCCACTACTAGTTAGCCTTTGACTACACCCGGGTGGTAAGTGATGATACAGCGTAAGATGGTAGAGGGGTATCCGGTTATGGATATGTTAAACCCTTATTTCTGATTAGTTTCTAATCAGCATAATGTCGGAACACAGAATAGCTTGGCGGCACCAGACAAGACCAGAGACAATTCAGTAACGATAATTTTTTAAATTAGCTATACAGGGGATCGAACCCGGGAACTCCACTGTGCCAGGGATATCGTAAATATGTACAGGAATGCCAAAATTATGTGACCAAAACCCCACTCCGTTGAATCCGTAAAAAAACGCTTTCGGCTATCGAATCAAACTTTATGACTAAACAAAAATGTGCTTATTTATAAAGTGGCAATATAAATAAGAAATATGGTCTCTTAAATAGGTTTATAATTAGCGTTATTTACGCGTCACCCGAAAATAATTATTCTTATGCGCGGTTTAAATCGCTTTAAGACTTACGTTATCTCCCAATTAACATAATAGAAGCGCGCAAAGCTCAGACTGCTCGGGGACGTGGCGACACCGCTGGCCTTATTTATGAGAACACCATACGTGCCCGTGCAACTTACAGCGGGGAAAACGCCTACTAGGGCTTAATATAACTAACTATGGCTTAATATAATAACTTTATACACAGGCGCAGTGAGGAGGTCAGAGAAAAAACAACTTGATACACAGGCTTTAGGCGCAAGGAGACCAGGGGAAAATATTGATCATAATATATTCGTTGTAGCATCATCATTCATAAGCATTAATTAGCGTACTATAAACATCTTTTCTATCTTAAAGGAAAGTCGTGTTAGTGCACTATTTATAACTCAACTCTGAAACGATTTGGGTGAAAATCGGTGGGGTAGCTTAAAATCAGGAGATTGTCGTATCATCATCATCATCATCATCATGAACAACCCATTACTGGCTCACTACAGAGCACGGGTCTCCTCTCAATATGAGAAGGGTTTGGCCATAGCCCACCACGCTGGCCATGTGCGGATTGGCAGACATCACACGCCTTTGAGAACATTATGTAGAACTCTCAGGCGTGCAGGTTTCCTCACGATGTTTTCCTTCACCGTTGAAGCAAGTGATATTTAATTTTTTTTTTTGTCGTATCATTGACAGTTTATAATAGGTATGTATGTTTTAAAGGAAGAGATTGCCAATTATCAAACTCTCAAGATATATGTTTGTTTGAATCTAATTTAATGTGTTTGTTGTTTATTTAATTTAATTAAGTACTCTCAATAAAATTTATAGGTACTTAAACCGGTGCCTGACCTTCAAAGAGTTCAAGGACAAAAATATTTTTTGTTTCAGTCCTTTCCATGACGCTTTGTAATTTTGTTTATTGTGTGTTGAATTATTTAGGTTGAATAAACGTAATTTTATTTTCATTCCATTTTTATTTCTTTCCAAAAGTACGTGTTACCGTTACCGTTACTGTCCCCATCAGTGGGTTATAGATACATTGATGGGCTGGTGATGATGATACGTGAGCGTTTTGTAAAAAAACAAGAGCGTTTCCCTCGCTCCAACTCGGCCAAGCCCTAACTGTATGTACGCATACCTTACCGTCGATAGCAGGACGATTTTGTTTTCTGTTTTGCCGCACAATAAAATTTTATATTCAGCCATAGAATTTTATCGTCGAAAGTTTGATTGGCTGAAGTAAGTTCGGTCGCGAAACAACAATTTGTATCTACTTGTACCTTTGTAGTTTATATTATTACTGGAACAAATGGTCAGGCACCCGATAAGAAAGGCACTTCAGTATTATATTTTGTCAAAACAGTATCTTTACCATATATTAAAGTAAAAAAGGTTTTGTTCTATTCAGTTCAAACATCAGCTAACACAAGTTTACGATAAAAGTATGACTTTTTAAGGACTAACGTATGACTTTATATGGCCGTTTTTATCAAATAACCCACTTATACATTGATTGTTGTTTTACATGAACTCCTGGTACTACGCGGTGAGTCAAATAACATTTCTAGTAAACTTTCAAATATTTAATGAGATTAATTATTAGAAGATTCATAAAAATAACTAATAAATGCATCTAATATAATAAAAAAAAAAACATCCGAATATAAGCATTTTTATCAAAATGTTATAATTTATCCACTGTGTTGGAAGCGGTGATAGCCTAGTGGTTAGGGCGTCAGCTTCCTAATCAGAGGTAGGCGGTTCGAATCCGGGCACGCACCTCTAACTTTTCGGAATATCTCTTGCTTCAACAGTGAAAGAAAACATCGTGAGGAAACCTGCACGCCTGAGAGTTCTCCATAATGTTCTCAAAGGCGTGGGAAGTCTGCCAATCCGCAGATGGCCCGCGTGGTGGACTATGGCCAAACCCTTCTCATATTGCGAGGAGACCCGTGCTCTTTAGTGAGCCGGCAATGGGTTGATCATGATGATGATGATGATGATCCACTGTAAAAAAATCACTGTTAATTTATAATGTCCCCCAATTCTTACTGTTTTTCAAATGATTACTTTGTATATTCATCATAAGTCTAGTCATGTTCTACCTCTGAAACAGAAGAACAGACCTCCTCTCTCTTAGGACAGGCTATGAAGTTAAATCATCCACGTTGCCCCAATAAGTATTGGAGACCTGTCACAAAAAAATATAATGGCGTAATTAACATAACATAAATTTCACGTTATGTAGTTTTAATTAATGCTATTATGACATCATCATCTCAATCAAAGGACGTCCAAAGCTGGTCGTTTTGTAGGGATTTCCACACGCGACGGACTTGTTTCGCTTGTTTATACAAGCGGATGTACAAGAACGCCTAGCTTCACAATATCACAAAAGCTTAAAACCGATGGATAACGTTGACGATTTTTTTTTTTACACCCAACAAGTTGACCCTTGACGACAATGTCACCTGTTGGTCAGTGATGATGCTATCTAAGGTGGTAGCGGGCTAACCTGTTAGGGGTATGGTAAAATTCCTAATTGGTTTCTACGCGACATCGTGCCGGAACGCTAATCATTTTGCGACACATTTTATCGGTAACTAGCCACGGCCGAAGCCTCCCACCAGACCAGACTCGAGCCGGGAATCGAACCCAGGATCTTTAACTTTAAATTGCAAAAGCGCACGCACTGCGCCACGGAGGTCGTCAAGATTGGTGTGTGCATTACAAATATATATCGATCTAAGTCCGGAGGCGATCGTGAATTAGGATCTAAAGGTAGTCATATATATAATTCTCGTGTCACTATGTTTGTTCCCATACTCCTCCGAAACGGCTCGACCGATTCTTACGAAATTTTTTTATGCATATTTAGTAAGTCTGAGAATCGGCTACTATCTATTTTTAAAACCCCTAAGTGATAAGTGGTGTCCAACCAAAAAAATATATACATTTTTTAGATATTTTTTATTTAATTTTATTGTTATATTATGTGGCATTGAAAAATACCTACCACCCTAAATTATCATCCTTCTATCGCCAATCCCTATTTATTAATAGTTAAATTTACTAATTTAATCATTTGTCATCCCGCTCGATCACTGAACAACTATCGTCTTTATTGCGAATGTCTTTTAGTCGAATTAGAGAAATGAAAACACTCTAATTCGACTAAAATTTCCCTGAGCTTATTGTAAAGCAAACATTTTTGAACATAAACAATATTTATCTTTCTACAATAGAAATAATTAAATTTATATTTATTCCTTCTATATTTTTATATTAGTATGTATATTATAGAAATTATTTATTTATAATATTTTTAATATGTAATGTATGTAATTATTAGTATGTATATATGTCTAAGTGTTGTTTCCCGTCTTTTATTTCTTTCAGCTTCTTACAAAAAGGGTGGCCTGGAAGACATCGCTTTAAGTGATAAGGTCGCCTTTTGCTTTTATTCTATGTATTTCTTGTTGTTCTCTTTTTCCTTTATTTCGTATGCAATAAAATTGTATAAATAAATAAATAAAATGAATAATTTATATGGCAAAACAACGTTTGCCGGGTCAGCCAGTTAATATATAGTGAAGTAAAGAACATATTATTAGTAATTGTATCTAGGTTAGTAAATGATCCCAGAGCGCTGTCCCGCAAGGCCGAATGCGGGCTACAAGTACTCGCACTCAGGCTTGTGCCGTTTATCGTGGCGCCTTCAATCTTGCACAGAGAACGCATCAGGACGTCTGAAGTAGACTCGCAATTGCGGTGTAACCGAATATTAGTATAATATGTGGCGAGTATTGCAAGGCTGGGTATAGGCTGCGAGCACACAAACAACCACTATGTTCTTTATAACATTGTTAACTAATATCCTTCGTCCTCAGCCAAAAGACTTAACGTCTACCATCGTCCTCAGCCGAAAGCCAACAGGCTTAACGTCCTAAAGATATTAGGCTAACAGGTTACACTCTGGTCTGATCCAGTTCGGGTAGATAACCTTTATTCTTATTTACACATCTTGATCATAATGTCCCTCAATAAGTAAACAGTGAAACTGTGAAACGGTGATAGCCTAGTGGTTAGGGCGTCAGCCTCCTAATCAGAAGTCGGCGGTTTGAATCCAGGCACGCACCTCTAACTTTTCGGAGTTATGTGCGTTTAAAAAAAAATTAAAATATCACTTGCTTCAACGGTGCAAGAAAACATCGTGAGGAAACTTGCACGCCTGAGAGTTCTGCATAATGTTCTCAAAGGCGTGTGAAGTCTGCCAATCCGCACATGGCCAGCGTGGTGGACTATGGCCAAACCCTTTTGAGAGGAGACCTGTGCTCTGTAGTGAGCCGGTAATGGGTTGTTCATGATGAAGTAAACAATATATATTCATTCTACTTCATAAAAATTCTATGTTAGTAATTTTAAATACCATTATTTAAGTGGCAATCTGTCAAATTTAAAAAAAACGTGAAAATTTGTCTTGTATACTAGACACGTTAAGGTCTACATTTTCCTCTATAGAATATGTAGCTGGGTTCCTCATACACGGCGAACAACACATGCCTTGCCTTTGACCATTAACTAAAGGCATTACGCATTTGAATAACGCGCGTATACTGTTTGACCGATCTACATTAAATTTAACTAATTTAGCCTTGACTTAGACAATCATATCGTATATTGCTCAAGAGGCTAATTGACATGGAAACAATAGCGTTTAAGGTCCACATTGAACTCATAATATTTCGTATCCGATGTACAAAAATTTAAGACTATTTGTACCATTTTTTTTATTCTATAGCCGACCGATTTGACGACCTCCATGGCGCAGTGCGCGCGCTGTTGCATTTTAAAAATTGGAGGTCCTGGGTTCGATTCCCGGCTCGAGTCTAGTCCGGTGGGAGGCTTCGGCCGTGGCTAGTTACCACCCTACCGACAAAGTCGTGTCGCCAAGCGATTTAGCGTTCCGGCACGATGTCGCGTAGAAACCAACTAGGAGCGTGGGTTTACCAAACTTCTAACAGGTTAGCCCGCTACCATCCTAGACAAAATCATCACTTACCACCAGGTGAGATAGCCGTCAAGGGCTGACTTGTAGTGTATAGAAAAAAAAATAGCCTTAACGGCAATCGCACCTGGTGGTCAGTGATGATGCAGTCTCTCCTGTTAGGAGTATAGTAAATCCACACAAATAATTGATATCAACGCGACAAAGTGTTTGAATGTTAAATCGCTGCCTTTGTCGGTAGCAAGTAACAAGCTACGACCGATGCCTTCCGCTAGACCAGATCAGGGAAAATAAAAAAAATGATAATTTTTTGAACTTACGCTTAATATGTGCAGTTACTGTTGTTGACTTTTGTAAACTTGGCATATTTTAGAAGATACGTGTAGTATTATGTATAAGATTATACACACCAAAATTGTAATAAAATACCCAAAAACTACAAATACTTAACAGAATAACGTGTCTTGTTTTTATCATCATCATCACCAGCTCGAATAATGTTCCACGGCATCACAGATATCGTTCTCGCTTATGATTGTTGTAGTGAAAAAGTTTTAATTCGCGAAATTTTATAAACTGTATTTTTTGCCAAGCTTGAGTCGCCTAAATAGATCCCTTAAAGGGACCGTAACGTATTATCAGTAACCAAACATAATGGGACTGCAAGTACGGTATAGCTGTGATAGCCTAGTGGTTAGGGTGTCAGCCTCCTAATCAGAGGTCGGCGGTTCGAATCCGGGCACGCACCTCGAACTTTTCGGAGTTATGTGCGTTTTAAAAAAAATAAAATATCACTTGCTTCAACGGTGAAGGAAAACATCGTGAGGAAACCTGCACGCCTGAGAGTTCTCCATAATTTTCTCAAAGGCGTGTGAAGTCTGCCAATCCGCACATGGCCAGCGTGGTGGACTATTGCCAAACCCTTCTCATATTGAGAGGAGACCCGTGCTCTGTAGTGAGCCGGTAATGCGTTGTTCATGATGATGATGATGAAGTACGGTATCGATTTATGTCATTTAAAGATAACCTCGCCACAACCTATATTTGAAGCAATTATCCGTTGCAACAGCGTTTACATAACAAGCCGGCGAATAATTCTATAATAATACTACATGGTAATAAATATTAAGACGACGCGGCGCAAAAAGAGATAAAAACAATGTCAAGACCACATCCGCATTGAGATCGTTCGGTTGCTGAGCGGATATCAAATTAGAGATTTCGTACTTTTCCCCAATACGTAATCTTGTAACTAAGTCTATACTATACAGTAACTTCTTTTTTATCTATCTCATACGTATGACGTTCTGACAACACTACCTGAGGCACACCTAGTTTGGAGCACGCTTACTCAGGATCACACTTACCTTGAAGGTAACGAGGTAAATATCAGCAAGCTTATCCCAGAGGAGCTTTCTATAGCCTGCATATGAGAAGATAATGCACAAATCTCTTGTACAAGCTTTTTGGATATACACTTAATTGATATATACACATAGCTACGTCGCAGGTAATACAAAGGCTGAAGGTCAGTTCCACACCTTGTATTTAATGGCTCAATAACCAATAAGAGCAGAGAAGAGTCTTGAATAGAAGCACCCGTTACTTTGCAGGGTCAATTATATAAAATTCCTAAAGGCTAACTTTTTTATAATCCGCGACAACCAGACCAGGCAATTTTACAATTTAGCAACTTTATCATGTCCTGAAGACGTTCTAGTATTGGAGCGAAAAAAGAGAAGCGTGGAGAGAATTATTCTGGAGAGCTGTTTGGTGTGGCTATAGAAACGGATTATAGCAAGCTAGAAATCTCTGTGTGTGTGACTGTGAGTGCATTCGCATATAATGTATGAAAAGGTTACAACAGAATTTCGCTTCAATTCTATGCATTTTCCGGTATATAACTTAGCGTATGACACATACATCCTATGAACCATAAAGTAGCTCTATGAAAAAATGGCGTCGTACGTGATCGATGGCCAACCCAACAACCACACATACGCGTTTACATTATTTGCAAAGATTAAGTTTGATATTGATTGTAGAGTGGAGTCTGAATTGACCGTGATTTTTGCATCATAGCAAAACATAACAACAATATCTTTGATGTGTGGTGTGTAAAAAATACACGTTGCTAGAAGAACCGGTGCGACCGCATACCGCGCGCGCGCTCGCGGCAAGGCCTTGCCGGCACCTGCGCCCGCGCCGACTCCGCGCTCTCCACTCACCCACTTTCACGTATCCACTGACGACATCGCACACCGACACCACACACTGTAGTTCGTCCGCTCAAATGGTTTGAAGTACACTCGCAGGCCATTTTGAAAAATAAATTAATGGAACCTTATTTTATGATAACCTCCTTTGTTCCAACCATTTATTCTCCTATAAGTTAACAATTGAATACAATCATAAGGTATCTGTGATGATACAGTCTAAGAGAGCAGAGGACCAACCGGGAGTATGACAGTTTAAACCCATACTCCTAGTTGGTTTCCATGCGACATTATGGCGTTACGCTAAATCGTTTAGCGGCACGTATAATTATGTCTGTAACTGGCCATGGCCGAATCCTCTCAGAAAAAGATATCCAAATATTTCCTGCCGCGAAGCGAAACCAAGCACTTTCACTTGTAAAGACCACAACGCTCAACACCGTAAGGGAGGTCGTAATAATGAAATAAGGGAAAATCAAAATAGCTACTAGGTAAGTGTTACTCATCAAAATCACATTTCTTCTGGCAGAGCTTCTTTGCGAAGCTCGCCAAACAGCCCGGTTACGCTGTGGCCAATAGGGTTAGTACAGCTAATAGACAGTCCGAGAAAAAAAAAACATCAAAATCCTCCTAAAAGAGGTCCTTTGAATTCGCCGGCAGGTCCTACACAGACGTATTGGTGGACTTAGTAACGTACAGGATATTGAGCGAACGAAGAATGTACTCTAAGAGTTCAAATAATAAACAATTTTCACGTCTTTTTCTAGGTACACATTTAAAATAGCTACAATATTCACAGTTAACAGTCACTAAACTAATGACGGGTCTAAAAACAGTGCTATCACAGTGATGATGTTCCATAAATTGTGAAAACTACAACATTATCTGCTTATTAATTTACAAATGTAGTAAGAGTTCATTTTAGAGATTAGAGAGAGAGAGAGAGAGAGAGAGAGAGAGACAAAAATGGTACCCTCACAACAACATATTTTTATTTTTTTTATTTTTTTTAACATTACAAGTTAGCCCTTGACGGCTGTCTCACCTGGTGGTAAGTGATGATGCAGTCTAGGATGGTAACGGGCTAACCTGTTAGGGGTATGGTAAACCCACACTCCTAATTGGTTTCTACGCGACATCGTGCCGGACGCGAAATCGCTTGGCGACACGTCTTTGTCGGTAGGGTGGTAACTAGCCACGGTCAAAGCCTCCCACCAGTCCAGACTCGAGCCAGGAATCGAATCCAGGACCTCAAACTTTAAAATGCGACAGCGCATGTACTGCGCCACGAAGGTCGTCAATATCTACTAAAATATTTAATTTAAAAAAATTTAGGTAATGTATTTTTATTCTTATTTCTTGAGTTCAGCGGAACCGCCATACCTTGAGAACCAACTAAAATCTGTTACATAGCATTACGTCTAAGCATCTACTATAACTGGATCACGATCATTCCTATGAGAGAAGGCAGCCTGTGCCCATCAGTAAGATACACGTTTATAAGGATGACGCTAATGATGATGCTATCATATCTAACAATTCTTTAACAGTTGCGCAACGCTAAAGTCCGAAATATCATACATTTTATTTCCGTACTAATATAAATAAGCATGTAAACAACGCGAAGGCTGAAACATACTGAGCGATTTCTTAAAATATCTCCTTTTAATACGGTATGGTAAGTACACTTGATTCCTCCGGCGTGAGCCTGGCACTGTACGACTATTACAGGTACTTGACCCAGCAATTTTCTTGTAACTATAAAGTATAATTTATGCGATATTAATAGCCCGAACGCTAAGGCTAAGGTAAAAATAGATCCTCGTGTAGTAGGTATATTTAATTATTTTCCTTTTCCTATACAACAATTAAAATATTACTTGCTTTAATGGTTAAGGAAAACATCGTAAGGAAACAAGCGTGCCTGAGAATTCTCCATAATGTTTTCAAAGGCGTGTGAAGTCTCTTAAAACGCACTTGGCCAGCGTGTTTGACTATGGCCAAACCCTTCCCATATTGAGCACGGGTCCCCTACCCGTACTCTGTAGTGAGCCGGCAATGGGGTGATCATGATACAACAATATTCCTTGATCATACATTTCATCATCATTTTCACTGCACAACTATTGTTACGTTTATTTTTAACATTTCCTTACTATGCTATAGGCACTGAGAAGTTGGGTTTTTAATTTTTTTCTATTGGTTGCCACAGCGTAACCAGGTTGTTTGGCGAGCTTCGGAAAGAAGCTCTGCCAGAAGAAATTTTGAGCCTTAGGGCTCGAAGAAGCTAAGGGAACGACTGCCTCATTAATTCTAATACTAACTTTACTTAGTCGATTGTTTCTTTTGTATAACTGCGGTGAACGAAATACCAAGATCCGAAAGCTCGAGCATATTGAACTTGCAAGGCCCTCTCATACGGCATCAAGCGTGTTAAGACAAACCAAATTAAAAAAAAACACATCGCTAACAATCGTCATGACGTCTTTTGTCGTTGTTATTTTTTTTTTTATTTTTTTTATTGTTCAAGAATATTATAAACACATTTTAATTGTAAAGCTAACCGTCCTCCAGAAACTTTACGTTTATGGCGAGGACTGCGAGTTCACCTTAAGAATATGCTCAACTTATGCACTATAAATAATTAACTAAAAGAACTTAAAACTATGAAAATATAAAAAATGGTTTTTAATTTTTTTTATAAATATATGCTTCCCAATAAATGTTTGTTCCAATAATGTTTTCTCGCATGAAATCTACGCATCGACAATGGAGTCGAGTCCACGACAGTCATGAGATTCTACCAGCAGCTACTGAAATAAGAAAAGCTAATGGTATCTTCATGCCACACAACACCAAGATTAGCTGTGGCTTTTTGAGTTGTAGGTTGCGGTTAAGAAGAAAGTTTCAACAGGGGAACTGAACTAATTATTACTTATCAGCTTTAACCAGGTCCGGTAGCAGGGTATATCCGTAACAGTTACCACCATACCGGCCAAGGTTTACAACCAAGTTATTTGTTTGTTGTTTGGCTGTAAGTAATCAGAAATGATAATCAGGTATACGTTACAAGTCAGTCAAGTTTAGGTGGAACGAAGTTCGAACTTGATAGTGAATAAGTAGTGAATATTTATTTTTATTTACTTGTTAACCTTTCGCTTCTATTCTAATTTAATTATTCTAATTTTAAGTCATAGTTGATATTTCCCTTTTTGTTAGTGCTATTGTTTACTGAAAAAAGAGCTTAACGTGCGTTGAGAGTATTCTGGAAGATCTGTATGTATGGTGCGGTGTATAAATAGTTAAGAAATTATAATTTGTACCGTGCAGATTTGAATGTTTTACGCAGATTACATCTATAATCCATTTAATCTCAATCTTCATAGTGTACAACGGACTTCCGCTAAGTAACTCCTGCTTCTGTCCAATACTGTCTAACAGTGTGTCTGTCAGTTAACTGTCAATACACCCTTCACACAATGCGCTTCTCCTACATTCCCAAGGATAGACTGGCAGATGAAAAATGTCATCCATTTCCAGGAAGCTATGTGTGAAAAAAAAAGGGTTTGGCTTGGTCACTGACTCCGAATAAGGGAATGAGAAATATAGTAGCTAAATCATTTTCGATTTACAACGACCGTAAAATATCAGTCTCCTAGCACAGTTTGAGTACGATTAAAGAGAGATGGCGCTGTTCCGTTACTTCCGTACAATATTATTTAAAATAAAAAAAATAACAATTAATATAAAATATTCCAGCATTAAATAAAATGCTCATAAGAAAAACGCTTTTAAAGCCAATCGACACATGAATATAGCGATTGACGCCCATTATAGTTGACTAAATTACTCTACAAGTATTACACTTCAAATCATTCGAAGCCTCACTATAAATATCAAAAGTTCCATCAACGGGATAGCATCCCAGCGTTACGTGGCACGCGACAAAAAGCCCATTAGGTAAGCAAATGTATATTTTAATACAGAATAAGCAATAAATCTCGCGATGGGCTTTCGAATTCCGCGCAAGTCATCCGACGAGGTGAGATCGGCTGGGAAATACCACACACATATACGTACCAAGGTGTACAACCTTACTTACATACATACTGATGTCGTGTCCGTGCCAACTATGCAAAGATAACGTATTTATTATATATTTTTAACGACTGATAAAATATACACGAATATTGAAATGTTAATGTGTGACAAGATACCTTATGGGTTGGTCTGTGTATTTTATTCGTAATGTGAGACCATCCAAATCTATTGTATAAATGAGATGAGAATGTTGGAGTTATGAGACGAAAATTTACGCAGTAAAACTTGAAAATTTTATGAAAATTTGGAAACCACATTTTCGTATCTCCTAAACCTCCTCCAGAGCTATCTTAAAGAAGTTTGTTTGTTGTCGAAAACTGTACTAAATATTAGTAAAAATGCCTTGAAAATCAAATCTGCCCCGGTCCGATTTCCGAGCAATTTTTATTCATACACTTATCAATGCGAATACAAATACAAAGGTAAGTTTATTTTACAAGAAAAGTATCTTTAACTACACGTAGATTTTGATTAATCGTCTTCTACAATAAAGAGTCGCAAATAATCATAGATGTAAAATACTGCGTAATATAATAAGTAAAAATAATAAATTAAGTGGTAAATAAAAAATTATTTTACGTATTTCTAACACTAAAATCTTTAGACGGATACCTACTTTTACAGCTTACGATAATTCCATGTCTCGGAAGATACAAAAATCTATAATACCTATCTTATTACTCAAAAATTTACAGTACATAGTGATAATTATCTACAAACATCAACTACATAGTAATAATTATCTCATACTTAACGCTCTCCCATCACAATGCTCTATTTCAGTCAACGCATGGTAAAAACCAATATAATTAAGTATCACTCAAAAAAAAAAGCTTAATGCGCAAAGTCTGTAAGCAAAGAAAAAAGTAACGTCGTTAAAAAGGAATCCCGTTTCAGATGGTGGAAAAGGAAATAAATACCATTGAAATGTTTATTAGATCGTCTTTGGCGTCTTGGATTCCAGGACGATGGTATCCGAGAGGTTCCGCCTTGGCAGTTTTTGCGCGGAACGGGCGCCGTCGAGCCATTGCCTTCAATGATGTACTCGAGCGTCTGGCACGTGGCTTGCTTACTTTATTTACTATGGCTAAACTTCGACACCTGTGTCCTTAGTGCGAGATGCGGTACACCTCGAAGACGTCAAACGTTTACCAGTAACGAAACACTTTAACGGCACCGTAAGTAAACCTTTTTTTATACACTGCAAGTTAGCCCTTGACGGCTATCTCACCTGTTGGTAAGTGATGATGCAGTCTAGGATGGTAGCGGGCTAAACTGTTAGGGGTATGGTAAACCCATACTCCTAACTAGTTTCTACGCGATCGCTTTGCGAGACGTCTTTGTCGATAGGGTGGTTACTAGCCACGGCCGAAGCATCCCACCAGACCAGACTGGAGCCGGGAATCGAACCCAGGACCTACAACTTTATAATGCGACAGCGCACGAACTGCGCCCCGGAGGTCTACAATGCTTGTTTCAAAACTGCACTTTATCCATATAATATTTACATCTAACATGCTATACAGACTAGTCAGCCATAGCGGAATTTTAGTGAAATAAAAGTCACTGACTATACATTAAATTTTTTATACCCATAGACGAAGACGGTCGCAAGATTAACTACATCGATTAAACAAATGCTGCATCGAGTAGCTATGGTAACATTAAATTTCTTTGGAAGATATAACGCAAAAAATATTTTTTAAAAAGCTTTAATTATATATCTGACGCCATATGCAGCATCTTTATTAAGAAGCAATTGAAAATAATCATCATCAAAACCATTTCAACTGAAAGACATTTACTAGTGGACAAAAAGATTTTATTAAAGCTTCCAAACACATAAAAATTAATGAAATAAATCCAGGCATCCGAGCTCAGCACGTGACTATACGCTAAAGAAAATCGGACCCAAACGTAAATCCTATCATAATAATATAATTAATTCAGGCGACTACGGCCTATTTTTGTAAGTACAGCTTAAAAACTATGTTAGTATGCATAATTTTTGGCATAGCCTCGATCGAGTTGAAGAAGGACGCCATCTGCGTCTATTTCACTCTAACGTTACAGTGCTTAGATTCTCGAACGTTATTGACGTTTTTGAAGTGTGCCATCTCGTACTAAGGTTACTGCGTCCATTAATAACAACGTTCATAATTGTTCGTAACCATTGATATAAAAAAGCCAAGATATTCAATAGCACATGAATTTCCATAACACTATTAAATTATTTTAGATTACGTTCTGAAATAACTTAATCTATTATAACGAGTGGAAGTTCGTAAAATACCAGGTAACATCTTAATGTCTATTATAATTTTTACCATAACAAAATATATTTTAAAATAAACTTTGAATATTTGCCTATATTATATAAGCTCAAAGATTTGAAACTAGATTGAGTGTGAGAAATGCACACAAAACTTTATTTAAATTTTAAACTACGATGGAAGCTAGCTAATCTAACCAGATAGCAGATTAGTCTTGGTGACGCCGTCCAAAAAGGTAATAACAAAAGTAATATCCAGGTAGGTTTGTAAGGATTTTAAATGACTGTTAAGTTCAAAAATTCCAATTATCGCCGGACAGTAACAATAAAAAATATTAATAGTGTTGATAAGCCTATTTTAATAAAGATGTATTGAGTTAAATTACTTTAAATATGTTTAAAAAAATGCAGGAATAGTGTCGAGTGTTCCCGTGACCCATCAACTAGACAACGCGAACGAGCATCGCTTGGTTTTAGTCGGTATTCTGATCGCAAAACAAGCCGCCAGCGAGTTCCGCACACCCCGCAAGAAGGGGTCCTCCAAAGGGGATGCGTAAACGGATTACCCAGCGTAAAAAAAAAGGGACGGTGTATCTCTCAACTTCACATCAATGTTCATAACCAAACAATCACTATCACTGGCATATCATTTCGTCATGTTTATGTCTTGCCATACTTTCACATCCGCACTGGAGTGCCGTTATCGCCGTCCGAAGGATTGATTTTAATCTCAATGCAATTATGTAATTGCATTATTACTTAGTTATTTCTTGTTGTTCCCACTTCTGATTGTGGAATTGCATACAATTCGTATATTATTATCATAAACGATAATACGATATACGATAATATAAACATATTTAGGTACAGGGTGTTACACATTCTAATATTTATGTGCGAGCGAAAAAATTACTTTTCTTTTCGCCCATCATCATCATTATTAACGCATTACCGGCCTAATACAGGACGCGGGCCTTTCCTCTCAGCATGAGAAAGGTTGTGACCGTAGACCACCACGC
This sequence comes from Lasiommata megera, assembly GCA_928268935.1. Taxonomy (NCBI): domain Eukaryota; kingdom Metazoa; phylum Arthropoda; class Insecta; order Lepidoptera; family Nymphalidae; genus Lasiommata; species Lasiommata megera. The sequence goes on from OV743312.1 coordinate 11,719,127, forward strand.
TGGCTCAATTCGTGCTTCACACGCTTTTGAGAAAATTATCGAGAACTTTCAAGCATACAGAGTCCTCCCAACGTTTCCCTTAACTTTTTACTACATTATTACAGAAATATTTTTTTCAATTCTATATAATCTGACCATCTTGTCGTCGTGTCGAATGAAAAAATTATTTATTGAATCTCGAAGAAACACTTAGTTTTTATTTATAAGAAGTACTGATAGTGTTACCTTTTTAAGAGTGCAAAACTTCACCAAAATCGATTTAGTGGTTGAAAAACAAATAAACGGAATTCCATACGTAAAGATGTACGATGATTGATGATAACATGATTATATATTTCAAAACGCAAATAAGCAATAATACAAATACCTAACAACATTCTAAAAGGTTTTAAATATCACCACAGGTCGCCCTTACAGCGGCCTTTAAACCAAATGTCGGTTGATTATTAATGCCTTGGTAGTTTTTGTTAACTTCAATATGATTTCTCTCGATCTTTAAATGTTAAGTAAATGCTCAATAAAAGGTATTTAGTAGTATTAAGTATTTGTTAAAAGAAAAATATACTAGATATGTATATTTTTTTTTTATCTGATGCAGAACTAATGCAAATATCGAATGTACCTAATGCAAAATGTCACATCGAAATCAGTCCATTAGTTCGTTTATGATTCGAAAAAAAAACGCTATCGAATCTACTTAGTTGGAACTCAGTAAACACACAACCACACACATAAAATATTCATATAACGCTGTTATTTGCAACTAACATCAATGGCATTGTTACGTCATAGGTTATAGGTGTATCTTTATCTATATATTACTCGTATATTCCGCTACAACATTTACACGTCACTTAGTTCTATCGATTTACACCTAGATATAGCTCCGATTTTTTACCATATGAGAAAATATATCTTGTAATAAATGAGTCTTCTTTTTCTTGCCCTTATCCCACACTATATTGGGTCGGCACAACATCTCTTCTTCTTCCACTCACTTCTATCAGCCGTCACCTAACTACCCACACCTTTTTACCCGCATATCCTCTTTTACACAATCCATTCATATCTTCTTTGGTCTTCCTCTACTCTTTTGCCCTTCTACGTAATAAACTTGTAATAAATGAAAGTATATTTCTCAAATTATTGGTTCTTAATATGAATAAATATGCAAGGATATTTTAAATATTTATCTAAGAAACGACGTAGTTAATACGAGTATGTAAACTAATTTGCATTCTGATGAAACTCTATATTTCCAAAAATTGTTTAATTGGAATTAAACTATGATATGCCTAAAATAAATTGATAGCATCTAGTTAACCGTCCGGTAAAGATAAAATGTTATATTTAAAACAAATAGTGGTGTAGTATCATACCGTTCTAATAAAATATTTTGCTGTGATTGTAATCGTTTGTAAATGTGACAATAGATGATAGTAAAATATGCTTGTATTTTGTAACACCCTCTGCACAGCTAGATCTCAGAAACCCAATATTTTTGCAAATGGATTTTTGAGCACCCTGTGCACAGCTAGATCTCGGAATGCCAATATTTTTGCAAATGGATTTTTGAACACCCTGTGCACAGCTAGATCTCGGAATGCCAATATTTTTGCAAATGGATTTTTGAACACCCTGTGAACAGCTAGATCTCCGAAAGCCAATATTTTTGCAAATGGATTTTTGAACACCCTGTGCCCCGTATCTAAGAAGGCCACTAATCAAATTACTACTTATTGTCTAGGTGTGAGCGCGTCGCACGTGTGAGTTAGCATTATCATTCTAAACTTGAAGCGCTATAAATTTATTTAGTGACAGCCAGCGTTACCGCACGCATACGAACGGCCTTTAAACTTAACTTCACAAATAATAATCAGCGCAGAGTACCTATAATGGCACTTTTTACACGCAACTCGCCAGACTAGTTAAACTGTTAAACGCAGACATACACGCTTATTTTCGACATAAATAATAAAGCATAAATTGCATTGTTGTCTTTCAAAAACAATTTTTTTTTATCCACCACAAGTTAGCCTTTGACGACAATCTCAAGTGTAAGTGATGATGCAGTCTAAGATGGTAGCGGGCTAAACAGTTAGGGGTATGGTAAGCCCAGACTCCTACTCGGTTTCTACGCGACATCGTGCCGGAACGCTAAATGGCTTGGCGACACGTCTTTGTCGGTAGGGTAACTAGCCACAGCCGAAGCCTCTCATCAGACCAAAAAGAAAAATACATTAAAGAAAAAGTTTGAAGGCACTGAATTGGTTATTTTACTTAAAGTTAGCTTAACATATTTACATTATTATTTTATGATTTTAATTAGAAGACCTACTTGAAGCGACGAGAAAATTATTTATTTTGCACGACTGCAATATAAAAACCTAGCTCTTAAACTGTATGCTCGTAGGTGTCTAGGTAGGAGATTTATATTAACCTTATGTCAGTTCATAAAACTTCGTAGATAACTTAGGACAATAAAAAATACTAAAAAGATGTTTAAATTGCTTCACTAGTGAAATAAAAAGTTCTCAAAAAAGATTCAAGAATATAAGCAAATACCTTCTATAAGATATCGTGAGATGAATAACCAACAAGCTATAATCGACCAAGATAATATGTAGTTGCTACATTGTAAACTTGGAACAAATACTAGGTTTAAATAACTTAACCATTTTGCTTGGAGATTATTGGCTATAATTATATATTAAATAGATGTAAAGTGGAAGGTGTAAATATTTTACTGAGAAAAAAGATGTCGTATTAAACAATTTTTGTTTATGTTTGTTTTTGACGACCTCCGTGGTGCAGCGCGTGCGCTGTCACATTATACAGATGGAGGTACTGGGATTCCCGGCTCGAGTCTAGTCTGGTGGGAGGCTTCGGCCTTGGCTAGTTACCACCCCACCGAGAAAGACGTGCCAAACGATGTAGCGGTCCGGCACGATGTCGCGTAGAAACCAATTAGGTGCGTGGGTTAACCATACGCCTAACATGTTAGCCCGCTGTCATCCTAGACAGCATCATCACTTATCACCAGGTGAGATAGCCGTCAAGGGCTAGGTAAGTAGTAAAAACCCTTTATTTTGTGTGTAATGACTTAAATAATTAATAATAATTATAATTCATAAAATTCATCAGCATCATCATCATGATCAACCCATTACCGGCTCACTACAGAGTACGGGTCTCCTCTTAATATGAGAAGGGTTTGGCTATAGTCTACCACGCTGGCCATGTGCGGATTGGCAGACTTCACACGCCTTTGAGATCATTATGGAGAAATCTCAGGCGTGCAGGTTTCCTCACGATGTTTTCCTTCACCGTTAAAGCGAGTGATATTTTATTTTTTTTAAACGCACATAACTCCGAAAAGTTAAAGGTGCGTGCCCGGATTCGAACCGCCGACTTCTGATTAGGAGGCTGACGTGCTAACCACTAGGCTATCACCGCGTATATTCATAAAATTATAGATTGGCATACCTTTATCGGAAAAAATATTTGTTACTTTAGAATAATATATGAAAGAAGCTATTTATTTATAAAAAAGGTTGTCTTCTTACCTTACAAATACAACGAAAGCAGCTACTCCAGTCCTGCTTAAACTTCGAGTCTTGTAGACGGACGACCTCGCCTTCGTTTGAGCACGGTGCACGATCGCCCTCTGCGGAAGAGCAACACAAAGTTAAAACACTGCTATTGATTCGACGACCTCTGTGGCGCAGCGTTATAAAATTGGTCCTATGTGGGTCCTGGGTTCGATTCCCGGCTCTAGTCTGATCTGTTGGGCATCGACAAAGACGTGACACCAAGCGATTTAGCGTTCCGGCATGACGTCGAGTAAAAACCAATCAGGAGTATGGTTCTAATACCCTTAATGAATTAGCCCTTGTAGTGGATTAAAAATAAAATTGCTTTTGAAAGACAACATTGCAATTTATGCTTTAGTCGGAAATAAGTTAGCCCGCTACCATCTTAGACTGAATCATCACTTCCATCAGGTGAGATTGCCGTCAAGGGCTAACTTGTGCTGTATAAAAAAAGTACCATTACTCAATGCATGCAAACTAAAGACCTGCTCATTTTGAGACATTGAGACAGAGTTCAGCAAACTCACCAATTGCATAGCTGAAGTAATTGAGCTTTCCACGTAGTGGATCAGCAAAAAAGGCAACATCTACCTGATGGAATCAAAATGTAAGTAGATCATTTACATCGGAGGATCTGTGAGCGAAATGAATCTATATCCTCGTGATCGTGAAGTCAAATATGCACACCATTCGACCAACGAGACGGTTATCTCTAAGGCATCTACAAAGAAAAACTTTTCTCTGAGACGTAAGTATAATTTTACATAAAAGTTTTTCATAAAAGCAACGGCAAAGAGAGCAGGCAGCTCTTTTAATAAGATTTTTATCAAAGCTTATAAGATTTTTCTTACAAAGTAAATGTAGTAGAAAAGGTATTATATTTTGCAGAACGTTTCATACTGATATCTTTATAAAGGCAACGTTTCGCGAAGGTGTGCGGTCGCGATTTTTTTCGCGGAGACGTTACCACCGCGATTCTGTCGCGGCCGGTTGATTTACCTTGATTAAAAGCCACGGATCCGCATTCTTACTAGGTACGTATCAAACATTCGGCGCCACCGGCTACCAAAGTCCTGCGTAAATATTTTGGTAATTAATGTGTGCTCGCCACAAACGCTGCGGAATCACTCCACAGGCTATAAATATTCGAAATATTTGCTCAAAATAATTAATGGAGACTTCAATCTCAGTACCTAAACATCGGCTGTTTGGTCGAATCCTATACACGTCAAGTAATAGCAATTTAAATTTAACTGCTATAATATGACAAGACGATAGTTTATCATGCTCTAGTGCATTAGCAAAACCTAGCTTTTTAGCTGTATGCTGTATGGTTTCAGTGGCATCATTATCATCCTGAGATTTATATCTATGTCTAGTCAAAGAACTTCGGAGGTTACGTTGGACAATAAAGTAACTGGTATTAGTTTTTAACCAATTGAAGTGCAGGCCTTTTTTATATACAGCATTAACTGAAAAGCTTATTCACAAAACCCTTTGCAAAAAAAAATCTAATGAATACGTGCATTATTTTAAATTGTGCCTTTTGGTGTAAGTGTAAGGAAAGCACCGAAATCCATTTGAGCGGATATCTATCATACGACCAGATTAAAAAATAAAATGAATACAATTTTTTATTTTTTGATAAACCATTCATCATAAGTCAAACCTTTAGCCTAGGTTCAGATGGTCGTGCGACGCAGCACGTTTTACAAGTCAACGTATAGTTATTCGATATATGACAAACAATAATGTTTGTTCATCACTGTTTATCGCAAGTCTATTAGAAAGTCCGTATGCCCGTACATAATGATAAATGTTCAAATTAGATCAAGTTAGTATTGCGCCGTGTATACACTATCTCTCGCACTGACTAACTTATGTAACGTATATGCGATGAACTAAGAACTACTCAGAACTAACAGAGGATACCGTATCTCTCTCTCTTTCATACAAAAAGTCTTGCGACAAACCTGTTAATCAGGATATAAAAGAAAATTAATACTACTACGAGTAACATGAGCATGAACATGAGCATAACTCTGGGGCTCAGGCCTGCTGGTACAATTGTGTCTCAGTGTTCATTATATGTCATAATTGGTGTTATAATAATGATAATAAAATGAAATGGAATCAATAGTAGACTTGGATTGCTTATTAAATATCATTAAAATTGTATTTAACACCGATCGACTACACTATACCATGCGAGTGTCTGATTTCGTCGAAAACTTGTCGGACACCAATGCGGTTTATGCGACGAACGCGCGTCATCGTTATTCCATCTGAACCAAGCCGTATTCCTTAAAATATTTAATTTTCACGATCAAGTTTTATTTACATTTTGTAAGAGCCGTAGCTCATAGCAACAAGCGTGTTTCAAGGTTGACGAATAAATGAATAATATCGACGGATTGTAGTAAATCAAGGAAATTGATGCTTATACTTAAAATTGTATAGACCCATTAATTTCGAACATGAATTTAGTTTATTTATAACGTTTTAATCTACCAACAATAGAAATAGATCAGGGATAATAAGATCTAAATATTTACTGTCTTATTTATTATTTATTGAATTTTATGTACGTAAAGGTAAATCAAGAAAATGGCTGCTTATAAAAAGTATCAGTACTAATTTGTTGCGGAAAAGTGCGCGAGCGTTCCCGTGACCCAGCCACCAGGTGACGTGAAGGAGCATCGCTGGGTTTTAGTGGGTATTCTGGTCACAAGTCTGGCCGCCGGGGAGTACCACACACCCCGCCGGAAGCGGCGCAGTTCTGCCTTCCTTCCCTTCAGTCCCTTCCGGAGGGTATGTATTCAAAGTTTATATAAAACGTAAGCTTGTAGAGAAGTCCTACTATAGTGTAAAGGATTATGTAAATAATAAACAAGCATGGGTGTGAAATATTGCTCTAATAAGATAGCTCTTAATATAATTTTAAGTGGCATGTGAGATGGCGATAACAAAAAGAAAATTTACCTGGCTAAGTTTGTTGTGGGCTCCTTCTTAGACCGGGGCGCGTGTGGAACCGTGTAGCTTTAGTTTTAAGTTTACGAATGTAGTTATCACCATCAAATCATTAGTATGTACATTATTGATGCGTCAAAAGCGCCTTTTAAAGGACTATTTGAATAAAGATTATTTGAATTTGAATTTTGAATTTATGCGTAAACGAATCCCAGCGTTAAAATGAAAAATCTCTCTTGTCAATTGTGTGTATTCGCTCCGTATACACAGAAAATCATTTTAGTGGATACATGATTTCATTATCTTTGTTTTAATCTTACTTGCGGATTTTTTTTTATTGTTATGGAGGTCTAAGAAGAAGCTTACAATTATCTTAGCTGTGTTTATAACACTCACATAGTCAAAAATGAGCTATGAAGTAAGAACCACTCACTAAAGCTTTTTTATCGGTTATGTTATTTCTCATAACATAAGAAGATTTTTCTATAAGCATGCGTTTCATTAAAACTTTGAACTTATTGAGAAACATCTCCATAATTTCAGTCGATATTATTTCATTTCTGTACTTTTGTGTAGTGCAAAATAAAAGTGTGTTTATTCATTTGTACAACGTCTGTTTTAGTGTTTTAGGCACAAATCATTATCATCGTGATCAACACATTACCGGTTCACTACAGAGCACGGGTCTCCTCTCAATATGAGAAGGGTTTGGCCATGATCCACCACGCTGGCCATGCGCGGATTGGCAGACTTCACACGTCTTTGAAAACATTATTATATTGAACTCTCAGGCGAGCAGGTTTTCTGACGATGTTTTCCTTCACCGTTGAAGCAAGTGATATTTTAATTAAACGCACATAACTCTGAAAAGTTAGAGGTGCGCGGATTCGAACCGCCGACCTTTGATTAGGAGGCTGACGCCCTAACCACTAAGCTATCACCGCTAGGCAAATGTTATGATTTAAATAAGTTAACCTACTTTTAGTGTCTTATAAAACGTACATAACCACTATGACTAAGCTAATATTTACCTACCTGTTTTATGTTATTCATAATAATGAGCTTGATTCATCATTAAATTCCACAGAGTTTCAAAAGTTGTAACTACGTAGGCGTAGTCGCGAAATACCAATAGTACCTACAATGATTAAGAAACAAAACTGTCTCATATTTCAACATGCCGTTTGTAAACAAACAGAAACAACGACAAACAAGATATGAGTAAGTTGTCCAATTTCTATCAATTTTAACTCAGCTACTGTAGACCAGACCATATTCCAAATTACACTTGCACATTTCGAGGACAGAAGCCTTTTCATGCATTGTATGTAAGAATGTTATATATGTATGTGAAAGAGGGAAAAAGTAGAGGAAGACCAAAGAAGAGATGGATGGATTGTGTAAAAGAGGATATGCGTGTAAAGGTGTGGGTAGTGAAGTGACGGCTGAAAGACGTCTGTGGAAGAAGACGCGACATCGTACTGGAACGCTAAATCGCTTTGCGTGGCTTAGGGTGGTAACTAGCCTCGGCCGAATCCTCCCACCAGACCAGACTGGAGCCGGGATCGAACCCAGGACCTCTTATGATGCTACAGCGCGTGCGCTGCTCCACGGAGGTCGTCACAGCGCACTACACACAAATCTACCAAGTAAAATGAATTGATGGGTCTAAATGCATCGAAATCCGCCGTGAAAAATGTCATACTTTTAGGACTGTCAATTTAGTTTATTTGCAACAGAAATGCTAATTATTTCAGTATTTAATATTTTTTTTTGGAAGCGGTGATAGCCTAGTGGCTAGGGCGTCAGCCTCCTAATCAGAGGACGGCGGTTCGAATCTGAGCACGCACCTCTAATTTTTCGGAGTTATGTGCAAATAACAACAAATAAAACAAATATCACTTGCTTCAACGGTGTTACAACAAATAAAAAATATCACTTGCTTCAACGGTGAAGAAAAACATTGTAAGGAAACCTGCACGCCTGAGAGTTCTCCATAATGTTCTCAAAGGCGTGTGAAGTCTGCCGATCCGCACATGGCCAGCAAGGTGGACCATGGCCAAACCCTTCTCATATTGAGAGGAGACCCGTGCTCTGTAGTGAACCGGTAATGGGTTGATCATGATGATGATGATAATTATATTTTATTAGATATATTTTATAAAACTAACACACATGACTAGCCCTGACTTTATAGTAGGAACACATAAAGGTTTTACTTCCTAATCGTCCTTATTGATTTACAGAACTACTTTAACACCTGCTTTAGTTTAGCCTAGATACAACCTCTCTATCATTATCTCTTATCAGTAAATTAGATCAAAAACTATTTCTCCACCTGCATTTTATCAGGACCATCAACGTCATTGGCGAAACACGTAAGCAATCAGTAGCTAAGAGATAAAATTGATTTGAACTTTGAGCCTTTTACTGACACTTGTATCTAATTTTAACTCGCTAACCTTAATAAAACTGAATGTAATCAAATAACTTATATACGCGTATGAATGATATCACTGCAATCTATAATATATAAAATATATATTTACATATATACATTGCAACGCTTGCTGCGTACATATAGAAGCTTATTCTTAAATGATGTGACTTTGAACAATAAGTTCAAAGTTTACATAAAACGCAAGCTTGTAGAAAAGTCCTACTATAGTATAAAAGGATTATGTAAATGATAAACAAGCATGGGTGTGAAATATTGCTCTAATAAGATAGCTCTTAATATAATTTTAAGTGGCATGTGAGACAACAAAAAGAAAATTTACCTGGCTAAATTTGTTGTGGGCTTCTTCTTAGACCGGGGCGCGTCTTTAAAAATATTATTTATTTTTAAAAAAAGTCATTTATTCAACTACCAAGTCGATAAAAAATAATAATTATGTCATAGTTTTTTTTTACCTGTATCACTGCAAATTTTGCTGGGTTATATAATATCGTTACAAGTTTTTGGTAGAAGTCGCCTCTCTGGCGTAGGCTGTTAAAAATATTATATTGAACAATATTACGAATGAATAGTATTACAATGAACCTATGCTTGGTATATTAGTACCTTGAGTAAAAAAATAATGATAAGCCTAAAAGCATTCTCTAAAAATTAGAGAAGCGCCCCAAAAGAAACAGTAACTGCAAGCAGTGGACACAAATAAACTTTGTAACGTGCAATTGTCATAGTATTTTTCAAAGATCCAACTCATGAACAGAGATAAAATATAAGATATATTTTTTGACGACCTCCGTGGCGCAGCGCGCACGCTGTCGCATTATAAAGTTGGAGGTCCTGGGTTCGATTCCCAGCTCGAGTCTGGTCTGGTGGGAGGCTGCGGCCGTGGCTAGTTACCACCCTACCGACAAAGGCGTGTCCGACAAAGCGATTTAGCGTTCTGGCACGATGTCGTGTAGAAACCAATTAAAAGTATGGGTTTACTATACCCCTAACAGGTTAGCCCGCTACCATCTTAGACTGCATCATTACTTACCATCAGGTGAGATTGCCGTCAAGGGCTAACTTGTAGTGAATAAAAAAAAAAGCAAGAAAATAACAACTTCTTGACTCATACTTTATTTATTTACTTCTAAGACTTATCATACGACACAAAAAATATATAACACCAGTTAGTCACGAGCGGTAATATCCGGCCTGGTTACGAGTGGCATTTATTAGTTTTCCTATATGAGTGACGTTAACTGGCATTAAAAATAAAGATAATAATCTGTCCTTATCGTGTTGCCTAAACACGCCAAACGAATTCAACTGTTCCTACATAAATTAATTAACTTCGCCAGGACTATTTCACAACACTGCGTGTCGCGTATCGCGTTCACGAATCACTGGAATCAAATAAGCTCCTTCTACATTACATTACATTGCGTTGGAATTGAAACAGAAACTCGGTGTTGCTTACAAAACGGTATCGGGTCGATATCTGTACAATTATCGGTACAAGTTGCCGATTTGCATAGCCACTGCAGTTGTTACAATTAGACATCCACGATAGAATGCAATAATCTAATGCAGTTTTTTTTTTAATTTTTTTTTTCGGACTGTCTATTAGCTGTGCTAACCCTATTGGTTGCCACAGCGTAACCGGGCTGTTTGGCGAGCTTCGGGAAGAAGCTCTGCCAGAAGAAATTTTGAGGCCTAGGGCTCGAAGAAACTAAGGGAACGCCTGCCTAAGGGCGAACCTCGGCTTAGGCGACGTTTGGGATAACGGAGAGGTCGGACGGTAAATTAATGCAGTGTTATACAATCTATTACATGGCGCGAAACCCCAGTATGTGAAAAAAATTTGAGACCCTATTACCTTATACTGTTAAATCTGTTTATTTAAAAATATCAAATTCCCGATTCGTTTATTTATTAGCAAGTATCGGTTAGATATATAATTATTCACCTAAGACAGATATTCTTAATGAAGCAGTAACGGATGAAATTGGTTAACGAAAAACAGACCTTCAAATACTTCTCATTAAATTGTCTAATGGGTATTTTAAAATTTTGTTAATTTTTTAGTCTACAATAATAATTGTAAATTAATTAAGCATTTTTAAGTAAAAATCTGATATGAACTTTATTATTTACTGACGAATGCAGACATTTGTCTATATATCTGTAAAACATATTTTGATCAAATGCTGCATCAATGTTGATGAAATTTAGCATTCATTTGATTCGAATATGAAGATGGAAACAGAATAAATTTTGAACCCAGCAAACTAGAAGTTTCACCGTGATTTTTAAAAACTCAAAAAGAAACAGAGTTGCAGTTTTCACTCTGTAAAATATAATTATAATTCGTAGCATTCAATGATAATTAGTTGATATTTAGTAAGAAGTACAAAATAGGATACAAAAACCTAAAAAAATAAAAAAAGGGCTATAGAAGACCAAGTTGCCATCGACAAAGAGCATTGCAAAAGATTTATTAGGTGTGTCTTTTCACATTGTTCGAACTTACCCCCTTATTAATTATTGAATTAAAGCTGATCTAAAAAGTCACTACTAAGGTTCAATATTGCATATAAGCAATTAAAATTCCTCTAACGGTGAAGGAAAACATCGTGAGGAAACCTACACGCCTGATACTTCTCCATAATAATCATAAAGGCGTGTGAAGTCTGCCAATCCGTACATGGCCAGCGTGGTGGACTATAGCCAAACCCTTCTCATGTTGAGAGGAGACCCGCGCTCCGTAGTGAGCCGGCAATGTGTTGATCATGATGATGATGATGATTGCATATAAATACTAAAAATAATTTAAAAAGTAAATTGCAACTTCTAATTTATTTTGTCGTGGAAAATTCATGAGCGTCCGGAATGATAGAGAAAAAAGACAGTGATTTTTACTCATTACACTTTTATAAAACAAAATGTCAGATGAATAATGGAACTGCACGTGCCCGCTAGTTAGCGCCGGCGATCGTTAACCAGCTGCTCCCATGTTCTGCGCTTTTTCATGTTTTATAAATATTGATTTATGGCGGCCACATGTATTATTTATGTAGGCACTCGTTTTCAACTAAAAGCTTTGATTTTTAAGGATAATATATAATTAGATTTATTACCCAAACACCTCAAGGTAATCGTTTGAACACCTTTGAATCACGTTCGGAAACATAAAGTACCTATTCAGAATTAGATCGCTACGCCCTTCTTGGAATATAAATTAGAAAAACATTTTATATGAACAAACGTTCGGTTTACTGTCATGTCCGTAACAAACATAAATATTTTTTATTCCGTAAAATTCTTAACCTTGTAGGCAAATTTGAAACGTCAAGTATGTTTAAACTGGTGCGGTTGAGAAAACACCACCAGTTTAGAATGCAAACTATATAGGAAATGAACCGCGGAAAACTTATAAAGTTTTGAAATGTAGTGCAAATATAAATAAAGCCGGGATTCGTTGAGCGACTACTTTGCTGTCATCAGAGAATCCATCCAGCCTATTTCCATACCTTTCCGAGCCCTTTGCTATGAAGAAAGATCGTCAACTGTTCCCCATTGAACTTATCGTCACTTTTACGAATTGTTTCCTCAACAAAATCGCGAAATTAGTCTGCCGCCTTCCAATAGATCTCAAAGTAGTGAAGCATAAAATGCTGTTTATGGTGACGCTTGTCAATACGCATTTTTGTAAATGAAAGTAAAAAGATTAGATTTATGAAAAAATTATGCATTATTATGTTTCTGGGTAATTGAAAGACAGACAAACTCACATTCGCATCTATAAAATCAGTAAGGATAAGGAATAAAATCAAAAAATGTAAGGTGTGGTACGACGCGACGGCGCGAGCAAATTCGGTACGCAAGCGTTGAGAGGTTCCTATACCGGCAGTTTATTTTGGAATGCAATATTAAATTACCTACTAATAGCGTGAAGTTGTACTTAATGCGACGATTGCAAATCCTTCAAGTTATGCTTTGGTGTCAAGTCAAGTCAATAAACTGCCGCAACTGTCGTTATAAAACGGCCTTCCTTTAGCGAGTCAAAAAAAGGTTCAGAAAACGAAGCTCTTACCCTACAGTATGAATATGATGGAGTACGCCTCAGAGCCTTTCTTTCACCCCCGCTAATGCTGGGCTGGGAGTAACATACGCCCTTCATATCACATTAACATTACAAAAAGTTTATATATGTGTGTATGTGTGTGTATTATTATATTATAAAGTTTATATATGTGTGTATGTGTATGTGTAAAAAAAAAATATCACTTGCTTCAACGGTGAAGGAAAACATTGTGAGGAAACCTGCACGCCTGAGAGTTCTCCATAATGTTCTCAAAGGCGTGTGAAGTCTGCCAATCCGCACATGGCCAGCGTGGTGGACTATGGCCAAACCCTTCTCATATTGAGAGGAGACCCGTGCTCTGTAGTGAGCCATTAATGGGTTGTTAATGATAATGATGATGATGATGTGTATGTGTATGTTAGTTACTACTTCACGCCTGAACTACAAAACTAATTCGGCTGAAATTTACATAGGCTAATTTTTATCACGACATAATCTATAGTTCCCTTAGGATTTGTGATAAACTGAATTACACGTCTCTGAACTACGATGTAGTTATATAGCTTAGTTTGCTCTTAATTAGATTATGCTGTGTAAGAGAGTGGAATGGGAACCGGAATGAGACGTAAGATAATCTTCAATTATAAACTGCTTATTCCACAGGAATTTTTAAAAACCCTTATTCAAAGAGGACGCTAGTATCTAAACTGTCTGGTGCTTACTGATAAAGCTGGCGACATCGGCCAGAACAGGGTCGGTGATGAAAGCGAGTAGCACGAGGCAAGCAACGGCGAGTTCGGTGGGCGGGCGTCGCATGGTCGTTATTCGCGGCGCCGGCGCACGCCGCTGCGCGCCCCTCGCATCACCCCCTCGCGCCACGCGACTCGTGCGCAACACCTGCAACAAGCAAACCAAATTAGCTAGCTATCTAGCTTCCTCCAGATTTACACAGCTTTGAGTCCAAGGCTGAGTTATGAGTATATAGACTGCCTGATATTTTATTATGTAGCGGTGATAGCCCAGTCAGGGCGCCTCTAATCAGAGGTCGGCGGTTCGAATCCGGGCACGCACCTCTAACTTTTCGGAGTTTTGTGCTTTTTTAAACAATTAAAATATCACTTGCTTCAACGGTGAAGGAAAACATCGTGAGGAAACCTGCACGCTTGAGAGTTCTCAATAATGTTTTCAAAGGTGTGTGTAGTCTGCCAATCCGCACATGGCCAGCGTGGTTGACTATGGCCAAACCCTTCTCATATTGAGAGGAGACCCGTGCTCTGTAGTGAGCCGGTAATGGGTTGATCATGATGATGATGATGATGATATTTTATAAAGCGCTCTTAGCTTATCTCTGCCCTTTTTTAATAAACGGCTAAAACGAGAAAAGTTATCTAGCAAACTACAGCTGTGTCATTTTAACACTAACTTTGGCTTAGCGAAGTTATAGTATGGTCTATTGAGTCTACAGCATTTGTATAGGTGTAATTTATACCCATAGCAACATTATATTCTCTTCAGTTTCTATGGCGATATTGTGCTGAAACCCTGGTCAAACACGCGGAACAGAGTTTGGGTTTGCAGTAGACTTGATCTGTTTAAACCACGCAACTATCCAAGTTACAACGTCAACACATACGTAAAACACCTCAGATACTACGTATTATTAGCTCATGACCACACTCACGTTGCCGCGGCTAGCGGAATGTTAAATCACCCTCGAAACAGAACACGTACATTATTCTTTATAAGTTTATTTTTATTGTAAAACAAATGATGTCTAGTAAGCCGTATTTCGTTTAACGAGCTTACGTATAAATTAGTTGCACTAACCATTAGATGCTAGGTACATTTTATTTTATATATGATTAAAAATCGATGCTTGTATGTTTGTCCACTATGCGTTCCTAAATTATGATCAGATTGTGACGAAAATCAAATCAAATCAAAAATAGCTTTATTCACATAAACCTATTACAGGCATTTATTAATCGTTAATTTCATTATTTCTATTCGCGAAGTGTTGGTGATAACTTAAAACTAAAGCTAAAAAGCTTCAAATCGCGCCCAGGTCTAAGTAGAAACCCACATCAAAGCTGTTTTTTTTTTGTTATCACCATCTCACATAATCAATAATAAATTATAGTACCTTTTATATATTTATAGCAAATAATAGAAACTTTGGGAGGGATTCTGAGGCCAAAAACAACTCCATAAATATGGAAATGTTATGGTTTTTACGCAAGCCACAACAACAAGGGTACAACTAGTAAAATATAAATCCCGATATTTGTCTTGCAGTAATAAGTCATTATTACAGGTAGTGCCGATATCTTTATTACATGGTAATGCCAGTAAGTAATCAAAGTTATAAATATTGATTGCCAAACGATTTCTAGATAATGCGTTACGCTTGTTCTATCACGTTAAGATTACAAGTCCTTGGAATTATGAAAATAAGTCAATGCACCTGAGATAGCGTCTATGCGATACTTGCTATCAGTGCCGAAACTATTATTTTATTATTGAACTACCTGTTGCCCGCGACTTCGTCTACGTAGAATTGCTGATTTCCCTAGAGAATGAGGTTTCCCGTGTGGCTAATGCCCTGCTTCAGAAAGTAAGCTACATGTCAAATTGCCGATTTTCAAGTCTAGGACTTTCATACAATCTTTAGACGCCTATTTTAGTCCCTTAGGGGTGAAATTTCCAAATATCCTTTCTTAGTTGACATCTCTTAAATATCAACTACCTACTTGCTAAATTATAACTTTATATGTACAACAGTTTTTGAGATCTCGTGTTTAATCAGTAAGTAAGTCAGTGACCTTTCGCTTTTATAGATATAGATTAAAAAACAAGGCGTCTTTCAGTTATGGGTTGGAACATAATTCGTAAATTTAAACGCGCACCTGCATTTTATGAAACCGGATAAGCTCCTTAGAAAACATTCAAAATTAATAATAATTATTAAAACCACGACCGAATAATAAAATAATCAACATCTTACTTTCCCTTATAAAAGTAGACAAATATCAAACAAATCTTGTTGGTCACCCCAGTCTGGCCCGTATTTTGGTATTGCTATGCAATTGTCACTTATATATAAATAGCCAATACATTACATCTTGGTAGTTAACGCCAGTAAATATGTACGACTAGTTTTTAAAGCGATCGCTGGCATCAAATTCAGATTCAAATAATCTTTATTCAAATAGTCCTTTAACAGGCACTTTTGACGCGTCAATAATTTACATAGTAGTGATTTGATGGTGATAACTACATTCGTCGTCCGCCTCCTAACCAGAGGGGTTCGAACCCCTCTGGTTAGGAGGCGGACGTCCTAACCACTAGGCTATTACAGTTGTTCCAAGTATATAAGGTTAAATGTACATAAAACTGTACATTGCGGGATCTGAGAGGTCAAAATACGAAAGCTCACCTGCACCTTTTGCATTTCCTACTTATTATCGGTTAGCACTATAATTTACCGTGTTGTATTACGAACGATTTGCCTAAGGCTTCCTATTCAAACGGTTAACATTGTATGTAATAACGTTAAAATATATTGTTCTTACGTACTTTGCCCTTTCTAAATAGACTATTAAACGGGAAATTAATGTGTAACTTGATAATTTATCCGATAATAATCTTTTATTTAAGCAACTATGCTAGAAAGACAATCGCAAGTCTTACACCGAAGCCTAGCCTGTTTTTAACGCAATTTTAACGGTTTTTAAACTGTTTTTCCGGGATAAAAAGTATTTTATTTCCGTTCCCAGAATTTATGTCTAGCTATATATGTGCAAAATATTATTATTATCATAATAATAATTTATTTTCCCGCAGTTGGTAGATTTTATCTACCAACTCCGGAAAAAGTAAAACTAATATTAATTATGTTTAGTTTGGTTATAAGCGACTTTCATAACCGAAAGTTTAAACATTGCTTTTTTTTTAATTTACGACATAAAAACGAAAGAAAATTAATTTCAAAGATTACAGCCCTTTACGCCATTTAGGGAATCTCGGAAGATGCAAACACAAACAAAACAGATCTTCTATAATACCACTCTAACAATTGTTTCGCTCATTTACCAGAGCATCCTGAGTAGAAGTGATTTCTACTGAGTATTACGAATTAAATACCTGCACCACAAATTGATATATTTGTCGCGAATACTCTTAATAGGAATTTAAGCTTGATAAAAATCATAAAGTTAAGTTTGAAGAGAAGTTTGAAGAGATATCCAAAAATTAAAAATCTTTGGCAAACAATTTTAACAGTAACCAAAGTTTGTATTTTATCAAAGTCAATACGGATTTAAATGTTTTCCTTTCTGTGTCTGCATAATCCAATAGGGCTAATTGGTAAAGATCACAAAACATCGGAATGTGAGACGTGACGCGATCGAGTCAATGGACTCGCCATGGAAATTATCAGGTGATAAGTATTTCATTTAGCACGAGTTTTTGTGAAGCCGCCCTAGATACGAGCCGTGATTGATCGAACAGGATGCGAGGTATGGCCAACGGTGTACCGCAAATGCAATTAGAAATAATGCCGTTGAAAAAAGTTTGCCGATAAATTTCACAGTTATCAGATATAATTGCTCTAGATTTTCAGGTGATTTTGTATTTTTAGCAACATAATTCAAAACGTGTACTCATGCCTCTATTATTTGTGTGCAATAATTTTATACGTGTCAGTACATTGTCTACATTTCGGCGCTGCTTTTACTCTCGTAGCCATACCTCACTGAATCAGCTACGACTTGAACGTAGGTTTAAAAACAAAAGCGTTACATAAAATTTATGATACTATACACTGTAGTAAACTGCTACTACTGAAGTTCTAAAACCTTCCAGAGTCTGTTTCCCGCTCTTGTGAATCTTCTTAGCAAGCAGAGCCCAACCCAAGCGGTATCATATAGGCTTGTAGTCAAATGAAGTCATCTATTATCATTACATTATTATTATTAAGTAAGTAGTAGTAAGCGGTGATAGCCTAGTGGTTAGGGCGTCAGCCTCCTAATCAGAGGTCGGCGGTCGAATCCGGGCACGCACCTCTGACTTATCGGAGTTATGTGCGTTTAAAAAAAATTAAGTATCACTTGCTTCAACGGTGAAGGAAAACGTGAGGAAACCTGCACGCCTGAGAGTTCTCCATAATGTTCTCAAAGGCGTGTGAAGCCTGCCAATCCGCACACGGCCAGCGTGGTGGACTATGGCCAAACCCTTCTCATATTGAGAGGAGATCTGTGCTCTGTAGTGAGCCGGTAATGGGTTGATCATGATGATTATTATAGTAACATCATTTATCATACATATTATTCTAGTAATGGTAGCTAGTACCGACCAAAAAGATTAATAATACACTGTGCCACATAGGAGGAGCTTTTTTTTATAAACATATAAGCTTTTTTTTTTTTGACGGCTATCTCACGTGGTGGTAAGTGATGGTACAGTCGAGGGTGGTAGCGGGCTAACCTGTATGGTAAACCCACACTCCTATTTGGTTTCTTCGCGACATCGCTTGGCGACACGTCTTTGTCGGTAGGGTGGTAACTAGCCACGGCCGAAGCCTCCCACCAGACCAGACTCGAGCCGGGAATTGAACCCAGGACCTCCAACTTTATAGGGAGACAGCGCACGCACTGCGCCACGGAGATCGTCAAAACCTTAACCATATCAAAAAACTAAGTGAATTCATAAACAAATATTATTGATTAATATTTGTTTGTGAATTCATTTGGTATTAATGAAATCCTGATGCAAGTTACTGAACTGAATGATATATTTGCATACCTAATAATATTATCAATGTAAACAACCTCCCACCGCTGACGCAAGTGTATGTATGCAAAACGGTGTAGAGAAAACTTGTGACGTGCGAACCTTTGTTAGAAATTAGAATAAGGTTTACATAATTACGAGATAACTGCCGCTTTATTAACTCCTACGTAATTTATATTTAACGAACAGATGCCCATGTCTTTATCTGTGTAATAAAACATTGCAAGATGTTACGGCTAGAGCGTTTAAAAAACTGGTTTTAAACAGAATTAAATAAAAGGATCATCATCATCATCATGATCAACCCATTCTCGGCTCCCTACAGAATACGGGTCTGTCTCAATATACGGGGTTGGACATAGTCCACCACGCTGGCCATGTGCGCATAGGCAGACTTCACACGCCTTTAAGAACATTATGGAGAACTCTGAGGCTTGCAGGTTACCTCACGATGTTTTCCTTCACTGTTGAAGCAAGTGAAATTTTAATTGCTTAAAAACGCACATTACTGATAATAAAAGCATAATCTCTTATAATTCATATGACAACTATTAATTTTACATAGTCTCTATTTTTTTATATTATTGCTTCAGTAGATGAGTAAAAAAAATATGAACATTTGATGAAGACCTTTTATGATAGAGTACGAAATTCGCTTAGCCTTCGATCAATAACATAATAGCCATGATAACGATGGCAATACCAGAGTGAGAAAATTTTACCACGTCTATTCATTGATTCTATATTAAGGCAAGATTTTTAAAATCAAGTTAATTATGAGAAGATATGACTACACCAAAGCCATCGTTTATACGTACTGTAATAGATTAATACTAAAATAATTGGCGGGTTGTTTACCTCAGCTACGTCATCACCCACGGACGCTGAGCGTGATATGTATTTATTGCGTTATGAAATGTAATAAAGATACAAAGTGTTCTGTGTTAAATCTAAATCCCACTCAATAAATAAACACACAGGTACTAACTCTTCAATTAATAACGCTTAGATACTTATTTTCAGCCAAAGCCCATCGCAACAGCGAAGTACGAAACTTCTTTTTATACTTGTAAGTTGCATATCTACGCATTATTCTTTTCGTAGTTGTTAAATTAATCATTTATTTATTTATTTATATAACTTTATTGCAATCTATAGGACATAACATAAATAAAGACAAAACAATTAGCAACTGGCGACCTTATCACTAATAGTGATCTCTTCCAGGTAACCATTTCGTTGAAGCCGATGTATTAACAATTACACGGAAGCTGCAAAAAAAAAAAAATAAGAAAAGCTAGAAAAAGCTATATACATACATACTAATAACTACATGCTACTACATATATAAAATAATAACAATACAAAATAATACATATCTAAAGTATAATATATACATGAAATAAATATACAAATAATTACGTTAATAAATATTTACAGAGATAGAAAATGTTGTCTCACACGGGCTTTAAATGTAGCCAATGATTGCGAGCGCCGAACATGATCTGGAAGAGCGTTCCAGAGCGTTGCTGCTCTTAAAGTAAAAGAAGCCAAATAGCTTGGGAATAAGAAGCCAAATAGCATTTAATGAAAGCTATTTAGCTATTATTATTAGTACTATCAAAAATAATTATATTGTATATGAAGGGGAAATCTTATTTCCTCATAAAACGTCACCTTACATTTCATTCATTTAACATACAATAGGTTCCCTCTAAGCTCTTGATTAGACTTGTGACAAATATTTTAACAGGTAGAAAACACTATGATGTCTTGATCGATTCGCCATCTATATATGGGTATTAATAGCATTGAAATTTATATACTGACAAACGGCCACAAATAAACAAATGTAAAGCTACTCTACGCGCTTTGCAGAATGCTATGTGCGAGTTTCTAGACATGATAAAATCCAAAAGGAAGAAATACAGTGAGAACTAAGGTCACTGACATAGTTCAAACCATCAGCACTTTTAAATGGCAATAGGCAAGCCATGCCTGGCTTAGTTATATATATAATATAATTATCTTTGAATCCGTAAACTCCTTGAGTGGAGACCGTGAAAGAGTAAGCGCAGTCAGTAATATCCTCCTGCATGGTAAAACAACGACATGAAGATTACGCAAAAAGACGAAAAATGGTTTGATGAAAAAGGCTTAGATACTGAAGACTGGATTTCGGACGTCCGCAAACTAAAACACTCAAAGAATGTCAGATTAAAATAATGGTTATTGCAAAAGTGTTTTTATAACATTCAAGAATTTCTACTAATATAAATAAGTAAGTAATATTAAAAGGTAATCTAAATTAACAATAAAAGTAAATAATGACCTGAATAACACACTCCTATTGCATTTTTTCACATCCTTGCATTTTTCATGTTTACATAACTAAGGCTTAACTTTAATAATTTTAATTTGATTTGTAATAATTTTAAGTAACTTTAATTTTGACTATCATAACATTGACTAATTGAATTATTATTATTTGTAATTATTTTGAATTGTTTAATATTAGAATATTATAATGTGTATCAAAAATGTATAACAATTGTACTGTTTTTAATGCCCTGACCGGGTTTCATGTCTGTAAGATATGAAAGCAAATAAATTAAAAAATTTAAAAAAAATGATGATAAAGGTAATTGGTGCTTTGACACCTTTGGTAAATGATATGACTACGAAGCAACCGGCCTCGCCAGGCTGTACCTATAAGTTGCATCTATTAAGCGTTATTGCCTCAAAAGCGGTTTTTCCGTGAAAAGCCTTTCACGGAAATTAGCACTCGCGAGTGACTCACTCCTGGGAGTTTTCTCCAGGGAACAGGGTTTGACCCCTTTGACAACTTTGAGTTTAGTACCACAGGAGATAAGGCTTGACTATCCAAAGTTTAAATGGTATTGTTTTTGTGGACGATTAACAGAAAGGCTATCGATTATATCCGAAAACCTATGCCTGGAATATGCAGCCACCGCCCCGCCCAATTTGCTATGAAGTTCTACCTCGATTGCCTTACGAACCACAGCGCTTATTTTTAACTGACTTAGAGCCTCCCGTGTACCTTTAATTTTGAAATTAATGATAAGTACAAATAAAATTCATTGTAGTGCATCAATTGCATTTGTCAAACAACTAAAGAGATTGTGATGTTGATGAACTCCTTAAATAAAACACACTAAATATATATATATATATATATATATATATATATATATATATATATTGAGTGTGTTTGATAGCTTAGATTCTAGAGATAAACCAGGCAACTATTAATCATCAAGAAAAAAAGACGATTTAATTTTAAGAGACATATCGATAAGCTCAAAGCATCCGAAGCTTTGAACAAAATGCTACTCGAAATGCCCATATTCTTAATAGAATCTCCACCACATTATAAATTAATTATACAAACTAATCAGAGAACTAATGACCTCGACCACAGTGGAACATTGCTAGATAGACGCCGAACTCGCGTCCTTAACGCATTTTTTACAGCATTCCAAGCGAGCATTGACCTCAAGTACAGATATATTATAGCGTTTATTTATTATTAATAACATGCAGCAAAAAGCTTAGTGGTTAAGTGCGTTTACATGTAGAAAGTCACATAAACACGACCCCGTCGCATGCGTCGTCTAGATTTCAATTGAACTCAATGATACACATTCTGTAAACAAATCTTTAAGTTGACAGATTGAAAATTAGTTTCATCATTTTCCGAATGGTCTTTGTGGAAAATGCAGTACTGTTAAATCTACGCCTTTACAGAGTTCATATAAATTTGAAACATATAAAAAGCATACTTATTATATTAAGAAAGTTTAAAAAAAAAATTGATTTAAAAAAATTAATACAACCTCAGTGGCAACAAGATTCTTTGAATTGACAAATAATAAAAAATAAATTTAGAAAAAAAATCATAACGCCACAATAACATTGAAAAGAATTATTTTTATAAATTGCTTATAACGAAAAACTTCTACCAAAGTAATGTAGGAAAATCCTATTTAATTACCTTAACCATTCCAAAACCTATTGGAATTTCTGTTTACTAATTTAAGCACCAAGTTTTAAGTGCAGCAGTTTTTTGCGGTTATTAATGTATTTACATACGTAGACGCCTAATCTAATTACTGAATTAATTTCGTTCGCAAAAAAATATTAATGGCGCCACGAACTGGCCAAAAGAATCCTGCCAATACATTGTCAATTATTGTATAGTTCCGGTTTCAGATCCTCCTCAGTAATGCGTTTTAGCCTCCGAGACAAAAAAAAACTTAATCAATTTTCAAGTCGTACTTTTTGCGAAATACGAGTACAGATTATATAGAATTTATGTCTCATAAGTATTTATTGCATACTAAGAATTAATAAATAAATGTTTAGAAATCGATGATTGCATGGCATAACTTCGTAAAACGGTATTCAATAAAGTAATGTAGTAAGTGCTGCTGATACTACGAATAAGTATATAACTGCCATTAAATGGTGCCAGGAGAGTCAATTAAAGATGAATTTAAAATTATGACAGTGTATATAAACAATACATAATTAAAAATTTATTCTCATGATCAACCCATTCTCGGCTCACTACAGAGCACGAGTCTCCTCTCAATATGAGAAAGGTTTGGCCATAGTCCACCACGCTGGCCATGTGCGGATTGGCAGGCTTCACACGCCTTTAAAACATTATGGAGAACTCTCAGGCATGCAGGTTTCCTCGCGATGTTTTCCTTCACCGTTGAAGCAAGTGATATTTTAATTGCTTAAAAACGCACATAACTCCTAAAAGTTATACGTACGTGCCCGGGTTCGAACCCCCGACCTCTGATTTGGAGGCAGACGTCCTAACCACTAGGCAATCATAGCTTACTTTATAAAAATTCATTCTAAAAAACATTAAATATTTTTTTTTGTTCAATGCATTCTAATGCTCAATGTTAATTACTTCATAGCGGGTAAATAATTAAACTTGCTAAATATAACTCGATTTATGTCAGATATTTATTGAATTACTTAGTTAGTTTTTTTGCAAAATTACAAATTCTTATTTAATTTAATGCAATTACAAGTGGGTTATAGTTAAAATTATTATTCATTTGGTCTTACTGAGAGAATCATTTCACGCGAAAATACTTAATGGTGTCTTTTAAATCCGTTACAAAAATAAATTTGTATGTTTGTATTGTTTTTTTTTTTGTAATGTTAGTTGCACAATTTTTTGGTTGCCAAAGGGACTCTTTTACTAAGCCTCCGCCTATGAATCTCTTTCTTTTGCGAGAGCTGTAGGCACTAATCGAATGACTTTTTTTTATTCCACTACAAATTAGCCCTTGACTGCAGCCTGGTTACAACCGATGATGCAGTCAATGGTATGCTATGGTAGCTAGCGAGCTTTACTGTAAAAACTATGCCAATCTATTAAACCACGAACTAACTATTTTGGACGACCTCCGTGACGCATTGCGAGCGCTGTGACATTATAAAGTTGGAGGTCCTGGGTTCGATTTCCTCTCGAGTCTGCTCTGGTGGGAGGTTTCAGCCGTGGCTAGTCACCACGAGCAGTGTTGGTTTACCATATTCCTAACAAGCTACCATCTTAGAATGCATCATCACCAGGTGAGATAGCCTTCGAGGGCTAATTTTTAGGGTGTAAAGAAGGAACAACACCCCCATCACTTACTACGGCGCTACTTCGTCAATAGGTTGTAAAAAAAACCTCAGAAGAAACTATAAATTCTTAAATTGATTTTGCTGGGGATCGAATTCAAGACCTCTCACTTATAAGACCACACCACTGCGCCAGTAAGGTTATCTTAATCGATGATGACATTCAACTAAAGCTGTTTACATAAGATTATACGCTCGAGAATTCTCTGAAATTAAATACAGTAGCCGGTATCCGGTATCACGCATTGTTACATTTTTTAGCCCACCATCGTCAGTCAATCATTTAATTGTCATTCCGAATACCGATCGCACAATGACTCCGGTAAAAACCCATACACGTAACGATTAAAATCGTTATCAATACTAATTATTGGATAGGAGCAGGTGCTGCTTTGCGGAAGTCCATGATTTATGACAGAACAAACATCATTCCTGGAGTAGTTACGTATTAACGCAAGATGGGATTTCTGGGATATCTCTCAAGTTCAAAGTACATATAAAACGTAAGCTCGTAGAAAAGTCCTACTATAGTACAAAGGATTATTTAAATGATAAACTACCTTCGGTATGATATATTGTTCCAGTAAGATAACGCTCTTAAATATTAAAAAAAAAACAAATACAATAGCAAAAAAAAAGTTTTCAGTGTGAGCTGTTGCGAAGATTCAAAATGCAATTCTATTACAATGAAAAAGTGTTGCCATTTGTTTGTTTAGTACCCATTCTTCCTTATAAAACTAGAAATAAGATGGACATGAAAAAATAAAGTATCCAAGTTATGTTCCAACAATATTGAAGAAAAATATTTGTTATTTATGCACGGCTTCACAGCTAAACCAATCTTGGTGAAATTTCGCATAGAGACAGCTTGCATCCTGGAGATTGCTCTTTATCCAGGGAGAATTTAATGTGCTCGTTTTTGAACGCCATCGAAGTAACTTTCAAAAATGAATCATGGAACAGTAAATATTGTACCGCGCAGATTTGTCTGGTGTTCGCGGATTATAGAAAATTAAGTTTAATAAGCCTATGATAGCTTAGTAGCCTAGTGGTTAGAACGTCCGCCTCCTAATTAGAGGTCGGGGATCAAACACGGGCATGCACTTATAACTTTTCGGAGTATGTGCGGTTTTAATTATCGGTGAAAGAAAACATCGTGAGGAAACCTGCATGCCTGAGAGATATCCATAATGTTCTCAAAGGTCTGCCAATCTGCATACGGCCAACGTGGTGAACCATGGCCAAACCCTTCTCATATTGAGAGGAGACCCGTGCTCTATAGTGAGCCGACAATCGGTTGATCATGATGATGATGAAGTTTAATAACTTACATAGTATAGTCACCTACCTACTTACTGTTCAATTTAGTATTGGCTTGATATATTTCGTCATACCGCTGGACTGTCAAAACGTAGGTGCAAACAAGTAATGACCAAATAACTCAGTTGGTTTGTACACCTACTCATGAAATAGTGTTTGTAGAGCTACAAAAATCTTGTCGCCTTAAATCAATATTTCAAATGATACTTCATTGATCTTAAATTCAATATACCTAGAATGTTACAGAGCAACTTGAAAAACGCGCAGAACTTCTTAGCTTGTATACGGATTTGAATTATTAGGTTTGCGGTGGATAATATGTAATTTTGTAGTATCTCCATCTTAACTTTACTGGTATTGGGTTCTGGACTCCGAATATATACCAAAGGACTCATCAAACAACTAATTATTATGAAATTTTCCACTGGGATGGGATTATTGAACAGATTTAAATTTATTTCGACCTCCGTGGCGCAGTGCGCGCGCTGCCGCATTATAAAGTTGGAGGTTCTGAGTTCGATTCCCGGCTCGAGTCTGGTCTGGTGGGAGGCTTCGGCTGTCGCTAGTTACCACCCTTCCAACAAAGACGTGTCAAGCGATTAAGCGTTCCGGCACGATGTCGCGTTTTTCAAGCTGATTATAAAATTTTTAAAACATACATAAAGTGTTAAACATACATAAAGTATGGTATGTTACTCCAAAGTTACGTTAAGATTATACAGGTAAGAAATAATGGACTTGAAATATGAATACCTAATTACCTATTTTGTATTTAAAAAATTAATACATAACAATAAAGATACCTTTACATTATTACGTATGCTTTTAAATAACATCTAACAAAAATAAAATCTCCACATGAAAACCTATGACTGATTAAAAACATAACCATCGCAGTAATGTGAAGAGCTCCTCCAACAGATTAGACGAAATCCGTGCGCGTGCGCTTTCGTATTAAGTTGGAGGTCCTGGGTAAATACATACCGTCATGTGATTTAGCGCTCCGATATGATCAGCATCATCATGATCAACCCATTGCGAGCTCACTACAGAGCACGGTTCTCCTCTCAAGTGTGTGTGAAGGGTTTGGTCATAGTCCACTACGCTGGTCATGTGCGGATTGGCAGACTTTACACACCTTTGAGAACATTATGGAGAACTCATCATACAGGTTTTCTCATGATGTTTTCCTTCACCGTTGAAGCAAGTGATATTTTAATTGCTTAAAAACGCACATACTCCGGAAAGTTAGTAATAAGGAAAGTCTAAATTTGACCCTTCAGATTCATAATCAATCCACTTACTGTGTCAATGTTGCTTATCGTGCGCATTCGATAATATATGCAATTACCATTACCAAATGCACGATTTGACCCAAAGCTTAAATTAATAAAATAAAGACTACTAACACAATTAACGATCCTTGATGGCATGATGTCACAAAAGCACATGACAATCTCACACAAAACAGCTCAAAACACTAAAATGTGTTTACGAATTTAGCGAAAGACCACCGAGGTTGTATCAAGAAAGGCCGGCTAAGCATTCAGAAGAATTCGCTTTGTTTTAAACATGGGAACATTTCAACGCCCTCGAGACTTCCTCGAACGCATTTAGCAAACCATTGATAAATTTAATTACACGACAGATTACCACCCATTGTATAATCGAAAATGCGATAACAATAAAAGAGGAGGCTTATTATTCAATAATCTACAGCGTTAAATACCTAATTGTTAAACTAATCACCACCCTTGCCTTTTAACCCTAGATACCTACGTAAAAGGGTACAAACCGAATCTCTCTTCGGAAAGATTGATTTAGAAGCTCAAATGCAACCGACTGCCCCAATGCTTTAATACGAGTATATTGGTTTTAATTCTATATAAGTCTAGATACCAAATTAGTAGGTATCTATTTATGAGATGCTCCAATACTACAAACTGGACCCAATGATGTATATTATATATAAATATATGCTGTATATTATATAGTAAAAATTCGTTTGTATATAACTCTCTAACCTATTTAAGAAGTGCTTTAATGCGTGTTACAGACTTCTAGCTTATAGGAAAGAGAGATTTAGAGCTCAGATCCAAATCCAATAAAATTCCCTCCGTATTCGCCAGACCTTGCTCCAATGGACTACCATTTTTTACGTGATTTGGACTAGGATTGGATTAGGATTTTTCTGCGTGATAAAAAGTTTTCTTCTCAGGAGGCTGTGCAATATGCTTTCACACAGTTTGTCGAATCTAGATCACCAGAGTTCTATCGCAAAGGCATAAATGAGCTTCCTATTAGATGGCAGCAATGTATAGATAATAATGGTAATTAAGTTGATTAAATAAATATGTTAAATTTGAGAAAAAAACGAATTTTTGTTTTTCAGTACAAATCGGCAATTTCATACTTTAACCCCTATTATATAATATACAGCCTGTTGCACCTCTTTTCTTTTCTGTGTATGTGTTTCTTTGTTTGTCTTATATTTCTTCTTATGTATGATGTGCACTAAAGTGTATTTTAATTTCAATCCACACACAAGAACTCTCTAAACGAAACTAAATAGTTAAGTCTTAGAATAGAACCGTCTTCCCAAAGGAACATCGAGCTGTATAATTAATGACAGTGATGATTGATTCGATAATCTGATATTTCATCGTTGAACCATCGCCAAATTCGCCAACATCCTCACCCTGTCTGCACCCAATCAATGTTCATTAAAGTCACCAGAAATTTAACACTTATGATACAAGCTCCCCCAATGAATTCTTACGCAATAACCGTTAAACATTGCCAAAAACCAACTGTGAGGTATACAAAAACAAGAACGCCATGATAATCAGTCAAATGGTTGTAGGATAAAATTTGAACAGACCATATATCCCTGCGGACTGAGGTCGCATGAATGAGTGAGTTTATGAGCCCAGTAACCATTGGTCAGAGTTAGGTGACATACCATGTCACTTTTGGTCAGATTTATGTGACCGTGGTATGTCATACCATGTCACTTAAGTCTGACCAATGACTACTCAAAGTAGACAAAAACAAACACAGATTTTTATTAATTTATAGATATAATTCTTAAGGAAAAGACCAAAAGAAGTGTGTCCCGCAGTAGGCCGGCTGTTTTGACAGCCTCCGTGGCACAGAGCGTGCGCTGTCGCATTACAAAGTTGGAGGTCCTAGGTTCGATTCCCGGCTCGAATCTGGTCTGGTGGGAGGCTACGGTCGTGACTAGTTACCACCCTACCGACAAAGACGTGTCGCCAAGCGATTTAGCGTTCCGGCACGATGTCGCGTAGAAACCAATTAGGAGCGTGTACCATACTCCTAACAGGTTAGTCCGCTACCATCCTAGACAGCATCATCTCTTACCACCAGGTGATATAGCCGTCAAGGGCTAATTTGTAGTTTATACAAAAAAAAAAGGACACAAATAGATTGATAAGGATAATTTCATACATAAATACATAAGTCTCAAAATCTGATGTAGTTTACTAAGGAAATCATTAACATCTAATTCTTCAAGTCATTACAGTGTTAATATATGCATGGAAATAGGTACTAATTACAAATACACGTTCAATACTAATAATTGCATTTACAGATACTTACATTATAATTAGGACATGTTCTTTGTGTTTGTTATTAAATCAATAGGAATCTATTTAGAAAAAAACATTATATAATGTTTAAAAGGGTTCTTGATCCTCAATGTGGTAAAATTGTCTGACTTTGAGTCAGGATCTGATGGGGGGATATTCCCTCATTATTTATGAACCAACTATCAAACAGGCCACCGTCCGCAATACCTTTATTGTTACCAGCCCGGTTACGCTGTCGTAACCAATAGGGTTAGCACAGCTAATAGACAGGCCGAAAAAAAAATCTGGTCTATGCCACGTGTATTCACAGAGCTAATCAGGGTTTATAAATAATTCTTAAAAAAATAACCGGTTCAAAAGTAAAAATACACTCAACAATTGCATTTTAGAATGCAAATGCAAATTTCAGAATCGGTGCGACTTAAATTATAGTTTACTCTTTAAAAGTAAAACCTATTTGGTGGTTTCCTCCAAGTGAAGGTTTAAAAAAAACTGTGACTATTATAAAACAACATAGTTAAAGTTTTAATGAAGTGTAATATAACACTTATAATGCTCGTGATAGAGGTTTGATTGCTCCAAATTACTGTCTAATTAGTATTGGAGGTTTCATTAGCGGGAACGGGTTCTTGTTAATATTAAAGTCACGAACACTCTTTTTAGTCTATCGTAAAAGGGCACACGTGTGGAAAATGAAATATTTATTATATACTGACTGATTATCCGCCAGTTAAGCCGCGTTTATTTTAGTTTTTAAAATATCTCATAGGAACCTTTCATTATACCACGCTTAAAATTAAATCTTATATCTGGTTGTGAACGATTCTGAATACCTTTATGCCAAAGATTGGTTAATTAACCATTTATAGCTTTATATATAATGAATTGCCCTGTCCGGTAGTGTCCTGACGACCTCCGTAGCGCGCGCTCTATCGCATTATAAAATTGGAGGTCCTGGGTTCAATTCCCGGCTTGAGTCTTGTCTGGTGGGAGACTTCGGCCTTGGCTAATTACCCCCCTACCGACAAAAACGTGTCGCTAAGCGATTTAGCGCTCCGGCACGATGTCGTGTAGTAATCAATTAAGAGTATGTGTTTACCATACCCCTTACAGGTTAGCCCGCTACTATCTTAGACCGCATCATCACTTACCATCAGGTGAGATGACGTCAAGGGCCAACATGTGGTGTATAAAAAAAAAGTCTAAAAATAAGTTTTGAAAATAAATGTTTCCCGCAAGAGTAGTTATAGTAGGTTAATTAACCGAAAGAAACCTGGTCGAAACTGTAGGTGTACAAAAGATAGTGAAACATAATATAAAGTTAAACATCTACTAATAATAAAGTTTTGAATAATTCTTCATTGACTAAATTTAATCAGCGAAATGTGGGCCACAATCAGTGTAAAATTTTATAATATTTATCTCCATAATATTTTCTCCGATATCTACTAAGGACTTTGTGACGTATTATAAATATAATCCAATAATACTACATAGATTAAGATAATTCCAATAAATAGCTATTTAATAAATCCATCATAAATGTATATTTTAATGGAATTTAAAACGCATTATTAAAGCTTATGTGATAACGTTAGGAATGCACTTCGATCAATAAAATTCGCCTACTAGATATGACGGCATATCGTAATAGGCATAAATGTTTGCGACAAATAAGTCCTCAACCCAACCCCAATACACTCACTTCAAAATTTTGCGCTGTAAATTCAACATACCATGCATCGATATGACAAGAGGATCGTGGACAGAGAGCGCGTTAAGAAAGTGTGTTATGATTTGAAATATATTTGGATGTCGTGAATAATCGAGCTCTTTGTATATTCTATATCATTGCAAAGTAACACATGCTTCTAAAGCACTCCTTCAAAAAATTACATACAACGTATGGTTAAATCCTTTCGCACTTTCACACGCATCCCTAACTTTTTACATTAATAATTTAATTTATTCTAAAGGTAAACATAACTTAAAGCTTAACATTAAATAAGACATCGCTTAGTGCCTGCATGCCTCACGGTCTCGTAGGTCAGTGTAGTTACTAATGACCCTTGACCAGCGTGGTGAAACATTAAATTTTACGTCGTTGACCTTCAACTATAGCTAGAGCTTGGCATAGCAAACTTCCTCAAAATAAGAATCAAATTGGGAGCGTACATGCGGAAACGTTGGATAATCTTCAATTACAAACGTTACTTAATACACAGGAACTTTTAAAAACCCTTTATCTACGCGGAAAAAGTCGCAGGCAACAGCTAATTCGATATGAATTAAAAACCTTCGCAATCTACACATTGTGACGTCAACCACAAATATTATTCATTAGATAACTCTATCTACTTAAAATTCATTCACAAATTCTTGTCGAAAAATTTGCAAATGTATCGAAATATTATTTGAATAAAAAATCGATTGGATGTATTATATATTTGTTATCTAAATGTTCTATGTGCGAAGACTAGTTACAGTTGTTGTGCACTCTATATCGGTATATGTACAACAATCATACACCTACCTATATCATCATCATGTTAATCTAATAAGACAATAAATCATTGTATTGATATCAATACCAGGCATGATTTGTAAAACAAATTAATATTATCTATTAATTTTAGACATTCGTTAAGTCGTTAATCCTGAAAATAAGAAATGTGGTAGATTTATCAAGGACTTAAGACTTGACAAGCGATTTCGCGTAGAAACCAATTGGGAGTACGGGTTTGGCATACCCATAAAAGGTTAGCCCGCTACCATCTTAGACTGCATCATCACTTACCATCAGGTGGGATTTCCGCCAATGGCTTACTTGTAGTGTAGAAAAAAAATCATGTCTGTTACTTACTAGGGAATAATAATTATTATGTAATGTCTACTAATCATATGAGAGCTACAAACGAATATGGTTCGTACCTACCTAGTTAGTTTACAGCCTTTTTATGATTCGATTAAATTAGTTTTTTTAATTCGTTTTCATAACTTTTTTACGACATCTATAATATCGTTACGTACCCACTTCACTAATCCGTGGTGCTTGAATGCATTCTATAATTAATATTTAATTATTTGTTTATGTGTTTTATTATAACTATATGTTTTGATTATGAAAGTTGATGGCATTTATAGGTGTTTATTATTAAAACGTTATAGAAAAATATCGCCCATAATTTAAAATTTCATTACTTTTAACAACTTATCCTTTTCCATACTAATTATATGCTCTGTTTTTTACAACAAAACCGTTGGATGGATTTCAAAACAATTTTGGCACCAAGATAGTTTGCAACCTGGGAAATGAGATACCTTTTAATCCGGGGGGAAAGCGTGTTAAAAGGGTAGGAAAAAGTGACTGATTGACTAACCCCAAAATCTATTGTACTGAAATTTGATACTCGCACATATAGCTATAATAACGCAAGCTAGTATAACGTACACGATTAGTGAAATTTCATCTCCTAAGAGCGCAAAACATAGCTTTGAAATATGAACGAAAGTCAATCATTTTTGGATATCCTAGAACTCTGTAAAGTTGTAAGCAAAATTTTCAAAATTAAAATTATTATAACCACAAGTGAAATAGGTACGATTAATTAAATCAGGGTCTTATGAATTAAGTTCACGAGATTACGTGTTATTTGTCCACTAAATCTGAGCGGCAAATAAATATTAAACATTGTGGGAACGCAAAGCAATTGCAGGTGGCTCGTAAACAACGATTAGATTAATAAACGTAAACAAATTATTCAAGCAAACCTGCTGAGTGCGCTGCGTTAGATAACTGTTAATAATTTTATTACCCACGTCATCTGCATATACATCCCAGATTGACGGATTTAGAAAGCCGCCTTTTCAAGCGCACGAGTAGGTCTCCACAAAGACTCGAACTCTGTCGCCGGAATACAGGCGGCGACAAAGCGTCACCCACTTTCATAGAAGCGTCGAAGTGGCGGAGGCTACGCAAGGTCGTCGTAAGGCAAACCACTCGGCAGAAACTTCGTAGCGAACGCATACCAGTCACACAGCGAAACGCGGTCGCAATAAAAATTCTTGGATATATTTCACGCGTGCGCAACATTATCTCGATGCTCTCGGCTCGGATTACTTAATGCTTCACCTAACTGTACACGAGCGGCAGAACAAGATCGTGTTTTTTTTTTCTCGACAAGTTCGTCGATCCGCAAGGGCGAGATCGCTCTGCTCGGGGTGCATATCCGTGTTGCTGCTTCCTGCTCGGTTTCGTAATAAATTTAACTCAACGTACGTGTAACCGTAGATTCGCATTAAGTACTCATGATTTGTTTAACCTGTTGGCGTTAATTATTCGAAGATAACCAAATAGCTTCACTGAAATAGCTTGACTGACTCAAGTGATTTTTTTAACTTTAGTCTCTGGCGATGTCACTTAGGCTACCAACCTGTATTAAAAACTGCAACATTAGTTGTATGACATATTGCTAAAATTGTGAATGCAACAATTCGCGTACCGTTATTTTTAGCATTAGTTCCAAAATTTACGCCATTTTTAAAAATAAAAAAATATAATTTTAAATAATTAAAATATCACTTGCTTCAACGGTGAAGGAAAACATCGTGAGGAAACCTGCACGCCTGAGAGTTCTCCATAATGTTCTCAAAGGCGATTGAAGTCTGCCAATCCGCACATGGCCAGCGTGGTGGACTATGGCCAAACCTTTCTCATATTGAGAAGAGATCCGTGCTCTGTAGTTAGCCGGTAATGGGTTGATCATGATGATGATGATAAAAATAAACCGAAGCGATCACAACTTCATATTGTTTCTTTAACTTCACAATCCGGCGCTTGAAGTTCGCCAATGTGCTGCGGCCGTTAAGTATATCTAGTCTTTATGTTGGTTAAATAAATAAAACTTAGATAGGATCATTAACACAACGATTATCTCGCGCTTCTGTGAATTATCTTAACCAAATATTGAAGGAAAACCCATAATTAGCTTTTGTTATCTGTGATATATTTAGAACTGCTTTAAGTTAGTGGGCTATTCATACTGAATTAAAATCTTTGTCTACACTTTTTGTGAGACCACGTTATTTAGACAATGTTCTTGGAATCTGCAACGTATTAAGTACACTTAGTTAAGGAAAAATTTCGATCTTTTGTTGTGTATAGTTGATAAATGTTTGAATCCTTGTATTTAAATTCTCGATAAAGACAAACAAAAGAATAAGCACGTTCATATGAAGATTGTAGATTATTTTCTGCAAACTGAAGACCATGGACTTACGGGCCTCGAAACTTGTGCTTCTTTACTCTGACACGTGGTAAAGGTTACTTCACCAATATTGGAGTTTAAGCCTTTATTCAATTGGGGCTAAAGCTTTCTTGACCAAGGTCCTAGTTTAAGTAGAAATCGAATTTTAATAGAGTAGTGAGTGACTTTGAGATCCACAGATGACAGCACTGACAAGTTTTTGAAGTTAGAGTTTGGAAATAGTTCTGTTTAGAAATCACGCGTTGGGACGTCAGATTACCATCTCTTTGGCAATTAAAGTTTAAGCGCTTTAAGAGATGATTTGCTTTTCATTTTACAACCTCTTAATCCCTTACAGCGACCTGGTGGTAAGTGATGATGCATTCTAAGATGGTACTAGTTTTTACAGCTATTCTGGTGACCATTAATTCGAATTCGCAACAAGCAAAATACATAAACAATGGCTGAGAGAATAAGTGGAAAAAGTCTAAACGCGTAAAATCTAACATCTAAATTGTGTCAGACATCATTTTTTTTTAAAGTTAACAGAAATAGCAGTAACCTCTTACGTAAAAAGCGCTGCTATCCTCTGATCCTGAACACGCTAATTTGTAAATAAAAAAAATACATCTTTGTAGGAAACAAAAAAGATCATGCTTACGAGTGGTAAAATGAATTGATTATTCTAATTGCATTAGCAGCCCAAACACAACATATCCATTAGGGCCTACGGCAGACGTTGAATTGTTCACGGCATTAACAGTAAAAATCACCAGCAGCCGAGTTGTGTGTGTGTGTGTTGCTTTTGTTTATTTATTTATTTATTTACACATATCTATGGCACACCACAAAAAAGGAAAAAAAAATGTGTGTGTAAGTTAGATTTATAATCACTAGAAAATGTCATTTAACTTAATTTCAACTTAATTCAATTTCAAATTTATTGAATCACGCGATATTTGAGATACCACGAAGTAACTAAAGGATTTTGATGACAGTTATCGAGTAGGACTTTTAAACACACTTATAAAGGCTTTTCATATATTTTTTTGGTCTTTATGTAAATGTTGAAGTTTTATAACAAGCAAAGATGATCGTATTCAGTATAACTTGCCTGCCAAAGAAGATATTGGGTAAAAAACAGCAAGGAACAAAGCAATGTGATCCTACAGTGGTTACGTTTTTCCAGTATGAGATAAATCGCAACTCAAATACCACTAAAACAGTACCCTTGTAAACAACTAAATGATCTTTCCCATTGGCTGTCAAGGTGACATTCAATATCAAAGAAAAATTCTTGCATGCTAGACCATTGCTGTATATAGCATTTAATTTAAATTTTAAATTCTAAATGAATTTAAGTGGGCCTATGATACGTTAAAAATAAGATTTCTTTTATTATGAGATGATGCTAACAACAATTAGCTGTGATAGCTTAGGTAAGGAAGTCCACTTTTTAATCAGAGGACGGGAGATCAAACCCAGGCACGCACCTCCAACTTTTCGGAGTAATGTGAGTTTTTAAGCAATTCAAATATCACTTGCTTCAAGGCTAAAGGAAAACATCAGGAAACCTGAGAGTTCTCCATAATGTTCTCAAAGGCGTGTGAAGTCTGCCAATACGTACATGGCCAACGCGGTGGACTATAGCCAAACCCTGCTCATATTGAGAGTAGACCCGTGCTCTGTAGTGACCCTTCAATGGGTAGATCATGATGATGTTAATAACTACATTCGTACTTCGTAAACGAAAGCTTCGAAGGCTCCACTAATTTTAAAGAACAAGTCCGGATGACGCAACAGTGCATATTTTTCATGGAAAAAAGGCTTAGCGCTGGGTTTTTTCACACAAATACCAAAATTGTTAATGACCCACTTCACCTCCTGATGCCGTTGGAAACATAAAATAACTTCTTTTGTGAAACAATGGGGACAGGGAGAGTTCATTATGATGGTGTATAATTGAAATACAGACCAAACACAGCATATCCATTAGTCCATTTTGTAAACACTGGAATGTTAGCTTTAATGGCAGTGTACCCGTTCACGTACCGTATTCGGTGCAAAAACAAAATTGTTATAAAAATAAACTATATTCATAAGTATTTTGTCGTACGACATTATCAAAAAGCTCCAATCATAAAATTTCCATGTCATGTTTCCTATTTGTTGGTAAAATTCAAATCAAAACAAATAAAATCAAAAAAAGCTTTATCCACATAAACCCATTACAGGCATCTATGAATCGTTCATTTCATTATTTCTATTCGTGAAGTGATGGTGATAGCTACAATCGACAACTAAGGCTAAGCGGGTTCAAATTGATGAATGGATTTTATAATTATTTTTTTTTTTATTTATTTATTGGGAACAAAATACATGAAAATACAGTATATAAAAATAACCTTGTTAACTTAAAAACTTATCATGCAATTAATTAATTTGCGTGTGTATGTATGTATGTGTGTGTGTGTGTGTGTGTGTGTGTGTGTGTGTTTGTGTATAAATGCTATTTGGTAACTTGCAATAGATGGATTCGAGAGACATAAGCCAAAAATATAGGCTTCATGTTGAATACGGAATCCTAAAAAGTCGAAGTTATATTGAAACAAGATATATGAAAGATTCAATGTGAAATTGAGCTTGCCAGTCCACGCTGCGATTATTATCGAAGACAAGTTTAACGTAACGACAGAAGCCGGAACCTTTCGACATGCATATACTTATATTCGATTTGTGACCACAATTTCTTTGATTATCTCGTTTTATTCGTTTAAATATGTGTAAGACCTTTTTTTAATTCGTTACAGGTTAGCAGATCGCTGATTTCATCTATGGTGGCGAGTTTTGATGTAGTTTGGTGTATTATGTATTAAAGTTTTATTTTCATTAAAACCTAATCACAGTTATTACAGTAATATTAAAATGGTGGAAGCTTGTTTGCAAGTGTGAGTGTTTGTTATTCCTTCACACCTGAACTACTGAACCAATTTGACTAAAACTTAGGATATAGATATAATATTATACCCTGAATTATCAAAAAAGCTTATTTTTTTCTCCAATAAATAAGATTTATATACTGGGAAAAGGAAACGAGAGAGTCATAGAATAATCTTCCATCACAAACGTTGCTTAATCCACAGGCATTTAAAAACCCCGTAATCGAAACTTGAACATTAAGTACACCCCCATCCCCCTCCAGGTTTTTACAACCCTTAAAGCTTGTACCTATAAGGAATAAGGATCTATACCAAACTTTATTTTTCCCGTTTCAAATTACATTTAAGTAAATATTGTAGTTTGATAAAATTGAGTTTCATGGATTAATCTACTAAAAATACAATACGTAAATATTTATAGTTAGATTTAATACAAGGGTAGAGAAAAAAATTGTCGTTAATATAAGTTTATAGTAAGGTAAGATAGAACTTTCATATACATATTATTATATAAAAGTCCTTAATAATAAACTTATATAGAATAATAAATAAACTTACGAACCCAGATACGCAGTTTATAGTAAGGTAAGATAGAACTGTCATATATATATTATTATTATACAAAAGTCATTAATAAAAAATAAACTTATATAGATCGGAATTTATTAGTTGAAACCTGTGAGTACAGGGAATCATGTGCACACTCAAAACTATATTTATAATTGTATACAAATAATTCGTAGCCTAAGGACGATGGGAGACCAAATTTGGCGATCACAATTTGGCCTTTACCTTTCCTTTCGTCCGTGCAAGAGCATGTCAACATCTGATAATAATCGCTTAAAGACTCGGAATAATTATCCGGCAACCGACCTCCCCTCTTCAGAGCTACTCGTCAAGGAGGTCAGTGCCAGTTTAAGTTTTCAAGTAAATAAACGACACATCGCTGTTAGTGTTAATTTGTTACTGTAGATGAACTACACATCAAAAACGTAACGTCAGTGTACCCCGTAGAAATGTTTCATATTAATGTAACGTAGCTGTCACGTTTACTCACCGTCCGAACCCCCCGGTATCCCAAACGTCGCCTAAGTTCGGTCTCAAAGGAGGTAACCTTAAGCAGACGTTCCCTTAGTTTCTTCGAACCCTAGGGCTCAAAATTTCTTCTGGCAGAGCTTCTTTCCGAAGGGTTAGTACAGCTAATAGACAGTCCGAAAAAAAAAATGTCACGTTTATGTAAATACCTCAGACCCAAGTGGCAGGTTTATCTGCTCACAACCGTAGGACCGTTTTCTAATCTGTTTGCTCTATCAAGTCAGTCTTTAATTTCGTACATTAAAACAAGCTACATTCTCTAATCCCAAAAGTCTGTTTTATTTGATATTATTCTTCATTCTTGGAGACACAAAATAATGTCACTACGTTAAAAAAATCGTAGCCTTTCTTTTTAGTAAGCACTCTTTCTTGACGTTATTGTAATATGATTATTGTCTTGATATAATGCTCAGTGCGTACGCTGTCGCTTGTCGCATAGACGTGTCGGCAAACGGTGTCGCGATGAAACCAATTAGGAGTATGGGTTTAACACACCCCTAACAGGTTAACCATCTTATATTATAAACTACAAGTTAGACCTTGACGGCAATCTCACCTGATGGTAAGTGATGATGCAGTCTAAGATGGTAGCTGGCAAAACTGTAAGAGGTATGGTAAGCCCATACTCCTAATTGGTTTCTACGCGACGTCGTGCCGGAACGCAAAAACGTTTGGCGACACGTCTTTGTCGGTGGTAATTAGCCATGGCCGAAGCCGTCCACCAGAGCAGATTCCAGCAGCAGATCGAACCCAAGACCTCCAACTTTGTAAAGCATGCTACGCCATGGAGGTCGTCATTACTTAATATAGGTGAGAGTGTTTTGAAGAAAAAATTAAATTAAAGCATTGCTATCAAACACCAGCACAACAAAAGCGGTGATAGCCTAGTGTTTAGGGCGTCAGCCTCCTAATAAGAGGTCGGCGGTTCGAATCCGGGCACGCACCGACAACTTTTCGGAGTTATGTGCGTTTTTAAAAATTAAAATATCACTTGCTTCAACGGTGAAGCAAAACATCATAAGGAAACCTGCAGGCCTGAGAGTTCTCCATAATGTTCTCAAAGGCGTGTGAAGTCTGCCAATCCGCACATGGCTAGCGTGGTAGACTATGGCCGAACCCTTCTCATGTTGATGGACCTGTGCTCTGTAGTGAGCCGGTAATGGGTTGATCATGATGATGATGATGATCACACACCAGGTTGTTCCCTCTAGAATGCTGATGAGGTACAAATTAACTAATGTGTTATGATAACAGAATTAGCGTAACGCTGCAAAATAGGCATGCCACAGGATGTTTAAAATAAGGCGGAGTATGTAGGTACCTCAGCAGAGATAAAGCTGCAAACATAAAGGCGGAAAAACTATTCATTATATATGATATTAATATGATATAAATCCGGGAAACTTTGTAGATTAACAGAAAATAATCAATTCTACGAATATTATAGGAAAACGGAACTGACATTATACAAACATGTTTATAAAATTAATTTTTCGTATCACAATATTGTGAATAATTTTCATAAAACAACATTTTAATCGGATCACATCATCATCATCATCATCCTGATCAACTCATTACCGGCTCACTACAGAGCACGGGTCTCCTCTCAATATGAGAGGGGTTTGACCATAGTCCACCACGCTGGCCATGTGCAGATTGGCAGACTTCACACGCCTTTGAGAACGTTATGGAGAACTCTCAGGCGTGCAAGTTTCCTCACGATGTTTTCCTTCATCGTTGAAGCAAGTGATATTTCAATATTTTTAAAACGCACATAACTCCGAAAATTTAGAGGTGCGTGCCCGGATTCGAACCGCCGACCTCTGATTAGGTATATATCTGATAGGAGGCTGACGCCCTGGCTATCACCGCTTTTTCGGATCACACCTGTCATGAACTACACGCTTTTTTAACAATCTTGGTTAACTAAGAATGATGTTAAGACCTAATAAAAAGCTAAAATAAAAGCGGACACTAACCCACAAATACAGACCATCAATCCATGATGATTTACTTCTTACTACAGTGACAGAAAAAACATTCTGTAGTTCTGATCAAAACATCAATCCATCATGATTTACTCCACTACAGTTACAGAATAAATATTCTGTAGTTCTGATTCATCAAAACATGTAAACCACATGATATAAAAAAGACTCAGCTATTCTAATAAAATAAGTCTTAATTAACTTTATATACATATATATATATATCCCAGTATAATGATTTATAAATGTTGTATTGATCAACCGTTACCTTAGATGAACATTTTAAAACTGTAACCCCTATATCATCGTTCTAAAGAAATACTTTTTTCTTGAAATTGATGATATCACTGTAATTTATTATCTTATATATATATATATATGTATATAATAAAATAAAACTAAAGGTATTGTGTTTGCTTCCATATACAAATAAGGAGCTTTGAAATGTAATAGTAGTAATGTAGACTATAACACGGACTACTCTCATATAAATGTTTGGACGACCTCTATGGCGTAGTACGTGTATTGTAAAGTCGTGCCGGGTTCGATTCCCGGCTCGAGTCGTATCTGGTAAGTGGCCAAAGACGCACCACCAAGCGATTCAGCATTACAATATGATGCCGTATACAAACCGATGACCGCTAATCTGTTGCTACAGAATTTAATGGGCAGGAGTAATCACTTAACATCAAGCGACCCGTTTGCTTGTTTGCTCGCGTTGTATATATAACAAAAGTATGCAGATCACAGCTATCCAATATGTGTGGCTCACCCAGTATATAAAGTGAAGCAACATATTTGTGGTCGAGGCCTGGTATAATAAGAAAAACGATGTGTTAAGTTACTTTATTTAATTCTGCATCTGAGGCAAATACAGATATTGAAATGACAGCCGAGTAATTGAAAGGTTGACTCATATTTTGCAATTATAAATAAAACAGAACGACAAAGTTCATCAAAATATGCCTTGAACTGCGGGTCGTTGGCCGGACGTTATTTTGGAATGACTTCGTGCAAATCTGTTTAAAAAAAGTTTTTGCAGTTAAGTATTTATTAGCTATTGTGGATTTAAATAGTTATCTGTGGAACCTCGTTAGTGGTCAACTCACGATCATTGTGACATAATGTTCTTTACCATCATTCTAAGTGCTAAAAGATACCTATACTCACACCACGATACTGTATAATATATTAATATATTTACAGTTGGATTGGCTCTTTATGTACATTACCTGCTTTCGGTCTATCTCTTACTATTCATCATATGATAGGTAATAATACCTGCAATAGACAAGCAAATTTTTTCCACCCATAATTCTAGCATAAGCACCACGATATAATTACCCCTTTTTCGTTTTATCTCTATGATATAAAGCAACAAATTAGCACTTTTTTTTTACACTCATAAGTTAGCCCTTGACGACTGTCTCATCTGATGGTAAGTGATGATGCAGTTTAGGATGGTAGCGGACACACCTGTTAAGGATATGGTAAACACACTCCTAATTGGTTTCTACACGACATCGTGACGGAACGCTAAATCGCTTGGCGACACGTCTTTGTCGGTAGGGTGGTAACTAGCCACGGCTGAAGGCTCTCAACAGACCAGACTCGAGCCGGATAT
This sequence comes from Lasiommata megera, assembly GCA_928268935.1. Taxonomy (NCBI): domain Eukaryota; kingdom Metazoa; phylum Arthropoda; class Insecta; order Lepidoptera; family Nymphalidae; genus Lasiommata; species Lasiommata megera. The sequence goes on from OV743312.1 coordinate 11,761,500, forward strand.
CGAACCCAAGAACTCCAACTTCATAACACGACAGTACACGCGCTGTGTCACAGAGATCGTCACTGTAGGTAAAGAGATCACTAGAGCACAGCTGATTCATATGTCTTACACTTGTCACCATAATAATTATTATTAATATTTTTAATTTGTTTTTTTATTTATTTCATACAAGAACTTAAGACTTAATATCAAAAGCTTTTTTTACTCATATTTCTAAGGCTGTGGTCACATACAAGTGTTGGTTTCGCATAAACTTGACTTAACTAACTGCCGTGCCGTATTTATATACCTATATAGATATGAACTACAGAGCACGGGTCTCCTCTCAATATGAGAAGGGTTTTGGCCATAGTCCACCACGCTGGCCATGTGTGGATTCGCAGACTTCACACGCCTTTGAGAACATTATGGAGAACTCTCAGGCGTGCAGGTATCCTCACAAGCAGTGAAGCAAGTGATATTTTATTTTTTTTAAAACGCACATAACTCCGAAAAGTTAGAGGTTCGTGCCCGGATTCGAACCGCCGACCGCTGATTAGGAGGCTGACGCCCTAACCACTAAGCTATCACAGCTTTCACCAGCACAGCACTGGTTCTAAGTAATAATTGTTATTAAACTAATTAAGTGACTAATTAATTGATAAAGTTTATTTATTATTATTAATAATATAATTAAACGATATGTAAGCGAAAAAGGTACAAGAATGACAAAATTGTTTCTAGAACATAAAAATAAAATACTATTACGTTATTAAATTTTTTGATATTCATTACTCTCACGTCTAAACTACTGAATGGATTTTAATGAAACTTTACAATAATATAATTTATACATCAGAGTAACGCATAGATTACAATTTATAAAGATATTGTGTAAATTGTCCAAAATAATATTAATAATTATATATGTTGATAAGTGTCAAGTAAGTAGGAAAAATTCTATCTGCGTGATAACTTCAATGTCCTGAAAGTCTGAAGTCGCGGGCACCAGGTAGTGCAATTATATATTTGTTTTTTGGTTATATAATATTTTTTTCCTATCTTCAACCAAGGTGGAGTTTTCAATTCGGTTGTATATTTTTTCTTGTTTATGTTTGTTGCTTTAGAACTACGTTTATAAACCGATTTTTGTTTTTTATTTCGTAAGGGTATGCTTCTTTGTTGGTTTTCACATTGTCATCATATCATCTTTCTTTCTATACCAACGAGGCAATCGCGTGACCGGCTAGGTAGTGTCGCGATATGCGTAGTGGAAAAGTAGTCTACAGAACAATAGGGTGAGATATGCGATGAATTATTAATAGAGTTAATGAGGCGCGCGGAGCGTGGCCCCGATAGCAGGGTGAGCGGCGCGACCTCGCTTAGATAGTGCCCACGCAGCCTGATTGTCGCCAACACGTCCAAACCGACAGAGCGCACTTTTTAACATTCACCCATAAACAACAGTAGCCCTAATTGACTGGGGTTACAGCTTGTTGTTGTCTGTACTCTGGATGTTTCGAGCTACACGTGTATTCCTGTTGGGCTAACTAATATTCTGGAACTCGATTGTTTGCTCTATCGATTTTGTAACATGCGTCTATACGCAACTGTAAAAGTACCTTGTCTCTATCGATTTTGTAACATGCGTCAACTGTAAAAGTACCTTTTTTTGTTTTGATTGTCTGGAAGAGATCGCTATGTAGTGATAAGGCAGCCAAATTGTATACTACTGTTTCTGTGTTATTTTCTGTCTCTTTTTTTTTCCTATCGTGCAATAAAAGTGTATTTATTCATTCATACCAACATTGTTTTTTTCATTCGTTTGTTTTCTTTGCTTCTGTGCGGTCTTGTTTGTTACATAATATTATCTGGATTGCGCGCACCTACTTCAATTGCAATTATTTTTATCTATCATTATGTTAATCTTCAGTGATAGCATCCCTAGTATTAATTTTAAAATATAAGATATTTTAAAGATTATTTTTTCTGTTTCATTTTATGGTCATATAAGTTAGAAACTTATATGGTTAATTTAAACTTACTATTTTTATTTATCGGAGTTACGTGCGTTACATTTGCTTCAACGGTGAAGGAAAACATCTTGGAAACCTGCACGCCTGAGAGTTCTCCATAATGTTCTCAAAGGCGTGGGAAGTCTGCCAATCCGCACCGTGCCAGCGTGGTGGATTATGGCCAAACCCATCTCATGTTGAGAGACCCGTGCTCTGTAGTGAGCCGGTAATGGGTTGATCATAATGATGATGTTGATTTTTATTTTTAACGAATTTAACCCCATTTTGTGCATGCTATGTTCGCATCAAGAAGGCAATATATATAAATATAAGATAAATTCAAATTCAAATAATCTCTATTCAAAAAGTCCTTTAAAAAGCTCTGTTGACGCGTCAATAATTTACATAGTAGTGATTTGATGGTGATGACTACACACGTAAACTTAAAACTAAAACTATGAGTATGAGGTTCCAAACGCGCCTCGGTCTAAGAAGAAGCCCTCAACAAACTTAGCCAGGTAAATTTTCTTTTTGTTATCACCATCTCACATACCACTTGAAATTATATTTAGGGCTATTTAGTATTATGGATGAAGTACGACTATACTTACAATTTTTTGTCAGTTTTGGGAACTAATAAAAAATTAAACTAATATCCTGGAGTTTGATCAACTTGCGCGAGAGTTTCTAAAATTATTCAAGTACATAACTATAGTTTTGGGTGTCCAAGATGTCAAAAAAATGCAAATTATCATCTGCTTGGAGGTACTCATATGAACCCGTGTTGAAATAAGCTAACTGAAACAAAGAACAATAATGTAAACTACTCGAACAATAGGTACAGATAATTTCTACTTCCTAAACACATGTAGATTCACGTAAGCTTAATCTCTAAGAATGATTTAACGCTAGATGTGATCTCGCGTTTCGGGTACATTGGAAAATTGGGATCCTAGTTTCATAGACAGAAAAAGCCGACTGAAATAAATGGACGTGGGAATACGCGCCCTACGTCCGTAAACCTTTATATTGTTCAACATGAAATACAAGTACATGTCTGAGTTCCGGGTCCTCACCCGGCGTTGCCTCTAAGTTCGTGGCCCCAATTTGTCATTTCGCCCAATGCGATGATAACACGCAAGTCAAGCTAAAAAAAATTGATAATTTTTACATAACAAATCAGTTTATAACTGTGAATGCGAACGGTTAAGTAAATATGTTAATTATTGAGAGGATTCTGTCAGAGGAGCTGTTTTTTTATCCACTACAAGTTAACGGCAATCTCAGCTGATGGTTCAAACTAAGATGGTAGCGGGCTAACCTGTTAGGGGTATTGTAAGCCCATACTCTTAATTGGTGTCGACGCGACATCGTGCCGGAACGCTAAATCGCTTGGTACACGTCTTTGTGGGTGGTAACTAGTCACAGCCGAAGCCTCCCACTAGACCAAACTCGAGCCGAGAATCGAACCCAGGACCTCCAACTTTATAATGCGACAGCTGCGCCTCGGAGGTCGTCAAAATATAGTTAAAATGAACAATATGCAAATTAATCAAACTCTGGTCAAAATATGCAACAACATTGTTTACTAAGGATAATAATCATACATTGTTGCACTACTTATTTAATAATGCAGAAGTGTGATTGAATTAAGATTGAATCACACTTCTGCATGTTACCCCTTCGCCATAACATGGAGGCAATGACTCGTTATGATTGCGTTCACGTGACTAATATTTCGCCCTACTTAACAAACGCTGTCATCGCCGTCAGTGCGTACGGCGCGTTAAATAAAAAACAACACCTCGACCAACCGCAACATTGAAGGGTCTACGCACACGGCGTATTTTTTACGCGCCGACGACTTACGTACTGTGAACGCAAGCCGTAAAGGTTTATTTAGCAGATAGTTACATTCGCTAAAGAATAACATCCTGAAATCTTTAGAGATACAAAAAAACCAAATACTACGGTGGTTACAGTTACATTTTGCGATTTACTAATCTGACTAACCAATAGCATTAAAATCATAAGATACCCCTTATGATGTTATACCTACTTCGTGTTTTTTTACTTAACTCAAAGTTACTCTTGTCTCATTAGCGTATTTAATATGAAATTATACCTCAGTTATTTTATAAAAGTTAATCGAATGGAGTGAATGAAACTTCAGCTATATAAAGAAATATTTTCTTAGTACAAATAACTATCGTCGTCATTTTATACAATATTTTAGATAATCAATAAGATAAACGCGCGTCTGACTTAATGATTTTGGGCATCTGTTTAAGACATTAACGTGCGTTGTCTGTGCGTTTAGAAAACTTGGTGTTGAGAGGCTCTTACAATGATTTATTTTAATATTTCACTTTTATCAAGAGCCGGTGTAGACCGAGTGCCGGACGTAAAAATAAACCACCCCTACTTTCACAAAATAGGGCTGGTTTAGTATATATAGTAAGCCTGTATAGGAGGCCAAGTCCAATTATGCCTCAATTGTAATCAATGATATTATCGCACTAAGGAAAACAACGTTTACTTATGATTATCCCTTATGTATTACAGTGATAGCTCAGTGGTTAGGGCGTCCACCTTCTAATAAGAGGTCGGGAGTTCGAACCCGGACACCTCTAACTTTTCGAAGTTATGTGCGTTTTTAAGCAACTAAAATATCACTTGCCTCAACGGTGAAGAAAAACATCGTGAGGAAAACTGCACGCCTGAGAGTTCTCCATAATGTTCTCAAAGGCGTGTGAAGGCTGCCGTGGTGGACTATGGCCGAACCCTTCTCATATTGAGAGGAGACCCTTTAGTGAGCCGGCAATGGGTTGATCATGGATGCCTTGTGTCTCAATGTTCAATAAAGATGTTTGTACACTAATGGAAAAAAGTTAATTTAACAATATAGCACACAACACTAGGTAAGCTTGTATCGTGGCGCCTCAAGTAATGTATACTTTTCGCTTGGAACTTTTACTGTTATATTATAATTTATTATAATTTTCATGATAATAACCTCTTTTTTCGGCCTAACCTTTTTTTCAGCAGTAATAAGATGACAACTAAGACACAATCGTAATAACAGTCTTAACATGCTGTTCTTTATACTATTCTTCAAAACTTGTAAAGTTATAGGCAAACATTTTATTCCTCATAAAATTTTAAGTGTCTATTATATTCCTATATAATATTATATTCAGATATTTAAATCAAATGAGGGATTTTTTATACACCACAAGTTAGCCCTTGACGGCATCTCACCTGATGATAAGTGATGATGATAATTGAAGCGGTCTAAGATTGTAGCGGGCTAATCTGTTAGGGGTATGGTAAACCCATACTCCTAAATAGTTTATACACAAGATCGTGCCGGAACACTAAATCGCTAAACGCTAAACAAATGGAACGTGAACCAGTTTTTTAAGCGGGTAGTTCTTAGTAATGAAACTATCTTCGAACTTCATTTTCGACATTTCAATAGTTAATAATGATAATAATATTTACCAACTTAAAATAATTATGAATACCATAATAATATAGTTTAACGCAGGTATCATTTCAAAATCGAAAGCTATAAATAACTTTATTCAAATTCGAAAATGTTTCATTCATATAACTTAGTACAGCACGGTACATCTACGGAGCGTTCATACATATTATTTATTCCATTCCACGTGATTTGTGATAGTGATTACTCCATTCGTTAACTTAAAACTAAAGCTTAGCTAAACGCGCTCAGATCTACTCGTATGAATTCCACAACAAACGTATCTGATTTTTAAATTATAACCATCACACATAGTCTCTTTATAATTTAGATTAATTCTTTAGATCATTTTCATACGCAAACCTATAACTGTAAAACTAGTTTACATCGTGGTTGTACCTTAAGGAAGCTGTGATAGCCTAGTAGTTAGGATGTTCGCCTCCTAATCAGAGGTGGAGATTTCGATCTCAGGCACGCACCTCTAACTTTTCGGAGTTTTGTGCGTTTTTAAGCTATTAAAATGTCACTTGCTTCAACGGTGAAGGAAAACATCGTGAGGAAACCCGCATGCCTGAGAGTCCTCTATAATGTTCTCAAAGGCGTGTGAAGTCTGCCAATCCGCATATGGCCAGCGTGGTGGACTATGGCCATCCACTACACATATTGATAGGAAACCCGCGCTCTGTAGTGAGCCGGCAATGAGTTGATCATGATGATGATGACGTACTTTAAAAAAATATCAAATCTGATTTTCTTTGCGACTTTAAGTAGGTACCTACATACAATTCTATAAGAAGTAGGAAACCTTTGAGCTATTTGCGAAGTTTTTTGTCGATACTTGGTTTATATACATTGGCCTATAACAGTTTGTTCTCTGTATAATATGATATGATATTGTAAAACTTTAATACGGATTGCTAGATCTGCGACCATCCGCGGCTACGTGATAACGGGGGTCGAGGACTTCTCATTCACACTATAAATAAATAAAATGAATGGAAGTAGGTACGTACTTGTACCTACGTCTTAGCGATTCACATTACCCAAGTGATTATTCTCGGAAGTCCTAACTAAGCATGCGATGCTGCGGTTTAATAATATAAACGATTGATTCATTCATTAAAATAAGTAAGTAACGATTTATTTTAGCAGGCTTGTTAGTAGTCGCGAATATCATATATGAATCACAAGAACTATGGCTCAGTTATACTACACGCGCATGTGGTAGATAAGTCAAGCGTGGGTTCGGATCCTAGAAGATTCGCATATTTTGTTTTCAATCCGACACCCCAACCCTCTCGTTGCAGTTGCGGCTTCTTTTTACTCCCCCGACCTAAGCGCTCCTTTCCGAAAGAGGAGACCTTAACATCTCCTTCATGACCCTGACGATCAGATGACTACTGACAACATACTCGTACCATCTACCACACAATCATAGGCTACACGCCGTCTTCGCCGGCGAAGACGAGGTCCCCGCTATCTTACGTCAACCGGACGTGGGCTCCATCCACGGCCTCGGAGACGTACGGACTACTTACCGTCCGCCCCCCCCCCCCCCTTTATACCAAACATCGCCTAAGCCGAGTTTCGGTCTCCAAGGAGGCGCCCTTAGGCAGACGTTCCTTTAGTTTTTTCGAGCTTCTTTCCGAAGCTCGCCAAACAGCCCGGTTACGGTGTGGCCACCAATAAGTTTAGTACAGCTAATAGACAGTCCGAAAAAAAAAAACAGACTGATTTGTACTATAACTTTTAACGGATTATTATTTGTATTATACTCCTTTTTTGTTTTGAATAACATAAAGAATATGAATACGATATAATATATATATTAATATAAATTATTATTTCGTTTAACACTTTAACAAAAACAATGAGGGAAAATTTCCAAAAGTAAGCAGGTTTTAAAAACAGCTATGCCCAGCGGTAGACAATGTAGGCGCCGGATGAATAAATATTTATATCTATGAACATTATTGAACAGTTTAATGGAATGTCAATATTTCGCAATAATGAGAAAGACTATTGGAATGTTGCGATAAAAGCAATCGAGATATAAGAAAACAATAATCATTTCCTCAAAAGGAGGATCCGATAAAATCCGAATTCTTCAAATTATTACCTACATAGAGATATGACAGTCATACATACCTACTACACGCGTAATAATTATTATTGATGACGCTCTCCGATGAGCGGTATTTGCCCGGCGCTAATTTACATTTTTTATAATATTTTTTATTCAATGTATATCTACTAGATACACATTGCTTACAAGCTGTGATAGCCTAGTTGTTAAGGCACCCGCCTCCTAATCAGAGGTCGGGGGTACGCACCTCTAACTTTTCGGAGTCATGTGCGTTTCTAAGCAATTAAAATAACACTTGCTTTAACTGTGAAGGAAAACATCGTGAGGAAACCTGCATGCCTGAGAGTTCTTCATAATGTTGTCAAAGTCGTGTGAAGTCTGCCATTGCATATTTTATTATATTATTTTATTAGTTTTATTTATATGTATGTGTAATATATCGTATGTATTATATTATATTTTCGTAATTGTACATCCTCAGCCTGCTTTTATATATTATATTATATTTTGGTCTGTAGGTTGCCTGGCAGAGATCTTTAGCGATAAGGCCGCCTATTGTACCTTCTATTCTTTGTGTTTTTTCTTTAATGTCTAGTATTTCTTCTGTTCGTGTGGTATACAATAAAGTTTATTTTCATTTCATTTCACATCATTCATATTTAGTACGTGATTTATCTGCTCAATACAGAACCAGTGTCTAAGTAAGTATTGCATTAAGTAGTAAGTAGTACCGTGAGAAATTTTAGCGTACATCGCCAAGTTGCGCAAGCTATCGAGTTGTGTTTGGTTACTATACCAACCGATTGGTATTCATACAATTTATAGGCAGTTCGAATTAAATATCTAAATTTATATACGGAAAAGACTCGTTTTTGAATACTACACAACTTACGGAACCGGTCTTATACATACTTGTGTATATAAATAAGATTATAATTAAATCACGTATTCTATTCAAAATAAACTTTAAATTTTATAAACTTAATTAATTCCTCGTATAGTAATTGCTTGAGACATTAAAAAGCTCTATTGAGTGGAAAAATATTTCGTTGAGAGTTGGTCCTTTCGATAAAAAAACAAAAATTCATCGTTCAAATCAAACCACCATCTTGCATGTAATATTTTAGTAGGTGTAATTGTAAAAGTAATACAGTTATTTTCAAAAACCAAGCTTGAAAGCAACAAGTTTGTTTTCATCAAGTAATCCTGGAAAATATTTTTTTAAACTAAGCCTCTATGTATATTATTTTTGAGCTCAATTACAAAACAACTTCTTTATTTTAGCTGGGATTTGCTTTTACGAATTCCGTCCGGAAGCAACGTAGCCATAACTGGGTCGTTTCCGACGTATGTTGGGCCCGGTGGCGACCAGAAAATCCTCTTAAACTCAGCGATGCTCCTTCGCGTCTTCTGGTGGCTGGGCACGGGAACGGTCACGGAAAAAACTTTTATCATTCCAATTTAATTCGAATTTTAAGTTATATATTCTATATAACCAATAGATTCGACGACCTCCGTAACGCAGTGTATGCGCTGTTGCATTATAGAATTGGAGGTCCTAGGTTCGATTCCCGGCTCGAGACTTTTCTGGTGAGAGGCTTCGGCCGTGGCTAGTTACCACCCTACCGACACAGACGTGTCGGCAAGCGATTTAGCGTTACGGTACGATGTAGCGTAGAAACCAATTAGAAGTGTGGGTTTACCATGCCCCTAACAGGTTAGCCCGCAACCATCTAAGACTGCACCATCACATACCATCAGGTGAGATTGCCATCAAGGGCTAATTTGTAGTGTATATAAAAATATATATAAAAGATATTCATAAACAGTGGTACCTTAGCATGAAGAAACTTACAAGCTATTGTTTACCTTAAATGTATATCAACATTTAAATGCCACAGTTCACACAAAATCATGTTAGTCCTTAAGTAAATTCATATAAATTCCAATTTAAATGGCACGATATGCAAAATGTTAACTTAATCTTTGAGTGGCTGCTGTAATATGAAACAAATTTATAAAAACTAGTTGCGGACCTCGTAAATCTACATGTAATATAATATGTATATAGCTTTCAATACTACTTACTAATAAAAACAAAGCTCCTAATCGGAGCTCGGCAGTTCGATCCCGAACCTGCACCTGCACCTCTAACTTTTCGGAGTTATGTGCATTTTTAAGCAATTAAAATATCACTTGCTTCAACGGTGAAAGAAAATATCGTGAGGAGACCTGCGCGCCTGAGAGTTCTCCATAAAGTTCTCAAAGGCGTGTGAAGTTTGCCAATCCGCACATGGCCAGCGTGGTGGACTATGGCCAAACCCTTCTCATATTGAGAGGAGACCTTAGTAGTGAGCCGGCAATTGGTACATCATGATGAATAAAAAAGAAAAAAATTAAATTCAAAAATGGAGTTTTCGTGTCAATACGAAAACTTATGATTATTATACTTTCGGCTCATAATATACACGCATCTATTTGCAGAATTCTCAAAAACTTTTGAAGACCCATTCTTAAGTCTAAATTAAGTTTCCTTGTGTTTATTCTTATAATCATCCTCCTCTGTACTGATTCATTTCATCAAGTTCCAAAGCACAAATACCACCATACCATAAGTTCTGCTTCTGGACAATCTACAAGTTTAGTCTATTAATAATACCGGATACACAGTCAGAAGCTTTAAGTGTATTAGTAATATTTTATATTCGTAAGGGGGCGACTATCTGAACAAATGTTCTGAGTCACTATCTTTCGCTGAAAATGATGAAGCATTTGTGTCTGGTCGGCCAAATGTTCTCATTGTAATTTGTAGCTCCACTTAAGATCATATTAACATGTTGATTACCATAATGGGCACAGAGACACGAGAAATTATGACGTGTGCTTAATTTTCTTATAAGCTACGCGTATGTACCCAGCCTCTTGTTAGCCTAGTGCTAATTTGCTAATGTAAACTGATAAGTCTGGAAAGTAACCTCTTTTTTTTAACCTTTTATTTATTAAACAATAAACAGCAAGTATAATTTGACAACCGGGAGATTAGTATAATATAACACCACACAAAATCTTCCACTAGAACCTCTACGCACGACCCGACACCGTATCATCCTCAGGAGATGTTGACTTTACAAGCGAGAAAAGTAAAGCCATCCAACATCTCCTGACGATTATGATTATGATTATGATGATCCGGTGTCGGGTCGAAACGTGCGTAAAAACGTAACGTGCGTCGTTATACAAATCTCCCGGTTGTCGGCGGAATATAGCAAATTATACTTGCTGTTTATTGTTTATCATGGACTTCCGCAAAGTAACGCCTGCTTCTATTCATTACTTTTATTTAATAAAAAATGCATGCAATAGCTTTACCTACTACCCCTGGTTAAAACAGTTATCAGAATTGATGTCTTATTAGAATTATAATGCTTTTTGTGAGGGTAAAAATCCGATGGATTCGTCAAATTTATCTAAAGCTTTTAAACAAAATAACAGAACAGAATACCAAATATTATCAATTTAATAAAATTAAATGCGTTCTTTGATTTGATTTGGTATCGTAACTTTTTATTAAATTTAGACATTTACGAATAACAATAGGACATAATCTATATATATTGATTTTATAAAAGCAAGCATACATATATAACATAAAATAAAACTTAGATTAACCTATATATATATATTATATTCACATAATATTATATAAAAAAAAACTTATTTATTATAACTATATTTTATTAATAAATTAAGCGAAGAAGTTTAAAAAAAAATAGGACATTATTAAACGTGTGTGAGGGTATATTCATTGTGAACTCATCATCAAATAGCTTAATTTATATCGGTCATTCGTAATGTTATCTTATATATTTGCGATCTAACATGATTCATGATTCCTATGATAAGGATAACAAAAAGATTGATATCTTAATAATATAAAACATGTATTGATATTATTTTTTAGACGGAAAAGCAGTCAAATTATTTTAATTCAGCTCGTCTTATAATTATCATTTTCTAGGTAAGTAAGCTGAGAGTTTGTGAAAGAACAGAACAGTTGTCATCCCTGACGTAAGCCTATATTATATGTCTTATCCCTGAATAGGGTTTAGCTATGAATCACGCAATATTTCAAGTTTCTTTTCCTGGTAATCGCAAAAACAGTTTTTATGAGTCATTCGCTTACTGAGACATCACTTTGTACAAGAACGAATTGACGTAACGTATTTGACAGGAGCCTATGAATATTATGACTATCCCAACTAAGTAATATATATAAAAACGTATTGTAATTTTTTATAGGTATAGTATATTTAAACCATTTTTTTTTTATAAACTACAGTTAGCCCTTGACGGCTATCTCACCTGATGGTAAGCGATGATACAGTCTGTGATGGTAACGGGCTAGCCTGTTAGGGGTATGGTAAACCCAAACTCCTAAATGGTTTCTACGCGACATCGTGCCGGAATGCTAAATCGCCTGGCGACACGTCTTTGTCGGTAGGGTGGTAACTAGCCACCAGACCAGACTCGAGCCGGGAATCGAACCCAGGACCTCCAACTTCATAATTCGACAGCGCACGCACTGCGCCACGGAAGTCGTCAAAACCATCCTCAGAAGATAACTCAAGTCTAGGATTTAAGCGACCAAATTATGTTGGCTGTTAGTTTTGTACAGTGCATTTCAAAAGAAACTGATACGGTTTCATACAATTTTGTGACTGGTTGTAAAAAGATGAAAGTGGCGTTAATAGATAGTTTAAATATTATAAAACCATCACTGAAATTTCTGCGTATTTTGTCAATCTGAGAACAGAGTTATAACAGATTTAATAAAAGTGAGGTAATGAATTATACAAAAAAAAAAAATTATTGTCATAATAATTACAAACTATGCAAATTGCATGCAATGCAATACAAATACGCATTTTTTTTAATGAATTGATAAATTAATTATCACTTTTATTTTTGTTGGTATATTGTTAGATATATTAATTTTCGACTATGCAAAGTTCCGCTTATATTTTAATTTCTTTAATCCATAATCTAAATATGCTAATAATTTATGAATTATAATTTATGAACATGATTTAGGCGCTGGTAGTATAGAACGTGCGGTAAGCCAGAGAACCCGGGTTCATCGAAACACTAGATTTGTTGAATTGTCAAGAAGAGTTTATGGTGCCTAAACTAAATTGACAGGTATAAAAATAGAGCTGTCCTTATCACATAGTTTCTCTCGGATAATTTTATCATTATTTTTAGAATTGGTACCATTATCTATATTCTAGGTAGTACCTAAAAGCATTTATCTTGAAGTGTCTCACAAAAAAAAGCTTCTTAAGCTTTGTAATTAAGATATTTTAAGCCGTGTACTCACTAGCGAGCCCATAACAGTATTTGCGTATATCATTTGAGAACAGTTTTAGCAGCGATTAGGTATGGGCGTGCCGTCAAGGGTAAAGTTAGATACTCGCTCGATTACCCGTCGTTAAAAACTCTACTTCTCACACCAAAATGAGATAAGTTTTGGAGGAAATTTTCAATACTGTACGGTTCACAATTAATGGTCTCTAGTGACTAAATGGGACGCCACAGTTAATCCAACCTAAATAGCAATTTATAATGTAAGAATGAGGAATATTTTCAGCGGATTCGGAATACACTTTATTAAAAGCACTCTACAGCTGACAGATGTAACAGATTTCATAACAATATTGCAACCCTTCTAACAGATCTTGCAATAAGGCATTACCGAGCAAGTTGTGTTAAAAACATAAACGATACGGTATTCTTCGATGCAGCAACAAGTGATACTATTCGAACTCGTGGAACTGCAATCAAACACTACGGGTTATCTCAGCTCAGCATTCGGAACACACACTAGAACCTCGTTACTGTAACAACTGTACAGTTACGATTACAGTTCGGTAGTGAGTACCCAGCTTAAGGACAAACCTGTATGTATTTAAAGGAATAGATTTATTTCTTGAGTTTAACACGATACTTTTTTAAATTAATGCAAAATTGATAAAAATCTTAAAAGCTTTTCTTACGTACTGCTTTGATAACTAAACTTTTCGTGAATTGGATGATAGACATGAAAAACAAGCAACCGTTTGCTTAAACATAAACATTTTAAAATTATTATTTTTTTATTTACAACTATTCCTTACTGTATTTGTTCTGAACATTCCTTTCAAAACATATTTACGTATTCAATTGTCAAATTGCCAAATCTCAATCGTCGATAGATACTTATCAACCGATTTTCAAATGTTAAAAATAATTCGCATTTAAAATATTAGCATAGGTATTGATAAAAACAGCGGAGCTGTATCTAGGATGATATGCGATTTTTGTTTGTTTGGAAATACTCACGTCTAGTAGGACATTCAAAATTGGCCTAAATATAATTAACAATATTTAATACAACTCAGTTTAATTTCATAAAAAAATCATCCAAAAATAAAAACCCTTTGCAATATCATAACACAGATGAAAAATTATAATTACTTATTACAATCTTACAAAATGTGTGATAACGTAATGTCTTAGTCAACCTCCCCTTCCATGTGGTCTGAGTAAAAATAAAACATTCAGCTAAGGTTAAAGCTGCGGTGAGAAGCTGTGATAGCTTAGTGGTTAGGACGTCCGCCTCCTAATCAGAGGTCGGGGGTTCGAACCCGGGCACGCACGCACCACTAACTTTTCGGAGTTAATTGCGTTTTTAAGCAATTAAAATATCACTTGCTTCAACGGTGAAGGAAAACATCGTGAGGAAACCTGTATGCCTGAGAGTTCTCCATAATGTTCTCAAAGGCGTGTGAAGTCTGCCAATCCGCACGTGGCCCGCGTGGTGGACTATGGCCAAACCGTTCTCATATTGAGAGGAGACCCGTGCTCTGTAGTGAGCCGGTAATAGGTTGATCATGGTAAGGTTAAAGACCTCTTAAGGGTTTAACCTGCAGGATAATAAGTATAATATATTGTAATATAATTATTTAGAACTTTAATAAATTAAATTAAACATTCCTCTTATCACGAAATTATACGCACGAAATATTACAATTTTCCTGTAACTGTTATGCAATAGGTGCCTATACGTAACGAAGCTTCGGTGAACGATTGATAATAGGCACTCGTGGCGTATTTGTTGAGAGTATTTACATGAGATGATGATTCACAACTAGTATTTTACCTACATATTCAATGTAATTCTATTACATCAATTGTCAGTGTCCATTGACATGTGAATGCTTGCTTCAACTATTTCGACATCAAAGCTTTAGATCGACGGCTTGTCCATTGTCCAAACCTAGGTTTAACGAGCTCCTAACTGCGTCGTTGGTCAAGTCAGATTACGGCAAAACAACATCAGATAATTGTCGGGTTATGTCTTTTGCTCAGTGATTAAAATATACTAAATGTGCTGCCAGTCTTTAGAGTCCGTGGAAAATAAGAATTGCGTATATTTTTTCTTTAAATTATTATTTTTTTTATTTCCATTATGACAGATCTTAAACTATCTCTTGAATCATTATTTATTTCATTGATATAAAGATTTCACGAAACCTAAATATAACGTTACATAACTACTATGTACGAAATAAATACGTCTATTAGGTATACGATATAAAATTGCCATCATGTTTTAAATCTTTCAATAATATTCTTAGACATTAAAATAGTTCAATAAGAAATCTAGATCTTACTGATCGAAGGTTTTGTCTGTCAAGAAAATTTGGAGTGCACGTAAAGTCGTCGAATCTTGGTTTATCAATTCAATTCAAATCAAAATAGCTTTATTTGTGTAAACCAACCAAATTACATGCATCTATGAAGAGTTCATTTAATAATATATTTTCCATTATTTTAACTCGTTAGATTATGGTAATAAATATACTCGCTGCTATCACTATCCTGCGTAATCGTGAAATCGGTAAAAGTCTGCCATTCTGCAATGGAACATCAGAGTGGCTTTAAACACTAAAACTCTTTCTCCTTTGAGAGTAGTGGCTTAGAATTATATTTTAATAAGAATAGAGTTAATATTTGCAGCTTAGTTTTTAAAACCTTAACCTTGTACGTAGATATATCTATTCTATTTATTATAGCTTTTACACATCTTAGGTATAAATGTTAGTGTAGTTAATTATATATTAATTAAGCACTTTCATTATAAAAACATTGAAATAAGTTTGTAACAGCAAAAACTTAATAAAGCGAGAGTTAAGTTTTCTTATGATAATCCTTAATTGCCTTTGAAAGTTTTTATCATTTATTTAAAACTCCGGTCTTTGTTTAAATTTAATTATAAGTATAACTTAAAAGCTTCAATAGCAAATGAAGATGAGAAAACGCAAAACTTTGTTAAAAGCGTTTAGATCAAAGTTTCGCTAACTGTTGCATATATTCATATATCTTCAGTTCACCGGATTTTTTTCTGCAATGACAAGAATGCAGAAGTGGGTCAAAATATATGTAGATGATAAAATATAATAAATGTTAGTGAAATTTATACTATCAGAATTCCTTCCTTCTCAGCAAACATTAAATTTACTTCTTAATAAATAGTTGTAAGCCGATGTAATTTGTTCTTATAATAAAAAATTGCAGAGGCATATAAAATACTCTATTTTTTTTTAAGTTACTCCATTAACAGGTTTATATGTATTAGCGATGTAGTGATCGCCTCGCACTAAGTGACATGAATAAAATACACACCATTTTATACGCACATTAGGATAAAATATGCAAAATCAATTAGCAAGTATTCGGACACTTCCCCGAATTTAATCGATAAGCTGTGATGTATGACGGAATAAATTGTTTGAAAGTTCAGCGAATATTTACTTACCTACAAACACTATTGCTAAGTTACATCAACTCAAATAAGTAGGTACTTACGTACTCGTAAATACCGACGACGTGTACGAGAAGTCAACTTGTACGTTGCTCATATGCAACTTTCTAATATAAAGTTACAGGCGTGCATAAAATCAAATAATTACGGGCAACCGTGAAAAAAAAAATACAAAACAAAATTACCTTTCGGTTCAGTTCTCGATTTTCCTTCAATTATGCCATTCATACGTACACTTCACTTTCAGTACACTTGGAAAAGCCCGTTTTAGTTGAACAGAAAAACGCACCGAATATAAACAAAGGAGGAAGGAGACACAAGTTTAATGGAACTTAAGAAAGCGGGTCGGAATAAAAGTTTACCGTCTCGAGTGGTGGTCAGTCGTACGTGTGTAAGGATCGTGTGCGTACGAAGTGCGTGGACGGTGGTACGCGAGAGCCACGCAGGCTGGCGGGCTGGCGGCAGGCAGCGCGAGCACTGAGCGCTCAACGTGGCGTCGTGGGGTCGCCGTGGCCGGTCGGTCTCCGCTGCCGGCCGCCGCGAGACTCTGCCCCGCGCGTGCGCCGGACCTGTTCCGAGCACCACTATCTCGATCCTCAAGCAAGGTTTACACAGCGACTATCGCCCTTTTGTATAGCTATCGCAAAACTTCGCATCCCTATAACAAACCTACATAATATAATTCTATTTTTAATTTTTGTCTTAATTCAATGTTTTCGTTATCCCAATTGCTGGTCAACCATTACCTTTTACGACGGGGGTCGGCAATTACTTTAGCAATAAAACCGCTATGCACCTGTATATATAGATATACATATATATTTATTTATCTCATCTTATTTAGAAAAAAATATTGCACAACTATACACGAAATAAATAAAAATAAATCTAAATAAAACAATATAAATAAAAAGTGTTTTTATAGGAAATTTAAAAAAAAAACATTTTTTAATTATCTATGGGTAACGATGTTGTGGGGAACAAGCTATCAAGTCAACATAACCTAACAACAATAAACTGAATAGATAAACAATTCATCGATCAGGCAACTAAATAATTTCCAAAATCAAGAAACAGTTTGGATATGCAATTATTAGTACTAATATTACAGCTGACCTTTCATAGACGCACCTAAAGAAGAAATAAATTAACTCCAATTAAATTTTAGGGTAGTAAGTACCCTGAATTTACAAAATGCCGTTTTTCGCAGGTAGAGACTACCCAATCCGTTTTAGGGCTCCGTGAACAAAATCATAAAAACTAATTTTTATGGATCCACTTTGTCCGTCTGTCACAAGTCACAACTAGAATATTTTTAATTACAAACACACGGAACACTATATTATCTACTATCAACTAAAAACTTGATAGGTTTCATCTGTATTCCAGATGAATAAATTTTATTTATTTTACAGCCATAGACATTCACATATTATTCGACACGATTATCTGAATTAGGTAAGCTATGCTTATCAACACCACAATGTAATTTCGATTTAATTTATACCTTGTAGCTTGTAGAAAAGTAAGTCTACTATAGTGTAAAGGATTATGTAAATGATAAACAAGCATGGGTGTGAAATATTGCTCTAATAAGATAGCTCTTTGTATAATTTTAAGTGGCTTGTGAGATGGTGATAACAAAAAGAAAATTTACATGGCTAAGTTTGTTGTGGGCTTCTTCTTAGACCGGGGCGCGTTTGGAACCCTCATAGCTTTAGTTTTAAGTTTACGAATGTAGTTATCACCATCAAATCACTAGCATGTAAATTATTAACGCGTCAAAAGCGCCTTTTAAAGGACTATTTGAATAAAGATTATTTTAATTTGAATATTTGAATTTGTTTAATTTAACTGAAACGACGACCGAAGCAACATAAAAAACAAAACATATAAATGTTATTTACTTTCATAATATTACCCTTTTTAACACGCTTTTATTAGCTTCACCTGTATGTATGTATGTTTGTTTGTTTGTTTGTTTGTTTGTTTGTTTGTTTGTTTGTTTGTTTGTAACCGACTCCTTTGAGCTCGATTTTGCCCTACTTTGAACGATCAGATTTGATTCAAACTTTGCACACCTGTCAAAGGTCGATGACAATGCAATAATCCGATCAAAATATCCGATTATCCTAATTAGATTCGCCAGGATTAATTAATTTCTTTCCGCATCCTTTGCATGCGAGTAAGAGAGACAGAGCTAGTGCGCGAACTACGCATGCGTGCAGTAGCGTGTTTTTTTAGTTTTTTAAACTATTATTATTATGTAAAAGTATCGTGATTGATTCGTGACGTGATTAAGCATAAGTTTATTAGTTTTAGTATTTCTAATATATAAATATATTATTAACCCGTATCTAAGACATTTTAACCACTATAACTGTTAATCTTTAAATAGTATATAATTTTTGACATATAGACACTTATGTCAAGTATGTCTTATATGTCAAAAATTAACCACCCATCGTGTCAGCTCCCCGTCGTCATGTAAACCTACCTTCAAAGTCATCTTCACGAAGTATATTGGTACAACAAAATCATGTACACTGCTAGTGGAACAATAGTTGACGCAAATTAACATTCTTACATTATCCATAAAAATGAGGTACGTTTGACACTAATTTCGCCATATGTGTCGCAATAAAAACGTACCTAACCTAGCAAGCCTGCTCAATTCTCTCATACAATCACGGTACATACTGCAGACTGCACGCACTCTCTATGCGAGCAACGAGTCGCTCTCGTTTGCTCAGTCCGACACCCCAACCCTCTCGTAGTTGCGGCTTCTTTTTACTCCCACGACCTAAGCGCTCCTCTCCGAAAGAGGAGACCTAAACATATCCTTCATGACCCTGACGATCAGATGACTACTGACAACATACTCGTACCACCTACCACACAATCATACGCTACACACCGTCTTCGCCGGCGAAGACGAGGTCCCTGCTATCGTACGACATCCGGACGTAGGCTCCATCCACGGCCTCGGAGACGTACGGACCACTCACCGTCCGACCCTCCCGTTATTCCAAACGTCGCCTAAGCCGAGGTTCGGCCTCAAAGGAGGCGCCCTTAGGCAGACGTTCCCTTAGTTTCTTCTTCCCATAATTTCTTCTGGCAGAGCTTCTTTCCGAACCGGGCTGTTTGGTGCTCACCAAGCTGTGGTTAAGCTGTGGCAACCAATAGGGTTAGTACAGCTAATAGACAGTCCGAAAAAAAAAGTTGGTAGCTGGTTATCCTGTTAAGTTTATGTGTTTTTTTGTTACTCCTTCACACCAAATGTATAAAAAAAGTAAGGGAAAACTAAGGGAGTTTCTTCTTCTAGGGCTCAATTGGTTGCACAGCCCGGTTACGCTGTGGCAACCAATAGGGTTAGTACAGCTAATAGACAGTCCAAAAAAAACTCATTTGAACATTGAAAACACAAATGAGCGAATCACCGTGTCCGAGTGACATGGGGATGAAATGGGGATGGGTGTTGGGGAAAAAAATTGCATCTACCCCGGTAGCCTTATCGTTTACCGGGGTTAATTATTTTGGTATTCTACTATAATTTAGCCCTGGACGACAATGACACCCGATGAAACCTAGGATTAGACAGGCGTACCAGTTAGGGGTATGGTAAGTCCATACTTCTAATTGGTTTCTACACGTCATTTTGCTGAAATGCTAAATAGCTTGGCGGCAGGTCATTACGGTCTTACTTCACTTTCTCTTATCGGTCACAGGGCCCGACCAGAGAAAATACAAAAACAAATACAAATTTTTAAAAAGTCGCGCCGGGGATCGAACCCGAGACTTCCAACTTACAAGCGCTCAATTTGCCAAGGAGGTTGTAAAAAAAATTACGTTTATGCTTGTAACAAAGAAAAGTCCCATTTCCTTTGTTTCAAGCATAATCGAAAACAATCTCCCATTATATCGCTCCGGCCACTTAGGGATCAACTCTAGGACTACTGGAATAATTTTATGCGTTTTATGAAGGGACCCTAAATATTGCATAAATGGCAGTATTACTAAAATAATCTGCGTAAACTTTTGTGTTTAGAAAATGACTCAATATTTTGTATTAATTTAATTAATTACAAATATCAAATTCGCAATTGATTTATTTAAGTATCAATTAAATACATAATTATGTACTTAAAACAGACTATTTTAACAGTAGCAGAAACGGAAGCGCTATGGATGGAATTGGCTAACGAAAAACCGGCCCGTACTTCGCGTTGATATGTATGGGACTATGTAATTAGAATAATAAATACCTGATTTATTATTCATGTCAATTTGTTAACTTACAATCATTAAAGTCATTTTTTTTAATACTTATGAAATATAGGTAGAAATATGATTAGAACTTTGATGATGCTTAGTGACCGACCGCGACCTCTTTGCCAAGACGTCGCGACCCTCAGGGGGTCGAGACCCCACACTTTGAAAAACACTACCTTACAATCTACTACTGTACACAGTTGGAAAGGGTGATATTATATATATATATTTCCTGTCTCTTAGTGACCGACCGCGACCCCCTTTGCCAAGTCGTAGCGACCATCAGGGGGTCGAGACCCCCCCCCCCCCCCCCGCCCTTAGAAAAACACTGCCTTACAGTCTACTTTTGATAGGCAGTTTGAAAGGGTGGTATTACCAATTACTTTTGGCTATAAGTGCGTCCAAAACGGCAGTGATAGCTCAGAGGTTAGGGCGTCCGCCTTCTAATAAGAGGTCGGGGGTCCGTGCCCGGGGGCACGCACTTCTAACTTTTCGAAATTATGTGCGTTTCTAAACAATTAAAGTATCACTTGCTTCAACGGTGAAGGAAAACATCGTGAGGAAACCTGCACGCCTGAGAGTTCTCCATAATGTTATCCAAGGCGTGTGAAGTCTGCCAATCCGCACATGGCCAGCCTGGTGGACTATGGCCAAACCCTTCTCATATTGAGAGGAGACCCGTGCTCTGTAGTGAGCCGGCAATGGGTTTATCATGATGATAAGTGCGTTACAAGATCGCGCCTTGACGACGTCGTTATGTCGTTACAAATTACAAATGCAACGATGCAAATGCGTAGACAATGCGATGCATATATGCGCGTTGAAGCTTAGCTATATTGCGTCAAAACCAATTCGTGACCACACCGCAACGATAACGTACTCGCATTTGTTAGCTGCGACTGAATCTCGTTTGGAGGACATGTTTACGTCCTTTTACGTTACGTTACGTGCCAAAGCGTAAATTTTAATTACTCACCATGTAGGTACTTATGGTTTAAATTAGGCCGAAATCTATAAGGCGTGCTTTGTCTTACCTCCGACTTAAGAAACAGTTAAAACGAGACCGACTTATTTATTTATTTCACAGGAAGCAAACGGTATACGAAGAAATATTTTTCTTGAGATAACATATGTACATACACTTAGGATTATGAATGTATACTCACATTGTTAGAAAGAAGCTACCATACATACACCTGTAATCATTTCAAGGTCGTCTTTTATCCCGGAATTCAGCACGGTTCCCTTGAGAGAGGGGATGAAAGTCAAAATATGTATTTAGTTGTAATTCATTTCACTCATCCTGTTTTTTTTTGTTAGACAAGAGATACTTTAATGTTTCTCCTGTAATTATTTCAAGGACGTCGGTTTAGTAATCCATTGCTTTGTGATTGGAGGACTAACAAATACACTTTCACTCACACTAACCCAACGCAGACGAAGTCGCGGATATCAGCTAGTATAAAATAAAATTAACAAATTAACTAGACATTTTAAAAGTAACGTAGACTCCTAAGAACGACACGCCAATTATTATATTTTCAACGAACCTTTACTAATATAGATAACTAGCTGTTGCCCGCGACTTCGTCTGCGTAGATTGAGGTTTCCCGTGCGGCCAATGCCTTGCTTCAGAAAGTAAACTACAGGCAAATGTCAAATTGCCGATTTTCGTGCCTCTAAATAAAAAAAAACATAGGACTTTCATACAAACTTCAAACCCTTATTTTACCCCCTTCGGGGTAGATTTGGATGAAAAAAAATCTAACCTTATACTTACGCCCTAAAAGAAACCTATTTTAAAAATTTCAAGCTTGTAGACTTCATAATAAAAAATAAGCAAAAACTATCATCCCCTATCTTACCACCCTTAACAGGTTTAAAAAAAAATTTATGTACATGTTTTTTATTTATTATTATTAATCTTAATGCAAATTTTTGTGTCTCTAACTCTAAAAACAAAGAAATTTCATACAAACTTCCAACCCCTATTTTACCCTCTTAGGGGTGGAATTTCCAAATATCATTTCTAAGCTGACATCTCTTAACTATCAACTACCTACTTGCTAAATTATAGCTTTATACGTACAATAGTTTTGAGATCTCGTGTTTAATCAGTATGTAAGTAAGTATGTAAGTATGTAAGTGACCTTTCGCTTTTGGAACGAAGTTCCTTATCGCGCGTTGTGAAAGACGGAAAAAAATCTTACGAAAAGTTGTCACGACACTTTTTTTATTGTAAGCTGTGCGGCGTCGCATGTTTCTCTGTCTGTCTTTCTCTCTGTTATAGAAAGCAAACCAGATATTTTCATTTCTATTTCGTATTGAACAGTGTGGTAATATTTTTTCACCCAAATCTACCCCGAAGGGGGTAAAATAAGGGTTTGAAGTTTGTATGTAAGTCCTATGCTTTTTAATTTAGAAACACGAAAATAGGCAATTTGACATTTGCCTGTAGCTTATAACCTCAATCTCACAGAAATCAGCAATTATACGCAGACGAAGTCGCGGGCAACTAGTATATAGATAAAGATATAGATTTTTATTTATAGATCGTAGATCTATAAATAATAATATTCTTTGAGCATGATGTCTAATAATTGGAACTAACTCTTTGGTCCAGTGGTTAGCAGATTCGCGCAAGGATCACGAGCTCAGTTTGTACGCCATGAATAATTTAATTATTAATGGACTATTAACTTACTCTGCACTTTGTATTGTGCTCGCCCTCCGTGCAAATAGGACCACACACCTATTCAATATCTACCAGCTCTTTATCGAGTACACTTTTGACACTCGTAAATAAATGCATTTGAGATAAAAGTAGACTAGTTTATTAGGAGCGGTCGACAATACATTGTGGTGGTCGGGGACTGATAAAGACACACAAGCAAAATAATACGTATAATAAACAATTTTGCACACACATAGATAATAGGTACCTAGAACTTACTAAATGATTGGTCGCAATTTAATGTGCATGAAGTTTCTAGGTTCTTGTGGTACAATTTTTCCCGGGCTGAAAAATAACTTAGGTACGTTCATCGGCGCGTGCTACTCTAGATAAAACTTTATCCCTATGTTTAATTAATAAGGACATTGTTTTAAAACATCTGACACTCGTGCTATATAATACTAGCTTTTACCCGCAGCTTCCCTCGCATTGAATCCATTAAATCAGTTTCAGAGATAATTAAAATAGAAATGAATCAATATGGTGACTTTATTTTAACATGTATTTTTTTATCTTTCGTATTTTTTTTTAATAATGAGCGAAAGTAAACAAAAGCGTGACGTCAGCAATGCTGAGGTAACTCTTACTAAAAACAACTCTGACGGCTTTGACTCGACATATATAATAAATAAAAAACATTGTCTGACTCTACACGTACATATCCATAATGATAAATGTTTAGTCATATACATATTATGACTCCATTCAGGTTTCCTTTTCTACGGGGCATTGGAACGATTAGTCCACTAACAGTTGTCACAACCTTGTATCCTCCGGTAATGCTGTACTTAAGTATTGGAACGACGTTCCTTATCGCGCGTTGTGAAAGGGGGCTAGACGGAAAAAATTCTTACGAAAAGTTGTCACGACACTTTTTGTAAGCTGTGCGGCGTCGCATGTTTCTCTGCCTGTCTCTCTCTCTCTCTTATAGAAAGCAAGCCAGATATTTTCATTTCTATTTCGCATTGAACAGTGTGGTGTCGCGACGATTATTTTTATTGAGTGTATACAGGTTTTTTGGAAATAATAAATAATAAAAAATAATGAATCCTGACAGTGTTTCTGCACAAGTTCCGGATATTGCTGATGGAGTACAAAATTGAGCCTACTGATTAAGTTTATATAATATATATTTGTTAATAATAAAAAAAATATATATTATAACTTAAATAAAATAAAATTTTATTACGATTCCTTCACTAATTAATCGAAAGGAACTCCGTTCCATCCGGGTGTCCCTTGACACCTCTCAAGTTTTTTTTTTTATATACATAGCGAGCAAACGAGCAGGCGGGTTACCTGATGGTAAGTGATTACCGCCGCCCATGAACATTAGCAGCACCAGAGGAACCACCAATGCGTTGCTGGCCCTTGAACAATTTGTTAATCCGCCCTTTGACGATCCCCATATTATAGCCATTAGGGAACACAGAAGATGGAAGCTGGTTCCACAATTTGCAGATTCGTGGCAGAAATGACCTAAATAAATGGCAAATAAATCAATCATAACTATGACGCCTTTAAAAAGTTCAACTTCCAAATTGATATATCCTGAGTAATACTAGACATAAAGACTATGACCATCAAGTCATTTCTAATAGCATAAGTTGTTAGAGAATTTGTTATGTGTAATTATTTATTTATGGAGTTGCGGTTACTCATACACTTATCCACTCACCCCTAATATGGCTGACCTAGGGCAAACATAAACAATTATATATTATTCTCATCTCATAATCGAAACTGTAATACGTTAACACGAAATAATATTAATTTGTATCATCAGGGTCAAAAGTCCACCAAAACCTATTATCTTTACTACTAACTATGTGTTATATATGTATATGTTTTAGTATATAGAAATATTTTCAGATTTAATCAGATAAAATTAAAATTTAAAAGACTGAAACCCGACTTAAAAACGGATTAAATTTTTAGCAGAATATTTACATCCTGAAATAATAAAAACATACTTAATTTAATCAAACTAAATGTTGGCAAGGAAGGTATCAAATTGATACATAATTAATTGTAAGTGAATTAACAAATGATTAGGCACTAGTAATAAACTAGTTAGTATTTTTTTACGAATTTGGGTTCTACAATAGGTAGGTCTTATTTAATAGATACAATTACTGCCAGCCAAATTGAGCCTTATGGCATGCAATATTATAGAATAAATTTAAAGTTAATTTATAACAAAAAAAAACAATTATTCAAAATTTCAATTAATTTTTCATCTATAAGGTACTCATTCTTTACACTCAAGTGCTAACAAAACATAATGATGACCAAATGATTGCCTCTTAAAACTTCATTCGTTTAACTTGCTTTGAAACTTGAAAAATCGTCTATTTTATGGAACTCGGTTGGTAATCTGTTATAAAGTTTCGGTAACATGATAATAAGAACAGTTAAATTGTACAGTACTGGACGGTGGAATACTTAACTTGTTCTTATGTCTCATATTCTTATATTTTTATACATATTTATATGCTTTTTGGCAAATAATATTGATAACTATTTCAATAACTTTAATAAATTTGCTGATTCAAAGGTTAATAACGCCGCCAACTCAAAAATACGGAAGTAGCCTACGCAAACGACAAATGCCTACGAATAATATCACAATAATATTAAAAATAACATGACTCCGTGTAATATCGAAAACGCAGAAACTTTGTAACGCAATGAGTAACGATATAGGCTATTAATCAACAAGAAAAACAAATATCTTGTTCTTGTGACGCTAAATAAAAAAATAATGAAATATTACTGTAGGTACTCGGTTGCGTCTACACGTTCTATCGACTACGCAGTTCCAACAAACAAAATGTTAGTCATCATGAAATGAAACAAAACGCTTTTTTTTTATTCTTTTCAATTCAACTAACGATAGTAAAGATTAATGAGTTTGTGAGATAAGGACTGCTGTGTTTATAATGGCTACCTCGGAAAAAAAATACAACTACCGTCTTCTACTAGAATAACGATGCCGCAAAGAAATATGAAGCTTTTCTTAACGCCAAACTGTGAGTAGAAGAAGAAGAACAAGCAGAAGAGAAATATTTGTTACTTTCAACGCAGAAGTTTCTGAAGGATAGTCAGATTTATAATTAAAATGTGTTTCTCTGTATTTTGAACAATAAATTGAAGAAAAAAAGCATGCAAGCTTTATTGCTGCAAGCAATCTCTTGCAGGCAAACATTGTTACGAGGAAATGCTGTAAGAGAGCGGGACAACTGATAGCGTTTAAAATACAAACTAACTTTTTTTTAATTAATTATTAGTCCCCAAAACTGACTACAAGTGTATAAAATAGTCTATGCAGTAGTGAGAATAATTGATTTACACTTGAGTCTCCTGGATGTGGACCTGACATGTTTAAGGGGAGGGCACAAAATAACCATACAACATTAAACTAAGATTACAAGACTACAAGAGATTAGTTAAAACAAAACAAAAAAAAAACAACAAAACAAAAGGTTAATAAAATTACTTACTAACTTGCCAATCTGTTGCTGCGTGAACAAAGGACAGACCTACCAACACTTCCGCATTTTTGTTTTATTAACATCGCGTGCAAATGAAGCGATGGGACATCTGACATTATGTGACCACCACCGTTCATGAACATCTGTAGTACCAGTATTACGTCGCCGGCTGAACTTGTCTTCCTAAAGACCTCCGTGGCGCAGTGCGTGCGCTGTCGCATTATAAAGTTGGAGGTCCTGGGTTCGATTCCCGGCTCGAGTCTGGTCTGGTGGGAAGCTTCGGCCGTGGCTAGTTACCACCCTACCGACAAAGACGTGTCGCCAAGCGATTTTAGCGTTCCGGCACGATGTCGCGTAGAAACCAATTAGGAGCGTGGGATTACCATACTCCTAACAGTTTAGCCTGCTACCATCCTAGACTGCATCATCACTTACCACCAGGTGAGATAGCCGTCAAGGGCTAACTTGTAGTGTATAAAAAAACAGTTTCTACGCACTTGTCTTTTTTACGTTTTTTTTTAAAGCTGGAAAATGCTTTTACGCATCCCCTCCGGAAGCGACGCAGGCCAGACTGCGCCGCTTGTGTTGTATGTGGGACCGGCGGCCAGACCGGCGACCAAAATACCCACTAAAACCCAGCGATGCTCCTTCGCGTCGCCTGATGGCTGGTTCACGGGAACACTCGTGTACTTGACCGCAACCCAGGCGGCGGGCTTCTTTACCTACATAGTATTAGTACGGATGTAACAATTGACGTCCGTAGTTCACAAGTCAAGCACAGACCGATTATCCGGCGTCTGATTTAATTAGATATATTTATGAACTATGTATGGGCAATTTAATAACTTCACGGTTATTACGAACTGTAATAATATCTATGTCGAAGCAGATTACATTTAATTATCTGTCTTTATTATGTTAGCCTGTATTGAGTCTGTGGAATTTTGCCCTTGTGACGTAGGTACTAATAATTCAATAGCGAAATAATAAATGTTCGCCGATTAACCACGTCGGCCATAAACTATGCGTGTTGCCTGCTAACTATTGTCATATGTAGTATCTAATCAACCATAGAAAAGGGTTTTATATAAACAAGTTTCAAAAATTGGTGTAATCTTAAAATATAGTCACATATAAACTCATTACTTAATATTATACGAGTATGTAAGCCTAGTTGTATATGTTGATATAATACATCATCATCATCATGATCAACTCATTGCCGGCTCATTACAGAGCACGGGTCTCCTCTCAATATGAGAAGGCAGACTTCACACGTCTTTGAGAACATTATGGAGAACTCTCAGGCATGCAGGTTTCTTCACGATGATTTCCTTCACCGTTGAAGCAAGTTATATTTTAATTGCTTAAGAACGCACATAACTCTGTAAAGTTAGAACCCCTGACCTATTATTAAGAGGCGGACGTCCTAACCACTGGAATATCACACCTTTTTATATAATACAATAAATAATAATTTAAAAACCTAAACTTAAATTTTCAAATCTCTTACTACGCATCAATCATACATTGATACTATGATTAAGACTACGTATAATATTACAGATAAAGCAAAATATCCTGCTCAGATTTTTTTATAATTAATATGCACATCATTGTCTTTTATTTTATATTGAGAACTGGCCAAATAGGACATAGTCGTTTGGCAAGATACCGCCTAGCCTAGTCGAGGATTTATTAAACTTTAGGACACTTTATATGAGAATAAGCGAAGCATGAGGTAATTATTAATGTTTGTTGTTGTAACAGAATAGCCAGATAGCCATCAGAAAATTTTATCGTTTAGCAACTCGTACTGTGTATTTAAATTGACTTAAACTTCTTAGGCATTAAGCGTTTTAACAATAATGTTCTAATTAACCTCTCAAAACAATAGGAAGATATTTTTTTTAGAATCTTCTATTACCTACAAACCGAACTGTCACAGTCGTCTAGTTTTCAGCATGTTCAATTATGGATCATAGGGCTTTAGACCCTATTGCGTAATAAATGGGTTTATGATGTTGTGTGCATTTAATGCTATTTTAAATCGTTTAGAAACAACTACATACTTACCTTTTTAATTTGACGTCGTATTTAATTTTATTTTATTGCTTTAAGGGTATTGTTTAAGGGTTTAATCTTGCAAACAAAAAGGAATTGCAGATGTCAGATTATAGAAAAAAGGTTGCAGTGTGCAGATTGCATTAGGAACATAGGAAAAAACACTACGTACGACGACCTTCGTGGCGCAGCGCGCGCGCTGTCGCATTATAAAGTTGGAGGTCCTGGGTTCGATTCCCCGCACGAGTCTGGTGGGAGGCTTCGGCCGTGGCTAGTTACCACCCTACCGACAAAAACGTCTCGCCAAACGATTTAGCGTTTTACGATGTCGTGTAGAAACCAATTTGGAGTATGGGTTTTTCGTACCCCTAACAGGGTAGCCCGCTACCATCTTAGACTGCATCATCACTTACCATCAGGTGAGATTGCCGTCAAGGGCTAATATGTCCTCATGTCATGTCTCGAGTCATGTGAAGATCCGCACATGGCCAGCGTGGTGGACTATGGACAAACACTTCTCATATTGAGAGGAGACCCGTGCTCTGTAGTGAGCCAGTAATGGGTTGATCATGATGATATATATATATATAAACGTTTACGTTTGCTGTAGGTGAACGAGTACAATTAGGTATGTGGCAAACGCTTATTTATTCGCAAGTATCTCGGCAAGGTATGTAATTTCCCGTGCTCGATCTAATACGACCGTCGCGACGCGGCGCCAGCTCCGTCGGCATCTTATAAAGGCCGCTTATGCTAATATACCACAGGGTTGCCGAATGACCTGTTTCATAAGGAAAAAACGTTTTTGCAGTACTAGCACGTGATCAACTTTTTTTTTTATACCCCCACAACAAGTCAGCCCTTGACGGCAATCTGATCCGGTGTAAGTGATGATGCAGTCTAGTATGGTAGCGGGCTAACCTGTTAGGGGTATGGTAAACCCATACTCTTAATGGGTTTCTACGTGACAACGATGGAACTCTCAGGCATGCAGGTTTTCTCACGATACCGCTTAGTGACACGTCTTTGTCCGTGTGGTAATTAGCAGACTCGGGCCGGGAATCGAACCCAGGACTTCCAACTTTATAATGTGACAGCGCACGCGCGTCAAAGCGAGTTGGAACAAAAACTGTGCGTTAGCGTCCTTTAGTACTGAAAAAGTTAGACCCAATTCACAGCATATGATGTCTCTGGTAGAAACATCATATACGTCTTCACGCTATCTAATCGCCACGCTCGAGAATTAATTCTTCATTGGACTTATTGATAATATTAGCTGTCAACCATCGATGTGATTTCAGCTAACAGAAAGAGTTTATCTAATTGTATCTCGCCACTACATGAAAGGTTGTATAACGATATATTAATGACATTGACATTCACAATATTATTCCGATAAAGCGCGGGAGGTTACTATATACAAATAGATATTGTATTTATTGTTTCCAGGAAACCTGATTCTCAATAAGGATTTCATCCTTAAAAATTAGTGTCATATAACTCATGTCAGCATTTTCCAGTTTCCCTTTTTTCTCCGGGATCATGATAGCATATAACTTCTAAGCATTTTTTTCTTTATTCTATTCTAATAAGCGGTGATAGCCCAGTGGTTAGGGCGTCAGCCTCCTAATCAGAGGTCGGCGGTTCGAATCCGGGCACGCACCTATAACTTTTCGGAGTTATGTGCGTTTTTTAAAAATTATATATCACTTGCTTCAACGGTGAAGGAAAACATCGTGAGGAAACCTGCACGCCTAAGAGTTCTCCATAATGTTCTCAAAGGCGTGTGAAGTCTGCCAATCCGCACATGGCCAGCGTGGTGGACTATGGCCAAACCCTTCTCAAATTGAGAGGAGACCCGTGCTCTGTAGTGAGCCGGTAATGGGTTGATCATGATTCTAATCTGGTATTTTCTATGTGACAACCCTTACATACTTTATAACTAACTAACCACCGTCCAATGGGCCGAGACATTTCTCGATCAAACAACAGCTTTATAAATTATTGAATGTGCACTAATTGCTGATATCGTAAGTATTAATTAGTACAGCTAATCTGATATGTAAAAGACAAAGTGATTACTGGTTTCCGACGACAATCCGACACTTTTTATTTCTGGTATAATATTATTGCATGAAGGTGTGATGGCCTAGTGGTTTGGGCGTCCGCCTCCTAATCAGAGGTCGGGGATTCGAATCCGGGCACGCACCTTTTCCTTTTCAAACACGTTCCTGTTCAAGCTCCAAAACTAAGATTTTCATACAAACTTCAAACACTTTTTTTAGAATTTCTATTTTTGGTTAACTCAAACGTTCTCATAGCTATATTAATGTCAAATTACTGCTAGATACGTCGATATGCACTAAAATGATCTCAAATCAAAAAAAGCTCACAATTACTGTATTGCTTTGTGATAAAATGACTTACCAACAAACAAAAGTTCGCATTGATAATATTAGTAAAGATAGTATAATATATCTATAAAGCTACATATTTTATTTACCATTTTTTTAACTAGGGTGAAGCCAGAGTAAGAAGAACATGAGACATCCATACTTTCGCAAAATTCAAAAGCTAATATATACGTATGTGGGTATACAATATGACTAACAGATCGTCTGCATCTGATACAGCGTTCATATTCTGCGGTTATGGTGGGTGTAGCTATTTAGCGTGTCTCACATACAAAATGCCTAATAATGGTGAATAATGGTGAGTAACCGTATAACTAAGCAGTCGCTATTATACTAACCAGAGACGCTCAAACGCGATGACAGAACTTGTGAATTGCTATAAACAGACTCCAGATACCTAGTTCTAAATATATCCGGTGTATTCGTTTTAGTAACACAAATCCAGTATATATGTTTACCATTACGCTTATTCATTGATTCTAATATATAAGAAATAAAAACTAACAAACAATTATTAACATAATTATTTTTTATCTGTCTCTAAAATAGTAAGCAGGTTAGATACCTACTTGTACAGTAAAATTTGGATGCAAATAGTTCCTAAATCGATCGTTCTTAAATTAGCTAATTTCGAATCACAAATGTGTAGGAAATCTGTTGAAGAACAAGAATTTCTAGCCTAGACAAAAGTTTAAAAGCTTTTTTATTGTTTGTGTCTTCCTTGTTAACACATATCTTGGACATAGATTAAATCTACCTTTCACACTAGCACTACGCGAAGCTAATATCAATGTAAAACTTTTGATCAGTTCTGGCTTATAAATAGTCATGGATAAAGAAACATGAATAACACTACGTCACACAACATACGTCACAGTTTCCAGACGTGAACGTTAATAAGTAATCCAACATATTTATTTCTGTGGTTCCAACAATATTCCCGAAAAGACAAAATATAAAAAAATAAAAGATTTTTTATTAGGAAAATAATACAAGAAGCTTAAACACATGAAAACGATGCCCCTGCAATGATCCACAAAATAAAGGATAAACAAAAACAAGATACATAGGCCATAATATGCCATTAAAACAAGAAAAAAATGTTAATACTAATTTACGATCTTCTATAACGTGATATTTAGGTATATCATCTTTAGATCTACCCCTCATGAGACCATAGAACTGACAAATCAAATATTTACGTGATATTTCATCAAAGGGAATTCATATTATATTTTGAACACATGTAACGCGAATAAGAAAATCAAACCCGAAATGATTGCTAAATAACTTTGCGTATCAACTCGGTGAATGCGTCTCGTTACGCTACAGTCAATTTAACATCAAAGACGGAGTCTTGATTTGGGTTGTGTTAGAGTAAATACTTACTCGTTCATTTGTAAAGAAAATAACAAATTGTCAGTATCACGAGATACCTAACGTATCTACCTAAGGGCTATGTTTATTTAAAGTTTCCAACTGTGAAAACTCAATCATTACGAACTAAAACACGAAAGCTTTCTGAATCAATTTTTTTTTTTAAATATCGGAAACATATTTATGCTCTTGCCTTCTACAGTGTAGATTCAGAGAAGGCATCGTTTCCCTAATACATAGATGATAGATGTTCTGATTTATTTATTTGCTTACTTTTATTATTTGGTAGATCAATCCTTTTATATCTTATTCTAATATTTGAAATATAATTTCTGATTCAAAAGTATTACTGCATCACTTCAAGTTTTGTCTATATATAATATCCAGTAGGTATCCGGAATAGGTAAGTATTTTCTAAGAAAAGTTTTAGGTTTTTGATGGAACTGTGGCTAAATAATAATTATATCGGTGTCAAGGCTGAATTCGGAATTGCAATTAAATTATAACTGAGTCATTAGTGCATGTATTAATGAATGCTGTTAATTATTCCTACTAATGAATGTAAAATGGAAAATTCCAAATAGATTAAATAACGAAATATGTACTCATAGGTTATCAATATTACGAAGTATATAGAATACTAAATATTGTCTGTAGACATGACCCAAATAAACGAATTGTGAACCGAAATACACAGTATTTATTGGGGCATTGTGACTGATCTCAATCAATTGATCCATTTCTTTGTGATTTCTATGAACAAATCAAAATAATTTGACTTTCTAACCCGTTTATTGGCGTTTTAGAGAGCTTCTTAGAAATATATACATATGCGACCTGTTATTTGGTCCTTAATTGGTAGCATATCAAAAGTGGGATACTTTGGGAAGATTTGCCTTTTGAAAAAACTAAAAGTGGGATACATTTGATATGCTTTGCTTTTGTCGTGCAAGTAAACGAGTGCATCAATTAGGAGCATGTACGCAGCTATTTTTCGTTTTAAATATTATGAAAAAGACCTTGGTAACACTAGTACGATGCGCCATAGAAACTGATTAGAGGTATGAACTTAATATAAATAATCATCAAGTGATCTTTAGACGAATGCGGTCGAGTGCACAAGTGTTCCCGTGACCCAGCCACCAGGCGATGCACAGGAGCATCGCTGGGTTTAAGTGGGTATTCTGGTCGCCAGTCTGGCCGCCAGGGAGTCCCACATACCCCGTCGGAAGCGGCGCAGTCTTGCCTGCATCGCTTCCGGAGGGGATGCGTAAATGTATTTCCCAGCGGAAAAAAAAATCTTTAGACGAAGACTAACTTGTAGTAGAACAAAAACATCGAAATTCTGCCCGTCCAGACTAGAGCTCAACTATATGACCACTAACTTCAAAGCTAGATGGTGGATCTAGCTTTGAAGGCTTTACCTGGAGTAGGTATATCGGTAGGGGGGGAAAGAAAAATATCCGTAACACATATGAATGGAGAATGTACGCACGCACTCGTTGATGGCACGGACGTGAGCGTTTCCAACGCCATCCCGCCGCCAACCAACAATCTAACAACCACATCAATTAACACATAACTTACACTAAATAAATACTGGGGCTGCGTTTTATCCCAACATAACGGGTGTAAATGTGTCCCATTAAAAGTAACTGTTAATATGTACGTGAAAGCATCGAATCACGAGTGGTGTGACTTGACTAAGTGGGACAAATATAGACATATGTTATCAATATGAAGTTCTGGAGGAAACGTAGAAGACCTCATAAAAAGTTACGGAACATAAGTTAGAAGGAGTTCTTCCGGACTGAACATCAACTGATTTGATGTCTACAACTCTTTTCGGTACGTCTGGGCAAAGGCATCATCTGTAATAGGGGCTTCTCTATTACAGATGATGCCTTAAAACCTGCTTAGGATTTAGAGTCACCACGCTGCGCCAATGCGGGTGTGCGGGGTTTTCACGATTATAACAACATGCAACTGATAACTAATAAATATTATGATAAATTTTTAAGAAACGGATGGACACTTTCTTAAACGTGCTTTTTGAGACACGGAGGCGTATTCCACCAATTTCCTATGTGCTGCCACCAACATATTCTTTTAACTGAAATACCCGATATAATATTTTTGCCCAATCCGGGCATCGAACCCAGAATCCCGAAACAGCAACCCTAATAAACTAGATGTGCCCTATTGTACAAGATAGCACTATTTCCGGAGTTTTCAATCAAGATAGATATAGAATTACTATATAGGCATATTATAAATAAAAAACACGGCTTACTTTTGCACCCTACACTCGATCACATAGAGAATTTAGTTTAGTTATATTTTGTGTTTGACCAAATCTATAACGAAGGGTAAAGAAGCGTATATAAAAATGAGATACCATTCACAAATATAATAGCCTCAGCCTACGAGTAGGTATACGAAGCTCGCCGTCGCCAATAAACAATTCAATAACCGCAATAATTACACCACAATGAAGTTAAAAGAAGCGGTGATAGCCTAGTGGGCAGGGCGTCAGCCTCCTAATATGAGGTCGGTGGTTCGAATCCGAGCACGGACCTCTAACTTTTCAGAGTTATGTGCGTTTTTAAACAATTAAAATGTCACTTGCTTCGACGGTAAATTAAAACATCGTGAGGAAACCTGCACGCTTGAGAGTTCTCCATAATGTTCTCAAAGGTGTGTGAAGTCTGCCAATCCGCACATTGCCAGCGTGGTGGACTATGGCCAAACCCTTCTCATATTGAGAGGAGACCCGTGCTCTATAGTGAACCTGTAATGGGTTGATCATGATGAAGTTAAAAGGATAAATTGTTCCAAGTGTTATTTGGTCGTAGATAGATATCTTAATAGATTTTATTTAAGTTATATTTTCATTAAATCTTTATGTAATGTCTATTTAATTAAAACGCAGTCAGTAATTCCAAACTGAAACTATTTAAAGGAGAAGAAACCGCTCGTTTGCGTTTTAGCATTTCATGGAAGCTAACGAAAATGGTCCGCTTTATAAATCATATTCACAGTAAATCACTTCAGAGATTCATTTATCTCTTTGTACATAAACAGTCGTATTTTATTATGTGTTTACTTAATTTCCGTGTATGAATGCACAATTTATTATCGCTCGAAGTGACGTTGCTCTTTATAGCGACAATGCCATACCTAATGGACTTGAAGTGGTGTGCGACGCGGTTTGAAGAGCTTTTGTTTTATTATGTTGACACGCGTAGGCGTCCCTCAGTCTTTATTCATTTGCCCTGAGTATATTTTCTTCTATAACGTTGAAGGCTTCGCGACATAGCGGCGACAGGAGTGAGGACGATAATCTGTAAACATAGTCGATGTTATTTGTATTGCATACTCCTTAAGCCTTCTTATATGTATTTATTAATTTTATGGTTCCGATTTATTTTAATCCTGATGCGACTATCGTTAAGTTTTCCTCAAAACAGTGTTCTATGTACATCTCCAGAATTCAATATATATGACAAAAATATAAATACTTGATTTGCCTTTGGGCCATAGCATTTGATTCCTGTAGGTATGATAGGTAAGTGTTAAAAATCCTAGGTGTAGCAAGTAATAACCTAATTCTCTTAATCAAAGCTCTACTTAAACTAAACATATTCTGAAGCGGTGACAGCCTAGTGATTAGGGCGTTAGCCTCCTAATCAGAGGTCGGCGATTCGAATCCGGGCACGCACCTCTAACTTTTCGGAGTTATATGCGTTTAAAAAAAAATATATCACTTGCTTCAACAGTGAAGGAAAACATCGTGAAGGTGTGCACACCTTAGAGTTCTCTATAATGTTCAAAGGCGTGTGAAGTCTGCCAATCCGCACATGGCCAGCGTGGTGGACTATGGCCAAACCCTTCTCATATTGAGAGGAGACCCGTGCTCAGTAGTGAGCCGGTAATGGATTGATCATGATGATGATGACTCTGACTCACGTGGCATGTTAGGAGTATGATATTTATACCATAATCTCTTGACAACATGTCTTTGTTTAGCAGGATGGTAACTAGCCACGGCCATAGCCTCTCACCAAACGAAACCAGAGAGAAATTATTAGATGCACTCTGCAGCGATTTTATAATTATTAAATTATAAATGTATAAATTAACCTCCCACTTATAACACCAAAAAAGAATATTACGTACCTAAAACATTACCGACATCTCAAAAGAATCCGACTAGAAACTTAAATAAAACAATTTAAAAAACCAACGCACCGAAGCAAACTTTGTTCAGTTTCTATTGGAAATTTAAAAAAAAAAATGCATAAACAAATGACGTTTATTAATTACAGTTTAAACGGGTACTGAGAACGGAATCATATGCCATTTGTGTAATCAACGCACCAAACTGAAGGGCTGATTGGTCTTATTAACCTTGTGATCTTGTCAGTCTGCCTATAGTAATTGAGGAGAAGCCTTGATACATTTCAATTGTCGGGCGACGGCTTACGACTCTTTATAATGCCAGATATGTAATTCCTAGACAGTGTCAAACGCGGCGCGTTCTAATGATAAGAAAGCAATTAAAAAATTGTTTATTGTTCGGTAAGTTTATATATATAATTTTTAATTTTTAAACAATGAATCCTTGTCTCTGATTCCTAAGATAGAAAAAGTTAAAAAAAAAATACTCACAGTAATAACTATTTTTGCTTATTTAAATATTTTAAACTTTGAAAATAGACTGTTGTTTTCTGACTGACTGATTTGTTTTTTTTTTTTTTTTCAAGTTCAAGACTTAGGCTGATGTCAGTTGACATGAAGACCTCCGAGACGCAGCGCGCGTGCTGGTACATTATAAAGTTGGAGGTCCTGGGTTGGATTCCTGGTTCGAGTCTGGTCTAGTAAGAGGCGGGTGTCGCAAAGCGTTACGGCACGATGTCGCGTAGAAACCAATTAGGAGTATGGGTTTACTATGGTAAACCCTAACAGGTTACCCCGCTACCATCTTAGACTGCATCATCACTTACCATCAGGTGAGGTTGCCGTCAAGGGCTAACGTGTAGTGGATAAAAAAAAAGTTAAGTAAATTGACGACATTGACTATAACACTGCATCACTACACAATATGCTTCCATCCGTTCTTGCGAGCTTTTGGCTTCACCCTGAGGCGTTTTAATCAAAACTGTCAATTGACTCAATAAAGAATTCAAGATGCAGATGAACTTCGGTATGAAATTCGAAAAACAAAAATACATGAATAATTTTATATTGGTTTGACGAGTGATACGTGTCCCGTAACCCGTCTTCAAAATTTAAGATATCTCGGTTACAAATTTCGACAAGACCAGTTGTAGCTGTTGACCCCAAATAAGAGTAAACTCTCGCGTATTATTTTATTATCATTAGAATATTATTATTAGATATTATCCTCATATTAAGAGGAAGCCCGTGCTTTGTAGTGAGCCGAGAATAGATTGATCATGTTGATGATGATTATTATTAGTAAGGATGAAAAACTAGTATACGGTTTCATATGTAGATATAGTTGCCATTTTCCAGCGAGACCGTAGAATTTTCAGTTATAAAATCGTGTGTCAACACGGAATACAGTGTAACTGTGTGCTAGATTTTTTTCTAAATCAGTTCAACGTTTTTAGTCCAGTAGTGACAGACGCTGTGTCTGTCACTACTGCACTTTACAAATTTTGACTTTTTTAAAATACAGTTACTAACCGCCTCCATAGAAATATAAATCTCACATATTTCTTGCAAGAGAGAGAAATTTATATTTGATAATTAGTAAAGACTATATTTATTTAGATTAGATATAGTGGTTATGAATGTCTATAAATATAACCAACCAACAATAATTTTGTTTCATTTTGTCGCAGCCACGTAATAATGTGAAACTTTTTCAATGTTGTTATCGTGAAAAGAAATTATCGAAACTAATTCATGCCTTATTAAATGATATAAGACATTTGTAATCAACTTTTTACATGTGACGTTGCGATCTGTTTGATATTTCATCCAAAGATGTGAGTCTGTTATAATGTTTTTTTTATATGCAGCGATTCTGATCTCCTTTCTGAAATCAAGGTAAACTAGTGCACTGTAAAGTTAGGTTACGGTGTTAACGACTACCATTAGATATTAGCGATAAAATCTGGGTTTCACTCCAATAGCCATTTTACAGTACTATATCAAAGTGATTGGTGTTTATAATTATGTACTTATCGTAAAACGTTTCACAGTTTATTTAAATTTAAATTATAAATAAGTAATTATCTATTTTAAATGATTTGTTATCTTTAACAACGTCCTACCAGAGAACATTAAGCAATATCCTAAGAATTACTACTTAGGTAATAGTTATCTACTAAAACTTAACCGCTACCTCGTCCGCGCAGATTTGGGATTTTCCATTTCTGTTATTGAGTTAAGGGCACACAGGGGACCGACTTACCGACAGACTTCAATCAATTTGGATATTACACCCATATTGAATTTTCAAATAAGCGGTATAAAGAAGATTTACTCTTCGCTTAGATTACTCTTCGCAAGGTCCTTTACAAACTACCTTAGAAAGTCCACCACATACCATCCAAATCAAATAGCAAAGCTAATTACTACAATTTCTTCCTTCAATATTCTTTATGAATACATAACTCCCAAACGTTCAACTTTGAGAGCTTATTTTACAAGAGCGGTGTGGTGCTTGTAAAAAAAGAAGCTCGAGCTTTGGACCAGAGAAAACAAGTAAATTTTGTTCCTTGCGTCATTTAATGATTCATTCATTTAACAACAATAAATAAGTACATCATAATCATGATCAACCTTTTACCGGCTCACTACAGAGCACGGGTCTCCTCTCAATATAAGAAGCGTTTGGCCATAGTCCACCACGCTGGCCAAGTGCGCATTGGCAGACTTCACACGCCTTTGAGAACATTATGGAGAACTCTCAGGCGTGCAGGTTTCCTCACGATGTTAACCTTCACCGTTGAAGCAAGTGATATTTTAATGTTTTTAAAAACGCACATAACT
This sequence comes from Lasiommata megera, assembly GCA_928268935.1. Lineage (NCBI taxonomy): Eukaryota > Metazoa > Arthropoda > Insecta > Lepidoptera > Nymphalidae > Lasiommata > Lasiommata megera. The sequence continues at coordinate 11,801,311 of OV743312.1, forward strand.
CCGAAAAGTTAGAGGTGCGTGCCCGGATTCGAACCGGCGACCTCTTGTTAGGAGGCTGACGCCCTAACCAAGAGGCTATCACCGCTTCTAAATAAGTACATTCCAATTTAATTTCGCTCGTGACCAAAACTCAGCTAGTAGTATAATTTTTAACAAATTATTTCATTAGGAGATTAATTAATATGTTCGCCGCGTACATTTTCGATTTCATAAAAATCGGAACCCGCAAAATTTGTATCTGCTTGAAAGTCAAGTGAGCCCTAATTTGCTATAATATCTTATGAAATTATGTTGGAGATTTTTATGACAGATATTATCTGTAATGAAACACATTTCCTACAAAAGTATACTAATTTATCACTTCAATAGCGTAGCATGGAAGCGGTGACGACAGTTTGCAAAGTAAATTGACGCACGATCGAGCCCACGCACTTTTAACACTTCAGAAACATTATCCCTATCTGCTAATATGTCAGCGGTTCTATTTTTGCTCACCATTAACTGATATGGCATCATTTGAACGTTAGCTCCCATACTTATGATTATTAAAAATATTTTGATACAGGGGCCAAAAGTTAGCAGATAAGAAGTCATCGAATACCCACAGTTCACGTTTCTTGTTGTCGGTTTGCATTAATAGATCATCGACCTCAGTTTTTTTCAAGATTTTAATCTGATGATAAAAATAAGTGTTACAATATATATTTTTTAATTAATTACCTCAAACAGTTACACTGTTTGAATGGATGAAAATTGTGAAACTTCGTTAATCCGTTTCATCATTATCTTGGGTACTCTCCCAAGAGAGGACAAAACCATTTAACAAATACTTATTTATTTTAAAAACATTGAATGTCCCTGAACTTTATGGTCTACGAGTAAAGAGTAAATATTAATATAATTTTGTCACGCTCTACTATTTGGAAGGGGCTGTCAATTAAATATTACTACTATTATGTAAGGATACACTGGAATAGTAGAAGGCTGCTGATTTTATGCTGAGTATACTATACTATAGTACACTTACGTAACTAGCTAACAAGCGGAAAATACTTGGGGAAAATATGGTGGAAATTTTCTATTCTTTTTATGCCGTATGGATTAGCAACCATACGACAAAAGAGATAACTTTTACACTTAATTAGTTTAACATAATTTTATTCAGGATTAACTGTAAAACTTCGCTAAAGAAACCATTTTAATACCTCTTTACCATGTGGACAGTTTCACGATGTATCTCAAATTTTATGCAATCCACTGTTTCAGTATATATCAATTTGATATCTAGTACGACATTATTATGACCTATTATAATAAAAATATATAGCGCTATAACATTACGTTGATTTTACCATTGAATAATATTCATAGAATATTTTATATCCTTACCAGAAATAATAACAGTAAAAAGCGTTTGAATGAGATCCAAGATCTGTGAAATAGGATGGTATAAACTTAAATAAATAACAGTTCTCGACTCAGGGTTACCAGATAATCGAGAATTTGTGCCAGGTCTTGTAACTAGGATTTACGATTTGGATTTTTTTATAGGATTTATTGCCCACGGCTTCGTCCGAGTTAGTTTGGTTTTTCGGAAAACCCGCAGGAACCATACATTTTTTCGGGATTAAAAGTAGTCTATGCAATGTAAAATCTATATCGATTCCATATTTAGAGTAACAAATATACAGACATCCATACATACTTTCACGGTTAAAATAATAATAGGGAAAGGATTATTATTCGGGATTGTGATGTCAAAATAGTGCCAATGTGGATTATGCCAAAAAGCGCCGAGAAGACGAAACCCAACGAAACGTACCACAAGGATTTTCCTAATTAGGGGATACAATGCTACTCCCAAAGTATTGATTCTTTGAGTTCGTTTTTTCCTTGCGTTCAATATATTTTCCGAAGATTGCTCAGTTAAGTGACCCCTTTAATTTTCTTGTTTCTATTATTATCTAGAATGCCTTTTCGCGTCCTTCTTCTTCAGTATCTTCTAATTAAGACAGAATAAGTGCGGTCTGCATAAGGGTTCATTGTCACTTACCCTCAGATGTAATTGCAGCCAAGTGCTGTATTAAAAAACAAAAAGAGTTAAGTACATGCTTCCGTAAAATTTTCACGCTAGCTTGAATTCAATTTGCAAGGATGTTTTTATAAATGCGTTTAGTAGTAATTTCGCCAAACTGCAAAACAAAAGAAAGCGTGCTACAAAGCTTTGCTGAGTAGCTTTACTTAACATGTAGGTATTCACCGTCCGACCCCCCCGTTATTCCATACGTCGCCTAAGCCGAGGTTCGGCCTCACAGGAGGCACCCTTAGGCGGACATGCCCTTAGTTTCTTCGAGCCCTAGGGCTCAAAATTTCTACTGGCAATGGCTTCTCACCGAAGGTCGCCAAACAGCCCGGTTACGCTGTCGCAACCAATAGTCAGTCCGAAAAAAAAACATGTAGGTATTTTTCAATGTAATAAAGATGTTCTCAACAAGAATCTCCATTAAAAATACACATAAGAAAGGTCGCAATGAACTAGTTAATTTTAACAATATAACTCAAATTAGACTACTATCTCGTCATATCCGGCAAATTACATGAGATATCAGAAGATGGCCTGGCTTATCGAAACCTTTGCCACTATTGAGGTCTTAACTTGTACCACGCAGTATGAAAGTAGGACTAATGTTATTTATTACTTACAATCGGCTACAAATACAATAACATGTAGTACCTACCTATTATTATTATAAAGACGAAAATATTTGTCACCTGTAGAACCGATCTTGACTATTCAAAGGAGTTTTAATTAGAATTTCCGAAATACAGTGTATCAAAGTTGTCAAAAGTGAATTATAAAAACTAAAATCATAAATATAAACGGAGAAAGGCGGGAAACTTCGTATAGGGCGGGCGTAGTTTTTTCACGCTTTTCTTGAATTAATGATTGTTGGCTAATTTTGAAAAGGACTGGTGTTGGTTGTGTCGTGGACGGTTTTGGTGTCGTTTGTGTAGTGGCTGGTTTTCTGAGTGGTTGACAGGTATTGATTTGGGAAAGGTTTGAGGGAGCCGCGTCGGCGGAGTGCGAAGTTTCCCGCCATTTCTCCCTAACTTCTACATTGCTATAAACTTGACATTGGCTAAAGTCATAATAAGAGAGAACTAAATATAAACTGGCATAATAAAACTACAGATTTTATGCGTATCCGCGATTTTGAAAATAATAAAATTCATACATTCATCCTTTTATAATATTACTAGAGCTGCAGATAATCCATACACTATTATCTGAATACAACTGTACATCAATAAAAGCATTATTCATAATCTGCTTGTGATATTAATCATCCTCCTGTAACGCAATAAAATAATATAATTGAAGACTATGTTGCTTAAAACGAACATAAATTGCAATTAATACTAACGTTAACACGTACACTGTACCTACAGCGTGCTATTATTGATGTCTCATCTAAGTACTTACAATTTACGTAACTATTTATTTGCCGAGGTTAAACATGTAGGTCTTACAACGGGTTCAAAAAAAACGATTTTTTTTCGATTACCATCTCGCGTAGCAATTGATTTGAAAACTATGGGTATACTTAAGCGCTCTTTATCCGGTATCTTGCTCGTACAAAAAAAAACGCTTCTAAGTGCTAATCGAACGCGTGTGGTCAATCAACCCAGTTAACGCACACATTTTAAGGGTTTCAATTCTTGATATCGTTTGCAGAAAAATACTTAGGTTAATAATGTAAAATTTGTTCACCATTTGTTTATATTATTATATCTAGCTAGTGAAATTTTGAGAGCGTAATTATCCTTTTTTAAAAAGGAAAAGAAATTGAAATTATATTTAATTACTTTAATTATACATACTAAACGTCTTAAACCTATCGAGTCGAGTTAGGGACTACCCATTGTCTTTGTGACCGTTTCCCATGCTGCTTACCATCGCCGGTGGTCTCGCCGGTGGTCTTTTTAGGTGGAAACGATTGCAACACTTACTTTACGAATGTTACGCAAGGCTGGCTTGGAACATCGGAATCGGTACACATAACTCCTCCCTCCTTAAGTTCAAAGTCAGCAGAGGGATGATTTTCCGTCTGCTGAATTTGACGGAAAAACTGTAAAGGGATGAATTTATACATGAAAAAGATACAAATGGTTAATGCTAATATAACATATAAAATTAAGGTTCCGACGCTAACACTTTTCACATTTATAGAGCTTTCACTTTGATCGAACACATTTTCACTATCACTTTCCTTTAAACTGTATGCTAACTGCTGAAGGTGCTGAAGGTTAACGCCATCTAGGTTTAGAAGCTTCCTTTCAGGTAACGGGCTCGAGGCAGGTATCTCGGGCAAGTGGATAGTTGGTATCCTGGAGTAGTTTATAGGTCTACCAACTGCTTGGTGTCTTCTTAGTGTCAATCCCTTTACTTTAAAGCTGCAGGTATCATCTATGGTAAGTATGTAGGTTCCTTTTATGTATTCACGAGTTTCTTCTGTATTACATACTTTTAGGAGGAGTGTTTCAAATTTGCTGTATACAATCCATTGGTTAGGTTGGATTGGTTCTATTTTCATTCCAGATGTCTCTACCAGGACTGGGTTACAAGCGCTAGTGTTTTGTGATAGTAACATAAGCGCCTCTAAGCAGCTATCTTTCATTATGGGTTCAACTTCCATTTCGTAGCATAAAAACATGAATTTATCCATTCCTTTGCAGGGTTGGGCGAGCGGTATGGTTTTCGAACCTTTCACTAATAGGTAAGGAGTTCTAGGAATTATAAGGGATGTTTGGTTAAACGTATTTGTAACGGGAAGAGGTATCATACGAAAGTAGCTATATAGATCGTTCTTAACTAGGGGGATGTCCAGAATAAAGATTATCTGATTTTTCTTAGAATAAGCTTTAAGTTCAATAGATTGCTCTATTAGCAAAAGATTATCTAAATTGACAGGATATACGAGTTTATCAGTCTTCTCGATATCGGTTAGCAAACTATACAATTCGTCGGTATCAATTACGGATTGGTGTAAAGTTTTTAACTTACTAAAGGCTATAGCCGTTTCTATTTCATCTATTTTAACATAAATCATTTGAAAATTATGCAGAAATAATTGAAAGGTGCTTATTAATATGGTATTGCTTATTACTCGTTCTGTGCTATTAATCCATGTCTTAATATCAGAAATGTCTTTATCTAACTGAATTAAATTGTTTTTCGAGAAACCAGTGATATTAACGAAAGATTGCACCATTTCCGAAACTATGGTCATTTTTCTTGTTATTCTTTCCTGTCGCGTCTTTAAATTCGTGATTAATTCGTCATACCTTAAAGCGTCACTATTGTCTAAATTTCCCGTAATAATTTTTATGAGTGAACCTAAAGGATTTAATATACCGCGTTTAACTCTACGAATCGGAATAAGCTGCCTACATTTATCTAAAGTTATATTAAGGAAATGATCCGTTTGGGTCTTAATATTAATTATATCGCTATAGTGCGTATTATTACTAAAGAATCTTAATAAATTTATATTTAGGTGCTCGTACATTCTAACATTATAATCTAAATCTTCCTTTAATGGACTTAAATCTAACACCTTAACATAGGACCAATTGTCATAAGCTATGAATGCTTGGCCTTCTTTTACAGGTAGGATGCCCGGGTTATGTTCGATTTTCTGTACCAGTGCCTGGATCTTGATGGCTTGTATGAGCAGGAGGACGAACCTGTGGAGGACGTTTGATATCTTTAATTGGGACCTTTGTATTTCGATTTTGTGTTATAACAGGAACCGTATTTCTGAAAATACCTCCAGTAACCTTAGCCTTCTGATAGCGGGGTTTATCCTTGCTACGGCGAGTATTGACGCCCTTTATAAATACTTGGTCGCCCTCATTCACGTCAAATGATGTTTCGCCACCACGTTTTTCCCTAATTCTTTCCTTCTTTGCTAACATTTTATCAGATAGATGTTTGTAGAGGTAAGCCGTTCGCTTGGCATGGTCTTGAACAAGTTTTTGAGTATATTGATGATGAAAATCTACGTTAAAAGGATTTGAAGAATCCGTATGGCCTAAAACTACTTCTAGTGGTGTAAGACCTGTAGTCGAGTGAATTGTTTGATTATAAGACATTATTGCGTACGTCATAATGGAACAAGCATCGGTTAACTTATGTTCATATTTTGCCAAACGATATATTTCTAAAATTGTTGAATGGAATCTTTCTACTAGGCCCATAGAGTTAGGGTTGTGTGGTGTACCTATGTGGAGCTCGATTTTATAGAAATGTAATGTTTCCTTGAGTAATATGTTATTAAATTCAGTTGCCGGATCGCAATTAATCTTATGGGGTATGCCATAAAATGAAAAGTATTTAATTAGAGCACGAACTACCTCAGGGGTAGATCTATTGCTAAGTTCTAACGCTTGTCCTATTTTACTAAAGGCATCGACAAGCGTTAAGAAATATTTTCCCTCTATAGAAAAAATGTCCATAAAAACGTCCTCAAAAGGTTTAGTTTGGGTTTGAGTTAGCTCAATTTTAGGCTTTAGAGGTTTGCGGTCGTATTTCATTTTTTTACATACTTCGCAAGCATTTATTACTGATGAAACGGTTTGCTCCATATTGTTCCAGTAATATGTCCGTTTTATTTTCATAAGAGTTTCTTTTATACCCCTATGACAAGATGGACCTTGGTGATATTTTATGACAATATGCCTTTGTTCATTTTCATCTGAGACGTAAATTACTCTTTTAGTGCATTCGTAAATTTTTACTGAGTCCTTTTTAAATAATTCTAAAACGCATCTTTGGAAATCTTTACGATGAGTATCGCTTTCGAAATAGATAAAGTGTCTAATTTTGGGGTTTATATATTGTTTCAAGAAATTTTTTATTAATTCCAGATTACCTTCAGGCATATGTGCTTCAAAAACCTTTTGCTTATCTCGAGAGAAATCCTGAACTGTGGTATGATTTCTATTCCAGGTAAATATGAGGAATTGGTATGGTTTAGTGTCAATAGCTTCGTTAAGTATGGGGATGACTTCTCCGTCCATGTCTAGAGCAGATAGAGCAGTGTCGGTTCTAGAGCTACAACTTATCGTGCTTTCAGATGGAGTACGAATAGGAAAAGTCATACTTGAACTGTCAGAGTCAGGAATACATATAATACTGTCATTTTCGTCTCTTTCGTCGTTACTACTGAGAGATATGGGATCTATATTTACTTGGAGGGAACTATCATCTTCTAAAGCATTTAGTTTTATTCTTGAGAGTGCATCTGCGTTAGTATTTTGTGATCCCGCCTTATATACTATATCGTAGTCAAACTCTGAAAGTCGTAATTTCCATCGTGTAAGTTTACTATTAGGTTCTTTAATAGAATTTAACCAAGCCAGTGGTCTATGATCTGTGTATATACGGAATTTTCTACCATACAGGTATGGACGAAAAACTTTTACGGCCCATACAATAGCGAGTAACTCACGCTCGATTGTACTATATCTACTTTCAGCATCGTTAAGGGTGCGACTTGCATAAGCAATAGGCAAATCGCTACCTATATTTCCTTGAGAAAGGACAGCTCCAAGGGCGAAGTTTGATGAGTCTGTCGTTAAAATAAATGGCTTGTTGAAATCAGGGAATTGTAATAACGGGGCATTAACTAGGAGTTCTTTACACTTGTTAAAAGCTGCAATATATTCTTCAGTGAGTACTACCTTTCTTCCTTTCTTAAGGCAAGAGGTGAGAGGGTAAGTAACTCTTGAAAAATCTTTGATGAATTTACGGTAATATCCTATGAGACCTAGGAAGCTTTTAATTTCCGTTGGTGTTTTGGGAATTGGTATATCTAACACTGCCTTTATTTTGTCGTCATTTGGCTTAAGGCCATCCTTTGTGATTGTATGACCTAAATATAGAACTTCTTTCTTTAAGAACTCGCATTTATCCAAAGTAGCTTTTAAGTTAGTTTCTCTTAACCGATCGAATACTTTTCGTAATTTGACAAGATGCTCTTGTAAGCTGGACGAGTAGATTATTATGTCGTCCAGGTAAACTAGGCAATGAATACCCTGTAATCCGCGTAAAACGTTGTCCATAGCCCTCTGGAAGGTGGCTGGTGCCGTTTTCAATCCAAAAGGCATTCGAGTAAATTCATAGTGACCTGATTGGGTGGTAAATGCTGTTTTTTGCCTATCTTCTTCTTTAACCTCAATTTGATGAAAGCCACTAGCAAGATCGATGGTACTAAAATACATGGATTTACCTAATTTGTCAAAAAGGTCGGTAATATTAGGAAGTGGGTATTTATCGTCAATAGTAATTTCGTTCAAACGTCTGTAATCTATTACCATTCTGTATTTAGCTTGGCCCGATGCATCCATTTTCTTCGGGACTAAATGAACCGGGGCACTCCAAGGAGAATATGATTCCCTAATTACATTATCTCGCAATAATTTATCGACCTGGTGCTGAATTTCGATATTTTGACCAGGGGGGTGTCGATAGGGTTTTATATAGATAGGGTCTTCATGTTTCGTACGGATGGAATGTTTTACCTGGTTCGTGAAAGATAGTGGTATGTCTTCACAGTAAAATACATCACGGTATTCGTAACAAAGATTGGAAATTAAATTACGTTCTTCTGCGTTCATATGATCTAAACGAAGTTTCGATATATTTTGTTTCAGTAAGGAATCGATTTCATAGTTTTCACGGATTGAATTCACTCTACATGTATTATTTTCAGATTTAGTGACACTAAAGGGTTTGTTAATTTTTATGGTAATAATATTTTCAGAAGCATTTTGAATTACCGTTGTCGCGAATGAGTTTACGCAGTTCACTAAAGCGCTAGGCATGCGTGCACCCTGTCCGAAGTCTACGAAATTTAGTATAGCTTCACCGTTTTCTAAGGTAGTTGGTACCCTTACACGAGTTTCAGTTCGTGGTTGCAAAGTTAACTCATATGGAGATTTATATACAATTGGTATGTCAGTGTCGCGCGTGTGTAAAATTTGATTTTTCATGTCCACTGTAGCGTCAAGTTGTTTCAGTAAGTCTGACCCTATGAGTCCGTCGTAGCGACTGTCTACGTCGTATATATAAAATTTATGGATTGAATTGCTTTTAAAGGTTTTCAAAAGAGGTATGAGTAGCACCTCACTATGCCTACTGCGGGCATGGGTACTTATGACTTCGAAAGGTTCTGCATATTTAAATCTAGAAAAATATTGATCTGCCTTTTTAGGACTTATAAAAGATCGCGTACTACCGGTATCGATCATGAACTTAGCCTGAATTTCAGGGAGTTCTATGTGCGGTAATTTTAATATACTACCGCAGTTAAGATGTATTATTTCGGATTTGGTACCTTCGAGGCTGTTACGCAAAAATTTTCGTCGTGATTTAAATCTTTCACAAAAGGTCTCGGGTTCGATGCCTGAGTTTTCCACGAAATAAGGTTCCGATGGCATTTGACTTGGCATAGTAAATCTGTTTTGGAACGGGTTTACTGCCGTTCTAAAAGCTATTTGTGGGGTGGTAAGCTTATTATTAAGGAAACTTGGATTCAACTGATTTTGATGAGATCTTTTTATATTATTTTTAGAGTCGTACTGGAATTGAAAATTAACTTCCTCGGTTACGTACTCTAAAGCTGCTTCTAATGTTCTAGGATTTTTTAACCTTACTATACGGATTAAATGTTCAGGTAAGTTATATAAGAATACATTGAGTGATAAGTTATTGTAGATTATAATTTTAGACTCTTTGAGCAACATATCGTCTAGTCTATTAACCTTTGAAATTAAAATACTACGTATGTGTTGAATGCGTTTACAAAAATCGGTATATGATTCACCAGTTTTTATTTTAAGCGATTCCATTTCGATTGCGACGCATTCTTCCGAGCGAGGGTCGCCGAAATGCTGAATTAGCGTGTCCTTTAATAACTGCCATGAACAAATGTCCTCTCGTTCACTTATCAGGAAAGCTGCTTTCCCTGTTAACCTACTCGTTATGACGTGAAATAGATACAACTCCTGGGCTGAACTATCAGACTGCCTAAAGTTGTGAATTACATATTCGCATTTCCTTATATAAATGTTTAGTAAGTTAGCTTCTCCATCGAATTTCGGAATTAATTCTGCAATCTCGCGGGGAACTATCGTTATTTTTTCCATTTCCATTGGATTTAATAACACAAAAGACTAACGCAATACGCTATGTGTGCGTATTAAAACTTATATAATATAATTATAATATAACTAAAACTTTACGTTTCCTACGTAACGTAGTTATTTTCTTTTTCTTTTATTATATTCGCAATAAAATTTCAATTTTGTCTCTTAACGCTAATACCTAAATAATGCCGATTTAGTGCATTACAGGAATAATTAAAAGAAAATATTCGCAATAAAAATTTGAACTTTGTCTCTTAACGCTAATACCTAAATAATGCCGATTTAGTGCATTACAGGAATAATTAATAAAAATCAGATTATCAGTGATTTTGGACCGAACTATCTGAAGTTATTAATTTCAATCTCCCCTTTTTCTATCCGGAAAAGTAATAGCTACCAACAGGTATAGGATGGGACACACAGGATAGTGAAAAGTTCTACTCACCCTCTGTGCGCCTGCATTCTCCCGCTCAAGGTAGTCTTCTTCTTCCAGGAAAACCGCTACTCGATCACTTATTTATTTGGTTCGTAAATTTCGCGAGCCGCACCTGGGATCTATTTTGGGACCCCTAGGACAGCCTATAACGCGAAATACTACCGGCTGCGCCAGTGAAATTTTGAGAGCGTAATTATCCTTTTTTAAAAAGGAAAAGAAATTGAAATTATATTTAATTACTTTAATTATACATACTAAACGTCTTAAACCTATCGAGTCGAGTTAGGGACTACCCATTGTCTTTGTGACCGTTTCCCATGCTGCTTACCATCGCCGGTGGTCTCGCCGGTGGTCTTTTTAGGTGGAAACGATTGCAACACTTACTTTACGAATGTTACGCAAGGCTGGCTTGGAACATCGGAATCGGTACACATAACTAGCTATATATATTTATTTATATGTACATACGCCACCTCTTTTTGGTAGCTGTGTTTTTTACGCCTTTGGTTGTTTTGAAGATATCGCTATAAAGCGGTAAGTAAGGCTGCCAAATTGTATCATCATCATGATCAACCCATTCTCGGCTCACTACAGAGCACGGGTCTCCTCTCAAAATGAGAAAAGTTTGGCCATAGTCTATTACGCTAGCCATGTGCGGATTGGCAGACTTCACACGCCTTTGAGAACATTATAGAGAACTCTCAGACATGCAGGTTTCCTCACGATATTTTCGTTCACCGTTGAAGCAAGTGATATTTTAATTGCTTAAATTGTATACTATTTGTTATTTTTACTTATGTGTGGTGTACATAAGAGTGTAAATACTCATTGATTAAATAATTCGATTATACTTTTATCGAAGTGTCTTACTTCCAATATAACTTATTGCCTACCAGATATAGAGAATATAATCAGTACAGATATGAATAGGATCATACAAAATGTTGTGCCACTCAAAAAACCCGACATTTTGCCGGCTCCCGGACACTCAGTTGAACAAGTGGGAAGGCTGGAGTGACTGCACTGTGCACCTACCTACCTAACTATACAAATCACTTATCCCTGCGACATTGGTTCTCGGTATCGATAATTGAATAAAGTCATTCATTATTATTGAGTATATAATAAAACCGCCTGCACAAGCAGTCCGATTGTGTCGTTTTACGAGTTCGACCAGCTGCATTACTGCTATCTTTATTAGTTGCATTGACCACAGATGTAAGATAAACGTATTCATTGACCCGGGTCTTAGTTTAATGTCATCAAAGAAATTTCCGGTTAATGAATGCCATAAAACATGCATAATGCAAGTGTAACGACTTAAGACAGCGGGAGGTATCTTCGCACTATCTGGGGTTCTTTAAAGACACGGGTATAGCTACCCGCATTAATAACAAAATACCCACCAACAAATACACCTAATAAGATTTATTAGTGCTATTGTAATTATAATTGAAGCTGTGATAGCCTAGTGTTTCTGACATCCGCCTTCTAATCAGAGGTCGGGTCGGTTTGAACCCGGGCACGCACCTCTAACTTTCGGAGTTATGTGCGTTTTAAAGCAATCAAAATATCACTTGCTTCAACGGTGAAGGAAAACGTCGTGAGGAAACCTGCACGCCTGAGAGTTCTCCATAATGTTTTCAAAGGTGTGTGAAGTCTGCCAATCCGCACATGGCCAGCGTGGTGGACTATGGCCAAACCCTTCTCATATTGAGAGGAGACCCGTGCCCTGTAGTGAGCTGGCAATGGTTTGATCATGATGACAATTGTTATTAATTTTGAAAAATTACTGACATGATTTATATTAAATTTAGTTAGTACTTAGTAATAAAAATTACTTTACTACAAGCCATTTACCTAATGCATGTTTCATTGCATTTCCAAAAAATCACATCTTTAGTAGGTCCTTCTACTACGTGATGAAAGTTTCCGCTTATGATTTCGTAATTATTATACATTAGCTTATGCCTTTGATGTTAGCCACGTTTGATAGAATAAATTCTATAAAAGTCCTATATTTTTTTCTATCTCCGTGTTATTTATGTCCTTGCAAACTCTTATCGATGACTTGGACGTGAAAGGTAAAAGACGAACAGATTTGATTGAGAATTAATAATAACGGTATGGATTATCTAATGCTCGTGACATCGTCCGCGTCGATTAATATTATAATTACTGTGGGAATGTTATGCCGTTCTCCTGGATTAAATCTGTTTAGCGGTTTGGACAACCAGAGTATAAAGTACTTTTTACTATTCTTCACCAATATCCAAAAAGAAAGGAATCTATCCGCACTAAGTTTCTTTCAAAATAATGTCTGCGTTATAATATATACCTACTAGTGTCGATTCTGTTGTACATAAACCTCTAAGCTAAACAATATTGTCAGGTCAGTATGAGGATACTACAGGGATCTTTTTGGAATGGCAGCACTGCTTTTTAAACCGCCAATTTAGTTTGGTTAAGTAATTATAATTTCTCGCAGGAAGTTATTCATTCATTCATCATGATCAACCCATTACCGGCTCACTACAGAGCACGGGTCTCCTTTCAATATGAGAAGGGTTTGGCCATAGTCCACCACGCTGGCCATGTGCGTGCGGATTGGCAGACTTCACACGCCTTTGAGAACATTATGAAGAACTCTCAGACGTGCAGGTTTCCTCACGATGTTTTCCTTCACCGTTGAAGCAAGTTATATTTTAATTTTTTTAAAACGCACATAACTCCGAAAAGTTAGAGGTGCGTGCCCGGATTCGAACCGCCGACCTCTGTTTAGGAGGCTGACGCCCTAACCACTAGGCTATCACCGCTTCAGGAAGTTATTAAAACCAATCATATTAAAATAGTCTGATAATTTCATCAACTGAACCGAGAGTTGGACTCTAAGTTCTTATCTATTTCTCTAATTAGAATGATAATTTACTATATGAATTCTTATTCGGATTACAGTAGATATTGTTCGAGTGTCGAAGGTGATACAGAAGCGAAGAGTGTTTAGATGTAGGTGACTGAGCCGGTTGCAATGCAGTTATCTTATCTGGGGAATGTGCCATCCCTCGTAATGCTCTGTGGGTTGCCACTTAGCGCCACAGTACAAAGGGGAGTAAAAGAAACTTTTGTTACCCAAAATCAATATTTCTTATCTAGGTAACTCGCTTTGTGTGTTTAACGGACACGTTTACGTCAATGTACCTATCTTAGTAGGTATACTGAGTCATTAAAGTTCTTGTGATGCTTAAACGTAGACTACTTTAAAGCAATGCTGGTGGTATTGCATTGGGTTAGATATTTAATTCCGTTTATAACCCGTGGTCTCTGGAAGGGATCGTTTGTATTTTCTTTATCCGTGCTCCTTGCCATAAATACAATTCAGGAACATTAAAAATCCTACTTTTTTATCATTGGCGTAATCGTTGCTTGACCATTTTTATTATAGTAGTTAAGGGTAGTCTTATGAAATTTCATATATGATGAAACATTTTTAATTCGGCAGCATTGTATTTCCGGCAGATACCACGGATAAAGAAAAATTTAACGTTTAATTTATCTACCAATATTTTTTAATACCTACTGTAAAGCCTGAATGAGGCATTCGCTTGCCTTGGCTTTTTGTTGAGTATACGATGAGTTTTCGGTCCTGATCACTAAAGTTAATTGTGTTAAAGACCACCAAACTACTTTAGAGCAGCATGAATGGTAAAGCTAAAGCTCTTAATCCCTCACTTCGTACATGGAATGTTAGATTTGTGCCCAGTACTTGAGCATTAATATCGATTGGAAGCCTTAATAATGGGCTGTGAGTGATGATAAGATTGCATCGTACATAGAGCTCAGGGAACAATTTTAAGCTCTGCAACATCTTCAACGATCAGCATAGTTACAAGCTTAAAATAGGATGGATATGAGCATATACTGTTTTTTTTATACACTATAAGTTAGCCCTTGACGGCAATCTAACCTAGTAGTGATGATGCAGTCTAAGATGGTAGCGGGCTAACCTGTTAGAGGTATGGTAAACACACACTCCTAATTGGTTTCTACTCGACATCGTTCCGGAACGCTAAAATAGCTTGCCGACACGTCTTTGTCGGTAGGTTTGTAACTAGCCACGGCTGAAGCCTCCCAGCAGACCAGACTCGAGCCAGGAATCGAACCCGGGACCTCCAACTTCATAATTTGACAGCGTACGCACTGCGCCACGGAGGTCGGCATTTATACTGTATTATTATTGAAATCATATCCAGACAGTCGTAAAAAAAGAATCGGTCTTAGCTTCGTAGATGGGGTTGACCAAGGAGCTAGACTATACCTTTACAAAGTTGCGAAAACAAGCGGAAATTATTCGGTGATCAATAGATCAGATAAGGCCTCTTCCATTATAATGACTTTCTGATATAGATTTAGAAGAACTTAGGATCTCGAAATGGTGCTTTAATGGTTATAGCCAGCGATGCCATCTTACATCACGCCGCGCCATTTTCAATACAGAGCATCCTCCTTTCATTTAAACCCGCAACGTCGGCATCTTGACATCCCGGTATTTTCATCAATGCTGTGTCAGTGCTGACATTTCCGGGGCAATCGCAAGAAATACTGATGTCGATAAAAGCCTTGATTATTAAGCCTATTACACACTTATTACGACTACAGGAGATGGTCAGCCAAAATAATACGCTATCGACCTTCACGCGGTATTTTTTAGTTTTCACTTGACACTCGAACAAACACACCTTTATTCTCATAAGACCGGAAGTTAACAAAATAATGTCAGTAACAAGTTCATGATTACAGAACTATTACATGGAGTTTATAATTTCATAACTATTTTTATTATTGTTGTTTATATATTAGTGCTAATATACGTAAACAAAATGATATTCATATTGTGTGCATGATACATAAATCATTATGTTTAGTACATTTTGTTAATAATTTATTTTAATAAAAAATAAAAGGAAGAATGTTTGAACTATATAGGAAAATGTACTTCTACTATCTAGTTGAAGGTAGGTAACACACTACTAGACCGTTCTTTATCTAGTCCAGTGATTCCCAAAGTGGTCTATATCGACCCCTAGGGGTTTATGACAACCTGCAAGGGGTTTATGTCAGCGAAAAAAATTTGGGGTCCATGAAATGAAATTGGGGGTTCACGATAGTGGATCTCCTAACGAAAAAAAGAAACAGACTGGACATCATTAGCCGAGGAGATTTAAGATTAACCGTTACAAAACCGTTTTTTTTTTTTTTTTTAATTTATTATTAAAGCATCAGGTTCATCCTTCTCACTAAAAATTATTGACTTATTGCTTATGTTATTTTATTTATAGTTTATTTTATGTTTATTTAATGTTACTTATATTTTACTTAACAGATACAAAATTTTATTTTGAGTAGTTTTCATTTAAATTTAATTAATAAATGTATAAAATAACACGTGTTTTTAACGCTAAACTTCACTACAGTTAGAAATTTACAGGAAACCAATATCAGGTAAGTAGGGGGTCTACCCAACACGGAAAAACATGGCAAGGGGTCTACGACACAAAAAAGTTTGGGTAACTCTAACTGGTAGTTTGGGTATTCCAACGTCACTACGGTATAAATTTATCACTCTCATCTACGCACTTGCATTCGCATTCTTCGTCTCGGACGCACAGTGTTCTGGTAATTTAAATGTTAGCGAACGTGAAAACTTTTGGTGTAGCGCGAATGGCAGGAAGACCTACTCGTAGGTTCGGTAATCAATAAATTAGGAAATAAAGACTTAAAGATGCTATAGGTTTTATAAACTTCTCGTTACACCAAATGTTTTCAAAGGAATTATAAAAATTAGAAAATAACTTTAAACAGCCGAATCATACAACTCGGTACCTAAGGAAAGGCTGCGACGTGTCTCATCGCCTCTGTATGGCTAGCAACGTTCATACCGTCAATATATTACCTATCGGGTCACGAAACGCCCATGACATGACATGGATTTGTATATTGACAAGACCAAAATCGCGTAACGTGTCTAATAACTAGGCATAAACTCTTTTAACAAACGAAACAAGGAAAACTAAAATACGGGAAACTGGCAGTAAAATAAGAAAGTAAACTGCCAATAAAATTGCTCCTTTACCCACCATAAATTACCGATACGAAAGATTGCGTCAAGTCCGCCATTAACAGATGAGTTCTAGCTGCCTCTATGAAAATGTAATGCATTAGGGAAAAAAGGTTAATCAACAGAATTATTATTATCTTTGATACTAGAAACTTGCTCTGTAGACATCCATTAATAAACAAGGAATATGAAATACGCGATAAATTTTATTTTATTTACTAATGATTTTATTTTTCTCTATTTACTTAACCCAAATCTACTATCTTACAAACCACAATGATTCAAGTAAAATGTGGAGTTTACATAGCAAAATACATTTTATGGAACTAGAGGGATATAAATTTGACAGACAGAATTGTATACGAAGCAGCGCCTGCGAGAATAATAATAGCAATAATTTAATACTTCTTTTCCAGAGCTAATTTGTTAAACAATTTGGATTATTATCATTTTATTTCAATATTCTGTCTGAATATAATAAAACCTGTTCTAATGGCTATATTCAACATTAATTATTATATAAGTACAATAATAAGCGGGCCTTTTAAATTATTGTCAAAATTAGGTAAACTTATAATTCAATTTTTTCTAATCCTGTAAGTGGTATCTTATAGGTACTAGAATTATCTGTCAATGCCATTTAAAGCAAGCCAACTAATTTTTATATAATTATACTTTCTACAATAGTCGTTCTACAAATTGAGGCAAATAGGTAGATGCGTCAACGCATCAATCATCAAAAAGTTTTCCAATTTTTAAACCAGTTAACTGTTAACCAATTCTTATATCGATCGAGGTAAAGTTATTAGTCTACAGTAAAATTTCTATTTTCGATATCGGAATGATTGTCTTATGATTTCCCGAGAGATGCTGCACAATGGACAATGTTTTAAATGACAATGAAACTGGAATACCGTGAGTTAACCATATTACTACAAACAAAAAGTTAACATGAAAAGTGCAATTATGTATATGCATACTTTGGTTTTCTCTACTGCGATAAACTTTATAAATTTATTAGACCACCAAGTATTTAGTACATGCTAACTATGTGGTAAATAGAGGTTCTACTTATTAGACGTTGACGAATTTCATTAAGTATAAACACTAAGTTGTGTTCACAGGCGGTAGTTGCAAAAGTAATTTCACTGACAATACTTTTATTGTTAGTCATAAAATTGTACTTCATGTAAGGATAGTACTAACTTATTATGTAGGTAAATGTATGGCTGCCGTCTTATTCTGGAAGTAATGAAATATGTTATATCAGAGAAAATACTAATTATTAAACTTTCGCTGGGTCTCTTTGAGCTCATGAACACGAAAAAACTCGGTATCTCAACTATAAAAATAATATACCAAAACAAAAAAAATAGTAGTATAATCGTCGCCACTTAACAGCGATGGAGAATTTCGCTAGCCATCACCGGCTCTCTTTAGACATAGCGATAGCATTAAAGCCCTAAGAACAACGACAAAGAAACACTTTCATTGTGGGTTGAAGAAACATAATGCATGAAGTATTTGTCTTTATTGGCCTGAAATGCGTGCCACGTAATTGCATGAGAATTAAAAATCATTAATTAAACTCATTGAAAAAAAAATGCCGTGACAACACTCCTTTGACTTTCATTTAGGTTACGTGGTTAGAGAAGGAATTTGCTTTGAATTTTAAGAAGAGTTGCCAGTCTCCTCGTAACGGACAGCAACAAAACAATAGAGTGATACGGTGATACCAGTGATAGCAAAATTACCCCATGTTCAGAAATCCAGCGTTCATTGGACTACTCAAGGGCAATTGTTATGTCTATTATCGTCTTCTTTTTTTTTTCTTGCCCTTCTACGTTCAAATATAGCATTCTTTTGGTGACATCAATTTCTTTTCTCCGCATTATATGACCATATCCTGTTACTCCTCATCTTTTCTGTCACTGACACTAATTTTAGACTTCCCCTTATATATTCCTTATAAATCTATTATCGTAGTATTGAAAATGAAAATTTTTTGTTTGATGCAGGTTCTCGCCAAATTATAGAACCGATATGCCGGAAATTTTAAGTAATTAAACTTTTATTGTCATCCTGATTAAAATAAAACATTGAAATAACGGGTATTAGTTAATTCAGTTAATAAATAAATAAGTATATACTTTTATAATTACGATAAAATTAAACTTTATTTACTCAAAATTATTTATTTTCATATTGCAGGAAAACTTCCATAATCGAATTTAATATACTATCTTCGCAAGCAATATATGTATCATCATCATCATCACTTCAACCGATAGACGTCCACTGCTGGACATAGGTCTTTTGTAAGGAGTTCCAACGGCCACGGTCTTGGGCCGCTTGTATCCAGCGGCTCCCTGCGACTCGTTTGATGTCGTCTGTCCACCTTGTTGGGGGTCGACCAACGCTACGTTTACCGGTGCGGGGTCGCCATTCTAGCACCTTGGGACCCCAACGTCCATCGGTTCTCCGAGCTATGTGCCCCGCCCATTGCCACTTCAACAACTCGCTGAGCTATGTCGGTAACTCTGGTCCTTCTACGGATCTCTTCATTTCTGATTCGATCACGTAGAGATACTCCTAGCATAGCTCTCTCCATTGCTCGCTGAGTGACTCTGAGCCTTCTTAACTTAACTGGTCTTAAATTGACTGACAATAACGGGCAGCAGCGTTATTGGTGCGAGAGGACCAGCACTGCGATCACCAACCCGCATGCCAAGCGTGGTGATTATCGGCATTTTCTTTGTATGGTAGAAACAAAAAAGCCACAGACTCCTCGCTGCAGTTGTATCGGCTTCGTCGTTTGGTCCTGTATACGGACTGACATGGTGGCGTTTTCATACAGACACTTCAACACTTGGATGTACCGGTAGTCGATTCGGCATCTCTGCAGTGACCTCAAAACAGCCCAAGTTTCCACCGAATCGAAGGCTTTCTCATAGTCCACAAATGCTAAGCAAAGTGGCCGGTTGTACTCTTCGGTCTTCTGTACAATCTGCCGCAGTGTATGGATGTGGTCTATGGTACTAAAGCCCTTCCGGAAACCGGCTTGTTCGGGAGGCTGGAAGTCGTCGAACCTATTAGCGAGACGATTCGTGATGACTCTCGAGAACAACTTATAGACATGGCTCAGCAGTGAGATGGGTCTGTAGTTCTTCAGTAAGGTATTGTCACCTTTTTTGAAGAACAGAACCACAACGCTCCTGCGCCACGCCTCTGGCGTTATGCCTTGTTGAATGACGGAATTGAACAATCGCTGAAGGACTTTAAGTATCGGTTTTCCAACCGCTTTCAGGAGTTCTGCTGTGATTCCATCATCACCTGGCGCTTTGCCATTCTTAAGTTGTTTGAGAGCCCACCCAATCTCATATAGGCTGACGTCCGGGATATCTTCGGTGTAATGTCGGGTCAATTTAGCTCTCGGATCCTTGGCTAAACTTTCAACAGGCTTCTGTGTTGTGGTGTACAACTGACCATAGAACTTTTCAACCTCGCCCAAGATCTCAGGTTTAGAATAGATGAGACTACCATTGTCCGTCTTCAGTAACTGACACTGTCCGATAGATCTCTCGCGAACACTTTAGAGCCTCTGTTTTGCTCGATTGCATTTTTGATGCGCTCCGTATTGAAGTGCCGCAGGTCACATGTCTGTGATTTAGAGATCTGCCTATTAATCCTCCTATAGGCGGACGCGTCCACTGAAGATTGTAGTCTCATCTCATGTCTCTCTTCCATGAGCTTGAGTGTATGGGTTGAAAACTTTCTTAATCTATTTTTACGGTGAGTCTTATAGAACTTGGACCCGACCGTATGGACAGTTTCCACCAGCCTGTTGTTCAAATCGTCCACTGTGTCGCAATTTGCAAGACAATCGAACCGGTTCTGCAGTTCCAGTTGAAAGCTCTCGGGGTTTTGTATATGGGCTCGAGTAGGCCGGAGTGTAGACTTTACCAGTCTAAACCTTTCCAGCTGGACGTTAATATTCAATGTGCCTCTTACCATACGATGATCGCTCCCGGTTTTCACCCTGTTGATCACAGAGACATCATTGAATATGTGCCGCTTTGTTGACATGATAAAGTCAATCTCATTCCTCGTGGAACCATGAGGGCTCATCCAGGTCCATTTCCTGTGTGGCGGCTTCTTGAAGAAGGAGTTCATCATATAGAGGCCCTCCTTCTCCATAAAGTCGGCCAACATTTGGCCCCTGTGGTTTCGTTGCCCATATCCAAATTGCCCCACTCTCAACTCTGAACCTGTACGCTCACCTAGTCTTGCGTTAAAATCCCCCATCACCACATTGTAATAGGTGTTTGAGGCATGTATGGCTCTAGAAATATCCTCATACAATACCTCTACTTCCTCGTCCGGATGTGCTGAGGTCGGTGCGTATACCTGTATTACCTTCAACGAATACCGTTTGGTGATTCTGAGTATAAGGTATGCACCCCCTACCCTACCCTACTCGACACACTCTCGACTCGTACAATATTGTTGACGAGGGACTTGTGGACGATGAACCCAACACCACCCTGAGATTGCTGGTCACCCTCCCGGTAGTAGAACAAGTTGCCAGAATTCAAGATTATGGAGTCTTCCCCCTCTCTTCGGACTTCAGATAATCCTATTATATCCCAACGCAACTTGCTCACTGCTTCTTCCAGCTCAATCACCTTTTCGTCGGTACTCAAAGTGCGTGCGTTATAAGTTGCCAGGTCTAGTCGTCGGGGTTGGCAGCGGAATCTCTTCCGGAGATTCTTGACACCCCCTGCCCCGCCGTTACCATAACCGAATGGTAGAAACAAAAAAGCCACAGCCCCTAGTCAATATATGTATATATTGTTTAATTTTTGATTTTTTTTGAAAACAAATAAAATAAAACAGGTACACAGACAAGAACATATTAATGATGAATAGTACCTATGTAATATAAAATGTATATATTTGTCGCTGAATAAATTTAAAGTTTATATAAAAGGTAGCTTAAAGAAAAGTCCTATAATGTAAAGGATATGTAAATGATTAATAACCTTGGGTATGAAATATTGTCATGGTGATAACAAAAAGAAAAGTTACTCGGCTAAAGTTTGTTGTAAGCTTCTTCTTAGACCTGGGTACGTTTGGAATCCTCATAGCTTTATTAACTTATTTCTTTAACCGATTTTCGTAGACCTTTCGTTATTTATGTATTTTGGAATAAGCATAAAAATCTTAAAAATATACCTACTTTATTTATGTTCTTTCAAAAAGATAAATACAAATACAATACAATTGAGTATTTACACAGTGCGCTCAGTGCGATTATTGCAGCCTAAATTACAACAATGCCCCATTGTCTTGAGAATCAACAAATATGTACTTAACAAGCTTACACTGATTGCACAACACAGTGTTTAATTCACAAATTCGAATTTAGCAACAAAAACAAAAATTTCACAGAGTTGCTGGGCACAGTTCGGAAGTAGGCGCAAAATAAAGTGAGACTGATAAGGTCAAACCCTTTTCTCGAGGTCTGCCACTCCTTAAGAATTTCCATCTCATTCGGTCAAATTATTATTCATCCATGTCAAGTCTAACTGTTCATTCCTTATCTAAGGGCACGTGACTGCGGTGACAAAAAAATATAAGGCTTGTAAACTGCAGTGTCGCACGTTAGTCGTATTATGACTAGAAAAAAAAAACAGTAATACTGATAGAACTCTAACTCTCTAACTCTTTCTATCAGTATCAGTACTTCGTAAAAGGAATGTTAAAGAGGGAAGCGTGTATAAGGATTATTAGTGCCAATACTAATAGTTTTTAGTAGTTTCAGTACTCTGTATTTTATGTCTAATTATATTTGGGGAAAGCATTGAATTCTAGGAAAATCGGAATTTTTGTTTCGTATACATGTGTGCTCACATGGCTATATTTTTGTTTCTATTAGTTATATTTGTTTTTAATATGAGGTTCAAGGACTTTATAATAATCTAACCTACTTTATCCCTCCATGGTATAAATTCATACAACTACCTAATACGAACTTTTCAAAAACTTTAATTATCTGTATTAACAAGATATAACGGAAAGGAAACTAACTTTAATTATCTATTCCTATAATTCTGAGTTCTGACATTGGCTTATCTGTGTAAAGCCATACCTACCAAGACAAAAAAAAATAACAACATTTCAGATATTTGGCGGTAATCTTCTGTCAACAAGAAATCCGAAAATTTACGTTAAATATGGACAAGAAAAAACAATACAAAGGTCCTCCGTCCAAACGATTTAAATCAAACGATGACGATGAAGAAAATGAAATGCCATGTAGTTTTGAAGATCAGCTCGCAGGAATGGAAACTGAATTCGACTCTCCACAAATATTTGGGGACGGACCTGAAAACCAGTCTACGAATATTAAATGGTCAAGACCATCTCCTCCTGATTTCAACTGTAAAAATGACGCATTAATTTTTCAACAACTTGATATTGATCACTACAACGGACAACCAATACAAGGCATGCCAGGATCCCAGCTAGGTCCCATCCCTATTATGAGGATGTATGGTGTTACAATGGAAGGTAATTCAGTTTGCTGCCACGTTCATGGCTTTACACCTTATTTTTATGTAACTGTTCCTAACAATTTTGATGAGTCCACTTGTCACACACTCAAAACCAATTTAAACAAAGCAATTCTTGAGGATCTGCGATCTAATAAGGATAACATAAAGGAAGCTGTTTTAGAAGTGCGCTTAGTGAAGGCTAAGTCAATAATGTATTACAAAGGGGAAAATATACACACCTTTGCAAAAATATCAGTTGCATTACCAAAATTAATAGCAGCTTCTAAACGCCTTATTGAAAGACAGCCACCTTCATTTTGTTTATCTGATCCCTCATTTTATGAAGCTAACATTGATTTTGACATCAGATTCATGGTTGATACATCTGTTGTTGGCTGCAGTTGGATAGAATTGCCTGCTGGAAAATGGTTTTTGAGATCTAAAAATAACCAATCAAAACCGGAATCTAGATGTCAAATAGAAGTAGATGTTGCTTGGAATGCATTCATTGCCCATCAACCTGAAGGAGAATGGCTTAAAGTTGCACCTTTTAGAATACTGAGTTTTGATATTGAATGTGCTGGTAGAAAAGGAGTATTTCCAGAACCTGATAAAGATCCTGTTATACAAATTGCCTCAATGGTTATCAGACAAGGTGATAGTGAACCTTATCTAAGAAATGTATTTACATTGAATACATGTGCTCCCATAGTGGGGTCTCAAGTAATTAGTTTTCAATCTGAATCTGAAATGCTGAGCAAATGGTCAGACTTTTTTCGTGAGTTAGATCCTGACATAATCACTGGATACAATATTAGCAACTTTGACTGGCCTTATCTCATAAATCGAGCTAAGCATTTAAAGGTAGAAAATTTTGATTTTCTGGGTAGAATCAGGAATATCAGATCTGTCATAAAAGATTCAATTTTACAATCAAAACAAATGGGTAGAAGAGAAAATAAAAGTGTAAACTTTGAAGGTAGGGTTCCATTTGACTTATTACTTGTTCTTGTCAGAGACTATAAGCTGAGATCATATACTTTGAATGCTGTGAGTTTCCATTTTCTTCATGAGCAAAAAGAAGATGTTCATCACAGTATAATAACAGATTTACAAAATGAAAGTGAACAAACAAGAAGAAGGTTAGCAATGTACTGCCTTAAAGATGCTTATTTGCCACTAAAGCTGTTGAATAAACTGATGTGTATAATAAATTACATGGAGATGGCTAGAGTGACCGGAGTCCCTCTACTATGCTTGCTCACAAGAGGACAACAGATTAAAGTAGTGAGTCAACTTTTAAGGAAAGCAAAGGAAGCTGGTTACCTAATGCCTGTTCATCAAGGCCAAGGTTCAGATGATCAGTTTGAAGGAGCCACAGTTATTGAACCAAAGAAAGGCTATTATTCGGATCCTATATCTACACTGGATTTTGCATCGTTGTATCCAAGCATAATGATGGCACATAATTTGTGCTATACAACATTAGTTCCACCTAATTTACAAAAAGAAATAAATGTTAGTTCTGATGATATAACTGTAACCCCTACTAATAACATGTTTGTCAAAGCTAATGTGCGTAAAGGATTGCTACCAGAAATTTTAGAGTCTTTACTTGCAGCAAGAAAGAAAGCAAAAGCAGACTTGAAAGAAGAAAAAGATCCCCTAAAACGCTCCGTACTTGACGGAAGACAGTTAGCTTTAAAAATAAGTGCAAACTCAGTTTATGGCTTTACTGGTGCACAAGTTGGAAAATTACCTTGTTTAGAAATATCAGGTAGTGTCACTGCATACGGAAGGACTATGATAGAGTTCACTAAATCAGAAGTAGAAAAAAAATACACAAAAACAAATGGCTACAAAGAAGATGCTGTTGTCATATATGGAGATACAGATTCTGTAATGGTAAAGTTTGGTGTCAAAACTCTAGAGGAAAGTATGGATCTAGGAAGGGAAGCAGCTGCATTTGTTACCTCGAAGTTTGTAAAACCTATCAAACTGGAGTTTGAAAAAGTGTACTATCCATATTTGTTAATTAATAAGAAAAGATATGCTGGACTTTATTTTACAAGACCTGATAAATATGATAAAATGGACTGCAAAGGCATTGAAACAGTGAGAAGAGATAATTCTCCTCTAGTTTCAAACATGATGAGTACCTGTCTACAAAAGTTATTAATTGATAGAGATCCAGATGGTGCTGTAAATTACGCTAAACAAATAATATCTGATCTACTGTGCAATCGAATTGATATTTCTCAACTTGTCATAACAAAAGAACTCACCAAAAATGATTATGCATCTAAGCAAGCACATGTGGAGCTAGCTGCTAAGATGAAAAAACGTGATGCAGGTACTGCCCCTAAATTAGGGGACAGAGTACCATACATCATATGCAGTGCAACAAAAAATACACCAGCTTACATGAAAGCAGAAGATCCTATTTATGTTTTGGAAAATAGTATTCCCATTGATTTCAATTATTATTTAGAAAACCAGTTATCTAAACCTCTCCTTAGGATTTTTGAACCAATTCTTGGAGAGAAAGCAGAGTCTTTACTTCTAAAGGGTGAACACACAAGAACAAAAGCTATGGTAACTTCAAAAGTTGGTGCTTTAGCAGCTTTCACTAAAAAGAAAGAGAAATGTATAGGATGCAAAACAGTTATGCCTAATGATACCAAAAAAGCTTTATGTAATCATTGCTTAGACAAAGAAGGGCAGTTATATATTACAGAGGTATTTAAATTAAGACAACTCCAAGAAAAGTTTTCAAAACTTTGGACAGAGTGTCAGAGATGTCAAGGAAGTTTACATGAAGAGGTACTGTGCACTAACAGAGATTGTACAATTTTTTACATGAGAAAAAAAGTAGGAATTGAACTGGATTCTCAAGAAAAATCAGTGTTAAGATTTGGGGAACCTATTTGGTAAGAACTCTCCCAGTATATTTTTGATTTTAATAAATAAGAATACACAAATTAAAGACTTTTATTTATTTAGACACAAAAGTACAAATTTAATACTGCAGTTGGAATGAATTTTCTAATTTTTACAGTGGAATGTCTCCAGATTTTAAACAGTATGTGAAAAACATGACAAATAGCAAATTTGTTACAGACCTATGCATAACTTTCGAAAATAAATCACATATAAATTCCTTTATTATTATTATGAATTATATGTTATTGAAACTCACAATAAAAATAACAAACAAGAATTAAAAAACATGCATTCATATATATATTATATATATTGCACTATACTTCAATATTTATCATATTTCAATACTATTTTCAACTATTTACAGGCCAAAGCTAAGGTATGCATTACATTTACATTCAGCTTCAATCAAAAATTTACTAGATATGTTGTCCCATACAAAATTAGCAAAAAGTGTAGGATTATTTGTATCAATCACTATATACAGTACAATATAAATTGCATGAAGAATGTTCCCTCTTATTTCTTCATTTAATTTTAACAATGTTATTACTAGGGAACTATTCCCGCCTATTTTAGGTTTTCATTGTTACATGAAAGAATCAATACACAAACAACAACATATCAAGTATATTATTAATTGAACAGTATGCACAACCTTTGCAAGCATTACATTAAATGTATCACCAGATAAATTCAGCATACCATCAGCTTATTAGACAGTCAGCTTTTTATACTATAATTTAATATAGTAGCTACATGAAGTGAATTAAGGAAAATCTATTTTATCTCATCTACTCTCTTGAGACAAAGACCTGCCAACATTAGATTTTTGATTTTTAGTACTGCCACTAGATTTTGTAATTGTTAAATTAGAAACTGGCATATTTTCATATGCAGTGTTGTTTACAGTGGTGTTGGTTAGTTTCATTATATCTTCAAGAGTTCTTATAAATGTATCACATGTTGCTGTCAGAAGACTGGAAGCATCTTCAATTTTCTGTAAAGGTATTTAAGATAATCAAATTAGATTAGTATGTAAATAACCAACCACTCTGAATAATAACTATAGATAACATAAAAGGATTCTAAAAATTAGTATCTTTTTGAGTATTCGATTAGATTATTATGATTGGCAGGTTTACAATAATTAGAAACCTGCCAATCATATAAGAATCTTATTAGGATAAACTAACAGATATTTTTTTTAACAATTTCCTATATGGATGGATGCAATATATGTACATCTAATATCCATAAGTTGAATACGATAATATCAATGCAGATTTTTTTATCAAGATGCATATCAGAGCAGCTAGTAATTTTTTTAACCCTCTATGAGAAACCATGTTGAATGAAAGAAGTTTTTCAGCTAAGAAATCAGCAGTATAAGGATTGTGTGAAGATACCTCTACTT
Organism: Lasiommata megera; assembly: GCA_928268935.1. Lineage (NCBI taxonomy): Eukaryota > Metazoa > Arthropoda > Insecta > Lepidoptera > Nymphalidae > Lasiommata > Lasiommata megera. Next base: position 11,828,991 of record OV743312.1, read on the forward strand.
TTGGACCTCCTTCGTCATTAGCTGCACTTTTGACTGCATGAACTTGTTGCATTAGTAAGTCACAATATAAATGCAATTCTGTTTTCTTATGGCTTAAAGAGTCTTCATATCCTGATCCTGTAATAATCATCAAAACTTAAAGTTAACTTCAAAAGAAAAATGTTTTTAATTCAGAGCAAAGATATTTTGAGCGTAACCATATTTAACTTAAGTTGTAATGGCCAAGAAATATTGATCAACAAAATGTTGCTATTATAATGAATAAAAAATATTAACCTTTTGTTTCCACTAAAGATTCAACACAGGCCTTAGCACTACCTAAAGCAACAAGCCACTTTTGCCTGTGTTGTGGTGAAGGTGCTCTTAAATACATATGTTGTTGTCCAGGTATAACCAAATCCAGTCGAGTATTATCAATGTTATTAACTGAAAAATAAAATTATATTTTACGTATTTATTTTATTTAAGTTAAAAATAATAACAACTTCTATTACAGAATTAACTGAGGATATAAAATTATGTGGTTCTTAAATGTTTTACTGCAATGCACTAAACTACACCAGGCAGTAATATTTAATTTAAAGTGCACAATGCAGAATGTTAAAGTTTTGTTTCACTAAGGCATATAGAGAATCTATTGTGCAGTTCAACATCAAGACACATTATTTTCAAATTTTTTCGATTAATAGTCATACCATTGATCTGACAAACAGATACTTTCACTGAACCCTTACACCCCTGATTGACTTCTTCTTGTGACTTGTAGTATGATAAAATTCCATTCTCTAATACAAACCATCTGGTTTGCCAACCTGTAACAAATTATTGCATCACAACACAACATATTGTACAAACATTTTTAGTCTACTTTCGCCCAATGTTTACCATTCCAGTAATTTGTCCATTTCCACAAAATTCCTTCCATGTGTTTAAATATCACAGAATGTTATTAATTTATTTAAATACTTTCGACGATTTTCCTAAATTCACATTTTTAAGTATATTTATAGTGCCAATTTTTTTGACAATTGACACGACTCACGATGCAAAAACAAACGAACCTACCAATAAATAATAAACGAAGTGTGACATTCCACAGATAATGAAGTTACCACCATTAAAGACACAGCTAATGAATGGAGGTCTATCTCCAAGTACCTATTAAATTAATATTGAATACACAATTATCAATATCTTATAAACTAGTGCTCCACCTTTTTTAAGCCAGAATTGATTAATATTAGTATAGTACATAATTTTCAGTTACATTTAAAAGCCTTAATACATAATGCAATAATAGATATTTGCTTGTCCATTTATGATCGCTGGGCCATACTTTTAAAGTAATTGTGCGAAAGTTCTTACATACAACCTTTTACTGTTACTCAAATAACACCAAAGAGGGTTAATAGGTTTCAAAGTTTTTATTAAATAGGCACGTAAAGTTTTGGATCACATAGTAGTTTGGTTATGCTACAACAACACCTACAAATGTTTTCGTTTTTTGGTGTAACAATTCATGTCTATAGAATATTAATTCAATAATTTCATGTCGAAAACGACAAAAATTGTGTTTTTCTATACTTTTTATATATTATACTTTAACGCATAAAATATTTGATATAAAGGAAATTTGGGATTAGCTTCCTGCAGATAAACTTATAAATTCGACGGGGAATCGCGATTAATATTTTATCAGATAAGAAGATAGATGCCAAGTGGCGCTTATTTAAATAGGACCATTAAACGTACTGATTAATTTTAGTTTCAATTTGTCAATACCGTAATCTGCATGATTTCGCCAAAGAGAATGTAATCACTATGTTTGGATTTCTCTTCTTGAGGGCAGGTGGTATTCGGCTTCCATTCATTAGCTACTTCGTTGATATGTCTTAAGTCTAAAAGGTCTATAACCCGGAGCCGTAAATATAGGCACCTCGCACTGTTCGAATTTGAATTTGAGAATTTGACTGTGGAATTGTTTATGTACGACAGTACGTACAGGCGTTGGCCACACCTGTGAATATCATAATAAGTAAATTTATTTTTCTGCTTATTAACATCGTTTACATTTAACTACAGTAACGAAACATCTCATAGGAGGTCATAGTTCAGTGATTCTTAGTTGAACTTCTGTTAACAAGGGCCCGCACTGTAAATTAGTAACGACTTCATCATGAACTTAAATTGTGTTGTGTGGATAGTGACAATAATTTCTTTGACTTCTATTCTCCAAGGTATATTATTTATAAACTTTTATAGTAACATGCTTTAACAGTAAATTCGTAATGTATCATCTAGATGTCTAATCAAGGCTCATTGGTTTTATTGTGACAACAACTTTTAAACAGAGCCGTCTTTTGTCTTAATTTTTGGCTAATCTTCTTTTCGCATCTTCTATTATCCCATGCTAGACAACGTTCAGGCACAATATATCTTAACTCATTCTATTTAAACTTGAAGATATTTTTTTTTATTTAGGCATTGTATTATGACCAGCCGCCAGCCTTACGTCTACCCTGTATATTATTGGTGGTGGAATTAATGCCATAAAACTATAACATGTGAGATTGTTATCCTCTTTAAATCACAGTCTCCCATATTTTTTTATGAACAAAATTTCATTTATTCCTCTAGATTCTCATCCCAGGTGAATGAATTAAATCTAACAATCTATACTATTATTGTAATTACTAAACTGGTGTAAAGCAAGTGTTGTGTGTTGTTTTTAAAGGAATTCTATAATCCTTCAGTATCATAGGTGAAACCACCTACATAAATTATAATATACATATAAACACCCTCACCTTTTTATATGTATTGCATAATGCTGGGACACAATATATTGTTTTCTTCTTTGAAATAGGGAATAACCAAAGAGCTTTCTCTTTGCTTATTCCCTATATAAAAAAAAATAACTACAAATTGGTGTGAATCCATAGTTTGTAAAATGTTCTATAATTATTTGCAGTCAAGAGTCTTGAATGCTATGTGTGTGAAAATCAAGAAGATAACACTGAAAAGTGTGTAAAAACAATTAAAACTTGCGAATACAATCAAGATGTGTGTTTAACTGAAATTAAATGGGGAAGTACTCCATATTGGTCACAAGGAGCAAAGAAGCAATATTACATATCTAAGAGATGTTCTAATAAAACTGAATGTGCTACTACTAGACAACATTATATGCCTCTGTGTACTCATATCTGGTATCAAGATTGGATTTGCTCTGACTGCTGCAGAGGTGATCGTTGCAACTATTATATTATTGTGAGTAATTCATATCAATATATGTATTTTTATATTACACAGTACTTTCCTCAGAAAATCAATTTTGCATGAAAGATATGGCATCTTCCTTATACCTTTCTTCTAACTTGTCTAGTGCCTATTTACTCTTATACAATGTAACAACAAAAGCAACAAAGATATAATTTTTTGTAAGAAAATTAATAAAGTGTGTCATAAGTGAAAAGCCCATTCTCTCATGACATATTTTTATCTTATTGTGTACATTTTTGATGCTATTCTGTTTTGAATGACAAATATGTTTTTAATTTACATTTTTGTTGCAGAGTGGAACTGAAACTATGAAGCCAAAATTTGCTATTTTATTAGGAGCTGCATTTATAACACAGTTATTTTTTGGTTTTGAATTTACAATTTGATAATTTTTATACATTTAAATGTTAAAAAATTGTCAAATAGTGCATGTCATGATATGATCAGGTTAATATAAGGAGTATACATATATATAAACGACTGCCTTTTCAATATTTTGTATTATAGTAGGCAAATAATATGTAAAGCTCACAAATAATATGATCATTTGCTTAAATTTGAGATAAAACCATTTCTATCATAAACACTTCATGTTTAGTTTTCAGATATAGAGGTCAAACCTCTATATCTGAAATATAAAAATTATATAAAAATAATATCAATTGTGTATCAGTTTTTGTAAGTTATTTTCTTAAAGCAAAAGAACTCATTTATGATAACTGAAAAGTTGGAAGGGTAGCATTTTAATTTCTTCTTATTTGTTAGAACAAAAGATAGGTCATTTTAAAAGAATTATATCTGATGGAATAATACACACATTATTTAATTTATAAAAACAATATAGAAACTTTTTAGCTTAAAGTTAAACTTCAGTGCCTTAAACGTAACTAAGAAACTATTTACTAAATTTAGTTCAGAATCTTTTAAAAATTGTGTTATTCTCAAACAGACTGAAGACCAATTTATAAAACCTTAATACATATTAAGTTATTAATTAAAATAATGCTGTGGAAGATAAGCAAAATGGGGAACAGAAAATGAGTTTTATCTCAGTTTTGATGAAGTTAAATGATGAATTATGTATTTATTATTTGAACACTTTTCAAATAATAATGATGATCATGTGTTAGTTCTTGTTACATTATTTTTGCCACTTTCTGTAAACATTCCGTCCATTTGAGTGTTATTAAGGATAAGTTTAAGTTAGGTTAAGGTTAATATAGTACATATATACTTTTGGTATGATTTTGTTATAATCTGTCCATAAATAATCCATCCATTTTAATTATGATATTACCTTTTACAAGCTACAAACCTTTTATAAGTTTTTACAAATGTAACTTTTTTTTATTGAATTTTGTAACTTAAAATATAATTTGTGTTAAAATTTACATATTTTTTTATTTCTTTCTCAGAATTATAAGTTTAGCAAGTAAAATGTTTCCCACACAGTAATTTATTATAGTTATTATAGAAGGAACCAAACATAATATTAATGTACTTACTTCCATATATAACTGACAAAGATGTGTCGCCAAGCAATTTAGCATTCTGGCATGATGTCGAGTAGAAACTGATTAGGAGTATGAGTTTACCATACCCCTAACAGATTAGCCCGCTACCATCTTAGACTGCATCATCACTTACCATCAGGTGAGATACAGTCAAGGGCTAACTTGTGTTAAATAAAAAAAAAAAATTTGAATATATTTGAAATAAATACATATAAAAATTGAAATTTTGTGCAAGTGTCAGATTATATGCCACACAAAATGTTTATTTTAATCAATAATTAGCAGAAAATGGTATGAGTCAGAAAAAAGGTATTTTATTCTTAATTTTTGAAATTAACCTGTTTTTTATTAATTCCATCAGTCAATCAGCCAGCCTAGACGCCCACTGCTGGCGCCTTTCCAAAAACGCCACCACCCACTGCCCTCTGCCTTCCTCGTCCACCCGCCACCAGTGATTCTTTTCAGGTTGTCGGTCCAGCGAGAAGGAGGTCGTCTTACGCTGCGCTTACCGGTACGTGGTCTACACTCCAGAACACGTCTGCCCCAACGGCGGTCGGTTCTGCGACAGATATGGCCAGCCCACTGCCACTTCAGCTTGCTAATCCGTTGGGCTATGTCGGTTACTTTGGTTCACCTACAGATGTCCTCGTTAGGGATTCTATATCCCTCAAAGAAACACCCAGCATAGCCCTCTCCATAGCACGCTGAACGACAACGACTTGTGGACAAGGCCTACTGTGAGTGTCCACGTTTCTGCTCCGTACGTCATGACCGATAAGACGCAGGCGTTGAAGACTTGTCTTTAGCCATTGGGGTATCGGCGAGTTGAAGACTTGACGTAATTTTCCAAATGCTGCCCATCCCAGCTGAATTCTTCTGTTAACGTCCTTGTTGAAGTTGAAGTCTTTCGATGAATAGTGCCAATTTTGTTAGTTATTCATTTTAAATGTCAAAACTTAATTATTTAAATGTTGAGCGTTGTATCTACAGGTGTCCCCTGTAGATACATCGGTAGAAGAGCTCTGCACTACTTTTTATATTATTGTATGAAAGGCGATAGCAACTTTTTTAGCTTATCTTAATTATTAATAAAAAATAATTGTTAAATGTCTTGTTAAGAGCGAAACTTGAGAATGTCTGGACGAATTCGCCAAACTTATCAACTATCTACTCAAAGTCCAAGAAAGTTTCTTGAAGAAACACCAAAAAGAAAACACCTTCACATTGCGCTACCATACCATAACTACTTGTTCCTAGACATATGGACGTCACGTTTGAGTGAAATTGTTTTAGTTTATACGCTTAAGAAGGAAGTAGGTAGTCTGAAACTACTATCCTTGCAAAAATAAGAATGCAATTTATCGCCGTGTCAAATTTTATCGAAATCTGTTCAGTAGTAAGATCGTGAAAAGGAAAGAAATAATGTTTGTAAATATATAAATTTTGTATATAGTGGATACATAGTAAGCTTCTTCAATTTAACTGAATCTCATTATCAGAATGCAATCGATTATTTAAACTAATAATTGATGTTTACTGATCTTTTTTTAAAATAATTCTTTGATTTGTTTACATCCTCAGTAGTACAATCACGGACTCGATGTACCACTGTGTGGCCACTGGCCTGTCGTCGAAAGTGTTAACTACTACAGCGCAACTTATTCATTAATGACAACCGTATCTTATTCTTCAGAACGTGGGGCTAAGATCTTGTTTTTGTACCAGTTTAGTTTTTTAAACAAAGACAAAAGCCTCTTAATGTAGCATAGAAACTATTTAAACCTATTTTTTTTAATTCAAGGGCCGAGATTACGTACCATGCAGTAACGTATAATTATATTTTTTGAATGCATCTAATGAGCATGAAACGATAGTGCTTACATACTCTTTGCACAACGGTTTAAAATTATCACAGAAAGATAAAGAATATAAAAGTCATCGAAATCGAAATTGTTATTTGACATTAAAAGTTCGATTTGACGACGAGTCACGACTACAAATCGAGTTGTCAAGTAAAATTATGTCAATGGTGGTGTGATGTGAAACACAGACGTGTAATTTATTATAGATATAGTTTATTAAAGAAAAGCCGCATTTTATTTATTATTGACATAAATTACGTTTTCGGAATTTCATGATTTAAAATGAATAGAAATTTAGAAAATATGTTTAGCTACAAAATACTAGCATCGTTTGTGATATTGGTTAGAAGTAATTCTAGTGCTTTAATTCGGTGGTACACGTACCTACCAATTTGCTTGTTGATTTTACGGTTTATTGAGGCTAAATTAATTGCATATTAAATTGTTTTGCTTTAGATCTGCCACAGTTTTTACAATCCTACCGATAGCGGCGCTGTACAAATAACTCAAAGTAACTTAGATATGGTGTTAGGTAAGTTTGAGAATATCAAGAAAATAAACGAGTGTTTCTGAATGCTGAATAAATTTATGTTTTTTTGTTTGATTCTAGCTTCTAACGAATTGGTGTTTATTAATTTTTATGCCGAGTGGTGTAGATTTAGTAATATGCTGATGCCCATATTTGATGATGCTGCCGATGAAGTTACGAAAGCCGGTTACGATCCTGGCAAAGTGGTGATGGGAAAAGTAGACTGCGACAAAGAAGCCGCTATCGCAACTAGATTTCATATATCTAAGTACCCAACTCTCAAGCTTTTCAGAAATGGTTCACCTGCTAAAAAGGAGTACAGAGGTATTTTGATTTGTTATTGTACAGTACAAAAATGTCCTAGTGTCACAAGCTCATAACCATGTTTTATAATTTATACGATAGTTATTATTACAAGAAATTCCTCTTGTTAACTTAATTCATCCTAATTAAAGAAATGATTTCATTGTCTCTGGAATTTCCATGGGTGTGTATATTTTATATTATGGGCACAGAACATAGTCTAATTTGTTTATAGTGTTTGGCGTACACCTGAGTGTTCACAATAAAATCTCAAGGCTATGCAAAAATAGTTTGTTGTTGCTAGTTTATTGTAGCACATAACTGTTGTAAAATATAATTGTACAGTTAGAATATTGTTGGAATTTTCATTCAATAGACAGATAGACAGAGCTTATAGATCCAAAATACAGGTTAAATACCCTCCCTACCCACGTTTATTTATAGATGTCTATTAATGATGCTAAACCAATGCGATGAATTTATTTATGCTGTCAACTAGCCTTTACTCTTTCTGTGCTGTTAGATAGATATCATCATGGTTAAAATTGTTATCAACCTACTAGTGTCTCACTTTGGAATACAGGTCGCCTCAAAGAAAAAAAAAAGGTTTTTGGAGTAGTTCACCACCCTGGATATGTGTGGATTGGTACATTTCAAATGCTTTGGTGAACTCTCAGGAATGTGGTCTGAAAAACATTAGGCATAAAAACATAAAGAGGCTAAAGCAGAGTTATGCTTTACCTCTATCCCCAAGGACTCTATTTTTCTAGATTAAAGTTTTAAGTTTTAGTTGCTTTTTAGTCCCATAATTTATCTCTATGCAAAAAATCACTTCAATCCATTGCTTATTTGCTGCTTGATTGAAGGAAGATGAAAATTGAAAATTTACTTATGTTAAATAGCCTAGTCATTTAAATATCAGTTGCACACTCTCAGGAGAGGATCTAAAACAATCCTTGATAGGAACTTTTTCTTTGCATCCCACAGATTAACCTTACTGGTGATGGGTGCATTGTTTGCCAAGTAGAGAAGTGCTGAGCAGGTCCCAAGACTTGGGCTTAGGTTTAAGGGTCCTCCTAATAAAAATTCTCTTCACCCCATTTTGTTGGAACCTGATATTGATTTGTTTGTTCTAAAATAGAACTCAGATTTTTCTAGGACTTTCTCTTTCAGTAGGTTATATAAAGATTTTACTGGTATACCTGTTGCTTCTATTTCTACTGGACATTTTGGACAAACTTGAAACAATTTGATTCTGACAATTTGTATATAGTTAAACATTCGAATGCCGCCAATTTATAAGTAATGCAATTACATATATTTTTTGCAGGCCAACGTTCTGTAGAAGCATTTGCAGAATTCATTAAAAAGCAGTTAACTGATTCTGTTATCACATTTGGCCATTTGAAAGAGCTTCAAGATCTGAGTGAGGAAAAGAGGCATATCATTGGTTACATGGATAGGAGAGATCAACCTGAATATGATGTCTTCCGTAAGGTGTCAAGCAGTCTTAAAGATGAATGTCAGTTCCATGTAGGATTTGGTGACGCTTCAAAGCAAATGCATCCACCAGGTAAATCGGAAACACCTCTTTTTATTTTAGTACCCAATGACTGAACCACAGCAGTCAGCCTAATGCTGATACCAGTTATGCAAAATAATTAACTTATTTAATTCTACATATTCAACACATGAAAGCAGGTTGGATCACAAGCAATAAGCAGATTGTGTTGTGAATAATCATAACCTTCATTTTACTATGTGATAAAAATAAATCACTAATTTATTGCAAGTGTTATTAAGATAATATAAAGATATCAGGTAACTCCAACTAAGTACTGTTTTATAATTTAAAGTACTCTAGATTATAAGAATGTTTGTGAATGTTGAATTTAACAATTTTTATCTATTAAGAATAAATTAATTTACTACAATTACTAAAATACATTAGATTTTGTGGACCAGGAAACCTTGTGGTTCTGCTCAATGATTTCAAAGTTTATATAATTAAATTAGTAGAAACAATTATTTTATTTCATAAATACATATATAGATAACCATAAATACAATTGTTTATTTATGTCTTGTTACCTTTTTTATATTGTGAGAAAGTCCCTGCTCCACGGGAGGAACTTATTTTATATTAGAAACTTACGGGATACATTCCCACAGTTTATTACAGAGGCGCTGCGCCTTCCGAGGCAGACTTGAGTTTTATTAGGCGTCGTCTTAGCGTTTGCGACGCGACGAAACTGGCCTCAGCAGTCCCGCCGCTATCTTCTGCTATGACATCACCTGTTCGTAGGAGAGTTGTGGACCTCTTAATCTAACCTAAACATTGTTTATTAGCGGAATTCTCAAAAGCACCGTTAATCTTAAGTGAAAATCTTTGACCTTATGTTTGCTTGTTCACTTGACTATTGTTTAGAATTCTCATTGTTATGGTGAGCTATGAGAGAAGATAAAGATACCTATACCTGTTTATATAGTTTAAGTTAAACAAATAAAAGCTAATAAGTAATTTAAAAATATTTCAGGGCAGCCGATTGTTGTATTTAGAACTGACAAAAAGACATCAGTAGAACCTGACGAGACATATAATGGATCATTGCTCAACTTTGATGAACTATACACTTGGGTACAAAAAAAATGTATTCCACTTGTGCGTGAAATTACATTTGAGAATGCGGAAGAACTGACTGAAGAAGGATTGCCATTCCTTATCCTGTTTCATCAACCCTCTGATAGTGAAAGTGTGAAGAAATACAAAGAGCTCATCAGAAAAGAACTGGAATCTGAAAAACGTATGTTGCAAGTGTTTTTAATTACCAGATGTAGCCCTTACTGATAGGGGTTGTCCCAGTGTTATATCCCTATTAAGTATTATATCCCTCTCCAGCATGCGAGCTATGTATTTTAGGCTGACCATAAGTACTAGTATAATTCATCTGAGAGACACTTAACTCCTAAAGCTGAGACAGAGTTTCAATCTGCCTATTTAAAGAAAAAATTTTTTTAGGGCAATAATTAATATTAAAACTAGTTCATATACATCTCTAACATATTTTCTGTAGTGTACATTTGATTGTGGCATGCAATCATGTATATAGCTAGTATTCTTAAATAAAATAAATAATTCATACTATTTAAGAATTCAGAGTGGCAAAATACGTATCTTTATTAAAGGAAAAGGTTACTTGTTACCAATATTTCCATATAATTTGAGTGATGCGAAATTTAAATATTTAAATTTTGACTCGTGATACATATGCAAATTTTAATTATAATTCAGCTACCAAAATTTTTAAGCTTTATCAACTGCAAAATAACAAAACCAATAGATTTTTGTTATGATTAAAATTCAATTGGTACCTGAATTTTCCTGATTTATCACATCAATAATTAATTAATTGTTTATATTTTATTTCTAGGAAGGGTTTGTGTTAATCTTTTATTTTGCTTCTCAGAAAACATAAACTTTCTAACGGCTGATGGCGTAAGGTTTGAGCATCCACTGCATCACCTCGGCAAGTCATTGTCAGATCTGCCTCTAATCGCCATTGACTCGTTCAGGCACATGTACCTCTTCCCAGATTACAATGATATGGAAAAACCAGGAAAACTCAAGGAATTCCTCCAAGATTTATATTCTGGGAAATTACACAGGTATGATATTTGAACACTGATTATTTAAAAACTCTATCGACTGAAAATTATTGTAAATAATTTGAACATAATAAATATACAAAATTCATACAATATTTAACAAATATTCTATTCAATGCTAAATGTTAATATCAATTATTTACAGAGAATTTCACTACGGTACTGATGCACCCAACATAGCTCCAAGCACGGATATTAAGGTGACCACACCTCCCGAGTCCACATTCAAGAAACTTGCGCCATCTAAAAATAGATACACCCTGTTGAGAGATGAATTATAAGCACCAATGCTAGTATAAAATTTTATAGGTAACATTGCCACTATAACATATTTATCTCATTTTTCTGTTTATTTCTAATATATTGTTTTTTTTGTTCTTACGTTTTTTCTACTATGTATTTATATATCTTCAGAAGAGAACAAGTTGCGTTTACTCTGACTATACATTAATATTTATGTGCATGTAAATATTGTATTATTAGTTAAAATTACTAAATAATTTCATATATTTTACAACAATAAATATAATAAAGTAATTCTGTTTTACTAATGGGAAATATTTAATTCCTAATTTATATTATGTAATTTACTTTGCTATCCAAATGGATATACTATTTCCCTTATTATATAAAAAGCATAAGGTAAATATTATTTATAGTAAGAATTGCTTAGTTTACAAAGCTCTGAATTCTAAATAACCAAGTTAATCATAACTGACTAAGGACCTAACGTTATGTTGGTATTTCTTCACTTGAATACTCAAGATAATGTTAATGGTTGATTGGTTATTCGGTATTTGGCTAATTTAGTTACACAATGTTAAGTTGACATGAAACTTTAACCTGAAATGTAAATTATTGACATTTGTTACGTCATGTAATTTTTTTCAAAACAACAGTTTCTGATAGTACAATAACAACATTTGAGTAAAACCCAATGATAGCAGAATCATGCTGATTGTCGGTTAAGAGTATATGAAAAGGTATGAGCTGTACTTTTAAATTATTATTAATGGTAGTAAAATAGAGTTTATTATAATTATAAAATGGGAATAACTAGTGAAAATCAGTCATTTATGCAATGCATTTAAAATTTGTTTAGATAGCTAATCTGAAATTCGGCTACTAATCTTGCTTCTAATTTATAAAGACCTTATTCTTGGATTGGGCGGTTAGCTTTTTTAAGTCATAACTTCCATTTTCTGGATTTCCAAATCTGTATGAACGAATCTATACGTAATTATCTGTATGAATGTCAGATACATAGTATTTTTAGTGTCAGAGTGTTTTAAACTTAAATCATGAATTTGTACATAACCATATGATTGTGAAATAAAAATCAAATTTCGATAGGCCTGATTCAATAGTTTTCTACCTGGCTCATTAAACTGAAGTAACATATTAGAAGTACAATCGGTTGAACTTATACATTTACTTTTTAGATGTACAATCATAATTAAAAAAATAAGTATATTTAATAGTAATACATTGTTTTTTCTACACCCTACCCTTTGCGTGGTTTTCTGTTTTTGCATGATCCAATATGTTGGTTAAGATCTAAAATATTGTATTGCTTCTTGTTGGTTCTCAACGTTACACTCAAATTGTATATTATTTTAATATCTGTAGAAATATATAATAATCCTCATAAGGCTAGATTAGATAGATTTTTAAGGGGCAATTGGGTTCGATTTGCTCTGGTCTGCACTGGTGGGTCACTTTGGCCCTGGCTATTTACAAACTAACCAACAAAGAAGTACTTATTTTTTATACACTATAACTTAGCCCTTGACGGCTATCTCACCTGATGGTAAGTGATGATGCAGTCTAATATAGTAGCGGGCTAACCTATTAGGGTAATGGTAAAGCCATACTCCTAATTGGTTTTTACGATACATTGTGCTGAAAATCTTGGGGACACGTCTTTAACTAGCCATGGCCGAAGCCTCCTATCAGACCAGACTTGAGCTGGGAGTCGAACCCAGGACCTCCAAGGCTAAAATAATGTGACAGCGAGCCCGTTAGTGTTTAAGACAGCTGCTATACTCCTAATATTACCAATTGGGAGTATAGCCCTCTACCATCTTAGATTGCATCGTCACCTACCACCGGCCTAGATTTTGGTCTAGGGCTAACTTGTATTTTGGATAATGGTAACTATCGGCGCCCATACGTTTGTTCTGCTGTAGTAATGCGCAATCGATTACAAGTACTTTATAATTATGAAGGACATTATATATTTTTAAATGTACCGGTAAGGTCATTCATATGTAATTTAAATTTAAAATTAGCAAAAAAACAATGTCTCTTAAAGTTTTACAAAAATAAATTATATTATAAGAGATATTTTTACGTACCTATGTAATGCACTAAACCGAATAAAAAATATAACGCTATATTTACCATTTTACACTCTCTCTCTCTGTTTTATAGAAAAGTACCTTCTGGTCTCGATACTCCATAAATTGAAACGGTCGTTTATAAGTTTATTATTATATTTATTTCGGTTTAAATTTATTTTATTTCACTTCAATTTTTTTTTGAGAATTCCGTTTTTATCAGGTTATATTTCTCAATTTATTGAGGATTGAGCACAAATAAAATCACGTGACGGAATCGCTATAAAATAAAATGATAAAATTGGAAATGAAATAAATCAATGAAACGTTAAATATTATATATATACAAATTTTCTCTTTTGTTGTGTGTAGAGTTGTGATCGATCTCCGGTAAGCATCTGTAATTTTCCGATGCTATATATCTGTTTAATTTAAGAAATTAAATATAACTTGCTTTTAAGTGGCAGTTCTCCGAATTATTTATCAAAGGTGTGCGAAACCATTACCGAAACAAGAAATAAAGTCTCAAAAATCTGGGTAGAAAATTTTATTGATTAACATTAATAAAATGATTAATTAAATTATTTATCAATTTATTGCTGTCTAAGTAAATATATTGAAAATGAATGAGGTTTAAATATTTCGGCTTAACTTCTGTCACAGTTTTCTACTTACGCATAAAAGTACCGAATAGCTGGCAACATTTCAAATGAATATTATATAAGATCGAAATTGCCTATAGTATGGCAGATTTCATACTAAAATATTCAAACCCCTTTGAATACTTTACCAGCTAAGACGTAAGGCTGCAATTGCATCCTAATAATGCTTTAAAGGGTTTTACTTTTTTCTTTGCTTCTATAGTTATTCTATATACCTATCTATCTATTTATGATTTTTTTTCCTCACGAGTCACTTCTGTTGTTAATATATCTCAAACTAAATTGGCAGTTAATTCTGTCAATTAATATATACGTATATGATTTCTGTACAACAGAGTGGCCATCATCGTTATACCTATTCAATTATATTTTTTTTTCATGTATCTTTGAAGTGTTTCCTTTTATCACAATTTATTTAGCTTATTAATATTATATAAGTTTGATGTTTCCATTTTTACTTTAGTAACAGGGAAAGAAAATTGCCCGTTTTCCTAATTATTCATCATAATCGTCTGTAAATTATTGCTGAGTATTTGTGGTTCAATTATAATGTGTACAAAAAATATGTATGTAAGAAATATTTATGCTATTTTTTCGCGTTTAACCGGTTTCCTGTGGCGTGCTCGTTCGAGTGACCAATAGCTAGTCGCGCTAGCTATCAAGTCTTGTGATTGGTCGACCACTCGAACCTTGAACTCCGCTAAGGGAACAGTACGGATGCCGCGGTATTGTATTTGCTTTAGTATTTCTGTGTAATGTGTACAAATTACATTTAGCTAAAAAACATTTATTGATTTTTAAGAATTCTAATCGATTTCACTATATTAGTTAATATTATCATAATGATATCTGGTACTGGGGCTTTGTAGCTTATTCAGGCGTATTGCGTCTTAGGTTAAGGGTGTATGTATTATGACTATGTTCTTAAATCACTGGGACTTAGTGGGGTGGTACTTAGCCCCTGAATCTTAGTTATTACTTATTATTTTGGTCTGGTGGGAGGCTTCGGCCGTGGCTAGTTACCACCCTACCGACAAAGACGTGTCGCCAAACGATTTAGCATTCCGGCACAATGTCGTGTAGAAACCAATTAGGAGTATGAGTTTACCGTACCCCTAACAGGTTAGCCCGCTACTATCTTAGACCGCATCATCACGTGCTATTAGGTGAGATGCAGTCGAGGGCTAACTTGTGGTGAATACAAAAAAAAATATTACAACATCCTTTTGTGAGATATCATATAATATTGACACCTGTTTATATGCAAAGACTGTATAGACATTATAAAATTGAATATGGTTAGTAAAACGGGAAATCCATATTGAAAGTTATTTTTAATATTTTAAAACACTCAATAGATAAAGTAATGTTTATATTAAAAAAAACAGACTTTTTTTAAGTACCTAGTATTTAAGATAGCTAAGATATATAATTATGTTTTGGCATATAAAGAATACATAATTTATAAATTACTAGTTACAGATTTGCCTGGTTACTGTTATTTAAGCTTTATTAGCTCAAATAATTCATTGGGTTCTTTCTTCTCCTTTATACCAATTACAATTTTTAGTGTTAGTTTACCTTAAGGTTATTATGTTACAATATGTTAGAGTTATACAATTGCTTTTTCCTGATAATAGTAATGTTAGTTATGTTGTGCAGACTTAGATTATGTATGCTATTAAACTTGGTAACAGAGTAGGTGCGAAACATTAAGCTACTTAGTTAATATTGTAGATGTAATTATTTAAAAAATTATTAATTGTTGGGCTTGTGTATATGGTTAAGCAAAATTTTTAATTCTTGATCAATTAACATTCCTTATTTCAGAAAATATAGTAAATAACATGTATTTACTTAAATTATTAACTTAACTATTATTGTGAAAATTTTCTAAAATGATTGTTTTGTGACGTGTGACATGTATTGTAATAGATTTTTGAATTCACAAAAGATTTTCATTTTGAATGGTGCTGATGTCTTTAAGCACTTTATTTATTACACACGAAGGAAGCAACATAGTGTACCAATGCTACTTTGCTTTTTAGTGGACAAGATGCAATCATATGCCACCAACACCATTCTAAAGCAAAAAGATAGCAATATAAACTTCTACTGAAATGTGAAACTATAATAAAGGCCCTTGTGCCAATCCGTAAATTCTTAAACACCCTTCTTCACTTCAGTGATCATCATAAGAAAACTATCGCAATTTGTAATAATGGCACACTATAATATTTCCCTCGTTGGTTTAGTGTTAAGCTTGTTTGACAACAGATAAGGTGTTTTGTGTCAAAACACTTTTGATACAACCCAGAGTTAGAAAGTAGACAGTGGTCCAACCCAGTTGTCCGGAAAACATGTTGCCGTTGATACAGGTGAGTAATGTATAATACAAATGCTAGAATTCTCCTTGAGGATCTCTTTATATGCAGCTGAGATGTGGACCCTCAGAATACCTGACTGAAGAAAAATCAACGCTTTGGAGATGTGGAGCTGCAGACAGCTTTTAAGAATAAGATTCACATCCCATCGGACAAGTCTCTTTACTTAAGCAGTTTAAAATAGAGACTTATCGTTAGTCCAATTAAGAATTTTAAAGTTCTTTGGCAACACGTCAAGGAGGAAAGCTACTAACAAAAATCTAGTGGTTCAAGTAGCGTCTACGCCACGTTTATGTACAATTTTTATCAAACAGTTGTATTATAAAAAAATCTATAACTCGCTGACAAACTAAAGATCGGTACAACATAATTTGAATAGCTTACTGGCGGCAAACGTGTAAATGCGCTACTGATTTAACTTCATAAGCAAGAATACCATACATTTAGCCAATAAATTCAATTGCGATGATCGCAACTAAGATCTTAATTTTCGCAATCTACTCTAACGTCTATCGTCCCCAAACAAACACAATTGAATACGATCATTGATTTAATGTTACTGCTGGTGCTGGATTCGACAATATTTCACAACATTTATTCATAACGATACAAAATATTGTGTAATGTTATCTTTATATACCTACTATGGTATCTCAGTCCATACTCCATACACAGCTATAGGGTCCAGACCAGTACATAGTTAATTGACAGTTTCTCGCTTCACGCAGTGGTATTTTCATAGCATTTCTAATGTGGTAATTTACTCGCTACTAACAAGAAGTCTATTCCACCATCAACGATTGCATTGGTTTCAAATACAACTAAAGTAAATTCAAGTGCTTTTCATAAGTTTCACAACTTTCAGTAATCAAAACAATTTGCACTATGGAAGTAAGTATATCACGGCCTTGGAATTGACCTTATTGTATATTATCTATGGAACTGATTATAATTACTGGTACTGGGCACTTTTGTAAAAACTCTGTGGTAATACGAAATATTAAGCGCGAAATTCAAATTATTTTTCCTCTAACTTTAAATTATTATTAATAATGTTGGTTTTAGGACAACAGTGTCGGTTCTGTCGGTAGCGGAGTTGTTGAAATGACTGTAAATAATCTTACCACGGTGCTAGGTAAGCTTCAGCCTATTTAGTAAAAATAATTAATTTATCTACTGTAGATATTTAGTATAGCAGAATATATATTATACTTAGAAGTAATTATTTACTTCTAAATGATTATTTGGTTACCGAATATTTTTTTTTAGCCTCGAATGATGTTGTCTTGGTTACTTTTTACGCTGCGTGGTGTAGATTCAGTAGTATGCTGATGCCAATACTTGATGCTACTGCAGAAGAAATAACAAAAGTCGGATTCAAGCATGGTAAAGTGACTATAGCAAAAGTTGACTGTGACAAGGAAGAGGCTCTCCGGGCTAGATTTAAAATAATTCAATATCCTTCACTTAAAATATTCAGATACGGTTTCCCAGCAAAAAGTTATTATAGAGGTAAGGCTTTTTTTTTTGTTTGTAAAACTTAATCGTTAATTCAGGTGCAGATTCCTTTTAGGATTACTAAATAGTATTAAATAAATTACTTTTCTATGCGGTGTTCAATACCAGTGTATTCATTTAGTTTATTCATAAATTCAATATATTAAAGAATGCCTAACGAGACCCTCTGCAGCTTTCACATTCTGTCTATCAGTTCGTCTGTGTCCTATAGATCGTAAAATTTTTTAAACCTTAACCTAATGCATTTTTTTTAGATCTTTCTTTTCAACGCGGACCAGAATTGCACTTGCACAATTTTTTATACATTGGGCCTCATTCGCTACCTAGTCCGCGCTACATCCTACAATAATTTACCAATTTATTACAGGCCAGCGCAATGCAGAAGCAATTCTGGATTTCATCAAGATGCAGTACTGTGATCCTATTGTTGAATTTAAACATTTGGACGAGCTTCACGATCTCAATGAAGGCAAAGGACACGTTATAGCCTCTTTGGACAGTAGAGCTCAGGCTGAATATGATGTCCTACGTAAAGTAGCAACTGGCCTACAAGATGAGTGCGAATTCCATGTGGGATTTAGTGATACGGCACAGCAAATACGTCAACCAGAGGGTATGTTAGTTAACAAAATATAAAGAACTCACGCAAGAAGAAGGTGCCCATTATACTATATACCATTAAAGACCAATCTCTGAAATACAGCAAATCGACAGATCTTCGAGCATTGCTGTCGATTTCTTGTGTTGTTCCCTGTAGATATCGTACCTAATAAACTAAATAAAGAGTTATTAAGTCTATTAAGACATTTTTGTAAACAGAATGGTCACCTACTACCTCCCAGATTAGTTATATTTCACTTTCATATCAATTATATTATTTTATTCTTTTTACCTTCAATATAATATAAATACGAGTTATGCCAATAATATGAGACAGTGGATGTTTCCGTTTTCCTAAAATATATTCTACGGAACATACTTGGTAGCTACCAGAAGGCAGAAGATTGTGCTGTGAAATAAGCTCGACCTCTACTACTCCCTTGAACGCCTCACGTAAATAATGTACGTCCCCTTACTTCCAAATATACCTATGTTTAATCTTATATAAAATAAGTAGTTGTACTAATATTTTGTAGTTATTATTACAGGGCAGCCGACTATAGTATTTAGAACAAACCAAAGGGTCTTAACTGAACCCGATGAGCCATACCAAGGATCATTACTTGATTTCGACGCGATCTGTACATGGGTTCAGAACAAAAGCTTTCCGCTGATTCGTGAAATTACAAATGACAAAGCAGAACAACTGATCGTTGAAGAATTTTCATTTCTTATGTTATTACGTATGCGGGAGGACACAGAAAGTGTCAAAAAGTTCATTGAAGTCATCAGACAAGAATTTAGGTCTCGAGAAAGTACGTTTCGAATCTTTATTTTAAATTTAGGAACAAGCATACCTACTCAGGAGCTGTGTAAGATGGGGCTTCAAAAATCAGTTTTGTATCTTCATAACTACGTACGCTAGTGGTTCCTTAGAGTAAAACACAGTTGGCACTGATATAGACAAAGCTTATGTTAAGGTGCTTGTACGATATTTTTCATATGAAATACATGAAAGGGATAGATTTATTTGCTGTTTGTCAATGTGTCAATTTTTTTAATATCTAAAGGATTTGATTAATTTTTTAAAATGGTATAAAGACTATTTCATTGCTGCGTATATGAATACGTTTAATTAGATGAATTTTTAATAAGATTAAATATTTCCTTTACAGATCACGTAGCGTTCTTCACGGCGGATGGCTCACAGTTTGAGAATATGATGCATAATCTCAGGCTCTCAGTATCAGATTTGCCTATAATTATTGTTGCCTTCTACAGGACCTTGTACCTTTTCCCAGACTACAATGACATAAACATTCCTGGAACACTGAAGCAGTTTATCCAAGACGTTTTTACAGGGGAGTTACCTATGCATAGAGGTTTTCGATACAAATCTACTGCAATTGATAAAACGAAGCAAGTTAATTCAACGAACAACGGGGCTGACACAGATGATGCTGAAGATAATTTCAACTTATTTGATTGATTATTGTGATGGTCATGCTAAAGCGGTTATGAATAAAATGTGAACAAAATAATTTTTTTATTATGTTGCCGTCATAGTAAACCAATAATCTTAACTGTGTTATATTAGGTACATGTATTTAATTTCTAGGAATAAAAAAGTATGGATGTCTGAATCTTTGCATTTTTACTTTATTTACTTTATTTATTAAGAATGTAATAAATATAAAGTAAATTAGCTATGAAGTAATTATATTGCGATTTGGTTTCTTCTTTGTTATTATTATAGACCATTTCAACGAATAGTTCTTATGGCGTTATGTTGGCTCCCCTGATTGTCAGTCATTGGTACGCTCCCGCAGATTTTGTTTAATTTCGATTGATTTTTGACTGAAATCATGCCTAAAACTTTGAAAAGTGGTGAAAAGTGAAGGTGTTAAAGGCGAAGAAATTCTGTGAAAGTGAAAAACGCAATAATGCCCCACTAATTCCTTTACGATGTGTTCAGGCTCGTGTTGCCGCCATTACAGGTTAGTCAAATAGGGTTACAAGTAAAAGATAATATTTTCCACACTTAAGGTTATCTAAACAGGTCTGCCCAAATTTGGTTTTTCGCAATTTGTAAATTAATACGACAAAGTAGGCTTATGGCGTTCCAATTGCGCCAGTGGCAGTATTATCTTCACAGGTTTTCATAAAAATCTTTACTAATATCATACATAATTTCTAAAATTGCTTAAAAAGCTCACATAAGTTTATTTTATCATATTAGTATACAAATTCCGAAAAATCAAATAAAATTGGAATTGAGCGGGCAGACCCGTATAGTTATCCTTAGTCTTTTTTTTTTTTTTTAGAAAAACGGTAGTTTGTAAGACCTAAGCAAGCATGTGTACTGCGTCCATTATTGGTTCATATATAATTGACAATAAACAAATAAACAGAAATATTTATTTTAGGTGTATCCGAAAGAACCGTGTCTATCACCAAAGAAGGTAAGGTCGCAGCCAGCACGTCAACTATGGTTTCAACACCACGCAAAAGCGGTCCCCGGCCTAAAAGAATCAAAATGGATGACTTCGAACGGTGTGCTTTGTGGCATAAAATACATGAATTTTATTCCGTAAAAAAGGAATTGCCTACTCTAACAAAGATATTGCACGAAATGCGAAGCGAGATAGATTTCAAAGGCAGTCGTACCACTTTGTGGAGAATAATGAAAGAAATGGGGTTTTATTTTAAAAAATGTAGATCAAAAAGGAAAGTCTTAATGGAGAGATATGATATTGTAGCCTGGCGTTATCGATACCTGGAAGAATTGCGAAATAATCGGCTCGGAAACCAGCGCCCAGTTGTATATTTGGACGAGACATATATACACGCAACATATTGCGCCGGAAAATGTTGGCAAAGTGAACAAGAAAAAGGTTTATTATCATCAAACTCCAAAGGGCCACGTTGGATTATCGTCCACGCGGGTGGTGCTATGGGTTTCATACCCAATGCTCAACTGATTTTCAGATCTCAGTCACAAGCGGCCGATTATCACGACGATATGAATAAAACGAATTTTAATAAGTGGCTTAGTGATAAGCTTTTTCCGAATCTGCCACCCCAATCAATTGTGGTGATGGATAACGCTTCCTACCACACTGTACAGCTTAACAAAGCACCAACAATGTCGAGCAGTAAGGCAGAAATGCAAAACTGGATAACAAGAAATGGTCTTTCTTACTTGCCAACTATGGTAAAAGCCCAGCTATTTCAAATAATAAAAGAGCATAAACAGCCGCCCGTTTATGAAGCTGACATAATGTTGGAAGCGCATGGGCATAAAGTGGTAAGGCTTCCACCTTACCACTGCGATTTAAATCCTATAGAGCTGATATGGAGTGTCTTAAAAAGACGAATTGCCGAAAAAAACTTAGGCCAAGAAGCAAATAAAATCGTCCAAATTACAGAAGAAGCCTTTGCAACGATCACCGAAGAAGAATGGATCAAAGAATGTAAGCACGTGAAGAAAGTGGAAGAAAAATATTATGACGATGACCCAGTTATTGATAGTGAGATGGACAGGTTCATAATTGAAGTAGGAGACGATAGCGACACTTCTGATGACGATGATGATAATATGGAAGATGAAGATGACGATGATCTCTCGGGTATAAGTCTGTTGGATGAGCATTTTTTGTCTGATCATAATTATAATAAAAAATATTAAATAATTTATGATTTTTATTACTATCCTGATTTTTAAAAAGATAAACGAATCATCATAAAGCAACTTTAACAGATTTTTATCGTGGTAGTAAAGTAGCGGGGCGTAAAAGTTGTTTCATTATAATGAGTGAATGAATTTCACTTTCACAATATAACGTAAACATTAGAAAACAATCGAATCATTTGTAAATATTAATAAGAATATTTAAATAAATCAACCTTACTTTGAGGTAGATTATTAGAGGTAATGTGGCAACACTAGAAAACATTGCTGCCAACATAACGCCATAGGAACTAATCGTTGAAACGGTCTATACTACGCAAATACAAATACAAATTTGTACGCTAATTGTTGTACGTTACAGTATCATCGCAGTATACAGGGATACAAAAGTCTGACGACTTTAGTAAAAAATCCCTTCCATATAGTCTCTAATTTTTTTAAATCAATGTATGGCTCTATCTATACTGCGATAACGTATCGTGTTCGTCACGGAAATGTCTAATGATAGAAATATGACGGAAATATAATCTGTCAAGAAATTAATGAAAAAAGAGGACGCCACCATCGTAGACATGGCATCAATACCAACGAAATGGTCAAAACTTTTTTCCATCTTCCATATTTAATCAACTTTGCAACATTTTCACCAAACATTTTTCTTATGAGCTTTTAAAAGCTTTTCTGTTCATTTTACTCTTTAGTGGTCTAATGGTAACCTCGGTAAAGTCTTAAAATATTTAAAACAGAATAACCACAGAGCTACGACGTGAGTTGTGACAGATGTAGTAGCAAAAACGTAGGAAAGAGAATACTCTTTGGTAGTAACCTTCGTCCGAGAACTATAATAATCTCTGCATGACAGCAAAGGTATAATAGTTAAGTGTTGCAAGTACAAAGCAAGTCCAAGATAAAATTGTAAATCGCCAAAGATTATTTTTAAGAGTTGATTGACAGACTATTATTGTTATTTGACAATGATGCTACGTTCTGAAACTATTAAACAAAAAAAAATATTTATCATACCTATGAGAACACTCGGTTTATGGAATCATTACAATTCCATAAAACGCGGTGCACTAGTATGTTTAATTTCGCCTAATATTTCACAATTATTTTGTTGCGCAATAGAAAATATGGCGTAATTCACAATATACCTACAGTCGATAAAAAGCACCGTACCCAGTGGCTTACATTTAGTGACTAACTGACTAGTGTTGATCGGTTGGTGCTTCATAGTTCACGCACATTTAGTAAAAGTAGAAGCATCTCCTTGGATTATTATTGTTCTCTGTGAGGAGAAGCATTATGGAAGTAAGTACGTTTGAGTTCCGAATTTGTCCGGAGGCATTTACCGACGCGCGAAATTTAAACACATTTCTTTATTTAATAGAAAGCGAACGTTGAAAATAATGGTATAATTAGCCGTATTCCTGAATTTTGGGTTAAAAAGCTAAGGTGAAATTTGTTAACATTTAGGGAAGCATGAAATATAATACTATTATAGCTATTTAAACATCTTAAGTAAAGTAAAAGATACAACAAAGCTATCCTAACTTGGTCCCCTATCTAAAGTTAAAATTGCTTGTTATCCGAAACAAAACAGTTTGCTTGTTTTCTTATACGTGACCTTGGAATCGCATGAGTTTGCCTAAATAATGTACCTACCTAGCTACCATTGATCCGAGATCACGTCACGCATGTTTATTTACTTTATTTTGTCTCAACACGGGTGGCGTGGCGGGTTCAGTAGGTCTGCTTTGAACTAATGCTTACAATATTTATTTATTTTCAGAGCATCCAGAATTCTTTAGATCCCTCAGATAGCGGAGTGGTTCGAATTACTGAGAGCAATGTTGATTCGGTGATAGGTAAGTGATTATATTAAAAATTTAGAAATCCTGACCGGATATTATAAACCTAGCTAATTTTCGAATTCAAATTCTTTAAATTATTCATAATAAAACTATTTTAATAAAAAATAATTGTATATAGAAACAATTCAAGTACCTACCTTATGTAGATTATATCCTTAAAATAAAACAATAAGAGCATTATTATTTAAATGCAATTTAAATAATAATTCAGTAAAAGTTATAGTACAAATCAGTCTCGTTTTTTTTTCGGAGTGTCTATTAGCTGTACTAACCCTATTGGTTGCCACAGCGTAACCGGGCTGTTTGGCGAGCTTCGGAAAGAAGCTCTGCCAGAAGAAATGTTGAGCCCTAGTTGGGGTGTCAGATTGAAATCAGTCTGGGTTCATACGTCTAATTAAAGGAACTACGCCACGCCACGATCGCGATTTTCGTTCGGTCAGTAGTTAAGGCATTTGGTCTTTTCGCTATCTGCCGGTACAAGCATGGAGATAAGGAATTTCGTTATCATCTCTATTATATGATACGAGTACGAGTACTCGTATGTAGTAATCGTCAAAGTCGTCACAAAACTGAAGTCTCTCCGATTAGGAACAGGCCTGCGTCCGGAAGTGGAAAACAATAGGATGATGAAGTCTAGGAATACGACCTAATAATTCTCTCTATGTTTTTTCAGCGGGCAGCGAATTGGTGTTAATGTTTTTCTGTCCTGATTGGCATAATTACAGTAAACGACTTTTTTCTATAATTCGTAACACTGCGAAAGAAATTAAGAAAGCCGGTCTCGGACCTGATAAAGTTGTGATAGCTCAAGTGGACGGTTCAAACCAATACGACATAAGAACGAGATTTGGGGCTTGCCAATCTATAGATATAAAACTTGTACGAAATGGTTTAGTTCCAAAAAATAGTTTAAAATGTGAGAACCGTTATTAGTGGTAATTTTTAAAATAAGTTTTGTGGCTTCAGTCAGTGGTTTTTTTTATTCCCGCTGAAATGCTATTACGCATCCCCTCCGGAAGCGACGCAGGCAAGACTGCGCCGCTTCCGGACGGGGTATGTGGGTCTCCCCGGCGTCCAGAATGGCGACCAGAATACCCACTAAAACCCAGCGATGCTCCTTCGAACACTTGTGCAATCGATTGTAACCCAGCCAGTCAGTCAGTGGCTTATACTTTATACCTACGTTAAAAAAAAACGTTTACGGTTGGATTTCCCCGTCAAGTGAACAACTTAACAAGCATGGCGGCCAGTGCTTATATATATAACATAATAAGTTCAGCGAAGTGATACTATGATATATGATTAGGTTATTTAAATAATTTGATTAAAAAAGGAATTATAAAATTAAGCATAATTTGAGGAATAGTTCTGAATAGTGACTGAATTTTTTTTATACAAGTGGGATGAGTAAACGGATTATTTCATCCGTTCTGCATCTGACACAACTGAATACGATCGATATAATAAGAAGTTTATCGAAATATTTTCCGTAATAAAGATTTCATTTACAGGCAATCATACAGTACAAGACTTTATGGAGTTAATCAATGAACAATTATCTGATCCTATAATTATATTCAATCATTTGAATGAGCTTCAAGATCTGAGTGAGGATAAGGGACATATAATTGCCTACTTGGATAGTAAAGACCAGCCAGAATATGATGTCCTTCGTAAAGTGGCAACTAGTCTTAAAGATAGCAACAAATTTTACGTTAAGTTTCGTGATTCACTGCAGGATACGTTAACAGGTAATCATCATCATCATCATGATCAACACATTGCCGGCTCACGACAGAGCACGGGTCTTCTCTCAATATGAGAAGGGTTGGACCATGAACCACCACGCTGGCCACGTGCGGATTGGCTGACTTCACACGCCTTTCAGAACATTATGGAGAACTTTCAGGCTTGCAGGTCTCCCCACGATGTTTTTCTTCACCGTTGAACAAATGATATTTTAATTGCTTAACTTCGAAAAGTTAGAGTCGAACCCCAGACCTCTGATTAGGAGGCGGATGCCCTAACCACTAGGCCATCACAGCTTCCGGTTAAGCAAGGAAGTTAAGCAACGTGGTCAGTAGTTGGATGAGTGAACGTCTGGGAACACCGCGTATACCTACTGGCTTGCCAACGTCCATACCACGTTGAACACACCGGTTCTCGGTAAAAAACGTGTCCTTTAAATTCGCAGCATGAAATTATAATATGATAATATTTATTACAGGTCAACTCCGTGTTGTTTTTAGATCAACCGGAGGAATAATAGTTGAACTTGATGATGAGTACCAAGGATCGTTGCTTAGCGTTAGTGATATATGTACTTGGGTCCAGCAAAGAACATTCCCTCATCTGCGGGAAATTACATGTGAGCTTGAAGAATACTTGAAGGAAAATCAATTGTACTTCATTACATTGATACACCTGCCGACTGACACAGAAAGTATTAAAAAGTACAAAGAGGCCATCAGAAGAGAATTGGATACTGAAAAAAGTAATCTATGAGTGGTTTTTTGATTAATTGATAGACAAACCTTAGTAAACAATGAGTCCCGTCTTGTAGGAGGCGTGATGCTAGTCACCACCTTGCCGACAAAGATGTGTCGACAAGCGATTTAGCGTTCCAGCAAGATGTCGTGTAGAAACCAATAAGGAGTAGGTATGGGTTTACATTATCCCTAACAGGTTAGCCCGCTACCATCTTAGACTGCATCGTCACTTACCATCAGGTGAGATTGCCGTCAAGGGTTAACTTGTAGTTTATAAAAAAAAATGTAATGAGGTAGGTATGGTAAACCCATACTCCTAATTGGTTTCTACGCGACATCGTACCGAAACGCAAAATTGCTTTGCGACACGTCTGTGTCGGTAGGGTGGTAACTAGCCACGGCCGAAGCCTCCCACCAGACCAGGATCGAGCCAGGAATCGAACCCAGGGCCTCCAACTTTATAATGCGACAGCGAGCGCTGCGCCAAGGAGGTCGTCAATTATGGGTATTTTGAGTGTTTTTTTTAATTTCTCGAGGTTAAAGAGGTTTAATGTAACTTTTCAAGGGATAATTTAGCGTTAATATGTACCAAGATGAAGTCACGGGTAGCTGTTAGTTATTAATATATTCATCGATTAAAAGCTAGGATAAAGACAACATTCTAATTTCCTTGCAGGACTAACCTACATGATTGCTGATGGCACACGATTCCAGGATTTGTTGCTTAGTCTTGGCAAAACAAAATGTGACCTGCCATTAATAGTTGCCGTTGCTGATTATCGACAAATAGCGGAATTTGATTTCAATGTAATTATGGAGCCGGGAAAACTCAAGGATCTCGCCAAAGAGTTTTATTGGCAGGTGTTCTTACAAGGGAAGCATTTGAGTCGACTAACGTCATTTGAAAATAATGATTACCACATTTCTTGTTTATATGAATGATTAAAGATTTTAAAAGATTCTGAAACATCAGCACACGTAAATTAACAGAGTTGGTAAAGGTGTGATTATATACTTTTAAAACCTAAATAAAGGTATGAACAAAGATCTGGAAGTGATACGAAATACTCTTTGTTACTTTACTTTTTACAAAAATATATTTTTATTTATTTATACAACTTTATCGCATATAGAAAAAAAGAAAGGAAAAAAAAATACATAATATGAAAGGCGACCTTATCACTAAAAGCTATCTCTTCCAGGCCACCTTTTTGAAAGAAGCCATCAGAAATAAAAGGCGGGAAATCGTAACACTCATATATACATATTAATAATATGATATATATACTATTAAAAATATTATAAATAAATAATATCTATAATATATAAATACTAATATAAAACTATATCATGCTTCTTAACACGGGTTTTAAAAACATCTAATGATTGATTTTTATTTTAGTATTCCTAAATAAAACCATTATTATTTATTACTTTTACTTTCTAGCTATGTCTAGCTGTAGCTCGCAGACACTGTGATAGTAATTTATAGGAGATCAATAATTACTAATATATACTTTTGTATAAATGCATACCCGTGTAAAAATTTTGCAAACTAACCGAAGTATCAATGGTTCCATACAAAAATACGCTATTATATACTAAAAATAAGCTATGTATTTATATTATAAATAACTATTATTGCAACGCCATCTTATTAAGTTTTGAGGTACCATTACGTAGGCTTACATTTAATAGCATTGTGCTATGCAAGTACCTGAGCGACCTACAAGATGGCGTTTTAGGAAAGTCAGCCTACAGAATAAAAAAAAACTGTCCCGAATATAAACTTCATTAAAATATAAAGTTCGTTATAAACTTGACATTGACTAATATGTGTAAAGCCATAAAACGAGAAAAAAAAGTTCGTTTAATATACTATTCGTATAATATTATTATATTATTGATATTTCTCGTAAATATATTAAAAATTGCTAAAAACGTAACAAGATGGCGTTACGATTTATGCTTTAAAATTATGCTACTTTTATTATAAATTCGTAATCGATATTTCCGGCATTTTTGTAATAATTACTCTTTACGTGTGTTTAGACCAAATTATTTTTGTCAATTATTGTTTGTTGTTGCAAAAGTTATGTAAAATAATATTATTTGCGACATTTGCCAGAGCACAGTATCTTTTCTGTAGTTTTTTTTTAAATATTTATATGTAATTATAAATTTTATTTTTCACGGCTTTTATACAATAAAATGCCTGACATATGACAATCCTATCGTAGCTATAAACTGATATCTCGGCAATAATTTTTTACTTCTGTCTTTGTATTTATATAGCTGCTTCGTATAAAATAGGAACTATTAGTAGATAAGTAGTACTATCTAAGTATTTTTCACACTTGTGATATAAAAATGAAATAGAATTTTTGTCTAAACAGAGTTTGGTTCGTTTATAATATCTAATATTTAAAAAGTCTATGTCGTGTTGTCTATGACAAGACAAGATGCTATGTTAGTAAAAAAAAATATTTTTATACTTTTGAAACAAAGATTATATATATTTTTTTTAATAAGCGTTTTTTTATGTTTTTCGTCTTGTACTATTGCTAAAACTCTACTGTGGGTCCATCTATCTGTATTCCCTAAACCGAGTTTCATGCTCGGCTTAAGTCTCAAAGTAGGTTGAGGCTGGCGTGGGCTGCTTGGCGCTCACAGAGGCCGGGTCTAAGGGAGCCGTGGACAAGCCGCTTGTTGAACGCCCTCCTCCTATTTCCCCTAGCAGTGAAACGCCTGCTAGAGTTTCTTAATGCACCTTGCCAGAGACAGGAATGGCAGGGCCGCCGCAGAGAGGCTTTCCATAAAGGATTGCCAGATACAGACCACGCCGTGCGAGCGTGATGGTCTTCTAGACTGTTCGCCCCGATGTTGCCCGGCTCTGGCGACCGAAAAGTGGTGGATTTGTAGTCGCTATTTCGAATAGAATATAAAATGGCTGACGAGTAGATTAGCAAATGACTAGTATTATAATATATTAGTATTACACGACTTTCAAGGCGAATAAAATCGCGCGCAACAGCTAAACAAAAACTTGACCCCACTGTGGCTTAAAAATTACGTTTGAAAAATGACAGCTATGACAGCATATTGGGCCGCAAAAAGTCTTATGTATTTGCCAGTAGTGTGGTAACTAGCCGCTGCCGAAGCCACCACCAAACCAGTTTCGAAGCTAGACACGCCAACATACTAATACGCGCCACGGAGGTCGTATATCATAAAGATAGAAAAGATACGTTTATTCCTCATAGAAGTATCGTCCACTGTCTTAGCTCCGGACCACTAGCAATATAGACTCATATCCCTAATCTGTTCGGAACGGCTTGTTGTGTAAAACAAACTGTTCGAGTTGATTTTTTCTGCAGTTTTTTCTTGCACGGGCCAGTTTCGGCTGTCACTTTGCAGAAAGAAGTGCCCTTTCGACGTTGCCGCCACGCCACGGGGTGCCAGCGGTCCGCAGAATTTCTTTGCCCACATTTCATTTTTTGCATAATAATTCTTGAACGTTAAACTTTATGCGCCCTTTATTATGTGATGGAACACGTGAATCTACTAATAATAATATTGAATTCAGTGTCTGTTCATTCCCCGTTAGTAATTTAACTATTAACTAACTACTAAGTAAATTTAAACAATTAAAATATCACTTGCTTCAACGGTGAAGGAAAACATCGTTAGGAAACCTCCACGCCTGTGAGTTCTCCATAATGTTCTGTGTGAAGTCTGCCAATCCGCACATGGCCTGCGTGGTGGACTATGGCCAAACCCATCTCATATTGAGAGGAGACCCGTGTTCTGTGGTGAGCCGGTAATGGGTTGATCATGATGAAGTAGGAACTTATGTGTGTTGTTAAGCACATTTTGACATTTTAACAAGAAAATGTTATTTTAAAATGTTCCTCAATCATTCGTCAAGCGAGCGATTTAAGAGCTAATACTCTCCATGCTGTTCTATTATATTTATGAATTAGATAATTAGAGGGAAGGTATCCAATCCAGAAATATTGGCCTAGGTGAGTTTTTGTGCTCCATAGAGGTAGGTGGAGACGCCGTCCATCGTTGCTAGCGGTACCGTTTGCTCACCAACTTGCTCAAGAAGGCACCGCTTACGCGTACCCTCCGCACCCTTAATCACGTAGCCCTAAAGAAAGATTTTTTTGTTGCTCTTTGAGTGAATTTACAAGGAGAGCAGTGTGGACTGTTTTTGTACCTATGTGTAGATGTAAAATAGTTTAACTAGATATAAGTATTAGTATAACTTTACTATTGAATTGCAAAATTTTGAGTTTTGACGACCTCAATGCATGTTGCATTAAAAAGTTGCAGGTCCTGGGTTCGATTTCCGGCTTGAGTGTGGTCTGGTCGGGGGCTACGGCCGTGGCTAGTTATCACCCTAACGACAAAGACGTGTCGCCAAAGCGATGCCGACAAGGACTGACTTGTGGTGTATAAAAAATGTTCTGTAACGATAGTGCAAGTTGGGGTAAAATAAATAAATAAAATATAAAAAATATATCAGCGGGCTTTAACAATTATTAAAAATGTTCAATTCACAGAGATTAGTATATTATTTAGTACTGTATTAATTGGCTAGTAGGTGCCTAATTACAAAATTCGCGTATTTAGCTCTAGTATAGAGAGTGCTAGGTTTTTAACTGACGCAACTGTGGGTTAAAAATTGCGTGTGAAAAATGACAGCTGTTGATAGGACTGCAAAAAGTCTTCATATTTTATTATTTTATTGGAATACCCATTTTTTATCTATTACACACAGATACACAATGGAAACGTCAGTTTTGTAAAGAGAACACGGAACATCGCTTGGTGTGAACCTGTGCATTGTGAAGGAACAGGTACTTAGAGAGATCTTGTTACACTACGACAATGACGCACGAATCTTCACTCCTTTGAGGATTAGGCGAAGTTGAGCGGAATTCCGATCAGATAACGCTGGCGTCCGTTTCGATACAATTGCAATATAAAACTTATTCGTAATCGAATCGCTGCAACATTTGAGATTTTAACTTCTTCATTGTAATGCACCGTAGCTATTCTAAATTCTTTATGTTTAGGTTTAGTTAAAAAATTGCACATGTTACTGGAGGTTTTACTGGAGGTACACTAGTTTGCTCATTTCGGTGTTTACGAGGTACCTAGGTTCATTTTAAAACGATGGAAAATTTCATTTTCCATTAGAAATTTTATGCTTAAGTCTCTACCCTAAATATTATGTCCTTTCAGGCAGCAAATTATTATATTTATATGCAAATATTATATAAAACGCACGTTTTCTGTGTAAACAAATCGCAATTCTGTTTAATCCCTCTATACTTAAGCGGCTGAATGGATTTTAATATGTTTATCATTATATTTCAACCTTGCATTGCATTAGTAAGTAATTAATTTTTCAACTCTTATAATGCAGTTTTGTTATTATATATACACGTATATTGGCTCAAGCAAATTACTTAGAAGTATCTTATTTTTAAACTACTATTTGTGAACGTTGTGAAACCTGAAAAAGTTAAATTTTTACATTAGCTCACAACCTTAAAAAATAATTATAAAATAATATATTATCTCTTGATTTTCCGTAATACATAAAGAAATTAATAAATATTTGTTTTTTTTTATCCACTACAAGTTAGCCCTTGACGGCAATTTCACCTGGTGTAAGTGATGATGCAGTCTAAGATGGTAGCAGGCTAACCTGTTAGGGGTATGGTAAACCCATACTCCTTAAATTGGTTTGTACGTGACATCGTGCCGGAACGCTCAATCGCTTGGCGACACAACTTTGTCGGTAGGGTGGTAACTAGCCTGGTATCAAACCTAGGACCTCCAACTTTATAATGCGTCAAGCGCACGCGTTACGCCACGGGGCTCGTCACAGATTCCAAATCTTCTATTCTTTATTTAATGTCGGAATTCGCAATTGAAACATTCGTAGGGAGACAGGAATTTTGCCTTCCGGTTATAATAGTTAAAAAAAATAAGCAGTCTTTCCCATCAATGTATTTGATCATCATATCAAAATGCACATCTACGTACCGAGCGTTCTCGTCGTCGATCAAAGGGCTGCCGTGGGTGCTATAATGGGTGCAACCCGACACCGCCTGCCGGCCCGGCGGTACCTTGTGCAACTCGCCACAATGCTTGTACGCTCATTGTAGGTCCGCCAAAAGACAGGAAGTGAAGGACAACGCACGATACAACCAATTACCCGCCCCCGATATACGAAACCTGTAATTAGTGTAAAATATCTGAGATTGAACGGAAGCGTTTCGCCGCATTTATTGCTTTGACCAACTTAGAATCTGTGGTGGATTTCACTTTTACCTTTACGGTAGAAGAAAACATTTAGAGAAGTGTTTGATAGATAAGGAATGGAGAGTTAGGAAATTTGTATAGTCCACTCCGTTGTCTTGGTAAGCATCTTAAGCAGTCCTGGTTATTGTGACTAAACGGTGATAACAACTGTTTCAAGAACCTAGATATTGGAGCACCTTGTAGGGGTCTTCGCTCCTTATTTCCGTGAGAGATGAAGCCTGTGCCCAACCTTATACGTTAATATAGGCTGTATAAGTAGATATATAAGTAAGTTAGTTCCATTATAAACTAAATGGTACAGTTTAAAGCGGTGGCGGTGAGCTTACCTGTTAGGATATTAGCAGCTATATTAAATTCATACCCATTCGGAGTTTTTTTAGCATTCCCAGTTCCTAAGCGACATCATACCGGCATGCTAAAACGTCTTATTCGGTTGTAAGGTCATGGCCTAAACCTCTCACTAGTCAAACTCAAACCAGGCAAAATTAAGAAATAAATAATCCCTAATTTGCAACTCATTATTACAGTTAAATATTCTATACCTCTTAGAGGTTTATTTCCACGCATTCCCAGTTTCTAAGCTAGATCATACCAGCATGCTAAAACGTCTTATTCGGTTGGATGGTAAAAAGCCACGGCCTAAACCTCTCACTAGACAAACTCACACTGGGCAAAGTGAAGAAATAATTAATCCCTAAGTTGCAACTAACTATTACGTTTAAATATTCGTATTTTAAGATCAATTTATTTGCAAGGCTATCGCTATGCACTCAAAAATACTTACTCGTATTTACGTATTTTATTGTATGGGTAACTACCTACAATATTTAATATAACTAAATAGCTAACTAAATAATTAATATCCATATTAATTACTAGTGACATAGTGATAATACGAGGATATTGTCAACATGAGGCGCTATTGACACGCCGCGCTTTCTGTCTTGTCCGAGTTTTTTCATTGCCGTCACAAAAACACAGTAGCCCTCGAGATTTATGGCGTGAAGAGACCGATCATAGCGCATTAGTAGCTGCATTGTCCACTGCATGGGCCTTTTGTATTGACGAGAACTAGCACAGAACCCGACAGTAGCCTAGCAGACTTTTGTAACATTTGACAAATAAAGCGCTACCACCGCTTTAACATTTTGGTTGTATAAACGCAGTTTTGTCCCCAGCGTCTCTTCAGCGCTTAATAGTAGTGCATTTTTTCCAGCCTTTGTTCTACGCAGTCGTAAACATGTCGACAGGTTATTGCGTTTGTAATTTTGACTATGGGGAGTAAGGTTTTGTACATACCGATTTTACAGTAGCCACTTGCATCTTTCTGGGAAAAAGTAATGGATTTGAATGGGTAGATGTTAATTGTCTGTTTTAAAATAACTACAGGTACACGTGCATCGGGAAATATCTCATTACTTCTATTGCACTTACGTAAGCAATATATCATCGCTTAGTACTTATTATTATTCACTCGTTCAGAGGCACTACTTAATGATGAAAACGCCAATTTGTGTTAAAAATTTGTGGTTTTATAAGCGCAAGTTACTGGTCTTTTTGAGAATGTAAATTTCTGAATTTTCGATATACTGGCCTTATGTATTTGAAGGCTTCTGCCATGGCCAGTTTTTGACGACCGTTGGACCGTACAATTGGAGGTCCTGGGTTCGATTCCCGCCTCGTCTAGTGGGACACAGCCGCAAAGCGATTAAGCGTTTCGGTACGATGCTTCGTAGAAACCGATCAAATTTATGGTTTTAATATAAAACCATACCTACCACCAGTAAGCTTGCAGTTTAGGGCGAACTTGTAGTGTATAAAAAAACTTTGAGATAGAGTGATATTGTGATGATGTCAATGGAGAGTCGAGCTTCGCTGTACCAGAAAACGCAGCAATTTTGAGCTTTCATAAACTTATAATTTTGGCATAAGATGGCAAATCATTCTGTAGTTTTATTTTAAACCCAATTTTTTAACATTTCTTAACATTTTTTCACATGACGATATTGTTGTGTAGGTACACTTTTCATTTACATACCTTTAATAAATACATCAGTGTATTTTCTTGAGTCTTAACTTTCTGTTTCTTGTTTGTATACTCAATGAATAAATTAATACAACATATACGTGGAAAAACAACAAGAAAGTTTCCACAAGTAGACATGCATCGGGGAAAATGTGTTAATATAAATTTAATTTATAAAATAGAAAAGAAAAATCTACTTATCATAAGATCAAAAGGAAATTTAGATCTCTTATGAGAGCGCGGTGATGCTTAAAACAAAAGCAAGCGAACGTTTTAACAAACCGCTATATTTTAACAACGTATAATAAAAGGTTTGGCCTCTCTCAGATATGCATAAATCATGCGTCTGCCGCGAACTGCCGACCGAAATAGAGAAAAAATTAAAAAACATTAAGTCTGGACGATACGAACAGAGAAATATTAATTATTCGTTCTAGATCCTCGTTTTAATGATTCATTCGCTAGATCGCTGTGTATCGGTAATGCGATCAGTTTAACGGCTCGTGGGTAAAATTAAACTTTGGGTAATGTCTGGCGGAAGTCGCTTGCCTAATTAGCCAACAGATACTTTCAATAGTGTATACTAGATAGCCGTAAAAAATCTAGCTGAAAGGATTTTTGGATTTAACTGCTGGGTATAAAAAGAGTGGTATAAATATTAATTAAATAATAGATACTTATAAAATGAATGTACTTATTATACAATGATTTTGTTATTTTTATTTCTTTGCGGACGGACGGTCATGAGCACACTGGCTTTTTTACTTGCAAACTTTATACTTTATGTATATAATCATCAAATAAGTACATTGACGACTGAGGGGACAAAGAGAGAGAGAGAGAGAGAGAGAGGGGAAGAGAGAGAGAGAGAGAGGGAGAGAGAGAGAGTTAACTCTAGATTTCTCTTTGCAATAATTTAAATATGCTGATTTTTTCTGTACATTGCATACTTAATTAAGCGGTGCTATTTTTTGTCCAAATCTTCCCTCCCTATCGCCCTATTGATGGTTCTGCGTGTTCTAGATCCAATTATATCTACATTAAGACTTAATTATATATTAATAAATATAAATATAAATTATAATAACTGATTATAATTTACCTTAGGCGCTTTTATTTTAGATTACTTCGTGAATACAGTGGGTATTAAATAAAAGCAATCTTAAAGGTGTTTAGAATTAATAAACATATAAAACCTCTTATATCCTTCTCTCTCTTATAAAAATTATTAATATTTCAGTACAAAATTTCATAATAAAAAATTTGTAATAGGTTTGTTATTTGTAATATATTGAGCAGCAGTATTTGTGCAGGCGCCACGTGCGTCAAAACAACATACGTACATTGGTTTGAGATTTCGTGTCACTCGCTGCTAAGAAATCTTATAAGCTCATAAGTCACGGGTGGGGCGGGGTATGGAGGCTGCGCCGGGGACGAAGGCTGGGGCCGGGGTGCGCGCGCGCCGCTCGCCCGGGGGGCGGGGGGAGAGGTGACAACCACTCGTTACGTGTATCCCAAGCCAGTTATTAAAAACGTCTCGACGCGAGCGGTGCGCCGCCCTGTAATTATCCAGTTGAACTTTCTTACGCTGCGTTGTCAACACCGGAAATGCAATACGTGGATCCGCCCGCGCAGCAGGTCCGTTCACGCGCCTACGCCTACTATCATAATATTTTGATGCTTTAACAGCATACTTATTTCGCGTAAAACAAGCCAGTTAATTTAATTATAGTTTCGCATAAAATTAAAAAGCAAAGCAATTTATCAAAGTTACAGTGTTACTCTAGTATATCTAATTGAGAGCGTGTTTAAACAATTAAAACTCGATTTCGCGTATATGTAAGCAAGTGTAAAATATAAGTGTTCACGATTACATAGTTTTTTCTGTCGTTGCAGATGATGAATGTCATGAGCGGCTACGCTTGCGGCTACGGCCGTAGCGACGCGCTGTCGCCAGCGTCCGACTTGTCGTCCTGCAGCAGTGCGTCTTCGGGCGCTTGGTGCGGCACTGCATGGCGGGAGCTACCTCCGTATCCACAATATACCCCGTATTGGCCACCGACGCCCACCGCCGCGACGGAGGACGCCCGCGAGCTGCAGCGGCGGTGCGCGAAGTGCCGCTGCCCAAACTGTCTAACCGAAGCGGCGGGATTCGGACCTAACTACGGCAAAGACGGCGCGAAACGTGAACACGTCTGCCACGTCCCCGGCTGTGGAAAGGTTTACGGGAAAACGTCACATTTGAAGGCCCACCTCCGCTGGCACACCGGCGAGCGACCCTTCGTCTGCAACTGGCTGTTCTGCGGGAAACGATTCACACGCTCCGACGAGCTGCAGCGACACCTCCGCACTCACACCGGCGAGAAGCGGTTCGCTTGCCAATTGTGCACGAAACGTTTCATGCGCTCCGACCATCTCGCGAAGCATGTGAAAACCCACGCAAACGTGACGCGGAAATCCAAGAAATCCAGAGAGGATGATAATGCTGATTCACCGAAACCTGTTGAAGAAAAAGTCGAGCAAAAGCAGCCGTCAAATGAAGTGTCTGTGCCGCATTCCGTTTCGATTGGAAGTTCTAATTACGGGACGGTGCCTGCAGTGACCACTGCGCCTAAGCAGATGCTGAATTACGCAACAGTGGCACCTCAAGTGATGCACGGAACTCCAGCTAGTTACAGCAACAGTGCAGTGTTCGGAAGTGGCAGCGTCATGTACGGCAGCGGTTGGTGTCCCGAGGTGCGTCAAGAGCCTTACTACGCTCGCCCACCCGCGAGAGACCCTCGTTTCTACCAACAATATGCCTCACAGCTTACGGCGTATCAGTGCGGTTCTAAGGATAACTACACCATGTTCCAAGGACATTATAACTTACAGCCACCCGTAGCCATCGGACAATAAAAAACAATCAAACGTGAATAAATAGTTCAAACTCAAACTCGTTAGTATTACGTACGCAGTAAGTGTTAATTATAAGTTACCAGAGATTAAAATGTGATGTGCCTTGACATAGTGTACCTATATTTTTTAATAAAAGTTTTACAATCTATGCTTTTTGTTTTTAATCAACTCTTAGTTCCTTATTAGTACAAAGCACGAGAAAGTAAAAAAACAGTAAAACCTATTTCCAAAAAACTGTATTATGTTTAAAGATTAAATTTAAATTATCAATTGGTTAAATTTTCCTATTATGGCTATGTTCCTTACTAATGCCTTTTCCAATAATTCTTATTAAATATTATTTTTCAAATGACCATACTTATTAAGGTAATTAATTAGTAAACAGCTCAATATTAAAATAACATCGCACACTGTCGTTTGTTCTATAATTTCGATAGCCAAAACTAAGGTTTGTTCCCATAGCTCTCATGCCTAACATTCTAAGCATGGCGCCTAAGTCAATGAATCCACGAATTATGACACCGTAGTTTAATTAAAATAAGTAAAAAACAACGTAAGTAAATCTACAACGCTACGAAACGCTACGTAAACCGTAGCCTCCAGTTTGTAGCAATATAAGAAGATTTATTGAAAACATTTATTTTATCTCTGCAAGGAACTTTGAAACCAGTTTTAATGAAAAGTACCTACTGTATTAAATTTTGTCATAGACTTAAAAATTAATGGATTTTACACCATTACCTACCTCGCTTACTTAAATCATGTATCTTGGTAGCAACTAATATTTATTATAAGTAAAATATAACTTATAATAATTGGAATGTGTAATCACAAACATATTAGTTATGTTCGTATCTCAAACAAACAGTAGAAGCTGTGATAGCCTAGTGGTTAGGGCGTAAGCTTCCAAATCAGAGAACGGCGGTTCGAATCCGGGCACGCACCTCTAACTTTTCGAAGTTATGTGCGTTTTAAAAAAAACTAAAATATCACTTGCTTCAACGGTGAAGGAAAACATCGTGAGGAAACCTGTACGCCTGAGAGTTCCCCATAATGTTCTCAAAGGCGTGTGAAGTCTGCCAATCCGCACATGGCCAGTATGTTGGACTATGGCCAAACCCTTCTCATATTGAGAGGAGACCCGTGCTCTGTAGTGAGCCTGTAATGGATTGATCATGACCATCATTGTTCAAAATCTGATTTGAGGAAATTACAACTGTATATGGATCCAATAGCAAACTTTATTTTGATAAAATTTGATACTAGTTTAAAATATTTGCTTTAATTAACAGTTATACCTTGGTTATACAGGGTAATGTACCCTCCAGTTACTAAAAGTAAAAACCGTCACTAAGGGTTAACATGTATTAATCATCGTAACTCGGTTGTTTACTCTTAAGTAGAATTAGACTGCATGAATATTCGCATAGGCGCAAGAGCCGCAGGTAAGGTATATTCAGTTATTTTAAAGACAATGCTCGTACCATAGCAATACTGAACCATATATCTGTATCTCTCTGTCTGTCTGTATCCTTTGGAACATACAATGCAATGGTACTAAAAAAATAACAAGTCACATTGCAAGTAGAACTAGGGGTAGTTGAGACTCCTTACTCCGGGGAATAACGAAAAGGTTATCCGCTATCTGCCTACAGAGGATTCTGGAGTACTTCGGTCACATCGCTCGAAGGGAAGGTGGCAACCTGGAGAAGATGGTTATCACCGGCAAAGTGGATAGAAACAGGCCTCGGGGACGGAGTCCGATGCGACGATGCTCTACACGTCGTAAACAACAGAGCAACATGCAACACAACATTTTTTTTTTTTTGTTCGTGCGCCTACCATTAGTTTTCTTAATGTACCAAGGTTGACTGGTGGAGAATGCTTTTAGCATTAAGTTCGCCTTTTGTACAGTTTTTTTTTGTGCAATAAAGTTTAAAAAAAAAAAAACATGGTGCGACATCGTCCTCAAGAAAGTCGTCAGTGGAAAGGGTCACGATCACTCACGAATGAGGAATACGACGCAGAGAGAGACTCCTGGGAACTTATGGCATGTTATACACTTACTTTGGAATGTATTAAGGTACCTATGTTATATTTTCTTGTCAGATAGGCCCACTGGGTTACGGCCGCTCGTCACGAGATGTCGCTAGGCGCTGCGACGGCAGGATTGAAGCCGGGTCGCGGGCGCGCGGCCAAGGCGTAATTGCAGACAGCTATTATCTGGGCGGCGCTCGGCGCGCATGGCGGCCGCGGTGCGAGCGGGATGCACTCGATAATACGTAAAACAAAACGAGGGAGTAATGATGGTAAAAAACGAGCACGCAAATTATAGTGAGAAATGAGGCAGCCGGTAGCGGTGGGGGCTCGTGGGACGGTGGGGGCCGGCGTGCGGCAGTCGCGATCGCTCGGCGTACGCAGACCGCCCGCGCCGCCTGCGCCGCGCCTCGCGAGTGCTGTGAGTGAGTGACATGCGCCTGCTCCTCGGCCAGCCATGAGCGGCAAGGGCTCCTCCTCACCGGACCTGCTCATGAATGTGAGTCCAGCGACTGTTCTCGTGCAGCCGCGCCACTGACACCCGCAACCCAACCTTGACACGCAATACTGATAACAACATCAACAAACTTTGAGTTTCGCACTATCTTACTTATCTTATCATCGGCTATCCAAAATTCCCTTACAAATGTCCCCCATATTACTGTTGAATTGAAAAAAAGGGTTAGATACACTTTTTCAATTCAATATGTGCTTATAAGTTTAGTCGGATTTTATTTCCTATAAAAGGTATAGACATAAATGATACCACTTTTATGGCAAGATCTTTAAGGCCTGGCTGAAATTTCGCGTCTACTCACCATGTGTACTCAAATGTCACGTCATACGAGAAATGAATAAAAATAAAAAATACTATTATGGAATTCCTAAAAGGTGTGCCTGCGCAACCACTCGTAACTAACATCACTCCGACAGAGATAGATTACGCATATTGTATATAGACACCTCCATAAGTATTATGTTGTCAGGTATATCTTCATTTAAATGTTAAAAAGATATCTACATAAAATCTTACTGAAGAACTGATCTAACTGAGAAATTCCTACGATTTTCCTTTCGATACGTCTTGTATATACCTAGAAATTCCTATTGTATTCCTTAAAACTCTATCCACTCACGCATAGACACTTGCCATAATTCAGCCGGAAAACTTAGATCATGCATTATACTCTTCCTATATAATATTATGATAAAACAATTCTAGCATTCTATTGACTATGTTATAGTAAATAATATATCTTTGAAGTAAATAATACTCAATGAAAATTTAACAGCTAATTGATTTTATAATACAACCATGGGCTCTCTATACGCCTTTATTTCATGGGTTATTGACTTTAACTTTTTAGATGAAATCTTTGTCAAAATAGGCGAGTTTATAAAACGGGCGGTTAGTCACAGGGCCCGAGGGTATTGTCGATTTAGCACGCACCATAAGCGGAACTGAGTCCGTCCCTCGAGCCCTACCCTCTATTACTATTCATGGGCCCTCTCGGGTCGAGTGGCCCCAACGGAGCCATCGTGCTGAAACATTTGAACCTAACTATTTGGAAGATTTCTTCATGCTCTATGCTTTACACTTTGTGGGAAACATACAAGGCGTGACTTAAATTAAAGGACAAGCGGAACTATAAGTAGAATAATTATGGGTTACAAAAATGATTTAAAAATTTCACTCAAAATATAGTATAGTAAACCGAGCGTCATTATTGTATCAACTGTTAAAGCGAATTAGATACCCACGAGACAGGATTACCTAGTGTGGGTACCATCGGAAAAATATAAAACTGTACAAATAGTGTTTTTGCTAAAATATTTTTTTTTTTCTAATTTTTTTATCATAATATTATATTTTTTTGCAAGTGCATGTGACAGATAAGATAAAATTTCCTATGTTCAGTTCAGGTACTAACTTTGTATTATCTGTTGTAATTTACGTGCTGACTAATTATGGTCCTGTTATTTATAAATCTTGAAATTAGAATGTTATCTATGATTCATTTTATATTAAGTTTATATCAGTAAAACAATTATGTCACTAATCTACTCGTGTATAAAATAGTGCACAAAATGTCTTAGTTTTTTTTTAATATAATTCGATTAAACACAAACTACTGATTTTTAATTTTTGAATTTCCGCATACCATTTTACTTTATTTCTGTTAGTCTTTTCGTTAGTTTGGAATTAGAAGACTCGGCTCAGTCACGCGATTGCTAATCACGGAGTTTTAAAATGCAATAGACATTTTTGTTGAGAACATCATGTTATTTTTTTATTTAGACATAATCTTTATTAAATTGGTCTTTTAATGGCGCTTTAGATAAGTACTTAGACTTTCTGATTTTTTTTTAGAAAAATTATGAAAAAAAAATTTATAAAATCTAAAATAAAGCTTCAAATGCACCTAGGCCTAAGGATATGCCCACATCAAAATTATCCAGTTATTTTTTGTTATCACCATCTCACATTGTCACTTCAAACTAAGCTAAGCGTTTTTATCATTTACGTAATCCTTTAACCTATATGCAAATTTTCAATAATCAAGTTGAATCGAAAGTCTTTTGCTACCATCAATGGCTTCATTTTGACCTTAACGGTTTTAGTAACATATTTTCTGTATAGGTACAGTTCTTCTGAAAGATTAAAAAAAAAAACTAAATCACCAATAAAATCGGAAATAAATTAGGATTCCACTCAGATGGTTATTTATAGCAACGACTACCCCATTAACATTTCCCGTGTAATCGAGAAATGAGAAAAGGACCTGCAACCGGCAGTTATTTATATATAAAAAGCGATATCTGTGACGTAAACGTTATTGTTATTACCTAAGAACTGCCCGTTAAAGTTGGTTCCAAACATTACCGTCACCTCGTAAAGACTACCGAAATGTTAATTCAATTAAGCGAAGTCAAATAAATAAAGGCCGCCGCAAGTCTCG
Organism: Lasiommata megera; assembly: GCA_928268935.1. Taxonomy (NCBI): domain Eukaryota; kingdom Metazoa; phylum Arthropoda; class Insecta; order Lepidoptera; family Nymphalidae; genus Lasiommata; species Lasiommata megera. The sequence goes on from OV743312.1 coordinate 11,871,967, forward strand.
GGCCCGTGTCCAATTCTTAATGACACATAGAACCTTCATCCATTTTCTACTCAATTTCCTTTTCGTATTAGTTTAATCTAAAAGCAGGACTACTGGCGCCAAAAATTATGCCGCGACGGTCGTGTCGGACGCTCCTAATCTGTTTAGTATTGTAGAGCGCTCGGCCCCTTTGTGAGGTGAAAAAAGGAAGAAATTTATGCGTTTCGGCTCCGTGTGTGAGTTTTTTGTGGGAATGTAATTAATAATTCGGCGGCAAAACTAACAGTGTTTTCGTTGTAGCGGCGACCGCGTGATTGATGCGCGACGGACGGTACAATTAGATCATGAAACGTGCTTATATCCTTTGTCTTTCGCTTAACGATTTGTTCGGGTGTTTTACTAATCGATTAGTTGAAGGTTGAGATTTGTGAAGTGACCGGCCGTGTCGGTTGTTCGAAGATTTCTTTAGTAACGACCGCCGCATTGCGTGGCTTCGAGGCTAAATGTTTTAGCATATTAAACATGCCTCAAAATAAGACCTCACGTTGAAAGACAATAAATCTTAAACTTTTTAGGTGCCATCTATCGATTTATGTTCTAAAGGAAGTCATCATTTTAATTAGATAATTCAATGAGATTAGTATTTGTTATATATTTTGCGAACGTTATTGAAAGTTACTTTGATAGCCAACCCAAATCATAAGTTAAATAATATTTTTAATTTTTAATATTCTCAAAGTCGTGTGAAGTCTGCCAATCCGCACAGGGCCAGCGTGGTGGACTATGGCCAAATCCTTCTCATATTGAGAGGAGACCGGTGCTCTGTAGTGAGCCGGTGATCCGTTGATCATGATGATGATGATGAAGATTAATTGCATATATCCAGCTTTTGAGAGATTTTTCTGCCTCATTTCGTAATTGAGCGGAAACATCACATTGTTTCTGTGATGGTGCGACCCGAGAATAGGCGATGAATTAGTTCAGGAAACTTCTTGGAATAGTCCCTTATCATAGAGTTTATAGAGACAATTGACCTTTTTTGATATTTTTTATTTATATATATAACAATCTTATTCACAATTATCATTGCATAATTGGTTGGTAAAAGGTTTTTTAAACACAGGCAAACGAGCTGACTTTTCACCTGATGGTTAATGATTACCGTCACCCATGAACATTTGCAGCATAAGTGGAACCACCGATGCATTATGGGTTGAACCCATCCCATCATTTTAAACGGTTTATAATCAGCATCGCGCCGGAACGCTAAATCGCTTAAGCTATATGTCTTTGCCAGTAGAGTGGTAACCAGCCGCGCGCGTAGCTTCCCACAAGACCAGACTCGAGGCGGGAATCGAACCCGGAACCTCCCATTATAAAATACTGAAGCGCACTGGCATGAAGATAATTTAAATATGTACCAGATCTCCAGCAACTAACCTTAGGCAGAGAGTTTAAACTAAAAAGGGGAAGGAGTAATAAGAAAATCTGAGACTGTGAAGTAACCAAAGTTATTATAATTTATGATACATTAGTGGTGATTCTACAACCATCTGAACTTCTAAACCAGTTTAAGATCTTAGGTACGTGCACACGGGATGCGTAGGCGCAGACATTTTACAAGTCACGATGCTTTCCGTGCTTCAGGTGTAGGCCTCTAATGTGGGCATATTTAAGTATACATATATAGTTACCCGCTATTATTATATAGTTGTAGTCATAGTAATACAAACTACCAAGTACCGAGGATACTGCAGCACGGGTCTCCTCCCAATATGAGAATGATTTTGGCCATAGTCCACCACGCTGGCCATGTGCGGATTGGCAGACTTCACACGCCTTTGAGAACATTATTGAGAACTCTCAGGCGTGCAGGTTTCCTCACGATGTTTTCCTTCACCGTTGAAGCAAGTGATATTTTCATTTTTTCGGATTCGAACCGCCGACCTCTGATTAAGAGGCTTACGCCCTAACCACTAGGCTATCACGGCTTGCTAATATTTAATAAATTTTTTATATTATTGTAATCCAACTTTCTCATTAATATTATATTATGTATCATGCATGCAATATCCGAATTACCAAATTTCGCCACAATTAACATACTAATTAATATGACAGACGTCATATTAATTAGTATGTTACTTAATTTTCGCTTCATATTTATGCAACAGGAACCGTGAGTATTTCCGAAAATAAAAGCATCACATCATTTGTATCACTCTCTGATAATTATTCAAAATTAACTACCTCTATTCAAAATATCAAATTTAATGCACAGTTCTTCTTCAATCACTCGAACCAATATAATATTACTAACTCTATAGTATTGTTAATATTTAGGATTGCTAGCGATTTTATCGTTAGAGCTTGTTCTAGAAAAGGTAAGCGCTTTAGCAATAAATCAAAGCCATTAATTAGCTTTATCTAAAATAGTAGTTGACCGCGTCAGCATCCGTATATGAATTCTAAGTAAATTTTACCACAATCTTTATATCTCTAACTTTTAAAAACAGTGACATTTTACAATCTAAAAACTCGAATATTATATATATCTGATAGATATATCAGATCGTGTAATGAGGGCCGTAATTTCACTAATGATAATAGAAAAGCAGACAGACATTTTATTTGAATGTTTGTTTGCTGAAGTTAATAAAATGTATAAAGAGCTTCATAAGAATCATTCATTACACTAGTTTGACACTTTTGTTTAAAACAATTAGTTGTCCAGTTTTATCAAACCCAAAGCCTAAGTTGATTTATACCGCATCGTACCGGAACGCTGTCGTTTGTCGCTAGCAAAAAGCGGTCGAAGCCTCCAAACAAGAAAACTTTCGGTCTTTGTTATGTCATTCATTAAAACGTATAGCGTTTCGTAAATAAGAAAGAATCAAGCTCGGAAGTGCATTAAAATAATATTCTATTAAATCTTTGCGGTATATTTAAAATTTATTCCGTCTAGCAACATTTCATTTGTCAGAAAAACGTGTTTTTACAATGTAACAAGTTTGCTCCACACGGTGATGGTATTACGATAAACGTTTTAGATCGCAAACTACACACCAGCGTGTTGGTAAGTGTTTGGTATACTTATATACTGTCACTTGAAAATCCTTAATTAAGCCTAGAAAAGTTGTCTTATCTTAATAAGATGGTAGCTCGAACACGTACGTTATTGACAGCGGCAATAGATCGATATCCTTCTACAATTATTTAGATAGCAGGATACAGGCAATTGGAGCCAGTCCAGTTGCCTCATATGGAATACCGTTGGACCGCTCGGCGGTAGCGCGGCAACATTTTAATTGACCACGCGATGTTGTGGCGCGTCTCGTCCGACTTTTTCTCCTCAAATTGCTCTAAAGTGCTTAATGAGCGATGCGTGCAATCGCCGTTTCCCCGTACGTGAGGTTGCTCTTATTTTACATAAATAGTTCAGCTCGAACTAATGCCGATTCTCGGTACTGTAATTGCGCCTGTGACAGGCTTCCGTCGCCTTCCCAACGGACGGTGGTTGAGCGGCTTTTCTTACGAGCGGTTGTACTGGTAGGTAGGTGCATGCCAAACGTCTGCGTCGCCAAATTGTAGTTATTTTACATAACGCTGTGGTGCGTACGCTTACTGGTTTATATCTTAGATACAATTTGATTACTTGTAAATATGCGTAAGACCTCTAACTCTTCTAACTTTCGGAGTTAAATACGTTTTATTTAAGCAATTAAAACAATCTTTGCTTTGACGGTGAAGGAAACATCGTGACGAAACCTGCGCGCCTGAGAGTTCTGTATATTATTCTCAGAGGCGTGTGAAGTCTGCCAATCTACACATGGCCAGCGTGGTGGACTATTGCAAAACCCTTCTCATATTGAGAGGAGGCAGTGAGCCAGCAAAGGGTTGATCATGATGATGATGGCGATGCGTAAGAAACCATATTTTTATTGACTTCTGGCCACCAGAATACCCACTAAACCCTAGCGATGCTCCTTCGCGTCGCCTGGTGGCTGGGTCACGGGAACACTCGTGTACTCGAGCGCGAGCCCGCCAGCGGCGTCCGCTGAGGCAGACCCTCCACGGGGCCTATTATGGAGACCCCCGAACTCCGTCCGAGGCGTGCCAGGACCATTGGACGCGCCTCACGACCCGATGCGTAAGAAACCATAATAAAATCGAATCAAAATAAACTTTATTAAAGTTATCCTATAGAAAGCAATTTTATAGCGTCAACAATTCTATAATATATATACTATGTTATAAAGTAGTTAATAATAAGAATGTATCCCGCAATAGATTAACGTAGTAGCGATGATAGCCTAGTGGTTACGGCGTCAGCCTCCTAATCAGAGGTCGGCGGTTCGAATCCGGGCACGCACCTCTAACTTTTCGGAGTTATGTGCGTTTTTAAAAAAAAATTAAAATATCACTTGCTTCAACGGTGAAGGAAAACATCGTGAGGAAACCTGCACGCCTGAGAGTTCTCCATAATGTTCTCAAAGGCGTGTGAAGTCTGCCAATCCGTGGCCAGCGTGGTGGACTATGGCCAAACCCTTCTCATATTGAGAGGAGACCCGTGCTCTGTAGTGAGCCGGTAATGGGTTGATCATGATGATGATGATCCCGCAATAGATGATCGCATTAGTCTATTTTTCTGACGTATGAGAATGAGTGCGATTACGTTAGTTAATTAATGTTCGTGAGTTGTATTAAACATAAAGCTTATGTTTTATGATTTTACAATAAGCAAATTACGCGAGACGAGTAAGCTTAGCCGGGCTGTTTGATTCGACATGGTTTCTTATTTAGAAGTAAATGTTCATACACTAAATTAAGATGAGTATCTACCAGTATATCCATCTTCACCATAGTCTGAAGCTCATCTGTCACAAGCAAAAAAAAAACTTGTTTTACTATCCAAGCTAAAGTACTTATTTGGTATTATTTCTGCAAGTTTTGGTTTGTTAACGGATGTTGAACGAATGTCTAGTCGACATTGTCATCGGATAGAAAATATAAAACTACTTATTGTGAGATCACAGAGAGAGCAAATTTATTATAAATAATCTGAAAAGTGCATGTGACATATGCTTTGAAGATTTCATCATATTTTAATCAATTATCAGAAGGAATGTTGTGAAGACATTCGCCTTTTCACTTTTTGTTGTGAATTTTAATTGTTTCTTGGAAATAAAGAAATTCGTGCGACATATATAATAAGTCATTTTAATTCTCGTACTATTTTGATATTCAGCAAGCCTCCTTAAATATCTTGCTGCACTGTAGCATCTTTCGCTGCAACGTAGACGTAATCGCAATCAAAAATAGTCTAGTTTCAATCCGACACCCCAACCCTCTCGTAGTTGCGGCTTCTTTTTACTCCCCCGACCTAAGACTAACATATCCTTCATGACCCTGACGATCAGATGACTACTGACAACATACTCGTACCACCTACCACACAATCATACGCTACACACCGTCTTCGCAGTCGTTCTCTTAGTTTCTTCGAGCTCTAGGGCTAAGAATTTCTTCTGGCAGAGCTTCTTTCCGAAGCTCGCCAAACAGCCCGATTACGCTGTGGCAACCAATAGGGTTTGTACAGCTAATAGACAGTCAGAAAAAAAAACAAAAATATTAAAGAAAAGTTACCTAGTAATCTCAACTCAATAGGAGTAGGATATATAACTGACAAAGACGTGTCGCCGAGCGATTTAGCGTTCCGGCACGATGTCGCGTAGAAACCAATTAGGAGCGTGAGTTTACCATACTCCTAACAGGTTAGCCCGCTACCATCCTAGACAGCATCATCACTTACCACCAGGTGAGATAGCCGTCAGGGGCTAACTTGTAGTGTATAAAATATATATATATATATATATGATAGATGTACGGAGGCATATGCCTCTGTACATCTCTCTGGCTATTGCGACTGGAGTGCTACGGCTCACTTGCTTATTAGATTATATATGTATCTATATATTTATAATAATATATGGAAAAAGAACACTAATAAAGATAATTTTTAACTGACCGCACATTCCGTTGCATTAATTTGCAGTTCTCAGATAAGGTTTCGACTTGAAATATTTAAGTGGCCAATCCAGTTGTAGCAATTATATCTCCAATAGCTGGCGAGCAATTAATTCACTTATTAAACCGCAGAACACTGATAGAGACCGGCCTGGTCTATTGAAAGTGAACTGAATATTGCAATATTTTTTGTAGGAAAATATTTGCGAATGTTTAGGGTTTGATAGTGTTTAGGGTAAGATTGGTAATATGGTTTTTTAAATATCGATAAAAGAGGTTGGGTCTGGTCAAAACTTCCTGGCTTTATTCGTAATTGCAAAACAAAATGAAGGTGCATATATATATCAGAACAAAAAACAAAACGACGCGGCGGCCTTTCATGCCGCGGGGGTAATTTATATATGTGTCATGCGACTGCTTTATATGTATATATATATGTATATATATATATATATATAGGATGTGTTAGTTGAATAATACATATATACTTTTAAACCCACACTATCGCGTGTAATACATAAACATTTTCCTACACTTTTTTATCCCTGGTGCAATCTCACCTGGTGTAAGTGATGATGCAATCTGAGATGGTAGCTGGCTAACTTGTTAAGGGTATGGTAGGGTGGTAACTAGCCTCCCACCAGACCAGACTCAAGCCAGAAATCGAACCCAGGATCTCGAGTTTTATAATGTGACAGAGAGAAGAGCGCGCGCTGCGCCTCGGAGGGCCTAATGTTATAAATGGCGGCGTAAGCGAAGAACAAAGCTAACTAAACTAAACTAGCTTTTGCGTTAAACATATATTCATAGACTTAAGATACAGTGCTACCAAATCTCTTTGAAATCTGTTTATTTATAATATAAACATTGTAATAACTGAAAAGCGCATTAGATCTTTTTTTTATAGAAAACATGTATAATATGTACCTGATAAAAGTATTGCTTGCCGCACTCCGGGCTGAAAAGTAATAATTGATATTAAGAAATGCAAAAAACAACGCCATTCAAACCCTCTGTTGCTACATGTACAAACAAGAAAAAAATCTTATTTTGAAAACCTTAATTGAATATTAAAAGGAATACCATTGGTCATATTAAATTTTTTTTTCCACTGTGCAGGTTTACTCTTTGCTCATTTTACGGAGCGTTTTTATTTTAAAGGTCTTACTAATCTTAAAAGTTAAAAGACAACTGTAATATCAGTTCCATAAAGGTATATTTGATTTAAAAGAAAAGAAATTGACAGACGCTGATTGTTCCGTTCCGATTCCTTTTTATACATTTGAAATATGCTTAATTCAATAATATAATACACGGACCATGAGGTTTATCACTTGAATACAAAAAGGGATTCACTTCGTAAAATCAATTTAAGAATAATGCGATTCCTCGATTACACCATAGAACCCTTTTTCATTACCGAGAAAGATAAATTAGTTTACGAAACAAAAAGTCCGTCTGAGATATCATCTTGATACCCGGCCAATGGTGGGGAAGGTGGCATTCATTGGTTATGTCAACCCAAACAGGTTGCGACGTCATGCGAGAGAGGCATCATAATTATATCCGAACTGGTTTCAAGATCGGAACAGATGTAGCTGTCTGAAAGGATGCTGGCTTTACTTTATGTTATAGGTTTGAATGCTTTTATAAAATCTCCGCGTTGATTGTATTTTCTCTTTAGATTTACAATAGTTTTCTACCTACACAAAATACATTTGTTTACCTTATAAATAATGGAAAAAGTAAAGTTCCTATTACGAATGTTTTATTGCATACTAGCTGTTGCCTGCGATTTCATCTGCGCAGGATTAGTATTTCAAGTAGCTTATATTAGCGTGGCGTAGAAAAGAACTAACATTATGACATTAAAATGATCACACAGATGGTAGATTTTTTCCTACTTAGTTGACACATATCGTCATATTTTGGACAATTTACACAATAACTTTATAAATTGTAGCCTATGTGTTATTCCGATGTACAAGCTATACTATTGTAAAGTTTTATTAAAATCCATTCAGTGGTTTGTACGCGAAAGAGTAACAAACACCCATCTATCCATACTTACAAACTTTCGCGTTTATAATATTAGTAAGGATTACAGTCGAAGAAAACATTTTACAGAGTTGAGGCCAAGTACCTTGTAGTAATCTTTTTTTTCGGACTGACTTAAGCTGTACTAACCCTATTGGTTGCGACAGCGTAACCGGGCTCTTTGGCGAGCTTCGGGAGCTCTGCCAGAAGAAATTTTGAGCCATAGGGCTCAACGTACCTTGTACGAGTAGGTACTTTCGTAGTTTCATTCAATTCAATAATTTCAAAAGTCATTAAGTACTGTTTTGACAGATCGAGTTTGTAATTTTCCCTTATTTGTCACAAAAAAATAATGCCAAAACGCTATTAAACTTTAATTCATATTAAACTTATGAAACCATACATCATAACTTTCCACGTAAAGCTACGATTCCTTTTAAAACACGTGTAGGTCAACTACACGTTAGGCGATTCAAAGAACAAATATCATCAAATAAAAATAATACTTGCTTCAAAAATCCTTATATACCTTACATATTTTTTAAGGTACTAGTATACCTTAAAAATATGTAAGGTATATAAGCCTCCATAAACCAAATAAAATGAATAGAATTTTCATTAGTGGCAGTATGAAAATTAGCTTGGTATTAGCGTTGCTAAACAAAGACAATAATTAATTGACGTATCTTTTTTCCCAGCTAAGCGATATAGTGTAAGAGCAAGTGAATTGAATAACTCATAAGTTTAACTAGTTTAAGATATAGCACAAAATATAGAAGTCATGCTTGCGTGGAATTAATTTTGAATACAGACTGAATTTTTCCATCGAACAGAACATATTAATTGCATAACAGCGGAAGAAATTTTTATTGTGTCATCAAATGTGGCAGAAACAAATAACTAATTACATAAAAGGTTCCTGTTTTTATTTACTGATAGTATATAATTTATTATAGGTAGGTGTGTAGGTGAAGCTTAATGGGACAAATTATTCTGTGTCATTGGATTTAACGATTAGTTAGGCTGGCTGGATATTACGGTTAATTGATAACCGCTATGAGATTTTATACAATCATTAGCATAGACTTTAAACGCATTCAATAATTATTAGTGTAGGTAGGTAGGTTATATTAAACTTATAAATATATATTGCGATGAACTTGTCTATATGTTTGTAATACAAATTGATATACAAGGTGTCTCAAAAGTAAGTTCACATTTGCTTATCTTATTACGCGAAAGCAACTATTCTGAGGGGCGCGGGGGGTATGTCAGTCGGTAGTCTGGCTCTTGGGAATTTAGTCGCTATGGAGCGTTTCTCTGGTGCGGACCGTGCGTTGTGCGTACGTGAGTTTTACAAAAACGGTAATTCGGCGACTGTAGCGCGTAGAAAATTCTGCAGTATTCGACATATTCGTCACTTAAATGATGCACCTAGCACTCGTCTCATTGCAAAATGGGTTGAGAAGTTTGAAGAGACTGGGTCAACTCTGGAGAAACCAAAATCTGGGCGACCAAGAACATCAAGAACAGCCGAAAACGTGGACAGTGTTACTCAGTCTATTCGAGATGATCCAAACCTCTCGATTCGGAAGCGTGCTGTTGCTTTAAATGTGCACAGATCTTCATTATGCCGCATTTTACACAAAGATTTAAAGCTGCACCCGTACAAAATTCAGTTAGTGCAAGAACTGAAGCCTCAAGATGCTGGTCAGAGGCTTGCCTTTGTAAATCAGATGATTGAGCGCTTTCCAACGTTCACCAACATCTTGTTTTCCGATGAAGCCCATTTTCATCTGAATGGGCATGTAAACAAGCAAAATTGTCGTTACTGGAGTGCAACCAACCCAAAACAAAAACATCAGAAACCGCTACATTCACCCAAAGTCACCGTATGGGCAACGATGTCGGCGCGAGGAATTATCGGCCCTTACTTTTTTGAAGATGGAAGGGGACGCACACTCACAGTGAATTCAGAGCGTTATGTGGAGATGTTAGACGAGTTTTTCGTACCCCAACTGCAAAACTTTCCTGGTTACAACCAAAGAACATGGTTCCAGCAGGATGGAGCAACTTCACACACGTCCAACAGATCTCTGCCTCGAGTTCGAGAAATTTTTCCGAACAAATTAATCTCCAGGCGAGGTGACATAAATTGGCCTCCACGGAGTCCCGATTTAACGCCTATGGATTTTTTCCTGTGGGGTTATGTCAAATCAAAAGTTTACGCTAATAAACCGACTTCCCTGGCACAATTAAAAGAAAATATCCGTCATGAAATGGCAGCCATCACGGAGACTACCTGCCGAGCTGTCATAGGCAATTTTAGTGCCCGACTAAATGAATGCCGAGAGCGCAACGGTTTACATTTGGACGATGTTATTTTTAAAAAATAAATTCCCAAACAGTGTACATTAATATAAAATAAACATTTTTTCAATAAAGCTAAGACTTTTCTTTTAAAAAAAGATTTAAATGTGAACTTTCTTTTGAGACACCTTGTACTTAATCGATTGTTATTTTTAGTAAGCTATTGTTCAGATAAACCCCTTCAGATGCCTTTGTTTTTTTTTATCCACCACATGTTAGCCTATGACGGCAGTGATGCAGTCTAAGATGGTAGCGGGCTGACCTGTTACGGGTATGGCGATACGAGCCCATACTCCAAATTGGTTCCTACGCAACATCGTGCCAGAACGCTCAATCGCTTGGCTACACGTATTTTTCGGTGGGTGGTAACTAGCCACGGCCGAATCTTCCCACTAGACCGGACTCGAGCAAGGAATCGAACCCAGGACCTCCAACGTTATAATATAAATTCTGAGGTCGTCGAAAATAGCTATATTAACGAGTAGTTCCGCAAATCAATATTATAGATTCATCAATGCGCATAAAGATTCTAATTAAACATTAAAAATATTTATAATAAAATTTACTCCAATGCCATTAAAAATTAAAATATAATTTTCAAAGTATAACGCGATTGAACCATCTTAAATGTTCGTAAAATTTAAGACGGTTCAAGCATTTTATCTATATAAGAAGTAATGTAGAATACGAGGGCAGATAAAAAAGATGTTCCCTACCATTTGGAGTGTTTCATTTCCGGGACAAGTCGCTTTGTCGCTGGGCATATTTTATTTTCCCGGATAAATGGGGCTATTTCCATAAAACGGCAGTTTGCTTTTTGTGAAGTTTTGTGTCTGTCAGTGTTGACACGTGGCGTTGTCGAGGTTAATGGAAAGTTTCGACTCATTGTAGACATTGAGTTATTGCTGCGAATTTCTTCGGTATTTTGCAAATAGACATGTTTTTTGTTGCGCACATGGAATAATAATTAAATACATTCATACCACTGAAGACGCGAACTTAATAATAATTATTATTATTCTATTATTATTATCAGGACTATTCTAGCGAATAAACTTGACATCGTGGTGGTAGACCTGACACAGTCGAGGGTGTTTTTGGTGGGCATCAGCATTCCATATGACGAAAACCTTGTGAGAGCTGAGACGGAGAAAAAACGCAAGTATCTCGATCTGGCTCACGAGGTTTTCAGACATGTGGCATGTGCAGTCTGCTAAAACCATCCCAATCGTAATATCTGCAAATGGGTTGATCCCAGTTAGCCTCGCTCACCATCTGAGGCGACTGAGGTTCCGTGGCAGTTCGCTCGCAGCCAGGATGCAAAAAGCGGTCTTGCTTTATAAAGTTGGAGGTCCTGGGTTCGATTCCCGGCTCGAGTCTGGTCTGGTGGGAGGCTGCGGCCGTGGCTAGTTACCACCCTACCGATAAAGACGTGTCGCCAAGCGATTTAGCGTTCCGGCACGATGTCGTGTAGAAACCAATTAGGAGTGTGGATTTACCATACCCCTAACAGGTTAGCCCGCTACCATCTTAGATTGCATCATCACTTACCATAAGGTGAGATTGCCGTCAAGGGCTAACTTGTAGTGGATAAAAAAAAAAAAAATACATCGAATCGATTTCGATGCGTCGTCATACCGGAACGCTAATGCGCAGCTGAAGCCTAGCAAACCAAACAACTTATTAACTTTTTGAAATCTGTTTCTTGATTTTTTTATGTATTTATTAACCCTAGAAGTTTTTTTTTATTAAACAACCTTTAAGTACTCTTTACGACACACTTTTAAGTGTCGGATGTTACAGATCATGTATTTTCTCACCCCGAATGTTTCCACATCATTGAGTGTGTACTAGCGTCAGCTCATGTAGATTGTTGAAAGCAATAAAACCAGTGTGCCCTAAATATCTTTTTTTGACAAGTTTTGTTTTGTGAAATCCATCCTTGTTAATAGCTATAGCTATATACCTACAATAATTTATTAGATTTTGGTATAAAATGCTTATCGTCATTATCGTCGTTATGCATCGATATTATTGGATCTGGTTTAATGGAAAGATACCCCAGATCCAATTGATGCATTGATTTCTATGGATTTTGAAATCTTTGATTAATTTTTACGCACATTATTCCCTTTCTGTTTAATATGAATCGATCGATCTTCGATTTGGAGATTACGAAACAGATTTTTAGATTTCAGATTTGTGAATTTGGGGCGCTAATATATATGAATTTGGACCGATCGGATCGGTACGTTAATTTTAATGATTATTGTATCAAACTTAGTTCTGAGATATAAATTTTATACCCTACCTATTTATAGAAACTTATTGTGTACTAAAAAAAAGAAATATAAATGGATGCTCAATAATTAAAACTATATTCTAAGAAATTAACGGAGACAGCAAAGTAGGTAACACTAAATAAGACGTATCGCTAAGCGATTTAGCGTTCCGGCACGATGTCGCGTAGAAACCAATTAGGAGTATGGGCTGGCCCTACCCTAACAGGTTCGCCCGCTACCATCCTATACAACATCATCACTTACCATCAGGTGAGATTGCCGTCAAAACTAACTTGTAGCATATAAAAAAATAGCAAAAGTTTAAAGCGAATTAACCCTACTACCTACTAATACCTAATTGCAAAAAGAATAGCATTATTGAAAAAGAATTACACGGCTTCTAGGTCCTCCCGGATTTCTCTTATCTTGTTCCATACCATATATCTTTCTAATACGATACATGCAAGCAGATAACATCATCACTTACCATCAGGTGAGATTGCCGTCAAAACTAACTTGCAGCATATTAAAAAATAAGCAAAAGTTAAGTAAGAGAATTAACCCTACTACCTACTAATACCTAATTGCAAAAAGAATAGCATTATTGAAAAAGAATTACACGGCTTCTAGGTCCTCCCGGATGTCTCTTATCTTGTTCTATACCATATATCTTCCTAATACGATACAAGCTGATAACATTTCACAACTAATCTATCGTTAGGTCTAATCCTATTAAAATCCCACTGCAGTTTTTCTTTCTCTCCCATAGCCATTGCCATAAGTGTTTCAAATGTTTGTGGGGCTTAAACGATTACTGTCCATTGTAAACATATTGGCGAGAAGTCGCCATCAGGTTCTCTCGCCACTCGCCTATCGCCCCGTGCCTCGAGCGCGACGATTATAATTTCGTCTTCGAGCGCTATCAACATTAAAATGAACCTCCATAAATTTATTAGACATAGTGTCGGCCGATTCGCCTCGGGCCCGCATTATATAAAATATGTCAAGAATCAACCATTATCCTACTGAGAATATTCCACTTGTGCTGTCCAACAATCCCATGGATATTAGACGTCTATGTTGAGATTGCATGAGATTTGAATAAACGTGACTAGTTTCACGTCTGTATTGAAAAAACGTGGCGGCAAAATAAGTGAATAATCAATTTATTGGGATGTTATTTGGATATAGGTAATGCTCAATGTGTGTTTTTTATACACTACAAGTTAGCCCTTGACGGCTATCTCACCTGGTGGTAAGTGATGATGCTGTCTAGGATGCTAGCAGGCTAACCAGTTAAAAGGATGGTAAACCGACGCTCCGAATTGGTTTCTACTCGACATCGTGCCGGAACGCTAAATCGCTTGGCGACACGTCTTCGTACTGAAATTTATTTAAGATTTTAGTTTTTATTTAATGTTTGATATTATTTAACATAGTTTTGAAAACACGATCGAGAAATACATTTTAATTTTTTTTGATCTGACCACATGTGAACAAATAAATTCCAGGATGCACGAAGAACTAATCGTCCCGGTAAGGCCTTGATCCTAAACAGAGATAGGAATCGCGCGCTGCTACGAGTTATAAAATGTAAATTTATTGCACGATATTTTACATAAATTCAAATTGATCGCTATATATCGACGGGCTTATATTACATCACGTAATTATGCGGTGCACAATTATTATAATTTTCGTATAATCGCTTTCATAAGGACGCGCGAAAAAACAATTTTATAGCGTATTCACATTGATTTATGGACGTTGTTTAAGATTAATGCCAAAATTATTTGAAGATTTAGTAACTTATTCTATCCTCTTGAGTAGATAATATATTATAGGTAATTCTCATTAGCTTTTTGCAATGTTACTTAATGATTAAATAATTAAATAGACATTTTGAAAGTAATAATTATATCGATAGGTGGGAATAAATAGTAAGAGAATTGAGACGCTAAATACAAACAATTATTTATTTATTTACCGTTTATTTGTAGTTTGTCTATATTTGCTTTAAGGTTTACCATTAATTGGTAAACAAAGATCAGCGGTTCGAATCCGGGCACGCACCTCTAACTTTTCGGAGTTATGTGCGTTTAAAAAAAAAAAAAATATCGCTTGCTTCAGCGGTGAAGGAAAACATCGTGAGAGTTCTCCATAATGTTCTCAAAAAGCGTGTGAAGTCTGCCAATCCGCACATGGCCAGCGTGGTGGACTATGGCCAAAGCCTTCTCATATTGAGAGGAGACCCGTGCTCTGTAGTGAGCCGGTAATGGGTTGATCACAATGATGAAGGTAAAGAAAAGCTTTTTTAACTCTAAAGAGTTAACTATCAATTGCAAACCATATACATAGTGGTGATGTTATGATTTATGTAAATTTAATGCTCATTTAAACGACTGCTATAGCAAAGGCCGCAATTAAGTATATTTGAGATAATCACAATTTAACGTAATTTTAATTTTTTCCATTTCGTTAAAAGATCATTAATTTTGTAAGTTTGTTAATTACAAGTTGAGCATCTGCGTCCACACGGTCACGGCATCCTTGCTCTCCTCACATCTAATCAACGGTGATTCATCTAACGAAACGGAGAAATTAATAACAGACTAGCTTCCCAAATCTTAATGGCTCGTGATTTTAATTATAACCTGCAACTTCGTGATTTATCGAACACTTTGTACGCCGCGGATTCGTATAAACTCCTACAGAACGACGATAGAAATATTCATGGAAATTATAATCAAACCTGTCATTTGAAAAACAAGTCAAGTGAAAGGCATTTTTTTTTAAATTTACATTTCAAATGAATTCATAAAGACCGGCAGGTGAAGTTATTAAAAAAAAAATACATAGAACGCTTTGCAACAAAGCAACTGTATTTGTTTTGAAAGTCAAAGTATTGTTTATGGAATGGAGACTATTAATTATAAATTTACTTGCGATTAAAGTCCCGAGACTTTCACCACTGGCGCCTAGTGCGCGTGAAAATGAACACCTTTTCCTCCATAAGTGCTTGTAATTAAATCCATCGGTATCATTATGTCCTTTGCTCCATTTATTCGGTGGTATTATAGTTTCTGATTATAGACTACTTGGTATTTAAAATTCAGTTTGAGGCCAGTAATAAGTGGACATAGAACTTCGTTTGGAATGGTGGAAAATTTAATTGACACAATGATTTAAATTTCTAATCAAATAGCACCTCACATAGGCTTCGGGAGGTTATATCAGGAAATTAATTGGTCGGTTATTACACTAGATAACTACTTTTACGTTATATGGAACTTTTAATCAGTAGGTAATTAAGTGTACCAAAAGTGCCTACTTAAGTATTTAGTACGTAAAGCTGTTAAAATAATTAAGTATCTACATTTATCTACCGATTAATTAAGGTATCTTAATGTGACACTTCTGAAATTAAGGCTATGTATGTTTGTAATATAACTATTTATTACAAATATACATGAGTTTTCCTTCAAGAAAGAAATACACTTCTCATGATCAACTCATTGCCGGCACACTACAGAGTGCGGGTCTCCTCTCAATATGAGAGGGTTTGGTCATAGTCCACCACGCTGGCCCCATGTACGGATTGGCAGACTTCACACGCCTTTGAGAACATTATGGCGAACTCTCAAGCATGCAGATTAAGATGCATGTTTACTCACGATGTTTTACTTCACCGTTGAAGCAAGTGATATTATATTGCGGGGGATTTAAATAACCCCCTAAAAAATAGAGGTTCGAACCTTTTTCGAATTAGGAGGCGGACGTCCAAACCACGAGGTTAAACTTCGCCATCCATATGTTGGTACGTAAACAAACAATAGCATTACTGTTGTCTTTCCAACCCTCACAGGTATATCAACCATATGTTATCGCCATTGCGGGAAATGAGGGCTATATATCACGCGGTCGCAAATAACTACGTTTTTCCGTTTTTAACACAAACGACCTTACACCCAACGTGCCGAAGTCGTTAAACAATTGCATTTGTTGTTTAGGGTTCCGCGTAAAAGTTATTTACGTTTTTTTATACACCACAAAGTTAGCCCTTGACGGCATCTCACTTGATGGTAAGTGATGATGCAGTCTAAGATGGTAGCGGGCTAACCTGTTAGGGTATGGTAAACCCATCCTCCTAATTGGTTTCTACACGACATCGTGCCGGAACGCTAAATCGCTTGGCGACACGTCTTTGTCGGTGGTAACTAGCCACGGCCGAAGCCTTCCACCAGACCAGACTCGAGCTGGGAATCGAACCCAGGACCTCCAACTTTAAAATGCAACAGCGCACGCGCTGTATATATGTCTACATATACATACACAAACTTGCATATATTTTAAGTGTATTACTAAACTTTTTGAAGATACGAAACCTCTGTTCCGACTCGTGCTTAGCCCGTACGTCATTTTGTTAAGAAGTGAAATGCATTATTTTTGGGGGAGGTTGCGGCCGTAATGATGAGCGAGTAATTTTAGACTTCCGGTGTGCATTAGGTAATGAAGCGGAATTGGTTTATTAAGGCCCCTATGTAAGTGTGAAATATGTTACATTACACGCCCTAATGCCGACTCACTTCCTGTTTAAGTTTTGCACTTCGACACCAATGAAATCATCCAACAACATTTTCTTGAATATCCTCTAATGTCTCTGAATTAGTTCAAAGTTCTTATAAAACGTAACGTTTTACTATTAATGTAGCTATTAATCTAACAAGCTATCAAGCTAACATTTATTCTAATTGCATTGATCATAATTATATTTGTGTTATCATCATCATCATCATGATCAACCCATTACCGGCTCACTACAGAGCACGGGTCTCCTCTCAATATGAGAAGGGTTTGGCCATAGTCCACCACGCTGGCCATGTGCGGATTGGCAGACTTCACACGCCTTTGAGAATATTATGGAGAACTCTCAGGCGTGCAGATTTCCTCACGATGTTTTCCTTCACCGTTAAAGCAAGTGATATTTAAATTTAAAAAAAAAAAACGCACATAACTCCGAAAAGTTAGAGGTGCGTGCCCGGATTCGAACCGCCGACCTCTGATTAGGAGGCTGACACCCTAACCACGAGGCTATCACCGCTTCAACCGCTTCATATTTGTGTTATACTACTACCTAACTATTATTGTATTTAAATTAAAAATTAAAGTACAACAGGTCCACACATATATGGACATCATCATCATCATCATCATCATCATTTTCACCGATTGACGTGCTGTGCTGGTCTTTTGTAGGGAGTTCCAATGACCACGGTCTTGGGCCGCTTGTATGCAGCGTCTCCCTGCGACTCGTTTGATGTCGTCTGTCCACCTAGTTGGGGGTCGACCAACGCTACGTTTACCGGTGCGGGGTCGCCATTCCAGCAACTTGGGACCCCAACGTTCATCGGTTCTCCGAGCTATGTGCCCCTATATTATATTATTATTATATGGACATATAAGTGTGTAAAGTAATGTTTATATAACATCCCAATTTCACAACAACACACTCTCGATTCAGAGGGTGATAATAACGATATCTTTAACTATAACTTGAAAGTGTTTAGAGCAGCAGTTAATAACTCACAACGAACCTCGATTGACAACCTCCAACAGCAGATGGCTAGAGAAAATGAAGAATATAACTTTTATATAAACGCTCAAGAGTCAAGACAGTATAGCTAACTTTCTTGCACTAGACTCATTTAACTCGTAACATATATTTTCTGTAGCTGTTGTAACTTCAACTTAATACCTAATTCCAAATCTTTTATATACCAAACAAAATTTTTGAGGAAATGTTATTCTGCTATGTTCTGTTATGTATACATTTTTGGTTATTTAATATTTTTTATTGTTATTTGGCATTTATACTAATTAATCTTGTCATTTATTATATTAAAGTCGGTCGGAATACCAGTCGGGTTTAAGAAATCTTTCGCATTTGATAGCTTAATTCTTGAGAAATCTTCTTGGTTATTTTCATCAGCCAACGGCTTATTGCAGCCGATAAACCGCAGTAGCGTAGGTAGAAGATGCAAAGAAAATTTGAATCTTCAATTTTACCTATCAGAAGTGGGATAGGTAAATTGGAGATACGAACTTTCATCCCCTACTACACAAAACATACCCGATTACTGGAACAACTAGCATGATTATGAAATCATTACTCAACAATATTTGTGTACATACATAGAAGTCATTGTTTTTGGACTGAAAAATTCATCCCCTAAATAAAGCTAAGGTAATCAGCTCCAATAAGACTAATCATTGAGTGACGTCACACATTCTCCCCCACTTTCAGTATCCAGTGGAGCGCGAATTAATTTTCGCCACAATTACCCGCTCTCGTTACTAATTGAGACATCAAAGACTCCGCTCCGACGCGCGGACGCTCCTTGCTACATCACTTCATTATGCCCTTTTGAAACGCGACCTATTTGTAGCATTTGAAATTACAAACCTAGCAACATCACTTATCAAAATGTTTGTTGGATAATGACATTAGCACGTCATTATCAACATTCTGCGACTTCAGAAGTATTCTAATCATTATAATGCCGTTTTATTATCGGGTTCAAGATGTACAAGCTTATTTTTAGCAAGCAAGAAGTTTTTCGACCGCTCAGTTTGACATTTTTTCGTTTCCGTGTTATACTATTCGACTATGGGAGGCACTTGTTTTGTCAAGACTTATAGAGACTAGATTATACGGACTCTTTTTTGTGGCCTCGACTTATCAGTAAGACGAAAATGCTTATACAACGCGGACGGAACGCCTACGCGAGATTTTTCTTTTATATTTCCGTATTTATATGTGAACGTTCACATGTGACTCCATTTAACAATGAAGTTAAAATATTGAGATGGAAGCACGAAGAAGAGCACCACGTTAGCCACGTTACTTTTTGGCAATATTAAAAACGGAATTCCAGAGTACTTGAGTAACAAATTAATCTGGCGATAAATCGGTTCGCAACTTTCGGTTTTCTTCCCTCTTGCGCTCTATACTGAGGCATAAGACAGCAACTTTTAAGGTCTTAAATTTGCGGCTACTAAGTGCTGGGATGATTTACCACCACCATTTGGTCGGTTCAATCGGCAAGTATAAATTAAAAATAAATCTTATATCAATTAGATTATGATAAAATTCGCCATATTAGAAACCCTGTTTCCTTAGATTTCTCCATTTATGTTGTGGTTCCATTTCTAAAGTGTTTGGATTTAATTTCGCTAAAGCTTATTTCTAGTTTGCCCGCGGGCTCTGCCTGGGGCCTCTCGCACCGTTCGACCGCAAATATGGGGTCACCTGATAATGCCTGCGCAATTACACCATATTACCGGCCCACTCCTCAAATACGCTTGTTATACGATCAAATGTCTCAGACGTGACTGCGGCAATATAATGCATTATCTTGGCTTGTAAATTATTCACGAGCGACCGGTAGGCGCCAAGAATCAAGGGCGATTGTAACGGTCGCCTGGCGTATTGAATATCGAATGTTATATTAGTTTTCCCCATAACGACGACGAGTATGTATAATACGGGTAAAATAGCCTATTAAACATTGACTTAATAGTTCAATAATAAATTATAGATCATAACTTGGTCTAGTTCCAAAAATGTGCCCATCCATCCATACTTGTAAAAAAGAATTTTACGTCTTCAAGTCAGGATTTAGGTGGAAAGACAGTCAAGTATTAAATACGAGTATATTCCAATTTGCTTCTACCATCTAGTCAGGTTTTGTTTGTAGTCTCATAAAAGCTCATGTGGGGACATTGGTTCAACACCTAGATGCTCGAATAGAGACATGCTTAGTTATAATAATAGCTATATGATTCATTATCTCTGCTTTGATTACAATAGTATTTTATGGTAGGGGAGCCCATGATGCTAAATGGGGATTTACTCGAGCGTCATAGAGACCTATTGGGTTGCAAAGCTTAGATGATAAGAAGAAAAAAATGTTATATGATATATACCTTTCCATCGGTGGGAGAAGCGGCTATAGATTTTTAAATATGTAAAAAAAAACTGTTGCATGGACATCTTCGAGCGCGTCAGATATTGATAGCATCAATGGCCTACGTATTTTTAATAATGTACGTATGTTAATCTGATCGTTTGCATGATGGGTGTGGTTGTATGGAAGGGTTGAAAATGAAAAAAAAAAAATTTAATCGAGCGCGTCAGATTTTCTAAGGGGGTGTTAAGTACACCAAAAATAAGCTCTCATTCACTAATCTGACGATTCCGATGTGACGCAAAGTCGCAGCGAGTTTCATAATGTGCAAAAAAAAATCGCCATTTTGAAATACTCGAGCGCGTCAGATTAAGATATATATGGTTCATCTTTATGTTCTAAACGTACTGTCTCATAATCTGACGATTATCTAGAGGGATTCGCCTAATCTGACAAAAAAAAAAAAAATTTAAATAACTGAACTTAATTAATAGAAAGCTCCAGAAATAGCATGCAAATAAATAAGTGTATGCTTTTTTATGTAGAATACCTGTATTTATAAAAAAAAAAATTAAAAAAGGCTTAAAAAAATTTGATGTTTTATAATTAATTGATTAATGTTTCTACTGTAAAGTTTTTGTAAGGCACTTTCACCTCAAAATACACATTTTAACAATATTTATAAACTTCAATTAACATAAATAATATTAAAATAGCAAAAAAAGCCAAAACGTTGGAAACACGTTGTAAACAATATGCCTCGAACGAGTCTTTATGATCAGCTGTGATGGCGTCATGGCAGCAAAAACCAGAGTGGGGACGGTGAGAGTAATAAATAGAGAAAGAGTGATAATGAAATAGAAACGCGGAGAAGGAAATATAGGCATCACCCAGCTGCACGCATTTAACTTTATTGGCGAATTTTTGTTATTTCGGCTTGCGGAAATCGTCAGATTATATATTTTTCGTCATTCTTGAATTATTTCCTTCAAAATAAAAAAAATTTAGCTACGCTCGAGAATGTCGAGATGACGTTTTTTTTTTACAACTTTGCTGCCCTCCCCTTTCTTTACATCACTCTCAAATTGTCAGATTAGTGGAATATACGCTTTTAAGGATGTAATTAACTCACCCTACCTTAATCTGACGCGCTCGAGAATTTCTGATGGTCAATTTTTTTTTACTAATCTGATCGTGTATCGTTCACGCGCGGCCTTATATATGGGGCTCATGTTTGGTGGAGGAACATAACCGGGTACAAGGTATCTCCCTGTATATTAATCTGCCGCGCTCGAGTAAATCCCGAAATCCCCGCTTGGGCTCCCCTACTATCTATTACATCAGTTTGTTTTTTACAACAATTTTGAAAAAGTTGCAAAATAAATAAGTGTATGTAAATACATTACATTTATAAATAAACCTATATAACAATATGAAGCTGAAAGATACTATTATACTGTAAAGAAATTGTCACTTAGAGTCATCATCATCATGATGATCAACCCATTGCCTCACTACAGAGCACAGATCTCCTCTCAATATGAGAATGGTTTGGCCATAGTTCAATCTATCTAGAGTATTGTAAGGTACACAATATGCATTACATTGTATAAAAAAGAAAGCGCTAATAAAGAAAACGCAGTAGCAATCCAATTTATTAGAAATCTAAAAGCAATGCTCCAAAGAAAGTGCAATCACCCGGACGGCTAAGTCGTGGCACTTGAAGAGCACTTTGCGATGCTCGTAACAATCGATCCACCCGACGTGGGTACTGCAATTTGCGTAGTGGCAACTGGCAGCTCCTCAGCCTCCAGTAATTTGAGTCCGTCGCCTTCGCCTGCCGTTACTCGGTAAACGCTACTGGAATATGTAGCCTGTGGTCGAGTTCCAAGTTTAAAACGTACGACGGACGAGTGAGATGCACACTAATTATGGGTAATTTTCAAAATCGATCGTCGAGCTTTTACGCAGCTTGTGGCTTCCTGCGTTCGCACGTACTCTAGAATGTGTAAGTGAAACGTGTCATGAGCTTTGTAATTAGGCTGCTCACCTGTCTCCATGATCTAGGATCGTCATATTTATAAACGGAGTCACTATAATAAAAAAATAACGCTTTAATTTTGTAACCATTAAACCCAAATATAGAATGTGCACGATTTGTGAATGAAAGAAAAGTCCAGACCAACTGTATCTTGAACATTATAGACAATCACTGGTTCATATATGAGTATTTATAACACTGAATTATGAAGTACACGGGTGATACAATAAGTTGGCTTACTTACTAAATAAAAATGCATAGAAAAGCTTTGAAGAAATTACTGTTCTAAAAGAAGGAAGGCAGGTTAAATTTGTGTTCCGACTGCACCTTGAAGTGAAACTTTACAAACAATCGCCAGTTCAAGTACGAGTCATTTAACATTACTGTGAAATATAGGTTTGCACTGGCTACTATTTAATAAGGTATCGTCGAAACATTGAGTTTGATCTGATGAGCGGTTGCGCCACAACAAATGCAGTGGAGCGAATTATGGGGAGCGATCGATGGCTTCTAGATTGCATCTCAATAATGCTTGTTCGAGCCATCGTCCGAGATTGCTGGCGAGCGTGCGCCTACCTCCTATTTGCTCATTACAACCCTTCGCACAGCCGTGCATTTTTGTTTAGTCTATTTATTTGCGTTTTACGGTGGGTTAGGACGCGACGCGACGGGCCGAATGTGTCGCACTAATAATGACTTCAGAAAGGATATTAGGTATGCGTTTCTGTTGCCGAGAGCGCGCGGTGACCGTCGGGACGCGGTAATTGATGACGTCGCGGGCAAGCGGTGTCCGCCCATTTTCCGTCAATTTTCGTCACTTGAGTGATGGTAGCCGGCACCGCCCATGGACCCGCGTCCCGCACCCCTCACGCCCGGGAGTCCCGCGTACGGCACGCGCCGCGCTAAATTTAAATGGGATGAACTTGTAACGGGCGGCCGCCGACGAAGAATGTGAGCGGCTTGAAACGTTAATCATATATTTGTGACAGATACACGCCGCGATGTCGTCGGATGAGGCGTAAAAATTGGCCATTTGGTTGTTTTCTTTGTGGAGCGCTCTGATTTAGAAGTCTTTTAGTGATCCGTAATATTTCCAGTACGTGATATTGCTGGTATCATTTATCCGGACTGGTTCGTTTTCCTACACAACATCAACATCCTTAGCCTACTAACCGACAAAGACGCCAAGCGATTTAGTGTTCCGGCACGATGTCGCGGAGAAACCAATTAGGATCGTGGGCTTACCATACTCCTACCAGGTTAGCCCGCTACCATCCTAGACAACATCATCACTTACCACCAGGCGAGATAGCAGTTAAAGGCTAACTTGTAGTGTATAAAAAAACCTCTTACTGAGCGCAAACCTCCTGCTGATATTGAAGAAGTAATCGAAGTACCCAAGGAGTAGGCGGTCTTTAACCAATCAATCAACCAATCAAAATTTTTATACAAAAAGATTATGATTGAATCCTTTAAAAGGCACTTTTGACGCGTCAATAATTTACATAGTAGTAATTTGGTGGTCAAAACTACATTCGTAAACTTAAAACTAAAGCTATAAGGGATACAAACGCGCCCTGGTCTGAGAAGCCCACAAGAAACTGAGCCAGGTAAATTTTCTTACTGTTACCATCTCACATGCCGCTTAAAATTATTTAAGAGCTTCCTTATTTGAGCAATATTTCATACCGATACTTGTTTATCATTTACGCAATCCTTTACACTATAGTAGAACTTTTTACAAGCTTACGATATATAAACTTTTAAATATTAGAGATAATAGGAACGACAGTTTAACGTGCTTTCAGAAACACGGATGGATATGTTTTGCCAATATTTTTAATGTATGTTACCTATAGCGTTAGAAATAAAAAATCTGTGCCCAACAATTACTTAAGACCCTAGCCATTGAAAAAGGAAACTAAATGTGCAAACTCGGCTAAAGACAAAGTGCTACCTAATCTCCCCTACAGCGAACAATAGCAAGTTGGGGTATAAATAAGCTTGGGGCACTTAATGAACGTATAAACTTCCGAAGTACTTACCTATGGGGCTAGTTGGTGGTCTGTTTCTATGGCAACATCTTTGAAATAGCGGCGCTGGTAATTTACTAGGCTTCTATACTATGAAAGTAAACCTTTCATCAAATTATACAAGCTCAGACCTAAAACGATTGTGGATTGTTATAAAATACAAGATTATTATCTTGTATTTTATAACAATTTTATTGACGCGTATAGAAATTGGATTTGGTTCGAAAAAACAAAAATTCTAATTACTCTTCAAATTTTGATCATTAGTTGCTAGAAGATAAGCCTAAATTCGCCTAAGACTAACGATATTGAATACATGAAACATGCCACGTGAGTAAGGAGATATTGATAAAATTAGTAGGAAGAGTCTTGCTTATCCTTTTCTGAATAACTTTTAACGGAGAATGCGATTTTGACTCTTATTTCAATGATTAATATTTGTAGTTGACGATAGGAGCTGTGATCCAATGATTCCTTATTCTCCTTCAAACCTCAAAAATTGGTCATCCATCAAAGTCAAAGTCAAAATAATCTTTATACAAATAGTCCTTAAAAAGGCACTTTTGACGCGTCAATAATTTACGATCCGAAATTCAAATCTGGAAACGAGTAAATACTTTACTAAACTACTATGAAACTATTGGCTCTATCTCCATAGGTACTATAATTTATTATTGATTATGTGAGATGGTGATAACAAAAAAAAACCCGGCTAAGTTTGTTGTGGGCTTCTTCTTAGACCAGGGCGCGTTTGGAACCCTCATAGCTTTGGTTTGATTTTTACGAATGTAGTTATCACCATCAAATCACTACTATGTAAATTATTGACGCGTCAAAAGTGCCTTTTAAAGGACTATTTGAATAAAGATTATTTGAATTTGAATTTGATATTTGGTTGGCTAACAGATTACTATAGGAAACAAATGCTATAGTGCTTCTACTCTTATAAATTAGAGTAGGTATATTAAAAATAAAGATACAACAGGGCTCCCTAAAAGTCTTTATAGCATCATCATGATCATGATTAACCCATTGCCGGCTCACTACAGAGCACGGGTCTCCTCTCAGTATGAGAAGGGTTTGGCCATAGTCCACCACGCTGGCCATGTGCGGATTGGCAGACTTCACACGCCATTAAGAACATTATGGAGATATCTCAGGTGTGCAGGTTTCCACACGATGTTTTCCTTCACCGTTGAAGCAAGTGATATTTTAATTTTTTAAAACGCACATAACTCCGAATACTTAGAGGTGCGTGCCCGGATTCGAACCGCCGACCTCTGATTAGGAGGCTGACGCCCTAACCACTAGGCTATCACGGCTTTATAGCATATAAAATAATAATATTAACTGTTAAATGTTTCACTTTAGCAAAAAAGTCAAATTCGTGTTGGCCGACAACAATCAATGTTCTCAAAATCAGGTCAAGAGAACTTTGATGAGCGGGATCATGCGAGCACGTGTTGCTTTTTGTTGCGGTTATTATGTTGTCAGATAAGTCTAAAAGTTCATTGTCTCGGCTGATATTGTGGGTAATGGGTCGCTCCGTTAACTCACAAATAAAAATAACCGTACGCTTAAGAAATAATAGTTATTGAAATACATTTAACTTTTTCATCGTGAGCCGTTTGGACCGTTGTCCTTAGAAAACATAAAAAAATACTACGTTTTGAACGTTAATTTTATTACAATTGTAATTGCGAAATTTGGAATTGGTGTGTGAGTGTTCATTACCAGAAGCCTTGTCCTGTATGTTTGATGTTATGAATGTTTGATCTTGTTCGTTGACACTATTATTTTTGTCATAGAGGATGCGTCTAACTCAAGAGGGAGATTTTTTTTTATCCACTACAAGTTAGCCCTCGACGGCAATCTCACTTGATGGTAAGTGATGATCCAGTCTAAGATGGTAGCAAGCTAACCTGTTAGGGGTATGGTAAACCCGTACTCCTAATCGGTTTCTACGCGACATCGTGCCGGTACGCTAAATCGCTTAGCGACACGTCTTTGTCGATAGGGTGGTAACTAGCCACGGCTGAAACCTCCAACCAGACCAGACTCAAGCCAGGAATAGAACCCAGGACCTCCAACTTTATAATGCGACAGCGCGCGTGCTGCGCCACGGAGGTCGTCGAAATCGAGGAGATTCGGAAAATGGCAAGAGAAATTAGAGAGCGTTGGCTTCAGGATCCGGTGAGCAAAGACAGAGCATCTGTTTTGTGAAGTATTGATTATTTTCATTATCGACAGTCACATTTTAAAATAAATATATTAATAAAGCTAACCTGATTTAGGATCATTCTTCTAAGGGACCACTTCTGGGCAAAGACCTCGTGCCTTAGGAAAGAGAAAATATCTAAGACAGGTGGTATAAGATGTGACATATTTTGCATTATTTCTAGGTCTATACGTCAGTCAGCTATAAGAATTACAGGTATATTCCCACAAGAAACACATTATTATCGTAATGGACTTGCCTCTTAAATGAAAAAATATTAATGAATATGAACAGCTGTTAATTAATCGCATTAACAAGTAAACCGTAATTAAGGTTTAATTTAATTTGTATGATATATCGCATGCATGTCGAGTTACTAGTATACCAGCGGTTGTTGATAGACGATTTCCTGAAACATCTTATCGAATCACGCCACAATTATAAGTGAACAATTGCACGTTGTCATGAGTAATTGAAGGTATCAAAGTCTGCGAGATCGTACCTAGATATTTATAATCTTATGAGAATGAATTTATTTATATAGCATGGTATTTTAAATTTGTAGTTATGTACTACAATAAATGACATACATTTAACTAGCTATAAAGAAATGATATAGTAACATTAACAATTTGTTAATCGACAAAGCCTTTCAAGAATATTTTTTTAAAATGCCCTATATAATTATTATTTTGTACTTAGCTTTTTGGAAGCTCCCAAGGGAACTATCTCGTTCTAAAATAAATATTTAATGCCCAAGGATGCAATCTATCCCCTTATTGCCATGTTTTACTCAAATTCGTTCAGTAGTTTAGACGTGGAAAGGTAACAGTTAAGGTTACTTTCGAATTTATTCATCATGGCAATTGTGTAAGGCAATTTGTGTATTTCTTGTCTCGTTTCTTTTCTCACCGTGTCCCATATAAAATAGTTTTCATATTCACCGGACATTTAATTTTAATTTCTGTTTTTATTAGGAATTAGGTCCGAATCAATCGTGATAGTCGGTTGTTGCTTAAACTTAATTTAGCAATTTGAAATTAAATATCACTTGCTCGAGAGTTTTGTATAATATTCTCAGAAGACACTCAGAACTTACCCCATGCTAAGTCTCTCTCCTGACTCGCATTCTGTAATTTGCTAGCAATGATGATAATTGAGCCCTGTACCAAAAACCGCTAATCTAGTTCAGCTTTACAGAAACTTGTCGAGTAAACTGCAACGTTATTTCCTGTGAATCAAGTCGTTAATTAATAAGAAGTAAGGATAGATAACACAGATTCAAGTAACTAATAGACAGAGCGGATTTGGCACTATGCTGCTAAATCTAGTTATTTCAGATTTAAGTTCTAGATAGAGCGGATTTGGCAATACTAAATGTAGTTATTTAGCTATATGTTGTAGAGCTTATTTGAGGGTCTGCCATTAATTGGCGTCGCTTTATTCGCGTGACCATTGTTATTAATTTTAATTACCATAAAGCAATTTAGCAAGCATTCAATTAAATGGAGGAATTTATAATATCGGAGTGACGTAATAAGAGGTGACATCAGCTCGAGCGGCAATAGGATTGTCGCAAGCCGGTATCGGGGGCGGGACGGTAAAGGCCGTGATTTACCAATCCAATACCCGGACCGAATGCCGCTATCGATAATAATCGATATAACGCATACAGGCATTTCAAGGCGTAATATACTAGACACACTTCCAACAACTTTCGCCTAAACGATTACGAAATGCATAGCGTACTGTATTTTATATCAGGTGTTGAAATATAATATTTGAACTTCCTTTTTTTTTTTTTTTAAATGATGGATTTATTCGGCTTTGCAGGTAAGTTTGTTTGGTTTGGTTTTTTTTGCATCCGGAAACACTTAACCTCCTAGAACTAAATGAAAAATTTAAATAAAAACAAATTAATTGATTAAAAAAGACGATCGTGTCTTTAGATTTATTTGCTTGCTGTTTTGGTAAAATTTAAATGATCATTTATATACATGCCTCGTAAAATAACTCGAGATTTTATAGTGAAGTAGATGGTATGGTACAACATTCACCCTATATTTCGTATTGTATTTTGGATATATTCCCAAAATGCCCCGCTATTGAACGGTTGGGGCTTAAAACATAACGGCATGAACTCCAAGGCGATCGTCTAACGAAATAGAATAATCCTTTGCCAATGTGAGTTATGAAATACTATATGAATTTCTCTACTGTTTATATATTTATTTATTTTAATGTATTATACATCAAACATTTTACATAAAACTTAAAATAAAACTTAGATTAACCTAAAACTAAAAATCTTGAAAAATAAATAAATATTCAACATAATAACTAAAATATATTATTAAAAGGAGTCCCTTTAGGCAAGGTTCCGAAGGTACTGGCAGCGTTCCCCCTTTGAATGGCTAGACTAATTCTTTGTCCGAGGTAGCTGGCCGCTCTGCGGTCCCCTGTGATGTCGACTAACCTTTTTACTATTTCCTTAAAAAGCCTTAGAGCGCTAGGACCCCACGGACCAAGGGTCTCGACACCGAATGGGACAAAATCATATTCGGAGCCTAGACCCCTGTATTTGCATGCAGCATACATAATACTACTTATATTGCAGTTATGTTTTGTCTTCAATCATGTGCAAAGTAACATCTCCAAGTTCTATGTATGTCTTCTTTAAAATTGAATTTACTTGGCTACTTATCTATGCATTTTCATGGATTGTTTCTTAAAACTATCTTAGGAGAGGGTTCGGCTCGGCGTCACGCAGCCTACGCACGGCGGAAACGCACCGCTCATGCATAATTCAAAGGCGAAGGCAAACACAAATAAATAGGCACGAAATAAATACAAACAGGCTGAATGGAGCCGCGGCGGTGGGCGGGGCCGCGCGACATAAATATCGCCGCGTCATACAAGCGGATATTTGTTCGGCTATTTCGGACTATCGAGTATTGCGCACCACAGCATCAGCTAGTGTATGAAGTATCAGCGGTGGTAACTTTTTAAATTCATTGCACAGACATAGGTGGATACTTTTTTGATGGTTCGATTTGAATTAATGAATACTTTTTGGTAATATCCGTATTTACAATAATATATTGACGACCGTGGCACAGTGCGTGCGCACTCATTATAAAGTTGAAGGTCCTGGGTTCGAATCCCTGCTCGAGTCTGGTGTGGTGGGAGGCTTCGGTCGAAGCTAGTTACCACTCTACTGACAAAGACGTGTCAGCGAATTAGTGTTCTGGCACCGAGTGGCGTATAAACCAAATAGGAGTGTGGGTTACACATACCCCTTATTAACAGGTTAGCCCGCTATCATCTAAGACTGCGTGATACTATTACTTTTCTGAGTTATATTATGCGTTTAAAAAAAATTAAAATATCACTTGCTTCAACGGTGAAGGAAAACATCGTGAGGAAACCTGCACGTCTGAGAGTTCTCCATAATGTTCTCAAAGGCGTGTGAAGTCTGCCAATCTGCATATGGCCAGCGTGGTGGACTATGGCCAAACCCTTCCTCATATTGAGAAGAGACCCATGCTCTGTAGTGAGCCGGTAATGGGTTGATCATGATAATGATGATGATGATATATATTACGCGCAGTATCTTAATAATTAACATAGCATTATAAATAACAATTAATTAATGTTTAATTTTTCTCTGTGTATTGCTTTATGGATTTCCGTATGCTATATGGATTCTGTGTATTGCTATATGGATTCCGTGCCTACACATCACATTACAGCTTAGAGAAGATGTACCAACTTATTTTCAGTTGAGAACTTTTTTTTGGTGTGTCTTTTTAAACATAGAAAGGGAGCGTAGAACGTTGACAGTGTGGCGTAATATGTTGTTCGACAGGTTTAACCGTTGTAGCCAGGAGGCAATAATAAGTTTTTCTTTTTTAAAAGCCTTTTGTCAAAACACGAGATCCTTGAGGACCAGCTATACACAAGCTTGGCTGAGCGCTCTACGACCTTAATATAGCAACGGTTTCAGAATTGTTCGGTTCGCCGCGCTATTGTAGTGCGTCGAAATGTTCGCAAGAGTTTTTGTTATCAGAAGAAAGCGCACAGCGTCTTTGATAAGAAGAGCGTGGGCAAGTTGCAATAGCATTCTTAGATACGATAGACTTAAATGGACAGATACGACAATCCAATCCACAAACAGTTCCTAAAATCGCACGCAGGTAATTGCCAGGAATTTAACTCATTTTTTTAAATTAATCAATCAATAATAATCTTTGTTCAAATAGTAGTAAATTCACTTTTGACGCGTCAAAATTATTTATTACGCGTATTTTTCTAAACGCTTCTTGTAAATGATTATTCGCACTGAGATTTATCTAATATGCTGACTCCGTGGCTCCTTGAACATAATTAGTTCGTGAGCTATGCACGTCGGGAGCAGATCGGGTGCGCTCGGTGACTGTGTAATGGCTGCTTCACGAGCGCTATTACAGCTGTCGGGTGCGCATGCGCAGGCGTCTGCGAGAATCCCGCACCAGGAACTACAAAGCTTTCTTCTAATTGCATTCATTTTGTGTTTACTTGCCCGATGGGATGTTTCTTATAGGTAATTTCTACAGGCCTTTCGCAAGACATCTTTTTAAAGAGTTAGGTTTAATAGAATTTAAAACAGCTAAGTTTATTTTTTTATTATAACGCAAGAAACAGTTTTGGGGTCGCAGTCGCATTAGTATTAATAAATGGATTTGAGAATCAAATAACCCAATTCTTTAGTAAGGTCAAAGGGCATTTCACATCACGTTTCAGCGCTTACGAGCTGAGCATACGAAGTATTAGTGCTTGCGGGCGATGTGTTATTTGATAGTTTATACCGATATACATATAATATGGTTACACCATCACCTCACGAATTAAAATAATGAAAAATAGATTATATGAACGTTTCCTAGATTTTTGATTTGATTTGTTCAAATGTAACGAGTATTTAGTATATTAAAGTTTTTAATTTTGTATTACCTTATTAAATGGAATAGTGTTATCCTATATTCGTTGTATATTATTCTTTGACCGCTTCATATGAAGGTTCTTAGGTATTTATTTCAAAATGAAAATACGAAAACGAATTGTAGAAATGCAGGTACCTAATATAATTCCTTGTTTTTTTAATTAATATAAATATTTTTTAATAAACATGGGTAGAGGCATAATACATAAACGACAGATATTAATACCATAATTGAAGCTTAAGAACATAATAAAATATTATTTCTTCATTAAGTTTATTTCGGTTTTTTAAGTGAAGACACCACAACGTGTATTAGGGCTCGTTTAGATCATTGCCTCATTTGACCTTCGCAGTTTTAATCCAGCAAGTTAAATACATAATGAGGGCAATTTAGTTTTAAAATTTTAGCACGAAAATCTCATCAACTCTGGAATAATATTGTCCCTCTAAAGCGGGTCCTTGCGTCTGAATAAAAGGCGGTGTTATTATGTTGGTAAAACAAAATTCTCCGTAATGGCCTCATTATGTGGCGAAAATTGCTCGAGAGATTTTTTGTGGCGGTAGGTAATATAAATGTGTTTGTTGACTAGTGTTTGTCTGTGACTTTGCTCATACTCAACTTACTGGCACTTAGTAAATGGTAGTTATTATAGAAAAACAAAAATTCTTGCAGTAGAAAAAAAAATTTTGGAATCGTTGTACTTTTGATATTATTCATAAAATAAAACTTGAAAATAAATATCGTAGGCGCAGTGCATGCTCCATCCTATTGTAAAGTGGGAGGTCATGGGAGCAATTCCCGGCTCGAGTCTGGTCTGGTGGGAGGCTTCGGCCGCTGCTAGTTACAACTCTACTGGCAAAGACATACCGCCAAGCGATTTAATGTTATGATGATGAGTAGAAACTGATTAAGAGGATGCAGGGCTTAACCAGCATCGCATCTGTGGATCCTCTAGTGCTGCAGATGTTCATGGGCGATGGCAATCACTTAACATCAGCTAACCCATTTGCTATATTTCCCTGCAATGAAAATAAAATATTACGTTATATTTTATTTACACAAAAATCCTACACTTGCAACCTACCTACGTCTGAATAAAAAGAAGATTATGGGATGGTATGTGCGTCATTTACGATTAAGGGAATCAGATACCAGAAGAACATACACTAAATTTAAACAGTTAATGTGATAACTAAAAACTTCTTCTTCCACTCACTTCTATCAGCCGTCACCTCACTACCCACACCTTGTATCTGTATATCCTCTTCGACACAATCCATCCATCTCTTCTTTTGTCTTCCTCTACTTCTTTGCCCTTCCACGTTCATATATAACATTCTTTTGGAAATTCCTGTAAGAAGTAATAAACCAGAAGATTTAGTACACTTAGCAATGACAAAAAAGGCCATCAAATTAAAACTATTGCTAGCTTAATGATATATCTTGTTAAATAATTAAAAAAAAAAAAACAACGTAACCCTGACCATGAAGAGGTTAAACAGAGTAAAGTACTTGAGCATTAGATTTATGTCTATAGGAATAATGTAATTTTCCAGGATAAATGTCATTTAAAAACTAAATGTAAAAAAAAATATGTCATATATCCAACATAACCCATTGGAAGATAACCTGTTGCTGTGATGTATAGATACGTGTAAGATGGACGAACCAACAAACAAACTCACATATATATAAAATATCTGTAGGGATGAAATAGATAGTCGTTTTAGAAATATTGCGAAGAAGCGAGCCGGAGAGCGGACGGCGGCGCCTGATTACCAAAACTTAATTTATTTTGAACTGAGAAAAAAAAAAACCTTAAAATTATTGTCCGTGGCGGCGTGGGAAACGACCCTGTCGCCGGCGGCCTCTATTACGTCATTATTTTCTATTAGATTTTATATTAAAACGAAGATTAATTGTAAATCGATACGGTGTAGTCAAAGCCGTATTTTAAAAAGTTTATTAACTAACAGCTTTAGATAGCGTATTTAGGCCGGTTTGGGTTCCTGCAATTTCACTTTCACTGTACCTAGAGAAGTGAAATTCAAAAACGTTTTTATTTAAATAGACAGAAGGATTTATGATGTGTATATATAATATACGCATCAAATACGCAAATTTTTCTAGTAGTAAGTAATATGAATTTCATGTACATTTGGCCTTTATTATTTACATAGCGTGGGTTGATTTCGTTATTTTGTTTATCGGAAATCCTATGTTTCTTACGTAAGACCACTCGAAAGACGTGCTCTAACTTCCGTAAATTATGATTGATCATAAATCGCGTTGATGGACGCTTGGGGTTAGATGCTTTTAAGATCTTCGGGCTTTATGAGCTTAAGATTTTCGTCTGACAATGCAATGTGCAATAGAAAAATCCATAAACATCCGCTTTCTTTCTTGTTTATTCTAACATTACTATGTGCATAAGAAATATAAATAGTCAATAAGCTTAATCTGTCTTTTATATTTTATGCTAACAAAGGAATCTAAGGACAAAACTTCATTGTATTTAGGTAGCCAAGCTATTTTATTACGGCAATAAATTTGAAAACGCTCGAAAAGTATAATGAAATAACTAATCAATGTCAATATTGCACTATAAAAAGGCCCCATCAATGGTCCTAATAAAGTTTGTGAATGTTAATCAGCAATCGTTGAGCAACGTGTCATAAAATGCGCCACTGGTTCGGATGTCGTGGGCCCCGCACCGCAGGGGGTCTTTGGGGGGCCTAATTGATTTGTGCCCCAGGCCACAATCAAAACAGATCGTATTTTATAAGACGTATCCTCGCGGAGGGCGAGGGTGGCAGACAGTTGGGGATCAGTGCTGAAAATTCGCAAGCAATGAGATTCGATTTTGAGTTAAACTATTTTGGTAAAAAAATAAAAAATGAAATATTTAAAAAAAAGTTATTGGCATGTTAGATTATCTTAATAAGTATAGGTGTTTATGTAATCAATTCATTCAAACCAAATAAGGACATACTTTTTTAATCACGAGTTAATTTGCGTGAGGAAGAGGTGTTAAAACGATTTTCCCATTTGGCTCTGAAATAAATTGATAGATTAGAAACGTCTGTATTGTTTTGGAAATGCCTAAAACGACGTACAATTTTTTTTAACTGTGATGTATTAGATTATATTCCAACGCTTTCCCAAGAGTGTATAAAAGTTTCATCTAAAGTTTAGGTCGGACAAAAATTTCTTTTTCCAAAAAAAGAAAGAATTGACAGCCAATAAAAAATGATTATAAACATTATTACCCTTACGGAGCAGTCGGATAAAAAACGGTCCATCTCCATTTCCTCTCATCGCAGTTGCAAACTCTAATGTGCTCAGTGATCAAACACAAGAAAATCAAATGATCATTTGATAAATGGTCCCCGAGGGTGGCCCCCGCTTTGTCGCGCTCGTAATGCGGTCACCGCGTACCCTGGGCCTCGTGGCTGAACCCCATTTGATGGGAACTCGAGTATGGGAAATTATCGCCACCCCATTGATACGCTTTGGCTAAATACTTCTGGCTTAATAAGTTACAACAACATTTTGTTTATACTCAGAGTGACGTTTTTTTTATTACACAACAAGTTAGCCCTTAGCGGCATCTTCAAAGGATCACTGGTAGCGGGTGGATGTAAAAGAAAAGGCCTATGTCCAGCACTGGACGTCTATTAGCTGATTAAGTTAAGTGAATCACTCATCTGATCTTCCTATGGGTTCATTTGAAGTTATTTTATTTGTATACACTACAAGTTAGCCTTTGACGGCTATCTCACCTGGTGGTAAGTGATGAAGAAGTCTAAGGTGGTAGTGGACTTACCTGTTAGGGGTATGGTAAACCCATACTCCTAATTGGTTTCTACGCGACATCGTTTCGGAACGCTAAATCGCTTGGCGACGCGTGTTTATCGGTAGGGTGGTAACTAGCCACGGCGGAAGTAATCAACCCATTGCCGGGCACTACAGTGCACGGGTGTCCTCTCAAATAGACCAAGTATAGAGGTACTTTAATACGTATATATATACATTTTTGTCCAATTTAGCGAGTTAAATGATATTAAATAATAATAATTTATGTACATATATTATATTTGGCCTTAGATATTTGTATGACTTAGGTTGATTCTTTTATTTTGTTTAACAGAAATCCAATGTGTCTTACTCGTACGTACGACCACTGGAAAGACTTGCTCCAACTGGCGTAAATTGTGATTGGTATAATATATCGCGTTGATGGACGCTTCGGGTTAGATGTTTTGATTTGGCTTTTAAGATTTTTATAAGCTTGGGATTTTCGTCTGACATAGCAATATGCAACAGATAAATTCATAGACCAGCTGTATTTCTTGTATAGTCTAACATTACTATGTGCAAAAGATATCATCATTATCATCACGATCAACCCATTGCCGGCTCACTACAGAGCACGGGTCTCCTTTTAATATATGAACGGTATGGCCATAGTCCACCACGCTGGCCATGTGCAGATTGGCTGACTTCACACGCCTTTGAACATTATGGAAAACTCTCAGGCATGCAGGTTTCCTCGCGATGTTTTCCTTCACAGTTGAAGCAAGTGATATTTTAATTTTTTTTAAACGCATATAACTCCGAATAGTTACAGTTACGTGCCCCCGACCTTTGATTAGGAGATAGACGTCCTAACCACTAGGCTATCACAGCAGATTTTTGATTTAAGTGACGTATAATATATACCTACTAGACGAATTTCAAAATCAGTACTCGTAGATGTAGCAACAAATAGAGCAGTTCATTAATCACGGCCGATTCCCGACCGAGGGTGAGCTGATGCGATAAATCTCCGTGCTGCAATGCGGTACAGGCGCGCTGAAAAATTGCCGATTGAAATAAACATGCCAAGCCGGTCACGCCTGCTTGGGCTTTTGCTCTCTTGTTCTGTTGGTATTTTTATAACTCACAGTAGATACGAGTTTGATCGATAACAATCGAATGGTGAGCGAGAAGTTCAACATCTCTCTTGGACTAATACTGTTGAGTTACATTTGTATATTATTTGTTGACGACCTCCGTGGCGCAGTGCGTACGCTGTCGCTTTATAAAGGTGGTCCTGGGTTCGATTCCCAGCTCGATTCTGGTCTGGTGGGAGGCTTCAGCCATGGCTAGTTACCGACAAAGACGCGTCGCCCAGCGATTTAGCGTTCCAACACGATGTCGCGTAGAAACCAATTAGGAGCGTGAGTTTACCATACTCCTAAGAGGTGGCTAACCGCTACCATCTTAGACAGCATCATCACTTACCACCAGGTGAGATAGCCGTCAAAGGCTAACTTGTAGTGTATAAAAACAAAAATATTTCAAATAAATCCAAAGGAAGTTCAGATGAGTGACTCACTTAACTTAATCAGCTAATAGACGTCCACTGCTGGACATAGGCTTTTTCTTTCATATTCACCCGCTATATCCTTTTCAGATCATTGGTCCAGCGGGCAGTAGGTGAGTGACCTACTGGTAAAATTGCACCGTCTGACCCCCGTTTATCCCAAACGTCGCCTAAGCCGAGGTTCGGCCTCACAGGAGGCGCCCTTAGGCAGACGTTCGCTTAGTTTCTTCGAGCCCTAGGGCTCAAAATTTCTTTTGGTAGAGCTTCTTTCCGAAGCTCGCCAAACAGCCCGGTTACGCTGTGGCAACCAATAGGGTTAGCACAGCTAATAGACAGTCCGAAAAAAAAGGTAAAATCGTATCTTCGGTCGCGTTCAACACATCTCATCTCAATACATTCATTAATGAAGATCATGGTTCTGGTGTCCTTGGAACCTCGTGCAGATTAATTGTTTCCACCGGTTTCTATCATTCTTGCAGTTGTATGAAATTTGCAGTTCCTGGGGTGGTGCTGCGAGGACTCACGTTGTTAAGCTCGAAAGAGCCCAAAGATCAGTACTTAAAACTATGCTAAACAAACCTTACAGGTATCCCACGGACAGGCTTTATCGGGAGAGCAAAGTACTTACCGTGCGTCAACTATATATTTTACAATTAGTCCTTAAGGTTCACCGGTCAGTAATATCCTCAAATGAATATAAAAGGTTGCTCAATCGTCGGGTTTTCAAGATCCCCTTGCCAACAATTAAAACTTGTTTTGCTAGACGTTTCAGTCCTTATGTGGAATTATTCATTTACAATAGGGTGGTAAACGTATGTAACATTAAGCATTGTTCCGTAAGGCAAGCCAAATCAATTGTGGGAAAATGGCTCGCTTCCTTAAACTACAAGGAAACAGAGGAGCTTTTCTTACATTTAACATAAGGGATATATATATACATTTTTTTTTTGCAACAAAATATAGTTAGTTAGTTAAAAGTTAAATGATAGACAGGATTACCTAGTGTGGGTACCATCGGAATATGTAAAACTGAAACTGTGTTTTTGGTGAAATAAATATTTTTAATTAAAAAACAAAAAAAAGTGTCCCTCAGCTGGTCTGTCCATCTGGTTGGTGAGCGGCCTCTTAAATAGATGTATTACCTATAGTATATATTACTTAGGTAGATTTTTTCAAATTGGTACATAAAAGTACAGGATGTAGAAAACCGGATTTTCAAAGCCAAGTCATAGTCAACTAACCTGGAATGCGCCCACGCATCTTCATTGTATGCAAATCACGGGTCGCAGGTCGCTATTCGCGCCCGTGGCTTTTCTTCTCTTTCCCCTTTTTTATTCCCGATAACATACTACGAACGCGTATGCACTATAAAACTTGTGTTGTGCGAGGAATTTATTATTTTAATTTAAGGATACTGACTTGGTCGATTCATGATATAGGTCTGGTATTGCGGGGTCTTGATACGATCTTTTGAGTCATTAGCATCCCACACAATGCGGGTTAGTAGGAATTTTATCAAAATATGTTAATAATAAATCCAAGATAACGTAATAATAAGTTAAAAATCATTGCAATTAACGTGATCTCGGACAAACAAGGGTTGAGTTGAGAAAGTCTGGAAAGAAAAATCCTTATAATTATTAGCCCGACCTTTCGTTTTATTAGCGAAGTCAAACTTGCTAATGAATGAAAGGATATGTATTATATTTTTTGTCCAATATAGGATATATAATTTTTTTTAAAAACGCACATAACTCCGAAAAGTTAAAGGTGCGTGCCCAGATTCGAACCGCCGACCTCAGATTAGGAGGCTGACGCCCTAACCAATAGGCTATCACCGCTTTAAAAAATTAAAAAAAAAAACTTCAACTTGGTTCAACGGTGAAGGAAAACATCGTGAGGAAACCTGCACGCCTGAGAGTTCTCCATAATGTTCTCAAAAGGCATGTGAAGTCTGCCAATCCGCACATGGTCAGCGTGGTGGACTATGGCCAAACCCTTCTCATATTGAGAAGAGACCCGTGCTCTGTAGTGAGCCGGTAATGGGTTGTTCATGATGATGATGATATGATATATTGGCATGCTAAAATGATTTTGCCAATAGCATTGAAATTTAGCCGCGCTTTTACATTTCATTCGCGCCAAAGCGTTCGAGAAAGCACTTACAAAAGAAATCGACCAATTTTTTTTATAAGTATTGAGAAAAGTCGGATAGCCTTTCAACGAGTCTATCACTATTAAAGGCAGTGAAACGGCACTCGTATGTGGTGCAAAGGGCATGAATGGCGCACATTCCGCCGAGTCATGGCGGGAATTCCATTGTGTCTCGAATCACGGACTCGACAACGACAAGCGTTACGTGCCGCGACATCGTTTGATTGTGAATGAATGAGGGTCAGAGATCGACACGTTTCATTCCGTAATATGACTTGCCATGGATATCATGTTGCGTTATGCAAATGTTGAAAAATGTAGAACTAAAGCGCTGTTGTAAGAGCTGTGATAGCCTAGTGGTTAGGACGTCCATCTCTTAATCAGAGGTCGGGAGTTCGAACCCGGGCACGCACCTCTTACTTTTCAGACTTTTAAGGAATTGAAATATCACTTGCTTCAACGGTGAAGGAAAACATCGTGAGGAAACCTGCACGCTTAGGAGTTCTCCATAATGTTCTCAAAGACGTGTGAAGTCTGGCCAGCGTGGTGGGCTATGGCCAAGCCCTTCTCATATTGAGGGGAGACCCGTGCTCTGTAGTGAGCCGGCAATGGGTTGATCATGATGATGATGAAAGCGCTGTTCAAACAGAGGACAGAGGATACCTCAGAGTACGCAATTTAAATCTTAGCCTCCCAAACTGACGCTATTTCTCGCGTGTTATTTCAGTTTGTTGTGAACAATTGTTGCTTATTAGTCTCAATGAAGAAACAGTACATTTATTTCGAAGACATCATGTTTGTAATTGATATTCCAACTGTACGCTGCTGAAATATCACATTACATTTTATCGGCTCTAGCCTAAGTCGCTACCGCTGAATTAGACTAGGTACTTGGCAAGGTTTCTTCACGCCGCCTTGTATTGTTTAATATACACCAACGCAGGACTTTGAGTAGGTAATCGTATTGTTGTTATAAACTAAACACCAAAAGAAGGGACGGCATTTTGTAATCGTACTACGATAACTAATCAGTTGGATAGCATACAACCCCGTGTTCTAATGCTTACGTATTTTATTTTTAGTTTGGATATAAAACCAGCCACCCCTTTATTAACAAAGAGAACAGGGGAAATTTTAGGGGTTTAAAACCCTTGAAATACTGATACTTGATGGTACTTTCTGTAATAGTTTCGAATAATTTTGTAAATACCGGCGTGAGGAAAATCGATATGAAATGTTTAATTATAATTCATATTATTAACTCTTTTGTTGTGTTGTATTTTTTTTTTGTTAACTATATTTCTACAATAGGTGTCTCATATAAGTCCGTATTAAATGAATTAGTAGACAAAAAATTTATGATACACAACAAATTTCTATCTTAATGTAATTTGTTATTCTTCGTTGAAGGTATTATTAAATCTTTACATCATATCATTACGTCGATATACTATGAGATATTTATTACAAAATTTAAATACTATTTATCAAGTTCTGACAAACAAGATCCAGTAATCTGCGGTTTTCAAATTTCAAATATGACAGAAAAATTCAAAATTAATTATTTTTAAAATATGATTTCGAAAAATTATGTACAACAAAATTCAATAACTTTACTAACCTATATAAAACGGTTGATATAGCTATACATATTATTTTCGTTCTATTATGACCCTTATTTTTAAGACACTAAGAATCTGTAGGAGTCAATAATTGGTTCACACAAAAACCACATCAAGATGTCTATGGAGATAAAGCCAATATATAATTAAGTTCACTTTTTATCGCCTCGTCGCTGTTCCAGCTGAAAGTTACCCACAAATAAACGGTCATTCTAATATTATTATTTCATTCATTAAAATTCATAATTTCATGTGATGTAAATGTGTTTCTTTAATTTAGTGTAGCTAATTCGTCTAGTTAGCATAATTACTGTGTACGTTCATTTCCAAACGAACTCGTCCAAACCTGTCTTCACATTTATATCAATGCAATAAATAACAAAAAAATATTATACTATTATAATATCATTATTTTGCCTTCTGCCTTTTGATGCCTTAAACCAAAAATCCTGCGGTCGAGTGCACAAGTGTTCCCGTGACCCAGCCACCAGGCGACGCGAAGGAGCATCGCTGGGTGTAGTGGGTATTCTGGTCGCCAGTCTGGCCGTCGGGGAGTCCCAGATACCCCGTCGTAAGCGGTCTTGTCTTCGCTTTTTTTAGCGAAAAAAAAAAACAAAAATCCAAACTGTGGAACATCGGGAAAGTGTTTTTTTTTAATAGTTATTAATAGGTACGACTTAAACAAATCCTTGCACGTTAAACCTAATAACTAATTAGTTCTTATACCTGTATAGTAAAATATTCTCGCTGAATAACTTCACTAGTAAGTGAGACTTTTTCTTTACTATACTCATTTTAAATTATCATCTACAGCTTATTATATATAAGTAATATGCATTTTGATTTAATAAAATCATGTGACGTATCTTACAATACACTACGAATAACTATTACCTATACAATAACAATCAGGCTATTACTAGCCTGATTGTTATTGTATAGGTTCTGATGATTAAGTAATCTTACTACAGGTTAAGAGTACAGTTAAGTAAAAATCTTAAACTGTATTAAGATTACTTAATCATCAGAACCTGAAGGTTAAACTTAGTCGGGAAGGTTAAGCAAACTTCGATATCAAAAATTATTTTGACGACCTCAGTGGCAGAGCGCGTGCGTTTTCATATTATAAAACGGATAGTCCTGAGTTCGATTTCCGGAGTAGTCTGATCTGATGGTCTAGCTTCAGCCGAGGCTTACTAGCACAGATCAATTCACATCGCATCACCATGACAGAATCCGATTTGGAGGATGGGTTCAGCCGGAAACGCACCGGTAGCTCCTCTAGTGCTGCAGAGATTGATGCAGGCGTCCGCGTCGGTTATCACTGAACATTAGGTGACCAAAAAGCTCGTTTGTCCCCGATGTAAATATATGTAAAAAAAACACAGATGTGGCCTAAATTAAAAAGCACGATACACTTAGCAATGTTAAATCTTAAGATTAAGAACAAGACTAGTGACCTAATCCGTATAAGGTCTGCAGATAGAACAATATACGGACCGCGGCCAGGATGCGTCCAGAAATTTACTGTCCATAATTACAGGGTTACCTCAGTTAATTGCAGGCAGGGCGCCCGCCACAGCCCGCTCCCCGATTTTTTTGACTAAATAAAAATTGACTAATATTCATAATAAATAATGAACGCTCCGTTCTCAGGCCTCGAGATTACCGAGTATAGATTTTTGCTCGATTAATGCTTGAACTAATCAAATGATCGGCATTTGGTATTGGCTTCGCAGATGATAAATAATGTCGAGTTTTAAATAACATTTTCCATTTGCTTCTATGTTAATAAAAGTTATTTTAACTTACACATTCCTGTGTTCAACTTTCGAGTAGACTATATTCTTGTAAATGTCACTCTCCTACTAGAGTATATCTGTGTCTAGCAATGAACCATTATTAGGTAAAAGTTTTTTTATACACTTCAAGTTAGCCAAGATCTCACCTGGTGGTAAGTGATGATGCTGTCTAGGATAGTAGCGGGCTAACCTGTTAAGAGTATGGTAAACCCACGCTCCTATTTGGTTTCTACGCGACATCGTGCCGGAACGCTAAATCGCTTGGCGACACGTCTTTGTCGGTAGAGTGGTAACTAGCCACGGCCAAAGCTTCCCACCAGACCAGTCTCGAACCGGGAATCGAACTCAGGACCTCCAACTTTATAATGCAACAGCGCACGCACAGCGTCACGGAGGTCGTCAAAAAGTTTACAGTGGAGAGGAGCTTTAGCCAATATCTTTATCGCACATCCTTGATCATTCTAGGTCTCCTCTGTCTCTATAAGAAGAGAGATTAGGGTCAAGGTTCTTTTAAGTGTATTAGGTACTTTACATAGTCTGGCAGATTAAAGTACATAGTTGCCTAACATTTGTACCTCAAACTATATCAAACAAGTACCTGATAGAACATAAGATAAGGAAACGTAAAAGGTTTTGTATTTTTGATTACAAATGGGTTGATGTATCTACATGTGTAGCTATTCTTATGAGGTCTAATTGGAGAACCGACTGAGGACGGAGCAAAAACGCGTTGCATGTTGCTGGCTGTAGCTCGAGGCTCTTCTTATAATTGTAGGGTTTCACCCAAAAGCCCTCAATTATAAAATAATAGCAGATTTGGATCATAGTAATAACAATTATTATCACGCTGGCTGCTATCATTATTGTTGAAATATGACCGATGAGCCGAGACATAGGTATGCAAACTTCGGGAATTAAGTCAAAACTCTGCAATATCTTCAGACTCTATGGCACCTAGATTTCATCTTGTTTATTAATAGCTAAGCTTGCATTGTTTGAAGTTTTTCTACAGCGAAAGAAAAAATATTTCTGATATGTTTTTTTTAATTGCTAATGTTTTAAAATTAAGTGTTCTGACCGGGTGGAATGATACACAGAATAACGAATATATATCCACTTAGGCTGAAAATAAATCAACAAATCTTCTTTACGTTGACTGAATGGAGTTTTCATTTTACGCGTGATCAAAATAATTTCCGGGATTAAACGCACAATCTGCTGTTTTTTTTTGCATTCAATTTAGTACTCAAGAATCATTTGAAAAATCGTATTTTTCTTTAAAGACTACGTAATCTAAGATTAGATTATAGATAGATATGATTAGATAGATTGTGTAGTACATTAAACTTAGTCATCATGATCAACCCATTACCGGCTCACTACAGAGCACGGGTCTCCTCTCAATATGAGAAGGTTTTGGCCATAGTCTACCACGCTGGCCATGTGCGGATTGGCAGACTTCACACGCCTTTGAGAACATTATGGAGAACTCTCAGGCGTGCAGGTTTCCTCACGATGTTTTCCTTCACCGTTGAAGCAAGTGATATTTTAATTGCTTGAAAACTTACATAACTCCGAAAAGTTATAGGTGCGTGCCCAGGTTGGAACGCCCGATCTCTAATTAGGAGGTTGACCGCCTAACCACTAGGCTATCACAGCTTTTTAAAACTTAGTAGTGTTCTTTAAATCTAGGTATTTTTTGACAACCTCCGTGGCGCAGCGCGCGCGCTGTTGCATTATAAAGTTGGAGGTCCTGGGTTCGATTCCCGGCTCGAGTC
Source organism: Lasiommata megera (assembly GCA_928268935.1). Taxonomy (NCBI): domain Eukaryota; kingdom Metazoa; phylum Arthropoda; class Insecta; order Lepidoptera; family Nymphalidae; genus Lasiommata; species Lasiommata megera. The sequence continues at coordinate 11,916,627 of OV743312.1, forward strand.
TGGTCTGGTGGGAGGCTGCGGCCGTGGCTAGTTACCACCCTACCGACAAAGGCGTGTCGCCAAGCGATTTAGCGTTCCGGCACGATGTCGTGTAGAAACCAATTAGGAGTATGGCTTTACCATACCCCTAACAGGTTAGCCCGCTACCATCTTAGACTGCATCATCACTTACCATCAGGTGAGATTGCCGTCAAGGGCTAACTTGTAGTGGATAAAAAAAAAAAAAGGTTGGTATATCTTACAATTCAACTGCATAGTACGATGTCGAATACATTTACATGGCCCGTTCGATAATGTTCGGTTGTAATGTGATTATTCAAATCTTTGAACAAGTGAGCCAGTCCGCCTCTTTGCAGTCGCAATCTTAATAAAGACTTCCTAGATGCACTCCAAGTCTACAAATGTATTTTATTTTTATGAATTATGGCCCGAGGTTTAATTAAAGATAGCGTTTAATTAACTTAATCGTTCTCCAGTTAAATAGCCAGATGAGATCGGCGTCGACACGGAGCGAAGCATGGGCTACGCATAATTGCATTTTGATTGTACGTGGAGGCTCTAAGCGTAAGCTTAAATAACCTTGACCTTAATAGGTTTGTATTATATTATTTCGTTTATGATAAGTGCATTTAAATTTCCATCTATTGAGATAAGATAATTTTAAGTATTATGAGAATTTTGTTGCTTGTTGGTAGCTTGTGTAGGTACATCTTTTCCAGTCTCAGAAAAAGTTAGTTAAATTATAAAAACTAAGCTATCGCATGTATTTTGAATCCTTGAGGATAACGTCGAATACTGCTCGAATGACAAATAAACAACTATCTTATATCTAGTCAACTAGTACTGCTAGATAAGCTGAGTGAAAAGTGACGAAATTTATTTTAGTTTAAAATACATATCATATAACTGTACATTAAACTGTATCCCTGATCGATTTTTTTATCGGGAAATATAAAATGTATGAGAGCAAAGACAGATTTTTATTTAATTTCTGTCAATCTGTTAGTTCGCGCATTGTGCAAAAACTAACACATTTTAATGCAATGCAATGTACTAAACATTTAAGCTTAGGTTATTTTTTTTTGAGATAGCCATTTACCTTATTGATAGACAGTCTAAGCTGTGAATGACATAAGCCCAATACTCTTACGAAGTTCGTCTAAGTTATTTATTCTCACAGGATTTTCTTTAAAATCTTAATCAACCGGGAAGAAATCGCATGTATCAGCTAGATTTCAATATTTTAAACACAACAGTTTACACAAGTAAAAAAGAAATGTGGACACTCCTTGGTTTTGTGTAAACTGCATATTATCTAGTATATAATTGATCGAAGGTTTCAGCACTGAAACAGTAAACCTACTCGTATGTGAGAATAGTTAACAAACTAACTCTGACTGTCTTCAGAGTTGGTCATATTGCTTAGATCCACTTCTTAGTTAGCCCGTAATTTTATTAATTGTAAATTTCCAGAAGATAATGTTTGTAAATTTCCAGCATTCTTGATAAAAAATTTGCATCAGTTTCCTTTAAAGTCACTACGGAAGCTTATCGAGTTGATCTTTCAACGAGCCGCGGAGAGCTCTCGTCCACGGTTCGCTAGATGAGCAATTGTGGCGTGCACCGACCTATCGTCCCATCATTACTGCGGCAGCCGGGCATTAATCATTGTTTCTACCGGATAATTCGGCAGTTGATTTAGTGAAAAGCAACGTGTTATTACGGGATAAATCTCTATCTAGAAAAGCTAAGAAGGCCTAAGCGCGCCTCTGATTTATAGCCTCCCCGACCAACGACGAGTTACTTTTGATTTGTGAATCTCAGACTTTGTTTTCGTCTTTAGTTGAATTTTAATGAATAGCTTTGTAATTATACATCGCGGTGTATAATTATACTTTGCAGCGTCTTTGATTATTGCTTTTACAATGGCATATTTTGGATTTATATCAGTTAAAGATGGGAGTGGGAAAGCTGCTAATACGTTAAAAACACAGCTATTCCCGTTTCCAAGATTTGGGTAGGTATACTTGTTTGGTTTTTTTTCGTGTTACACTGACAGCCTATTTATAACCAGGCAGTGAAAAGATCTTTCCAATAATTTACATAACCTAAACATTTTCAACCAACTTTTTTTTCAAAGAAGAAGTGTGTGAAGAGTTCACAAATTACGGAAGATGTTCACAAATTACGGAAGATGTTTTTGATATCGTTTTGTTATGCATATTACATCTGTTTAAAAACATCTTATTTACTACTTTACTATTCACAATAAAATAAGATTAGGTTTACTTTGGTTGGAAAGTTAATCGAGAGTTGATTGACTCTCGTAGTTACATCGTAACCTCAATTTGTCCGCAACTTAATAGTTGATAACATATAAATTAAAATAAATCCAGCGGTTGGTCATCTCGAGCGTTTTGAGGCGAAGTTTGTGTTAAATTAATGTAGTCTTCCGCAAAGTGTTCGCGGTTTAATGGCAGCCATTAATTTTATCTTGTCGGCGGGGATCTATACGCGACGCCGCAGACCCTATCGACTCATCTCTAGTTGAAATAAATGCTACGAATTAATTATATCTACCCACCATTAAGTGTATCGGTTTTGATTTAATCTAGACTGTTGGTGATGGAAACTTTATGATAGCTCTTTCAGCCGTACGATGCTTAAAAAGCTTCATACATACTAATACGTAGCATTTTTTATAAACGAAGTTTTCGGCTGGTAAATTATTCATTTATAACAAAATACTAACCCCATTTGATAAACAATGAACCTCACTGATGATTATGTAAGACTCAGATCAGCTGATATGATATTGTAACAGTGGGCAAAACAATTTTACAGGAATTTCACCCTTCAAGTTCTGCGTTGCCGGAGGGGCTAATTTTCCTGTCACTGTTATTTATGAGTTTAATTTACAACTTCTTGAATTCATCACAATAACCATCTATTGATTTACGGACTGTAATTAATATGAAATTGATTAAATTATTAAAATTGATTCCCCTTATGGGCGCGATGCCATACAACATCGCCTTCGCAATACTTACTCGTACGGTGGTAATTAATCACGCATATCTCGTACTTCGTATAACCAATAACCAATAAGGATATCAGGGTTTCATGTCATACTTCATATGGGCAGGGGATCGGGTTATTCTGTGTAAGGATGAAAACACACTTCAAAGTAATATAGTGAAAATCGTGGAGAATTCTTCTTTCCTCAGAATTGCGTCGGATGCATTTAGAATAATAGTTGTTTATTCGGGTAGTATCAGGATGCTGTATTTCTTATTGCCAGTGACATCCCTATACAAGAAATCACGTTATTCTATTTGCTTGCATTTTCGTGAAAGATAGACACACTAAGAAAACACACAAATAAAATTCTAGGTACATTTTGTTGAAAATATCGAGCTGAGATTTCTTCATTCGGTTTCAAGTGTCATGCTTTAAACTTTATTAATATAGGTTTAACATAGGTACATGTTATTTAATCTAGCCCTTATAGAATACGGAGTATTTTGCATTGAATTTATAATGTTACTAGCTGTTGCCTGCGACTTCGTCTGCGTATAATTGCTGATTTCCCGTGAGATTGAGGTTTTCCGTGCGGCCAATACCCTGCTTCAGAAAGTAAGCTACAGGCAAATGTCAAATTGCCGATTTTCGTTTCTCTTAATTAAAAAACATAGGACTTTCATACAAACTTCAAACGCCTATTTTACCCCCTTCGGGGTAGATTTGGATGAAAAAAATTCTAACCTTATACTTACGCCCTAAAAGAAACCTATTTTCAAAATTTCAAGCTTGTAGACTTCATAATAAAAAAATAAGCAAAAACTATCATCCCCCTTTTTACCACCCTTAACAGATAATATTTAAAAAAAAAAATTGATGTACATGTTTTTTTATTATTAATCTTAATGCAAATTTTTGTGTCTCTAACTCTAAAAACATCTCTTAACTATCAACTACTTACTTGCTAAATTATAGCTTTATACGTACAACAGTTTTTGAGATCTCGTGTTGAATCAGTATGTAAGTGACTTTTCGCTTTTATATATATATATATAGATTTTACTGATACTGTTTTATGTAATAGTTACAAGAGCGTAAACTGTATATATCTCAGGTATAAATAACTAGCAAGAAAATCGCATAATTCAATTGTATGTCAGCGGGAGAAAGTGTTTCACGAGGCCAACAATATGATGAAGGCACAAAACGGTAAAGGGATTTAAGACCCCATCAACTCAATGGCACCAAATCTTTAAGCGCGGAATAAGTATTCAATAAAATATTCCCAGTCGTAAAACCGTGTGCGACGCAACGAGCTGCATTCATCACAAAAACGGCAAGTAGCTTCGACATGCTCACAAAAGCTCGTAAAAGCTCTCGACTATTATGTAGTTATTGTTACAGGGTGGAAACACCATTATTACACGGGTTGGCTGGTTTGTTTTGTTGTTTGGCACATCGCGTCGACGCTGTCTGTCATGTCATAAGGCTCTCAGCTCTCGTACGCGTATCCTTACTCGCATTACGGTCGTATCGCTTTCATACTTTATACATAATCAGGTTTTAATGCTGATAATAATCTTTGAGACTTTATTAAATGAAGGGCATAAAAGTATAGCCGCCTTTGGCTTTTACACGTTTGGATTATTCTTAAGAGCAATTTTGTTATTAGCTCTTGATGTTAAAATTGCTGAACGGATTTGGATTACATAATAAGGTTGTTGGAATATATACTAGAATAAATATAGTCCAACAACCAGCTGCGCTGTAATATTATAAAGGTGGTCCTGGGTTCGAATCCTGGCGCGAGTGTGGTCTGGTTAGAGTTTGGTCCGTGGCTAGTCACCACCCTACCGACAAAGACGTGTCGCAAAGCGATTTAGCGTTCCGGCACGATGTCGCGTAGAATCCAAATAGCAGTGTGGGTTTACCATACCCCTAACAGGTTAGCCCGCTACCATCTTAGACTGCATCACCACTTACCATCAGGTGAGGTTGCCGTCAAGGGCTAACTTGTAGTGTATAAAAAAAAAGTTCATTCAAGGGTCTCCTTGAAGACTGCAAGGCTTTTAATATTTCAAAACACAATTTAGCCGTTGCTGCTAATCCTATTATACTTGTAAACATTGTCAAGTAAGTACAGACATCTCAATATCCTCGTCAAGTGAACATCATCGCGAATCCATTGTGTCGACATATTACGAGCCCTTACACACAAGCGACTTCTCAGTACATCGTTGAATTAACAGAATTAACGGTGTTGCTTTACCCTAAAATTATAGATATCGCTATGTTAATACTACTATATCTACTATAGTGTAAAGGATTATGTAAATGATAAACAAGCATGTGTATGAAATATTGCTCAAATAAGAAGTTTTTGGCACAATACGTCTTCTTTTTCCACTCATATCAGCCGCCACCATAACTTTTACACGCATATTATCCTCTTTTACACATTCCGTCCATCTCTTCTATTCTTCTATGGTCTTCTTCTACTCCTTTCCCCTTCTACGTTCATATATCACATTCTTCATATATAACTTTTAAGATTTTGTATATGTGGATTTTTATGAAATGATGTTAATTTTGAATCTGAATATATAACTTTGTTTTAGCTCGCTATCGTTTAATTAATCTTAAAACAGAGTCTTTAGGGAAATCTCATCAACTGATCTGCTGTAGATGCAATAAATTTACTTTCACCTTGAATGCCTTTAATGTCCAATATACCAAGTTAGCTAAAATTTCTTTAGATTAATATTTACATCGTTAAGCTGACGATGAACTATGAATCTTATGTGTGCTAGGGACAGTCACCCCGAACCTTGTGCAGCGGAAACATTCAAATGTACAACCTTTATTCCGGGATTAAGTGGAATTTTGCATAGGAAACGGTCGTCAAATGTCGCCATTGAACGTATGTTCGCATTCAAAATCCCAATGAATGGGCTAAGCGGACTACGGCAACAATACGCTGGTATCAAAAAGGAGAAATCACACGTGTTTTGAATGAAATTTGGACAATATTTTGGGTATACGACGAGAGATAATCCTTGGTCAATAATGTAAATATTAAATCTCATATGAGTTTCATGTGTTATCGAGATTTAAATTTACGAGAAATTGAAGTGATAAATCCAGCATAAAGTTTAGGACGGAAACACACAAAAAGTGACACAAGCGAATAAACCGGTGCCGTTAGCTCAGCAATGCATTATTACAAGTTGGTCCTTGGAGATGGTGCCACAGCGTACGCAGAGATTGTAGGAGCTTGCAATAGACTGAGATAAATCCAACATGAAGTTCAGGATGGCAACACACAAAAAGTGACATAAGCACTTCGGCCGTGGCTAGTTACCACCCTACCGGCAAAGACGTGTCGCCAAGCGATTTAGCGTTCCGGCACGATGTCGCGTAGAAACCAACGAGGAGCGTGGGTTTACCATACTTCTAAGACGTTAGCCCGCTACCATCCTAGACAGCATCATCACTTACCACCAGGTGAGATAGCCGTCAAGGGCTGACTTGTAGTGTATATAAAAAAAAAGCAAATATACGAGTATGGTTAGCTCAGCAATGTATTAATATAAGGAAAACAAGATAATGCTTGGAGATTGCCACAGCATACGCAGAGTTTCATCAGAAACGCGAATTAAAAAAACTGCCTGCTAGTTATAATAGCTCTTTAAACGTCATCCTGTTTTTTAATGTCCAGTTTCAATTCTTTCATAGGTAACAAATTAATAAGAGGCTTTACTTTATTGCTAGGAAATTAGGAATCATTCGCCAATACGTAGCTGGTGCACCAAAGCGCCATTATAAACTCAATTGTGCGATACGACATGGAGATACTCGATTCTATTGTTGGCTTAAAGCAATTCATGCAAAGGAAGGGGTGCTACCGAATATGATTCCAGTTGCAATCTTATACCAACTTCCGACAGATTGTTGTACCTAGCTTTATAGATCTATATGTCTTTATGGTGGTTATGAACCGTGTATGTATTAAAGCATGCATGCTTGTAACTTGAAATTCTTGTTATGGGGTTTTACCCATGTTACCAGTGGATCATGTTTTGATATTTGGTAGGCTACCTATTGATGCCAATTCTTTCGGACACAAATCTCTTAACTAATCTTAATAGGTTGGCCAAAAGGCTTTTCCGAAGCAAACATTGTGAAAGAAATGGTATTGCTTTAAGATCTGTGAATAAAGTTTGTTTAACTGATTTGTGTACAATACCATCTGCCTAAGCATTCGGAAGAATTTAAGTATCTAAAAATTATAGTTATGAAAATAATGCTAGATTATGAATTGGTTTTCGGTAGGAATTTCGAAAAATCCAGCTATATTCCTTATCTATAATACATTATAACGGGAACGTCTATGTACCTAAAACTTTTGATTTCTCGGTCTAAGACATATTATATCTTAGACCGAGAAATCAAAAGTCTAATTCAAAATTCAAATTCAAAATAATCTTTATTCAAATAGTCCTTAAAAAGGATTGAGGATGAACGGATGAAGCGTTTCCACCACGGGCGAAAAAACAAGGAATCAATAGTTTAACCAGACTGTCCCAGATAAAAGGTCAAAGGTTTGACACTATGTCTTATTTTATACAATACAATGTAACATTTTAATTTACTTTATTCCTGCCGATGGTACTTCTACCCAGTTCTATGATTCACTTACTGCCTTCAACACACGTTATATTAACACCTAAACTAGCTAATTATTAGAATAACAAACATGTTATAAAACGAAATGAATGATGTGAAAATTATGTATTACTCTATCAAACGTATAATTACATCACTCTTATAATATAATAACACAGTAGTACAATGAATCACAATGGTAGTGTTCCTAGCTCATTGTGATTGTTATTCGAGCCTACAGTCCTGACTCCTGGGCGGGACGAGGGCGGCCTCACCAGATGCGTGAGCGCGTGCTCCGTACAGCTGTAATATAATTACAATTATTACGCGCGAAAAAGTATTGTAATCGTTTTAAAGTTTCTCTGATAACAGTGCTACTATTATTTTGGATTTTACAACATTCTTTTGAGCCCAGTTCATTATGTACCACTAACACGTTTAAAGTTCTTAGGCGATTAACTCAGCTGAGCACCAATTGGAGCACCAGTGTTTTTCTGGGACCGGAAATTAACTAGGCCAAATATCACACTTCTAGGTCGACGCAGTATGTTAATAAAAGCCAAAGTTTTAAGTTCGCTTATTTATATAGACAAACAAAAGCAAAGTAACAACATATTTGGCCTGAGTTTGGTCTGGTGAGAGGTTTTGGCTACGGCCTGTTACCACCCCATTGGCAAAGACAGATCGCCAAGTTATTCCCAGTATGATGCCGAGTAGAATCCGAGTAGGAGGATGGGTTCAGCCGGCGTCAGTGGTTAATTTGGTGCTGCAGATATTGCTATGTTTATTAAAAAAAAAAACACTCGAGTGAAAAGAAACATAATTGTGCACAACCGCATCATTTATCCCGGAACGTGAAAACGTAGAATTATTGAATCGTTAGAACAACAATGGGCGATGTCGTCAGCGATAGTACGAGTATTTTGTGTAGAATATAGAAACACGCGCAAATCATAGTGATTAGAGGTGGCGGGCGCGTGCTTCCGTAATTATTATTCTGCGCATGCGTTGCTCCCGGCGACCTCCTTCGCTCTTTCTATTATTGCTACAGTTCACAGACCTACGACTTTAGTTCTGATTGCTACTATGATAATACCTGTAAAGGGTACACAAAATCAGGAGGTCGAGGCTATATATAAATATTAGTTTTCACTCGGCTTCACTTGCATCGAAACCATTAACGAGAGATATATATTATCAGATTTTTTTTTTACCTTTCGTATTTTTTTTTAATAAAACGTATCCTTATCCAAGACCTTATCCAAGACCTCCAAGAATATGTTTACAAAGTTTCAATATGATCGATCAAGTTAGTTTTCGCGTGAAAGAGTAACAAAGTTACATTCGCTTTTATAATGTTAAGTAGGATATATATATATATATATATATATATATAAAAAGGAACAAAACGTTTTTTAACGTTAAAATAATTTTTGTAAAAGTAGTCTGTTTGATTTTATGGAAAAAAGTTATTGTTAGAAAGTTGTGCTTAATAATGCGTAATAATGCATGCTTTTCGCTATATGATATGCTTCAAGCCTCTCAAATAGGCATACAGTAAAGCTTCTCCTTACTGTGTCTTACTGTCACTTTATTGTTTCTGTAATCATTTTTAAATTGAGTATGAACACAAACCATGGCCTACAGATGTAAAATATCAGCTGTTACAACTTTAATCACAGCGTAAACGTGTAGAATTTCACGAAAAATGCTTCTCTTTTACACAACAAAAGTAATAAATGTTTCCGGTTTGTAATAAAGTACATTTGGATCGCTACCCCAGCGTTATTATAAAAATTGGTCCATTTTTTACGTCCCCAATCCGTGCGGGGGCGGATACGCCTCCTATGACAGGATGCACTTTCCTTTAACTGTTGATATCACGCGAAATCTAGTCACGTGATACTTGAACAGATGTTACCCTTAATGTAATAAAATTACATGAGAGTTTCTATTACAATACAAGAAGATTATTTGAAAAACATTTCACAATTATACTTACTTAACTTACTTAAGCAGACGTCCATTAGAATAAAACCTATTGACGTCCATTGCTGGACATAACCTTCCCAAGCATCCACTAGTCATCGGTCCGCAGATCAGGGGGACAGGAGCGGGCAAGAGGTCGTCTATATATATAGATATATATATATGTGGTGGAAGTCATCCGAGCCATTAATTAAGCATCTGACTTTCTTTTTTTTTATAATATATTGAAATTTTTAATTTAAAAATATATACGTTTATTTTTATTATTTGTTGTTATGCATAAAACTTAAAATAAAACTTAGATTAACCTAAAACTAGAAATCTTAAAAAATAAATAAATATATAACATCATAACTAAAATATATTATTAAAAGGAGTCCTTTTAGCATCTGACTTATTTGTATGGAGAATTCAAATTATCACTTGTGAGATTTGTGATGTTAACTTACTTAAAACATATACTAAGAATACTGGTATAAATCCGGTAGTTGAGTTTTGTGTGGTGCTATGGTGATTGGAACATAATAACCAATTTAGACTTATCATTCCATGTGCGCGCAAACTCGCGTTGAAAATCAAAATTATATTTACAAATGGAGGTTTGTGACCCACTTTTATAATAGAGCCTAGATTCAGTGTTATTTAATTTTGCTGTACCATTTTAATAAACAATTTTAAGATGTCTAAAGGTACAACAATTCAAAAACTGGTGTCTATTTCAGTTATTTATAGACGTAAGAGTAGGTTAGTGTGACCCACTTTTATGATTCAGACCATTTTTACGAAATAATTTGAAGAAATCAATGTAACTCTCTCTCCAGTAGTTTCTTCATTACTGAAGATTTATTTATTTATTTATTCATAAGGTATGCCAGCGATAAGTTGCAAATTACATTTTCGTCCATTAAATAAGTTTATTGGGTACTAGTGTTGTTACAATTTATCAATTATAGGCATATACATCATTGCCAAGGTGTCTCTGAACAATATTTTTAAATATTTTATAAATATTTACAAAGTCATAGGTGACCATAGTCATAGATCGTGGTTCTGGTGTCCTTGCAACCTCGTGCGGATTATTTTTTGTTTCCACCGGCTTCGCCATTGTGCGAAATTTGCACTTAGTAGAATCCCTCAGCTGGTCTGCCCATCTGGTTGGTGAGCGGTCACTCGATCTTTTGCCGAAAAAAAAATCACAGCGTAATTATAAAAAAAAAACAAATCCAATGTATTTAAAACATCTGAAGCTTTGATAGCTAGTAATAAGTGCGTTATCGGTTTATATTAGTTTTGCGCGAGTTCCCGCCCTCGCCGGCCGCCCTGCGCGATCCGCCCCGAGTAAACAAACAAACGTGCGAGAGGGACAGCCGACGCCGGCGAGAGTGTAGTCGCGCTCAGTCGTCCACCGAACCCTACAATTAGTAGGCGAGATTCGTCCGCGGCATCGATTCGTTACGAGATAATCGTTCCGTGGATTTTCCTTAACCGTTCGCGGGTTGTGGTTCCGGCACGTGACACTTCAGTTGGCAACCGATGGACTGACATGAATTGTGCGTACTACCAGCAGCACGGGGATTCGAACCCCGCGCACTATAATGTCAGCAATAATTATTTCAACGAGGTAAATTTTAGATTGATAATAAAATAGGAATTTACTTATTTAGGTTATAACACAGTATAATATATAACAATCAAACTTACACCTAATATTAGTTAACGTGGCGTCAACCACGTAAACCACAGATAAATTTTAAGTGGACCGATTAATAGGAATACGATGTATACGATGTATATTGGCACTAAATATTATAAGATACTATCTTATAATATTTAGTGCCTATACATCGTATTCCTATTAATCGGTCCACTTAAAATTTACACCGTTTTAACCGTTTATTTACACGTTTGTCGACTTTTTTCGTTGTGGATTTCAGTGTTATATCGAAATAAGCTTGACCAAATGATAGCTGAATTTAAATAAAAAAGATATTTCAAAATAATTTGATATTAAAAACGTTTGCGTGTATAATATCGTGGGCACAGCAATTTCTTCACAACTAAGTGGTTTTAATGCATGTTAAGGTTGTTTTAACTTAAAACTTTTAAGTGGCACGACTATAAGCACGTCAACACGTAAGTCTAAAATACGTAGTGAAATACGTAAATCTAAAATACGTAGTGAAATACGCAAGTATATTTCAAAAAAGATCTATTCGTTTGAAATATTATTATTTCATGATGTCATAGATTGCTATCTACACCTGAAGAGCTTTAAGTTTATATTTTGACGGTTGCGAAATTATCTTTAAACGTTTTAATATTGACGTGATTATTCGGCCTTCGTCTTTCTCAACTTTACATTTCTTAATATGAATAATGATGATAGATTACCACTAAAATAAAAACCTTCGTTAATAATGTTTACATGCTGTAATATATTTTTAAACTCATGTATTTTTTCTTCGTTAAGATATACCCGTCTCGTTGTGATCTTACCTGATAATAACTAACGACGTAGCCAGAAATGGAAGCGCGTTCACCTAATAGGGGTACCTTTTTTTTTTTTTTTTTAACGTGGGTAATCCTCATGGATACCCGCCATCGCCATGGCCACTCGCGTCCGAGGAGACGCGGCGGTTATGTCAGACTCTTACTGACTAAACCCCCACGGTGCATATCCTTTCCCGCCGCCTGGTGGCCGGGTCACGGGTTTCGCTCGCGCACACAACCGCAACCAGGCCGGACCGCAACCAGGCCGAATATACCTAATAGGGGTACCTACGACAATTTTTATTTTTTATGCATACCTACCCCTAATCAACTTCTACTTGACATTGTACAAGAAAGCTTATTCTTAGCTTACCCAGTAGAATGTGAAAGTAATTCAACAAAATCTTCAATGTCAACTTGAAATATTAATATTTCGACGAACATCATTACCGGCTCACTACAGAGCACGGGTCCCCTCTCAGTATGAGAATGGTTTGGCCTTAGTCCACCACGCTGGCCATATGCGGATTGGCAGACCTCACACGCCTTTGAGAACATTACGAAGAACTCTCAGGCGTGCAGGTTTACTCACGATGTTTTCCTTCACCGTTGAAGCAAGTGATATTTTAATTGTTTAAAATACATAACTCGGAGAAGTTAGAAGTAGGTACGTGACCGTATTCGAACCGATGACCTCTGATTAGGAGGCTGACGCCCTAACCACTAGGCTATCACAGCGTCATTAATATTTAATCGACAAATATCAGGATGACAAACGACTGTAATCACCAAGGTGTTCATGAAAATAGATTAATGGAGTTTCCTTGCATACGGGTAGGCACTTACCTTAGTGTTATTTTAAGCCCCCTTCCGAATAAACGTCTCCTTCTGCTGAATGTTCAGTTATCGATGAAAGACAGAGAGAAAACGCTATATTACTATTTACTTTTATTAGTAAGGCGTAATATGTGGGTGGGTAAAGAATATTACCAAAAGTACTCATTATTTTGTCCGAATCTATGAATCAAATAGGCATGATTCCGTTAGTGTTATATATTTAATGTCAGTTGGCCGACCTCCGTGGCGCGGCGTGCGCTGTCGCATTACAAAGTTGGAGGTCCTGGGTTCGATTCTCGACTCGAGTCTGGTCTGATGGGTTTCGACCGCGGCTAGTTACCATTCAACTGACAAAGACGTCGCCAAGCGATTTAGCGTTCCGGCACGATGTTGCGTTGAAACCAATTAGTAGTGTGAGCTTAGCATACCCGTAGGTTAGCCTGCCACCATCTTAGACTGCATCATCCCTTACCGTCAGGTGTGATTGCCGTCAAGGGCTAACTTGTAGAGGAATATAAAAAATGCTGAAGAGTAGAAACTAGCAAAAACAGAGGTTTCTTGTATATAAGAGATAACTTTATTTACAATTTTTTTTTATAGCGGCAATTTTGTAGCTATACACGACAATACATGGTCTGCGAAAATGTTTTGATTCATGTCATAGGTACAGATATATAATGCCCGGTTTGAGTTGATCCGTCTGTAATATCGACTGATTGATGAAGATAATAAATTGAAGTATAGTTCAGTAAGGAAGGGAATTCTAAGATAATTCTCCTATTATATAATAATAATGATATATTTATTTAATAACAACAAAGTTAGTAAGTCATATTATGACTGTTTTCCACAAAATAATTATATATTTGGTTGATTTATAGGTAACCTTTCAAGTTTTCTATCGAATTTAATAGAATAAAAATAAAATGATCATCTTATTTATCACCATAAACAACTTGTTTCGTTAAAGGATCTAAAAAGGTTTTTGAAAATATTCTCCAAAAAATAATATTAGAATCAATCTTATTGTATTCTACCTATACGATTTATTGAACGTAAAACTCCGCACAACCGCGTGCAAAACTAAAAGGCCACAAATGGTATTAACACGTCTAATAAAACAATTATGCGTCTATTTGTGAGTGGTATCGAATAAAAACTTATTAATAAGGTGGTTCACGCGAAACCAAACACGTTGCGATGGTATAAAAGTGCACCGAACAAAAGACGTTCTCAAGAGCAAGTTAACAAAGCTAGTTCGCTAACAAAGGGGAGAATGTGAACAAAAATATTTAATTGGTATGATTATAAGTGATTATGGCGCACAAACACCTCCTGCCGACTCGTCACACTAGACGCTTTGAAAGCTTCGTGTTTATGGAGTTGCATATGAAGAGTTCAACTTGCAAAAGTTTTTTTTTACTTTACTACAATTTACTTGACTGTAATCGTAATGGGATTGTGGTAAGTGAAGATGACGAAGTCATGATGATGAAGATGATGAAGTCCAACATTTTTTTCTTCGTCGTAGCACTCTATGCAGAGCGGTCGTGGTCACCATGAAGCAATGTTTTTGAGGGTAGATATATATAGATAGCCTAGTGGTTAGGATGTCCGCCTTCTAATCAGAGGTTGGGGGTTCGAACCCGGGCACGCACCTAGAACTTTTCGGAGTTATGTGCGTTTTTAAGCAATTTAAATATCACTTGCTTCGACGGTGAAGGAAAACATCGTGAGGAAGGAAGGAAACCTGCACGCCTGTCTGTCAAGTCTGCTGATCCGCACATGGTCAGCGTGGTGGACTATACCCAAACTCTTCTCATATTGAGAGGAGACCCGTGCTCTATAGTGAGCCGGCAATGGGTTGAACATGACAATTTGTACTTAAGAACTTTGTTCTCCTCGTTGTAATTAGATTATAACTAAATAAAAACTTATCACAAATCAGTTCTACTCTTGTTCATTTGAATAATTATTAAAAACAGCCATAAAAAGTAAACTTTTGAGCAATGTTTTATGATCGCGATTATTCATTTCGCGCAATCTCTACTGTCATCTCGAATGTAATGTGCGCTGTTATTTCGAGTAAAAATGCACAGGTTTTTGTAATACAATACATTTACTATAATAACTGTAATGTCATCGGAACTCACACACTATTGCATTAGTGACTTTGCAAGGAATTCAAATATAGGTTATATTATATCCTTGAAGTTTAGTCTTGTTTATTATATATGCTGCTTTTTATTTTCGGCTTGCTTGACATCAGACTTTGCCTACAACTATGGGGGTCCTTCGGTACTCCAAGCTATAGAGTATCTGTACAAAAAGTTTATTCACTTTTTTTAACGGCAATCTCACCCGATGGTAAGTGACGATGCAATCTAAGATAGTAGCGGGCTAACCTGTTAGGTTAGGTTAGGTTTGCTTGGCGACACATCTTTGATGATACCACCCAGGTAACAATCGACGGCCGAAGCCTAGCAACAGACCAGACTTGAGCTGGGTATCGAACCCAGGACCACCAACTGTATAATGCGACCACGAAGATCATCGCCTAACTCCCCATTTGATACTCTCTCTCGACTCTCCATCGTCCGTTAAGTGATCCGGACCTTCCTCATCAAAACATCTCGTTGGAGTTATTTTTATAAGTACAAATTGCGTATAGAGTAACTATTCAATATCATCATGATCATGATCAACCCATTACAGGCTCACTACAGAGCACGGATCTCCTTTCAATATGAGAAGGGTTTGGCCATAGTCCACCACGCTGGCCATGTGCGGATTGGCAGACTTCACACGCCTTTGAGAACATAATGGAGAACTCTTAGGCGTGCAGGTTCCCTCACGATGTTTACCTTCACCGTTGAAACAAGTGATATTTCAATTGCTTAAAAACGCACATAACTCCGAAAAGTTAGAGGTGCGTGCCCGGATTCGAACCGCCGCGCCGACCTCTGATTAGGAGGCTGACGCCCTAACCACTAGGCTATCATCGCTTCTACCATTCAATATAATATAGAGTAAAATTTACTCGCTAATACACAAATCTTATAAATATGTCCTGTGTATTATCCGTTATGAATTATATCCTCATCAGAGAGTAATCCTATGAATAATTAAAAATAAATTGTTCTAAGAATCAGATACGAAGAAAAGATCAAAAACAGAAGGCATGTTTTTTCTGGCGTGGTTACCGACTGAGAGTATAATTATTATAATGTAGACTTAAAACATTTTTTAAGGTTCACGATGAGCGAGTCATCATAATTAAATGCAATCCTTTTAGCCTATCTTTGACTAGTGACCGCTTGGTACTTCACCTGCGGAGCTTTCGAGTTTTTTTCTTTATTATTGATTTTCTATACTGTATCCTTCGATAGTGAAACGGAAGTGATGATATACAAGCGGAATTCCACTTGTTTGAAATTAAAATCGATAGATAATGGGCACCAGAGGGCGAGGAAGATCACCCATGCGATGGACTGATCATATTAGGTTCAGCCAGCAGAGAGAAGTGGCGAATGCTCGTGTTGCATTATAATATCTGCCCTCAAAGACATTGCTTCGTGACCGCTCTGCTAAGAATATTACGAGGAAGATGAAGAAATTAAAATGTTACAATTAGTTACAGTATTAACTTTTAGTTGTATATAATGAATTAGTTTGAAGACTATTAATAGTTCACTGCTGCTATTAATAACATACAAGACTTATTATTACTATTCTCTTATTGAAGAGATGGATTAAGAGAATAGAGACATACCTCGCTGCTTCGCTGCGGTTTGCGATAGTAAACACACTAATAACCGAAATCGAAGACTGAACTTAGTCACAGATAACTTCAATGTCCGAACTACGGACTGGCACTGAAAGTTTCTTAGCCTAAAAATCTAACACCCAACAATTTTTATTCTGACCTTGAAACCCATCTAAAATGCATAAGCATAATATAAATCATACCCACTAGACCTAACCTTTTTATTAGTACGTCTAAATGGACGTACGCATAATAGTAAAGGTCTAGTGGGCGGCTTCGGCCGCGGCTAGTTACCATTCTACCGCCAAGACGTGTCGCCAAGCGATTTAGTGTCCCGGCACGATCTCGCGTGGAAACCAATTAGGAGCGTGGTATGGTAGCGACCATCCTAGACAGCATCATCACTTCACCGGGTGAGATAGACGTCAAGGGCTAACATGTTGTGTATAAAAAAAAAACTTTTGAAAAATATTCCCAGACAAACCTCTGTCACAATGTTTTGTTGTTGCCATGCAAGTACCTAGAACTCGTGATATAGAAAAATGGCCGGACGAATGCATTACGCAGCCCATGGTATAATTACAATTTTCTATTCCCCTATGAAAATTACTCACATAGCCTCATTTTTTATTTAATGTGTTATTTCATTATCACTTTACAGGTTGCGTAATTATTCAACGTCTTTTTTTAAATTACTCAGATGGTCGTTTTTACTGGGAATGTGTTAATACGTCTTCCTTGTTCGAGTAGTGTGTTCAGACTAAAAATTATAATAGACATTAACAACGTGGATAAAAAAATGTTGTTTATTTAGATTATGATGAAGTAGAGGGTACAGAATTTGCATATTATCTTTCAAAATTCAAATTAAAAATAGCTTTATTCATGTAAACCAAAAAAAAAATCTATGAAACGTTCATATAATATAACATATTTTTCATTATTTTAATTCTTGAGGCGATGGTTTTGATTATTATACATTCGATAACTTATAGCCGGGAGTATTCCAAACGCGACCAGGTCTTAGAACGCAAAAAGCCACTTAACCGAAAAACTTAGCAGTTTTTTTTTGTTTGTTATCTGAGATAGTCAATAATTAAATATAATTAGCTATAAAGTTAGAGCAATTCACAGCCAAGCTTTTTTATCGTTTATGTAATCCTTAATATCTTAATGGGATTTTTCTATGAGCTTACGTTTTATAAAACGTGGAACTTATTACGACATCACCTTTCTAAAATGGTCTATATATATATATATATAGACGTTAATAGACATTATTCAATCTATTTTTTTTTTGTTATGTCCACCCCTGTTACAGGAAGATTTTTTCTAATATGTGTTTACTAAAAGTAAGCACCCTTATCTAAAATATATTGTGAAATTATTAATAATTGAATAAATAAAATTAAAAAATATATAGACGTCCATAAATATTATAAACTACTTTATAATTTTGGACTTCAAAGTTGACCTTCTTCTCAGCTGTATTCTCGGATCCTAACGGATGGATGGTTGGTATTCCTCAACCGTCAGTTTAACTAGATAGTTTTGCTCATGATCATGCAAACTATGGAATGAGTTTCCATAAGAGGTTATTTGAGCGGCAGATGAACAAATCCTTGAAATGCCTTCAACATTCATCTAGCCAATTCTGAACATAACTGTCTAAGCTAAACTAAATTGACATGTTCTAAGTAGTTAGTAGATAATTTTCCAGATGACAGAGGCACATCTTATTGAGCCAATTTAGTTTGGACATGTGTTACTCGTAGTTATGTGTTGAAGCGAATAGCATAATAATATGATAATTGACAGTTTATCTGGTAAAGATGATTTTCACAGACTCGTATTAAAAATTGCTCGCTGTCATATATTAAACAAAAGGTGACAAAAATTACGTCACATATTAATGCATTCTTTGTGCAAAACAATAAACAGCAAGTGTAATTTGCTATATTCCGCCGACAACCGGGTGATTTGTATAATATAACACCACACAACATCTTCCACTAGAACCTCTACGTTTCGACCCAACACCCGACTCCCGACCTCAGGAGATGTTAACTTCACAAGCGAGAAAAGTAAAGTCGACTTTATTTTTCTCGCTTGTTGTTTGGACTTCCGCAAAGTAATGCCTGCTTCTGTTCATTATTCTTTGTGCAGTTAGAATTTCAATGCTATAGCTACTAGTAACATAGTAAAAATAAAAGCATTCACATTTCAGAGTGTGTGGGTGCCCATCAACTAGCAATGCATTTCAAAGAGCAGTGTCTGATACGAATATTACGCGACCTTAATCAAAAGCGCCAAAGATGAGTAGAGCGTAGCTCAAAAAGAGTGCCTAATTTCAGTGGCATCGTTACACAGCTAGACGGCCGGGGCACAGGGTCCATTCGGCCCGGGTTCGCAATTACTGCCCCATAATTACAGGGCCGCCGCCGCTCGGCGCCGAAACCGGCCGACTCGGCTGCCATAATTAAAAACGTTCTAAATTAAATTCGCTCGTGTGCCCACCATATGATGACTTTTTAGGGACTTTCTAATTAGTTTCTGTTTTTGTGAACTGTAATAGACCCACTCGTGTAGACCCTTTGCGGAGGCTCATTTTAAATTCATTGACTACTTATATCTACGCAGAAGACTTCGATAAGCTAATTATAAGACACAAATGCTTTGTCAGTTGAGGACATCTTTTCTAAAACTTAGTAGATTATTGATAATATTCATAATCATCATCATGATGAACCCATTTTCGGCTCACTACGGTGCATGGGTCTCCTCTCAATATAAGAAGGGTTTCGCCATGGTCCACCACGCTGGCCATGTGCGGATTGGCAGACTTCACACGCCTTTGAGAACATTATAGTAAACTCTTAGGCATGCAGGTTTCCTCACGACGTTTTCCTTCACTTTTAAGTGAAGGGAATAAGATAGACTTATAGAATAGAGGGAGCTCTATCCTATGTGAGAAGAGGGCAGATGAATGAGTTGATAAGCTGTTTCAAACGTTTTTTTTTTTTTAATTACTTTTCCGCCCATAGGCCAGAATACGAATAGATGGATTGTTAGTGTATTAGAGAAAGGATGATCGCTGTTTTTCGGACTGTCTATTAGCTGTACAAACGCTATTGGTTGCCACAGCGTAACCGGGCTGTTTGGCGAGCTTTGGAAAGAAGCTCTGCCTGCTCTGAAAGGGCTCGAAGAAACTATGGGAACGACTGCCTAAGGGCGCCTCCCTTGAGGCCGAACCTCGGCTTAGGCGACGTTTGGGATAACGGGGGGGTAAGATGATCGCTGTAATTTTACCCAGATGGTCATAAACTAAAAGTGACTCTTTTGTTTCTAGGTTAGTATCGACCCCGTGTCCGCGGATGCTAAGGACATGAAGATATTAGTAAGTACTAAACTTATTACTACAATTAGTATTACTTTTAGTACATGCTAAATGATTCTGGCTTTACTTGCTCCGTTGTATGATGTTATTAAGCTATTGGATTTGAAGATTATTGTAGTTGTTACTATATCTACAACTACGAACTAAGCTTGACACCATAGTTGGTCTCGTATACTCCGGAGCTCTTTAAACCTTCGTGATTCCTAATTATTATCGAAAAAAAGTGATATCAAATCAAATCAGATCAAAAATTTATTCATATAAACCTATTACAGGCATATATGAATCGTTAATGTTTCATTGTTTCTATTAGTTATCATCAAACATTTTACATAAAACTTAGATTAACCTAAAACAAAAAATTTAAAAAAATAAATAAATATATAACATCATAACTAAAATATATTATTAAAACGAGTCCCTTTAGGCAAGGTTTCTTTTAGTGATTGTGATAACTCGCCAACTTAAAACTAAAGCTATGAGGGTTCAAATCGCGCCCAGGTCTAAGAAGAAACCCACAACAAACTTAGCCGGGTTTTTTATTGTTATCACCATCTCATATAATCAATAATAAATTATGGTACCTATGGAGATAGAGTAATTCACACCCAAGGCTTTTTATTTATAGATAGAAACCATTAATCCCGCATTGATGCAGCCTGATTGGTGTAAGCAAAGGGAATAAGATAGACACATATAGGTAATAGAGGTCTCTATCCTATCCTATGTGAGAAGAGGGCAGAAGAATGAGTTGATAATCTTTTTCGAACGTTTTTTTTTAATAACTTTCCTGTCCCTAGGCCGAGATTTTACAGTTTTTAAGTTCGCAGTTTGAATAAAAAACGCAAATTTTCTAAACCTGATTATATAAAAGTTATGTGTTAAACGAAAAAGATAAATTTGTTAGTTATAAGATCTACCTAACGTCTTTATTAGATACCATTACGTGGTATTTTTTTCCGGTCATAGAGGACTTGAATCCAGGGCTGTAAGATAAATTTAAAAAAAAAACAATATTCTTTTTTGTTAGATACTTACGTACCGTTTCTGATACACTAACATTATAGGTATCAAAGGAATTTAAGAACCGTAAATATCTCAGTAAATTACAGTATGACACAACATTATAATCGAACTTGAATAGTCGGTCGTGAATCGTCTATAAGATCGATATAATAATCGCCATTGTCTGGGTGGACATCACGTGGCCCGCGTGACGAATGAATTACCAGCGCGCAAGCATCATGGCACCTCACAATGCCCATTTCACAGTATCGGCCAATCAAAACAAATTACCGATTTCGTCATCCGATATTCGTTCTGATATAATTTTCCGGCTTCGTGCTCGGAACGGAATGCCATTTTGTTTCAAGTCATTATTTTAGATATTCTGCATACCGTGGCCTTAGATTGTATTATTTTGCATACTAACCGTGGCCTTAGAAGAAAGAATCGCTATAGTTAGATAATTTCAAATTCAAATTCAAATAATCTTTATTCAAATAGTCCTTTACAAGGCGCTTTTGACGCGTCAATAATTTACATAGTAGTAATTCGATGGTGATAACTACATTCGTAAACTTAAAACTAAAGCTATGAGGGTTCCAATCGCGCCCCGGTCTAAGAAGAAGCCCACAACAAACTTAGCCGGGTTTTTTTCCGTTATCATTCCGATAAGATAAAGGATAAAAGATTTTTTATTAGCAACAATAATACAAGCTTAAACACATAACCGTGGCGCAGTGCGCGCGCAGTCGCATTATAAAGTTGGAGGTGCTGGGTTCAATTACCATCTTAGACTGCATTACGGTAGCGGGCTAACCTGTTTGGGGTATGGTAGGCCCATACTCCTAATTGGTTTCTACGCGACATAGTGCCGGAACGCTAAATCGCTTTCCGCCACTTCTTTGTCAGTAGGGTGGTAACTAGTCACGGCGCAGCCTCCCACCAGAACAGACTCGAGCCGGGAATCGAACCCAGGACCTCCAACTTTATAATGCGACAGCACGCGCTGCGCCACGGAGGTCGTCAATCTTTAGTTAATGTAAACTACAAACCAGTTCGATAGTCTTTATAGCACAGCTACTGAGAATGTCATGGAGAACCCAATGCCTTGCTTCACAGCCCGACTCGGTGACCGGGCCTGGGTTCGGTCACCGAGTCGGGTTCTCATTATACACAGTTGAACGTGCCGCCCTGTGATAGCCTAGTGGTTAGGACATCCGCCTCCTAATCCGAGGTCGAAAGTTCGAATCCGGGCACGCATCTCTAACTTATCGGAGTTATGTGCGTTTTGAAGCAATTTAAATATCACTTGCTTCTACGATGAAGGAAAACATCGTGAGGAAACCTGCACGCCTGAGAGTTCTCCATAATGTTCTCAAAGGCGTGTGAAGTCTGCCAATCCACACATGGCCAGCGTGGTGGACTATGGCCAAGCCCTTCTCATATTGAGAGGAGACCCGTGCTCTGTAGTGAGCCGACATTGGGTTGATCATGATGAACGTCCCGCCCAATAGACAAACGAGGCAGTTTAATTAAATAAAACAATAAATTTTATGCAACACATAAGTAATGTTTATGCTAACGTGGAAAAATTTTCACACCCTTGGGCAAACGCGTCCTGCAATCATCATTAGTTATATGGCAAATACTCGCGTCTAGTGTCGATGAGACTTTTCTACCTTTTGTAATACCAACATACTGGTTAAATGTGTTAGTAGGAGGGTAATTAAAATGTTTGAATTACTTGGAAAAGTAATTAATCCATTCATTCATGATCAACCCATTGCCGGCACTACAGAGCACGGGTCTCCTCTCAATATGAGAAGGTTTGGGCCAAAGTCCACCACGCCAGCCATGTGCGGATTGGCAGACCTCACACGCATTTGAAAACATTATGGAGAACTTCCAGGCGTGCAGGTTTCCTCGCGATGTTTTATTTCAGCGTGGTGGACTATGGCCAAACCCTTCTTAAATTTGAGGAGACCCGTGCTCTGTAGTGAGCCGAGAATGGGTTGATCATGATGATGATGAAATAAACTTAAGATATAGAACTTCTTAATGCTCCCAGTCTTATAGCAAATGTGTTGGCAAGGGTTTTAGTATTATACAGAATCTTTCATCGAATCAAAACCCACTATAAGCAATTGAAAGGGCCATTATGAAATAATAGTGAATAGTACAATGCATACACGCGTTTCGCCGCGGGCCCGCTTGCCCGCGTGGGGCCCAGTTATACATAAACGATTAGCCCCAGCTCACATCTCTGATAGCCACAGATGCACCATTGTAAACTTGCCAAATGTGTGGTCTAACTATTATTGTATATATATGAAAGAGTGCCTGTGAGTTTGTTTATTAGCACCTAGATATAGCCTGCTTCTTTGCTTTTAGTTTTTAAATTTTAAATACGTCAAATTGTAAGAGAACCTTTGTACAGTGGCGTTCACTTCATATATTTATGTACACCTAGCCTGTACAAGTTAGCCCTTGACGGCATCTCAAGCAATCTCTTCCATACAACCCTTGGGGCAATAAGTCACTAAAAGATCAGGATAACAAAATATACACTTAATATATAATACTAAATATAATATGTATATATTTTTTTATTACATGAATACAAGCATACATATAGTATTCTACAAATAAAATAAGGTTAAATAGTCCCACAATCGAATTGCAACACAACACACAAATAGTAGAAGCTGTGATAGTCTAGTGGTTAGGGCGTCAGCCTCCTAATCAGAGGTCGGCGGTTCGAATCCGGACACGCACCTCTAACTTTTCGGAGTTATGTGCGTTTTAAAAAAAATAAAATATCACTGGCTTCAACGGTGAAGGAAACCATCGTGAGGAAACCTGCGCGCACGAGTTCTCCACAATGTTCTCAAAGGCGTGTGAAGTCCAGCGTGGTGGACTATTGTCGAACCCTTCTCATACTGAGAGGAGACCCGTGCTCTGTAGTGAGCCGGTAATGGGTTGATCATGATGATGATGATGATGATGACACAAATAGTATCTAGGTATTTATCTGAAAGAGTAAATAAAGGAGAGATTTCCACGGTGTCCACCTAAAGAAAAATTCAAAGAAGTAAAGAGCAATTTATCTTCAAAATCCCAGCCAACATTTTCTTAAGTGGAGATTGGAACAAGTGGCCATTCATGACACGAACAAAATGCACACAAAATTCATGGGGGATTCGCTGAAATACGTAGAGTGGTTGTAAGGTCCTTTATATGTATATGTGGGTAGATACGTAACATACATATTTACAGCTAAGAATGGTTCTCGTTCCATTTTCAGCCTTATTGTTGGAGCTGTAAATTGAAAATCAAAGTTTGGGATGTGAAGGAGTTTACGCTTCGACACATTATAGCTTTTAGATCTATTGTTATAAGGACTATTATAGTTTCTAAGTGAAGCTCTGTCAAAGTAGGTTGGTATAGGTGGATTTGATTACCTTGAGACGGGAGCATTGAGGAGTAAAGGGGGGCTAAGTCCTCTGTAGACTCCTTAAAGTCTTCGTTTTAATATGAAACTCTATTACTTCTGATTTCAGCTATGGGGTTTTTTCAAAAATACATAGTTTCTAAGAGCTTGCAATAGAAATTTATCCAAAATATAACCTAGCCTAAAACTTACCTACTTACACAAAAGTTGTCACGTACGTTATAGGTATATAGGTATTTTTTATTTATAAATATTTGGATTTCAACAACGATTTGTTAATTTAAAATTATAAAATGATATGTTTACACCAATATTACACTCTAATGGTTTGATCGAAATAATCTTTATCTTAGGTAGGGAATTAATTAATAAATTCATTTTTATTGTACACCAAAGATAATAATACAAAATGCAAATACAATAGACCGATTATACAGAAGGTACAATTTGGCGGCCTTAGCGCTAAAATACCTTATAAAATATCTTCTAGGCAACAAAGCCAAGCGAGATAGGGGTTTAATTCATATTCAGTATATTCACTAATTTTCAAGTAAGAATACTATTTCGTTTGGCCTGTCAACTAAGCTCGAATTTATCTGTCCTTTTGAGCCTTCCAAATTCTAATCTACGGCTTTGGAGGTGGACATCAAGACTCCTGGCGATTGAAGCTTTCTATTTATAAACACTTGAGTGACACCCTATATGGTAAAATTACTATCTAACTCAGTGTGTCTTAGATTAGTAGCTCACTGTGAAGAGATAAAGCAAAAGGCAAGAGTGACTGGCGTCAACACAAATGACCGGCGGAAGTAGCGGAAGTGACAGACGCCGGAGCATATCATTCACTCAGGCACGTTTGACTCTTACCTATCTGTGCCATTATACCTCGATCAACGCACGAATATCTCTTATTATAACAAATATCACAGTAAATAATTCCCAGTTATTCACCATTTTGTATGGTTCAAATAATGACGAATAGGTACGTGATAGATTTATAGCTAATTGCGAAGAGTTTGTGCGGATTACCGGATTGACCGGCGTCAACACAAATGACCGGCGGAAGCAGCGCAAGTGACTGACGCCGGGGCATATCATTCACTCAGGCACGTTTGACTTTTACCTATCTGTGCTTTTATACCTCGATCAACGCACGAGTATCTCTTATTATAACAAATATCACAGTAAATAATTCCCAGTTATTCACCATTTTGTATGGTTCAAATAATGACGAATAGGTACGTGATAGATTTATAGCTAATTGCGAAGAGTTAGTGCGGATTACCGGATTGACCGGCGTCAACACAAATGACCGGCGGAAGCAGCGGAAGTGACTGACGCCGGGGCATATCATTCACTCAGGCACGTTTGACTCTTACCTATTTGTGCTGTTATCGTTGTATATTGGAGCCCAGTTGAAAATCTCTTTTTGCAAATATTATAAATATCTACAAGAACGTAATTTCATAACGTTACGAGTATATTTAAATTAATAACGAATCGGTAGGTAGGTACTAACCAGGTAACTGTGAAGAAATAATTATAACAGATGATTAGAATAAAAGCAATATTTGTACATTTACGTTTTTTTTTCGGACTGTCTATTAGCTGTGCTAACCCTATTGGTTGCCACAGCGTAACCGGGCTGTCTGGCAACCTTCGGAAAGAAGCTCTGCCAGAAGAAATTTTAGGCCCTAGGGCTCGAAGCAACTAAGGGAACGTCTGCCGAAGGGCGCCTCCTTTGAGGCCGAACCTCGGCTTAGGCGACGTTTGGGATAGCGGGAGGTCGGATTAACTATCTACTACAGAGCAAGGTTTTCATCTCAATATGAGTACGGTTTAGAAATAGTCCACCACGCTGGCCATTTGCGGATTGGCAGTTCACACGCCTATGAGAATATTATGGCGAACTATCAGGCGTGCAGGTTTCCTCACGAATATTTTCCTTTACCGTTGAAGTAAGTGATATTTTAAATGCTTAAAAACGCACATAACTGTTGTACTTTCACTTTTAATCGTCTCAGTAGGTACCTATTCATCTCCGCGGCATATTGCTCGTGTACCCTCGTAACTCGATTTTGGCATACGCCGCCCACTCGCGCTGTAATCTTGCATCCCAGCATGAGTTTTGAGTCCAAATTAAAATATTATTGCGTTAAGCGCAGTTCGCACGGTCTGACCCCGGGCGTTTTATTTCGTTGTCCCAGACACGCCCATTTTTATCCATCACCCCTCACCCCTTGCACCTAGCTACAGTTTCCA
Source organism: Lasiommata megera (assembly GCA_928268935.1). Classification (NCBI taxonomy): domain Eukaryota; kingdom Metazoa; phylum Arthropoda; class Insecta; order Lepidoptera; family Nymphalidae; genus Lasiommata; species Lasiommata megera. Next base: position 11,943,510 of record OV743312.1, read on the forward strand.
CCTTATATCGGCGCCCTAATATCTCGCGGCTGTCATTTCCGCGCACTTTTCAATGGAATGTTGCACCTTAATGGGGCGTGATAAGTCAGATTATCGTGTGACAGTTTCGATGGAAAATCTCCCCGTGTTATGCGTGTCATAAAACTATTAGCCGCTTAAGCTATTCTTAAAGCGACCTTCTTTTTCGGAATACTTAGCGGTCGCAGGGTATTTTTAGGGTGCGGAAGGGCGCCTATTTTTTCTTTCACGTGGAATTTTATACCTTTATGGTGTTTTCGTGTTCCATTATGAGTTATTTGGCCGTGTTTATAAGTTTTTTGTGGTGCGCGTTTTATTTCATTATCTTTAACACCTTGTTGGTGGGTAAGGGGGTTCTATGTGCCGAGCTTCTTACAGGGGAGGCAACAGATGTTCTCAATGATTTACATTATTAGGTAAGGGAGTATAATTCTTTGATCTTATATGGGTTTTTGTTGAATATAGATTGGATTGTAAATTTTAAATATCTACTAATATTATCTATAAGTATAAATACTTATCTCATCACGTGGCTGTGATTTTAATACCTCGAAATGTAACTTAAATTTTCAATTTAATAACCGTAGCTACTATTAAATAAATAGCATTTTACAAAGACAGTAATTTAATCAAGGAAAAGGATACCTAGTTAGCTATAGCTGCCTATTATTGGCTAATGCTAAAATTTTAACATTAATAACTTACCTCTAAAAACACCCTTACTGCGTGAGTTTTTGTGAACTAGAATTGTAAGCTTTTAATACGGAAATAGATTAAGACACTATGCGCAAACAAAAGATTATGTGATATACAACTTATCGATATAGTACTCGTAATATCCTACCTATTATGTATAATGCATTAAACCGCAGAGTAAGCAATCGTTCCAACTTATCGGTAATTTGAAACAAAAAACTTTATGCAAATTGAGGGAGCCGAAATAAAATGGAGTCGCGCGTGCGATCGATATGCGACCTTGTGGGCGGGGCTTAGCGTGGGCGGGGCTCAATAAGAGGCTGGGATTGGTTCAGACCGCCCACCCCGCCCCCCACATAGCGAGTCGCACCCGCACTCGTAAACGTGTGCCCGAGCGCCGCGACACGAGACGTTCGGACCGTGTAAACGCGCCTCCGAGTGACGATCGGTCTCGTCGTGAGAAGTGGCCTTATCGTGACCCCTACATATTTTTGAGAACAGTTTTGTGTCAGTTTTCGTGTTATCGCTTTACTTATAGGACGGTATAGTTAATGAAAAACCTAGTTATTTATTTTATATTGTTTATTGTAGAAATGTGCTAGTGTGTACGATGATAACAGATATGTACGGGCCGCTGCCAGCGCCAAACAAAACCATTGTGAGTTGCCTTATTAATAACAATAATAAGTTTATACTTAGTTATTAACTTAGTTCTCAGTTCATGTATTTGATACATATGAAAATAATTTATATTTTATTAATCATTAAATGGGTTCTTAATCATAGCTAATTGTTAGTATTGCTGGCGCCAAACAAAACCATTGTTAGTTTCCTTATTAATAACAATAAATTTATAGTTATTAACTTAGTTCTCAGTTCATGTATATGATACATATGAAAATGAATTATATTTTATTAAACATTAAATGAGTTCCTAATCATAGCTAATTGTTAGTATTGCTGGCGCCAAACAAAACCATCGTGAGTTGCTTTATTAATAACAATAATAAGTTTATAGTTATTAACTTAGATCCCAGTTTATTATGTTGATGCATATAGAAATAAATTATATTTTATTATTCATTAAATAGGTTGCTAATCGTTATATTTTTGGTCTGGTGGGAGGCTTCGGTCGTAGCTAGTTACAACCCTGCCGACGTGTCGTCAAGCGATTTAGCGTTCGGGCACGAATTCGCGTAGAAACCTATTAGGAGTACGGGTCTACCATACCCTGGACAAGTTAGCCCGCTACCATCTTAGACTGCATCATGACTGCCTGGTGAAATTGCCGTCGAGGGCTAACTTGTAATAGATAATAGATATATATCACACAGGTTGTATAATACGTTGTTAACTATCAGTTAAAATAATAGGGTCAGTGCATGATGTACCTGCTAACTCCATTTATAGATAGACATTCTCGATGCTATAATGTACCTTACATGCCTTTATATTTTGATGGCATTACTATATTATATTTTTCCTTATTGCTAAGGAAAATAATAATAAATAAATTATTGTACAACTTGCATGTTTAGTCGAAGACTACAAAAGACATGATCGGGTGCATTCGCTTGCCAACATACCTATATATGATTCATATTCTGCGAATGAGTCATGAACATGTAGGTAGTACATTAAACAGGTTTTTATTTTTTTGTTTACGGGAGGAAATCTCCTAGTAAGATTCGCGACTCTCTGGGGAAGATCTCGGGTTATGTGGGTTTTTCCATAGTATCAAACAAAACATACATGTATAGCGATGAAATTGGGTGCAAAATGGGTTCGTTACTTACTAAACATTTAAATGGACATACTGTTTTGAATTACTGTTTTCCTAACACAGACTTTAAAACTCTTATTACCAAAATTATTAAAAATAAACATTGTTATGACTGTAAAACAAATATTATTATTATGATTGCAAATAGAGGAAATGTTAGCAAAATAGACTTAGTAAAACTATATGAATCTTTAGATTCATTAAATGTAAACAATATTGTAATGTATACATTTCCGTATTGTACAAGCTTGCCACATCAAGAAAATTTAATTAGATATAATTTGAATTTGACTTTGTACAACTTGTGTACATATAATAAAAAATTTCATATTATTGACATTAGCAAGTGTGCTAATATTTATTATAGTTTGGACAAAGATAGGTATTACCTATCAGATTATTTTAAGAGACAGGTAGCTATTTCGCTATCTTATATTTTTATTACAGTAGCCAAGAACTTGGCTAAAAATGCTGCTTCTTTTGAGCAGCTTAATAATGACATTGAGACCTTGGAAACCATTCCAAGCAATATTATTTTAAACTAGGTAAGAAGACAACAGAGGTTTACTCTAGCTTAAATAAAACAAATACAATTAATAATAAACCACAATTATTAAGATTAGAAAAAAATGTATGTACTAATAAATCCACTGTAAATTATATCAACTTGGTTCACCAAAATATCCAATGTATAAAAGGAAAAGATTTGGAAATTGAATTGTTTTTAAACAAATTCAATATTAATATTTTATGTATTACTGAACATTGGTTGAAAAACCATGAATACATATTTAATTTTGGTAATCACCAGGTTGGTAGTTCGTTCACCAGGCTTAATGCAATTCATGGTGGCTCTTTAATCTTGCTAAATAAAAACTTAAAATATAAGAATAGAAAAGACATTGTGAGCCTGTCTGTTGAACGAACAATAGAGCTAGCCTCTGTCGAGTTAGAGCAATTTATTGTTGTTGTTGTATATAGACCACCCTTATCAAACTTTGAACTTTTTGAAAAGGTAATGGATGATGTATTATTTAAGATATCAAAAACAAATAAAAGGCTAATTGTCTGTGGTGACTTTAATGTTAATATTTTAGAATGTAACTCTTTGACAGTAAAGCTTTTAAGTCTATTCAATACATACAATTTATCGAATATGTTTATGGAGCCTACAAGAATAACCTCTAGCAGTGCCACATGTTTAGATAATATCTTTACTAATATAGCACCAATTCATAAAAATATAATAAGTAATTTAGATTCTGATCATCTTGGCCAACTAATTCAGTTTAAAAGTTACAAGAAACCAGAATCTACACAAAAAATAACTTTTGTGCCGGTCACCTCAAATAGAATAGAAAAACTTAGGACAAGCTTAGTAAAGGACCTTCCATTCTTACCTTCAACCGTTGGTCCCAATAAAATGTATAACTCATTCTTTAATGTATTTAATTCTGTATTTAATTCTATATTTACGAGTAAGTCTGTTCTGATAAGAAATGCATTAGTTTTTAGTGAGTGGGCATCAGTTGAACTGCATACAAAAAGGCAAGAATTATATGAACTGTATGCAGAACGACAATACAATACTGGTGTTGAGTTCAAAGAACATGTCAAATTATGTTCCAAGAATTTTAAACGTGATTGTATCTTGGCTAAGTCACAATATATACAAAATAAGATAAAAAATAGCTCTAATATAATAAAAACCACTTGGAACATCATTAATGAGGAGACAGGAAATGTTACACAGCGAAACAGGGACTTTGAACTGAATGTAAATAATCAATGTGTAACATCGGATGAAGAGGTTGCTAATGCATTTGAAACCTTCTTTACCGATATTCCTGTCTCCACAACAAAACAATTGAACTCTTCACCAGATTCTGCTCTCTCTTTATTAAATGTTAATGTGCCTGAATGTAGTAGCATCTTTACATTCAGTCATGTTAACAGTTGTGACGTTATTAAGGCCTTTAAATTAATAAATAACAAGAAAACTAATGACTTGTGGGGCATTTCCGTTAACATTGTTACATCCTTAATTGATATTGTTGCAACTGACTTGGCAATCATATTTAATAATTGTATAGATTGTGGTGTGTTTCCTGACTTAATGAAACATAGTAAAGTAGTTCCACTGCTTAAATCGGGGAGTACAGCCGACCCCAGTAATTTTAGACCAATTTCTGTACTACCCACTTTCAGTAAAATCTTTGAAAAACTTTTATTAAATCAATTACTGAAACATTTTAATAACAATAATTTATTACACAATAAGCAATATGGCTTTACAAGGGGTCGCTCAACGACCGACGCTGGTGTTGAGTTAGTACACAATATATTTGAAGCCTGGGAGGAGTCACGTGACGCACTTGGTGTCTTTTGTGATTTGTCCAAGGCGTTCGATTGTGTTCAACATGAAACATTGGTCAGAAAATTACACCACTATGGAATTAAGGGTATTGCTCTAGATTTAATGATATCTTATCTAAGCGATAGAATTCAAAAAGTTGAAGTTAATGGAAAGCGGTCTAACGGTTCATTTGTAAAAATAGGAGTCCCTCAGGGATCTATTTTAGGGCCTTTTCTGTTCCTCATTTACATTAATGACCTTCCTTACCTTGCTAAGGATAGTCATGGGATAGTATTGTTTGCTGATGATACATCACTCATGTTTAAAATTAAGCGTCATGAGAAAGCTTTTGACGATGTAAACAACTATCTCGCTAAAGTAGTAGAATGGTTTGAAGTCAATAATTTGGCACTAAATGAAAAAAAAACTAAGTGCATTAAATTTACATTACCGAATGTTAAACATGTAAATACCACTGTACTGCTTAAAAATGAGGAATTAGAACTGGTAAATACTACAGTTTTTCTTGGAATAACTTTAGATGCAAAGCTTCAATGGGGCCCTCATATAGATCATTTATCGAACAGACTTAGTTCTGCTGCATACGCGGTTAAAAAGATACGCCATATGACAAACATAGAAACGGCTAGGCTTGTATATTTTAGTTACTTTCATAGTATTATGTCATATGGTATTTTATTATGGGGTAATGCGGCCGATATTGACACTATATTCGTGCTGCAGAAGAGGGCTGTTCGTGCAATTTATAATATGGCTCCAAGAGAGTCATTAAGAAAAAAATTTAAGGAAATAAAAATAATGACATTGCATTGCCAATACATATTTGAAAATTTAATGTATGTCCACAGAAATATAACAAAATTCAATAAAAAATGCGATTGCAACAATCTTAACATCAGAAGTAAAAATAAACTTGTGTTGCACGCTACTAGACTACAAAAAATTAGAAATTCATTTAAAGGTAATTGTATACAATTTTATAACAAATTGCCTAATGAGATTTCTGAGATGTCTCTCAATAAGTTCAAAGTTTATATAAAACGTAAGCTTGTAGAAAAGTCCTACTATAGTGTAAAGGATTACGTAAATGATAAACAAGCATGGGTGTGAAATATTGCTCTAATAAGATAGCTCTTAATATAATTTTAAGTGGCATGTGAGATGGTGATAACAAAAAGAAAATTTACCTGGCTAAGTTTGTTGTGGGCTTCTTCTTAGACCGGGGCGCGGTTGGAACCCTCATAGCTTTAGTTTTAAGTATACGAATGTAGTTATCACCATCAAATCACTACTTTGTAAATTATTGACGCGTCAAAAGCGCCTTTTAAAGGACTATTTGAATAAAGATTATTTGAATTTGAATTTGAATTTTGAATTTAAAACCCCCTCGGTGGCCAACATGAGCATAAAAAAGGTATAGACCTAAAGTTACATGAAGATGAATGAAAGAAGAAAATGATTATTAAGTTTTCAGTGTATGCAGAACGATAATATTTATAGAACGTACTAGCTGAGATCCGCGGTTTCACCCGCGTAGTTTTCGTTTCCGTGGAAATACCGGGATGAAATATTGCCTAAATATTAATTGCAAATGCCAATAATAAATTTTTATTATACATCAAACATTTTACATAAAACTTAAACTTAAACTTAGATTAACCTAAAACTAAAAATCTTAAAAAATAAATAACATCATAACTAAAATATATTATTAAAAGGAGTCCCTTTAGGCAAGGTTCCGAAGATACTGGCAGCGTTCCCCCTTTGAATTGCTAGACTAATTCTTTGTCCGAGGTAGCTGGCAGCTCTTCGGTCCCCTGTGATGTCGACTAACCTTTTTGCTATTTCCTTAAAAAGCCTTAGTGCGCTAGGACCCCACGGACCAAGGGTCTCGACACCGAATGGGACAAAATCATATTCGGAGCCTAGACCCCTGTATTTGCATGCTTTAGCTTTTTCAGCCGCTTCACAAGCCGCACCTACTCTATTGTTGGTTCCAAGTAGATGGAAAGGGGCCAGCGTGTCTGTACAGGTTGCATCCCATACCAGCATCCGGCCCATCTTCCATGGAATCAAACTCATACCGTCCGGTCTCTTGCCATCGTCTCTTGCAATACCAGTCGGCTCAAGTAGACTTGGCATGTTGACGGTGGCAAGGGACCGGCGTATGATATCGTTAAGTGCAGCATGTCTCGAAAAACGGCCTGCACTTTTTTGGCATGACAGTCCGTGATGCCCTAGCTTGTCGACATCACTGCCACAGGGAATTGCAAATTGACTCTTTGAAGTTAGGAACACACCTACATTTCTTAGACATATAATATTGACAATATGAACTTTATTAAAAAGCAATAAAGTTCAAATTGACTCCACATTTTATTTAGAAAACGTTTATATGGGAAAAAGGTAAGGGCTGTTTTTAGGGTTTCCCCGGCAATTATTCCAATTTTTCTGACCTTTTAAACCTTCCCTAGACCTCCACGAACATTTCAAGACCAAGATAAGACAAATTCGTTCAGCCGTTCTCGAGTTTTAGCGAGACCAACGAACGGCAATTGATTTTTATATATATAGATATCAGTAAATAGGTAACAGGGCTTACCTTACCTTACCTATTTAATACCTACACACTTGAACCGCTTGGAAACCCATGATTAAATAATTTGTAGTTTGTCGCGAAGTAATTCCTTTATTTGTAAATTTTGATGAATATTAGATGAGAAGAACAGCAATCATTTTTGTTGATAATAGATACAATTTATTATATTCACTACATTGTAAATATAGGATACAATTTAGGTTTGAAAAATCGTTACTGTGTCAGAGTACCTACCTACGACACAGTAATAGATTAGTCTTTGTAACAATGCTAGCTGTACCGGACATGCGTAAAAAAACCATTTTAATATTTTTTTTTGTGGCAGGAACCCTCGCGGGATTTTCCAGAACACTTTACAAAAGTTCCTTTTCTCTTTCGTATCTTTGAAAGTCTCTACCGGATATATAGGTAGAATAAATTTTTGTGTTTTATATTGACTATTGACTATTATAATTAATTAACAGATTAATTTATCTTCTTATTACTTGAATTAATCACATAAACAAATATTTTAGATAGATACCTAGATAGATACTCTTTATTGCACACAAATTTTAAAGAAACAACAACACGGAGCACATAGGTATGCAAAGGCGGTCTTATTGCTTAAGCAATCTCTTATAGACAACCCTTGGGGAAAGAAGTTAATAATAGATGAGGGTAACGGTGCAATATATAAATATAATAAAAATTTCCAATATATATATTATATAAATATACACTTTTATGTAAAAATAAATATATATCAATACACATATACTATTCATTTTTATGGCATTTAGTCATATACAACTTATTAAGTAGACTTTTAAAAATGACTTAATAATTTTAGTTTCGTTAACACATAATAGATAATGTGGTAATTTCGGTAGTGACGCTCTTTAAAATTGATAAATTTCAGTAGGTATCTTATAAGAATAATTTGTTCTTTATTTGGATATTTTCATATAACTTATATATCATCATCATGATCAACCCATTACCGGCTCACTACAGAGCACGGGTCTCTTCCCAATATGAGAAGGATTTGGCCATAGTCCACCACGCTGGCAGACTTCACACGCCTTTGATAACATTACGGAGAACTCTCAGACATGCAGCTTTACTCACGATGTTTTCCTTCACCGTTGAAGCAAGTGATATTTTAATTGTTTAAAAACGCACATAACTCCGAAAAGTTAGAGGTGCGTGCCCGGATTCGAACCGCCATCCTCTGATTAGGAGGCTGACGCCCTAACCACTAGGCTATCACCGCTTCAAGTTATATATACGCGTATTATTTTTTTAAGGTGTTTCATAGAAATGTATTGAATAATATTTTGCTATTAACACGTTCGCTGTTTTGTTAACTGTACCAATCTACCGTCGATATCCCGTTCGAAAGACGGGACTCGATTATTAGATTTACGATGCGTTGAAACCGAGAACAATAAGGCATTGTTCTAATACGATTTACAATTGAAAATAATCTGCTATTTCACCAATACAATTTATTTGATAATTTAACTTTACGAGCGAACAATAGATGCACCTTATTGCTGTATTACTTAGATCGATACCTTGTTACTATCATATCTTCATAAATTTGTAAGTAATCCTATATCCTAAATTCCTATTTATATATATAGCGAACACGCTGTCGCATTATACAGTTGGAGGTCCTGGGTTCGATCCTGACTCTTTTTTTTTGAGATAGCTTTGAGCTTGACGGCAATCAATACTAGAAAGCATTCTTGCCTTGAAGGTAATGAGGTTATACGGCTTGAGTCTGGTCTGGTGGGAGGCTTCTACCGTGGCTTGGTACCACCCTAACGACAGAGACGTGTCGCCAAGCACACCAGCACGATGTCGCGAAAAAAACCAATTAGGAGACTGGGCCTGACACCGTCCGACCCCCCCCCCCCCCCTTTATCCCTAAGCGCCTAAGCCGAGGTTCGGCCTCACAGGAGGCAGACGTTCCCTTAGTTTTTTCGAACTCTAGACTCAAATTTTTTTCTGGGAGAGCTTTTTCCGAAGCTCGCCAAACAGCCCGGTTACGCTGTCGCAACCAATAGGGTTAGCACAGCGAAAAAAAATGGGTCTACAAACTCTTAACAAGTTAACCCGCTACCATCTTAGACGGCATCATCACTTACACCACGTGACAGTCAAGGGCTAACTTGTAGTGGATAAAAATAAAAAAAAAGAATCTATAATATGTAGAGTGTAGCAACTCAAACATAATCAATATACAGTCTGGTGAATCGATGAGGACATGTCGATACATCAAATCCATTATGCGTGTCTAATAGATTTTTTTGGCGCTGGTCCATTCACGGCGCGCAGCGTGAAGTCCCGTGAATGGCCATTGTGGCACCGAACCGACCGACAAACTTTTATTTGTAATGCCCCTAAATGGCTGTTGTCGGGATTAAGGTGCTTGATGCATTGTCATCTGTGAGTGCTGCGACAAATCCCAAATAACAGGGTTATATCGGCTTTGGCGTTAAGTGGCCAGCACAATGGTGGGATACTTTTGATGCCAAATATGTTTTTGGCTAGGTAAACTTTATATTAAAATTATTTCAATATATCACAAAGCATGATTAAATAATCTTTATTCAAATAGTCCTTTAAAAGGCACTATTGACGCGTCAATAATTTACATACTAGTGATTTGATGGTGATAACTACATTCGTAAACTTAAAACTAAAACTATGACGGTTCCAAACGCTTGTTTATCATTTACATAATCCTTTACACTATAGTATATATATATATAGACTTTTCTGCAAGCTTTTATATAAACTTTGAACTTATTTAAATTTAAATTTAATTTATTAATTGTGCTTTTAAAGACATTATACTATAGAAATGCCCAAATAAAAAAAGCTGTGATAGTCTAGTGGTTAGGACGTTTGCCTCCTAATTAGAAGTTGGGTGTTCGATCCCGGGCACGCACCTCTAAGTTTTCGGAGTTGTGTTCGTTTTTAAACAATTAAAATGTCTCGCTTCAACGGTTAAAGAAAACATAGTGAGAAAACCTGCATGCCTGTGAGTTCCTGAATGTTCTCAAAATCGTGTGAAGTCTGCCAATCCGCACATGACCAGCGTGGTGGACTATGGCCAAACCCTTCTCATATTGAGAGGAAAGCCGTGCTCTGTAGTGAACCGGTAATGGGTTGGTTGGTTGGTTGATCATGATGATTATAGGTATGGTATAAAAAGATATTTCCTTTATGTATCTACTCGTGTCTGTTTTCATCTAGTCAAAAGTCTGCTTACGTTACTAAATGTCATAGAAACTCACACAAGCTTACGAATTAGCGTGAAACCTTGAAGACAAAAAGCCTTGGGAAATTGGAAACGAACAAACGTCACCCCACTTCCAAAAGTAGGATACAAACCGTTGCAAAGGAACTAATTTTACCGTAAAGTGTATCACACAAAAGCTCGAGATCTGTCACTTTTGATATAAAAGATACCTTTTGTTAAAGGATTAAGCGCTTCAACACATAAAGGAAGCTGGGTTAGTGAATTTTTTTTTTTTTTTATTGTGTCAACCGTCGTTTTCACATTGGAGTGTTTGCTTTAATAAGTTTCGTAGTAGGTGAATGAACAGAGTCAAATTACCTATGAAGATACAATTTTTTATTTGGTAATTATAATAATAATAATTATATCTGGTTTTTTATATGTATTTATTTTGCACACGGGCGTGAGAGGTAGTATGAGTATATACTGGAAATAATTATATTATTAATTTGATTTATTACTATTAATATTATTAGGTAGGCTGCCATCATCTATAGATCTATAATAGATGATCAGATTTATATTTAGAAATTGATAAATGTTATCTTATATCAATCTGCCCAACTATTTCAAGTGTAATTAATTAATTTTATTCAAACTGTTGGGCAGGACGGAGGTTATGAGGGACTCCCCTTCCTCATCATTGGAGTATCCCCGAACTGAAAACCTCCGTAGCGCAGCATACGCGCTGTCGCATTATAAAGTTGATCCTGGGTTCGATTCCCGGCTCAAGTCTGGTCTGGTGGGAGGATTCTGCCGTGGCTTGTTATCAGCCAAACGATTTTGCATTACGGCACGATGTCGCGTAGAAATTAATTAGGAGTATGGGTTTACCAAACCTTTAACAGGTTAATCGTAGACTGCATCATCATTTACCATCAGGTGAGATTGTCGTCAAGGGCTAACTTGTAGTGGATACAAAAAAAAAACCACCACAGCATGTCCCACTCACTGGATTTGTTGAACGCCCGAAGTAATACCTACCTACCTATTGAAGGAAAATTGAATATGATAAGTGGTATATATAAGTCTTTAAACTTCCTTTCATGTCATCTCATTAAAATATCTCATGAAGCAATTATGAAAAAAGTGAACCGCGTTTACAGTAGCGACTGCTCGCCATATATCACCATGCAACCCCGTATATCTTTTTTATCGCGTCGCGGGACGTGTTAACCCGTTCATTGACAAAAGGTATTTAAATGAAGCTGTCAGGAAATGATATTTACTGCGCAACGACATTCCGTCCGACCGTTAAATGCACACGTGATTTCTGTTACAGTTTTAGATCTGTCAGTAGGTTGTGTTGAAACATTCGTGTGCCTTATTCCGTATTACACTCTTCACTCCTGTGACTTAATTATTGTTTCTTATGTTGCGATCTTTTTCATTCTAGGCGCTACACTTGTCCTCCCTAATCCCTCCATAATTAATAGGTTTATTGCTTTTACTATACATGAAGTATTTTCAACTCATGATCAATTGAAAAAGTCGACTTCCATTCCTTGTTTAAATTAAAGCTGTGATAGCCTAGTGGTTAGGACGTCCGCCTCCTAATTAGAGGTCGGGGGTTCGATCACCACCACCAACCAGGAGTTACGTGCAAATTGAAGCAATCAAAATATCACTTGCTTCAACGGTGAAGGAAAACATCGCGAGGAAGCCTACAAGCTGGAAAGTTCACAACAGTGTTCTCAAAGGCGTTGAAGTCTGCGAACCCGTACATGGCCAGCGCGGTGGACTATGGTCAAACCCTTCTCATACTGAGAGGAAACCCATGCGGTAATGGATTGATCATGATGATGATGATGGTGATGATATAGTTATAAATTTGGAGATTCTCGCTTTACGAGTAAGTATTGGCCGGAAGATTTTAAAAAAGGGTCAATAAACTGATGTATGAGTGGGAGGCTTCGGCCGTGGCTAGTTACCCTACCGACAAAAGACGCCAAGCGATTTAGCGTTCCGGCACGATGTCGCGTAGACACCAATTAGGAGCGTGGGTTTGCCATACTCCGAATGGGTGACCACGCTACCATCTCAGACAGCATATCATCACTTACAACCAGGTGAGATAGCCGTCATGGGCTAACTTGTAGGATACAAGCAAACAGGAATAAAAGGGCAGCCTTATCGCTTACTAGCGATCTCTCTAGAGGCTACTTTAACTAAACTCTGAGATTAACTTAACTTAAATAAATAATAACGTACAAGACGTGTTGATGTTTCCTGTAAACGGTCACTAAATCAAAAATATTTAATTACACACTTTACCCATAATAACGTATGAAATATTGGAGCTAAGTGAGGCGTTCATTAAATCTCGTCTACGTTATTTATGGTGCCATCCGTCACTGGAGCGTCAGCGGCGCGACAAATTTAACAATGCCACTCGTTACATACAAAGCTCGGGCTCAAAATGCTTAAAGGAAGGCTAATGATGTGCGGATCTGTCTGAATAAGTGTTTCCTGAAATTTATTGAATGGCTTGCTAATTTTGGAAATTACAGCAGCTCTTACAAGTTTACACTCGTTATGGTTGACTAAATACAAAATGTTAACGGGTTGTCAAACAGTAAATATACTTAAAAGCTAGGCAATGCTTTAAACTATCTTTTTTATCCACTACAAGTTAGCCCATGACGGCAATCTTACCTCTAAGTGATAATGCAGTCTAAGATGGTAACGGACTAACCTGTTAGTAATATGTTAAAACTGTAATCCTAATTGGTTTCAATGAGATATCGTGCCGGAACGCTAAACCGCTTGGTGGCATCTTTGTCGTTAACTATGTTTAAGAGAATTGTTTTTGTGACAGATTTTTAGCTGAACTTATAGCTGAAGGATATTCAATTCTTTCTCACCTACCTGACCAATTAGTTACTAATTCATCCATAGATTACTACAGGCTCAATCTAAGTTGAGGCCTCATGAGGGTTATTTATCAAAAGTTAACTTCTCAGGCTCTTCTATAAAGCGCCTTTGTCTTAAGATGTTAAAAATAGACAAAGTTATTTGTCGCACATAAATTTGTTTCGTTTTAACACTAACTTTGGCAAAGTCAAAGTATGATCTAAAGATCTTAGTCTCAAATTCCGTGCTACACTTCCATTTTGTCTTTACTAAACTTGTCAATATTTGTTAATTTGGGCTGTCTAAGAGGATTATAAATATAGGTACAGAAGTGAAGAAGAAGTTATCTACATTTTAAATATTATAACACTAGCAGTTTTATAATAAGAACTGTTTTTAATATTCTATCAATATAAAATCTACTTATTATGTTTTCTAAAAAATTACAAGCTTAAAAATATTAACTAAACATTTTTTAAATACCCATAGCATGTAAATCGATTATTTTAGTTGGTAATTACTGATCTTTTTTCTGATTTATGTCGTGTCGTACTTTAAAATTATGAACTATAATTTATAATATCTAGGTTCAGATTTAATGGTTTCAACTTTGGCTGATGCTATCATAATTAAAAACAGCACGCTTTAAGCTATCTCTAATCAAAGCTCATGCAACTAAACTGAATTATATATAATAAAAATATTTTGTATTTGATATAGTTGTTTTTTTAGATCACCAGGTTGTGTACAGTAACCAAACATATTAGTAATGTAGTAACGAAAATAATATAGATTTTTCTTCATTTTTTGTCTTTTATGACTAATATAATGTAGCAATAACGTTATTTAGTTATAATTTAGTGGTTTGGATATTTGATGGTCCCGTTTCCCACCCAATAACGAAACATATTTGTAATGTAGTAACGAAAATAATATAGATTTTTCTTAATTTTTTGTCTTTTATAACTAATATAATATAACAAAAACATTATTTAGTTATAATAATATATAGTAGTTTGGATATTTGCTACCCACGGTACAGGCACGAGTTTATGGCCTAGTTTACTCTTTACAAGGTACTTTAAACTTTGCCTGCCTGTGAAACTATAACAAAGTCGGTTCCGTCTTTTTAAAGATTAATCCAGACGAGCATTTTTATTTATTTAGTTAACCTAAAGCCAAAATATTTCATCAAATCGATTCATCAACCAAAATGCCCACCCACCAGGCAAATACCGCATAGAAATAGATAATGCTAAATTAGCTTACAACCAGTTTCAAGTAAAAATTTACAAGCAAGTTACAAAAACATCGAATAAAAATTGTTCACAAATATTTTAAGCAAGTTTTTATCTAAATCTTCATATGCCATAGCTCCTCAATTGCGGGGTCGCGTCACTGTCAGACCCATTTGAGAACTGTGCAAGCTCGCGAAAATACAAAATTCCTTATAAACATATTGTGTGAACAAGCTTACGAGCAAGCTATTCAAGTTCAATGGCAATAAAAAAAAACTACGCACGGCCTAGGTTTATAAATCGCGTGTGCGTAGTAAATTATATCGGCCATTTTATCCGCTACTATTTACTGGGTAATGTGTAATTATTGTTATGGAAGTCTTGTCTATCGCAGTGGTTAAGGCTTCATGAGTATAAACGGACTCGAGCGGCTTGACCGCAGAGTGGTCGCAGTTTCCTGCCGTCACCACAAATGACCTTTTAATATTGCTTGTTAGTAATGTTAATATGGGATTGTTATCGGCCGTATTGATGGCAAATTGTGACGCGTAATTGGGTCCTCGAGACGCACCAGCTGTATCATTTAAATATAGCCGCTAATAGGGTAAGGTGTTTATAGAAAGACGTTAAATGCGGTTAGAAACGACAAAAATAATAGCGCGACTATTTAAACGCTCACTGAAATAATTTTGAGAGTAAAATAAGTTTTTGGGTAATTTTTTAGTATTAAAGCATTAAATACAAAAATTAAATTGTTTTTAACATCTTCTGTTTACTTATTTGCATAAAATCGCAGTTAGTTATGACTGCTTTTGTTTATCGACCAAGAAACAGTTTTCTAATATTAATAGATTTTTTTAAGCTACTTCACGTTGAGCAATTTTTATGTTTATGCAGAGATTACTTGTTCTACAACTGGATATACCTTATCTGTTAAGTGTTTATCATAAATGTTATGACAAATAATACTTTGTTTGAACGAAGATAACTGTCCAATATCGCTTTATATAAATACATAAGATTTTCATTCCATCATTCATTGCACTCTCTTGGGGTGGTTCCCATGTCACTCCTTGTTATTCTCCTCTATCTGTTCATCAAAATCATCATCCTGTCGATAAAAGCAACGGAATTTCCAATACCAAATTTTTTTTTTTTACAGTAATCTTTATTTATTTATTTCTTTGCATATTATGTACACATACTCAGTTTGGGTGTTGCAACTTGGTCTGGAATCGACCATAGTAGAGATATCGATTTCATTTATTTTTACTTCTTCCTTTACTGCGTAGTAACATTTCTCCAATAAAAAATTCTTTAAAACTTTGTAAAATTCATTTTTATCTTTGATATTTAGTTTGAGTTTTGTATGATCTATGTTTGATTAATAAAAATAATATCGTTTATTTTATTTAAACGTATTAAAATTTTAGCTTACTAGGATAGCCCGTATCTTGGGGATCAATCTTCCAATTCTGCAGTAAAAATAGTTAAACTACAATCGTTAGTACTATAACGGCTTAAAAGTTTTAAGCCGTTATAGTACTAACTAGTTAACTTAATCACACATATATATTTTATCAGGCAAATAGTAAAAATTGTAGTTTCACCACTAATAGTTCTAGGTCATAGGTATTCAGTTATGCGCGTATATGCTATTGAAATTAAAAAAAAATGCAATAACATAAAAGAGGTGTTCTCCTCGGATAGAGAATATATAATTAATGTGTGAATTTCCGAACAGTATACACGTAAAGGGCACCTCGGTACCGCGCCGGTCAATTTCACATCATGACACGATCCACTGGTTCGTCACACATTAAGTCTGCAAATAACACCACCTATGTACTTACATGAACTTAGTTGCTGGATAAATTACCTACGAGTATGTACCGCGATATAGTCTTGCGTAAAGTTTTGATGAACTGCCATCATGGTATTGCTGTAAGATCCAATCTTTTATTACTGTCGTGGTGGAAAAGCTTTATGGGTATAACTGTTCCTTGGGCAGGACGAGGTTATTGACACTCCCACCTCCGAAGAGGATCATCATCATAATCAACCTCTTGCCGGCTTAAAACAGAGCACGAGTCTCCTCTCAATATGAGAAGGGTTTGGACGCTGGCCATGTGCGGATAAGCTGACTTCACACGCCTTTGAGAAAATTATGGAGAACTCTCAGGCATGCAGGTTTCCTCACGATGTTTTCCTTCACCGTTGAAGCAAGTGATAGATATTTAAATTGCCTAAAAACGCACATATTGTACGCACGGGATTGTTACCGTATTGATAATCCTGGCAAAATATACGCGGTGACAACCAGCTGTATTTACATTTAAAACATGACCAAACCATGCCGTACTTAGTTTCGTTTCTGTTAAGTTTGCGTCCTGCGACGAATCACTAGACTCTTATTTGATCAAGACCTATAAACACAACCGTAGCGTATACCGTAACCTTCGTCTTAAGCATAAGACTATTGATCAAACAAATCTTGTGCTTAGGACGAAGCTGACCTGCCGCATTAGATGCTTCACAAATCACATCTAAAACTCGCCATTCGGTGACGTACGTCGCGTCGCCCGCAGCGTGGCGCACTCCCAACGGGGCGCCCTTCTCCCTTTGTGCCGGAGCGACGTGTTAAATTAATTGTTGCCGTGACGCGCTTACTGACATTTGGAACGATGATCATTTGCAGTGTAAACAAAAAAATCTCCTTGGGTGACAGACGGGACGGGTGCTGTAGTTTTGTTATTGCCTACATTAGAATGCAAGAACTAATTAACTGTACGCTTGTGTTTGTAGTCAGCCCCTGTAAAGCGCTTTGAAGTTTTTGTTTATCATCCAACTCAATGTTAGAAATACATATATAACTTAAAATAAAACTTAGACCAACCTAAAACTAAAAATCTTAAAAAAATAAATAAAAATTTAACATCACAACTAAAATATATTATTAAAAGGAGTCCCTTTAGGCAAGGTTCTGAAGATACTGGCAGCGTTCCCCCTTTGAATGGCTAGGCTTATTCTATGTCCGAGGTAGCTGGCAGCTCTTCGGTCCCCTGTGATGTCGACTAACCTTTTTGCTATTTCATATTTTATTTACTGTCTCAAATATCTACGAATCGAAACATGCTGATCAAAACGAAGAGCACATAGAAATTATCTGAATTCTGGAGACAGTCTTTTACCAAAACGCAAATTATTTCTGTATTTTTAACGCAATGCTATCATTCTACATTGGTTTCCTCTTTTAATCTTTTGAAATAAAAAATATTTAACAAGTAACCAAAGGATATCTATTTATAAATTACTTAAGATGTATTTTTATTAATTTTTATTTCACAACAAAACTTGACATCTTTCTCAATTATCTTCCACAGAGTATATTAAAACGTTTTTTTTTTATTTTTTGTAAAGAAACTAGGCACTTATTACAAGTTTATTACATTTACATATTATATAACACTTTCTTAATATAACACTTATAATATATTGCTTTATTGATTACACAAATCGATAGATAAGATCATGTAACAAAGAAGCTATTTGTTATAAAAATCACCAACCACTGGAATAGAAACAACCTGTATCACGAAGCGCCTTCATAAATAGGCGGCCGTGTTGGTAGGCCGCGTTGACAGTAGAACAAAGTGAAGCCGCTCCTTTTTATCGAGTGGTGTCTATTAATTAGTGGTGCATCCACTAAAATAACCTCGCCCGTCATTGGGAACGCATTGACAGGGTGCGATGACGACGCGGCGCCTTGCCCTCGTGACTTGCAACCTTCCTTTATTACCGCTCGCACCGACTAACAAGGCGGGCTAATGCAGTGAGTTGCAAAACTTTTGCCTATTCACCCTTGCAAGCGACTATCGCCTTTTTGATGCGCGCATAAAATCTATTTTTCCGGAGCGGCAGGTGTTTACCTATGTACACAGAAGCCGACGACTTTTTTTCCTGATGACACAAATAAATTTCTTATCAGATCATTTTGGGCTGAGCTCAGTTCCACTGACTATAACTATCGGATAGGCAAGTGAGGCCATAAAATTAAAATAATTAAGAAAATTTGACTATGTCGTAAAATAAGAAATACTGACAGTAGTATTTAGTTGTGTTTCGCCCATCCGTGCTAGATTAAGAAGTATTCCGTGAATGCTCAGAATGCTCAGTTAGCGTCTAGAAACTCTGCTTGCACTCTCACTCTGCACTCTGCTTCAACTTGCACATCGCCCCATTATAATGGCATTATTTAACTAGACTCGATATCGGCTACACTTGTTTCACTTTCCCCTATGAAAATCTCACGGAAAACTTAGAAAAGCTCCCGTAAACAAAAGTATTTAATGTATACATTAAGTTTTTCTTGTTTATTTTTTACTTAATTAATAATCAGCTGCTCTTATAAGTAATAAAGTTTATTTATTTTATTATAACCAATGGAATTATGCTGGTAATCGTGATGAATACAGACACAAAATCATGTCAAATGCTTCATTAAGCTAATAAGACACTGAACAGTCACCTCGAATGTCACTTTGGGCGTCGCTGCAACAATTAATTTGGCACATTAGCTCGATAAAATGGTTAAATGGAAGAAAGACGCCCCATTGCGTGGCGGTAAGGCGAACAGCGGGCGGGCGACATCGATCGTAGCATTCTAACGATTTGAAGTTATCACATCAGATAAACACCTAATTTAATGACTCGTCATTCGATACTATCACATACAACTAGATGTTGGCCAACACTGCCTCATCATCATCATGATCAACCCATTACCGGCTCACTACAGAGCACGGGTCACTCAATATGAGAAGGGTTTGGCCATAGTCCACCACGCTGGCCATGTGCTGGATTGGCAGACTTCACACGACTTTGAGAACATTATGGAGAAATCTCAGGCGTTCAGGTTTCCTCACGATGTTTTCCTTCACCGTTGAAGCAAGTGATATTTCAATTGTTTAAAAACGCACATTGCCTCACTCATTGTTAATAGATATCACTGGGATATAGACACAGCGACAGAGTAAGGTTTGCCCCGCGTGTTTATGTAAATATAGCTAGAGAGATCTATAGACCAAACGTTTTCTCAGCCAAAGATAGAGTACTTCGTCTCGTTTTAACTCTTACAGAGTTAGGGCTAAGCGCGCTCTAGATATCGCCTTTAGTGTCTCCTGCAAACCTACCTATGTTAACACAGCTTGACGCTATAGATTTATCTTTTCAATTAATTCATGCATTCACTTCATATACATATTTGTTTCATATTGCTTGGGTACATTAATTACCAATTATTATAATAAAATTTCAGTTATTTTCAATACAAGCTTACATTTGTCTTTGTTTTTAGTATCCTTTAATACGAAAGGTCATAGCGAGGTTTTCGTTTTTAATGAAATTCGTCTTCATGTCTTTTATAGTCCAATAAAACTATAAAAAATAAATAAAATTCACAAATTACAGATCTGTGCTAAATCTTAATACGATTCAAATGCAGAAATTACATTAAGCAGTTATGTACTCTCCTACTTTTACCTATTCTATATCATCATTTCAAGCGAAAGACGTCCACTGCTGGACCTAGGTCTTTTGTAGGGAGTTCCAATGGCCACGGTCTTGGGCCGCTTGTATCCAGCGGCTCCCTGCGACTCGTTTGTCTGTCCACCTTGTTGGGGGTCGACCAACGCTACGTTGACCGGTGCGGGGTCGACATTCCAGCACCTTTTGACGACCTCCGTGGCGCACCGCGCGCGCTTTTGCATTATAAAGTTGGAGGTCCTGGGTTTGATTCCCAGCTCGAGTCTGGTCTGGTGGGAGGCTGCGTGTTACCACCCTACCGACAAAGGCGTGTCGCCAAGCGATTTAGCGTTCCGGCACGATGTCGTGTAGAAACCAATTAGGAGTATGGCTTTACCATACCCCTAACAGGTTAGCCCGCTACCATCTTTGACTGCATCATCACTTACCATCAGGTGAGATTGCCGTCAAGGGCTTACCTGTAGTGGATAAAAAAAAAATACCTTGGGACCCCAACGTCCAACGGTTCTCCGAGCTATTCTATATATTATTAATATATTATGTGTACTTTTATTATATTACTATATAGGTGCTGTGATAGATTAATATGATGTCCTTTATTAGAAACAAGCATCTCAAAACATTGCAACAGAATATCATACGGCATAATAGAAAAAGTCATTATCACTGAATGGGCCACCAATAAATCCACAGCTACTGTAAAATCCATTGCACATGTCCCATTATGCTCATCATAAGTGCTATCGGAAATTGCAACTATCAACTGTAGCATCCGGCTTTTAACTGTAAATTTTCCGTCCGCAATTTGTTATTGTGGCAGTCTGGATTTAAACAAATAATCCTTATGTCGAAATTGTAATTTATGGAACTACTAGCTGTTGCCCGCGACTTCGTCTGCGTATAATTGTTGATTTCTCGTGAGATTGAGGTTTCTCGTGTGGCCAATGCCCTGCTTCAGAAAGTAAGCTACAGGCAAATGTCAAATTGCCGATTTCGTGTCTCTAAATCAAAAAACATAGGACTTTCATACAAACTCCAAACCCCTATTTTACCCCCTTCGGTGTAGATTTGGATGAAAAAAAATTCTAATCTTATACTTACGCCCTAAAAGAAACCTATTTTCAAAATTTCAAGCTTGTAGACTTCATAATAAAAAAATAAGCAAAAACTATCATCCCATAGTTTACCACCCTTAACAGGTAATATTTAAAAAAAATTGATGTACATGTTTTTTATTTATTTTATTAATCTTAATGCAAATTTTTGTGTCTCTAACTCTAAAAACAAAGGATTTTCACACAAACTTCCAACCCCTATTTTACCCCCTTAGGAGTGGAATTTCCAAAAATCCTTTCTTAGCTGACATCTCTTAACTATCAACTACCCGCTTGCTAAATTATAGCTTTATACAATAGTTTTTGAGATCTCGTGTTTAATCAGTATGTAAGTATGTAAGTGACCTTTCGCTTTTATATACATTGCATTTACTAAATTCAATCTCGATCATGACATCACGTCAGAATTGTTTTGCAGTGTTTTGTCACACTTCAACTGACAGACCACTTTGAATGCCAGAGTGTGGCAAAATACTTTTGATGACCTCCGTGGCGCAGTGCGTGCGCTGTCGCTTTATAAAGTTGGAGGTCCTGGGTTCGATTCCCGGGTCGAGTCTGGTCTGGTGGCTAGTTAACATCCTACCGACAAAGGTGTCACCAAGCGATTTAGCGTTCCGGCACGATAACGCGTAGAAACCAATTAGGAGCGTGGGTTTATCTTATTTATAACAGGTTAGCCCGCTACCACCCCACACAATATCATCCCTTATCACCAGATGAAATAGCCGTCAAAGGTAAACAATAGCGATGTTATGAAACGTTAATTTTTTTTCTGATCACTACCGAAATAGGCTTTAAAGTAATGATCCTATAAATTATCTTAGAAAATCTTACTCTAAAACTACATTTTCACTATAATCTCAAAAATTTTTTTTACTTAGGTACCTGATTGTATTGACCCCATCAGTATATCAGACCAAACTGATAAGCGTAGTAACTACGTACTAGTGAAAGAAATACTCTGTCTTCCAGATAAATAACACAACCAGTCCTAACTCCTGATTTATAAATTGTTGACAATTCGAAATTTTATTCACTAAAACCTCTGCAACTTATTACGAGCAGAGGGTCGTGTGCCATTAGCTCCCTCCGAAGCGATATTTTATATCCTCCACGACGCAGACAAACCGCCATGAATACTCTGCGCTTCACTCAAGAGTCGAGGGGCTTTGAATCGCGCCTGCCATTGATGGCCATAATGTTCACATCGTTGATCTGTTGAAAGGTCTTTGACTAATTTATATGTATTTACAGATAATAGTAAGTAAAACATTAGAAACGTTCCTTATTGCAAACATAGACCTCAAATAACTTATTACAGTTGGACTACAGTAACATTTAGCTAAGTAAGAAGTAAGATATAAGAAGTAAGTCTTAATTTCAACGCTAGAAAGTAAATCTTTAACGATTATATATTTTTTGGAATTTATGGTGGTCAATATGGTGAGATCATTCAAAAAGACGGACTTATTCTCATCCAAGTCATAAGTTGAATTCTACTTTGTCATCTAATTGAGAGTCCTCCACACAGAAACTAGGCAAACGTCATCAAGCAACGCAAGTATCTGGATACGAGCAGAATAAAATCTAGGCATGTAGAAATCCTTACAAAAACCCAGCTCTAGGCATTCAGCGTTTGAGATTATTTATTTATTTATTTATTTATTTATTTGCAAGTAATCAACAGCGTTACAATTCATTGGTATACAATTAAGAAAAAACATAAAATAAGGCCAAAGAGATTACACAATATATACAAAATACGTTAAATAGGTAAAAAATTAAAAACTAAAATGTAACTTAGTGAAACTGACTAAGGTGAACAAGTTAACAAGTAAGTGGGTGTGCATGTGTAATTGTGAGTGTGTAAGTTAGTGAGTGAGTTTGTTTGTGTGTGTGTGTGTGTGTGTGTGTGTGTGTGTGTGTGTGTGTGTATGTATGTATGGGCACGTGTTGAAAGGGGTAAAAACATTACTATTTAGGCAGATTTAGTATTTCTTTTTTTAGCTGCAGTTTAGTTGAGTGAAATAGGTCTAAATTGTAATAAGATTTATTGTAGGTGCTAGCCAGACGTATAAGAACTGAGTTTAGAGCATAGTTTGTGTGTGCTTTAGGTACAGTCAAAAGGCGCTTTTGTCGAGGTCTAAGAGATGAGCTGGTATTCAGTGAGGGGACATTTAGTGAGAAGCTTGCCAGCAAAGCGGGACAGTCAATTTTACCAGATACGATAGCTTGCAGAAGCAACATATCACTTAGGCTCCTACGCTTCTCTAACGTGTCAATTCTATAGTGTTTGCAAGCTTCCTCATAGCATGAGAAGTTTTTATATTCTTTGAACGCTAGATAATTTAGAAACTGTCTTTGAATAGACTCAATCCTTTGTGAATAAATTGTATAGAAGGGTGACCAGATATTACAGGCGTACTCAAGTACACTACGAACATAGGTAAAATAGAGTGATTTTATGCACTGTATGTTATTAAAATTTCGAGTTACACGCTTAATGAAACCTAGCTGCCGGTACGCTTTATCTGCAACAATATCAATATGGTCATTCATAGAAAGCTTAGTATCAATTTTGATGCCTAAGTCTCTTACGGTATTCACTTTTGATACTAGTATACCGTTTATCCTGTAATCGAATACTATTGACTTTAATTTGCGAGTCAGGGTAATATGGTGACATTTTTTGACATTGATGACAATCCTATTCCTAATGTAATATTCCGTTAAAGCATTAAGGTCTTCTTGTAACTTTTGGCAATCATCATTGTTACATATTTTGAGGAAGATTTTTTTGTCATCTGCGAACATTAGATGTTGAGCATGAGAAAGACAGCTTCCTATGTCGAATAAATAGGCGTTGTACAAAAGAGGGCCTAAGATAGACCCTTGCGGTACTCCCGATGGTATAGGTACAAAATTACTTCTGGCGCTTCCCGTTACAACTGCTTGCATACGATTTTTGATGTACGAGGTGAACCATCGATGTAAGTTTCCACTTATTCCCAGTGTATTTAATTTCTGGAGTAAGATTACGTGATCCACACGGTCAAAGGCCTTTTCGAAATCTGTATAGATCACATCCACCTGACATCTTTCATCCATAGTCTTTAGCACGTAGTCCGTGAATACTGCTAAGTTAGTGACAGTGGAGCGATTCTTTACAAAGCCATGCTGCTCGTTGGGTATAGATCTTGTAATAAACGGGCTTATGCGTCTAAAGACAACGGTCTCAAATAGTTTGCTCATCCCGTTGAGAATTGATATTGGCCGGTAATTTTCAATTTGAGTTTTTGATCCACCTTTATGAACAGGAACAACTAATGCTTCTTTCCATTTATCCGGAAATGCGCAGAATACATTAAGAGATAAGTTGAAGATAATGGAGAGAGGCTTAGCCAAAGTAGCAGCACATTTGTTAAGAAAAATTGAGGGAATGCCATCGCTACCGGCTCCCTTATTTGTTTTTAACGCTTTAAGCAACTTACCAATTTCATCTTCTCCGATAATTAGTTTACAGATGGATTCATTATGTGCTGTATTCGAAGGGCTCGGTGCGTCATAAGAGTTCGCAGGTTTTACAAAAACACTCTGAAAATAATCACTGAAGCCGTTGCATACTGAGTTATCGTCAGTGTATGTAGATTGTCCTAGTGTTAGTTTTGTAGGATACCCGTCTTTGTTGCTTCTTAATGATTTCATATAGGAGAAAAGTAGTTTAGGGTCCTTTCGGATATAGTTTTGCATACGCTGTGTGTAAGATGTAAAGCATTTCTGCTGCACACGTTTTTGCCTTGCTCTTAGTATCGCAAACTCATCATAGTCTCGAGGATTATTGGTTTCCTTCCAGTTTCTGTGTTTTTGAAGCTTTTCATTTACTATGCGAGTCAGAGACTTCGAGTACCATACAGGGAAGTTTGATTTAGACTTAGATTTTACGGGGATGTAGTTGTCTATACTTTCTTTTATCAAGGAGTAAAAAGTATCTATTACGTCATTAATTGAATCTGCAACTAATACCTCATCCCACTCAATAGTGGACAAAAATTCGTTTATTTTACTGTAGTCTCCTTTGAAGAAGTTAGGGCGTTTAATCGGCTTATATTGCGTGTTACGGACTAACAAGCTAGAAAAATTGAACTCTAGACAAGGATGGTATACATCTTCAGGGACGAGGGGCAAAGAACAGTGGTGAACATCAAAATCAATATTACTAAAAATTAGGTCCAACGTATTTTGTTTAGTGTTTTTTATTATATTCTGCTGTTTTAGACCAGACAGATTGCAAACATCGTTAAGGTTCAAAAAAGCATTTTGTAGTTCCACTGAGCCCTTTTTGAGTATTACAGGTCCAGAGTCCGACCATATGATGTTAGGTAGGTTAAAGTCCCCAGCCAGAAGGATAAAATCATTAGGATTTAACGCAATTATTTCAGCGAGACGAGTAGTTATTGATTCAATTCGAGTTGGTAACAGATTGTCAGGCGGTGCATAAATTAACCCAATGTGGACATTGCGCCTACCATGGATGTGTAGAGTTTCTGCTGGTATGGTCGCCCACAGAGACTCCATGCCAGGACATATCCAATTGCGTTGATGCTGGATTTGCAATTTCTTAGAGGCACATAGTAACACTCCACCTCCTAGTTTCTTTGTTGACGTTTCAGTGTTACGATCACAGCGTAAGATATCGTATCTGTTATCGCAGATTTCACGATCGTAAATCCCACTCGTTAACCAGGACTCTGTGATTAAAATTAAATCAAAGTCGTGGTTTTGTATATTTTGCCGAATGTCGCTGGTCTTAGTACGTAGCCCACGCACATTCTGATAAACGATACTTATGGGGCTAGCGCCTGTGAGAGATATATGAAAGTACCAATATAATGAGATCAAAATATAATTTTGCAAGTAGCGTGCGTGAAATACATGAACAAACGAGAATGACAGTCAAAATTATGTGATTCATAACCCAGGAAAAAATTGAGTGGCCCTTAGATTTTAGGATATGATTGCTCAGTCTGGCAGATGTGTACAGTGCGTGTAATGAGGAAGGAGGTTGTAGAATACAAATTGAGATATGTTGTGTGTTAGTGTTGGTTTTTGTGATAGATGTTAGTACAGTTTCAGTCATATGGCAAGAAATCACTTTAATTTTTCCAGATCTTTCTCCGTGCGTATGCTTAAAGCCGGTGATTCTTCGTTTTTCCGTAAAAAAATGTTGCAATTTCTAACCCAGACAAATTTAAAAGCCTTTTCATGTGCAAGAGATTTAACTTTTTTGAGAAGCTGCTTGTTCTCGGGTGTAAGATGCTCGTTAACAAAAAATTTTTTCTCCATTCCATTGATGCCTATATCCTTTGTGCAAATGCCCTTTTTTCTTTTTAAACCTGAAAGTACTTTGTCTTTACACATTCGGTCTCGCAACTTTACAACAATGGGTTTGGGTCTTCCCGCTATGGTCTTTTGGGGCTGGACACGATGTGCGAATTCAATGTCGTCCTGCCTTATTTCCACACCGGCATACTCGGCGATTTTTATAACGAGGTCAGCAGGTGATTCACTTTTAGTCTCGGGAAGTCCCACGATCTCTAAATTATTAATTCTGCCTTGCTGCTGCTGTCTACTGAACTGGGAGCGGAGTTCCGAGAGCTGATCCTCAGATACAGTGACACGCTCTTGCAACGTGCATAAGTTATTTTTGAGTTGGTCATTTTCTAACTGTAGTTGGTTATGAGAGGCCTGTAATTGTGATAATTCTGACGTTACAGAAACTATTTCACTTTTTAATTCCGTGAAGATAGTCGATTTCAGTTGTTCCACAATTTCATTTTTAATTGTTTTTAGTTTAGCGTCTAGGATGCTCTCAAAGCGATTTATTAACGTAGTATTATCAGTGGGCATTCTTAAATCGTCACAATCGGCCGGTTCGGCAGAATCGGCACCGGTCGAGCGCGGCAGTTTACTCAATTTCTCCACGCGTACTGGGGTATTAGAATTGTCCCCGCCTTTCCTAGCAGCCGCCACACAGTTTGGACACTTCCATTGCGTTCTAGGTGATGTGGAGTCCCCAGTAAATCCGACACACTCCGAGTGATACAAGCAACTACATTGTGTGCATTTTACGCGTTTTACAGTTACGCTAATGTGCCCCCTGCACGCACCACAAGTGCCTACCATGGTGAATTAGTATTCGGTGTCGAGTATTACTTTATAAATCAATCCAAGTTAAAAAATTGAAAATAGAAAAAGTTCTTGTTGGTCGGCCGGTGGCAGGATTCGAACCAGGGGGTGCTGCGAATTCGAGTGGCGTTTTTGAGAATGCGCCACGGAATCGTTGATCACAGCGGCGTAATTGTTGATCTGAATGTAATTGCGTGAGGTAGATTGATGTTAGCTATTATGAATTTTTTAAGAAAGTACCCACTTTAAAATAAAATTAAACGTTTTATTATAGATTCACTCTGAGGCAATAAATTCACTTTTAGCACTTATATCAGGGGGCAGAGAAAGACAGGAGGTGTACGTAAACACTGCACAGTGACCGAAAAACTTCTGCTTACGATGTATTTACGTTTTTACGTTTCGACAAGGCACAGGAACTGTTACTCAACTGCCACTTTTTGGAACACTATTTTGTTACCAAATACTAATCAGCAGCCCTTGCGAACATTTACACTTTACTACTGCACTGATATTAGCTTGCTAAACTGTTTAATTTGTAAATTTTATCATTAGTTACACTTTAATCGATTTTTAAATACGGAGCTAATGCGTACTTGACGTTTGACGTTTGACGTAATTTTGATTATAATGATGATGATGATGATAGTTTATAAGAGATCACTATTAGTGATAAGTTGCTGATTGTTTTTTGTCTTTTTCATGTATGTTATGTCCTAAAGATTGCAATAAAGTTATATATATAAATAAATAAAATAATTTGATCTACTTACAGAGCAGTGACTGTGTGGTAAATGTTATATTACCTAAACATGGTAGAAAATATATTACAGTTGGTCCGCTTATGAAAATAATTATACGGACAATGAGGTTTCACGAAGAACATTTGCGATAAGAGAACACTCCGAATGGATTCAAACACGGTGTTGCTAGGTACTTAGGTGGTCGCGTGGCTTAGACCGCCCGCTGCGGCCGACACTGCGCTATGCTAATTCAATTGTGTTATGAGAGCGGATAGCGGCGAGCGATACCATCGACTCCGCCCGCATTATCATAATAACGCGCGAGTCACCTCGCAGACGTTCCCTGGCTGTGTCGACACGTTCAATATCCGATACACAACAAGAAAAAGTATCCTGACACGTAAACTACACCGACATTTAACTCGTAGGAGTTTGCATAACGAGAGAATGTTTTAATGAATAAACTAACCTTGGTCGCCACTCTTTGATACTCCGAACCGATTAAGCAGTTTATACAAACATTTTGTTTCTAAAGATAATTCAATTGATATTTTTTAATGACAAACTGCATAATTTCAAAAAAATAATAATAAGAACACTAGTCTAGTTAAAATTTGCATAGGGTGTATATACCTGTCATGATCAACCCATTCCCGGCTCACTACAGAGCACGGGTCTCCATATGAGAAGGTTTTGGCCATAGTCCACCACGCTAGCCATGTGCGGATTGGCAGACTTCACACGCCTTTGAGAATATTATGGACAACTCTCAGAGATGCAGGTCTCACGAAGTTTTCCTTCACCGTTGAAGCAAATGATATTTTAATTGCCTAAAATATACCTCTGTATCTCCCTTTTTCGTTATTATATTAATAAAACAAAGGTTACTTATTCTGTTCTTTTGTAATAAGTTTTTTCTGTTTTTTTTTGTTATTTGCTTTTAGTTAATGTAAAAATTTAGCACATTATATTATTAGCGACCTATTAGCGTCCACTTGAATTATTATGCAAGCTGTAGTTACCTCTAAGTTGATTTATATGTGCTATTTTTTTACATATAATTCTATTGGTGGCGTTTTGAATAAATAAATAAAGATCATGGAGAATTCAGACTTGTGTTTCAGAGTTTTTAACGGAAAGTATGAAACAATCAAATGAGGGTACTTACCGTGGGAGTACGCATAAAAATCTACTGTTACTGGTGTATTCTACGAACTATTTATCAAATACATAGTTCCTTGTGTTACAAACTATCTTCTTACATGATCCAAGTTTCTGCAGCACCCGAATGTTCTTTTTTTTTTTGAGATAGGTTTGCGCTTGACGACAATCAGTACCAGAAGGCACTGATGAGGTCTAGGTTGGAGCGCGCTTACCTAGAAAATGTCTATTCACCCTTCCCTTGAAGGAACTAATGTTATACGTGGCTGGAAACACAAAATTTACGGCACATAGGTACAGCGTTCTTGTCAAGTCACGAGAAGGTGCAATCTAATTTTAACGATTCCATGAAGTGTTAAAAATGGCGAAAGCGGTTCTCATGTTGAGCCGGCCGCGGGCGCCGCTCTCTGTAGTAGGTACTCACAGTTCTTGCCGACGATTATATTCATCTAGCGAGATGCAAATTGAATTATGGGACTTTTTGTGGCCATTCATTGTTTAATATCGCCGCTTTGTTCTTGTGCCGAACCGTAACTACGTGACGATTGAACATTCAGCGCCTTGTAATCGCTCGCTATCTCTCTAACCCGCGCGTCATTGTACTGTTCCACTCGGTTCGTGACGGCAAATTACTATGTTTTATTTTATTACTTACCTAATTATTGCTATTGTTGCGAAGGGCTATATTCTTCATCTAACAGACTTCATTACGTTATTTGCTACGATGTCTACAACGGCTATCGACTTCAATATATCTCCCGTCAGAAATGTCCATACATTATGTACGTATAGGTTACTTGGATAGGCCCCGGAGCCTTCCACTGTTTTATGCTGATGGTGGCCACCGAGGGGGTTTTAGTGGGTAAAAATCCCACATAATCCGAGCTTTTCCCCGAAGCAATAGTCGGGTATCTCACTAGGAGATTTCCCCCCGTAAACAAAAATAAAAAAGGTTACTTGGATAGGTACTACATCAATTATAATTGAATGCAAGTTTGCATAACAGTGTGGTTATAATAACTTCTCAATTAAATATAGAACCTGCGACCTCCGTGGCGCAGTGCGTTCGATGTCTCATTAGAAAGTTGGAGGTCCTGCGTCGATTGTCGGCTCGAGTCTGTCTGGTGGGAGGCTTCGGCCGTGGCACGATGGCGCGTAAAAACCAATTAGGTTAGGTAGGAGTATGGTAAACCCACGCTGGGTTTACCATACTCCTAAAAGGTGTCATCCTAGACAGCATCATCACTTACCACCTGGTGAGAAAGCCGTCAAGGGCTAACTTTTAGTGTATAAAAAAAAGAACTAATTATTGAGACCCAAACCTTTTCGTTCATTTTAAAGTATATACGATTGCATCAAAGTTCTGGTAGGTTTTGTGTAATTTTACTGCTAAAGTAAAAAATGATTACGATATTTATAATACCGAGATTAATATTTAGACAAATAATAAACCTTTATTGTAGACCTTGTGGAGCCTTTGTCTTGAGTGTTGTTACAAGAAATGTCAAGTTAATTTATCTTTTCTCACCTTCTTTACCTCTTCCCATTTTCATTGTCTCAAGTACAATAATGAAACATATGGCATACATTAAATACATCTTGTGGCTTCAGTAAACGGTCTTAAAGCGACTAACTTTAGAACTAAAGTGACTGACGGCAGCGCCCCGCGGGATTATGTTCGGACCATTTTATTTGTTTGTTACTATCGCATAAATGGAACTAATTATTATAATTTCAGTTGAAATTACTGGAATTATGTTGCTACCAAAAAATGTCAAGTTCATTTCTCTTGTCTCACCTTCTTTACCTGTTCCAATCTCATTGTCTCAAGTACGATAATGAAACATATGGCATACATTAAATACATCTTGTGGCTTCAGTAAACGGTCTTAAAGCGACTAACTTTAGATCTAAAGTGACTGACGGCAGCGCCCCGCGAGATTATGTTCGGACCATTTTATTTGTTTGTTACTATCGCATAATTGGAACTAATTATTATAATTTCAGTTGAAATTACTGGAATTATGTTGCTACCAAAAAATGTCAAGTTAATTTCTCTTGTCTCACCTTCTTTACCTAATCCAATCTCATTGTCTCAAGTACAATAATGAAACATATGGCATACATTAAATACATCTTGTGGCTTCAGTAAACGGTCTTAAAGCGACTAACTTTAGAACTAAAGTGACTGACGGCAGCGCCCCGCGGGATTATGTTCGGACCATTTTATTTGTTTGTTACTATCGCATAAATGGAACTAATTATTATAATTTCAGTTGAAATTACTGGAATTATGTTGCTACCAAAAAATGTCAAGTTAATTTCTCTTGTCTCACCTTCTTTACCTAATCCAATCTCATTGTCTCAAGTACAATAATGAAACATATGGCATACATTAAATACATCTTGTGGCTTCAGTAAACGGTCTTAAAGCGACTAACTTTAGAACTAAAGTGACTGACGGCAGCGCCCCGCGGGATTATGTTCGGACCATTTTATTTGTTTGTTACTATCGCATAAATGGAACTAATTATTATAATTTCAGTTGAAATTACTGGAATTATGTTGCTACCAAAAATACGTGAGTTTAACGATGTTTTCTCGGAACTTGGGAGACGTTCGGCCCGAGGCGATGTCGAGCTGCACGCAATGCTGTAAGACTGATTTTGCAAGATAGCCTTGAACTTTTATCTTCACTTTTATTTTTTACTTTTCCGTGTGAGTTACTTTACACGTTGAAATTATAGGAAGTTTTAATTTTTTTACTTTTCGGAATTATGTGCGTTTCTAAGCAATTCAAATATCACTTGCTTCAACGGTGAAGGAAAACATCGTGAGGAATGCCAATGCATGCCTGAGAGTTCATCCATAATGTTCTCAAAGGCGTATGAAGTCTGCCAATCCGCACATGGCCAGCGTGGTGGACTATGGCCGAAACCTTCTCATATTGAGAGGAGACTCGTGCTTTGTAGTGAGCCGATAATGGGTTGATCATGATGATTGGTCTAATGTAAGAATAGTAAGATGATATAAAATTTATGTTAATAAACTTTCATGCTCAAATTTAAACTTTCATACTTTGTGTTACGCCCTTAGTGGGCGTACCTGCGAGTAGTTACGATTTCCTAGAGTATGTATATTTTAGGGCTTTTTAACTTTTTAACTCTGCTAGTTTTCAAGAGTCACACAGGACTAGACTACAGGGTCTTACAAATGAAATAACATTTAAGTAACATAGCCCATGAGTCTATATAGATGCGTTCAATGTTATTCGTGTATTAATCTTAGGTTTATGAAATACAAAAGCTCTATCAGATGTTGGTTGGGACGAGTATTTTAGATACTACCATTATACTAACAGATGCACCTTGCCAGCTTTGGATCTCCTTTCACTTTCAATAATAGTTACACCGATGTTAATTTTACAATTCAACCTCGAATTGTATGAAGCAGAGTTTAAATGACACAGAACAATGGCTGGCCGAAGGGGATTCCTTGTTTCAACTTGGCCGTATGTTTTTTATCGAACCTCAAGAACTGGTTTTCCGAATTGGTACTCCTATTATGTGAACACCGCCGGTGAAGGTCGGACGTTACTTTGATATTTTGGAACAGATTCCGTCACGCAAAATATCGCTACAAGTTTTTATGGCTTGAACCTCTGTAACAATTATGATGTCACTTATTTATTGGATTACTATAAAAAAACACGTTTTTTTTTAATAATACATGATTTAAATTGGAAAAGAACCTGTGTATTTATATCACCATTATTATCATAACTTTAATATCTAGTTAATATGTAAGTTAGTAACATGTATATTTTACATATTATAAACGTTTATTTTCAAATCGTACTGGTTTTGTATAGATAAGTATGCTTATCTATAGATATAACAAAAATGGTACTTTAGTATTCAAACGCTTTCTCCGCTTATCATCTCGTATGCTTGTTCAACAACTTCTTCTTCTTTCTTAAATTAGTGGCTTTTTCTTATGCCCAGACAGCTAAATATACTTCGCCAATGCTGATTCAGTTAAGCAGACATCTTGAATGATTTGTATTTCACATCCTATCAAATCGTAAAATTTATTTATTTTTACACCAACCCGCACTATCATTACAGAACTTACAGATCTTTAGTTAGTTTATAGATTTATTATCAGTGAAAAAGCTTATCGATAACATATTAAATCAAAAAAAATCACAATCAAAATTGTCAAAATCATCTTTAATAACCCCAAACATAATTCGAAAATACTATTAGCTATTTAATTAACTGAAACTATTTCATTAACTGAAACATTTTAATTCATTAACTGAAACTATTTCATCAACTGAAACTATTTCATTAGTTGAAACTATTTCATTAATTGAAACTATTTCATTAACTGAAACTTTTTCATTAACTAAAACTATTTCATTAAATGAAACTATGTTTTAAACTGTCAAATGAATACGATTTCGTGAACACACACACCTAAGAATTTCCATTTGTGTACTCCATTGCGTCCAGTGGTGGAAGCGTGAAACCGCGCTAGTTATAATGGTCATTAGAGCGCTTCACGCGCCCACATGTCGGCTCCGAATTGTGACGCTAAATTATTTATTTAAATGGGTATTATCGCCTTCGCTTGTGACGTCCGCTTTTCACGGGCATGTGTGTTTAATTTGACCGACATATGCGCTGGTGGGGTAAAGTTTTTGTGACTCTGTGACCAGCTTCAAACTTTAACGCTCCATTTATTTGTTAATTATTAATTTAATTCATTATTTCTATTGGCTATCAGGACAATATTAAATTTATTTAAATAATAAAAAATATACAAATGATATAAATAAAATAATAATGTTATATTCACTAAATATAAGGTTTAATCTTGATTTAATTATTTTTTTAATATATCTTGTTACAGCATTACAAAAAACATAGAATTGATATCATTACCTTCTTCAGATTAATCCGTTGCATGATTCATGGGAAGATAGTTCTTTATACACAAAGAAATAAAGCTAAAGTAAAGTTATTATAATTCTTGTAACGTGAGTAATGGGAAAACAGAAATTCCTTATAAAAAAAGCTTATTTTTTACGCAAGATTTAATCGAAGTCAGTTTCGTTTAATATATTCAAATTATGCAGTCAATTTTATAGATACTGCAGTGTCTTCAAAAGCGCATTAGCTTTAACACAATGAAGTTTTGCACAATAATATCGATAAGGGATAATGCTAATTTTATGGGTCGTTGAAAACGTGTGGTAATATGTCAGGTAAGCCTACGCCCGCTCTTTTTGAAAGTTCACCGCAGCGCCTCGAGGTTCAAATTCTTACCTTAGCTTACTCACTTTTGAGACAAATTAACTATATTATTTATGTATTGCACACTGCAAATACATTAAAATTCCGTTGAGGGTATTAAATAAGGCGTATCCATTTTAATTTAAAAATGTTATATTTCTTACAGATCTTGATAAAGATTTTGATAAAATATATACGAATACTATACGAGTAAAAGCAATGTGTCATCTCTCATTCAATGGGACATCATTGTAAGATGGACCTTTGAATAGTAAATTGAAACTGTAATGTTTCTAACAGTCGCTATAAAAAAGGCACACATTAATTTCCGTGTCGGTGGTATGTGGACCGTTGTTGGACCTTGGTTAGCAATGCATTCAGGCCGCCATTACCGGAGAGGTGTTGCTTCAAATCCCGGCGGTTCCGAAAATATTTATGTCACTTTAAATTTATATTTCTAAAAATTTAATGTCCCAAGATTATTTTGCGTGTGCCAAAAATGAAAGAATCTCCTTCCAAGTCCTGCAACTTACATTAGTAACTGAAAGCCTACCTAGGGTAGGTGAGTAACAGACAGGTGTGTGTATTTAATATATATTTAATAGCTCCTACGACTAATGTATGCTAGATAACTATACCTCCTTATACATTCTAACAAGTCGCAATGACGTTTCACACTCGGTCGCTTGCGTGTAGGTAGAAATGGTGGTTAATGAGTAAATAATGTCCCCCGTCATTATCTTTTACTTAATCCGTAACTACCACAGATTTTACCTTGCTGGATACCTTTATAATTCCATTTTATTTGAACATGCCATCGAGTATTGCATATCTCTGATTTATAAAAACATATCAACGTGTATCTTAAGTAACATTTAACATGTTTTATACACTCTCGATCATTTTAAATTTACAGACATTTCTTTTCGAAATTGCGTTTTTAAAAAGGCCCGCATGGAGCATTGGTATTAAAGTAAATTGCTTAACGGTTGTAGGTTGAAAAAAAACACTTAGATTATAGCATGGTCTATACCACTTATTACCTAATAAAGTTTATAAATTCGACAATCGATAGATTGCTGAGTGAAAAAAAATCTAATTAATAATGTCACCGAAACTAAAAAAAACTAAATTTCATCAAAATACCTCTATTCAACTTATCAACATAAGTGGGAATTTCAGAGACACATTTTTATAATAAAATTCGTTTTATGGTTATATTTTCGCTACAACATTAATAGAGTACCATGGCTAAGATGCTTCTTCAATGAAAGCATCAGCTGTCTAAGTGTATCTAATTATTCTATACCCGCAGAATCGATAGATTCCCCTTCGAGTGTCAAATTGCTGGCAACATAACAACCCCTTTGCCCTGCTAATGTCGTTGCCCGTAATTAGGTTCTTTATTATAGAAGAGTTTCGAATTATACTGTAATTTACGGCCGTACTCTAATTGGACTCAAACAACCCAATAACTTGGTTAATTTTCATTTTTCACTATATTATTTAACTTTATATAATAAAAGAAGACATAAGAAACTTTTATTCAAATAATCTTTATTCAAATAGTACTTTATAAGGCATTTTTGACGCGTCAATAATTTACAAAGTAGTTAGTGATTTGATGGTGATAACTACATTCGTAAACTTAAAACTAAAGCTAAAAGCCCACAAACTTAACCAGGTAAATTTTCTTTTTGTTATCACCATTTTATTATCACTGCTTAACTAACTACTGACTTCATTACTAACGCTTGATTACTTTTACAAATAGAACCTAGATAGAAATTCTCCCTTCAATCCTAGACTGGATAAAATTTCCAGGTATCAACTTAGTTTAACATCTGTCATTCCTAACAAAATATTCGAAAGTAAGATGATGTAATTCTTTCCATATATTACGTTATGTGGGTGGGTGAAACTAATTTCGCATTCAAATTTGAAGTCAGTTTATACGTCACTAGCAAACAATATGACATAATTTGTTGATGCGTTAGTTTGCATTAGAATAGGAGGGAGAGACGGGCGGTCAGGGCGTAGTGTTTCAACCGGAATTAACCGGATAATTCCGTAATTGTGCAATTAGACATCGGCAATTTGCTTTCGGATTATCGGCTTTGAATTATAACCACCGGATTTGATTTGTCCGCATCAAAGTACGTAATAAGAGAGTTATCAAAGTATGCAGTAAAATAATTATATATATAAGAAAATCTACACTGCCCCCGAAGAGAAGTTGTTTCAAAACGATGATGTGGATTTAAAGGTGCAAATAAAACTGCGCAATGTTGGGCAGTTATGGCCACTATAGTACACACCATAGCTATACAGGTATAGATA
Organism: Lasiommata megera; assembly: GCA_928268935.1. Classification (NCBI taxonomy): domain Eukaryota; kingdom Metazoa; phylum Arthropoda; class Insecta; order Lepidoptera; family Nymphalidae; genus Lasiommata; species Lasiommata megera. Next base: position 11,980,758 of record OV743312.1, read on the forward strand.
TACCAAATAGTTTTCTATATTCACTGTAAGAAGAAATTCATGTTGGATATATCCTCCTGATCAACCCATTACCGGCTCACTACGGAACACAGGTCTTCTCTCAATATGAGAAGGATTTGGCCATAGTCCACCACGCTGGCCATGTGCGGATTGGCAGACTTCACACGCCTTTGAGAACATTATGGAGAATTCTCAGGCGTGCAGGTTTCCTCACGATATTTTCCTTCACCATTGAAGCAAGTGATATTTTAATTTTTAAAACGCACATAACTCCGAAAAGCTAGAGGTGTGTGCCTGGATTCGAACCGCCGACCTCTGATTAGGAGGCTGACGCCCTAACCACTAGGCTATCACAGCTTTGGATATATCACCACAGCATATTGGGATATCGAGCCGTTTAAATAAATTAGGTGCTAAATTAATACAGTAGCAAGTAGCAATTAAGAATTTAATCTTTCAAAAGCTATGAATGAGGTTGAACTTGCACTCTTAAATCGATTTTAATCCCTCGTGCTTAAGTCATAATTTCAGCGCCATATCTTTTAAAACAAACTGTCAATTAAACAAAAAAACTATATTTAAAAAATAGAGTCAAAATGACGCTTCTCGAATCAAGTAATAAAATGTAAGCAATCCGAAAGATCATTGGCGATTCGATTAATAGAATCATTATTATCAACGTCGTGTTGTCGAAAAATATTAGGTCATAAGTATAGTTATGAGTTTTATGAAATACAATTTTCTCTGTAACGACTCCACGATCGTCTTAATAACACGTCGAGGGCTAAGCGTTTCGCTTGAATATTCATTTCGGTTCATCATAATTTTGGTAGATAATTTAAAATTATCCCATCTGAGCCGCCAACATCAGATATGGCTCGGTATCACGATTTATTTTTCTCACATTAATTTATTGTGTTAAGCCAATGCCGTATTCTTTATATCGTCAATAAATTCTGCTGAAGTTATGTGAAATTTAAATTTTAAATGCAAATAAGAGATCCGGTTATAGTAAAATAAAAAATCAACAGTTAAGTTAGCGTCGGATTCACAATTGTGAAGAGTTCCGTATCTCTCTTTAAGTCACGAAAAATCATATTTCGACAATTTATTCAGAGGTCATTAAATATATTTTCATTAACACATGATTTATATGATTAGTTTCTGTTAGTCTTCTCTATCTTCTAAATTCTAAATCTTTTTTTTTTTACTTGGGTCATTATTAGAAGATTTATGCGCTTCTTAAATAGTGAACTATAGTGAAAAATACAATAATATACAATTTATCACCTAAGTTTGAATACATACCTCAGTAATTAATTTAAAAAAACTCACGTTTTGTAAATCACTATAGATTTTTTACACAATCAAATTAATTTAAGCTAAACAACAGTGCTACAAAAAAGTTAAAATAAATTATATTTAAATTCAATAAAATAATCATGAATATAATTCTCATCCCAAAACGATTTTATGCACAGTTTTAAATCTGCACGCGCAACTTTATTTTATTCGCAAACTACATGATTTTTTTTTAATATGACACTGTACTCCTAGGCCATGTAGATTTTGTTATATGTGATATGAATTTCGCCCAATAATTCATAACAAAGTCAATATCCATCTAGCGACTACAAGTTATCACCAACTAATCTAAAGTATTATCCACAGTACTGTTATTACATGCCCAGTACGATATAATAGTATACAAACAGAGTATAGGACGTATTAAATAGGCATTGATTAAGTTAATAACTCCCGTCTCTAGTTAATAGCAAAGTCTGACCGCAATTTTAGTAATTCGATTTATTGCCCGACTTAAACGCATCCGGCTACTTTTCAAGCGTAATTTACTTTACGTAGATATTTCCTATATCTGTTATTATTAGGTAGATAAAAAAGAGCCTTTAAAAGTTTATATCGGTTGTTATAATGAACTAAAACTAAAAAGAGTTTATTTTTATCTAAACAACAAAAAAACTCGACAAAGTATTGCACAGTTAAGATTATTAGGGCTTAGACCTCTTTTCTGGCAATTTATTTAGCGGGACTTTTCTTTTTCAAAATTTATCGTTCTAGCAATAACGATGTAAAGGTTAACTTAAAGCTAAACAATATCTACCTTGCTCATTCTTCGAACCACGTCAGCTAAATGTGCATTAGTAGACTTGACTCTGCTTAGGGAACAACATGCATATTTTGCCCACGATGTTTCCCTTCAACGTCATCTGATCTGATATTTCATTATTACACATATTATTCCAAAAATTGTGAGGCGCGTGGCGCTTGATCAACCGCAGTCCCCCCAAAGGGAGGCCGAAGTCTTAGGTAAATTATCTATGCACATAAAATTTATGATAAGTTATTATATAGACTAATATTGAATAGTATGAAATAAAAATATAATCATCATAATGATCAACCCATTGCCGGCTCACTACATAGCACGGGTCTCCTCTAAGTATGAGAAGGGTTTGGCCATAGTCCACCACGCTGGCCACGGATTGGGAGACTTCTCACGCCTTTGAGAACATTATGGAGAACTCTCAGGCATGCAGGTTTCCTCACGATGTTTTCCTTCACCGTTGGAGCAAGTGATATTTTAATTGCTTAAAATCGCACATAGCTCTGAAAAGTTAGAGGTGCGTGCCCGGGTTCAAACCCCCGACCTCTGAGTAAGAGGTGGACGTCCTAACCACTAGGCTATCACAACTTAAAAAAATAATAATCAAACGTATCTATCACCAAACGATCTACATAGGAATCAAACAACTTTTGCTAAGTAACTACCTACTTCTTTTTTAATAAATTCAAAATTCAAATTCAAATTCAAATAATCTTTATTCAAATAGTCCTTTAAAAGGCGCTTTTGACGCGTCAATAATTTACAAAGTAGTGATTTGATGGTGATAACTACATTCGTAAACTTAAAATATAAAATCAGCTCACCTACTTTATTTATAAAAGAAAATTACCTTTTCATAATATCGCCGTCCGAAAAGCGTATTGTTCTTTACCTGATCCGATATAACAATTTGGTGCTCACGTAACGTGATTTCGTTTTATTCCGGCTCGAGTTTTTTATGACAATGATCTTCGTCATTTTTGACAAGGAAAAGGCCATCAAATAATGCGACGGCCGGCGCCGAGCTGTCGGCTGCAGGCTCATCCGCGCTTTGATCCAATCTGGTGGTTTGGAGAGTTGACGACCAATTACCTATATCATTCTGACCCGCGCCCAAATGGAGCATAATGCCTAGGGTAATTATGACTTCAGCCATCTCACTGGCGTACCGGCATTATCTTTAAATTGCTGTGACGTAGGTGTATTTTTACCCGACTGCGCCAAGATGAGGCTAATGTTTTTCGGGTGTACCTAGTTTTTTTACACTACAAATTTGCTCTTGACGGCTATCTCACCTGATGGTAAGTGATGATGCAGTCTAAGATGGTAGCGGGCTAACCTGTTGTATGTAATACATTTTGATTTTTTTCCCTTGCTTTTTCATATACACTACAAGTTAGCATTTGTTAGTTTCTATTTTTTTATACACTGCGAGTGCAAACTTGTAGTAACGGCTATCTCACCTGGTGATGATACTAACATGTTAGTTAGGCGTATAGTTTTTTTTTTTTCGGACTGTCTATTAGCTGTACAAACCCTATTGGTTGCCACAGCGTAATCGGGCTGTTTGGCGAGCTTTGGAAAGAAGCTCTGCCAGAAGAAATTTTGAGCCCTAAACACCCCACTCCTAATTGGTTTCTACGCGACATCTTGCCGGAACGCTTAATAGTTTAGCGACATGTCTTTATCGGTAGGGTGGTAACTAGCCACGGTCTAAACCTCGTACCAGACCAGACTCGAGCCGGGACTCGAATCCAGAACCTCCAACTTTATAATGCGTCGTCAAGTCCACCTATGAGTATGATGTGAAAGTTTATATGTAAGCTCTATTTTGGCGCATAATATATTCTATACATTGTGGGACACTAGGGGACATAAACGAAAATAAAAATGTAAATATCATATCCTAACTAAAATTATAAATGTGAATGCAAGTTTGTTTGTGACCACTTAATTCATAATTCTTTCAATGCAATGGATCGGGACCTACGCGCGTGAGGGACATAGGTATATCAGTAATGATACCCGTATTAGCTCATTTAAGTATAGTAGCTTTTAAAAAGCTTTTAGGTTTTATATATGTCCTACATGGGTAATAAAAAAAAGGTTAATTGAAAATAGGAACTGAAAATGTAATTATTTCTAATTCTACCTAAATAGCAGCGTGACTCACTGTGAATTTGGAATAGATGTAGTTAGTGAGTAAGTAGTACTTATTAGAGTTGAGAAAGTGGTATCGAATTAAAGGTATAGAGGTCCTGGTTAGTCTATGTCTAATAGCAAAGAACAATAAGTGAATTCTTGGCATCAATATCCGCTGCATTGGGCACATGCCATCTGTCTTATAAGGCTAAAGATATCTCATCTGGTGGTAAGTGATGATGCAGTCTATGATGGTAGCGGGCTAACCTGTTAGGACTACCTATGGTAAATCCATGCTCCTAATTGTTTTCTATGCGACATCGTGCCGGAACGCCAAATTGCTTGGCGACACGTCTTAGTCGGTAGGGTAACTAGCCACGGCCGAAGCTTCCCACCAGACCTGACTCTAGCCGGGAATCGAACCCAGGACCTCCAATTTTATAATGCGACAGCGTACGCACTGCGCCACGGAGGTTCTGAAACGTTAGCTTGTGAGATGGTGATAACAAAAAGAAAATTTACCTCTCTAAGTTTGTTGCGGGCTTCTTCATAGATCGGGGCGCGTTTAGAACCCTCATAGCTTTAGTTTTAAGTTTACGAATGTAGTTATCGCCATCAAATCACTACTATGTAAATTATTGACGCGTCAAAAGTGCCTTTTAAAGGACTATTTGAATAAAGATTATTTGAAATTTGAATTTTGAATTCATTCAAAGTATTCATTTTTTATAGTGGGTAGAACATCCTTTATGATGAAGGTAGGTGAAGATGATGATGGGCCTAGATGGTGCATAAATTATAATACTACTTAAGACTTACTGTTATGTTTAACTCTTTACCTAAATAACATTTATCAGCCATTCCATTCGCAGCATTACTCCTGATGATTTCTTACTCCCCCTACCTAAGCGCTCCTCTCTCAACGTCATCCGGACGTGGGCTCCATCCATGGCCTCGGAGTCGTACGGACCACTCACTGTCCGACCCCCCCGTTATCCCAAACGTCGCCTAAGCCGAGATTCTGCCTCAAAGGAGGCGCCCTTAGGCAGACGTTCCCTTAGTTTCATCGAGCCCTAGGGCTCAAATTTTTTCTGGCAGAGCTTCTTTCCGAAGCCCGGTTACGCTGTGGCAACAAATAGGGTTAGTATAGACAGTCCGAAAAAAAAATACTCCTCCAAAGTTCAAGTAACGTTTAATGATCTATCTACATCCAGACAAGAATTAAAAGATCCGAGCAAAAAACTCATCTCTTTCAATTTATATTCTAACCTACGCCGTACACATCACGTATCCAGTCATCGAGGCAATTTGGTACAGCTTTATTATTTTTTTATGGTAATCGTAATTGTCGCAGGGTTAATTAAGAACGCCGCCATATTGTAACGGCTTATATTACTGAGTGATACGGACTTATTACTTAGTGTGATTTACATAAGGTGCGTAAATGTAACGTTTGTGTAGCGTGCCGTTTTTAATTGTAAACGAAGGCTCGAATATGGTCGGCCGAGTATGGAGGCTTCGGCCGAGGTTAGTACCCTACTGGCATAGACATACCGCCATGCAATTTAGCGTTCCGGCACGATGTCGCGTAGAAACCAATTAAAAGTATGGGTTTACCATGCTCCTAACAGGTCAGCCCGCTACCATCTTAGACCGCATCATCACTTACCATCATATATATCACATTTTTCATAATTTCTATTTAGTGATGGTGATAACTACACTCGCCAACTTAAAACTAAAGCTAAGAGGGTTCAAATCGCGTCCAGGTCTAAGAAGTAACCCACAACAAAATAATAATAATATAATTTATTACTAATTAGGTGATAACCAAAATAAAACCAGCTAAGGATTTATTTTGGTTATCACCTAATCAAAAATAAATTATGGTACCTATAGAACCTTTACCTTTTTATCGTTTATATAATCGTTAATATCGTAACATGATTTGTCTATAAGCTTTCGTTTTATATAAACTTTGAACTATTACATTATTATGTGGAAACAATTTTAGTGTTTAATATATATTGCTAAGTTCTTAGATCTAATAAGTTTGGTAGGACTCGATCGAACGCGGCAGTTGTAAGGCCGCGCGCACATTGCGGCGACAGCTGCGCCAATCACAATGTACTGGGCGTGGCCGTGCGCCCCGGCCCGGCCAAGTCGTGATCCCCGGATTATATTATTGCGTACAATGAAGCTTTTTTATCGAGCCTTTGTCTCATATTAGGGTGAAATATCCGGTCGGATGTTCCTTCTCCGCTCTTTATTGAACGAAATGAATACCGACGAAAGGATTGTTTGTAATTTATGCACATATTCTTTGGTTGTGAACAACGGCTTATATAGCTTTGGGTGGCACATAAGAAGATAGCTTTCGTCGCTTCACCCGCGTTTACTGTAATGCCCTATTAGTGTTATAAATACAAAAGTTGTCGCGTATAAGAAGTAGGTAGGTCAGTATCCGTGGGTATATTACATTTTAAGTTATTTTCCATTATTTCTGAATAATTGTATTATAGATCATTATTTACTAAAATGGTTTAGCAAAATAATTATTTATTAATGTATTTTTAATAATGTGACTCAGATTTTAAAACCGGCTAGATTTCCCACGCATTCGACTTGATTACAATCTGGCTTCTGCAGACCCACCTACCTACTTTCGTATAATTTATTTATTAATTCAAAATATGTATCTCTCGAAGTATGGATAGGACTTGATTTATATGTTAAGAAAAACATAGTGTTTACATTAACCTGCGAAAATCTTTTGTTTACAGTTGCAAGTCTTTTGTGTAATAAATTTGTGTAACCCAAAGTGAATCAAATTTAATAAAATAAAATATATTTTAATTTTAGACTGCTAGCAAAGCTGCGATAGATAGTGGTTAGGACGTCCGCCTCCTAATCAGAGGTCAGGGGTTCGAATCCGGGGAATCGCACCTCTAACTTTTCGGAGTTATGTGCGTTTTTAAGCAATTAAAATATCACTTGCTTCAACGGTGAAGGAAAACCTCGTGAGGAAACCTGCATGCCTGAGAGTTCTCCATAATGTTCTCAAAGGCGTGTGAGGTTTGCCAATCCGCACATGGCTAGCGTGGTGGACTATGGCTAAAACCCTTCTCATATTGAGAGGAGACCCGTGCTCTGTAGTGGGCCGGCAATGGGTTGATCATGATGATGATGGTGATATTTTATTTTTAGACTAACTTCTCATTGAAAGTACTTACCACGTCACTTGCAGGTTCACTTCTTTGATAAACGATAACATAGCCTAATTAACTTAGTATCATCATCATCGTTAACGTCTCATTACACAGACCTCTTCTGTAATATAAGAGAGGATTTTAGAGACTCACCACGCTGCAAAGGCATAGTCAACCATCTAAGAGGTTATATTTCAACTTATATAGTCACTATAGTATTTCTCTACTATATTATTTCTATTAGTTCGAGTAGTTCCAGAGATTAGCTCTTTCAAACAAAATAAAGATAGATAGCCTTGTCAATAAGATGCCTATAAATTCAATAAATTCACTGTTGCCCATTTCATTGTCAAATAAGAAAATAGTTATAGTCTAATATCGTAATAGGATTTTTCTATAAGTTCGGTTTTATAAAAACTTTGAACTTATTGATAGACATCTCCAAGATATTAATAGGTAATTTATTATTAAATAAAACACAGTTTCCTTGGAATGAGTTACTAATTTTGTGTGAACTTGTAGTGCTAAACGGTACTACAAGTTAATAACACATATGCTACGTGGAACTTGTGTATAAGAAGATTCTTAATGGAACATCGAGAACACGCCGAATTACGACGTCCCGCAGCGAGCGGTAGCGGCCGGTAGCTGTCACCCATCCACTTTATTGTAAATACGCTACCTATAGCCTTCTTACGATTTATTTATATTGTTTTGTATGCCTCAGGCCTGATTCGAACACTGCTGTATTAGTTCACATATAAATTAGGCTATAAATCAGAACCAGTCCTTTCTCACGGTTTCATAATTAAAGCCAAATAGATATACATTTAAAATTAATTGTGTGTTGTCTCTCTTTACAGGAACACCCGAGCTTACGCGGCACGCCTCTGGCGATGCTTGCGGCGCAGTGCAATAAGCTTTCGAGTAAATCACCTCCGCCGCTAGCCGACGCGGCTGTCGGCAAAGGGTTTCATCCATGGAAGAAGAGCCCCGGCACTCATTCTCCACCAGGTGGAGGCATCGCGCCAAGGTCACAACCACCAGCGTGTGCTTCATACGCGCGCGCACCAACTTCCTGCTCCGCGGCCCCTGGATATGGCAACGACCTATACTTCCCCTCATCTGGTGATCAACTACTTGGCAAAAGTGAATCTAGTGCCAGCCTCGGATCAATGTACTCAAGACATCCCTATGAATCTTGGCCGTTTAACGTTGGAACTGGAGGAAGCAGCGGAGCACTCAAAGCGGCCGAAATGGGCGGTGTTAGCGCCGTTGGCAGCACTTGGTGGGACGTACACAGCGGGTGGCTGGACGTGGGGGGGCAGATGGCCAATTATGCCGGTCAAGATTATTCTCAACTAACGCATTCGCTATCGGGCGGTGCCCATTTACTACCCCCAGCACCTCATCTGTTACAAGATGCTTACAAATCCGTACTACCAACTCAAGGATCGTTTGGCCTCCACGGACCCGGTTCTCCTGCTCCCACCGCCCAGGCGCCGTCTCCGAGATCGCAGAGGAGATACGCCGGTCGAGCCACATGCGACTGCCCCAATTGCCAAGAGGCCGAACGCCTCGGCCCCGCGGGCGCTCACCTTCGCAAGAAAAACATTCACAGTTGTCATATACCCGGATGCGGTAAAGTATACGGCAAAACGTCCCACCTAAAAGCTCACTTACGCTGGCATACCGGCGAGAGACCATTCGTTTGCAACTGGCTATTCTGTGGTAAACGGTTTACGCGTTCGGATGAATTGCAGCGGCATTTAAGAACGCACACCGGGGAGAAGAGGTTTGCGTGTCCAGTGTGCAATAAACGGTTCATGCGTTCCGATCACCTAGCGAAGCACGTGAAGACACATAACGGAGGCAAGAAAGGCAGTTCAGATTCATGTTCAGACTCAGAGGAGAATAGTCAAGGAGAGAGCGGCATCGGGAGCCGATCCCCAGAGCATCCGCTAGACGTGAAGCCGGGGACGCTGGTGTGACGTGGGGGCGCGGCGCTGGCTGTGCCGCACCACGCCTCGTCGCTCCTGTGATATCGCTGGCCGTGCGAGACCCGCCGCCGCCGCCTCCACCTGTAAATAGCACACATATCAAACACTGTGTAACGACAAGCCGTCGTTAACAATTCTAGACTTAGCAGTGCGAACGCTGCCTCATAGTGAATTGTGGTGAGACTTGAAAGTGTATAGAAATAGATATTATTAAATATTGTCTATTAGTATATATAACTGGATATTATATTATAATTGAATAGAGTAAGTAGAACCGCACTCTTAGTCCAAAACCGCAGTTGTAAATTTATTTAAATATTTACAGTATACACTAAAGGCATTGATTTACCACTAGCCGTAAATAGAGCGCGTCATACAAAAACAAGGCGAGAATTTGTCACCAACTAACTATACATTCTTACATATCGGTATATCGATGTATTACAAGCCGTCTTATACACTATCTGGAAGTTATATTATCTAAAGCGGCGCGTAGTGACGGCTCGAGTGTTAGAATCGGTGACTTTCGTCTAGCCTTGTCACACACTGGGGGAAAGGAGTGCACGCGTCGCTATTTGTGCACTACTATTCCGTCCCATTTTTTGAGCGTTAATGATCGATCTACGGCTAGTGGTAAATCAATGACTAAAGGTGCAAGACATGATACGCCGTAATGCCATAAAAGTAGGAGCCTAGGTCAGTCGCTCCAGGGCAGTAACTATGAAAATAGGCAAGCTCTCGTCTTGTATCCTCTTTGATGGTTACTAGCCAGTAACAACTGTCAACTCCTTATAATGGCAAATCGTAGTTGAGTTTAATACTAATACATATTACTATTAAAGATCTTCAACGGTGCTGTGGACGGCCTAACATGAATTGACCCTTATTTATATTGTAAAGATAGATTATTAATATTTATATAATAATTACCTCAGCAAAACACAATAGCAAATTGTATTTATATTATATTTTTGTCTATACCTAATATTATAATTAATTGTTAATTTATAAATGACATTACAAAGACGTTTATGTAAAAAATTAATTGTTAAAATAACAAGCAGGTTTATGCAATGTATTGTAATATATAGGTACAGTTTAAACTGTATCTCAAAGTATCCCAAGACAGTATAAGCCCTGAACCTTTCTTTCTTGCAGTAAATTAAATTAGAACTAATCTAGAAATTCCCCCGGCTTCGCCCGCACCTATTATTCGCATATGCAATAGGTACTGTATCCCTATTACCCCACCAATGTTGTAAATGTGAAAGCGTAAGGAAGTAAAGATGTTCTAAAAAAATTACGCATTTCCCATTAGGCATTTTTGTACTATGCATATTTTCGCACTCCAGACCATATCAACGAAAAAAAACAGTTCAAACGTTGCTCGGCTACTGCGTGATTGAAGGCCAATCCAACAAACGCTTTTGCATTTATAATATGTGGAAGGATTTTCAGTGGTAGAAAGCAATTAGATGACGTTATGCTTTTAATAGACGGTTTATGTATTTCGTGTTTAGAATATAAATTTATGTATTTCATTATGTAAAACCGGTTGCCTTTTTATACATCAGATCAACCATTCATGAAATAAACTTAAAAACTTTTGAAATTTTCGATCACATTTTCCGATCATTCAAAAACTTATAATTCAGTAACTGATACACAATTTAATTTCAACGTGTAGGTGTAATTATAGGCAATTAATCAAAGTGTTATTTTAGTTAAGACAAATCTTTGTAAATCATAACTCACTGGTTTGATTAAAATCACATTTTATTATACAAAACTGTGGAAATAAGAATCCTGATATTTATATCATGATTTAGAGAAAACCTATAAAATAAATATTTCATTTTTATTATATTTTATCATTGACGATGCTATGTTTTATTGATTAAAATCTCAATGCATGTAGCTAATAAAAAGTGCTATTTTAGCTTAGAAGATATTTCTGTAAATTACTATTTGTTATATTGTGTACAAAATTGTGCGAATAAAATTGCCTGATAATATGATTTTATAAAAATTGAAAATATATATTTTCCGAGTGGAATTTGCATTTTTATTATACTTCATAATTTATAGTACATATATATATGATAAATAGTCCTTTAAAAGGCACTTTTGATGCTTCAATAATTTATATAGCAGTGATTTGATGGTGATGACTACATTCGTAAACTTAAAACTAAAGCTGTGAGGGTTCCAAGCGCGGCCTTGCCTAGGAAGAAGCCCACAACAAACTTAGCTAGGGTAAACTTTCTTGATGTTATCACCATCTCACATGCCACTTAAAATTATGTTAAGAGCTATCTTATTAGAGCAATATTTCATACCCATGCTTGGTTATCATTTACATAATCCTTTACACTATACCAGGACTTTTCTACAAGCTTACGTGTTAAGTAGTACCTATAATAATAAACAACACTGTTTATCTGTTCTAAATATGATATCTTAATTAAAATTCCGCGCCCATTAGCTATAAGAATTTCTATTAAAGATACCATTTAACATAGTCTCATTCTATAAATGACATAGAACATCTGACGAGGTTTCTAAAAATTTCGTTTGAGGAAGACTTATAATTCGTTTTGCTAGATCATTTATAGCCATTTAAAGGCTGTGTTATACAAAAGAAAGGTTTTTCTCAAGACTCCCAACGTAACAAATCCTCGAGACTAGTTCGCAGCCAATTAGTGGAAGCAAAATTGTTCAAAAAATGACTTGAAAGAATTGAAAGACTTCTAATCAAGCAACGTAAAAAAAACACGTTCAGCTTTTACTATCGAAAGAATTGTGAAAAGTGAGTTGTGAACCAATGGAAAAATTGTTTTATCTGACGAATCATGTAAATTTAGTTAAAATAAATAAACTTGAAGGTGCAAAGGTGGGAGAGGCCTGAATAAATGAATGATTGCACTTAGTAATCATCATCATCATCATGATCAACCCATTGCCGGCTCACTACAGAGCACGGGTCTCCTCTCAATATGAGAAGGGTTTGGCTATAGTCCACCACGCTGGCCATGTGCGGATTGGCAGACTTCACACGCCTTTATTCTCAACATTATGGAGAACTCTCAGGCATGCAGGTTTCCTCACGATGTTTTCTTCACCTATGTGTGTGATATTTTTATTGTTTAAAAACGCACATAACTCCGAAAAGTTAGTGGTGCGTGCCCGGGTTTGAACTCCCGACCTCTGATTAGGAGGCTGACGTCCTAACCACTAGGCTATCACAGCTTATTTAAAAAAGTATCAGATATAAGTAAACATTAAAATAATATCATCACGGCTTTGATATTAAACAACTTTTTAATCAAGAAATTCGGTGCACCCAACACAAATAAACAACTTCAGAACCGTGCGAGGGGCCATTTGAAAGTGATCCTTAAAGCTTGCGTACAACGTCATATATTCACTTCACACCGCGCGTCGATTATGACGTTTGGAAGTAATTTAAAGTGAGCCCGCAAAGAGGGCGACGCTCATGGTAAAAAGCAATTGAAACCACAAATGAGGCCGCCATCCACTAAGGATGTGCGAGGTAGCTAAGCGAGAGATTGATGGACACTTTATTATCAAGAGCGAATGAATGAGTCAATGAATGAAAATACTACAACACGCCACAAAAAATAAAGTTAAGATCGTGATCATCATCAACCCATTCTCGGCTTACTACAGAGCACGGGTCTCCTCCCAATATGAAAGGGTTTGGCCATAGTCCACCACGCTTGCCATATGCTGTTTGGCAGACTTCACACGCCTTTCAGAATATTATAAACTCTCAGGCTTGCAGGATTCCTCACAATGTTTTCCTTCACCGTTGAAGCAAGTGATATTTTAATTGCTTAAAAACGCACACAACTCCGAAAAGTTAGAGGTGCGTGCCCGATTTGAACCCCCGACCTCTGATTAGGAGCCGGACGTCGTAACCACTAGGCTATCATAATCGTGATAGAGCAAGTTATTTAGCCCATTAACCCGCATTAAAGATACTCTAAAACACCTTCCAACTATGAGGGATATGACTATTGACCTGCAATAGGACGTTAATAGGAAGGAAGGTTAAATTTGGCTGGGTTATCTATTTTATAGCTTTTGCTTCCAGACAACGAAAGACGTAAAAATCTACCTACCAACCTAACTTGCACTGAACCTTATGTTTAGGTAAGCAATCCTCGTAATCACCAAAGCACAGACTTCCAAAGGGAACAGTAGTAAATCTTCGCAGCAGGTAACGTGATCTTATTACTGGGACCAATATAAAAGATATTTTGGTTGATTGACTGCGAGAAAAAGATCGCTCTGTAGTAATTAGCTTAATTTCTGTTTTCTGAACTGGTGTGTGAAATTTTATAATACAAGCCGTTTTCAGCAGACGTACGCTAAGCTGAACTTAAGCCTTCGCTTTTAATCCTCGCACATCTCTAATTTACAGAGAGTCTACACAATGTAGATACCTACGAGTATTTGCGACAAGTTTTGTTTGTTTTTCTGTCGTCGGTGCATTTGTGTGGACCATTACTAAGTGCATTCATTCATTTATTCAGGCCTTTCCCACCCTTGCACCTCCAAATACCTTAAATGGTAAGCAAACCTAAAAACAATACAAGTAAACAATGTCTTATACTTATTTCTACCCCCCGGTAATGCTGTAATAACTAATAAGGTATAAAGTCTTGTTTATACGTAAGCTGTAGATTGGTGGCATATACTGAAAAAGTGTATTCATTCAAGCTTTAAATCAAATCAAAAAGTATTTATTATTGTTAGCCTATCACAGGCACTTATTAGAAGCATTCATACATTAATAATTGCATTTTTGATTGCTATAAAATTCGTTTACTAAAGCTACGAGGGCTTCAAAAGCTCCCTGGTCAAAACGAATCCTACAACAAACTTAGCTGGTTATATAATTTTTTTTTTGTCATCTCCATCTCACAGCCATTTATACTCTTTTACATATCACTCTTTATCGCAGGAGTTACGCTTAGCAAAGATACACCCCTCGCTACCCATCTCGCATAATGGAGAGGCAGCCTTAAAAGCAATTGAAACCACAAATAATGAGGTTGGGGAGCGAGTGTCGCCTCTGCGGGTGGGCAACAGCTTGTGCTCGAAAAACTAAGTAAACCCAAGATCATCTGCAAGCCGCAGACTCTATTACGGCGCTCGTGTCGCGCCTAGCTCAATCTATCACTATAGCTGGGGAGCTGGTGGCTGTATCGTTACATCTATGAAAAAAAACAAGTTATGGTACACCACAGAAAAAAATTGCAGAAATGCAAATACAACTGAGTAAGCGATGTAAAATTAATCGCTTACCTTAGCGCTACAAAATAATGACCTTGAGACAACCAAAGGCATGAAAAGAAAACGCTATATTTGCAGGGTAGGTACAATAAATATAATATATACACATATCTGCATTTAAATGTAACAAGTGATGTACATGTACATGTGATGTATTTAAATACATCAAATCTAAGGGGTCGAGCCTTGGATCAGAGATAATTAGAAGAAAAATGCAATACGACGCAAGAGTTGAACGATTAATTCAATTTGATAACTACACATTTCGTTTTTGACGACCTCCGTGGCGCAGCGCGCGCGCTTTCAGATTATAAACTTGGAGGTTCTGGGTTCGATTCCCGGCTCGAGTCTGGTCTGGTGGGAGGCTTCGGCCGTGGCTAGTTACCACCCTACCGACAAAGATGTGTCGCCAAGCGATTTAGCGTACCGGCACGATGTCGCGTAGAAACCAATTAGGAGTGTGGGTTTTCCAAAAAAAAAAAAAAAGGTTTCCCTCGTGCCATCGCGGAAACGTGGAATCCAATTATCGTATCAAAGATCATAGAAATGAGTCTATTTAAGAAAAATATCTAACAGAGTGCTAGTTATAGTGTTCTAAAAGGAGCTTAACCCCATGGCTACCCACTCCTAAGGCTAGTTAAGCGGAAATCGTGAACGGATTAAACGAGATTGCAAGGTTTTGTTGACGATTACTCGACAGTAATAAATAAATTTAATAAAGCTTTCTTAAATGATTAGATAAGACGAGATATCTGCAGATAACTTAATCAATGTAGTTATGTGTTTCTCGTACATACTAATTTACTAAATTTTGTTTATAATAATCAATCCATTCGTTGATTTGGACTACGGATGCTACAGTCACAGTCCCTTTCAGATTGTATAATATATAACAAAATGGGAATTATTAAAAAAAGACGCATTGGTATAGAAAATTACTTTTTTTTATACACTACAAGTTAGCCCTTGACGGCTATCTCACCTGGTGGTAAGTGAGGACGGAAGCGGACTAAGCTGTTAGGTTTATGGTAAACCCACACTCCTAATTGGTTTCTACGCGACATCTTTGCAAAACGTCTTTGTCGGTAGGTTGGTAACTAGCCACAACCGAAGCCTCCCACCAGACAGGGAATCGAACCCATAACCCAACTTTATAATGCGGCAGCGCACGCACAAAAATCATTCCATGAATAAATTGAAAAAAAAAATTAAAATCAGAACTTCACTACTTTTAAGTTCTAGGTTAAATACGAACTAATTATTTTAAATCTTTAGCCGCCAGCTCCTAGTCGTTATTAATGACGCGCGATGGTGGTCGGAGCCGCCATTGATATCTCTATTTGCTTGAATGATGTTTTTGCTGGTGTTTGTATAATAAATAGTTGGGGTATTTGTTTACTTCATTGAAATTAACGTCACAGTGGCCAAGATATATATCGAATTGCAATCAGATAAGCTTTTATTTAAAATAACTGTCAGTGTTTGCTGCAGTTGTAATTTTCAATCGATTGCTTACTGGCATCTGATTTTACCGATTTTTTTTTTGCTCATTGTCAGGAGTAAAACTGTTTCGTTGATCCGTTGCACTAGTGAGACTTTTTTCAAGTAGTTCAACTGCATCAAAATCCTTTTTAAAGTTGAACTACTGGGACAAAATAGTGTTCATGATTAGCGTAGTAACTAAACTATGGATCTACCGGAGAACAAACCTTTCAATCTTGGTGCAGCACAAGACTCAAAATATTTTAAATTTAAACTGTAATTTACCCTCATTGCCCTACACCTGCACAGTGACCTTGACAAAATCATATTAGTAAGCAAAGTGGATGTAGAAAGTGGCTATCAGAAAGGCCGAGGAGAGAACAGAGTGGTAGGTTTTAATTAATTACGTCATAAAAGAACTTGAATTCCGACAAGACTTGCAATAATAAAGAACACGAAGAGAAGAAGATCTTCAAATTGACGAAAATATGAAAATTAGGGGGATTGCTAAGCAAATAGTCTCATAACAGTTTTTCTGGTACCGATGCGAATTTTTGGCATATTTATATAATTTGGAAATCCCTTCGTAGGCAAAATACATTGTGTGTAAGAAATTTTCGAAAAAATCTGTTTTGTCAAGCATTGTATACACCGTCAGGGAATAGGTAACGTGGTATTACTTCAAATACCACTTCTCATTAAAGACGATAAAAATAAATTAAAATTTAAGGGTTGCAAGCAACCACTATTTGGTTGGTTCTTTATGGTTGATCATAATAATGGCAACTTTCTGTAGCGTTTCATATTGCTCGATGGTATACGGAACATTTTGCCGACGATTTCAACTTCGCTGGCTGAGTTGCGGACGAGTACGCGAGGGGTTTCGTGATCCAGCTACCAGTCGATGTGAAGGAGCATCGCTGGGTTTTTGTGGGTATTCTAGTCGCCACTTTGGTCGGTGTAGAGTCAAACATACCATGTGACGTGTAAAGCATTAAAAAAAGGTGCGAATGCGACAACTTGTAATGAAAAAATAATGAAATGTAATACAATTAAATTATAATATTATAGAACATACAACGATCATTTAATCACATATTATCGTGGAAATTCTAATAGAAATTACATTTCAAACACTAAACAAAAATCATTTAACCTCCATAATCAAATCAAGTTGGTATTACGTAGAGATCTATAATGAAGTTAACTCTCGTTCCCTAACTAAACACAGATTTATCTCCCTAACTGAATTACTCGCAAACTGATTGAGCATGAGGGTCTCCTGGTTCCCATTGCCTGTTTCGTATTCCAATGGCGATGGACCCCTCATAAAACGCAATTGCTATTAAGGCTTATGTTGTGACACGTGAAATGTGTACTAGCGAGCTTTCTGCAGAATTATTAATTTACGAAAGTTAATTGATCGACTATGTATCAGAAACTGTGATAGACTAGGCTATCACAGGTTAGGACGTCCGCCTCCTAATCTGAGGTCGGGGGTTCGAACCCGGGCACGAACCTCTAACTTTTCGGAGTAATGTGCGTTTTTAAACAATTAAAATATCACTTGCTTCAACGGTGAAGCAAAACATCGTGAGGAAATGCCTGAGAGTTCTCCATAATGTTCTCAAAGGCGTGTGAAGTCTGCCAATCCGCACATGGCTAGCATGGTGGACTATGGCCAAAACCCTTCTCATATTGAGAGGAGACCCGTGCTCTGTAGTGAGCTGATAATGAGTTAATGATGATGATGATGTATCAGAAGGTTTTGTCCTAAAATCAATTCCCTGGTCGCGCAAGAATTGATGTATCCCTATGAATAAATTGTACATCGTATTAATTAATGCGAGGGCTCTATATCCTTCTCTCTTATAAGGGGAGGCACTAGTTCATTAATGGATTGAGGCTAATAATGATGATACATATAGACAATACTTTGCCCTAGTTTCATAAAGTGACCTACTTATACAAGGCATTTGTATATAAACAAATGTAAAGTTTCAAGAAACGTTTCACTATATTTGTCAGTTAGTTTTGAAAGTTGAACCCTTCTACCGTACCTTATAGATGAGATATTAATAACCAAAAAAAAAGTGCTTCGATAGAATAATTTACATTTTATATTGCAAGGTGTGGTTTCAAGAAGCACCTAAATATGAGTATATTGCAAATATGTGTAAATACATTTCACTCAAAGTTTATGTAATTTTCTAACTAAATCGATCTTACCTATATAATCTCTTCTCCTTCTTAACTGTCAAACTCAACTTAACCAAATGTTAGTTCGTGGACTTTGGTGTTTATAAAAAAAAACACCAATTCAAACACCAACTAGTTTATTTTAAAATATTTACACTACTACTTTTAGCGTACTTGGGTTATATCTATTGCGCGGTACCCTAGTGAAGGGTTATAAGAGCCGGAGTAAGTTCCTAGTCAAGTTCCTAATCCTGAAATAGATTTTAACTATCGAAATATTTCAAAAACACTAGTTGGTTTATGAAATGCCTTCAGGCGTTTATCTGTAACAGAATGCGCGTAGTCAATGACAGTAAATTGTTTTAGTAGGAAAAGGAAGTACGATTCACGTTTTTGTAACATCAAGTTTATGCGTACTAAACTTAATAAATTTTCATCACATTAAGGTGACATTGTCTTAAAGGGTTGCATGGAAGAGATAGTTTAAGCAATAAGACCGCCTCAGCTTATGTGTTTAGTGTTCCATGTTAGTGTTTCTGAATCGTTTGTGTGCAATAAAGTGTATCAATCTATCTATATCATATGATAATATGATAGGATATGATAAATAATTGTTTTTTTTTATTTTATCGTGGGTAAATCCTCATGGATACCTCTGCGCCACGGGGAAGCACGGAGGTTATGTCAGACTCCTACTGACTAAAACCCCCATGTGTACCTACTCACCGCTGTATGCCACGGGAACGCTCTCGCATACAACCGCGTCCCCACTAGCGGTAGTCCGCCGCAGCAGACACTCCTCAGGCACGGCACAACGTGCCCAGTTTCGCCTGTTAGAGGTGTGCCGGAACAACAGCACACCAGCCAACTTGAGAACCGTACTGGGACTAATGGACGACGAATCACCCCATTGCCGGCTCATTACAGAGCACGGGTCTCCTCTCAATATGAGAAGGGTTTGGCCATAGTCCACCACGCTGGCCATGTGCGGATTGGCAGACTTCCCACGCCTTTGAGAACATTATGGAGAGCTCTCAGGCGTGCAGGTTTTCTCACGATGTTTTCCTTCACCGTTGAAGCAAGTGTTAATTTAATTATTTAAAAACGCACATAACTCCGAAAAGTTGAGGTGCGTGCCCGGATTCGAAACGCCGACCACTGATTAGGAGGCTTACTCCCTAACCACTAGGCTATCACCGCATGATAGGATTGCTAGCCGCAAATACCTAAGCAACAGTAGTACCTAAGTAGAAGAAAACAGTATACTTTTCAAGTAGATATATTTACTCCATTACTCTGAACTAAGCCATAAAATTTATTAATATTCAGTTCAACAGGTGTCCAATTTTACCCGCGCATGCTGCAATGTTTAAACGCTCTCTGTAATGTTCCAAGTACTTACCTAAGAGATTCATACGTTTTCTCCTTTGAGGTCGACGGTACATGAGGCGTGAGAGGCAATACATTAAGTCTTATTGCTCCTTGTGTTTCTTAGTGAAATGAATCGGAACTTCAAAAGGAACGAAGTACCAAGACGTAGGATGTAGTATGAACAAGCGAATTTTAGTAGACTGATTAACCAGGAGATGCGATGAGAGGTAAACCATTAAAACGTTATGTAGCTAAATCACGTAGAAACGTAGCTGGGCATTTTAGGCTATATACCTTTGGCGACCTCCGTGGCGCAGCGTACGCTGTACCATTATAAAGTAGGAGTTCCTAGGTTCGATTCCCGGTTCGAGTCTGGTCTGGTGGGGAGGCTTCAGCCGTGGCTAGTAACTACTCCACCGGTAAAAACGCGTCGTCAAGTGATTTAGCGTTCCGGCACGATGTCGCGTTGAAACCAGTTAGGAGTCTAGGTATACTATACTCCTAACAGATTAGCCCGCTACCATCCTAGACCGCATCATAACTTACCACCAGGTTAGATAGTTGTCAAGGGCTAACTTGTGGTGCATAAAAGAAAACCTATCACAAGGTCTAATGTTTATTTTTACAAGAAATAAAAAATGGTTTGTTAAAATATAGTTATCATTCGTTTCTATTGTTATGATCTCTGATACCTATTTAATTATTTAATGGCTTAAATGCAAGCGTAGCCGCCGGTAAAAGCTAGTATTATATAGTGCAAATGTGAGTTTGGTTGTTACTATGCCACGCCTAAAATAATTTCACCAATGGAAAGCTCAACATACCCACATGCCATATAACGGCGAAACGGATTTAGATGGCGAAGACATAGTTTCTAGTATGGAAAAGTATATCTACTTATTATCCCAGATATCCTTTGAGATAAATTTACAGTGCACACACATTATATCTCTCTCTTTCTCTATTTCTCACAAAACTCCACGCGAACTTAGTTGATGGTAACAGTTAGTATATTGAAAAAACCCTAACAAGAAAGATCACATTACAGTCATTTGCGTGTATTATTAATAAGGGGTCGTAAATTTTGGCGCCCTAGATGCAAAGAGACGCCGCCGGACACATGTGGACGCGTTTCTTAGAAAACTTTACAAGCTCCGGCCGAATTTGCAATTTGACCAAACTGCTGCTAATTAAAACCGCCATAAACAAAAACTGTTCGTCATAAGAACGACGACGACGAGCTCGAAGTATCTCTTCGCGATCAAACGAGAATTAAGAAGAATTGTGTAAGTTAATTACAGCTAAACGAGTTGTGATGCTAAAGTGGCAATAGGTTGAGCTTATAATTGTAATGTTGGTTGGTAATGATGCAGTCTAAGATGTAGGGGGCTAACCAGGTAGGGTAAGTAAAACCCATAATCCTGATTAGTTTCTATGCGACATCATGTCGGAACGCTAAATCGCTTGTCGACACGTCTTCGTCGGTAGGATGGTAACTAGCCACGGCCGAAGTCTCCCACCAGACCAGACTCGAGCCGGGAATCGAACCCAAGTTCCCCAAATTCATAATCCGACAGCGCACGCGCTGCGCGTTAGAGGTTTTCAACATTAAGACCGCAAATTCATTCTGTAAGCTCAACCTATGGCCACTTTAGCATCACAACTCGTTTAGCTATATAATTAACTTTTAAAGTCTTCTTAAATCTCGTTTGATCGCGAAGAGATACTTCGAGCTCAAAATCAGTCATAGATATATATTTTATAAGGTCTTGAAGGGTATTTGGTCAAAATAGTGCTAATGCGAACCAATTATTTTCGGCCCTATTGATATTTTTAGCGTGTCTTAAATTTTATAATGATAAATAAAAGCTTTCACAATTTCATTCAAATATGAATGGGCAAACATTATTCGGAAAGCAATAAACCGAACATAAAAATATTTCCAAAGGTATGATCAAAAGCCAATAACGCATTCAAATGCGATGGTAAAGCAGATAGCAAAATAAACGTCACTACAATGTTGCGAAGAACGGAAACACAGGCAGTTTACAACTTTTTAACAGCGGCCCGCCCGCAGTAAATCATAAATTTTAGACCCCCTTCAGAAGTAATATCGACTTCTTCGAACACACATTAATCTGCCATTCCTCAATATTCAAAGGAAGCTACAATAAGCTGGATTTTTAGGAACGCATCATTGTACACAATAAAAATCCATGGACAGAAATCATTTTCAATACAATATTTCTGCACCTTTCACTTTCATAGAGTCGTCGAAAGTTTGCGAGTATCGAAATACTGAAACGTCAGACTACAGGTATTCGACTACAAGTGAGTTCATCGCGACCAACTTACCTTATGGTACCAGTCTAAGATGGTAGGGGGCTTACCTGTTAGGGGTATGGTAAGCCCATACTCCGAATTGTTTTCTACACGACATCGTGGTACGCTTAATATCTCGGCGATACGACTTTTTCGGTACGGTAACTTACCACGGCTGATGTCTCGAACTCGAAACGGGTATCGAACACTGAACGTCAAAGGTCGTCCTTGTTTAAATAAATGATGTAGGCAATGTACAGGGACCTCATTGTTTGATCTAGAAAAGGTGGCATCTACAGCTTCATTACAATCGATACCTGCGTCTGATTGAAAGAGCCCCTTGTCTTTTCATCATTCATCGACACCAAGATCTATGAAAAAATACATCCACGCCCTTGCATCCTTACAATGTAACGGGTTCAGCTAAATGGCATTGCATCACTACTTACCACCAAAGGACACGTGCCCAGAATCTCGGGAGCGTATATGATTACACGCACCAGTTTAGCGACCTGAAGTCGCAGGCAATGACGAGAGAGGGCGTTGCGAGCGATGGTACCAGACAAGCCGACACCCTTGGCACTGCGCAGGGGTCAACACACCCGCACTAGTCCCTAGGCAAGATGATAGCCCTTAGTTTAGAACCAAACCGTAGAAGTAATCTTACCGTATGCATAGATAAGCTAGCAAAACCTTAAAGGTTGTCAGTTTATGGCCTGCCTAGAAGAATCCACTAACGTAGACTTTGAACGTAATAAACAAGTTATATTTTACTTTAACGTGAAATTGTGTTGACATTTTCGACTAATCAATTTCAAAACAACTCAGCCTTCATCATAACCCATTGCCGGCTCACTACAGAGCACGGGAGAAGGGTTTGGCCATAATCCACCACGCTGGCTATGTGCGGATTGGCAGACTTCACACGCCTTTGAGAACATTTTTGGAGAACTCGCAGGCATGCAGGTTTCCTCACGCTGTTTTCCTTTACCGTTGAAGCTAGTGATATTTTAGTTGCTTAAAAACGCACATAACTCCGAGAAGTTAGCGGTGCGTGTCCGGGTTCGAACCCCCGACCTCTAATTAGGAGGCGGATGCCCTAACCACTAGGCTATCACGACTTATAAGCTCAGCTTTACTCACTATTAATAAATTTAGTCGCTTAGCTGAAACAACTAGAAGTGTGACATAAATATATGACTATATCAACTATCTTGATATTACCACTATTTATTTTGTTTTGCATAAAAAAATGTTTTTTAAGAAACATCTACAGCGACTGTCAGCATGCGTCATAAAACAGAAGCTCACATTACGATCTTCCCAACTACAATGACATATTGCTATTGGAGAAACATAAAATACATTGAGCTTACAAGGTTTAAAAAAATATTTTTTGATGATAGATAGATTAAGTCTTAAAACATTACAAAACTTAGATTTTAAAACAAATAAAAATAAATAACAAACATAATGCGCAAAGGCGGTCTTATTGCTTAAAGCGATCTACTCTTTACTCACAATCTTTTGTGAAAGGAGCCATATAAAAGGAAAGGAGGATAGTGCAATAGTTAAATCAAATCAGAAATTAATGTATTTACATTAGTATAACTACAACTTAATCATCAGCTTAAGACTACTACATATTTTACACACACTATATATTTTGACATTTTTCATTCTCTTTAAGCTGTGAAAATATTATAAAGATAATAATAATAAATCCTTTATTAGTCCAAATATCTGAGGTAAATTTTTTTCATCAGTTATATACTTATGAAGTACTGTCGGCCATTAGGATGTAGCGGTGATAGCCTAGTGGTCAGAGCGTCAGCCTCCTAATCAGTGGTTCGAATCCGGGCTAAGTTTACCTCCTCTAAATTTTCGGAGCTATGTGCGTTTTTTAAAAAACAATTAAAAATATCACTTGCTTCAACGGTGAAGGAAAACATCGTGAGGAAACCTGCACGCCTGAGAGTTCTTCATAATGTTCTCAAAGGCGTGTGAAGTCTGCCAATCCGCATATGGCCAGCGTGGTGGACTATGGCCAAACCCTTCTCCTGTTGAGAGGTGACCCGTGCTCTGTAGTGAGCCGGTAATAGGTTGATCATGATGATTAGGATTTTCATAGCCAATTAAGTGCCTATTGCATATTTACACAGCTTAAAAATATAAAACTTAACAGCGTCTCTACGTATCTTTGTATCCGCGTAAGGCAAATCCCCGTTAAACGTGCTCTATATAAGCGTGACAAGGGCTGTCAAGTTAAAATGTTATAATTTAGTAGCGTGCTCAGTCATAAGGCATATCCGCCGTACACCGTCATTTGACACTCGTTTTCTGAGAGGTGATAAATCTTCACCGACTTGGCGGCACTAATCACGGAAATGAAAACAACCCTTTATTTCTCCTGTTGTTACAAACTCTACGCTAATAAATGTTAGTTCATTTCAAATAATTCCACTAGTAGCTTTTCTGTAAAAGTATGTATTAAATATGTTCAATACACAATAATTTGTTATATATTCATCAGCCCAATAAAGCCGCTGTTATGTTTTTTTTTTATTTACCACAAGTTAGCCTTTGACTGCATCTCACCTGATGGTAAGTGATGATGCGGTCTAAGATGGTAGCGGGCTAACCTGTTAGGGGTATGGTAAACTCATACTCCTAATTGGTTTCTACACGACGTCGTGCCGGAACGCTAAATCGCTTGGCGACACGTCTTTGTCGGTAGGGTGGTAACCAGCCACGGCCGAAGCCTCCCACCAGACAAGACTCGAGCCGGGAATCGAACCTAGGACCTCCGAATTTAAAATGCAACAGCGCACGCGCTGCGCCACGGAGGTCGTCAAATGTGTACAAGTCTCCTCCTTCATAGGAAATAGATTTTATTTTCGATGCACTGGCTCTACGAGGCGTAGAAATACAAGCAACTTCCTAACTTAAGGCTGATATTATGAATAAAAAAAACTCAACACCCTACCATTCACGTTCTTGACTTGGAATTGAACATAGTACGTCATAATTAAAGATACTAACGATACGAGGTATTTAGTTATATATTACTATACCAAAAACTATTATAACAATATAACACTATAAAACGCTATCAGGAAACTCAAATAAACAATCTAGCACAATAAAACACAATAAACTCGTAAGTCAAGAACAAATACTAGATAATAAACACAAACTCCAATAAAACGCGGAGGGTGTCATGTTTTCACACACTGTCAAACGAGTTTAAAATTCGCAAATACGCCGACGCCGCGCCAATTCGACTCGTTTTTTGTGACGTGATAAAATAATGCCAGCAAATTGCCTCGGGGCTAATGGAATATACGGATCCATATTGTGGATACCGTGTAAATTAGTTAAAAAATCTTCCAATATTAATACATTAGAATGTATCTATTTCTGCAATTCAAATTGTTGGAACTGTATTAAGAAATGGTACGTATAATTATGATACTATAAATTTGGGTAAATCGACTCTGTGTATTTTCATGTCATCATAAATATTGAAAGAAATATATCATACCTAAAACTTGATTATGTGTGGAATAAAATGTGCCACATGAATATTTTAAATTCAGACATATTGCATCTAATTTATTTATTTGGTTTACTTACAGCTACACTAATACACTTACATGAAAAAAATAAAATAAAGATGTGGTGTCGTGGGACACCAGGTAGGAACGAAGTTCCTTCGGCTAATGTAGAATCAACACAATTTGCAAAAAAAAACGTGCTCAATATTATGTAGGTTTTCTTGATTTTTCTCTTGAATTTTGCTGATTAGTTTAATAATAAATTACGTAAAAAAAAATCGTAATTCAAATTATCAACTAAAATAATAGAATATGTATCTTTATTTTTGTTTGACAATATAAAATTACATAGAAATAGAAATAATTTAAGAGGGAGAAAGAGAATTGTATTATACACTACTCGCTTGTGTATTCGACTGTCGCGCCTGCGCACGTCTCATTTAACGGTTTTATTCCACGGACTTTTTCTATCACATTTTTTTCAGTTCGGTCGCGCAGCAAAATCCCTTTCTCCTCAAAGCCTACCGTAAGGAACTTCGTTCCAAAAAAAGTCCTAGTTTAAGATTACAATAAGTTACGATTTATAAGTTTTATATTACGCATGTCGAGTTAGCTTGTGAGTATACATTGTCCTAAGTGTATATACAAAAGTTGTCTTAAAAAAATGTATATATTTCTTTGTATACCGTTGGCTTCCTATTATATAAATAAATAAATACATTATTACATTAAAAATAGACTTAATTCTAAGGCTCGGCGCAAACGGGCCACCGACCACAGCCACTGGTGGCCAGCGACAGCGACTTAACACATTTTTTCATATATTTTGTATAGACGCGCCGCACACGTGTAGCCGGTGGCGGCCACTCGCTACAGCAGTGTCCGCGACTCGCCACTTGTGGTCGCTACGGGCCACACAAGCCGCCGACACCCGCCACCGTCGCACTGCTCCACCCCCCGCGCAGTTAACCGTTAGACGTTCTACGTATTGCACGCGTCACCATGGAGCACGACGCCTCAATGGATATTGATAGATTCATATCGGAAATTCATTCACGTCCCGCTATTTGGGATTTACATTCTGATATATATAGCAATAGAAATGAGAAAGTAAAAGCCTGGGAAGAGATTTGTGAATTATTTATTAAGAATTTCAAGGACAAAAGTAATAAAGAAAAAAGCGCCGCTGGTAAGTTGACATTTTCAATAATTTGTGTCGTGTTTATTCATATTCTGTTTTCTTGCCATGGTATTGATCCTTCATTCATAAAGTAATCTTTTAATATGTCTCGTGTAGTACATGATCGTAAAGTTGGTGTACCTGTATCTTCTACATTTTCGAATCCGACTACATTCAGCGTGTGTTTGAAATTGTAACCATCTCTTTTACGAACAAAGTTGTGCAAAATGCAACACGTTTTTACGATGTCTTCTGAGAATTCAATAGATGTATTTAATGGGCGATGAAGTATTCTCCATTTGTTGGAAAGTATACCAAATGCACATTCTATGCAGCGCCTAGCACGACTTAGTCTATAATTAAATATTTTTTTATCTGAAGACAAATGTCTTCCAGCATAAGGTCTCAACATGTGTTCGGATAAACCAAATGCTTCATCACCAACAAATGAATAATTTAATGCTTGACGGTTACCAACTGGTCTTTCTGGAGGTATATTAATAGATTTGTCTTCAATCCTTTTAAATAATTCACTCTCTTTAAATATTGTTGAATCCGATGCTTTGCCATAACAACCAACATCCACGAATGTGAAAAGGTAATTAGAGTCACAAACCGCCAAAAGTACCATCGAAAAGTAATTCTTATAGTTGTAGTATAAGGATCCGCTGTCAAATGGGTGAACAATTCTTATATGTTTCCCATCGATAGCACCTAAGCAGTTAGGGAAATTAGTGTTTTCTAGAAACCCGCTAGCTATTTCGTTCCACATATCCTTCGTTGGTTCTGGTATACATATTGCTTTTAACCTATTCCAAATTAGTTGGCACGTTTCTTTGACTATCATTCTCGCTGTAGATGCACCACGATTGTAAGTCGTTTCAAAATCTCCAAATGAACATCCGGTACCAAGGTACCTGAAACAAATAGCAACTTCTATGTTAAATACAGTATTGTTGAATAATAATATAATTTGTTACAGCTGCCACATTGCAACGAAAGTGGAAGAGTCTCCGCGATAGTTTCAACAGAGAAATTGGGAAGCAAAAGAAGAGCGGATCTGGAGCATCAGGCAGGAAAGAATATATATATTTTAATCAATTGTCTTTTTTGAAACGTCTTAAAAACGTGAGACCTACAAAGGATGAAGAGATTAACGAAAATGATTCAGGACTAGAACAACAAACGGAACAAAATGAAGAAGAAACTTGTTCTATGAGCAGTTCCAAGAGAAGGGCAACGAAAAGGAGGATTGATAAATCAGAAAACGAAATATTGAAACAACTATCGGACAATATAAAAAATAAATGTGTAAGACCTGAACATGTGGATCCTGACAAAGATTTCTTGATGTCAGTCTTGCCGGATATTAGAAAAATTCATGATGATTTTAAAATTGATTTCAAGGGTGAAATGTTACAGCTGATTAAGAAGTACAAAATGTATGAACCTATTCATAATTACAGATCTTACTCATCACCATCTTATGTATATTCTTCACAAAACACAAATGCTTATACAATAAACCAAGCTACTACATCGACTTCGATGTCTTCTCCATCGGCATTGTCAAATTATTCAAACCATTCTATTGATAATAGTTCTATAATAGAAGAAATGTTTGGTACCGAATCATAGAGAATTATAAATTCACGATGATTTAAAAATTGATTACAAGGGCGACTTGTCACAGTTAAAGTTTAAAATTACGGATCTTACTCATCATAATAAATGTTAAAATATTAAATGTGTTTTACTTATTTAAACCTATTTAAATATTAAATGTGTTTTACTTACCTTAACGTGATTGCGAGTCTCTCTGCAGGGCTGATGCTTTGCCGCATACTGGTATTTTGCCGTATTAATCCATCTTGTAACACCAACAGCAGTTCTTGAAATGTAGTCAAACTCATTCGAAAATGTCTAAAAAACTTTTTTGGATATTTTTGTAGATTATCGAAATGCAAGTTATGTTTTACTGTAGGACCAGTTAAAATTGGATGTATCCAATATAGGCGGCGATGGCGTTGTCTACGTCGTCTGCGTATTAACAATAGCGCGAGCAAACATTCCGTGTCGGAGTCCATCGTAAGACTGCGCAGCAGAGAGTGGGTTAAACGTGTGGCGGCTTCTGAACACCGGTGGCTGTCGCTCGCTTCTGACACTGCAAATGTGGCGGTATGGTAGCGCGCGACAGCCACCGGTGGCTGTGGTCGGTGGCCCGTTTGCGCCGAGCCTAACAACTTACAAAATGTAGTGCCCGTTTAAAAGTAAACACAACATTTATAAATTAGGTAAAGAAATATAAAGAGACATGTGAAAACTGTATTGAGATACACTCTAATATAAAACATAAAGTATGACTAAAGCAGAGTTTCATATCCCTAATTGTTTTGACTTTGATTTTAAGATACTTACCGGATGCTCCAAATATTGTTATCGTGGGCGATTTCGATA
The DNA here is from genome assembly GCA_928268935.1 of Lasiommata megera. Taxonomy (NCBI): domain Eukaryota; kingdom Metazoa; phylum Arthropoda; class Insecta; order Lepidoptera; family Nymphalidae; genus Lasiommata; species Lasiommata megera. The sequence goes on from OV743312.1 coordinate 12,010,124, forward strand.
ACGAAAACTGTAATATGTATATGAATTTAGCTTACGTAACAAACCTACGTAAATAAACAGATCCATGTTATCGCAAATCCGAATCGTCTTTTTGTTACGTGATAAAATAATGACAGCAAATTGCCCTGGGGATTCGACGCGTCCCCTTGCGAATACTTAACTCGAACTTGAAGACTGCCAAATTGACTTACCATTTTGGTGTTTCACCTGTTTTTATTCTTTAGGGACTTATTTTTAAATCACAGAAGGTCAAATAAAACATTTCATTATTATTAAAAAAAAAATTGAACCTAGATTCAAGTTAATGTCTGTTCTCTCTAATGATCTCATTCTTTATTAAAAGGCGACATTATTTTTAATGGAACCTTATTGTCTTTGATAATTAACTTAACAGTGTGTTACTATTTTAAAGTCATAGTTTAGAGTCCTTATATAATTTCCTTCTGTAGTTAATTGTGTGGGAATGGAAAATATAAGCCACAAATTTCTTAACTAAATAAGGAAGTGTTTTTAGTTATACCGTGTACTGTCTGTGTTAGTTCATTACGTACATATCTTCCGGAAAAAATCCTGGATATGTTTTGCGGTAGTATTTGCCTATTTTAATATTTTAGGTCACATTAAAAATTATATGCCGAAAATTAACTTATTTCAACCATAATTTTTTTTTATTTGCTTCCTTTCGGAAACTCAAGAACTTTAAAGAAAGATATAATAAAATCGTGTAGCCTTTCTATACTAATATATACATTTTAAAAGTAACTGTTTGATACCTTTTATATTTAAGCAACACAAATTACAATAAAAATTTGCAACGAGATAAACTGCGACCGAGTAGGTTTATGCTCTACGAGACAATGAAATCTAGCCACTGTTATCTCGACCAACATCTATGAATGAGAAAATTGATAAACACAATTATCTCGTAGCCCTATTGGAGATGGACATAGGATACTTTTATTACGGAAAATTAAAGAGTTCCTACGGGATTTTGTAAAAACTTTAATCCACGCTGTCAAATTCACATCAAATAGTTTATTATAAGTTGATACCTCATGCATTTTTATATCGATCCACAAATTAAACGCACCCAAAAACGGACAGAAGAATATCCCTGTATTTATATTCTAAATTGTAATTTAGTCAAAGGAAGATGCAAATTAGCGCTTCTATTGACTAAAATAAGGACTGGGTTCATTCAGGGCGAGGGGAGCATTTCAATCAGCCCCCATTTGGGGTTTAAACATTAAAGCAATCTTCTATTGCGTCACTTTATTAGTTTCTGCTTCATTTTGCTCTTTTTGATGTTTGAAAGCAATCGTGCTGCGTTGTGTAAATACTTTTGTTGGTGTTTCGCTCTCTTTATTTAGGTTAATCAGAGAAAGCACAAACATAATACTTATCTACTCGTAGTCTCGTGTAACTATTCTTTTCAACGCAAAAATGGGGGAGTTGTTATTATTTCGTATTTATTTTTTATTTTGAGATAGGTTTGCGCTTGACGACAATCAGTACCAGAAGGCACTGATGAGGTCTATGTTGGAGCGCGCTTGCCTAGAAAATGCCTATTCACTCTTCCCTTGAAGGAACTAAGGTTATACTTGGCTAGAAACACAGATGCTAGAAGAGAGTTCCACACCTTAGCGGTCCGATTCAGAAACGTTGTTCCAAAATTATTTCCAAGGTTATAGTAAAGTTTTACTGTGTATTTATGTCTCACTGTAGGAGTTTAATGTAGATTCTTGCCAGTGTCTTAACGGTAATATTCCTTTCCTTCCTTTCTCTGCATTAAAAGGTACAATAGCTTGATCTGGACTTTGATGAGATATCGAGAAAAAGGGTTTTTTTCAAATTCAAATAATCTTCATTCAAATAGTCCTTTAAAAGGCGCTTTTGACGCGTCAATAATTGATGGTGATAACTACATTCGTAAACTTAAAACTAAAGCTATGAGGGTTCCAATCGCGCCCCGGTCTAAGAAGAAGCCCACAACAAACTTAGCCAGGTAAATTTTCTTTTTGTTATCACCATCTCACATGCCACTTAAAATTATAATAAGAGCTATCTTATTAGAGCAATATTTCATGCTTGTTTATCATTTACGTAATCCTTTACACTATAGTAGGACTTTTCTACAAGCTTACGTTTTATATAAACTTTGAACTTATTGAGAGACATCGCAGAAATTTCACTAGGCAATTTGTTATAAAATTATATACAATTACCAATAAATTTCTTCATACAAAACCTTTCGTCGTCATCATTAGCAATGCTTTATCGGCTTAATTTTTTTTTGCATACGGAACGAGCCTAATCTCAGAAAGAGGAAGGCTTAGGCCGTTGTCCACCATACATACCAGCCAAGCTCGATTTGGTAGACTTTTCCTTCAACGAAAACTTAGTGATCATTAACTGCTAAAAAAAGCACAAAACTATTGAAAGTTAGTGCGAGATCTATAGCGCGATCAGCTTTAACTCTGACTTAAGATACAGTTAAAACGAGAAAAAGTTATGGGTATGGCATAAATTTCTCGTTTAACACTAACTTTGTCTGAGCAAAGTCCTATAGACTCCAGACTTGGCCCAAGTTTTATACGCGCTGAGCATTACGTCTGACTTAACAGACAGTTAAATCGAGACAAAATTATAAGTCCCAAGTAACTCTTTTTTTATATATACACTTCAAGTAAGCCCTTGACGGCTATCTCACCTGGTCGTAAGTGATGATGCTATCTAGGATGATAGCGGGCTAACCTGTTAGGAGTATGGTAAATCCATGTTCCTAATTATTTTCTATGCGACATCGTGCCGGAACACTAAATTGCTTGGCAACACGTCTTTGTCGGTAAGGTGGTAACTAGCCATGGCCGAAGCCTCCCACCAGACCAGGCTCGAGCCGGGAATCGCACCCAAGTACTCCAACTTTATAATGCGACAGCGGATGCATTGCACCACGGAGGTCGTCAAACCTCGTTTCAGCACTATCTTTGGCTTAGCAAAGTTAAAGTATACTTTAGAAATTTGAAACTTCGAAGATCACAAGATTTCTTAACTGGACTGGGTTATCACCACTTTTATGTTATAGGATTTTCTCATATGCTTTCATTGCCCTGTAAGGGGTACAGGCGGTAGAATGCACACAGCCACACCTAAACATAACTGTCGTTTCAGTAAATAGCAAGAAAACGCGCAGCAATATTCAGCACATCCGTCGGTTACCTCTGATTGGCGACGGGTGCGCCTTGCCGACAAAGCGGCCATTTGCATCCACTTTGTCATTCATGTCGTATTCCAACCTCATTCCTATTCCGTGCCGAATGTTGCTATGCTAATGAGTAATGACGTTCGATCGTCCCCGAATTTCTTTTACTCAATCGCTACATAGTATTTGAAGCAAACTTTATGTAAACGTTGTACCTACTTAGTATCTATATATATAAAAGCGAAAGGTCACTTACATACTTACATACTGACTTACTGACGTACTGATTAAACACGAGATCTCAAAAACTATTGCACGTATAAAGCTATAATTTAGCAAGTAGGTAGTTGGTAGTTAAGAGATGTCAGCTAAGAAAGGATATTTGGAAATTCCACCCCTAAGAGGGTAAAAGGGGGGTTGGAAGTTTGTATGAATTTTCTTTGTTTTTAGAGTTAGAGACACAAAAACTTGCATTAAAATAATAAATAAAAAACATGTACATCAATTTTTTTTTAATTTTACCTGTTAAGGGTGGTAAAAAAGGGGATGACAGTTTTTGCTTATTTTTTATTATGCAGTCTACAAGTTTGAAATTTTGAAAATAGGTTTCTTTTAGGGCGTAAGTATAAGGTAAAATTTTTTTTTATCCAAATTTACCCCGAAGGGGGTAAAATAGGGGTTTGAAGTTTGTATGGAAGTCCTATGTTTTTCAATTTAGAAACACGAAAATCGGAAATTTGCCATTTGCCTGCAGCTTAATTTCTGAAGCAGGGCATTGGCCGCACGGGTAACCTCATCTCAGGGGAAATCAGCAATTCTACGCAGACGAAGTCGCGGGCCACAGCTAGTCTTTTAATATACGGACAGATGCTTGAATGCTGCCGAAGGTACGTGATGTTGCAACCTAAGGTAGAGAGAGCTCGATTAAAATACCCCTATTTACTTTTGATTTCGAGGAACACTTACTTTACGGTGCTTACCTTTGCTATTAGAAACAAGGTATGTTTCCTTGTTTCTGTCCATGCTAGTCAATAAGGTATATATATACTGTTCAGATCCATTCAATAGTTCAAGGTTTGATGATAGAGTTGAGTGTGCAACTAAATCGAAAAATTCCAAATAACTTTTACGAAATTTATCCTGTAGAGTAACGATAGACAAGAGAAGAGATTCCTCCATGCCTTAATCACACTATGAGCTTCACGGCATGGGTTGACAGTTCCGGTACCGGCGAAAAGCATTAGTGACTGCAGTGAAAAGCGAGAAAGGACAAAGTTGTCCAACAAGGTCATCCGAAAGTGGCCTATGACGGCGGCCGATGCAGTGCACAATTTCGATGGAGCTTCTGGATGTATGTAATATGATAAACGTACTTATTCACTATATACATGCTTAAAAGCACTATCTAACCTTTTAGCCATAGTGTAGGAGAAATTTTCTATACATATTTCAACAGTTGCCTGCAATGCAATTATGCAATGGTCAAAAACCCAATGCCCCTAATCATTTACACGTGATCGTATTGGTACGACATCCAATAATGCACAGTGAGTCAACGCAATAAATGTGGCATTCGACCTCTTTTTTTCTTACTTGCCTAGTGTCAAACTGTTAATGATTGTCGTGTGCCGGAGCAAAAACCTAAAATTCCTCAATTATAATAAATCTTTAAAGTTATGCCAAGTGCTAGTTATGGACGACCTTTGAATTGGTGCGTGAATTCCTGATCTGGCACTCTGTACCCCTTATTTTACAGTTGCTATTATTATTACTTTTCTTACGACAAATCGTTTCTAATCCATACAAATATCATTTTATCATATACATAAAGATACATGGTTATTTCGTGTACACTTGTCATGGTTATTTTGTGAATAAATGTATAAATAAAAAAATATATATATATAATGAATATGTATAATGAATGTGATATCCGAGTGGCTAGGACGTCCGCCTCATAATCAGAGGTCGGGGGTTCGATTCCGGGCACACACCTCCAACTTTTCAGAGTTGCGTGCGTTTGTAAGCAATTATAATATCACTCGCTTCAACGGTGAAGGAAAACATTTTGAGGAAACCTGCATGCCTGATAGTTCTTCATAATGTTCTCAAAGGCGCGTGATGTCTGCTAATCCGCACATGGCCAGAGTGGTGGACTATGGCCAAACCCTTCTCATATTGAGTGAGCAAATTGGTACACAATTTGCTCGTCTAATAAAAAATCTTTTTGCAATTATATATTTAATAATACACCTAATTTTATAATAAAATACCTAAATTTATCCATTGAATATGATACTTTTACTTATATTATTAGCTAAAATGGTGTTACATTTCACAAATTCCTAGCTACGGTGGGCGTGAGCGGCTACGTCTGCGCACGCGCACCCGGATGCGGAAGTGTGTAATTACGTTGCTATTTTGCAAAAATGTCTCAATCCACCCCTAACAGATGGCGTATGACAAGGATTGTTCGTAAATTCTTTAAATAGTTTCACCAGCGAGAATTTTTTCACGAGATTGGTGCTAATTTTTTTTTACACAATACTCCAAACTTTGCACGGAGAGAATTTATAAAGAACATTCGTTGAAATTATGACACTGTTTGATCAATAAATTTAGTTTATTTTGAGATTGGGCTACAGGTGGTAAACACAATTTTATTTAATTTTCGGCACTTTCGAAGGGAGGCTCAAATATAGCATAAAGCAGACAAAATAGAAGACCATCTCAGACTCATCAGAATCAACATCCAAGGCAATAAGATTAGCACTTACCTTATCACAGCTTCATTTTTCTAGTTGCACTAAGTAATGAAATTATGACAATTTTTCTCTATATGGGTATCTAAAAAATATAGCAAATAATCGAAATATTAGTTACATAATATTTTATAATTACCTACTAGTTGATATTGTTGGTTGATTCAGATACAACTGCACTCCGGTGAGTGATATTGAGAAAAGTTAATATATGTGAAGGTAGAAATTTCAGTTTCTTTTCCAGAATTTTGTATATAAGAAATATATAGTTCATTAGTTGTGCTACTATCAAAATCACGCGAATTTAATTGATTCTTCGTCAACCCAGATGGTGTATGTTCTAAAAGTACTAATGGAAAGATTAGGTCAAAAGCAATATACAATAAATACAAACGTAGAACCCAATAGATATAATTTATATGCCGCGGCTGTATTGAACACTTTTGTTGTGCCGGCAGTCGGTTCGGTGCGAATAAAATATGAATAAAATAAATTATTGAATGTCTTTTTTAATAAAGCGCTTATTGTTTTATCAATATAATAGAGCCCCGAGTCCATTGTGGAGGCACCGCCCAGGCTTATTCCAAATCCGGCGACACAAAGGGAAAATAATAAATAGTCGTATTTTGTTTGCGTTTTCTGCGCTCGGTCGCTTCGCTGTTGTTCCATTAATTGGTGGATGAAATAAATTAATTGAATTAGATCGCTTGAGCTGAGACCAACACGTCGGTTGCTTTAAATATTTGGACGTGTATATGGAATCGCTTTTCAGGTGTAATGGGTTGCACATATTTAATTATGGGATTTGTTTTTGTGCTCAGTTCACAAATGAGTCATGTTGGGTGCTTAATGTGGTACTCGTAATTTGATTATAACTTAAATAACATGAAAAGGCTAGGTACATTTTTTTAATTTTATATTTGTCGTCGTGATCAACCCATTCTCGGCTCACTACAGAGCACGGGTGTCCTCTTAATACGAGAAGAGTTTGGTCATAGTCCACCACGCTGGCCATGTGCGGATTGGTAGACTTCACACGCCTTTGAGAACATTATGGAAAACTCTCAAGCGTGCAGGTTTCCTCACGATGTTTTCCTTCACCGTTGAAGCGAGTGATATTTTAATAGCTTAAAAACGCACATAACTCCGAAAAGAAAAGTTATAGGTGCGTGCCAGCACTTATATTTGTACAGAGCACTAAAAGCTGTGATAGCCTAATAATTGGGACGTCCGCCTCCTAATCAGAGAGCTCGGGGGTTCGATCCCGGGCACGCAACTCTAACTTCTCGGAGTTATCTGCGTTTTTAAGCTCTTAAAATATCATTTGCTTTAGTGGTGAAGGAAAACATTGCGAGGAAAACATCGCGAGGAAACCTGCATGCCTGAGAGTTGTCCATAATGTACTCGAAGACGTGTAAAGTCTGCCAATTCACACATAGCCAGCGTGGTGGACTATAGCCAGACCCCTTATATTGATCATGATGATGCCAGATCACAAATAATTTAAAAAAAAAGGATTAATGACAAAGTTACTTATTGAACCGGACGTATCTGTCTATAATGTGGCATAAACAAATAATTATTATAACTTTGGCGTCGTGAAGAATATGTCAACAACTTCAAAATTAATAAAATAGGGACCTCAAGTTTTAACGAGTCTAACGAAAATTATCACTATCGAGAACAAACTTGTGGGCAAAAGCTAGTATGTAAAAAAATACAGATATGTTATTATTCAATTCAATATGCCTGCTCAGTGAATAATAGAATTAATATATACTATATACCCCTGTATCCCCTGTACTCACTATATAAAATATAGAGTTGAATATGGGTTTTTTTACCATTTCATATGTAGTTAGATCTGTGCTATGTAGGGATTTAAAACACTTTAATGAAAAACTATTTGCCCCAAAGTAAATGGATACAGATATCCATACACAAAATACACATATATTGCTGTACCAATATTTACTGACACACTAAATAAAGTCTATAGGCAAGAAGGTCACAAAATGGCAATAACAAAATTAATTGTAACACTTAATAACAAAATCCATAAGCTATTAAGTGATTACTACACAGTTGTTGTTTACAATCTTAAAAGCTCTGTTAAAAGTTTAGCTTTATAACACTAACGACATCTAGTAAGGAGTAGTGGAAATATATTCAAACGTTACCGCCAGTTAGTAAATCTATTGCTATTATTTTTGCATGTGATCTCGATTACATAACACTTAATTTAATAAATACAGTATAGTATAAAAACTGAAATATGGTATATATATGTTTTTTTTTTATACAAAAGTTAGCCCTTGACGGCTATCTCACCTGGTGGTAATGATGCTGTCTAGAATGGTAGCGGGCTAACCTGTTAGGAGTATGGTAAACCCACGCTCCTAATTGGTTTCTACGCGACATCGTACCGGAACGCTAAATCGCTTAGCGATACGTCTTTGTCGGTAGGATGGTAACTAGCCACCAGACCAGACTCGAGCCGGGAATCGAACCCAGGACCTCTAACTGTATAATATGACAGCGCATGCACTGCGCCACGGAGTAATATTATAATGCAAATGAAAAGGTTGTAAAATTTATGTATTGCTTAGATGTACAACCTAATTAATCATTCCTTTAAAAACGGCCGTTTTTACTCAAATATTAAATACGTGTCCTATAATTAAATATCGACATTACAATTTTAAACATACCTATTCAAAATCTAATATACAATTACACACTAAAGCTGCGGTTAGCGGCAAACTATCAATTTTACGGCAGTTTCATTCCAACAGGAATTGAAACCGGCAACTTTCCACCAGTTCGCCTTTGTGTGGCGTACTTTCTTATTTCTTTATTACGTAGGTAATTTGCTTTTGAAAAATTAAAAGAAAAAAAACAGTTTAATGTTGACTAACAAAAGGCGGTAAAGGCCGGGGATTCAAAGCGTAGGAAGTAATTAGGCAACCAGATGGCGCTGTGCGCAACCGCAAGCACCGGTGACGAACGTTTGTGCTTCCATATGCTATCGACATTGTGTATTTGCGTATCATTATATGTTTGTAATATTACAAATAGCTGTGACAGCCTAGAGGTAGGACGTCCGCCGGACTCATAATCTGAGGTCGTAGTCCGATATCGGGCACGCACCTATAACTTTTCGGAGGATTCTGTTTTTATTTGACTGTTACACTATTTGACACATGACTTTATGAATTTGAATTGGAAATAAAGGCTTTATTATTGTTATCATATATATTCCAATTCTCACGCCCGTGTGCAAAAAAATACATATAAAAACCAAAAGAGATATAATAAACTTAAATAAATAAAAATAAATAAACCTACATACACATTACATAAATACATATTTGCACCGGGCGGAGGATTACACCCCGGCAGGGGAGACCAATCGGCCGGGGGTCAGGTCAGGACAGTTATTATTATTGTTATTAATTTAGACAAATCCCCCAGTAGGCTGGTAAGGCGTACTTATACACATATTTAACCTAACTGCATAACACGTTGATATGTCAGTTTATATCAGCCGAGATAAAAGTCATATCGTAAACAATATAAAAGCTACTGACTGTCTGTCCCATATTGTTGATGGGGAATAACTCGTAATACAATTATATATTAACTAAATTACTCGTAATATAATTATACAGATACGTTCTGTAAGCAGTTTGCAGTCAGCGGCCGTCATTCATTGAACTGAAAGTACCGATAAAGACGTGTTGCCAAGCGATTTAGCATTCCGGCGTAGAAACCAATTAGGAGTGTGGGTTTACCCGCTACCATCTTAGACTGCATCATCCCTTACCACCAGATAATATAGCCGTTAAGGACTAACTTGAAGTGTGTAAAAAAACGCACGTCAGTAATCAATCGAGTTCAGTTTAAACTCAGAGTCAGGTAGCATATAGTCAGCCAAAAAACATTAGCCTAATCGATTCGCAGTCTAAAGTTAGAACTTAATTTCCTCTGTAAATCGGGAAGACAGTTTTTGCAATATAATAAAATATTTCCGCCACAACACATAATAGCATTCACGGTAGCTCTCGTCAAAATATGCCACTAAATATTTTAGTCACGAATGTGGCAAAAGGCGAAATTATGGATAATGAAAACATTTTAATACCACACTTAGAAATTGCTATTCAGTGTTCATTTAGGACCTTCACCACAAAAGCTTTTAGCGTCAAATAACGTAGGTAAAAATGGAAGGGTTAAATACCTGTCATACTTTTAGCTCTTCCGATCTTCTGATGGAGGAGTTTCTGGTGATGATAGTAATGGAACTTTGGTAAGAAGGCTTTACTAAGCCAACAAATACTATTTTGCTTCATATAAATGCTAAATGAGCGGTGATAGCCTAGTGGTTAGGCAGTCAGCCTCCTATTCAGAGGTCGGCGGGTCGGCGGTTCGGACCCGTAACTTTTCGGAGTTATGTGTGTTTTTAAACAATTAAAGTATCGCTTGCTTCAACGGTGAAGGAAAACATCGTGAGGAATGCATGCCTGAGAGTTCTCCATAATGTCTCAAAGGCGTGTGAAGTCTGCCAATCCGCAGATGGCCAGCGTGGTGGACTATGGCCAAACCCTTTTCATATTGAGAGGACACCCGTGCTCTGTAGTGAGCCGGTAATGGGTTGATCATGATGATCATGAATGTTAAATAAATCAAACCCGTATCAGCAGTGTACCAGTGGCGAAGTGTCCAAAGTTACGTTGCAATTGACAAAGCATCACTTGGAGAAACGATGAACATAGTGTTCTGGTTACTGATGGTAGAATGGTGATATCGTATCGAAATTAAAAGGTGATACACTGATACCGTATCGGAAGTAAAAGCGTTGTTTGACCTTATGTTTGACAACCTAGTCAGGTTAACTCAAGATTATGAGGACTATTCCATTGAGTATGGACTTTTTAACATAAGTTGTGTCCACCAAAATAAGAATCTTTAACAAAAAAATTAAGAAAAATAATTAAAACCAAACTACAATTAAAATAAAATAGGTAGGTATTGCATTTTACTTTTATTGATTATAAAATAAACATAAGTACAGTCAAATAATGAATAGAACCAGGCGTTACTTTGCGGAAGTAAAAGCGCGAAAAGTAAAGTCTTTACTTTTCGCGCTTGTGAAGCCAACATCTCCTGAGGCTGATCCGGTGTCGGGTCGAAACGTGCGTAGAGTTTCTAGTGGAAGATTTTGTGTGGTGTTATATTATACAAATATCCCGGTTGTCGGCGGAATATAGCAAATTATACTTGCTGTTTATTGTTTTTAAGTACAGTCCTCTACATAAAAATCCGGCATGTAAAATGATTGCAACAATCTAAACCTTCTAAAAATAAACCCCGTTCGAAAAATAATATCTCAAAATAATAAAATGCAACAATAGCCAAATACGTCGACTAACTAATGTGACAAAATTACCCTCATTATTGATGGGAACACGAGAATAATGCTTTGTCAGTCATCGGCAGCTTTAGCCAGCTGGTGACAAACAACTCGACCGCCGCTCTGCCTATTCTCTATGCCTTTTTGACTTTGATTTATGTATTTTTTATACTCCATTCACCCGTCACGGGTACTATAGATATTGTATTTCATTGCAACGATACAGGACTATCACAATTATTGAAATTTAAACTTTATTTGTGTACAATAAAGTTCATGTTACCATGACGATTGAAGTGCACAAAATTGTATCGAACAACGAAGTCAGCGTAAGCAACTACGCTGGCGTAGTATCGCTCCATCATCACTTAATAGAAGGGGACGCGGTTTTTATTTCATTTTCACAGCAATTTATTTTTGTATAGGCACAATAATGTTATTGTGCAGTTCGATTTTAAAGCAAATATCTATAAGGAGTGCCGGGCTACGGTTCACACCCTCTTTAACTAGGACGATTAAATATAGAAAAATAAATGAACCTTAATCAGAAAAACTGATATAGTTATATACAAAATAAAAATATAACAAAAGCTGAAGCTTAGCAATATCCAAAGGAATTTAATATTTCAATAACTGGTTTATATATTACGCCACCTACTTTCTTCTTCTGTAACTTTTCCTAATCCTAAGGTTGCCTGGCAGAGATCGCTACCTAAGCGATAAGGCAGCCTTTTGTATCCTGCTTCTTCTTTGTTTATTTTTTCTTGTTATTTCTATTTTTACTTGTTGTGGTGTACAAATAAAGAATAGAAAGAAAATAAAAAAATACACGCAATTATTACAATATAGGGTTGACCCCAATGTCTAATGTACGTTCGTCGGTCTTTTGGTTATGTTCAACTGCGAATAACAAGGTTTCAGTTTCCGGGTAGATTTGTTAGAACCTACTTATTGACAAATATTTTGCTTACGCAGTTTGCTGTAGCTACCACCCCAGGGTTAGAAATTAGTTTAGTGCCCACGTGTATCGAGGAGCACGTTAAGCCATTGGCCCTGATTATTATCACTTGCTAGCTATTAATCCGTCTCAAGTGTAATGTTTATAAGGTCTGTGCCAGTTTTGGAACATTAATAAGTTGGAGGTGGATTATGAATCAAAGGGCGGATAAACAAATTACTCAAAAGCCAGCAACGCATTGGCGGTTCCTCTGGTGCTGCAAATGTTCATGGGCTGCGGTAATCTTACTCACTTACCATCAGGTGACCCGCTTGCTTGTTTGCTCGCTATATATATAAGAAAAAATGTAAGAAAAAAAATGACTAATGTCAATGGACTGCCTAACAAGAAAGAAGAAGAAGATAAGATAATAAAACCCAAACGGATTTCTCTAGGTAGGTACTACTTGAAAATTCAAAACAAAGGTTTGATAGAAATTTTTAAGTTTGGCGTCGGGTGCTTGTCTTGGTCTTGTATTATATACTAGGTAAGCAAAAATTCCCAAAACGTATAATCTTATATTTTTTATTTTTGATCAATAAATAGATGCAATAAAGCTTAGGAAATATGCTCTATTGCTCTTTTTAACATTATAGTCTACCACGCTGGCTATGTGCGGATTGGCTGACTTCACACACCTTTGAGAACTTTCAGGCATGCAGGTTTCCTTACGATGTTTTCCTTCACCGTTGAAGCAAGTGATATTTTAATTACTTAAAAACGCACATAACTCCGAAAAGTTAGAGGTGCGTGCCCGAGTTCGAATCCCCGACCTCTGATAAGGACGTCCTAACCACTAGGCTATCACAGCCGATTATTTCAGCGTAATTTCGTTAAAAATCTTTCGTTAGTTTAGTTGATAGTTTACAAAATTCTGTTCACAGCGTGTGTTTCGCTTTATTTTTAATCTTGGAGGTAAAACCAACCTATCAATAAATAGATACAATACCGCTCAGGTAAACATGCGGCATCTATACAAAAACTCGTTATGTTTACTTTTCACTCCAGCCTGTTTGAACTAAACATTATCTTTTCATAAACAGCACAAACAGATTTTTTCCAACATGTTCTAGCTTCAGACGTGTAAAGCAAATAAATTCAACCATTAATCAAACCACCGCCTTTGACCCGCGAGGCATAATAAAAACCGATTTGCAACATTCTTTGCGAGAGGTGAAAATGATACAGAGAATAGTCATCGCGTAATGCCGCCGCTTTGTGCTCGACGGTGACAAAAGATCCTCGCCACAGTAGCCAACAATGCGGCGGCAAGCGAGAGCGGCAATTTGTCAGGATCGACAATACTCTACGACATATTGACCATTATTTATGGAGCTGTAAAATTCATTCGGTTTTATTGCGGGAACGATTCAACATCGTGTAATACACGATGAGGTTGCGTTCACTTTGTTGCAGTTATCTTATTAAAATATGAGGAAAAATCGTACTCAGCAGACGCGTAAATACACAGGCCTCTTCTCTCATGAAATAGACGGATATAGAGCAGCTAACACACCATTAAGAATTCAAACCCCAACTATAACGTCTTATTAAAATATGAGAAACCTCTTCAATGTCATCATGTTCAGCAGCCACGTACACACAACCCTCTCTTCTCTCATGGAATAGACGAATATACGAGTAGAGCTCAAATAAACAGTTAAGAATTCAAACACCAACGATAACTCGAGAGAGGAGATGATGATACTATTGCTCTACATCTCGACAAGTAGACCAATATTTACGGAGCATAAGTAAGAATAATTAATTAAGTTTTATTGCGTAAACGTTTAAACATAGACAAAGACCTTGCGTGGCAAAAAGGGAGAATATATTAGTACCTAGTAACTCTTCGACTCATCGAGTACTAGCTCTATACTATCCAGTTTGTACCATTTCATTTCAATAGCTAAATATTCAAGTAATGATGAATGTATGTATACTACTTTCTATGTATAATATAAACTAATTATTTAAGAACTGACTTATTAATAATGGTTTCATACAAAATTAATTGAACAAACAAAATTATTTTTGTTTTAACTGAACTACAATCTACTCCAATTTAATTCAGCTCTGATGAGAATATTGCTGTCTTAAGAGTTTCTCAAGTGCCTGATAAATGTAGTATTAAAATATGTCCTGCAACCATTAACATGTCAGATAAGTTCTACTAATCCAAGCCCCTTGAGCCCAAAAAATATTTACAAAACCGTTACCCTTGTGTTTTATTATAAAGCGCTAGTAAAACGCGTGACTGAATTACCTAATGCGTAAGGGGTTTATCGTTAGTATTACCGATTTGCTAGGCGGGCCGGTGCCGCCCTGAACGCCCCCCCAGCTGCCGCTCTTTGTACCACCAGCACGTGTTAGCACAAAAACCATAACATATTTTTTTTACTGTTAGGCGTATTATACTTACTTGACCAAAATCTCACAAGGGCTCTGATTCTCTATGGTAGTCAAATCCGTAACACCTCGAATGCATTTTGTGACGTAACTTTTTATAGGTCTTCATAAAAGACTGTTAATATCAAATAAATGTTCATAGCGAGTTCATCATCATCATTTCAACTAATTGGTGACCAAAAAAGTTGGACGTAATTGTTTTGTAGAAATTTCGACGCTCTTACGCCATATGTGAGCAGCGACCTCCCACGACTCTGTCGTCGGTCCATCACGCTTTGCTACAGCACCTTCAAAACATAACGTCTATTTCATGACCCTGACGATCAGATGACAACATACTCGTACCACCTACAACACAATCATACGCTACAGACCGTCTTCGCCGGCGAAGACTACGTCCCCGCTATCTTACGTCATCCGGACGTGGGCTCCATCCACGGCCTCGGAGACGTACGGACCACTCACCGTCCGACCCCTCCGTTTATCCCAAACGTCGCCTAAGCCGAGGTTCGGCCTCAAAGGAGGCGCCCTTAGGCAGTCGTTCCCTTAGTTTCTTCGAGCCCTAGGGCTCAAAATTTCTTCTTCTTTCCAAAGTTCGCCAAACAGCCCGGTTACGCTGTGGCAACCAATAGGGTTTGTACAGCTAATAGACAGCCCGAAAAAAAAAAAAAAAAAAATTAACGTCTGTTGGTTCTCTTAAGTATGGAATTGAAGCATAGACTAACCTATTACGCAATAGATGGCGCTCTTTCGATTCTACATAAATTTAAGTTAAATCTCACGCGATCGAATAAGTAGAAAATCTCGCACTCGGCACTCCGATAATCTATTTCTGATTTAATGGGTAACACAAACATATTACTTATTGATTTATTCGGATATTTGAATCAGACCCTAACTCTAACTATGGTAATTAGAAACAAAACTTCGGTTTCAGTAGCACACCACGTATAAAATTGTGTTACCATTAGGTATAATATTTTGTGACATAAGAACCTTTGCAGAAAGGTCACGCACTATAGTTTAGTGCGTGACCTTAGGGTTTCTTAAATGCCAAAAGTTACTGATAGTCTTAGAAAAAGACTGTCTACATTTTAGAAACAACTGCTTTGTTGCTGTAGTGATTAACTAGAGATCGGAGTGGTGCCAAAAACTGTTGAATAATTGGTTGAGAAATTCACAAAAAATAAAAAATAATCCGATTTAGAAAGTAAGTGTAGTTCACCCTTGTACGACGACGCACGTTAAAACGTAGTAATTACAGGTGGGGCCTGACCTTTCGCTGCCCACTGTGGTTCGCGCCATGGTGGCCAGCGAGACGTCTTGGGCCGCTGTCGCCTCCTTCTGTGAGGAGGTGATGATGCAGAAGGAGGCGGCAGGACGGCGCCGGGAGAATGACGCAGACGCGCACCCTCTCCGGCGTCGTAGGGTGGGGCGCAGGCGACGGGCGCACGATCGCCGCCTGCCCCCCTGACGAGGAGCTCCGGGTGATGGATGAGAGGCATCCTCACCCGTCGAGCCTAATCCTCGGGTCGGGAGGCGCGTCCAATGGTCCTGGCGCGCCTCGGACGGAGCTCGGGGGTCAATATAGGCCCCCCGTGGAGGGTCTGCCTCGGCGGACGCCGCTGGCTGGGCCGCGGTCGAGTGCATCAGTGTTCCCGTGACCCAGCCACCAGGCGACGCGAAGGAGCATCGCTGGGTTTTAGTGGGTATTCTGGTCGCCAGCCTGGCCGCCGGGGAGTCCCACATACCCCGTCGGAAGTGGCGCAGTCTTGCCTGCGTCGCCTCCGGAGGGGATGCGTAAAAGCATTTCCCAGCGGAAAAAAAAAAAAAAAAGTCATGTGCCTCCATTATAACCACTTACTTGATAATCATTAAATCCGTATTAGTGGCGCGTGGGAAGCGTTATCTATTAAATAATCCCTGGATACCGAATGAAGCGGTGGGATATAACCTAATAGGAAACGTATGAAGATGATCTTTAAAAAAATGTTTTTAACAATCAAGTAGGCATTGCAAGAGTTGCGTTGTATAGTATGCGTAATTCTTAGTGATGCCATCTAGTGACGAGTAGGCTACTCAGTGTTATTTCATGAAGGTTCTTATGGCTTCTTTTTAAATAAAGGCCAAAATAAAAAACACCATCAAGATTAATTGCTTACATCAAGACAATTACTTTTGTCTGTATGTTGCTTACATTCAGACAAGATATAATTATGAGAAACAGTATCTTATCGGCAATGGTGACTCCGCAGTACCAACATCGAGAGATGCGTTATCAGTTTAGCACGCCACCGTGATATTATTAACATGCGTGGTCAAGAAGCCTCACGCGCACTTTATCGGTATAGGATATTGGTACTTTACCACATACCATTAGAACCCTGAGCACCATAACTCACCAGATAAGGCATCATCCTCCGGTTGCGAAGAATGACAATAACAGATGGACATTATGACGAAATACACTGCTCCCACTGGTAAATTGTGGCCCATCCAGGTCTGGTTGGCGAACATTCACTGCGTTTGCCATTAGCGATTAAAGGCCGAAGGTGTAGTGTGGTCTGCTCTACTCCACTTGCTGTCCTCCTTGGAAAGACTTGTGGGTGATAGAAACGAGATTGTCTAGAAAGTCCTCGAGTTGGCTGGTTTGTCAATATTACGGTATGCATCCGATAGGCAATTCTGTCCAGTCCCAGAAGCGAGGCCTATCTGCTGTTGGCTATCATATTGTTTAATACATACCGTAAAGTCCTCGAGTTGGCTGGTTTGTCAATATTACGGTATGCATCCGATAGGCAATTCTGTCCAGTCCCAGAAGCGAGGCCTATCTGCTGTTGGCTATCATATTGTTTAATACATACCGTAAAGTCCTCGAGTTGGCTGGTTTGTCAATATTACGGTATGCATCCGATAGGCAATTCTGTCCAGTCCCAGAAGCGAGGCCTATCTGCTGCTGGCTATCATATTGTTTAATACATACCGTAAAGTCCTCGAGTTGGCTGGTTTGTCAATATTACGGTATGCATCCGATAGGCAATTCTGTCCAGTCCCAGAAGCGAGTCCTATCTGTTGATGGCTATTATATTGTCTAACACTTACCGTAAAGTCGTCGAGTTGGCTGGTTTGTCAATATTACGGCATGCCTCCGATACGCAAATCTATCCAGTCCCAGAAGCGAGTCCTATCTGTTGCTGGCTATCATATTGTCTAACACTTACCGTAGAGGCCTCGAGTTGGCTGGTTTGTCAATATTACGGCATGCTTCCGGTAGAGAAATCTGTCCAGTCTCAGAAGCGAGTCCTATCTGTTGCTGGCTATCATATTATCTAACACTTACCGTAATTCTTCGAGTTGGCTGGTTTGTCAATATATCGGCATGCATCCGATAGGCAATTCTGTCCAGTCCCAGAAGCGAGTCCTATCTGTTGATGGCTATTATATTGTCTAACACTTACCGTAAAGTCGTCGAGTTGGCTGGTTTGTCAATATTACGGCATGCCTCCGATACGCAAATCTATCCAGTCCCAGAAGCGAGTCCTATCTGTTGCTGGCTATCATATTGTCTAACACTTACCGTAGAGGCCTCGAGTTGGCTGGTTTGTCAATATTACGGCATGCTTCCGGTAGAGAAATCTGTCCAGTCTCAGAAGCGAGTCCTATCTGTTGCTGGCTATCATATTATCTAACACTTACCGTAATTCTTCGAGTTGGCTGGTTTGTCAATATATCGGCATGCATCCGATAGGCTATTCTGCCCAGTCCCAGAAGCGAGTCCTATGTGTTGCTGGCTATCATATTGTCTAACACTTACCGTAAAGTCCTCGAGTTGGCTGGTTTTTCAATATTACGGCATGCCTCCGATACGCAAATCTGTCCATTCCCAGAAGCGAGTCCTATCTGTTGCTGGCTATCATATTGTCTAACACTTACTGTAAAGTCCTCGAGTTGGCTGGTTTGTCAATTTTACGGCCTCCGATAAGCAAAACTAAGAATTCAGTCCTAGAAGCGATACCATTTGCTGGCTTTATTATCATATAGTTATAATGAAAATACCTATGTCTTTTTATCTTTGGAAAACCGCCCAGATCCAATCTCGTTATCGTTATCTCAAATAAAGGAGTAGAATATAAAATGCTTCTTGGTCACTCGTCACGTGACTGATCATCCTTATTATTTTATTCGTCTCGTAGCCGCGACATAAACGGCCATTTGATTTGTAGCTGTGTCAATAATTATACTATTTTCGTCAAATTGCTGTCAATTTAGTGTAATAAAATAGAGTTTAATGTTGCATTTACTTGGACGCGGTCTCTGTAACGTGCAATTATAAGCAAAAGGAGCCATTTGAAAGGACATCGTGCCCATTATCCACCGGCCTATCGGATGTATTAATATTAAGTATCATAGATACGAGTATCTTTTGTGGTTATTATGTATGCTAGATACTGAATGTAATTTTATGATAAATTTTTATATTAGTCTCATTAAAATAATTTACTTCATGGCTAAGTATCGGCAAATTAACATAGCCTGCTTTGTAATCATCTTTACATCAATTATGAAACACATCAAGTAAGAGTAAGTTTTAACGACCTTGAAAGTTGAAGGTCCTGGGTTCGATTCCCGGCTCGTGTCTGGTCTGGTGGGAGGCTTCGGCCGTGGCTAGTTACCACCCTACCGACAAAAACGTGTCGCCAAGCGATATAGCGTTCCGGCGTGGAAACTGATTAGGAGTATGGGCTTGCCATACCCCTAACAGGTTAGCCCGCTACCATCTTAGACTGTGTGCATCATCACTTACCATTAGGTGAGATAGCCGTTAAGGGCTAACTAGTGGATAGAAAAAAAAAAGAGAATGGCAGGTATGAAACAGTACACCGAATACCCTAGGTACCTAATTGAATATTTTTTAGCTAGTAATCTATACTCATAAAGAGGTAAAGATTGTTAGTTGAGTTGTAGGAAGTAACTAATGTACATTATTTGTTTCATATTCTATATTTTAAGCCGAATATTAAGTAGTTTTCTGTAGTAGTTGGTATTGCAAAGTAAGAAAGCCGGAGAAATAAAGGTCGAACGAAAACGTGTTTTACGAACGCTGTTTTAACAACGAGATTGATTGAGATCGATTAATAATGATATGCAATTGAGTTTTAGAGAAAACTTGTAGATTCTTCAGAATGTGTTTTCATATTTATTTAAATCAAAAAAAAAGTAGTTTTTATATGAAAAAATAAATTTGATCGTTAGGTCATGTTTATTGGTCATATTGTCAAACTATATAATCTACTTTTGGTTCCTGAAAAATTTAGGACTTTGTCTGAAGTTGAATTTTATATCAATGAGCATTAACTATAAATATAGTTTGGAATAGCAAACTTCCTCGAAATTAGATTGTTGGGAAAGGAAGCGGTAACGGGCACAGGAACATGAATGAGATGCCATGGGATAATTCAATTACAAACTTTGCTTATTCACCAAAAAAATCTACGTCGGTATTTTACCGGCATCAGCTTGTACTTAATATTATTAACTAACATTTCTTACTAGAAATATAAATGTCTTCGCGGGCATGTAGGTATTATTCCCGTATACTAATAAATGTTACTGTAATATACAATAACATTTTCATATATATCTTTTTAATTCCATATCCTCACTTATGTCATAGAAACGAAAGCATATAGTGATAAGCGTAAAGAGACTAGCAGCGTTATAAGCGTATAAGCTATGAGATGCACTCTCATTCCAAGGAAAAGGTCGAATATCAAACTTCTCTCACTCAAACCCATAAAGTATGCAATGCAAACTCTATGCAAAAAGTCACGTTTATGTCTAAACCAAAGGTAAAACCAAACTAACCGAAACCTTTGTCATTTAGAATATTACTATGATTTTTTATACTTACAAACAACGAAGGAGGAGATTCTTACTTAAAATCTCACTTTTATTACCTTCCTTCTCTTAGTCAGCGAGCACTTCGCTGACTACTACTTCTTACATTTCTAAACTAAGCTTTTGTGCACTTATCTGGCTAATTCGTTTATTTTCAAGCTATTCTACTTTGGAATTCACTTCCCGAAAACGTTTATTAAGTTTGCCTTTTGCACATTTTTTTTTGTGCAATAAAAAGTTTATAAAAAAAATTGTCACTAGAGCGATTAACTATATAGCCAACACACCTATCATAAAATAAAAAATGAAGGTCGGTGTATTTAGATTTGTAAACTACAATCAATATAGTCCTGGTAGGCATTGTTGTAATACCCAGGTTAATGTTAAAGTAATACGTAATATGATATCTTGATCAACCCATTATAGGCTCACTACAGAGCACGGGTCTCCTCACAATATGAGAAGGGTTTTGCCATAGTCCACCACGCTGGCCATGTGCGGATTAGCAGACTTCACACGCCTTTGAGAATATTATGGAGAACTCTCAGGCGTGTAAGTTTCCTCACGATGTTTTCGTTCACCGTAAAAGCAAGTGATATTTAATTTTTTTTTAAACGCACATAACTCCGAAAAGTTTGAGGTGCGTGCCCGGATTTGAACTGCTGACCTTTGATTAGGAGGCTGACGCCCTAACCACTAGGCTATCACCGCTTTTTAATATATGTAATGATTATACCAAAATAGACACGTTAAAGGTGCATTTTCATGTGTCATTTCTGGGAAAAACACAATATGTGGTATTGCGCTAACTTTCCAGCGGGTATGGAAAAATAAAGGACAACTATGAAGGACACAATAATCAAAGCGGTTCTTTTGTTAAATGTTTCCCGTTGCAGGTCTCACGGAAACGCCAGTATCATTGCGGCAGCTCTATAATCTCGCGAAGCCCATTATGAATAGAAAATACCAGTTAGGACAATAAAAAAAAAAACACCTGCCATTGCTACAGGAAAATCAAAAGGTATTACAGCCTATTACAGCTACGTTACTTCAATGCACCCACCACAATGCATTGTCACAGAGTAACAACGGTACAGTTGTGAAACAGCCACTCGCGATACGTGCAATCAGCGCAATATGTAAATGATATCTTGCTTCTGAAATATTTTCATGTCTCCTCCAAGTCATTAAATACAAGTATCTAAGCTCACACACTAATAAGTGAAGTGGATCAAGGATTTTCTCTTGAACCAGCCAGCGTATATATTCCATCCAACCCAGGCATCCAGCCGGCAACAGAACACGGGTCTCCTCTCAATATGAGAACGGTTTAGCCATAGTCCACCACGCTCGCCATGTGCGGATTAGCAGACTTTACACGCCTTTGAGAACATTATGTAAAATTCTCAGGTTACCACGATGTTCTCAAGTGTTTTCCTTCACCGTTGAAGCAAGTGATATTTCAATTGCTTAAAAACGCACATAACTCTGACAAGTTAAAGGTCTAGGCTATCACAGCTTCTTTAATATATTATGAGTATAGAAATGATGAGAGTAATAAGAAGAGATAAATTTATTGAAAATAAATATGGCCGTGAAAGACAGAGAAACCCACTTTGGAGAGCACGTTAAGCCGTCGGTTCCGATTATTATCAATATAAATATTATACTAATTACATATGATAATAATCTTAAAGTCCCGCAAACTCATTTAAAGCAGCTTTGTATATATAACCTAAGAACCCTCTCTGCTTTGAGGGAGGACACCGGTGCACGGTATTAGACGTTCATGCGCCAATGACACAGAGATCACAGACAGAAATGTACAACTAAGGCACGAAGATAATGCAAGACTTAATCGTATTACGGAAGCCGATCGCACGGCTTTTGCTTGAATGATTATGAATCATAAATAATTAAAAATAGTTATTTACAATAGTAATATTTTGTCCTAATATGAAAATTCTCAACTGTCGCTGTCGTATTGCTGTCAATGAAGCATCTATTTTTTATTATATTTTTTCGGACTGTCTATTAGCTGTACTAACACTATTGGTTGCCACAGCGTAACCGAGCTGTTTGGCGAGCTTCGCAAAGAAACTCTGCCAGAAGAAATTTTGAGCCCTAGGGCTCGAAGAAACTAAGGGAACGTCTGCCTAAGGGCGCCTCCTTTGAGGCCGAACCTCGGCTTAGGCGACGTTCGGGATAACGGAGGGGTCGGACGGTAAGTGGTCCGTACGTCTCCGAGGCCGTGGATGGAGCCCACGTCCGGATGACGTAAGATAGCGGGGACCTCGTCTTCGCCGGCGAAGACGGTGTGTAGCGTATGATTGTGTGGTAGGTGGTACGAGTATATTGTCAGTAGTCATCTGATCGTCAGGGTCATGACCGGAAGCATCTACTACCATTTTGCTGGTACGAATGCACTTTTTTAGTACATAGATTGTCCGATACAGCGTGAACTAGTACGTTTTACGTAGTAAAAAAGTAATAAAGATCGCGAGGTTTTCCACGCGCCCATCACAAGCCTGTCGTGCGAAACGCAATCAGCATGCCGATCTGACTATGGAACCCTTAAAACAAGGAGCTGGATACATTACTCTGATTGTTGCTAAGTTATGGGGTCCCGTTACATCCTCTCGAAAACTACAAAGTTACTTACATCTCTTTCAAATCATCACCTGAGCTTTATATAGTTTTTGGGAAATTTCGCCCGCTGCCTCACAATAATTCCGTTGTTGCTTACAATTATATACCTTTTATTAATATATAAGAAGAGATTGCTTAAGCAATAAGACCGCCTTTGCATACGCATTATAAGTGTTCCGTGTTGTAATTTCTCTAAAATACGTATGCAATAAAGAGTATCTATCTATCTATCGAGAACTGTATGCTCACTAAGCTGTGACTATTGTTAGCAAACTGTAGCGAGCGGAACTAAGTTTGCATTTTTAATAAATAAAAAGGCAATGTTGGGACATTTACGCCTGATGGGTGGTTATTAGGCGACAATTTTCTTTGAAGACACAGTATTTTCTTTGAAGACACAATATTTTCTGTGAATAAATGCAATTGAATTACATAGAAAGATAAAGATCTATTCTACCTAATTATTTTTCTTTGTTTCTACATCTACCGTATGTTTTATTTCAAACATATACTTACTCGTACATCTATACAAATAAATAAAATTGGAGTGTCTGTTTGTAATTGATTGATTTAACTCATTCTTTTTTTTCTTAGGAAGGAGATACTTTAATGTTTATCCTGTAATTATTTCAAGTAATTCGGGTTAGTAATCTATTGCTTCGTGATTGAAAGACAAACAAACACACTAACTCAACGCAGACGAAGTCGCGGGCGTCAGCTAGTTTGAAATAAAAAAATGTACATCGCACCTTACAAAAAATAACGTAACTTACAAAGATATTATGGATATGCACAAGTGACTTCTTTATTATTTATAGACACTTTTTAACGAGATACCTGCTTATATATGTCACTAATAGTCATTAATGGAATCTGAATAATGGTCCGTTTTACTTTGTAGTTATACTCGTAGTGTTTCGATACTCGAAAGCGACTCCATGTTTACGAGTGTGTGTGTGAGTGTTTAACTAAAGCCAAATTGCCACATTATTTAGTTATTTTTTTAAGGTTTTTATGAGGTAACATAGCCAAGCGTCACGTGCAGCGATGACAATATCATAAATATTTGTACCTATAACTAACTTAATAAAAATTTGTTAATGGATAACGGTAATCAAGAAATTACAAAAATAGTCAGATGGTCTTAGAAGATTTTGATTATTATTAGCCTGTAAGTATATAAATAAATAAATTAACACATTGAAAAGAGTGTAATCTGGTAGTGGAGTCTGGTCTGGTAGGCTTCGGCCATGGCTAGTTACGACCCTACCGACAAAGACGTTTCTCGTTAGGTTTAGCGTTCCGGCACGATGTCGCGTAAAAACCAATAAGGAATGTGGGTTTACCATGCCCCTAACAGGTTAGCCCGCTTCCATCTTAGACAGCGTCATCACTTACCATCAGGTAGATTGCCGTCAATTGCTAACTTGCAGTGGACAAAAAAAAAACAAATATAAGAATTTGAAGACCTGATCTTATAGCTTGTGCCCAGCAGAAAGGTATTAATTGTGCACCCTAAACCTGCTTATCTATATATTATATCCTGGTCTGGGTTGCCTGGCAGAGATCGCTCTTTAGCGATAAGGTCGCCTATTGTACCTGTTTTCTTTTCTGTGTGTTTCTTTACTGTCTGTATTTCTTCTTTTGTGTGGTGTACAATAAAGTGTATTTTCATTTATTAATAATGGTGGTGGTATCTGAAAATATGCGTTGTTGAATGCTCATGCCAAAACTAAAATATGATCTCGATTACGTCGATAGGAAAAGCACCTTATTTGAAAACAACCTATAACAGCTATTAACTACCTCCAGTTTTCCACTTAAACAAATTACGTAGAAATCCGTACCAGGCAGCATCGATGGCAATGCTGAATCGATATCAAACGGTATTTTAAATGGTCAGGTGTGCTAGTCGCTGCCTGAAGGAACGAATTGATTCGCAGCACTCGATAGTTCCTCGAATCTGCTTTCATCGGCCCCGAACACTGTTATCAGAGCACGGGCCGTCACGCCGGCGGGTCTGATTATGTCATTAGACGGACAATCTGGCATATCGAAACGGTTGGAAATACGCGGACAATAGCCGATAGCGATATCCGAATTGTGTCATAGTTATCAGGTATTCATATAATTCAAGTCTTTGACCGAGTAACTTTTACCGACTTTTACGTGCATCCTGAGACGCAACCTTAGATAAGAAGGAATAGAAGAAACAGAAGGGGGTGCAAGCCTCCTGGAATATCCAGACAAGCTGGTACAAGGGCAAATCTGATACCTGGTGGAAAATAGGTTAGGTTGGTTTCTTAGTGTTCGCATAACATAAAAACTACCAATTCAATGGGTTTTTTTTGTAATTAAATCAGATTGGATTCCTTCAAATAAAAACTTATTAACCCAACACTATTAAGCCCAGAAAGCTCCAGAAATCAAAATCACGTAAGTCGAAACTGCTAAAGAATTTGTTCTAAGAAGTATAAAAAGAGGCAGTTGAAGCGTATCAATACCATAAAAAGGCTAATCGTATAGAACACGAGCGCAAACATAAAGTTTATAGAGACGTGGGCGTGACGGCGGTGTGCGATTGGAGCGCATGGCGCCAATGCGCGTGCGCCGCACAGTAGTCCCCATGCGTCTTTCCGTACACAACACGCGTGCTTTAATCTCAGCCTGAAGAAACGAATGAATTCCAGGAGTGAGATTGCTTAAGAACTTATTTTTTCCTGGTTTTTTCGTCCCGAATACCATTTTGGTTTTCCCATGGGATATTATATGAATCGGGCTATTTTAAAAAGTTTTAAGTTTTTGCTTTGCTTTTGCTATTTTCATATAGGTATGACTTGTGATCTCGATAAAATTCAACAAGCTATTTAAAAAAAACTTTTAAACTAGATCCCCTACCCCAATATTCTATTTTGCGCGAGGTACTGCGTTGTCAAGTTTGGTATTTTTAAGTTTGGCGGATTCTTTGATGATCGTACTCCTCTCTTTGGCTTTGAAGAAGTAGAAATCTGTAGGCGATTGCAAGCATTTAAGATTAGGACTCGAACATCCAATTAGGATGTTAAGGTCATGTTATATATTGGTTTGTCTCAGATGCTCAAGCATCGCAAAGAACAACGGAGATTGATGACAAACGTCATGTCAAGGAAGCCAATATGAGTTTCCGAGATTGAATCTAGGAGGCAAAACTACCCAAAAAAAGAAAAAGGGATAATGATAAGGAAATAGGCTCCACATGTTTTGAAGTGGATTAAATATTCTCATCATCAGCAGTTTTACTGTCTTATGCTTGATCGGATACAAAGATACAGAGCTTAAACCGCAGCTGTCGCTTCTATGAGGATTTTAGATAACGATAAAATCGACAAAGGAATTAATCCATTAAGGTATGATAAATCATTAAAAGTTAGTCATAATATGGAGTCCAGGAGCAAAAATGAAATATAAATAAAGCTACAAACTAGGTTGCTTGCAACTCGTAGTTGCTTTACCAGCATATTCGATTTGTTTCAGCTATTACCACAGCCATCTCTGTATAGACCAATAAAAAATACGTCATAACATTAATCTTTTTAATTGATGATTGATCATTGCTTAGGGAAAATCCTTCTGAGTGATAAAATTAAGGTCTATAGAGCTATAGGTCGTTCTGCAAGCCGTGACTCAGCACAGTCAGAAGTAATTAACATAGCAAGTAGGTACGTTAAAATAGAACAAAAGAAGCTCACAATTTTGAAGAACCCACCAGTCAGCTTCCTAAAAACGTTTTAAACCCTGGCATTACCAATAATTGAAGATGTTGGACTATTAAACCGACCGGAGCCGATTCTATGTTGATTACTCGTAGTTATCAGGAATTTGTGTATCGACCGGCCTATTATAGCGGTACAAGGGCTACAGGTATCCCGTAATAACGATGATAATGTCGGAGATTATATGATTTGTGTGGAATTTTGTTGAAAATGGCGAAAACATTACAGAAAAGTACAGGGTCGTAACGACGGCGGGCGGCATGGGCGCGGGCCCGCGGCGGTCGCTCCACCGCCCATATGCAAATTAAACGTAATCAAAATAATCATTCTGTTTGAAACAACCTTACTCTGACTGGTGCTGCAAGTTCTTTGAAGTGAAAAAGACATTATCCCATTTTCTAGATGGATATAATATTGTCAATAGCACATTAAGTTCTAACACTTAAAAGTTCATCATCCATCATCAACAGGCAATTTATTTCCCACAGTGGGCCTACTTCCTCATCGGTGGCTAACCCCCTTGGGTTAGAGCTTATTTAATTTAATATCTCCCTCATCTTTGAGGCGTTCCTTCAACTCTAGATTCCTGACTCCTCTAACAGTCCCTTGAAGATTTTAGACATTTTTAGCAATTTGTATTTAATTTCAAATGGGTATCGACTGCCTCTCTTATCTGGTCCAACTAACGCGACGGTTCGAACCACCGTCCGACCCCCTCGTTATCCCAAACGTCACCTAAGCCGAGGCCGAACCTCGGCTAAGGCAACGTTTTGGAACGACTGCCTAAGGGCGCCTCAAAGGAGTTTTAAGGAGCCCTTAATTTCTTCGACCCCTAGGACTCAAAATTTCTGCTGGCAGAGCTTCTTTCCAAAGCTCGCCAAACAGCCCGGTTACGCTGTGGCAACCAATAGGGGTGGTACAGCTAATAGACAGTCCGAAAAAAAAAGCGACGGTTCGGACACGGCCACAATATTTCCGAAATATTCGACAATCAAGAGTTTTGCTTGAAGACGAACATGTGTTACGTAAACAGATACTGTATCGGCTAGTAGGTTTAGATTATTGCCTAGCGGGGATTACTTAGATTAGGGGCTAATTAGTAGGTACTGTTGTAAACGAATTTCGAAGATAAAAGGAGGGTGGATCTGGATTTGTACAGAGATCAACTGAAAAGTAGACTACCCTCCAATATAATTTAAAATTACGTTGATGGTGCCCTGTCATGTCCTCCGTGCAAAAATAGGGTACATCAGACACATCAGGGCACACGAACGACGCCATTATTAAACAAAATTAACAGAGACCCAGTCGCTGTTGCCGAAACGGCAGTGATATATATTCTGTTGTAAAAAATGCCTTCTAAAACATTCCTTGAAAACCGCACGAAATAACGAAAAAAAAAAACAGCGAGCAGACTTCCGCGCTGTAAGTACAATCGACTTTTAGGCGTTTTCACATGTATATATGAACATATGTAGTTATTCGGATACTAGTTTAAGCAATGTTCATATTTTGCAGTCTGCATGAGGTTGCTGAATACCGATTAGCATATACGCTAATGCCAAAGCGATCGAGCGATGCTTTTACCGGCAGTGGCATTATCGGTGCGTTAGATGTGCGCAATTTGCCTCCATTCGATGTAATGACAGGCCGCGGTTTCACTTCATGGAGGCTGCATAATGAGCCGAACCTCGCCGATTGATCTAATGTTCGTATACTCTTTAGGCAGTTACATGTAAATGCTATGTAACGGCACACGCTGCATTGTTACGTAACTTGGATAATCATTAGCTAGCTTTATATTACAAAAATAGTTAAAAATTCCAAACTAATATTAAAAATGTGAATGTTGCGCTTTAACGCAAAAACTACTCGACCGATCGTCGTGAAACTTTGTACACATATTTCTGAAGGTATTAGAAGTAACATAGGATACATTTTATAAAAAAAAATTACGACAGATAAAAAATTGATTTGCTAAAATAGTCATCATATTGATTCATTTCTATTGTTCTAATGATATGTGATACTTATTTAATGACTTCAATGGGAGCGAAGCCGCGGGTAAAAGCTAGTAGGTTATATTTATTTGCTAGATTAATTGAGTACACACGTAATTACATTTTTTTTTGTGACAGAATCAAATTCTGTTGGAAAAAAATAGAATAATGTCATGAACCATTATTGTACTTGATCTTTTTCGTTGTAACCGAACGCGAAATCGCTTAGCGATACATCTCCGCCAGTAGGATGGGATAGGATAGGATGGTGGAAAATAGCAGCCAAAGCCAGGATCTCCCACTTCATAATGCTCCGCTACGGAGTTCGTCAAAATATACGTGACTAACTTAAGTTGATTTCACAATAATTTAAAAGATCTAAAGAACTTAATGAGGTACCCAGTGAAGATGCGATTGCAAACATATGATCATGTTTCAATGATAAGTCACATTTATAAATATAATTAAGGAAAAGTCCTTTTCCGAACGCTTTGCATAAGAATTATTCGCATCACGTCCTCTCGTAATAGTCGCAATGCACGGAGAATGACATCAAAAATGAAAATTGTTTTTAATCACGAGCAATTTGCGTGACGGAGTAACTGCAAGCTAACCACTGGTCCATGGTAAGCCAAGCGTGGTAATAATTAAACGGCTCTGCAGTTATACCTAGTAGTCTAGTACAATACAGTAGCGACTAGATTTCAAACTAAATCTACCTACGTAGATACGTAGTTAGACCTAGCGATACATGGCCATTCAGTTTCTGATTACACCTATAAATCTTCGCTTAAGTGAACCCTTGCATGAAGGTACTTATTTTTCGTTCATGTTGACGTAATTTTTTTATCGGATCTAGCTTGTTATATTATTTGTATTTTATTGGGTTTGCCTTCAGGGTTGTAACAACTTTCTACAGCTAATTGTAAGTTTTGTTTTTGACGGCAATCTAACCTGGTGGTTAATAATGATGCAGTCTAAGATGGTAGTGGGTTGACCTGTTAGGGGTAGGCATTTTACGCGAGATCACGCCGGAACGCTAAATCCTTTAATACAACATCTTTATCGGACGCCCACTAGACCAGACCGTGGAAAATTCAGAAATGTTAACGTTCTAAATTGGGAAATGTTAAATTCCTAAATTGCCCCCGCCGGGGATCGAACCTGCTTATAAGACCAAAGCGCCCAACACTGCGTCAGGGATGTCGAAATAACTTCCTTACTACCAACCAAAATATATATTTTTTCATGTGTGGTATACACAGTACCACATAAAAGTAGTATGACGAGCATTGTTATTCTATAGTAATTTTATTAGTTATACAAGCGAGACTAGTAATAAAAGTAGGTTAATCTATCAATGTGAAGGCGGAAAATCCCAATTTAAGAGTCGCCAAGCAAACGAGGCTAGAGTACGGTTGAGTTGGTGGAACGAACGAGTTACAAAAGCATATGTTTTGAACGCTGGTGCACACCTTATCATTTACCACATTACGTGAGCAATGATTATAGTAATCTGCTCATAAGGGAACAATGGCGTTGCACTCGCCTGCCACTACATGGAACAAACGACTTACAGGATGCTTTCACTCCGTACTATCCGTACTCCTTGCTAGTACACTATATATATAGTGTACTAGCAATATGCGAATTACGACTAACTAGGTTTCTGGTAAATATAGGGAGCTATTAGATCAACTATAGGTATTGCGATCTAGGTCATGGATGTTTGCGAAAGAGTTCCAAAAAGTCCGTCATAATCTCCTAGCTTTTCCCTCGGTGGCCTCTATTTATTTATTTAAAAGACAAATATGACAATTATGCATTTAGTGATTTAAAGCGTCTTAAATCCGAGCATTTCAATTTGATCGAATCTGTTTATATCTTTAAATAAAGAAACGATGAAACGAAGAAACTATAACAACCACTACATATCCCACTACATATATATCTGTGTCTTTTGCATCTTAGTTAGGATTGTAGTAGCGATTATTAGTTAGTATTGTATAACTACTGTTTTTGTGTTATTTTCTATTATTCATATTTTTCCTATCTTGTGGTGTACAATAAAAGTGTGTATTCATTCATTCATAATATAACTTGGCATTAAACTTTGCCTTTACAGTGAACAATAAGGACCAATAGCTAACAGTTATAGGGAAAAACCGTAAAGAAGGTACAAGGCGGCCGCTAGTAAGCTTGAAATGAACTACAGATATGTTTTTAAATTATCCTAACATAAATCCTACTTTTTAATGTTTAAAGTAAATTTGATTCAAATTTGTAATGCAACTAAGTTTAAGTAAGCTTCAATATTTCTTTATTCAATTCGTTAAAATAATTTCAACTACGGTCTATTTTTGGAAGATGCCATAGGTTGTTTAATAGCACTAAGTCTCTTGAAACAATATTGAAGTCTTATCTTATCTTAATCAGCCTATAGATGCCCACTGCTCGACATGGCCTTTCCGAGAGCGCGCCAGGACACACGGTCCTCCGCTTTCCTCATCCACCCGCTACCAGCGATCCTTTTCAGGTCGTAGGTCCAGCGGGCTGGATGTCGTCCTACGCTGCGCTTACCGGTAAGCGGTCTCCACTCCAAAACACGTCTGCCCCAACGGCCGTCAGTTCTGCGTCAGATATGATCCGCCCACTGCCAACTTGCTAATCCGTTGGGCTATGTCGTTTACTTTGGTTCTCTCACAGATGTTCTCGTTACGGATTCTATCCCTATTTCATATAGAAAATTTTACGGTGTTTGATAATCAAATAGGAACACCATGTATAACTTCATTGTACAAATTTAATAGAAAATATGACCCTTACACCGTTCCACATAATTAAGGAGTGCGCAAAGGGACAAAGACCCAATCGGCTACACATTATTAACAATGTTTTATACGTCGCAATCGGTTCACAATGCCGGCGCGCGGTACCCTTTCTTCGGCAATTTGGAGACCAGCAGGCAACGGAAGTCGGACCCTCACCCTGGAATTAGGAGTCCTTAGACTCTCCAGGTATCGCTTTGTTGTTTTAGGAACTCCGCCCCGCAAGATTTCGACGCGAAAAGTCAGCGCGTGACACACATTTTATGGGGCTCGTGTTTCACCAACGATCTCTATTTCAATGGGTTACGCAACGGTTAGTTCACACATTTTCAACGGAGTAGTACCTACAGGGTTAGGTATGGCTAAAAAATAGAAGTTTTGACGACCTCTACGGCGCATTATAAAGTTGGAGGTCCTGGGTTCGATTCCCGGCTCGAGTCTGGTCTGGTGGGAGGCTTCGGCCGTTGTTAGTTACCATCCTACTGACGAAGACGTGTAGCCAAGCGATTTAGCGTTTCGGTACGATGTCGCGTAGAAACCAATTAGGAGTATGGGCTTACCATACCCCTAACAGGTTAGCCCGCTACCATCATAAACTGCATCATCACTTACTATCAGGTGAGATTGCCGTCAAGGGCTAAGTTGTTGTGGATAAAAAAAAAGTTAAGGTTTTAGTATGAGATAGCATATTAATCTTAGTTTTTGGAGAACTTTTTTGTTTTAACGTACGTTCTTCAACAGTATTTACTCTCGTGCAATTTAAGGATATCATCATTGTCATGATCAACCCATAGCCGGCTCACTACAGAGCACGGGTCTCCTCTCAATATGAGAAGGGTTTGGCCATAGTCCACCATAGGCCATGTGAGTATTGGCAGACGTTACACACCTTTGAGAACATTATGGAGAACTCACAGGCATGCAGGTTTCCTCTCGATGTTTTCCTTCACCGTTGATGCAAATTTTATTTTAATTGCTTAAAAGCGCACATAACTCAGAAAAGTTAGAGGTGCGTACCCAGGATCGAACCCCCAACTTCTGAACGAAGAAACGAGGAAGCTATGATAGCCTAGTGGTTAGGACGTCCGCTTTCTAGGCTATCATAGCTTCCTCGTTTCTTCGTTTCTTTATTTAAATATATAAACAGATTCGATCAAATTGAAATGTCGGATTCAAGACGCTTCGGATCACGAAATGCATCATATTTGTTTTTAAATAAATAAAAAGAAATAACTTTTTATCATGGGCCACCGAGAGCCACCGAGGGAAAAGCTAGGAGATTATGGCGGACTTTTTGTCAACTCTTTAGCAAACATCCATGACCTAGATTGCAATACCTATAGTTGATGTTATAGCTCCCTATATTTACCAGAAACCTCTAGTTAGTTATTAGTTGTAATTCGCAACGTCGTCGTACTCTTCTAAAAGGTAGGTACTTTGTTGTATCCAACTTTGTGTTCCAAAGGCACTTATGCGGAAGATTCGATGAATTTGAAAGTCAGTCGCTTCAAGGTATACTTTGAATTACTTAGTTGCGAAATCTGTTCATAACTTATGTTGCGCCAACTTCCGTTGAAATTTCGGAGAGCCGCCGTCAGGAAGTTTCGATGAATTTAGCAGACAGTCGCCCCACTTAAAGATATGCTTAAAATTACTTAATAACAGATTCTAACGGAGCCAGACGCCATCAACACTTAGATGGAATTATCTCGTTGCGTCCCAAGCTTTGACCTTGCCAGGCTATAAACTTGCAACCATTGATTACCGAATTACCAACTCATCGTCTATACTTAAAGCTCGTACCCCGCTCGATTTAAATAATAAATATCTTATCTAAATAACACCCATGCATTGTTTCATTCCATACAAACCCGATGCTAATGACCTACATTAGCTTGAATCGTTAATAAAATTAGGATGGCCACGTAATTTGACTTAATTTTGCTACAATCACCGCTGAGTCAGATTCACGAATTATAAATAGGTATAGGTACAAAGAATCGTACGCAGATCGGCGAGTTAAGATATTTGTCAGGTGAATTTGATTTCCTAAGCAAGTACGTCTTCTACTTCTGTTCTTTTGCCAGTTTTCGTACTTGACTGGCAGAAATCGTATTTTGTACGAACGGATGCTGATGCGCCTCCCCGCTGTCACTTTAGAGAACCGAACTTCATTCAGAAGCTTATCATGGTGACCTGGGCTGAGAATGAGGCTGAGGCTCCAAGATGCGCTGAGCCTTGTTCTCCCACTCGATAGCATCGCAGCATTACGTGTAGTTTCCTCTGCTTCCGTACATGCTGTTCTTAGATTCAGTTGAAGTTGTTTTGTTTGAGGTTTAGGCTTTGTTTGACCTCATTCGTATATTTACACTCATTTGTGTTTGTACAAAACTCTGAGTGTGCTTTTGTTCATTTGTCGTGTTTTATATAAGCTTATGGGTATGGGGTTGATGGACATTTCAACCACATCAGGGATGTGGCCATTTTGTGACAATTTTGCATTGTATTCAGAATGTGGTACTAATTTCATACGTAACTTAAACAAAAGCTATGGGAGATAAGCCTACAAAAAAAATGTTTAGTTGCGTATTGTTTTTGTCATCACCATCTCACATTGTCACTTAAAACTATTTCAAAGTTGTTACGCTTACTTGTATAGTAAAAGCTACAATAATTTAAGTAATACTTTATACCAACTATAATAGGACTTTTCTATAGCTTATGTGTTTTATTTATCCTTTGAATTAATTGGACACAACTCAAATCCTCATCCAGTAGATTATTATAAAATTGTATCAATAAAACTAATTGCTAATTTTATATAGCCAAACTAATGTAAACTAGATATTTCTAGTTTACTAGGGTGGGTTGGTAGCTAGATACGAACGTAATGAACGTAAATAGATATTTCTTATCAAACTCTCTCAGGTGTGTACTTCACTGGATTAAATTTTTTGTGTTTTGATTCAGCTCACATAGCTTAGGTATATGGAAAAATTTTCTAACTGCATCACGGGTAGAGCGCAACTATATACAATTATTTATGTAATTGTAAGTCAAACGTGTAATTTCGCAATACAAAAGGCTAATTTCATTTGAAAAAGCCGTAGCTACGTAGCATAATGATACCAGTGTGCAAAAAGCGGGAGACTAGTAATTAATCCGCCATATTAGTTAATTGTGGCCAACCTCCGCTGCCTGCGTTACGCTTGACTTGCATTGCGGATATAATTGTTCTACACTTGCTAGTACGCTGTATTTTTCAGCCATTATCTACGAATGTTGTATTTATATACCCACGCTGATTGCTGAGTAGGTATACCTAAGTACCTAAGCAAAGCATATTAGTCTTCCATAGCTTTGATAGATTTGTACCTAGTTTATTGCAATGAGCAATTAATCTATGGAGAAAAAGAGTCAATAAATCCTTACTGTAATTACTAATATTGTAAACGTACGAAAGTTTGTATGTACGGGTGAATTGCTTGTTAGTCTTTACGTGTACCTACTGAGCAAATTTGACTGAAACTTTTGAATAAGTTGACCCTTGATTAACACATGGGCAAATTTATAACCGAGTTTTGCGAAAAAAAAACGCGGAAAACATAGTTCTTTTTATAATTGTGTAAATATTTATATTCCGAAAGTAGCCTATGCGGTAAAATTTAATGACTTGCACTCCATAAACTAGCTATCCGCTATCCACGTGGGGCAAAGTGGTTCGATGTGCTAAATTTTTCAGATGATTTTCGGAACTTTTCCTTATAACTCTAAATGACAAGTTAAAAAACATCCGAAAACAATATTCCTAGAGACAGGTATAATTAGGTTATATGTCAAATGGGTATTGCATAACCTTGAAACTTTATAACTTCGCCCATTGCATAATAGAACTACCCGCTTGATAATATTTTGATTTTCAATTATCAGATATTTTTGTTTCTAGTCTAACTGTCCTTTCGGAATTAATTTAATACTGAAAGTACAGTTTCTAGATCTAGATTGTCCTTTCTTTATATTTTATCCTGAGCTAGATTGCCTGGTAGAGATCGCTCTTTAGCGATAAGGCCACCTATTGTACCTATTTTATAATCTGTGTGTGTGTGTGTTTCTTGATTGTCTTGTATTTCTTCTTTTGTATGTTGTGAAATAAAGTGTATTTTCATTTTATTTCATTTTCTTGTATTTCTACAGACGGAACATCAAAAACATAGTTATATACCCATACTAATATGTAATCAAAATACTTTAAAATATCAAGAATTCGTGCATAAGCGCAAGCTACCTACCTTCTTGAAAATTATTTGAATAATTTTTAATTGTATTAGTATATATTTTTTATCATGTTTCATTGGTAACTAAATAGATTTCTTAATTAGATGTTAAGAATTAGATATCGATGCCTAATATATTTATAGAAAGGTATACATATATAAATATGAAGGTATACATATAGGTATATATATATTTAACAAATTTTGATGAAACTTCGTCAGGGTGTCTGATGTTCCCTCGAAGAGTCCCTGGCAGGAATTAATGCATAATTAAAGTACCTACTTCTTAAAAATTATTTGTTTCCTTTTTAATTGTATAAGGTAATCATGTTTTTTTAAATTGTCAAATGTTTCATTAGTAACTAAAAAGATGAATGAGATGTGAAGATAAGATAATTAAGTCCACTATAGGCTTTGATGAAACTTTTTATTAGATTTTAATAAAACTTCAGCAGGGTGTTTTGGGGTACCCGCGAAAAGGTCTCTTACCAAAAAAAATGTTTTTTCGTGCCATTGAAACGCACGCCGGGTACAGCTGGCGAGATATAGAGTTCAGTTTTGATGTCTAATACATGTAGGTACCTTTTGTATGTTACCTACCTACCCTCTTGTACCCAGGTAACTGCCTAAAATAATAGGTAGGTATACCTAAACGTTGAAATTATGCAAAACCGCTCAATTAATATAAGTGATGTAAAAAAAAGGAAAATATTCGGAGGCTTTGCAATGGAAGCGCGCGTTTACCATTGGTCGGCTGACCCCCGCCTACCGCCCGAGGCTTGCACGCAACGCCTTGCATTTACATGTGAAATCTTAAATAACCTTACCTACATGCTATTAACGGCTGACCATCGCACCATTACTATGAACATTTTCTTTTAATCAAATTTTAAATAAGCATTTAATTGATAGCTATATGTGGCCTAGATGCTAGGTACACGGGTGAAACCGAGGACACATATTCTCGGTTCATGTAGAGTTCATTGGTGTAAGTACCACAAAGTTCTTTTTATATGTAATGTCATATTTTGACAAAAAAAAAATAGAAATCAGTTCTAAATGCAAGATACCTCTCATTATTTTTTATACACTACAAGTGGTACGATGGTAAATCCTCGCTCCTAATTAGTTTCTACGCGACATCGTGTCGGAACGCTAAATCGCTTGCTCACGGTCACACGTCTTTGTCGGTAGGGTTTTAACTACCCACGGCCGAAGCCTCCCACCAGACCAAACTTAAGTTTTTAGACTCGAGCCGGGAATCGAACCCAGGACCTCCAATTTTATAATGCAACAGCGCACGCACTGCGCCACGGAGGTCGTTAAAGTTTTTCAAAGCTTGGGTCGCCTCTAGAGTTTGCCAGCTTCAGAAAAGGCCGCGGACGTTCGCGAAGATTCAGAATAAACGAGTTCAAATCATTTTGACCCTGAGAGAGTGCTAAAGAAAACGAGTTATTTAAAGCAACATTAATTATTATCGTAGGCTAACAAATCACCTATACTAAAGAATACCCACTAGTCACATACATATTTATGTAAACATAGTTCACATAAATATGTATATTTCGCCTGTTTTTCGTTAACCAATTTCTCCCGGCATGGATCTGTTTAAGGCTAATTACGAAGTTAACCCATACTTGCTAATAAATAAAAAAAATGCTAATTTGTAAGTATTAAAAATAATACAGAATACAGGGTACCTAGGAGGTCTCAAAATATTTATCCATGCTGATAAAGATATAAAAATATTGGTACCAAGGTATTATAGTATCTATCACTATTATAGAAACAAACTTTTCAGTCTTTTACTTATTTTTCAATCTATCATGTACTTAGCTTTAGCTATCTTTTGGAATTATTGTTTATCTGTAGATATATAAACTTTATTTTTAAACAGGGATGTGGGTTTATTCGGACACAAAACACTTCTCTTCTCTAGATGTAGATGCTTGCAATTCAAATAATAACAAGCATCTATCTGAGATATATATCGGTTGACAGCAAATTATTGCTTCTAAGTTTGATTGGTGATATGCCGAAGACACCAGTGTTAAGGTACGGCAAAGTAAAAATAAATAGATGACCATTAAGCGACCAATCTTTGTGGGCATCAATAAATAATCCGCCATATGGCGTTACTATATATTAGTTAATGGTGATAACTATATTCGTAATCTTAAATTAAAGCTTACCAAAGGTTTCCAAACGCGCCTTGGTCTGAGAATCCCACAACAAATTTAGCTGGGTAATTTTGTTTTGTTATCACTATCTCATACGTCACTTTGAATTATTTATATTAATTTTAAAGTTATTGAGAGACATCCCAGAAATTTCGTTTGGTACTCTAATTTTATGTACTCTAGTAGCGTGCAATACAAGTTTATTTATACTCCTAATGTTAAGATTGTTACAAATTGTCATTTTTTTATTATCGCCAACAGTCCTGACCGTGCTCTTTAGATTTCCACCTGTTTTGGTCTCCTCAGCATTATTTAGGCAGTGTCAGGTTAACATCAAGAGGGCACTGCCAAAACTAATTATAGTGAGTTCTATATAAAATGCAATGAAACGTTTGCCTTAACCTATTTAATAAATGTGCTCTGAAAACAAGAAAATCATTACGATTAGTATCTACTTACCTACCAACTGCGCAAATACATAATTTGTTCTATTCTATATTTATATTCCGCACAAACATACAAAAAAATACAAGTTATTTCAGTACCATAAATTACATATTAAAAATGTTAAACAGAAATTAAAAGAATATTTTTTGGCTGAGTTGGACGGTTGACTCATTTGTGTCGACCGTCTAACTCAGTTAGGAAACGTTCTTTTCATGCCTAATATGCTTACTCAGTTCCTCTAGTTTTAAGCTGTTAAGTTACAGATTAGCACCGAGGAAAAACCTCTTTTTGCCGTTATTGTATAATTAATTATATTCCTTTTATATTAATAATAAATAAATAATAATAAATACCTACTATAAATGACCGTTACTTTTTTAAACTAAGTATATTTTTAGTTCTACAAATTGTTTTTATCTATAATATGGGATAATGTAATAATATAAAATTATACAGTTTCGGTGGTTTT
This sequence comes from Lasiommata megera, assembly GCA_928268935.1. Taxonomy (NCBI): domain Eukaryota; kingdom Metazoa; phylum Arthropoda; class Insecta; order Lepidoptera; family Nymphalidae; genus Lasiommata; species Lasiommata megera. The sequence continues at coordinate 12,049,404 of OV743312.1, forward strand.
GTTTCTTCTTTCAATGCCGTTATTAACTGGTAATCTTTAATTAATAATACTACTACTACCTACTATTAGATAGGTATCCAAGAGAATCGACTCATCAAAAAACATACTGCATATCATAAATAAAGACTCCTTAAATGAACAATGAATTTTCGTATTGTTTGAGTTATCATTTCATATAAGTAATATTGTATGTGGACGGGTATCGCTCCCTTAGTGAGGTGCAACACAACGATTACTACGATTGTGCCACAGAACACAAATAATCGGTAGAAATAAATGTTTAGTATGTAAATAGACGGAATCTCTCCACGATGGTGATTTGGGGCACGATGAGGAACCCGTACGTGAACCTTGTGAAGAAGCTCCCGAGTTAAGGGTTTAAAGGATATCGTCCAAAAAACTAGAATACATTTGGGTCAAACTGGGTGCCAACCAGTTCATTATAATGTTCAATTCACTTCACCGATAAGGGCAATGCCCAAATCAATATGGTAGTAATATATGAGCTAAGTATAGGCGACAAAGTTATGAAAACATCATGATCATATTGTAATTTTTGTAATGGTCACCCATTGATTTCGGCATTGACCTTTCCATGGTATAAATTATGTATATACCAACGAGATCATTATAGAACCTTTTGGTACCCAGTTTATCCAAATTGATTCTAGGTTGTTCCAATTAATGGTCCTTACCAACAGCCTTCGCCTTTGTATGAACGAATTTAATTAAAAATTTATGTTTTACCATTATAATATTTATTTACATAGTAATAAATATGAAAAACAATATTATTTTATATTTTTTACAAAAAAACAAGTGATTATCTTTTTTACGTCTTTTGGACATCACTATAACTTCGAATCGTCGAGCTGTCAAAAAATATTAATAAAATAGACAAAGCGTAAAAACTACAAATTTTTTGCTTTGAAACGAATAAAATGCTTCTTTGTTGATTTTTAAGCGAGCTGAAATATATCCCATTTGTACTCGAGATATAGTAGGTATGTGCGATCGTATATAGTTTGAGCTACATAGGTCGTACATAGAATATAGGTACTACTTTTCATATCGATTGAGGTAAAATTGTGTTACTTGTCTAAGGTTACCTACCTTTCCCAATGACAAAGAATTTGACATTGACAATTTAAAATTTTATGAGACTTTTTGCCTTTGTAAACAGGGGAATAGTTTAAGAATTGCAATTTCCATTGCAAATTACGAGTGTAATATTAATTTTTAACATCAAGAATACAATTTTCAATAGGGTTTTCTTAAAAAATAACAATATAATTACATTAATCTACAATATTTTCTTGTGCTTATAATCGAACATTTGGGTATTAGTATCAAATTTAATTGCGAATTAAGAATATAATCTAAGCTTACATAGTTTAATTTTTTGCTGTAAGCCGTAGAAGTTTTAATTATTTGTGGACCATTATTAAAATCACAAAAGGTTAGATCTTATTGGTTACAAATTAAATTTTTTGTCTGTCATCATTTATTTTTCCCGTCTTTCGTGTACGTTTCAGATGCAATTAACGGCGGATCCTCGACGAGCTGATCGTGAGCGCCGCTTTAAACCTCCGCCGCCGAATTCAGCACCTGCTGAAGATCTCACTACTGATTATATGAACATTTTGGGTAAAAATATAGTCTGAAGTCTATATTAAACTTGACCTACATAATATTAAAGCCACCTTGACTTGATCACAGATATATTAGTCTCACAACAATCAAGTCTAGTGGATCTATCTAAAAGAGCCATAATGATCACATAAAACAAGCTGTGATAGCCTAGTGGTTAGGACGTCCACCTCTTAATTAGAGGTTGGGGTTCGAACCAGGGCACGCACCTCTAACTTTTCAGAGTTATGTGCGTTGTTAAGCCATTAAAATATAACTTGCTTTAACAGTGAAGGAAAACATTGTGAGGAAAGTTTGGGAGGAGACCCATCTTCTGTAGTGAGCCGGCAATGGGTTGATCATGATGATGATGCTAATGTGCTGAAATCCTAATACCAAGTCAAGCCTAGTATTTGTGTGTTTTTTAAAAATATGAAATAAATTTGCACTTGATGACTATGTCATGTTAGCCTATGAAATGCCTATTCACTATATGGTACAAAAGTTATATGTGAAAGGAAATAACTAAAATAACATCTTTGTATTGTGTTTTAGGTATGGTATTTTCAATGTGTGGATTGATGATGCGTCTAAAATGGTGTGCCTGGATTGCTGTCTTCTGCTCCAGCATTAGCTTTGCCAATTCTAGAGTATGTGATGATACCAAACAGGTAAATATATAGCTCACTATGCTTTAGCCTATTAAAGTCCTCCTATCTCATATGAGTGAGTTTTAGAACATAATATATCCAACATGCTGCTCCAATTGGGATTTGTTAGTGGACTTAAATGTCATGTTAGAAATAAATATGTGGAGTAACTATGTAACATGCTCTCTGAGGTACAGGGGTGGACAACCCTAATTTCCAGTCTACTAAAAATTTCTTGACAGATAACTCTAACCTAACAATGTACGACAGACCCTGGGAATTAACCCAGTCCCTATGATCCTCAGCCAATGTTAAACACGAGACTAATGAAGCAAATTTTTAGTCTGTACATTAAAAATATTTGCAAAAAAAAGTACTGGAAGATGTTAGGAATAAGTAATGGAATGTAAAAAATATTTTTCATCAGTCTGTTTCAATAAATTTTTGTCCATTTTATTATACAAAAAAACTGTAGGGTTTATGTGAGACAGGCGAAGAAGTTTTTATTGGTTTCACACCATAACTCTGATATTTTTTTTTAAACTTATAGGTAGGGTTTCATTATTATGATTTTGCCCAAATTTCATTCAGATCAATTTAAATTAATAATAATATATACAATTGAAAATAATTAATATGTTAGGCATGAAAATATGATTACCATATTCCAAAGTCAACACTAAATATCTGGTTTAATAAAGTTTTTTTTTCTTTTCAGATTATCAGCTCATTTATGCTTTCGATATCTGCTGTGGTAATGTCGTATTTACAAAATCCTACACCTATGTCACTACCTTGGGCGTCGCTAACTCCATAACAGTACTAGTTCAAAAATTTATTTACAGAAAAGATATATTTAATATTTCCATCAAATATTATTTTAATAAAATTTGTTCCTGCAATATTATGTTTTATTCTTTCAAATTAAACACACAATACACTGTGTTAAAGCAAGGGAATTATCATTAACTAAAATATTCTAGTTCTTAGTAAAAATAGTAACAGTGACAGCACTGTAGCAAAATTTATAAAAGTTAAATGTCGTCAAGTGAAAAATCTGTTCCAAATGGTTAAAGCCACTGCAGCACACCAAACAGCAATAAACAATTTTAACACATGCCTTGCTTCCTAATAATATAATATTTAACGTTTCATATCCAACAGTTAACGTTTTTCATTTATAGTTTTATAATATGATGATTAAGTTAATGAGCACAATGTGCTCATGGATCATGTCATGATCCACAAAACAGAGGTGTGAAGAAATTAAAAGGATATATGGAGTTTCTTCTGTCTCATACATCATGCTGGGTTTTTTCATTTTAGCCGCCAATTTAAAGTTCGCCAAATAAAGTATGGTCAGTGTTGCCACTTTCTATATATTATAAAAACTGATTTCTATCAGTATTTCAGTGTTTTTACTTTTGCATTTTCAGCATTCAGTATTTACTTGTTTTCTAGTCACATTTGGGAAACATTTTCCGCTATAATCTAAATGAAGTATTATACTGCTGTTTCATGTGCGGCCACATGGTGGTTTTGTATATTCGTAATCTGAACATGTAACACACGTTTTTTTTTTAACCTCCAATTTCAAATTCAGTTTTCGATCTATCGGACCAATATCCTTCCTTCAAAAGATCCATAGTAACTTATAAACTTATAGTTTTTGTGCATGTGCTGCTTGCCACAAAGTCATTAGAATATAGGCTATAGCCGCTTGCAAATAGTCGTGCGCCTAGTAGTCTAGTATATCGCCATTGGGAGCGCTCAATTTACTTCGCTATAGGACTACGATTTAATTCGTAATTGTTTGTTTTTAATTTTCAGTAGACTAATTATTAAAAGAAGATTTTTTTAAAGAAAGAAGCAAATTCGGTTTATTTGATTTAAACGTAAAATTTAATGAATACCTACTCTGATATTAATATTTGATAGCGTATCTTCGTACATGTATTATTTGATTGTAGTTTATATATTTTTGGAGATACCTGTTGTGTATTTTAATTTCAAAGTAAGTAAGTAATTAAAAGAATATTTTTTGGCCGAGTTGGACGGTTGACTCATTAGTGTCGATCGTCTAACTCAGTTAGGAAATGTTCTTTTCATACCTAATATGCTTACTCAGTTCCTCTAGTTTTAAGCTGTTAAGTTACTGATTAGCACCGAGGACAAACCTCTTTGGTTTTTTCGGTGCCTTTATTGTATAACTAATTATATTCCTTGTATATTAATAATAAATAAATAAATAATAAGTATTTTATAAAGTAATCCTGTAATCAAAAATTTGCTGACATTTAATGTTTCATATTCGGAGGTATATGCGTTTTTAAGTAATTAAAATACAACTTGCTTCAACGGTGAAGGAAAACATCGTGAGGAAATTTGCACGCTACAGAGATCTATATAATGTTCTCAAAGGTGGTAAAACCCTTCTCACATTGAGAGGAGACCCGCGCTCTGTAGTGAACCGGCAATGGGTTGATCATGATAATGATGATTCACTTCACTGTAATTATAATAATTAAATGAAATTAATATTTGCACCCTGTCGTGTGTCTGTATGTGTAGAAACGTATGAATCGTGTAATGCAACATGTCTTTATTCTTACAAATAAATAATTATTCTTATCTTTAGTTCTTCAATACAAGTTAATAATTATTCCATTTATACCACCTAAAATTATTAGTGAAAAATCTTTATATAAAATAATTAGTTTTTTCATAATAATATATGAACCATTTACTATCACTTTCATATTGATATTGTGAGTCAACAAATTAGCTATACAACTTTAATCATACACTATAAACTTTATATAAAACACTACTTTTACTTTAATAAGAAACTCTGGTGAGCTCAGTAGGAGATTTGACATAAAGATACGATCTGTCTACCTAGGTCGTTCGCGAAATACCCAGGAGTCCAAGGCTCAGTGTTACCAACCCTACTGTTTTAACAGTAGATTTGCTGTTTTCACATTGATGTCCATGTTTTCTGTTTCATTTTTATTTTCTACTGTTTTTAAACTACCGCTCAGCGCCACCTAATACACTACTATGCAAATTTATTTTTGATATCCATTACGTAATAAAACGCTAAACACTAGATGGCTAGAGAATGGCGAATGTCAATGGCGAATATAAGAAATGTCGATTTTTCTTTCAACCAAAACAAAACTCCCGATATTATCGAGTTTTGGAAACACGTCAAAGAATTAAGAAATGGAGACGAATCTCAAACATTCCCCTTATTGTGGGAATTGGTAAAAAAGCTTTTGTGCCTACCACATAGCAGCGCCGCCGTGGAAAGGTTATTTTCTGCTATAAATATCATGAAAACCAAATTACGCAACAGACTATCAACTATAGCTATCAAAGGAATATTACACACTAAATCAGAAATAACCTAGTGCTATTCTTTTGAAGCCACAGAAAGGCACATGCAGAAATTCAACAAAAATATGTATGTTATTAAAAATAATAATGAGTGTGAAAATATTGAAGATGAGGCCATTGAAAATGAAACGGAAAAATAATTTTACTTTTTTGTTGTTGATTTTTGTTTTTTGTTGTTGTGATTGTAAATATGTCAATGTATGAGAGTTATAGTAACTAAGAAAATTGTTTATTATTTAAAGCAAAATTATGAAATCTGCTTTTTTTTCTTTATCTACTGTTTTCTACTGTTTTTTTTTAGGTGAGTTGCTGTTTTTTAGTTTTTTGAGGTTGGCAACACTGCCAAGGCTACTTACTAGTTACTAATAATTTCATTATCATTCGTCTGTGGTGCCGACTGCCGCTGTCCGCTGATATTAGACAGCGTGTTATTTGTGTATTTATACTTATTTTAATAAGTTATAGTTTAAATAATTAAATAAGTGTTAAGTTACCTAAATAAAAATATACAGAGCAGTGCCACAATCTCCAGATTTTCGATAAAAAGTTTGCCAGGTATGAATAAGAGGTTATTTTCGTAGACATTTTTTAATTTCCATTAATAAATACATTTTCCACGTGGATTTTCAAAGAAACAAATCAATACTAGTATAAATACTAGTATAAACTGAATCATACCTATATAGATATGAAGTCAATCTTTGATATAAAAGTCAATCTTTAATATATATGTAACATATTTAAAGGGAATTAGACGTTAGTTTTCTATAAGTATGTTTAAATAAGAACCAAGTTCTTAATTTATAAATGAAGTTATAAAGATAGAAACTTGTAATTAAAATGCTTATTATTAATATTATCTGGCTGCTTGCTTATCTATCATAACATTGCAATATTTCATTTTTTTATACATTACAAATTTACTAAGGTTTGTTAATATGTGTATTTAATGTGTGTCCTTATAAATTAATTGTGCCCCCATGGTTATCACATGATGACTATTAGTTTTATATTTGAATTAAAGCTTTATAACATTACTCAATAAATAAGCTAGATAAATAAGAGTTCTAATTGGACTAGTACTTTCTTACTTTAGTTTTATGTGAGTATGTTTGGATAGACTTAATAATACTTTTTAAAATTGCATAGATCTGTTAATGATCTATGCAATTTTAAAAATAATCTATGACAAGTTATGTAACTTTTTTAAAATTTTAAACTTTAATAAATATTTTTCAATAAAATAGATAAACCCCTGTAGTTTTAAATTGTCCTGAACGTAATCCATTTGATTGGATCAAAATAATATTGAATGTAAATATTTTTAGCATGTTTGTACTTAATACATGTATAAACCAAAAACTAAATTCTTTTCCTAGAAAAAACTTGAGATAAAGAATTGCTTTCTATATTGTATATGATACACTCCCAGTTGATGCTGGTATTGTTAATCCCAAACATTGCATAATATTACACTTTGCTCGGGCAATAATAATATAATAAATCTTATGCAATAATTGAAAGTTTTTTTCTTATAGTTTGCAGTGTTTATTTATATATTGAGAAATTTTCAAAATCATATTAGCCATATTCACTAATATGATGTAATAATTAAAATTGACAACCCACAACAAGTCATTGATAATTAAGCATAAACAAACAATATTAAGAAGAGTTATTAAATCAACCAGGGATCTTAAGAGCTCCCATAGTTTTTGTCAAGGAATATATTTTGACATTCAAAGTTACAATACAGCCCAGCATCCAGCATCTTGCATAGTATGCCCTGCTGTGGTGAAATGCTGGGTTACTTTTGGTTATAAAAATAATAGTAGTAGTAGTATACACATATACACAGTATATAGGTACATAAAGAAACAAATATACATAATATAAGACAAAATTGCTAAAATAATATGCTGTTTACTACATAGTATTAGATATTAAATATTATAACAGCATAGCGTAGGATGACCTCCTGCCCACTGGATCGACAACCTGAAAAGGATAGCTGGTGGTGGGTGAAAGAGACAGGTGGAGGAACGTGTGTGGTGGATTGATTGATTGATAAAATATTATGCAGTATTACTTTCCTTTAAACTTCCATCAGTTTATTTTTAATTAAGTTGAGCGAGCTATTACAACCCTTGCACCTGACACATGCAATAGCAGTACTATTCCCAGTATTACTACCATATTAAATTTCTTGCTTATAAAATTAACAACTCTTATTAAATTAAAAAATCTGTATTAATATTGTCATTTAGCTTTGAACACTATTATCAGTTTTATTTTTAAAAAAACCCTGTGCTTTCTATAACCTGTTTACTTTGATTATTAATATAAAAAAAAAGTTGTTCAATACAAATAGTGACAGAAAGAGTTTTCACTTTTTGATGATTTTTTATAACAACAACACTGAAAAGTAAATTCCCTTTCAAATTTGAACTCAAACCTCACCTATTTGATAATAAAATACCTTAGTTAAAAAAGATGTTTTAAAACACAACTTGTGTTGTGTAGTTTAAAGTAGAAATTGGTGAGACATGCTTAATACATGACATAGATAAACTAACAATATGAATATGAGAATTCTTATTTTATGTGGATTCCCGTAGAAACCAGTCGACACATCTATTATGAATTCTATATTAAATAAATTATATGGGTTAGCACAACCCATGCCCAATAGCATATTAGGTTTATATATTTTTTTTTTTTTTTCAGAATGCCTCCTAAAAAAGTAGAGGAACCAGAGAAGAAACCACTCATTGGTAGAGTTGGTACAAATTTAAAAGTGGGTATTGTTGGAGTACCAAACGTTGGAAAGTCAACATTCTTCAATGTACTTACTAAAAGTCAAGCATCTGCTGAGAATTTCCCATTTTGCACAATAGACCCTAATGAAAATAAGTATATTTTTCTTATTTAAATTACTATAGCTTAAGATCACTACACTGGTTATTCTTCTTGGGTCAAACTCATACTATTACTTTAATGATGATTTAATGATGATGATGATTATTATTTTAATTAAATATTATTCACTATACAAGGCTATATATCTCGAAATAATAACACACTTTTCACTTAATAGGCTTGCTCACATTTAGGTGGGATGTACAGAACAGACTATATATTTCTTCTATTGATGTTTTGCTTTGCTCGGGCTTTGGTCTAGTGTGTAATAGGAGATTTTTGCACTGACCATAAACTATTTAAGTTCTGGCTGTTAATATTATTAATAGTATGCGCTTTACAAGTGTTTGATATTATTACAAAAATGTTTATCATAATCTATATATATAATAAAAGCATTTGCTTTTATTAAAAACAAATAAGTCACAAGCTGTTCCTGCCATACAGATATAGATATATATGACATACATTTAACATCTATATCACAAAGTGAAAGAATGTAAAATTGAAAAATATTATATTTCAAATGACCATTCTTAACATTGGATTCCATTAGTGGCTCGAGTCTGGTCTCGTGAGAGGCTTCGGCCGTGGCTAATTACCACCCTACTGGCAAAGACGTGTCGCTAATTGTCCCGGCACGATGTCACGTAGAAACCAATTTTGATGTATGGATTCACCAAACCCTTAACAGGTTAACCCACTACCACCTTAGACTGTATCATCACTTACACTAGCTGAGATTGCCGTCAAAGGCTAACCTGAGTGGATAAAAAAAATGGGAGGTATCATGCATTAAGAACTTATTTCTAATTTTTTTATAAACAAGTTGATTGTCAAATGTCATTCATGACATTACACAGATTTTCATTATTTATATTTAAAAATGAGGAAGTTTGAAGATTTTGAAAATAATATTAATGTAACTGACAGATTTGATGTGAACAATATAAAAGTAAACAAAAATGTTATATTCAACGGTCACAAGAAAAATACCAGTAAAAACATAAATGAAATCAATAGCCACCTTTTGGCAGCACCAGTTCTTGGCCTGCATAATACTGATATCCCGCTTCCTGATGATGTAATTTTTCATAATTGCTGGACTGATATGGATGCTCAAGAGGCTTACTTAAAACTGAAACCAAAAACATTTTTGATTCTCGGAAAACAAGGCACTGGTTGTTATAGTTTAGGAGAATCTTTGTCTAAAAAAATTAATTGTGTTCACCTTTGCCCGGTAAATGTTTTGTTAGATGAAATTGATCAAAAAAGTTCTACTGGCAAATGTTTAGACTTTAATATGAGACATAATAAAGTTTGCAAATTCATTACAGTACTTAAAATCATAAAGAGCAAATTAAAGTCGCCTGCAGTACAACATAGGGGTTTTGTTATATCGGGATTGCCATTAGTTACTGCAAGTAGAGATATGAAATATATAATAAAGCCTTTGAATGGAGAAGATTCATTATTGATTGTTGAAGATATATTATTTGATCTGATATGTAATTTAAAGAAAAAAAAACCAAAAAAGAAAATAACTTCACCACCTTCATCCGTGAGTTCCGACAATTTTGATGAAGGTAGGATAGAGGAAGAAGAAGAACTAGCACCAGAATTAGAACAAGAAAATGAAGATCAAATAGTTGCCCTTCCAAAATTTTTGTTACAATCATGTAGTGACATTATATTTCCTTCAAAAGTATACTGCAGCACAAAAAAGTTTGTGTTGTTGCAACAACTTAATGAGTTATTTGATTTAGAACCTGATATTATAATATATAATACTTGCCCAAATGCAGATGTGGTAACAAAAAGAAACTGCAAGTTCATTAATTATTTAAATGGCACAAATACTGTAAATCAATTTCTTAACACAGATGAAAATGAAATTAGATGGCCAACGTCTTATATCATGACTGAATATAAGAAACCATTTGATACCCACGTTTTTAATCCTAAATACAATTGTAAACCGCCGATCAATTTCAAGAAAAATTCTACTGATCAAATATGCAATTTCAAATTTACAGTCACCCCTTATATTAAAGAAAAACTAAAAGAATTTGACCCACATTGCGTTATTAAGTTAGATGGAAGAACTTCTAATCATCAGATGCTAAACAATTTACTAGAAATATTGCAACATATAAATATTAAACCAGTACTTATTCCAGAACCTCTTTACCTTGATGAACCTATGGATAATATGGAAGAGTTTTGGACAAAAGTTGGCGAATTAAATGTTATCCGAAGTGGGAATATGAATTTTAGTAAATATGCCTCACCATGGTATAATAGATGTCCAGTTCAACTAAAAAATAGACAATCTGTTCAAGGATATATTAAATTTGCTGTAACTTTCTTTAAGCACATCTATCTATTGTCTTCTCTTGATGCTATGGTGTCATTTTGTAGAAATCCTCGTCCTTTTCTAAAGCTAGAGTATTTAGAACCAACTTGTCGTGTAATAATATTGGGTACAAGATGTTCTGGGAAGACTATGATAAGTAAATGCTTATCCTGGTTATTCAATGCCCCTATAATTTGTTACGAAACATTATTACAAAATGAAAAGCTCAAGAAGTACAACAACTATGCTAAAAATATATTATCTGAAATAATTGCAAATATAGAAGATGCTCGGTTAACTCAATGGCAAAGTCTGGAACAAGAGAGATTGTCTAATTTAAATACATGGTTCAATACTGTTACTAGCACTTTGTCTACTTATGTTGCTTTTCTTCTAAAAAACCAAGACGATGAATTCGTAAAGGATACTGTATTTTTGAACAAGTTAAACTCTCTAAAGAATCAGCTTACTTTTCTACCGGTAGACAATATACAGGAATGTCAGGATGCATTGATAGATAAAAACTTATTAAAATATGCCCCTGCTTATTTGACGATTGAAGCAAGCAAACCTGCTACGCCAATTCTTGGCGATGAAGATGTAACTGAAGCAATAGCTATGTATATATTAAACAATGATTTACAAAAAGAAATAGAACCAACACCTGAAGAGTTAATGTGTGAGATAATTAACCGCATACAGGCTGATTCTCAGTCTAATGAAAGTCTTAAAGAAGAAGTATTCGGAAAATTTGTAATTGATGGACTTCCATCGGATTCTGATTATTGGGATTATTTAATTGAGTCTAAATTATTACCAGATTACACCATTGCGTTAATTGAAAATAGAGATATTGACGCTGAATTAATTCAACGTTATGTCGAGATAGAAAAAAGTGTCAAAAAATATCAAGAAAGGTACTTGTCGGCAAATGATGTCTTAGTACAAACCAAATTACTTCAAGAAAACCCATCACATACTACTACGCTCATTGATGTACAAATAATAATTGATGAGATAATGAGATATACACTTGACGCAATATCTGCGCACGAAGGAATAAGCAACTCTGAGTTTGATTTACTGGCGTTCAACGAAAATATCGAGAAATTTCGTGGAAATTGGGATATTCTTAAATTGAGGTTGGAAGAAAATTCGAAGTATGTCGTAGAAATAGAACTTGAAAGCAAAAGTGATATTCAAATATTAGAAGAGGTCTTATTAAAAGTACGCAAGGCCTATTGCCAGCCTTGCTTAATTAACGAGGAAGATCTCGAAAGTCATGAAGATGATTATGAGCCACCTGAGAATGATTTAACGTATAATGACTCAAGGTATTTAGGTGAACTAAATGTATATTGTCCGATATCATTTTATGATTACGGTGTTCTAAGGGAAGGTAAAACGGAATTTACGGCTTCTTACGCCAATAAATTATACTATTTTAGTAACGAGCTCTGCCGTGAATCATTTATGTATGATATTACGAAGTATTTATCATATAATAAACCATTTAAAAATATTCCGCCATTGAGAATATGCGTGCTAGGGAGTATTGGCAGCGGAAAAACGGAAGTATCTAAAATTCTTGCTAAAGAACTTGGCTTAATACATATAGATTTTGCCGAGTTTTTAAATAATTTCTTGATTCCTAAACATTTTAAAAAAGTTGGGTGGCAATATGAAAATAGTTTTACTGATACTCTTATCGACGAGGAAGATGTGGTAGAATTTCAGATGGATGAAGAAAATGTAAACATGATTAATGATCTTCTTTCCAATGAAAAAGAATTAAGAAGGCTGATAAGTAATTATTTTGAACGGGGGACGCCTTTATTGCCCATACTTATGCAAACGTTAATCAAGAAACTTTGGTTTGAAAATCCATTTAATACTGTTGGTATTATAATCGATGGATATCCTAAACTGCCTACCGACGTAGAAGATATGATAAACTGTTTTTGCGTACCCGATGTGATAATAGAACTCGAGGGAAGTTCTGATACGACTTTAAACAGAGTTGCACCTATTAAATTAAATAATTGGAAGTTGCAACTACATGAAGCTAAAAATAAAGCAAAAAAAAAGTTAGACGCAGAAATTAGAGATTGGCAAAACTTTGTAACGAAATCAATTGTTATTAAGCTTATTATGGATGAAATACTTGACAACATTATTCAAGATACAGATGAATTGAATATTGAGAATTTGTCTACACAGATCAGTACTATAATGGATGCTCATCCATCAGGATCATATAACGTTGATGCTAACTTATTTAAAACTTACAATGAGTTTATTCAAGAACACCCACAACCTGTTGATCGAAGTCAATGGGAAAAAGCTGAAGATGTTCTAGAGAAAATAAACAATAGATTAGAAAGTATTTGTGAAATAGATGACGAAAATATTCAGAACTTGAAAGAGATTGCAGAAGAACAAAAAATTAAAGTGGTATCTATAGATTGTAAAAAAGCTTTATATAAAGTTGTTCGAAGAACGTTGTCTAAATTATCTAAATTTCGATATAGGTCCGAATCCTTTTTTGAACAAACATTTATTATTAATAACGATATAGCTGAAATTCTACTACAAGAAGGCTTCTTTTTATTAAGCAAGTTTAATAGGATGTGTCCAGTATATATTATGGAAAATCCTGATACAATATTTAACTCCTATAGTATTAACAAACGCAAGAATAAAATTTTTCCTATAATTCATCGAGCTTATATATATTTTATTTCATCGGAAGAAAACGTTAAAAAATTTAGGTTAAATCCTTTAAAGTACGTTCAAAATGATACCATTATTCATTTTAAAGGATATACCTTAAGAATTGGTGTAATAGGACCTCCTAAATCAGGAAAAAGTAAATTAGCAGGTAAACTCGCCAAAAAGTATGGACTGAATTGTATATCGAAAGGAATGGCTATACGGTATGTGGTCAAAAATTTGAGTTGGACAGCCTTAGGGATAAAAATGATGACGCAACTACATTCAGGAGATATCATTGATACAGAACTTATTGTGAAAGCTGTGCTTACAGTTGCAATGGATTATCGTACAGTAACAAATGGGTTTGTATTAGATGGATTTCCAGAATCGCCATATGAGGTACAGGAACTCTCTGAAAATGGTTTATTTCCTCTTATAATATTCGATATCAATTCAGATAAAGGTGAAGTATTAAGAAATTCTCAAAAAGAAATACATTACGAGATACTTCGCCATAAACCACCTTATCCTGAATGTTTCATTGAAAACAGATACTGGAAGTGGCATGACCAATGCTCTAGGGTGAGAGACTGGATTAATCAAGACACACGAAATCTCTATGCCATTAAAGGCAATAATTCTAAATGGAAATGCTTCAATGATACTTGCATGAAAATAGAATGTTTAATCCCAAAGATACATAATTATCTATTACATACTAAATCCGAAATTGTTCCTGTCGGCGTTATGTGTATTTCGAAAACTACGTTCCAAAAAAGAATGTCATGTTACCAAAATATATGCCCAGTTTGTTTCCTTAAGAATACTTTGCGCCATAGTGCATTCCCACCCTATAATAAAGGTCTTGTTCAGTATGAAGGTTGCTTTTACTGGATTTGTGCAGACCATTACAACCTTGTTTTAAAACATCCACACGTCTTCTTGAGTCCTAAGAATATTACTATTCCAGAAATTCCTGCTATAGTTAAATTAGTCAATGATTCACTTCTTTATGAAAATGGAATATGTATAGTCACATATGCTGAAAATTTACCATCTCAAAAAATAGTTAGGGGTCAAAATGAGTTTGCGGCTGCTTATAAGAAAAATACTTATTTATTTTGCGATGCAGAGTGTCTTGATAAATTTTTAATGAAGCCTCATATGTATTGTAACATCGAAGTTTTCAAAGACACAAGTATTTTCCCTAAAATAACTTTAAAAGAATTACCACATCTGGGTTATCTAGAGCAAACCGTTGGTAATATTATGACCGATGCGTGCTGTGCTGTAAATGTAGTGCGTCCAAAATATCCTGGTTTATCTACACGTGTATCAGCTCTCCTTTATATAGCACTTTATTTGAAAACTCACAATACTTATTTAAATAAAGACATATTATCCAGGTATTCTAAAGCCTTTCAAGTTTTTGAGGCCAGATGTAAATTAACTATTGATATTGGGCTACGATTGCGATCGATGGATAATCCTTTTGCCAACTATCCTAAATGTTGCAAAAGATCCAGTAAAAATAAACATATCGATTCTGGTATTCTACGAACGCCTTCAACCGTAATATCAGCCAGTTCTACAAGTCTTTATTTTGATTCTGATTATTCTAAATTTTATTATAATTAACTTACTTAATTTTTTTTTAAATTATCATCTTAATTATAGTTGTCTATTATTAAAATATATAATTAGTAAAAATATGTAAGTTGTTTTATTTTAAAGTTGAGCTAAAAAAATAACGCATGCTAATTATTTCAGCAAGTAGGGTACCAGTCCCCGACGAGAGGTTTGATTTTCTCTGCGAGTATCATAAGCCAGCCAGGTATATATCATTCATTCCTTAAATGCGCATGCAACTACTAATTCACTATGTACACATTGGTAAAAGTCTAATTTATAAAAACAGCTGTCTTCATGATTAAAATGACTGGGAAACAATTAATTGTGCTTCGATTACAGAGATAATGATTTTCCAAAACATACCCCTTTACTAATTAAATTTATCAGGTGTAAATAATCATGGTTATTATTATTATACATGCAAATAATGTTTGAACTTGAGTACCTACTTTAGTGGCCATGGGACTTAAGGGACCAACCAATGATACGTAAAATATTATATGGTTAATTTCAGTAAGGTTCCAGCATTCCTGAATGTAGTTGATATTGCTGGATTGGTTCGTGGCGCCGCAGAAGGGCAGGGTCTCGGCAATGCATTTTTGTCTCATATAAAAGCTTGCGATGCTATATTCAATCTATGCAGTAAGTAATTTATACGTCACGTTCACGTCAGTATATTTCACGCGATCTTATAAGGCCTGGCGGAAATCCCTACCACCGACGAACTATTGATTAAAATCCGAATAGGTACTGTCAAATTCGATAACTTAATCTGCGCAAAATCGTGCGCAGGCGTGAAATTAGTATTTCAACTAAGCGTAATACTTGGGGAGCAAATACGCAAATTCGTGAACAGTTTATTTGACTCTACCCTCTTTTATAAGTAATTGCAATACTTGTCATAAAACGTTTGTGATACATTAATTCATATACTTTTTTGCAACCTGTTGGAATCCTCTTTGTTTCTTGTTGCTGTAATATTTGCTTAAACATTGGTGAACAACAGTAAACCTAATAATCGTGGTATGCGAATAGTGTCTGAGAAGAAAATAGGTAGATTTCATATGCTTAAATAACTAATGTTCTTTTAGGAGCTTTCGACGATGAAAGTGTCATTCACGTAGATGGCGAAGTGGATCCAATCAGAGATCTAGAAACTATCGGCGAGGAGTTGCGTCTGAAAGATGAGGAGCAACTCATGCAAAACATTGAGAAACTAGACAGGACCGTCAATCGGGGTGGAGATAAGAAACTTAAACCTGAATACGTAAGTCAAGCTGTACTTATACCGATAAGTTCATATTTTTACTTTGTCAAAATTTTTTATTTTTTTATTTATTGTTTTACAAAGGGAAATAATAAGAAAAACAGAAATAGGAAGGAGCACGAAACATAAGGCGGCCTTATCGGTTACAAACTTAAACAACAAAGTTA
Organism: Lasiommata megera; assembly: GCA_928268935.1. NCBI lineage: Eukaryota > Metazoa > Arthropoda > Insecta > Lepidoptera > Nymphalidae > Lasiommata > Lasiommata megera. The sequence continues at coordinate 12,066,138 of OV743312.1, forward strand.
TACTTTTAATTACAGTATTTATTTTTGCTATTTTGTTCTATGTCTTTGCCATCTTATAGGCAGTGACATCATCCCGTTGCTGTAGAACTTTTGGAACTTTTGTATAATCAAAATAACCTAAAAAGTTTTGGCTATATTCTGTGTTATCTGACAATGCCTAAAGAGATCGAAACAGGTGATCTGAAGGTGAAATGTCCGGGCTGTAAGGCGAATGCGTTCACTACTTCCAGGCAAGCGGGCGTGTGTATCGGTCTGCCCCCCGTCCTGCTTACTACCCCTTGACATCTTATCACTGCTGTTAAATAACCGTCGCTGCCAGACTTTCGTGCCTCTACTTTTTAGAACTTATTGGGACACCAAAAACTATTTCGCACGTTTTTTCGTTTCTGGTCCGCTTGTCAACCCTAATTATCAATCTCTACCAAAACAGTTCGGTCTTATTACGTCTCTAAAAAGAATCGCAAATAAGCACACAATTCATACGGCAAAATGTAAGGTATGTTTGTGTAAATAGTATTAACTCAAAAACTTTTTCTTTATCTACAGGAAGCCCTGGCGAAAATAAAAACAATTCTCACAGAAGAAAAAAAACACATTCGTTTCGGCGATTGGAGTGCCGCCGATGTAGGTATCGTTTCACTAAACTTTTGCAATGCAAGGCCGTAGCAAGAAAGTCATTTTTGGGACACGCCAGATTTTCAATATAAGAATATAAGAAAATATCTACGAACCAGCCTTGCCTTACGGCCTTGAGTCAATATTCTTTACTCATTAACTTGAATTCTCAATTGTCGTGTTTCAGATTGAAGTACTGAACAAATATCTGTTTCTTACGTCAAAACCAGCTTTGTATCTTGTCAATTTATCCGAAAAAGATTATATTAGAAAAAAGAACAAATGGTTAGTAGAATTTCGTTATTTTTTAACTAACCTTTTTTCATGGAACATAAACTAAGTTTAAAAGCAACAAATGGCAAAGAAGCAAACTTTGCTTACTGTTGTCTAATAATTGGTCTAATAATAATATATAAAATTTCGTTATTCTTTATTAGAAAGACATCAACAATCTACAGATGTCACCATCACAGCACAGCATTGCATTATTTGGTCTTTTTTTTCGCGAATAATAACAAAAAAAGCTTAATGCTTATTGCTTCTAATTTAAAAGTACACAAACTAAATTTACAAGTCTTAAAGTAGTGACTGTATGTTCTTGGTGAAGATAGATACGAGTGCCATCAACATTTACCAAGAACATAAAAAAGAAGTGTCTTTTAGGTTTGTCAATGACATTCACCATTAAATACTGCCTTTTAAAGGACTATTTGAATAAAGATTGAAATTTATATTATATTGTATTGGGAAGTAACGACCGTAAAGTAAAACTTTTGCTTTATAAAATTTTTGCTTTTTACCCTTACAGGTTACCGAAGTTAAAGGAATGGATTGACAAGAACGATCCTGGAGCACCTCTCATACCGTTTTCAGGCGTTTTAGAAAGTAAATTAATGGAAATGGAGCCCGATGAAAAACAGAAATTCCTAAAAGAAAACAATATTACCAGGTTTTTATTATTATATAACAAGCTCTGCTTATTATTACATAACAAGCTTTACCTAGTTAGACGTAAATGAAATTTAGCAAAATGTGTCCTGCTTTTATGAAAAACAGACGAAAAATGCCAATGCAGCGATTACTTTTCGAGTTATGCGAACACAAACATGCGGAAGCCAAATTTTAATTGCAAAAGTTAACGTTTGATTATACCGCACCAATAGTATATTGAAAACCTTATCATAAGATTCATGAAATTTCGCAAACATGGTGTTATAGAGTATCGAAAATAAAGTAAAATAGACCCAATTGACCCAATTGACCAGTTCTAGGGTCGCAAATTCTGGGGGGAAGAAGACTTCGGCAATTTGCCGCTCGTCATTTTCGCTTGGGTGCGGCGGGTAGCTATTGGGCTAGTTGCCCGTCATAACACAAGTCTCCTAACGGTGGGAGATCAAGCTGTCCTGATCCTTCCCCCTTTAGCGTGGGAGGCCCGGCGCTAGGCTGGGGTGGCTGGTATGGCGTCTGGGAAGTATAAAACGGGTCTTCCGGGTGTCCATAAAAACCAGCGAGAGGGAGATGCCGTGGTGGCTTAGTTCGGGTATACCCCCCTTTGCGGATGGGAGTCCAACATAACCTCCTTCCTGCCCAAGGGTACGGAGGTAGCAAGCTTTTCCACCACGACAAAAAAAGGGGTCGCAAATTCTGTACTACTGATTATTTGTACTAAAACATTAAATCTAAGTCCCTTTCCTAATAATCTACAGATATAAAATCTGCCGTGTAAGACTTGTGTGTAAGTGTAAAACGTAATAACGTGTTAAGGATAATATAAACCTGTCCAAAAAACGTCAATCAGTAATTTTGTTTCAGTGCCCTAGATAAAATAATTGTGCAGGGTTACAAGGCGCTACAACTGGAGTACTTTTTCACTGCTGGTGCTGATGAAGTTAAAGCATGGACTATACAGGTACTTCTAACATGCCCTACATTTCTTTAACCTAGGCGATTTCTTTAATAGCATTCACACTACACCGAAGATATCCCGGACGTCAGCCTATATGAGATTAGGTGGGCTCTCAAACATCTTAAGAATGTACTTAACTGAATTTAACTGTAATCAGAATATGATATTTTTCTCCAAAAAGACTAAATAACTTCACAAGATAAAAGGAAGCTTGTCTTATAATGTCCCATTAAAGACACTGAAGAATAAAAAAGAAGCACTTGTTTGTAGGATCTTGACAATTCTGTCTCAATTTCTCACTGCCTTTCATAGGCATTCATGTATAAGAATATTCATTTACTGCATTTATTGTTTCCGTCCAACTCATGCAAGCTGTGATGGCCTAGTGGTTAGGACGTCAGCCTCCTAACCAGAGGTCGGGGCTTCGAACACGCACGCACATGGCCAAACCGTTCTCATATTGAGAGGAGACCCGTGTTCTGTAGTGAGCCGAGAATGGGTTGATGATGATGATGTCCAACTCATATCTTGGATCTTCCACGTTTTAAAACTTGTTACCGAATTAATTTAAACGGTGTCACTTTGTCCACTTATCACAATTTTTTATAGAAATAAAAGCAAGCTGTCTAGTTGTCATTTGAAGGAGTTATAGATAACTGTAACCTAACCACATTATATGTGTATGTTGTTTTTAAACAGAAAGGCACAAAGGCTCCTCAGGCTGCCGGTAGGATCCACACGGATTTCGAGAAAGGTTTCATAATGGCTGAAGTGATGCATTACAAAGACTTCAAAGAAGAGGGTTCTGAAGCCGCGTGTAAATCTGCAGGCAAATACCGACAACAAGGTACTTTAATAGTTTTCTTTATATTTTATATGACTTGACGACCTCCGTGGTGCAGTGCGTGCGCTGTCGCATTATAAAATTTGAGGTCCTGGATTCGATATCGGCTCGAGTCTGATCTGGTTACCACCCTACGGACAAAGACGTGTCGCTAAGCGATTTAGCGTTCCGGCACGATGTCGCGTGGAATCTAATTAGGGGTGTGGCTTTACCATACCCCTTACAGCTTAGCCCGCTATCATCCTAGACTGTGATCATTTACCACCAGGTGAGATAGCCGACAGTAATTTGTAGTTCGACGACATCTGTGGCGCAGAGCGCGCGCTGTCACATTATAAAGTTGGAGGTCCTGGGTTCGATTCCTGGCTCGAGTCTGGTCTGGTGGGAGGCCGGCGTGGCTAGTTACCAGGGTTACCGACGATCGATTTAGCGTTCCAGCACGATGTTGAGTAGAAACCCATTAGGAGTATGGGTTTGCCATACCACATGTTAGCCTCCTACCATCTTAGGCTGCATCATCACTTACCATCAGATGAGGTTGCCGTCAAGGGCTAACTTGTAGTGTAAAAAAAACTAATCTTCAAAAAGGATGATTACATGACGTCATTTTTGCTCCCAGGCCGTAATTACGTGGTTGAAGATGGTGACATCATATTCTTCAAGTTCAACGCCGGGGCGGGTCTGAAGGATGCTAAGAAGAAATGACGCGACAAGTTATTCCTACTCCTCGTGCACATGTTGTATCTGAACCTTGCGCTATATTCACTACTACACATCGCTTGAATGATGGACATTTTTATACATGATAATAAATTATTTATATTATATAATATATATTTATGTATATATATACATATAGTAATATTTAATTAGTAAAGCTTTCAGTCACAGCAGAATCCGCGCGGTTACATTGTGCATACACACGCTCTCTTTTTGATTAAAGTAGTCTGTATATATCAAGGAACCTTTTGTGATCGACAAAAATAAAACGCTTTACGTGCACTCGAAGCTTTGTAATAAAATATTGCCGTTTTGAAATTTTATTATTATAGTACCAAAGTTTGCCTCCATTTGTGTTTATAATTGTTAATACGTTCATTTAAAACCGTGCGGTTGTCAACTTTTTTTTTCTATGGCTTTACACAGATTAGCCAATGTCAAGTTTATTGCAAAGGAGAATTGGAGTTACGGAAAAATGGTGGGAAACTTCGCACTCTGCGGACGAGGCTCCCTCAAACCTTTCCCAAATTAATAAATGTTAATCATTCAAAAAACTAGCCAACTACACAAACGACACCAAAACTATGATGTCCACAACACAACCAACACCAATCCTTTTCAAAATTAGCCAACAAACATTACTTCAAGAAAAGCATGAAAAAACCGCGCCCGCCGAATACGAAGTCTCCCGCCTTTCTCCGGTTTTCAGTTTATCTGAACGAGCAATAAAGCTTGTTGTTTTTTGTCAAATCAATTTTATTATAAGAATTTGTTGATTCTTACTGCCTTGTAATACTAATAATAATAAATGGTTATATAATTTCAACGCATTCTTCTATACGTGTTACATTCCCCTCGCCAGTAGAAGGTTCTTGAACATTGAAAAACACTTTTTCCAATATAATGCGTAACTGCTTCAAGAGTTTCTTGAGGTTAGTCTGTGATAGTATATCCTGATCGATAACAGGTGCCAGTTTCTCTTTATCCTTTTCCGTTTTTTTAAAGATCTTATTGAGAATGTATGATGAAACTTGCGCGACTGCTTCTTCCCACTCCTGAAAATATTTATATCTTAGTTCAGATTTTGATGACCTCAAAATCCTCGACCTATAAAGTTGGAGGTCCTGGGTTCGATTTTCGGCTCGAGTCTGGTCTGGTGGGAAGCTTCGGCCATGGCTAGTTACCACCCTACCGACACAGACGTGTCGCCAAGCTATTTAGCGTTCCGGCACGATGTCGCGTAGAAACCAATTAGGAGTGGGTTTACCATACCCCTAACAGGTTAGCCCGCTATCATCTTAGACACTGCATCATCACTTACCATCAGGTGAGATTGCCGTCAAGGGCTAACTTGCAGTGTATAAAAAATAATATATTTAATGCAGATATTGCTCCCGTGTCTAGAACTAGTATCTGATTACTAGGCATCAAGTGGACTGCCATTGTGAAGAACCGTGAATGGAATCTGGGATATTAATATGTAGTGCATTAATAGAGAATTAGGATATATCTACATTCTAAACTAGAATAATTTAGTTAGTACATACTATAATAGTTATGTTTGATTTATCGTGCGACTAAATTAAATTAACGTTGCTTAACCGAATGAGTTATGTTCTTGTGTTATATTTGTTTTGATAACTTACCTGAAAATTACCGTTTAGCGTCTCTAAAGATAACATTTCTTCAATAAGTTTAACCTTCAAGATATCGGTAACAGCTTCCTTCAAAACGCAGACAATGAGAGAACCAATCATCCGCAAAGTATTACCTGCGCTAAAATTTTAAATCGTCAATAATAAAAAAAAGAATAGAAGTATTCATCCATTTATTACGTATTTTTTATTTTTACAGTGAATAAAGCCATAAGTTATGTTACAAATGAAAATGCATTTTTATTAGTCTCCGTAAAAAATAATTTAAAATATTCTATTGGACATTTCGTCACTTTTAGCTATTAAACACCCCTTTAATTTGCTTCGCCACGAATCTATGGCTTTACGTTCTATGTTAATATGGCGCAAAATCGAAAGAAGTTTGTAAAATAATATACGTGTTCCAAATTCAAAATAATTAAAAAGTTGAAAATCAGAAAAGTTTTTATATAGCAGTATTTATGGCCAGATTAGTTATAATTTTTCTACTCTTTATACACAAGACCACATCGATTTTCATGAATAGGTACGTTCTACGACAGTTTCGCCCCATAACCGTTGGAGATTTAGGATCCTCAGCATAGGATTTCGCCGAATAAATAAAGCTAAATATTTATCGTATATTATAGTTATAACGCAACTATCGTATATTATAGACATAAAGCGTCCAATATTTATTTTTTTCACATACCCAACTACACAGTTTTTGCTTTGTAATATTTCATAAGCTACAGTCTTGATTCGTTCATGTGTGTCATTCATAAGAAATTCTAAGGGATCGCAATCGCCTGGCGGTAATGATCCGTATTGAACCAGAAGTTTTTTCTGTACTAGAATGAATTGTCTTTGAAGTACGTTCAGTTCTTCCTAAAAATAAAAATCTTCAACTGGAATTTGTTCTATGTTAGATTGGTTTTTAAACGATACAAGTTGGCAAGCGTACCTCCAATTCTTTTAACTTAATTCTTTCCTTAGCATGTAATTCTACACTTTTTAAGAACTTGTGTATTATTTGACGAATAATTTCTCCATTTAACGCCATTTTAATTTCGAATTCCGTTACTCCTGTTCGATTGAAATAGTCCTCTAGTTTGTGCACAAAATGGTCTAATAACGGGGCTATTTCTGAAACTTCGTTTGCCTCTATCCTATACATGTTATCATATGCTTTAATTGTAACAGTTTTATGCGATGTACGATATGCGAATGTCACAGTGTCTTTCGAAATGTAGCCCTCTAATTCATCTTCATTAAAATCTGTAAATGACAGTTTTATTAAAACATAGAAGCTGTGATAGCCTAGTAGTTAGAACGTCAGCCTCCTAATCAGAGGTCGGGGGTTCGAACCTTTCGGAGTTATGTGCGTTTTTAAGCAATTAAAATATCACTTGCTTTAACGGTGAAGGAAAACGTCGTGCGGAAATCTGCACGCCCGCACGTACTTTATGGAGAGTTCTCCATAACGTTCTTAAAGGCGTGTGAAGTCTGCCAATCTGCACATGGCCAGCTTGGTTGACTACGGCCAAACCCTTCTCATATTGAGAGGAGACCCGTGCTCTGTATTGAGCCAAGAATGGGTTGATGACATATAAATTGTTAAACTGCAAGTGTTTGTATTACATAATATATTAATAATTAGTGTATTATTTCACCTTCATCGAGTTATAGAAACACTTTAACATACCTGTCAATATATCAATCAAATCAATTTTCGCCTGATTCGTTTCAATTGTCATTTGGTAACTATTTTCTTCGATCGCGTCCGAAGGCAAACAATATAGATTCAACGGAAGCAATGGCCTCTCCAAAAGTACTCGCACTTTACCCATATTGTCAGTAACGGTGAATATAATTTTTATTCTACTCTCCGAAATATCAGTATCGCCCGATAGGAAAACGTAAGTTTCAATTATTTCTGTACCATTAATAGTGTCAAGACATATAGTGGTCTCGGAAGAACTGAAAGGCGGTATGCAGTCATAAGTGATTTGAAGGCTTTGCACCAATTTTGGGTCATCACATGTTATCACAACGATTACGGAACAAGTTTGCAATGGTTCAAAGCTGTTTTCTATAGCAAACTGTGAAGAAATCCTGTTGGTTGGTTTTCCGCAATCAACTTTTATTTTGATTATATCTTCTGTGACCTCATCTAAAGCTGAAAGTGATGAGTTTGAAGTTTGGTTGAATAAAATCTCTCACAATGCTCTAGATTATACACAGCCATTTGAATAGTTTTTTTTATGCTATTATTTATAGTTTTATCACCTTTAGCTTCCATAACGTTTTGTAGAGATCCCTCCACGATCTCTAATTCGGCCTGTATTTGCTTAGGATCAAATGCGTCATTGACAGGACGTGCGTTTGGATTCAAGTCCGGTTCGGTTCCCAAGTAACTAACGTTGACTATCCCATTCGTCGATAATGTTAAAAGTCCACCTGATAAGGAACTTAGGAAACATCGGGAAAGAGATATGACTTTGTGCGGCAAATCACATGACCACAAGAGAGTCGTGGCTTCGTAAACAAATAACTTTAAATCCTCCGATGCAACCATAACAAGTAATCTTGCACTAGGTTCTGGTGAATAAAATATTAGATCGCAACAATATAATGAAAATAAATATTACTGAATCAGAAAAGAATTTGTAGTCTTACCATAATACCAGCCAATTAAATAAGCGTGAAAGCAAATTGGTATGTAATCAAATCTAATCATATATTTCATTAAACCGTTATCCTGGAAACAGTAGAGGTGTCTTTCGCCGAGTGCGACGATACTGGCAAAATTTGTGCTCGTCTGAAAATATTAGTACAGATAAAAACATAGACTCAATTGATAACTGTTCAAATGTAATAACCTCGTACCCGAATTACTTGAATGGACATTATTTCTTCGCCCGCATTGTAAGTCCATTGTGGTAAACGAGTATTATTTTTATTTGGTCGTACGCTCAACTCACTAAATTCGCATAACTGTAGATAACTGAAAATTAATGACAAGTTTAATCAACCCATTGTCGGCTCACTACAGAGCACGGGTCTCCTCTCTATATGAGAAGGGTTTGGCCATAGTCCATCACGCTGGCCATGTGCGGATTGGCAGATTTCATACGCCTTTGAGATATGTTTGTGTGTTTTGGTGTATAATTATCGCCTTATTTTCGCAGATGAAAGCAAATTCATATCATGGCTTCTGCGTCGTAACATGTTCTTCTATACAAGATCCATCGAAGATGTTTTCGTCTTTTGATATAACCCTTTTTTAATAATACTTTTTTTCTAAATATAAACTAGCTTCAATATTTAAATAGTAAGTGAATCGCGTAGGTATACACATACGTTCGCAGGTACTTGAGTTTCACAATTTTTTTGTTATCCACTACAAGTTAGCCCTTGACGGCTATCTGGTGGGAGTATGGTAAACCCTCCTAATTGGTTTATACGTGACATCCTGCCGGAACGCTAAATCGCTCGCGACACGTCTTTGTCGGTAGGGTGGTAACTAGCCACGGCCGAAGCCTGCCACCCGAACAATCGAACCCGGGACCTATAACTTTATAATGCGTCGCATTCGCACGCATTGCGCTTCGGAGGTCGTCAAACCTATTACTAATTTCCTTTGTTAAACTATTGTAAAACTTTACTTCATCTTGCCTGTACTTACCTGTAGATTTCCAATATCCAAGTGGACTTGCTAATTACAAAGAGATCGCTGTAGGCAACGTAATTGATAGGTCCAGGTATTATGATATCGTCGAAAATACACATAAACAGAAAAGTGTCTTGATCAAAAAAACTCAGTGTGCCATCCAAAGCTTGAATACATATGAGGTCTCTACTTTTCGAATTGCCGAACGGACCGCATGTCGTGCTGTGAGCTCTTCTTGTAAATGAATGCTTTATTACAGGAGCTATAAAGTTTTGGTCTCCTGAAAAGGGAATAGATTAATTACTTAGCTTATAATTACATATGTTTATAGCTGACCCGTTTTTATATCTCAGAATTACTGAATATGCCTAAAACTTTCATAAAAATCGGTCAAGCCGTTTCGGAGGAGTATGGGAACGAACATTGTGACACGAGAATTTTATACATATGTTATTTATTAACAGTTGTAAAATGAAATCTCTTATTTTTAATGACTATATTCATTATTGTTCAGTATAAGTCTATACTGATGTTAAATTGTCTAAGATAGATGTATATATGTAATTAGATTGAGATGTGTAGGTAAGGTACCTACTACTAAATTAAAATTCATAATTATTTTATTCTACTAGCCAGTATTTACAATATACAGTCCATAAGTACCTAACTGCTTACCATTCTGTGTTACCATTTATGGTGACTACGACTAGATAATTTTGTTTTCGGGAGCGTCAAAAATATTCAAAAAAATATTTTTTTTAAATACAGCCGATTCGGAGGCTGGATATTTTAATAATCGTCAGATGTACTCAGATGTACGCGAGCTCATCCGCTCACATACCGCTGAGCTAGTTGTTGAGCTGAGCGTTGCTTCCTAGAACCTGACTTAATCTTTTTTTTTTTTTATCCACTACAAGTTAGCCCTTGACGGCAATCTCACGTGATGGTAAGTGATGATGCAGCCTAAGATGGTAGCGGGCTAACCTGTAAGGGGTATGGTAAACCCATACTCCTATCGGTTTCTACGCGACATCGTGCCGGAACGCTAAATCGCTTGGCGACACATCTTTGTCGGTAGGGTGGTAACTAGCCACGGCCGAAGCCTCCCACCAGACCAGACCGAGCCGGGAATCGAACCCAGGACCTCCAACTTTATAATCTGACAGCGCGCGCGCTGCGCCACGGTGGTCGTCAATCTACACAAATCGGGCGAGGTGTAATCATACCTAGGTATACGAAGTTTTAAAAAGAACTCACCAACATCAGAATGACCGTCTTGTTTATTCAAATGATATATCGCGTAACTATTAGGATGTAATATCAATATTTGACGATCAGAGCAATCTCTAAAAGAAAAATAAGTCTTTCAAAAACATTTCAATTGTGTTTTTCAAATTTCAAAACTGGATCTTATTTAATTAAGTCATATTTTTACTACGCACAAAAGTAAAACTAAGATCATTTAAAAAAAATTGTCTCTTGTTTGTCTTATAAAATCTTATAAAACTTTTAAGTTGGGTAGAAAACTGCGGTTTACAATTCAGTAGTTATGCAAAAAAGATAAACAAAGACGCACGCTGAAAATTTTCCTGTTTTTATCTGTAGCACAATTTCATCGAATTGCGTTTCTAAAATTGTGTTTGACTCGTTTTGGTCAACACGTGGTTTATAAATCTTCATAACAGCACTTTGGCCGAGAATAATCAAATCACTATCGTTGTGTGAATTAAATTTGTCTACGACGATACAGTTTTCATTTTGCATTCCGTCCTCATATTCTCCACTCTGCGACTTTTCGTTGGACCACCATTGATTTACTTTAAATATAGACATATTTAACGTACTTAAGTTTTATTTAGGGTAAAATTAATAATTGACTAAGTATACACATCCAATAGTTGATATACATAGATAAAAATCGTAATAAAGTTGGCAAGTAGATTAAAATCAATAAAGTAGTCAACTGCTTTGTTTTATACTTAGGACACCATGGCAACTAAAACATTATAGACTGACTAAGTGCATCTTTGCACCTAGTGTTTGGGAGGAATATACCTACTAGGTATAAAGGCCTTACACCGAACCTATAAATATTTAACTTTAGCCTACTGAAACCTTTTCAATTTATAGAGGCTATTTTAAAATATTTACTAAGGATAATAATCAATATCTTGAATTTCGAATTACTTCAATTTCAAGTTGAAATCTAGTAGTGGGGGGATACAACTACACAATGTATTAATTATAACCAAGTTCTAGATATCTCCAAGTTTACTCTGACTTCGTTCAAATGACATTTTGATTTTCGCGCTACAAAATTACCTGTACCTACTTATTCCAATATTGATATATTTTTAAATTTGTGGATGACAACTATCTGTCTCTTCATCATACTCGGTTTTGTGGTTGGTTAAATAAATACTGTAACTATTGAAATATGCTATGAATTATTTTTCTTTCTCTCGATTCTGATAAGATTTTTGATAAAATATTAATGTAACTATTTAAATTGAATTACTTTTGTGTATACTATTGTTTCACTTCGGGAATAAGTAAGCGATTAGTTTTAAGTCTATTTAATGAATTTAGATTTATTGTATTGAGTTACGGTATGGGCTGTACATGTTTATATTCTCTTTGAAAACATTTTCGTAGTCTCCACATAATAATTTTCTAATGCCGATTGTATCCTATTTCTAATCTGTAGTAAAATTATGATTTGACGTTAATGGGACAGATAATGTCTTCTCAAAAATCACCTTTGTTTGTGGTGCCTCGGGCTATGGAAGTGCGATTTTTTTTGTAAATTGCATCTATTATTCTCGTGGTCTCTTCGTCGTAGTGGTTGTTTTCAACTGCTTTTTGATAGAAATTGGTATCTTTTCTCAAAATCAGTCTCAAATTTGGTTATCTAAATAAGTTGAAAGAATGTCTGAAGTTCAAGACAATGGTTTCACTGAGACATCATCGATTGAATCAGAACAAAGACCTAACGGAGGTGGTGGTGATGAAGGCGACGCATGGGGAAGTCATGATTCTTCAACGGTACGTCGTTACGCTAGAATGACAGTGGATAGAAACGCTGCATACTACAATATGAACCATAAGAACCGCGGCATGGCAATTATCTTCAATCATGAGCATTTCGATATCCATAGCTTGAAATCCCGTACAGGTACCAATGTTGATAGCGACAACTTGGCTAGAGTTTTAAAGGGCTTAGGATTCCGTGTAACTGTTTTGGTCGACCGCAAAGCTGATGATGTTAACAAATATCTACAACAAATATCAGAAATGGACCATACAGACAACGACTGCTTACTCATCGCAGTGCTGTCTCACGGAGAATTGGGTATGTTATATGCAAAAGACACCCACTATAAGCCTGATAATCTGTTCTATCATTTCACTGCAGACAGATGTCCAACTTTGGCAGGAAAACCGAAAGTTTTTTTCATACAAGCTTGCCAGGGCGACAAATTAGATGGTGGTATAACCCTCTCCAACAGAACTGAAACTGATGGTTTATCTAGTGCATCTTATAGAATTCCTACACATGCTGATTTTTTGATTGCATATTCAACTGTACCTGGATATTATTCTTGGAGGAACACCACTCGTGGGTCCTGGTTTATGCAAGCCCTGTGCGAAGAGCTTCGTTACTCAGGTACTGACAGAGACATCTTGACGTTGCTGACCTTTGTAGCGCAGAGGGTAGCATTAGATTTTGAATCTAACACACCAGATATGCCCACTATGCACCAACAAAAACAGGTGCCATGTATTAATAGTATGCTCATAAGACTGCTTGTTTTCGGTAAGAAGTAAAATTGTGTAAGTGTAAACCAAAAATCATAGCATTTTCTATATAATTAGTATGTTTTGTCACCTCCATTCCTTTTTCTTTATATATTTAGGATACCGTTTTTCTATCGTTAATTTGAATAATTGTATTTTAGATATTGCCAGCTGTAGTAAGAGAAGATATGAGAACCTGTGATTAGGATGTTTTTTTACTATTTGTCCTCCCCAGTTTTGTGTAAATAATTTGCTTGCATACTTCAAAGCAGTTTTTCTCAAACTGGTGCACCATCCTTGCAAAATCATAAACTCATTTCTGTAGTATGTAATAATCTCCAAGCATTTCTTTTTTGAGATTTTCAATTACGTAAATATTTTATGTGAATATTTATCTAAGTCTAATTTCTAAGTTTTGTGGTTGTAGTCAGTATAAGTAAATTTTCTTACACTGGTGTTAATTTTATTGGGCACAAATCTTAAGTTTACGTTGTGAGCTCAAATGATACTTATACCTTTGCAACATAAATGATTTATTACCAAATAGCACAAAAGCACTATTTAAAATTTCACTTTAATAGTTTTAAGGAATGTCAGTAACAGATTCATGATTTCTGTAATTGTATTTCTGGTATAGAAGTATGGCTAAATAGTATAAATCCTAGATTCTAATGTTGGGCTCAAGCTTTTTTAATAACTTTTAATACATTTTTTATAAATTATGTACTTAAGAAAACTGCCAATAACATATTTTGTGTTGTACACTATAAAGATAGCATAAACCTCATTGCAATAATTAAATGTCACATTGATTGTTCTATTTTTGTTTGATATTTCCTTATCTATGAAATTATGTTTAAATACATATCAGAAAGTGATGTATAGTTATGTAAAATGGTCTAGCTGCAATTTTATGAGCTTTTTTTTTATTGCAGTCTATGATAATCTGAGCAACAATTTTTTTTTTTATTTTTTAGTTATTGTTATTTGCTTATTGAATGATAAATTACCAATTTATTTTCTAATACTTTACTAATTGAATTTTTTTTGGATTTTCTCTATATGTAATGTATAGAATGACTATTCTATAATTTCTAAATATCATAATTTAACTTTTTAGTAAATTTAAAATATTATTTTAAAGATTAAATTACTAATATAAGTCTTTTATTGTTTTGGTGCTGATTCTGTTGTACACAAATCTTTAAACTAAACAGAATTGGCAGATCTAAAAGTTCCTTTTGGAAATAGCTATATTAAATTAAATTATAGTATGTGTGCCTTTCCTAAGTTGAATGTACCTAATAATATGAAAAGCATATTGATATTGAGGAAAATTGATAAAGAAAAAATAGATAAACTTTCATCTCACCATTTCATAACATTTTATAGAGTGTAATTGTACAGTAATTTAATGGAATTATGAGTACAATATGCTTGATGAAAAGCTCATTTTGCATTAGGGAAGTTTACTTATCAATTTGTAACTGTTAAGTATTAAAAATAAAAGCTTTGTAAAATACTAAAATTTTATTCATTGGCATATAATATGGTCTATTCAAAAAATAATTGAGATTTGTGATAAGTTTTACAGACAGTTCTTTCTTGAAAAACTTTACAACCCATTGGCCATAAAAAAATGTTATTTCACCAGCAGTTAAGTTACAGAATGCAAATCTTCAGAACACGAAATATTTTTAAGGGCTGCCAATTAAGTTTAGTTTGAGAATTGGCACCATTTAATGCATAAGATTTAATGGCATTTATTTGGTGTATTGCAATTTTAGTAACTTTTTATATTAATAGGATTGTGTAAGGTGCATGAAGTAGTTTGCCATTTTAGTTATGTACCGTCTAAACTAATACTAAACATATTAACATAGTTCAATTCTTGTTTACCTCAAAAAAATTGGAATGAATTTATGTATGTGATATCTGTATGACTGATATTAGGGTATGTTAAGATTAGGGTCAAATATCTGTGAAGAGATTGAATAATTATTTTGGGGTCCCTTCAAAATTGTGCCTTGAAGATACTAAAATTTACTAGTATCTATTACATTAATGTTATCAAAAGTATATTAAAGTGAATGAATCTCTTCATAGACTTTTGCAATGCATCGAAATGACGTATTTTGTTAACAAACCTTATTTTTGTATTTTGAGTACCTAAGCAATAAATTCTTTTGAAGTTTCACTTTGTTTATTTCTCTTGGCATTATTGTATAATAGTTCGTCAAATAGCTATGTGTATTGTATTGCTTTACATATTATAAATACGAAAGTATCTATTTTGTTCTGCTGCCAATTGCACCAATGTTAAGGTTTGGCATAGATGTTTATCTCTCGCATAAGCAGTCTGCGACTGTTCACGTGAGATTTAACAAAAAAGTTCGTATGGCTCTTGGTAATAAGACCGGTTTTTATTAACCTAAACTTATAAAGTTGCTTACAAATACCGGTGTGAATAGAATGTAAACTATGATCAATCTAAAATGGGCCTAAAATTACCCTTTAATATTTTGCTACATAGCGAAGCTAGTACCCGAGTAATGAAAAAATTAATACAAAAAAATATTTTAAAGGTATAATTTTATTTAAAAAATTTACAAAACATTTTAACAACATTGTATTCCTGTTGCTTTTTCCCGCAGTTCCCAACATTGATCCCAGAACTGACTCAACCTTTGTTCGTGGTTAGCACAAAAATGCTTAAAATCTCGTAACATTCGTATTTGAAAAACTTCATCGCCTGCTGCGGGAGCCTGCGAACCCTTCCATTTCTTTGAAATCATGTGATTCCAGGACCATAGAAAGCCCATCTGAAATTCAATAAAGTTCTGCACGTTTATCTCTCTAACTTTGATCAGAGTTTATATTTAACCAAAATATTTTGTTTTTCAATTTAATGCGAGTGGTTGGATATGACTACTTTACAAAGAAACTTTCAATGATAATGATAATTCTCCGAAACCGATAGGTAATTGTATTTTTTTTTTTATGAACAAAATTTTATTACTAAATCCCACTGCCAGGTAGGGTGGTCTTAAGTATTTCATATCAGGTTTATTGCTGCAAAATCAAGGTAGTCTGAACTAATACTGCTACAAACTATATTGATGCAAAAAATTGGCGTTGGAATGTCAAAGTAATGGCATCGAAATATATATATATACCTACGGGAGTGAACTGGAAACAGACGGTAGGAGAATTAAAAAAATTAAAAGACGATTAAAAACCGACTACGCCACGAACAAGATATAGGTTATTAAAGAATCTTACTCTACGACTGTTATCATAACAGTCTCTATTCTTCACATCGACATGCCGCGTGATGTATCCTTCGTGCGGACTGGGTGCAGCCTCAGGGTGGACAGGATACCTGTAGGATATAGGTATATTTCAAGTTTGTAACAGTCAATAAATATGGCTTAACATAGCATATGGTAGTAAAATTTTTAAAACCCTGAACAAACAATCAAATTCATTTAAAGTAGGCATGCTTTATACCTAAGCAATTTTGAAACGTCAAGACGTGTTTGTTACTATACCAACGACTTGGAATGAAGACTAGAACGAGGAGAAGCAAGAAATTTCCATAACACTTGCATCTATAAAGTAGTTCAGTTGTCATGTCTTCTATTAATGTTATAGTAATATACATTCCCGTCTTAACTAAATGGGACGAGATAATGGTAGACATGATTATCTCTTGGTTCGCATGCTATCCCTACTGGCTATATCATCCGAATGTGGTTACCATATCATTGAAGTAGGTACAAATATTCAAAGCATAGTAGATAAGACAATAATGGTTGGCAAAATGGCTGATATAATAAAATAGCCAATGATGCTCTAATATGTTAAACTATCGTTCTTAGCCATAGCTTTTTGCAAATAGACACTCGTTCGAATACAATAACTTTATTAAAAATCGGTTTAAGCTATTGAGCAAACTGACAGTAACAAAAAAAAAAACAAAACAAATCCACTTAAAAACTCTTCCTGTGGGGATGTTAAAACTTGTATACATGAAATTCTGTGAATCTGTGATAGCCTAGTGGTTAGGACTCCCGCTTTCTCATCAGAGGTCGGGGGTTCGATCCTTGACGCACCTCTAACTTTTCGGAGTTATGTGCGCTTTAAGCAATTAAAATTTCACTTGGCTCAACGGTGAAGGAAGGAAACCTGCATGCCTGAGAGAGTTCTCCATAATATACTTAAAGGCGTATGAAGTCTGCCAAAACGCACATGATGCGGGCAATGGTCATGATGATGATGATGATGAAATTCCGTAAATAGCACCTCATTAATCAATAGGTAATTTGTTGAATTATTATAGTTCCATGGCTCCATGTCGTAAATCACATCAGTTTGATTTATGTGTATCAATACTACAAAAGGCTCCTTCAACTTTTAAGTTCAAAGTTCATTGAACTTCGACCACGCTGGGTAATTAACATTGCGCATAGTACCCATGACTAGAAGTTTGATTTTTATGTGACCGACGATTAGAAACCGATGAGCAATGTCTTTTCAAATCAAGACCGTGCGTATACCAATGCTTCTATCATTCATCATATATATATATATAGGAGGAACGGAGGAAAGAAAACGATGTCACCAAAGCAATGTTATATATGAACGTGGAAGGGCAAAAGAGTAGAGGAAGACCAAAGAAGAGACGGATGGATTGTGTAAAAGAGGATATGCGGGTTAAATGTGTGGTGTGTGGTGACGGCTGATAGAACTGAGTGGAAGAAGAAGAGGTGTTGCGCCGACCCCACATAATGTGGGATAAGGGCAAGATATAGAAGAATAGAACTTATGTATAGACGCGGTTTTCTTCTATGTTCTTTAAAAAATATATATCATATAATATGACCTTGAAATGAAATAAGTTTTGTACATAAAACACGTATATAATTTCGTGTAGTGTAGTTAGAAAACAATCATGGCATATAATTAAAATTAAACAATGACAGGTAAGCCGATAAGCGCATATATTTCACGAACAAAGGAAAATAGATCAAAACTATACTCATACCTTCCAGCGTTGACAAGTTTGTTCACCGGTTTGGCCCTTAGTCCTTTCTGCTCGGATTTCACAGTAGTTGGGATCAGTATAAACATGTTCCCAGTGACGTGCACATATAGGTGGTCGCCCACATCGGCCGCGTGTGACGTACTCTCAACCGTACACTTGATGAAGCCGAAGCGTCCGACGATCGCTTCTTGGAAGAGGAATAACCTCTCGAGCCAAGTGTCTTCTGGGAAACCTGAATCACAATGTTAAGTCTTAACAGAAATAGCGTAACCCGTTATATATTTTATCCCGCCAACTATTAAGAACCTATCAAATATCCCATTAATTCATATTCTTGGAAATAAGCAAAAAGCTCTCTTTTTTAAAAGTAAGGTTAGTGGTACTTGGTTAAAATGTTTTAATATATATTTTTTTTGATGTATCATAAATATTGTCGGTAAAGTAACGTTTTTAAAGAATTATGTAAAGAATTTTTCTTCAGGGACGTAAAATTTTTAGTCCAAGCATGAATTTCGCAAGCCATAGTCTATAATAAAATAAACAGTGTGAGATGGCATAGTCAAAGTCAATATCATTCAGAGAATCCAAAAAGTATATGTAATCGTATTTGACTGACAGTATTTGTTTAATATCTATTGTAATAGTTTAAAAAAATATTACCTTCAAACAATGCGCTCTTGCCTCTCAAAAGCGGTTCTTCATTCAGAGGTACGTAAATAGGACCACGTAGAGGATCCGATTTTTCTGTAAACGGCAACGCAAGAGGATCGGCTGGTATTGGCACCATTTGAAGGCGACAAGTTTGCGCTTTTCGGAACCAACCGATTATCTACAAAGTAATCTGGATTAAAGTAAAACCTATAGTTACAGTATACAAAGATTTTTTTTCTTCATTTTTGTTCTTTGCGTTATTTTCTTACTATATAAAATTAAAATTTCACAGAGATACAAAAAACGTTTCTTCTCTCTGAGCTTGACTACATTCACACATGTTGTGTGTGCGGATACAGCCTTGGTTACTGCCTATTCACTCTTGATAAGAAGATACTCATTCTATAACGAAATAGGGAAAACGGAAGCCCGAAGGGCAGTACATATCTGCGGTACTTAATAGAAACGAGGAAGCAAAGCGCTTCGCACGAGATAAGTTACATAAGCTTGTCGATCTTTCATCATCATCATCATCATCATGATCAACTCATTACAGGCTCACTACAGAGCACGGGTCTCCTCTCAATATGAGAAGGGTTTGGCAATATTCCACCACGCTGGCCATGTGCAAACTTCACATCCTTTGAGAACATTATGGAGAACTCTCAGGCGTGCAGGTTTCCTAACGACGTTTACCTTCACCGTTGAAGCAAGTGATATTTTAAAGATCCTTAAACTACCGTTGTAAAAACTGGATCACAGTTCTTGAGCAAACTCTACGAAATATATCTCGTATAAGACCGTAAGACGGATAACCTTGAGAATCGAGAAGAGTGGAATATTATCGCAGCAATGCAAAGATTGGGCTAGTAATTTTTGCTCCTGCTTAGTAGTTAGCAATAAATTGCTATCTACTCTAAAACATGTAAACTCATTTCATGTAACTAACCTATCGGAACATATTATCCAAAACTACCCACCTTCAATTTAAATACACGAAATGAGTAAAAAAATTTCTACTACTGTAAATTGTTGTTTCCATGTAAGAAAATTGTGTCTTTTATGGAAATAAAATATCTTTAAACTTAAATCCTATTTTTGGGTATATATGGTAAAATCCATTAATATTTAATGTACACGTAGATACAATGCTGCATAAAAACGTTCTAACGTAGAACAAGCTGCATGCAGTGTTAATGCAGTCAAATCAATAAATGTAATCTGCCCCATATAAAGGTCGTTCTCGTTATCGAGAGCATGAACTAACAACCTTTGACGACTTTAGCGCTAAAGTTCACACTGGCCTTTATAAGGAGGTCACCTTATAGGGGTCAACACGTAAACGGTTGTGTATTTATACATTTCGTACCCGCTTATTAAATCAATCTGATTATGTTATTCAATTCTATCGAGAATATCGTTTTATAGTATATTTTAACTTAATATAGATTAGATAGTTTAGATATAGTAGTAGTAGTTAGTATAGATTATATTGTTTAGAACTAATATTAGATTATTAGAAAGTATTATTTTTTATCTAGTAGGTAAATTGAATCTTGAAGGTTAAATTAAATTTTAATTTCGTAATTTATTTATTGGTCCTTCTCTCCTACTTCAAAAGGAAAAACCAAAAATCATCAATTTTAAATACAATTTAGAAATCTCATTACAAATCTATTTGTGATTATGAAATGAGTAATTTAATTTATATATTAATAAATAGTTTGACGCGACGCGCGCAAGTCAAACAATGTCACCTATGACGAACAACTGGAAACGACATCAAAAATAGCCGAATTTTACAAGAAAATCAAATCAACTCAAATCAAAAATAGCCTTATTCATTTAAACCTATTCCTCGCATCTATGAATCATTTTATAACCTTACCAGTTCAGCGACGATATTTCCACTTGCAATGGCCCATTGTATGCACATCTCGTAAGCCTGATCTGGTCGGAAAGTGGCTTGATACCGCGCGTGTCCCCACTCTATCCGATCGCTTTTGTTGTTTACGTCTATGTCCAAGTGCGTGTTTTTGTACAAAGGCACTGAAAAAATTAAAGGTCATTTTAAGAGCAAAAAATCATACTAATTAAAAGAAATGAAGAGTTGAATTGAATTAAAAAAAATCTCTTGAATATAACCGATCTTTAAAATCTGGTTCATCGTCATCATCTCAACTAACTGGTAGAGCCGAATGCACCTTATTATCTGCTATAAAATTTTGAACCACAATAAAACTTCTAACCAACAAATAAATAATAAATGAGTTTGTCGACAGACTGACAGTTCATTGCTAATACTCTAGCCACCATATTTTCCCAGGATGAAGATATATGATGGTAATGACCTATAAAGTATTGTACAAAATCAGACGTAGAACTCTGTTCAATATAGTTATTTTTTATTTGTAGATACTTACTATCATCGCTTTCCAGTTGCATATAATTAGGATCAATATTATCACAGAGGAAGGCAGGAATACCAGATTCGTTAGTAACTGGGCTCGAGCCAGAAATATCTATCGCTCCCGAGGTCATTTCAGGAGGAAGCAGCGGTGACCTTGGTCCCAGAACTTCAACTTCCATCCACTCATTTTCGAAGCTTTGGAGATCTCCCAGAGGATTTACGTAATCTGTTAATTCTGAGCACAGAAATAGGTTATTGTATATTTAATAACCTACAAAATAGACTACGACAATGGAATAAATAATCACAAACATTTCGAAAAAGTAAGCATTCGACAAGAGCTAAGAATGATTGTAAAGTGTTTTATTCATTCTTATGTTGCAGTAGAAAACACAGTGCAAGTTGTTTGCTAAAACAACCTTGGACTGCGCAGTTGGGAATTTAATGGATTGTGTAAAAGAGGATATGCGGGTAAAAAGTGTGGGTAGTGAGGTGACGGCTGATAGAAGTGAGTGGAAGAAGAAGACATGTTGTGCCGACCCCACATAATGTGGGATAAGGGCAAGAAAAAGAAGATTAATAAATGGATATACACAAACACATCGACTGACCGACCGATTCATCCATCTAAAGTATTGTGTCAACATCGAGCCTTTAAAGTGGGGCTATTTGGAATATATTCAACCTGTATTCAATATGTATTCAAACTAAAATCTCACATGCGTAAATATATAGTTTGTTGCATATGTTCCGCTGAACTACTGCACTGATGTTGATGAAATCTGACACATTATTAAATAGGTGGCATCCTGAAAATGTGACGCTTTCTGCTCCGGAAAGGTACCGAGGGTTGAACAATGAAACCGATCTTGACGACATTTTTGAGAGATCTTACATCCTGAAGATAGTTTTTTTTCATCCTATATCGAACTTTAGCTTAAAGGACTTTTAATAAACTAGGAAAAAGGATGTTATTCAGAGCGACAGCTGGTATTACTAAGAGAGGCAACATCTTACCAACCGTGTATCATTCTAGAATATTCCTTAAAATTCTCGTATTTAACAGATAGCAATCAGTATGCTTTTAGCTAATTTTGGTGAAACAATCATACTATAACGGCAGATACCTACCTTTTATATTCTTTTGAGGTAGCATGTGATACATATAATATCCAACAACGTATCGATTAAAAGTGTCGCCAGAGGCGTGACAAATCATTTTCTCTTGCTGAAGTTTCTGGAAAAGGAACCATAACAACCATTACTCAAAATAAATATGGCGACCTTCGTGGCGCAATGGGTTTCACGGCGGCGCAACGGGTAGAAATTGTTTAGAATAGAGTTCAGCAGGTAATGTATTCGTTGTTCTTCCGGTTCTGCAGATGTTTATAGGCGTCGAAAATCATAACAGTCTGATAGTTTATTGGTTAAAAATGTTTCTTATGTAATGTAAGCTTTATTCAAATAATTCTTTAAAAGGCATTTTTGATACGTTTTTTTTTCCAAGTACAAGTTAGCCCTTGACGGCAATCTCACCTGGTGTGATGATACAGTTTAAGATGGTAACGGGCTAACCTGTTAGGAGTATGGTAAACCCATACACCAATGGTTTTTTACACGACATCGTGCCGGAACGCTAAACCGCTTTGCGACACATCTTCGTCGTTAGGGTGGTAACAAGCACGGCTGAAGCCTCCCACCAGACCGGACTCGAGCCGGTAATCGAACTCAGGAATTTTAAAATATGACAACGCACGCGCCACGGAGGTCGTCAAAACGTCTATAAGTTGTAGTAAGGGCGCTTGTACACGCTAAGAAAATTTGCCGTTCCTGCGACAGACAAGACAAATTTTTCGTGTAGACGACAAGAATTTTGTCTGTTCCACACACGAAAACTTTTCGTGTCTTCCGCAGACAAGACCAATGGAAACGTGTACACGACACGATTCTTTTCGTGCAGTCGACAGTCGGGCGTAGGGCGCGCAAGTAATAACAAGTGTAATCAGTGAGTTTCGTTTATTTATATAAATGTTAACTACAAAGCAAAAAAGAATGATAATTGCATATTATTATTATAACAAAATAAAAAAGGAAACAAAAAACAAGAGACTTTACTGGGTTCATCCAATTATACAAGAGAAAAATGAGTTTGGCGGGTTCATTACCCTTTACCGTGTCATGCGACAACATGAGGAAAAATTTGTGGATTATTTTCGCATGAAAATGTCTACGTTTGACAAGCTTTTGACAACAATAGAAAATAATATACGACATGAAAATACCAAAATGCGAGAAAGTATTCCTCCATACATTAGATTGGCCGTAACATTAAGGTAAGTAATTTTTTTAAGCATATTGATTTGAACGTTATACAATAATAAATGTCTTTGAAGTGTTACATGTTTCCAAATTCAACAGACTCCACATGTTCATATTCTTCAGAAAAGTCAAAGTGAAATTCATCTGTATGCGATGTTTCCACACTACTAATAGTTTCGGTGTCAAATTCAATGGATGTAGATTTTTGAGTACTGTAACCTGGTCGAGTCGAGTATGATGGGCCGGGTACGTTAAATGACGACGTAGAAGGCTGCGTTGTTTTGTAATACTCAGTACTCCAT
Source organism: Lasiommata megera (assembly GCA_928268935.1). Classification (NCBI taxonomy): domain Eukaryota; kingdom Metazoa; phylum Arthropoda; class Insecta; order Lepidoptera; family Nymphalidae; genus Lasiommata; species Lasiommata megera. The sequence goes on from OV743312.1 coordinate 12,090,057, forward strand.
TGATGCTGAACATCACTTCCCTTTCGTTGTTGCGTAGAACGCACAAGTTTTAAAACTTCAAACTGGAAATCCACCATTTCCTCATCACTGAACTTATCAACACTCGGAGCTATACTTTTAAAAAATGACATGGCACGGCTCTCTTCTTCTTTGGTAACAGCCTTTATAAATTCTGCCATATTTTTGTCCACCTCGCTAACATCCTGTTTCTTTTTTTTCGCGATCGGTGTATGTTCTACGGGACTTTTTTCCACGTTTGTTGTTTCGGGTATATTTGACTCAGTGTCTCGGCGTGTTACAATTTTTGTCAAAAATAACATTTCGTCGTAAAAATCACATTTACGAATCTTCTTAGCACCCGATCCCGATTTCATTTCTTTAAGTCTTCTGTGACATTTCATCCACCTATCTCGCAAACTTGTCCATTTTTTTGCTGTAGACTTTGCTGAAACAAAAAACGAACTACCGTTAGAAAGTAGGTACCATCTATTGCAAGTAGACATAAACTTCATATAAAAAAGGAAATGACCTCATTGTAAGAGTAAGAACACACTTGCAATTAATCGCACTGCAAGTTGCAAGTGTGTTCTTGCTCTAAGACATTGTTACAATTTTTTACAGATACATGGCAACTGGAGATACCTTCGCACGTCTTCATTTCGATTTTCGAATCGGAATAAAAACAATAGCGAACATTGTACGTGAAGTTACTCATCATATTTGGTCAGAATTATCTACAGTTTATATGCGGATGCCAACACAAGAAGAATGGTTGAATATAGCACAAAGATATGAAATAAATGCCAATTTTCCACACTGTCTTGGAGCACTGGACGGGAAACATATTAGAATAATTAAACCCGAAGAAAGTGGATCAATGTTTTTAAATTATAAACATTTCTTTTCTATTGTTCTCATGGCTATTGTGGATTCCAACTACAATTACATTTTTATTGATGTAGGGTCGTATGGTAAAGAATGTGATTCAAATGTTTTCAAAGAAACACAGTTTTGGAAAAAACTTGTTGACAATACGTTAAACATACCATCCCCATGCTCTATAATAAATACTAACTATATATTACCATATGTTTTTGTAGCTGATGAAGCTTTCGCACTTCATGCTAACGTACTTCGACCCTACGGTGGTAACGAACTCACAAAAGAACAAAAGATATTTAATTATCGCTTGACAAGGGCAAGAAGATACGTCGAGTGTGCATTTGGAATAATGGCCAACAAATGGAGAATTCTGCACCGATCTTTAAACTTAAGTCTCGATTTAACAGTTGCTATTGTAAAAACTACTTGCGTTTTGCAAAATTTTATTCATACAGAAGAAGGTCACGTTGAGCCTTTAATCAATCGAGACCGATTAAATAGTCCATTGCATTTAGAAGGCAATAATCTCACAGCAGACGAAATTCGTCAAAAATATACTGAATATTTTTCCTCTGATGAAGGATCACTGCCATGGCAAGATAAATACACATAAAAAATAAGTTCTAAAACTAAAACCCGACTACTAAATTTTAATCCAAAAAGTGTGAAACAAGGAATTATTCTTACCTGCCATATTGTTTAAATAAACAATTACATGTTATATTTTTTTTCATGTTTATACGTATTTTATTATAAGTATTAGTCATTATCGTTTTTAGCAAAGCCGTGTCCGTATGCTACTTAGCGCTATTGAACTTATGATTGCTTGCAACTTAAATCTTTTATTGTAGATGTATTTAATGTGGGTAACGACAATGATTAATATTTATAATAATATATAGCTATATAGAATATATCTAGTAATCTGTATTTTTGAAAATTGTAAAAAGATAGTAATATGTTGTATGTACTTACCATATTCATTTTTTTTGACATTTGTCATTTCGTCGAAGTCTTTGTTTAAGATAGTAAATATTTCTCTCCATGCTTCGTATGTGAGTCTTTTATCTTTATATATGTCTAAAGTTTTGTCCCACAATACCGGTCGTCCTTCTACTAAAGTTATAAGTAACTCATCAGCCATTTTGTACTCTACGCTGCAATACACGTCCACACCAAACGCACAACGCACAACAAAAACTGGGCTGGCTCAACCCTACTACACCGCCCCCCCGCCGCTCCGCAACAACGTTCGCCGCGTCGTGTCTTGCGCAGACAAGATTTTTTTTCGTGCACCGCTGCGAGCAGTGTACACAGTTATTTTCTAGTTACGACACGAATTCTTAGGTACGCCCGGCGTTTTTTCTTAGCGTGTACAAGCGCCGTAAGTTGACGGTGGTAAATAAATTGGTAAACTAAAAACTAACGCTTACGTCTTAGAAGAAGCCCACTATTATTTTACGTAAATAACCCTTCGCACTATCCTTTTTTCTGTCTCACGATTCCTCAACCAAACGTTGTTTGGAGAGGACTGCTCAAGCAATAAGTCCATCTTGCATATAGGCTTTTTCTTCACTACTTGCAACAAACTCACCTGCATTATAGTTGTGGCCTTTTCATACGTCATGTTCTCCATATTAGCTTGCAGCCATTGAATGGCGTATATCGATACGAAGGTGTGTGAGGGCAAGCTGACTGTTTGCTGCAAGAAGCCCACACCTAGACTTGGGTGACGCATGCGCTCTATGATCTCTTGCAGCGTTGCATTGGCCTTTAGCTTTGGTTCTATGACTCTGTAAGTAATTGTATTATGTAGTACTAAACTGAAAATAAATATGTCATACAAGTGAGAATTTCACTTGTTTATGCATAACCGATAACCCCTATATGTTTGTAGCGATGAAGTCAAAATGATTGGAATATACTTGTAATATAGAAAAATAAATATTTTGTTTGTAAATTTAAATTTCTTCTTATTCATTTCCTAATTTTAAGGTTACCTGGTATATATCGCTACTAAGCGATAAGTATCCTTTTTTTCTTACTATTTATATTTCTATTTGTTGTGGTGTACAAATAAAGAATAAATAAAAAAAACTGTACCATTCTGAGGCATTGCATTAACACTAATAATACCTTGTTTAATTTTACTATTTTAAGTGGTAAAATTAGTTTTATGAGTTAGAAACAAAGTGCTTTATGTTCTCCTATGATAACATTTTACTTGATTGACTAACTAAATTTTGATGGTAGCAAGTATGCAAAATCATGTAAGATAGTCTGATTTCCTACCATGAGGGTTTATTGGTACATGTTATCGGTGTGAATCTTATTGAAGGGTACTGAAGGTCAACAAGTATTGATAGCCCAGTGGTCACGTCATATAATATGTGCGTTTTTAAGCAATTAAAATATCACTTGCTTCAACGGTGAAGGGAAACATCGTGAGGAAACCAGCATGCCTGAGAGTTCTCCGTAATGTTCTCGGTGTGATGTCTGCCAATCCGCACATGGCCAGCGTGGTGGACAATGGTCAAACCCTTCTAATATTGAGAGGAGATCCGTGCACTGTAGTGATCCGAGAATGGGTTGATCATGATGATGATGATGATGAAGGTCAACAGCAAGCTTGAAATGTTTAAGTGTCACCGGCTGTCCGCCTGATGATGCATGCAAATAATGAATCCATACGAAATAACATACATTACACTGGCTGAAGAAGTTTATTTAATTTACCTTTTGTTGCCTCACAAGCACATATGGTCGAATATGCCAATAAACACTTACCCATCATCGTAAGTATCGTCGCATTCACCTGTCTGAGATTGCGATCTCTCCAGAACGGTTTTGGCAGCGGCTCTGCAATATCAAGACATATCCTTAGTTTGCTTTTTTAACATAATTTAAAACGATGATTATGACAATGTGATTATAGTGTAAATTACAACATTTGCATATCGCTGAAGCACCTCAAGCAAAGAAAAAAACTATAATGCAAGAAAGTAAGACAATGGTGCAGAATCTGTTGTAGTCAACTCTTCAAAACATTTATTAGTAATAATCGAGCTGTTTGAATGTACTGACAGACAGTCAGACAGAAGTCCTTTTCCACAGCGAGAATTATGAAAAAGATAGCTCCACTTTAGAGCTGTCAATTCAGAGAGATTTGAACACAACCGAATACGCACCAATTCTAATGCAAGTTTGTTTGAATTGCGATAATTTTTGGTAAGTGAAGTTACTAAAGTTACTTTTAATCATTATACATCCTTGGCCTTAGTATAAGATTTGCACAGTCGCAATCGTGGAGTCGCTTTCGAGAATCGAAACATTATAACGGCAAGGTAAAATGGACCTTACAATATAACTCCAGACTATTTATTTCCGTACTATTTATTTTTATTTTACAAACGTGCTGTTTGTAGAATTATGGATGAATAAGAGCTTTAAAACTATATAGATACGTTTCAATTAACTATGTCATTAGTGTGTTTCGATATTCGAACACGACTTAACGCTTGACCGCATTCAAATATTACACTAGAGGGAAATGTTGCTCTAAAAAAATTACGATCTACATTTAGAACGAATTCAGTGATAATGTAACTTCAATTACTAGGTAATGTTAGATGATGAAAGCTTCACAGCTTACTTACTTGGTCCCTTGGCTAGAATTTAGTGACTTAGTAGGTGAAACTTGCTGCAATGAAACATTCAATAAGGATAAGAACAACAAGCATTAAAGAAATAAATCTGGAAAGCTATTAGAAATAGGTAGCAAACTGTTATAAAAAATATCAGGAATCAAGTGTAAGACGAAAGGAGACGGTTAAAATTTTATAGTACTTTGGCAAGGTTGTTGCACATTATGTTGTTAGTTTCATAAAAGCATAATAATAACAAAAAGTTTTTCGCTTCTATGCTTTAAATATTTAATAGCGTAATCCATATACAACCTTTATAGGTTGTATGGATTATTCCATACAAAACTAATGTTAATGTCGTAATTACCATTTTCACTTTTAATATATTGTTTTTTTTTTTCGATCAATAATTTGATTGAACGTGATTCTATCTTTAACTTTATAAATTACTTTTGTTGCATTTTTAATATTAAATTAAAGTGTACAAAAACCAAGCCAAGAAACTCTTTTACAATCAAAGAAATTTAAGGTAAACAAAAACATTCCTTTTTAGAGGCATAGAGGAAAAAATATTGTGCGAAATATAAATATATAACTTACGAAGCATTGATGGAAAAACTTTATATAATTAAAAAATGACACGCAACAAATTGTTTAATAAAATGCCGTCAATGCTGCAATCAAGCTTATAATTATAATTTTATATTTGGACAGACAATTGCAATAACTCCTGATTCCGTAACCCAAGGACTTCCTTTCTTTTGCAATAACAAATAAGTTTCTAAAGTATTCTTATTGAAAAAGAAAGATCTTGTTATAAATAACTTTCTTGCAGGGTGATTTTCCAAGGAACAAAATTAACATACGCAGCAACATTGCATATTAAGTTATAAAAGTTGTTATTCTAAGAGAATCACCCTGTTGAAACTTCTTCATCTTGTGACATGTTTTGAAGATTTTTTTATTTCGTCACTGTAGCTTTGAGTTATTTGCGGACATCTGTACGTAGAAAATACAGAAGCGATCAATATAATAAAAACCAAATAAAATTAAATATAAAGCATAAAGATGGACAAGAGCCTCGTGGAATTAACACTAATTTTAAGCAAAGTAATGATATAGTATATAGTATAGAAATAAATGATTGGTCCTAAGAATGGAAAAACCTACAAAGCAAGCGCCAATCCATGCCCAAAAGCAAGCCAATGTATTACCAATAATTAATTTCTAGCTTAATATTATTAATTATACATGACGAGATGATGTCAAGTCTTATTTTTAGGTTACATATAAAAAGTACCTATATAATGAAATGGAAAATCGAATACACAATACATAATTCATTATCATATCAGTGGATATTGCTTTATAAAATATGGATTGTATATTCGATCGAATGGGATTATTAAAATAATGTGTAGACTATGCAATACAAATATGTTACATCAGGATATATAATAGATTATATATATTATAAAATTTAAATTAATATACGAGACACATTTTAAGATTATTGGGAAGCTTCAATAAAATGTAGGACCTATTTTTTTTTAATGCTATATTTAACTAACTTATTGTGTGAGCAATACTTTCCTTCATTTTATGAATGATAAAATAAATAAAAAACAAATAAAATATAGATTTGTTTTATGTAGGTATGTATGCCTATGTTATCGATGCTAATATATAGAATGCGATGTGTTTTTCTTAATTTGTTTGTTACATACGTTACAGCTTAACTATTGCACCGATTTATATAAAATTTGTCAAATATAGAAGCGGCGATGTCAAATGTAGAACGAACGCAGAAAAAATCAAGTTATTTAATATTTTCAAAATACATTTTAAATTAAAACATTATTTTTGGAGTTCTCCCGTACATTTAGCTCACACGAAATTTTAAGCATACCCGATTGCTTTATTGAAATGGTGCTTATTGTTTTAGCAATTGCTTCGACGACGGTCACGCGTTCGAACGATTCTGTATAGATGCCAAAGTCTCTATAGCTGGCATCTATCATAATCTAAAATGCGAAGAGTCTTGTTTCGCAAAAGAATTTGTTAATTTATATGACTGTGGCTTCCGAAAAGCAAATACATGGGTTAAGTGTGTTTAGTGTGACGCAATTTTTGCACCTTGCTAGGGAAGGATATTATAATAATAAAATATATCACGTTATATTTGGATTGCATAGCATAAGGATCATGTATACAACGGTACTGACATAGCTTCGATCCGAAGCCGCGGGCGGTCGGGTAGGCGTGTGCTGCCGACGCGTTCTCTGAACGGGGAGTTGGACACGCCACCCTGCTACACCACACAACACTCAGGTTAACGTTACAGTAACTACTTACCTACATCGCTATACTACAACACAATGTCACGAGCAGTCTTCAAACGAAAGAAGACCTGATATTGACTTCATTTTTTACAAGTGTCACTAGAATCAGTGGAGTGCTCAAGGTGTCAGGGTGGCCTCATAGGTAGATGAATAAAATGGAAATTTTCGTCTGGGAACCCAATACTAAAAATAAATTTTGACAGGCAGTGCTTTAGTGTTCAGAAGTTTTTGATCAATGCGTCCTACCCGTCATGACTTATGGTGCCGAAACATGGACACTGACAGCGAGGCTAGTCCACAAACTTCAAGTCGCTCAGCGTGCTATGGAAAGAGCAATGCTCGGAATCTCTTTGAGAGATAAAGTCCGTAACGAGGTGATTCGGCAAAAAACTAAGATAACCGACATAGCTCGAAGGGCTTGCACGCTGAAGTGGCAGTGGGCTGGTCACGTTTGTCGGAGAACCGACGGACGTTGGAGTCGGAAGGTCCTCGAGTGGAGACCACGTCTCGGCAAACGGTGTGTGGGCCGTCCTCCGGCCAGGTGGAGTGATGACCTCCGAAAGGTGGCAGGCATCGACTGGATGCAAAAGACCGGAGACAGGAAGAGTTGGCGCTACTTAAAAGAGGCCTATGTCCAGCAGTGGATTAATGTTGGCTGATGATGATGATGATGATGAGTGCTTTAGTGTAGACTTACTAATATATCGAGCTTAGGAGCATAGCAAACCACCAGAAGTTATCAGCTGGTAGTTTGTAAGACGCCTAGGTGCGGTCAAGTGCGAATGCACTTTTATTTGTAAGGCACTTAAATTTTAGACCACTAATAAAGTAAAGCACGCCATTGTATATCATAGCAAAATCAAGGATGGATATCTACCATTGACTACCATAGTTATATGCACTTCATAAAAAATCAGTGCATAACCAAAGTTTTTCTATAACTAGAGGATTCATTCAATTTTATATCTGCCTGTTTAACCCTACCCTAATCGATATCTCCCATGTACACTTCACTGACTCTAGTCAAGATATCGAAGGACAAGCGATCGTCATATTCTTATACAAAACGATAGATGCATGTTGGGACGAATACCAGTTTATGCAATTGCATAAATTCAGCATCTCATGCAAAGCGTGCCTATTTACATAATACATTTAAATCAAAATGAATAGGCATCTTCTAGGCAAGTACTCTTACCTTGCCAAACTCTTGCGCGACTTCAAGCATCAAATATAAATCTCAATGTATTTTACAAAAGATAATGCAAAGTAACAATAAGAAAAAGAGTTGGAGGAAACATGAGTTTCATACCAATTCAGACTCAACTGTTACTGTCGCCAAATGTTCATTAGTCCTGTTCAGTATAAATCAAATTGTATATAAGTACGTTGAATGCCATCATCATCAAGATCAACCCGTTCTCAGCTCACTACAGAGCACAGGTCTCATCTCAATATGTGAAAGGTTTGGTCATAATCCACCACGCTGGCCATGTGCGGATTGGCAGACTTCACACGCCTTTGAGAACATATCATGGATAACTCCATACTGATTGCCATATTTATATACAAATCAGCATTTTTAACCAGCAATCGCTTTTTTGATACTTCTTCAAATTATATATTCGTTAAAGACCTCGAACGTTCGTTAAAGACCATTAACAGGTTTCATGCATGCTTTTAAAGGTATCAGAAGAACGGTTGCCAGCTATGTGAATAAAACAGAAATAATCACTAAATTTACAAAGGAAGCTAGCCAACGTAATTACAGATTGTATAGTGCAGTACGTGCATTGTTTAACCACTTTTATAAGCAGTGTTTTTATAATACGCAATAGCATTCAGCTAAATTAATTCACCTAATTATAACTACTTTATGAGTGATGGCTTAGAGATGGACCGCATTTACACTGGAGGCAAATTTAAAATAGTACGTATTTGGATGCAGTTGGAACAGTATCACTTCAAGTTCAGTACAGTTAACTCCATTAGTTAGACCAATTGGTCAGGCAGTTGGCAGCTACAATGCAGTAATGTCAACAACTGCCAAACTGCAATTTGCAGTTTAAATGCGTCCGTCTAATGCCACTGATTATAATGAATGTAATATTAACTCAATGTGCTTGCTACGTTTTGGTTGAAAAATTAGATCTTGTTAAACCTCAAACAGTACTAACTACATTGGCACTGTTATTTTGGAGACTTTAAAAGCAATTCATTGGTGTGAGCAGAATGTTAAATTAGTTTTCAATTTAAAAGCGTAAAAAGATTCTTGCCACACCAGTTTTTTAGTGATTTAATATTTTATAAACCCTTACTCAGAGATTTAAAACGGCGCGAATTCAATATCATCGAAACTTAAAATATTTAATCTGCGGAAGTTTGCGAGAACAAAAATTATACATGAAATATAGATCCTCAATATTTAAAAGAAATTATAAGCAACTGCGCGGCTGAAAAGAAACAACGATGAGCTTGCGATGATATTTTATGTTTGAGTTGAGTTTAGAATAAGTACCTAATATTCCTATAAAATCAACATTTGGTACTAAATTGGCTTGAATTTCTGAATAACAGCTAAAATTTCCGTGAATGAATTTCCTTTTTAAGAATAACAATTAAATCCCAAATTGACGTAATATGCCGAGCAAAAATTTAATAATCGCTTCTTTTGTTCCAACAGCCGAACTTAATGTTAAACATCTTATGGTTACATAATATATTTCAAATAACCTAGAACTTCTAGGTTAGATTATGGCCAGGAATGGAATTTTGGATCCTTGTGATCGCTCTATTGATCTTTATGATTGCTGGGCGCTTAAAGAAGAGTCCAGTCGATTATTGTATTTAGTGACAGTGGTAAACGCTAGACCGTGTACCTGCGCGTTCCGCGTGAGGATGGAGGTGGAGTGCCGTCGCCTCGTGAGCGCCGACTCCGAAGCGCCGCACGCTCCCGCCACCTGGAGCATCCGTGCTGTATTCCTAACCCCACCCTCGCACTAGCTCACGACCCAAGGAGATCCGGCCCTACCCTTAACCATTACAGATTGTCAACCTAGTCAAACTCATTGTGTTTATTTTGGTCAGTTAGCATTAGTAATTATCATAATTTGTGTCATTGAACACAAATATGATTCCTATTTTTGTAATGATGAAAAATTCACTGGTTTACTACTGAAAAATGTTATGCAATTTCTTTTATAAGATAGTATAATGCTGATAAATGAAAAAAAAAACAACCGAATTATAGGTATTTCCAGCTAAACTACCATTCAGTATTGTCGATGGTAAAAACAATTAACGTTAGGTGTAGGGCCGGTTGACTTGTATTAAAGTGTCGCCTTCTATAGATGGGACACTCAACAAATGATTGAAGACCCGTGCTTTTAAGGCATATTGTTGCAAAAACTTTAGAAACGAAGATTGTTGTAGAACTATTTTATGTTGTTTTTTGTTGAGATTTAAACACATAGCAAAACTTTTTAATATATTAAACACACATGCAATTGTACTCAAACAGGAAACCATCTAACATAGGAAATATAAAAAATAGACTAGGTAGGATACATGCATAAGTAAATAAAGTTCTATAATTAATTAATTATAACGCAAAAAAGGCCATATCTCAGAGGCAGAATCTAGTAATAATGTCTAATTCAGTACAAAAGTTGGCAACTAAACTGTTTGATCTAAAAGTTTGTCTGTCTTATTCACAAGTGCCATTGTGAAAAAGTACAATGAGACCTTTGAATTGAGGATCTCTTATTTTAAATAATTATTCGTAACACTGTTTGTATCTTCTCAATAGCTATAAGCATTGTCTTATGTTGGTACTCCTGAGGATGTGGTAACTGTCAATTATATAAGTGTTTGATTTCAGGTTTAACATAGACAATGTTCGTAATGGGAAACGTGGTGTTGACAAATTGAGTTATATTTACCAGTGTTCCTTGACGTGAATCCTTACAGGACTACCGGAAATTACAGTACCAACCACATTTTTAAACGTGCGCAGTTTTCTATGCCATAAACAAAAATTAATTTTTGGTTTCAGAATAACAAAAATAGCATGGCCGAAATGTCTAGAACGGTAAAGGAGAACAATTTCATGTTTGAGTTCAAGTTATTAAAATCATTAAACATACAATCATTCCAAATATAGCACTTTGCGACTGAACAGCCTGTCAGTACAACTAACGAAATCATTCAGTAATAAAAAAAACATTTTACACTTAAGTTGTTTTTTAGGCGTGGAATGTGGGTAAAAATAGATAATAATCATTAGAAAAAAATGTCATTTTAGAAAATATCTTGCCCTGTTTCGTTTACGCGGAAGACATTGAGAACATCACAAAAGGTTAACATATGCATGAGTTAAATATTTTTAAATTATAATATTGGTGCTAGTTTTCCAATATTCACTTTCCAAGATACAGCAGTATATACAAGTTTGGAAAGTGGGAGATCATAAAATTATTTGCCACTGTAATTGTTAGCAAATAAAATAAATAAACAAAAAAATATATTGTTTTTTCTAAAATAAGGTACCTAGGGTACCTAGTCGCACAATAAATTAATTAAGTTCCAGTGACAGACATTAAAGAATTAAAGTACGCAAAAAAGATATTGATTTTTTTAAATATATAAATAATTTCATTAATCACAGTTAAAAGGGTAATATGAGGAAGATCATAGATACTTTTTGGGTTATCATGCAAATAGGACCGACATCAATTAACACTATGCATTTTAAATACTGAATAAATATAATATATAAATATATATAGAAATAAAACGACCAGGCATTTTTGTTTCATTGGTCCATTCACAACTTCATTGGTTGTACTGACTGACAGTGTCAATTTCAACAAGAACATTTTCAAACATATTTTTTACTGATTGTGCATTTATGAAGGAGCATGCAGTGCTAAGTTTTCTACATTTACAATCATGTGCAGATAAAATCTCATGCTTAATTGTTAGATATGGGTCTAAGTACAGTTCACTATTTACAAGAACATCCATCATTTGATAGATGTTTTGTCACATGTATATTGTAAAAGGTACTGTTTTAAAAATGTAGGTACTTTTTTTTGGGACGAACTGTCCGACTCCAGTTAATACTTACCCTTTGCCTGTTGGGTCTTTTGACTTTGTTAAAATAGGATTCCGTCATTTTGAGGAATCCCTCTGTAAGGTGGTCGAGATCGTGTCGCGTCGGTGTAGGGTATATATCACAGTGCGTCGATTCGTCCTCGAGGATCGTTTTAGTGGCTGGGTTGTAAAGTGGTAGAAGGAGTGTACGGAAACGCCAATATTTAAGTGCCTGAAACATATTAACTAACCATTGAAAACCTACCTACTGGAATATGAAGTTTTCGTCTTATTTACCTTATAAATGCATAATACTTTATAAACAATCGATCTTCATGTAATTTAGCAAGGAAATATCCCAGACAAAGATTATAATACATAAATTGTTCTACTTTTTTTATCGAAATATCTATCAACAATAACTATTATTCACCAATCAGATAAATTAAAAGCTTTTACGTTATTTTTAAATAATTTGATTGGTTAATTGTCATATTTCACTGGACACTGGTCATTTACTAAGGACAAAATCGCAAGTTACTTCTGTAGGGGATATTTTTATGGAACGTGACGAATATTCTCTTTTCTCTCCAAAGGTAAAAAATATTGTACTAGTAAGTATATAAATAGATCATTGAAGTAAGGACATGTGACCTTTCGGGTTTAAGTACCGAACGGTATACCGTAGATATTGTCAAGTTTTTAAATAATAAAATGAACAAACTTCAACTAGAGTGAAATCGGTGTCTCCTCGAGTACAAATGTAGTGGTCCATGTAATTCCAGTTGTAGTTTTCCAACTTCTCCGTAGTAAAAGATACCCAGGAAACCTCATATGTGTCGTGGTTTGGCGCGTGGAAACGATATCTATAGTGGATGTTGAATGGAGGATATGGGTGTCTGAAAGAAGATGAATTTATATTTGAAACTAGCTTCTGCCTGCGACTCCGTGTTCGTGAACTTCAGAATTGGGTCTAAACCTTCTTGGGGAATTATTTGAGAGGTTCTTTTGTATAGAAAATACATGTCCTTTTCCATAGCATAGATGACATGCATACCAAATTTCAAAGCTGTCTGCCTGCGGCTAAGCTCGTAAACAATTTTCAATTTTCCTTTGGAAACTAAGGATTAATTAAGTTATTGGAATAAAAGGTAGCCTGTATTCTTTTCCATGTCAAAGTCTACATGCAAGCCAGATTTCATCCAAATCCGTTCAGCCGTTTTTGCGTTATTGAGTAAAAAACAGCCACACTTTGGCATATATAATATTAAGTAGGAATTTCCATCACAAAGCCTTATATATCTTATGTTTCTGGATAATGTTACGAGCATCATAAGTTGGACCATTCGAGAGATAAAAAACTAAATTAGCTGCTCAATGTAATTGTAAATTTGTTCAAAATAATACTGAACATATTTGATAGGACAAACTCCTGAAAGAACTAATGGACCCATAAACAATGTTTTATTTTTGTTCGATTATTTCACTTTTGGGCAGAATCTTATACATGTTTTACAATAATAGGCTACAAAAATACACAGCAGAAGTTGCCATCATGACTTTCTTAAACTTTTTTATTATAAATAAAAAAAAAACGTAGCCGCTGGAAACAAGCGGCCCAAGACCGTGAATTTTGGAACTCCCTACAAAAGACCTATGTCCAACAATGGACGTCTATCGGTTGAAATGATGATGAATAAAAAATACATATTCAAGGTTATATGTAAAATATATCTTTGAGGATGACTCTACGGAAGGATCTTATATTATTTTTTAAGTATGAATAAGCTGACTGCTAACAAGCTTACCTCGGTCTATATCGCGTGACACTGATTGTTGAGCCCACGAGAGTCAGTTCATGGAAGATTCTACCAATGGATAGTAAGTAGCGTTTGGTTGGTGCCGAGTTGGTCAGTTTACCACTCTGAGGGGCCACCTTTGATGGTGGCGGTGCAAGGGTTGATGGACAGTGAGATTCTGTTACTTCGCTTTCGTTCACTCCGACTATGAGCTGAAAGCCCTGTTATGACATTCGTATATAAATATCTCTTTACCATTAAATGGGTTAAGAAATTTTCAAGATTATTTAAATTTAAGTTTTAGATTGTTTAAGGATTTTATACTTTTAATAAATAATAGGTATAATTATTGTGAACAAATATGACCAAATTGTTATATTTGTTGCAAAAAAGTTTAAATAAATACACGTACAAGTTAAAATACAAAAAAACAATAAACTAAAACACATCTTAACAGCTTCCGAAGCTACTGAAATATAGAACAAAATTTATTATTATCTTTGTATTATTAGTATTTTAAGACAGAGTTTTTAATATTTATTTATCTCTTTAGATAATATTTATCATTTAATAACTGTCAAAAGTGAAATATATTTGTTATAATTTTTATTTACCTGTGCTAACCGCTGTGAAACCAGCTCTTTAAAGACTTCCATGGTAGTGAGTGGCTCTTTGTAGATAGCTCTGTTTCTCGCAAAGTCTGCATTCACATCGTCTGGTAGCAGATTGTAGTCTGACACTAGATAATCGTTTTGCAGGGAGCGTTTGTCGGGAAAGTAATCAGTTGTTATCGGTAGACACGCCGGGATCGTTAATGATTTCCAGTCGACACCTAAGTAGTTTCATTGCGTTTTTTTACTTACGTAATTTAAATAATATACCATATTTTTAATATGGAACAACATTTATATTAAACAATTATTAATTAACTAATCGCGATGGTTTAACAGTGCGATATAATACTTGGGACATTAGAATGCGCATAAAAGTTTAAAGTCAATACTTTTCTTGCGATTTCTATATTATAATCACAAGCATTTGGCGGAAATATTTAAAAACTGTATTGCAAAGCTTGTTAGTGATATGGAAATGTCTTAAATATTTAGGTTAGTTACAATCGAATGCCGACGAAATAAGGCCCAAAGCGTTGTTGTTTCAACACGTCACTTCAGTTTGTGTTAGTACTTTATTGGTGTCGCATGCAGAATACATATAAATTATTACCAAGCGAATATTTCTATAGTCCTTTTTAGCACGTGGCTATAAGCACATGTTTCACTACCAATTGCTAATAAATTTCAAAAACCAATCACAAAGTTGATTATAGCAACGCGTCAGTATTTTATACATATTTTTGTTATATTATATTTAGCTTCCTCAACGTTATGATTTCAGGCATAAAACAACGTAACCCAAAAGTCAAATAACCAAAATTACTTAAGATAATAAAGAAAATTAAAAAAACTTTTGCGTTTCATTTATTGAAAATTTATTTATTAACACTCTATTTAAGAATTTGTTTACAATGTTATATTCTTAAGTGAGGTGATATATGTAAGAACTCGATAGTTAGGTTATCTTGTTTTATATTATTTCCTTTCTTTGGATAACATAAATTGGATTTGCTACAGAAACTCTAAAAAGCGAAATATATACTGTAAATAACCCCCATAAATTACATAAGTATCATTAAATCTCAGAATTACATAGAGGTAGCAGCAACTACATGATATAAATCCAATGGGATATCAAACCTATAGCTCGGTTCGCTTTGGGCCGCATTCGATCCAAACGATTCGAAGATATTTTCAATGCGACGATTTCATGAAACATTAAAAATGAAATGAATTTTTAGTATCAGGACGCTGTAAAGGCAGCTTTAGATAAGAGGCATATTTTTTAAATATATCTATTAAAGTTCTCAATTTTCACATCCAATTCATTCAATCCATACACGGAGTTTATAAGAACGCAGGTGTGTTATACCAATGGGTACTTATTTAAACCACTTCCTAAATATGAGTTTTTGAGGACAACAGACAATTCAGAAAGAAAGATGAAGAAGTATTTATTTGGGTGGATGGTTTACCACAACATACAAAATATATTTCTATAGAACAAAAAGAGAAACTAAGTATTAAAAAAAATGTTTGTGATCGAATCATTGTTGAAAAGATGTAATTAGTCAGGTTTCAATTGACTTTTATGTTTGACCCAGTACAAGTCCGTTAATAATTATTTTTTTGTTCGATTATCTAAATCTGCCTCATTTATGATGAAATAACTTATCGAACGACATGAATTTAGGATCATTCACAAATACCCGATTTCAAGACTGGTATGTTCCATTTATTATGATGCCCACAAAAATCAGCCATAATGACATATCGTAGGCAAGCACAATAAATGATACTTTATGTACACAACTTAAGGGCGTTTTTAGCTGATAACGAAACCGACTTAATAACGGTCCAGATACAAATATATATTGTTGTGTATATAAGGGCAAGTTAACCAGTAGTGGCATGGTCACGGAATGCGAAGAGAAAAATTTCATATTATCAGATGCGAATGTTAAATATTATATAGGAAAAGATGAGAGGAAGACCAAATAAGAAATGGATGGATTGTGTGAAAGAAAATATTCTTGTAAAAGTGTTGAGTGAGTGGATGAAGTGATGGCTAATAGTAGTTAATGGAAGAAGACATGTTGTGCCAACTCCCCCTATCGTGAGATAAGGGAATAATTCTTTATTCCCTGAATGAATGAAGAAGATTAAAAAGACATGCTTCCATGATAATACAATTATGATGATTGCATGCATTTTGTACATCGTGTAACCCAACAGAGTATAAATTTATGTCAGATACATTTAAACTATATGAATGTAGAATCTGACTGATGATATCAAATCATATCAAATTGAAATTGGGTTATTCATGTAAACACAAGCATCTATGAAGCGTTCATATAATACATATGTTTCATTATTTTAATAAGTTTGGTATCAAGTTGGTATAGTTATCAACTAATATTAAAACGCTCGATGAAAACTGTAAACTTTATTATTATTAAATATATAAAGAATTTAGTACTGATATTAAAATCAATCCCTAGACTTTGTAAGTCAATATACAGCCGTATTGGGTTCACTGTGGTAAACGTATAAAACACTTACCAGTGGTTAGAGCTGGAGTCCACTCCTGTTCTCCTGTAGCCCCCCACAATAGGGCGAGTGAGGCGTTGTTAGTGGTGGATGGGGCGCTCAACGCGGCTCCTATTACACTTATAGCGCCAGAAGTACTTATCATACGTTTGCGACTCATCATGTTTCCTGCGAATATATTACAAAATTCTCATCATAAAAGTTTTGTTAAAACATGGCTGCAATAACGTTTGTGTTGCCTAAAAGATAACTTTTCACTCTGGAATGGAATAAAATATTAATAATATTAAAAAAAGTTGGTGCGAAAAACGTAAGATGAATGGACATTCTAGATAACTAATGCGTCTACTGGTAAATTGGACATTCTAGATAACTTATGCGTCCACTGGTAAATTGGACATTCTAGATAACTAATAAGTTCACTGGTAAATTGGACATTCTAGATAACTTATGCATCCACTGGTAAATTGGACATTCTAGATAACTAATAAGTTCACTGGTAAATTGGACATTCTAGATAACTTATGCATCCACTGGTAAATTGGACATTCTAGATAACTAATACGTCCACTGGTAAATTGGACATTCTAGATAACTAATGCGTCCACTGGTAAATTGGACATTCTAGATAACTAATGCGTCCACTGGTAAATTGGACATTTTAGATAACTTATGCGTCCACTGGTAAATTCTAGTCAATTCCAAAATTATTTAGGGCTTTATTAAAAAAAAGGAGATTTTTAAGTAGGGTTGAAAGAAATTACCATCAACTTGATACACTGAGTGATTGTTGTTGATGACGGATACGCCATTTTCTTTTGGTACATTGCTATCTCCAGTCCTCGAAGCGGGTTCCCCGGCAGGCCTCGCCTGGTAGTGATGTTGTTGGATCAACACACCCGTGGGACCTAATTGTCGAAAATCAATTACACAGATTAAAAATGATTTCAATCATAATAACTTCAAAATCTATCAAAAGCGAAAATGTCCGGTTTATGAATTTTTAATTCTCAATAAAAAACATAAACACGACATTTACCCTTTGTGTTTTATATTTAATATTTTAATTAATGCGTGCCCTACTCTCTTAACATTTTGCGACGAATGACGACTTAATATTTAAATAATATACAGTGCCGTAATTTGACTGAAAGGCCAGCAGGCGACTCTCTTTACACCGGGCTGCACACATTATGAGGGAAGCAGCATAGCATCACGAATTAAAATGTATTCGGTAGCAGATACAGCTAATAAATTTTGATTAAATAATTACATTCGTTAACTTAAAACTAACGTTAGGAGGGTTCCAATCCCGCACAGGTGCAAGAGCCCACAATTAACTTAACCTGTTTCCTTTTTTTTCCCCTCCTATATAGTCAATGATAAATTATAAAAAGTGCCATTCTCACGCAAGGTTTTTTTTTTTTGTGTAATCCTCTATATCAACAAAGGATTTTTCTTAAAGTTTACGTTTTATAAATCAATCATAATCGTTATTCAAATCATTCTTTTAAAGGCACTTTTGATGCGTCAATAACTTATATACTAGTGAGTTGATAGTGATAACTACATTCGTAAACTTTAAAGCTATGAGTGTTCCAAACGCGCCCTAGTCTAAGAAGAAGCCCACAACAAACTTAGTCAAGTAAATTTTATTTCTGTTATCACTATATCACGTGTCATTTAAAATCATTTAAGGGCTATCTTATTAGAGCAATATTTTATACCCAAGCTTGTATATCATCTAAATAATCCTTTACACTGTAATAGGACTTTTTTACAAGCTTGCGTGATTTAATTTCACGAGATTTAACATTCATAGACATTGACAAAAAATTGAGTCACCTTTTGGGAATATATGGGTCCATCTTCGCCTGTTACTTGTTAGCTTGACGGTCACATGCGACGGATCGAAAGGGTTGATAAGCGCCCTTCCCGTCCTTATCACGGGCTTGTTTGACATGGTGCTTCGGGGCGATAGACGATTTACTGACATTGAGGAATCTGTCGAATCGCTGTTGGCTTCGTTGACACCATATTTTGCTGAAATAAAAGTACATAAATAACTGGTGATAACGATGGAAATTGGTGTCCCTAGACCGGCGATTCAAATCAAATCAAAAATCCATATGATCTGATATGATTCCGTATTGTAACCCGCGCACGTGCGTACGAAGGTAGATAAAAGCATCAAAAACCATACATAGGCATATGCCTTTGTATGGTTTTTGATGCTTTGAAAATATGTACTGAAAATATGTAGGTATATCCATATGGATATACCTATAGTACATATTTTCTTACTTAAAAATCTTAATCAAGTTTTTATTATAGACAGATTTAAAAAAAAACTTAAAACAAATAAAATACATAACAATACAGTTTTTTTATCTTTATTTTTAAAACCGTATTATCATTAAAGTGTAATAAAAATGTTGTTAACATTTTAAGCCAAGTATACAAAATAAGTTCAAATCCACCAAGCTTCAAATCCTTTGATCCTTTGGCGATGAAATAAATTGCTAGACTCAGATTTATGATCCTATGAATAATTATTCAACCTAGACGATATATTCAGTATTATCAGCTTTATTTATTTATGTACAAATTACAAAAAGTTTAATTTGTATGTTTATCTAAAATGGACAGAGTCCTTTCAACAGAGAACAGATGAAAAGGAAACTCTGTATTATTAGATCAGTCAATAAATCTGTAAATTATTTGGTACGGTATTTAGATTAATTCACTTACGACTTGTCAATATATCGGATCCCAGGCTGTGATGGATGTCTGGATCGGACATTTTACGATGATGAATGGCGGATACTGGCGGACTCCGTCTATTAATTCCCTCTAAGCCCGCTACGGATGTTTTCTTTGTACGGGCTACTTTCTGCACCCTACAACATAAAACAATATTGTCGAGGCCGGAGAATGGACAATTGCTGGACGAGTTTCAATATCCTAAACAAATTTCTTCAATTTGTAGAAGACATGTTTTGTTTATAGAAAAGGGTTACGATTTTAGGCTAAGAACAAACTAAGCGGAATTTTCACACGCAGAATTTGATGACGTTCTTAGCTTCGGAATAGTAGTGCATGCTTTTATTAGTTATATTTTTAGTGGTAATTTTAATTAATGAACTGATAAGTATTTGAAAATTCTTTGTATTCTCCACCTGCGATCTTCCGTAACAACTATCTTTCCTTATTCAAGATTATTTCTCATACTTTTTTATAAATCCCAAATATAATGCATACCATGTACTATGAGCGGGCGGCAACTGAAACACCTGAGCGTCGTATGCATCATAATCAAATATGGAGTTATGCATATAATCGTCTTCCTTTAACAGTTTCCCTTTACTCTCATCCTCGTACATCTTTTTCAGTGGCTCTTGACTTTTTCTAGGCGGCAATTTTATTCTGGGTATAAAATTCGAATACGCCACCTTCTTGTTTGTTGAATAGAAGGAAAGGTTGATCCAATGCGGCATAGAGTAGTCATCTATGGAGTTGATATTGCTGTCTTTGTTGTGAAACTTCAGCAGAGGGACCGCGTGTAAGGGTTGTTCCCCGACGCAAACGAGATCGCTTCCCACACCGTTGTCGATGATTCTTTGCTTCGTGACGTTGGTCAGCTCTCTGTCCACCTCGAAAACCCCCACGCCGGGTGTGATCACAACACTTAGTTGACCGGTGCGGTCGAAACATCTGTCCAAGTAATGTTTCTCGAAAACTGAAAATTGTGAAGGCAGTATATAATTTATAGTAATAATAAGTGGTAATATGTAATTTTATTCTGCGGATATAGTAGGTCAAGCTATCGTAATCAATATTATTAAAACATATTCAAATTCAATCTTTATTCAAATAGTCCTTAAAAAGGAACTTTTGACGCGTCAATAATTTACATAGTAGTTATTTTATGGTGATAACTATACTAAAACTAAAGCTATGAGGGTTCCAAACGCGCCCCGGTCTAAGAAGAAGCCCACAACAAACTTAGCCGGATATATAGCCGGGTAATAAAGGGTAGTTATCCAGAAATTTTAGTAATACCTGTAACATGTATAGCTTAAATAGCAGGGTTTGTAGTTCTATGCATGTAAATTCAATCTATTCTAGTCTACTCTATTTGGTTAATGACAAATCGTCATAGCACTAGTCTAATAATACGCATGCGAAACCGTCACTAAAAGTGTGACGTTAATGGAATATAAATTTGGAATACAAGTTTTTATTGGAACTTCTATTAAATATTCTGAGACAATATTGCTTTTTTTTATGGGGACCTCAGTGGCGCAACGCGTGCCAAATTTGTAAGATTCCGGGTTCGATTCACAGGTCGAGCGTGGTCTTGTTGATCAGCTGGTTACCAGCTTGCTTTACAAACTGGTACGCTATATCGATTTAGCGTTACGATATGATACCGCGTAGTAAACGATTAGGAGGTTGATTCAGCCGGCAACACGGCAGCTATGGTTAATATAGTGCTGTAGATCTCCACAGGTAGCAGTAATCACTTGACATCAGATCGAGAGCTCGTTTACCCGCGATGCTTATAAAAAAATAACGTAATCTTTCCATATTTAATAAGTGCTTGCTTACCATTCAAACTCATATTCAAAACTTCAAGGAAATTCCCCTGAGCCGCTGTGGAATTAATTGCAGTTGGTATTTCCATATTAGGCCTCTCATGGTATTGCAATACAATTTTTTGGTAATCGGTGAAAAGCCGTCTCAGCTGCAGCAAAACATTGGACCAATCTTCGTACCTTTCATTTTGGACTGCCACCCTGAATTAATAAGCAAACGTTAATAATTCAATAATTTTAATACAAAAATTTTATGAATTACATTCAACTTTGGAGAGGTTTTACCGTTTATTTAAAATAACAAGTCTACCTGTAAAAATCTTCATAAAATCTTCCCCGGTAATCCTTCTGTAAACATTCTTTCATGTGCTGGGGGAACTCTTCTAATGTTTTGGCTTTATAAAATGTTCTTGAGAATAATACAATGGTCACCTCATGGTTGCTGCCATTTTTCTGAAATATAGCAATAAGTTTGTAGCTCAAAAGCGGCCATATATACTAAATTTGAAATCTCAATTATGTTCTATAACGTTCAGTCTTTTTCAAATAATTGCCGAAAGGAACGGTTTCTTAAATCAACTTATTTTGAATGATTCGTTGTGATTTTAATAATTTCTGTAATAATAAGTTTTGTTTCTGTTTAAAGCATTACTGACAGACTTAGTGAAAAAAGAAGAGATTGAGATGATTGTTAGAAGACAAAAAGAATATTTTCATACTTAATTTATTTAACAGTTATAAGTTTTACTTCAATGTTTTTTATTTAGTTTCATTTAGAGTAGGCTTACCTTCCATTTAGCAAAGAGATCTGCAAGAAATCCATTAACAGCCTTCTCAAAGTATAAATCACCGTGGATATCAAAATCCCACATCTCAGAGGACATTTGTATGAATAGATAGACCATTGATGTTGAAGATCTAAACACTATTTTAGTGTCTTCTGTTATGACGCCGCAAGCGACTCTATCACCTTGAGACCACATTTCGTACACTTGGCAACGTATCGCACCTCCACAATATTCTATCTTTTTATTGAGATATACACAAGTACTGACCTAAAATATACGTTATTTGATTAACTACTAAGAGAGAAAAAAAAAAACAAAAAATATTTATCATTGTAAATTTAATTCCAAGTGAATGCTTGAAATGTATATAGGTCATAATAGCTCATACAAAAGACCTTTGTCGAGCAATAGACGTTGTTCAGTTGATTATGATGATGATGAGTTAGGCGTTTATGTTCTATTATTATTATAAATTATCTGAAGATCTGACCAGTAATAAAATAAAATAGTTAAATTGCAAATTTTACCAAATGGTTCTTTAGCCTCCACATTTCAGACCTTCCCAAGTACTGATCCTTGAAAGTAAGTTCTACAGAGTCAAGTGCAACATCTTGCACATTTACAATATTCACATACACATCTGCAAATGTTCGTAATTGGAAAGTGGTGGCAATACTTTGCTCCACACTAATAGCATCTGTAAAGAGAAATATAGATGATTTTCAATATTTTGGCTTATCAACCACAGTTTGGATTAACTTGTAAATTGTGATTTGTACCTAATAAAAATTATAGCTCCTTGTTTGTTACTTAATAAAATGAATGATTAATTTCATATAATGAATAGAAGCAGGCGTTACTTTGCAGTAGTCCATGATAAACAATAAACAGCAAGTCTAATTTGCTATATTCCGCCAACAACCGGGAGATTTGTATAATATAACACCACACAAAATCTTCCACTAGAACCTCTATACACGTTTCAACCAGACACAGGATCATCCTTAGGAGATGTTGACTTCACAAGCGAGAAAAGTAAAGATTAATTTAATATTTTGATACATTATATAGTACCTTCTTGTTTAGTTTAACTGCAGTAAGGATTCAGTACCAGTGATCCAAGTATTGAGGAATCTGAGCAGTTAAGAACAAACTTGCTAAAGGAACATCAAAGCTGAAATGTTTTAAGCACCCTTAGTCTAACGTCCAACCTAAATCTGTATACAAATACACTTAACACAAACTTTGGCTGACAATGTCAAATTATGCTTTTTAGATCTTAGCTTATATATATTAGTTTCAAGATAATTAGTTAGTAGTATTATATATATTAGTTTCAAGATAATTTAAGGAAAACGTACCTCTTCCTCGTCCTGGTGCATCCACTTTAGTAACTTGTAAAAGAAGTCTCGGATAATCATTCTCTGGGTGATAAATTTCAACAATATCTTTTTCTTTTAACCCAGGATAATCTTTCAGGTTTATTATCAGATCTTCCGCTTAAATTATGTGAAAATGTTAAACAAAACATTTCTTTTTGATGATGGCCAAAAAAAATAAACCAGTGAAATAATTTATCACTGAATTAAAATGTAACTTTTTAATAAAATACTTACAACTGAAGCTGGACTGATGAACAATTAATTTAAATGACTTCATTCTTGTTTACCAATTATTCACGAAGACATATTGTCGATAAATATTCTGTTCACAGCAATACGTAAGATTATATTTATTGATAACTTGCGGGTTGGTAGGTTCCTACACGGTGAAAATTTCAATTTTTGACATAATATTTTACATTAAAATCTAGCAATTAAAATAAACAAAACATTTTATGACTAAAACTAAAACTTAATTTCAAAGGATGCGACTCTATTCTTAATGAATGAATTATACTCGTAGTTCTGTTTTTGACTTTTTCGCCAAGCTTTATTTATCATATTATGATTTATGATAGGTAATATCTGTACCTGTAGCTAAAAAAGGAAAACGTAAGCGTGTCACTGTCATTGTCACTGTCATATGAACATGGTTACGGATACAAAGAATTTTATTTTTGTCAACAAATTCAAATTATGATCTAGTCTCCCTGGAGAGGAATCGGCTTTAACTAATAACTATAAATGCCCTATGATGATTTTAGTGGGTATAAGAGAATTAGTGTCATTTTCAGCTGTTGTTACGACGATACTTCAATTTCTATCTGGAATGTAAGTTTTCTTAATATACCGATGCTCTATATAGGTCCTTACTAAAATTAATCGCTGTGTCTATTTCAGCCTAGTTTGCAAACAATATGTGATTAATCGGACTACTGCGGAATCATCACCGTTACCTTTTATTGGTGGATTTTTATCGTGAGTATGAAGTACTAAATTATACAATAGCGTATTTGTGAGCTTCCAAAAACCATAGTTTTGTATGAAACAATAATCGCAGTTTATATTGTACTGTTATGAAGTGAACATGTGATAAAGTACTTAAGATTGTTATCAGCAGTGTTTGGTATAAGATATACTTCAATAATTAACAAACTGCAATATTTAAAACATACATTTAAAGCCTAAGCTGTCATGTCTCACAATGCTTAATCCAAACATAGCTTAAAACAAGTTGTGCATAGTATTATATTTAAAGATCATATTACCATCCTACCATCCTAGACTGCACCACTTAACACCAAGTGAGATAGCCATCAAGGGCTAAGTTGTAGTGTATAAAAAAATTGCAGTATTAGTCTTCTTATAGGGTGAAAATGGGTGTGTAAAGTCTAGCAATGTATTCTTGGCCAGTTATCACACTGGGTACTGACTAATTTAAATTCTGCTAATTCTGAGTAGGGACTTTTGTCCTGCTGTGGACCCATAATTGGTTTATAATGATGGTGATAATATTGAGATCAAATTCAGAATATATTGAGTAGAAGTATGTGGCTGTTTAACATATTTGAATGATATTCACATTCAACTCGCATTATACAATCAACAGTCAATGTAAAATACAATTTTATGAATAAAATTATCATAACTATTGAGGAATTCCGGCTAATCTCTAGTTTCTAAAGTCTTTTAGCTATTCAATTGAGAGACTAAAAATCAAAGGCTCAACACTTATTTCTAATGATAAGTGATTTTGTTTATGTTAACATGTTTTCATATGAATTATGACCTAGTAGACAATAAGCTTGTTCTAGCACCAGTATAGTTCACATTATTAGTTTGTAATCTAGATAGCTAATACGAAATAAAAAAATAAATTTTCTGTTACTATAATTTAGACTTGTATATTTATTTAATAAACAAAGGTAAGTATCATAGTACTTTTATGAATTAATGAATTGTACCTTTGCAGTATCTTTTTTGATTTACTTGATTTTTTATTTTTGTTTTGTTATAGGTGTGGTGTATGGCTACTATATGGACTAATTAAGCAAGATAACATTGTTACTTTAGTCAATATAGTTGGAATCTTTCTTATGATCTCATATATATTTATATTTTATAATTACACCTTTAAGAAGACTAGTCTCTCTAAACAGTTTCTAGCATCATTAGCATTGTATATGTTTATCATGGGTTATGTCTCAGTGGAGACTGATAATGAGCTACTTTTAAACAGAGTGGGTGAGTCTCAATTTAAGTATAATATGTATTTTAAATACTATAGTATGTATGGTATCATATCAATGGCTAGTTGTAATAAATTAACATTTTTAATTTTATCATGAATAGTCGAGAAAATATATGATATAATCTTGAAGATGAAGTTTTGCATAAGCTTAAAGCTTGCGTCCTGGAGATGGACATTTTATCCCAGAAAGTACCAGGGTAACATTAACAGGCAATGGAAAGAATGTTAACTGATTGCGTAATACTAATGTTTCATGACATTCTCTGGTATAGCTAGCTATATTTTTTCATCTTATATTTCATTTTCAGGTTTATCAGCATGTATACTCACTATGTTGACCATTGCTGCACCTATGAGCAAATTGTTATATGTTATTCGAACCAAATGCACAGAGTGTCTTCCATTCCCAATGATAGTAATGTCATTCATTGTGTCAAGCCTTTGGTTTTTCTATGGTGTTATAGAAGAGGATGTTTACATGATGGTAATAAGAATATTTGTTATTCTACTTCTCAGGTATTACAGTAAAATATGCTTTTAATGACATTGAAGGTAGGCTATCAAATCTTATTTAGCGGGTGTTATGAAAACGAGCATCACCATATGAGAATTCAACATGTCACTTCAATATACACGGCGGAAGGGACAAGTTAATGCTCTGTTACATGCTGGAATGCTAAACTTATCACAACCTTTGTTAGAAATCGTTTAACATTAACATGTGGTTCCCGATAACACAATTTCCTTTGTTGACATTAACAATTTAACAGTTTTATTTATTGGCACTGGATACAAATCCCAACACTATTCTTGCTATTATTTTGTTTGGGATGTTGTATTACATGGTATCTGTATGTCTAGAACATTTTCGTGGAATAATCTGCTATATTTGGAATTTAACTTAATTAAACTAAATTTTTAGAAGTTTAGTATAGAATTGTTTAAAATTTAGCAAATGTTAATTGTAAACTCATCATCCAAGGAATTTCTTAATGAAAACCATATTTTAGGAAATTTATGCTTATTGTAAAATAAAATGTTTTGTTGTCCATAGAATAATATTATAGATGAACATCATGGCCAAAGTTTTATCTTCTCAAAGTAATTGTTCATTTCAGATGCCCAATTCCATTGGCTGCGGACTGACTGCATTACAACTCTGTTTATTCATGATATATCCAGCGACTCCATATTCATCACTTCCAACAAAAGCAACATTAGCATAAATTTGGTTCCTCTCAAATGATATTTATTATTCAGAAAATACAAATTAAATAATATTTTCGTTAACAATTTTAATATAAGGAACTTTTCACATATTGTGAATGTATTTTTGTCGTATTATTATTAATAATTATGTTCAAAGATTGATTCATTAGAATGTTTGTATACTATTGTTAGATTGTATACAAACATGTAGATAGATATGTGACATTTAAGTAAAATTTTCCTGGAGGTTACAAATACCAAATATGGTCCTCCATTCTAAACATAAATACTTCAGTTTTTTTACCTATTTACCAGAAGTATTTTATTTTATAGTATTAATGGAACTGTAGTTTTTTTATCTCCCTAACTCGAGAGTATAACTTTCATACCTATTTAAAATCTCAGACTTCCATTGTGTCAGTGTTGGGTTTATATTTTTGATATGAAATATGTATATAAGTAACTAACTTTGTTCCAGTTAACCCTATTTAAACGGACTGCGTTTTAAAAAAAATTGCGGGTTATGCAATCGTTTTATGTTATCGGATTGCTTCGATATGAGGGTAAGTATAGACTCGAACCATTCGGAATCGCTTTCAAGGGCCACTTGATTTTTTCTTTTCATTAAGAAAAATTATAATAGAAAAAAATGTACAAATGTTCTTAATATTTAACTACGTTAGGAAAAATACAGACACGCTTTGCATTTCTTCTTACCTATAACTTATAAGTAACATTAAAGGGAATGCAGTATTTAGATACGGTTAAGTGTAAATTTTATTTAAAAATAGCTAATAACAATTCTGTTAAACTTCTAATTAGGTATTTATTTAAATAACATAGAAAGATTTTTTTTTTTAATGTGAGCTTGTATGTAATTTTACTTTTATTTTTGAGTAAAATGTAATTAAATAAAACAGGTGAGAAGAAATGAACGGAATTGGAATACCTACTGTGTATTTTAGATATTTAAAAAAATAGGTTGTGTTTATTCTAGAACAATAGTTGTAAAGGGCTAGTTGGTCCCATTGAAATTTGAGGATCTGATACAAAACTTTGAAGATAAGGATGGTGGTCATTCGTGACATGTTATTAATTGTTTATGTTCTTTGTACTTGTTATATACGGAATTATTTTCAGCCATCTTCAGTCTATTAAGTCTAATGTACGACAGGATAGGCACAGGTTAGTTTGTCATATCAGAGAGCTTTCGAGGTGTCAAAGTGCAAGGTCGATCCTTTGGCAGCCACATGGGTCATATAGGGGAGGAATATTAAAAAGTATTGATCCAGGACTCTACCCCTATGCCTTTTTGTTTGACGATTACAATTGACTGGCGACGGGACGGAATAAAGCTCTCTAAGTCACGGGGGTAGACTAAGGAAAATTGTCTAATTTTCCTCCCATCATTTCTAGATATAACTAGACCTAGTAAATACTATTCCACCTAGTGGTGAGTAGTTCAAACTAAGATGGTAACTGGCTGAACTGTAAGGTATATAACATATTGAACCCGTGCTCCATTTGTTTCTATGCAACATCGTAGCGGAACGCTAAATCACTTGGCGGCACGTTTTTGTCTGTGCTAACTAGCCTCTCGTCAGGTTTGGAGCAGTGGCCATTACAAAAAATTTTTATTACCTACGCAAACTGATCCAGCCGGGGATCAAACCTAATTATGGGACCAAGTCGTCAGGGAGGTTTCGTCGTCGTCAATTTCTATGATAATTACTACAGGATTTGGGCCTAGTGCCTCCTGATCCGTAAATAAACATTATATAATAGAATTTTAGTGTTCATACATTGAACCCCAATATATATATTATGTTTATAAATGTCGAGTTGGATGTGTTGATGAATGAAATGTCAAGGACTAAAAGGATCATAAAACGATAGTTTAGTATTGTGGAACGTCTAGTATTGTTTTAGTGTATGATATTTTTTATTTTTCGAAAATTCACCTTGTTTTGTAAACTACACCTCTACCGACCAGTCGAAGGTTAAGTTTGTGAAAAAAATATATAAACAACATCCCAGTGTCGTCCAGTGTCGTCGTTGACTAGACAATACGTACATAAGTACTTTATGTACCTATATTTGTTCATGCTTAACAATAAAAGCTGCAAAACAAATTGTTTTATTTTTACAATCAAGTGCAGTAGGATAAACCCTAACCAAGAATCTTTATATGCCTTATAATAAAACAAAATGCTTATAAAAAGGGTTGTTACAACAATTTGTTGAACCCCATTATAACCCAAGCTTGAGTATGAGTACCTAGAAGAAATGCAAGGCCATTTGTAAAAGTAATGAACAGCCTTCTTTCGGTACACAGGGAATACGGTGCGTCGATGTCCTAAACGCAATCTTTCTGAAGTTTATAAATAGTTTTTTTTATCTTTTATTTTAACGGCGAAGGAAGACATCATGACGAAACCTGCATGCGTGAGAGTTCTCTCCAAAATGCTCTTTACAGTATTTAAAGGTTTTTGAAGTCTACCAATCCGCGATTGCGAGCTTGGTAGACGACGGCCACAACCCGAGAACCGCACCTAGTAAATGTCCGGTAATGCGTTGATACTAATGATGATGATGATATCGATAATATTAAGAAAAAATATTATTTAAATTAACATATATATTGTATTTAAAAAATTAACTTAAAAATAACCTTACTTATTGTAATGACTTGAGATCACATTTACATCTGCGTGTGTGTACCCGCGACTGGTACCTTTTTCTATTGCCTTAATAAAAGTAACGTCATTTATCCTTTACTTTAAACGGCTGATGTTATGGTTGTCACTGCGTATTTCTTATGGAAGTTGTACACGATATATTGATCCCAAGAAAACCTAATACTTAGTATTTATTCGGTATTCACTTTTAACGGGCGTTAATTATAATAATCTTGAGAGCTAGGCATGATTAATGGACTGGAATCACAACGCAGATGCTTGGATTTGGTATCTTTTTTTATCACGTACGATTTGGGTTTATATAACCCACACGCTTGAAGCTCTGTGTGGCTTACTTTTCACTAGGTCTTCACTTTCTTCTATATTACATATAATTTTTTGTTGTCACTATTGTATATTTTATGTTTTCTCTATCGAAGTACCAATGTCGTTTTGAAGTCACTCAGTCCTGTATAAACCTGTTAATTATGTTACTCTGGTACTTGGTAGTTATCTGGGGTTCTTATCGGACAAACATAGGTGTTAAAGTAGGTATTTTTTGTATGTCACCACCTTGTCTGTGATAAGGATGATGATGATGATTTAAGATGGTGATGGGCGAACCCGTCAGGGGAATGGCAGTTATATTAAACCCACACCCCTTAAGGATTTTAACGCAGCTTCGCATCTGGTGTTAACTTCCCGTACTACCTCTGTCAGGGAACGAACCTCAGACCTGCCATTTTAGAGATCACAGTGCTTAGTGGGCACTTGTGATCGTCGAAAGGTAAACAATATTGTGTGTGAGAGTTGCTAGTGTTTATGTACAGCTAGAAACGCACACACAATAGGCACGGTCGTTCTTTTCAATAGCGCAACTTCCACGGACATTATAGACCGAGATTGTATATTCTTGTAACGGGCTGAATGTTTCATTATACTTCTCAATTTTAACTTCATATGCAACGTCGCCTGGTGACATAACAAACGCTATGACGAAATAAGTTTTGTTCAGGTACTCGTTTTGGTATGTGTGACTACGTAAAATCTTCTTTAATTTTAACATTTCACATTTCATACATTGCGTCGTTTTTACTGTTCTAATTTTGTTTTGCACCTTCTCTACTGCCAAGTTCGTAGCTCGAACTACGTCATCGCTTTTATGGCTGACTTCGGTCATATCGTGACAAGAACACCATTGTAAGTCAACGCCGGCTTCGTCGCATGTTCTCTGTACACTGATATTATTGAAAATGCTCGTGCAGTTTGGACAGGCTTCAGAATTTATATCTGATGACTCCTGAAACGCAGTAACAGTGTCAAGGAGTGTTAGATATAAATCATAAGGTGTGATAAGTCTATGTCGGTTAAATTTCAAGTTGTTGTATTCTTGTGCTCTCGTATTTCGGAACTCCATGGGTACCCATAGGAATAACATAGGTAGTCTTTCGTCATAATACGATTCGTAAGGCACCCTCATTTTACCACTTCTCAAACCATGATCACTCAGAAAATATATAAATGTATTTTCTAAAACACCAGTTTTATTGAGTTTTGAGAAAAAGTTCACTATGTCCTTGTCGATGAGTGTGGGTATATTTTCTAAGTTGTGGGTGTATGAGTTTAACCAGAAAAACCCAAAAAAGTTTTCTTGTTTGTAGGTTTCTGCGAAATTTGATGCGTAATCTAGGATATGGGTTGCTGATGGCATCATTTTGGTGCATATGATGTTGCCACGGCTTCTCTCACCAGTGAGAAAGAGTGGTCGTACATAATGATCAGTAGGCGAAGACTTGTATCCAAGTTTAGCAAATGTATCCGGTAGTTTCAGATGGTCTTCTCCAGTAGCTGTTATGTATCCGTTTTTCTTAAATTCCGACCACAGCATTAGATGGTTACAATGATCCATGCCAAGTGAGCAGTTTTTGTAAATTGTAGACATTTTCTTGCCCGTTAATAGAGACATCAAATTGGGAAATGTATTGTAACCTACCTGCAAACAAACGTTGGTGTAAAGTTCAGAACGAGATAATATACGAAACATATAATAGGTATAGGAAAAGTTCACAGTTTGATTATCCACACGCATTGTTAACTCTTCACGGCAAGCATTTTCTTTTTCATGGTGTTCCATCATAATCAGTATTATAACAATCTTAAAATATTAGACGTTATTATTCTAATTAAACAATGTGTACAATAAATCTGACTCTTTGATTGTTATAAATACTTTTACTGATTTTAGTTTAAATATAAGTAGGAAACCAAATAAATATTTGAATCAAAACTTAATAATGCGTGGTTTTAAAGTCGAGTCAGTCAAAATGACTTGTGTCATGAGTAACTACTGAAAGTACAACTACTTAATTTACCACGTTGGTACCTGTGTAAGAGATTTTATTCACGCGGTAGAAGCATATTCATCCGCATAAACATTCTGATAGGTAAATATGTCAAATTCTAACTTACATGCTAAAACCTAACGCTTCAAGTCACCAACCAATAAATAACGTCAAAAATTAGGCTATTAAAAGAGAACAGATTTTTCAAATCGGATTGGAACCTAGGTAGGTCTAGAAGTAAGCGCTTTCAATCAAAATAACAGCAATGCTTTATTATTGGTATAGCTAAAACTGTTATGTTCGATTGGTTAATTAAGCTCTAGAATTATCCGGTTGGGACATATTTTTTCCCTCAAAATTTTGATTACTTTCTCAACCATCCGGGCCCGAAGAGGCTGCACCTCGAATTGGTATACTGAAGTAACTACTTTGTAGGTACCTATAACGGAGGAAGAAACGGAGGCTTTACTGAGCTCCGCCTGTAACGTCCCGGGATGAAGGGGTAGGTTATCTGCCCTTTCGCCATGGAATGGGACATTCGTCTGTAATCTTAGTGGTAGCGGTCGAGTGCGCGAGGGTTCCTGTGACGCAGCCGTGGGCTTTCGACCCTGGCCGTCCCACATACCACGTCAGCATGACTGCGCCGCTTCCGAAGGGAATGCGTAAACGCATTTCCCAGCATTAAAAAATAAAGGTAAGTATATGTATGCTTGTTACCTTTTGATATGCCCTATAATCCAACCAATTGTTTTGCAACATGTATTTGACAGTTTTCGGCAGGCTGCTGAAAACCCGCGCTCTTGACACCGTGTCCAATCCTAAAACTAAAACGTTCCAAGGTTTCTTAGCTTTTTGGCTATCTGCGGCGTCTGTGTGCAATCTCTTGAGTATTATATATGCATCTTCATATATTACACGTTTTTTCGATGAATCTAGCGAACAAGTTACTGTGATTACTTCATTTTTCAATTCAACCTTGTTGTTATTTTTAAAAATCGTACATCTGGAATAGCTGTGAACAAAGTGACTGCGTTGAATTACTTACAGGTAAAATTGTTGCGTGTTATTCGTCATTAATCGTTCCACACTAGTAACTAATATTGTTAAATACTGGGAAGTAATTAATAAATTACCAGAGGGCCAAAAAATATATATGCAAGCATTAAGTGGTTGAGGTGATATTAGGTAACACAACTAAATAAACAAGCCGACACTATAATATAAGTATGGACAGACAAATCGGATATCTCCCTCTCTCAAAATCAAAAAGTTCAACATATTTTATGTTTTACCTACTTTGTTATTTTTAAAGAAAGCCTATTGCTTTGGCGACCTCCGTGGCAAAGCGTGTGCTCCGTCACATTATTTTATTATTACAAGTTACAGGTTTTTGGTTTGATTACCAGTTCGGGTCTGGTCTGGTGAGAGGCTTCGGCCGAGGCTAGTTACAACTCTACCGACAAAGTTGTGTATACAATCTTAGACTCGTCTTACTACTTATCATCAGGTGAGATTGCCGTCAAGGGCTAACATGCAGTGTATTAAAAAACGCAAAAAAGCTGGACAGATAAAAGCGATAATGCTGCCTTTTTTTCTACAGACTAACAAGTGTCATATATGGAGTGTAATTACACATACATTAAGGCTAAGTTCATATGGCCGCGCGGTACCGCGCGGAACTACGAACCGCGCGGCACAAGATCAATATAAACGATAATTATCGTCTACATTACCGCGCGGTACCGCACGCCAACGCGCGGCGCGCTCTGACCCGCGCGCAAGATCTAGAACCGCGCGCTGCCGCGCGGCACAAGTATTTCAAACCTGTATCGACCTGTTCAGTTGATCCGCGCGCCTTGAGACGGAAAGACACATAGATCGATGCAATGAGTACCGAAGATGACATTGTGCCTATCGATTTGCTTATCGACGAAATCGAAAAAAGAGATGCGATTTGGAAT
This sequence comes from Lasiommata megera, assembly GCA_928268935.1. Classification (NCBI taxonomy): domain Eukaryota; kingdom Metazoa; phylum Arthropoda; class Insecta; order Lepidoptera; family Nymphalidae; genus Lasiommata; species Lasiommata megera. The sequence goes on from OV743312.1 coordinate 12,124,194, forward strand.
CTTAACTCTAAGGATTATTCAAATAAAATATTAAAAAGAAGGTCTTGGGAAGAACTAGTTTTAATTTTTTGCAAAAATGATGATTCCGAAGAAAAAAAGAAAAATTTGGGTAAGTTTTTTTTTAATTAGTTTTATTTATTTAAAATAAGTTTTATAAAATCATAGGTAGGTACCTATTACACCATTTTATCTTGCCAATCTAATTTACCTTCAGTAACAAAATAATTTGTGAATTTAGTTCGAATATTATCTACTTCATGGATTGCTCGTCCACTGTTAGTTGGATTCACATTAGGTAATGGCGCTGGATTGATCATATCATCCTGATTTATACCATCTCTCATCCTTACCAAGTTATGTAAAACACAAATAGCTTTGACGATATCAACAGCAAAATCTATCTTCACGTCTATTGGCCGGTGTAAGATACGCCACTTGTTACACATTATGCCAAATGTACATTCGACATACCTTCGTGCTAAAGAAAGGCGGTAGTTAAATATATTTTTTTCTTTTGACAACATTTTACCACCATAGGGTCTCATCAAATTTTTAGTCATAGCGAAAGCCTCGTCAGCTACAATTACGTATGGTAGTTTAAATGCATCGCTCTCATTATTTGTGATAGATCTAGGCTCTGGTAAGTTCAACGAATTTTCTGAGAGTTTTTTGAATAATGACGTTTCCTTGAAAACACCCGAATCACTGTCTTTTCCGTAAGCTCCAACGTCTATCCATATGAAGCAATAGTTAGCATCACATAAAGCCATTAAAACTAATGAGAAAAAGTGTTTGTAATTGTAATACATTGATCCTGATTCTGGTGGCTGTATTAAACGAACGTGTTTGCCGTCCAACGCTCCAACACAATTTGGAAAATATGCTTTATTTTCAAATTGTATAGATATTTGTGTCCAGATTTCTTTTGTTGGTGGACTCATGACCAAAGTTTTTAAATTTCTCCATAAAACTTGGCACACTTGCTTAATTATACCCGATATCGTAGACTTGCCAATTTTATAACCATATTGTAACTCTGCAAATGAAGAACCAGTTGCTAGGTACCTGTAACATAATAGTTATTTAAGATACACGTGCATAAAGTAGATCTTTACCGAATAAGTGCTACAGTGAAAACACAAGCATAGCGAGTGTTTACAGTGTGGCACGCGAGCATAAAGTGCATATGCTCACGTGCCACGATAAATATTCCATTTCTATTCCTACTCCTATTCCTCGTCAAATTCCTATTCCCATACCTATTCCTACCCCTACTTACTCCTATGCCTACTCCTATTCCTATTCCTAATTCTATGTCTATGTCTATTTCTTTTAAGTAAATCTTTACTGAATAAGTGCTACAAAGAAAACACATTCATAGCGAGTGTTTACAGTGTGGCACGTGAGCATAAAGTGCACAAAGTACAATTTGCATAAAGTAGGTCATAAGGACTCTTTATGCACCCGTATCGTACAACATTTTTCAATAGTTTTGCAATGAAAACTAATAATTAATTATTTACTTTCTAGGATCGATTTTGCAAAAAAAATGGAAAAATTTACGAGATGCCTATGTAAAAGAACTTAAGAAAACAAAACATTTGAAGTCCGGTTCCTCAGCATCAACACCATCTTCATTTGCGTATTTCCAAAGATTGTCATTTCTTAAACAAGTTGTCCAGAAACGAAAAACTGACAACAGCCTTGATGTTGCGGAAGTTACAGAGAATCCTGATTTGGATAGTGCAGTTAACAGCAGCGGCGTTCAAGCTTCAACAGAAAATGTGCTCCGGAAAAAATTCAAACTTCACCCTGCCGATGAACATTTTGCAAATCTTTTACAACAAAGCATAAATACTCGAAATAATAATGCAGCAGAAAAGAAAGATGACGATGAAGATAAATTATTTTGTCTTTCATTGGTTAGGGAAATAAAAAAAGTTCCTGAAAACCGGCGTTTAAAACTGAAAATTGAAATTTATAATTTATTAGAACGATACCAAGCTACACGAGCACAGCCACTTGAAGATTTTAACTACCCGTCTACTTCATATAGCTCACAACGACCACCCAGAAACTATCATGCTTCATTTCAAAGTTCTCAATATAGCAACCCAATGCAGTACTCTGATAGAGAATCAACACAATATGGCTATACAACTAGTTCATACACTTCACCTCCCACAAGTTCATCGCAAGTAACATCACCCCCGGGTGATGTTACTTGTGACCCGTCATACGAAGATTCTCAAGAATTAGATCTGTTCAATTAAACTAAAAGTTAATTTGCCAAGAAGCCTCGCTCATAATTTCTTATTTTTTATAATTTTTACTGTGATTATGATTAATAAACAGTTAACTTACCGCAATGTTACAATGAGTTTTTCTTTTGGTGATATGCAATATCTTACAGCATTTTCACTGGATTTTAAATCATTTTCAATGAAATCGTATAAAAAATCAAAGGTTGCAACTGACATACGGAAATAATTAAAAAATTTTTCTTCATGTAACCTCAACTCAGGGTATAAGGTGACAAACAGGCTTGAAGAAAGTCTGTCACTTAATATTGGATGCACCCAGTATCGCCTTTGTCGTCTTCTGCGACGTCTCAGTCTTCTATATAAAATCCACAAGCAAATTGCCTCCTCCACGTCCATTGTATATCAATGTTAATGCCAGACTGGCGCTCGTATATACCCTGTCATGTGAACTCTAACATCGCGCGGCGGCGCGCGGTGCCGCGCGGCCATATGAACTTAGCCTTAAAATTACTTTGTTTAAATTATTGTTTACCTATTTTTTAACTTATACCTTACACTAGAAAGTATTAAAATTATTATAAACAATATAAGACAGGTACGTTTCCGTCCAGAAAGGCCCAAACATAATTTGTCTAAAGTTCATGGTCATCATTATCATCATGATCAACCCATTACCGGCTCACTACAGAGCACGGGTCTCCTCTCAATATGAGAAGGGTTTGGCCATAGACCACCACGCTGGCCATGTGCGGGGTGGCAGATTTCACACGCCTTTGAGAACATTATGGAGAACTCTCAGGCGTGCAGGTTTCCTCACGATGTTTTCCTTCACCGTTGAAGCAAGTGATATTTTAATTTTTTTTTCTGATGCCCATGATGATATAACATGTACAATCATTGTAAGAACATTACTCCGTACCTCAGTTCCCTGTAGTCCTCCGTTCCCGCAATGATAGCTGGAGAGACGAACTGGTAGCAGCATGAATACCTCTTCCCCTTAGTGTAGTGTTTCATTTTCACCTCGTCAATTGAAAATGCGATCTCTTCGTTAGATATTTTCTTAATAAATACTGCTCGGACACCGCACGTACTTGCTCCGACATATTTTGCTTCTATTATTTTATATGTTTTAAAATAGTTCGGTATGGAACATCCAGGAGTTTTAATTAAGTAGTCATCTTGGTTTTCTTGTATAGTTTGGTCTGAAAAGAGGAAATTAATTTATAACTATATAAATAGGTAAATACCTATGAACATTCATAAGGCGCGTCTCCGAGAAATTCATATATATTTCGACTTTAGTATACCTACATAAGGATTCTAAAGGATTAAGAATTTCTCAATAAAATACATTTTTGGATTTATAAAAAAAAAGCCAAATGAACTATCCAACTGTCTAAAAAGGTGGACTCCGTCTTAAAATATGTACTTTGGGATAGATTTTTAGTAATTATCTTACTCAACAAAATTTAAATAAATATTGAATCGGTCAATGTGAGTGATTACATATTTTTGAATGTCTCTAAAATAACTGTTCGTAAAACATAAAACGATGTATTTACGATTATTTAACGATCTATTACATACAATCTTGGGGGACGCGCCTTAAAGCTCTATTTCAAAATATAAGCAACAAAAATATTTACTCACTATAAAAGTCTATATTTACAGAAGAACTATTTTGGAATGTGTCTATAATTATTAACATATTATTTGGGTCTGTTTGGCTTCTACTTATAGCATAGTAAAAAAATAATATTACCAAAAATACACATAGAAATAATTTTAAACGTTTTGTGTTTAACATTTTCCACGTAACGTGATTACTGAAAAAGAAAATACCTCTGGTTATACAATCTGTATGATTTTAATTTATTCACAGAATTTGTGAAATATGTGAAATAAGGAAGAAATATGGTAGAATAAAAAAAAAACAAATATTTAAAGAACGTAAAAGGTTGCACAGTATACAAGTATAAATTAAGAACCTAGTTGTTCAATAACCATCTTCACCACCCTGAAAATATAAGCTTATTGGGAGCTTAGACTCTCGAAGACACTTTCACTGCATTCTTTCAGGCATGCTGGTGGGTTATTAAATAATATCACATTGTATTCTTATTATATTTCGAGCAATTAATATTTGAGTCTGGTGGGAGGCTTCGGCCGTGGCTAGTTACCACCCTACCGACAAAGACGTGTCGCCAAGCGATTTAGCGTTCCGGCACGATGTCACGTAGAAACTATTTAGGAGTGTGGGTTTACCATACACCTAACAGGTTAGCTCGCTACCATCCTAGACTGTACCATCACTTACCACAAGGTGAGATAGCCGTCAAGGGCTAACTTATAGTGTAATAAAAAAAAATCAATAGCTTGCAGTAACTAATATATACCCAATTCTGAATCACTTAATAGATATACCATTCAAACAACATTTGAGCCTGTAGGTATTTAAAAAAAAGGGAAACGGATGCGTTAAACTATAAAGATAAAATAGTGCATAACATATTTGTGTAATACTACTGTGATAAACGGTACGTTATAATCGGATGTAGTTAGTGACCTTGTAACTAGATCACTGTGAAATAACTGCTAATGTAACTGGGCTAGTAATAATTATTAACATTGTTCTATGTACGAGATACATAGCTATTTGTACCTGTGACTTAGATTTCATTCATATGTAAGCACTTAGCTATTATACTTATTACTCGTATAGTTGTCATCCTTCTATGAATCGTTCCGTTGACGATTAAGGACGTAGGTAGATGGAGTTTTAGGGGTTTAACTAGAATTTTATGTAAAAGTGACCAACATAGACTATATTTAATTTCAGTTCAGTATTTGGTAAAAGCGGTGATAGCCTAGTGGTTAAGGCGTCAGCCTCGTAATCTCTAAAAAGCCTAAATTGGCGGTTCGAATCTGGGCACGCACCTATAAGTTATCAGAATTATGTGCGTTTAAAAAAAAAAAATATCACTTGCTTCAACGGTGAAGGAAAACATCGTGAGGAAACCTGTACGCCTGAGAGTTCTCCATAATGTTCTCAAAGGCGTGTGAAGTCTGCCAATGGCCAGATGGCCAGCGTGGTGGGCTATGGCCAAACCCTTCTCATATTGAGAGGAGACCCGTGCTCTTAGTGAGCCGGTAATGGGTTGATCATGATTTGGTAAAGCAGGCCAGTAGAAAAAGCTGCGTAATCTGCGTACAACGAAAATACCAGTATTTGATATAGTAAATAACATTACGCTATGACTTACTTAACGCGGGTTAATAATAGTTAGTTAGTTGTAGTAAAGAAATAAAAATGAATCATTATAGTTTTCTAACGCATTTTTCTCAAATTACTGGACCAAAGCTCATCCCTCTCCTAAATTGCTTTCTTGTTACAGCCTTGTATCACTGATAGGCGCCACCGTCCGACCCCCCGTTATCCCAAACGTCGCCTAAGCTGAAGTTCGGCCTCAAAGAAATCGCCCTTAGGCAGACATTCCCTTAGTTTCTTCGAGCCCTAGGGCTCAAAATGTCTTCTGGCAGAGCTTCTTTCTGAAGCTCGCCAAACAGCCCGGTTACGCTGTGGCAACCAATAGGGTTAGTACTGCTAATAGACAGTCCGAAAAAAAAACTGATAGACGCAAATCGAAGTTGGACATCTTCATGACAACAATCAATATAACGTTATATTAAAAATAAAATTACTTATATGTGTAAGGATTAACCTTATTCAGACAGACAGAGCTGAACTAGTGTCTAAGGGTACGTAAATGGTAGAACCCTACCAGTGCACTTGGTGAGGTGAACAGTCAAAATCAAGCGAGTCGTCACAAGGGGGGCAAAAAGTTAAATATGGGAATTCTTTCAAAAGGTATGTCCAATAGATCCATGGGTTGACATTATATTGACGAAATCTTTCCAAACCTACATTGGAAGAGTAGTATCTAAGAAATTTTTTGTTCAATGCATAAGTTTAAGCAAACTGTTAGAACTCATTTACGATAACTACCGAGGTTACTTAGCAATTGATGGATTTCGCAATGACAAGGTTGTTTCAGACGGCTACCCTTTCATCTCTCACAAGATACAATAATGTTAGTTAAATTATAAAGCTATGTTGGAAAAGTACATCTGCTGAGTTTCTTCTAGGTAGAATCAAGGCAGTTGTCAGTTTGCGAACCGGTAATTTAAGTTACTATAGATAAACAAAAGTAACGATTTTATGTTACTTGTATTTTTATCCTCTTCCATGAGAGAGACATTAATTCGCTACGGACGACCTGTGAGAGAGACGTTAATTTAATTCCGAAAACGAGAGTGATGTTCCTAACTAATTACATAAAATTATACTAGCAAGGTATAAGCTACGAGTACGTATTAGCTACATTAACTATTCAATGTTATTAAGATCCTTGTACTACTTTTACCCACAATATATCAAATAAAATCCCTGAAAAACAATATTATCTTACCTTAGAAAAATAACGCTTGAATGTGTCACTTTTATTTACATAAAACATTCATTTTCGCAAACGAATAACTTCATTCTAAAATAAAAATAAAATATGTCAAACATCACAATACTTTTATTTTTTAAAAAGGCGAGAGATTTTACTCACTTTAGATTTTCTAAAAGTAATAATCAGCTATACATAAGGTTTGTTTTGTAGTTTATTTTATTTATTTACTCGATGATATAATATATAAGCGAAATAAATAACCTTCTAACACATCTATTCGCTGTAGCGTATATCACATGACTGCAAGGATCACCGATAATATTTTATCGAATTCAATTCATATAAACGCACATTTTCATTAACACGTTCAATGTTTTGATAGTTCCAACGGTGACCTCTTTCCTAGTAACAACATAAGTAAAATTTGTTGCTTCGATTATTGCGATACTGCCATTTTACTGCGTCTTCGTTCACGTTCATATTCCCATCAAGTGTCCAAGACATTTGCGTATTCCGATACGTTTTCTAAAAGTTGAAACTTTTCGTAATTTGTTTTTAAAATCAAGGTTTACTTGGTGTAAGCCATCAATATAAGATTTCTGCAAATCTTTCGCTCGCTAACGAACATTATAATAATGTACAATCGGAGAAAACTTTCAGAATGAAAACCCTGTAACGGTAGAGTAAAAATTATCTAATCACCCTTCCTTTAAATATAGGTTCGTCGACACTTCAAAAGCTCTCCTGTTTTTTTTTAAATAAGACGTAATGTTACAGAACGTCCGATTTTAACTTTCAGGTTGTATTTTTTCTATACTACAAAACAATTCTATGATTGCAAGCATTGTTATAAACCTTTCGGTGACTATGGAGTATCAACGAGGAATTAAAAAAACCTTTCCAACTACTATATTTTACTTCTTTGCCTCTTAGCAACTGGACGGTGTAACATTTTGCGACTAGACTTTGATGTATGGAAAACTACTGAAAACATCCGGAAAGCGCGCTATGGGTAGATCCGCCGCGCCGCGCTGTTCACCTCTGAGGCAAAGATCTATAGACCGTGCTTTGACTTTGCTCGAACGTCAGTATTATAACGAGACAGATTTATGCCGGATACATGACGTTGTTGCGTTTTAATTTTTTCTAAGCCAGAAGTATGGCTAAGCGCGCTTTGTACATTTCGAATTAAGCATAGTACACGGTTAGTATTTGTTTTTTTTTGTAGCGGATGTCTGACCTAGAGTTTCGATATTTGTTTTCCTTTGACTAATCCGGACAAACATACGAAACAACAGCGGATAACAAAATATGAAAACGTAAGTTTTAATTATGCTTTTGATCAATTTGTCACATTATTAGTTCATAAGAAATAACTATGACTACCTCCGTGGCCACTGTCGCATTATAAAGTTTGAGGTCCTGGGCTCGATTCCCGGCTCGAGTCTGGTCTGGTGGGTGGCTTCGGCCGTGGCTAGTCACCACTGTACCTAAAACGACGTGTCGCCAAGCAATTAAGCGTTCCAGCACGATGTCGCGTAAAACCCAATTAGGAGAATGGATTTACCATTCCTCTAATAGGTTAGCCCGCTATCATCTAAGACTGCATCCTCAAAAAAATAAAATAAAATAAATAACTTGTAGTGTATAAACAATAAGACAGCTCATTTCAGAATCACAAACAGAGATGTAAATTTTATTTAAACGCATAGCGTATATAATAACTGTGTGATACCCGCATAAGTGTTGTTTTTTTAAGTATGATAAACACCTATAATTTACATCTATCTGTATGTTACCTCACTACTATTGTTTGTTGTGACTCTACAAACTATACTATACATAATATTTCAAATCTAGTCTGTTATAGACGAGCAAAACACGTTGATTTTGTACACCATTAAATCAAACTTTAAAGGCTTCCTTTTCACTAGACTTTACGTCAAAATAACGGTCCTTCAGTGAATATAGAGTCAGAAAGCGAGTACGTGCACTCTTCACGAGTAACTCTTATATTATTCAGTACGGTTGACCTATACTTGTACCGTTTCTACCGAAATTAAATTGAAGACGTTCTATTTTAGGTGAGGACGACTACATTATTCATAATATAGTTGTCCACACCTGAAATAGAACCACTAAAGTAAATTTTAATATCGTTTATAGATAAAGTGTGATAGCCTAGTGGTTAGGACGTCAGCCTCCTAATCAGAACTCGGGGGTTCGAACCCGGGCACGCTCCTATAACTTTTCGGAGTTATGTGCGTTTTTAAGCAATTAAAATATCACTTACACGATTAAGGAAAACATCGTGTGGAAACCTGCATGCCTGAGAGTTCTCCATAATGTGCTCAAAGGCGTGGTAAGTCTGACAATCCGCACATGGCCAGGCGTGTGGACTATGGCCAAACCCTTCTCGTATTGAGAGGAGACCCGTGCTCTGTAGTGAGCCGATCATGGGTCGATCCAGATGATGATGATTATAGATAAACTCTTTATGGCACAATGAATTTTAAATGAAAAATGAAAATAATGCGCAAAGGCTATCTTCCAACAAATTCATTCGGCGTAGTAAATATTTGATTAGTGAAATTGATGAAATTACGCCACACCTTGGGTATTCGTTTATACTAATGAGTCAAATTAGGCGTAAAGTGTTAACGGAGAATATATTATACTCTGGGGGTATTAATTGTACATCGTTATCTATTAGGTAAGTATACGTTTTATATTATATACAGCTGACCTGACAGTTTTCTTACGGGTGACAACATAATATAATCAAAACAATATAATTTATCAGTCTGGTGGTTGATCTAAAAAACAAGGTGTTGAAATGTTGATCTCGACTCGGTTCGTTTTTTTTAAATATGTCACGAGTAGGCGTTTAACTGTTTGTTTTTTCCGGATAAAAATCTTGGTCACCGGATGCACTTAAGTATAAAACATTAATTGGTTTAAATGTTTTGCGTGCATAGGTAAGGTATATATTTTTTTAATTACATGGAAACAAATGCTTTTTTCCGAAATTGGAAGTTTATCAATCTTCGGATGCGAGGTTTATCTGTGCATTTCGTGATCGCAGCGGCTTAGTATTTTTACACATTTTTTCATTTATAATATTAGTATATATAGTATAGTTAAACTTTTTAATATTATTTATATTTAAAAATTTAACTAATTTAATAATAAAATAATAGAAAAATAATAGAAACAGCACTTTAGCATGCATATGTTAATGCCCTGTTTTAAATTAAAAAAAATCAAAATTGCGTTTTTTCAGCCTTTAAAAAGAAAAAAGTACATCTCATCTCAAAACGTATGTGTCTAGACATTGTCTGAACAGGGCGCTGCCTCAGCTTGATGCTGCGTCAAAATTGACTGCAGCGCTGATTTTCAGGCATAACCCATGCTGATATCACGGAGTGACTGGGAAAGCGCTCCTTTAGTGTGTGAGGGTGTGTGCGCGTGTGCGTGAGTACGTGTTAGGTTGATTTTCTGTTTTTGTTTTTTTTTTTAGGCTAAATATATATTTTTTTCCATCCTATACATAATTGTAAGTAATCCTGCCTGGAAAATTTGTTGGCTTCATGGAGTACCTAATCTGGAAGTATTCCTGAATTAAAATGTTTTATTTTTATTTTTCAATTTAGGTTTGATAACTTCTTTCATTCCTGCTTGTAAGTTACCCTTGAAAAGTTTTTTAGTAAAAAAGGGTTTAGACGAATAAATTGTATAATGGCATCGTTCATATTAGTATGAGATAGGAATTCAGAACTTAGACAATCCACGTGGCATGAATGCATGTCAGAGGAATTCAACGATTATTATCTCTAGATAGTGACAAGCTGTCCGACCTGACAAAGGGATAGGGGCTATCCCTTTGTCGTATACCAAGATATCTGTAAGTTATTATCTCAACAGAGCCAATACAGAAATCCGACTCATGATATGCAATAGAACATGCTAGAGATTATATTAACGAGGCAGTTTAAACTATGATGTCTCTACATCATACTTTCGAAATTAGAGACAGACACTTCAATTACTATTTATTTGCATATAATATATACACGATATTTATTATTGTATTAGGTGAAAACTTATAGTATTTTTGTAAGTTACATATACATTCACAGTTTAAAAAAAAAATGGTTAGAACTTCAAAATGTATACAAATCTCATTCTGAATTAAATAGGTACAAATAAACTTAGAAAAAATAGGAAAAGATTTATTAGAATTAATTAAATAATTATCACAGATAGATTTAGATCAGCATAGTTTTATATATAATTATAATATACAATATTTTTTAAGTAACGTTAGTAAGTACCTATGTAATGTTAAACTATAGAGTTTGTCCCGCAATAGTTATTTTTTTGACACACGCAATAAATTCTATCTTTGTGTTTAATGGTGCAGTCGCCAAAACCTTTATAGGGTGATATAATGCTGACCGAGCCAACGAGGCTCATCTTTGTATCTTCATGTAGTACAGTAGCCTCATAAAAAATATTTATTGGACTCATGGAAAATGCCACAACGAAATAAAGATTTACCTTGTCTTTGTCATAGTAGAAATGAATCCTGCTTACATTTTTAAGTGTAAGATGCGTGCAGCTCCAACATCTTTTCGTTTTTATTGTTTTCATCACAGACTGAATATGCGATACGACAAAGTGAACACTTCTTATCCCCTCTGCGTCTTTAGCGTCAAGGGGATACAAATTGTGGCAACTGCACCATTTATCGTGAATGCCAACGTCCTGACAAGTGCGATTAGGGCTAATAACACTGAATATGCTTTGGTGTTTGGGATTAGAAACGTGTTTCTCTACTTTGTCGCATTTGGATAATTCACTTATTTCTAAGAGCGTCTCAAACAGATCGTACGGTGTGATCAGTCGAAATTGGTTAACTATTAATGACTTTAATTTTCTTGGGTGATTTGTTTTAAATTTTCTAGGTGGCCAGATATATAGTAATGGCATACGATCATCGTAATAAGATTCTACTAGAAGGCGGTTTTCGCCGAACCGAATGCCGTGATCGCTCAAGAATATGATAAAGGTGTTGTCGAATGCTCTCGTATAGGTGAGACGGTGTAAGAAGCTCTCGAACATCTTGTCAGCATCTTCTGGATGGTTGTTCATGTTGTGACTGAAAGAGTTCATCCAGAAAAAGCCAAAGAACGGTTCGTTACTGTATGTTAAAACGAAATTTATCGCGTAGTCCAACAACTGCTGACCAGATGAGATCTTTCCAGCGCAAAGTAATGAATGATTATTTATCTCGTTCTCCTCTTTTAGAAAAAACGGTCTCATATAGTGATCTGTAGGAGGTTTCCGGAATATATACTCCTTACTAAAAATATCGGGCAGCCGTAAATAGTCTTCACCATATGCAGTCACATAACCCGAGTTTTTGAACTTAGACCAAACAAACATGTCCTTGCACTGATCCATCATTCCTGAACATAATTTCATAATACTCGATGAATTACGACCCGTTAAAGCAGCCATAATATTAGGAAAGGTATTGTCACCTACCTGCAATAACAAAGGACAATTAAAATCGAATTCAAAAAAGGATTTCAAAGGTCTTCTTATGAAATTAAATATACCTTATGATATCCTCTGTAGTTTGGCCAAAACTTGCTTTTTACGAACTTCGCCGTTTTAGTCATGGTCTGAACAAAACGGGGTAGAGACATTGAGTCCATTCCTATGAGCAATACATTGTATCTATTCCCGTATCTGGTTTCGTTTCTTACTTTGATTCTTTTACAAAATGCATATACATCATCATATATACGGTAAGTTTGATTGTTGAGGCTACCTTCGAAACATTGAACGTTAATAAAGTCTTCTTCTAAAGTTATTGTTTGTTTATTTTGCAGACTTTTACATTTTGAGAATCTGAAAAGTTTACGTAGCTAAATTAGTAGCATTCTGAAGACGTTAATGAAGCTATACGACTCTCCAATCTACAAGGCTACAAGCAATTTATTAATTTAGGATCGGGAAATACGTTTTATAAAATTAAGAAGATTTTTAGTAAATACTTTAATTCCTGTTTTTTTTATTGTGTTTACTACTTCTGTGTATTAATGTTTATGTACATTTTGAAGTTCGCTATAGTGTCAAACTAAAGATGTTCATTATTATTACTTTGAGGTTTTGGATATAGGAAAAGAAATATCCTATTTTATTTATCATAAACCAGAGATTACTAACATGTTTTTATATTATCGTAACATTTACTTTACAGTTTGTATATCGTAGCATTATTGGCTATAAAGGAATGTCCATGTTTTATTGGCTTCAGAAGTTATATCGTCGTTGTCGACTGAAGCGATAAAGATCCTCTACTCGATATAGGTTTCATGTAGAGATTATTAGACGCGCATACAATGCATCTATTTAGCGGCGTTTTGCAACTTTCCTAATGACGTCTGTCACAAGGGGTATTGAGAGCACTACGTTTTTAGGTGTTTGGTCGTCTCTTGGGATTCCGACAACCATCGGTCCTGCAAACTACGTATTTTGCCCACAGCCACATAGCTTCGCTACTCTGATACTGAGATATGTCGGTAAGTTGGTTTTCCTCAGTCTTGATTCGATCATGCAAAACTCCATTGCTGAGTATAAATTAACTGATCACGACCGTTTCAAAACGTGGATGAATTTATTCAAAGTAAATGCCGCGTCGAAGCATCTTCACATTACCTTGGCCGACTTGGAGGATTTTCTAATGTCGTGATAATTTTGATGATGTATATCTGACTAGGTACAACTGTTTGTTATATGCTAATAATACCAACATTAATACACATTAGTAAACGAAAAAAAGATTAAAAGTGTCTGCCTCTGATTTAAAAAATATAGTTGGCAATGAATTTATTTGGACAGAAATCATAAGATTTTTTTCAAATGTAAGGATTAATATTCTATTCTAACTTATCCTTATATGTACCTATAGCTTAACTCACCGAATCGTTATATATTCATAGCCAGGTTTAGTAGATCTTTGGAAGAATCTATAACAACAGTGGTAACTTTTGCCCCTTCGAAGATATTTTCTTATATTATTCTCTTTTATGAGAGCACGCACTCTGTCTACACCATCTCTTTCGAAAAAGATTGCCCGATATCCACAGAAACCTCTTTTTCTTTTTTTCTGCGATATTTTGTAATTAACCATAGCAAGGGGGATACGGCAACCCGGCGTGTTTATCATATATTTAACTAAAATAAAAGAAGAAAAAATTAAATGACTATCTGTTAACTTAGCATAAATATCTAATGTCTAAAAAAAAAAAGACAATTAAAATATCACTTGCTTCAACGGTGAAGGAAAACATCGTGAGGAAACCTGCTCGCCCGAGAAATCTCCATAATGTTCTCAAAGGCGTGTGAAGTCTGCCAATCCGCACATGGCCAGCATGGTGGACCATGGCCAAACCTTTCTCATATTGAGAAGAGACCCGTGCTCTGTAGTGAGTCGATAATGGGTTGATCATGATGATCTCATGTTTGTCAAACTAGCGGGTAGTGAGCACTACAATAATTTTTGTCCCGATACCTGCTGCGTCATGAATTTATGAAAATGCAGACAGGTTACTATGGTCACGGCGAAATGTCTACTTGCTTCTTTGACGCCTTCTAACCTAAGGCGTTACATATATCCATCGCTAGTGATACAAACGATGGTTTGTAGCGATTTAAAAACTAACGATCATGTAAATGTAAAGCAATTTTCTGCGACTTTCTTGTCATCGCCTGTCCACCTAGGTAACTAACAATGCATTTTCGAAGTCTCTTACTTTAAGTTTCACAGATAAAAGGACTTTAAAAGTTCTTCAAGTCCCGCTCACTAACAGGGAGGCACAAAAAGAAGGTAGATGCATTCGTTTCGATACAACGCGCAAATACGTAACAACGCACGTAAAGCGCGACGCAGATGCGCGATGAACGCCGCTAAATGCGTGAACACAGCGTTTGTATCGACGTAACACAATTATGTTCGCGTTTGTATCGGATAAAACGCACGTTACAACGTTCACTAGCTGTAATTGTATCCCATTTATAGGACGATAATACGCCGTATCTTAGTCTATACTCTTTTTTTTTAAGTTAGCCCTTGACGGCCACCTCACCAGGTGGTAAGTGATGATGCAGTCTAGGATGGTAGCGGGCTAACCTGTTAGGGGTATGGTAAACCCACACTTCCTAAATGGTTTCTACGCGACATCGTACCGGAACGCTAAATCGCTTGGCGACATGTCTTTGTCGGTAGGGTGGTAACTAGCCACGGCCGGAGCCTCCCACCAGACCAGACTCGAGCCGGGAATCCAATCCAAATTTATAATGCGATAGCGTCGTAGGTCGTCAAACTCTATAGAAACTCAGCAGTAAGTAGAACAGGCTTTTAGTATTTCATATTTATGATTTTGCTTATCTACTTTAGTTGTGTGACGGGTAACAAATAAAATGTAAATAAAATAAAAACTTATTTACAATTGATGGGAGACGCCAGGTATTATCTACTAATTAGATTGTAATGAAATAGCAAATGACAACGAAGATAAAAAAAATATTTCGAACCTGGGATAGATATAATAAGCGCTGGAATAAAGAATCACCCGAATTTATACCTTCATAGAAACTATTTACATATTTTTATTTTTATTGCACAATAATGTATAATTTTTTTTTTTATTTTGTAAATTTCACATCTTTCTTATGTTTTTTGACGTCAAATTTGTTGTGTTTTATTAACAAATGTTATTACACATTGTATTGTTAATTGTACAGATCTAGGAGTGTGCTAAAAATGCATCGAGTTGAGAACTTCCCGCCGCTTTGATGTCGTTTAAAACAATAAAATATATATTGGACATTTTAGATTTTTATTGTCGTTAGATCAGATGTTAAACATGTATATATATATATATACCTATAATCTAAACTAGTCAGGCATACTAAACGTTTTCCTTTTTTAAATACCGCGTTAACTTATTCTACCTCCTTAGAGGTTGAATTCCGAAAAATTCGACCTTACCCCTTGTCTAAATATCTCCGTATGAAAATTCATCTGTCTAGGTCAAGGGTTTTTTTATATAGGTGTCTTAGGGCTACAATATATTAAAATAAAATAAAATAATCATGAAATAACGATTTTACTTTACATTCATTCATGATTCATGTTAAAACTTTGTCCTTACATGTATGTGTATGTGCGTTTTTAAGCAACTAAAATATCACTTGTTTCACCGGCGAAGGAAAACATCGTGAGGAAACCTGCATGCCTGAGCGTTCTCCATAATGTTCTCAAAGGCGTGTGAAGTTTGCTAATTCGCACATGGCCAGCGTGGTGAACTATGACCAAACCCTTCTCATATTTAGAGATGTGCTCTGTAGTGAGCCGAGAATGAGTTGATCATGATAATGATGCAATACTTATTATATAAAATAATTATTGCGTCATCAAAATAACAATTTTATAGTCCTTTATATATATGCTGCGAACATGAGATTTTTTTTAAATAGCTTTAAGGTTGCCTGTTGGGTCCTGTTAATGAAGTATGTAACCTAAATTAATTAAAAAACTGAAAATATGAAGGACTAGTTATTAAGTCATACCTGGTCTAGTCTCCTCGAATTCAAGCGAAAGGTCCTGGTCATGGAGAGGGATGTCTTTATAAACCTCATCTAATGGTATGTGCCTCATGGGTGTGTCGAAGTTCCGTTTCGTATTTGATGGGTTTTGTTGAAACATTTTGCTTGTATCGTGATGATTCCGTGCGAATGAAAAATGGTATAGGTGGTACATAATTAAAACAAAAATGGATAAACTAACTGTTAAAATCCATAATGTAATTTTTACTGCATTCATGTTCAATTTTCGCCTTAAAGTCTTCAATCTGAAAAATGAAACACCAGGTACAATATACAATATAGTCTACATTATAAATAATAGTTTATTTAGAGTATGAGGGTATCTACTGTTCAATGTTCAAATAATCAAGCGTCAATCTTGTTATATGTAGGTAAATCAACAATCTATATATAATAGTATACTTATAATCTAGAAAATGACTCTACCGTTTTATATACGCCTTAATACGCTTTTGAACAAGCCGGGGAAAAAATTCTAATTGCTTTTTTATTTTTATAAAAGATTTTTGTGTACGTTGCATGTCCGTGTTAAAAAACTATAAATTAAACCAAATTGACAGTGTTTTTATGTTCAATGCAAACCACTGTTGAAAAGGACGACAAATTGGGTTTAGAGGTTAAGAACATAAATATATATGGTGTTAACAATTATCATCCAAGAACAATAATTTAAACTTTATGATATCGTTAACAAGTACCATCTCACAACGTCCTAAACTGAGGCTTGTACAAAACCTTTAAATAAATTTCAATACAAGTCGTATAGTGAACATGATCACAGCGTCTTTCTAGCAGAAGTTCGTTTAAAATATTTTTAGAGGCCAATGCTAACTCTAACTGTCAAGGAATTCTAAGAATTTTTTCAAAGTCGAAATCATGGTCCAGTAAAAATTCCCAATAGGATTTCCAATAAGCTTAATTATCGTTTAATACTTGAAATTTTATATGAAAAACATTATTACCCATATGCATAGAAGGAAAGAATATAGGTAAGGATCTACGTACCTAATAACACGCCGTTGATGGTCAATTATTATAATTGTTTACACGCATAATCTGACAGGTTAAATCACGAAGTAACCTTAGGAAACCACGAACTTTGAAGGTTAACAATACTCAAGTATCTAGGTACTTATCTAATAAAAATTAAAGGCATAGGTAAGAAGATAGATAGGTACTTCACTAACCTTGTTATGTGAGGTAGAAAACATTTTAATATTACAGTATCAAACAGAGTCGTCTGGTTACGTCTTTCCAAAGAAGGCATTATTTTTACTTGTTAGCGCATTGCAATCGAGAACCGTGGTTGGGTTACGAAGTACCTATTGTGTAGAAAATAATAACATCTCGTTATGTTTTAAAAACAAACAATGTTTCGATTGTTTACGAAAACAGTGGCATTCATAAAATGATATGTAAACTTTATCATTGCATAAATACCTACCTCATCAGGGCCCGATCTAGACATCGAGCCACTGCGGGCAAAAATATATTTCGCCACTCTGCGGTGACACAATGTCATGAGCTCATGAGCTTGCCATTTCAAAGATGCATGTTTTATAGATGATGTATCACAGGATGACCCATTTACCGACGTACTGAGAAAAAAATCTACGCCTAACCTAGCCAGCCGATCTTGTCCTACGTCCCATACGTAGGAGAAGATCGGATGGTTCGGTAGGATATAAGTTTCAATCGCATTTTTGAAATGGCAACGGTTTTCGTTTCGTTTATGTTTGACTAGATAAAATTTGATAAAAGTAATTATTTGCAATAATTTTCTTTGGAGATAGCATTAAAAAAATTATAATAAGTACTTGTACTTGATTTGTATTTTGTTTAAAAAGAAAAACATTAAAAAATACTTATTTCTTACAAGCTGTTTTGTAATGCATAGAAAATTATGGTCTTTCTAACTTTCTCTCTATTTTGCGATATCGTCTACCGGGGTCTCCAAGATCAAACCCCTAAGGGATCCTCGTGAACTGATCAGTTCATCAGAATTTCCTTTAAATAAAATTAATTTATCTTTAAAATTACTTATATATAAAAAAACAACAGTGCTTTCAATATTTATGTTCTAACCGAACCTAAGGTAGCTTTTGATTTTGGCTAATACTAATATCGGGAATTCTGATGAACAGAAAGTTTCCGGAGGATCGGGCTCATTATTGTCTTTCTGGGCTTGGTTTGCTCCCTTCTCAATTGAACCCCTACCTACCTCATCGTCATTATCATCCTCAGCCGGCATAGCTACCAACGGTGACCGATCTCTTAATATCTAGCGAGCTTAGAACCTTACCTCCGACTTATGACATAGTTATAACAGTTAAAACGAGACGACGTTACGTGTACGGCATAAGTCTGTTTCGTTTTAACATTAACTTCTGCTGACCAAAAGACGCTCTATACATCTTAGCCTTAATGTGCTCTGCTATATGGGGCTTGATAAAATAAGTACCTATATACTTATAATTATTGTTGCTCTTGCCTACCATTGTCCAGGTAGGTATATACCTTTTTATTTTGTAAATATTAATATACCTAACTGATATCATCGTAATCAGAAGATAGGCAAAAAAATACTAATATTGTTTTGACTGAGCTAAGTGTTAAATTGTGTTCTATCGTGGTACATACGAACTTCCGGAACATGTTCCATAGTACGCATATCAAATTAGTAGGGTTCATCTCTACATTTATTTATATTGATAAGGTTTTTATGAGGACGAATTGTTAGCTATAATGTTTATCAAATCAAAACCATATATAAAACTGTGCAGGTGCTTAGATAGGAATGCAATTATGTTAAAAATTATTTAAACAGTACTTTCGGGCCCGCATAATTGACTTTAAAAGGTAGGGACAAAAAACCAGTCAAATAAAATCCTTATAATAAAAATATAGATAGTCGCAAGCGGATTAATCTAACAAAAAAAAGGATAAAAACATTTTATTAAATAATTTAACAATCAATAATATATATTTATATTATTAATTGTTAAATTATTTAATAAAATATATTTATACTATATATATTTCTGTTGTTACACTACGAGTAGGTTTCAAGTTTTCTATATTATTCGCTTGTTTAATTAAACTATTTATTAAACAAACACTTTTTTGTTACACTATTTATGTTTTATTTTTTCTCAGACACATTATCATTTATCTTAGGCTTCTTTGATAGATTTGGGTAGGTTTGACAAGGTAGGTTAATTAATAGGTAATACATAGTCTAAAAATAAGAATAAAAAACCTGGTCGAACTATGATACCGAAAAGAGATGATTATAATATTATATAAAAGTCTTCAATAGAGGAGATTGCACTATTAATCTATGAATATTCTCGGGGCGTAGGAATATTTAAAGATGTTTAAGAATTGCTCTTATGAGTGCATGGGGTAATTTTTTTGCGTACCTTCTAAAAATCTAAAATAAGTAGTTAGACAGAACAGATAGCAGTAAACAAATCCAAAATAGAACTTTTATTTGCATTATAGGCAAGTAATCGAAATCGCATGACTATATAAGTAAATAAGTAATAATAAAAGTAACGTACGCTGGCAAGTCAGTATTTCCTTACCAATATATTTTTACCAGAAGTTAGGTTACGACTTATGACTGATTGTAAATTTGGCGCTATAAAATCTTAGATGTTTACTTACAATAGTACCTAGGTTATATGTATATGGTCTTCGCTGAGCTCCTACGCACTCAACAAAGTAAATGCACTTGAATTGTTGCTCTGACTAACATACACCAAGTTAGTGACACTTAACGAAACTTCTAAATAAAATTCACCCAGTTACCGAGTTTAGTTTACTTTTTTGTTAGTACTAAAATGTAAAAAAAACAAATGTCTTTGTAATCAAAGAACGTAAATAGTACGAGGCGAGACGTCACAGTGGGGCAATGAGAAAATTCTGGATTTGACATTACATACACCTCAGTACGCATGCTCGTAGTCGGAGCTATCAATATCCACGCGATGGGATGGCGTAATGTAGACTCGTACCATTATGGTAGACCGGTGAGCTGCAACAAATTGTGCTGTCTCTCAAGTCTGTAGGTGGTAGGTAATCAGGAATGCCGGTTGCCAAGTGGTAGCTTTCGTACGAAACGTATAATTTCACGATGGCTGAGTGGTGGTGGAGGCTTCGGCCGTGGCTAGTTTCCATCCTACCGACAAAGACGTGTCGCCAAGCGATTTAGCGTTCCGACACGATGTTCCGTAGAAACCAATTAGGAGTGTGGGCTTACCATACCCCTAACAGGTTAGCCCGCTACGATCCTAGACTGCATCATCACTTACCAGGTGAGATAGCCGTCAAGGGCTAATACGTAGTGTATAAAAAAAAAGATGGGACGGAAGTGGGATTACCTGATATAAATATGGCAGTTATAATACACCTTATTGGTTTCTGAGTTGCATCGTACTTGAATGCTAAGTCGATTGGCGGCATATCTTTGTTGATATGGTGGTTAGTTGCCATGGCTAAAGCCCTTCCAGACCAAAGTCTTTAACGAACTTTTATTTGAAAAAAAAAACCAGGACCCTAGTTTAAGGCTGATAAGTTTGAACATTCAGGAACCACTTTCCTCCACTAATTCTGCCATTGAGATCTCTTAAAATAAGATGCAAATTTTAATTAAACTAACTGTTGCCGGTTGCAAATCGTTCTCTCCCTTTAAAAAGTGAAACCATGTTGCGAGATTTAGTTATAAGTCTGTATTACATAGTATAGCATCTTTCTGTTGTTCACCAACTGTTAGAGTAATTATTAGTTAATAAACATAAATAACTTATAAACTGGTGTGTCTTTTCTAGAGTTGGTATACTGTTACGAGCTACGGTTCTGGGATTGGAATAAAACACGTGAGCATGTAAATTATATTTTTATTACAACTGTTGCTTAAAGGACTAAGTAACAGTGAAGTTTCTCTTTTCACGGAAACGTCTCTTAGAATATTACTTGTTCTTTAGCTTCGCTGTATACGGTTCTGAACTGGACTACCCATGTCATTCCGCTTTCGTCTATTTATAGCAAACGAGAAAAAATCGCCTGGAGTAAAATAATACTACAAATTGAACAAATTGTTCCCAATTTAAATAAACACTTTTGGAAACGTTCTGTGGTTACGCGTCAAATGTAACAAATCGTTCGTCTATGGTAAACACTTGACTGTAATATTCTTTACTCTTCCTACTTTGACAATAATTATCTGTTTGGCAGTCCTCAAGATTAGGCTGGTGGTACATTGTAGTAATGTCTCAGTAATTCTAGAATGTTCTAGCCTAAGACAATATGTTTAAAAGATGTTCAATTCAAAAAATTGGGTACCGCTTCAGTTAAATGGTGGTCATTTAACTCAATAGTTTACTTCGACTTATAAATTTTGAATTTATGTTATCTATTTAAGGGTGCATTTTTAGACATTCAGTCAGTAGTTTTGATAGGAAAATAAGGTTTCGATTAAGTAGGTAATTAATTGTTCATAATCAATTCAATGAATCGAAAGCTTCATTTAAGTATAGGAGTACCTACCAATGTAGGCAATTACTTGATCAGTATTCTCTAGTATTCTTGTAATTGTAGGTATTAAATAAAATACAAATAAGTATGGGTTTAAAGAATTCATTTATTTATAAATATTTTTATTTATTCACATTCAAACACACACGCATTATATTACAATAAGTTAAACTCGACATTTCACACTGATCTAAGCTCTACTTAGGGTTTCTAAAGAAAAGAAAAACCCAATGGGTTATTAAAACTATTTTTCTTAACAGCTACTCATAGCAATTCGTGTTGAAAAGCCGAACGTCACAAAATACAATAGAACTACACCGACGATGTCACAATGCCTTTTGATTGGCTGTCACTGGGTATTATTTCACTATTGGCTAAAATAACAATAATCATGATTATTGTAAGCTACAATATCGCAAGTTTCACAGACGGACGTGGTATGTAGATATTTACTAGCAATAAAAACTTTAAAAATCTAGTCTTGCTATAATATACATATAAGGTTGTCATAAAAAAACAGCTTTTAATTTAGGTAGGTACGTAACTTCAATTCATGTATTACGCATAATAATCACGTATACATTATTATTGTTGATAAACAAAAATTCATTTATTTCAAAGGAAAAACATACAATGCCGTTACTATTACTATTACGTCACGAATATGTAATAAAATATGTGAAACACCTATAGCGATAACACAGAGATAGTACGAGTAGGTGGTTATCCTATCTCTATGTAATCACTAATCAATGATCAGTAAAGATAAAACGGTTTTCAGTTAAAAAAAAACATTTTTCAATTTTTATGTCCCTTTCATTGTTAGACGTAATCTATAGCCTGTTTTACAATAATCTATAATCTCTAGTAAAAGTTGACATTAAACATGATTTGTTCAATTAAAGTCTCGTTATACCCAAAACATTCAAGTCGGTGTTTTATATTGAGTTATAAATATTTTACTGCCTACCTGAAATAAAATATTATTAAAAGGTGTTTAAGAAGTTTTATAAGATGATAGCAAAATAGTATTAAATTTAACTTCGGCGTAGTTATTAAAATTTTGCTCACCTACGTAAACATTTTTGAAAACCAGAATAGTAAGAATTTTATGCCTACTCCTATTTAGAAATTTAAATTGGTTTGTCTACTCGTACTTA
The DNA here is from genome assembly GCA_928268935.1 of Lasiommata megera. Taxonomy (NCBI): domain Eukaryota; kingdom Metazoa; phylum Arthropoda; class Insecta; order Lepidoptera; family Nymphalidae; genus Lasiommata; species Lasiommata megera. Next base: position 12,147,294 of record OV743312.1, read on the forward strand.
AATCTAATTAAAGTCAAAGAAATGGTGTTTAAGGAATTATAATATTTACAATAGATTAAAGTTAAATTAACTTATGAACTAGATAGCCCATATTTTAAATGCAAGAAGATAGCGTACCTAAGCAAATACATAGATAAAGGTGGTATACAGTATAAATAGATACTAATCTCTATGTCTCTATGTCTATGATCTATCCTAAAATTAAAATAGCTAGGTACTTGCCTAATCGAAATAAAAAATACTTTTAGGGACTTTTTTAATGGGTGTACCAAATGTAACTCAGTTTTTGTTCTCAGTCTTATTCCTAGGCTACCTAAATAATCTCTTATAGCCAGGCCAACGAAATGTTGTACTCGTGCTTGCTTTAAATCTATATAGCTACATGATTTTATTTCCGTGGTGGGTAAGGCGAGAAATTAACTAAAGGCAAAGTCAAACCACCGCGTCCAGCCGGCGTTCAAGTTTGCAGCGTGCATGCCTCAAAAGACGCGCTTTTTTGAGCAAGGCTTGTGATTGGTCCTAAGCAGGACGCAAACTTAAACACCGCTGAGGACGCATTTTGGATGTGGCGATGGAATAGATAGAAAAATTATGTGTTAGAAACATAAGATAAGAATTATTTACGACAGTGGTTGGCTTATGCGTCTTGCATAGTGGGTTGTTTAGTGATTGAGTACTCTAATTTAAAACCTTTTACTTTAGCTTAAAAAAATAGACGTCTAATTAACTATTAGGTTCTTCTACTTACTTATAGAGAGGCTTCTATAGAAATATGAAGTACTTAGAAGATGTAACGATGATATATAAATTACTTACTGATTGAATGGTGAGAATAAATAACTTATTTTTGCAGTTTTACAATTCAATATGTTAAACGAAGACATCTTATTTATATATTGGAAACTAAACAGCCTACGATCGTTTTACTACATCAAACTAACTGTTCAAGTATGTATACTTGCGACCACAAATCTGTTGTCAGTCATGTTACAATTTGTTCTTGGCAGTTGACAGATTTTCCACTTGGGCATTATTAGGTTTGTAGGGAGACTCTTAAGTCTTCCTTAGCCGCGTTTTTCAAAGATCTCATGGCAAATTCGGAGAGGCAGGGCACCCTGAAAAAGAAAATTAGATTTGGAATTATGCCCTGAATACCTGATTTAATATTTTTTTGGCTCGTACCTTACAAACCTTTATTATTACAAGCGTTTGTTTCAATAATATTCATTTAGCCACAGAAATGTGTAAGTGAACAAAAATATTGGTCAATGTTTTTGTTTTTTATGGGCTTATAAACAGCCATTTTATATTACATGTGGGTTTGCTCTCGGCCATAATCTCGAGAGTAGAGTAAAGCTGCTGACCAATTAGACAAAGTTAGTGGACTGTTTTCTGATTTTCCCCGTTCGTTAAGTAAGCGGCTGATTTTTAGTTTAAGAAAAGGCGCTGTCGGTTGCAACTATTTGCCCAATGATGGATGTGATCCAGGATGTTACGCGCTCGCTTAAAAGAAGGTTTTACTCTTGTTTTAAAGGTTTCCAAGATGGGACTAGAGCAACTACATAAATATGAAAGCCATCGGTACCTGGATAGGTAGACGCTTGCATTAGCAAATGATTGTACAGTAGCAACTGATCAAATACGCCCTAAATACTTTAAGTTACGAACCTAAATTTTTAATTTGTCACGAACTTTTACCGTTATTTGGTCGCTGCTTTTGAGAACATATTATACAGATAATAATACAATGTATTAAAACTTGCATAATATTTCATGCATTACACAGTATGGATAAGTAATGTAAAAAAGACTTCACGTAATTATTATCATAAAAAAACCTAATTATACTAGTATATAACACATCTGGATACCAGGCCCACATACTCATTTAAGAGATCAGCTGATTCCTCTAATGGGTAATGCAAAAATGATTAGTTAGAATTACCTTCGCTTAATGTGTTCTTTTAGACAGATAAATAATAAAAGAAGGTTAAGGCTCAATACTATTATTTTGTATATGCAACCTTTTGAATAATAAAAAATCAAAAAAGGCTTACTGCAGACTGAGCAGGCGATTTCGTCGCTATTGTCACCGCAACCATCCCGTCCCGAGCACGCGACCGCTGTGCTGCGACATCTGCCGTTACCACATCTGAGAGGGCAGAAGTCCGCAGCTCGCCACCTGTGAATAACAATCCACTCATTATTCCTCTGTAAGCACTGGACACTCTAGGCACCTACACGTGATCTAAGGCCGAACTGAAGTCGGCTCCGCAAGTTATACTTACAGATTTGGAATGCCAGTGACACGTGCGAACGTCTCAGAGAGAAGGAAAACCCCACCAAATTTATAGTAACTAGTTGTGACCTACAGTAGCGTTCCAGCACGATGTTGCGTTGAAACCAATTAGAAGTGTGGGTTTGCCATATCCCTAGATGATTAGTCCGCTACCATCTTAGGCTGTCATCATCAGGTGAGATTGCCATCAAGGGTTAACTTGTAGTGAATAAAAATAGTTTCACCAACGTTAAATTCTAAGAAGTATATATTATTACCTTCTTAATCAACGGACTTCTGATGCATTAGTTTTGCAAGCGTTCATAGCTCTAATATAATTAATTAAATCTTGTCTTGCCCTTTCTAAAATAAGCGGATACAATCTCTTAAGCTAGCTGAGCTAGTTTTCTGTAGAAGACAATATAGATTGGTTGACGTTATGGCCTCCTCTTAGCCCAATTTATTAAGCTTATAACCATCCTTAATAAACGGGTAATTGAAAGCAAAAAAGATTTTTCCAACTGGATTTTCGGAATGTTTTGCGTTTTAATTTAAGCAATTTTAAATGGAATACCACTTGCTATGGCGGTGAAGGAAAATATCGTGAAACCTGCTTACTTGAGAATTCATCATAATGTTCTCAGAGATGTGTGAAGTCTACTAAACTGCTCATGAACAGTGAGGTGGACTACGAAAATAAATCCTTCTTAGAATAGACCCGTGCCATGAAGTGAGACGGAAGTGGGTTGATTGATAATTATGATCCTGACTAGATTAATTCAGAAAAACTGATATGGGGTTACAAAAAGATTTAGGTACCTGCAAAGCACTTAGTCACCTCGGAAGGGAGACCTAAGTCTCATCATGGTATCACCGCTAAATCGAGCAGTCTTTTACAGTAGGTATTCCATTTTTAGACAACATATTAATTAATGCTTGTAAATCATGTTTACACTTATACGTAAGATAGGTATAAAAGAAAACATGCATATTACTAGAAATATAGATTAAAGTGAATCGAATCTTGTCGTGTGCATTCATTTTTAGTGCATTTTTGTGTCCTCGCGAGTTATACATATTTGATAAGGTGATTGCAGTTTTATCTCGAGCATATAACATAAGTGCATAACAATAATTTAGCATTAATAAACAAGATTATTTTTTTAAACTTTTTATTTAATATAATAACGGTAGGACTGCATAAGGCGGAACTAGACTGCGCGTCCAAAGATTCCGCTGCATTACAGAATAAGTCCCAGTGTGGTATCCCAGTGCGGTTTGACCTTTATGATTTGAGTGGAGAAACTGTTAATTGAAGTTCCGTACTATTTACGTAAAATTTGGGATCCGTACCTATTAGTTAATCCGTCCATCTGTCTGTTCACAACATAGGAACTGCGTCGAAATATTCATACTGTAGGTATTTATGTTTCAAAAAGTTTTTTTTTTGCTCGATCTTACTAATGTCAATATCGCCTTTCATATTTTAACGAGGAACGGCAAACAGCGTGCGCGAGTCCTTATCTCATTTAGACGGTAGGTTGGGCTAAAAAGTTCACCAACCAAAGCTTAAAAACGCTTTTGTTTTACCGTTAAATTTTGTTCAATAGCCGTTATAAAATATTATTCTTTGTTTACCCTGTTAATAGGTTCACACAAAAATATATAAAAATGTTATCGGTTACGGGTAACTTAAATCAACCTATCTAAACCAGTTAGTGTCAAGATATAAAAAAAGCAGTGCTTCGAATATTTGATTAATAATTGCGCAATATTAGATCGTTTCCCTGCTTTAATTAAAAGTGTAATATAGGACATTTTTCCTTGGGCGCGGTAAATTAAAAAAAACTAGTTTTATTTATATACGGTTTTTTCGTTAATTAAACTGCTTAAATTAACGAAACTGAATACCAAGGTGACTGAAACCATTTTTTTAATTCTGGTTTCCGAGCCCTGATAGCTACGAAGTACAGAAAATTGTGTACCTACAAAGATCATAAAGTAACTGCTTTTTTTTATACACCACAAGTTAGCCCTTGACGGCATCTCACCTGATGGTAAGTGATGGTGCGGTCTAAGATGGTAGCGGCCTAACTTGTTAGGGGTATGGTAAACTCTTAATTGGTTTCTACGCGTCATCGAGCTGAAACGCTAAATTGCTTGGCGACACGTCTTTTCGGTAGGTTGGTAACTAGCCACGGCCGAAGCCTCCCACCAGAACAGACTCGAGCCGGGAATCGAACCCAAGACCTCCAACTTTATAATGCGACAGCGCACGCACTGCGTCACGGATGTCGTCAACTGTGATTTATTCTTGTTGTCTTGGTTAATTAAATCAATTTATGAACACTCTGCTAATCTTAACCACAATATGATATAATGGTAGCATAAAATTTAAGTAACATCGCCGTGTATGATTATAATTTGAATACCTAAATTAAATAATAAGTTATTAAACTAACAATATAATATATTACGTTGAACATTGTCAGTAATTTACCTTGATTGCTCGTTGCAGAGGTGCGGCGGCTCGTCCGAGGCGTCCTTGCAGGAGATGATAGCGTTGCAAAACTCGTACTCCGGCAAGCACTCGCCCGAGCCGCAGCGGAATGTGTGTCGCGGACAACTGGAAAAACACGAACGTACTGTTATACAACGCACAAAACCACATAGAAAACCTGTTGTGTTTACTTGGAATCTATTACACGCATTTTCTTGCGTTTTTCGCTCGTGGACTGCGTCTTAATGCGCGACCGGCTTACCCGCGCGGGGAACATGCATGGAATTTAGTTTGGAGCTTTGGAATGGCTGTTTGTAGCTATTACATCCCATTGTTTCTAATAGGTAAAATTGTTACTGTCAACATATATTATTTATAAAATAATAAAAATTAATAAATTACCTATTGAAATCTTGGAGATGTCTATCATGATAAGTACAAAGTTTTCACAAAACATAAGTTCATTTTACGATATTCAGTATTATATCAACAATAAAAAAGCTTGCGTGTATATTGCTCTAACTTCATAGATAATTATAATTTATTATTGACTATGCGAGATGTCTATGTCGGCGCGAAGAAGTTATTAACTTTATTCAGCGGCGCCAAGAACCTCAAGAATTCAATAATTACCCACATTTTAACTATTGATGATTTTGCTAACACAATTTAGACAGTAACAATCAATTTTGTACAAGCATGCTTTGCTATAAATACGGGCGGTCGATGCCTTTCGCGGCATTTTCGCTCGAGACGTCAGACTGTTCGGGTCTCTAAGTTATTGTCGCAATAAAAGTGTAATCCCACAAGTTGTGGTTTTAATTACTATGAGCGAAAATAAACAAAATCGTGACGTCAGCAATGGTGCCGTCACCCTTACAAAAAAAACAACTCAGACGTACTTGACTCGACATATATGATGATAACACACTTACATACGAACTTTCGCAATTACAATATCAGTCATTATATAAAAATAATGACAATATTCTACGAGTATCTGTAATTAATCTAAAATCCAACCCATCAAAATAAAGTCCCCAACTCGAGCGCGTTTTCAACTTTATAATTAGAAGAAAAACATTAACCTAGTATTTTTGAGTGAAGGCTTTGATATCATATCTTACCCTTTCCTCTTAGTTGCTCGGCAGTTTCTTTCATCTTCTCCGCCGGGGCACTGTACAGTTCCATCACATCTGGAAGCTCTAGAAACGCAGGGGGACCCAGGTCCGCCACAACGGAACGCGTGCATTGGACAACGTTCGCCTGTACCATCTGGAACGGAGTTCAAGTAATGTGTTTTAAAACCAACTTCTTCCGATTCTCATTGCCCTATTAATGGCCAGTGTCAATTCATGGTAGTCTAAGCATCTATTATTAACGAATAGAAAAAGATTCCTAGAAATAAGTTCGGTCTTTTCCGCGATAAAAATCAGTCTAGATTACTCTGTAATGATTTCTCTACCTTACTGTAAAAATGTCGTCATCAGCGGTTATCCGAACGAAAATTTAACCAGCAGACAGACAATTCTTTAGATAACGTCATTGTATCTTATGCTATCTTTAAAATATTAATATGAGCTAAAAGTGGCAATTATTATGATCTCACAGATGGGCATAACGTTTTATTTATTTGTATTTAAATTCAAAGATGTTCCTCGCATTTAACAAGGAAGGTTTCATGGTTTCTTATTATACCTAATCTACTATTACTAGGTACAACTAGTAGCAAATATGTATTACTTGTAAATAGGTTATTCATAGATTTCCGGTGTTTACCCTATTCTTAATAGGTCCGAGAAATTGTGAACCTTATTTCTAGTTTACACATTTGTTTCATAGTCACAGTAAGTTGTTAGAAATCACAAGTTCCTTCTCTTTAAAGATATGTCGAAAACGTTATTTTATAGTATAAGAATTCATGTTTGAAGTACAGATGAAGACAGATACAGTTGTCGTGCAGTGAAAGGGAAAGTGCATAGATAGTTACCTCTACCAGTACCTTGACATTTTTCGTCCGAACCATCTGGGCAGTCTTTGCGACCGTCGCAAACGAAGTACCAGCTGATGCATGCGCCGGTTGATCGACACTGTTAAATTTAGAGCAATTCTTGTTATCAACAACAAATGACGCAAAAATACGAGCGACAAAAGCGACACTAAATCATTTCCAATTAAACTATGAATTTACTTTTGTTTCAAATAGACCATTCTATGCATATGGTATTTTATTAGACACATTTTGAAATGTTTAACGTCAATTCTGCTCATCACCCGAAGTCTATTAAACGATGATTATGTTCGCAATCTCTAGGAACAAAGCCACTTCATACTAAACTTGTATATTTTTATCCAGATTATTAAAATGCCATCAATCAAATAGCGAACACCACTCACTTGGAATGTTCCGGGCAAACATCCTCTGTTGCGGGCCGAGCAAGCCGAGGTGGAATTGGTTCGATACGCGCAATCGCATCGTTTATTCAGACATCGCGTGTTTGGATCCACCATATGACACTGATTGTCTGTGAAACAGGGCATCCCCAGAGACGCTGGCCCCAGTTCAGACGGCGACACAGCATCGGCCCGGATGCGATTTTTATCTGGAAAATGAAAGTTAATGTATCAAAAAAATAGTACAATCACAAAGATATCAGAAAGTAGGTAATAATCAATGGGAAAATCTAAGAACATCATTGTACGTCTTATAAATTGGTATCAAATAGCTTGTTGTTCACTAACCTTTCAACGACGATTTTTTCTGATGGCCTCCTTTAGACTTGCTACTAATCTGTTCTTTTGATGATCCTTTCTTGTTTGATTTCCTCTCTACAGTGGGTTGGGTTACCACCCTATAAATTGGTTGATCATTAGCGTGCAAGTTTGCTGTCATTTCATCCACTCTAATTAATTCATTCGGTTCACCATCTTTTCTATTTGATACAGGCAGTCGTTTACTCGGTTCTACTGTTGGAACTTTCATTACAGCCTGCATTAATGGGCTGTCTTCTTGGGTACTTAGCACTTCATTTTTACTTGTGAACATAGGCAAGTTACTAGGCTTTACGTCTGCTTTTACCGCAAGTGGGTTATGTTTTTTAAAGTCCACTTCCGAGTTGGGTTTGATTGGTGGAAGAGATGATTTCAAAGGTATCTCCTGTTTCAACAAAGTTCCCTTAGTAGGCACAGCAGCAGATTCTTGTTCGACTATAACAGCCTCCGTGGCATACGATGGTAGTTTTTGCGCGATACACTTATCTCCGGTTTGTTTGAACAATGGATTACAGGAGCATCTTCCGAACAGATTATGGATCACGAATTCGCAGTGACTTTCTTTATCCCACAAACGACAGTGCTCATTACTGTAACACACGTGACCAGGCGGTGCAGCTACAAATGAAAATATTTAGTATTAGCTTGCGGTAACCATTTTATGAAAATCTCTAGCGTACAGTGGTTGTTTATTTCGAATCGCGAACGGCAATTTTCTTGACAGTGTACAAACGACATGCCAGTGAATGCTCTAATAAACAGTTCAATAACAGCTAATATGTAACCCGTAGTAATTTACGTACGTTACGCATAGTCAACCGCCACCTATTCATTAAATAGATTTCCACGTACTCGTACAGTCAATCTAAGGTCAAATTATTAAGAACTTCGATAGTATCTTTTTCAATAGAACCTAGGATACCTTGGAGGTTGGTACGTATACGATATAGTATTATAGTACTTGTTATTAAAATGAACATCAAACCGCAACACAGCTGATATTGCGGTTTGAATTTACATGCCTAGCTTATTAAACTTCCAGTTGGAATATTCATATTTTCGCGCTATGCTTTTCTCTATATTTTTTATAATCTGCGTAATCTCTTCGTCTAAGGTAAAAAAAACGCTGAGTTTTCCAAACTATTAAGTAAGAGTAAATTTATTTTAATTCAATTTACCTAATTCTAATTCTATTTATTTTGTAAATATTTATTGGCCTGACATGTAAAAATTTAATTACTATATAAGCAGGTATGAATTTTTAAATATTTATATACTATTTAAAAAAATGTTCGGAGAATGTTGGCAATGTTGAATTGCCTATAATTCACAAATTGTAACAGCACTGATAATTAACTTATTTAGATGGATAGAAATTATATATTATTAATTAATAGTAATTTGCAACTTATCGCTGGCATACCTTATGAATAAATAAACGTACCTTCTACGATTTACAATTGCGTATAATTAACCTTATACCTAACCAAAAAAAACACAAAATCAAGAGCATTTATGCTGAATTAAAGGGAAAGCTAACAAAACCGTTCTTCATAAAAAAAAAGTGTTAGTAACATGCTTGTTATTTGGTTTATCGTGTCACGAATGTGTGCCGTAAAAGAATTATATTCGGTTATTGTGTGTTAATTTTTACGTAGACTTAAATGTCACGCAAGTTTGTGTGATGCCGGATTTAATGTGCGGTCCACAGTTGCACACAAATTTTTTAACGAATATTTTGTTTTTATCCAGTAAAAGGTCATAGGAACTTTCTGAAGTGGAAGGAAAGAAGAAAAGGGCGGTGGGAACTGTACAGTGGTGGGCTGATATGATGCTGATAAAAATACGACGACCAAATTTGACGACCTCCGTGGCGCAGTGCGTGCGCTGTTGCATTTTAAAGTTAGAGGTCCTAGGTTCGACTACCGGCTCGAGTCTGGTCTGGTGGAAGGCTTCGGCCGTGGCTAGTTACCACCCTACCGACAAAGACGTGTCGCCAAGCGATTTAGCGTTCCGGCACGATGTCGTGTAGAAACCAATTAGGAGTATGGGTTTACCATACCCTAACATGTTAGTCCGCTACCATCTTAGACCGCATCATCACTTACCATCAGGTGAGATGCCGTCAAGGGCTAACTTGTGGTGTATAAAAAAAAAGCTTGACTTAGGTATCACCAAGAACGGCGAGAGACAGTCGAGTTGCTCTAAAAGTTGCTGCTTCTCGAATACCATTGTTTTAATTCCTAGTGAACCAGGCTCAGTTACATTGCAGTTGGATATGATAGCATAAAAAAAAAATAACACCATGGGACTTAAAGAAAGTTGGTAATAAAAGAACACAAATCATAACGCGGAAAACGACTATTTAGCGGTTAATAACATCCGCATAGACATACACAAAAGGCACCGCATTCATTAGTCAGAACAATCACCTCATTGTTCCCACATTAATTATAAGTTACGGATTGATCACAGTTCTCATTTACTGTAAGTTGTATCGGATATAATTTTGTACCTACCTCGGTACCAAAATTTAATTGCTCTAAGATAAGTGTTTCCAACCAATTAATACGTGCCATGCGTTAGCCTAGTGGTAAGGGCGTCAGCCTCCTAAACAGAGGTCGGCGGTTCGAATCCGGACACGCACCTCTAACTTTTCGGAGTTATGTGCGTTTTAAACAAATTAAAATAGCATTTGCTTCAACGGTGAAGGAAAACATCGTGAGGAAACCTGCACGTCTGAGAGTTCTCCATAATGTTTTGAAAGGCGTGTGAAGTCTGCCAATCCGCACATGGCCAAACCCTTCTCATATTGAGAGGAGACCCGTGCTCTGTAGTGAGCCGGTAATGGGTTGATCATGACGATGATGATGATGTGATAGGAAGATATTGTGCGATGTGCATGAGTTAACAAATACTAGTATTATGATTTCAGGAACCCTTTTCTAGGAAGATTTATGCTAAACTAAACTGCAATGTTATAAGACTCGACACATTATGTACACACACCTAGGTTATCAATTGACTAGCCAACCAAATAGATGAAAGGTTTAGTAACTTATGATTTTCCTACTTGAATCCACAAAATGAGATAATTTTCTTCTTTTCGTCGTTTCGTTAATTTTCCAATAGCTTCGTATCTAACTTATAGACTTAGGGTGAGATCTATAGAGCGTACTTCGACTGTACTAATAATTATAACGACTAGAAAACACGTTTTAATTTTTGAATAAATTTGAACACAATGCATTAGTGTGTCTCATCAATAAGAGGTTTTCATATAACTTCTTCTGTTCTTTATAATAAAGTATAGATAGACACCTTTCTACTAGATTTGTGCTAAGCATTCAATAAATAAATAATCTAGTTGGTCTGGATGGTCTCAATTCATTTTTCTCACTGATATTATTCAACGATTGACCGCAATTTTAGTTTACTGTAAATTATATCTGATAAACTAAACCTTTTACCTCTCGTTACCGAAATTGGTTTGATTTGACAGAAGACGTGATTCCCAAAACGCAATTCCGTAACAAGATGGCTTACTCCACATAGTTATCTCGACTTTCATCTGTTTTTGTATCAACCGAATTACATGGTGATTTATCTGGCTCCAAAGCGGCTTAGGTAGCCCGTGACGTGACCGATTTGGCGCAAGTTCATGACTAAGAAAACGAAAGTAAGACGCACTATTGGACTACTTTTCTGTATCAATGTAACTAGGGAAATTTCTATCTCGACGTAGCACGTTCCCATTTATCATCGACTCTCATCTGACCTTCGTGACCTGTTGTAGTACCTATTATCAAGCGATATTGTTTATGAAAAGTAAGTATGCCTGCTATTGTACAATTTGCTATCTTTGTTTATCCATTGTTAAATAAGTCGAATGTGTTTTATTCCTTTTTTCAAGTACCTAGTTGTATAAACCTAAAGTAATATCTTGGCCGTGTCTGTTATTAGATTATTAAATAAATGTATGTAAATACTCAGTTTCATACGTTAATAATGTGTGAAGTGCCTTCCATATGTTTATGTCAGTATATATATATATATTATAGAAATTATTTATTTATAATTATTTTTAATAGTATGTAATTATTATTTCCGCCTTTATATTTCTGTCGGTTTCTTTCAAAAAGATGACCTGGAAGAGATCGAGAATGATAAGGTTGCCATTTATTTATGTATTTTTTTTTCCTTTTACACTTTTCTTTTGTTTCAGTGTGCAATAAAGTTATTTAAATAAATAAATAATTATTAACTCTAAAATGTACTTACGTGATAGGCAGGTGTGTTTCCTGAACTGCAAATGGCCGTCCGAACATCGGCAAACGTTATCCAAACAAGCACTGTAGGCGACTTTCAGTGTACACTGCTCTGACACTACACATTCCGATCCGAGAAGAGTTGCTGAAACAAAACAATGCATTATTATTTTCTATTAACTTATCCTGATGAAGCTGAGCTAGCCTAGTGGTTAGGACGTCGGCCTCCTAATCAGAGGTCGGGGGTTCGAACCCGCACCTGTAGTTTTTCAGTCATGCGCGTTTTTAAACAGTTAAAATATAACTTGCTTCAATGGTGATGAAAAACATCGTGAAGAAACCTGCACGCCTGAGAGTTATCAATATTTTTAATATATTTGAACCAAATTTGTAATAACAAACAATTATATAAGAAGTATATAAAGGAAAGCTCATCTCTATAAGAGATCTCTTGCAGCTACCCTCAGATGTAAGGAAGATGATTTTATAAAGTGTAATAGGTCATACAAGGTATAAATAAATATAATAATATATAATTATATTAATGAAGCGGTGATAGCCCAGTGGTTAGGGCGTCAGCCTCCTAATCAGAGGTCGACGGTTCGAATCCGGGCCCGCACCTCTGACTTTTCGTAGTTATGTGCGTTTAAAAAAAAAATATCACTTGCTGCAACGGTGAAGGAAAACATCGTGAGGAAACCTGTTGTTCAAAAGCTTCGTAACTATTATTCCACGAAAATTTGGCATCTGCATACTGATAACAGACGGTAGATCCTATAAAATACTTTTTTTTTATAGTATGGCACAGACTGGGAGTCTGCTAGATATAATCTATTGGCTGTAGTGATTCCACAACAATGCGAATGAAAGGAGACAAGCCTGTCAAGTGCAGTTAGTCATGATTGGAATCAAAATTGAAACGAGCAAAATATTTCGGTATACAAAATCGCATATCTATAGTTCACGTCAGAAATTTGAGTATATAACGCTCGAAATCTTCTTTGAATGTTCTTTTTTTATGTAGCTTTGTAATTCAAAGACAAAATTTAACCAAGCGATTTGGTGAAAATGCATAATTTTTATATTCATAGTACCTTCATTTCTGAATAAATGTAGAAAAAATTGTATACCTATTCTGTTTTGTAGGAAATGGCTTCATAAAACATTTATTTCAAGTACATATCCTACGATAGTACTTATAGAGATTCGAGTTATTTTTAATGTTAAAGCAGTCTCTCATTAGGAAATCAAAAATAAACCTCAAAATGGTCAGGTTTACAAATACCTCCATGGCGCAGTGCGCGCGCTGTCGCATTATAAAGTTGGAGGCCCTGGGTTCGATTCCCGGCTCGATTCTGGTCTGGTGGGAGGCTTCGGCCGTAGCTAGTTATCACCATACAGACAAAGGCGTGTCGCGAAACCAATTAGGAGTGTGGGTTTACCATAGCCCTAACTGGTTAGCCCGTTTCCATCCTAGACTGCATCATCACTTACCACCAGGTGAGATAGCCTTCAAGGGCTAACTTGTAGTGTGTAAAAAAAATCTCTATTGTTTCTTCATAGTCGTCATTGGAATTATTTTAGTCTATATTTCTATGGAGTATGAAGTGGCCTGATTAGAATTCAGTGAGATGACAGGAGGCGAAGCAAGGTAAGCATATTTGGTGCTATTTTAAAGTAAAATCCACAAACTAAAGCTATCATTAATGTTTCAAAGGCTGGGCGTTAGCTGTCAGCACTCGAGGCGTAATGAATGAAGGTGGGCAGTGAAAATTGAATGACGAGGTCGTGACCCCGCTCGTTCGCGACCCTATTCCTCTCGTCGCTCAAGTTCACCGTTGCGGTGCGACCTTCAATTTGCATCCAATAATAAACATATTCTTAACACATATTTTTAGAGGTACCGTATATCTTTAATGGAACCGTGTATTTTCAATCGACGGTTCCATTGAAAATACACGGTTCCTTTAAAGATATACGCTATCTCACCTGGTGGTAAATGATGCAGTCTAAGATGGTAGCAGGCTAATCTGTTAGGGGTGTGGTAAACCCATACTCCTAATTGGTTTCTAAACGACAACGTGCTGGAACGCTAAATCGCTTGGCGACACGTCTTTGTCGGTAGGGCGGATCTAGCCACGGCCGAAACTTCCCACTAGACCAGACTCGAGCCGGATATTAAACTCAGAACCTCCAACTCTATGACAGCGTACATGGAGGTCGTCAAAAATATATAGAGATGGATTAGAAGTAAGACAGATGTCTACATTTCAAATCACTTTCAGTTTAGTGAAAAACACTTTAAGATCTGTTAAACCTAATGTAAAACCTCCTTACGTTGCAACAACAACAAGGAGGATGTATTCATAGTTAAGCATTGTTGAACCTTTTATTTATTTGATGTTAATATAAAAAAAAATGTTCGAACATTTATTTGTAGGAAGTCAAATCGCTGCAACTAATCAAAGTCATCGTACTGTCGACATGGGGGAAATTTATACTATTCGGAATGTTATTTTCCAATTTTAATTATTCTAATAGTCACTATGCTATCGTTTAATAATAGAGTAACTAACTTCCTGCTTGTGTAAACCGCACTTTCGAATTATTACCGACTAATGATACTGTCGTTTAACAAGTAATTTGGGTTGTCAGCGGTCACTGAATGATTGACAAGTTAAGTGTTTAAGTACTTGGTTTTTGTCGGGTAATAAAAATGTTGTTAAAAAATGGGTACACTTTCTTGTCATTTGGCATGTCTAATATTATAAGTCTAATCGAAAAAGATATTTGACAGATTACAGAAAATACCTGGAAAATCGTCTATGAATTTGGTATGTGCTCATAATGTTGTCCCATTGGAACCTAGTTATATTTATTTATATCTCAATTTCCTTGAGAGTTATTTGTGTATATATTTAGACGCGCCAATCAATCAATCATACACATTATTCAAATAATCCTTTAAAATGCACTTTTGATGCGTCAATTACATATAAGTGAATTGATTTTAATAACTGCATTCGTTAACTTAAAATTAAAAACTATCTATCTAGTTTTAGATAGCTCGATAGAACGATAAATTTAAATATTTAACAATGAAAACAAAATGAAATAGATAAGTACAGTGTAAAACACTGTACTTATTATTTCCATATCAACTGCAATGAGTGAAAACTAACATTAGTACGTCACACGCGCTCGGGTTTGTTCGTGGAGTGGCTTCGGTAATGGATTCAAAAAATAATTTTATTTTGAAATTACTTTTGAATTACTGCAAAAAAAAACTTTTAGCACAAAAAAACCAAAAACCCAATCAGGACAAAATCCAGTGGTTCTTAATTTTCCATTAGGTAACTTAAACTCAAAACGATATAAAGTCTGGTAAGCTACTATAGAAAGTTTACTAAAGATTTTGCTAAGCTTACTAAACCGATGACCTTATGTCTCAAGAAAAAAGGGTAACGTTACTCATTCACCGGAAATTTAAATTAAATCACGTAACATCAAAAAAATATCGATATCGAATATTTCAGAACGGTTCAATTTAAATTAAACTGTAGGTATTATACCTATATGTAATGCGGTCGAAGCAAAGTTCTGCCACACAACATACAAATCTCAATAAAATCGAGCTCACACAGAACATTTGCGTTTATTACATCGGTTACGGATCGGCAGGCGTGAAAATGTAACTCGTGTCGATTTCCAATCATAACTTTTAATCTCCGGCCTAATTTGACAGAACGACTTAGTGACCGCGTTTGTCTTGCGAGATTGATTTGATAACGTGAACGCAATTTTTCCAAATTAACGTTATTACTGTGACGAAAGACATCACGGTTAACGATTTTAGTAACATCGATTTATAAAGTCACTTCCTAACTTATTTAATACAGATAATAGACACAGTAAAGTCTTCCGTGTACGTTTTCTGTAAGGTAAAAATATGTCAAAGTAACCAATTATGATTTCCTTATTATATACCAAACCCTCTATAACTCATTTCTTATAAAAGTGTGACCTCGAAATAAGGATAGCGTTATTTTATTTAAAAAAACGTTAGTAAAGGTACCTAGGGCACCCTTAAACGATAAAAGCCTGCCGTCAATGGTCAGTTACTAGCCCGGTCTCTACACACTAGCTGGTGGCAGATGATAGTCAAGTATCAAGTATTCGATGACCTCCGTGGCGCAGTGCGTGTGCTGTCGCATTTTAAAGTTGTAAGTCCTGGGTTCGATTCCCGGCTCGAGTCTGGTTTGGTGGAAGGCTTCGGCCATGGCTACCGACCCAAACGTGTCGCCAAGTGATTTAGCATTCTTTCAGGATGTCGCGTAGAAATCGATTTGGGTTGTGGCTTTACCCTACCCCTATAGGTTAGCCCATTACTATCTTAGACTGCATCAACACTAGGTGAGATAGCCGTCAAGAGCTAACTTGTAGTGTATAAAAAAAGTATCAAATATATCGTTTAATTAAATTTTCGGAATAAATAGATTTATAGGAATAGATAGACAATAGAAATAGACTTTTTTTTACCTTCGTCCGGAACTCCCCGCGCCCCAACCCTTCTGCCTGTACTGCCAGAGCCCATAAAACTTTTCCACCACGACAAAAAAAAACTTCATAGTTACCAGCATACATTTTTAATATGGCCTACCTACTACACAGTGTTTCTTACGTAATATTGTTTGATTGAGATTAACGCTCAAAACTTAACGGTTGTTCATAATTCACATGTAACGTTTATATTATTCAACATTGTAACAATGTTCGGAATTTTGATGAGTTTTATAGTAAAGCGTACCGTTACGTAAATCATATATCACATTTAAGGATGTTGTTCAAGATAAGATTATATATAAATTATATACCTATTTTAGCAGATTTAAATTGCTTCTACCACGGAACATACGAAACTTTCAAAGTGATTAACGACTCTGTGAATGCGAATGGTTTTAAAATGAGGGGAAAAAAGATGTAGTGTGTAGTTGTGTGTTTTTGCGGTTATTCACTTCATACAACTTGGCTATTCATCATCATCATGATCAACCCATTACCGGCACACTACAGAGCACGGGTCTCCTCTCAATATAAGAAGGGTTTGGCCATAGTCCACTACGCTGGCCATGCTTGGATTGGCAGACTTCAAACGCCTTTGAATTTGGAGAACTCTCAGGCGTGCAGGTTTCCTCACGATGTTTTCCTTCACCGTTGAAGCAAGTGATATTTAAATTTTTTTTTAAACGCACATAACTCTGAAAAGTTAGAGGTGCGTGCCCGGATTCGAACCGCCGACCTCTGATTAGGAGGCTGACGCTCAAACCACTAGGCTATCACCGCTTCCACTTCCTTTCCACCACTTGGCTATTAGCAGTAAGTAACCCTACTGAGGAGAAATTCTATATTATCGTTTCTAACAGTATATAAAGGAGTGAGTGAGGACCTCCAATTTTTAATGTTACGCGCACGCATTGCGCCAAGGAGGTCGTCAAAAATAAAAAGGACCAACTTTACGCAATAATATATTATTAATTTTTAACAGATATGAGGTTTATAATGCGTTTCAAAGCTAAATAGCTATTATATACGCAGCGTATATAATATAACAGATGCTCTATTCTTTCACCGATCTTTTGATCGTGAATGGGTTCATAAACTCTCACGGATGTTAAACTAGCACCTGGTTCACATTCAAGCATTTTTCTCATTTTTCTGGTTTCCGTGTCATCTTGATTATTATCTATCACCTGTCACGGCGTACAACTTCTTTAATTATTAAGACGAATTTATATGCCCGTTAATGTTATTTGATCACAGTGAAAGATGGCACAAATATATCATTAATCCATATATCTCCGAAGTTTGCAAAAACAATAATGTAAAATGAATATTGTTACAAAACATGATAGTTTAAAAATACTTAGTGTTGCCATTGTTCTGACTAGCAACTACTTTTTGCATACGAGACCAAATAGGGAGAATTGGCATTTCAAAATGTGGTATCTTGATAAGTTGGGGCCAATTTTTAACTATACCTCGATTATGAAAACATCTAACAACTTTTACGTCAACATTTGCAAGCAAATATTTGTAAAAGTCATCATCATGATTAACAAAATAATCGGCTCACTACAGAGCACGGGTCTCCTCTCAATATGAGAAGGGTTAGTCCATCACGCTGGCCATGTGCAGGTTGGCAGACTTCACACGCCTTTGAGAACATTATGGAGAACTCTCAGGCGAGCAGGTTTCCTCACGATGTTTTCCTTTGCTTCAAGCAAGTGATATTTTAATTGTTTAAAACCATACCAGACCAAATAGGGAGAATTGGCATTTCAAAACGTGGTAGATAATATCTAGATAAGTTGGGGCCAATTTTTAACTATACCTTGATAATGAAAACATCTAACAACTTTTACGTCAACATTTACAAGCAAATATTTGTAAAAGTAGTGTGATCTATTGGTTCAGATATTTTGACAGGAATTTAAAATGTTGCCTCTGATTATAATATAGTATAGCATAGTATTAACTACTCATACGTTACCTTCAAAGGTAAAGATCCCTTGGTGCGATACTTACCGATTGTCGAGTTTTCACTACTGTGTCGATCAGAACAAGTACCGCGTAGCTTAGATAGCTTGTAGGTATACTCATCGACAAGCATACAGATAATAATAATTTATGGACAAAGTATAAGACTCACGAATAGGAGTAGCTTTCGGAGAAAGGCGGGAGACTTCGTATATGGCGGGCGCGGTTTTTTCACTCTTTTCTTTTATTAATGTTTGTTGGCTAATTTTGAAAAGGACTGGTGTTGGTTGTGTCGTGGAAGGTTGTGGTGTCGTTTGTGCAGTGGCTAGTTTTCTGAATGGTTGACAGGTGTTGGTTTGGTAAAGGTTTGAGGGATCCGCGTCCGCAGAGTGCGAAGTTTCCCGCCATTTCTCCCTAACTTCTACATTGCTATAAACTTGACATTGGCTAATCTGTGTAAAGCCATAAAAAGAGAGAGAGAGGAGTAGCTTTACCACTAACGTGGGCGATAAAGCTTACCGGTTTCTATTTACTTCCAGTAATGTTTCGACAATGTTGCCACTTGCCAGAAACAAATGCTTTACGATATGTTATTACTCACCTACTCGTAACTTATCACAGCTCATTGTTTTAAATTATCTACAATTTTGCACGCACCCTCAAAAAGATACCAATTATTTAGTACATCGTCATCATCATTATTAAGTAATGGACGTCCATTAATAGGCACAGCTATTTTCAAGAATATTTTTTTATACACTACACGTTAACCCTCGACGGCTATCTCGCCTGGTGGTAAGTGATGATGCTGTCTAGGATGGTAGCGGGCTAACCTGTTAGGAGTATGGTAAGCCCACGCTCCTAATTGATTTCTACGCGACATCGTGCCGGAACGCTAAATCGCTTGGCGACACGTTTTTGTTGGAAGGGTGGTAACTAGCCACGGCCGAAGCCTTCCACCAGCCCAGATTCGAGCTGGGAATTCAACCCAGGACCTCCAACTGCGCGCACTGCGCCACGGAGGTCGTCGTATTCAGTTCCAAATACCACAAAAATTCGCTGCGTGCTTCAAACAGTTTCTGGCTACTCTTTTGACTTTATTGTAGCTTAGTGACTCATTGAGCTATGTCGTAAACTCATTTTCTTCTGTGGATCTTATAATTTCTGAATTGATCACTTAGAATTACTGCTAGCCGAGCATCACACATTTTTTAAAGACCTCAGTCTTCCGTCACTGAAGGACTTAGGGTGAAATGATGTCAAAAACGGTGCCGATACAATTTTGATTCTTTACTTATAGATAACATAAAAAAGAAAGTTGTGCTATATGTTTTATTATCAGGATTAAATAAGTAAAATAATTGCTATTTTAATTTTTTATTCATTCTACTTACAATTATATTTCTTTAAAACAAGGACGATTTAATACTTATACTTAGTTATAATATCTAAATAATTTGATATATGTTATTTTTATCTCTAGAGAATGCGTTTCAAAATATTGATAAATAAAGATCGGCTCGGCTAATAAAACGCGTGTAAGTTAAGTGGAGAACTGTTAAGTAATTTTGCGAGTGCGAGGTTTAATACAGATTTATTGGCGTAAGTACATACCTCTACCGTTTATTTGTTGGGGCGACCGCAATTTTATCTTGTCTGCAAATTGATATTTGTGTTTTCTGAATACACGTTGCTAACGTTGTAAACAACATGTAACTTTTTACTACATATTATACGGTTTTGCAAGGGATCCAGTCTCGCACAGAGCGATTGATTTATGTAGGCTCTATAAATTACTCGGAACAATTCCTAGACGGTGTTAAAGTTGGCTTTTCTGTGCCTACCTATATCGTTATTTTAAACTATAGACGATATTATAATTACTCTTCTTTCATCATAGACCTCAATATAACAATGTCTACTCTATATGTACCTAGATTATAATGTGGTTCATGTACGTGGTTGAAGCTACGAGTATGGTAACATGTGTGTGAGTGTGCGTGCGTGGTTGTATGTGTGTGTGTGGGTGAATCTGTGTCGTTGTTTATAAAACTCAACGAATAAACAAAGTATGATAGCGGTCACAGTCTATTTGTATGACTTCGGCCTTAGGGCACTGAGTTCGATGCCGGCACATTTCGAGGCTATGTGGGTTTAAAGCGAGTAAACATCACTCTTGCCTTGGCAATGAAGACATATGGTAATCCGCACTTAGCCAGCGTGATTGACCGCTGCCTAAGCCCTTCATCATATTACAGGAGACCCGTGCTTTAGCAGGATGTTAACACAATGTGTACATTCCCTTTACCAATTCTAC
This sequence comes from Lasiommata megera, assembly GCA_928268935.1. Taxonomy (NCBI): domain Eukaryota; kingdom Metazoa; phylum Arthropoda; class Insecta; order Lepidoptera; family Nymphalidae; genus Lasiommata; species Lasiommata megera. The sequence continues at coordinate 12,167,966 of OV743312.1, forward strand.
AATGTTTTCGCCTGATGACGAACGGAGAAGCCTTACGTCAATCTATTTATGCCGGGCTCATGCCGCCACGGAAGCCTGTCGCCAAGGACCATAGTCTATATTGTGTTTTATAACACCGAAATGTTTCCTCGATCTTCGCAAAGAAAGTGAAAACATAATAAGATATTCAACCTAACAATTAACAACTTAAAATGAATAATAAACCAATAAAAATATTTCGCAATTAAATTACATTTAAAACAATTATATAACACGAGCAATTCAATTAATTTAAAAGACAATTTACATATTATTAATAAATTAATAATGTAGAAAACGAAAGCATGGCACTTCGAATAAAAACACTTCCACTTTCATACTAATTATTACTGTTGTAATACCATCAAGTGTATCTAAAGCAAAGATATTTTTATAAGTGTAGATGCGTTGACCGCGGTATAGTCGATATCAAAACAGAAGTTGCCTGCAGGTATTTAGTTGCGAGTGCTAATATTATTGTGAGGAATAACTATTCATATTTATGCGAGCATGTTTTTGTATGTGTAAACTCGATGCATAGTTGACCTAAAATCAGAAAAATAGAAGCAACTGTAAATGAATTAAACTAACCTTTAATTGGATAAATATTGTAAATCTGGAATAAAATGCATTCGGCTTTTATCGCTAGGATGATGGAGTAGATATACATAAAATGCACATAATTGAAATGTTAAAATGAAAATGTATTAAATGGGTAAGCAAGTCTGGTTTGGTGTGGTCGGAGGCTGCAGCGTGGTGATTTAGCTTCTGGCAACGTTTACGAAGAAAGCAAATAGTTCACTTCCATCTAATATATCTATAACAGGTGATAATGCAGTGATCACTTCCCACCAGGTAAGTTGGGGTCAATAGCATTTATAATTGAATAAGAAATATAAAAAAAAAGTGCTGCTTCAATAATATTTTAATAATCATCATCGTGAACAACCCACTACCGGCTCACTACAGAGCACAGGTCTCCTCTTAATATAAGATGGATTTGGCCATAGTCCACCACGCAGGCCATGTGCGGATTGGCAGACTTCACACGTCTTTGAGAACATTATGGAGAACTCTCAGACGTGCAGGTTTCCTCACGATGTTTTCCTTCACCGTTGCAGCAATACACCGCACCGTGATAGCCTAGTGGTTAGGACGTCAGCCTCCTAATCAGAGGTCGGCATTTCGAATCCAGGCACCTCTAACTTCGGAGTTATGTGCGTTTTAAAAAAAATTAAAATATCACTTGCTTCAACGGTGATTTTAATAATATATTCTGTCTATTTATAAATCGTCATGGACGTGAAGAGATAATAAGTCTTCGACATGAAAGCTGTAACAAGTGTCAGGTACCACTTAGCTGCAGTGATAAACGCATAAAATGTATACATTAATTTTGATTATAATCTTTTTTGCCATCAGCGTCAGTAATGGTGATGACTCTAAAGAAAGCAGCTGTAATGTTTCTCAAATGACGCAATGGTAATTGAGATCACATCGTGGCCAATACTCTTAGCAAAATCTGAGATTCAGTGTGATGAACATCTACATTTTTTTTTTATACACTACAAGTTAACCCTTTACGTTAGTTAACGCTATCTCACCTGGTGGTAAGTGATCATGCTGTCTAGGATGGTAGCGGGCTAACCTGTTAGGAGTATGGTAAACCCACGCTCCTAATTGGTTTCTACGCGACATCGTGCCTGCTAAATCGCTTGGCGACACGTCTTTGTCTGTAGGGTGGTTACTAGTCACGGCCGGAGCCTCCCACCAGACACGAACAAAACTTTGACCTGTTATTTTCATACGTTGTATTCGAGTGGTTATTAGTTTTAGTATAACTTGTAATTTATAGTTGCTTATATTAAAAAGCGTATGCCCAATTGTTGCGCTTTTTTATAGCTCTCTCACATTTATTACACACATCCGATTCACGGTTTAAGGTTAATATGAAAACGGCACAAGATTTTATAAATTAATTATCTGCTTAGGTCAATATAGTTTATATGTACCGCGTAGATGTGCCTAGCGGAATACAGGCGAGATCCTGGTTCTAAAGGTCGTCCGACTGGATTTACCACTGCCCAGTTAGATGTTTAAGATGACAAATATTGCCACATAATCGTTGCTATCATGATCGGAATTGCAGAGACAGTGGTGTGAAAAATTATACTAATATATATTTTTTTTAATCACCACAAGTTAGCCTTTGATTTCTACACGACATCGTGCCGGAACGCTAAATCGCTTGGCGACACGTCTTTGTCGGTAGGGTGGTAACCAGCCACGGCCGAAGCCCCCCACCAGACCAGACTCGAGCCGGGGATCGAACCCAGGACTTCCGACTTTAAAATGCAACAGCGCACGCGCTGCGCCATCAAGACAAAAGTCAAAATTTTATAAACGAACTCCTACATGTACCTACTCGTATGTTAGAAGATTTTCACTCGATCAGTCGTTAACTGCTGAATAAATGTACCTTATTCACACAGACGCTTTGTTTTGTCACAGACACAGGATAATAGGTACATACTTTTTGAACTAGAAAAATATTTCTATTTGGCAAGCAATAGATGGTGCTCTTTGGATTCTATTCAAATCTAAGTTAACGTTCACGCGATCGAATCAGTAAAATTCTCGCGCTAGACACTCGGGTGCCAAAATGTTAGCTCTACAGGCATTGATTTACCACTAGCCATAGATCGATCATTAAGGCTCAAAACATGGCACGGAAAAGTAGTGCACAAATAGCGACGCGTGCACTCCTTTCCCCCAGTGTGTGACAAGGCTAGACGAAAGTCACCGATTCTAACACTCGGGCCGCATAATCCGAATGAATTACAAAGCTCTATGCGCCGCTACAGATAATATAACGGCCAGATGTATTACGGGTTGTAGAATATCGATATACCGATATGTAGGTATGTATGTATAGTTGGTGACAAATTTTCGCCTTGCTTTTGTATGACGCGCTCTATCTACAGCTAGTGGTAAATCAATGTCTACAGGGCTCTAGTTGTTCTCCGCGACTTCCTGTGGCAATAGATTAGTTTTGTATCATATATCCATTTCTATGCAAACCTTCGTCAAAAAATGCTGCTGTTAAGATATGCTATGTTTGTTGTGGCCTTGTTCCTAGACTTGGACCTGATTGGAACCCTCTAAGCTTTAATTTTAAGTTAGCGATGTAGTTATCACCATCACTTCACGAATAGAAATAATGGAACATATTGTGGTATATATGAACGATTCATAGATGCTTGTAATAGGTTTACATGAAAAAAAACTATTTTTATTTGATTTGCTTGTTGAGTCGAATATAGCCAAAGGTAACAAAGAAAAAACAAAACAGACATACTTTGGCAATTTTAATATCAGTATCAAATACAAAGTATTGATATAAATATAGGCATATTTTTTACAAATAGGTAAGTTTGACTCTACGAATACCAATGTTATCAACGGCTCACTACAGAGGACGGGTCTCCTCTCAATATGAGAAGGGTTTGGCCATAGTCCACCACGCTGGCCATGTGCGGAGAACTCTCAGGTATGCAAGTTTCCTCACGATATTGAATTCCGTTGAAGCAAATGATATTTTATAATATATAACTATAATACATAACTCCGAAAAGTTGCAGGTTCGTGCCCGAGTTCGAACCACCGACCTCTGATTAGGAAGGCGGACGCCCTAACCACTGGGCCATCACAGCTTATAATAACAATACTAATATGATTTAAGCAAAATGAACAAAGCTTCCTTTCCAACTAGGGAATACCACAAGTTGAAATAACACAAGTTTTAAATTTAAAAACCACCTTTGCCTGACCAGTAAAACGTATAAGACAATGGCACATAATCCAGAGTATAAATCAAACTTGTCTGAACGCATTTAGTCATAAAATATTTTAAGATCTCTTCACGTTGGTGAAGCTACCTTTTTACTTAACATCCAATAGTAGAGTAGTCTTATTATTGTATTTGACAACTTTCCTATCTATAAGAACTTTTTTTGTACATACTCAGGTACCTACTAGATACTTTTTGTCATTTTATATCTGTTTTAAACATCAGATTGTCCAAGTTTACTAAATTTTGGATTGTAAGGGGATTTCCGTTATTTAAATTGTAATAATTAAAATTCGGAAACATTTTTTAAATATTTTTATCGATATGCTATCTGTTCAATTATGTATTTAGAACGAAGGCGCGTCGCTTTAAATAACAATTAATTGTTTAATTACATGAAAGATAACTTTGCCTAGCATAATATATATATGCTATTAAATATAAAAGTGTCTTGCAGAATATTGATACTTTGTAATTATTACATAATTAAATTACAAGTATGGAGGTTTAACATAATATATACAAGTATCTAATATACAAGAGTACGATAAGGATAAATATGTTTGTTAGTTAACAATAAGTCAGAAGATCTTAATTTAAAATGTGTGGGATGATAAACGTCGAAAAACCTCAGAATTGGGATCTCTAGTCCGTAAACAGAATGGCAGGCCATAGATCTTTTGTCACTGGTGTGACGGAAAGCCGAAACTATATGACTGAAAAGGGAAAGGGATAGATTATTTTAAAAATACGTGAAGCGAAGTGTGACACTCTAAGGAAGACCTATGTTCAACAGGTGATATGGTGATAATGATGTTGATGTGGTAGTTATTAAATGAAACAAACAAATGTCATTAAGTTGTAAGCATAAAACTTTACAAAGAAATAACAATATGCTCATGATACTCACATTGCAGGCATGTATTTTCGTCGGCCTGTGCGTAGTAGGGTTGACAAACGCACACTCCACGTGTGCATTGTGCGTTTGTCGCACTGCAGTCTGCACTAGAACCGCAGCTCGAGCCCAAAGACGATCCGTTGACTAGTACTACCTGTAAGAAAAGAAGTCTTCCCATTAACATCGAGTAGGTATTTAATCGTATGTTAAAAAAATATTGTATAATAATTAAGTCGTTCTGGCGTTTCTTAGAGCAACATTAATTATCTATGCTGTAGAATGGCAGGAAAATATGCAGTAGCCCAATCAGATAGCCGGATTCAGCCGGCGTGAAAAAAAAAACGGGATTCATCTTGCTCAGTAGCGGGGATTTTTGGAGGGTATTCTGATTCTGGAACGAAAATTTTGAAAAGCGAAAAATACACGGTGTGATAAAATTTTCAACCGAATTGTGTTTTCCTTACGGCACATTGCAAAATGGAATTATTCTAGCTAAAATTAAAGGTTCTTCGGGTAAAACTATGCTAGACTACCAGCAACTTGTCAGCCTTAGAACTTGTACGAATATACGTAGTAAAAAACTTTCGTTGTATTACGAGGTCATCACAAACGATGGATGCGGATTATAAAATTGCATAATATCGTTATAATGTGAAATATCGGTGTAAATATAACATCTTTACTAGGTTAAGTGAGCATTCACAGAAGCACACACTCAGAGCAATAAAAAAAATGAAATATAAAATGTTACCACACCAAAAAGTATTTGTTTGATTTTATCACGAATGCTTTCTCTGACGATTATTTTATTTCATTTATTTGGGTCTTATAAAATGACTATTAAAAACAAGATCCTTTTATCTCGAAGAAAACGATGACACAATAGATTTCGAATTTCGTGTTCAGGTCTACGAACTACTGATCTGTAACCGGCTAGGTACGTCGTGTTTAATGTTGTATATCGTAGAGAGCTCGTAAAGGAGTCGTAAAACCTCAGCTAAGATTAAAAGAGGGACGGTTCCCTTGATGACGTCCTGCAAATGACTGGTAATAATGAACAACTCTTAGCAATTCTCGTTGAGTGCACGTTACGATTTATTTATTATTTATATTCGTATCTAAAGGTAACAGTAAACGTGAATATACGTACTCAGTTTTGGATAATACTGGACTTTTATTTTATTATTGGATCATTAAACTGGTCACATTTATAAAAATAAAGGCCAAAAACAGAAGAAAGAAGAATAAACATGAGATAGTGACCTTCTTGAAATGATCACAACATGCATAATTAAAATTTACCTTACATCTAAATCATTCAATTAATACCTGTAGTAATGGACAATTCAAAAAATATATATATGGAACAGTTATTCAAGTGAGTTCCAGTCTTAGTTTGTTGGTCACAGAACTGCACGAGATGTTCTTGAGATCATTCAAATTGAGAAAATTCTATAAACACGCGCACGCTGACCAGCCTTAGATCGACAAAAAGGTAAATGAAATATGTTATGAATCGGTCTTATATAATATATCGTGTATTAATACGTAATGTGTTGTCACGTTTTATTGAAATATATTAGCCATGGAGAAACTTAAGTTACGCAGCAAACAAAACCTAGGGACGATTCGAAGGTTCTAGTTATTAGAAGCTCCCTCAAAGCTTTCCCAAATTAATACATTAATTTAAGAAAAGCGTGCAAAAACCGCGCCCGCCATATACGAAGTCTCCCGCCTTTATCCAGTCTGTATTTAGACTGCAAAGCAGAAAAAACATCGTTAACAGATTCAACAAAGAATCAGATTATAAAAGAGGTTGTCTATGCTATAAGTATGATATGTTATTAAAATTAAAATATGTGATAATATAATGTTATATTATCACATATTTTAAGGACAATTTTCAAATTTTAGGCATATGTATGAATGTTTGTCAACGTATTTCTTTGAAGATCGGATAGGATTAAAAAGATTGTCTATGACTACTTTTACTTTAAGGTGTATTGCAAGTTTCGTCAATATCGGTGTAGTCTTCAAGTTTGAATCTTAGCAGTAGGTATACAAGATAGTAACTACAGAACATAAAACTACACCTCAAAACAGGAGATATTAACATATTTATTAATCTTTATCACTGTCATAAATGATACGCCATTATTTATTTTTTTATCACTTTTGTCAATTAAAATGAATAATGATTCGCGCCAATAAAACGCAATCAACTTTTTAAATCAATACCGATGGTTTTTTTTTAATATTAGGTCCATACACGTGAATTTGGCGTTTTGTCCTACTGGCCAATTTGATCTTATTTTTTGGTCAGGAATTCCAATTTCAAATTGAAACACCTATTTACTCATGCTTTTGTGTTTTGAAAACCTAATTCATTTGTTTTTTTCTGCTTTGGTTTTTTCTTCGCGTGACTCAGTTTACAAAATGGAATACTTGACTTATCTTGAACTTGAAATATCGCGTTATTTACGAACAAGTTATTTACGCCAAAACAACTTGTCAAGAACATTTGCAGTATGTCAGTTAATATAATTATGGAATAATAATTCAAATATTGATTTAAATCGTGATAGCCTAGTTGTTAGGACGACCGCCTCCTAATCAGAGGTCGGGGGTTCGATCCCGGGCACGCACCACTAACATGCTCTGTAGTGAGCCATCAATGGTCGTGAATCCAAATATTCATTAAATTAATTTGAAATTATTATATATTTTGTGAAAATTACAATCAATATTAAGTTAAATGGAAAGTGTGTACCTTTAATAACCATTTACCTAAATAAATTTTTGGTGTCCTACATGAACATTTGAATTGAAATGTTTTTTTTTTAATTCATGTCACAGGTAACGAGATATATATTGTTATCTATTATAGCAAGTATTTGCCTTTATTTTGTTTTTTTTTTTTTTTTTTTTTATGTTTGTATAAGTATTTATTTATAACATCTGAAACTTAAAATAAACCTTAAATTGAACCTAAAACTAAAAATCTTAAAAAATATAATATAATTACTAAAATATATTATTAAAAGGAGTCCCTTTAGGCAAGGTTCTGAAGATACTGGCAGCGTTTCTTCTTTGAATTGCAAGACTAATTCGTTGTCCGAGGTAGCTGGCAGCTCTTCGGTATTTACCTGCCTACATTGAAAGAATTAGTAATTATCCTGACACTACGTGATACATTACCGGCGTGGGCATGGCGGACATCCTCATATACGTGAAGACGGGATAGATTGACTCGCCAATTGTCCACTATGACATTACATGCAAAATAGACTAATAAACTCTAGTTAGGTAAACTGAAGGTATTTCTGGATCAATTAGCCGATTTCGTCAATTTCTTTTTTTATGTAGGTGATGGATGGATGCGTTTAGAAATGCATTTTATGATACTAAAGTATGATCACCACACCCGGTAATCTAAAACAGAATATTCAGCTTTGTTTTTCACATAAGGCTATCTATTATAATGACAGCAACCTCACCTGATGGTAAGTGATGATGCAGTCTAAGATGGTAGCAGGCTAACCTCTTAGGGGTATGTTAAACCCATAGTCCTAATTGGTTTCTACGCGACATGGTGCCGGAACGCTGAATCGCTTTGCGACACGTCTTTGTCGGTAGGGTGGTAACTAACCACGGTCGAAGCTTCCCACCAGGCAAAAACACGCTAGCAATTCCCAATAAAACTGTGATAGCCTGTTGATTAGGACTTCCGCCTCCTAATCAACAGTCGGGGGTTCGATCTCTAGCACGCACCTCTAACTTTTCGGTGTTATGTTGTTAAAATGCGTTTTTAAGCGATTAAAATATCACTTGCTTAAACGGTGAAGGAAAACATCGTGAGGAAACCTGAACACGCCTGAGAGTTCTCCATAATGTTCTCAAAGGCGTGTGAAGTCTGCCAATCCGCACATGGCCAGCGTGGTGGACTATGGCCATACCCTTCTCGTATTGGGAAGAAATCCGTTCTCTGCCGACACAATAAAATCCATGGCCTAGTCAAAATTTCATAGGTGTATTATTAATAGATATGTATACATCCTTTAAGCAGCAGAAATCAGTTATAATATTCGATAAGGTCTACCGAAATATCTATTATAAAGATTAAAAGGGGAGATAGCTTGGGATGTTTCTTTCCGCAGACATAAATATATAGAGCCTTCTTTGATCGGTGACTCACTAATTTGGCAAATACTAAACGTAATGTTGCTTTATCTATTAATTAAACGTTGAAGCATATAGGCCAGACTAGCCTTATAACTGATATCGATTTACCGTGATACTTTTTTACGTGTTAGAATACTTCTAAGAGGAGGACTATTTTTTTCTTGGTCTGGCTAGCCCTCTTACAGGCTTAGCCCCTATTTTTTTCAGTTATCTTGATAAATTTTTCAATTTCTGCCTAACGCTCAGCCTATATGAAAATAAATTTGAAAGGAACGGTTCACAAACGCACATTTATAAGTTATTCGAGCTCCGGAAACATGAAATTATTCAGAGAGGAAGAAGGGGCCTACATGTTGTGTTGCTTAATAATTTACTAGTAAGTTTCTATAACAACGTTGATATCAACTGTTTGATAGGAGAAAATTTTATTCCTTGAATAAATAAGAGGGTAAAATACAAAGTGAGTGTAGGGAAAACTTTCCTTTGACATCATTCCTTTGTTTTTCTTTCATTCCCGGTGCTATTTGTTTTATTATTTACGTTTATTACTATTCAGCTTTGAACTGTTCTACTTTAAGTATTCGTGTTATATTTTAGTCTGGCATATTGCAGATAGTGTTCTAAAAGCACCGCCATAAAATTATTTTTACGTTGTCTAATTTTTATGTTGTACTAATGACATAATAGTAGCGGTGATAGCCTAGTAGTAGCGGTGGTAGCCTAGAGTAGCGGTAATAGCCTAGTGGTTAGGGCGTCAGCCTCCTAATCAGAGGCCGGCTGTTCGAATCCGGGCACGTACCTCCAACTTTTCGGAGTTATGTGCGTTTTAAAAAAATTAAAATATCACTTGCAACTTGAAAGTTCTCCATAATGTTCTCAAAGGCGTGTGAAGTCTGCCAATCCGCACATGGCCAGCGTGGTGGACTATGGCCAAACCCTTCTCATATTGAGAGGAAACCCGTGCTCTGTAGTGAGCCGGTAATGGGTTGATCATGATGATTATGATGATGATGAATGACACAGAATAGACTTAATATGGTAAGCCTCGCGATTTAATACTAATTTCACCCACCATGAAATTAATTCGTATCAAGAGTGTTAATAAGACAGGCACTTTTGCGAGAAATAAGTGACGCATTATGAATTTTTCGTTGGTCAGAATCCATTAACTTACTACTAGGTATCCCTTACTTACTAGGGCAAAATTAATTTTACTTTAAAACAGCTACGTCGACCCTAATCTATAATTTGATTTTTAAAATTATTTGTTTTTAGGTACTCCATAAGTATTTCCTCACTGATATTTGATACATGTTTTGTTTTAAGCTCTAAATCTAAGTAGTTTAAGAAATATGAATACCCTTATTTACAAGAGAAGCGAAAAAATATTTATTTAAAGGGCTAAATTACTCTGAATTAAAAGAGACAAACATCGCTTTGCTTTTTGAATACTAAATAAATTTATCTACATGTATCTGGCAGGAATACATAAGTATTTAATTATAGATTTCCAAGAACGAATAACTTAGTTAGCGCCATCAAGTATTCTCAGAGTAGGCACTTGTGCGTTTGATTTAATTTAACTAAATTAACATTACAAATCACGCACGATTAGATGCAATACCAGACTTAATATTTTATGAAAAAGATACACTGGTAATTCCATTGGTCCAGCCTGAAATATAAAAAAACGTTTAAAATATGTTTGTATCTTTTGTTGTATTCATACTAAAGTCCAGAATAAAATTGTTTGGCTAGCTTTTTGAGATAAATTATATAAAAATCCAAAGAACTGGCTTAAAATCTTCCGAATTTTTAAAATTGACTTGTAAACCGCAAATACCTAACAACATTAACTAACATTGTCGTGACTTTCATCGCTAGGATTCCTTTGTAAACAATTTTCCCATTATCTAGTAATCTGTGGAAGAATCTGATCAGGATATTTTCTTACCTTGGTTTTGTTTTTATAGAGTATCATATCAATATTTTTCTGGGAAGACTTCGGTAGAGATCTATTAATCGAAATCCTATAGAATTTTGACTTTACTCAGCCAAAATGTTAAACCAGACAGACATATGCTGGACAAATGAAGTTGTCTCGTTTAAACTGTTTCAAGGCTAAGCTCGCTTTATAGATCTCGGCGCCAGTCTGTCATATCCGCCATCTTTAATTTTTCAAGACGTCATCTTACCTAGACCCACCGTACTTTCTCATTCACAACAATGCATTTATTTTAATTTATACTGTGTGGTCCGAAATAATAGGCCCCAATATGAATGACGTCACTGCGGATTGTACCACGCACTCTCGGCTACTAGGCATTAGGATTAGGAGCGAAAGAGTTATCAAAAGTATTTTAAATCTTTTTTCTTTCGTTCCTAAACATAGGCGAAAACTTACAGTAACAAAGATACAGTTGTACCAAAATTTATAGGTATATTAAAATAGTTTTCTGTAGTCTAGCAAAAGCAACATTAATAAATATTTTTCTATCCCTACATTGAATACAAACATTATGTCTAACCGAGATACACAAAGATCCTGTCGTCGGTTCAGCCATTCATCTGTCTCGATTCGTCGACCACAATCTAACAGCCGCTGACTGTAACATGTTCGGAAATTAGAATATCATGGTATCTTAGGAAAACTTTCATTCCATTGATGCCGTTTGAATAGCGGTTGATAACTCTAAGTCGTATTGTATGATATATTACGAGTAAGTAAGAATTACCGATTACATTTCCTTTTGTTCTGTATAAAATATACATATCTCAAATTATCATAAATTGTCTGTATTGAACAGAAGTGCTTTGCCAATTTAGCCAAGATCTTTCTGCTTAACAAACTCCTAATTTCAATGTACATATTGTTTTGCCAGTATCTTCGGAACCTTGCCTAAAGGGACTCCATTTAATAATATATTTTAATTATAGTTTTAGGTTCAATTTAAGGTTTATTTTAAGTTTTAAGTGTTTATAATACAATTACATTGTTTTAGTTGTTAATTATAATTGAATAAATTTTGTTATTTTCTATTTTATAACACTTTTACGAGGACCATTTTTGAGGCCAAAGTTGTTTTCACAGATCGACTTAGTACCTACATACTATTACAAGATAGAAGATCGAATGGCAGCTTAGGAACAGACACAATGATCTTTAGCGTAAAAGTGAATAGAAACGAAATTTTGGATGTTTGGGAGCGTTTCTTATATACAGCACAGGCTGGACGCGTTAGAAAATTTGAGTCAGTTGCCGAAAAGCTTTCTGGTGTTAAACATAAACTTAGTAAATACACATTTTAGTAAGAGTAAGAGATAAATCTGTTATACTCGTATTTACGTATCAGCTTACAATGATGAAGCTGTTACTGTTGTTTTAGAACGGTTTTCATCAGAATCGGCTAATTGTAAAATACCGTGAGGACACAATATGTGATTATTTTGTTAATAATTAGACGAACACAGAGATAACATCTCAGATAACGAGAATGTTTCCTTTTAATGGAGGCAGAGAGCGTGACGGGCAATGTCTCATCTCCCATGACATGGTTCCAGGAAAAGGATGTTGTTTATATCACGTATTAAGCTAAGTTTTTATTGGGGATAAGAAAATCGTTACTACTCGTATGTTATGTCGCTGAGTAATTTCCGTACTAGTTACACATATACACATATGTAGAAGGAACTGAACTGTTTTATTTTTATATCAATTACGGATAACTAACGGTTAAAATATTTTTTCATAACGTTCACAATTATTTTCAAAATAAGATACATCTTAAGTCATTTGCTTAATAATTAAGAGCCAATATATATATATTATTGACGGCCTCCGTAGCGTAGTGCGTGCGCTGTCGCATTATAAAGTTGGAGGTCCTGGGTTCAATTCCGGGCTCGAGTCTGGTCTGGTAGAAGGCTTCGGCTGTGGCTAGTTACCACCCTACAGACAAAGACGCGTCGCTAAGCTCGTAGAAAGGTTAGCCCGCTATTATCCTAGACTGCATCGTCACTACCTACTACTACCACCAGGTGAGATAGCCGTCAAGGACTAACTTGTAATGTTATAAAAAAAAATATATTAATAATAATAAAACTGCAATATAAAAGATAGGTGGAAAAATTTATTACAAATTAATCAAAAATCAAACTTCTTGTAACAACTTAATAGTACTACTTCATTCAATATTTTACTGAGTTATAATTATTTTATGGATAGATATGTCGTCACTCGTCAGGCTGATGTCAGTCACTACTCACCCACACCCAATCCAACCGTGTTGTGACCTCATCATATCGATAAGTAAGAACTTTTTGCATCGAGTAAATATTTACTTATATATTTATATTAATTTAATTTAAAGCTTTCATAGATGCCTAAACTGAAAGAATTCTTGATTTTGGTAATTTCAAAACAGAGTAATTCATACATATTTTAAAAAAAATGTATTAACAAGACTACTACATTGAAGTACGACCAATTATTGATCTACATCGCGGCTAAGTTTGTTGTGGGCTTCTTCTTAGACCGGGGCGCGTTTGGAACCCTCATAGTTTTAGTTTTAAGTTTACGAATATAGTTATCACCATGAAATAACTACTATGTAAATTATTGACGTGTCAAAAGTAACTTTTTAAGGACTATTTGAATAAAGATTATTTTGAATTTTGAATTGTACATGTATAGAAAAATTCCGAAAAGAACACACATGGCATGCATCAACATATCGAATATAATATATTGAGGTTTAATCGATTAAAAGCCCAAAATATGGATAAATATGATAAAAAATGCAACAAGTCAATTGCAGAATTAATAAACATAGTGTCCGTTCAATAAATTTAGCAATTTATTTTTTAATCAGTACCAAAGCTATACTTTTAAAAAGTTGCAGCGGTTTTATAGAAGAATTTGTTGTTATCATCGCACGCTCGTTTAATATAATAATAAACATCAACAAAGCTACTGAGTGAGCATTCCGTATTCAACAAAAACTTAACTGTATCTTTATGAGTCTTGAGAAAGCCCCGCGGTGCCGCACTATTCACACATGACAAGAATACAGTAAAATGATGTAATAAATAAACTTGCGGCGTAAATTATGTAGTTGCTGAACAGGCGGCAACTAAATCTATCCACGGAGTGTCATCTGTAACTTGTCTGGCTTACTCGTATCTGTTATTTTGCAGCGTCATCTTTAGATGTGAGGTTAAATAAAATTAAGTAAGTATTAATAAAACAAGCTGTGATAGCCTAGTGGTTAGGACGTCGGGGGTTCGAATCCGGGCACCTCTAACTTTTCGGAGTTATGTGCGTTTTTAAATAATTAAAATATCACTTGCTTCGACAGTGAAGAAAAACATCGTGAGGAAACCTGCATGCCCGAGAGTTCTCCATAATGTTCTCAAAAACGTGTGAAGTCTGCCAATCCGCACATGGCCAGCGTGGTGGACTATGGCCAAACCTTCTCATATTGAGAGGAGACCCGTGCTCTGTAGTGAGCTGGGAAAGGGTTGATCATGATGAATAAAACAAGAACTTCATCGATGACTTTGTTTGCCTTGATTCACTTGTGTCAAGGCATTATATATTTTTTTATACACTACAAGTTAGCCCTCGACGGCTATCTCACCTGGTGGAAAGTGATGATGCAGTCTAGTTAGCGTATCGTAAACTCCTAATTGGTTTCTAGACGACATCGTGCTGGAACGCTAAATCGCTTGGCGACACGTCTTTGTATGTTGGTAAGTACGGCTACGGCCGAAGCCTCCCACCAGACCAGACTCGAGCCGGGAATCGAAACTAGGACCTCCAACTTTATAATGCGACAGCGCACGCCCTGCTCCACGGAGATCGTCAAAAAAGCTAATAAGTTTCCTCGATTTTATCATCGAACCTTATTGTTAACGATCATATATCATATAATCCATTATAATTCAATTGAATTTTCGTTGGTTGTTTGGTGCTAACTCATTAACTTGATTTTGTATGATCGGTGATCAGCGATCACATGTCGAGTCGAGAAATCTGTAGCCAAGCTTACCCGATTCCAGTCCACTTCCTTAGTAATTATAACATGTATTAACCCAGTAGTTATTAGGCCATGCAGCTTTCTTAACTTTATATTACTTCGTTATAATCGAATATCTTATATATATAAATCTCGTGTCACAATGTTTATCCTCAATGGACTCCTAAACCACTTAACCGATTATAATAAAATTCGCACACCATGTGCAGTTCGATCCTACTTGAGAGATAGGATAGTTTAAATCTCAAATTATAGTCGCGTATTTTAATTTATTGCTAATTATTTGTTTGTTATTATTTGACAGTCACAATTATCTGTTAACTCCAAATGATTCCAACAGATGTCGATACCTTTCGACTGAGTTGAGTAAGTAATCAATAGATGGCGCTGCTATGGTAAATCTACGAACGTGTCATATAAGCTGCATTTTAACAGCATAATTACCACGTGTTGTTAACGCTATAAAATTAATCAAATTTATTTTGTAGTGAACGAAATACCGTATAATTCAATTATTTCCACTTTTTAAATTTTTGGTGTTAGCATAGCGGGCCACGTGTTACTTAGACTGAAGTGTAAATTGAATTCATATTATAATGAAGATAATACAGTGATATTAATCCTATTTTTTACTTATTTGTGCTTCATTGATCAAAACTTTATAATTTAATTTGAATATATGTATGTAAGTATTATCACATAATTATAAAATTTAATTAAAATGTCAATGCAAAAATGATATACAATTTACCTACACTTTTTCAATAGTTGTACAATTTTTTTTTTATTGTTTTTATTTAACGTCTATTAAAAAATATTTAGCACTTATTATTTCAATGTGCTATGATAACAAGTTTTTCAGATTTTTTTTCTTATATTTAAACGATTAAATTTGTATTTCAATTCTTATTGAAATTATTATTTAAACTCTATAATTTAAATATGTACATGTCAGTATTATCACATAATTATAAAAGTTAATTAGAATGATCTATAATATAAAAATGAATCGCAAAAGCTGTTGGTAAGCGCATAACTCAACAACGTCTGGACCATTTGGCCAATTTTTTTTTAAATATTCGTTGAAGTTCAAGGATGGTTTTTACGGCGAGAAAAATCTGAATAATTGCCGGAAAACCCCTTAAAACAGCCCTTTTCTTTTTCCCATACAAACGTTTTCTATATAAACGTAGAGTCAATTTGATTGTCAATTTGATTTTATTGCTATTGCATAAAGTACATATTAAATTACAAGCACTCACTGTTGTCTAAGCAATGTAGGTGTGTTCCTAACGTCAAAGAGTGCATAATCAAACTGTAACAGGACGAAATCTGTACATTAAATAGATTTTGAACATTTTAATTGGAGGATGCTTTACTAGCGATTTTACTAGCGTCTGTCTGTATCACGCCGTAACCACTTGAAATGATGGACTTGAATAAAATTTGGTATAGGAGCAGCTGATACTCCGGTTCAACATATGAGATAGTTTTCATCCCGGATTTCAGCACGGTTCCCTTGGGAGATAGTCAAAATGTGTATTTAGTTGTAATTCATTAACGCGTACTCAGAATCCATTCATTCTTTATTTGTAAGAAAGGAGATACTTTAATGTTTATGATGTAATTTTTTCAAGTTCTTCGGTTCAGTAATCTATTGCTTCGTGATTGCAAGACAAGCAAACACTCAACGCAGACGAAGTCGCGGGAGTCAGCTAGACTAAACGGGCTAAAAACTAAACTAACTAAAACGAGCTTTATTGCTATTGTATTCGCTGGGTTCGTGACCCCAGCGCCACCTATCGATACAACTACAGTTTCCAGTTCGGCTTGCTTTTGCTATGACCATAAACAAGTCCCAGGGGCAATCATTAAGTGTTTGTGGTATTAATCTGGAAAACCCATGTTTCCCACATGGTCAATTGTATGTTGCCTGTTCCCGTGTTGGAAAACCATCAGATTTGTTTGTCTATGCGCCAGATAATCAAACAAAAAACATCGTATATTACAAAGCACTACAATGAAAATAAAACTGATTTTTGTTAATAATTATGATTCATATGATTAACAATAAAGAGATTACTTATTTTTAAATGCTTATATATGTTTTATTTAATTATATTTCTTATTCACAACGCCCTATCACCAGGGTGACGGTTCTGTTCAGGTGAATTTTTGCCCCGACTATCAAATATGTAGGAACAAAAAAATTACACATTACAAATCATTTTGACAGGCTATATTTGGCAGTACGAAGTCTGCCGGGTCAGCTAGTAAACCTATAAAATTTTATTGTAATTAATGCAAACCATCGTATTAACTGTTTAAAGCAAACGTTTATTCGTGTACGGCGTTGGCCAATTAAAATTTAAGAGCCATTCTGGTTAAGTATGTTCAAATATTGTAGTATGCAATCTAAATGGTGTCAAAGAGTTAAACGACATTGTGTTTTATGTCATTGTGTTAAGATTCACAGTTATTTGATTGGAGGAACCTGTTGCTGTGACCGGAAACCAACGTGCATGCGAACGCTTCGAGCTTCGGTAATGAAGCTTGCCTATACTAGCACTAGTTGGTACCCGTGACTTTAAAACAATGCGTGTCTCAAGTGTTTATCCCTATTGTGAATATACAATTTGCGAACTCTCTAAATATTGCCCTTATTACTAAATAATACTAAGCGAAATATCATCATCATCATGATCAAGCCATTAACGGCTCACTACAGAGCACGGGTCTCCTCTAAATATGAGAAGGGCCATAGTCTACCACGCTGGCCATATGCGTATTGGCAGACTTCACACGCCTTTGAGAACATTATGGAGAACTCTCAGACGTGCAGGTTTCCTCACGATGTTTTCCTACACCGTTGAAGCAAGTGATATTTTTTTTGTTTTTAAACGCACATAACTCCGAAAAGTTAGAGGTGCGTGCCCGGATTCGAACCGCCGACCTCTGATTAGGAGGCTGACGCCCTAACCATTAGGCTATCACCGCTTTAGCGAAATATACTGCTATCACTTTACTTTGTCTTTTCAAACATAAAGGTAAAGTCGGTAAGTACGTAGCCGGTCGTATCTCTTTGTATTTTTTTTTCTCTTAAAATGTACGAACTTATTCCATTAACTATAATTTAGTTGTTCTGGTATTTCTATCTCCAAAGCTACGCTTTTTTGCCCTCTCATGGAACGAATTATCATAAATTATCTCATACATAGTTTTAAGTTTAGAAGTAAGTAAATGAATGAATATTTGTCTTTAAATTAGAGAAAGATATACATGATAATATATGCGCATTGGTTTGTCTATTAACATACTGCCAGAGGGCGTCGATTGCATAAAACAATTTAAATGCAAGTTAAATGCGATGACAACTTTATCTTTCTCATGTGAACAGACTGAGGCGAATACAGAATTGTAAGCTATAGTATTTTTTATGCGTGCATGTCTAGGAGTTCCCTACAGATATTTTTTTGACATCTAGATGTACATGATATTTGGGATGACGCGATTTTTCTGTTCCTGAGATTTAGAAAGTTTAAACATTCAAACAACAAAATCAATAGACGCTTTATAATTTATGTAGATAGTCATATGTTTCAAATTCAAGCATCGTATCGCTCTCTGTTCCAATAGAAATATTTGTCCAGAAACTTCCACGTGGAACGGAAACTATCCAAAAGTATACGAATAGTTATAGTATATATATGTAAAGTCGCTTAATTCGTAAATATAGCCTGTTACAAATTTTATTAGCATAATTTAAAGAGAAGGCTGAGCCCGCCAGATGTGAAATATCAAAGTTGATATTAGAATTTTCTTACGAGTACAGGAGCCATGCCCAATGCCCATGTCCATGTGCACGGCACAAGTAAGAGCTGTATGGTTTTCCGTACGGCACATCGGTCTAATTTAAGCCAATACGGAGGGGTTACAAATGGTTTGGACCGGTATCAGTGGAAGAACCAATCGCATTGAGGGGCAACCCCAATGTTCAGATTTATGCGCAGAGGCTTGTTTCATGACAGAACAACAGACATAAACATCCCCTTGCGAAGCCGGTTGAGTGTTTCGACTAATGCATGACAATGCACGTCCACACGACTAGAGTCGTAACACGCACTCTTGCCGATGCTCGCATCAGCGGTGTGCCGTGCGTGCTCAATCGCTAGACCTCAACCCAAATGAGAACGCATGGCATATGGCCCAAAATGGAATAGATGCGATGCGTGCCTTACAGCAAGTTTTTGACTTGTTACAAAGAACTTAGCCAGTCATCCCTCAAATTGATTTGATGAAGTGATATTAAGCATTCCAATCTTTGTGATGGATTGCTGACTATTTTGGAAACACAGATTCTACATTTTGTTATTTGAAATAAAAGTGTGAACTTTTTAATTTCCCTCAATTTTCAAATAGTGCGTTTTTTCTTAATTTTTACAAAATAATATAAGTTAGCTTGATAGAAATTAAAGAAGCCAGTCTGCAAGGCTAGATTTGGTAAACATTAATCGGATAATTGGTTTTAGGTAAAACTGTACCCTAAACACTTTTGATGTGTGTCTTTTGACTGATGTTAACTTGTAATATAAGTAAGCTCATAGCAACTTGTGAAACTCACAGTTAGAGATTTAAAAACAGTAGCCAGTACTTTGTACTAAAAACCGCTAATCTTCTTATCCTCTGAAGCAGAACGTAGGAAATAATCTTAACTAGGTATCAGAACAGAATATAAAAAAAACACCGACGTACAAAATGATGCCATCTAAAAATATATCCAGACCGTTCGAGCTAGCTGCTTAGTACAAACGGCGGAGATGTAAGGAAGCAAGTGCTGTAAATAATGAGGTCGTGTACCATAACAAGCCAACCTGTAATCATTGAGAAACCTTAGATCAGCTTGTAGGTGTTACGTATTCCACGAGTCGTGAGACTTTTACGAGCCGCATGAATGGTCGTTGACCGCACGCGCCTTGCGCTAGGCGTTTCGCAATCAGAGGCGGCGGCGGTCGCGGTCGCGGTCACGGTCAGATGTGGCAGATGGTAGGTGAACTGGGACTGACACACAGTCCAGGTATAGGCTGTATGTTATCTATAGGCAATCTAGGTCTGTGAACACAAGCCCATCTGTCGGGTACACCGTTGGGTTTAAAAAAGGGGATTTTTATGACTCACCTAATTTTGTCTTCATACAAAGCTAACAGGTCTTGTCTTCTAAATCAACCTCGACTCATCTAATTTTGTCTTCATACAAAGCTAACAGGTCTTGTCTTCTAAATCAACCTCGACTCATCTAATTTTGTCTTCATACAAAGCTAACAGGTCTTCTACATCTACCTCGATTCGTCTGCTCATGGTCTGATCATGCTTACAGTTGTAGCAAAAACTACATAAGCCTGCCCGCGCAAGATGTTCCACCAACGCGCTAGCTAAGCCAATGTGCCTATGCGATAGACCGCTACCGCCTTTGCTTGAGGAACGCTTTAACCTTTCAATTTGTACCTTGATAACAGATAACTATGCCTACTATTTGCACTTTCATTTGTTAATCAAACCGGCAGCTGTCTTCCTCGCCAACATTTCATCGACTTCGGTATGCCTTACGAATTTATCAGAGATAGCACTGACGAAAATGGTCAGATATTACGTCATCGATATTTAGGTTTTTAATTTAAGTGCGTCGCTCTGACATGGAAATGACGCAATTGATTATAAGGTCACACAGACGGCAGTAAAAGATAAATCACTTTTCGAAATTCTTTGAGAGAATCTACATTTGTATATGAAGCTATATATGATAGAGCGAGGCATAAGTCTAATACCTTCGAAGCAAATGAGCATAGCCAATGAGCACCTAAACTTTAGCACTATAGACACACAAATATTCCTCGTCCTTGGCCACAAGAGTATTTATTTATTTATTTACACACTTTTATTGTACACCACGAAAAAGGAATAATAAAACAAAAAAAGACAGAAAATTACAAAAACAGTAGTATACAATTTGGCGGCCTTATCGCTACATAGCGATCTCTTCCAGGCAACCAAATATGTAGAAGATATAGAGAAAAGTGGTGCAAAATATATACATAAATATATAGCTTGATATAAAATATATATACATACTAATAACCATATTAATATATATCTTAAAATATATATATACCCATATAAGAGTACCTGTATATCTATTTGTATATCATACAAGGATAGAATAACAAAATCGATTTATAAGTGATATATTGATCATTATATCGAGCATGCTAAATGCAGCAGAATACCATCTAAATTCTCACTATCTTTTTTATCTATTTCACACGTCACACTGCATCTTAAAGAGTTGTACCTACTCGCGATCATCGTCACTTCCCGTGCTTGCAATGAATGGTCGTTGACCGCACACGCGTCTTGTGGCTTTGCTTTAATGTGCTTGGAATTGCCTTAATTCTTTTACTGATAACATCAAGTTCTCAAGTTTAACCGTGAATACGTATTAAGTTAATGTAAGCTCTCATGCTGGCCGTCCCTGATGTTGTTGTCATGTTTACTATGTAGAACTGGATGGCGCGTGGAAGCGTTTTTTTTATTTTTTTTCCATAGTATTTTTTTTTCTTGGTTTTTTTTTTCTTTTTTTTTCTTGGCTTTACACAGATTAGCCAATGTCAAGTTTATTATTTTATTAGTTCTCTCTTTTTATGGCTTTGCACAGACTAGCCAATGTTAAGTTTATAGCAATGTAGAAGTTAGGGAGAAATGGCGGGAAACTTCGAACTCTGCGGACGCGGCTCCCTCAGACCTTTCCCAAATTAATACGTGTTAACCATTCAGAAAACTAGCCACTACGCAAACGACACCAAAACTGTCCACAACACAACCAACACCAGTCCTTTTCAAAATTAGCCAAAAATATGAATTCTAGAAAAGCGTGAAAAAACCGCGCCCGCCATATACGAAGTCTCCCGCCTTTCACAGCTATGTTCCTTGTATGTTAATAATAAATTTCATAATGCCGTTAATGACTATACGAACTAGAACCTTTTTAATTGACTTTCTGCGTTCTCCTTTCAGTACAGTTTTTTGATTAATTCGTGTATACGTTACACGTATACACGAATTACACGTTTTCCACCTTTCTTCTTGCTATTCCAGAGCATGAAACATATCGGTATATGTTTCATGCTCTAGAATAGCATTTTTTAATTTAGCTTAATAGCATTTTGGATTACGAGTTACGAGGTTCTGTTTTAAATTCCAGGGTAGCAACCATAAAGTGCTAAGTATCAGAAAAACCCAATAGGGATTCTATTAAGCTTTTTTTAATAATTATTTCTCAGTATATGCCCGGAGTAAAAAAATAGATTTTCGTTAACCCTCATGTATCTTATGGCTTTGGTTCCGGTTAATATGATTCTCTCTTACATCGGTCCCTCATGACTGAGGATCATGTTCATCCAATAGTATTCTTGTGATATATGACACCCCTCCATCAGGTCCTATCCTAGGCCATTTGTATACCAGCGTAGAAGCGTTTTACACGTTGAAGATCGGCCTCGTGGTCGATAGCCTTTTTCGTTTCCGAACACTGTGAGCTTTTGAATCATTACAGTAAAACCTAACGCCGCGTTTGGTATATTCAAAATAGCCAAGGATGCTATGAAGGCAGATGATTAAAACGTGTGGTATTATTCTAAATTTTAAAAGAGTGAATCAAGCATTTGGAAGTTTTGCAGTCCACAAAGTAAACCTAACGTGGAAGCGAATTTAACGTGTACAATATACGCCTTCACGGAACTTATCTATTCGCTTTCTCGGTTACGGGTAGTGCATGTTTCTACACCATCAAGGAAGATTAAAAACAACCAGGTTAAACCAGCTTAATTTGATTTCATTTAAAAATCAAAAAATGAAAAACAGCTTTATGCATGTAAACCTATTACAGGCGTATGAAGCGTTCATATATAATATAATTTTCATTATTTTAATTCGTGAGGTGATGGTGATAACTATACTCTCCAACTAAAGCTAAGAAAGAGGGTTCCAATCGCGCCCAAATCTCAGAAGAAGCCCACAATAAACTTGGCCCGATAACCTTCTCACATAGTAAATAATAAATTATAATTAGCTATTAGCTATATAATTGTCGGTTCTTCCAGATGTTTGCTCACCTTGCAATTATTGGATCATTAGCTGTTGCTTTTTCTGCTTTTAATTTCGGAAACGTGCGAGGCATCGTTAAGAATCCCCCGAAACACATCCGGTAATCTCTTAATTACTGCCTATGTTTTGCGGGACGTTACTATCTACTAGCCCCAACTAGCCAGTGGACAGTGATGATGATATTGCTTTTTATAGCTCCATTAAATTTATATACTTTATTACCCTTTTTAAATACCAAAAAGATTAAATAACTCGCTATTTGCGACAGTTGTTATCTGCCTTTGAATGAATAACGGGCCAATAAAAATCAAATGTGTTTTAACAGTGTAACCGATAACATTTTTATTCTCGTTGTAAGTTCTGACACAGCATTTGGTATTGTTAATAGATTTGGTGCGAACTTTTTTCGTTCACTGTGTCAAAGTTCATCTTGACCGTTAGGTGGGCTTTCAAGTTCTTAGAAGAGGCGTTGGAATTCTGAAGCGCTTCACCTATTTCGGATAGTAAGTGGTTTGAAACTGTAAAATGAATATTTTTTGTACTCTAGAAACGTCTTCGAAATGGGTTATCGAGTCTTTTGCTTGCAGCTTTTTTTAAGTCGCAAAATCTTGATTGATCAGAATCTGTAAGAAAATAACTATACGAATAGAAAGATCTTTATTAACCTTCGTAGAAAAAGTTAATTTGATGAAATTAAGTAATTTCTGTCTCGGTGATTTATCAGATCGCGGTTGGCGTCATTATTTGTTATGAATTACTTTTCTTTATTGGTGATTAAGTTCGTCTCGACGGTCGACACAACCCAGTGGCTCGTGCTGCGAAAATTACGGCGACTTTCTATGATAACAACTTAATGGGTTGTGAAACGATTCAATACAGCGAATCAACCTTTTTGTATTAACTTAATTTCCAAATTGTCGGAAAGTTCCAGACATGTTTTTATAGGTATTTATTATGGGCATTATTTTATTAGGGTAATCTTGTTTTATTAGCAAGGTTCTACAACCTACAGTCCATAACTGTTCCTCATATTTTAGATTTTTTTCTAGGTCATTGAGACTGCACGTTTAAAATCTGTACCTAAATATGGATGGATAATATGGATGTGTCATGATTTCAATAATACATCAATAATATATGATTGTAATTTAAAAAAAAATACTACTTGTACGTAATTTAATTTAATTCTAGCATTGATGTAAAACAAAGAAATAAATGTTTCAAAAAAGGTCTGTTGGCGTTCGCGTTTTCCATCCGGTTTCATTCCAGTGAATATTTTTGTGACTGGCTTAAAAGAAAAAAAAATACACTTGGCGGGAAATTTAATGATGGCGGATGGGAAGATAATTCTTGTTTATTTTACAAAACGGGTTGTAGTTTAAGTGACTTGTCTAATGTTAAAGATTGGAACATAGATAGTATTGGAACAAGTGTTTTCTTAAAAGATGCAACAGTAAGTTTGTTGGTTTTTCCTTCTGTCCGTGAAAACATTCGCGTTTATAGCTATGGACACAGCAGGAACACGCAACCAATCTAGTAGATATGATCATAGAGTAAGTAGGTACGTGGGTGGTTTGAATATTCATAACGTATAGGTAAAGTTATTATCGTGTCAATATCGCTACCCAAGGGATCGCACCGTCTAGACTCCCGTATCAACTTATCTAATTTTAAACGTTCGCAAACATCACGTGAACTGAAAACTCTTTTGCAAAATGTTACAAAGGTTGTGTCAACATTGTTAGCTCGCTGCCTATTTCACGTATCATATACCTAGGTAGTACCTCCATCCCATAAACGTATGTACCTCTTACGTTTGGTAATACACGACTTCAAAAAAGGAAGAGGTTTCTCAATTCTTTTGTATTTTTTTTATGTTTGTCTTCTCATGGGACTTTAACATTTATAAACGGATTTGAATTTTTTTTTATTTGAATATACTTTACTGGTGGTCCTATTAGTGGTGAATCACCAGATTAACCGTTATGAACTGCCTGAAATGTTAGTACTGGCAGGCCGCTTTCATGGCATTCTGTCACACCTACAGAATATTTCGTAATACAATACGGAACACATCTAGGTAGAGACTATTATTAGAAACTAGTTGTATTTCTGCTAAGGCTTTTTCAGAGTGAGGTTTACTTAACAGTTTAGATATAGCTATTTTTCTATAGTCTTGACTCTGCTCAGAGCTTTGTAAACTTGCCCCTATACAGTCTTTCTTATAGAAGATAGATATATGACTTCCTAGTGTTATATGCCTTGGCATCATGATCAACCCATTACCGGCTCACTACAGAGCACAGGTCTCCTCTCAATATGAGAAGGGTTTGGCTATAGTCCACCACGCTGGCCATGTGCGGATTGGCAGACTTCACACGCCTTTGAGAACATTATGGAGAACTTTCAGACGTGCAGGTTTCCTCACGATGTTTTCGTTCACCGTTGAAGCAAGTGATATTTTAATTGTTTAAAAACGCACATAACTCCGAAAAGTTAGAGGTGCGTGCCCGGATTCGAACCGCCGTCCTCTGATTAGGAGGCTGACGCCCTAACCACTGGGCTATCACCGCTTCATATATGTCTTGGCATAAAACTGTAAAATCAAAAAAATTGTGAATGTGATGTGAGTGGTGGTGATAACTACATTCGCTAACTTAAAACTAAAGCTAAGAGGGTTCCAACCGCGCCCAGGTCTAAGATGAAACCCGCAACAAACTTAGCCAGGTCAAACGAATAGCTGTAATGCACAAGACATAGAATCTTATTTGAAAGTAATATTACGTTCACATGCTATGGTATATACCACCATAAATCAATAATAATCAATTTATGTTAGATTATTTCTCATTGATAAAAAAAACACAATTTTCTTTTTTTATTCACCTCGCAAATACGAGAGTGGGTACGGGATTCGACAACCCTAATCTCTCCCCAGCGTAATGTCGCTAAACTAATCTTCGTCCCGATGCGAGTGACGATCTTATAGCTTTTATGAAGTCTATAATTTGATACCCTAATACCCGAATGTTATAAGCTCTGGTTACATCATTTCTAAGAGGTTACCTTAAAAATGAAGTAACTTAAGTAGATTTGTTTGTATTTCCAACTAAGGAAACTCTTGCTAGGTAGATAAAAATAGATTGGAAGCTTAATAGTTTGAAAACGTGAAGAATAAACTTCACTTACCTAAGTATTCTAATAATAAGTCTGTATCTATTTACCAAAATATCTTTCAATAAAATCTTAAAATGTACTGTCAAAATTGAATAGTTATAGGTACTTTAAAACAAAAGGACACCTTTGTATACTTCTTTTGTAAGAGTTTGATATCACAAATTTGGTACATAAATAATAAAAATAAAAGGACTATTAATTGAAACCAATTTTGTAACTAAATTGGAAGAAAAAAACGGCTGAGCGAGTGTGTTTCTGCCGAACAATGAATGCTTTCTACGCTAAAATGGTGATAAATATGCAACTCGTAATGACATGGTCTGAACCGCCTAAAAATCCGAAAACACAGAAAGTTAGCTAATAGACGTAGACAGGTCACTATATGTATTTTGAGGTTAGTTATCATTCAGGGTAGAGTACGTTAGTATAAAGTTCAAAGTGACCTCCAAAATAATTTATTACTAGTGACCATTTCGAGCAATATCAATTTGTCGATATAATTAATCAGCGATGTCAGCATCGGGTGTACGATTGTGATATAAACGAACGCGTGTTCCAGCATCGGGATTATTTGAACTTATAGAATTTCTCTACGTATTTCGGACAGTGATTTATAAAGGGGGTGTGCCACCCTCGCAAGGGGCACCGGCCACCGCAACATAACATCCCAAACATTGATTTCTGAAATCGAAAGAAATTTTGAGTTGTGATTGAATAGTGCAAGATAAATGTACCTACCTATATGAATGTGAAGTTTTCTTTTATTATTTTAGCTATATTTATCTACACATACTAGCTATACTACTTAATATTAAAATTATATTTGCAGTTTAGAAACGTATAGTCATTTTGTTGCTGCAATATCTGTGATATTTACTTTTCCGATTGGTTTACTAGCTCGAGATACCTAAAACGACGAAGCCAAGTGCAAAACTTACTTCTTTTATGTAGTTTCCTCAGCCAAAGTGATTTTTCATAGCGCTTAGGTAAAAGTTTATTCGATTGTACTGCAAATGAACTTTTATGAATATATTATTTAGATATGAATTCAAGAACAAAGTTTATTTTTTAAAACAATTGTAGCTGTAGATAAACGAAGGAAGCAGTACAATAATTTGAAGGTATACGAACTGACAATAATGACATTCTAAGAAATATCTTGTTTTACCATCACACTGACAGCGATCAGGGTCTGAACATTATAGACCTACTTGAAGTCTTGCGGACAATAACTACCTCGTAATAGTAATATAATAAGTTTAATAAGAGAAATAAATAATTGTATTGAATGAAAGCTATTGTAACTTTCATTTATTTGCAGATAAGTGAAAGAAATCATTGTAATTACTAATAAGCTACATAACAACTTGTTTGTGTCACAAATATACTTGTTTTCATATATAATTCGTCTTTTATGTTAACTATATTATGTCTGCAAGATTAAAAACATAAAAATAAATTCGAAGTACAATTCTTTCTGTAATGCTTTTATGCATAGGTAATAATGATCTGTGCTTTTATATTTACTCGCTAAAGCTTTTGTCCGTAAAATAACTGTGTGAATTAATCACTACCATCCTGATTAGGTTCTCACTAAGCCGGGGTAAGTAGGTCGTATGTCAGATTTTAAAAAGATAACATATTGACCACAACAATTTTTTTTTTACGACCCGTCTTGTTATAATGTTATGCTGACATTCGCCTGTCACTTCTCTAATTGAATTAAACGCCCGTGATGGCAAAAAATAATAGATGTACCAATTAACATGTGCGCAAATATTGAGCTATTATTTTTATTTAAATACCTACCTTACAATAGATCGAATCATGACAAGAACAAGTAGGCCGACAAGCGTAGTCTTAATAAAACTAATTGAGAACAAGGTTTAGAGGCGAACCGTTATGTTTAAAAGCTTTTTTTGTTTTAATAAAATGCTAACGTCCTTTAATTGTTGGTAAATTTTACGTGTCAACTAAAATAAGGTATGTACCTTAGGTTGTATGAACCTAGATTTCCAAATAACTACGTTCCTATTTACTATTGTTATGTTATATTGTATGGTTAGTCATGTATTGTAAGCACTTTATTTTATATTTACTATAGGTGAGGTATGCATTTGACGTTATAGGTTGTATATGTTTTACCAGTACGGTACGCGGCGAGCTTTTATTTCATATGCCACATAGGTACCTATCTATTTTTCTTGACATGTTCTCACTTTTCTAGTCTTACACATAGGCTACAAAGAGGTGATGCAATAGCGTTTATTATCTGTTTCCTGAAAAGTACTGGGCTGACATTGATGTGGTTTTTGTCAATTATAGAGTTATCACCTTAGATATGTTTCTAGGCTCCAAACGACGTAATAGGTGTGTTAAAAGTTTACAAAAAGGACTGTTTTTAATTACGTTACAATTGGTAATATAATCAAGAGATAAGTGGGTATTGCCAAAGTCAACAACACAACACATGAACACACAGGTGAATTTTTATAACGTGGACCGTAGGAACTGATCCCATAATTGACTGCAACAACACAGAAAATTATGTCGATATGATGCCTCCTGTATATTGATATACCGATATTATTGGATAAAAGTTACCTATATTTGTGGCTAGAATACCACAATATCTAGAACACTTGTCAACATATTTCTCATAGATAAATGTGGAGTTTCTGAGAAGGGACCGTTCGTCAGTTATAGTACAAGTTTTACCTGTGGCCAGAAGATCACCTATCGCAAATATTCCATAGTTAGAGGGCATGGTCGCACAACCTTACCATCATAGACATTGGAACGCACGCAACGGTACTATGACCAGTCAATTCACCAGCATGCCAATACTAGATTTAATGCCTCCAAACCACAGGTTCAACTTGCCA
Source organism: Lasiommata megera (assembly GCA_928268935.1). Lineage (NCBI taxonomy): Eukaryota > Metazoa > Arthropoda > Insecta > Lepidoptera > Nymphalidae > Lasiommata > Lasiommata megera. The sequence continues at coordinate 12,197,168 of OV743312.1, forward strand.
TAAAGGTACCTAAATTAACTGCATCCAATAAGCAAACGACGTTTGTGATAAATAATGTAGTGTTCGCACCTTAATTCGAAAGCAGCTATTTTGTTTCAATGGGAGGGAAAATAAATAAAGTGAATAGAAAATATTTATTTCCACATTGCACACATCTATTAGATGTTATTTATCAATATAAGTTACTAAGTGACTGCAAACTTTAATAAATAACCAGTTGGTATACCTATTTAAGGCTATTAAATTATCACTTGGTTCAACGGTGAAGGAAAAGATCGTGAGGAAACATGCAAGCCTGAGAGTTCTCCATATTGTTCTCAAAGGCGTGAAGGCTAAGGAAAAACCCTTCTCACATTGAGAGGAGACCCGCGCTCTGTAGTGAGCCGACAATGGGTTGATCATGATGATGATAATTATACATAAGTATATCAACGTGTTAGTAAAAATATTATGTAAAGGTAAAACATTTGTATAATTACAAAATATAGTCTAAACATGTTATGTTGAAAATATTTTCGTCAGTCAATTTGTCCAAGTAAAACCTAGGAACGGCTGAGTAGATATTAACAGAACTTTCGCAGGCTGGTATTGAACATGGGAAGCAAATCGGTCTGATTATTGCGGGTAAGACTTCGATGTAACTTTTTCAGCTAGGAAGAGCACTTTACAAGATGCTTTTACTACAAAAAGCCCTTGACGGCAATCTTACCTTGTGAAGTGATGATGCACTTTAAGATGATAGCGAACAACACCATTAATTGGTTTCCACTTGACGTCGTGCTAGAACGCTAATTTTCATGGCGTCTATCGCTCGGGTGGAAACTGGTCAAAAATGTGTAGACCCACGACCCAATCAAAAGAAGGTCATTGCAGTAGTGAATTTTGGATAACATGATGATAAAAAATAAGTCTCGGTGTACCTAAAATATATTTTTATGCCAAAGGTTATGACGATCAAAGTAGAAGCACTTTCGAATGAACTTAATCAGACATAGCATAAAACTCGAGAAGCCAAAATCTGGCAGGTTATTGCCATTTTCATCGCCGACAAGTTTTTCAACGGCATTAATATCAACTCTATTCTTTTTAAATGGCAGAAGAGCCCACACAGCTCAATGCCCTCTACTAGAGTCACGTAAAGAGTTTGATTTTTTTATTAGTAGATATATATACAAACCTTCCGACACAGTGTGAGTTCTTTATAGTCGGCATAGATGGAATATAAACGTGTGATTGAGTATGCGATACAGACAAACTAACAGTGGTTTATTGGGTCAGTAGGAGACACGCATATCTCTTTATATATTTTTTTTTGCCTCTGATTATGTAGGCACAGCGTGGATAACTTAAGGCAATTTAAAAATAGTACATCACGTCTTCTAACAAACGAATCGATAGAACACGGCTGCTTAAATATAAGGGCGAATGTAAACTGTCGACTCTATTTGCAAATGGCAAATTTTTAAAAGATTTTTAGTTTAAACAAATTATTTTAGTTTTATTATTGTTCAATTAAAAACATTAACATTCAAGTAGAGACGTGTTATGACTCTCTGGCTATTAAAAGCTGAAAGCCAGCATGCATTTGTTTTATTTTAGTTATTTAATTTATAAATGTTATTGTGGCATTTTTAGTTTAGAAACTGACAGTTTAATAAATAGTCAAGAATTGTGTAATGTGTGTTTTAATGCCAGCATAGATATACTTTTATTTTACTCCTTTCTTCATACTTCTGCTACTCTTATACACGTAACATCTGACCCAATAGTGTTCGATTTAAACTCAACACAGCGAATCCTTACACCGGGTTCATAATCACCATGCTCAACCCATTGCCGGGTCACTACAGAGCACGTGTCTCCTCCTAGTCCACTACGCTGGCCATGTACGGATTGGCAGACTTCACACGCATGAGAACATTATGGAGATTTTTCAGGCATGCAGGTTTCCTCACGGTGTTTTCCTTCGGCGTTGAAGCAAGTGATATTTTAATTCCTTATAAAACGCATATTACTCCGAAAAATTATAAGTAAACCCGTGTTTGTCCGCCAAAATATAATATTATTTACTAATTTTCCGCGAAGTTTTCAAATAATAAAGTTGTTCTGTCCATGTTATGACAACAACATTACGCTAACGCCAATAAGAAATTTGTTAACTTAGAAACTTAAAACAAGGGCATTCAAGGGAATAATATAAGAGATATAGGTAACTAAAGACAGAAAGACAGAAAACTAACTAAAGAGTATAGCAGTGATGTACGAAAGGTAATGGACGAAAAAGTTTTTGAACTGTCAGAATAATAAAAGTCTGTGCTCTTCCTAAGTGTCAGTTGAATCAGGTAAAATAACAGTGTAGTTAATTCGAACCAAAGGCGTGACGATAACACCAGCTATTATGTTTTGATGAAATTCGCCTTATGAAGTGCGAATTTTTATTTCTATTTCTAAAGTAGAAACGGAATTGGACCGGCATTTAAAAGTTCGTTGTGCTCTACAAAACGGACAAATCGATATTTGAACAATAACTAGATTAAGTGACCAGTAAGAGATATAACAGAGCCGTTATGTGTGCAAGAGGATATTCCTGTTTATGTCGACTGCTTACTTTGATAGCTGAAGTAATAAAAAAAAGATTGATTACGCTATAAAAAAAGACAGGTGCCTAAGTAACAACTTAATATTGATATCCAGATCTAATCTATATTCATATAAAAACTTTATTCACTTATTGAATTTTTTTTTGGAATGCAAACATATTATAATGACCTTACATGGTATACAAAAAAAATTAGGACAAAAACGATACATTATAGTTATAGCATTAGAACTATTAGAAGTCTTTTAGTGAAAACTTTTTGTATAGAAGTTTTCTTTCATGCACAACAAACTCAGATAAGAAATTCGGCTATGTGCTCTGTCTTATGCAATCTTGAATCTAAAACCTATATTAAAGCGTTGCAAGAAAAGCGGAACCTTTTTTGGGTCATTAATGTCGATACATTAGATTAGTACTTGGTTGCATTTCACTCTGTAGGAAAGCTCGTTATTAACTTCTTTCAATATCAGGTATAATTGTGAACAAATTACAAATTTAACGAAGGATTTTTAAATAGGCAACTCTATCTCGTTTCCATGTGACTTCAAAACTTAAGCCAGTAGATGTATTCAATTTTAAAGTAATATTACAATATCTGAATTATTGTAATATTGAAGTAATGTCACCAACAGAATGTTATATATGAACGTGGAAGGGCAAAGGAGTAGAGGAAGGCCAAAGAAGAGACGGATGGATTTTGTAAAAGAGGATTTGCGTGTAAAATGTGTGGGTAGTTGTGTGATGGCTAATAGAAGCGAGTGGAAGAAGAAGACTTGTTGTGCCGACCCCATATAATGTCGGATAAGGGCAAGCAAAAGAAGATTGCAATATCTCTTGGAATATACTTTTCATAATAATATCCAGAAAAAAACAAAACAGTCACGCAAATGAATACAAGTGATGCCTCACGTTAGGTGCCATTTAATTCCAAAAATTGTTTGTTAGATGAGTATCGACCAAGTCACGATGTTAGCTACATAACGCAGATAGCTTTCACGTTTATTTTTAAAGAACTTTTTGATGGCTTTCGAACACAGATAACTCCGAAACAATTTTTTTTTTTGGCAAAGTATCCTTTGCGGGCACAGAAACCGTCTTTCGGCCGTCTTTGATTGATATAATCTGGCTCCAAATTGTACTAAAAAGTAAGGCAGCATTCCAATTATTTTTAAACGTTTTTGCTCTCGGCTTTTTATTTTATTTTTTTTACTCATAGCCATGGTATCCATACAAACATGGTAACATTTTATTTGCATTTTTGTACTCTAGAATGTCAGATGAAGTAAAATTCTCCCCAATATCGCTATTATTAACTTATTAAACAGTTTGAGTTTGCGTCAATATTAATAAGTATCTATCGATACTATAAATGAGAATAAGTGGACGAATTCTATACATTGAAACTTTTGATTTGGCAATAATATGTATATAGAAGCCAAAAAATTATTTAATGCTCATTTGTCTGCCTGTATTTCTGTTTAAACTATACGCAAAAACTAGTGAATAGATTTAAATACAATTTAGTACACTTATTGCTTAGAGTCAGGTTTTAGACTATTTTTAAAACCCTAATAACAGGGAATTTTCCTATAGTTCTATTAAATCATAATCGATACTTAGCAGGTAGAATTATAATTTCTTTTTGCATATTGGTAAACAAAATAGCTCTTGTTTACTCATTTTGATTTCATAACCGTGGCCAAGTGTGGATATAAAAAATGAATAGGTTAGACTCTGATTCTTTCGGATTGAATTGTAATTGGTTAACGCATGAAAAAACCAATCTGCTTTGGAAAAAAAGGTAAGCGTTGGGTATATATTGTGAACCTACCTATCATCTGTTATGCAATCCTAATTGATTCGGTTCATTGACATCTAGTCAAGTTTGTCCTAACTTTAAAATACGGTTTATAGTATCACATAGAGACAGCGAGGCATATATTCATATTTATAAACGTAACGTGTTTCGAAGTCATTAATCAAAGAAAACAATAAAAATTCCGTCTCTTTATCTCAAGGCTTCTTTGGGGGGTTGTATTGACAACATTAATATGTATTTAAAAAAAAACAGATTATTAAGTAATATATTTTATTATAATATAGTGTACTTTATCCTTTACCTGGTTGCAAATATTCTGTTTCGAATATCAGAACAGACAGTTATTGTTGAATAGTTTCTTTTTAAACAGTACGTTCAGGTGATTCTATCGTTGAATTATGAGATGAATAGGAGACAGTTATATCAAAATCACTAGTAATAAATAGAGTTACCGTTTAAATTTACTATACTTTACTGTACTGTATAGATTCATAGATGAGTATTTAAAAGTATGTGAGTGATCAAAGAATCTTGGCATTTTTCTTAAAGCACAGAGCATAAAATAACTTGAATTGAAAAACATTTGCTTAGTAGTTTATTCTTCGTTGAACCACGTCTCTTATTGTTAGAACACGAGCTGAAAACAAACCGCCCATTCAAACAAAAGCTTATTAGCTTTAGTAATGGACGTTTCTCGGTAGAGATGCATCAGGAACGAACTTTGCGTGTAAAATAATCACAAGGCTCAATGGTGAAAATAATACCGAACAACGCCGCCGTAAAGACCACAACAATGTTACTTAGTTACGTGAACTCTACCGTAATAGTATATTTATGCACTTAAAGTGCATCACGCAACTATAATTACTTGCAATGCCTAGTTATTAAGTATTTATTTATATGTTATCTACATATGACGTCGATTGTACCTACTCAAGACTTTCATTTAAAAGTAAAGGGAAAAAAGGTAAGCAAAATAGGAGATTTGGAGTTCGGTAAAACGGAAGTTAAAAATACTAAAATGAAAAACTTAACGTGAGCGATGTTTCGGACAAAAATGCGATTGGTATATTTGTATATATAATATACGAGTACGAGACATAATATATAAAGTTGAATAATCGTATAACAATCCGAGTTACACTATCATAATGTTTGGGGAAGGCAGCTTTTTCCGCATCTATGGAGTGCATGCCACTTCTGCTTTGTGCTTATATACCATGTTTTACAATATTCTCTACCGACAATCTTTATAATGTACCGACTCAATTAATAATTATGATTAGTTATTTATAATTATTTTGTATTCCTAACAACTAACTAATTAATTGTCTAATTAATCATTAAATAAATTGTTCATTTTAATTCGTTCTTGTCCGTTCTTGTCAGTAAGTTCAGTTACCATTCAAAGATAGTAAATTATAGTTTTACTAACGATTTACTGTGAAACAGAATGTGAATACATCAGTTTAAAAAAATACATACTCTTCTTTTAATAATCTAGCTAGTAAAACTAAATACACTATACAATGGAAAGCACTTCGAGACTTTGTTATCTGTATGGTGTGATCTTTGTTTGAGATATAACTATCAATTACTACCTATAATCTTTATAAGAAACCGAGTCGAAGTATTAAATGCAAATAAAGATTTAAATTGATGTGAATTGAGGTTTCTATTGGCGCGTTTTGGGAGTCAAATCTATCCGTATGCCGTCACGACAAACGGTATAACACTATCTTGTGCCGTCACCTCCATTCGACATACTTTATGTACTCGTAAATTCTATACACCTCAATATTTCGTAACTGCCGGGCATCCTGTAGCGGCCTTTTTTTTCATTTTATAACGTTGGGTATATATTAAGATAAGACCAGTCGGTCTTATTAGCTTATATTTTCCTGACACAACACAAAAACCTTTGTAGATCTTATGCTGATACCCAATATATATATACATATCCATAAACATTACTCATTGTCGACCAAATCCACAGTGCCTAGGAGCTATATTTAGCAGGGAAGAAAAAAAACATGTAATAATGTTTATATATTTATATTCATAACAATAGTATAGATGTGGTATATTTTATTTTGATGCAACCGTAGTTTTAAATTGGCTAGATACCTTTATGCATATAAAAAGCTAAACCTCGATTACAGTTCTTTCTAGAAAAAGGTAAATCAAAGAAACAACTGATACCTAATGGAGATGGTTTCATAGCATCAAAGTGCAAAGCAATAAAAACAGATCGCGTAGGTAATTGAGCACCCTCCCGACATTCCCTGATTGCACGCTCGTTTCCCACGCCTTGGATCATCCTGGCTTCTTATGTAACTTAATCGAAATTCCGTTAAGGAGGAAGGCTATTAGGCGATCGATAATAATATACTGGTGACATGATAACACCACAGACTCCAGAACGTTGATGAGGACTTAATACAATTAACCAATTTTGTCACAGACACCTCTTCATGTGGCTAAATTATTTTGAAATTTATCTCGACAAAAAATAAGAAAAAATATTATGACAACAAAGGCGTTCTGAACTAAAACTGGAACAATAAAAATTGTACTTACACGCAAGGAGTTATACTGGGCCGTGTAAAGTACTTCGTCCCGTACTAAACTGACCCTCGTGCCTGCTTCACCGGTTAAGTGTAATAATCGTGCTTTTAAAACACCACTAACAGCAAGGTAAATTATGAGGAACCTGGTTATAAAACTGAACTAACTTTAGGTTACAGTATAATATTACCCGCATCTATTTTCAACCAACGCGAATTTGATGCCTACCCTGCAATCTTGAGAGCAATTATTTTTGAAGTTAAACAAGCGAGAGAGAAAAAGAGACAGTGCACAGACAGCTTCTATGCACTCTTACTTAAAACGTAAGGGCCCTAAATGTACATTTGGAGTAACATCTTGAGATAGCGTCGTGCTCGAGAATTGTTCCTGTAATCTTACGGTTATGAGTAGGAATCACGTGAAGCAAAGCTAGTAATTGGGTGCACCCGAGCGGCGCTTGCGATTGATATGGGTATATAACCGCTGGTACTCTAGCGGTTCTTCAGATTTGTACCTACACCTATCTGCGCCCTGTGATTGTACATGGCTGCGATAAGGCGTTACGGCATGCGGCAATTGGACTGGTGCTTCTGGATGTAAAGCAATTTAACTATTCACGATGTTGCAATAGGTACAGTTAGAAGACGTAGAGTTTTAATGTGGTTAAATATTTTTTTTATTGACTTTTAAAACTTTTATCGATGGTTGATTCGTCCGTTTAGTTATGCCGGGTATTTAATTTACTAACGAGCGTTTACAACTGGTGAGTTTAGTGATTGTTTTAAAACTTGACCATCTTAATCATAATATCAATCGTGAGTACTTCTTTTTCACATCTTAATATCCTATAGGTAATAGCTACATATGTACTGCTAAAGTAATGATTGCTTTAGATTTTCTTTTGATATTAGATTAGAGTACAGGTATATAATAACCATCTCGTATTTGGTAAATAAATAGTGCATTTTCTGACAGTTGACGACATTAGTATCAGGTGGATTCAAAAAAGTTCAAGTCTAGGTCAGTATATCACCAATAAATACCTACGCTACTAAAATTTATCCCTTATGCCTTAATAATCTATTGAATTCTTTAGAAAAATTAATTATTTAGCTATAAAAAACACATTTGATACTCCATTATCATAGTTATTGAAAGAATACATTGCTTACCAAAATATTTACTACGACGAGCCATTGAAAAAGCATAGGGTAACTGAGCTTATGCATCATGTTATGTTCACGATATACACTTCGATAAAGTCCAATACGTGGTTTTGTATTTTACGATTTACGTCGCTATTCCCGCCAAAGGTGTGGGAGTAACTTGTACGCGAGTGTGTTATGCCGGTTTGCCCGCTAAACTGAAAGAGTAAGCACCGTGAGAGCTTCGCGAACGGTCTCTGAATGGCCCACTCCACGGAGGGAGAAATGGCGGGAGGGACGTTCTTGTAGGGGAAACCGCGTCAACCGCCTCCGGTAATTCACTAAGAAAAGTTATTTTTGATTGCTTCGTAGGGACTTCGGGTGATAAAATTCGAAAACCTTTTATCGTGCGATTTTTGTATTAGGTAAACTCTCTACGAATGATATAGGAATAATGGGTGACTTAGGCACCTACGTCATTATTCAAAGCCATCTAATATGTCGGAACGATATATTCGTCTATCTAAAACGTTTACAAGTCTGTCTGTTTTCTGGATAAAATCTGTTTGTTTGTAATATTATGCTTGTTTTTAGGTCGTAATCTGTGTCATATGTTATTATATAAATATAGTATTTATAGTAGTAGTATGTATAGTATAAATAAGTAGGTACTTGTTATATCGCGAGGGTGAGTAATTTCATAAGCTACAAAAATGAAATAAAAATATAATAACCGTTCGATCATCGAATATATCTAATTAGAATCTTCCTAGGTACATATCGTTTTAATGAACCCTACCTACGAATAGCTACAGGTAAATAATTTATTAGCCCTTCGATCGGCCTCGTCGCTATTGCGCAATTTATGTTTTATTTACTGGTACCTATAAACTAGCCATTTCATCCATTGATTTAAGACACGGCTGCTATTTGTGGACTAAGTACCTACCTAGGTGGTAGATATAGCTTCACTTTTCTTCCTAAACGGAAAACCACTGCGTCCAAGACAATGAGATGTTTCTTGAAGATAGATAGGTAAGTATTATATACAAAGAGTATGTAAGCACTACTCTATAGTTACAGCCGGTATTTGTTCTTGTTGTTGACATCCAATTTTTTTAAATATTTTTTTAACTATATTTTCTATTTACATTCCTTACATTAAAGACGTAAAGTAATCCAGAACTTTAGGGTCCCTGCAGTTTGATTATGGCAGAAGGTAGGTAGATACCAAGACCACTAGTAAAAATATAATGAAGGTAGATACGATGCCTTTCAGATTAAATTTCGAATGTATTAAAAATGTTAAGAATGTTCGGTCTTAATCACTTTAGCCTTTTATTAGTGAAAAGTATCCATATTCAATTTAAGAAGATACCTACGTGTCTGAAATCCCCGTTAAAGATTCAGGCCCTTGTTTGGAGATTTATCCGTAAAAAACTCGTGATTGGGTTTATATGAGTATGATTTATGAGTGTGAGCTTATATTGACTTTTGTACTAATACTCATAAAATAAACTCAAAATGAACTCCAATATTAAATATACTCCGAAAAAATCAAATACAACTTTCTGTTACGTTCGTCGTACGACAATGTCTCAAACAACGCCTGCCAAAAACAAATATCAATAAATACATTTTGTATTTGGCTATTAATTTTGTTTTTATTTATTATTCATTAAATAATTAGCATTAAAAAAAAGAAAATATTTTAGCATTAAAAAAAAGCAAATAACTAGCATTAAAAAAAATTCATTAAATAATTAGCATTAAAAAAAAAGCAAATTTCGGTTCGGCAGTCTGACCAATTTTACATAGCACTACGTTTACCTACTTGTTTTTTATAAAAAGTAACCGACCATTCGACCTAACAAGCTTATGACAGACTAATCGAAATTAGGTAATCTTTTTGTTTTACCAGTAGGTTTAAGTTATCAGTACCAGTAGGGTTAAACGTAAATTTGGTACGAGAATTTTGTATAGTTGTAGGAATGAGTTTTATGGTTGTGCGGCTTATTTGAAACTGCCCCTGAAGGAATCGCAAAGCAACAATAAAATTGGATGCCTAGAGGTAACTAAATTTTTCTCTATTTTTATTTATTATATTTTAATGATAGTTTTCCATCTTTTAAGGGCACTATGGTCAAGCAAGCCATATGCACCTCTCTCCTAGAACTATTTTACCAGACCATGCTACTTTGAAAAAGGCCGTACATGAGCTCTTAGAGGGATGCCGAAACAAAAGCTCGCGCACGCATTTCGAAACAGTTGAACAACTTTCCTCGTTCTGATTAATATTTTAGATACGTACCACACATACGTACATACGTATTTTGGAGAAAATTGAGCTTTCAACCTGACGAATACGTTCTTCCTGGCTAAGATGGCCAAAGGAATATTTAATCGATAAAAGCTCGTGTTTACCTTGCTTCTGGAACTTAAAGCTGGAATCCATAATAACTAGTTGCCATAACCGTGCACAGGTCGATGTACTACCGTTGTTCCTGCAAATCGAGTTCTCTTAAAGTCTGATATAGTGTCTAGCCCGGAAAAACGAAATGATCCAATATCCAAACTTTAAAATTGTTTTATTCATGGTTTACGTCATCTGTGACGCATTCATTTCATATATTCTTCATTATTTAAATTCTTGATTCTAGTGACAACTTCATACAAACAAAGATAGGTTTCCAAACGCGCCCAGCTAAAAATAAGCCAAAAACGAACTTAACTGGGATTTTTTTTGTTATCACCGTTTTAGCTTTATCAAACTAGAATTAATTATAACTAGCTATGAAGTTAGAGCAATTCACACCTAGATTTTTATCGATTATGTAATCCATAGCAAAATCCTATAATGATAATGTTTCATAATAGGATTTTCCAACAAGCTTTCGTGTTATAAACTCTGTACTTAAAGACATCCAAAATTTCCCTCGGTATTTTTTTTTTTTAATATAAAATTTTACTGATTTGAAGCACCCCACAACAATCGCACTTTTTTTACTTCTAATGTTCAGTACACGATTTTTTTTGAACATTGTAATGACATGAACTACGTTCAATTATGATAATATAATTTTACAATTTTTTTTTCTTTTTTTTTATGAATAATGTTGTTAAACTTAGAATAAGAATTATTAAAATATTATTTTGCATGACTGCCCGGTAGATTGTAAGCACTTGTAATTAAATGTAACACCGAGGTACTGATTTAATCTATGCACATAAATGATTTGATTTAATAAACGAAAAGCTAGTTATCAATAAGTTTTAGTTTAACTATTGCGTATCCCTTTATCAGTTATTCGATTTAATTATCAGATATAGCAAATTAGATAACCACTAATAACTTTATGTTACTATGTTGGTGGCTTAATTAATAGATAGTCCATCTATCGCAAAAAGGTATAGGAATATCATTGGTCGTAGCCAATGAAAAACATGAGCTAAACATATTTGAAAAATGTTGCAAAAACGGGAATAGATTCCTTTTGAGAGCGTGCGTGGCTTTAACGGTTAGTTTTTTTTATATACACTACTAGTTAACTCTTGACGGCTATCTCACCTTGTAGAAACTGATGATGCTGTCTAGGATGGTAGCGGGCTAACCCGTAAGGTGTATGGTAAACCCACAATCATAATTGGTTTCTACGTGACATTGTGCCGGAACGCTAAATCGCTTGGCGACGTCTTTGTCGGTAACTAGCCACGGCCGAAACCTCCCACCAAACCAGACTCGAGCCGGGAATCGAACCCCAAGACCTCCAACTTTAGAATGCGCACGCACTACGCCAGTTAGTAGTAGTTACGTATTTGTCCTTCATAATGTTATTATATAGCATACATTTTTCTATTAAAGTTGACTCAGTAAACTAAACTTCTAAACTTGTTCGAAATAATAGCACTTTTTGCTAAAGATTTGGTGATAAACATGATCGTAATCCTTATCCAAATTAATTATTTTTTTAACAATTTCCCCTTGACATCGTTAGATTTCAATGAATATCTTAAGAGATACTATTTATTTATTTATTTATTTTCTCCTTCCCCTAAAAGCTGTGCCCAGTAGTGACCACGCAAGGCAGGTGGGTTGGTCATCGCAGAGCTAGGCTGTCTGCGCCGGTGTCGTTCTCGTGTCTGTGTCTAGCTAATTTGAAAAGATTATATTGCCATTTGTAGGTCGCCAGAGACGCTAATCAGTTAGACGTCACCGAGCACGTATCGCTGGTACTAGCTTTTTTAACGAAAATTTGGAAACTCTTACTTATCACAGCTTGAGGCCCTACCTTATTTAGCTATATAGCTAAATAATGAATATTATAAAGTTGGCATCTACCTGTTGCTTGGATGGATTCTATCCAATAGATTCCGAACTGTAGTTAACTTAGTACTTCATATTTTTGTTCCTACTACACCTATATATGGATACTTGCAAGATCCAATGTTTAAATAAACATTGTCACCTTATATGTATAAATTTCTTTTCAAAGTTACAGGGCCCTGAATTTATAAGTGACTCGCATTTTTGTTTCTGTGTGCTTAGTAAATTTTACATACTTATGAATAAATATACACTAATATTAAGTAGTTGATGACGCAAAACGCCCTCGTAACAATTTCGTTATAACCCGTATCATATTATGTGACCACGAAGACCGTAAATTCTTATCAGTCGCAGATAGTTTATCAAAAACTCTCGCTATTCGCTGCATAAAATAGCAGTTTCGGTTTTGTTGGTAATATTTATTGACACTGATAAAATTTCCACAATGCCAAGCAATTTCTAATATCTAATTTTTTTGCATAACAGTGTTACATTGATTACGCCATGAACTTCTGATTTAACTTAATTCCTAAATGCCTTGCAAATTGATAACGACCATAATAAATAAACCATTTATTACAAATAGACAAGAAAAATAAATAAATGCCTTAAAAGAACTTTGAGCCCATGATTAATATTCACAAGTAATTATAAAAGTTTACAAATGGCTGAGTTTCCACTCGGGACTTAGTCATTGTCCCAAACTCTTTTTCAAGTTCTCGGCCAGTTTGTCCAAAAACTCAAATGTTTCATAATAATCAGATCTCTTAACGTTGTTCATGCCTTTGATACAAATAGCAAGATCTTTGGTCATGATACCAGATTCAATGGTATCAATGCACACCTGTTCAAGAGTTTCGGCGAATTTTGTTAGTTCCGAATTGTTGTCCAACTTAGCACGGTGCAGTAGACCTCTAGTCCATGCAAATATAGAAGCAATAGGATTTGTAGATGTTTCTTTGCCTTGTTGGTAGAAACGGTAGTGTCTAGTAACAGTACCATGAGCGGCTTCGGCTTCAACAGTTTTACCGTCAGGGCATATTAACACTGAAGTCATTAAGCCCAATGATCCGTATCCCTGTGCTACCGAATCAGACTGCACATCTCCGTCGTAGTTCTTGCAAGCCCATACAAATCCACCTTCGGATTTCATAGCGTAAGCAACCATATCGTCAATAAGACGGTGCTCATACCAAATGCCAGCAGCTTCATATTGCGCTTTGTACTCTTTGTCGTAAATTTCCTGGAAGATGTCTTTGAAACGTCCATCGTACTTCTTGAGGATAGTATTCTTTGTGCTCAAGTATAAAGGATATTTTCTATCCAAAGCAAACTTGAACGACGAATGTGCAAAATCAATTATCGAGGCATCAGTATTGAACATTCCAATTGCAACACCAGCACCTTTAAAGTCATTTACCACGTACTTAATAGGTTCACCTGACTTGGGAGTAAATACGAGTTCCAACTTGCCCTCCCCAGGTACGACAAAATCTGTAGCCTTATACTGGTCTGCATGAGCATGACGGCCGATAATAATGGGCTTTTCCCATCCAGTGACAAGACGAGGAATATTTTTGCAGATAATAGCTTCTCTGAAAACGGTTCCTCCAAGGATATTACGAATTGTGCCATTCGGACTCTTCCACATCTTTTTTAGATTAAATTCCTCTACTCTCTTCTCATCAGGAGTAATAGTAGCACACTTAATGCCAACATTATACTTCTTTACGGCATTTGCACAATCAATTGTTACTTGATCATCGGTTTTGTCTCGATTTTCCATGCCTAAATCATAGGTATGTAGCTCAATGTCCAAAAATGGTAAAATCAGTTTGTTCTTAATAAGGTCCCAAATAATTCTGGTCATTTCATCCCCAAGGATGTCAACAACAGGTCCAGCCTTTATTTTCGACATTTTAATCTGTGAACAAAATAAAGAACTCTAAAAATATAGTAATATAGTATGACACTCCATATCTCTAGCCAGCTGGTGTAGAAATTATTGAACAAATTATGAAGCATTAGGTGTATAACTTGGTTCGACTGATTTAACTATAAGTCGTAGCATGATATAACTTAATGCCTTTCTCAACAAACGTACTGTCTCACGGTAGTTTCACTTTCAGAAATATAAACAACATATTATATAATTTTTTTAGACAGCGATGCAACATCTGTCATTACATAATAATATTGGACTGTAGTAGCCGCGAACAAAATACCTCCATATGAAGCAATCACGTAAACGTTAAACAAAGGCATATAAGTTAATTGAGCTTGTTAAGCCAGCCATCCAAGTACCAAACGGACATGTGACCGACATTGCTGGTTTTGAAAAGAATTTGATACTGACGGTTTTAAATTTGACACCCTTAGATCTAACGTTCACTACGTTAGACCTAAGGGTGTTAAATTGTACACTAGAAAGTTCGTATACCTATTCTAACTAAATGGCTAGGTCAACTCTTAGATGTGCTTTTATGTGGTATGTAGATATGCATGAATTAAGTCATCATCATCATCATGATCAACCCATTACCGGCTCACTACAGAGCACGGGTCTCCTCTCAATATGAGAAGGGTTTGGCCATAGTCCACCACGCTGGCCATGTGCATGGCAGACTTCACACACCTTTCAGAACATTAAGTATTATGAATTAAATAGTACTAATGTAAGTTAAGTTATATTTCCTATTCATATACAAGAAAAGATGACATCTTGCATCTAAAAACAAGATCCTACAATGCAGATTATAACATCTAGTAATAGACCTACTTTTGTTTTCGGGAGCATTAAAATAATTAAAAAAAATACTTTTTATAAGTACAGCTGATTCGGAGGCTGAATATTTTAATAATAATCAGATGTACTCTGAGGGGAGCTCATCCGGTCACCTGTGGTCATATACCGCTGAGCTAGCGTTTCTTCCTAGATTCCTTCCTAATCTAAACAAGACTGGTGGACTGGTTATACAAAAATATTATTGTTAGTAATATAAAGATTAACGACCTTCAATATCAACAGAATATTATAAAAACATGTTGAAATAAAAACAGTATGTTACAATAAAAAAAAAACTTTGTTTATAGACAAGCTTACATAACACAGCTAACATAACATAACAAAACTTTTATCCAAATTAAATCATATTTATAAATATTTCATTCAATAAAGTATAGTTTGATTGTTTTTCAAAAGATTCATTTATAGAACCCATTTAAAACATCATTGACCCAATTTCTGTTTGCCATTTTATGATATGAGTCAAGATAAGTGACAACTTTATCTGTGAAATTGGCTTAGATGAAGTTACTGTATCCTACATAAGTAAACTAAGTAGATTTATTTACTTATATAATATAGTATCTGATCAGGTTCAATCCCAGGCACACACCTCTAACTTTTCAGAGATATGTGGGTTTTGAAGCAATTAAAATATCACTTGCTTCAACAGTGAATGAAACATCGTGATGGAAACCTGCAGGCCTGAGAGTTCTCTATAATGTTCACAAAGCTGTGTGAAGACTGCCAATCCGCCAATAACCAGAGTGGTGGACTGTGGGCAAACCCTTCTCATATTGAGAGGAGACCCAGACTCTGTAGTGAGCCAGCAATGGGTTGATCATGATAATGATGAAATTTAATTGATACAAATTATTGATGATTGGTTTATTTGTAATAAATTTTCCGTGAGACTAACTTAGTAGCATTTCATGGATCCAGTGCTGGTGTAAATTGTGTGGCAAGTGAGACTTGCAGCATTGGTGTAGGTTTAAAGATTTATTTTCCTTGTTTATGTAGGTTTAAGCTTTAAATCGCTTAGCCTTTTTTGTTTGTTGTCATTTGTTCTTAACATCTAGATACTGATAGACTTACTGTTTCACATAAGAGTATCATGTGAAAGGCAAATAAAGGCAGAATTTAAATAGGAGGGGGCCAGTCATGTAGCAATGCACATCACTTCAAGGCAAAATTTAAATAGGAGGGGCCAGTCATTTAGCAAGGCATCACTTCAAGGCTAGGGAAATGCAGAACTTTTCTATGGTACACAACTCACTTGGTATTTCTTAGTTCAAGCAATACATAGCTGTAATTTTCATCTTGTTGCAGAAATGATTTTATTGCAATTCTTTGCCTTATTTTTTTCTGAGTCCCAATCTAAGTATATTAGTATGTGTACCTATCATAAATTGTTTATGATATTGAAGTTGTGACTCAAGTTCTGTGGCACCATTGTCTTTCGGGAGTGTTGTTTAAATGTCATCCTGTGTTTGTAGAATTCTGATGGGTTTTTTAACTTCATCCCAAAATATTATGATCTGAATGCACAAATCACAGCCGCAATTTCAATATATGGCATATGCATCTAGCTTTGCCAGAAGGCTTTTACCAAGGTCATATACAAAGAAAGAACAAACAAACATGAAGAAACATATTTGTAGTATATCCAAACTTTTAACATTGCTTATTATAAATATATTATAATAGTAATTATAGCTCACTTACTTTATTTATTTGGATTTAACCAAAACAACTCTTATTCAAAAAATGTAAAGATATTGTATGTAGTTCATAATTTGAAGGCTTTAACATTCTTACTGATATTTAATTTTGATAGATAGTGATAGCTATAATACTACTACTAGGAACAAATGTAAGGGGGCTCCCCTTGCCCACTTTGCCAATCCAACTATGCAACATTTGAATTATGAAATTTCTGTTTTTTACTATTTCCTTTATACTTTTGGTGACATAGATTTAAGGTTGATTAACCTTGGAGTCAAATTATTTCTGTAAAATTTCTTATACAATAGCTACATATAAAATAGAAGCATAATGCCTTATAACTTGATCATTGTATTAACTGTACATATATATAACTTTATACCCACTAAACACACACATCTAAATTGTAAATTACAATTAGATACATTATATAAAAGCGAGTTATGATTACATTTAAGCAAAAGTATGTTTATATGTTTGAAAACAATTATCTCAGGATAGCTCCTGATTTGAAAAATTAGTTTTGTATTTATATTTAGATTGCTCATGCAAAATTCTTAACACTTCTGATAATTGTAATACATGTATAATATATATACTGTTAAAAATATATACATGTTTTTAAATATATATTGTTTAATAACAATTCCAAATAAATTTTTAGGTAGGTAATAGATGTGATTAGTGAATTAATAAAAAATATGTTAAGGCTATTTATGTATCAAGACATTCATTTATATTGATAGATATTTAACACATTTTTAGCAATAATCTCTAAGCTTGTAGTAAATTAGCACTTCACAAAACTAGTTTCTGTAGTACAAAGTTCAATGGCTTACTTGTTGGCTACAAGGTAAAATAATACGTTGCTAAATGTTAATTTAATTTCGGTAAATACTTGGAAGGTAACAATTTAATGACTTACCAATCAAAAGTAGGGCTCGCTATGTATAATAAAGATGGAATAATATAATCTCTTCGCCGACGTTAATCAAACGTATATTTTTTAGAGAAAAATTAAAGTGAATGTAAATTGTATCAAACGGTGACTCGTAAACTTACGAATGATCGGTGTCGAATTTACCATTGAAGTACCTAGGTAGGTACCTACTAAGTAGTCAGTAGAAACTAAAATCACAGAATACAATTACTTCCAGCTATAACCACAGACGTAACGTAGTGATTATAATATACTATTTTTAATAGTAACAACCACTGAAGAAATAAGCAAAAATAATACAAGTGGAAGTTTTAACAATATTTTTCATTTACCTATCTCTCAGAACCACTTAGCCACGGCCGAAGATTAGATTGGAACCGGGAATCGAACCAAGGAGCTCCAACTTTAGTGCGACAGCGCATGCACTGCGCCTCGGGGGCCGCCGAAGTGCAAAATAATATAGAAGTATACAGTCAAGATCAAGAAGAAAAGAAGATCAAAAGAAAAAGTAGAAGAAATAACGCGCCAGAGAATATACACCACAGAGTCCTTTACGAAACTGTTACATGTTCGTGGTAATAAAAGTACCAGCTTGTGCTCATGTGTTATTATTCTAATCCCAGAGCTCTGTCTCGTAACAGCATTAAGATAGTGATTCCTGTAAAATTCCTGTCCTGAGCTTGTAAGAAGCTAAATTACAACCGAATGGGTGGTCGGTCTGTGAACTGACAGAATGAAAACTGCTGCGTGCTTTGGCTTCTGACCTTGTGAATCAAAAGGAAAGCAGATGCTTTCCTTACTTCCATACATCTTGGGCACAGTTTGCATCGCTGTACAAATATAATACACTCTCAGCTCATTTATCAGCACATTAGTTGCATACAGTGCTGTTATTATAATTACAATGTGTTAATTCATTTATAGATAAACATTAGAACGGACATTTCTAACGGACATTAAAAACAGGAGAAATATTCTAAGGTCAGGCGAATATAAACTCAAATGCTCTCAACGAAACTTCTTGGTTTCCTGCAGTGACAAAGTCATCAGTAGGAACCTAGGCTAGGTAGGATATAATTAATTCATCCCCTCCATGAATTCATGCGGTTAACAAATCTGTTGTAGGCTATATAAAAAATCAAATCAAAATCGAAACGAAGTCGCTGGCAACTGCTAGTCTTTAGGTTATCTATGATTCCAAACTATACACTGAACTTTAGAACCCAGAGCCGTAAAACTAGTTTTAAAAAATACCTACAATCTTTAAACATAGATTTATTTTCGAATTTCGAATATCCTGTTAGAAATTTACCTATGGATTTAATCCTGGGGCCAATTTTATTTCTTTTTGTTTTATTTGTGTATTTCTCAGGAATATTAAGTGGCTCAGAAACTATAGAGCTACTACCTACTGTGTTCTTAGTACTCTGTGCGAATAATTATTTCCAACCGATTTGAAATCAATAATTTAAGATTTCAGAACCAAAATATTATAAATATCTGTCTCCCTTTGCTAATAGTTTATAACTAGAACTATTAATCCGTGCGAGCCTAGCTAGAGTCAAATATGTGAGTACGAAATGGGAAACATGATAAATTTCAGTTGTGTTTAACGATAGTATGCGAGGTACGGGAAGAATTGAATCTACTTGCAAGTTATTCACAGTTCGAAATGGTTATTCAAAGGAACAAAGAAACAAATAATCTATCAACTTTCGATAGTACATGGAATTTTCAGGTGCCACCTAAAATAATTAATATACGTACGACCACAACAGCAAACATGCAAGCGGTAAGTCGAGATGTTTAAGAATTATTACGTCTGTATATATAATATAAAGATGCAGATAAACACGTCCTACATACTACCATATCTACTATACCATCCCTTTTACTGACTTCTATACAACATAATAGCAAAAGCAACTAATAACAATACTTTTAACATGTTAAAACTTTATTTTTCTTCAAATTCTTATTCATTATAGCTCATTGGTTGCATTTCATTCTCTTAATATGTATTTATTGTCAATTTCAACATCCTACTACTCTTACAAATCCAATAGTTTGGGTGATTTCATGTGTTACCAAATCTTGCCAACACAGCCAATCTAATCTGTATGGTGTTGCAGCATGTCTACATTCTATCCAAGAGCTTGTTCATATCCTACCTACTCCATTAAATTCATTTACTAATTATAAATCAAATGTTAAGATCAACATTTTAATCCCAAGTGTCATAATTGAGTCTTAAGTAAAACATAAGGTCCATGGCATTGCTTTGTTCATATTATATTTCTTACTTTAATGTAGAAATATTTTTTTTACTATAGCAGCCAAAATTATTTATTTATAGTTACAAGAATCTCATGTATAAAATAAAGTTACTTTGAATATGGGATAGTGCTCTAAAAGTCATCCAGGGATGCAAAAATGTATGTAAGATATTGTATTCCAGAAACCACCTATAACACGTCAGATAGCCATAAGTACTTTGGCAGCAATGCACCGGCGTTTCAGCTTGCCTGGCCCTGTTCAACCACATTCAAGACCCATTGCTGAGTTTAGAGCAAGTGCTAACAAATCTCTAGACATGTTGCGTCAAACCATACAGTCTTCAGTTACAAGAGAAATAGATCAAGTTATTAAAAAGTATTTGGAAGTAAGTATTCTTTATGGTTAAAATAAAATAATATTTAGCAAAATAATAATTTTGTATACTACAATCGAATACAAGGAGATGCTCACCTCTTACTTCTGTTGAAATGCAAATTTTTACAGGTAACAGAAAAAGAGTACAGACCAGAAGAAACTTAGACAGCAGTCTAAGTTTCCAAAAATAAGCCTAACTTTGTAATAGTAATGCATGTTTTGTCATTCCAACTGACAGTGGAAACTTGCATACATATATCAAAGTATTACCAAACACTGTTAATCTGATGAAATGCCACTTTGTAAGACCATATAAGTTTAATGTCTGTGTGTGTTAGTCAGTGGCTCTGTTAAGTAGACTTCTTTACAGAAGCATTCTTTTCTAAACACAGTTAGATGGACAATTAGTTATAACATTAACAACAAGAATATTTTAATGTGTGCTGGATCTTAAATAACTGGATTTTATGATTCTTTTTATTTGACTACAAATTAGGTGGTAACTGCCATTGGACAGAAGCAGACTAAGCTGTTAAAAGTTCTGCAGATATTAAACCCATACTCCTGGCCAACTTCTATGCTGCATTGTGCCCTACCACTAAATTGCTTGGCATTATATACTTTCAGTGTCAAAATTGACAAATAAATCTGCACACATTTAAAAATTAATCTATTGATAATTGTTGATAATTGTACTAACATAAAAGGTAACGGAAGTCAATGAAATAAATGTTTATTTAAGAATATCTTATCTGACCTATGTAAGTGAAATAATATATTCATAGTAATGTCTTAATGGGTACTTGGTCAAACTGTCTATTGCAGAGAGATTTAAGCCATCTGCGTGAACCATAATAGGTTCATGCATATGGTGTATCACAATATATAATTGTGACCAATAATAAATAATTTTTAAAATATATGGCATGTACAGAGAAAAATACTTTGAAACATACTTTTAAGATTAAGTCTTTGAATCTGGATAGATTGTAAAACAGTTGGGGCCAACTTCACCATCCTGCTTTGACTCTGCCAAAACATCTGCTGGTGGAGTGCAGGATCTACATGATATTTAGAAAATAATAAGGAATTCTGTATTCCTTCCTAAATATCATGTATTCTTTTACAATTATATGTTATCTTCTTTTCAGAAATTCTTTGTGCCTGCAGTAAATAATATAAGACTGAACTTGGGTGATGAGTCCGTAAGTGAAGATCAGGTGAGTAATATTAGTAAATTAGTACCCTGAAATACTGATAATTATTACCATTTGTTTTTAGCACTAGAGATTCGTTCACTTACAACCTCAGATTGCACAATTTATCAATTATAAACTCCATCATTCTATAGTATACACTCAAACTCCACGTCATGACTTCACATTGCCAACCTGCACTTTTCGTTTTGCGATGACTCAGTTTTCTAGACTTTTAGGGGTTGTAACGTTATGTTAATAACAAATTTTAAAATATTTAATTACCCACAAATTAATGTCAGAAAATACAAAAAAAAAAATATGGAAAATATGATTCAGAAATTAATGCATTAATAAAGCAAACTGTGTAGCTTTATTATTAGAATTGATTGTTTTCATGGTTTCACGTACACATAGGAGCTAGATTCACTGCCATGATTAAATTTAATAAGCTAGTATTTAAATGTGAGTTTGTGTGTTTGTTAAACCTATTTTAAACAATCTTTCACCAATGGAAATAGCTACATTCTCGGTCAGTAACTTAGGCTATGTTTTAGGTAAAAAGTAATTGCAATTTATTAAGTAGGTTTGAGTAAACATTTTAAAATAAGTAAACTATTTAAAAGTAATGAAAAATATGTCTAATATATCCAAACAACAGGTGCGAGCAGTCTGCAGGGCAATGCTGGATGCAACAAGGTTACTATATTCCACTCCTCCACGAACTGTAACCACAAGTTTTGCTGATATAACAAGTGATGTGGAATCGGATAACAAACTGACACGACAAACAGTAAGTGAATGGTTTTGTTTTATTTATATGAAGAAGCAGACAAAATGTTTCATTTAAACATATTATACATCTTAAGCCTCTTTACAACACCTACCAAGAAATGGTTGTCTGTATTTAAGCGGTATAATAAATTATTAGTATGATATCATACATTTTGATTATGGCGATAATGTGGACTTGCCAATTACAATTATGTTAGCTAAGAAGGGCTGGATGTATGTACAAAACAGTATTATCACTGAAGTGACTCTCTTTCAGACGAGAACTTAAGGGAGATAGAGCATAGGTGGACGTTTAGTAGGTGGCGTATAATAAAAACCCACATGCTATTAAATACATGATTATTATTTTGACACGTGACACGTTAATAATATACATACTAAGAAAACTGCGTTTGTAATAGTAAAAAAATAGTTCCAGAATACGTCACAAAATAAACGCAAGGATATGGAATTGGATATTGACTTCTCCAAGATGAAGAAAATAAAACAAGAGGATACCACAGATAGTGCGTCGTCATCACCCCTCCCGTCACCAGCGCTTCGCGACCCTGAGAAATGGAATCCAGCAAGGCTTACACAAGACACTTTGTTTATTATGGGATCTCATGCACATAAAGTAAATATATACTTTACCTACCTACTGACTGTTATCCCGCACATTTTAATTGGTTTTTATATTTTGGAACATTCTCCCTTTATAAAATGTGTCCTAGATCCATCTCTATGAGTTATTCAATGTGTATGAATGAATAATGATAGAATGATCCTAATTATTAAGTTACATCGGTAATGCGTATGTGTTTAATTCGATTTTTCCTCAAATTAGCGAAAGAACAAAGTTTGCAATACCTTAACCACCAGATAGATTTGGTCTCAGAAAACAACAGTCAAATGTCTGGGATACTAGGCTTAGGTCTGGGCTAGTTATCACTCTACGGGTGAAAGTCGGTATTTCCATATGATTTAGCATACGCCTTATAAAACAATATAGTTCTACTAAATTACTATAAAGGGGTTTTGGGTATTCAAACAGATGTTTAACTAGGCATCAGTAAGCACTTTTTCCATATATGGAAGCTTCTAGAAAAGATGTGCACTTCCAGCGTAAACTGTATTCTCTTTATCACTTACGATTGAAGCCAAGGTACTAGCAAGTCGTTGTATTATCTTAAATAATCGGTAATGTATTTCAGGTGTTGGGCCTTGGTAATTCACGTGGACGCCTTTACACAAGACACCCTGGTTTACTACGGTATCCCGCAGATACTGCCGATAAAGAATGGATTGCAACTCACAATCTTGTAAATGCTGTTGGTGGCAAAACATATATCATGGTATGATTCCTCTCATATTTTGATTTTGAACCATGTTATTTTCATAAATGTTGTAGTTATATTCCAAAGTACAAGATAAATTCAAACATTCATATCATAATAATGTAATTAAAACTTTTGTTCAAATTTTTGTAAGTTCTTGCGTTTTGCAAATATATATTGCATACTGACGGCAAGAAATTATTTTTTAGGTATTAGAAGATATCGAAGAACTTGCAACCAGTGATGCCTATAAACACAGCTCACTACCTTTGTTAGGTGAATTAACAGGATTTAAAGTACCGCCCTTTATGTTAAAAAAAATAAAAACGTATGCGTTAAAAACAGCACTAAGTGGAGACATCAGTAACGCTGATAGTCCTCAGCCATCTACAAGCAGTGCCCAAGAGGATAAATTTAAAATCGATGACATAAAATTAGAAGCTCACGACGATTTTGACTCTGCTAATTTTAATGCAAGTCAGTATATGGCGAATTCTGATACCTCCAGAGATTTTGCCGAAGATTCTCTTATGAAGGAAGACACGGATTTCGCTGATATAAAGGTAGAGGACATAGACGATATAAAAGTTGACAATATAAAAGTGGAAGATCTTGACGAAATTAAAGTTAATGATGTGAACGGTTTAAATGGCACTGGCATTAAAGCTGAAAATATTGATAGCATAAATGTTGATGCTATAAAAGTTGAAGATATAAAATTGGAAAGCGATGATGCATTCGATCTATGTAAACAATCGGATCAGGATGATCAGAATCTCGTGGAAGGGTTGTTGGAGGCTGATATAGAGTTTTTAAGCCGTAATTTGGGTAATATCGAAAGTGAAGCCGGAGCTAGAAAAACCATCGAAAAGCTAACCGGGGCTAATCCGGATACAATAACTCTTGTTGGCGATGAATTTGATCTGGGGACAACTCTTAACACAAATAATGTAAGTTTTAGTTTTAAATAAGTTATGCTCTCGAACTGAATTCATGTTCCATTTAGCGAATCGATTTTAATAAAAATTGAAGTAAATTTATGCCTGAGTTAATGCTTTGAACTGCGAGAAGTAAAGCTTTTATTGGATTGTTTTTGTGATCAAATAAATAAACAGAAGCTAATATTTAAATAGACAAACAATAGAAACAAAAAATAGATATTATAATGAGATATAACCTAATGTAAAAGTTCTATTTCTCAAAGTTCACGTCGGTAAATAAATCGAGAACTAATTAAAAATACGATTGCAGCACTTCTTACGCCTGTAATACATATTATATGTCGAGTTAAGGGCGTCCGAGTTGTTTTTTAGTAAGAGTGACGTCAGCATTGCTGACGTCACGCTTTCGTTTACTTTCGCTCATAGTAATTAAAATCACAACTTATTGCAACAATAACTAAGAGGTCCGAACGGTCCGACGTCTCGAGCGAGAATGCTTGTACAAAATTGATTGTTACCTTCTAAATACACTGATTAGCAAAGAAATGATTAATTAGTGATTTAAAGAGTTCAAATGTGGGTAATTTTTGGATTCTTGATTTTCTTGGCGCCGCTGAATGAAGTTAATAACTCCTTAGCGCCGACATATATTAACCAACCTAAAATAAATAAATAATGCAGAAAGCCATATTATAATGTTTGAGTGCTCCGTTGGTAAAAATAAACAAATCATGATTGATGATAAGCATACTAGATACGTATATACTACATACGATATAATTTGTATTATTGCTTGTCTCATTTTGTTTTCAGTTCACAAGTAACCAAAGCACAAAATGCATAACTGTAGCATCAACAACCAGTGGCATGATACACAGTGTACCAGTGTCGCACTTAGCGACCCCTCCCCGAATCACTGGCAGTACTGTCCATTACTATACAAGCAGTGGAGTCCAACCGACAGGACAAAGAACCATACATCATCTGCCGCAAGCTACTGTCACTATACAAAGCATCCCAGGGTCCAATTCGCATATGATCCGAGGGTATGTATTTTTAATATAATATACAAGTGGTACATAGTGATCCAACGGCGTGGAACACAGTGTATCTGTAACGAACTTCACCCATGATTCATTTCAATATGGGCAATTCAAAGATATTTCAAAAGAGATTATACTGTTAGTAGAGTAAAACCAATGGACAGGGAAACAAACATCATCTACCCCAATCTGCGATCCTTTTGCAGAGCTTCCGCGGTCTTATACGTATATGGTTAGGTTAGGTTAGGGACTAATTATTTCACAGAAAGCACATCATGCCACAACTCTTGACAAGGTACAGTAGCTCACTTACTTACCCCTCCACCTTAGCCACGATCAAGCCATTGCCGGCTAACTAGAAAGCACAGGTCTTCTTTCAATATGACGTGAAGTTTTTGCCATATTCCACCACGCTGGTCATGTACGGATTGGCAGACTTAACACGTCTTTGAGAATATTATGGAGTTTCTCAGGCATGCAGGTTTCCTCACGATGTTTTCCTTCATCGTTGATGCTTGTGTTATTTTAATTTCTTAAAAACGCACATAACTTCGAAAAGTTAGAGGTGCGTGCCCGGGATCGAAGCCCCGACCTCTGATTAGGAGGCGGATGTCCTGACCACTAGGCTATCACAGCTTAACAGGCAGAAGTGTCAACTTAAACAACATCAGTGGAGTCTTAAATGTGGACTGAGAACCATAACACCATCCGTGGTAAGCTTCCATCACTACGGAAATGTCGCTATTCAGTATTCTATTTAAAGTTGCTAACTGGTGGTGACCTGTCATCTCCGTACAATATCTGTGAGAATACAACTGGCATTTGTCAAATTATGTGTATTGTATAAAGACTAACAGTTTTTAACTTGTTGGAATGACCACTCAATCGGCCTAACGGACACCAATGGTGAGAATCTAAGAATGAATTAGAGTGGAATAAAACTACACAAACAAAATTACACCCATGATCAGTTGCTAGCGGGTAACCTAGACTTAGACATTTGTAAATTGAGATCAGGTTCTCAATAGTGGTCTCAATCTCAATACTGGACTCTGAATCTGATCTTAGCTCGTTTATAATTATGTACTGTGTGTATAAGGGCCGGGCCTAAGAGTTACGATATAATATATTCTTGTTACAGGATCCCTCTCAACACCAAATCTGGCACAATAAGCACGGTGATGTCCCAGGGATCTGCCAGTACGATCATCGGCTTCGGAACACGAACATCTAACGCAACCCTGATCGGAACGCCCGCACAGTATGTCAATGTTTCTTCCAAATCTTTCCCAACAGGCAACATCTTACACAACGCCATCGTTTCCAAGAACATCATAAACCGGAGCGCTGCAACATCGGGCGTCTCGTTCAACTTCACTAGTGCTAGGCCGATATTGCACACAACTACTCCGAAGAGCACTTTAAGTACATCATCCGCGGACTTCGACAGCATTTCCACTGCGAAAGACATAATCGATAACGCTTGCAACTCGTCCATTATGTTGAAAAAAGTTTTGACCCTAGGCAGCTCTGGATCATCGAAGTCCTTTATGATGCACAACACCCAAAAGGTGTTGTCCACTGGTTTCGCTAACGGTGCTACCCCACCGCCTAATGTTACCATAGTTAGTTCAGGCACTTGTGGTGGTGGTATGATGAATAATAACGGGGCAAATATCATTTGTCCAACATCTGGAAACTTGAGCGCTACACACGCAACACTGTCTGCTTTGTTGGCTTCTAACGCTGACAATGCACAAGTTAATAAGAATTGATACCACAGTATTATTAAATAGGGCCGAAAATCTGTTGATTTTTCTTAAGGTTACATTTTGCGAACACAATAATCAATAGCGGTTTCATTCAAAAGTCAAAATGTTACCTAAATATTTTCGAATAGTATCAGCCAACTGGAACTGTCACCGACTCGATTTAAATAAAGCTTTGGAATGTGGGCTTGGAATGTATAGCAAACTTATAAAGCGCGAAGCGTACTTTAAAAAATTTAGTTCCAGTTGTATATGATGAGTGAACTACGCGTTGACGTCACATACGTTATACACTTCAAACTACACTTTATTTTATATATTATAAAGCTCACATTTCAATGCTATAATCGTGTGCGAAGGCCATTAACTGGTCAATCAGTGGATTCCACTTAACCGCTCATGTTAAATATCGCACTTGATATCTATGCGGAGATCGGGTAACCTCTGGTATTCTTTCCCAAGTGCAATAAACGGCTTAAAGAGCGGTTTGATATATTGTTTTGTAATCATTCTTTGTTCGAATGAAACGTGACATGGTAAATCCGAAATCTCAATAAGTTTTGGGTCTTTCGAAATTACATTCCAGTTCTTTATAACAGTTGGATCTCAATGTATTTGTATTACTAATTAAGTTTTTATTTTACTTTTATATTATATTTTTGTACCGAACGTCTTTATGACCCTATAATATTTTATTCTGTTTTTTTTTTATGAGTTAAAATAAGATGTGTATTCAAAAAGATAACGCATGAATCATTATATCTACCTCTTTATGTTACCTGATTAATTTATTTGTTATATAATAGCTATAATGAGAATTTTGATGTAAGTACGGCACAGAATTTCCTATGAGTGAAGAAAGGCTTGCATAATATCAGTATTATTTTAAAATAATTCTGCTTTAAGCATGTAAGTACTGAAAATATTCTCATGAAGTAATTGTTGTGAAAATGTGTGTATGCATATTACTATAAACGTCCTAACTATAGTTCGTTACAGTAATAATAATTATTATTGGTACACCTATGTATCGGAAATATTATTTTAGATAAGGAAGGAGCTGTTTACTACATTCTGTATGTGTGATAAATTATTGTATCACTATCGAAGTTAATGATTTCGAAACGAATTCTTAAATATAAATTCTATGATGTCAAATTCTAATAATTCGAAAAACGTAGTAAGTGTTTAAAAATACATTTCTATTTCTCGTCAATTTACAATTATATGATGTGAGGCTATGAAATTTTAAAGTTATTTATTAGCACTATTGTAGTATATTCCCTTTCGCAAGCTGAAGTATATAGTTGCGTATACAAAATTATAATATAATGAATACAGTGAGCGCAAGTTGAGTGTCATTTGTCAGTTGACAGGAGGTTACGAGATTTATTCGCAGATCTGTTTTCACGAGATAATTAATGTTACCAGTATCATTTGGTCAACACTTGTATCTTGGTTGAAATAATTAGATGCAGATGAATATTTTTAATAAAATTGACCAGGATATTATTCTAAAGCAATACAATATATTTAAAAAAAAACGCTCGTAAACGTTTAAGAATCGTGTAGATAAGGTCCCGTACTATCTTGCAAGATTTATTTATTTATTATTTAATTTTAGTCAAGTTAATCGCCAGTTTAGTTTATTATTTACTTGTTACTGAGGCTATAGAAATACACACTGAGAATTTCTGTTGACACTGACACTGACCGCTGGCACACAGACGGATGGATGGTTCGGCAAATAGCACCAAGGGTGTCACCTTTCGGGTACGAAAACGATGTTGCCCCTGGCCGCGTCTCACGTACCGCCCCGATTCATGCCCCACTTAACTCTTGCGGCCACTGTATTCAAATCAATATAGCTTTATTTTTAATTTGACATAGATATTCATAAGGTTTGCTAATATAGCTTATTCGCTTCGCTACATTTGACCGATCTATATAATAAATGGTCAGAGGTTTGTTTGTATTATCATAACAGACTTATTACGAGAAAGCATAAATGCTTCCATTTTTAGATGGCGTATGACTCCTGGTTTTAAAAAAAAAAGCTATCTTTTGGATAGTTTATTAGCATTCTAAAACTTGATAGTAATGTATATTAATATTATTACAGTTCTTCTAAAATCTTTCTCGATGTATTTAATTTGTTTCATTAGGGAAAATAACAAAAAAATATTAACAAAGTTGATTATTGAAGGTAATGTAATTGGTGTTAGACGGTAAGCTCTAGTGTTGCACGAAAAAAAAAAACATAGGATCTCATGGAGGATCAAATGGAGTCACGCAGCCTATTTTTTTGCTTATATATATATATTTTTGGTTTGGCGCGCATATGGGCTTCGATTTCTATGTTGGCGTTAAACTCATCTATTGATGCAATAATAGTATGCTTTTGGCAATTTTTAAGCTTTAACAACTGACTCAGTTGAACGAAAAGACTGCTTTATTATTTATGTTTTTACTATTTGTGCTTATACGGCTTTTGGTGCAATTTTGCTAATGTATTATTATTTTTAATTTAATTTAATTTAATTTTATTTATATTGTTTTACGGCTACCATTTTATTTATTAATATTTAGTCTTGTTAGGCTTGTATTTGTGTCTTTATGTTATCTTTGACTAAAATCCTAAAGATCAGCTTTAAATATCATGAAATAATCGTAAAACCTTTTAAAATTACGGTTTGTTATTTTTCGACATATAGTTGTTATTAGACGAAGGTCAGTGGAGTACTAAATATATGAATTAGTATATTATGTAGATCCACAGATTCCTAGGTATTGATTTTTTCTCCATTTCCTCTAAACTAAATAAAACATAAGGTGTAATTCCATTTTGAAATTAGCAGGCAAGTAAGTGTGTAAAAATATAAAACATAAAAAGTGACTTTCTATATGCAGTTATGTTCACATTTTTAAGAATATGATTAACTAAGGCAAGAATATTTTTTGGTATTATAAGATAGCAAGAAAATTGTGAATTTCACTTTCTTGATGTTCACTTTGTTATCACAGATGTGATTTCTATTTATCTTTGTAACGTTTTAACAAAAAAATATATATATTGAAAGATGTGAAAAGAAATATAGGATTTCTTCTAAACTTATTTTACAAACCATCTCAATGGTAAATGATATCATTCTTCAGAACTGATATGTAAAAAAAGTTCTAAACAACTGTTATTTATAAACGTTGAATAATGGTTCAACTAAAGCAGATCCGCGAAATGCTCAGCATGCGTAGTTTAGATTTTATTGTTTTTTATTATGTTTATATTGTATTTCAGCTTTCGAGCTTCGCAATAAAATAAAAATACGTGCGAGTTTTGTTTGTACTTGTAAGAGAGCTTTGTTTACTAAGTATGGGTTATATAACGCTATTACTATTACAGTGTAAAAAGCATCGAAAAAAAAATTGTGGTGTCGCTTGGCTGTTTCGCTTAAATTGTGTTGTAGTAAAATTAATAAATGTGCATAGAATGAATTCACTTGACCGGTTAAAGTCTGCTTTCGAAAACTTTCTCGCATTATAATATGACGTAAAAGAATTCTTTAAAACTAAGTCTGGCCAACCTGAATCGTATTATATGTTTATCTTAACGTCGGAGTAACGTAAGTCCGTCAAATCTCTATTGCAAGGCAAATTGTGGAGTTTTAAAGCTCCATGTAAAATGACATTAGTTTACATGAAACCTTACACTATTGCTGTCATTATAAATACTAGCTGAGAATCTACAAAGACTATCTTTATTTTAAGATTAAATGTATTTTTTGGAAATAATTTATTAAGTAATATATATTTTTTTAATGCTGCATTTACTTTATTGTCTAAGACATAAGATTGAATATTGTTAGCTATTCAATGAAATAAGTTTTTTAATCTTAATTTGGTGTTAAATTTAATGTCGATGTTATGTTGATAAGTTTGCCCACCTATAGCGAAAGTAAGCTTAAGCATTTTTAAGATGGACTAATGTCCCTCTGCTAAGTCAGTACAACACACAGATAGACAAACGGCCGAAAAATCAATCCAATACAAAATCTTCAGATAGCAGATTAAATGAGCTATGCGCAGTGCTGTCCTGCTATCCTTAAATCTGCTTGATTTTTTTGTATTAGATTGACCTTAGGCTCAGGAAGCTTCTTCAATTGGTTAGGTTGTCCTGCTGACATGCTTCTTGGATACTACGAAAGCCGAAAGGCTGTTATACTTTGTCACCTTGAGAGCATTTAACAACCATTTAACCGTGAAGTTAGATCGTGTACTTTTTACCGCATATTTACTATTATATCCGCTGGAAATCGTATTTCCTTAAACTTATCAGCCGAAATTTAAACTGGCTTTACAATTACCATTTTGTTATCATTTGCCTTATGCAGTAGTAATTATTTAGTAACGTTTCCTATGGTTATGTTAGCAAAAATAATTACTCAACATTGATTCAGATGGTCCGATTATCCGGTTATTAACTAATAATATTAGTCAATGTTAGCTAAGCGCTATGGGACTCACAATGGCGACTTCTCGTATTCGTCTTGCTCGTTCGCTATAACTAACGGACGCGGTTGAGGCCGTCCCCTTGACTAGCTAATCCACGTAGCAAGAGCGCTCATGTTCGCGGTTGTAAACGTCCTTCAAAAGATGGTTGCGTCACAGATGAATGTCATTTTGCATCTCAGATTAATAACCAGCATTTAATGTTTATTATACAATATGTGGGTCAGTTTTGGAAGAGGGAACTCGTTGTCATTTCCAAATTTTTCATATCTGCACACACGTACGTACAGACTCTTGCATCTGATAATAAAGGGTCAAGTGGCTGATAAAACCGCATCAGCCGTATAAGGACTTCTTTGTCCTCGTGAAGAATTACACGTGCCTCTATTAAGCCTCACGAGATTGAACAAACTGGTTAAGAGGTTAAGTTCTTGTATATTTTATAACCGATCCTTGTACCTGCCAAATAAAATAGATAAAAGTTTCAGTATAATTTAAAGTCTCTCCGTTCTTTGGAATGATCTAAGGATTTCGCATCATATTAAATTTTACTTTCATGGCGTTTCTTCATCTCAACCGATGGATAACTGCTTGCAAGTCTACTTCACAGTCTGGTGCCTATTTGATATCGTATACCGACACTGCGCTTTCCAGTTGAGGTGTGCCACTCATTAGGACCTTAGAACCGAACAGCAATAGGTCCTCTGGGTGTTCCGTGCCACTTTTGCGTTGAACTCATTCAACTATTTCAGTAACTCAGATTGTTCTACGAGGATGTCCTCGTTTTGGTTTTATTTTTGAACGTAGTCTCTTTCAGAATCGCTGAGTGCCTAAGCCTTCTTTTGATGCGCATAGTTAGCGACCATTAAAGTGTGCACGTTAGAAGGTTAAGGGATCCCTCTTCAAAAACTTAGAATATTTCCCATTTGTTGTTACATTTTTGGCTACCCGGCAGATCGAATCGGCATTAATGCTTACCTACCGGTGTTGTCTCATAATCGATTTGTGTCAGGTACTCATTACCATTGCACTTGTAAAAATCGTATTTTGTCCTCTACAGTAATGCCCCGAGGTACCCACATATGTTATATCCAGATGCTATATCTTAATTTTGTATTCTTTTTTCGTATAAAATTTCTCGTTTTTCTGTTACGCAACCACGGAATTATCTTGAATTCCATGAGTATGGTGAGTCGGTCTAGTTTCTAAAATGATCCCATACAATGGGAAGCTGTGTCGAAGACTTGATCTCGACATATTTATTTTCACTTGTTCACTTGTATTTGTTATTAATAGATTTAAGTCGTTTTCAATATTGTGGCTGTGTAATAAATTTTAACTTAAATGGATTTAAAAATGTTTCTCATTACTTTATAGTATTAAGACTATTTATATATCCAGAGTTTATTACTATTCTAATTTATAGAGATTTAGTTACGATAGTATATAGCCAACATACATTTGACTTTGCGCTATAAGTAAAAGTCTTGGTAAGTGTTAGGCGAATGTGACTTTAAATACTAGCATTTATAAGACAACGCAGACGAAACAATGTGCAGTAAGGCTCAGGTAAACGACAAGAGATAATTATGTCTACAATTTTCTCGACTTATTTATATGGAATTACGCGAGGAAATCGGTTCATATAAGTCTCGTAGCCCTACAGGTATAAAAAAACTAATACACATTCGTAAATTCTATGTGGTTAAAAAACCAGCAGATAACAAAATCTTTTACTGTCCCTTATTTTTGTGGTTTATATTGGTAGCAACCTACGTAATACCGATGCTATTCTTTTGCGATGTTAATTATTCCTCTCAAGTGCGGAATTCAAAAGTTGAACTCCTCAGTAGCTGTAGTTTCGGTTTCCGAGTTTTAGAGAGATGCAGGCTGAAACCACTATGTGTGCAATTAGTACCTATACATATAGGTATAGGTATAAAAAAAGTTCAATGAAGTTGAAATTCAAGGAACCCTATATGAAACCCGACTTACCCAGAAGGTTTTCAAATATTGAGAGCAGCTATAGTCTTTTTAATATCACTTTGTTACACCATGTTGCTTACCACTGCTTTAGCATATTGTTGCTTAGCAGATGAAAGTTATAAACACTAAAGCAAAATACATATATAAATATCATTTCATAACTTGTATAATAATTAAGATTTTTAAAAAATCCAAATGGTGTGAAGCACTTTTAATTCCAGCCCAATGGAATAAATGCACATTAAAGCAGACGTATTAACGATTGTTCTGCCGGGCCATTTGAAATTCAATATTGCTTGACTTGGCTGCTATTTCGAGGATTGGAAACAAAAGCTTTCTGATTTCAATTTCTACACGCGGTGGGAATTCTCCTAACATCACACACTGCGCAAGCGTTCCAAAATCAACACAGAATGCGTTTCGATCCAACATCAAAAATAATGCATAACTTCGCGCCCCGATTACACAAGCTTTGGTGATTTTTTTTCGTAAAAATCTTTTAAGTTCTTTGTGTCACAGTACTAAATATCCAGTTATAACTCCAGGCACACTTAGTATACATAGTATAGAAAACTTTCTCGAATAATCTTATATAAGATAAATTTCATGTTTCAAACTATTTTTACGCTGTAGTTGATGGAGTTAGAACTATATATTTGAATTTGTTACAGTAAGATTTTTAATTTATATCTTTACACGTGAAATTATGGAAGTCAATGCTGTGCATTCAGGAAAACGTGATCCTACAGTGACAGAGTGCATTGGTAGTAGTAAGATTCCTTTTCAACCCAGAGTTCGATTCTCGGGTCATTTGGAAAATAAAATTTTCGTCATTCTGCGAACATCTGTTTAACGTAGAACTCTCTATTTTCCCCATTATTTTTGTTTATGCAAGAAACATTTACTTATTTGTAAATATAACATTGTTTTATATAAATAGCGAGCTCATCAGATGAATTGCTGACTTCAAGGATAGTTTATCCGCCCCTTGAATAACCACACACGGAAACCATATGCGGGAGAAGAACGAGGTATAGAGGGTAGAAGAAAGCATATCAGGCATATGCAAGGATGAACAAATCTTAAACAATCAGATGAGCAAATCATCTTAAACTACACTTACAGAGAACAGCGATAGCGGTACTAATGCAAAATACTCTTCGAAAATCTGCTGTTATAAAGTCGATAGAACACATGATATCTACGGTCCACCAGGGATGCATAACAACAAGCGATTGAATTGTCCAGAAGGCGAACATCCCACTGGATTTGGTATTGAGGCGCCCAGGCCCATAGGTGAGTAATAGCTATATATTTTTTTTATTATCTATCTATATATTTTTTTATAACTGATTACTGAATTGCATAAATACCTCCTAACATATGGAACAAAACGTTTACAAATACAAGATAATTATGGTAAGAAGTAAAAACTCATAAACAGACATACACTCTTTTATTCCTAATAAAAGGCTATTTTAGTAACGAATGCGGGAACCCACTAAACTTATACGAATATTATAAAAACGTGTCTGCTTGTCGGTTTATTTGTTTGTTCAATTGTTACCTATAGTCGTTTCAACCACAGCAGTGTTCTTGTCCAAATTTAGCACATATAGAGCTTACATCCTGAAGATGAACATAAAATACTTAAATTACTTCGAGGGATCAAAACAAAACATTTGTTATATAAATGTATTTGCCACAGCGTAACCGACCTTAGTGACATTTTGCATATAGATTCAAACGTGTTTAAGGACTTGGAATAGGTACTTCTTAGCTCGAGAATATAAAGGTTTCCGGAGGATATGACAACAGCTATCTACGTATATTCATATAATTCATAAGTATAAGATTTAAATCCACAGTTATTGCTTTGACGAATATTGCAACGAAAACTTTAAGCGGGCAGATGCGCATCGCCGTATGATTTAAATGTACACAGCAAAGAAAACTTGTAGGAAAATTTGTCGAGTAACCTGCGCACTAATTTTATATATTTATATATTACGTCAAAGATAAAAATATATTACAAAATCCTAAATGTTTTTAATATTTATTCTTTTTATCTTTGATGTATTGAGTAATCTATTAAATTGTGTGTAAATGTTAAATTTGGCCTAGTTGTCTAAATAACAAAAAAGAAAATGTGAATATGTAGTGGGATTTCAATGTATATGGAAGGTATGCGTAAACGCATATCTCTGCGTAAAAAACATGTACTATAAGCTCTCATATTATAAATATCCCATTCATAAATCACTCTTTCGCGTCAATTTAAAGTCAAAACGTTCGGTTGAGTTGCCGCTCATACGCACTATATATGCGGAAATGCATTGAAGAAACCTCCACACACTTTTATACTGTATATTCTGCTTAATTACCAGCCTGGTCAAACACCCTGTGCAAGCCATTTCTCTCATCAAATATTTCGGGTTGCAATATAGAAATAATAGAAACTACGAAGCCAATCGTGATTGCGACAGCGATGCGCAACTATCATCTATCTAACCGTTAAGGATCTAGGAATATTGAAAAGTTGGGAAAAATTTTACTAACTGAGATTTTAGCTTCATACCGGTATGCCGATTGAAAAGTTTCATTTGATATTCGTGTAGGTTTTTACACTAACATAGGTTAAGAGAGCTTGGTTCAGCACAAACTAAAAACATCTTTATTGAAGCTAGACGCTTATAAATCAAACATACTTGTACATATGAAAGGACTTTTGAAAAAAAGAGGTAGGTACAAAGCAATCTGCAAAAAGTATCATTAATAACCAATTAAAATAAATGATTATAATATGAAGGAACGTGTATTTCTGTTTTTATATAAAAGTACTTTGTACAAGTAAATTGTCAACCTGACTAATTGTGATATCTTAACGACATATCAGAACAGGTCTGTCTACGTATATTAAAGTGTTTGTGAACTGTAGTTTAAATATTATCTAGGACCTTAATCTTTATACTTTTTCTCAGTAATTCGTATCCTTAAATTTAAAAACAGCTGATTTAATGATAAAGAACGTATGCTAATATCGTATTTATTTTGTCATTATCGTCAATAATAATAATTTCTACAACTAAACTAGGTCCAACTAAGTAACGTACTGCAATAATTAGTAGACGCATAATACAAATAAAGAAAAACATAATTCAAATTATAAAATGCCATTTCTACTTCCCGGCGAACATACGGGCAATTTTATAAATTACTTGTATGTAAGAGAGTCGTATCACGTCCTTAGAATGTTGTTGCAACTTGCCCACGATCTTATCGAAGATGTTATGCGCTTTTTCTGATAGCAAAAGAGTCTTCAATGTAAGCTCTTGCGAAAGTTCCAGACGCACTACAATAACACGGCAAGCCCTACAACATTCTGAATCCGTATTATATTGAACTCGTCGAGCGTTCAGCGATACCTGTTTATAGCTGGGCCCCAAGAATCCCTTGTAAATGGTTTGACAAAAGGCCTTGAACAAACTTTTGCCTCCTGCACTGCCTTAGCCACCATTACACCGCACGGCCAATGCCCTACGCTCCCTTCCATCATCCATAAGGTTATCTTTAAAAAAGATTCGTACTAGATGGATATAGAGACTGTCAGGCTAGTGTATTTCAGCTACTTTCACAGCATTATGTCATATGGTATTTTAGTATGGGGTAATGCTACTGATGTTCACTCTGTATTCGTTTTACTGAAGAGGGCTTTTCGTGCGATATACAAATTGAGCCCAAGAGAGTCATTTCAGATAAATTTAAAAGTTTATAAAATAATGACAGTGTTAGCCAATACATATTTGAATTAAATTATTTTTCTAACTCTTTCAACGTGGACTGATGCTCTATTCGTTACTCTTTGTTTGGTTTTGTTTTTTATATATCAATTTAGTTTATACGGCGATGATAGCTGCTACAAATTTGATAAATAGGTATGTGGAAAAACTTTCGCCGTCGTGCACTTCATGTCTTGCCCATAGAATGCGATAGGGACAGCTGCAGATCTTGGATCTATTAAAAAAAATCTCCTCCATTCTTAGCCGACTAAAATATTTGTGGCTTGATGATGATAAGCTTATCAAGTTGGTGAAAACAAGGTGCCAATGTTTCTCTTACTATCTTTGCTGTAATTTTTTTACTATCTATCTATCTGAATTCTCTGAACATTGTGGTATTTTAATAGGCGAAGTTTTGGCCATTTTAATGAGTCACTTGTTTAAAGTCGTTATTTCAATTTATGTATAATTTATTTTTTAAAAGAAGTGATACAGAAATTGATTTTACGAGTTTACTTCCTTCATTATCCAAGAAGGAAATGGGGGAGTACATTTGCTCGAGGAATCTTGCCTGTACTACCCTCTTATTTGTTAAGACCGCATTTTAATTTGAGTTATTACGTGTTTTTCACATAAGTGTTTTACGATAAGTTGGCTAATGAGGTCGAGTTAAATAGAACCGAGCGTTTAATTATATCAATGAACACGTGTATTGATACGTTTTTTATTAAATGCGTGGATTCATAATTGTGTGACTACATTAGTCATAATTACTCTGTACATTTCTCAACAATTATTAGCATCCGTATTAAGAAATATATAGTAATTTTATTACACAATTTGCTCAAATATTGCACAATTATCTATCATCTTTATTAAACCATTTTCGACTCCGCTTCAGGCCCTGGTCTACTTCACGCCTTGTTTCTTTGAAAACAGAAATTTCTCAATCATGCTGGTTTCCTCAAGGCATTATTTGCGAGGAATTCAAGGTATATAAAATAACTTTAGAATATACCTTTATAATTAATTCAGCGTAGTGGACTGCGGTCACAACCTAGATAAACCTGTAATGATGACAGAAAATTGTGCAATTTTTTTTTTGTAAATTTCTTTATCCGCATGCTTATACTTATTAAGAAATGTACATAGTAATTATGAGGTTGCAAGAGATAAATGATTGTTTAAATTGAAAAACGCACAATTCCAAAAAAAATTAAGTTACTTCCGGGGAACGAACTCTGTCGGGAGGAAAAATGTATTAACATCGCTATCACCGCTTTATGGCAACGAAATGTTTCCTAATGCTCTAATATAGTATATTGAGCTAAATGTTTTTTAGCCGGATTTGGCTGTTTTTTTTTTTGTGATGGGAGGCTATGACCATGGCTAGTGACCACTTTAAGGACGAATACTGCATAATCTCTGACCATCTGCTGGGACTTTAGTCAGAATGAAAAAAAAAATCTTGTTTTCGATTCCGTATTGCAAACTATTTAAATTTCCGTAATTTTTACGTCGCGTGGAAATTCAAACGGTTATGTTCCAACACATGAAACATCCTGTTAATTGTTTGATAGGTTTTGTATTCCTAACCTCTGGGGGATGTTCTTTTTTAATATTGATATATTCGATTTGCATATAATTTCATATATGCATAGAATGAAAATGCCAAAAATGTTTCGCATTGATTTTTTGTATTTTTTACCTCGAGAATTATATTCGTGGAAAATAATTTATGAACCTAAAATATTTCCGTTTTTCTATTATGAAATTCGGAATGCCAAAGAAATTCTTGGAAAGTTATATACGTATCATTCGTAGCGTTTAGTGCTGGTACGAATAGGAGTCGATATCTAACTTCTCCTTGGTATGTTAGTAAGTTATGTACGGCTTGGTTTTTGTGATGGTATTCGTAATAAAATAGACATATATTTACATTATGATTTTTTTTTATATTTGTCGCCTATTGTGTTTATTAATGTCTCAATTTAAGGTTTCAAGGTCTACGTACGTAGACCCTTAAATTCGTCGTAGCAATTGTGTAGCGTGTATTATA
This sequence comes from Lasiommata megera, assembly GCA_928268935.1. Classification (NCBI taxonomy): domain Eukaryota; kingdom Metazoa; phylum Arthropoda; class Insecta; order Lepidoptera; family Nymphalidae; genus Lasiommata; species Lasiommata megera. The sequence continues at coordinate 12,237,118 of OV743312.1, forward strand.
TAGTCGTAATTTGGCTATATTGCTTTAACTAACGGTCGTATTCTGTTTAAGATGTATCACCGCTGAGACTTTTATAGTCATTTTTGTGTGGAAATTCTTTTGTTACGTTAAGTTATAGTATAATCTATGAAGCGAGGGTTATCCCATTTGTATGAAATTTACTTTGCAGTTTATTTCTTTAGTTACTATTCTAATTAGATTTTAGGCCGATCTTTATTAATAATTCAGTTTGGGAGATTTCATATTAAGAATTAGGAAAAATTAGCAATACATCATATTTATTCCTCGGAAACTGACACTCTGTGGTTGAAAAGTGGCAATTACCTAGTCATAGATTTATATCATTTTCAATTATAAAAATTAGGAATAAATTTAAAGTTTTTCTTCGTAAAAACTTTTTACACGTCGAATTTATTTATGATAGATTATTTAGCGACTGAAAATTCGGGTCTGAGAGAGAAGAATGTTTTTTGACACGACAGGAAGGCGGTTGTTCGCGTGTCGTTGTGCGTGGGTCGTGGGGGTGGGTTGGCGTGCGGGCGGCTGGGCGTGCTCGGGGGCGGCCGCCGCGCGGGGCGCGTGCTGCGAGCTGGTGGCGCGGCGGGGGGCGAGCACGTGGCGCGCTCACGTGGTGGTGGCGGGCGCGCTCGCATCCGTCGTGCAGCGCGTATGAATAATTGTGTACGGAGTGAATGAATCGATGCGGCGGCGGTGGAGCGGCGGGGCGGGCGAGGCGGCCGCTGCGTGGCGGGGTGCGCCCGGCGCCGGCCGCGGCAGTCTCGTGCCGGTAGTCGGTAGTGCAACCGAGCGACTCCGGGAGTAGTCCCCGCCGCGTCTTCGTCCGCTCGTAGTCGTAGTGCGTCCGCCGGCTCGCCCCACGCCGCCGGCGTTCGAACCCATGGAAACCCAAAATCAGGATGTGGCCCACAGCCCCGCAGAGGCGTCCAACGACCCGGGGTACGTTTCGCTCCACGTGCGTCTGCGAACTCGTTCCGTTCCAGTTTAGGGGTCTAACCATCATGTTTATCTTGCAGGAAGATGTTCGTCGGAGGTCTCAGCTGGCAGACTAGTCCAGGTACGCTAGTCGAACGCCGGCCGCGCTCAGTGCGCGCCGCCGGAAGTGCATCCGATGCACTCGACGGCGGTGGCTGATCGCCCGCTTAGATAACGACAGATCTCCATCTCTGTCGTGTAAACTAACGGATGGGAAATGCGGTCTACTTTCAGTGACGAGTCGTTCGTTCATAAAATAAACATCGGATAAAGTTTGGCAATCAGCTGATTCGCCGTGTTTGAAACTTTTCATTGGCGGTGGTTGGCATGCTGTGCGTGTGATTATTTCGATCACAGATGATTACTGGCGGCAATAGATGTATTGGAGACGCGTTAATGTCTATAGATGCAGTAATTCAGTTAAGATGTCAAGGTATATTGGCAGTCAGGTGTGCGGTAGCGGCCATGCCGGGTGCGCGCGCAGTTTCCTCGTTCACTTTGACTTGTTCCATCTCCAAGCGAAATTCGTCCGTATTATTAGTGAACTTTAGTACCAGATTGTTACCAAAATTCAGAAGCCGGCTTTCGTCCTAAACAGTTATCACAACATAACCTCAATTTCGTCTAGGTTCGTACCGACAGAGCGCGGGGCCCGGCCCTTTTAATTGCAATCACTGTCTATATCTTTAAAATTCCTAATTGGCAATTAGCTGTAAAATAATGTTTTTTGAAATATATAGAAAATAAAAAAAAATTGTTTTATTCCAATCCTACGGCATAAACATTTTGTATGTGTATGTAAACGAACCGTTAATTTTCAAGATTAATTTTAACTGTCATAATAAAAATGAATAAAGGATTATGTTTCTGTCAAATTATTCCGGTCAAATTTTAACAACATAGGACAGATGATGAACTAACGCGTTCCAATGTGCAGTTCAAATTAATTGCGTAAACGTGGTTTGTAATAAAAGGTCCGGTGCGCGTGCGCAAGTGGTGAGCCGCTTGCGGTATTGGGTCGTTCGCCCACGCTGCACTTTGATCCCTATATCTATGCCAACTTTGTTCTTCTTTGGAGTTATCTAGGCCGATATAACAATGATTACGCGAAAATATATTTCATCCATTAATAGGGCCATCCATCTATTCTGAATCGATAATGCCATAAACGATTCATTCAACTGCAGTATAAATAACTGTATGGTCGATAAAATAGTTATCTAACGCCTAGCTAAATTATTACTTACATAAAACTATGTAGTTTACTAGGTGTATTAAACTAAACTGCGAAACACATAAACTTTCCCTTTATATAGTTGATATTTCCTAAAGCTTTTTCTCAGTAATATCGACTTGTTTTTTTTTACATTAATTACCTATTCAACTTATGGCAAAGTGCCAAGTTCTTCTTGAGCCGAGATACTCGGGGATTCTTGGGATCTATGAATTAGCAACTTAACCTGATCGCACAATGCATCATGAGCCGCACGCAAAGCATTTGCAAGTACTAAATATGCGAAAGACAATAATAGAAAACAAACGTTTTGTCGATACTCTCGCGAACGACTCGTTCGCAATTTCAGGGCTTTGATTCTTTTCATATTGGCTGCAATAGACGATGTTAGCAAGAATATCTAAGTGTTTTACATACACCTGGCAAAATCAAATAAATTATTTCGTTTTAGCATACAAATTTTTTAACGTTTAATATTTTAAGCCTAGTCAATTCAATGACCATAGATTCGGAGCTAAACCTCTGGGGCCATCTGTAACGTGCGTTGCGTGCGGCTTTTATGGCAATGTGCAATCGACTTTAAACATTTGGGCGGCCTGAGTCAAATCGGTGGGAAATTTAAGTACGGCTCTATCTGCCTACTGTGGAGCGGGTAAGAATGCTTTTTCACAGCTCGCTCCACCCAGCTGGGTCAAGTTTTAGCTTTTAGATAGATAGATAGATAAATTCTTTATTGCAACATTACAATATTTGGATACCAAAATAAAACCATAAATAAAAAACAATGTTAATACGCAAAGGCGGTCTTATCGTTTAAAGCGATCTCCAGTCCATCTATTGTAAAAAGAACCACTTAAAAGGAAAGCGGGATAATTTTGATCTCATTTTGCTTACACTTTTCCTGATATACTAGGTTCCAAGAGGTTTATATCAACGGATATAAAAAGTATTAGGGGGTCTTAATCGTACACTACTGGCGGGCCGCACTGCAAAATAAAATAAAAATGTGTTCTTAGCATTATATCCATTATTCCGAAATGTACAAAAGTAATAAGTAATTATAAATCATAACAGCGACTAAAATTGGATAATCTGAATGAATTTCCGTTAACCAATTAAACTAACGGAGCCCTGGTACATGAATGATAAACTTTCTCTACAAAAATGACACGAAAACAGTCTAATGTAAAACGCGAGACTGTGTTGAAAACACATCTATTTTGCCTTTTAACAAACCTTCGTCGAAATAGAAAGAAAATAAATTTTAATTTGGAAATCTGCAGTAAAAACTATAAATAAGAACTAAATAATGCCGTACAGATTCGACTTGTAGTGGCAGATTTTAGAGAATTAATCTTCATTTTCTCAGATGTACTGATGTACATCTCAGAATAGTAACGCATAATTTTTTTATTTAAAAATATTATGCGTAAAGCAATTTTACATAGTAATAGGTTCTTACATGCTAGGTTTTAGTTCGAAGGGAGCCACAATTAATGTTATTTAAATTTGCTACAGGAAGCACTCTTGATTACTCTTACACACTTGACTCACTCTTACAACGTAGTGAAATGATGGTGATAAATAGAATAACATTGGTAAACTTAAAACTATGAGGGTTCCGAATGTGCCCTGAGGATTTTAAGTTACGCGCCACGCTATAATCTATACAATTCTCTAGTCCTATTTCTATGAGTTTAGACGAAAAAATAGGTAGCTAATACTAGGCTTCTATAACTTAGTCCCCAAACGAAACTTATTAACAAAGTTTTGTATTAATTACCACCATCTCACACCACACATTTATTTCATACATCTACTGTAATCTCTAATTATCTTCTAACACGTGTGCCTGCGACGTGAAGCGTGAAACACTTTGTTTGTATAAGACGTTCGCCCGTACCCGAGTTAGAGCCTGATAAGATTATTTTTAAAAATAATATCACGACACCTGGTTATCATTCGATAAGAGTTAAAATTTTAGACGTTTCACCTAATCTCGGACCAAGTTCCACGGTTGTCAATATTGAAATTTGTTCGTGTACACACGCATTTCAAATAAATACTCAATCAAAACAGATAAGCTAGACAGGTATTATTGTGTTTACACCAAAATCCACTTCTAAAATACGCAAATTATCTTGCGAATCATTGATCCAAATGAATGAATTTGTAAGCGTGTACCTACTACGAAAATCCATTTCCAAATCCAATTTGTATACCATATATATTGTATATTTCTAAGAAATATAAGACAACAAAGAAATACACAGAAAAGTAGAAAGGTACAATTAGGCGGCCTTATCGCTAAAGAGCGATCTCTACCAGGCAACCTAGCCCAGGATAAAATATAAAGGCAGGGTAAAAAAGAAAAACTTTTTGAATATAGGCACCTATTCACATGCTTATGTTAAAAATACACGACATGTAAATAGGTAGTCGAATCATTTTTCGAATTATTTGGTTTCTTATACCCATGAGCGTGTACAGGCTAGACATCGAGCAATCTGGAAATGTTAATTTTAAGTCCTATCTAATTCGAGATGTATTTAATTCAGTTCATGCTATTTGAGATTAAGATTTTCCTATATGATTGGGTCGATTTATATTTACCGTCGTATTACCGGTCATAACTATCTTAGCGTCAACATCATACATGCCCAAAAGCTCTACCTATCCTAAAATTTTTCTATAATTCGTATTTGAGTGGCCCCTCAGGTCTTAACATGCATCGACACAGCGTTGAAGCTACCTCTGTCCCATTAGTGAGGATAGTTGCGCTCAGAAGTGGGATAGTGAAGATTTTATCAATCAAGCGGTTAACAGCTTACAAGAGTCCGTTGCTGAAAGAAAGCCTACCCAAATGCCGAAACCTTCACTACTTACTACGCCTTCGACTTTTCATCCGCTTCTCTTTAAGACTTTTTATTATTGGTCACAAATTCAGAAAAACTATTCTTTACTTCAGTTACTTTTTTACGCCCTTTACTTAATGCTGCTTATCGTTTGGGCTTAACCGATAACTTTGATTTTACTATTTTTTTAATTACTGAAGCAGGATTAATCTATTTTATTTATATGCCTCCTAATGTCTATTTGTCTGTATTTGTAACCTTTAAAAGGTTAAAGGGACTGAGAAGTATGTATATAAATTATCGTGTAACATCATATAGAAATGAAGAGAATAAATTTCAAACTTAAAAGTAACTATAACTAGATGCGGATTGGGGTCTTATCTCGAAAAATCTCTTCCAGACAATCTTCTTATATTGTAAAGGGATCGGAATATATTGTAAAGGACATTTGTAAGTACTGTATAATTTAAACTTACATGCTAATAGGCAAGGTTGTTAGGAAAGTTCCCTTCTTTGATGAAACTGTCCGCATGGTCTTAAATCCGTCGCGCCTTTAGAGAATTTATTTTGGGAACCAATTTCGGCAGCCTTCTTCTTTACATCGTTTAAAAGATTCTTACGGGTAGATACTCTCCGTGTATGAATCCCATTTTCTCCTAAATAACTTTCAAAAGGTATCCGGTTGATACTCATACCGAATACCTATATACTAATGTAAATGACCTGTGATTCCAGTTAAGTTGAATGAAAAGCTTTACCTCAACTGATTACCAAAACCTACGCATTCTTTCCGTTGCCCTACGATATTAATGATTGAAGGCTAGCTTAAATTCAAAATCCACCCTGTTCTGCCGTCGGCTTAAAAAGCGTCACTTTAGTTACGTTACATGTTTCAGTACTTGTATTTGCTTTTAATCTTAATTAAACTCAATTTCAAATTGTGGGATAACTAGCCGAGTATAAACCTAATTGAAATTTGAATCAAACTGGCAATGTACGGAAAACCTCACTGATACATTATATTCCAACATGGTCTCTTGCGACCTCTTGACTGGAAATCAATACCAGAAAAAATGTGCACTGGAGTTGCAATATCCGTTTTCAGACGAACGTTACCCAGCAAACTGTGTACAAACTGCAAGTAAATGTTTTAATAGATATACCTACATTTTGTTATCTGAAACGATTTTCTGCAAAACGGGGCAAGGTTAGTTATAACTTTGTTTATAAAGGAGAGACTCATTATTTCTGTTGCGAGCATACTTAAGTCGTTTCACACCGAGGTAGTTTGCAGACAAAAGGTTGAACTTCATTATCTGGCTCACTTCGCGCGCCTGGCATATCATTGACACACCGACTCGAAGAATTAACTGCCCGACTTTAGCATTACAGAAATAAACATTGCTAAAATGCACGCCGTCGAGCGTGGTTAATGCAAGTCCTCGATGCGTACACTAACGCATTATTCTAATGGGATATTTGTATTTATGACTACAAAATTTATAGGAACGCCGGATATTCTCTTGGGTAGCTTATATGAAAATAATTATCATATATTATACAAGTAACTTTTCTAAAATTTCCATGTCACTTTGCTAAGGGTTCATATTTTTTGCCGACTACCTACAATTTCAAAATAACGTGAATATTCAATACCGTATTCTAACTTGGTACTCTGACGTTTTTCACGAGTATTTTTTACGCATTAAAATAAATCGGTAGAGTTAAGCAGTAGCATAGACCACATCAAATACGAATAAAACTTGAAATAACTACTGACAACAATACTCACAACTAATAGCATCATAAGTAAATTAGAACACTTTAATTCAATAAAATAAGTAAATGAATATTTTTTTATTTACTGTATAATCTGCGTTAGCCTAGTGATTAATATAGTCTACAGCCTTCATTTGGGGGAAACGATTTCGATCTCCGGCCCCTCTAAATGTTCAGAGTTACCTATGTACTTTTTTAAAGCATGCTTGAGAGTGTGTCATAATATTTTTAGAGACGTGTGAATGTATGAATACACAATTGGCCGGCATAGTGGACTACATCCAAAATCTTTCCCTCTGAGGAGACTTGAGCCCTGTCATGGGTTAATAATGATGATGACATCTTCGTGTTCAGCGCTTGTTAAGTAAGTTAAGTGATTCGGAAAAAAATCACTTAAATCACTATAACTGATTATAATTATGCTTTTCTAAAATAATATTACATCGCAAATACGAGTAGCAGACAGATCATTATGCGTTACCGGCTAAATCCATCCTAGTTGGTTCCTACTCGGAATCATACCGGAACGCTAACTCGTTGAGTGGTCTTTTAGTAAAGTAACAAGCCGCAACCGTAGCCTCCCTCCAGACTAGACTTTTTTAATTTTTTTCTTCGGACTGTCTATTAGCTGTGCTAACCCTATTGGTTGCCACAGCGTAACCGAGTTGTTTGGCGAGTTTCGGAAAGAAGCTCTGCCAGAAGAAATTTTTAGGCCTAGGGCTCGAAGAAACTAAGGGAACGTCTGCCTGAAGGCGCTTCCTTTGAGGCCGAACCTCGACTTAGGCGACGTTTGGGATAACGGGAGGGTCGGACGGTGAGTGATCCGTCCGTCTCCGAGACCGTGGATGGAGCCCACGTCCGGATGACACAAGATAGCGGGGACCTCGTCTTCGCCTTCGCCGGCGAAGACGGTGTGTATAAATAGGTAGAGTTAAGCAGTAGCCTAGATCGAACAAATGACCTCCAACTTTATAATACGCACACTGTGCCACGGAGGCCGTCATAGCACGCTACAAAAGAAGTGGGTAAGTATAACTTCAGAAATGAATTGAACGTAAAACTTAATTGCTTTCAAGAATAAGTTGTAAAGTGAGCTTTAGGTCGTTCCGTGGTCGGCTGGACACGACACAATACAGATGGGAACGGGATCAGACTGAACTCGTTACGGTTATTACTACGGATTGTTCGCACGGGCTGCGTTCGCGCTGCGCGCATTGCATCTCCAACGACTAACTAAACGGCTTTGTTACATGAATTCCTTTGAAAGGTTTATGAGACGCCAAATCGTTTTGCACTTAACGAGTAGTTTCGTAACTCTGTTTGAATTGTCCGTATTATATAACTAAAGGATCTGTTGTGAGGCTAAGTAGAGCACGTTGATTGTATTAGTAGAGAAATCCTTTTACTGAGCAACTTTAGTGTTTAAATGTATAGTATGGAATAGGAAATCTATCTTGGCGAAATCAATTTTAGTGTTTAAATGTATAGTAGGGAATAGGGAATCTATCTGTGCGAAGCGGACAAAGCTACTGGATTTTCTAAGAATAGAATTTGAAAATTCACTTATTTTCATAATAGAAAATCAGATTTTATTTGCCTCATCTATTTCGGTAAATGTTTTTATTTGTATATTTGCACTTATCTGACTAGACTTCGCAGTATTTATACTCGATAAAAATTAACAAGTAACATCGATAGTTTCAACTTAACTGGATATCTTAAACGTTACGTAGGTTGTTATCAAAAATATCCTGCCTGATGAATTTACATAATATAACGTATATAAGATTCTGTTAGCGGGAATGTACAGTACCTAATGTCCATTTGATTCTTCGCATAAGAAGTCTTTAATAGATACTAAAACGTTAATGACAGGACGTTTTAGTGTCGGGCTTCTAGGAACTAGCAACACACTTTTCCCTTCATCTATTATTAATCCAAATATTTAGCATACGTTGAATAATGCATTTGACAACTGCAGAACTGAATGGATTATCGTTATTTAATTTCCACACTGAAATTTGGCGTCGGTTCACCAAGTTTCTAAACTTATCGAATTTCTGTGTACCTCAAACACTATTACATTTCTACTCAGTACCCTTAGTGAGGGGATTGTTCGTTCGCCATCGTGGAGTCGTTTTCGAATACCGAACTAAAGCTTCAAAGTAAAACGAATTTAGTGTTGCTCGTTTTAACAGTGCTGATTTATAACATATTATATTTATAACAGGACGCGTTTGTATCCCTCATAGCTTTAGTTTTAAGTTTACGAATGTAGTTATCACCATTAAATTACTATTATGTAAATTATTGACGCGTCAAAAGTGCCTTTGAAAGGACTATTTGAATAAAGATTATTTTGAATTTGAATTCATATTAAAATCTTCCGCTAGCAGTGATGGAAGTAATATGGTAGAGCTGAGACATACTGTAATACAGGTTAGGTTATTTTTATATGTCGATATTTGTAAGAAGCCAACTTCTGTTTTTTGCCTGCCTTACATTAATATTAATTTTTTTTTGTAACTAAGGCAATACTTTTGGATTTGGGTATGAATTGCTCTATCTCCATAGGTACTATAATTTATTATTGATTATGTGAGATGGTGATATCGGAAAAAAAAACCGGCTAACTTTGTTGTGGGCTTCTTCTTAGACCGGGGCGCGATTGGAACCCTCATAGCTTTAGTTTTAAGTTTACGAATGTAGTTATCACCATCGAATTACGAGTACTACTATGTAAATTATTGACGCGTCAAAAGTTCCTTGTAAAGCACTATTTGAATTAAGATTATTTCTTACTACATAATACGTATTGCCTTAGTAAAAAAAAAATACGATTACGAAGTAGGTACGTATTTGAGTAGGTAGGTAGGTAGGTTATGATTTGTTTCACAATGAATAAGGAAGTGGAATCATGAGATTACGGCTATAAGATTGCTTAAAGCGAGTCCGATACACAGTCAGTATCAAACACGAACTATACGTATACGGCTTTGGCTGTTTTGTAAACAAATAAGTGCACACTAATACACTTCGATGATGTAGACAGATGATACAAGTTACAGATTGATTGTATTGTTCGACTTAATCACTATGGAGCGAGTTTTCACAGCCGTTTGAAGGCATGCATTGTGACGTCTAGATTTATATGCGGGTAGAGTGTATAGGTATGGGTTATTGCTTGATGTGTCTGTTATTTGCTTATAGTGTAGATGCCATCTCCGTACAAAATCAGGTATAACGAATGCACAACCGCTACTTTCAAAGCGAGACGACGGGGTGGCAATTTCAAATAATAGTATCAAAAAATTAATATTATAGCACCTGTTAAATACAAAAAAAATACTGAAAAAGAGGTAATTATAAAAAAGTTGTGTCTAGATTTTTGTAACTGTCAATATTGACTCAGTTCTTTTTAATCCACTACAAGTTAGCCCTTGACTGCAATCTCACCTGATGGTAAGTGATGATGCAGTCTAAGATGGTAGCGGGCTACACGACATCGTGCCGGAACGCTAAATCGCTTGGCGACACGCCTTTGTCGGTAGGGTGGTAACTAGCCACGGCGGGAGCCTCCCACCAGACCAGACTCGAGCCGGGAATTGAGCCCAGGACCTCCAACTTTATAATGCGACAGCGCGCGCGCAGCTTACCTAGTTAGTTATTTCTTTATAGTTGCTTGTTACGCTTTCGGGCGGCTTTAATTAATTAATCGATTATCATGAAAGCTTGCAACCTCGATATGAACATAAAAGATTATTAAGAAACACCAAGTTCCTACCAAATTTTAGGAAACTGATAGAAACGCGTACGAAGTGGCGGGCTACAGTTTCTTACGAAAGGTAATCTTCACCTAATACATATGTAATAATATGACAGGTATTCTTCGGTGTACTAACTTTGTTTGGAGGTAGAGTTATGACGTACGTTTTATATAACGGCTCACACGATGTGGATTGTGGTTACCGGTACACTTACAACCGACTGATTATCGCGGATGTTCTGTTATAATAACTCTTTCGTGTTTGATGTGGTGAGATTATTTTTGGTGGTCTTTGTAGACAAAGATTGGAAGTATAAGGTTAACCATCTCATAGTACCCACAATGTTGCGCTGCGATGATGCAAAATCACATAAATAGTTAACTGTATCATCATGATCAACCCATTACCGGCTCACTACAGAGCACGGGTCTCCTCTCAATATGAGAAGGGTTTGGCCATAGTTCACCTCTCTTGCCATGTGTGAATTGGCAGACTTCACACGACTTTGAGATCATTATGAAGAACTCTCAGGCGTGCAGGTTTCCTCACGATGTTTTCCTTCACCGTTGAAGCAAGTGTTATTTTTTTTTTAATGCACATAACTCTGAAAAGTTAAAGGTGCGTGCCCGGATTCGAACCGCCGACCTCTGTTTAGGAGGCTGACGCCCTAACCACTAAGCTATCACTGTTTACCATGATTCTGAGAAGCTTTATATGTATATACATTATGATGTATTTATTATTTAAGACATATATTTTACAAGTTGTTTGTAAGGGTTAAATGTTTGTAATAAGTTCAAAAGAGTATAAAACTTGACTAAGAATAAGAATAATAATATAAGTTGTCATCATGTCGTGCCGCCATGTTTTGGATCCCGCCAAAACTTTGGTCAGTGATTGGTCCACAAAAAATAGCAATAATAATGGAAGCCACGAGGACATTGCAAGATAGATGGAGATATTTTCTGAGAAAAGGTTTTCTATTTAACTGGCGTATTTATCTAAGTTTTTACATAGGTCTACTTGATTTTTAATGCAAGGCAGGCAAAAAAACAGAAGTTGGCTTCTTACAAATATCGACATTTTTCAATTTACATTTATGTTAATTGTGTGCCGATGGACGCAGAAGTGTCCACTTCTTTCCGCTCTCTCCTTCCATACATTTATTATAATCGAGTTATTAAAATACAAGCATTATCTGTCAATTTAATTTATATTAAATCCTTCTATAGTTTTATATTAGTATGTATATATTATAGAAATAATTAATTTATATTTTTAATAGTATGTATTTTTAGTATGTATATATGTATGTGTTTGCGATTTCCCGTCTTTTATTTCTGTCGGCTTCTTTCAAAAAAGTTGCCTAGAAGAGATCGCTTTTAGTGATAAAGTCGCCTTTTGCTTTTATATTATGTATTTTTTCTTTCTTTTCCTTTCTTTTGTATGCAATAAATTTGTATATAAAAATAAAAACTGGAATTACAAATATCAAAACTGTGTGAGATTCGCACGTGTTACGTACTTTTCGCATGAAAGTAACTGTACCTATGGAAAAATCAGATATTTTTCCATTAATGAAATAAATATATACCTGCATTTCATATTTGCATTTTTATAAAAGTAATAATTATAGTAGTAAGTTCAATACATTGCTTAAAATCTAGGCTCTTTTCGCAATCATGCTATAAAAGCGATTACTTAACCTGACGTCTACGAAGTTTACCTGCAAAGGTATAGATTTTCTATTGAGACGCGAAAACTTGCTTCCCATCTTTTTGATATACTACAGTAAGTTGGCGAAAGTGAACAATTCCATGTTCGCAAGTATGTTCCCAAAATTTTATAGTTTGTAATTATAATTGGAGTTCTTGAAGTTAGCGCATGGAAGCTTTACGCTAACAAATAATGTAATTTCTCCAGGCTTACGTAACTTTCTATACATCTGAACTTCTGAACGCACATGTGTGATCGTTAGGCTTAGATACACGTGGCTGCGTTGTTGTCATTACTCATATGTCGCGCACACGACTTCACGTTATCCCATGCCACTGTCGCATCTCCAAAATGTCATATATCATACCATCTGTCACAAATACACTCAACTTTAAAACCAGTAGTGTAGGGAGTAAATTACATTAAGCCGAGCATTTTTTATGCTCCTTTTTGGAATTCCAAAGAAAGAGAGCAGCGCATCTTCAAACGATATGCTAATTGACGTCGGCGTGAAGCGACAACTAAAAGCTGAGACTATTTTTTAGTTTTTAGCATCACTGTGACGTTTGTTCTTGTCTCAAGTAATGGACACATTTACTCATAACTTAGGAATTCTGAAATGTCATAAATATTCATGCAATTTTTTAATTTATATCATAAGTCATAAATTCTCCTAGACATAAGACAGTTGTATGTCTAACTAACGAAGGTCAGAGGGTAGATGAAAGCTATTATATTTGGTTAAAGTAGTTAGAGAATCACGAAGTAACAAATAAAAAATATATATAAAAGACTATGAAATGATTTTTCGAAAATTCATACCCAAAGGGGTGAAATATGGGATGAAAGTTATTGTATGGGCCTCATTATTATAAATTTGGTATTAAATGAGATATAAGAAATAAAAATAATAAAATGTACACTGGTTATACGCTTTTTGGAAAGTCAACCATTTGCCATATTTGTCGTTGATTAATTGTTCTCGACGCTCATTGCATGCTGGGTCATTACTTTAAACAATGTCAGTTACGTACCTATATCTGACACACAATGCGAGCAAATAGAATAAGTGGAAAATTATGCTGCAAATGCAAATTGTTATAAACTAGTTATTCCCCACAGTTTCACCTGCGTTACCATCGTAACCTTTATTATAGATATATGAGCCACCGGCCGCGTACCTTACACGAGAACGAGAATTTTCATTCTTTATTTAACCATTATCTACTAAAATTTATAAAGAAATAACTTGTTTTCAAGAGGCAAATTCGTCTGCATATTGTATTGTTAGTAAAATGTTTTTTATTAACAATACAATATGCAGATATAAAAGGAGATAGGCACATAATACTTGTACTTCTAAATAAGACCTTATTTAGAAGTCTAAATTAAAAAAATCTAGGCTAGTTTTTTATATTACTTTAATACTAGCTTGCTTCATAGCTTTTTTGTCGCGAAGGAACTCACTACAATAATTGGTTCGTTCGATTCAGAGTCAACCGATGACAAATAAAGAAACAAATGTTTTCTTTTTAATATTAGTATAGCATAGAGTAGGCTAAAACTATGCTTACCTTAATATGTAAAAGAATGTTACTAAACTACGTTTTAATAGACTATTGATTATAGGTTGGAATAACAAATAGAGTTACCTTTCAAACTGTAATAAAATACTTAATATAGTTCAAATGGGTAAGCGATGTCAGAACCTATTATTTATTTAGTAAACAAATGGAAATAGAAAAATCTTTATTTTTAATCCTGAAATCTAAGCTAAGACAAATACCTTCCCAAAGATAGATAAAAACATTGACTTAATTACTAGTGACAAAGACGTGTCGCCAAGCGATTTAGCGTTCCGGCACGGTGTCGCGTAGAAACCAATTAGGAGTGTGGGTTTACCATACTCCTAACAGGTAAGCCCGCTACCATCCTAGACTGTATCATCACTTAACATCAGGTGAGATAGCCGTAAAGGGCTAACTTATAGTGTATAAAAAAAACATATTCGTATTGTTCGGTAGTGTAATATAATTAGAATATTCCACTAATATAATCTGAAAGTGGAAAATTTTCATACAAACTTTCACCACTAAATTGAAATACACCAAGCCGAGAAGCAAATAGTTCGCCATTTAAAACCTTGTTATATTTCATTGTGGTCCGAATTATAATTTGTGGAAAAAAAATTATACATCCCTAATAGCAATATTAATAAATAACAATTTTAATGCTGACGGATTTTAATATAAAATTAACTTTCATCCCCTATTTAATACCCTCATGGGTGAATTAAAAAAAAAACCTGAACACTCGATTTTAGTTTATTGGTTGGGACACGAATTTTTAAGCATAGCATTGAAAAATGATTTCCTCATAAGAGATAGATAATTAGAAAAAAGTTGATGTTTTTGACTGTAGGTTGTCGGTCAGCCAGTCTGGATTGATACAAAAGTTGACTTAAACACAAATTAATAAATAATTAGATTTACAATAACTGCTCTGTTCGTCATATTTTTTGGTCTTTAATATTAATTCATTAAAAATGCCTCTGACACTTGAAAGGAATTCGAAAATTTCTCTTTGTAATCCGTATTTATTTATACTCGTTGCATCAGTCTGAAAGATAGATACGTATCAAGTATGTACGCTGGAGCGGTTACCAGTTCTAACAGGTACGATACATAACGAATGTGTATTGAATATCGACTGACAGACAGACAAATACTGCTTTGAAGTAAACAAATTGGATCAGTCGGCTTATAACTATCGCTCCACACGCATAGAGGGATAATACGTAATCGTATCTAACTACATATCCACTAACTATTGTATAACTCATATTGATGCGATGCATATTACGCAATTAGCAGCCATCTGCAAATCACCGTCACTATGCTACTTATTACCCGTTTAGTCAATTCAATTCAAAATAATCTTTATTCAAATAGTCCTTAAAAAGGCACTTTTGACGCGTCAATAACTTACACAGTAGTTATTTCATGGTGATAACTATATTCGTAAACTTAAAACTAAAGCTATGAGGGTTCCAAACGCGCCCCGGTCTAAGAAGAAGCCCACAACAAACTTAGCCGGGGTTTTTCTTTTTTTTCGTTATCACCATCTCACATAATGAATAAAATTAATAATAAACTATAGTACCTATGGAGATAGAGCAATTGTCGACACATATACATACATACATATGTAGAGCATTGACTCTTTGGTCTATAGATGACGTTATTAATCATCATGATCAACCTATTGCCGGCTCACTACAGAGCACGGGTCTCCTCTCAATATGAAAAGGGTTTGGCCATAGTCCACCACGCCGGCCATGTGCGGATTGGCAGACTTCACACGCCTTTGAAAACATTATGGAGAACTCTCCGGCATGCAGGTTTCCTCACGATGTTTTCCTTCACCGTTGAAGCAAGTGATATTTTTTTTTTGAACGCACATCACTCCGAAAAGTTAGAGGTGCGTGCCCGGATTCGAACCGCCGACCTCTGATTAGGAGGCTGACGTCCTAACCACTAGGCTATCACAGTTGCTGACGTTATTAATACGGTCGGTATTTTTATTGTTCTAAAATTAAAGTTTTCCGTCGTGCACTTCTTGGCTAAGTGGAATCGATGGTAGACCTTTGAATCAATAATATAATAATATCTATACAGAAGTTACTGCTAGTCAGTAGTGTCAGTAACATGATTCACAATTTCGTTATTTTGCTACGTGAGAAAGACCCATTAACTTCCGAAAAAGCAATAAAAGTGACGTAATATTTTATTCTTAGTAAATAATCGTATGTATAATATGTATATGGTAGATATTTGTAGACGCTCGACCATTTTAGATATATTTTATATAGCACTATTTATCTAGTATATCATATATATAGAGAAAAATAAGTCCTGGTGTTTAAAAACATGGATAGAAATCATTGATGTCCGCCAAACCGCATGTGGACAGCACGGTTTAGACTCTTATTTATTTATTATTTATTATTTATTTATTTATTATTAATGTACAAGGAATAAAATAAGTTATATAATAAAGGCACCGAAAAAACCAAAGAGGTTTGTCCTCGGTCTTCTCTTCGGTCGGTAAACTTCTCTGTCGAAGCTTATGAAGATTGCTGAACCAAAATATAAATAATTATTATAATAATTAATAATAAATTTCCGTATTTTATACGGAAACACCTATTTGGAATGAGTGTTCAGAATGTTCTTTATATTTTGGCAATTTTGAATGAATTTTGAAATATCGGTATATCCAATTTTATTTATTGTTAATCATAATATTTATTAGTTTACACACTAACGTATTTAATAAATTTCATTGGTTGGCATGCGCAAAGTTAAAATAAATCTAATTTGGATGGTGCCTTCAACTATTTGTAGAGGACCACATTTCGCCCTAACGTTTCCATACTTCAAAATCTCGCCATAATGTTTTTTAGCCTTGACAAGTGACCATAGCTAATTTTTGTACCAGGAATCGCAGGAAAGAATTAGAACGTGCGGTCATTTCCACTCATATTATGGAGTCAGTGCTATGTATAGTACTAGCAAAATTCGGATACGTCTCTCGGAGAGAAATGAATATAGAACGCCATGCTGTGCAAGGTAAACATGAAAAAGACAGCAAAAAGTACGGCAGCCGCCATGCCACCTATGCGATGGGCCAATTAATTCATGCTCGGGGCTGTGCCTTGCATAAATATACTAGGCGTTGAAAGATGAGACGATTGCTCGTGAGACTAGAATACCACAACCAGATTCTCATAACCCCGATCACTTTGGCAAGAATCACGGCGAAGAAGATTTTATTTAGTTATATATTCCATTACAAGTCTGACCTTGACGGCAATCTCACCTGGTGGTAAGTGGCAACCTCTTTGAGTTCAGGTATTCCTGATTGATCATTTACAGTGCAGGCAATCGTATTGTGGACTTTTATTTGTATATCATTTCTTTTTTTTTATATAATATAAAGGAATGTATTAGTATATTTATTAAATATTTATTACTATATTGTGTTATTTATGTAATCTGGTTTATGTATCTGTTTTTCTTGTTATTTATATTTTTACTTCTTGTGGTGTACAAATAAAGAATAAATAAATAAAATAAATAAATTGATTTCTACACGTCATCGTGTGGAGATGCTAAAGCGCAACACACACGTATTTGTCGGTAGACCAAACTTAAACCGGGAATCGAATTCAGGTCCTCCAACTTTATAATGCCACAGTGCACGCGTTGCGCTACGGAGGTCGTCAAATAAGAGATACAGTCTAAAGACGTAGCTTTACCGTCGTAATGATTTATCAACCTTACTAATTGTTTCACTTACCTAGCTATAATAATGGGATGGGTAGATATGGTATTGCTCTATCTCCATAGGTACAATAATTTATTATTGATTAGGTGAGATGGTGATAACGAAAAAAAAACTCTGCTAAGTTTGTTGTGGGCTTCTTCTTACACCGGAGCGCGTTTGGAACCCTCATAGCTTTAGTTTTAAGTGTACGAATATAGTTATCACCATCAAATCACTACTATGTAAATTATTGACGCGTCAAAAGTGCCTTTTAAAGGACTATTTGAATAAAGATTATTTGAATTTGAATTTGGTACAAGTAGTTAAGAACTTGGTTACTTTATGTGAATGTTAGTAGATATCAAGCTGGTGCTCACTAGTAATTTATTATCATGATTTATAAGCGTATCAATCTATTTGGTTTGACGCTACTGTGTTTTCGGAACGGATTCCGTCGACCACACACCGTCATATTTGTCATTCTATTTTGATATTAATATTAGTTTATCTAAACAATTGAAAGTGTATTGAGACTATAAAGTACCTATACGTATACGACTTATATACTTATAAATATTATAGTTTCAATAGCTGTGATAGCCTAGTGGTTAGGACGTCCGCCTTCTAATCAGAGGACGGGGGTTCGAACCCTCACGCACCTCTAACTTTTCGGAGTTATGTGCATTTTTAAGCAATTAAAATATCACTTGCTTCAACGGTGAAGGAAAACATTGTGAGGAAACCTGCACGCCTGAGAGTTCTACATAATGATGTCAATGGCGTGTGAAGTCTGCTAATCCGCACATGGCCAGCGTGGCGGACTATGGCCAAACCCTTCTCATATTGAGAGGAGGCCCGTGCTCTGTAGTGAGCCGATAATGGGTTGATCATGATAATGATGATAGTTTTAATGACGAGCAAACACCAAATTTTTATTTAATTTATTTTGTTTGGTTGGCTGTTTGTTCAAGCCGATTTACTGTTTAAGTTTTGTTTCGCAATTTCGCATGGAGTAATGTACTTTTTAGTACAGTAAAGATTGGATCGATTCCGCTAGTTTCTTTTAAAAGGTAGGAAAAGGAGTTTGCAAAAAGTATGTTCTAGGCTGTACCTACGTCATATCATGAGAAATAATGCCACAGAATGTCTGCACCGACAAAGTCTAAACTAAGGGCTTATCAGTCTATGTAAAAGTGAAAAGTGACTTACTGACTGACTGGCTGATTGACTGACTAACCTATCATCGTATAAATCAAACTTTTTTATTCTCAACCGAAATTTGGTATACGGATGGCTAAAATAAAAAAGTCGTCCGCTAGGAAAGGATTTTTTGAAAATTATTCCGTAAAGGGGTAGAATAGGGGCTTGTATGTCTGAGAAAGTTTTTATAAAACGAAAGCTTATATAAAAATCATATTACGATATTAAGGTTTATATAAACGTTAAAAAAGCATGGGTGTGAATTGCGCTGTCTCCATAGGTACTATAATTTATTATTGATTATGTGATGATGGTGGATGGTGATAACGAAAAAAAAAACTAAAAAGGACCGGAGCGCGTTTGGAACCCTCATAGCTTTAGTTTTAAGTGTACGAATATACTCGTGGTTATCACCATCAAATCACTACTATGTAAATTATTGACGTGTCAAAAGTGCCTTTTAAAGGACTTTTTGAATAAAGATTATTTGAATTTGAATTTGAGAGTCACTGTAAATAATCAACCAGAGAACGTCGAAACATGTGAGCAAAGCTGCGATCAAAAGCTGTAACAAAACAGCTAAACAAGTCTTCATAAAAATACTGCGCATTTACTCCAATCACTTAACAAACATGTTATGACGAACGTTGCTGTAAACAAATAGATACTTCCGTAATTATTTTTAGTATAGTAAGTAGTCAATAATGTTATCAATATTTTATATCTACCTATTTTTTTTAAAGATTAAATCGTTTTCGATAAAAACGAGTTAGCTCGTCGAGTCTATTTGGTTGATGTTTATTGAAAGGAAGTGATAGCCCAGTGGTAAGGGCGTCAGCCTCCTAATTAGAGGTCGGCGGTTCGAATCCTGGCACGCACCTCTAACTTTTCGGAGTTATGTGCGTTTTTAAGCAATTAAAATATCACTTGCTTCAACGGTGAAGGAAAACATCGTGAGGAAACCTGCACGCCTTAGAGTTCTCCATAATGTTCTCAAAGGCGTGTGAAGTCTGGCAATCCGCACATGGCCAGCGTGGTGGACTATGGCCAAACCCTTCTCATATTGAGAGGAGACCCGCGCTCTGTAGTGAGCTGATAATGGGTTGAACGTGATGATGATGATGAAAGGAAGTGAGTGGTAATTTCGTGATTTTGGTA
Organism: Lasiommata megera; assembly: GCA_928268935.1. NCBI lineage: Eukaryota > Metazoa > Arthropoda > Insecta > Lepidoptera > Nymphalidae > Lasiommata > Lasiommata megera. Next base: position 12,257,148 of record OV743312.1, read on the forward strand.
TAATCCGCCCCAACCAGACAGATTGGTTAAAAATATACTACGCATTAACTCACACCGTTATGCTACACCATACTGAAATTCCAAAAGACGGTAAAAAACTGAGCCCTTCCCGGAGAAAATAGGTCGCCTGTGAAAGTCCCACAAAAATCGGTTTAGCAACCGGACCACCGAAGTAGAATTTTTTTAAACATACTTGGTCAAGATTGACTAAAGTGCATTAAAATCTCACAACTTATCTATCACATAAATAATAGGTTATCTTTTATTAATATGATTATTTATATAATATCACGTTAGTACATTTAATATCACATTTGTTTTTAATTCCAGGAATTTTATAAAGCGTACCTGCATCACATTAAAAATATGCTACATTTATTTATCATGTACGCAATTATATAATTTAATATATAATAATATAATTTATGGCATTATTCACAGTAAGAAGTAGTTTAGACGATCTCCGTGGCGCAGCGCGTGCGCTGGTGCATTTTAAAATTGGAGGTCCTGGGTTCGATTCCCGGCTCGAGTCTGGTCTGGTGGGAGGCTTTGGCCATGGTTAGTTACCACCCTACCGACAAGGACGTGTCGCCAAGCGATTTAGCGTTCCGGCACGATGTCATGTAGAAACCAATTAGGAGTATGGGTTTACCATACCCAAACAGGTTAGTCCACTACCATCTTAGACCGCATCATCACTTACCATCAGGTGAGATGCCGTCAAGGGCTAACTTGTGGTGTATAAAAAAAAAAGGAACATTCCTTGCAAACTCTTTTAGCAGTCATAATACCTGTCAAAGCACTTGAAACTTAAATAGTTGGGTTTTATTTACAGTAAAAATATAAATTACTATTTTACTATCACGGTCTATCACTTTATACGATGAATTTTTTACATAAAACAAACAAAACTGTTGAACAAAAAAAATCATCATGTTGGTAAAAGTATAATAGATACGAAATAACGGTATAATTATCGCGCGGTAATATTACGCTTTGCGGAGTAACTCAAATATTTCCAGTTTCTGCGTCAACGCCACTTCATAAGCAATTTGCTCCTGAATCCAATCTGCACTCATTGATTTTGTAAACGTCTACTGGTTCGCAGCTGGCTCAATAGAATCACAAAATATTCAGCAGCCAGTATATTAAACACTGCTTTAAAGATTTTTTGCTTAATTGACTTCTCCCATGACATCCGAACATCATAAAGACATGATAAATATGAAGATTTCAGACATTCTCTAACAAATAATAATGTTCATTTTTACAAAACCAACAAACGTATTTGTAAAGACAGTAAAGACGTTATTTTTTTCATCGTGATTTAGCCGATCAGCTCCGCATTGTTTTACTTCCATCTGAAATATTATTTTGTCTCCATCTTAACCAAATATTTTTCTTAACACATCTGGTTCCCACATATTTTATTTATGAATCGAGATCGTTTCTATAGCTCAGCGGCCTTGATTTTGCATCAGTCTAACTGATATCTTGCCGTTTTTGATTTATATTTCGAGATAAGATATCTTATATTACTTTATAGGATTGTCTTGTTGGTTTAGTAGATACCATTCTTACCGGCTGATCACGGGATATTGGGTTAGTAGTACCAAAATCGGTGTTACTTTTCTCGACAAATTTTCCTACAAGTATGGGGGCTATATGTGCTAGGATTTTTTCAAAACCGTACATCCCTTAACTAGTATACTTGGACTAACTAACATATACATTCTTCCCTTTTAATAGACAAGTAACTTCCAATTTCAAACCTTGGTCACTATCTTTTAACCACTCTCCAGAACAAATCAGCAAACCCACACACTTCAGATAGTTCTCGAGGAGTTCGGTAGCCCGCAAGGTGTCCTGCTTGACTTCATTGAATGACCAGTTTAAAACAATACTATCTTACTCAAAAATATTAATGACAACTTTTTGTCCCAAATGTCCAAATGGTAGTATATACATATTATACGTATGACTGTATTTATTCCACCATAACTTATATTTAAATATGTATTTACATACCATTACAGTTGTGATAGCCTTGTGGGTAGGACGTCTGCCTCCTAATCAGATGTCGGGGGTCAAACCCGGGCACGCACCTTTAACTTTCGCAGTTATGTGCGTTTTTAAGCGATTAAAATATCACATGTTTCAACGGTGCATGAAAACATCGTGTGGAAACCTGCACGCCTGAGAGTTCTCCATAATGTTCTCAAAGGCATGTGAAGTCTGCCAATCCGCACATGGCCAGCGTGGTGGACTATGGCCAAGCCCTTCTCATATTGAGAGGAGACCTGACAATGGGTTGATCATGGTAATGATGATGATTTACATGCCTTTTAAAAGGGCTAGGGAGTAGAGGAATACCAAAGAAGAGATAGATGGATTGTGTGATGCTTATAAAGGTATAGATAGTGAAATTATGGCTAATAGAAGTGAATGGTTGAAGACACGTCGTGCCGACCTCACTGTGTGGGATAAGCGTTATTTATGTTCCAAAATTACGAACTTGTATAAAACAGCTATATAGTATCACAATCTCAATATTGATACGAATCAGTATTTTCACGAGGATAACGCGGTAGGTATTTGATAAACGTAATAATAACCAGACGGTTAATGTGTCGTGCAATATTAATTAAAACTTTATTGAATTCGATGCAGACGTAACTGATTATCTCCGCAGTACAGAGCTCATCAGAATCTCGTTTTTATGAGTATTGCTTGTTATGATAGGATACGTTATTTTTATGGAAGCCAGTGATATGTTGTTATCTCTAGATTACAAAGTTTACCCTTTCTATGTTTGTAGTAGTAACAAAAACCTATCGCTGGAAAAACCATCAGGTTAAATATAAATTTCGTCAAGGTCGTCTCATTTGCTAAACGGTGCAAAGATGACAAGTTTAATTTTAAAACCCCATGGGAATTGTTTCCGGTTGTTTTTGCGGAATAAATCTTTATTTTTAATTTTATTTGATTTCAATCGTCCATCTTCAGGTATGCGCTAGTAACAAAATGAAAATGAAGAAAAATGTACCGTCGCACGTATTGTCTAGTTGACTACAAGTGCGATAAAAAAATTCAATGCGGATATATTTGCATTCTACTTGCGATTTTATCTCTATCTAAAAAGTTAAAGTTGGGTCGGTGAAAAAATGCATACCTGACAGTTCGTGATTGATTCGGCTATGTAAGTTAATCTGCATTTGATTCGGTTTAGTAAAATTCCCCCATAATTACGAGTATGTCAACTTTGAATATTATTTTTATAATTTTGCGCTAATATTCATATTAAACAAATAAAAAACCTACTAGACAACATCACTTCAAGCGGTGTTATTTTTAAATTGATAGTTAAGATCTACCTATAATTTTAAAAGTAACACCTCTTTCCTTGACACCCTAAAAGCTGAATGTAAAATATATATATAAATATATATACACGATACGATATATATATAGTTTTATACGATATATACGTTACGATATACCACTTTTATATACACATACAAAAGTGGTATATCATCAGAATATTTATGAAGTGCTTTGTCACAATCTGACATTTTGAAGATGCTATCAGTTCATGTGTGACAAAACACTTACTTCTATGCCACTAACAGTATGATGAAACGACGTTAAACGCATTCTTTCAGCGGTCATACTTTGGTCATAAATATATATTAGTATATTAAAACGTATATGTAGCAATATGGTTTAATATGTAAATATAGCGCTGACCGTCCCGTATTATGTTAGCAGTTTATTACTTCGGCCTTCGTTCATTTCATCGGAATATGCATCACAATATGCAGTAATGCAGCGTTAATCCTTGCCAATTGACGACGTTGAGAGATTTACTAGCTCGAGCTTGAGAACTAATTTATTTATTGCATATAATTTGGTATTTCACAATTTATGCGAGAATTTAAGATATATTTTCTTTCCATCACTAGTCAGTGTAGGAGAAAGTTGTGGTATTAATTCGATTAATGCGACTACCTAATTTAAAGTGCCTTCAAAAATGTATACTTTTAATTAAAATTTTAAAATTATTTCTTTAATTTCCTCAATTATTTAACAATAAAGACTTTATATAAAAACTTTTCCTTTCTAATTAATTTCTCTTGTACTTCACTTCTAGTTACAAAAACATTAAAATATCTTCTTGTATTGCTGTCGTGCTCACTTGATACAAGCAAACATATTATGAACTGAACAAATTTTACTAATTTGTGTCCACAGTCTTAACCCGTTAGCTTTTTATTGATAACTTGCCAAATTTTAGGTCAAAACAATTGCAGTTTTTAAATGGCGAATTTTCTTAATTGCAATTATATCTTGAGGAGTTATTCAAAGGGACATTTCTCTTCAACTAAGCGTGAGAAGTCGGAACAGAAATAATTTAATTATCTATACCGGACGACTAAGTACCTAAGGATTCAGCTGACAGCCTTCCAAATTTATCCGGTTATCTTCATACCTAAGGCAAAAAACGAACACAAAAATTTTGAATAGGTCAAGAAAATTTTCTTTTCTCAAGGCTTTTATAGATGAAAGACTTAAAATGAAAAAGTCAATCTTTTAGTGAAATTAAATTCATTTAGTTTTTATCACTATAAGTTGGTATCACTAGAAATAGTATAAATTCTTAAAAACGTACCGTATTAAAATAATTTGCCGTTTAAATTATGCAACGTGTAATATTACATTCATCGTGTACATCTTTTTTATTGTTCCGAATACAATATGTAATTTTGAGCTTATAAAGCTACGGATCATTCATGAAATGTATCGTGCTTTTAATTTTGCTTTTGGACCAACACTGGTTGATGGATTAATAGTCAACGCTCATCTAAATAAAATCAGTATTATTAGGTACCGTGCTATATTTATCTATGGTCTCGGGTTTGCTTAGGACTTCTCATTTAGAAATTCATAGTATTACAGAACGCCGCAAATATATATCAGCATGCTCTGAAAAGCCAATGGTCTGAATGTCACTAATAGAGAAAGTTTTGAATGAGTACGTAAAAATTGTTGTTATAAAAGTAATTTTTCTCCATTACTGACGGAGCACTGAAGAGACGCTAACCTTGTTATCTCTTGATAGACTTTTATCACCCCTTAACTTATAAATGCTATATAACGGTAATAACTAAAGGGGTACTATATACAAATTTTTGTAATAATATGAATAAGAAACAATAGTCCTTAAACAGAAAACTGTCCCGGTTGTAACGATGTGTTTTTTATATCCACTCCAAGTTAGCATTTGACGGCTCTCACCCGATGGTAAGTGATGATGCAGTCTAAATTGGTAGCGGGCTAACCTGTTAGGGGTGTATGGTAAACCTACACTCCTAATTGGTTTGAACGCGACGTCGAGCCGGAACGCTTAATTGATTGGCGACACACCATTGCCGGTAAGGTGTTAACTAGCCTCTCACCAGACCAGACTCGAGCCAGGAGTCGAACCCAGGACCTCCAACTTTATAATGCGACAGCGCGCACGCTGCGCCACGGAGGTCGTCGAACGACTTTAAAGTAACATAACTGCATATTGCAATCGCAAGTTTGGGCGTAAAAATATTATCAATTATAAAAAAACGCTCTAAATACACGCATGAACTAAAACAAAAAAAAAAAATACTATTTTGAAACTCAACTAAAATTATAAAATTTGTTAATTTTTAAGTACCTTATGAAGTCGGTGCCAGAATTTTAGTTCCCAAGTGACTTGACGTGTGGTGCCAACACAGCTGGTCAGTTAGGTACATATTTCTTTTAGTTTATCCGTGGATATACTGACTACTGGAATATAATTATAACAATACATTGATAATTTTTAAACAATTTAACTTTTAAAAATTATCAATGCAAATAAATTTATATTTATCAAACATACATTTTACGTTATTTTTGTAAAAAATAAACACATTCAGATTGATCCGCCTGTTTAAGTCCTATTGACACAAACACCGACACTGGCAAACAAATTCTAACATATAACATATTTCATTTTACGTTTCATTAAATAAGCGGGAATTACTTAACACAGACCACCCAGTCTATTCATATAAACAAAACTACGAGAATCCTTTGATATATAAGCAAGTGTACATGTCAATGGCTAATAAATAGCGGTAATGGATGCCATACTACATTTATCACTATTAATGTCTCTCCTTCAGTTCTGGCTAATGGCGTGATACTTATAAGAAATAAACAAACTTCATGCATTGTTTATTATTGGATAAGTTCCGTTCTTTACTGACAATCTGGCATAAGAGGCCTTGATATTTTTATGGCTGGGATGGGCAGCATTTGGAAAACTGCGTCAAGTCTTCTACTCGCCGATACCCCAATGCCTAAAGACAAAAGTCTCCAACGCTTGCGTCTTACCGGTCATGACATATTGAGCAGAAACGTGGACACTCACGGTAGGCCTTGTCCAAAAGTTCAAAATCGCTCAGCGTGCTATGGAAAGGGCTATACTGGGTGCTTCTCCGAGGGATAGAATCCGTAACGAGGACATCCGTAGGAGAACAAAAGTAACCGACATAGCCCAACAGAATAGCAAGTTGAAGTGGCAGTGGGCGGGTCATATCTGTCGCAGAACCGACGGCCGTTGGGGCAGACGTGTTCTGGAGTGGAGACCGCGTACCGGTAAGCGCAGCGTAGGACGACCACCTGAAAAGGATCGCTGGTGGCGGGTGGATGAGGAAGGCGGAGGACCGTGTTTGGTGGCGCGCTCTCGGACAGGCCTATGTCCAGCAGTGGGCGTCTATAGGCTGATTGATTGATTGATTTTTGTATACTACAGTCTAAGACATTTGATCGCGAGGTTCAATTCTGAGACTGGGTTTATTTTCAATGGATTTATTGAGTCATCAGTAACCAACCTGGAGTAATTAATTTCACTTGGTTTATCCCGTACTTCGAGAGCTTTTGCTCCCAATTATTCTCAGTATAATTACTCACTGTGAATTGTTACGATAATACTTGAAGCATACCCACTCGTTTGGGATGTGGAGGGTCTTAGGCCGAGATCAATAGGATAGGTGAGCCTTACTTATGATTTAAGAAACACTTAAAGCGAGACAACGTTATGTGCCCGAAATAAGATTGTCTCGTTTTCACACTCACTTTGGCTGAGTTAAGCTTTATAAACCTCAGCCTTAGATTTTAATTCTTCTGTGTTATAAGACACAAGACGTGCGCTCATAATATAAAAGGTAAAAGTCAAAATTTTGTTTAAACTGGTCAATAGATGACATTTTGCAAACACATAAATTTTTACATTGAAGATGACGCTGATTGTTATATGTATTTTCTTTTAAAGGAATGCTGCGATATATACATGACTTAACTATAAAAACGGCTCATTCGTTTAATAAATACATATTTAATTTTGTACGCGACCTAAAACTGTGTAAGTAATATTTTCTACTAAGTAATTATATAAACAAGGAAAAATATTCACTTCAACCGATAGACGTCCACTGCTGGACATAGGTCTTTTGTAGGGAGTTCCAATGGCCACGGTCTTGGGCCGCTTGTATCCAGCGGCTCCCTGCGACTCGTTTGATGTCGTCTGTCCACCTTGTTGGGGGTCGACCAACGCTACGTTTACCGGTGCGGGGTCGCCATTCCAGCATCTTGGGACCCCAACGTCCATCGGTTCTCCGAGCTATGTGCCCCGCCCATTGCCACTTCAACTTCGCAATTCGCTGAGCTATGTCGGTAACTCTGGTTCTTCTACGGATCTCCTCATTTCTGATTTGATCACGTAGAGATACTCCCAGCATAGCTCTCTCCATCGCCCGTTGAGTGACTCTGAAAATATTACCGAACCGTATTTATAGGCAGAATAAGTGGCGTTCCCAGTTTCTAGTTTTTATCAGCATCGGCACAACGATGACGTTTGTTTGAGTGGATGACGATGATGCCAAAAAATGTGTTGCTTAAACACAAACAAACAATTAAACAAAAATAATTTGTATCAGGTGTATTAAATCATTTTCAATTTTGTTTGATAAACAAAAGTATTAACTGCATGTGAATGGTTTTGTTGAAAACTATTTCACTTATTATGAGATGTTATAAAACCTGTCGTCAAAGAACGTTTTATTTAAATTAACAGGTAAAATCGGAAAGTTTCCACACCAAGCAGTTTTACTTAATTAAAGGAACTCTCAACTTTTTTATATAAATACAAATAGTTATGGTATATTAACTGCACAGGTCTTTGCATATGCAAAGAAATTCATTGAATACTGGTACGTAACAGCCACAACGGTAGGGTAGGTTTGATACCTGGGTAATAAATAGGTGTTTTAGTCCGCTCCCGTTTATCCGCAATAGCTGATCTAATATGCGTAATATATGTGTCTAATAAGTTTATTTTTACCACGCAAACTTTTATCCGCTTTCAACACAATATACCCCGACCCACCACGTCGCATCATCCGCGCATGCTGTTTTATAAACGTCGTAGAGTTATGTTAAATCGTTTCCCAAGAATTGTGCTAACATATATATGCAAGAAAGACTCTTTAAAATCCGACTAGTAATTACAGAGATTAGCTCATACAAACAAAATATAAATGTTCAGCTCAAATATTTATTAGTATATATGTAGTCATCGTTCTCTAATGACGTAATGGCACTGAGAATGATGAGACAGGACAGCTAAAAGTTACACAGCATTAGTATATGAAACATTTGACTGATAAAGGAAATGAGAGAGAGGGTCTTAAAGGTGAGCACTTTAAGCTTGGTTTTTGATTTAAGAGATTGCACTTGGGTTGTAGCCAAAACACGTGTCTTCATAATATGATAAGATCATGAACATAGTCACAAGAATAAACAACATGTTTGCTGAATCCGTGCCTGACATAAATTAACATCGTAAAACTATTAGCGTACGCTTTTTGTGGTTCTAATGATTAAGTACGCTCTAATTGACGAGTGCCTTTGGTTTGATTTATGTGAGACGGCGCAGTTAGTTCCAGAACAATTCCATGCTTCAAGCATAGTATTCGAGCTGTCTAGATTTATATTATTGGTTCTGATGTATTGCCACTGACCATTGACTTGCATGAGTTATTCCTAGACACGTAAAAATATAACAATCCCATCCCTAAAGGACGGTAAAGGATTTGTTTGTCTAGGTTTTACTATCTTATATTTCATGTTAGATGGTAATAATTTTAGCGGAAAACTATGACTAATTGATATTGGTTACCACGGTAAAATATTTTACAATATTTATGTTAGCTTTCTTGGTTAGTTCCAGAACAATTCCATGCTTCAAGCATAATATTCGAGCTGTCTAGGTTTCTATTATTGGTTCTGATGTATTGCTACTGACCATTGACTGGCAACAGTTATTCCTAGACGCGTAGAAATACAATAATCCCATCCCTAAAGGAGAGTAAAGGATGTGTTTGTCTAGGTTTTACTTCCTTATATGTAATGTTAGACGATAATAATTTTAGCGGAAAACTATGACTATCAATTGATATAGATTACCACGGTAAAATAGGGTAGAATATTCATGTTATCTTTTTTGATATTTAAGGCTTTTCTTTTTTTCAGTTCATGTACTTGGAAATGGTATTTTGTTTCGGGCAGCAGCGATGAGCTTCACATTGTTGCGTCATGTTTAGGCCATAAATCATTGTGCGGCGAATAACTAAATCTTTACGTAAACGCTGATACATCATAATTTTTCATAAAATATACCGGATATCGATAACATGAAAATGATTAGTATATATTGGTAACCTTAAGTATATTTTTCTTTACTACTCTTTCTAATTACTAAATTACTTATATTCGTATTCTCAAGCATTACTATGGCGTCTTACTCCGCGTCTGAAAGCCATGAATCGTATGTACGTCTATTACAAGTTTGAAAAGGTGCCATAGCTATCCTGTGAGTTTTGATACATTGTTAAACGTCATAGCAATTTTTCTGCAAATGTATTTATATGTTAGGCAGTTTACAGAGCGACAAGGTCGAATACTTTGAAAATTTACAGCTAGAAATTGCACTGGACGTAATCGCGTGAGCGTGACATTCAACATAAGAGCGCGAATAATATTGAGACGGTATGCTATTTTGATCAAGTGTGAGTACTATCGCATTAGACATAAAACTGTCACAACTATAAGACAATGAAAAATTAAATAACCATTTATTCTCTAAGCAGACAAGACAAATCTGTATAATGTGTCCCCGTTGATTTTTTTTCGTGGTGGCTAGCGTGACATTGCACGTCTGTAGACCTTAAATTTTTTCCAAACAAAATCTGTTGGGAATTTTTGACGAGAGTCATGTTGCTTGTGCTCACGGTGAGCGATAGGCAACTGCCTATTTCTGTCGCGAGTGAATGACGACTAGCTGAGAGTAGATGCATATGCGACCTTTGTGCTGCGCGCACGCACCGCATTGCTGTCCCTGCCTCTCCGATAGCCCGATGCACTAATCCACATATACTCTGATACCCGGCATCGTTATTAGTTACGCTATTGAACTCTGTTATGCATTTATGCTTATCATTTCTCAATGAAAGATCACAAGTTAACGGCCATATCAATCCATATCAAATGAGTCCGCTACAATTTAAAACTATACCTATTTGGTCTTATTTTTTTAAAAAATCATCATCATCAGAGACATTGACTAAATGGGACGTGTAAATTAATTTTGGTGGATGGGTTTGATGATAGTAGTAGTGAATAAGAAGGAGCCCTTTGACAGCTCGATATTCACCCACGAGGGTGAATATCGAGCTATTATTCTGCGTAAAATTTGTTCGACGCATAGCATCACCAAATAATTTTACTGTTTAAAAATTCTGATCTTAGCTTTGTTGGCACATGCATGCGGACGTATGCAGATATAAACAAACAAAAGTTGAGTCCATTCACTCTGCGCTGACATTTCTACCGAGCGTTTCGTGCCAATCCTCGCCAATTGTACAGGATTTACATGAGATTTAATGATACATATTATAGTGTTTCCATGCGCTATTTATTCTGCACAAGTGAGTGGCCTGGCGGTGATAGCCTAGTGGTTAGGACGTCAGCCTTCTAATCAGAGGTCGGCGGTTCGAATCCGGGCACGCATCTCTAACTTTTCGGAGATAAGTGCGTTTAAAAAAAAAATTAAATATCACTTGCTTCAACGGTGAAGGAAAACATCGTAGGAAACCTGCACGCCTGAGAGTTCTCCACAATGTTCTCAAAGGCGTGTGAAGTCTGCCAATCCGCACATGGCCAGTGTGGTGGACTATGGCCAAACCCTTCTCATATTGAGAGGAGACCCGTGCTCTGTAGTGAGCCGGTAATGGGTTGATCATAATGATGATGATGATGAGTGGCCCGGGTATCTGAGATAAATAAAATTTATTCAAGAATATCGGCTGAAAATATTAGGATAATAATCCTATTATCAGAACATATTTCAATCTTCGTCCTCATAGATCTTTGTTTAATCCACATAAAATTTAAAATGGACGTACTACCTACTAGTACGTCCTTTTTTATGTCTAGTAAGCCTTTTTGAAGTATAGTCAAAATCTAAGTAAATAACTAACACGTAAACGGAGCAAAAATACTCGATATGAGGAAAAATTATTCTTTTTTAAATTAGACTAAAGAAAGGAACAAAATTAATTAGGTAATATTTAAAATTCCCATCTTATTATCTCATTGGATTCTTATTACAGAAAGCTCCTTTGTTTTGAAATCAAATCAACATCTATGGGCATTAACAAAAATTAAAACAGAGAAAGAGTATACCTTAAAAAATTCACGCCAGATTGTAAAAAATAAAATAAATATAGCACGGAATTTCGCAGAATAACATTTTTGTCCACAAAACTATAAAAAAGAAAGAAAAAAAAAACATTTTCAATATCTAAAATTGAATTAGCAAAAAAATATTGGCGGCAGAAGTTTAAAGTTACTCCGTGAAAGCAATATAGAGTGAAGGGAAAAACAAAGGCTGGAACTAAAAACGGACGCCGAATTCTCTTTAACCGACAAATATTCCGACGAAATTCTGACGGAAAAACGGCCAGGAAGCCGTACTGGATAAACGCTAAAACTTTTATAAAACGGTTCTTGATCAAATTAAGGAGCGAGAAGCGCGTACCGATATAATGGTGTGCTTGAGACAGTCTCATACAAAATTAACTTTAATAATACAAGCTTCGCATAATACGAGTTTATAGCTTTGGCCTGCAATATTTTGATACAGTTTCACCCTTATCAGGTTCTATTTTGCAATCCTAAAGTCACTTCACTTTATATAATACAGCATTTTTTTTTACACACCACAAGTTAGCCCTTGACGGCATCTCACCTGATGGTAAGTGATGATGCGGTCTAAGATGGTAGCGGACTAACCTGTTAGGGTATGGTTAACCCATACTCCTAATTGGTTTCTACGCGACATCGTGCTGGAACGCTAAATCGCTTGGCGACACGTCTTTGTCGGTAGGGTGGTAACTAGCCACGGCCGAAGCCTCCCACCAGACCAGCCTCGAGCCGGGAATCGAACCCAGGACCTCCAACTTTAAAATGCAACAGCGCGCGCGCTGCGCCACGAGGTCGTCCAAAGCATCTTTCCAGACGTAATAATTCATTTCCCATTGTTACAAATGACGGATGAAATAGTGACAAACACGTGTGCATATGTGTGGGCGACTTAGTATGTGCACATTCGTTTTAATTTATATACCACAACCTATGCTCAATGGTACATCTTGACTTCAATGTCTATTAATAGACGATTCCACATGTATTATACTTAATAGTTGAGACCAGAAAGGGGAATATAGAAGATAATTGCATTAATTTAATAGCTGAAGCAATATGATTTCGTTTGTCAAACACCTCATTCCAATTGTTTTGATGCTAACATCTCCACTGTAAGTAAGGTTCTTCGGATATTCAGCTACATATAGATGATATACGAATATATATATAAATAAGAAAAAATTAAAAAATTTGGAGGTGAAATTAATAAGTTAGTTTTATGTTATTTATGTTTTAAACCATCGGCTACAATAAGGACTTAAATTAAAGGCTAAAATAAACTGTTTAACTCTATACGAATATATCTTACACGATTGTTTTGTCCTATCTGTAAACGACCTTTTTGACGACCTCTGTGGCGCAGCACGCGCGCTTTCACGTTATAAAGTTGGAGGTACTGGGTTTGATTTGTGCCTCGACTTCTGTCTGGTCTTTTGGGTGGCTTCGGTCGTGGCTATTTACCACCCTACCGACAAAGACGTGTCGTAAAGCGATTTAGCGTTCCGGCACGATGTCGCGTATAAACTGTTAAAATAATTAATTTACACATTCTTGTTTTAGTTTTACTTATTTATTTGATATAAAAAGAACAGTTACATCAAACGAGTAATACTTCGCTTACGCCATATTGAAGAGGAAGAGCACAGAGAAAAAAAAGTGTTGCCAATATAAATGTACACAATTACCAACATAAACAAATAAGGAGTATGGGTATACCATACGCCTAACAGGTTAGCCTGCTTCCATCTTAGACTGCATCATCACTTGCCATCAGGTAAGGTTGCTATCAAGGGTTAACTTGTAGTGGATAAAAAAAAAACGTGAAAATCTAGTTCTGTTTTTCCAAAAGTGAAAGTTAGTATACATAAATAATAAATATTAGCAGCCATTCCTAACCAACAAGCCACTGTTGAAGCATTTCGCTATCCTGAATCCTTTGAAGATTTAATGAACCACCACGCGTCTTCTATAAATTCTATCAACTCGATTTATTACAGCTATTAGTATTTACAATATTGCGGCTAGTGGCAATTGGTGTTCCGGATAAGCTAACAAAACTTTCTACTGTATATAAATAAAAAAGTAGACTATTTACCTCTTATTTATGATCGAGATTAGATTCGGCTATAAGCATGCATAATTTACGAAGTTTTGTCCCGAAAGCTCTTTGTTTTAAGGGTTCTGTACCTGAAGGGCGTCGATGGGTCTCTATTACTAAGACTTAGTCGTCCCTCCGTATACCCGTCTGTCAGCAGTACATCACGAACCTTAATAGAGTTATGTTTTTTAAACAGAATATGTGTTTCTATTGCCGCGGAAGAAATAATTATAAGGCCGCCAAATTATACCCTGTCTAACCGCTCTATTGTATTACCTGTGGTTTATAATAAAAGGGCACTAATCATTTCGATTTCGGGATCGATTCCTGGCTCCAGTCTGGTCTGGCTGCTTCGGCCGTGGCTAGTTACGCTTACGACAAAGACGTGTTGCCAAGTGATTTAGAGTTCTGGCACGATGTCGCGAAGTAATCAATTAGGAGTCTTACCATACGGCTACTGTCTGCATCATCACCAGGTGAGATAGCCGCCAAGTGCTAACTTGTAGTGAAGTGGTGATAGCCTAGTGGTTAGGGCGTCAGCCTCCTAATCAGAGGTCGGCGGTTCGAATCCGGGCACGCACCTCTAACTTTTCGGAGTTATGTGCGTTTAAAAAAAATTTACTTGTAGTCCACTAAAAATAGAAATAAAAGATCCAAGTTAAATTATTCTGATCGAAAAGATCACACATTCAACTCATGCATACATACGTTTAAAATAATTAGGAACAATCTCAAAGGAGTTAAAGCTCCCAGTATTTCCCGTTCTTACTTCTTACGCATGTCAGTGAAATGCCATCAGTTATTTGTCAAAGATCTGAGTCCGCGGTGGCGCGGAGACAAGAGACCGAAGCACGCTTCAGTCCTTTGTAACTATGGTGTTCCGTTTCGGTCGCACGGTGCCAAATGCCGCTTTAACAATATCCGTCATATTGTTATTCTATATTTAAAGTGTGAAGAGAGTTGGACGCCGTCAAAAATAGTCGGTGCTGCGACACCGTAAATCTCGGTTACGACGAAAGTTGTGCTGTAAATCATCGACCAAAGCGCGACTAAATGGTACACTGAGTTTTATTGCGGTATACGATAATAAAATTATACGAGATTAGTTAAGTAATTGACAATAAACTACGCTAATATGTTACATTGATAATGTAATGATTAGTATATCGTTTTTTTTTAATCAATCAATTTTGGTAATCACACCGACGACCTCCGTGGCGCAGTGCGTGCGCTGTCGCATTATAATGTTGGAGGTCCTAGGTTCAATTCCCGGCTCGAGTCTGTTCTGGTGGGAGATTTCAGACGCGGCTAGTTACCACCCGACAAAGACGATTTAGCGTTCCGGCATGATGTCGCGTAGAAACCAATTAGGAGTGTGTTTACCATATCCCTAACAGGTTAGCCCGCTACCATCCTAGACTGTAGCATCACTTACCACCAGGTGAGATAGCTGTCAAGGGCTAACTTGTAGTATATAAAAAAAATACATTTTTACTCACCTAATTACTTTGCTAAGCAGTTGTTAATGGCATTCAATTAAATAATTTACAAGGTCATTGCACACCTTTTTTTGCTGTGGTGGAAAAGCTTTATGACCACCTCCATCCATTGGGCGGGACGGTTATAAGGGACCTCCTCCCGGTGGGGTAAATCCGAACTAACCGAAAACCACCACGGCACGGTGAACCCTTTGTATCCTTCCCGAACGTTGCCTTAGCACACCTACGTTTGGGTAATATTTCGATCTTGACAATAAACCTAAGCCTTTTAACAGAGCAGACAGCAATAAAGACGAGTTTGCATTAACGCGCATCGCGCATCACGTGCCACTTGTGTAAAGTTTATTCTTTTGCTGTGTGCATGACTGCTGAGCACATAAGCCTTCTTTCTCGTAGGTGAGAGGGCTTAAGAGCTTAGATGCTCCATGTCGCGTCAATGCTAGTCTCGGCTTTATTATTATCACCAACGTTTGTAAGTGAGACACAACGACGGCTTAATGTGCTCATCGTTAAACAAAGAAAACTCCAATGGCCTGGTACATAAAATTTCTGGACAGAATTTCGGTTGTGTAAATCAAGTCGATCGCAAGTTATTGTTCCATAGATACAAGGAAGACACTGTCTCCTGTAACACAGTATAAACTATCACTGAAAACAGTGATAACATTTCATAGTAATCAAATGTTAATTATGATAAATAAAGATTACTTAACGATATAGAAACGAATATACATAATAGGCCAATACCTAGAATAGAATATACAGAATCATCATCATGATCATGATCAACCCATTGCCGGCTTACTATAGAGCACGGGTCTCCTCTTAATTTGAGAAGGGTCTGGCCATAGTCCACCACGCTGGCCATGCAGACTTCACACGCCTTTGAGAACATTATGGAGAACTCTCAGGCGTGCAGGTTTCCTCACGATGTTTTTCTTCACCGTTGAAGCAAGTGATATTTTTTTTTTTTTAAAACGCACATAACTGAAAAGTTAGAGGTGCGTGCCCGGATTCGAACCGCCGACCTCTGATTAGGAGGCTGACGCCCTAACCACTAGGTTATCACCGCTTCATATATAATATGTAGAATAACCTAATACAGTTTTGGCCAGTTTCGCAAATCAAATTCAGCAGCTCGTGAACCGTATGCGAACCTGCTAATTGCTCGTGACAATTTGTCAGGAATTGTCCAAAGAAACAAAGAATATTTCATATCTATTTTTAGACACATTTTCCTGTGTGGAATGTCACGTGAATTCGGTTCGAGAACGTAATATTCAAATATTACTGCGAATTTTTTGCGTCACCCTGTAACTGTGAACACCTACTTACATGTACTTAAGTAAGTAGTAACTTAAAAAATCGCTGACGTGACATAGGTCGGGTACGTAGCTTGGAGACGCAATAAAGGTACCCTTGCGCAGAAATAGCAGCGTTGGTAGATCCCTGTAGCTCGGAGACGCAATAAAGGTATCCTTGCGCAGAAATAGCAGCGTTGGTAGATCCCTGTAGAAGACAGGTGACATCTCGAAGGTCACAATGAATTGCTGCTAGCGGCACAAGAGTGTGAAATATAGAAATCTACAATATACTCATGGCATGTAGGGCTAAGTTATCTTATACAAAAAAGACGTAATAAAGGACATGGATATTTTGTAGAGATTTCTGAATTCCGTGCTCGGATTCCGTTGGTTGCCCATATATAATCAGCCCAATACCAATACTATCTTTGCCTATTAATCTCCGCTTAGTATTATAAAGCGAAAGTGTATATATAAGTATAAGGTCGGGTTGTTAGTCTTGCTCTGAAGTAGCGATGGGACTGAGTTACGAGATAATTTTCTTTGAGGCTTCGGCCGTGGCTAGTTACCAACCACCCTACCGACAAAGACGTGTCGCCAAGCGATTAAGCGTTCCGTCAAGATGTCGCGTAGAAACCAATTTGGAGTGTGGGTTTACCATACCCCTAACAGGTTAGACCGCTACCATCCTGGACTGCATCATCACTTACCACCAGGTGAGATAGCCGTCAAGGGCTAACTTGTAGTGTCTAAAAAAAAATTACACATACCCTTGAAATCGAGAGTTATCATGGCTCAGTCAGCTTGTGCGACCCGCTACTGGAAAACCCAGGGACTACCTCGCTCTGAGTATCACGAGCATGAACCTTTTATAAAACAACTATGATTAAAACTGCAGATTAAGAAGATAAATCCATGAAACTAGTCAAGAATGGGGAAGTGATAAGCGTATTTACCGATTATAATAAGGAAAATTGAGGTAAAGCCTCTTCTGCCAAAAGTATCTTCTGTCTCATACTGTAGTTTTTGGCGAACTTTTAAAGTTCGCACAAAAATACTGGCCGTATTACTCAGAACTTTGTTTCTATTAGTATTTCTGTGTTTTTTTGTTTTTTTCCAGTTTCAGTATTCTTTTGTTTTCTTTTGTTTCAGCATTCATTTCTTTTCTTTTTCTAGTCACAATATTGGGAAATATTTGCATAATAGCAATAATTTGTAACGTAAATAGCACGGTGGCTTTATCTATTTCTATTAAATGTGATATTATAATATATTTTACTATAGGTACTAGGTAGGTAGTGAACTGTGACTAAATCGAGAGCCCTAGGCTAGTGCTACGGCTAGTTCAATGATGAATGGGTCAGTAATCATGTGCATTGCGGCGATTATCTCAATTGGCGACTCGCAATGAGCGGCCTCCAACTCCGGAGACCGCGCCCGTCCGCGTTTCCCCACAATACGCATTTGTTTGCGACAATGTGTTTTTTACCATGTACCTAAACGCAATAGTATGCGCATAATCAAATAATGATTTTAATAAAAACTCGTGTGTAAGCAAAGCTTTGCTGTTATTATAATTTTTACGTGTGTGAAGTGGTCATTATTTCTAGAAATTTCATTTATTCTTAAGAAAAACATACTGCAAACTTTACTCGTCAAGAAATCGTCTACTTTTGCGGTTCGAAAATAATGTGTGAATGGTAAATTATACCACCAGATTCCGTAGGCTTGTAGAACCTAACTAATTTTTGAGCGGAATAATCAAAATATCGTAATCCTAGATATCGAGTATTGAAATACGAGTGCGAATTTGGGAAGCCTTTTAGGCCAGGTTTTAATAATATCATATGAGTGGTTATACCTAGTAAATTGCAGTCTATCTTTTTCTTTTGTTGAAAGGTTGGTCATTTAATAGTAAAAATGCATTTAAAAGTTCGTAAAATCTTACTGTTGAAGTCGAATTTCCTCAGTATAACAGGTATTAACCTTTCCACCTTAACAGAATACAAAATGCTGAAAGATAAAGATGTAAGTACTACGCAATGGACAAAGTCGACCGCGTTTTTTGATTATTAAACTTTAATCCAATATTGTGATTGTAGTAAAACATAAAGTGATAACATTATTTTGTCATTGAAAACTTATAGAATACTATGGTAAACATCACAGAATTATTGACTCCCAAATGCTCCCCGCATTCTATGCTATGCTTACTATGCTTATTGTTCATGACAATGAAATACCCCAAAAACTAATTTATATACACGTAACCTAATATATATATAATATAACCTAATATATATCTACTCGTAACTAATTATATGTTACGAGTATAGGCCATTTAGTGTTTTCGTACGTACATCGAAATTATCTCAAAATCAGTTAACTCTATAGGAATATACTGTAAAGAGTTAGAAAGACAATGTAGTAAGATATCCAAGATGGCATATTACGGTGAACACGGTCCTCTCGGGACGGGTTTGATTTAAATTTCAATAGAATATGGCAGTCTATTGCTTTACAAACCGTGCATTACAAAATATGATTTTCTAAAACATTTATGCGTCTGATAGGATAATGCTTACATCTTAGATGCGAGGTTATCGCGCTGCGAGTGTTATTTTCGAAAATTTATTCTCTTATTCTGTCTATAATACATATCCATATCTATATTACACCCGTGTATCTATTCTTAAAAAAGCCATCTTTTCTCCATTTTATACTGTGTATATAAACTTTATGTAAATCCTATATTGTCTGTTAACATACTAATATTAACTTGAATATTTTTTTCCAGGTATTCAGAATAGCGTACATTCTCCTTTAGATTTAAATAACGGTAATAACATACGAACGATTTGAATTCACTTATTTGTATTTAGTAGCATAATCAAGTAATTCTTATTTTACTCACTTATATCTCAGTATTTGTATTATTGAAATAACATTGTCTTGTTACAGAAGATGTGTGTTAGAACATGTAAACATAGTAACGATAACAGAGTTTTAGCGTCATAGAGTTTATTTTGTTGTAGGTGCCGGCTAGCGGTGCAATTATTTTGAATTTTACATTCAAGTAGATACTTACCCAGTGCAGTTTTTCTTTGAGTAACGTAACACTAAACTGCATTACAATCCACTTATAGTTGAAACCCTCAGATTATAAAACAATCCCCATATTCACTTATATCTAGAGAACAAGAACAGAGCATGCTAGTTGTAAGGTATCAACAACACCGTAAGAAATGTTTCACCGAGTATTGAAACACGACGCCCTATATTATAAGAACCAATCACTGTAATATGATTAACTTACACGTTAGATTCACGGAAAAATATTTTTCCCAGGGTTACGCAAGCGGTAATTGTGGTGGAGCACCTTAGTTGCCATCCTCCGAAGTTTGGTAAGTGAGGCACTCCATTATTACACAGTCTGCCCGTCGTGATTCCGGAGAGAAATATTTTGTAGATTGTACCGCTCGTGCCCTGTACCACAAGCTTGACACGAAAAAAATCAGTGCGGAACATCAGGCATAAATAGATCTTTCCCGGGAACCACCGGAAGCATATTTCACACGTAGACTAGCCGCTACCATGTGCTTAATAGATTAGAGCGTTTAACGATCGATGTCACGCTATGCATGATTATGTGATAAGAGCACGTTTAGTTACTCCTAATGTTGTCATTTAGTTAGTCGATTTTTTTTTGTAACAGTTTCTAGATGTTATTGCACTTTTATTTATATAAATTTACTTATCACCTTTTGAACTCTATTTATTGATGTATTTTTCAAATTTCTAAGTGTACCACGTGCTGTTTATAATGTATATTGAAACGTAAATTTGGTGCAATTTGAAGGAAGCCATCGATGTAATCGCGGCAGATCCAGGAAGGGTTTTAGCCAGTGAACCTGAGCGCAAGGCAACTGGCGCGTGTAATAGGAGTCTGCGAATTTAGGCACATCATTTTCCTTCGTCCTTATTTTCTTTATGCATATGGTACCGTATGTATTTGAGTGAGTACAATCTAATGTTATATCCTAATCTCTTCATTCCGGAGTTTGTTTCGTCTGAATTGGCCTACGCATAATGAAAATAATCTATTCGGATTCGTTAAAATTTTGTTTTATTTTAACATCTCGATATCGTTGGTTACATGTGCAGATTACGTAATTGGATAAAAAGTAAAAATTCATTATTTATTGTGAAGTTTGATTTTGGTGTTTTTCCAGCTAATTATTACAAATATAAAGATAAATAAATATGCTTTATTAATGTAATGTCCTATATGATTGAGTCGAAAAGTCAATACCGCTTTTCATGGTGAGTCTACCACTAGTTAAAAATTTACATTTCAATATTGATATTTTGGATGTCCATCAATAAGTTCTAAGTTTTTATAAAACGGCTTTGCGGCTTACATTGCGATCTATCTTAAACTGCAATGAAATTCAATGAAAATATACTTTATTGCACTCTATACAAAAGAAGTAACACACACACGGTCGCTAAAGAACTATCTCTAGCACAACCTGGCAATATATGCAATTATATACCCATAAGAAGCGGTGATAGCCTAGTGGTTACGGCGTCAGCCTCCTAATCAGAGGTCGGCGGTTCGAATCTGGGCACGCACTTCTAACTTTTCGGAGTTATGTGCGTTTTTAAAAATTAAAATATCACTTGCTTCAACGGTGAAGGAAAACATCGTGATGAAACCTGCACGTGAGTTTCTCCGTGTGAAGTCTGCCAATCCGCACATGGCC
This sequence comes from Lasiommata megera, assembly GCA_928268935.1. NCBI lineage: Eukaryota > Metazoa > Arthropoda > Insecta > Lepidoptera > Nymphalidae > Lasiommata > Lasiommata megera. Next base: position 12,278,656 of record OV743312.1, read on the forward strand.
AGCGTGGTGGACTATGACCAAACCCTTCTCATATTGAAAGGAGACCCGTGCTCTATAGCGAGCCGGTAATGGGTTGATCATGATGATGATGATACCCATAGGTAAGGTCGGAGTGAAGTGGTGTCCGTTAAAGAAAAACCCAGACGAATTATTTTCTGCAAGTAACTGCAACTGTAAGTACGTAAATCCTGCGGAAATGTATTTATATGCGGACATCGTACAAGGCACCCGGCGGACGACACTCGCTAATCGGCTTATGTGTAACAAAACGCCACGCCATCGCCGCGGCCAGTCTGTCGACAACCCTATAGCTTGCCATTTGAGGGCGTTCGTAACAGGCTACAATAATTATAAAAATATACCACAAAAAGCTGTGATAGCCTAGTGGTTAGGGCGTCAACCTCCTAATCAGAGGTCGGCGGTTCGAATCCGGGCACGCACCTCTAACTTTTCGGAGTTATGTGCGTTTTTAAAATTTAAAATATCACTTGCTTCAACGGTGAAGGAAAACATCGTGAGGAAACCTACATGCCTGAGAGCTCTCCATAATGTTCTCAAAGGCGTGTGAAGTCTGCCAATCCACACATGACCAGCGTGGTAGACTATGGCCAAGCCCTTCTCATATTGAGAGGAGACCCGTGCTCTGTAGTGAGCCGGCAATGGGTTGATCATGATGATGATGATGACTACAAAAAAAAAAAACACGCTAATGTGGAAAATCCAATATTATGAACGCGAAAGTTTGTAAGTATGGATGTTTGTTACTCTTTCACGTGAAAACTACTGATCCATTCAGCTTTACAATAATATAGCTTATACATCAGAATAACACATAGGCTACAATTTATAAAGATATTGTATGAATTGTCCAACATACGATGATAAGTGTCAAGTAAGGAAATCGTCCTGAGCAAGCCTGTATCACTCCGTGTTTTCCATAGTGATATCAAAAACTTGGCACTTCACCATCAGGTGGTGGATATAAACTTATTTTATCCATTCCTGTTCATTCGCTTCGTAGTAATTATCTGTAAACAAAAATCTGTTAATTTAATATCTAATTGAATAAACTTACTTTCCAATATTATGAACGCGAAAGTTAGTAAGTATGGATGGATGTTTGTTACTCTTTCACGTGAAAACTACTGATCCATTCAGCTTTACAATAATATGGCTTATACATCAGATTAACACATAGGCTACTATTTATAAAGATATTGTATGAACTGTCCAAAGTATGACGATAAGTGTCAAGTAAGGAAATCATCCTGAGCAAGCCTGCATCACTCCGTGTTTTCCAAAGTGATATCAAAAACTTGTGCACTTCACCATCAGGTGGTGGATATAAACTTATTTTATCCATTCCAGTTTATTCGCTTCGAAGTAATTATCTGTAAACAAAAATCTGTTAATTTAATATCTAATTGAATAAACTTTCACTTTGCAAACAAAAAAGAAGGTATATTCTTTCAAATTAAATAAGGATTGTCGTCCGCTTAAGCTGGTTAAGGGGAAAAAACAAGTCGCGTCCAAATGTACAAAGAGACGCTCTTCCCAGTTCTGTAATCCGATTACGTGACAAAATGTTGTCACTCCCGTGACCTCCCGGCCTTCCGACATTTAATTCTATATAATACCAGCTACCAAGTGCCCCGTGTTTACGTGCAACGATGAAATATGATTACCTGACTCTGAAATTAAATATTTGGTAACTTTTTTAGAATTAAATTGAATAAAATGTTTAGTTTTCTCAGTTCTTTTGAATTTCTTTAAGACTTGGTTAAATATGTTTGGCGCTTGTCACCTTTCTCATTGAACAGGGGTTAGAGCATTACCACATTGATCCAAATGCGGGTTAGTGGGCATGAATGGATCTTATCCTTCACAATGCACGAGGGTGGACCACACAAATTTCTAAACATTTAGTTATCACATCAATATGTTAAATAGATAATATTAACCCATAATCGAAGCGGTGATAGCCTAGTTAGTTAGTTAGCCTAGTTAGGGCGTCAGCCTCCTAGTTATAGGTCGGCGGTTCGAATCTGGGCACGCACCTCTAACTTTTCGAAGTTATATGCGTTATTAAAAAATTTAAATATCACTTGCTTCAACGGTGAAGGAAAACATCGTGAGGAAACCTGCACGCCTGAGAGTTCTCTATAATGTTCTCAAAGGCGTGTGAAGTCTGCCAATCCGCACATGGCCAGCTTGGTGGACTATGGCCAAACCTTTCTCATATTGAGAGGAAACCCGTGGCTCTGTAGTGAACCGGCAATTGGTTGTTCACGAACCCATAATTTAAATGAAGTTTTTGTCACCCAACCACGACCGTTGGTTTAGTCTTGCTCCCATATAAAAATATACTTGAACGACGGCTAAGTGGGTTTTGATGAAATGCGGTGTCAAGTGACGTCTATTTCGAGAACACGACAGAGTTCAGTTGTATTCGTATGTAAGGAGTATGGGAAACGAAAAAACAGACTGGCTTTCAATATTAGAACTGTATTGACTGACAGACGAAATAAATCCATTAGCAATGAAATAAACTAAAGGTTAATCCGTCAATTGTACATCTGGGCACAAAATGGACTCAATGTTCGTTTGGACGAAAGTTCTATAGGTATTGGTCTTGGAAAATATTATTTCGAAAGTAAATCAAAACGATGAGTTGTCACGGACGCAATATCGGGTGATGTCTGCTATGTTTTGCAGGAGACACAACTATTTTGGCTATCCAACGACATGTCTCTTGGATATCCAAATTCCAAAGCTAGATAATGAGCTTTGAAGCCAAGTCATGTGGTGTACGAAATAGATTCCTAAGTTCGTATTCAAACGCCAAAAAAAGCTATTTTTTTTTTGTATACACCTCAAGTTAATCCTTGACGGCAATCTCACCTGATGGTAAGTGATGATGCAGTCTAAGATGGTTGCGAGCTAACCTGTTAGAGGATAAGGTAAACCCATACTCCTTATTGGTTTTTATGCGACATCGTGCCAGAACGCTAAATCGCTTGGCGACACGTCTTTATCGGTAGGGTGGTAACTAGCCACGGCTATTACCTCCCAACAGACCAGACTCGAGCCGGGAATCGAACCCAGGATCTCCAACTTTATAATGTTACAGCGCACGCACTGCGCTACTGAGGTCGTCAAAAGGTTCTTGCAGTTCAACTATGTCCCAGCCATACGTCCATAGATTGCGTTTCTCTGTTCTATGGTATAATAATGAAGCAGAGAATTGAGAAGTTTTAAGTTCACTCACGGAAGACCCTTGAAAAACCTTTAAACAAGCAACATTTGCATGAGAGCTGCAGACTTAGCAATTTCGCCCGCATTCCTTTTTGTACGGTAATCTACTGAGCTTTATGCAACCCTAAAGTGTCAGATTGGCAGATACTTTTCTTTGAACCTATGTGTGGTAAGGTAGAGGGGAAACGACCGCGTGGCCGATCGCCTAGCCGCTGGAATGATCAGGTGAAAACACTCACTGGCCTTCCGCTTACAACTGCTATCAGAAAAGCCGAGGACCGAACAGAGTGGAAGGCATTAGTTATCAACGTGGCGAAGGCACTTTCAGGTGGACACCAAGAAGAAGATGTGTGGTATAGCGAAGAAAAGTTGCTCAATTGTAAACCACTTCCTATCCTTATTAAATTTTAATACTGATTGAGAATTTCACGTTCATTAAGCATAGTTAAGATGAGTTTATTAAGACGACATCGTATTTTATCCGTCGTCAAAATTACCGGGGTTAATAAAGCACGCCGCGTCGAGAGATTATTTAGTTTGATAACTTAACCGCGACACGCTTCTTTAAATCTCGTTAGTTGTTAATTTGTTTTTATGGGCTTCTAGTATACAACACCATTATGGCAGTTAAATTACAATTAAATTAAGATTGTTAAAGTTTCAAACGACGTCAGCCTCGGTGTTACGTGTCACCTGATTATATCTCATACTTATGCCAGCAATTTTAACGAAATGCTTTAATACCCTTACAATAAATAAGTTATTAGTTAAGCCACAACAAAGCCGATTACAAGAGTAAGGTTTAATTACTGTTACTTAGATACTAAAGATTATAATGGTAAAATATGAGAAGTTACGAAGTATTAATAGCAATTATTAGTTATGGGCATAACAATAATTTGTATAAGAAATTACGGAAAGATGTAATGTGATGTCACATTGATTGTCAAAAGGCTTTCGTTTTGAGAAATAGGCATATCTATTATAATATTATTTGTGTCATCAGAATCTGAGATAAACATGTTAAATCATAATAATCTGTTGAACAGTTATTGTGCATTTGTTTCATAATTGGTAAGTTTCATGCACGTAGTTTTGTAGTAAAAAGTTATTCAACTTTAGAAATATTTATGTTTATCGATGCATCTGCTTTAATCTTTGTTTAACAATAAAAATTTGAAAGAATAGTATAGGAAAATTGATTATTTTTGAAATGATAAAACAAATTTTTGTCATCTATAAATATAGTCATTTATAAAAATAAAAACAATTTTAATGAATTTATATAGGTACTACTTCAATACAATATATATTAATTTAGAACTTAATAGATATTTTAATTCAACGGAATTTCTAGGGACGTTTTTATAAAAGCAAAGAACGACACAAAAAATAATAATCAAAGCTTATCCTTTTGAAAAATTACGTGGCTGAAAAATGACTCGGGTTTTATTTTATCCTAATCCGTTTTACAATTGATTAATAGCTTGCGAGTGAAAATCCAAAAATAATAAGAGCTTTGATGAACGTAATTTCTTGTCTTTCTGTTAGAAAACAATTTCCTTTGGGCTAAGCATTCAGGTTAAACGAACATTAAAACTGTATTTCGTGTTATTCAAGCGATTCTTCCTTAGGTATTTTGGCAGTTCAGCTAACTTGAGAGTGTTACGTTTACCTAATTATCATAAAATACTTAATTAATTTTAAATCGATAGTTTTACTTGGTGCCGTTAAGATAAAAAATAATATACTGGCAATGTATCGATTTCATCTTAACAGGTGGAGATTGGAAAAAATGAGCGACCATCTGAATAAGGCTATTGACGGCTATCTCACCTGGTAGTAAGTGATGATGCTGTCTAGGAATGTAGCGGGCTAACCTGTTAGGGGTATGGTAAACCCACGCTCCTAATTGGTTTCTACGCGACATCGTGCCGGAACGCTAAATCACTTGGTAACCCGTCTTTGTCGGTAGCCACTGTCGAAGCCTCCCACCAGACCAGACTCGAGCCGGGAATCGAACCCAGGACCTCAAACTTTTTATAATGCGACAGCGCACGCACTGTAACCTGCACCTTGTACTGAGATGAGGATGATGATGACGATATGAAAGTCTTTTATACATCCCATTCGCTTATATTAGTTCTCGGGATAACCAGTAAAAACTGAATTACGAAACTAGGGAAATGTATACGTTTATGGTAACAGGAAATGAACACTTAACTTTTGTTTTGTAGACTTAACGACTAAATTTAGTCGGCCAGTGTAGAGCGTAATAATCCATCATCGTCATTATAATCCTAATCCATGCTCCACGGCTGCATTTTATATCATAACAGACGAATATAGAGCATAGATAATATAAGTAAATCATGAAATATGTTCAAATCAAAACAAATCAAATCAAAATAGTTTTATTCATGGAAACCTATTACAGACATCTCCGTGGCGAAGTGCGTGCTCTGTCGCATTATAAAGTTGAAGGTCCTGGGTTCGATTCCCGGCTCGAGTCTGGTCTGGTGGAAGGCTTTGGCCGTGGTTAGTTATTACCCTACCAACAAAGTCGTGTCGCAAAGCGATTTAGCGTTCCGGCACGAGGTCACGTAGAAACCAATTAGAAGTGTGGTTTTACTATACCCCTAACAGGTTAGCCCGCTAAAATCCTAGACAGCATCATCACTTACTACCAGGTGAGATAGCCGTCATGGGCCAACTTGTAGTGTATAAAAAAAATATCAAGCATTCATGAATATATAACACATTTTCCATTATTTTTATTCGTGAACTAATGGGGATAACTACTCGCCAGCTTAAGAAAGTTAAGAACTAATATATAGAGCGATAAATATTTATATAAAATAATATAGAGAGATAAATATTTATATAAAATAATATAATACCAATATGAAATTACACAAAAAAAAAAAAAACTGTTTCCCGCGCAAGTCGATGTTCAGTTGAAGTTGTTACTTTTGTTTATTCATTTTACTTTAGAAATATCAATCAGTGCAAGTCCTAATATAACTTCTTAAACACTTATCCGAAAGCCGCAGAAATATTTGTAAAGTCGCAAGTATTTACTACGTAGTAAACCACACTAATAATTTTAATGGACGCTGCTTCTATTAATAGCGGTAATGAATGTTACATAATCACTCAAAACCGGTTACAATTGAAATAACAAATAAAATGTCAGCGCACACTTCAATGGCAGGAAAGCGATACTTAAATACTTAACCAGCATATTGCAGATATACTTCAGTGGCTAGAGTAGACGGGCGATTATAAGAAAAAAAAATACAACGTTTTATAAAACGACAGTGTCAGAAAAAAAATTATTCGATTTGTTCAAAAGGTGTCATCATCATCATGATCAACCCATTGCCGGCTCACTACAGAGCACGGGTCTCCTCTCAATATGAGAAGGACTTGGCTATAGTCCACCATGCTGGCCATGTGCGGATTGGCAGACTTCACACGCCTTTGAGAATATTATGCAGAACTCTCAGGCATGCAGGTTTCCTCACGATGATTTCCTTCACCGTTTGAAGCAAGTGATATTTTAATTGTTTAAAAATGCACATAACTTCGAAAAGTTAGAGGTGCGTGACCGGGATCGAACCCCCGAACTCTGACTGAAAGGCCTTCAAAATGTGTATATGTATTCTATTATATATAAACAGTAAACGTCATTCAATTCGTTTTCATTGCCTATAGCTATATAGCCGAGAGGTCAGTTACGAGAGGATTTTATATAAATATAAACGATCGAATTTGCGTGTATGTAAAATGTTTATGAATAGACTCAAACTTTGGATTGCTTATTTTTGTTCTCTAAATATTCCGCTAAGAGCAAAAGCTTTAGAAGTGTTAACGAAGTCAAGCAAGACAACTTCACATTTTACAGTGTCTCGTACCCAAAAACGGCATTATTGCAAGCATAGTAAGGACATATAATAAGCATATACTAAAACATTTTGTTTAAATAAATAAATTAAACATCACATTAATAAATAACTCACGGTGGAGCATTTACTCACAATAGATCAATAATCGCCATTTTGAATTTAACAACTGATTAGCTGATACATCGACGACTTCCGTTTCGCAGTCCGTGCGCAGTTGCATCTACCACCATCTTAGTCTGCATCATCACTTACCGTCACGTCAGATTGCCGTCAAGGGCTTGAAGTGTATAAAAAAAACAATATTTATTTTTCGAGCGGCTTTAATTATTTCTAAGTGTCCCAAGCAATGTTTGCGCTGGCCGCTGTAAGCTAGCATAATTTGTTACGCGTCATACATTATTTCAATTCGTCTTCGTTATCTCGAATCGAGATGTAACTGAAAGTGACCGCTCGCCGAACCATGTAATAACTATAGAGGCTCATTTATATTAATAAGTATAAATAACTCGTGCATTAGTTGTTTCGAGATTGAAACTCACAATCAATCTCATTCAAAATCTTCGGATCGGTGGATAAATTTAGTAAAGCGAAATTATTTCCTTCTCACTCCCATCAAAAGGATTTGGTTTTTAATATGTGCATTATTCTATCTAGAGATTTTGGATTGGAATGATTAATATTTCTTAGAGCGTATATGTTTACGGATTCATGGATAAAATGTTGTAAAGATAAAAATACTTTAACGATATTTGTATACATAAAAGAAGTGATATTCTATTTGTTTTCGGTTTTATCAAGGATTAAAATCGCGTCACCCTATGCGCATATACGTTAAGACTAATATAAAAAATTTAATGTTATCTTAATATATAAAAAAATTCTAGTACTTGACTCATTGACTGACTCATAAACACCAAACATACCTTTGGGCCTAGATAGGTGAAATTAGCCACAGAGATTCCTTTTATGATGAGGATAGAGGTAAGGCCAGATATTTTGAAATTCCAATTATCTGAAGGTAAAATAGGGAATGGAAGATTGTATGGAATTCATTCAATAAATTGTTTCACAAGGTATATTCAAAGTAATATTTGGAATTTAGACTTTTGGTTAATATGAATAAACTATGGAGGAAACAATGACGGGGATGGATTTGACACGGTGGGTTAGAATATATTATGTAAAATACTGATTGAAAATTTTCAACGGGAAAAATGTGGTACGCTGGAGAAGTCGCGACTTCTTAAATTCAATAATTTATAGTAAATTTTTGATTATATTTATGATGAATTATTATTAACATTTTTTATTGTATTTTTATGAAATTTTCTTTCATGTTTATGTTTATTATTATTTTAATGCTTATGGGCTCCACCTAAAAAAAAAATATTATAACTTCAATATTAAAAATGCAAAAATTTGATTTTGACGGCAATCTCACCTGATGGTAAGTGATGATGCAGTCTTTGATGGTAGCGGGTTAATCTGTTAGCGATATGGTAAACATACACTTCCAATTGGTTTCAATGCGACATCGAGCCGAAACCCTAAATCGCTTGGCGTCTTTGTCGGTAGCAAAGGCCAAAGCCTCCCACCAGACCAGCCTCGAGCTGGGAATCGAACCCCGGACCTCAGAGTTTATAATTCGATAGCGCACCCGCTGCGCCACGGAGGTCGTTATACTAAAATAACTTAGACGAAGTGACTTGCAACAGCTTGCAGAACTATATATATAATATCTTAGCTTCAATATTTAGGGAACAAACTCAAGTGATATTCTTAATATAGATACCTACTTACTTGCATAAGCAAGTCTGCGGCGTGGCGGTTTCCCAGACGGAGGGAGCAATTGATTTTTTAGAGGGTAGGCTTGGGGGAATGTCTATATCAAAGTAAGTTTTATTCTCATGCGATTAAAGTCTCTAGAGAGCTCAAAAGACAAAAGAAATGGCCGCTGATTATAAAAATAGTATAGTGGACTACACTTGTATAGCTAGAATAACAAACTATGTACTAAAATCTTTAATTCGAACTGATAAATTGGCAGATCTAAAACTAGTACCGTCTTTTTCGCTCTATATGCGCTTGAAAAGGAATAAATAAATACACATTTCTTGTATACCACTGATAATACAAAATGCAAATTCAATAGAGCGTTTGACAAGGTAGAATCGACTTTATCGCTAAATACAGATTTTTCCAGGCAACCAAATGCGTAAAAAGAAAATGCTATAGACACATAGTAGGTAGTACAAAGAAAAAGAAATAGTTTTGTTTAAATAATTGGAGAGGAATTAGTTTTGTTTAAATATGAAGTACAGCAAAACTTACACTATTGATAAAGACTAACTTCACACAAAAAATATCAATTTTTTTTGGTAATCATTTGACAAGTATAAGATGGTGCGGTATTACTTGGCTAACGATCGTCATCTTGCTTAGTCTAGCTCACGAGAATGATGTCTTAGGCTAGCATGCGCACCATGAGATAATTAAGTCTGCCCTTATCTCGTCTATTACAAAAAAAAAAAAATAAGACAAGAACCGACACAATTATTTCGTGGCGCGCAAGCTAGTCTAGCCCCAGTGGCTACTATACCCGGAGCGAAATATAGACAACTTAATAATACTGATAATGACTTAACAATGAACGACTAATACGCCTCTGGCAGTATTTCACACCAAACTTAGCTCGATAATTCCGTTACACTATACTAAACGGTTTAAAACCAGGTGTAACGAATAATGTTGGATTAATAGCCCAGGATTTAGTAGTTATAGCGCAAGTGACACAAAACGTCATCTTTTAGTAACAAGCTAGCATTGAGCTAATTAATTATTGAAGCTGTGATAGCATAGTGGTTAAGGCGTCAGCCTTCTAATCAGAGATCAGCGGTTCGAATCCGGGCACGCACCTCTAACTTTTCGGAGTTATATGCGTTTTTAAACAATTAAAATATCACTTGCTTCCAACGGTAAAGGAAAACATCGTGAGGAAACCTGCGCGCCTGAGAGTTCTCCATAATGTTCTCAAAAGCGTGTGAAGTCTGCCAATCCGCACATGGCCAGCGTGGTGGACTATGGCCGAACCCTTATCATATTGAGAGGAGACGCGCGTGCTGTAGCGAGCCGGTAATAGGTTTACAGAGTATTATTAGGTGAGAAAATTCAGTAGTAAATTTAATCCGGAGACCCGGTTAAGACCACAGCCCTCAACACTGCACCAAAAATGTGGGCGGTCGTCAATATTAAATGTACATTGAAAAGAACAAAGGAGTATTGAAAGAGAGAATCAGAGATAGGTTGACTGTATGTAGTTTAAAAGAAGATATTGAGGTGACAGCTGATAAAAGTGAGTGGGAAGAAGTCATGTCGTGCACCCGACATAGCTAGGGTGAAAAAGAAGAGAAGGCAAGCAGAAGAAGTTTAGAACCGTGTGTTTTGAACTTCCGCCTGCATCAAAATAATGCAATTCACGACAACAATATAAAAAGCCAAAGTTAGATGATATCGATTTTCAAAATAGGTAACAGAGTTTGGATTTTATTAGATCTATATTGGGTACCTAAAATAAACCTTCCCTTTAAAACGAATGGGACGAAATCGGAATGATACTTATCCCACCCATTGCCAGCTCACTACAGAGAACGGATCTCCTCTCAATATGAGAAGGGCTTGGCCATAGTCCATCACACTGGCCATGCGCGGAAAGACCGACTTCACACGCCTTTGAGAACAATATGGAGAACTCTAAGGCGTGCAGGTTTCCTCACGGTTGTTTTCCTTCACCGTTGAAGCAAGAGATATTTTAACCGCTTAAAAACGCACATAAATCCGAAAAGTGAGTGCCCGGGTTCGAACCCCCGACCTCAGATTAGGAGTCGAACGTCCTAACCACTAGGCTATTACAACTTCAATTACTAATTCGGAACGATATCGGATCGGTGGCCGGTAACGATATCGTGCTGAGTAATATGAAAACGCTCTTAGGCTAAAAACGATTTCGAGTGCATCCATGATACTGAATAATCAGCGTAAGCCGAGCCATCTATCAGTTTGAGAATAGAACAAACGAGATATATTTGCAACAGTCTATTGAACTGTTTGTTTATTGTTCAGGACGAACGTTACTGTCGCGTGATTTTTGTTTTTAGTCTAATCAATGAGATGTCCGAACGCTGAATTTACTTTCAGTAGCTCTTTGCTGGTTTGTTTCTTCTTGAATATTATCTAAAACATATAATTGTTATTTATGAAAACAAAAACTTATAGCTATTAAAATAAACGTTCTAATGCGTTTTTTTTAAAGAAACATTTTTTCTGACTGCTAGAAAGGAAACTGTAGAAGGATAACAAATCAAATCAAAATAGCTTTATTCATATAAACCTATAAAAGCATATATGAGTCGTTACTATATATAACATTTTTCATTATTTCTATTTGTAAAGTGCCATCACTTTACAAATAGAAATAATGAAAAATGTTAACTACTCTCGCCAACTTAAAACTAAAGCTAAGAGTGTTTGAACCCTATTCGGGCCCAGGTCTAAGAAGAAGCCCTCAACAAAGTTACCGGGTTTTTTTTTTGTTATAATATTTGTTTAATAGGCAGCCTATCGCAATATTTAAAATTGGCAAAGTTTGTTATTTTTATTAACAACAGAATATTATGGAAAAATAAACTAATTATTATTTGCCAGAACAATAAGTACTTGATTTGTAAAGAAAAACAAACGAAATAGCAAACAAGAATAGCTTTTCAAAACCAAAGACTTCGAATACAAAGTAACTTTGTAGGTACGCGATATATTCGCATCGGTTTATTGAACTCTTTGTTTACACTCGAGTAGTGGTGAAAATAAACGCTGCTGTCAAATTAATAGTCTGATACATAGTTGCATCATGGTATAGTCTAACAATAGTATGTACCGTTGATTCAATGTTATCTACACTGGCCCATTCATCAACATTATTAGCCTTAATCAATGTACCACTCGTGGCTAACGCTTCCGTGTGTCATCGTGAGAGTGATCCAAAGTTTCTACCCACTACAATGCTTCAATGTTGTGAAGAACTGCCATATTTGACGACCTCCGTGGCGCAGCGCGTGCGCAGTTGCATTTTAAAGTAGGTCCTGGGTTCGATTCCCGGCTCGAGTATGGTCTGGTGGAAGGCTTTGGCCTTTGCTACCGACAAAGACGCCAAGCGATTTAGGATTTCGGCTCGGTGTCGCATTGAAACCAATTGGAAGTGTATGTTTACCATATCCCTAACAGATTAACCCGCTATCATCAAAAGCTGCTGAGGCTTCGGCCGTGGCTGGTTACCACCCTACCGACAAAAACGTGTCGCCAAGCGATTTAGCGTTCCGGCACGATGTCGTGTAGAAACCAATTAGGACTATGAGTTTACCATACCCCTAACAGGTTAGCCCGCTACCATCTTAGACCGCATCATCACTTACCATTAGGTGAGATGCGGTCAAGGGCTAACTAGTGGTGAATAAAAAAAAAAAACTTTTTTAATGATTATTATCAGGTGTCAGTAGTAAAAAGTAAGCTGTGATAGCCTAGTGGTTAGGGCGTCAGCCTCCTAATCAGGGGTCAGCGGTTCGAATCCGGGCACGCACCTATAACTTTTCGGATTTATGTGCGTTTTTTAAACAATGTGATAATTGTTTAAAAAACGCACATAAATCCTAATGCTTCAACGGTGAAGGAAAACATCGTGAGGAAACCTGCGCGCCTGAGAGTTCTCCATAATGTTCTCAAAAGCGTGTGAAGTCTGCCAATCCGCATATGGCCAGGTGGTGGACTATGGCCGAACCCTTCTCATATTGAGAGGAGACCCGCGCTTTGTAGTGATCCGTTAATGGGTTGATCATAAAGTAGTAGAAAGAAATTCAACATTACCACCTCTTTAAGGTAAAGCGGAAAGGTCAAATCCTTGTTTGAACCTACGAATCGCTAACACAGGTAAAGATACTGTTTAAAGAATCGATGCCACTTAGCCTGTTTATCGATCTTTTACACGATATATTTCGGTGATTGTCCTTCATCATAATTCTTCCACTAACGGACAGTAGCAAGACGCCGTGAGAGGTGCCTTACTTATGCGGTTGGCATGAAGTCAACGGTACGAAATGTTTTCATCCACTTTTCTGACACGAACCGCTGAGTTGTGAAACTTGTGCTTTCACGGCTGCTGTGTTTCCTGCCAAGTATAACTTGAGTACCTTTGAGATAAAAGCAAATAGGCATTTTCTTGGTAGGCGATCTCCAACCTAACCTACATATCACTTTTTTTTTCCCGCTGGGAAATGCGTTTGCCTATCCCCTCCGGAAGCAACGCAGGCAAGACTGCGTCGCTTCCGACGGGGTTGTGGTACTCGCCGGCGGCCAGACTGGGGACCAGAATACCCACTAAAACCCAGCAATGCTCTTACGCGTCGCCTGGTGGCTGGGCCACGAGAACACCTGCGCAATCGACGGCAACCCAACCAGCGGCGTCCGCTGAGGCAGACCCTCCACCGAGGGCCTATGATCGAGGCCATCGATCTCCATTCGAGGCGCGCCAGGAACATTGGGCTCGCCTTACGACCCGAGGAACTCTTCATGTGCCATGATAGATGTGAGCTGATAGATCTTAATTTATAAAAAAAAATATGGTCACGTACCCATTCTGTTGGAACAAAGTTCTTTAATAATCGTAAGCGCAATTTAGCTTTTAATTTAGCTCATTAGTTCATTTAATTTGAAGTCTACCATCACGCTTGACATAAAGCGATGATACAGTCTGTTGCATATAAGACGGGAATCTTTGATGTTCTCAAAATTAAAAGTGACAGGAAACATGGAGGCCGGAAGGGCATTCTACACCTCAGCGTCCTAACCTATCAATTAGTTTTGCATTCCAAGCGTTACAGGAAGTCATATTACGTTACGTTATTCAAAATCGTGTTGTGTGTTTAACTTTCATTGAGTAAGCAAACATCTGACGTGAAGTGCGAACATCCTATATCATTATTTGTATTTCACAACAATTGCAACACTTAGGGTTATAAGCCTCGAAATACGTGGCGTCAAGACGACGACAGAGTTGTCGTCACAGTGATAATGTGATTGAGTGTTTAAGATAACAATCTGTTGACTCGAGTCGACAAATCTGTGGGTAAAAAATCAGGATGTGCTGGCGATAAGGTAGGCGTTATCTGTGAACATTTTTTTTTCTGTATTAAGTTCTCAAATATTTTTAGACGTACGGTGGGATAAAATTGTATTAAGAAGATTGTAACGCAATAAAAAAAGTTAAGCAATCTTCCATATAACGGTGGTTCACGAATTTGCAGACTGAATTTTGTTAGAAGGTCTTGTCTGGTGGGAGGCTTCGGCCGTGGCTAGTTACCACCCTACCGACAAAGACGCCAAGTGATTTAGCGTTCCGGCACGATGTCGTGTAGAAACTAATTAGGAGCGCGGTTTTACCATACTCCTAACAGGTTAGCCCGCTACCATCCTAGACAGCATCATCATTTACCACCAGGTGAGATAGCCGTCAAGGGCTAACTTGTAGTGTATAAAAAAAACACGTATTGAGAACTTTGATATAGAAGGTCCCTGAGTAAATTAATAAGTTTTAATTAGCGTCTCGAAATTATATCATTTATATTTAATCTAATATGCTTTCGAATTCAAATACTTCTTAAAGTATCAGAAAGCAACACGACCCCCGTAGATCATTAGACGTTCTACATACTAGATGTATCTACTCATTTGAATGCGCAGCTTACGTTACTTGGGTATTGATAATGTTAATCAAGGGGAAAAGTCTAGAAAGCAACATGAGCTTTGATGAAAAAAAGAAAGAAAAATCTCAATGAACATTGTGGTTTGGTTTTCTAGAAGAAATAAGATGGTAGTACCTTTGACTTGTATATAAGTATGTAATTATAGGAAAACGATACGATGTTTTTTGTTGTTGTCTAAGATAGGATACGTTGACCGTTTTTATATTAATTGCAACAATGGTCCATGCGTTCTCATCGTGATCTAGAATTATTGCATAGAATTCATCTGTCAAGCATATGCCATTATAAAAAGTATGCTAGGCTCAATGATTGTGGGAACAATAAATGTGGTTTAACCGTTTAGATACTTATCGATATAGGGTATAGTACTGTTGGGAATGTAAGAGATTTGTCGTGTAAATAATTATAAATGCAGCCGCCTGCTTGCGAAAAATATGTAAAACTTGTCACGTACCCATTTAATGAACTATATTGTTGACGTATGTGTGAAAAGTACGTAAGTTTCGTAGCTAAAAACAAAGTCAAAGTTTCTAAAAGCAAATCCTAACCACAAAAATACATTTTGCAAGTAATAAAGATTCGAAGATCGAAAGTTCAATCCAATTGAAATAAACCATACTATCGAATTGCGTCGAATTGCTTAGCTTGCGTCCTTTAAAATTCTTTTGGCTTTGCCAAGTCTATAATACTACAGATATCTTATGTTAATAAAGCTCATAACAAGGGAGAAGTCTAAGGAAGAAATGGATTCGGGGGTCAGTGCATCTGGCATGTGTTATTTAAATGTGGATGGAGGCAAGAATAAATTAGATGCAATATCAATGCCAGATAACGGCAGTAATTGCCCTATAAAGACGAGCAACGATGTCACAACGCTTAGAAACGCAATTACGCTCGCGAACATGCCCTCACGAACATATTACCAGCTATAAATATTTTTTCCGCCTTTACTGCCGTCCCTAGAGATTTTAGGGTGCCTATGAGACTAAAAATGGATACGATTTTGCACAGTACAAGCGAGATAAAAGCAATTCCTTCAAACACAAATTTACGGTTGGACGGTTAGTGGTCCGTACGTCTCCGATGCCATGATGCTAGCATATGATTGTGTAGTAGGTGGTACGACTATGTTGTCAGTAGTTATCTGATCGTCAGGGTCGTAAAGGATATGTTAGGTCTCCTCTTACGGAAAGGAGCGCTTAGGTCGGGGGAAACGAAAATTGATTGATCTATGAACGTATACGTATATACGCTACGTCAACATCAAATCATATGATTTACTTGGTATGCACTGTCATCGATCACGGTTGCCGATATTAAATGATTTCGCTGTCAGTAAGTCAACCCATATCTAGGGCGTGGTACCCAAGAGAGCTTGGTGCGATATCACATTGCAAAATTCATATTTTCCATTCCAGAATATACCTGCACAATTTTCCATTATTGCTAATGGCGTAAAAAGTTCATCTATACTTTACATCGTACGTGAAATATACTAAATTAAACCCAACTAAGCTTTATACTACTAATAAAAACCACAACCGAACCGAAATCGAAATTCCACAAATAAATCCTAAGTTCTAAAATATTCTTATACACGTTCCCACAATTCTGTAATAGTTCCTTTTGAGTCATCACAAATCGAATAATCCGGAAGCAACTCTTGCAGCCAAATGGATGGCAATATGGATTCGCAAAGGCGTTTCCAGAAAATGGGATACGCGATCATAAACCGTATTCACTTCATATGGGCATAAGTTAAAAATTTGGCTGAGGAGTCCATATCGGGTACAAATGGAAGTGCTCAAAGTAATATGGTCTACAATGTACGTCGGATTTAGGGTATTTCCGAAGCTCCAAGAATAAATCCGACGTGAGTTCACGCTTTCACTACTTTAAAATGCTTGTGCGAGTTTGAATCTTGGAAGAATTATATATACGCCCATTTATAACATAACATGAAGAAGGATAATATTATTATAACATAATAATTTTTATCTAGTATATATTTTAACATTATATAAAGCTATAATATCATATTATTGCTCCAATAGCGTTATCATCATCATCAACATGTTCAACCCATTGTCGATTGATAGATAATATTTAAAGACACTATAGGAAGATAGATCGTATAATAAACATGTAACACTGGTAAAAAAAGTTGTCTAGCAAGTGAGAATTTGACATGTTGAAGTATTTTAATTTTTATTGCAAAAAGAAAATTATAGTATCGATAAACCATATAATTATGTTACTAGCGATGAAGTCCAAAAAATTACAAGATTAAGTCGTCATGATCAACTCATTGCCGGCTCACTACAGAGCACGGATCTCCTCTGAATATGAGAAGGGTTTGGCCATAGTCCACCATGGCCGTGTACGGATTAGCTCACTTCGGAGAACATTGTAGAGAACTTTCAGGCGTGCAGTTTTCCTCACGATGTTTTCCTTCACTGTTGAAGCAAGTGATATTTTAATAAAACGCACAAAACGAAAAGTTTGAGGTTCGTGCTCGGGATCGAACCCCCGACTTCTGATTAGGAGGCTAGCGTCCTAACCACTAGGCTATCACAGCTTCTTCTACTTTCACGCCACTCTAGCGTCATATATTAATATAAATTGTACTTACTGCATTTGTTACTTGTCAAACCGTTGATTTAGCTAGTTCGAGAGAAGCGCGCTTTAATCTCGCAAAAGTGACTTGTCCCAAAGAGGAACCGTCAAGTTCCTCAGTCACGCCACAAACAAGCAAGGAATCCGAAGTAGAACACATTGAA
The DNA here is from genome assembly GCA_928268935.1 of Lasiommata megera. Taxonomy (NCBI): domain Eukaryota; kingdom Metazoa; phylum Arthropoda; class Insecta; order Lepidoptera; family Nymphalidae; genus Lasiommata; species Lasiommata megera. The sequence goes on from OV743312.1 coordinate 12,296,407, forward strand.
ATTTAGCAACTGTCGGGCCGCATTACAGAGTTCGCTACCGTATTTATAAATATTCCGCCGGCGATTTGAGCTGCTCGTTGAGTTATAGGTCAGGATATTTACAGCTTACTCGAAAATAAAGACAAACATGTTTTTTGTGAACTCGAAGCACCTAATGTAAATTCCTATGTTGCACACGATCTTCACTAAATCAATCAATCAAAAACTTTTTCACTTTTGATGCGATAATTTTTTTTTATACACTAGGTACAAGTTAGCCCTTTACGGAAATCTCACCTGCTGGTAAGTGATGATGCAGTCTAAGATGGTAGCAGGCTAACCTGTTAGGGGTATGTTTAATCCACACTCCTAATTGGTTTCTAGACGACATCGTGCCGGAACGCTAAATCGCTTGGCGACACGTTTTTGTCGGTAGGGTGGTAACTAGCCACGGCCTCCCACCAGCCCAGACTCGAGCCGGGAATCGAACCCATAACCTCCAACTTTATAATGCGACAGCGCACATCACTTCAACTCTTCACTTTAGTGGAGGTCGTCAATTACGTAGTAGTGAGTTGATGGTTATAACTACATTCGAAAACTTAAAACTAAAGCTATGTGGGTTCTAAAAGCGCCCTGGTCTATGAACATGCCCATAACAAACTTAGCCGATTAACTTTTCTTCTTGTTATCACCATCTCACATGCCACTTTAAATTATTTAAGAGCTTTATCTTATTAGAACAAGATATTCATTCAATATATATACTTCTAGGACCATAGGTTTGTCGGGTGATCTCTTCACATTTGGAAGCTAATGATTATAAATGTGATTTTGTTTTTTCTTCATTTATAGGAAAACTAGTGTCACTGGTGATGTTATGTGGTATAGATGCTCCTTCGAGAGTCTTCCTCCCCTTTGGTGGTTAGTAGTAGAGAGTACTCCACTACGAATTCTGTAGTCAACGAATTATTTCTCTCTCCCATCCCAATACATCCGTTATTATCGTTTCAGCAAAACTCTTACCTAAATATTTTAGTTTATAACTACTGCACCATTACTTAGCAACCTAGCCAAACATACAAACGCAAACCCATTAATCCAAAATTACGATCTGAACTTTCTTCATTACACTTTCAATAAATCCATTAGTTTCAAAACAAATGATTTATCACATTAGCCAAACTAACGTAAATGTGGTGCCGGTCTAAATTTAGTACGCTGTTTATTTTCAACGCATTCAAATCAACCAAAAAGCGCTCTACAAAAAAACGATACGAACGCACAAAGAATGCTAATTGCTGTGTATTTTTTTGCATTTCGCATATGAAAGCTATTCAGTAGAAATAATGCAAAAAGAAGATACTGGATAAGCTGACATACGCGACTATAAGTCGTCATTAAAATCAAATTTTGGCGCAGTTCCAGGCCTTAGGAGATATTGTTTGCCATCTTTGTAGAAAGGATAATAATAATGAACTTTATTGTCAGAGGAGAGGCATAGATTGTCGGGTCTATCATATAAATATTGTGTGAGCGAGAGAAAATGCCTATACGAATCATAAAATTATATAAAAGCTTGCAGAAAAGTCCTACTATACTGTAAAGGATTATGTAAATGATAAACAAGCATGGGTGTGAAATATTGCTCTAATAAGATATCTCTTTATATAATTTTAAGTGGCATGTGAGATGGTGAAAACAAAAAGAAAATTTGTCTGGCTAAGTTTGTTGTGGGCTTCTTAGACCGGGGCGCGTTTGGAACCCTCATAGTTTTAGTTTTAAGTTTACGAATGTAGTTATCACCATCAAATCACTAGTATGTAAATTATTGACGCGTCAAAAGTGCCTTTTAAAGGACTATTTGAATAAAGATTATTTGAATTTGCATTTGAATTTTGAATTTAAAACTGGTAAGTGATGAAAAATTCCAATTACAATATTTCCATAATCTGTTCATCGCTGACATGATGAAGCGCTAATGTCCCACTTGTTTTGTAGTAACATTTAGAACAGCTCGAACCAGACATAAATATAATATGTCTTCCATGATAAAATATTAATGACTTGTTTAATTTCGTTTCATTGAACTCGAGGTTAATATAGTAAATCATATGAAGAGAATCGTTAATATTAACTGGAAGTTATACTCGCAGTTCCAACCGATTTTTTGTTTTTCGTTTACCGATCGAAGTAGCTAATACTTATTTTTAGTGAAGCACGCGTATTTTCAAAGTAAACAAGAACAGTGGTTAGAAACCGTCAGTTCTATTTTTTTTTTTGTTAAATTGCAATATGTTTATGATGGAAAGGAGCAACAACTAGTCAATTACTGAGTTTTCAGCCAGTTTCTTTGTTTTCTTATCTTTGTCGGAGACATATTATAGTGTAGTTATCACCATCACCTCACGAATAGAAATAATGAAATGAACGATGCCTCTAATAGGTTTATGTGAATAGAGCTATTTTTTATTTTGACTTTTATTCTAACCACCAACTAATAATAAGGCCCTAGACAAAACGAGTGCGTCTTGGATTGATCGCTCGCTATACGCACACTTGGACGCCACCAAGGATGCAGGATGCACGCAGTGAGTGTTTTACTATATTATGGTCCCATTATCTAATTACGTCGCACGGAGCGATAAACCATTGTAATTCGAAAGTAGATGGATACATGGATGGGTATTAAAATCTTTATTGAACATTACTAATTACGTTTAAAATAAAAAGCTTAAAAAAACAAACAAAAAAATATATTTGCAAAGCCATCCTCAACCACAATCGCGCTCGTTTGATCTAGCTAGTCGACCGCACTTTGCCTACTTGAACGTCGCTGAGGACGCTCGATGGACGCGACGGTTTGGTCTATGCTTTAGATGCAAGGTTACTAGCAACGTTACTAGCCAGTAATATCTGTCACCTACCCCACGCAAATAAAGCGTTTAAAAATACTCGCGTGTTACACTCGTTACATGTAGAAAAAGAAAAGATTTTTCTTAAAATATTGAAAGTATGTATTTAATTATAGACTACTACTCAACTATTTCTATGCCTGAAATCATGTCAAATGTTGCTCTGTTGCTGCGTGATTGAATGTAAAACTGGACTGCGTAACTGTTTCGTTGGTCATGTGTTTAGCGGATTGTACTACAGACTTTGAGGTCCTGGGCTTCTACTCTCGGGTTGGGCCAATTTTAACAAGTATGTTCTAATAAGAAAATTTCAGTAGTTTGAAAATGTCCGTATATTCGACAAGTCCCGGTTGCTATTACTTCCATGCGATAATCATTTTAAAGCCCTACAACCATGGATATTTTGATACCAAGAAGCTGTAATATTGATATAGATCCCAAGACAGCCTATCTGTTCATGCATCACGCAATAAATACTGAACGGGTTTAATGAAATATAAAATCTTTAACGCGTACAATCTCAGGTTTTGGCTACACCTCCAAATTACATTAACTCAACTGATTTCGACAAATCTTTTTATGAGAGCTGTTATCAGTTTAGTATTGCCTGAATTTTGTGAAGATCTAAAGAATGTAAATGAAGTTGTGAAGTCTTTAGCTGACCACCGTAAATCACTTTTTTATGAGTTGATATTTACTATTAATGTTACTTATTATATGTAAACATGAAACGTGAGTGAGGGCCTGAGGGCATTTAGGGCATAAAAATAGTAGGTAGTTTCTTGACGAACCTCACAAGTTAATTTGCGCGACGCGCGCGTCGAATAACGAAGCGATTTCCAGCCTTCATCATCATCATGATCAACCTGTTGGCGGCTCACTACAGAGCACGGGTCTCCTTTCAATATGAGATCTGTTTGGCCATAGTCCACCACGCTAGCCATGTGCGGATTGGTAAACTTCACATGCTTTGAGAACTTTATGAAGAACTCTCAGGCATGCAGGATTCCTCACGATGTTTTCCTTCACCGTTGAAGCAAGTGCTATTTTCATTGCTTAAAACTTAAAAGAACGGTAGAAAGATTTATTTTGATTTATCTAAATATGAGAATGGCTTTTAGCCCTTCTCATATTGAGAGGAAGTGTTCTGTAGTGAGCCAAAAATGGGTTTATCATGATGATGATGATGACTGCTCTTGTCAAAAAATATATAATTTTATTATATATGATCTATTTTTACTTTAACAGTCTAGTTTATTTATATGTATAGAAATATTAACTAAAACGAGCTGGCAGACCGCTGCATCAGTCATTCACTTCGTACTGCAGTTGGTACAGTAGCTATCACATCAAAAGAGCACTGACGTCCGACCCGCACTGTGTTTGATTTATACAATAACACGTGACGCTCTCTATGACATTTAAATCCTAACAACGCATTAACTTATTATTGTATATACACAAACTATTCTTAATTGTACGTAAAGCCAGTAAATTTTTAGGCTACAAATTATGTTTAAGAACAGGTTGTTAATACAATCAATATGTCATATTGACTCAAACAAGAGTTCTTCTTCTTCTTCGCCGTTATACTCTTTACAGAGCGGTCGTGGTCATCACTAAGCAATAACAAATTATGTTTAAGAGTATTGGCAGAATTAACATTATGGAAAACTCACAGGCGTGCAGGTTTCCTCACGTGTTTTCCTTCACCGTTGAAGCACGTGATATTTTAATTGCTAAAAAACGCACATGACTGCGATAACTTTGTAAGGAGGCTGACGTCCTTAGGCTATCACAGCTTCAGTAACTTCATTATTAGAAAGAAAAGACGATTCATTCGTACATAAGTACTTGAATTCACCCATTGCGCAGTTAGACCGTCCCCAGTCTTTTTGTGTGTCACGACGTATAACAAGCGAACTACAAAACGCGGCAATCATTGTCGGCAACCGTCCCGAAATAAAAACAAAACAGATTGATTGATGTCCAGCTTCATGCATGCTTGTTTTTGACGGCCCGCGCCGTCAAGAAAAAGGAGTGCGAAGCGACATGCGTACTATTTTTTTTCTACTATTTGGAACATGACACTAGAAGACGCTGCGTCACGTGAACACTAATTGAACTATAGATATTTTTTGTCACTTACCGGTCCGTGTGGTAGCCAAATGTATCACAACTTTTTCTTAGATAAAATTTTAATTTCGTATTTTTTTTGTACCCATAGTTAAGCCATGTAAATAAAATTCATTGTACTTTTTTCCTTTACGCGTTCCAAAACTATACAAAAAATTGTGATGCAACTTTGATGGCGTATTTAAATATATATTTTATTGTATAAGGATTGTTTGTATACGTGTATAAATTGGATATCATCATCATCATCATAAACAACCCATTACCGGCTCACTACAGAGCACGGGTACCCTCTCAATATGAGAACGGTTTGGCCATAGTCCACCACGCTGGCCATGTGCGGATTGGCATACTTCACACGCCTTTGAGAACATTATGAAGAACTCTGAGGCGTGCAGGTTTCCTCACGATGTTTTCCTTCACCGTTGAAGCAAGTGATATTTTAATTTTTAAAAACGCACATAACTCTAAAAAGTTAGAGGTGCGTGCCCGGATTCGATCCGCCGACCTCTGATTAGGAGGCTAACGCCCTTACCACTAGGCTATTACCGCTTCTAATTTATGGTATATACAATATTATATTATATTTATTTCTATTTTATAATTGTACACCCCAACCCTTTTATCTTTATATATTACCCTAGGTAGCTAGGTTGCCACATATTAATATAAATTGAAATTATAGAATAACCTTTAAAAACAATGCGACATATGGCATATATGTATATACGAACGCTTGGCATATTGCTTGTAAATTTTATGTCACGTATAAAACTGAATGTCACTTGTGTATATGTTGGTTAATGCGTTAAAAATAAAACGAACTGACATGAAATAAAGTTTGCGTTCAGCTAAATGTGTTTGAAGGATTTTATTTCGCTAGATTAAATTCTAGAGACGGCGCACTCTATCTAGACGTACGTACGAGTACGAGACCTAAATGTCGCCTAAAGCAAGTTTATTCGATATTTTCCTTAGATATAATGAAATGAAAATGCATATTTCATTTTCAGTGGGAGTATCGAATTCATTATGTTACTTTTAAAATGTTAACTTTACATAGGTTATATTCTGTTTATTAAATTTTGTAATTAAAACTCGTACTTCATGTTGAATGTGATTTATTTAGAATTACTAATATTATGTAAAGCAGAAACTTTTAAATTAAAAATTTAAATTAATACCAGTGTATTTTTAAGTGTTTAGAATTTAAAATTCAAAAATGCAGTTAAATACAAGTTCAAATAAAATATGAAAAATATTATTAAGTAAGTGCATTGGATATTCATATTAAATTTGTATACACTACATGTTAACCCTTGACGGCTATCTTACCTGGTGGCAAGTGATGATACAGTCTAGGATGGTAGCGGGTTAATCTGTTAGGGGTATGGTAAACCCAAACTCCTAACTGGTTCCTACGCGACATCGTGCCGGAACGCTAAATCGCTTTGCGACACGTATTTGTCGGTAGGGTGGTAACTAGCCACGTCCGAAGCCTCTCACCAGACAACACATATATACATATAGACACATTTATAAAAAACAGTTGCACTTTGTTCTGCTTTGTAGCCATTTATTGCGTAATAACATTTATATATAACTACAGTAGGTGAGCTTATGATATTTACGATAATGTTTGTGTCCACTCGAATAATGCTCACGATAGCTGGGCATATCTTAGTTGTTGTATATCAATATTATTTTTACGTGGATTATTGAGTTAGGCAGCTAGTGCAGGGGGATGCGACGCAATCTCCGGTGGCAGTCAATCTCCCCACTTGTTACACCTTAAGCAAGGCCGTAGGATGTAATTTGGGGGGAGGGAGTCTGAGCTTTGGACCAAATACGAAGACAATGCATTTCGACGACATTAATAATTCCTTTATATCTATAACAATACAATAATACCCGTCGAAAATCAAAATAGCTTTATTAATGTAAACTATTACAGGCCACTATGAATCGTTCATATATCACATTTTTCATTATTTCCATTCGTGAGGTGATGGTGATAACTACACTCAACAACATTGAACACTGGCCAATTAAAACTTAATCTAAGAGGGTTCCAATACGACCAGGTCTAAGAAGTCCACAACAAACTTAGCCGGTTTTTTTTTGTTATCACTTTCTTACATAATCAATAATATATTATAATTAGCTACGGAGTTAGAGCAATTTTAAACCAAGCTTTTTATCATTTAAATAATCCTTTATGACTTTGTTGGTAGGACCAACTAAACACAGCCGAAGCCTCTTAGAAGAACTATTGATTTTTTGGAATAATAATTGTAAAAGTATCGTTTTATTTTATTTACTAAGTTATCCCTGATTTTAAACATACCCCTAAGATAAATAATAAATAGAGTATTAGATTAAAAAAGTAAGAAATTCTTGATAAATTTTCCAATCAGGAATATAGTTCCATCTTACAACACGGGTGTTAAAGTGGAAGGAGAACGTTCTTCAAGTTGGCCGTGTAATTAACTAACGAAGCGAATAGAAATCCGAATGAATTCGATGATTTGCGAATGCTTTTTATTTCTTTAAGCGTATCTTGCTTGTAAGAAACCATCCTCTAAGTTGGCAAAATAGCGGTTAGTTTTTCTGAAGAGATATGAGAATAAACATTATCTAACATATAAAATTCTCGTGTCGCGGTGTTTCTTTCCAAACTCCTCCGAAATGCCTCGACCGATTTTCATGAGATTTTGTGTGCATATCGAATCTGAGAATCGAATCGGGTGGTTGTCAGAATCGATCTTTTTATTATACTCTTAAATGTTAATTGTGGTCCACCCCTTAATTAATTTTCTTATATTTTCATCATGATCATCATGATCAACCCATTACCGGCTCACTACAGAGCATGGGTCTCCTCTCAATATGAGAAGGGTTTGGCCACAGTCCACCACGCTGGCCATGTGCGGATTGGCAGACTTCACACGCCTTTGACAACATTATCGAGAACTCTCAGGCGTGCAGGTTTCCTCACGATGTTTTCCTTCACCGTCGAAGCAAGTGATATTTTAATTGTTTAAAAACTCACATAACTCTGAAAAGTTAGAGGTGCGTGGATTAGAACCGCCGACCTCTGATTAGGAGGCCAATGCTCTAACCACTAGGCTATCGCCACTAGAAAACAAAGTGTTATGTTTGCCTATGCAATAATTTTACTTAGATAGATAGATAGATAGATAGATATACTCTTTATTGCACACTACATAGAAAATAACTAAAACAAAAAATTAAATAAAAAAAACAAACATAATGCGCAAAGGCGGTCTTATCGCTAAAAGCGATCTCCTCCAGACAACCTTTTGTGAAAGGAAAGAGCTAAAACGAGATGGGGATAGTGCAATAGCTAATAGAATATAATAGAAATTACACATACAGAGATACATAACTAAATAAAGATATAAATATATAAATTAATAAATAAATAAATATATATATGTATACATAAATAAATAAATAAATACTTATATATATAAATTCATATATATACATAAATAAATAAACTATATAGACATACACACAAGATTATATATATATTTTTATTATTATTGCATATCAGATAGGTAATATTGTTTTAAACGATTTTTGAAGATGCTTAGTGATTTAGATTGCCTAATGTCCCTCGGCAGTCCATTCCAAAGGTTTACCACTTTTACAGTAAAAGAGTTGCCATAAGCCATCGAACGACTAGCAGGAATGCGCAACCTATTATCATCCTTGGCCCGTAAATAGGACTCAACATTGCTACCAAGAAAGTGAAAACGCTCTTTTAAATATGGAGGCGCTGCAGGATAATACAGAATGGAGTACAAGAGTGTAAGAGCGTGCAAGTTTCTACGGGATCGAATTGGCAGCCACTTCAACTGAGCGCGGTAGTGGGACACATGATCATATTTACGTAAGCCAAAGACAAAACGTATACACATGTTCTGCAACCTTTCCAGTTTGTTAAGCAAAGTCTCAGACATATCCAAACAGCAAACATCAGCGTAGTCTAGAATAGGCAACAACAGAGAATTAGCCAAGATGATTTTAGTCTTAATGGGCAAAAAATTTTTCCATCGTCTTAATCATCCTATGGCAGCAAAAATTTTGCGGCTCAGTTCAGTGACCTGTGGTTGCCAAGACATTGAATCATCTAAAATCAACCCAAGATCCCGGACTGTACTATGGAATGGTATCGTTTTACCATCACAAAGAACAGGTGGCAAAGAATTGCAAGACAAGGAAGAAAGGAAATAGTGTAGTTAGATAGTGGCTAACAAAATTTTGTTGGCAGCCATATTTTTTTAGTAGGAGAACCCCTATATGCAAATAATCCAAGTATGCAAGTAGGTACACGTACACGTTTTATCGCATTATTCGCTCCGGTTTACACACATATTACTGTCAACGAGGACGTGTCAAATGTCTCCGACCGTCTGCGATGCGGCCGCAATAGAATGCAATGTATTGCGTTGAAATCGACCGGACCTGTTTGCTTATGCGACTTTTTATGGCAAAGCAAACTTTAATATCGTCGCTAAAGAGCGGCAATCGCTTGCGATCGACAGCGGTAGATATCCTTCAGTGAGCAACAGTTCATTTGTTTCCGTTAGCATTTCGCTTTTGCTTCACAAGCTCTCCAACGTATCAGATGTTGGATTCTCGGTGATTAGAGACGCACGACTCGAGCGACAAACGTTCTGGGCTGTGACCGACTAAACAAACACCGTCTACCAACTAAAATAAACATTACAGAACGCTCGTTATCTATTTTACAAATATTATACAAAGTAGTAAACTTGGTTAGTGCTAAACGCATAGTCACGTTATGACTTTTAAGTTATTTTCTACCTTTTGACCTTAGTAACACTTTAAAATTGGAAAAAAATATCGTATTCCTAAGCAATAACTACACTTATATCAAAGCAAATGGGAATGGAAGTAATAAATCCACTTATTTACTGTTTGAAGTCGTGATACCCCAGTGGTTAGGGCGTCCGCCTGCTAATCACGTCGGGGTTTTGATCCCGGCCACGCATCTCTAACTTTTCGGTGTTATATGCGTTTTTAGGCAATACACTAGCAATCACTTGCTTCAAAGATGAAGGAAAACATCGTGGGGAAACCAGAATACCTGAGAGTTCTCCATAATGTACTCAAAGGCGTGTGAAGTCTGCTAATCAGCGTGGTGGACTATGGCCAAACTCTTCCCATATTGAGAGGAAACCCGTGCTCTGTAGTGAGCCGGCAACAGGTTGATCATGATGATTGTAAGGTTCTCCAAGAAACTTCCCACCATGTTTATCAAGTACTAGATCAGTTCAGTTCGTTCAGTGATCTATAGTAAGCCGGAAATGGGTTGATCATGATGATGATGATTTACCGTTTTTGAATTTATGGTCGTTAGTGTTTTTAATAAAAACATTCAGTATGCCTTTACTAGCTGCACATGGCAAAGAATTTATCCTATAAACAAGATTAATCTCAAAGTAAAACCCCACTTCTACTATGTAACTGACTTACATATTAATTATCTTCTATAGGTAATATTAAAAGAAGTTGCTTTACACCTAAACGATTTCAAAATAGTCGAATGTTAAAAGATCTCTATAATACTGGTTTTATTTGAGGATTATTTTAATTGAGGATAAACGTATTTGGCAAGTGAATTTTGTATGATCTTGAATGTTCATCTGTCTATCTGTCACTGTCTATGCGTTTTGTATGCAGGCGACCAACTGTTTTTAACTTGTTGGAAAACTTTGATGCCAGGGTCTCTAGTAATCTTTTTTTATTAAAGCCCCATACCGCCAATTTGAGGAGATCTCACCAAAGGATTAGGTACTATCTCCAACAAAGATAATAACAGTAATGCTCATGTATTTCGGAGTGTTTGTTCAGGACGGCCCTCGTTATTCGATTTCAAATAGACAATTTGGCTGGTAACAAAACAGCGTGTTTGTATAAAATACTATGTATGCTTAATATTTACTCTCCTCGAACAGTATGGTCTGCCACTTCTTTATTTAACTTAATTATATAATTGTATTTAAAAATGTGATAAATGGATTCACTGTTAATGGTTCAGAGTAATTTACGTTAACTAAAGTAGGCTTAAGTGCTGGTGGGATATTAACAGATAATAAAAGCGTTCCATTAAATCTAAGTATATGATGATTTTATATGTAGCTATAAATTATCCGATCATTAACATAATATGTTTTAAAAATAAAATGTATATAAAATATATAAATATCAAGATACTGGGTTCGGATGATGTGACTTATATTGAAGTGAATATAAAAAATGGCATTCATTTTATCCCCTCGAGATGTTGACCACTCATCCCTTCTTGCTTCACTAATAAAAACTATTTCTTTTAGTGATATCAAAGACACTTTTCATTTCTCCGAAAGAAATTTCTTTTTGGTGGAAAGGAAGATAATATAGAAAAAAATGAGAATTTTGGCCCAAGATGTATTTCAGTTTTGGCCTAAAATATATTACATAATTATTGTCTGTAGTGTTTACATAAAAACAGTTTTTTTTTTGTATAGCGTAACCTCTTGATTTGGTTGAAGAATGGCTGATATTAACAAAAATTTAAATTCAAATTAAGAAATAATATTTGTTTCATCCCTTTTCATATTACTTAAGAAAAAAATTTGCTTACTTCTTATTTTTGAACGATAAAATTTAAAACTCCTGAACGGTTTTTATGAATTCTTTCACTATCAAAAGTTTCGTTCAGTATCAAGAAGTGATATAGGCTTTTGTAGTAACACTAACATTTTAGCCCGAAATAATGTTATTCGCAAAGTAAGTCACCAGACCAAACCGCTACCGAAGTGCTTTTTCCGAGTGCTTTGACTAAAAGGTATATACATTGTACCTATAAAAATAGTCTTAACTAAAAAACACTGTTCTCGAGTTGAAACTATCTATTTCTTATAAATAATTGTAAAATTTAAAGCTTTCTTGCAGTCGGCGTTATTGGGTGTAGGTTAATATTATAATGTAAAAATATATATTAGATAAACCCTGTTTTCACAGTATGTAATTTAGGTGATAACGGAAAATAAAGTTAAACTATACTAAGGGTCTTACGAGTCTATAAAAATAAAAATAACGTTAACGACGATTATTTAAGCTAAAGAAACCGAACGGAAGAAATAGTCTACTATGTAGCGCTTCAGACTTTTATTATAATTCACTATTATAGCTGAACTTGGTATACCTCATAACAGCTGTTCACTAAATTTTTGTTCTTTAACTTAATTTTTGTTCGCTTAGTATTCGATTTAATTATTAAGATTAAAGATAGCGCGATATCGCGATAGCGAGCTTATTCGTAAGGAGCATTGCAGCTACATTAAACCCATAACCCCTGACCAGTTTCTACGTGACATCGTACCGGAACGGTAAATCGCTTGGTGGCACGTCTTTGTCGCCGGATGGTAAATAGTCACGACCAACACCTCCCGCTAAACCAGAGAGAAATCATGAATTTCCAAATTGTCCCCGCCGGGTTCCGAACTTCATCATGATCAACCCATTGCCGGCTCACTACAGAGCACGGGTTTCCTCCCAATATAGAAGGGTTTGGCCATAGTCAACAACGCTGGCCATATGCGGATTGGCAGACTTCACACGCCTTTGAGAATATTATGAACTCTCAGGCTTGCAGGTTTCCTTCACCGTTGAAGCAAGTGATATTTTTATTGCTTAAAACGCACATAACTTTAAAAAGTTAGAGCTGCGTGCCCGGATTCGAACCCCCGACCTCTGATTAGGAGGCGGACGCCTAACCACTAGGCTATCACAGCGGTTTCGAACTTGTGACCTTACAATAAGACCGCTGAGGTCAAAGTAACGATGTAAATTATTGGGTATCAGCTTGATTTAAAGGACATTTTTTTTTTGTAAGATAACAATGAGCCGAGCAATTTACTACACTTGCCCGGGCTCTTGTCCACTTATCCCTTTTTATATTACTAAAATCAGTACACGCAATTTCTTTTCATGTCAACTCGGGAGGTCTCACTTAAGTGTATCTATACAAATATATTTTATATCGTATATTGGTATTTGATGAAGTTACCTATTTTATATCAATGATGTTTTAAGTAGATAAACTATATCGGGAACTCAAGGTGTTCATTATTAATCATTGCGAGTTTACTAAACATGTATATTTTTGGGGACATGCTCCCTATCTCACAAGGGAGCGATATCTATCAAAGGTAAGTAAAATAATATTTTAGGACGAGTAGTATCGAAGCACCTACACTCTTTCTACATATAAACTTTAATATACAAGGATACCTACCAAACCTTGCACTCGTGCGATTACAAAGCAAGACTTGTTAAACTTTTATGAATTAAAAAAAAAAGAAAAGTTTAAATGGGGGCAAATTTTTCTTTTTAAGTTCTCAAATATACCTCGAAAAACTAAAAACTTCCTTTATGCTGATTCCTGAGTATTTAGTAGACAGCGTTTCTGATTTAAAATTAATTGTAGATGTAAAAGTAAAATTGATTTATCTTTTTACAAATCTGATGATTTGTAAAAAGATAAATCTGGTTCAAGTCCAGTTCGGCGACAATAAGTCTTATATGGAATTTCCGTGTATTTAACGTTGTCCACGCTGAAGGGAGAGTTTTTGGGTTTTCGTTTTTGCGTTTGGCTTGACGGAAGCCGAGATTTATGCTGCAACCTAGCGGGTGAACCTAGAGAGTATTATAAAATAAGGTCTTCCGCAACGTCTGTCTGCCTATCTGGACGTGTAAATATCGATAAATGCTGAACAGAGTCATAAAAAAACGTAAAAAATAAAAACATATTCATACATATATATACGCTGAAAATCATACATACACACTCATAATTGTTTAATTTAACTTTATTTTTCTTTGTTTAAATTTGGTTGTGTAAATTGTTATTTTTGTCAATCGCATATTGTTGTGCCATAGATATAGGGAAGACACTGTCTCCTGTAACACAGTTTAAACTATCGCAGGAGACAGGCCTTCATACTTATGAAATGTAAATTATGCTTTTGATAAACAAAGAATATTATTATTATTTTCTGCAGTTTTCCCCTAAGGATGGAGTGATTCATGGGGAAGATTTTAGTGTATAACTCATTAAAGCTGAAATATATAAATAATTATAAATGAAAACACAAGGATTCTTGAAAATGTCGGAGAAAAATGTGGACTGCGATCTTTACTGACTTGTGCCGCGAAAACCGCGAAATAGGGTTTTAAGAAAACAATGTATTACTGAATTATTCTCCTCAAAAAGAACATAGTTCTTTCATTAAATTTTAGGAACGCTATTTATAGCGTTAGCTTTGCTCTTATGATTGGCAAAAAGTACAGTCATTAGTAAATTGTATTTTTTATCCACTACAAGTTAGCCCTTGACGGCAATCTCACCTGATGGTAAGTGATGATGCAGTCTAAGATGGTAGCGGGCTAACCTTTTAGGGGTATGGAAAACTCATACTCCTAATTTGTTTCTACACGACATCGTGCCGGAACGCTAAATCGCTTGGCGACCCGTCTTTTTCGGTAGGGTGGTAACTAGCCACGGCCGCAGCCTCCCACCAGACCAGACTCGTGCCTGGAATCGAACCCAGGACCTCCAACTTTATAAAGCGACAGCACGCGCGCTGCGCCACGGAGGTCGTCGAAATTAATCGCTGCTTAAAAACATAACATAACTTTGTCTTACGTTTTATATGAAGTGTGATGAGATAAGTAAAATAAGGAGTCAATTATTATTACATACTTTTTCCTCGTACCTTAATGGTAGGTACACTCATAAATGTGCTAAGGTATCATAGTTAGGTCAAATATCAAACAAACTTCTTTGAAGTTTACTGAGGTAGGTCGTGCAATGCAAAGTGACTTAGTTATTATGTATAATAGTAGTTGCGCCTTTCGCTCTACTTTTCGCTCGCTCATCCATTGCTTCAAACATTTTCTTGTCACATGAGATCTGCAGTTTTGTTTTATTTAAAATTGAAATCGATTTTATGCCATTTTATTCGAAGGTATAAGAAAAGTGGTTTTCAGTGAATAGTGGGACCTCCAAATTTATAATGCGATATTTTTTTTTCGGACTGTCTATTAGCTTTACTAACCCTATTGGTTGCCACAGCGTAACCGGGCTGTTTGGCGAGCTTCGGAAAGAAGCTCTGCCAGAAGAAATTTTGAGCCCTAGGGCTCGAAGAAACTAAGGGAACATCTGCCTAAGGGCGCCTCCTTTGAGGCCGAACTACGCAGTCATCGATTAAGTAATCTTAGCCGGCAAGATTATGAATAGGAGTCCGAGTGGGTTCGAAACTAGCCCGGAATATTCCGACGAAAATATATGCGAGTCCAGTCGTGAACACGACGACCACTGTGCCGAAGTGCGCGCGCTGTCGTATTATAAAGCTGAAGGTCCTGAGTTCGAGTATAGTCTGGTGGGCTTCGGCTGTGGTTTGTTACCACACTAGCGTTAAAGACGTGTCACCAAGCGATTTAGCATTACGACTCGATGTCGCGTAGAAACCAATTAAAAGTATATGTTTACCATACCCCTAATAGATTAGTCTTCTACTATATAAGACTGCATCATTACTTATCATCAGGTGTGATTGCCGTCAAAGGCTAACTTGTAATATAAATAAAAATGAAATGAAAAAATTTGCGTTACTTAATCAATACTTAGCAATTTTATAAAATTGCTTTATCTAATATTTCTTGGACCAGAGCTTTCATTAGCTAGAAGACAGCCTTTTTATAAATACACTTTTGACGACCTCCGTTTATTGACATTACTATTATCACATGATGTTAAGTGATTATTGTCACCCATGAACATTTACAACAAGAGAAGTCATCGATGCTTTGCCAGCTGTATTCAGCCTTCTTATCAGTCAATTCGGCATCATACCGTAACGCTAAATGACTTGTTGGTATGTCTCTTGCTAATAGGGTGGTAAGGACCTTCCATTTTATAATACGACAGCGCCACTGAGATCGTCAAAATGTAGTAAATTTAATTGAACTACAACTTTTTTATTATAATCGAACCGTGGACGGATTAATGAATGTTGCTTATAAAATGTGGCCGACTGTGAATTTACAGTGCAAAATTTATGACGATGTAGATATAAAATTAAATTTATGTGAAAATAACGACGCGGGATTCATTTAACTAAGGAAACGTTTTCTACAGGCAACTTTATGCTATCGGCCTTAAAAGCTTTCGATTTAAAAAGTTGCACTTTCCGGATGCAACTGTGGATCTCTCTACATGCAGTGCATTAAAATTATATTATCTTTTAACTGTAATCGCCGTAAATAAAATATTACACTGCAAGCAATAATAACGCAAACTGCCTTACTATAGGGCTTAAAATACTTTAGCAGTGTATTTTTATCAGACAACGTAACGTTTATAAGCTGAGCAGAGGTTTGACGCAGTATTGAGCGCTGTGGTCTTAAAGGGCCTCCCCGTTCCCGGGTTCGATTCCAGCAGGTAGAATTTAGATATTTATCACTTCTGAATTTTCAGTGGTCTCGTCTGGTGGACGGCTTCGGCCATGGCTAGCTTTAAATTTCGAGTGGTAAGCTACGTGTGCTGTAATGCCGCCTAGATATAAATAAAAAGGATGGATTTACCATACCCCTAACACCTGGTTTGCCATCACTTAAAAGCAGGTGAGATTGCCGTCAACGGTTAAATTGTAGTAAATTAAAATAAAAAGATTGTTTTATGTATGTAAGTTAAGCTGTACCTTCGCGTCTTATTAATATAAAATTAATGATTAAACGAACTTACCTGTACGAGAAGTTCTATCATAATTACAAAAAGGCCTCGTCCGAAGAGATTAATAACCCAAAAAACCCTTTAGATACGACATCGTACGATGTCGTTTTTACTAGTGGTTCATAAGCCGGATGTAACATAAATATATAGGTATATATTTATGTTACATAATGAAGGTAACATAACCTTTCAAATTTACATAATCATTAATAATAACAAAATCTTTATTCCATCCCCACAAAATGTACACAGTACTTATTTGAAAGGGACGTCATATCACCAATCTGATAATAAATAAATAGTCCTATTCACTATATCCTTGAATTGAAAGACAGTTCACTGTAAATATAATCTGGTCCAGTTCAAAATCCAGTAGCAAGGGTACAAGTGAGATATCCACTGATACTTTTACAGTAGTAATTAACTAACACTAAGGTGTGCGCGTAGTAAATGTACATGTGGAAACAAAATAGAATACAATCATCATCATGAACAACCCATTACCGGCTCACTACAGAGCACGGGTCTCCTCTCAATATGAGAAGGGGTTTGGCCATAGTCCACCACGCTGGCCATGTGCGGATTGGCAGACTTCACACGCCATTGAGAACGTTATGGAGAACTCTCAGGCGTGCAGGTTTCCTCACGATGTTTAAATCGATGTTTGCATCTTAATAATATAAAATTAATGATTAAACGAACTTACCTGTATGTGAAGTTCTAACATAATTATAAAAAGGCCTCGTCCGAACAGATTAATAACCCAAAAAACCCTTTAGATACGACATCGTACGACATCGTTTTTAATAGTGGTTCATAAGCCGGATGTAACATAAATATATTGCTAAAATGAAGGTAACATAACCTTTCAAATTAACACAATGATTAATAATAACAAAATCTTTATTCCATCCCCACAAAATGTACACAGTACTTATATGAAAGTGACGTCATATCACCAATCTGCTAATAAATAAAAAGTCCTAGCAACTATTCACTATATCCTTGAATTGAGAGACAATTCACTGTAAATATATTCTTGGTCCAGTTCAAAATCCAGTAGCAAGGGTACTAGTGAGATATCCGCTGATACTTGTACACTAGTAATCAACTAATTTCAGGTGTGTGCGTAGTAAATGTACATGTGGAAACAAAATAGTATACAATCATCATCATGAACAACCCATTACCGGCTCACTACAGAGCACGGGTCTCCTCTCTATATGAGAAGGGTTTTGGCCATAGTCCACCACGCTGGCCATGTGCGGATTGGCAGACTTCACACGCCTTTGAGAAAATTATGGAGAACTCTCAGGCGTGCAGGTTTCCTCACGATGTTTTTCCTTCACCGTTAAAGCAAGTGATATTTTAATTTTTTTAAAACGCACATAACTCCGAAAAGTTAGAGGTGCGTGCCCGGATTCGAACCACCGACCTAGGAGGCTGACGCCCTAACCACTAGGCTATCACAGCTTGCAGTATACAATAAATATCTTTAATTATTTCTTACGACGAACGATTGCGTACGCACATTAAAAGTCACAACAATTAGTAAAATTATTAATTTCTTTTTTGAATGCCAAGATTAATGTTTTCACGAGTAAGCGATTATATTCAACTATAACTTATAACTGTGATTTCTTGCGTTGGGGTTTAGAGTACAAACACTTAGAACATGTCGAGTACTAATTTGAGAGACTGCATTAGCTTTAGCGCTCGACGTAGCCTATTAGCAGTGTTATGCCTATCAGTTCACACCGCACTTGGATTTTAGCTATGCTGAATATTCCAGTGATGTGATAAATGACAAGAGAACAGACGCTTCCGTAAAGGAATTAGCGCAGCATCGCTTGCTGCAGGAGTAAGCTGTAAAGGAATAAGTAATAAAGAAACATGGACATAAATAAACCAGTGTGTATATAAGCGGTGATAGTCTAGTGGTTAGGGTGTAGCCTCCTAATAAGAGGTTGGTAGTTCGAATCCGGGCACGCACCTCTAACAGAGTTATATGCGTTTTAACAAAAATAAAATATCAACAACAATTGCTTCAACGGTGAAGGAAAACATCGTGAGGAAACCTGCACGCCTGAGAGTTCTCCATAATGTTCTCAAAGGCGCGTGAAGTCTGCCGATCCGCACATGGCCAGCGTGGTGGACTATGGCCAAACCCTTCTCATATTGAGAGGAGACCCGTGCTCTGTAGTGAGCCGGTAATGGGTTGATCATGATGATGATGATGATGACGTATAGAACACATTTCATACGTTAAAAATATAGATCATTAGCTGGTGCTCGCGACTTCGTCTGCGCAGGATTAGTATTTCGAGAAGCGTAGGGTGGCGTAGAAATGAACTAACATTCTGACATAAAAATTATCACGCAGTGCGCTGTCGCATTATAAAGTTGGGGGTCCTGGGTTCGATTCCTGGCTCCAGTCTGTTCTGGTGGTTATTTACCACCCTACCGACAAATCGTGTTGCCAAACGATTTAGCGTTCCGGAACGATGTCGCGTAAAAACCAATTCCGAGTATACTCATAACAGGTTTGCCCGCTACCATCTTAGACAGCGTCATCACTTACCATCCAGGTAATACAGGGGTCTAGGCTACGAATATGATTTTCTCCCATTCGGTGTCGAAACCATTGGTCTGTGGGGTCCTAGGGCCATAATGCTTTTCAAAGAAATAGGAAAAAGATTAGGCGACATCACAGGAGACCGAAGAGCTGCCAGCTACCTCGGATAAAGAATTAGACTTGCTATTCAAAGGGGGAACGCTGCCAGTATCTTCGGAACCTTGCCTAAAGGGACTCCTTTTAATAATATAGTATAGTTATATTTTTTAAGTTGTTTAGTTTTAGGTTAATATGAGGCTTATTTTAAGTTACATCTATGAAAGATTATAAAATTCTGCTAATGTAAATGTGGGTAGGTACAATTTGTTTGTTTATTAGTTGGTAACAATTTACCTGTTGTATCTGCCAGCATTATTCTTATAATGATTCATTAAGCTGTAGTTATTATGTGCCACGGTGAACGGCCATCAAAGACGTCATGTAAACATATCATTTGCCGTTTATACAAACATCATCTTTAAAAACGTAAGCGGCCGTGTTTTAAATGAGATGGCCGCGTTGAGTTACAAGTGCTGTATATTTTTCTTCACATTTCGAGTCTTGGGCTCGCAGGGAAAATTATGCAAAGTTTGTTCCTAAGATAGTTTAAGTGAAGTGCCTAGAGAGAAAATAATCTTACATTTTTCTTTAAAATATCCATGAAGCTAGAATAGAATAACTATTGAATAGAAAGGAGCTATGTATTGTCTGGTAGGCAAACTGACAGATACTATAGCAGAAAATAGGGTACTGGTCTCTCGGTGTATTGCAAGTGAATACCTATTGTTGTTTTAACGGAGATAATGATACAATGTCATAATTTGCTTATGCTTTTCAAGAACTTCATTATTTTACAAGGTTTGAATAACAATTAATTCTTTTAAGTTAAACTACACACATCATAATTATCACTAATTATATTTCAGTTATACGAACGTATATTAAACTAGGTTTTGCCAGCGACACCGTTCGCCTGGTATTTTTGATTGTTGAGACTGATAACTGATTCAAAATTTCACCCTTTAAGAATCGTACAATTTTCCAGAATAACAAGTGGCTTACGGAATGTTCCAGACTCCTATAATCTATGTATGTGCCAAGTTTCACCCAAATCCGTTCAGCCGTTCTGGCGCGATTGAGCAAGAAGTATCCATTGAGCTAAATTTTCGCATTTATGATAGGTGTATAATGCCTATATATACCTGATAGAATTAATACCTTTTGGATACAAGATATTCATAGTGAAGTTTGACTGAGGAAGTTTTTTTTTTGTTTTTTTTTTTTATTAACTGTAGTAGCTGTAGAAACCTGGTATGTGTTAAAATGCCACGTAAAAAACTTTTTGACTTTTTTGAGCCAGGATCCTTACCGTGTGTCCCCAGAAACGCTGCCAAAGCTTCTTTTGTTTATTATAACTACAAAGACGGCTCAGAAGCTGAACTCTACACTTTGAATTTTTCCGGAAGAACACTTGGCAAACGTTTTTACGGGATTAAAGACTAACTTTACGGGATTATAATCTTGCATGATGCACGGCTTAGCCACAAATCGGTTCTTGACGAAATTTGGCACAGAGTTAGTTTGCATTTCCGCGGCGGACATAAGTTTATTTCTTTCAGATGGTACCCAGAGGATAAAAAACTCAAAACATATGGAGTAGTTGCCTGGTTGTGGAACGTTTACATAGGACAGAAATGTCAATTTAAACTACAATAATCATAATAATTTGATAAACGTGACTGTAAGTTTGTTTGTTACGCTTTCAACCGAAAACTACTAAACCGAGCAACATGAAACTTTGTACACATATTCTTGGAGTTATTACTAGTGACAAAGGGTACTTTTTATGTCAAAAAAAAAAAAACTTTATGAAAGAAAAAAAAAATGGTTTCTTAAAACATAGTTATCATATTGAATAATTTCTATTGTAATGATCTCTGATACTTATTTTATTGCTATAAAATTTTATATATCAGCTTCGGGTAAAAGCTAGTACAAAATAAAGATAAAACTGATGTGTGCTTTCATTCTTCATCATTGTGAGTGTAAATAAAGGATTTTGAAGCAAGGAACATATCGAGTATCTACTTAAATTTGTTTCAAAATATTTGTAAAATTAAATGCAAATAAAGATGTTTATTTTATAAAGGGCCGCCTCTGTAAGTAAAGAATGATTAAATTATTTTAGCTTCTAATTATAGTTACTAATTAGTAAAATAACGTTAAGAGAGTGATAAGCAGTATTTTTAACATACAATAACGAGTGCATGGCATTCAAGCAATAATTATCGGTATTCGCAAACATCGCTTTAAATGTAGTTGATTAATTCGTATGAATAAACAAGAAAAATATAACAATACTCAGTAAATATTAGAAACCCATTATGCTTTAGTAAACTTGTGAACGTGTTATTGTACACTGCGTAACCGAGGTCAGTGTTGTTGTGTTTAATGTCTCAACACGTCTATCGACGACACGCAAACTCGAAACTTTTTAAGACTTAAGAACCGAGAAATTTTTGATTCGGATAAAGCTTCACCTTTCTTCCACTAAAACACTAGGCATGCACGTTTATGTACCGAGTTCATATTCCGTAGAAGCGTTTATCTTCTTCGTTTCTAATAGGTAGCTACGCACCGCACAAATCTGAAGTGGCTTTTCGCACTTTTTTATACATAGCCCTTGACAGCAATCTCACCTGGTGATAAGTCATGATGCAGTCTAATTTGGTAGCGTGATAACTTGTTAGGGATATGGTAAACGCATACTCCTAATTGATTTCTACGCGACATCATGTCGAAACGTTAAATTGCTTGGCGATACGTCTTTGTGTCGGTAGGATGGTATATAGCCACAGCCAAAGCTTCACACTAGACCAGACTCAAGTTGGGAATCGAACCCAGGACCTCTAACTTCATCCAGAACTCCAAAGAACCTTAGGAACTTCGGCTGGAGGTCCACCTTGGCATGCGCTGTGGCATGTCCAGCAGGATTTTCGGTAGTGTCGGCCGGTGATTCCAAATTAACATAACTGCCATAACTCTTCGACAAGATCTAATATTAAAGAGCTCTCGGATCTTAGACCGCATCGTCACGATCAAGGGCCTCACTACTATCGCTTCCAGTAGTATTAACAAAATATTTTTATCTCTCTGGTTTCAGTATTATAATCATTACTATAGAGATGTCAAGGAATGCCATATAAAACTGTCAAATAATGCTATTTAAAATAATACTCCTTTAAGCAATGGTAGTTTTTACAAAAATTAAAATATTATTTGGTTCAACGGTGAAGGAAAACATCGTGAGGAAACCTGCATGCCTGAGAGTTCTCCATAATGTTCTCAAAGGCGTGTGAAGTCTGCCAATCCGCACATGGCCAGCGTGGTGGACTATGGCCAAACCCTTCTCATATTGAGAGGAGACCCGTGCTCTGTAGTGAGCCGGTAATGGGTTGATCATGAAGCAATGGTAGTCAGCTAACAGGCGAGATTGCAGCCAAGTGCTTATTTATTTCACAGCGGAATGAGTTTTTTCGTTCACTAAGCAGAATAAACTAAACAAAATGTAGCCTGATCATTTATGTATCTAAATAACTCTTAGTTTTTTTTATCTTAACGACCAGTCCATCAACAAAAACTTTTGCTACATTTGGTATTAATCCTACCACACTATTGCAAAGATTTTGCAAAAGTAGCCCTAGAATTTTTACATTTATAATAATTTTTCATTTTGCTTATTACTCCATCTCAGAGAGAACGATCTCAGAATCGCAGAATTTATTCAGAACAATTTTTTTGACAGTAAACTTTGCTCTAAATTTTTTTTTATCCATTACTAGATAGCCCTTGACGGCAATCTCACCTAGTGTAAGTGATGATGCAGTCAAAGATGGTAGTGGACTAACCTGTTAGGGGTATGGTAAACCCATAGCCCTAATTGGTTTCTACGCTACATCGTGCCGGAGCGCTTAACCGCTTGGCGACACGTCTTTGTCGTTAGCGTGGTAACTAGCCACAAATATAGCTATTCATTCTAAACAACGTATTGCATACTATTTCAGCGGAGTAAACATTTAGTGTTATTTTTAATCATCGATTTTTAACGCGTGTAAGCTTTTTAAATTTCATACATGTTCTATTTGCATCAGCGTGTTTCCTGGTCTAATATAACGTTCCAGTACTGGTGAAACTTGAAATAAACCGCGCGCAATTAATAAACAATTTGAAAAAGTTTCTATTTTGAGTCGTGTCAGCTAGCATGACATCCGAAACCATTAGTGAGAGTCACGAGTTCAAGTCTGAGCAGTTGTTTTCTGAGACCATCTTATTCTAAGAATAAAGTGTAAAGTTGGTCGCAGATTTCCGTGCGTGCCGCGAGAGTCTATATATGTGAAAAATGCCAACGCAGACAGACTATTAAATGTGACTCGCTTTTTATGACTACCTCCTTTGTCTTTGGTGTTGCACAATTCGATTCTGTCTCAAGGAATCAGACAAAAACACTGCATTTACCGCCTGCTTTCATAGAGAGTTAGATAGATAAAGCCTTTATTGCACATTAAAACTTACCTTATATAGTTTTCAGTGAAGATTCACACATCACAACCACAACTAAAAACTTATCATTATTCATCAGAGATTAAAAAATCCTGTTGTGGCCATTCCACGCAAGCTTACATTTTAAGAGAGAATCCTTTAATCTAGATCCATCAATCATATTTTATCTTAGTCAAAGCACCAAGGTGTATATTTATAGCAAAATTGGGTACTCGCCAGTTTATTGATGCGTTTATATTGATGACTTGACATGATGGTTAAACATCCGTTGCGTCTCTTGAGGCAGTGTGCGATCATCTTCATGTTTTGGTCTAGGAATATAAATTTTTATTACAAAAAATTTTGACAGGGCCTTGATCTGGATTTCTTATATACCTAGTAATTTTAAGCTCGGCTTTGGTTTGTATAAATGACCCACTTTATTCACATTTCATAGAAAATGCGAATCTTTCGTTTCTGTTATATCCGAGTTTATACTTGTATAACGGTGGAGATTATTAAAAAGCAATCACAGGTTTTATGATCACTTGTAAAAACGTAATAAGCGCGTAAAACTTTTATAGTTTTCAGTCTATTAATAACTTCGTCAAGTGTGCGCGTGTGCTGACCTTTTCGCAGGCCATTATTATCTTAGAGATTATTCGTATTGCTTAGCAGACGAATATCTGACACTTCGTTTAATATTTTTTTCCGTTAATATTCAAAAACAATTCATATCTAAATATTTATTTATTTATACAACTTTATTGCATATTGAACAAAAGAAAGGAAAAGAAAAAAATACATAAAATAAAAGCAAAAGGCACTAAAAGCGATCTCTTCCAGGGCACCTTTTTTAAATATTGTTCAGATTCAAAAATATTCGATGGATTTATGAAATCTGTAGGTACACTCCTATTGCATTTCTTCATATAAGTGTTTCTATATTATCTCCATAATTTTTTTATACAACTACGAACCCATAGCTGAACAAAAAGAAGGCTCCGACTTATTGGTGCGAACGGTAAAAGAACACCAGCCACATATTGCCTTGACAGTACGATTTAACGAAACGATCCCTGACCTGTCAATCGATATCTTCAACTAGCTGGTTTAACAAGGTTATATTTATTTAATGACAAAAATAGATACCTTTATCCTGGGTCCGTAGTAGTTCATAAGCATTCTAAGAGATGGCGCTGTTTTTTTTGGTATTTCAGTTTGGAAAATTTGTAATATTCGGTTTAGCTAATATCGATTAAACACAATGCGTCGCACATTTAGAGATTAAGTATAGTTAGATTTTGGTATAGTCCGTTATATTAATATGCTTTCGTTTAATATATAGATAAAAGTACTCAAAAGGCCGGCACTGACGTTGCAAAATCCGCGGTGTACCGCGAAAATAGAACATAGTTCGGGACTTTATTAACAAACGCAATAGTTTTGCTTGCGATTGCGTATTCGGTAGATCTACCGCAATTCAAAGGTGCGGTTTTTCTACCGTCTAAAAGCATAATACCTCATCCTTTTTAGTACCTGATGTATGTACACAGATATACATAAGATATGGGTATTTAAAAATGTTGCTCACGCAAAACTCAAAAGGAAGTCTAGGGATTGACATGAATGATTTTTACATACAATGAATTTCCTTCAAAAAATGTGCAGGATAAAAAGCAACCACTTATAAAATTTTCTTTTCCAATTTAAAAGTAGGGTTCGAATGCATAGCGTGCGTAATCAGACTGAGCGATAGCAATGCGTGGATAAAGCTAGCTTTGATAAATAAACTGATCTAACCAAAAAATCCTTACTAATATTGTAAAAGTCACAGTTCATTTGTTGGTTTGTCCTTCGATATAGCTAAAGCGCGATTCTGTTCACTCTCCACTTTTAGATGTTTTTGCATTAATGTAGAAATTGGGATACAGTACATGCAAATAATAGTATTACAAATAGATTTCTAGTATATTTTTCTAATACTAATAACTAAAATACCTACGTATATTTAAAGACTCAGAGGCATACCGTTTAAACAAAGAGCAATTCTTCTGGAAAATCAAAGCTTATTTTAAAACTTGAATAGTGAACGTGGAGCCTGCACTCGACGATAGTGGCTAAGCCCGCGCTTTCTATGCCGCGTTTGAGCCAACTATCCCTGTTCCAAGTTACAATGTTCGCTCTATGCTCCTTGCCTTATGTGCTTCTCGGCTTACTAGGCCCATTCACATCGTAACCTTAATAGCATCAGACCGGGGCTCAACTCTTGGATGACGTGGTACAAAGACGTACCAATTTAATTGTGAACTATGTCCCATTAAAACAACGAGTTTTAAGGTGTGGCAGAAATGAATTCTATAAATATAAATTATTCCAGCAAAGCATTGTTCATGAGCGACGGTATATCTATAAACATTAGTGACCCGATTGCTTGTTTGCCTGCGTATTAATTTAAAAAGGCTATGTTTAATCTATACCCACAAAAAAAAAACAATATAAAAATAACAATATATAAAAAAAAAAAATTGATACTTGACTTCTAATTCTAAAACTATTCAATAAAAATTATATATATGTAAATGAGAAATTGTATCTGTAAATGTGGCTTTCAAAAGTGAATTATTATAAAACCAAAAAGTTTATTTGACTTGGCTTAGTAACATCCATGATAAATATTGTAAAATATGGTAAATGAATGTATTTTACACCTCTGTACCCATGTCTATAGAGTTACTCACTGTAGTACTTGAATTATGTTACTAAGTACGTTTGCACGGGCCCAATGAATAAAGAAAATGGTTAAGACTTATTGGTGCGTAGACGTTCAAAAGAGCACCAAGCGGTCGCCAACGGTAACCTTGTATTGCCAGCTTAACATTCAATGAAAAGTGTAAGCGATCAGTAGCTTTATATAGCCGTTCTAACAAAGCTTTGCCGTATTTATGTCAAATACACGACATAGCTCTTTCTTGAGTCGGAGTATTAAAGTGTATTCTGAAAGATGGTGCAGATTTCTTGGTATTATGAATAAATCAGTGTGAAATATTAACTGCAGGACCATATCTATATCTATTTGTTTCTATCTATGCTCAGACAAGTAGGCAGAAGGGCGTATTAACTTGATCTATGTTATGATAATTACCTTACCCACTATAATATCAAGTTAAACAAAGTATCAAGTTTAACCTGTGCACTTGAACAACTCGAGTGTTTGCGGTTAATCGCTCAAGTAGGGGATTGCTCATTACATCAAATTGTATCAGAGCTAATAATAAACTATATATGATAGATGTTAATGGATTGAAGTAGGCAATACTTTGTCCAAAAAAAAATTGTTTTAAATTTACGTAAAATATGATGTAAATATATCGTCTTAAGCTGTAACTAAAGCTATTAACATTTACCCAAATTTACTATTATAACGTTAATATATTCTTTATTCAAGTGAATAATATCTTTGTACATATTTTCTAAGCTAAAATAAATATCTATACTATTCTAACACAAAATAATTCACACGATTTTCTATTTTGAAAATTTATCGTACTGAGTTCTAACTGTAGTTTTAGAACATCTTACTGTTCTATGATTTCAATGGTCCGCCATGGCATTCAATGAATTTCGCAGTGCCAGAATGTTATTTAGAGCCCATTGTGTGGTAGCTTTGGAACGGAAGTTAGATATGCGACAGGTATTACCAACATAATGCCCTGCCAACCATTTTGAACTCTACCGGCAGTTTGCGTATTGGATTAAAGCATTCTTGTTACGCTATGATAGATCAGCAGAATTACAGTAGTCTCTATCAAAAGTTATTTGTTATAGAGCATCTTGTGCCCATATAACGCGTTAAAACTATTTTCTCCACCTGATATGTTAAGCAAAAAATAAACCTTCGAAAAACTAAAACTCATGTAAAAATAAACTATACTCGAAATGATTTTTAGCTTCGAATAAAACTAGGACCGAACCAATTCTCGAATAGTGTTCCAAATCTGCTGCATTAAAACATTAATGTATTCGGCTTGAACCGTCGGCTTATTCCGGAGCTGTCACGGACGGAGTGGGTCAGAAGTGGAGGTTTATATTTAAAAACAAATGACACGATGGGTCCATTAAAGTTGCAGGCAGACAGTCTCGCTAACCGGGTCGGTTAAAGTTGGAGCGATCGAAACGGGCTATTATTGGATTGTAATGGATGAACGCTTCTGAAATTGTGCCCTTTTCGGTCTGAATCATAATGTCATGCAGCCGTTTCGTTGATTAAAAGTCTGGTTATTAATGCCGTGTCTGCTCATTGATTTTCGCTGCTTTCAATATTAAATAATTACCTACGTATCAGGCTACTACTTTATGCAGATTTATAGGGGTTTTTGTCACATATCGTTAGAATCAGCTACTTCTGTATTTGGGTAATATGCTTCATCATGTTAAGAAACACACTTCTTCGGTATCTATTCTTATTTATTTATAGGATTGAACACACCTTGTTGATAAGGAACACAACTCTTCAATATCTATTCTTGTTTATGGCTATGGCTCTTATGTAAATTATATTTGATTTCTTGATTATCTGTCTGTTGCTAGTTGGCCATTGTAAGTCTCTGAGTTATTCACACAGATTAATTGGCCATACTATTTTATACTATAGTTTAAATTTTTACCATTCATTGCTATCATTATCATTGAAGCGGTGATAGCTCAGTGGTTAGGGCGTCAGCCTCCTAATCAGAGGTCGGCGGTTCGAATCCGGGCACGCACCTCTAACTTTTCGGAGTTAAGTGCGTTTTTAAACAATGAAAATATTACCTGCTTCAACGGTGAAGGAAAACATCGTGAGGAAACCTGCACGCCTGAGAGTTCTCCATAATGTTCTCAAAGGCGTGTGAAGTCTGCCAATCCGCACATGGCCAGCGTGGTGGACTATGGCCAAACCCTTCTCATATCGAGAGGAGACCCGTGCTCTGTAGTGAGCCGGTAATGGGTTGATCATGATGATGATGATGATGATTGCTATCATTAACAAATATTTGGATCCGTTGCAACGGTTTATGAATTGAAGTAGGCAATACTTTGTCAAAAAAAAAAGTTGTTTCAAATTTACGTAAAATACGATGTAAATATATCGTCTTAAGCTGTAACACTGTACACACATATTTTGTATATATTCATCGTTTTATATAATAAAAAGCGCATTGAGAAGGCAATTAATAGAATTATTCTTTTCTACAATTTCTTTTCTAATGGAAAGCTGCTAATAGCCCGGCACTAATACATTTTATTCTTGTTTCAGGTAGAATTATGCAATAAATTGCAAGAAGTTCTTTGACTCAATTTCCCCTGATGTAAATGAGGAAGAAACGTAAGTAGTTAGGGCATTTTCCTGCTATAAAATTTAAACTTTAAGTTTAATTAAAGTTATAAGTAGTAAAAGATTTTATACAATTAATAATTTTCCCTGTAGTAATTTTGGTGTAAGTATAATGTTTTGGTCTGGTAGCAAAATGAGAAACGTAAATTACAGATATACTCGTATATTGAAAACAATCAGAGTTTTAATTAGATGCAGTAAATAGAGACTTGGGTTGTTGTTTTTTTTTTATGAAAAACAAGGGATTCAAAGTCAATAAATTTAATGAGTTATCTTAGTTAGTGTAATAAAATTAATTTCAACAAAAAAAAACAGTTAGACGAAAACAAAAGATAAATTAGTTAATGGTGTATTTGGGAGACTCCTACTGAAACTGTTAGGTAAATTTAGATTCAGGTAAACTAGAAAAATCAAAACGTTAAAATAAAATAATTTCAATCTACGAAACATATGGAGAAAATTTAACTTCCCAATTTACTTATGAAGGTCATCTTTAAAAGACACATTTAATGGTAGGTAACATAATTTTGTAACGCCATAACAAAGTTTTTAGTTACTAAAAATTAAATGTTTTTTATTTTTGGGTGCAATCGCATTTTTTGGCGCAAAACACCTGTATAGATTAACTAAAGAAGCAAAATCTTATCTGAATAGAAAACCAAAGGAAAACAGGAAATGACCGCTTGAAAGTATGGATGAAAATATGGAATAGTCATTAATTCACAATTACCAGGTAAAGAAAAACGTCATCATTATCATCATTATGATCAATCCATTGCCAGCTCCCTACTGAGCACGGGTCTCCTCTCAATATGAGAAGTGTTTTGCCATAGTCCACCACGTGGGGGTTGGCAGACATCACACGGATTAGAGAATTCTCAGGCATGCAGGTTTCCTCACGATGTTTTACTTCACCGTTCAAGCACGTGATATTTTAATTGCATTAAAACGTGTCGGTGTTAAAATAACAAATGTTTGCCTACAACACCTAGAGGGCAGAGATTTGGCTTATAAAATACTTAAAATAATAAATGTGCTTAGAATGTAAGAGTGAAACAAAGGAAGCTTAATGAGCAATAAAACGGCAATGGTATCAGATTTTTAACATTACAGCGAAATTTAATGTTAACAATTTAAACAGGGAAAAAATTCTCATTGTTGGCTTTAAACGCTTGCGGAGGGGTGTTATAATAGGGCATAATATATTCAGGGCGAGTCAAATAAAATTAGCACGGTGAAAAATGTAAACGGGCCTTTTACGGTCTTGAGGACGTGTAAGTATTACGCTGCTGGTCTTATTTTGTACGTGAATTTCCTCGAGTAGTGCGGAGTTTCCCGTCTCGTCGGATTGTTGAATAAGTGTGAGAGGTGGAAGAACTGTGTTGTTCAGACAAGTTTGTTTTTACATATGATGATATCATAACACTTAAAACCTCTGCAATTATTCTTATCATCATCATCGACGCATTCTCGGTTCACTACAGAGCAGGGGTCTCCTCTCAATATGAGAAGGGTTTGGCTATAGTCCACCACGCTGGCCATGTGCGGATTGGCGGACTTAACACGCCTTTGAGAACATTAAGAAGAACTCTCAGGCATGCAGGTATCTTCAAAATGTTTTCCTTCACCGTTGAAGCAAGTGATATTTTAATTGCTTAAAAACGTACATAACTCCGAAAAGTTATAGGTGCGTGCCTTGATTCGAAACCCCGACCTCTGATGACGCCTAACCACTAGGTTATTGCAGCTTCTTTTATTTATTATATTATTCTTATAGTTAGATTTTATGCATATATCGAAATAGACCTATACATAATATCACTGCATTTTAAAAAACAAAATGAAACAAATTGCTCGTAAAGTACCAATTTTACCAAATAATTTCACGCAGATATCTCATTGTAATCGATATCGTTGCAGTAATTATAGTTTAAACAGAGAAAATCCCGCAGTAAAATATACTGAAATATTTACCGCTTTCAGAAAGATCATTTTATGGTAGCAAAAGTTGATAATTACTTATTATCGTGCTCGTGCACGGTTATTAATCGAATTAATATGATCGCATAATTTGACATTACATTGTAAAACAGAAAAGTTGCGATATATTGTCAAGCGATTATATAAAAATTATATAATTGCTTGACAATATTATATAAGCGACATTTAAAACATGAATCACTCAGTAATAATTTACAAAAGGTATGAAAGAGGCAGGTAAAGTAACGCAGTGATTATCCCACAGACCTACTCGTCAGTAGGAATATATTATCAATCTATCAATATATATACCTACTGTATATATTTTATATAGTAGGTATATATATACTATTTTTGAGAGACGAATTCGACAAATGTATGGGGCGTTTGTACTGGCTATGAAGACTTTCGAAGGATGTCAACTACTTATTTAACGTGGTATTATTGAGTTTTCGGAAAAAAGGAGCTTGTTCCTTGTTTGAAGTCGCTCCATGTGGGTGCCGGGTGGCTCCCGGATTAATATGTAGAATAGTAACCTATGGATACATTGAGAGTAAAAATAGGAACTCTTTTTTAGTGATTGACAATAATTAGATTAAACAATAAAATGTAAAATTTAAACATATTATTAATAAAATTTATTGCATACTAAGTAAACTTAGTGTTATGTGGCCTTCGGTTACAAATTAAGATTCAAGATCCTATAGAAACATAAAAAAATATTTTTGAACTTAACGGTTAAAATAAAAAAATTCACGAGGAAGTAAACATGCACAAGAGCGATGCGATGCGGTGGGTTGTAGGATATAGTTTAAAACACCTACGTGGCGCAGTGCGTGTGCTATTGCATTATAAACTTGGAGTTCATGGGTTCGACTCCCGGCTCGAGTCTGGTGGGCTTCGGCCGTGGCTAGTTACCACCCTACCTACAAAGACGTCTGGCCAAGCGATTTAGCGTTTTAGGAGTATGGGTATAACATACCCCTACCAAGTTAGTCCTTAGACTGCATCATCACTTACCATCAGGTATAAGATTGCCGTCAAGGGCTAACTTGTAGTGTATAAAAATATAGCAAACAAAGATGTACCAGGTTAATTTGTCGCGGACGCGGACATCGACTCGATCAACCGCTGGTTCATACTAAATTAAGAAAATAATCATTTATAATCAGAATCTGCATCAATTGTAATCGATATTCATTCGTTCGAGAAACAGCCCGCTGTAATCGATACCGAGATAATGACGGTCCAAAGAGAGATCCCGTTGGATGTGAGCAACAGTTAATAATTGCTTATTATGAGTAGACATTTACTGACACACTATTATTAATCGAAATGCATTCAGCACTCATCGCTAATGGAGTTGTCATGACTTGATGACACATTTGAATAATTTTCGAGGCTATTCAGTAATTTTAACTACTGCGCAGCATATGCCAGTTAATCGTTTAATTTTCATTCGCTTTAGTTTTAATGCACTTCATCGGGATATTAAACGGAGTAGCCCATTATTTTGTATACTGCACTTTCGGCTCGATATGCCTGTGTTAAAAGATCGCTGAAAACTATAAAATTTTAATATAAGTTCAAGGGTAATAATAGAGTTCGCTTATGTTCTCCATATTCCTCTATACTTCGGAAACGTGGACCCTGCGAGAAAGTGAGAAGAAGAGAATAGATGCTTTCAAGATGTGGTGCTGGAGAAGAATGTTGAGAGTGTATTCCGGACCAATAAGGCCATTCCCGAAGAACTCAGCATCAAGCAGCGTCTGTCCTGCACTGTGTAAGCTCGCATACTAACTTTGTTTGGTCACGTGTCAAGACGTAATAATACCTCGATCGAACGTCTAGTGGTCCAGGGAAGTGTAGAGGCCACAAGAGCGCGTGGCAGATCACCTATGAGATGGACAGACCAGGTGAAGGCTGCGGTGGATGTCCCATTACATGAGTGCATAAGGAAGGCAGCTGTCAAGGAGAAAAAAGAAATGAAATGAAAATATACTTTATTGCACACCATACAAAAAGAAAAAAAAAACAAAGAAATAAACACTCACAGAAAAATAAATAGGTGCAATAGGCGGCCTTATCGCTAATGAACGATCTCTACCAGGCAACCTAGCACAAATAAGGAATAAAATATAAAGTAAGGTGAGGTTGGGGTGTACAATCATAAAAAAAAAAATATAAGGTTAAGTATATGTACAACTAAAAATATAAATAAGATAATAATTATATATACAATAATAAATATATACAAAACAATAGTAGTAATAAAAATAAAATATGTCATCAATTGAAGAGTGGAGGCGTAAAGTGAAGCGTGCCACAACACCCAAGTGACGACCACGACCACTATTTCAAGAGTGTATCGGCTAAGAAGAAGAAGAATAAGTTCAAGACTGACTGACTGTAGGTAATAATTTTTTTTAACATTAGGTACTATTAGTTTACGACATAAATTAAATTAAAATATATGATAAATAGGTATATCCGTCTGACAAAGTGGAAAATTTCAGCATTGTCTTATATATCGATTTTTAATAAGGTTCAGTGACAATGCGATGACAAACCTCGACAAATACAATTTTTCCCAATATGTTTGTAGTCATATTTTTATAGGAACATTTTTGCGTAGTCGTATTATAATGTAAGAGGCTTTGGACGCGTCAGTTGCACATTGTCTGGTTGGCTGTCTGGCTACAGACATAATCGTACATGAGCGACTTAAGATCAGGTGACCTGTTCTGTATGTATGTAAATATGAAAGCAATCTCCAACATTCCATTAGAGTATTGCTACATACATATTTATCTTTTAAACATGGGTCGGTGTGTCCCAAAAGGAAACCGAATGCGAATTTGTTTTTAGACCTAAGTTGGTCACCTATTTACTGACTTTTTGAAAACTTAAAACTACGCGGATCTTTCACTTAATCTCTTACTATCAAGTGATCTGTCTTCTAGTTTACCTGCGATGTAAAATATAGTTATACTAGCTTTTACACGCGGCTTCACTCGCCTTGTAGCCATTAAATAAGTATCAAGAGATCATTACAATGGAAAAGTAATATTTTAACAAACCATATATTTTTAACTTTTTATTTTATTTTATTAAAAAGTATCCTATGTTACTTCTAATACTCTCTCTATGAATATGTGTACAAAGTTTTATGACGATAGGTTGAGTAGTGTGCGCACGCGCAGCATCACGCAAGTTGTCGAAGTTTTACAACTACCTAGGTACGTGTAATAGAGGGCCTAGTTACGCTGTATTGACAGCTTCAAGGCCTCATACATCATGCTCTCAGTCTCTTCTTGATACATTATAGCGATTATTCGCTATCCATCATACATTTTGCTTCAAAGGTAGACAGACACTGAAGGAGGATGTAGCAATCTGTTACTCCTGTAGTAGGGGCACATGAATGAAACTAATTGGACAATCGACTCATTATAAGGCGTTGAGCTTGAGGGCCGCTTGGCCGGAACAGCCGTCCCGTTTGCCAGTTGGCGACATCTCCACTTTATAGTTTGAGCATTTAATAATGCAGCCCGTACACTGTTAAACGCTCAAAAGATTATCGAATACGTGTGTTAAAACTCAGATAAATACGCCAGTTAAATTGAAACTTTTCTTCCAAATATCAATCAACTTAAAGCACTTGTCCTCGTAGCGTTCATTGTTATTTCTATTTTTTGTGGACCAATCACTTGCCACCGTTTTGACGGAATCCAAAACATGGCGGCACGACGTGATGACTACAATAGGTGTTAGTATTCTAGTCAGGTTTTATACTTTTTTGTAAGTATACAACATAATGTATAAATATATAGCTTTCTAGCATCGCGGCGATAACATGTGCTATTTAAGATAGATCGATAGATACATATTACCTACTGGTAACGCCAACTATTGGCTTGATTTTAGATTAATAATTCGGTCCACGGTTATTGTCGAACTACCCTCATATTCCTTCGATATTATATGTCGCGAATGTCTTGTATTATAGGTCGCAGATCTGCTGAGTTTAGTGCACGATTCCCGTATCCTTTACGCCCGAACGCCTAAGTTAGCAAACCATACAGTCCACTAGTTTTACCTTTCGATGGTGGACTGTGGCGGCATTCGTGACTCCAGCTACAAATGACAATTCATGGAAAATTTCTAAAACGTCATACTTTTATGTATGCCAATTTCCATGTTTCTAAGATCGAAAGCATAAGCCCCATAGAAATATATTAGTTGAAGGATTTTGCTTGATTTTTTATTTATAAAACTGGAAATTTGGTATGTACCAAACACAAGTAGGGCACAAGTTAAAAAGGAATTTTATACAAATTGGGAGTTAGAAGACAATGCTATCAGTATGTAGTCATGGACAGGGAAGTCTGCATTCAGTTTAATAACTTAAAATAAACTCGAAGAAAAAATCCAGCCAACACACTTTCGCGATTGTAAAATGAGAATATAAATTACTATTTATTATCAGTATATATTTACTGTGGTAGGTAATTAATTACAAAAACTCATTGAAATAGCATACGCTGCCAAATCCAGTGTAACAACGAAGTTACATAGTTACATGAGAAAACAGTTATGAAAAGATACTTTTCATCCATGAAAATTTGGCTGCTTTAAATCAAAAGTAAAAATACGTACATTTCAGTGAATATTCACAATGTGTACTTATTTAACAAGCTATGAAATGGGACGGAGCTCATTTGTTTCAGGAAATAAAAAGTATGGCAAGAAAATATATAAAGACTGGTTGAAAGTAAAATGTTGCAAGCAATCTGTATGGAGACCGAAATATTATAAAGACCCAATAAAGCTACTTACTAGCTTGTTCTTACCCGTGTAACCAAGCTTTCGCCCTCGACTTTGCTCACGGAAAGTTCTTTGTTATCGCGTTTCTAACGTAAAAACTAACAGACAGTTATTGGAATTCCATTCCCCTATCAAAAATATTATTTTTTTTTTATTCACCACAAGTTAGCCCTTGACTGCATCTCACCTGATAGCAAGTGATGATGCGGTCTAAGATGGTAGCGGGCTAACCTGTTAGGGGTATGGTAAACTCATACTCCTAATTGGTTTCTACACAACATCGTGCCGGAACGCTAAATCGCTTGGCGACACGTCTTTGTCGGTAGGGTGGTAACTAGCCACGGCCGAAGCCTCCCACCAGACCAGACTCGAGCCGGGAATCGAACCCAGGACCTCCAACTTTTTTAAATGCAACAGCGCACGCGCTGCGCCACGGAGGTCGTCAAAATCCAGTTTCCGGGCACCTCCGTTATAACAGCCATCTGTTTGTCAAACAAAATGTTTCTAATCTGGCTGGACCATGTATTCTAAAATATAAAAGAAGATCTGTAAATGTCTAGACAAACAAAATTATTGAGTATACTTCAATAGAACAAAAATAATTTTGTGTCAATCATGTGATCGAATTTGGCATGGTATGACTTAAAATATAAATGGTACTCCTGTCACAAACTGACAGCTATTGTCACTTTATTGTCATTTGTCACTGAGATCTGTCAATCAATTTCGCAAGCTTCCGCTGTCGAACTTGTACTTCCGGAACTGTTTGATTTTGATTACGAATAATAATGTCATTTATATCAAATAATACATTTTAATTTAGATTCATAAAGATATATTCTTGTTATTGGCTTTTTATTTGTAATTGAAAATGGCATATTTTTTATAGAATTTTCAGCAGTAACCGTTTAGGTTAAATTGGATGCCCAAAACGTCCCATTTTAATACAAATAAAGGAAATATCACTTACGAATAATTCTAGGTTTATCATTCATAATTATTATTTATTAAGCGGGGAATTATGTATGCGCTTTTCCGTAATAATCTTTGCTGATAGTTTTGTTAATTTAATATATAATAGATATTCTACGCGGAGATACTGTGATACACCGTTAGTTGATAATATGGGTAAGGTACCTAGCTGTAACCAGCCTACCAAATAATAATTATAATAGTAATGGTTTATAATCTTCTTCTTCTTTTAGTGCCATCTCTTACTGGAGGTTGGCAATCATTAAGGCTAATTGGATCTTGTTCACTACCGCCCTAAGCAATGATCTTGAACTCATATTAAAACACTGGCGAAGGTTCTTAAGCAGGATGTTCGTCTTCTGCCATATCTTGGTGATGGTTTATATATTTTTATAACATATATATCATCATCATTAACCCATTACCGGCTCACTACAGAGCACGGGTCTCCTCTCAATATGAGAAGGTTTTGGCCATAGTCCACCACGCTGGCCATGTGCGGATTGGCAGACTTCACACGCCTTTGAGAACATTATGGAGAACTCTCAGGCGTGCAGGTTTCCTCACGATGTTTTCCTTCACCGTTGAAGCAAGTGATATTTTAATTGTTTTAAAAACTCACATAACTCTGAAAAGTTAGAGGTGCGTGCCGGGATTCGAACCGCCGACCTCTGATTAGGAGGCTGACGCCCTAACCACTGGGCTATCACCGCTTCATAACATATATATATATATATATATATATATTCGTTATTACTACACTGCACCAATACGGGCTTAACGGTTTCGTAACACGGAATTGCTGTAATATAGACATTCTGGAATATATAAACTAAACTTAAAATATTTGTAGGTAATATTATTACAATGAACATTAAACATAATTTGCTATAATCCGCGCATAACCGGCAAGTCTGCACGGGACAATTTATAATTTCTATTTACATTTTTATTCCAATCTTTATACCTGCACCACCACACATAAAAGATCTTTCAGAATGCTCTGTGAACGCACGTTCTGCACAGACACCGGATCATCCTTAGGTTGATTCCACAGTGTGTTTAAAGACTGAAGAAATGATAAATTGCACCGTGCAGATTTGCCCGTCTTACGCGGATTACAGCAAATTAAGATTAATGTTTATAGTATGCCATAGACTTCCGCAAAGTAACGCCTACTTCTATTCAATCTAATTACTAACAACCGTAAATGGAGCGTGTGGGTCTGTTGGCTACATACACTTAAGCTAAGGATTTATGTATCTGCATATGCATGCAAAAAGCTACTTTTATACTCGTAATATAAATGTGTTATTGCATAAAACGTATGAATCTCTGGTGAAAATAAAAAGTTTAACACTCAACTTTCTGTGTAACGTCTCAAGTGATGGTTTTGAAAAATGTATTCATTCGTCCAACTACAGCAAAATTCTGAGTTCCACCTAAATATCCTTTCATCAAAAATGGAAGCTTTCATCTTGCCGAGTAAGCTATTACTTTAATAGAAGCATAACATTTCTTGCAAAACTGCTCCTATACGACTGGCGAAATGTCTTGTATAAGAGCAAATTGTGAGAGTATGATAATAATTACATACATATAAAGCTAAGTAGCCCAGTGATAGCCCAGTGGTTAGAACGTCCGCTTTCTAATCAGAGGTCGAGAGTTCGATCCTGGGCACGCACCTCTAACTTCTCGAAGTTATGTATGTATATATGTATGTATGTTAAACATCGTGAGGAAACCTGCATGCCTGAGAGTTCTCCATATTCTCAATGGCGTGTGAAGTCTGCCAATCCGCACATGGCCAGCGTGGTGGACTATGGTCAAACCCTTCTCATATTGAGAGGAGGCCCGTGGTCTGTAGCGAGCCGGCAATTGGTTGATCATGATGATGATGATGAAAGCTAAGTAAATAATTAACTTTCCGCTGCTATAAATAGTTACAGAAATAGGAGAATATAT
Organism: Lasiommata megera; assembly: GCA_928268935.1. Taxonomy (NCBI): domain Eukaryota; kingdom Metazoa; phylum Arthropoda; class Insecta; order Lepidoptera; family Nymphalidae; genus Lasiommata; species Lasiommata megera. Next base: position 12,335,541 of record OV743312.1, read on the forward strand.
TATATTAATTTATTTATAATTTACTCTACCGCCTATGAATACCTATTATGAGCCGCCCGTTTCGACATTTATATTTCAGCCACCAAAAAGTAGGTTTATGAAAAGAGTTTTCATTATGTATTACAAACAGTACCAGGCTGCGCTTCTCTATGGCCGGGTCAGATATTAATTTCCATTCCCACAAGAACTCCGGAATACAAAGCATGTAAAATTTATTATTACTTATTAAATGTATATAGACACCAATTTTATGTATAAATGCAACTTTATGTCAAGTACTTTTTGAGTTTTGCGTACAGTAAAATACAGAAAATACAGTAAAGTAAAATATATATTTTTATGGTCATAGCTTTAATTAGAATAGACCAAGTGCGTATGTAGGTTCAGATCTATTACGTGTACCACGCTGCATCCTCATTTATCTATATAAACAAAAAACAATGTTTGCCTGTTTGTTCTCTATGCATAATGGAAATTTTGAAAATAATGAAAATTGAAAGATAAAATTCTGATAGGATGTTTTTGCCACGGCCCGTAAATCTATAATATAGCACCTCGACCGCAGGGTTTGCGCTGTCGCATTATAAAGTTGGAAGTTCTGGGTTCGATTCCTGGCTGAAACTTCGGCCATGGGCTAGTTACCACCCTATCGATAAAGACATGCCGCCAAGCGATTTAGCGTTTCGGCACAATGTCGCGCAGAAACCAATTAGGAGTTATTGACATACCCCTAACAGGTTCGCCCGCTACCATCTTAGACTGCATCATCACTTACCATCAGGTGAGATTGCTGTCAGGGGCTAACTAGTAGCGTATATAAAAGAAAAAGATGTTGTCCAAAAACAAGGTAGTATGAGAAAATTGCGCGCACATTAATGCAGGAAATAGGCAAGTATTTGTCAGATGTGTTTTGTCAGTAGTAGCGTTAAATGAAGCAATTTCCGTCACTTAAATTGATTCCGGCTCCCTCCCTGCATGTAGCGTCCTATTAGAACGATTAGTTCTACGTTGTTGGCTGAATCATAAATTCTATACGTAGATGTAGACTCGCATTTCCGACCACTTTGACTTAGCCAGCATAATGGTATATGGTTTGCATATATATCATCATCATCATCATCATTATCAACCGATTGACGTCCACTGCTGGACATAGGTCTTTTGTAGGGAGTTCCAATGCTCACGGTCTTGGGCCGCTTGCTTCAAGCGGCTCCCTGCGACTCGTCTGATGTCGTCTGTCAACCTAGTTGGGGGTCGACCAACGCTACGTTTACCGGTGCGGGGTCGCCATTCCAGTACCTTGGGACCCCAACGTCCATCGGTTCTCCGAGCTATGTGCCCCGCCCATTGCTACTTCAACTTCGCAATTCTCTGAGCTATGTCGGTAACTCTGGTTCTTCTGCGGATCTCCTCATTTCTGATTTGATCACTCAAACTCAAGAGATACTCCCAGCATAGCTCTCTCCATCGCCCGTTGAGTGACTCTGAGCCTTCTTATGAGGCCCATAGATATATATTGCATATATTTGATCAAGATTAAAGGAGAAAAGGTTAGGTTAGGTTACGCTTTTTCAATGCGGGTTATAGGGCTATCTTACCAAAATGTTAAAAAACTTAATCGAAAATCTGTACCTGTTTGCGAACATAACATATTTTAAATACCTGATAAGCTGGCTAACAGCTGTGAAATTATTCCACAGTTCAGTTTTTACTAAAATATATGTAACGTCTATTGCTTTCAGTCGAATAAAGTTCTAATTTGTGTAATAACTGAATCACGTAACCCGATCTCCAGTGTCATTACGGCGGGGGCAGACCATGGCCATTATTCAAAAGGTATTCCCTCCCCCACTAAGAGGAAACCCCTCTCCTCGGCTCTGTTGTCACGTCTCCGACAAGCCGTATCTTGTAGCGGACGAAAGGTCCATTAGAGATAATAATTATTGTACATTTGATATTATATAACGCTTTCTTTACTGTTACTTTACACCTACTGTGTTTTTGAAGGAAAAATAAATATTAAAAAAAAAACAGCTTGATGAGCTCATCATCAAGTCTGGTCAGCAAAGACGACTACGAGCCAGGCGATCTAGTGTTCCAATACGATGCCGTGTAGTAAGCGATTTATGGGTATGGGTTTAACATACCTGTTATGCCCGTAACTTTTTAGACCGCCCCCACCTTTGTTATATACTGCATTATCACTTACCGCCAGATGAGATGATATCTTGGAGATGTCTATCAATAAGTTCAAAGTTTTTATAAAACGAAAGCTTATAGAAAAATCATATTACGATATTAAGCATTATACAAACGATAAAAAAGCTTGGGTGTGAATTGCTCTATCTCCGTAGGTACTATAATTTATTATTGATTATGTGAGTTGGTGATAACAAAAAAAAAACCCGGCTAAGTTTGTTGGGGTTCTTAAACCGGGGCGCGATTTGAACCCTTTTAAGTTTTAAGTTGTCGATTGTAGTTATCATCATCACTTCACGAATATAAATAATGAAATGAACGATTCATAGATGCCTGTAATAGGTTTTGATTTGATTTGAGATTGCGTAAAATTTACCATTAAAAAGTATTAACATTTTAAGCGATACACGTCTACTGTGATACACTGGTACTTTTGTCATGAATTTACTATCATTTTTCATACACATCTTTGTCCCCAGCGACTGTTTGAGTCTATCCAACATGTCGTGGGTCTACCGGAGTCGCATAAATAGTGAGAGGTAGCTACTTCAGCATGCTTATTCATAATAGTTGTGATAGCCTAGTGTTATGACGTCCACCTCCTAATCAGAGGTCAGGGGTTCGATACTTGGCAAGCACCTCTAACTAATGTGCATTTTTAAGCAATTAAAATATCACTTGCTTCAACGGTGACGGAAAACATCGTGAGGAAACCTGCATGCCTGAGAGTTCCCCATAATGTTCTAAAAGGCGTGTGAAGTCTGCCAATCCGTACATGGCCAGTGTGGTGGACTATGGCCAAACCCTTCTCATATTCAGAGGAGACTCGTGCTCTGTAGTGCGCCAGCAATGGGTTGATCACGGTGATAATGATGTTATGTCGTTCCGATGAAAAACAGACCGTGTCAGTGAATTTCTAAGGAAAGTAAAATGAATAAATGGCAACAATGCATGTTACCAAAGCACAATTGCATGTTTTAGAAATTAAGCCATATTATTGTAATATGCAACATGTAACGTGTGAATGGAGGCGAACGCTACCTTTGTTGTATCATATTATATAATAGAATAGAATCTATATTATAAAATCGCCCTGCACATCATTAAAAGATGACGTGATCATTCCATATTACATACCTTCCCTTAGCGTTATATTGTGAGATATTATAGAAATGGTTTTTAAAATAAAAAAAAATAAGATAAAACCGCAGGGCTAAGAAACAGAAAAAAAAGGAAAAAATGTCTATGCCCGCATTCTACGTCTGTCTTCTTTTCTAGCTTGCCTCCAACGTTATGGTAAATAATCATTTACCACAGTTAAAAAAAAAACTTAATCAAAAAACAATTCTACATTTTAATTAGTTGCCATTAAGTAGGGTCTATTCCGTATGCCCATTAATTTAATAGCATGTTTTCTTCGCCTTTGCCTATTTAATGGCTCCACCAAACAGTGTGTAGAGACTAATTTAACCTTAGTAATTTAGTCATAGCTTACGTAGATTAGTGGCACTTAGGTAATTATACAATTACGTAAAGCTGTTAAGTTTATCTGTTTCTTTTTTTACATGTATTATACCAAATTAAGCTTAACGTTCATTGTTTTTTTTAACAAAATAATAATTTCTGATTTTCCTTCTTGCTTCAACGGTGAAGGAAAACACCGTGAGGAAACCTGCACGCCGCGCCTGAGAGATCTCCATAATGTTCTCAAAGGTGTGTTAAATCTGCCAATCGGCACATGGCCAGCGTGGTGGACCCTTCTCATATTGAGATATGGGATACCCGTGCTCAGTAGTGAGCCGAGAATGGGTTGATCATGATGATGATGATGATGATTTTCCTATTTAGTTTAGCAACTGATCTTCAATATTTTAATTCGGTAGGACTCACTTTTCTAGCTTGATCCCATCATGCAATAAAAATATGTAGTTACAAAATTCATAAGTACACGCATATTAGTAGCTACTGAAGAGTTCCACTGTCCAACTCCTTGCTCCAGCAGATAAGTTCAGCAGTTCAAGATAAAAAAATAAATAAAGACAACACTTTTTTTCCCGAACTAAAAATAAAATTGAAAGTTGAAGAACGCGGTGCAATGCCTGTAATACATTTTAACTTGCACAGATATTTAAATCTTTGCTACAAGATTCCGCGTCTACGGTAAACAGTTTATGTAAGTTAAATAAGTTGTCGCCTTTGCTTCTTGATTACAAAGACTTGAAGCGGTTTTGTTTACAGTTTAATTATACCTAGTCCTAGTTGTATCTTGTTTCTTTTACCTGGTATAGGTCGTGTTTAATATCAGGTTCGTGATTCCACAAATAGTAGCATATAATGAGACACGGTCAAATACATACATACATAAGGTATTCGTTCTTTATTTTGGCTGGCTTGAAGGAGGTTTCCACTTCGGCTGTATGTATTTTTAACGATTTCTCGGTAAATTGTTGAGCGCTATTGAAATTTATAATATTATTTGATAGGGTGTATAGTAATAGTTGTGAGATTTATGAATATAAAACTCACGTGATTCCGAAAAGTTAGAAATGCGAACTCCCAAAAGAGGCCAAAGTTTGTCACCACTTCTCTATCGGTATAGAGTGTAATTATAATTTTAATATGGATAGGCCACATCAAAGCAGTATCGTGTGAATGTACTGCTAACATCCGATAGCACGTGGTTTTCTAGGGCGACGAGCATTGTCTGCAGTTTTTTATACCATCCGCCAATAGTGAATAATGCGCATGCATTCCCACGCCCTTCTTACTTCCTGTCATAGTCCTCGCTGGGAGAAAATTAAAGTGGTTATTTTTAGTCCGCTACGCACTTGCGCTTGAAAGACTAAGGAATTTAACTGATTCCACTAATTCATTGTCACATGTGCAAGTAACTAAATTTAGTTTTTTAATTCCATTTTTGCATTTACAATATAATAACGATATGCAAAGCTTAAACATATTAATATTTATATCAAAATACACTATATGATGGAGATAACAAAGCTTGGAATAACTCCATTTAATCAAATCAGAAATGAGGAGATGCAAAGAAGATCCAGAGTTAAGAATAAGGGACTGCGAGATGCGTGACTGAAGTCGCGATGAGCTGGTTGCATAGCTCACGGAATCGCTCAACGTCGGGGTCTTAAAAGGTGCTAGAATGGCGACCTTTTACCATCGTTGGTCGACCCCCAACTAATTGGACGGATGATATTAAACGAGTCGCAGGGAGCCGCTCAAAACAAGCGGCCCAAGGCCGTGGACTGCGGAACTTTGTACGAAAGACTTACGTCATGTACGTCTATTGTCTTACGTATATATGACATACGACGATCACGATGATGACAATGTTATCATCAATAAACGGAAGATTAGGGCGTGTATTGTTTTTTAAATATATAAAGATGTCGAGTAGCGTAGTGGGCCTATATTCTGGAAATCTACTATGAGTGAGGAGGCAATCGTTAGTTGTTTCGATTTTTAAAAATCACACAAAAACAGATCGATTTCCCAAGATAATTGTTTATATATAATACCCCTATATACTTCTACTTATCCACTTATCTTTTGAGAACGTAAACTGGGTTTTGCTCATAAACTTATTATGCATAAGAACTGAACAAATATGGCTCTGGCTCATTGGTGCTAAGCATTAAAAGAGCACCAGGTTAGTTTGCGTCAGTATTAATCTCCGATATTCCTGTGTTGTCGATGAATTCATTAGGTATTTTTGTGTAATTACGTATGTGTGTGTTACGTACACACACATACGTAATTACACTGAATTACGTATTGAAAAAATACGCCGTTATTCGTACGTCGCCCGTAGAAGTTCATGAGTATTCTAAGAGATGGCGCTGATTAGGTGGTTGAATTACTATGAAATATTTTCTATATACCGATGGTTTAGGTCTGAAATCTATTAAATGAAACAAGAAACCAGACACACTTTAGTATTCAAGATTTTACTAGATATAAATTAATATGTTATCACCTTTCTAAATATACACAAATACTGATCACGTGTGCTAATTTCGCTATCAAACATTTGGCATGGTGTATCGTCAAACGTCCTGGCATCAAACACGATATATACCTACGCACTGTATTAAATTACGACAAACTAATAACTTGTTGGTGGCTAGGCTTGGAACCAAACTGTTTGTATCGACACGAATGCCAAGTCCTGGCACAATACTAGCCAGGCGTCGTACGGTATAACATACAGCGCCCTGGCAAATGAGGAAAACGCCGTATCTACATGCTATATTATAGGAGACCTAGTTTATGTATCGCTACAGTAGTAGCTACTGAGATTCGAAAGTCGCCTTTATTTTATGTAAGAGCTCTACATTTAGTTAGTGGGTCAACTTTAAATGTAATTGGTGGGTTCATTATAAATTTAGCACAGATCCAATGGCTGCCTTTCCGTTCAATCAGTTAGTATATCAGATTTATCACTCGATATTATTTCACAACACCGAAGATCACTGAAGTTAGATGCATATTATAGGTGATAAGTGTAAAAATTGCATTACAAATTTTTAAGGGGAAAGAGTCATACGAAGCCACTTCCGAATTTTAAATTTAAGTAAAAGCTTGTGGTCATGACATCATCATGATCAACCCATTCTCGGCTTACTACAGAGTACGGGTCTCCTCTCAATATGAGAAGGGTTCGGTCATAGTCCACTACGCTGGTCATGTGCGGATTGGCAGACTTCACACGCCTTTGAGAACAATGGAAAACTCTCAGGCATGCAGGTTTCCTCACGATGTTTTCCTTCATCGTTGAAGTAAGTTATATTTTAATTGCTTAAAAACGCACATAACGAAAACCCCCGACCTCTGATTAGGAGGCTGACGCCCTAACCACTAGGCTATCACAACTTCCCAGCTTGTGGTAATTACAGTTTATTATAAAAGGTAGAGAAATTATCGTTGATATTACGTTCACAAATAAAAAATGATCATTATCAACGCATTACAGGGTTGCATTATCTGTCTTCTCTCAGAATGAGATGGGCTGGCCACAGTCCACCACGCCGGCCAACTTGGTAGATTTCACATGCCTGTGAGAACCGATCGTAATCTGACATAAAATTTGATTATTATCGCATCATCGTGCGACAGTAGCTTTATTGTAGTGCCTTCAACTGTGCATTTGTATGATACAGCTCTGTGTACAATGTACTCGCGTTATTGTGCGAGTAATGAATGACCTTATTCTGATGCTTTTCTCGTCTTTTGTTGTGAGCTTTAAATGCTGGCCTATTAGTTCTATGTAAATGTACAGATTGAAAATAAACATAAGTGAAGCTCAAGCTATGCAACCATCTACTGGGCACGGAACTCCTTTTCTATAGGAGAGGATGACCAGATTTTAGACCACTTTATGCTTTTTTGGTGTATAATTTAAAGATAAGGGGAAGAAAAACTACGTAGCATTGAGATTACTAAGATCGAGCAAAACACCAAAAAGTAATATTTCCTAATTTTCTTAAATGAGTGCCGTACACTCTTATATTATTTAATTTTATTATTTTGATGTTATATAACGGCGATAGTTTTACATTATTATAAATATTACATAATCCGCTAACAGACAGACGGTCATAAACAGGGACCGACGAAATGACGGATATTGCATACATTTATTTTTTTTGACAAGGAGACAGATTTATGCCGGACAAAGTCAGAGGTAAGACTTTATAGAAAGCTTGTTTTATATATCTCAATTGGCATCGGGTACAGAATTCTATAAATTAACTTTTTTTTTTAATTTATTTAGTCGCAATTTATCATTAAATAGTCTCGTGATAGAGATAATATTATAATTTATGTTGTACTATTCAAACGTTTTATTATCAATATGGATGAGCAAGCTTGCTTGTCTTATCATCTTAACATAGTAATTTTTAACATCAATCTAGAATCCCATTTAAGACTAGCATCGAAATAAATATCGTTTTCCGTAACTCGAAAAAATAATAGCGTACTTAAAAAAGCGTAAAATACATTGTATCGGATAAGTGGATTATGGATATCGTTTCTACTTTGGACGCAATTTTATACTACTGTTTCGTTTCAGATAAAAAAAATAACTGCTATTTACATTAGTAAAGGAGCTCTTATTCAGAATGCGATTTATTCAAGAACGATTTCGTCCCAAGATAATAGAACAAGATATTGAAATAAATAATCTTCAATCTTAATAAATTCTTATATACTTGGTCTTTGAACTCTGTTTTAGTATCGGTGTCAGCAATCTGTGGGGGAAATTTGAATAATTTGACTTTTACCCATCAAAGGATTCTGTTATGAGGCAACAAGCCGACGATGTTTCCCGAAATCGCAATTTGAATTTTGCGGAAAGCTTGCGATAGGCCAATTGCATAATTTTTCAGCATATTCTTGATTTTGGTGGAATTTAATTATAAAGATTGAATGTAAATGATGCATACCGTGGCATAGACACAGGCACAGAGTTCATTTTAAAAACCTAAGTACGACGTATTGACGTAATAAGTCAACTTTATGTTTTTTTTTTCGGACTGACTACTAGCTGTGCTAACCCTATTGGTTGCGACAGTGTAACCGGGCTGTTTGGCGAGCTTCGGAAAGAAGCTCTGCCAGAAGAAATTTTTAGCCCTAGAGCTCGAAGAAACTAAGGGAACGTCTGCCTAAGGGTTCCTGCTGTCAGGCCGAACCCGATAACGGGGGGGTCGGACGGTGTCAACTTTATGAATACGCTTGTAAAGTATTGAAAATTGGCAGCCTAGATGCCCAATTTATAATCTTTCTCACTCCTAAACGAAAAAGAGACCTGCACAGAAGCATTTCCTCCCCCTGGTTCCAATGCAAGCTCAACTCATGTTAATCATCTCTCAAAAAATCATGTTATAGATTGAATACGCTTGTATAGTATTGAAACTCATGTTACATAATATAACAATGTATCTTCTGTATATAAATTATGAGATCGTTAGAGATATATATTGCGTTTCCCTTATGTGCTATACGTAAATACAACAGACGTACTTTCCTTTTAACTCGTAAAAATTATGAAAATTGCTGCGTGGAAAAGGACTAACCAACTTATCTTTATATTTATTTGGAATTATTTTATAATTTTATTTTATTATCCGATTCATTAGGCCAAAAGTATGCGTTATAATTTTAAAAGCTTGACCGCTATTGTTATTTATAATAAAAAAATTGTTCATATATTATTAATAATTTTCAAGGATGAATGTAGCCTTTAGTATTATTTGCCTCATATACTATCTTTATGCATAATTAATGAAAAACTTGGTTTGTAGTATTCAGAATCTAAGTATAAGTGAAAGTAAAATAGATCTGTAAGGAAAAGTAAATTGGCAGCCTAGATGGCCAATTTATAATCTTTCTCACTACTAAACGAAGAAGAGACCTGCTTAGAAGCAGCTATTCCCCTCTCTCCTATAAAAGCTCAGCAACAGAAAGTCAGATTAGAGTTATGCATTTTTACTAAACGAAGAAGGGACCTGCATAGCAGCAACTACTCCCCCTGGCTCTAATGCAAGCTCAACTCATGTTAATCATCTCTCAACAAATGATGTTAATGAGATTTATACATTTTTGACGACCTCCGTGGCGCAGCGCGTGCGCTGTTGCATTTTAAAGTTGGAGGTCCTGGGTTCGATTCCCGGCTCGAGCCTGGTCTGGTGGGAGGCTTTGGCCGTGGCTAGTTACCACCCTACCGACAAAGACGTGTCGCCAAGCGATTTAGCGTTCCGGCACGATGTCGCGTAGAAACCAATTAGGAGTGTGGGTTTACCATGCCCCTAACAGGTTAGCCCGCTACCATCCTAGACTGCATCATCACTTACCATCAGGTGAGATTGCCGTCAAGGGCGAACTTGTAGTAAATAAAAAAAAAAAAAATCCCTTTCGTAAAATAAGTTTTAAATGACGCAGTTATTCAATTATTATTAATCTGACGCAGACATCTGCCGTGAAATATTTTAGGCGGTGTCAACGAAAATTCATTAAAACAGTTCAATAGCATGTAATTCAATGTATTGGGATAACGTCGGATGTGGCGGCCCACGTGACGGCTTCCGGCGCCGGTCGCCCGGTCACGTGATACTGATCGCATTGTTGCGCCGGCGAAACGATGTTGGACAAACGTAAAGTATCGTATTATATCTACTTATATACAACATAAGCAATCAATTATACCTACTTAAATATATATGGTACTGTTAAAACATCTAAGTAACTGTGAGAGATTCGACGTTCTCGTATTTTTTTTTTTTTTATTTATCCACTACAAGTTAGCCCTTGACGGCAATCTCACCTGATGGTAAGTGATGATGCAGTCTAAGATGGTAGCGGGCTAACCTGTTGGGGCATGGTAAACCCACACTCCTAATTGGTTTCTACGCGACATCGTGCCGGAACGCTAAATCGCTTGGCGACACGTTTTTGTCGGTAGGGTGGTAACTAGCCACGGCCGAAGCCTCCCACCAGACCAGACTCGAGCCGGGAATCGAACCCAGGACCTCCAACTTTAAAATTCAACAGCGCACGCGCTGCGCCACGGAGGTCGTCAAATATATGGCTCTGTTAAAACATCTAAGTAAGTGTGAGAGATTAGACGTTATCGTATAGTGCGCACAACACCAGTGTGTTAAAATAAGCAACCACTATAACCTAGGTTTAACTTTCTAAGCACAAGTCGATCCTGTAATGAGAAAATGTAAAAGGCGTTTTAGATGAAAATATACTGAAACAACAGTTGAAAAACGTGTAATTAATTGTATAGGGATATTGTCGGATGTGGCGGTACACGTGACGGATTCCGGCGCCGGTCGCCCGGTCACGTGTTCATAGTGTTGCGCCGGTGAAACGATGTTGAATAATCGCAAAATATCGAATAATATTTGATGAAATACATATATAATAACTATTACCAAATGAAATATGTAACTCATCATCATCATCATTTCAACCGATAGACGTCCACTGCTGGACATAGGTCTTTTGTAAGGAGTTCCAACGGCCACGGTCTTGGGCCGCCTGTATCCAGCGGCTCCCTGCGACTCGTTTGATGTCGTCTGTCCACCTTGTTGGGGTTTGACCAACGCTACGTTTACCGGTGCGAGGTCGCCATTCCAGCACCAGTCAATATTATGTAACTCAGTAGTATAATAATTACATAAGCTAAATTCAGCATTCATAATTCATTTGTGTATAGTAAAGTTGAAATAACGTCTGTTTTTGTGAACAGATGTCTTACTTTTCGTAATGTACCGTACAATATGTTTAAGTGCTTACGTTCTAGTATGCTAAAAATCAGTAACAATTACATGAAATACAAGTTGTACATGTGATATGTTACTATTTTGACACATGAACGGATTTCGGACGTAAGTGGGTAAAAAAATTACGGCTATATAACGAGATCAAGGTCATTAATAATATATTTCCCATGTATTCAGCTCTGCTATAATATCAAAATATTATATTGTGTTGAATTTACGAAATAAATGCAAATGTTAATAGTAAATTGTCAGTAAAATACGTCTTTATGTGTGAGCATATAAATAATTTATTTTGTATAAATAAATTTCGTCTCGAAACGATTCGTTGCTAGGATCCCGAATAACGCATTATTACCAAGCTTATTCTTAGAAACAGTCATAAAAATGGCGGAATATTCTGGAATGTAAATTATTGCATAAAGATTGAAATAAACATTGAAATGTTTACGGAGTTTTCTGGAATCCATTAAAAAGAGATTAAAACTTACAATATACAGTCAAAACACAAAATTGAGGCGAAGATTATTTTTATAATGTGGCTGTCAGCGTCTATCAGCCTGCAACCGGTCGCTCTAGATACGAATCATTTTTCATTATGATATTTTTAAAATAAATTGAAACTATTTTTATTTCTATTTCATTAGAAGAAAATATGACAAATTCTTCTTTATTACTGGGACATAGGCTTTCCAGTCATTCAAATAAATCCATCAATATCGACGCATTAAAAGAATAGATATCTAATTCAGTACAAAAAGTGATACGACCCACAAAGAAATCAGCGCCATCTCCAAGTATCTGAATTCAAATAACGTTGGTTTTGGAATGAACAAAGTTACCTTAGGACAGATGAGGAGTCATTTACAGTATATTAGTATGTATTAGTTTACTGTTTGGTGCTCTTTTTTATTTTTTCGCACCAGCATGCGTTTTGATTTTATTTGTCAAAAAATTATATAACAAATTCGTCAAAATTTTAGAGAAGTTATAAGTTATCTAGTCATTAAATTGATAATCATTATAGGTCTTACTTATATACGTTAACTAAAGTTTAGTATTGAATTACTGGAACTATAATAAACAGTGATAATGAAACAGTAATTTATATCTTGAAATAGGTTATGAATGTCACATCCGACACTGTGAAACTGGTCTTTACCAACATTGCTGCAGGAAAAAAATACCGAATACTAACGGTTTCTTTGGTAATAATTTTATAGTGCTCCTTAACACTTTACGAGCAAAATATCATACGCTTTCTAGCGTAGCCTGACTCTTTACGTACGTTACTGTAAAAAAAATCTAGTCGTGACCCTTACGTACATATAAGGTGGGTTGTAAAGAGTGTATAGCAAATTTATAAAGTGTATATAGCGAATTAATGTTATGGTTTATGTCTCAAAGAATACTAATAGTTTTCGACAGTTTAAGATTATCTGCGTATTACACAGGGCCAGTAAATCATTAAGTTTCATCAGCACAGTTGTAAACATAATCTAATCATTCTGTGGTAAAATCAATTAGCGATCTCACGCACAATACGGCATATATTGTCATACGTTATCGAGTTTTGCGTGGGTACTGAGTGCGGGATTTTCTACTTGTTTGGCTAAAATGCAGATTCACGCGAACTCTGCTGTTGCGTTTACTCACTTGAATATAAACACTTAGCCCTGGCCTAACTTTTACCATCTAAATAGTCGAAAACCATGTATAACATAATAGATGGCGCTTCTTCGATTTCATACAATTTAAGTTAACTATCACGCGATCGTATAAGTATAAATCTCAAACTCTTCACACTGTACTCTTTTACTAGTTACGACAGATCGATTTGAATGTAAATTTTCAAGTGAGTTGATAAATCGGCGTCGCGTGTATCTGTCGTTTTATAGATCAAACAGCCTTTATTGATTTGGCAACTGTGAATTTTTCAGAGTAAAGAGGATACAGCCTTATGTTTGTTTTTAACTTTAAATGTTACATTAAATACAAAACATTTCGAAGTGTAATGGATACCTTGGTTTCATTGGATTTGGCATTCATACTCGTAGCTACATAGTGCGCGATCTGCCTAAAGGTACCTAGTGCGCTACTAGTCACAGTGCCTTTTTTGTTTTAATCTAAGCGTCTAGAAAGGGGAAAAAAGGTTCAGAAAGCCCTGCTGCCGAGTAACGTCTCTTATTGGGTACAATGGAAAAACTAAGAATTGTTGCCTTCCACTATCAGGGTTGTCGATTTAGCAGGATTTATTGTTAGATTTATTCGAGCAAACGTATATATTATGAAACAATGATCGTGTCTTTCAACTAGAACTCTATAATAAACAAAACTAAAAGTTTAAGTTATGTTTATAAATAAAAGCGTGTTTTTTTAGTTTGTCAAAACTATTATTTAATTACCTATGGTTCCGATTACTTTTGACTGCTTTGTTTTAATAATCTAAATTTGAAACATGTTGCCGTAGACAAATGCGCTTACACTCTAGACAAAAAGAACAACAAATCTAGCTGTTAATAGTTTTTTTTTATTCAACACAAGTTAGCCCTTGACTGCATCTCACCTGATGGCAAGTGATGATGCGGTCTAAGATGGTAGCGGGCTAACCCTTTAGGGTATGGTAAACTCATACTCCTAATTGGTTTCTACACAACATCGTGCCGGAACGCTAATTTGCTTGACACGTCTTTGTCGGTAGGGTGGTAACTAGCCACGGCCGAAGCCTCCTACCAGACCAGACTCGAGCCGGGAATCGAACCCAGGACCTCCAACTTTAAAATGCAACAGTGCACGCGCTGCGCCACCGAGGTTGTCAAACGATTTCCGAAAGTTTCTAAATCCACTGCATTTTTTTTGTTGGGATATTTAAAAAATTAAAACCAACTTTTGGTTGGTATTTATGTGGTTAAGCATACTCCTTTAGTGACACTTAAAATTTTATTTAACGCATTCTTATAAATAACTGTGTTTAACAATAGACGACATCAAACACTACGAATAATTTTAATTTTAATCATTTAAAAGTATCATTTTCATTTTCACTGCACTGAACTTTCGATTCATTTGAAAAAAATAAATAATGATATACTTACATATATCAAAGTTGGGCAATTTTACGCTCTGTCGTTTCTTATGCTCGCCAATAGACTTGAAACGGTTTTGAATAAATTACCATTTACAGCCCTAATTCTAGTTCCTTCATCTCTACTCTTACAATAGTTGTATATTTTCTTTGTTTTTATCGTACTCTAGATTTTGATTGCAAGGCGGCGAATAGTTTGAAAACACTTATAAGGATACTTAATTAAATCTAGAAATAGTCCATGAGCTAATAAGCAACAAGATTACAATGTATGCAAGCTTTGAAGTATTTAAAAAGCACTAACTTTGCTATTAATTTTATGGGGTAGTTTTACCGGCAACTTAACAGATAAAAAATAATTTAAGGTTTTTATTCCACATTTTCTGCCAGCGATTCCTTTACATTTTCATTTATAAATACAGAATAAAGTGATATCTAACTGGTTCATACCGCTATTTTTTTACATTTGATTACTTCTATTGGAAAACAGATAAAAACCTGTATTTAGTAAAGGCGAAATCAACTAATAAGTTTATACTTAAAAGAATCTTAAAGTTGACCGGCTTAATCGATCCAAGGATTAAGTAACTTTTATCTATACGCCCCTGGAACTGTCTGTTACTCTCTATCGATGTACTAAGGAAAAAAAATGAATTTAAAGTTAAAGGACTATTTGAATAAAGATTATTTGAATTTGAATTTAATATAAGTGAGTCTTTGTAATATAAGTTGCTGCTAATGCCACACTCACATTGCCATCCGCCTAAACTTTTGTGACGTTGATTAAAGTGCACGCCTCGAGTTTACTTGAAACATCGTTTGAAAATTACTCGTTGACACCGAAGCAGGCAGATGACTCCGCGCGGTTATTGTTGCGCTAAACAATGCATGCTTCCGACTTGCTGCAAGGAGACGCGATAGCAAACTGACCTCTCGCCACATACAAATAAGGTTGCACAAAAAACATGTTCACGATGATGAATGAAAAATCTTGTGTCCCATGCGAGAGGAGGCCTGTTCCCAGCAGTTTGTCGTAATAGGCATGCGATAATGATGATGATGGTGGATGTTTTATGGCATCGTTTCGTTCCTAAAATGGCGCAATGGCCAGATAAATGTTTAATCACCATAAGATTCAGTTTTACGCGAACCTACGGATGTTTAGATAGATAGACCGGAACCTTGTATTCGAATTGATAGATTCTTTGAGGTCGTGGTGCGCTTATCCTTCATAACCGTCTCACCCTATAAGTGTGCAGGCCTGTACCTAAGGATTAACTAGGTATGATTGAAATACCACTTACAGCATGAATTACAAACTGTAATTTTGGTAAAATTACATCGAGATCTTTTCGTCGATCAGCAGTGCTGCCATCTCTGAGGAACTAGGTATAAACCGTTGTCGATAATAAGTCGTAGCTAGTGAAACATTGCTCTTAACTTTAAGTTAGCCGGCCTTAGCATTAAACCAGGGTAATCTTACAATAATATAATAAAGAAGAAAAGGATCGCTGGTAGCGGATGGATGAGGAAGGCGGAGGACCGTAAGTGGTGGCGCGCTCTCGATCAGGCCTATGCATTTACACAAGGACATATATCTATAGACTGTTTAAGTAAGTTAAGTAATCATATAATCACCTCCATTACCTTCTTCGTAATACTCTTGACAGAGTGGTCATGGTCATCACTAAGCATCTTTGAGGGCAGGTGTTGTACGCTTCACGAGCATTCGCCACTTCTTTCTGCTGGCCGAAAGCTTCGTGCACTCGTGCAAAGGACCGCCCACAGCAGACAAAGCCCGTCATTCCATTCTGGCGCACATAGGATGAGTTTTCAATCACTTTTGATGCGGATGCCCCCATTATTTAAGACTGGATAAAAGGCAAAGTAAGCGGTGATAGCCTAGTGGTTAGGACGTCAGACTCGTAATCAGAGGTCGGCGGTTCGAATCCGGGCACCTTTTACTTTTCAGAGTTATGGGCGTTTTAAAAATTAAAATATCGCTTGCTTCAACGGTGAAGGAAAACATCGTGAGGAAACCTGCATGCCTGAGAGTTCTACATAATGTTCTCAAAGACGTGTGAAATCCGCACATGGCCAGCGTGGTGGACTATGGCCAAACCCTTCTCATATTGAGAGGAGACCCGTGCTCTGTAGTGAGCCGGTAATGGGTTGATCATGATGATGATGAAAAGGCAATGCCACGTGGTACTTTGGTCTGCGGTGACAAATCCTTAACAATAATATCACGTTGGTATAAAGTTAGCGTTACTTAAACGATGCGTTAAGTCGTCATTCGTTGAAGCGGTTGCATATTGAAACGTCGTCCGAAGGTTGCCCGCTGACACCGAGGCAGGTTAATGACTCCGCAGAGGCTATTGTTGTACTAAACAATACCGCGGCCGAGCGCCAGTCCTTACAGCCATTTACCTCGCCGTACGTTCTTTAAGCGCCCTATGGAAAATCTAAACTTATTTCATTACGGAATTAAAGTAAGCTATGCATTTATACCACTGGTTTTATAGCTTACAGTAATTTCAGCTGTTTATTTATCTACGCTAACACGTACGCTTACGGAGAGGTAAAGTTTGTGAACATTGAAAATTCTTTTATCAATAGAGAGCTATATTATCAGCAAGCGAGTAATATAGGCTATATTTTGTTACCGTATTCTCAAGGGAATAGAAACTACGCGGGTAAAATCGCGGGACGTAGCTGGTATACTAATATTTTAAGTGGAAAAGCGTTTCTGTTTGGGTTAACCATAGCAATGATCTTTAAGAAATTTGGTTCATAGTTAGCATGCTTGCAATTCAGGTGACAGATTCTGAAAAAGAATAGGGGGAAATTTTTACCTATGTTATATTTTTACCTTCAGCAGCAAATTAGATCTTGAAATTTTTTGTTATCATAATCATGGTGTACCGCTTCCCAAAAGATTTTTAAAACAATGAAACTTAGTTTTTGCTTTTTGCTGTGCAAATAATAAAGTCATGGTAATAGGTTATTAAAAAAGGAAAAAAAGAAACAAAAATTACAAATTCGCACTAAGTCAATTTTCTATATATATTTTATGAGCTTATTAGCTTTACACTTTATTACGGTGAGGGAGGTCCTTAGACTCTGGTGATGATATAAGGTCTGGTAAGTGCGTAACCTTTGAAGGGGATTATTGAGTGATTAATGACTAGCGGTGATAGCGTAGTGGTTAGGACGTCCGCATCCTAATCAGAGGTCGGGGTTCGATCCCGATCACGCACCTCAAACTTTTCCAGTTACGTTGCGTTTCAAAGCAATCAAAATTGCTTGCGTCAACGGTGAAGAAAAACATCGTTAGAAAACCTGCATGCCTGAGAGTTCTCCATAATTTTCTCAAAGGCGTGTGAAGTCTGCCAATCCGCACATGGTCAGCGTGGTGGACAGTGACTAAACCCTTCTCATATTAAGAGGATACCATTTTGATCATGATGATGAATCTCTGCTATCACATAAGAAGTAACTAAAAGTGGATTGCTGGTAATCTTGAAGAAAAACCTGCTCCCATTATAATCACCGTGGAAAAAGGATACCAAAGATCTCACCGCATAAGAGTCAAGGAAGTGAAACGCTTTGTAAGTTACTTCACCACTTTGAGTGTAATTAATGACATGTCTAGGCTGTCTCGTCTTTAACTGTCTAGTCTAGACAATGCATGTTCAGAGATCTTATTGTGGTACCACTGTCAAACAGATCGGATGTAAAATATTGGACGCTGGACTGGTCTCAAATCGACGTTCGTAAAACGCATGAAATATGCGCCCAACCTGCACATTACGTGCGAATAATGTGGTAACGCTCTTAAAATACGATACCAGTGGCATCCAATGGGCATAGCTACTCGTAAAATGCGCAATTGTTAGAGCAGTCATTCCGTTCTGGTGCACATGAGGATGAGTTTTCAATCACTATTGATGCGGATGAATGAAATTGCCTGTGATAAAGCTTATGCACGTACCTGCTATTCCACACATACACAATAGTTCAACCTCAATAAGTTAATGGTATAAGCGCTGTGAGCGAGAGGGCGTTGGAACCCAAAACCGTATATTTTAAAAGGCATTCTCTGTGTTAATGGCCGTTTTTTTTGTCCGCCCAAAAAACTTTTAACGAAGGAATAAATTTAAGGTTCAGACAGATTTTATATGGGAAATATTATGAAATGGCATTATTTGTAAATCTTCTTATGAGATAACCATAACATTCTATATCTCCTGGTGGTTAAAGACGTTGCAGTTTAAAAGGGCCTTTAGGGTATGCCAGTTACAAACCTTTACTCCCAGTTGGTTTCCATGCAACGTAGTCCCGGAACGCTTGGCGATACGTCTTTGTCGGTAGGGTGGTTAAAAGCCGCGGCCACGGAAGCTCTTCGCCCAGGCTAGACCAGGGAAAATTCATGTAAAATATAAATTTCTAAATTATCCCTGCCGGGGATCCGACCCCAGAATCTCCCATTTATAACACCACCGTGCCCAAAACTGCGCCAAAGGGATTGTACGTACGTTAAAATTTGTTGGGCAATTGAAAAGAATAGCCCTAACCGGCTATAACCTTCGATTCAGCTCAAGTAATCATTCTTCTCTTTACTAATATTATAATTTTAAAAGTGTGTTTACGGGCATTCACACACGCAGCAACGGAGCAGGTCTTGGTTGCACAGATAAATTTTATTGGTAAGTATCCCGGAAAAATACACTTTCAAGGTCAACACAAATCTACTTTACTCCTTTACACCTACATGCTTTCGCATTTCCATGAGTATGTACATACTAATAATACGTGGGAACCGGATTAAATATTTTAAAAAATCTTTTAGCAGTAGGTACAGCATAAAACATGTCTAAGAACCAGCTTTGATGTGATCGATACAAAAAGTCACACTACAAAAAACTGTACCTAGTTTGTGGGAAAATGGCGACATTGGTACATTGCATTTCATGGATATGTTTAAGAACCATAAATTTTCAAAAATCCTGAAAAATTATAATGCCAAAGAAATATTGGTTCATTTGCGCAAATTAACGAAAATATAAAAATATGTGCCGTGAAATGGGCATCGGCGAGGGAGGCAGAGGTTTCGGAGGAAAAAATAACTGAGATCGCGGATAATTAATGGCCTCATTTATGTTACTGCTTTTGAGGGCCCTGATTGTGCTGACCGCTTTTTAATTTTTTTTTTCATGGTGGCTTTTCACGCGTTAAAATCTGTATTGTTCGAGCGAAACCAAATTGAAAATTGCAAGAGTTTGGAAATCTTTAACGAATTGGCCTCGCCGTTGGATAACTCATTCCAGTTATGATTTTACTTTAACTTTCAAATTAAATTGGATCCTTTCGCAAGAGCAGGTCGAGTTTAAAGGAATAATGCTGCTTTTATTTGATATTGATAGAATATTTTTTAAAGTTTAACTAGATTTTTATTTTTATTTAATAACGTATTATACGTTAATCAATGAATACAATTTTAGTATATACCACATATAATAATACAAAATGCAAATACAATAGAGCTGTTAGACAAGGTACAATTTCGTGGCCTTATCGCTAAATAATGATTTCTTCCAGGCAACTTTCTATAGATGCTTGGTGGGTAGTTCAGCATCAAATATATAAATAATAATACATACTATACATCCATAATAAATCATCATCATGATCAACCCATTACCGGCTCACAACAGAGCACGGGTCTCATATTGAGAGCAACATGAGAAGTACAAACATACTTATCAAGTAAAAATTTACTAATTAAATATGATCGTATTTCCATCGATTCATTCGGCTCTTTTTTTATGTTCTATGATGTATTTTCCATACTGTTATGCAGATTTGCGTCCGGCTCTAGTATTGTTATTCGAGACCCGATCGTCGCCGGCGTCCCGATTACCCTGCCAGCCCTGACCCCTTGAACTCCGTTGGGAAATGTCACCACGACATCACTCCGATACTTTTATTTGGAGATATAGTACCCATTTGTTATTATGAAGTAAACACGAAAGCATTGAGATACTGCGTTATACCCAGTACATGACTTAAAACTATTAATAAAATGACATAATTAAAAAAATATACTAATGACATAATAATACGTATGCCAGTAAAGTTAAAGTGCCTACAGTAAACATTTTGATTTCCTAAAATGGGTCAGGACATTTTTTCATTAGACGTTTGATTGCAATTCCAAACGGAATGTTAGTTTTTATTTTTCAAAAGTAATCAACACGATATTCGTCACATAAACTATGAATATTTAAAATTAAAATATATATTTTTACAAATATCAGCTCCATTTAGATGGACAGTAGAACATTTACGCGTTTTCCTTTCTCTTATATTGTGAAAACCCTTGATCGTTTGGAGAGTTTTGAAACTGTTAATTTTAAATTAAATGAGAAGTTTGCATCGAAAAAGATGCATTAATAGTCATCATTCGCGTCTATTAATGTACTGTAGGACACTGTGCACAGGCGTGCTCTCTCTTAGGAGAGAGAATTGCAGAGTCTAGATCCTCCAGGCTGCTCGTCTGTAAGTTGGTGGGCTGTAACGATTATCACCAGTGAGGGATAATAACCGGAACTAACTTGTTCTTTGAAGTACGGGTTTGACAACGCCAATTTGTTAAGTTACGGCTGGTAAGGAATCGAACACAGCAAAATCTGATCCATAGCCAACAATGAGTCAAAAGAAGACTAAAATACAATATTTCAGTTCACGATAAAAATTCCAGCCTTTCATTGCCACGGTCAAAAATAGCTTTATTCTGTTTATGTATTTATGCAAATTTGTGCCCGGGTCCCGTAGCCGGGCTGATGTGTCGTAATTCTAGACGCGACGTCTCTCACGTGTGCCAGTCCTGACCTTTTGAACTCTATTGGGATATGTTATCGGGACATGGTCTTGCTCTTTATTCATTTAAAGTCAAAGTGCCTTGTAAAATAAATGTTTTTTTATTCTTTGTTCACGAAAAACGTTTCTACGATATAGTTATATTTAATACTATTCATAGTATTAACTAGATCTGCCCGCGACTACGTTCACATGTCGTTTCGACGACCTCCGTGGCGCAGTTCAATTCCCGGCTCGAGTCTGGGCTGGTGGCAGGCTTCGGCCGTGGCCAGTTACCACCCTACAGACAAAGACGTGTCGCCAAGCGATTAAGTATCACCTAGAAAAAATTAGGAGTGTGGGCTTACCATACCCCTAACAGGTTAGTTCGTTTCCATCCTAGACCGCATTATCACTTACCACCAGGTGAGATAGCCGTCAAGGGCTTGTAGTATGTAAAAAAAATAATGTGCTTTATCCTTGCTTCACAACGAATGTTATTTAAATCACGGGAACCGTGCAGTCATTTGGATAAAAAATGGTTTCTGTGACTCTATAGCTCATTACATACTCTACCTGAGAAATTAGGTACGCAGTTGTTTCGTTTCTGCGCGAAAGAAAAATCAACCAACCAAAACACTTTCGTATTTATACCCGTAATATAAGTGAAGGTAATTTTGTGTCGTATTGTAAGTTTGTACTGAAGGTCACTTTAGGTATTTATATCTTTTAAACGGTTTTAACCTGCAAGTTTTTGTGTCTGTGGTGACACTACGCGGTAACAATCTAGTAATAAAAAAATACAATCGATTTCTACTGAAAGAATATTCATAAGGTGACATATAACGTATGTTTCATAAATGTATACACCTACCTGTAATAGTTATGGTTTTATAAAGCAATTAGAATTCTGTACAAATTTGAGGTTTTTTAAATGTCGTCCAGGCCCTTCTAGCTTCTGAAACTGTAGTCTTAATGAACGATATGGACAGATAAGAAATAATTACCCACTACAAGTTGTTGTTGCAGAGATCAGAGGGTAATAGGTTTAATACGGAACTGATATATTATCAGATTGATTGAGTAGGTATTGGAAAATTAAACCGAGAAATTTCATTGCTAAAACTAAGTACATTGTAGATAGGTATTTTTTTAATAACCGTTATCATCATTATGATTATTTTAGCTGCAATCAAATAAACAAAGTTTACAGAGGTGAGTTATAAGGCGTAAACATAACCTCATAAAAGTTTTATAGTACACCCTACCAATGGCCATTATATAACTAGCTTAAATTTATTTATTTCACATAATACACCATCGATACACTGTATTAGCATTAAAAATATTACAATATAATGTTTGCCTTAGCCGAGTACAGTTATCATTGCAGGTATATACAGCATTCTAGTTTCTCCGGTTAAAATTTGCTTTACAGTACATTACAGTTATTAGTAACATTGATGTTAAACAATATAAAAAAATATATGAAATTAATTAATTATGAAATATTCAGACTTAAAATAAATACTAGAATTATAATAATTAACAGAACTATGCATGTAGGTATATTTTTTTCTTACCTATACTAATATCTACGACGTACTACAACATTACCCAAGATCACAATTAAAATGTAATTAGTAAAGACTAAATATTACATAGCACTCACAGGGAATTACAGCTAAATGTGGGTAGATTAAGAAAAGGATGTGAACCGCAACCCAATCAGAGGTCGGGGGTTCGAGCCCCGGTACGCACCTGTAACTTTTCGAATTTATGCGTTTTTAAGCAATTAAAATGTCACTTGCGTCAACGGTGAAGGAAACCTGCATGCCTGAGAGTTCTCCATGATGTTCTCAAAAGCGTGTGAAGTCTGCCAATCCGTACATGGCTAGCGTGGACTATGGCCAAACCCTTCTCATATTGAGAGGAGACCCGTGCTCTGTAGTGAGCCGGCAACGGGTTGATCATGATGTGGGTAGATTAAGAAATAAATATAAAGAATATGCGTGAAAATCATTTGTTCACGCTTCACCATCTATTTTTATAAAGGATGTTTCATATCTTATCATTTATTAAAAAATAAATAATAATAAATACACTTTCAAAGTGGGGTGAGTATTATTAGGATATGTTTTATCATGATAATAATGGTCATTACAAGTTTATATTTTATATTAAACGTAAGCTTGTAGCAAAGTCCTATTAAAGTGTAAAGGACCATGTAAATGATAAACAAGCTTGGGTATGAAATATTGCTCTAATAAGATTGCTCTTAAATAGTTTCAAGTGACAAATAACATAAGTAATACATACCCGGCTTTGTTTGATGTGGGCTTGTACTTAGACCAGGGCGCGTTTGAAACCCTACTAGCTTTAGTTTCAAGTTTACGAATGTAGTTATCACCATCAACTCATTACTATGTCAATTTATTGACAAGTCAAAAGTGCCTTTTAAAGGACTAATTGAATAAAGATTATGATTTATTGATATCCCTAATTACTATTTGCCTGTTTAATGCCTACTTTAGTAGACACCCCATAGTAGAGGGATACAGACTAGACCCTTAACGCTTATCAAATGTAGGTATTCGATATATGTTTTTCTATAAAACTGTCCTTCTATTTCATCAAATGCCTTTTTTTGTATTTAAATTAAATTAAGTACGTAGGATAACTTGAGCGATATTATTATAAAGTTTAAAAAAATAATAAAAATAAGATAAAATTTCATAAAAATCCATTCAGTAGTTTTTACGTGAAAGAGTAACAAACATCCATCCATTCATCCATACTCACAAACTTTCACGTTTATAATATGTAGAATAGAATAGAATATAGAATATAAACTCACACAACTATCCACAAAAGTTGTGTCTGTTAAAACAAATGTCATATCAGAAGCGTTTAAAAACTTAAAAATTCCTTTACGTTCAAAATCTGCATTAAACACTAGAACCTCCGAGGACTTTTGTGTCTATAATTCTTGTACGAATGTTTTTCCCAAGCCCTTACCTATTTTAAATAGTTGGTTAATGGGTACGTCCTTAATTAGAATACGTAGTGAGAAAAGTGGAGGCTTCTCTTCTGTTTTAATGAGGGGGCAATCGCGCGGTCCCTTTCGCACAAATTTAGCTCCTCCTATCGGGCGGTGAAAATCAATAACGTACTCCAGAAGTGCGTTTGGTGTCCTACCACGCTGACGTTGGCTTCGGTCCGCGACGTTGACGCCGTTACAATGTTCAGTGACTGTGTCACGTCTAGCGTCAGACGTATCACGAATCATGACCCAGCTAACATAATATTTATTAACGCAAGCTACTTTGGTTGACAAGAGGCTAAACTTATTTAAAATTTACTTGTTTTAAAAGATATCACTTTTTATATTAAGCAATGTAAAACAAAGTTTTTTGACCAAGAAAACATTAAGGGTTATTTATGACTTTTTGTAACTAATGATGATCAACCCATTTACGGGTCACTACAGAGCACAGGTCTGCTCTCAGTATGAGAAGGGTTTGGTCATAGTCCACCACGCTGGCCACGCGCAGATTTGCGGATTGGCAGAATTCACACGCCTTTGAAGCGGTGATAGCCTAGTGGTTAGGACGTCAGCCTCCTAATCAGAGGTCGGCGGTTCGAATCCGGGCACGCACCTCTAACTTTTCAGAGTTATGTGCCTTTTAAAAAAATTAAAAATCACTTGCTTCAACGATGAAGGAAAACATCGTGAGGAAACCTGCACGCCTGAGAGTTCTCCATAATGTAAATTATTACTGTCACAAAATATTATATCGCATAATATATTACCTTTTATAATTGAAACAATACACAATGATATGTAGAAAATTTGGAAGAAAACTAGACTACGTTTAATTTAAGAGCCCATATACAAAACAATAGTCACGAATTATCGCTCAAACTATTATAGCTTAGCACAAATAAATTATATTCTCAAACATGTGGGGTTTTACAACTTGTTTGGGTGTTATCTAATTCCATTTACTAAAAATAACAGATGAAATATTAAAAAATTCAATTGTAATGATTTATACTACAATTACACACATTGCACATTATGAATAATATGCTCTTTTCGGTATCAACAATGAAGAAGGGTCGCTACCAACTCAATGGTATTTGGAAATTTAAATGAACTTGACTGAAGAAATCACATATTTATTTAGAGATGTAACGTCCAGTTTTAATTTTTTTTTTCGTTATTTCTCATATTATGACTTCATTACCGAGGTTTTTATACACTTGTTCGGTTGATTGATTAGTTATCATGGGCTCTCAGACTATTTCTTTGTGCGCCTTTGTGTGTTTATTAAAACGAAAGATTAATTACGATAAGGAATTTCGAGAATTCGAAACTTTGTTGACTCGGTGTTCAGAATTTAATTTAAAAATTCCGAAGTTTAACGAGACAGGTGAACCAAACTGCTAAGCGCGTTATGAATTTCGCTCCACTGTAGTTTCGGGGAATTTTTCCCGCGGACCCCACAAACTTTATGGCTTATCCTTCGAGCGTATTCGTGTAGAATTTTTTAAATCTAGATAAAAATTTTACACAGCTTTTTCGCTCTTGTAAAAACTTTGAAACACGAAATTCTAGCTCGGCGGCTCTTTGTTACAAAAATCTGAACGCGATTTATGAAATTCGCTTTGCTGATAACTACCTTAGTTACACACTCTCTCTCTCTATCTCTCTCTTTCTCTCTCTCTCTCTCTTTATCTCTCTGTTTGTATATTTAACATTTACACTTCACGCGTGGCTGTGGTGAATGGAGATTGAAATTCGCAAGTAAAACTTTAATCGGACAACGGGATCACAAATTTAAATTATTCTGCCTAAATAAATAAGAATGTATTTAGAACGCGCATATATAAGACCTTTTAGATAACCGCTCAAATGATTTAAATAGCGATAAAAGTAGACTGAAACTTCTAGCTAAATAAACAATGTTTGTCTAGTAATTACTCTCATGCTTTATATTGGAGTTTTCTACCAAGAATTGTTTTATTTTTTATTATTTATCATTCATTAATGATCAACCCATCACCGGCTCACTACAGAACACGGGTCTCCTCTCAATATGAGAAGGGTTTGGCCATAGTCCACCACGCTGGTCATGTGCGGATTGGCAGACTTCACACGCCTTTGAGAACATTATGGAGAACTCTCAGGCGTGCAAGTTTCCTCACGATATTTTCCTTCACCGTTGAAGCAAGTGATATTTTAATTTTTTAAAACGCACATAACTCCGAAAAGTTAGAAATGCGTGCCCGGATTCGAACCGCCGACCTCTGATTAGGAGGCAGACGCCGTAACCACTAGGCTATCACCGCTTCCTATTTATATTAAAATTATACTACGCGGAAAACGATCGGAAGGTCACCTGATGATAAGTGATTACCGTCACCCATGTACAATAGCAGCACCAGAGGAGCCACTTATGCGATCCAGTCTGGACAAATCTTCTTATTCGCTGTCTACTCAGCATCTCACTCTACTGAGAAAGACATAACGCCGAGCGATTTAGCGTTATGTCTTTCTCAGTATAGTAGTAACTAACTCTCACCATTAAATTGGATCCATGGGCTCTCACTTTATAATAAGGCAGCGCACGCACTACAAGGATATCGTCAGCTCTACCAGAGTTAGAAAATTAGCTTCATCTTATAACTAACTCTGTTACTCAAAGAGGTGCCCGGTTATTGTCTCTAACCAGCACTCTAAGCGCTGTAAGATCTTAATCCCCCTCTTCTATAAAAGAGGCTTGTGCCCCATTGTAGGACATTATTTCATTCGCATAAAGAAAATAGTGAGTCATCGATGACCACTTACCATGTCTAGCTTCACTAATGTTAATTTTTTTTTAAATAAAATGTTTAATCCACTCATACAGTGAAGTGTGTGTATGTACTTCATGTATTTTCTTTATGTAATTATTATACTGATGCTATTAATAATAAAGGGGTGATAGCCTAGTGGTTAGGGTGTCAGCCTCCTAATCAGAGGTTGGCGGTTCGAATCCGGGTACGCACCTCTAACTTTTCACAGTTATGCGCGTTTTTAAACAATTAAAATATCACTTGCTTCAACGGTGGAGGAAAACATCGTGAGGAAACCTGCACGCCTGAGAGTTCTCCATAATGTTCTTAAAGACGTGTAAAGTCTGCCAATCCGCACATGGTCAGCGTGTTGGACTATGGCCAAACCCTTCTCATATTGAGAGGAGACCCGTGCTCTGTAGTGAGGCGGTAATGGGTTGATCATGATGATGATTATGATGATTACCACTTACCATGTCTAGCGTCACTAATGTTAATTTTTTTTTAAATAAAATATTTAATCCACTCATACAGTGAAATTATGTTTGTACTTTATGTATGTTCTCAATGAGAATTAATTAGTACACTGATGCTATTAATAATATTGAAATCTGAAATTTTTAAAATCGCACAATTAAACGTTTAAAAATGTTTTAAATGAACGATTTTTTTTTGTTTTATCTAAGTAACCAATTCTTTGTTTTTGTACACTACAAGTTAACCCTTGACGGCTATTTCACCTGGTGGTAAGTGACGATGCAGTCTAGGATGGTAGCGGGCTAACTTGTTAGGTGTATGGTAAGCACACACTCCTAATTGGTTTCTACGCGACATCGTGCCGGAACGCTAAATCGCTTTGCGATACGTCTTTGTTGGTGGTAACTAGCCATGGCCGAAGCCTTCCACCAGACCAGACTGGGAAGCGAGCTGGGAATCGAACCCAGGACCTCCAACTTTATAATGCGACAACGCACGCACTGCACCACAGAGGTCGTCAAAATTCATAAAAAAACAACATTTATCACATCTGTTCCGTTCCACTTCACAGACAGCCAAATCTTTTTCTATCATAGAGCGATCTGTAAGAGCTATATAATATTCAGGTTGCAGACGCTTCAACCAACTTTGTTCTACACTAACTTTGATATATTAGGACCCATGCAAACTTTATGAGTGTCTTAAGGTTACAATAGACTTTCTCTGTCCTATTAAATAATAAAACAAAGCAATTAAAATATCACTTGCTTCAACGGTGAAGGAGAGATATCGTGAGGCAACCTGCACGCCTGAGACTTCTCCATAATGTTCTCAAAGGCGTGAGAGTGAGTGAGTAAAAAGCGTGGTGGACTATAAGCCAAACCACTCTCATGTGGAGAGGAGACCCGTGCTCTGTTGTGAGCCGGCAATGGGTTGACCTTTTATTTTGACTTTTTTCAAACAATTATAAAATTAGCCTGATACAAAAAGGCCAACCATTTTATTGTATTGTAAGACTTCCTTTACCTCTGTAATAAAGATTTTAACTTCCAAGTGTCAGCAATAACAATACTAAAAAGTAGTCAATGGATTAATTAGATTTTTTATACTTCGTTTCATTTGTCTAAAAGCGCTTATATTTTCTTTTTATCTCTAACTAACTCTCATGAGGACAAGACTTACGTCAGATAAGCCACTTACTTATTATTTAAGTCGCTATAAATCCTATATACCATATACAACTTTATACAAAGAAAGTCGTGTTAGTTACATTATTTTTAACTCAAGATCGGCTGAACCGATTTGGCTGAAAATCAATGCAGGTTACAACTTGGAGATGGACATCGTATACATTTTATGCCGTTATATTTCCCGCGGGATTTATGAAAAACTGTATTTCACGTCAATGTACTATAACTATAGTTTCAGTTTGCAACAGAAATTTTCCTCGAATTGGAAGCTTATTCCATTGGAGTTTTCAAAAAATCCTAATGTAAGCGGACAAAGTCGCGGGCATCGACTAGTAATAAATAGAACTTACGCTGAGGTTGTCGTAACTGCATTAATTGAGAGACTTAACCCTCGCGTTAATGGCAACCAGGCTTTGGATCTAACCTCAACTAAATTTCCCCTTGATTGATTAATTTGATATTAACGCTGTCGCAACATTTTTGACGTTCATTATGTCTTTGTTAATATTGTTATCAGGAGTTTGGTTATCGTAGACTTACTGCGGAAATAAGTATTATGTTTTATTTAAAATATATACTTTGAAAGAGGCTTGTATATACACTTCAAGTTCTGTCTGGTGGGAGGCTTCGGCCGTGGCTAGTTACCACCCTACCGACAAAGACGTGTCGCAAAGCGATTAAGCGTTCCGGCACGATGTTGTGTAGAAACCAATTAGGAGTATGAGTTTACCATACCCCTAACAGGTTAAATTGCCGTCAAGAGCTAACTTTTTTTTTTTTTTTTTTACCACAAGTTAGCCCTTGACTGCATCTCACCTGATGGCAAGTGATGATGCGGTCTAAGATGGTAGCGGGTTAACCATTTAGGAGTATGGTAAACCCACGCTCCCAATTGGTTTCTACGCGTCATCGTCACGACGCATCTTTGTCAGTACAGTTTGTCAGGGTGGTACTTAGCCACGACCGAAGCCTCCCACCAGACCAGACTCGAGCCGGGAATCGAACCCAGGATTTTCAACTTTGTAATGCGACAGCTCACGCACTGCGCTACGGAGGTCATCAAAGAAATTATTTCGTATAAGAAATTATAAAATTACTTACCGTATTCACATTAACATATTATGTATGATGGAACTCTTATATTTATTTACATCATGATCAACGCATTCTCGGCTCACTACAGTACGGGTCTCCTCTCAATATGAGAAGGGTTTGACCATAGTCCACCACGCTGGCTAGGTGCGGATTGGCACACTTTACACGACTTTGAGAACATTATGGAGAACTCTCAGGCATACAGGTTTCCTCACGATGTTCTCCTTCACCGTTGAAGCAAGTGATATTTTAATTGCTTAAAAACGCACATAACTCCGAAAAGTTATAGGTGCGTGCCCGGGTTCGAACCTCCGACCTATGATTTGGAGGCTGACGTCCTAACCACTAGGCTATCACAGCTTCGGTGCTTTTTATTTACACGTGAGGTTATGTTATTTATTTTACGCCATTTTCGTTTCGGCATACCAAAAATCTTACCCAAATAGGTAAAACCTTAAAGCACAACGCTTACTCTGCCGTACCTGCATTAATTAGCGGACTTAACCCTCGCGTTAATGGTGGCCGGGCTACGGACTTAATTCAGCTTAAATTACCCCATGATTGATTCCCTCTTTACATTTATTTTGTAGGAATTAAAAATTGTTTTATTTTAACGCTTAAACTGTCATGAGTGATATTTTCATCATAATAAAACAAATAGGAAGATTGCTGAAGTTACCCTAGTCTGGCGGTTGAATACAAATCTATTCGAGAGTTTGTTTCTCCAATGTTTTTTATTGTTATTCCACTACAAGTAAGATCTTGACGGCAATCTTACCTGTTGGTTGTGTGATGATGCAGTCTTTGATGATAGCGGGCTACGTGACATCGTGCCAGAACGCTAAATCGCTTGGCGACACGTCTTCATTCATTCAATTTCTTCAATGTCAATTTCAAATATTACTAGTAGATAATCAATAATATTGTAAACATGCATTTTTTTATTTAATATAATTGTGTAATCTTAGCGGGCATAATCATGATCAACCCATTCTCGGCTCACTACAGAGCACGGATATCATCTCAATAGGAGAAGGGTTTAGCCATAGCCCACCACGCTGGCCATGTGCGGATTGGCAGACATCACACGCCTTTGAGAACATTATGGAGAACTCTCAAGCGTGCAGGTTTCCTCACGATGTTTTCCTTCAACATTGAAGCAAGTGATATTTTAATTGCTTAAAAACGCACATAACTCCGAAAAGTTATAGGTACGTGCCCGGGTTCGAACACCGACCTCTGATTAGGCCGACGTCTTAACCACTAGGCTATCACAGCTTCATCTTAGCGGGTACGTGCAACAAAATATCTATATGTGGTAGCAGCCTCCGGACGTAGCTAGCTACTTCTCTACCGACAAAGACCTATAACCAAGCGATTTAGCGTTACCGAAACTAATTAGGAGCAGGCGGTTACTATACCCATAACAGGTAAGCCCGTTACAATCTTAGTCTGCATCATAACTTACCACCAGGTAAGTGATGTGGCCGCCAAGTGCTACTTACTTACTTGTAGTGAAATAATAAAAAAAAAACAATGGAACCCCGAGGGAGCGATGATAGACTTGTGGTTAAGATTTCGGCCTTTCTTTCAGGTGGATCGAGGTCTAGTGTTTGTTGTCACAGATTTGGTACAAGCGGGAGCTATGTACGTTTTTAAGTCAATTAAGGCAATATGTTATTTTTTTTGGCCTGTGTCAGATTAACTTGACTTTGATAAGAGGATGAGAAGATGTTGGAAGTGGATGAAAACACGCACACACATACACCTGTATTATTACTTATAAGACATACATACATAGATGTTTTCATTTGGTGCTTTTTGTTGAATTTAGATTTTAATGACTTTGTTTAATTTATCTTCTCAAAAATATTGTACCTTTTTTAATATTATATTTAACATATATTTATTATTAATTTCTTTTATTTTTATATTTTATTCAAATTGTTTATATATATTTTTAATTTATGTAAGTATATGTTAGTATTTAGATACCTCTTTTGACCTATTCCACTTTACAAAATCATCTTACTCATATCTGAGGGTAGCTGGAAGAGATCTCTTATAAAGATAAGCTTTCCTTTGTATGCCTCTTATACGTGTTTGCAGTCACAAACTCGGTACAAAAATAATAAAAATAAATAAAAGCATAGCCAGTCTTCTTCTTGGTCTAAAGACGCTCGCATTTAGACGTGAGTTGGTTAGATATCATCTAACCTGTTTAGTGGAAAGTAAGGTAGTGTAATTGTTTTTTGAACATCTCTGTATTTCAAGAGATGTTTCCAAAAAATGGTTCAATTTTAAAAGTTACGTGATATTCTTAACATTGTTGCAATAATTACGCTTATATTTTACCTAATATTAATGATAGCTATTTACACGCCTTAACCTATCTTAAGCAACCAAAGAATAAAGGAAACGAAATATTTAAGAAGCCTAACTAATAATGTTGGCAGATTTTCCGCCCTACTTGTACATCTGGGCAGAGACAAACCATAGCGCGATTCAAAATACACGTGGCTCCATCTAGTATCGACGGTTAAAAACGCCGACACTTCTCTGCGGACTTCGTGGTTCATATAAAATTTGAGTTCATATCTTGAACATGGTTGTTCTTAAATTCAAAAACAGATTAATAATAATTTTGTTTTGGCTAGTACGAACACAAAATTATACCTAAAATTCAATGCGAATACCGCTGTAAGATAAATATTAATTTAGTTCATTTAATTCAATCATTATCAGCCCTTTACCTCTACTAAAGAGCGCGGGTAGCCTTTGAGTATGAGAAGGGTTTGGCCATTGACTTCACACGCCTTTGAGAACATTATGAAGAACTTGGCGTACAGGTTTCCTCACCGTTGAAGCAAGTGATATTTTAATTGCCTAATAGCTCCGAAGAGTTAGAGGTTGCGTGTCCGCGATCGAACCCGCGACCTCTGATTGGGAGGCGGACGTCCTAACCCCTAGGCTATAACAGCTGCAATAAAGTTTATTAAGGTGTTATTAAATTTATATTCAAATTTAAACCAAAGTGGTTAATTTAAATGACACACAATAGGGTACTTAAAGATTTAAATAATTTTCCATGTCCGTTTTAAAAACACACACAAGTAAAACGTTTAACTACGCAGACGCCTCCGTACCTAGCTGCATTAATTATAAGATTTAACCATTCCGTTAACGGCAGCCGGGCTCGGCATCCAACTCCGCCTAAATTTACCCCTGATTGATTTAGGTCCCTAAATTTCAATACCTAGTGTTACTTACGCTGATCTATGGGATAAACTTTATTTAAGCCATTATTAATTAGGGATGAAATAAGTTTATTGGTGTGTGTTCCGCCGTTCTTCTTGTTGTAAAGGATTAATACCAGCAGCTCAAGTACGCTCGCTGTTTTGTGGAATATTTTGGCGCTTTGCCTATTGCTGTTCGTTATTTCATACGCCATCAGGTTTCTTTATTAATTTTGCAATACTAAGTATTGTTAGTAATTAAACTCTTTTGATCTTGTTGACCCAAGTATAAAGACACACTACTTTACGTAAAGATGTACAAATCAAATCAAAATAGCTCATTTTTCATTATTTTTATTGGTTATAACTATACTCGCCTACTTAAAACTAAATGACTTTTTTTTTATCTCACAGTAATCAATATTTAATTATAATTAGCTATGGAGTTAGAGCAGTTCACACTGAACCTTTTTTAGCGTTTATATAATTAATTTCGTAATAGGATTTTTCTATGTGTTTTCGTTTCATAAAAACTTATTGATAGACACCTAGATATCAATAGTTAAGTTATTATAAAATAAAAAACAATTTCTTTTGAATGGGTTACTAATTTTTTGCAGCCTACTATAGTACTATTAGATTAGTTTTTTGATATTTTAATTGATTGATTATGTGCGTTTTTAACGCACATAACTCAGAAATGTTAGAGGTGCGTGCCCGGGTTCGAACCCCCGACCTCTGGTTTGGACGCGACGTCCTAACCAGGCTATCACAGTGTTTGAATTACTTAGAGGCAATTTTATTTATTTATTAGGTTTAAAATTATTCAGTAACAATGTAACAAACCAATCTTGGAGAATTCTTTCTTGGCGGCCACATGAGTTTAGTATCGAAACAAACCACCGTCAAAGTTAAAAGCGCCCATTAAAACAGCAGTAAATCTCGCTAACAACCCACTTTGTTGCAATATTACAACTAATTTAAATTTTGTTTAATTATCTACAGTAAAATATACATCGTGTTCTAGTAGGTGGATTTCAAAGGGAAAAATGTTTTACTATTCTGGAAATCTGTTAGGTATAATGACTTTTTTGTGATCTTATTTATGTATTTAAAGGAACGGCCAAAAAAAGGCTAATTAAATAAAAAATCAACTTCATTAATCATTAAATCAAATAAAAATAATAAGTGCACACACACAGGTATTATTTGAACCGTAAAATGCATTTACGCTTTCCTTCCGGAAGCAACGCAGGCCGAACTGCGCTTCCGGCGGGGTTTGTGGGACTCGCCGGTGACTTCTTCATGCGGCCAAAAGGTTGGTCGGGGCTTTGAGGTGGTTGGGAAATGTCTTACTTCCTAGGTTTTTTTATAGACTACAAGTTAACCCTTGACGGCTATCTCACCTGATGGTAAGTGATGATGCAATCTAAGATGGTAGCGGGCTAATCTGTTAGGGATATGGTAAGCCCACACTTCTAATACGTATCTACGTGACATCATGCCGGAACGCTACATCGCTTTTCGACACGTTTTTGTTGGTAGGGTGGTAACTAGCCATGCCTGAAGCCTCCCACCAGACCAGACTCGAGCCGGGAATCGAACCCAGGACCTCCAGGACTTTAAGGTTCTCAAATTATATTATTTTGCTTTCGCTCTCTTTCGCTGAGGGTTACGGCTAAACCTGTAGCTTTAGGCCTGTGGCTGTTAGTCAAAGTGCATCGTTTTGTATCGGGACCCCTACGCCATAACTAGCACTCTCACCTTCTTCTTCATTTCAGACCTTTTCTCATTTCCTCAAGGCCTTCCTTGCCCCGTTCAGTACTGTTTATCCTATGGTGTTAAGCTTTGCTTTCGTCAGGTTTTATCGACCATCGTCAACAAGTGGCGGGTGGTCTTATAAGCGTAGTTATGCTCTGTCGTTGGTCACTCTAGAGCAAGCTTTACAATATGATCGTCTGGGCTTCTATGGAAATAAACGTACCACCGTTAACTTTCTGCAACTTTAACTCCCTGAGATAACTAGTTCTCTCACCGTCGCTACTTAAGTTGTAATAACGTGAAGCTAGTTTGGTGTATTCTAAATAGATGGCGCTAGTTTTTTTGCATATTGTGTGCAAATAAATGGTTTAAAGAAATGATTTCTTTCGTAAAGGTAACTTAGATTTTCCTCTCAATTAACAAGCACACGAAATAAATAAGAATATAGTTATAATCTTATATGTCACCAGCCTTTGCATGATGTCCGATGCATGTCGAACGCTCATTATTTCATATTAAAAGCTTGTCCAGCAATTTAATAAGCGACTAGTGTGAAAAATACAAATGTTAACAAGATTATAACACAAAGAAATACAATATTATTATGAAGAATAAAATACAGAGTAGCGTGCCGGCAACACGTGTCCCGCTGTGGAAAACATGGCTTTAAACAAAATTGTTTTATGAGTCAGATTTATGTATTTTTTGTCACCTTGTATTTAATTGAATGACAGCCATTTTTCATTCACTAAGAAGCATAGCGAGGTCCCATATAGCTGCAGCCACAAATTTCATACCCAAAATTTTACGACACCCGTAGTGCAGTAAGTGCGGTGCCATGTTATAAAGTTGGAGGTCCTGGGTTCGATTCCCGGCTCGAGTCTGGTGTGATGGGACGCTTCGGCCGTGGCTATTTACCAGCCTACCGACAAAGATGTATCGATTTAGCGTTCTGGCACGATGTCACGTAGAAATCAGTTAGTAGTATAGGTTTACCATATCCCTAACAGGTTAGCTCGCTACCATCTTGGCTGCAGCATCACTTAACATCAGGTGAGATTTCCGTCAAGTGCTAACTTGTATAGTATAAAAAAACCCACATTCAATAATAAAACTTCTAATACTTGTACTTCTATACAAGAATCACGATATAAAGTTAGAAGCAATAAATTATTCTTAGTTATTGACTAAAACGCGTTCGTTAAACCTTAAATTTTGTATGGAGAATTCAGCAATTACAAGCCTAGATATAGCTACGTATGAAACAATTGAGATGTTAATAATTTCACTTTTGACTCTGAACTTTTAAAAATAGGATTATTACACATAAAATTACTATTTAACGTATAAATAAAAATGAAATGATCGACAAAGCTATATGGTTTCTATAATAGTTTATATAACACTTTTAATAAGTTTCACTAACAATCAAGTTTTCAAATTATAATACGGGTATAAATGTACCCACTTAATTATGCCACCGAACTTATATTTTGTTCAACTACAGATAAGATATTACAAATCGATATTATTTTTATTAGTAAACTATAATATGCAAACAAAATATAGTAGAGAAATTGTTTAGTTTTTTTTTATTACTGATTGCCACTTTATTTATTTATTGATTACCTATTGAGTATTTCAAATATCTATCTATATATATAAAAACGAAAGGTCACTTACATACTTACATACTGATTAAACACGAGATCTCAAAAACTATTGTACGTATAAAGCTATAATTTAGCAAGTAGGTAGTTGATAGTTAAGAGATGTCAGCTAAGAAAGAATATTTGGAAATTCCGCCTCTAAGAGGGTAGAAGGGGGGGTTGGAAGTTTGTATGAAATTTCTTTGTTTTTAGAGTTAGAGACACAAAAATTTGCATTAAGATTAATAATAATAAATAAAAAACATATGTACATCATTTTTTTTTAACTATTACCTGTTAAGGGTGGTAAAAAAGGGCGTGATAGTTTTTGCTTATTTTTTTATTATGAAGTCTACAAGCTTGAAATTTTGAAAATGGGTTTCTTTTAGGGCGTAAGTATAAGGTTAGAATTTGTTTTCAAATCTACCCCGAAGGGGGTAAAATAGCGGTTTGAAGTTTGTATGAAAGTCCTATGATTTTTAGGAACACGAAATTCGGCAATTTGACATTTGCCTGTAGCTTACTTTCTGAAGCAGGGCATTGACCGCACGGGTAACTTCAATCTCAAGGGAAATCGGCAATTCTACGCAGATGAAGTCGCGGGCAACAGCTAGTTTAATATTTATGCTCTTAATTATAGAACATTATGTCATCGAGCATACGCAAATTGTTTTTTCACAAGCAAACTAAACTAAATAAAATAATCTCCAAACTCAAAAGTGAGTTCTTATTTAACACGGTTTTTTTGGCGATATTACTTATAGAAGATTTATTAGATATAACGCAAACTACGAGGCCATTATTGTAGTAATTACCCGCAAACGGAAGGTAAATCATTGTAAAGGCTGAGGTCTACATTTTATTTTGCTTTCTTAGAGCACTGCTTGAGCGTAAAATTACTCTTCTGAAAGGCATTGTATCTTTTTTCGTAGGAGTCAGGGGATTAAGATCCAACTCCCTGCATATGACTTACATATTATGCTGATATATAAGCGGTGATTGCCCAGTGGTTAGGGCGTCATGCTCCTAGTCAGAGGTCGGCGGTTCGAATCCGGGCACGCACCTCTAACTGTTCGGAGTTATGTGCGTTTTTAAACAATTAAAATATCACTTGCTTCAACGGTGAAGGAAAACATCGTGAGGAAACCTGCATGCCTGATATAGTTCTCCACAATGTTCTCAAAGGCGTGTGAAGTCTACCAATCCGCACATGGCCAGCGTGGTGGACTATGGCCGAACCCTTCTCATATTGAGAGGAGACCCGTGTTCTGTAGTTGGCCGATAATGGGTTGATCATGATGAATAGCCGGAATCGACGGCTACACGTGTTTCAAATGTGTGTTTTAACTAAGCACGTCCTATATCCGTCCAATACCGAACGTCCGGGCTGGTACATAAAATAATTTGTCGACACAATATAAGCCTAGATAAATGGTGGCCCGCGTCTTTGTCGGCGTTCCGTGACCAACCACGAAACTAAAACTTCTTGACTGCAAAGTGCACCAGTTCCTCGACAAGATGAAAATTTGCAATTGATTTTCGCTTCGGTAG
Source organism: Lasiommata megera (assembly GCA_928268935.1). NCBI lineage: Eukaryota > Metazoa > Arthropoda > Insecta > Lepidoptera > Nymphalidae > Lasiommata > Lasiommata megera. The sequence continues at coordinate 12,373,791 of OV743312.1, forward strand.
GAGTATAATTATCTCTCGTACTCTACGTACTCGTACCTTAATTAATACTTTGGAACTACATATTATATAATTCTAAATTATGGATTCTTCTATAAGCTCTCATTTTATAAAATCTTTGAACATATTATAACACATAACTTTGCAAGGATTATGTCAACAACTAATTTGTCTCGATATATAAATCCCCCGTGTCATAGAAAGGTTATTGAGGGCTAACTGAGAGGGTTTCAAAGGGAACGATATAATATACTTATACAATATTGAGTTTGAAAGGTTGTGTTTTTATAACTGACAACTTCAGTTCTAGTTACTAGAATTTTAATATACCTAAAAAATAATATTGATGCCAAAAAAATTAAGTTAGTCACTATCATGTAAAATGTTTGCATACGGGAATATAAAGGGCTTTGTTTCGAGCATTGAAGCTAACTTTATCAGTAACTTTACATAATTAAATAAGCAAGTTGTCATTTAAGTCAATTCAATGCCATGCCAACCTCATAATACTTTACTAAACTTACAAAGTGTTATTCCAAAATGATTATTCTTACATATAAGACATAATATGTACTAAGCATAATATATTGTGTGTGATAGTCCTCTCGTTAGGACGTCAACGTCCTAATCAGAGCTTTTATATGAAAACATAAAAACATGTTTACGTATTATAAACTTGATTGCGTTTAAATGATGATAAACATATGTCAAAAGACATTGAATTCGAAGTTTCCTTTATAAGAGATAACATTCCAAATGTTAAATTATTGCAAACTTTCTTAGTTACCTTATAACTACGAGTACATCGGAACTCTTATACGAAAACACGTAATTATCTTTTGAGTCACCTTTTTGACTTAAATACCGCATGATAATATAATTTAATAAAACTATGCCGTTTAAGCCTAGTGGAAGCGGTGTTAGCGTAGTGGTTATGGCGTCGGCCTCCTAATCAGAGTTCGGCTTTTCGAATCCTGGCACGCACCTCTAACTTTTCGGAGTTATGTGCGTTTTTAAAAATTGCAAAATATCACTTGCTTCAACGGTGAAGGAAAACATCGTGAGGAAACCTGCACGCCTGAGAGTTCTCCATAATGTTCTCAAAGGCGTGCGAAGTCTGCTAATCCGCACATGGCTAACGTGGTGGACTATGGCCAAACCCTTCTCATATTGAAAGGAGACCTGTGCTCTGTAGTGAGCCGGCAATGGGTTGTTCATGATGATGATGATGAAGCCATTTAATGTCAAAAAAAAATTTGAACTTGTATCCAGTTATTTTTTTGTTAAGTTTTACTGAAAGAGCAAATTTAGGTTTATTACAAGTAATAATATACACTATTAACAATAGAACAATTCGAAAAGTATGAAAATGGCGAAATTGGTATATCAGTATATAGGCTTCCATACAAAATCGTATATATTTTCAGGAATACGACATGCTTTGTTAGAGGTTTAGGTGGCATTATACCCTGATAGGATTAAACCCCAATCTCTTTTTGTTGCCTTTTCGGAGATAATTGTAGTGGCTTCCTATGCCCTTTTGATAAAATGGAAGCTGAAAATGTTTATTATTCTTTTCATAACGTGGGCATAAATAATTTTGTCAAATGACATAACGTATTGTAAAAAAAATAACGAGTTCGTTCAGATTACCTTTTGGACTGTTTACATTTTTTATGCAATCATTAAGTTAAGCGTGACAGGTATTTATCATGAATCAAGTGTATTTAACAGAATGATATAGGATTACTGGAATTAATGCTATATTTTTTGTATGAATGTGGATTTAATGGACTGGGAACTTTGAAATATTCTATACTTGTATTTCTTTCACAAAGGAATTGTTTCTATGTTTTGTATTTATAATTCTTTTGTAAATGTTATATGAAAGAAATAATGACAATAAATTATATTAGTAAAGATATGATTTCTAGAGTAATCACTTACGAGTTAGAGATTCATAGCTGACTAAATAACATAAGTAAGATATAAAAAGGATGAATCGTTCTAGAATTAGAACCTTTGGGGAGGATTTTTTTTACGAATATATGATATGAACAGAACTTGCTGTATGCTGGTAAAATGTTACCGTAAGTATACAACCAATAACATTAACAATATAATGATGATATCTACTTTATGATCGTATTTAAAGTAAATCTAAGTTCTAAGTCTAAGTCTAAGTTTTTCAGGTAAGTGTCTGTCTGACTGTCTGTTTAATTGGGCTAATTTTCGAAATGGGTGTACCAATTTTTAGCGTGTCCATCCACCATGAATTGGTTCTATTAAAAATTACCAACATGGAGGGGGGGGGGGGGGGGATTTTCCAGATGATATGATAGTTTTTATGTAAGAGACTAGTACTCAGTTTTTAACAAAATACTCGAGTTATATGCTTAAATGCTGTGATAGCCTAAACAGAGGTCGGCGGTCCGAATCCGGGCACGCACCTATAACTTTTCGGAGTTATGTGCGTTTTTCAAAATTTAAATAACACTTGCTTCAACGGTGAAGGAAAACATCGTGAGGAAACCTGCACGTCTGAGAGTTCTCCATAATGTTCTCAAAGGCGTGTGAAGTCTGCAATCCGCACATGGCTAGCGTGGTGGACTATGGCCAAACCCTTCTCATATTGAGAGGAGACCCGTGCTCTGTAGTGAGCCGGTAATGGGTTGATCATGATGATGATGATGCTTAAATGCTTACGCATAACACCCTTCCTCTGTAGTGAGCTGACAATGGGTTGATCATGCTAGTCCACCACGCTGGACAAATTATGTAATATGGCCTAAATTATAACTAACGTAGCTTCGATAAGTTTGAGGTGCGTGTCGGATGGAGGCCGGAGTCTTAACCAATCAGGCTATCGCTGCTTATTAGGCTATCAGCTTGCCGCTTGGTTATGATTATTATAGACAAGCATCACGAGTGTCAATAGAATGGGATGTATGTGAACCGAGTGTGATTAGAATTTTATTACCTAATGTTAACCCGAATGTACCGCCGATACTCGTAACAACTACTGTGAGTAATAATTGTTTATTTATTCTGCAACAAAAGAGTTCAGTGCTGTAATATAATATAGACATTCAATAACACATTTTAATATAAATTGAAAGCCGGGGTATGTGTTTGACGACCTCCGTGCGCAGTGCGTGCGATGTCGCACTATAAAGTTGGAGGTCCTGGGTTCGATTCCCGGCTCGAGTCTGGTCTGGTGGGAGGCTTCGGCCGCGGCTAGTTACCACTGTACTGACAAAAACGTGTCGCCAAGCGATCTATCGTTCCGTCATAATGTCGCGTAGAAACCAATTAGGAGTGTGTGTTTAACATACTCCTAACAGGTTAGCCCACTACCATTCTAGACAGCATCATCACTTACCAGACGGCTATTGCGTTAAAGGCTAACTTGTAGTGCATAGCACTTGTAGTGCAGCTTCGAGCAAATTTTAATGAACATTAAAGCAGGAATGAAATTGACTTAATAGATAAAATATATCTTATCATGATATTCAAGATGGCAAAAAAAGTAACAGTTGTAAAATAGAAAAATCAATGAATAAAAAAGAAAATATCCTTAATATGGCAATGCAATGACCTTGGGCTGATATTGCAACTATCGAATTTCTTGTCAACCTTTAGCAGATGGAATCATTCATTGGATGAAGATTTGCTGTTAAAAATCTTCAGTAACGTGTAGATTATAGTGGGAATTGGCGGTGTCCATGCCTGGGAAAGCACATTAAGCCATGATCGGTACCGCTTAACGTGATCACCGATCCGTTTTGGAGAAGGGTGGTGAATAAATGCTTTTAATTCTCTCTCTCCCATATTCCCATATGCATATATATGGTTGTATTATGTGTCATCATCATCATCATGATTGCCGGCTCACTACAGAGCACGGATCTCCTCTCAGTTTGAGAAGGGCTTGGCCATAGTCCACCACGCTGGCCATATGAGGATTGGCAGACTTCACACGCCTTGAGAACATCATATAACTCTCAAGCATGCAGGTTTCCTCACGATGTTTTCCTTCACCGTTGAAGCAAGTGATATTTTAATTGCTTCAAAATGCACATAACACATTAAATGCACATTAGAGGTGCATACCCAGGTTCGAACCCCTGACCTCTGATAAGGAGGCGGACATCCTAACCACTAGGCTATCACGGCTTCATATTATGTGTAGATACGACTAAGTGCTTCATAGCTTACTCGTGGCTGTCGTTATTATTTTAATTATGTACATATTGTAGCTGTGAAGGCCTTTCAATAGGTTGTAAAAATTATTAAGGTTCTCTCTTGGCATTTTTGCTTAACCCAAAGAACGCTTGTAATGTTTAGCAAGCATTTTCCACAGCGATTCAAGCGAGCTACTAAAGCGTTTGCCAATTAGAAGCGATTAGCGGACGCGGTCGCGGTTGCAGTCACGTAGAACGGGTGTAAGTAAACGAAGGATTTCAAAAACTTGTTTGGAAACGACACGCATAATAATGGAGAGGAAAAAAATTATATGACTCTTCCAAGATTATCTATCTATCACACAATGCTAAGTAAATAATTTTAAAAAATCTGTCTTTAGTGACTACCACCATCAGGATTCTGTGTTTGGGTCTTTTCCTACCATTTATTAAGCCGATCGGGGATCGATTGTGGTAATGTCTCGAGGCATATATGCCTCGAGACATTACCTCATCTACACAATACTCCCTCTTTCAAGCTTCTTACAAACAATTGACACGAGCCACAAGACCTGCAATCTGAATTGCAAAAAGAAAATAAGACATGGTGGATTGTTTTTTCGGTGGCTATTTGAATTTCATTCAATGTTATTTTTTCCTATCGAAAAAACCCGTTGCGCTATCGGCGATACTTTTACCGTCTCGTCTGGAGTATTGTTGTGACCGTGTCCGTACCGCTAACGGTTTTGTTTGGGGAACGCTTTACCCACGTCCACGATTCTCCTCACGTCATCGTAGTTGTTCTAGTGATGCCCTTCTGAACTTCTAACCTCTAATAAGCAGTAACGATAAACTCGAATGATTCCGTATCATTATTGTTTAGAATCCGATGTGTCGATAGTCTGAGTAGAATAAACTGAGGTCGTTTTATCTACTTCCGATTGGAATTGGACCTTTAGCACTTATTTTATGCTACTAGCGAACCCGGTTTGCAATCGTTTAATTTAAATAACATACATTACGTACATTTAAAATTACGTTTACGTATCTTTCGTCATTGCATAGTATCATTATGAGATATATCGTTAAAAATTTAGATGAAACAGAAAGAAAACGTTACTTCAGCTTTAAATATCACAGAAGGACGGATAAAAATTTAAAACAGTAAACAGTTAATTAGTAGCTTACCGCTTCATTGAGTAGAATTATGATATTTCAGGGTTTTTGACGTCCCACTAAACTCTGACAGTTTAGAAAATTCCTAACTATTTTGGTAAGAACCTCATTCTGTTGTTTACGTCCTTTTCCTTCGGTTCCCCGTTATTAATAATTCATTTTTTTTTAAATAAATTATTATTACTTTTCTTGCTGTTGTTGTGACGTCACTATGGTGTCAACTGAAAATTAGCGACGAATTTTTAAATAAAGCACGGCATATGCTGAGCAGTACACCCTTTCTGGTTGGTGTTAGTGATATCTAGATGTGATAATGACCGACACTTGACTTCAAAGCTTAACATGGCTTAAATTGCTCACTGAGGCATTAATGAGGAAGTAAAGTCGTCATGTGTCAACTTAACGATAGACGGAACCAATTTTTAACTTATACTGTTACGATGAACTTTCTATCAGAAAGACACCATATTTCATATATCTGATGTAAAAACATCAGTTAAAACCGATACATATTTCTTCCGGAAAACGGCATAGCGCACTCTTATGGCGTCATACGTCTTCTTCTTCATTACTCTCGACTCTCTTATGTGTGCAATCGTATATTTATTTATCATTACTTAATGTTACTATTATTAATCCCGGCCAAATTTGTTGTGGGCTTCTTCTTAGACCGGGGCGCGTTTGGAACCCTCATAGCTTTAGTTTTAAGTTTACGAATATAGTTATCACCAAGAAATAACTACTATGTAAATTATTGACGCGTCAAAAGTGCCTTTTTAAGGACTATTTGAATAAAGACTATTTTGAATATGAATTTTTGGTAGATCGTGATCGTAGATCGTTTTTTGGTAGAAATATTTTTACTGGCTAGTAGCGGAATTTATCATACTAACAAGTCAGTAATGGATTAAATTATGACGATAGGCTTTAGCTTAATGGTTGTAATTTAGTAAACATGAAATATATTTTATATCACTGTATTTGTTTACGTTTGGCAGAGTAATAATCTCCAAGGTCAAAAGACCACGTCGTTACTTTAATGTATGTCAGAAAAGGCAATCCAAAATAGTCCCTGTTTTGTATGACAGTAATAGTTTTGATTTTCTATTTCATTAAGTCACGTTTGTTTAAGAAGTATTAATTCTCGTTAAGATATTTTGTAATTTCTATGTGTTCAGAACGTATTATGATTTTAATGTATGAAATTAAGAGCGCGGCGGCGTATTATGGTTTATTTAAATTTGTTGCCCCGTCCGCGTCGCATGCGTCAGCAGACGATAGCCCAGTTGGCGAACGCACCCGTCATGTGACTGTGGCTGATTCCCCGTTATTTTCCTATGTCTAAAACGTAGCGGTCCTGACAAAAGTCCTAAAATAACTCGCATAAGTTCATTATGGCTCTATTTTTAAACTACTTTAAAAAAATCCGCTTAGTGCGAGTGGCACGACTAAAAGAGTTCGGTTCACAATGTGAAATGAAACCGGGAATATTTCCATTAATAAAATCGGGCAACAAATTCCAGAACATATGTTATTTTAGAAGCGGTGATAGCCCAGGGGTTAGGGCGTCAGCCTCCTAATCAGAGGTCGGCGGTTCGAATCCGGGCACGCACCTCTAACTTTTATGTGCGTTTTTAAAAGATTAAAATATCACTTGCTTCAACGGTGAAGGAAAACATCGTGAGGAAACCTGCACGCCTGAGAATCCTCCATAATGTTCTGAAAGGCGTGTGTAGTCTGCCAATCCGCACATGGCCAGCGTGGTGGACTATGGCCAAACCCTTCTCATATTGAGAGGAGACCCGTGCTCTGTAGTGAGCCAGTAACGGTTTGATCATGATGATGATGATGTTATTTTTAATTTTTTTTTGTTAACAAATTGAACTCACTCTGAGAAAATTTCAATTCACTAATCAGTCATGAGATACGCTGAGCTGAGTCGACGGACAGCGTCGGTTTCCTTTTGAGCCCTCACGGAGCTCTGAAAAGGAAGGTTTAGCAATTTTCCGTTACTTAATATCGAGGTGTATTTCAAGTTAGTATGGTTAGGGGATGCCATGGAAACCGAGGGTAAGCTACAAATTCCGGGGCCATAGTGATAATAAAAAAAAAAAAATGTTTATTTTTTAGACAATGCCCAGTGGTCGGACATGAAATGATAATAGTAACACCATTTAAAACTAACCTAATACAGCCGTGATATAATATATCATAGGTATTCGGACTTTCGAAGGCATTATTGAAGCAATTGTTGTAAACCAGTGTTGTAAACATCAATTTATCTTGCGCTATATTTGCTTGTCTGTCCCAGTAATAACAATCTCCTAAGGCCGACCGACCCTGTCCTAACTTTGGTGAAATTTTGAATTTGCAATCCAAAACATACCCTATTACTATATCATGAGACATGGTTATTGTATGCATGAACTTTGCCGTAATATACCAGTTAAAGGTTTGTGCCTTGTTGCGTTCAATGTTTTCATAACAGATGTTAGTGGTTCAACTCCTCGTTAAAACGACCTCACTGTAAAACGAATTACGTAGCAAAATGTTCTCAGCGCACCTACTTACTTAAAAAAACAGCATAATTAAATTAACCCTTTACCCAAACTATACACTATTTTATCAGCTAAAAAATTAATCTTAAAGTATGAATCGTCTCTATTATATATAGTTCTTGAATCTTTTTGGAAATTATGAATTGTAATTTCCCTATATCCCATACTCGGGTTTAGAAAAACAAGTTTAACAAAAGAACCCTATGTAATTCTGAAGAATTACCGAGGGATTTATATAGGGTTTTTATATAGAGTTATTTTATGGACTGAAGTCCATAAACTATTTATTTGTAAAAGCGTTGCTCTGTTGCTGCGTAAAGGGAAGACAAATTATTAACATTTGCATTTTGCACGAATTATTATTAACAACTGTCATTCATAAATTTATTAAACTTGTAACATTCAAAATTAGATTTATTTTTTATTACTCGCTTAAAGACATTGAAATATATATGTATAAATCAACTGACGTGTTGCGGGTTGGAAAATTTATTAAGATTTCCTTTTCTAACGAATAACCCGGTCTAAATAATGATAATGAATTCGAAGTATTTGGGGTGTATGGAGAATGGTTAAGATGCGTCTCATTACGACGGGGCGTTTGATAAATGAGCCTATTGGGAAACGCCTTGGCGCGCCTTTGCCGTCACGATGACAGTTTATAAATGAGTTTTATATTGTCTATTCGCACCTAAGGTACGTCAGATAACCGATCAGGAGCAGGGCTTAAGCGGCATCGACTCGTTTCATTCATTTTGCTACTAGACCAAGTTTAGACGGCCAGTTGAATGCTTGGCAACAGTCCAGTGTCGTAAATTAACGCAATTGTTTTTTATTTTCAGGTAAATCGCCGAAAGATACGGAGACAAGCGGTTCCTCGAGATTTGTTGGCCGCTATTCGCCATCGCGTGACATCTATACATCTAATGCTTTATTTGGCAAAATGTGTTTCCGCGTGGATTTAAATTGTTAAATAGAATTTTGGCTAACGAAACAGTAACTGTTTAAAGCAATTTTGGCAATTCGTGGAATAAATGTGGCGTTGAATTTGAGCATTTTTATTTGTGTTCAAGGTTTTACGACTATTGCGATTGTTATTTAAAAAGACAGAAGATATATTTAAATTTTCTTTAGTATACTACAGCTGAATAACAATTATGAGATTTAAAGTCAAATTTGACATTGAAATTCTTATCTATATTTGAAATTCGGATGTCTAATTATGAGAACTATTCAGGAACTAATTTATTGAAGCTACACAGCGGATAATATTTGATTAATATCTTAGTTAAAAAAACGTACGATATATTATTAATGAGATCACACATAACAAATACACAAAAGAAAATATTATGAATTAAAAACTTAACAGCATCTATTACAAATAACCGAAATGAAAGAATGAAACACAATATCTTTCGTGTTTAGTTATTGATTATTTAAACATTAATTTTTGACCTGTAGTACCATGACATTCAATTATTATTATTGAAACTGAAATAGAGACTAAATATTACATTTATTCAATGAAAATATTTTATTCTAAGTTCAGTGTGTGTACAATAAAGTACAATAAGCAACTTAAGCTTGTCAGTGCATGGGATTTCAACGTTGTTTATGACCCAACCAAAGCTGCTATTGTATGTAACAGCTAAAAATAATGTTTTATCTATGTATTTTTGTAAGCTTTCAACAATATGCTGATAGTTAATATTATCAGGGTTTACTCAGACTTAAGTTGTCCGAGTTATTTCTGGCCGAAGATCCAACGTTTGCCTGTACATGTTTAACGAAACGTAAGTGAAAGCAAAACTCGTTATGAGTTAGAACCGATGTTAGCTCTAACCTTTCCGGTTGTTTAAAACTTAAGTGTAGTTCAACAGTTTGCTGTAACATGTTACAAATAAAAGGCAACTTAACTGTTGAATGTAAATCAAACTCAAATTTCAAGACAATTCGGTTTGTACATTTTGGTGAAGAAAAGTAGTATTTAAACCACTTCGTAGAATTCTTCGTCAATTTCATTTCCGTATGAGTTAGTACTCATACAATAGTATAAATAGTATAAATTCTTTTTGCAAAAAACCATCTTTTACACCATGCCTACATTACATTTTATACACTGGAAAAAATTACCAGACAAGGCCCCCTTGCGAATATCAAGCCATATGCAAAGTATCAGAGGAACTCCGTCAAAAAGTCACTTACTTATTGTTGCCCCTCGGGAAGAGAGTCCGAACATTAAATTGAAATGAAGTTTTTATCTATGCAGAAGAGACAATTAACTGCAGTACTTTATTGTCCGTAAATATATGTAAGATGCAAGATAAATTATCAATTTGTACTACACCGCAGGTACAAAATGAGTAAAGCTTTAAAATGAGTATAACTAAACGTACACTCCACGTCGTTGTCTGAAGTGGTTGGCACTGGGGCCAACGTCTGTTCAACTTAATCACGCTACACCTTAACTAGTTTTAAGTGCAGGCAAAACTCATAATGTGACTTTCTAACTTGGCGCTAGAGTGGTGTATTACGAAAATTCTACTTTGTGATATTAGTTTGGATTAGAGCACCAATTAGAACTGTTAGCAAGGCTACTTTGAAAGCGTTTACTCATTAAATATGTTGTTCGTACTTCTTCTATGGATCACTTTATTAAAGCTGCATAAAGGGTCTATATTCATATCCCTCCTATCAATATGTCTATGCTCAGAAGTGGGATGACAATAGGAGGTTTTAGTAATCGGCCATATACCTCTAGGCATATGGCCGATTACTAATATTATTGAGATCTATCCAGTAATTGTCAAGTTTGTTGGTTTTATATCCGATATATATCATATCCGATATGTGGTCTCCATGGTTCTAATAGATGTCTAACGCCCCAGGATAGTAATTTGAAGATTTTGGATCAGTTTGTTTATTAATTTCGGCCCTAAGTATGAAAGTGCAACTGACGGCACCCGTCCGGTATAACAAAGTGTATTGTCCCCATGTATATTTTTGAATGTAATGATTTTATATATTTTGTGCCAGTAAAATATTACGGCACTTTAAAAAAATGAATAATATGACTATAATCAATATTTCCTATCAAAAGGAGTCCCAAATTTGAAAACTATTGTCGACATAGAGCAATAAATTTGTTGAAATGTCGCAGCCAAGTGGCGGCCATTCGCGATTGTTGATTGATTCGTTGATTGAAGAGTTCGATTCGTCACAGCCTGCACGAGCCGGCACAGTCTTAATTGCTGCCGGAGAACGCTGTATAGAAGATATTACTTGCAAATGTAATTCATGCAAGAAATTAGATATTCACCTCCAGAAAACACTTTCGTCTCGTTCATATAACGAAACGTACCAAACGTGGGATAGCCTTAAAAAAATCCCATTGAATTTTCATACAAAAAATAAATAACGTAACGTCTTAAGAAGTTTCACTTACGAAATAAGTGATTTATATTTCTTACCTTACCCAATTTAAATAACTGTAGATTATTCTGTATCAACCAATAGGGTTAGCACAGCTAATAGTCAGTCCAAAGAAAAAAAAATGTCGATAATTATGTTTTGTACGTAAGATTAGTTAGAAGAAGAGGAGCCATATTTAGATTTTCTATTCATTGTATGTCTATCTAGTATACCAGTGTTTGTAAGGAGAAATCCAGGCTATAGATTACCTCAGGAAAAACAACCAATTTGCTTAGTTAGGAAGACGACTTAGCAATAATTTTTCAAGCGTGAGATGTGTGAAAAGGTAGGAGGGAAGACATAGATTTTTAACTCGTTGTCTTACATATTACTTTTAAACATTCATTTTGTAATGCAACTTAAGTGGACGCCATATAAACTTTTGATTACTGAAAGTGCAACAACTGTGGGATGAATAAAAATGATATATATATATACCTATAGCGCCAAGTAGGAACAAACTTACATTGCCTACTTATACACCTACCACGTAGTGTTATCTACACAATATCACGTAAGCTAACTACTAAAGTTGACTTCTAAGTCATTTTTTTTAACGTGGCACAACGAAGGAACAAGAACTAAGTTCCTCAAAATTGTGAAGTAATCGGGGTACAGTTAAGCGCTATCTTGGGCAACAGCTTTTAATTTATAAATAAATAAAATGGGAGAGAAGATAGCATGAAAGCTTTTTTTCTAAACTTGCGCGTTCTAGTTGAACTGTCATTGACGAGTGGCAACCATTCCCGATAGTAGTTTGATTCGTTGATTGAAGACTTCCATTTGTTTCAGCCCGTGCAGGCTGCTGCAGTCTTAATTGCTATCGGAGATTGCTGTATTGAAGCTTCGATATGGTCTGCAGATTTAGTTTACGCCTAACGGTTATGTCTCACCTGTGGTGCGTTTCGCCTTCATTGCAAAATGTACGAGTAAAATAGGGGAAATCAAGTATTGCCGTTCCAATTTTTTGATTGGATCTATTAAAAAACAGATGTTATTTTCACTGCCATATCCGATTACGTCTTTTCACTGTGATGCATAAAAAAGTCCAATTCTTCCTAAGATTAAATAAAATTGATTTGACTCATTAAGATATCCCGTGAAGTAGATATGGCATATTAAATGTTGCATGTGCAAGTATTTTTTTGTTAATTCGGTAAAGGATTGCGCGCAAAAAAAAATATTTAATTAAAAAAAAATTGTAAACTGACGTTGATGAAGAGCAATTTTATTGCACTGTCGCTGCCAAGTAGCGATCATTCGCGAATGCAGATTGATTCGTTGATTGAAGTGTTCCATTCGTTTCTGACTGCACGAAATGGTAAATCCTTAATTGCTATTAGAGGCGATGCAGCCAAGATATAGCTTTATGTTCCATGATTGGAAATGTATTGTTAGAAGTCTCCAATTTACGATTTCATTATTAATATAAACCTTAGAGCCTTTTATGTACCAAATAACGTTTGTGGGCTAGAATATTCAAACAAATTTAAACTCTTGACTTAGAAATAATTAAATAAACAAGTACGCATTTTGATATCCCAACGCAGGTTTGACAAAATTTTTAACTTAATAAGATGCACATATGTAATGTTTTTTGGTACAAGTCTTAATAAGTAAGGATGTGTGTTTATATGTTTGTCCGCTATGCATTGCGAAACCATTGATCAGATTGTGATAAAACTTTGGTAGGATATTTTGAAGACGCTCGCAATTTCTTGGCCCAGAGAAAAGCGACGTTTAAATGTTCTTTTCTTAATGTGGCATCGCCAATTATGCCGGGTACAGCTAGTTTATAATAAAATGTAAACAATTACAACTGCTATTAGTGATTGCGTAGTTGGGTATACCGCAGACCATTCTGCTTGCAAGGTTAGCATAATGTGGCAGTCACATTAAAATTAATTTTATACATTAGTAATGTCTCGATAGTTCAACTCTCTAGAAATTACTATACCAGCTGAGAAAAAAACATATGTAGGTAGGTGGAGATTTAAAAAATAATTTAATTAAAGAAATAAAAACATTGAAACATGCACAAAAAATAAAGTTATTAACATAAGAGGTTACAAATGGTTAGGACTGAAAAGCCGTTCAATATCTCTTTATAAAAGACGCCATCTTCGTTTCGTGATGTCAAGAAGCACGTGATCGCTAGATCGAAGTGACAAGGAGTGAGTGCTTCGCAAGGGATTGTTGCACTCGACCTCGGTCGACCTAGTTTACAACTTCTTCGATTTACAGGAAACCATTTTTTTTTACTATATTAGTAGATTTTACCTAAAAAGTGGTTATGGTACCTTAAACAAACAATGCTCAGTCACGTGCAAAGGGTTCTGTTCTGAGTGTTGAGGCATGGTATGGCTTCTTTCTTATACTTACAGTAATTTGTATTAGTTCAGAACTTTGAGTGTGTATATTAAGTTTTTCTGTGCCGCCATGTTTTGTATTCGCTGAAGGATATGGGGGTGACCGGTTCCGGTCCGCTTCCTTCATTTATGCTACCAGACATCCTAGTTCGTTGGCTGTATAACAGCTTTAACCTAAACTATGCTTTCGCTCTGAGCCCTTGTGCATTTCAAGGTTACTTCGTGACATTTTTTGTTTGGCCTTATGACTGTCAATAAAACCACAATATAAAAACCTACCTACCTACCTTACCTTCTGTTGACCATAGAAAAAAGTTATCTGTTGTGATTTTATCCTCTCCTCTCTCCGATCAAAAAACGGAGTTATTCTTATCAAGTTCTTGGGCGATGTTCTTCAGGGAGCTGATCTTCTTCTATAACTATTTTATGTCCAAACCGTACTGTATTCATGTTTAGTCAAGGATCCACTCAAGTTGTTGGCATTCATCATTTATTTTAAGAGTATCTTGGTGTAACATTTGAACATGTCCTTCATATACCATAGGCGTTCAGCCTAAGATCTGTAAGTGTAGTTTCTTCTTTTAAGTGTAGATGTAGTGGTGATACGCCTAGTAATACTCAAGAGTAGTTGTTAGTGTTTTTCTCATGCAGTTATTCCATTGCAAGTAGTATTGTTTTATCGTTTGGGTTGCCGATATTCAACCATATTTTTGTACCTGTAGTGAGCTTTTGATAACCGCTAGTTTCTAGCTAGAATTCAGGGAATACCAGAATTCCCAACTATAAAGTGAAAATGAAAACGTATGTGACAGCACATTGGTCAACCTATCGCTAAATTAGAATTATTTTTATTTAATATCACACGCCAAATTATGTAATTAGTAAAACTAGATTTTTGATTTTTTTTTAATATCATCGTAATTAATCTCGATCTTTGCAAGCTAGTTAGCTAGCTATTAACAAATGACGGTGTCTACAAGTATTTATAATAGTTGGTATAAAATGAATTTTTCAAATTGTTAGAACTGTTATAAATTTACATTCTTGCTAGACGGTGCCTTACAGTCCGTGAGTATTGAGTTTAACGATAATCTATCTATCTATATAATCTATGCACTAAAATTAAAAAAAATGTTTCTTTCTAAGTCCGTAACATACTTTGACACTATTCATCAGATCATGATCATTTCGGTAGGATGTTCTGGGAACGCTCGCGAGGATTCCTGGCACAGAAAATAGAGTTTTTTTTTATGACTTCTATTACTAACTGACTGATGTAGAATTTATTAGAGTTATTTCAGAACATGTAAAAAATACACGTAAAAAAGGTTTTAGATGAGCTGGATTGCATTAATTTAATGTATACCGATATGATGTCATAAATTTTCTCCGCAGATGAAAGACCAGACAAACAGAAAGATAAAACAACAAATCCTAAATCGTTGATCTTTGTTGTCTTTTTATGTTTACAGGTCTAAATGCGTGTTAAAATTATACTGAGCACGTTTTTCACACTGGCTATTATTGCCCAATACTTAGCAAACGCCAAAGCTAAAAAAGTTGAACAGCCAGCGGACCTAATTTCTTTGCCTTGTTTCCTGGAAAACGCGCCTTGTACAAAAGAGGAACAGGTTTTTAAGGGTATGTAGGTACAAATATATATTCTGTATATCCGGATTATTAAATAGTTCTTTTATGAAATATTAGCTTCGTCTTCTTCTTGGTAGAACCTGTTTTCTGAACTAATGTTGCACTGACTCCTATCAGATTGATTTGGCTTTTCAAAAGAGAAGGCCCAGACGATTTTATCATTAAGAATTGAAATGTCTAAAAATCTACGCAGCCGAAAATGTCAGTGAACTAGCACGTTCACGGAAGATTCATTCAACCATTCTCTGCCTTATATTCCGTAGTTAATGGCTCTTCTTTACGAGGAAACTGATGATTTAACCGAATGGTTTTGTTGACGTTTTATGATTTTGTAGTCAAACAAAGAATAAAATAAATCATTAAAAATTACACCGCCATTTTAATCTAAAACATTAATGTAATTTATAAACTAAACGTATGGAACATTTTTTAAGATAAATTCACGAAACCACGAAATGTATAAAAATGCATGTTTTGACACGATTTTATCATGTTAGAGACATATTCTAACTGAACATCATTAACTGGGACATTCACATAGATAAGTTTTTTTGAACAAATGTAAATTATTACAGATGAAATCCTCAAAATGATTAAGACTAATTGCATTGAGTGCGATGATACGCAGAAAGTTTTAGTTGGAGAACTAACTTGGAGACTCAAGGAATGGTTTACTGAAGAATACGAAAAATTGTCACAGAAATATCAGCTTGAAAATAAATAAATAACATTTAATGAATAAAATTTATTTAGTTAGCTATTTAACAATGTTTCCCTCGAATACATTACCGTTCATTATACAAAATACGTTTATTTTAATAAACATTATAGCCTGCATGAAAAACATAAACTTCTTAAAATTAAGTTCAATGCATTAATATGTAGTTATATAGTACTCATATTAGTTTAGTAATGTGTACGTTTAATATATTGTTTAGTATATATTAGTACCAATGTGAAATTGATTTAGTTTATTCAGATTTAAGTATTTAAAGTTCATAATGTACTTACCATTTACTTAACTAACATATATGATCGCCATTTTTGTACTTATATTTATTAAAGTTAAAATTTTGTATTCGTTGATGTGCAAAATACAGATCGATATTCAAGCAATACGTGTCATTTTATTATGCAACTATGCATGCCCTCTCAAACAACTTTTAGGTTCGGTCGGAACACAAGAGGGGGGAAAAAGTCTCTGCACTCCAGCACAAGAATGACTTCGTGTGCAAGTGGCGACTGAGATGCCATTGACGTTCGAACACACTTAAAAAATCTTTGACAGGCACTTGCAGAACATTGGCTATAGACTCCCCCTTGCTCACTTCGAATCTGCTTTGTCTTGTGCTAGTTTATTTTTTACACTTCCCACTAGCTACAAGCTAAGCATTTTTGCGGCTAGCAACAGGCGAGAATACGCACCTACGTGACACGAAGCGATGTCTAATTATACCTGCGGTTATAATTAAATCGATTTTAGATGTCGAGGTGTCAATTTGGACATACTTTGAATATCAGTGCACCTCTTCGTGATAAGGTTTCATATATTTATTTGAAATGTATAATTAAACTATTAAAAACAAAATGAAAATTAGAAACATACAGATATAGAAAGGCCATTTAGCTTAGTAGCAATGTATGTTTTTTTATACAGTACAAGTTAGCCCTTGACGGCAGTCTCACCTGATGGTTTGGGGATACAGTCTAAAATAGTAGCGTGCTAAACTGTTAGGGGTATAGTAAACCCATACTCCTAATTGGTTTCTACGTGACATCATGCCGGAATGCTAAATCGCTTGCCATCAGACCAGACTTGAGCTTGAAATCGAACCCAGGACTTCCAAATGCGTCGCGGAGTCATGTCACGTGATTTAATAATTAGGGCGTTTAATTAGGATGTTCATTCAAAAGAGAACACATAAAGGTGATTAACGCTCTATGTTAATAGTCTATCTAATCCGAAAACTTCAGAGTGCCATCCTTATCGAAAGAAAAGAGTAGGAAAAGGACAGCACTGATAAATTCAATCTACTATCTAAAGTATTTAGATTATATTGAATATTAACATCAGCGGTAAGCAAACAAATTGATGATCATAATTTGTTTGCTTACTGCCAATCAAATTAATTTAAAAAAATAAATTAAAAAAACCCGACGTTTTTTAATCCCGCGATAATTTTAAACTGGCTTATTTTTGTTTAAAAATATTGCATGCTCATTTCCAAGATATATCTAATGTAACCTATGTGATACAGGAATATCTTTTCGCATTAGTAGGTATAGATATAAAGTCAACTGGTAACAATACTACGTTAGAAATGAAAGGTAGGTAATAAATCTTAAAATGTGAATCTATGTCACAACGGGACCGCGGTATTTAGGTTGCTGACAAATTTATCTTCACAACAAGGTCAAATGTGATGAGATTTGTCACAAATAAATATTATTATGGTTACCCAATTGCCTAATAAATTATATGTTGACAGTCTGTAGTTTGTAAAATATCTCTGGTTTTAAGGATATAATAGACAGAAATAGACGTCATTGTTTTGTTAATAAAAACGTTTTGAAATATTCAATTTATGTGGTTTCGTTTAATGTGATTACAAATATATGTTATATCTCATACTATCCATAAATCTAGTCCACAGCACGTCATCAAGCTTGTTGAAAAATATCTAAGCTACGATAAAACCTAGACAGAGTCTCATGTAGTCTAACTAGATTATGATATTACGTGAAAGTAGATCATCATGATCAACCCATTACCGGCTCACTACAGAGCACGGGTCTCCTCTCAATATCAGAAGGGTTTGGCCATAGTCCACCACGCTGGCCACGTGCGGATTGGCAGACTTCACACGCCTTTGAGAACATTATGTAGAACTCTCAGGCGTGCGGGTTTCCTCACGATGTTTTCCTTCACCGTTGAGGAAAGTGATATTTTAATTGTTTTAAAACGCACATAACTCCGAAAAGTTAGAGGTGCGTGCCCGGATTCGTACCGCGGACCTCTGATTAGGAGGCTGACGCCCTAACCACTAGGCTATCACCGCTTCATGACCACCGCTCCGCTCACCGCTTGAATGCATTTATTGAATACAAATACAAAATAATATACACTTAAAACGGGACAGAATTGTTGTATATGGCCGTTAGAACTGAATAGTGTCAAAAACAAAATTAAAAATAAAACAGTCACTATACGCAGCTCGTCGTTTCATTACAAGAATTATGTTGGAAATGTAACGCTGTCTCGTTTTAACTGTTTCTTAAATCAGAGATAACTAATATTACTATATATTATCGGAATTCGACCTATGCCCTAATACCGGGGCTTTTTATTTGATACCCATCTTTATTATAATTATTGTGGTAGGCAAAGAAGCCTTAATTTTATAGACAATAGAAAACAAAAGATTTGAGAATTAGTTTCACCTAAGCTTCAGTGTTAACTTTGTTTAATAATTTTAAGATATTATGATTTACAAGTGATAACTGGTATCATATTAGTGTACAAAATATTTACCAGTCAGTCGTTGTGTTAAATACAGCGTGAAATTTATTACCTGCTTTATCATAATTCACTGATAACGGCACTGCATACTGTAGAGTACACTAATTTCTTCGAAATCTTATAAACACATGATGCATGATTGATTACTGACTGATAAGTATTATCAGTAAAAATGGTGATAAAAATCATCAGTTAAAATTACTTGTATAAAATACCAGGTACCAGCAATTACACAGCTGTTTCAACCGAGTAAACTGAATGCTAAATAAAGTAATATTATTTCAAAACAATGCCACATATATACATGAGAAAACGAGCAAAAATCTTTCCTCTTCAAATAATTAATATGGATAAAAGGACTTAAAGAAAAAACGCAGAAGTATTTTTTTTATACTTTTCACTTCTTCCACAAAATATATTTCTGTATTTAATATACAAAAGACAAATAAATAGCCAAGGAGTTTTATTTAGAATCTATGATTGAAAATTAATTATCAGGTATAGAGCATATATAACTAGGAATCTTTAACGGAAGGCCATCACAGTTACGGTTATCTGCAAGTGAAAAGTCTAGAAATAATGTATGGTTCAAAGACTCTCACTTACCTTGGAAGACATACTCTTTGTACTTACGTTTCATTCCGGCACCAGAGCATCCTCAGGATAATTTGCACAATGCAAGTTTACTTTGCAATTGTGCATTGTACGTAGTCAACATTTTCTTAGAATACTCCGGTTTTCTGAGTGAAACGTAGTGTGTCATTGAAAATCTTTGCCTTTGTGTACAAAATATCTACAGATTTAGTGTTATATTTTGTACTATTTATCTTAGGATTGTGGATTAAATAGTATTTCTACTTCTTGCAATATAATGCTAAATTAGACTTGTGAGAGCAAGATGCTCTGTCATGTCGAAGCCCGACTGATGGTTGGGCCCTAAGCTATTAGAATTACGAGGGTCAGGATGATGTTCAGGCACTGAGGCACTAGAACCCAAGATAGGTGACTTAGGGCGGCTATCCATTGGAGTGAAACGATTTATTTCAAAACAATGAGATGCTTTATTGCTACAAACTGTTAAGTCCAGGTTTGGTCTATAGCAGTGTAGCTTAGGTTATACTGGTAGTGTCTCTTTCGAGTGCTACTGTAAAAAACCCGCGAGCTCCGAGTGCGCACAGCCTTTAATACCTGCATTATCAGAGTGGGGGTGACATAACCTGCTACACTGCGTTAGACTCACAGATAACGTAGAACGTCAAAATGTTTGACGTTTAATATTTAATGACAATGACATTGACAATGACAATTATTAATCTGTGTTATTACTTTCAAAACATAGGAAACATTTTTGCTTTTAGCTAATAGAAACAATTGGATGTTTTTAAATTGTTATTGCAGTCAGGAAACAAAATGAAAATAACACATAAACTGAATCTTGACGTCCTCACGGCGACACGGCCATACTGATGGTTGGCGCGTGCTCAGTGCCAACGAATAGCTCTCCACGTAGTGATCTGTGAATCAAACTAAATAAAAAGTGTTTACTTTCATGTGGTCAGCCATCTAATTTGGGTTTGTGAAGCATACTGTAGTTTCTTATTTTAAAGAGTTTGTAGTATCTCGTTGCAGAGTACATACATTTCACGTGTACATACATCCACATTTGAAGAATTTTGTAGAATAGTGTGTGGTGCGCACACACTCCACGTGTCGTGCCACTGGTTTGAAGAATTTTGTAGAATAGTGTGTGGTGCGCACACACTCCACGTGTCGTGCCACTGGTTTGAAGAATTTTGTAGAATAGTGTGTGGTGCGCACACACTCCACGTGTCGTGCCACTGGTTTGAAGAATTTTGTAGAATAGTGTGTAGTGCGCACACACTCCACGTGTCGTGCCACAGGTTTGAAGAATTTTGTAGAATAGGGTGTGGTGCGCACACACTCCACGTGTCGTGCCACTGGTTTGAAGAATTTTGTAGAATAATTTATAGTGAACACGCACTACGTGTCGTGTCACTGGTTTGGAGAATTTTGTAGAATAATTTGTAGTGAACACGCACTCTAAGTGTCGTGTCACTTGGTTTGGAGAATTTTGTAGAATAACAATTGCAAAATCCACTACATCGGTGGCGTTGTTCATTGGCGACACTGCCATCTGTTCACGTGGAGCAGACGGCTTCCGTAACTGATCATGAGCAACTTTACGGTGTACAGCTCGTCCTTTAAATCTTTGTTTACCTTTGGCAACTAATTCAGTTGTTCTTTTTATGTTGCCCCAGTACTTCCAATTTAACGGTGTGTCCTCGATAATAACTAAATTTAATAGATCTGGAGGGACATAATGCGTACGCCGAATTATTAAAGTTAATGGAGAGAAACCAGTTGTTTTATGAATTTAGAGCAAGTTGTAGTGTATGCCATTCAGTGACTTCGTAATTTTTATTTATTATTAACCTATTTTTCAATGATAACATTACACTTTCTACCTCACCATTTGCTCGGCTAATGCCTGACGATATTGCTGAAGCTATCACGGAAGTTTTTATACTCCTGAACTGAACCTGATGGGTTCTTTGATGTTCTACAAACGACGCAATTATCAATAAATTTTCGGATGATACTATTCATGTTACTGGACCAGTAAGATTCTTTGATTTTATGTAAAGTTTTCACCCATCCAATATGTTTTAAGGAATTGTCAACTATTAAGTTCATCATTTAGCTGATCGATAATCTAACTTAAACCTAGGTCTCGTTTTCGTTCAACCTTTAACCAAATCCATTGTCATCAAATTGACATTACTTTAAATAGGAACATGATTACGGCTAAAAAATGAGCATGTTGCAATGTATCACCTTTTCTGTATTCAACTTTAAAATCAAAATGCTGAAGAAATAGCCACCAATGATGAATAAATGGAAAAAAGTCTTGTTTATGTTAAGAAGTTTTTGACGAATTAGTATCAGCAATCAACTTGAATTTCCTTCCATACAATAAGAAAATGGCAAAAACATTTAAAGAAACGTACAACTGCAAGGGCTTCTAGCTCGTACGAATGATATCGATTTTCTGTACTTGTAGTTTGTACACGCATGTAGGTTACAGCATGCTGTCGATTATTTATGATTTGAACGAGAACGGCCCCAAAACCAAAGGAGTTTGAATCAGTATTCAATTCTATGGGTGCATCTTCTTGGGATATGGTTATAACAGGCTCAGCTGTTAGAAACTCCATTAGCTTGTGGCGAGCACTCCCATGTTCAAGAGTCCAGTTCCATTTAGCACCCTTTTTAATGTGAGAGTAAAGAGGAATCATTATTTGAGAAAAGTTTGGAATGAACTTCCGAAAATATCCAGCAAGACCCGTTAAATTGCCTGACTTGTTTTACTGATGTAGGAATAGGGGATTTAACCAGAGCGTCAACCTTTCGAGGACTTGGTCGCACTTGATCATCGCAAATCACATTACCCAAATATTCAACAGATTTTTCGAAGAACGAGCATTTGTCAACATTAATCGAAAAACCACTTTCATGTAAGGTAATAAAAACTTTTCCAAATTTATTAGGCCTTGGTCAAAATTGGAGCTTTTACATAAAACGTCGTCAATGTATAACTGTGCGACATCCCCGATAAGCTTTTCTAGGGATCTATTAATGCACTCTTGGTAAACTGCCTGAGCGTTACAAAGTTCGGATGGCATGGTTTAAAATTTAAAAGACCGTCAGGTGTAATAAATGCGGTTTTTCTTTTCAATAGAATTGGGAGCGAAGGGAATTTGATGGAAACCCAAAGCCATATCTAAGGTTGTAAAATAACAGCAATTGGATAGTTGATCAATTTGACCAGCAATTAATGGTAAAGGATAGTGATCACGAATTGTGTTAGAATTTAATTCGAGATAGTCTACACACATGCGATCATCACCATTTTTCATTTTTACCAAAATGAACTACTTTCGCGAATTATTTTGTGGTCCAGAAGTTCTTTTAAAATAACTTTAACTTTTTCTCGCTCTACTGAATTTACACGAACAATGGAAGTCAGGTCATAGTCATAGTCAGGCAAGACACAGATTTGTACTTCAATGTGAATGTTATCAATGAGGTAGGTACTGTGAAAAATCTGCAGGGACATAGGAACTGAGCCAACTCCTTTCAAGTATGGAACTATATACTCACGCCGATCAGGAATTTTGGCGGCTATTGATTCTCTGATAACAGAACAATCAGCACCACTATCAAATTGGGCAACTAAAGACAAATTGTTGACTTTAATAACCATAGTAGTTAGTTTTGGACAACCAATGTTGTTAATTTATTTGGAAGAAAGGTCTTTATCCCTTTTAAAGCATTTGTCGATACTGTGACCTGGTATGGAGCAATATGAACAGATTGTTTTTATGGTGTCATTATCAGACTTAGTATAGGAAGGAAGATGGTGATTGAAGTTGGACGCCGACTTTAAGTTAAAGTAACAATCTTTATGTAAATGACCTTGCTTTTTGCATTTGCTGCAGTAAAGCGAAGACTTAATATCAGAAGCATGACATGTGCGTTTTCTAGAGGGCTGAGAGGAATAACTATCGTTAGTACGTTTTTTGGATCGAATAGATGCTGCTACAGAAATTAGTTCAGGCACGGAACGAGCCCTCGCATTCATTAATTCGATTCACAGTTTTTCGTCGGACACGCTACCAATTACAGCCTCCACAGAATCCTCTTGGCTAAGTTTATCTTTTGTAACCCGACGCCATAAAATCCACGCCGTTGAAAGAAACTCTGCTATGTCTTGGCTTTGGTCATAAATGTGATCTTTGAATTTAACGATATCTCGAGAATAACGATTTTCTGGTTCGAATGTGGTGATCAGATTCTCTTGAAGTTCAGCCCAAGATGTCGTAGTTACCAACCACTTATCTGCCCATAGTTTTGCCCGTCCTTTTAACAGCGACGTAGCTTTCATTCGAACTTTATAATCTTTTAAACGATAATGATCTTTGGCAGTGCTCACGTGGTCACACCATTCCCTTATTCCAACACTTCCATCTGGATCATATGTGGGCAGGAATATATCCGAGATCCTTACTTTAGTTTCTTGGGGTGCAGCAAGTCGGTCTGTCATATGCTTCATCATGTTCATCATTTCAATTAGAAATTCCGGGGGAACATTAGTTGTGCCAGAAGATAAGTCGGTTGCTTAGTTCGATTAGATGGTCCAGGAGCTGTGGGTATATCGCGGGCAATCCCACTTCTGATGTGAGAGCAAGATGCTCTGTCATGTCGAAGCCCGACTGATGGTTGGGCCCTAAGCTATTAGAATTACGAGGGTCAGGATGATGTTCAGGCACTGAGGCACTAGAACCCAAGATAGGTGACTTAGGGCGGCTATCCATTGGAGTGAAACGATTTATTTCAAAACAATGAGATGCTTTATTGCTACAAACTGTTAAGTCCAGGTTTGGTCTATAGCAGTGTAGCTTAGGTTATACTGGTAGTGTCTCTTTCGAGTGCTACTGTAAAAAACCCGCGAGCTCCGAGTGCGCACAGCCTTTAATACCTGCATTATCAGAGTGGGGGTGACATAACCTGCTACACTGCGTTAGACTCACAGATAACGTAGAACGTCAAAATGTTTGACGTTTAATATTTAATGACAATGACATTGACAATGACAATTATTAATCTGTGTTATTACTTTCAAAACATAGGAAACATTTTTGCTTTTAGCTAATAGAAACAATTGGATGTTTTTAAATTGTTATTGCAGTCAGGAAACAAAATGAAAATAACACATAAACTGAATCTTGACGTCCTCACGGCGACAGACTGCATTGATTAAAGTTTTATTAAAAACTCTAAGTAAAACCAAATAAACAGGGACTGGCATTTTTAATTTTAAAATACCTTATTGTTCTTTACCAAGCTAATATAATTAAATCAAATAAAAAAAAAAACTTTGCTCAAATATTTCTTTAAAAGGCAGTTTTGTTGAGTCAAAACCAGACCTTGCATTTGATGGTGATAACTACATTCGTAAACTTAAAACTAAAGCTATGTGGGTTCCAGACGAGACCTGGTCTAAGAAGAAGCCCAGAACAATGAGAGTTGGTTAAATATTATTTCTAAGATGTAACAAAAATATATCATTATAACAGTGGTATTATTGTGGATTTACAGATAAGATAAGTTTCATAAAAAGGTGTATCCACAACCCATACACCCCATTTAGTCCATAATTTATCCTATAGACTTTGTTTAATCTTCTGGAAACGATAAAACTTTATTTTCAATATAAAATATAATTAATTAACAAAAGTTTTGTTTTTATGCAAGGTTTACTAAATCATCATTAATCGCCCTATCATGTTTCCAACAGCATCGACCATTGGAGAAAAATCTTTAATGTGAGTTTAGGAAAAGTTAATAATAAAAATAAAGTGATAGTTTCCAAGGAAAATCCCTTGGCTTCACCCCTTTTTACTAGCGCCATTAATAAAGATTCGCGAAACGTAGATTTACTTTGACCTGATATAATAAAAGGACCTTTTATCTTCATAGTAGATAGATACTTAGTGTCTCTTTGAAGAACATTAGATTTTTGCCATTTTTATGTGTCAGATAATCATTAGTATCAAATATTAATTCGATACGTTATACAGGAATATCATGTACCACGAAAACACTGGTAAATTTAAGAAAAACCAGCATAACAGAATATTATGATTATATACATAAAATATCTTATGTAAATAATTCACAGTTAAAATGGGTGATTTAATCATCATAAGAAAACCTATAAATCCTACCAAAGAAAATTATAACTATTACAATCAAAACAATTAACTTAAATAAACTATGCCCTTTACTTCATGTTTCTTGGGCCTATAGTTTAGGAGATAATGCAAAATAAAAATAAATGTAAAGTAGAGTTTGTGTAGATAACGTGCAACGCCATTTTCGTGAACATTACGTCACGTCTCTCACTCTCCTCTGGGTCTCCGTTAATGCGGGTGAAGCCGTGAGGTAAAGTTAGTGATTTATATATCAAAAGTATTAATAAATGTAACATTACTTCATTATATTCTCAGAATATTCTCTTCGTACCAGACACGTGTCTTTAAGGTAACCCCTAGTTTATATTGTCCAAGTCAATAATGGATATTATATACTAAACAAATACAAAATCATTGATAATTTGGGAGTAATGAATGAATAATAATATTCCCCCATTATACTGACTATTGAAATAAATGTGCAACAAGTAAATTATTAGAAAACATTAATTTAATAATTTTAATAGAACGTTAGATAAAAAAGCTTGATATTTAGAGATTACAGATTATGCATCGAACAAAAAAGCGAAATGTGTTTTCAATGTAGTGCATCTATCATTTAAACCAACCCCTGACGAGTCTCCACTTTTCCAGCATTAGCTAGTTCCATAGTCAACCAGGAAGATGGCGCTGTAAAATATTCTTGCGTTTTGCTCTATGGACGTGTAATATTGTTATAGATTCTACTAAAAATAATACTATATGCATTATTAAAAACAATTTTATATTGAAATTCAAGATTTTATTTGAATTAATCAACGAAGCATGAAAAGTAAAAGAAACAGTAAATTAATTTTTAACCACATTTCGGTTTAGTTTGTAATCATGCACTTCAGGTGGTACCAACTCGTATATCATAGTAATTAAAATATTGCATTATTATTTAATTTCAAATGTAAAAAATCATGTTTTTTATCTACTACAAGTTAGCCCTTGACGGCAATCTCACCTGACGGAAAGTGATGATGCAGTCTAAGATGGTAGCGGGCTAACCTGTTAAGACGTGTCGCCAAGCGATTTAGTGTTCCGGCACGATGTCGCGTAGAAACCAATTAGGAGTATGGGTTTACTATGGTACGTCTTTGTCGGTAGGGTGGTAACTAGCCACGGTCGAAGCCTCCCACCTGACAAAAGTGCTCAATAAAAGAATAAAACATAAGTGTCATAGTGCTCAAGAGTAACGGTTTTAATTTTAACTGTAATAATCATATAATGTATAGCACCTTCTTGTTAACTAAAAACCTGTAAACAAGTTCAAAACTGTTAATGACATTTTGGTGTAGGTACTAACTAAAATAATATGAGAGACTAGAAAACTTGTAGCGTTGCCGAAATTGTTGGCGGATGCTTAATGAAAAACAAGAAACGTAGTCTATATGAAAATTGAAATTGCAAGTCAGCGGGAAAGTTCGCGATGCATTCATTAAAGTAGCATCAAAATGTACTTCAATTCCGCCCCAAAATTATACTCGAGTCATCGTTTTCGCCATTATTCACTGGATTCGATGTAAAGCTTGTATTGCCTATTTTGCCTTTGCCTTTCGAGATTAAAGCATCAAATTGAAGAGCTTAATGGAGGTCCTTTTTTTACATGGGTAACTGTAATTAAAATATTATAATATATCTATTTTTATGTATTATTGACGATATGGGTTATTCGTCATCATGATCAACCCATTGCCGGCTCACTACAGAGCGCGGGTCTCCTCTCAATATGAGAAGGGTTTGGCCATAGTCCACCACGCTGGCCATGTGTGGATTGGCAGACTTCACACGCCTTTGAGAACATTATGGAGAACTTACAGGCGTGCAGGTTTCCCCACGATTTTTTCCTTCACCTTTGAAGCAAGTGTCATTTAATTTTTTTTTTTAAACTCACATAGCTTCGAAAAGTTAGAGGTGCGTGCCCGGATTCGAACCGCCGACCTGTGATTAGGAGGCTGACGCCCTAACCACTAGGTTGTCAATTAGACTTTGGGTTATTATCTTTTCTGTTTTTTTTCTGGCCGAGTCTGAATGAAGGCGGTTAGCATTGGCTATATATAGTGACCACCCAAGCGAAAAAGACGTACCACCTTTAGTGTACCACCACAGTTTAGTGTTACGGTACGTTGTCGCCTCAACCGTTCACAACAGGTGAGATTATGGGCTATCTTGTATTGGTATATGCGTATTTACTCATGGAGGGTATTTTAATCTTGTTGAAACCGTCAGCAGTCAGAAGTTTTGGTGCAGTTATGATCTAGTTCTGTATTTCACTTAAATTTTTTTGTTAATCTACCAGAATAGTATTTTGTAATATAAAAATAATCTTTTAAAATTAATAATATATTGTATTTGAATTAGCGAAACATTTTTCATGCCAAATGGAGACAAAAGGTTCAAGGCTAGATCAAATTTTTTTTTTTAGAAAAATTTACTCACACTTTGAGCAAATATCTATATTTACCAGTCGCTACGGACTGCAAAAAAAACATAAATTACAGCATCATGGTACAAGGAAATGTTGGTACAAACCAATGATGCTGTAATTTATGTTTTTTTTGCTTGGTTGGAAAATCGTTTAGGACACGACTTCCGGGGATATTAGGGTACAAATCCTATCTGTTCTATTCTTTATTTACATTTTAAGTTAACATTTCTTAGAAAAAGTAGGTATAGCAGGCAAAAAGTGGGCAGGTCTCGGTTTAAGCTTAGAGCGCCGCCCATCACTAGAGTCAGTGCTTTTGTGAGAATTCATTTATCTTTGTTCAATGATCACCCCACGTCATAGCAAGTAATACTGCTGCAGATTGAAGCAAATTCCACCATATGTATGTTCGTGGAAAAAATACCTTACCAAATGACGGTTACGGTAACCAGCCATCTATGTTACGGGGATGGTTTGTTTTGCGACTTTTGGTACGATTAGAGAACATGCAAGGTGTTATTAGTAAAACTCGAAAACTCCCCTCGAGTTGACTTTAATAAGCTCATTGTCCAAGGGACTATGGACCTTTCACCTGAAAGCAATCACTTAGCGTACCTACCTACTCAAGTTATGAAATTTAGGTAATGAAAGCAAAGAAGGGGCGAGTACAGAAGCGGCTTTCGCGGGGTCTTTACGATAAGATAAGGCCGTAAATTTTGTTAAAAAAAAATCCAATTACCGCGCTCAAAAGTATTAAAACGTTACCCACTAGATAAGACACTTCATTGAAAATTGCTTAAGACATTTTGATTTTTCAATTCGCTTATGATAATATTGCCTTTTTATTAATTTGTAAGGGAGCCTCGCCAGGTATTTTCATAAAACAACAAATTTAATAAAGTGGCCGTCAACGTTGAATAATTCAGGTGCGGTGAGAGCTAGTACATTATTTATGATGATGGCATGTCGTAAGAGACATACGTCTGCCTTTGGTCGTGGTTTTGCATCTCGGGCACGTATTTGTAATATCGGGGACTTGGTGCAGTCTTAAGATAGCAGAGTCCGCCAAAGAGAACGTTGTTTTGTGATCAGTGGGCGAGAACTGCAGAAAGTTTCCCATTGATTTTTATTAATCTATTGTTCATGTGGCTTTGAATAATGGTGGTCCATATTATAAAAACAAATTACAATTCTCTGTAAATATATTCGTATTGCATAAAAGAACCAGTACACCAACTGAATAGATTTTGTTTCGCTTATTTTTAACCAGCTTATTTTTTTTATCCACTTCAAGTTAGCCCTTGACGGCAATCTCCTGATGGTAAGTGATGATGTAGTCTAAGATGGTAGTGAGCTACCTGTTGGGGGTATGGTAAACCCATACTTCTAATTGGTTTATAGGCGACAACGTGTCGGAACGCTATCCAAAGCCTCCCACCAGACCAATTATTTCTTCGTGTAATCGTATGTCACTCTTCGGCTGTTTAACTGTTTCTATACTACATGTGCTTGAAGCTGTGAGAGCCCAGTAGTCAGGACGTCTGCCTCCTATTCCGAGCTCGGGGTTCGAATCCGGGCACCTTTATCTTTTCGGAGTTATGTGCGTTGTTAAGCAATTTACATATCACTTTCTACAACGGTGAAGGAAAATATCGTGAGGAAACCTGCGTGCCTGAGAGTTCGCTGTAATGTTCTCAAAGGTGTGAAGTCTGCCAATGGCCATATGCCATGGCCAGCGTGGTGGACTATGGCCAAACCTTTCTCATATTGAGAGGAGACCCGCGCTCTGTAGAGAGCCGAGAATGGGTTGATGATACTACTTGTATGAAATGCGGACTTTCCTAAAATAACTGCGGTTAAATAATATCTGCCTGATGAATGTTTACAAGCGCGCACCGTCATATTGGCACAAACGCTTCATTATGTAGATGCACTAGATGCATTGGAAACGTAACAAGATATTAATATCATGCGTTTGATTTGAACCACGTGTATACAAACAGACCTATGCGTTAAGTTTCTTGTGCCTCGCTTCGTTTAGCGTATAATTTATCATCCATCTATCCTACTAATGTTATAGATTTAAAGTGTGAGGGTTTGTTTCTTAACTAACTTAGACAACTATTATATATGTATGTTATATTATGTATATATATATCATCATCATGAACAACCCATTACCGGCTCACTACAGAGCACGAGTTTTCTCTCAATATGAGAAGGGTTCAGCCATAGTCCACCACGCTGGCCTTGGCATATGGCCATTGGCAGACTTCACACGCCTTTGAAAACATTATGGAGAACTCTCAGGCGTGCAGGTTCGATTCCCGGGTCAAATTTGGTCTGGTGGAAGGCTTCGGTTTGACTAGTTACCACCCTATCGACAAAGACGTGTCGCCAAGTGATATAGCGCTCCGGCATCAAGTCGTGTAGAAAGCAATTAGATGTTAGGGCTATGGCCCGCTACTATCTTTGACCGCAACATCACTAACGCTAACCTGTAGTGTATAAAACAAAAAACCTTTGTTACCCTTATATTATGTGTGCATGAAGCTACTACTACTTCTGGAGAAGAGATAAAACGATCCCTGCATATTTTGTTTAATAACCGAAACAAACGCAGGTGACGCGGTCAACATCTATTAATTAATATTAGAATGCTTTACCTCGCGGTACAACTGCGTACGTGGTCCCCCCTAAGAATGAGGTCTGGTTTAATATCCAGACTATGCTGTAAGGGAAGATTTACACCTTGTTTTGATGGAATGAGGTAGCAAAGTGAGGTGCGGAATAAGTTTTGCTGAAGTCAAAATAAGTTTGACAAGTCCCACGTCTAAGGTTGCGAAATATTTATGTACTTAATATTTATAGGTAGGCAATATAGTCATATGGGTCACTTTGCTCTGTAAAAATCTAATTTAATTTAAATTAATTAAATAACGATATAGAACGCCACCTATCGACTTTTGTGGTTACTAAGAATTCAGAAGTGGGAAACTGTTTCAAAATGGGTTCAAACTTCATCGATATGGCCAGTGGCCAGCTGTGATGTAATTATACCTTCAAAATGGGTTAGTGGATTTTTACGATTAGGTATTACTATCACACATGGTATTGGTGATAATCGGGATATCCGATTTTATATTCTCCTAGTGGCTAAGCGTTGGACACAGCTTTTCATAACTAACAGCTAGTAGGCAATAAAGTTATTTATAATAAAGCGACTAACATAACCTAACCTAACCTTACAACCTTAGCCCGATCTTGAATCGTACCATCGTTGAGGATTGCTCAAACTAATATGAAACCATTTAAATTGTGAACAGTCCTTGATGTAAATTCCGTGAAATTCTTTTTATGACAAAACAGTTAACAAGTTTTGAAATATGTACTTCTAGTACGGGAACGCGTGTTCTGAAGTACACCTTCAAGCCAATTTTAACTTGGAGGAACAACACCCATTTATTACACTGATAACTTAAGTTCTACCAAAATAAAGAACCACCTCTAAATAAATAAAAGTCTGGCAACGCAGACGCGATGCTCGGAAAATACAACCTCATGAAATAAATAACAGCCATGCCCTCTGAACTATTACCAATATCTACCAAGAAATTGGTATATCGTGTACGCAATAAATAATAAAGCCGCATCGATTTCACCAAAGCTTTGTAAATAAATAACTACAAATGGTAGGTACTTCGGCGGGGAATTAGGTTCCCTCAATATACCATAATTGCTGAACCTTGTAACTGCCGTGTTGATGTTAGGGCTGAATTCGTGTTACATATTTTTCCTCGGAGCGAACTGTTGAATGTCTCTGTACATACGCACATAATAGGACCCGTTTTATGACACACATTCGCCATTTCATTTTCACGAGTTCACCATATTCCTTTAAGGCATGTTAGATGTAATTAAATTTAATACATATAATATTGAACATAATTATATTATGTAGATGTTAATAGCCAACTCCAGCGTCTCTTTCCTAGGCACTGAGTTCAATTCGTGGTACGCAACTCTAGCTTTTTGGAGTTACGAGTATGTATGTGCGTTTAATAGAAGTAATTTTAAATAAAATACCATCATTGCTTTTGACTCTAAGGTTACATGTACTACTGAGAGATCTCCGTGATGTTTTGTAAAGCGTGAGAAGTCCACCAATTCGCAATTAATATTCAATAATTAATCAAATCAGGGAAGCTGTGATAGCCTAGCGATTAGGACGTCCACCGTATAATCAGAGGTCCGGGGTTCGATCCTGGGCACGTACCTCTAGCTTTTCGAAGTTATGTGCGTTTTTAATCAATTTAAATATCACTTGATTTCAACGGTGAAGGAAAAAGTCGTGAGGAAACCTGCATACCTGAGAATTCTACATAAAGTTCTCAAAGGCGTGCGAAGATTGCCAATCCGCACATGGCCAGCTTGGTGAACTATGGCCAAACTCTACTCATATTGTGAGGAGACCCGTGTTTTGTACTGAGCCGGCAATGGTTTGATCATAATGATGACTGAGTCAAATTCACGTTGGAACCCGCATGGGACAACCCGCAGCGTTGCTCAAAGCTCTAACCCCTTTAACCTATGAAAGAAGATGTCTGTCCTAGTTGAGCTAGAAATGGTGATGATTGGCTTAAATATTGATTGTTGTGGATTGATTGACTATCCTACTGTCCAAATCAGTATCTTTTCAAAAGGTTTCGAACCAGCAATCGTTAAACAAAACGCGTAATTTTACTGTTTAGTTATAATATAATTAAAGTAAATTTTGTATGTACGAGTTGGTTGCAGTTTTCTTTTTAAAGTCACTACTATGTACTTATGTATCAAATTGTACCTAGATTAAACTGGGTGATCAATTTATTTCACTGGATGCCACGATAGCAAAAATAACACTTTTAATTCTACAGTATGGGATTATTATAAAAATATGCTCCAACTCATATCTAACAGAACAATTTATCATATCAAAGTAAGTAAACGTTACAAGCACTGCGACAATGTGGGCTTTTGATATATGAACGAACAAATGTTTTAAATATTCTATTTGGGAGTTTTAAAAATATCGCACTCTAAAATGGACAGCCGCTGTTACTGGAGAACTTTATAAATTAAAACTTTAACAGCCAACATTTTTAATGGCCTTTTTTGTGTCTGTACTTGATAAAATACGTTCTATAAATAGGCACTTGGAAATTTGTCTTACGGGAGTGAGTACTCATAAATTATGTTGCTTTATAGCTAGTTTCAAGTGAATGATTGATAAGATATGGATTTTTTAGTGTTTGTGATTCAATAGGATTTTAGGTTTATAATTTATTATACAACGTCCCGTGGTTTCACCGCTGTAGTTCCCGTTCCCGTAGGAATAAGAGGATGTATGCTATGTTGCTTTCTGATAATGAGCTTTCCGTTGATAAAAGAATTTTCATAATCGGTTTAGACGTGAAAAGCAAACTTACATTCGTATGTATAGTATTAGTTAGGATAAGGATATGGAATTACAAGTAGGTATATGAGCAATTGTACACGTAAGAGTGATTAAAAGGAATCATCATCATGATCAACCCATTGCCGGCTCACTACAGAGCGCGGGTTTCCTCTCAATATTAGAAGGGTTTGGCCATATTCCACCACCCTGGCCATGTGCGGATTGGCAGACTTCACACGCCTTTGAGAACATTATGGAGAACTCTCAGGCGTGCAGGTTTCCTCACGATGTTTGCCTTCACCGTTGAAGCAAGTGATATTATTTTTTTTTTACAACGCACTTAATTCCGTAAAGTTAGAGGTGTTTGCCCGTATTCGATCAGCCGACCTCTGATTAGGAGGCTCCACATAATCCACATAGTAATTAGTGTCATACCAACTCTTCTTAAAAGAATCTTAAGACACGCCGATCTCGATAGAATAATGTTTAAATTCGAACGAGTTTGACGTTGCTCGTGACGCACTTGTGACTACGTTCCGAGTCTATTGCGGGATTGCCATACGTAATTACTTCGTTATAAATAAAACGTACAGCTGAACTCACGGGCTGTAACCAATCGGGTTGTCTCGCCAAGATAAATGATGATTCGCTTTCGTTTCAAACTAATCGTTGCATTTGTAATTTCTCAATCGACGACTGACTGAGACGAATTCGTTTCGACATGCCCAGTAACTTTATTTACCTTTAAATTATTTCAGCGTGTAATACAGCCGACGGGACAGGTTAAACAGTTGTGTGGCGGTTAATTTAATAGAACCGTTTATAAGTAATTACTGCCGAATTTAATGTTAAACTAGTTGCTCATCGGAGTTCAACATCCTTTAAATTAAAGAATATAACTTTCCTTAATAAACGGGTTTTAAGGAAAGTTCCAAATCAAACTAGTCGATCTAGAGATTAGCGCGTGCCAAAATTCATGAAGCGGTGATAGCCTTGTGGTTAATATTTCAGGCTTCTTTTAAAGTTGCATCAAGTTCGATCCGTTACAGGTACCTCTAATTTTTCGGAGCTAAGTGAATTTTTTTTTTTTTTAAGAATTTTAATTTCTTTTAGTTTAGTGTTAAAGGAAAAATTCATAGAAAAACCTGCATGCCTTTGATTTCTACATGATGTTATCAAAGGAGTCTGCCAATCCACAGATTTAACGCTTTACAAACGTTGAACTCATGCTGAGAAGAAATTTCGCCTTGTAATGGAACATTATTGGTTGATAATGAAGCTATAGTCCAAATGTCGTACTGTAAAGGGCAAAGTTACATCAATAAATCATCTTGATAATAAAATGAATGTATGGATTTGAAAAATTTGAGGTAAAAATTAAAATATACTACTGTAACACTACACACAAAATTCAACTCACTCGTCGCTCTAACTTGCCAAGTTGAAACTAGATGGCGCTGGCTGTATGTTGGCAAAAAGTATATCGCGCTAAGGAGATCGCATGAGACTTTAGTGCTTCAGCGAGCGCTTTCCGATTGTTGAGACACTTGCCGGACTCTGTCGTTTCTCCACTGTCGTGCTTCTGACCTTCCCTTACACTGCGTGGGACGATGGTTAGGGACTCGACTCACTACTAAGTTGGTGAAGATCCCGACCCCCCGTCTATCTTGGAGGAACCTCTCCTCGCTACACAGTAGTGACTGAATAATATGGACTTAAAAATTGGCTTGTAACTGCATAGATTATAATCACAAATAATCAATCATAATCTTTATTCAAATAATACTTTAAAGGCACTTTTGAGTTGATGATGATAACTACAGTCGAATACTTAAAACTCAAGCTATAACGCTTCCAAACGGGCCCTGGTCTAGGAAGAAGCCTATATCAAACTTATAAAGCCAGATAAATTTTCTTTTTGCTATCACCATCTCACATGCCACTTAAAATTACTTAAGAGCTATCTAATTAGAGCAATATTTGATATTTAATTTCATTTTCAATTACTAAAACATGCTCCACTATTTACGTAGAACATGAATTGAATCGCTTAAATATTTCTAGAAAATTAGGCAAGACAAATTGGCTGCGCTTTCGGAAGACAGGATTTTACTGCAAAACAGAATTTAAGCGCTTCTTTGTTCTACTGGAGGTTAGATGTAAAGGTTTAATTTCTCTGAAATAGAGCTAGCACAGCGCACAAAGCGGCGGACTACTTTGACCGGCTCGAATTGCTCCGCTGCCGATATTAAAACTTATAATTAATAGTGGTCTCATGCGAATTAGTCACAATGCAAAATGCGGTGAACGTTGAAACGTTACGTAATTAACAATAGAGCAATTAAGTTTGGCGGACAGCGCAGCGTGGTTGGAAACGAATGCTATTTCGCGGGGCACGGCCGCAACCCACCGTTCCGTTTCGCCGGTGGACAATGCATTTTACTGATTCCGCTGACGCCGATTTTGCTGATCACCCCCCTCCCCACCTTTCCCCCTGCCCCGATAGTTAGAAAGATTGCACATTTTACTTTCAAGTGAATACGCGATGAATATCGATTCCCGATAACGCTCCGATTTACATGCTTCCTATCTAAAATTGAATTTTAAAGCACGCAAATGGATATATTCAGGTGTGATGTAGAAAGTTTGCTATTTCAGAGGTGTTTGCTTTGGTAACCTCGCACAAGGTGTTCTGGGTAAGAAAAAATTAAATTCTTGAGTGAAATTTTATACGTCACAGAAAAGAAGTTGGTTGTTTTTAGTAATTAAAATAGAACAGATAAGGCAAATGATATTGGTTTTATAGCCCTTATCGAATTCTGTTAATTATTGTAGGGTGTTACTACAACGTTGTTGATGGTTAGCGCGTTCGACTTAGCATGTCGGAGTGCTGAGTTCGATTCCCGGGTCGAATAAAATCATGGCCAAGAAATTTTCAGTAAGTATCCCTTTAAGCTAACTCCTTCGTGTTGCTCTAATCATTAAAACCCGCCAAGGTATTCTTGAGCGTTGTGGTGGGTGGGTCTAAGCTGTGCATGAATAATGACAGTCAAAGTGCCCCCAAAAGAACTATAAACCCAAAAGAACTAATTAATTTAACTGAAGAAATTAAAACCTAAAACCTTTTGCTCATATTAACCCACAGTGGAACAATACGTATCTATACGTATAGATTATTCACATTTGAAGATAATTCTTCCTATTGAAAACAAAACCGGTTAATTGAAGGTCATGTATATATAATTCGAAATAAATTATATGCAATCATTAAGACAACTCTGGTTCTTCACTAACAAGAACAAGAGTTGAACAAGAGTTACCGACATATCTTAGCCGCGAAGTGGAGTGGTGTACTGAGCTCGAAGAGCCGATAAACCGGTGTTGAATGGTGAGCCGGTACGATTAAATGCAGTGTTGCCAACCCCAAACCGAATAGACTAACGACATCAAACGTGAGCCGCTGTTCAGAAGTGGGATTGGGAACTATCGACAAAATACTTGTGGTTAATATTAAGGTAGTATCAATACCAGACCATAGCCTCAATTCGATAAATAATGTACACCGTAAAGTTACCTCAGTAAAAGGTACAGGGTATGTTTAGGAGTTAGTGATTAATTTAATGTTAGAGTTTACTTGCCATTAAATGATGTATACTAATAAGATATAAATTTACAAGACACAGTTAAAGCTCTAAAGTTTACTAAACATAAATAACTTAAAATATGTCACTCCTTATCTACAACGAGTTTAGTCATTTAAGTAAATAATTAAGTGTAAGATAAACTGTCCAATAAAAGTTCTAACAAAACGATAGAGATTAGAGAGAATGCTGTTGGTAATACTGATGTATCCATTTCACGTAGCATTATGATGAAAGCCGATTACCCCGTCGGTACACGACACTAGACTTCAGCCGACGTAACGAATGCTTCCATCAAACAAACTATTTATGGATGTAGCTAACGACGTGCGGCGTACGAGTTCCCGTCGTATTTACACACGATTAGGGCAACTCAAATACATTAGAGACCTAACACACGGGTGGATATCGAGCGTAATGGCAGTAAATGTAATTAAGGAATAAACATTAGAAATTTAACGCACTCACCTATGAATGTCGAATTTAACGTACTTGCCTATTATTTTAATATACTTACCGACATAGTTTAAAAGAACAATCATGACTTCATAATATGCGTGTTGATTAGAAAGGGCACAGTTCAGTTAGTAGTAGGCCTAACTAAACCTTTTTTTTTTGACGCTATGAAATATGTTTGCGCTGTTTTTGTATCCCCTCTGGAAGTGAAGCAGGCAGATCTACACCGCTTCCAGCGGCATATGTGGAACTTCCCAGCAGCCAGATTGGCGACCAGAATACCCACTAAAACCCAGCGATGCTCCTTTGCGTCGCCTGGTGGCTGGGTCCCGGTAACACTCGTGCACTCGTCTGCAATCTACTAAGCCACCCTAAATACTACTCCACCTTTTTTAATACTGGAAACTGCGTTTGCGCATCCCAACCGGAAGTGATGCAAGCAGAACTGCGCCGCTTCCGGCGGGGAATGTGGGACACCCCGGCGATCAGAACAGCCACTAAAACCCAGTGGTGCTCCTTAGCGTCGCCTGGTGGCTGGGTCACGGTAACACTCGTGCACTCGCCTGCAATCTACTAAGCCACCCTAAGCACTACTACGCCTTTTTTGACGCTGGGAAATGCGTTCGTGCATCCCCACCGGAAGTGATGCAAGCAGAACTGCGCCGCTTCTGACGGGTTATGTGGGACCCCCCGGCGACCAGGATAACCACTAAAACCCAGCGATGCTTCTCTGCATCGCCTGGTGGCGGGGTCACGGGAACGCTCGCGCAATCGCCCGCAATCGACTAAGCCACCCTAAGCACCACTACACCTTTTTTGACACTGGAAACTGCGTTAGCGCATCCCAACCGGAAGTGATACAAGCAGAACTGCGCCGCTTCCGACGGGATATTTGTGACATTAGAATACCCAGCGATGCTCCTTCGGTGGCAGGGTCACGGTAACACTCGCGCACTCGTCAACCCAGCCAACTGTCAAAAATATTGGCGCCCGTTCTTTTTAACACAGATTTAATAAAAACTCGGCCCTGCTGTGGGTGGTCCTTTGCACGAGTGCACCAGACTTTCGGCCAGCAGAGGGAAGTGGCGAATGCTTGTGAGGCGCAGAACATCTGGTCTCACAGACATTGATTCGTGATGATCACGACCGCTGAGTGTAACGACGAAGAAGAAGAATATTCGAACGACTGCCAGCGCAAATCGCACGGATCGCACACCAGTATGATAGGATACTCGCTGTTTCACATGTAAGCGTATTCCCGACACACGCCACGTGGCGTTTATTGTCAATGGCGTGCTATTGCCCTAACCGCATTCCGCTAATAAAAACTAACGTTGTAATTACACGGGCCCTTTATTACGTGCTTATCAATGAACAATCACAAATTGTACTACACAATGTTTCCACGCCTCAAGCGTTAATTACACCGTATGATACATTTTTACAACTTTTATTTGATTACTCTTCGAGATTGTATTGATAGTTTTACTACCTGATAGAGATTATTAATATAATATGATAATAGTCCCGTTGTGTTTGGTCAGTCCAATATATATTTATATATTTTTTAATACATTACAAGTTGGTCCTTAACGGCTATCTCACCTGGTGGTAAGTGATGATGTAGTCTAGGGTGGTAGATACACTGTTCGGGTTATGGTAAAACCACACTCCTAATTGGTTTCTACGTAACATCGTGCCGGAACGCTAAATCGCTTAGCACCAGCCCAGACTCGAGTCGGGAACCGAATCCAGTACCACCGACTTTATAATACGACAGCGCACGCAATGCGCCACGGTGGTCGTCTAATTACACTTTTACTGGAGTCCTCTGGACTAGCTCATGACAGAGGAGCCAATGATTTCAGCCCAAGCCTGAAGGCAGAAATTCGTAATATCCAGCCTCTTGCATCTGGAAGGGTGGTCTGGATATCGATCCCTGTTAGTACCATTAGACTGGATAATTCGTTAAAGCCCGTCAACCTGCATTGAATCAACGTGAGAGGATTAAGCTCTAAATACCTCTCACCTATTCAGTGTATCGCAGAGGGTTATTAGCAAGCTTCAGCAACATCCTTGGTAATTACGACGATCAATAGTAAGTATTCCAAAGAAAATTTCATAGTTCATCTATTCAAGTACACACAACGGTTTATAAAATATATGCGTTTACATCTTCAAATCCTTCAGCCATACAGATAAAAGATAAAAAAAAAAAAAATTGCATGCATGTAAGGCACTGATTTACCACTAGCCGTAGATCGATCATTAACGCTCAAAAAATGGGACGGAAAAGTAGTGCACAAATAGCGTTGCGTGCACTCCTTTCCCCCAGTGTGTGACAAGGCTAGACGAAAGTCGCCGATTCTAACACTTGAGCCGTATAATCCAAATAAATTACAAAGCACTACGCGTCGCTATAGATAATATAACTGCCAGAAGTCTTGTGTGTTAGACGGGTTGTAATACATCGATATACCGATATGTAGGAATGTATAGTTAGTTGGTGACAAATTCTCGCCTTGTTTTTGTATCACGCGCTCTATCTACGGCTAGTGGTAAATCAATAAGGTTAGGGGGAAAGTTTAGGGATCGTAAAACATTCAATAGAATACCAGTCTCATATCCGTTTGCGGCGTAAAAGCTTGACAAACTTGTAAAATGTTGCAAATTAAGCCGGAGCGTAAAAATAAAAATTGGCGTATCTACATAGCAGCGTTAACTGACTTATCAATGGAATTCGTCATTTTTGTAAGCCACTTTATTTTAGATACTCTATTTATGTTCATAGAAAGTAATGACTATTGGTTGTAAGAACACGTCTCACTAAATAGGAACCGCAGTGGGTATGTTATCATCTCAACAGGTTAATGAGTGAAATAATACATAAATATAGTTTACATAACTGATGCGCAGTTCCTATGGAAGATGTAAAGATACCAGAAGCCAGGCTATAAGTAGCATTCGCGCGGTCTATCGCTTCTTCCAGGGTATAAAATTTCAGAATACTTTGTACATGTCGAAATATCTAACAAAGCAATTAGATAAGTAAAAATAAAAAAATACGTTTCTGCTTAAAAGACACGTTAAATCTTGTGATAAGAATTTGTAGCCAACAAATAATTAAAATAACATATACATTTGATAAAAATTCAAAAACTTTCTCACCATCGCTCTCCTTAGGAAATAGGAAAAACTTTAGAAACAAATTTAATTACACCTGCCAAAACTAACATTACACCTGCCTAACCTAAACTAAATCGAGGTACGAGTAAGGGCTCCCTATTTAATAGTCTTGCGTGCACTAATTAACACTCAAATTAATGTAACATGAACAAAACTGCAAACTCTAGTAAAGTTGTATAATTACCTACGCATTTTGACGATAAAAAAATTTAGGCCACGACTCAAATTAAAACTTGAATTATGCAGAAGTTAAAAAGAGCTGTTAGGAGCTTACTTAAAAAATAAATGCACTTTTAACTGCCGCTTTACCCTGTCGTCGGCTAAATTGTCGCAAAGTTGTATATTTCTTGTCTATATGCCTTAATATATATACTTGAAGTCTACATTATTTAACTGTCGTCTAACAAAAGCAAATCTACCGCGTGGTAAACTTGATTTTTTGAAAATATAAATAAGCTATATCAATATTAAGATTGCAACTTTACATACCAATTTTCAAAAACTAGGAACTAGAAGCAGTGATAGCCCAGTGGTTAGGACGACCACCTACTAATCAGAGGTCGGGGTTCGATCCCGGGACGCATCTCTAATTTTTCGGATTTCTATCAAACATCGTGAGAAAACCGGCATGCCTGAGAGTTCTCCATAATGTTCTCAAAGGCGTGTGAAGTCTGCCAATCCGCACATGGCCATCGTAGTAGACTATGACCAAACCCTTGTCATACTGAGAGTAGACCCGTGCTCTATAGTGAGCCGGCAATAGGTTGATCGTGATGTGATGTTGTGAGGAACTAGAAACCCACACTCCTAATTGGTTACTACGCGACATCGTGTTGGAACGCTAAATTGCTTAGCGACACGTCTTGGTCGGTATAGTAGAATTACTGGGGTATTAGCACCGACGTTAAAAGCAGTATTACTTTACACAATTTTATATTAATGCACCTAAGATTATTATTATAATACAAGAGAATCAATCAAACTCATATATGAAACTGTTTAAAGCGACGTTAGTACGCCCTCTGGTATTAGTTGCGTCTAATGC
This sequence comes from Lasiommata megera, assembly GCA_928268935.1. Lineage (NCBI taxonomy): Eukaryota > Metazoa > Arthropoda > Insecta > Lepidoptera > Nymphalidae > Lasiommata > Lasiommata megera. The sequence goes on from OV743312.1 coordinate 12,415,730, forward strand.
GATGCTTATATTTGATTACGTGAAAAGCTGTGCAAATGTCCCCTAGCAAAATTCAATAAAAATGCAAAAAAAACATTCCGTTACCGTTATTTTCAGGCTTACGTGTAAGAGGATCGTATCTCTTAGCACGTTTCCACCCCAATGCTTCCGCGGAAAACCCTAACAAAATATCGAAATACTCTTAGTAATAACATATTATTATGCACGTAAGGCGGGCGTATAAGCGAATTTTTAAATTTTCAATAAACAAACTTAGCCTAGATATTGCACACAACACTCGAGACCGGTGAAATAAATTGAAAAGCAAATAAAGGCTTTACGTTAAAAACGATGGGAACTTTTTCAATTACAAACTTGCGTGGTGCGCGCATAATAATATCGTGTATAAAGGGCTATTGAACTTGATAATATTGCAGGTCTATTTTATTAGTTTTAAAAGTGTATTAACATAAAAACTGGGAGATTCTTAAACAATGAATAGAAGCAGGCGTTACTTTGCGGAAGTCCATGATAAACAATAAACAGCAAGTATAATTTGCTATATTCCGCCGACAATTACAATACGTTTCTTACTTATTAATTCCCTAAACCTCCAATATTTGAGAACTTTTCTCTTAATATTTTATAATACGTTTCTTACCTGTTAATTCCCTGATCCTGAAGATATGCATCCCCTTCCATAACGAAGAGGGTTTTACGGAACAGTTCTATCTCGTTACTCAAATGTGTGTTGGGGGTTTGTTACGATTTTAATATAACGTATTTGTTATATTAATCGTTTGCTAACGACGACTAAACGTGTTCTGCAAGGCACGGAGCTGGAAGCGTTCCTGGAAAAATCCTAAACGCTGACTACTACAGAAATTTCAAAACTGAACTACGACAAAAGAAAACGGACCTTCTGTTTGATATTTTAGAGCTCGAGTTCGTTTTAAAGTATGAGTACGCTTCTGGCCCTATCCCGTTTATAGCAGTGGGTTATAAACAAAGGTTGCCCGTAAGAGATTGCTCGAAGCAATAAGGCCACCTTTGCATGCTTTTCAGGATCACAGGTCGAGATCACAGAGATAAGTGTTTACTCTTTTCATCTTTTTTTAATGCCATGTTTTGGTGCTAAATCAATGACATAAAATGATCAGCGCGATGGACTAGGGCCTATAACTTATGCTTAGATAATACTCATGCCTATTTTTGCGCGGGTAATGATGATGATGATGATGATGATGGTGATGAAATAAGTAATAGACAGTACCGATAGCGGGTACTACAAGCTAGCCAGGTGTACTTACCAGTACCTACGCCTCCTGCGAGTTATAGAATGGATTCCTCATTGAGACAGCTAGTTCCGTTATCGGGCCCAGATAGCACTCACGAAAATTAAATCTCTATTAAAATTTAAGAAAGGGACGAAACTTTTATCAGTTATGAACTTTTGTGACATTTCTCGAAGAATTATTATTGTCTTATCTTTCGCGCAGCTTCGCAAAGCGAATTCTACTTGGCCCCTATTTACGTTGCAGTTGCTTTCAATTAGAGACATTTTGATGATTTCTTGGTATAGCGCTTAGCTTCCCGTTAAAATAATATTTGCTTAGGGCTTTTTTCCCCTCACGATAAAAAGCCCGGAAGATGTCTTGAAATTACCCTATCGTTGCTAAGTTTAGTCAAGTTTGTAATAAATATATATATATTAATTTATTTTAGTATATATTAGCATGTAGATAACTCTTTTGACCTATTCCACTTTATAAAATCATCTTACTCACATCTGAGGGTAGCTTGAAGAGATCATTTATAAAGATAAGCTTTCCCTTGTATACCTCTTATATAAGTGTTTATTATCACAAATTTGTTACAATGATAATAAAAAAAAATAAAAAATACAAACCTTATTTGGCTATTTGGCGAGTTTATTTGCCATAAGAAGTTTTGAGCCCTAGGGCTCGACGAAACTCAGGAAACGTTGCATAAGAGCGCCTTCTGTGAGGTTAAACCTCGGCATTTGTGACGTTTGATGATCCCCAGTCGGAAGACTGTTCCGTACGTCTCCGAGGCCTTGGATTGTGGTCCAGAATATTATTTTCTCAGAATTTGTAAACAAAAGAAAAGTTCTAGAAAGGTTTGGTATTGATTAATTCTGGATATCGATAAGTAGGTATCAATAGCTGTTCACCTACTTGTCATCAAGAGCGATGGTGAACTAATCTCAATTAATAATGTTCAAATCTTTTAATTTAAACACGGATGATTTAAACAATGAACAAATAAAACCAGTTAAGACTGGATAAAGTATGAAAGAGTAAGTAATACAGTCAAATAAGTATATATTTACCTATCTAGGTGATCCCGTTCTCAATGTAGTATAAGCAGGTACTCACTCGGGCAAAACGTGTAAAATACCTATTCGTATTTGGGAAAATAAAATAAAAAAGTTTATATTTACACATTTTTGTGAGTCCACAATCGCATTTAGCCGGCTTCGAAATGAAACGAATTTCGTAAATATTAAACAGAGCTCTAAGCGGGGAAAGCGGTCGTGGAAAAAATAAAACTAAGTGAAACCGCGCGTAAATTAGTCACCATTGTAATACACCCTTACCCGCCCACGTGTCCCGCAAACGTGCGCTGAGTAAAGCTCTAACCACACAGACTTCGGAGCAATATTGAATACTTAGGTTATGAAATGCATACCTACCCAACTTTCTATCTATACTTATAATTAAACTGTACCTGAACGTGGCCTGTACACTGAATATATTTGTTTACCGTAAACATTTATAAATAGTATATCGGGAAAATATGGAACTCATTTTTTTAAGCAATTATAATATCTCTTGCTTCTACGGTGTGGAAAAACATCGTGAGGAATGCATGCCTGAGAGTTTTCTATAATGTTCTCGAAAGGGTGAGCAGTCTGCCAATCCGCACATGGCCAGCGTGGTGGACTAAGGCCAAACCCTACTCATATTGAGAGGAGACCCGAGCTCTGTTGTGAACCGGCAATGGGTTGATCATGATGATGATGATGATGATAGAACCCATGGCAGAATTTTTGGGCTGGTTACCGACAAATACGTGTCGCTAAGTGATATAGCGTTCCGGGCCGTTTTTAACCAATTAGGAGTACGGGTATATCAAACCCCTAATAGGTTAGTCTGCTACTATCTTAGACTACGTCATCACTTATTATCAGGTGTGGTTGCTGTCAAAAGCTATTAGCTTGCTACTGTGGTAACCCTACCCAATGTTTAGGACGTAGATGCTTTAAAGTGGGTCGTGGAAGGTGATTCAGCAGTATTTTGCAATCCTAGACGTTTGGGAAATGCTCGTTTTTGCAACATGTTGCGCAGTCTACGATCGCTTAGCATGACATCGCCCTATCGCTTTTGCAGCCACTGGCTAGTGCCTCCCTGCGCTACGCGGCATGGGGCCTGTAAGATAATTTGAAAAAATACCACCCGATACCCCCCCCGTGGAGGTGTCAAACAGCAATCAACAAATAAAGAACCACCAATAAGTTAGCGAGCTATTCACAGATCGGAAAGGTTTTGATTCATTGTCACGTCTCGTTTTGATTGGACGTGCTTTGATAGCGATAGCCGGGATTGGGACTACAAAATTTTAATATTTTTTTTATTTCCCCTCATATTCGATTCTGCCCTGCTGCGGTTTGGCAATATTTATGACGGGTTTTTTTGCTTCGGAGGCACCCGTTTCGAGCGCGCACACAACAGTATTTGCATTCGTTTATCATATTTCGTTCCTTTGTTTATATCCTTGACGACCTCCGTGGCGCAGTGTGCGCTGTCGCATTATAAAGTTGGAGGTCCTGGGCTCGAGTCAGAAGTGGTAGGCTTTGGCCGTGGCTAGTTACCACCCTATCGACAGAGACGTGTCGCCAAGCGATTTAGCGTTCCGGCATCGACGTGCCGAAGCAGGATACCCCTGATTGGTTTCTAGGCGATCTATAGGTAACCTGTTAGGGGTATGGTCGACTTATACTCCTAAACTGTTTCTACAATTAGGATTATAAGTTGACCATACCCCTAACAGGTAAGTCCGCTACCATTTTAGATTGTAACATTACCTTCCATCAGGTTAGATTGCCGTCAAGGGCTAACTTGTAATGTATGAAAAATAATTGCTACGCGACATTGTGCTGGAACGGTAAATTGGTTGACAGCACGTCTTTGTCAATGAAGGGTTAACTAGCTACGGCCTAGCGTCACACACACACACACAATAGAAATTAAGAAATTATACATTTCATAACTTTCCCTACTAGGAATCGAAGTCGAGACCTCCGACGTGTATCAAAGCCTCAACAAAGCGCCGTGGAGGTCGTCAAATTCGCCGTAATGGGGAGACTGTTGAAATACCGGAAAAACTCTACGAGGGTAGGTATTAAGGCGGGAGGTACTAGAGCGTTTTATAATTACGACCCCATAAAAAGTATTAAAAAGTTTTTAGACTTGCACAAAATTTGCTAGCCGAGACATTTTTCTTGGGTCTTGATAAAGTCGCATAGACGGCACTTCTTGAGATCTTTTATTATTTTCATAATTGGAAAGACTCTCCCGCGTCCCTCTTGACCGGTTTCCGCTTGGAGCTCTACTGGGAGACTAGTGGGAGACTTAACGATAGATATCAGTAGGTGCCTATATTCTTTCTTAGTTCATTGGTGGCTATTGTTAAGTGATTCTGATATCTCTTGTATATACCTGAGGGGACAAAGATAGTCAAGAACACGGACTAAACCTATCGCTGACTGTTTAATACAAATGTGTAATAAGACAAAATATAAACAAAGTACAATATAGAATTTTAAACTTCTGTTTTGAAACAAATAAAACAGGAATTTTATAAGCAAAGCGCCATAATATCTCGTTAGTGAGATCCGTTCTCAGTAATACGAACCTTTGATAGTGGTTTATAAATTTAACTTCATGTACTAGACATCAAAGCAAGCAATAAGGTTAAGAAAAACATGCTAAGTACGAGTAAGAGTCGAGAGGGTTCATAAATATAAATACGGTTTACAAAACAAAAAAACATATTCTGTTTATATAAAAGTACATGAGTGAGTACGTGCAGACTTTTATAAGTATAAACGTAATGTGAGAAAAGCCGTAGGCAATAAGTAGTTAAATATAAAAAGGTTTTATAACTTTTTTTTCCACATACATGTTTATATTATTATTTATGGACAGCATAACTAACTTTGTTTGTTAACTATAATTACACTTATTTGTGAGAAATTGTTCTAGTTACTGAAATTGTTATATCTATAATATTAATACACAATTTCGTCTTAATTTTCTCAACTAAGTTTCAACTTATTCGCTATATAAAAGTCCATATGGTAGGTATGCAGCTTTAATGGAGAAAAAAAGCTCTTATAAAATCTATGAGTCGAATATTTGTATTTGTATTTCATAGACTTAGTATTCATTAAAAATATTCTCATTCTTGTATTCAATATGCATTGAATCGCAAACGTAATAAAAAAACAGTAAAACATACTGTAGAACAGACTTGTATTAAGTTTAGTTTAAAACACTTTTTTTTAATTAAAATAGAATGTATCCCAAAGGTGACATTCAATATCTCAATTGGGACACTAACTACACTTTACATGTGAAAATTAAAAACATATGCGCGAAAAAATAAAGCGGACAGACTCTGTAAATATTCCGTTGGTTTTGAAATCAAATATAAATAAATATAAGCATACGGTTATAATTCATCATCATAATACTCCTCTAAATTGTTATGCATGTCTAGACACGGAAATCTTGAGGGATTAAGAGCTTGGACCCATCAAGCCACTAGTGATAATAATAAAATTTTATGGTAATAATATAAAAATCGAGACCGAACCTGACCTAACTACTTCTAGTTAGTGAGAATTATTTAATATAAATCCTTATAATTGTTGGCCAGTAGGTATCCAGATCTCGTGTTCAGCTTTCGTACATGCTAACCATTTGTCAAACTGAGCATTTAAATTCCATTACCAAATTTATATTTTTATGTTTTATTTAAATCTATAGATAGCTGTGTGTAGTGAAAGTGTAATTTCTCCCCTGACCTAAGCGCTCCTCTCCGAAAGAGGTGACCTAAACATATCCTGGATGACCCTGACGATCAGACAACGACTGACAACATACTCGTACCACCTACCACACAATCATACGCTACACACCCCCTTCGCCGGCGAAGACGAGGTCCCCGCTATGTTACATCATCCGGACGTGGGATTCATCCACGGCCTCGGAGACGTACGGACCATTCACCGTCCGACCCCCCCCGTTATTCCAAACGTGGCCTAAGCCGAGGTTCGGACTCACAGGAGGCGCCCTTAGGCAGACGTTCCCTTAGTTTATTCGATCCCTAGGGCTCAAAATTTCTTCCAGCCCGGTTACGCTGTGGCAAACAATAGGGTTAGCACAGTTAATACACAGTCCGAAAAAAAATGAAAGTGTAACATAGGGTACCTAACTTACTTTAGACAACAATGTCCATTACTTCATTCTTGCCTGCTTCTTTCTTAAAATCATTAAGATAAGATTTGTATCTGATTACCGACATATAACTCGTCGAATTTCAAAATGTACTAGCACTGCTGTTACAAATTAAACTTTTGAATATCATTGGCCGGTGACGCAGCGACGACGTTTCATTTTATTACGCTGTGGTACCGCCAACTATTGGCTTGGTTAATAATTAGGTCAATGTCCCCGGTTATTATCAATTATCTAACTACCCTCCTATTCCTTTCATAATCGCGGTGCGACGCGAGCGCCGCAGCTAGTCAGCTCGGGACCTCTCTGCGATTGGGCGCATGTGGAGTGGGCCTGTTTTTTGGACTTTTTACTTTTTTGTTTTCTCTTATTATTTAATTGCAATTTGTTTGTTTTTTATTTTTGATAAACTTACTATGTTATTGGTACTATTTGTTGTTTGGAGATGGACAGTAATGGTTGCGTTACAGTTTACACTACTGCAGCCGTTATTGCTACACCATGATTAGTATTCTTTTGTCTAACTTCAAATAATTAATAAAAATAAATATTAAATACTACTAGAACAAGTGATCTGAATAGCCTTTCTGTAAAGGTTATACAATATTTATTTAATGACAAACTTATGACGTAGTTCATTTATGATACGTCGTAATTCAGGAGTGTTCTAAGAGATGGCGCTCATTTTTTTAAAGTTAGATATTTATTTGGAGGATTATTTATTGGTTGCGATGCATAAAACGATTTTTATGATTGTAGTTGACTGATGCAGGAGTTAGCATATTTGATCGTGAACTTTTAGTTTCTAGTTGTTAGGATATGTGAGTGGAGGAAATAATCGAATACATTAAAATAATTAATAAATTTGTGAGTACAATTTCAATAACAGCAGTTAGGTTTTATGAACAAAGTGGCTAAGATAGACAAGTAGTCGTACAAACGGAAGTACGCACGTGACGAGATATTAAAAAAGTTGTTTGTTCTACTGCGCGATTCTAAAATAAACCACAGAATTTTATGTTCTATGCTATATTTAGACTATTGCACCACAATTTTTATGTTAGGATTACACGCATTTTCTCACACGCACATTTTCTATAAACATCAAATAAGCAACAGGAACGTGAAGCATTATAATCCAAGATACAAAAATAAGCATGAGATGTAGATCACTCTCTAGTATATTACATCATTATAGAGAGGGTGGAGTTGTGGAGTTAAATGGCATTACATTGCTTCGTATAAAGTCATCTAGCACAAAGACTTAGTGATATAATAATTTTCGAAACTCTGAGCGGGGGCAGAAAGCATATACTACACCCAATTTACATTTTAAGGTTCTAGAATATGTTGTATTACGTCTGATAGACGGGAGAAATGATTTGTTTTTAAGACCTCCGTGGAGTAGCGTGTGCGCTGTCACATTATAAAGTTGGAGGTCCTGGGTTCGATTCCCGGCTAGAGTCTGGTCTGGTTGAAGGCTTCGGCCGCGACTAGTTACCATCCTACCGACAAAGATATGCCGCCAAGCGATTTAGCGTTGCGGCATGATGTCCCGTAGAAACCAATTAGGAGCGTGTTTACCATTCCCCTAACAGGTTAGCCCACTACTATCTTAGACAGCATCATCACTTACCACCAGGTGAGATATCCGTCAAGGGCTAACTTGTAGTGTATAAAAAAGGTCGTATTATGTATTGTGATTTTTATTTTATTATATTCAGATTATTTAGTTAGGTTAGGTGCCTAAACATTTATATTTTTAGGAGTAAGGAAAATAAGTCCTATGTAGTGTAATGCCAGTGGAATTTCAGTTTGGACTTTATCTTTTATCTTTTTTAATCAACGGCAACGTTCGCTACGGAAAAAGAAACATCAAATTTTCATACAACAAATCATGGACTTACTGAGACTTAGTGAAAGTGAGTGTGCATTCTAAATGGGAAGTAGGTCTCACAAGTTGCATCTTTGCGAGTTTTTCTTTTGTCTACCGGGAACTACTCAACAGATTGTCACGAAATATCCAAGCTGGCAATTCATATTTTTCTATTTAAAATTGAAACGCGTCATAGCCATTCGCTTTTCGCATACGAGTAAGATGTTCCGCATGACTTATGCGGCCCTGGTAGCGAAATAAGCGTTGTGAAAAATTCTCGAATGGCAAACATTAAAGCTAGTTTGTTTATGAAAAAATAAGGAATGAATTTGTTTAAATCAAAGTTCGCTCGCAACATTTATTGCCAGCTATTGGCAACAGATACGCGCGTGAAAATTTATCGGGTACATGCAATGCGTTGTGGATTGGCATTGCGACTTGGAGTCGGCTGTGTTTGCTGAGTGCATATAATTTCGCTTCAACGAGCCATCGCCTACATGCGACATGTTCATTTTGTTTCAAACTCCAATAAAAGCGAGTGCATCACCGACATAGAATGTATGTAACATTTGTATTAAGTTTGACGACCTCCGTGTGCTGTCGCATTATAAAGTCAGAGGTCTTGGGTTCGATTCCCGGCTCAAGTCTGGTTTGGTAGGAGGCTTTGGCCGTGGCAAGTTACCACCCTACCGACAAAGACGTGTCGCCAAGAAATTTAGCGTTCCGGCACGATGTCGCGTAGAAACCAATTAGGAGCGTGGGATTACCATTCTCCTAACAGGTTAGTCCACTACCATCCTAGTATCATAACTTACCACCAGGTGAGATAGCCGTCAAGGGCTTACTTTTAGTATATAAAAAAAGTGCTAAATCCTGTAATAACTTTTTCAGTACTTTAGTCTTAGACTGAAGTCTATAGAACATACACAGAAAAAAAAACGCGACTGATTTATATCGGGTAGGTGGCTTTGTCTTGCTTTAATTGTTTCTTAAGTCAGTTCTATGTTATGAATCCTATGTTTAAAGAGTGCATGGCTGAGATGCAACCTTTAAACATATATTAGGAGAATAGGTTCAGCCGTCAAGGTGTCGGTGGCTATGGTCCTGCAGTTTTTATAGGCGATGGTAATCACTTAATATTAAATAACCCTTATGCTCGTTTGCTCGCGATGACATTTTTTTTATACACTACAAATAAGCCCTTCACGGCTATCTCACCTGGTGGTAAGTGATGATGCTGTCTTACCTGGTGGATGGTAGACCAGACTCGAGCCGGGAATCGAACCCGCGACCTTCAACTTTATAATGCGACAGCGCACGCACTGTGCTACGGAGGTCGTAAAAAATTAGGATGGGTTCAATCGTCAAGGCATAGGTGATTATGGACCTGCAGTTTTTCATAGGCGATGCTTTTTTCAATTACTTACCCTTATGCTCGTTTGCTCGCGATGTCATGTACTACAAAAAGAACCTTAAAATATTTTTTAACTTCTGTAAGAATTTACTTGGTTGATAATAATCAAAATGGATGTTACAATTTGTGTGTGATAAACCTTAGGCTTTTAACTGAAGTTTTAACTTTTAACTGAACTTGCTTTTTGTGGAGTAGCTTAATTAATAAGGTAATTAGCATACAGTCAAATGCAAATTAACTGATTAATTGGCGTACCCCATTCAGTTATTTGCATCCAGCCGATTAAACAACATTGAGCACGTCGCTCCCGTGTATTCCCCGGGATTATATTTGCCGAATATATATCATCATCATCATCATGATCAACCCATTGTCGCGGAGCATGGGGCTCCTCTCAATATGAGAAGGGTTTGGCCATAGTCCACCACGCTGGCCATGTGCGGATTGGCAGACTTCACACGCCTTTGAGAACATTATGGGAGAACTCTCAGGCGTGCAGGTTTCCTCACGATGTTTTCCTTCACCGTTGAAGCAAGTGTAATAAATATTTTAATTTTTTTAAAACGCACATAACTCTGAAAAGTTAGAGGAGCGTGCCTGGATTCGAACCGCCGACCTCTGATTAGAAGGCTGACGTCCTAACCACTAGGCTATCACCGCTACATATATATCTGGTACAAATTTGCGCTGGGATCTGGGCAGGCGGTTATCAGATTTCTGTATAGCATAAGGTCTGGTCTGAGGCGAAACTTCATCTTTGTCTAGTAATCAATTAAAAGGAAAACTAAACTCCCTTGCGTTCTCGAATTTAAGCAATGTGCTATTTATTACGAGATAGTAAGAATTATTGCTACTGTTATTTTGATGAATTTCTTAATGACAAGGTATTTTATCGCCCAGGTCTGTCCTCATCTTTCGCAATATAGTTACAGCTAAGTGAGAATTGGACTGCCGTAAAAATGATCCAGTACCGAGCAAGCTGCAATATGAAATACAACATGATATTGACTGTGGAATGATTGACAAAAATTCTCAAAATTTTCTTAAATTTTCTACTTTATTTATTTTTTGCTATAGTGGCAATAGAATTACATATTCTGTTTAAATTTCTATATCTACCTATTATGGGTCACGAGATACAGGCTTATGCCAAATAGATGGACGGACGCAAAGTGGTCTCAGTAACAACATAATATTACCGTGTTAATAAGATAGCGATGGCACTCTTCAGGTACGGAACCCTAAAAATCATTGTTAAAGAGCAGCAACTGTTTCTTGCCGGATTCTTATCAGGGGAATCTACTTTGGTATCTTAGTATGTGTTTGGTCTTTTTTTTATCCACTACAAGTTACTTACGGCGATCTCACCTGGTGTAAGTGATGATGCAGTCTAAGATGGTAGTGGGTTGACTTGTTAAGGTACACCCATCACCCATATCACCATCACTTCACGAATGGAAATAATGAAAAATGAGATATATATGAACGATCCATAGATGCCTGTGTTAGGTTTATATGAATAAAGCTATTTTCGATTTGATTAGAATTGGTTTCTACGCGACATCGTGCTAGGACGCAATATCACTTGGCGACACGTCTTTGTCGATAGAATAGTAAGTAGCCACGGCCGAAGTCACCGAAGACTCGAGCCGAGAATCGAACCCAGGACTTCCAACATGATAACGCGATAGCACGCGTTCTGCTCCAGAAATGTCTTCAAAAACTGGTTGGTAATTAATATATTAAATATAATAATATGGTTTCAATAATAGAAAAAAAAAACGCTATCTAAACTTAAACTGAACTCTAAATAAATTGATCAATAAACACTGCAGCGACAACAGTTTTAATATAAAGATCGTCTTATAATAAATGAAGGAGTAGTTCGTACAGAGTTTTAAAACTTGTAAACGAGCTCTGTCTTAGAACTCTTTGCGGAAACTTTTATTATTCCGGGATGCAATAAATGCCGCGATCAGTGGAACTGTACGGAAAAGAACCGATTTTTATTACTGTCCTATTGCACAATTTAGAAACTGCAGTGTAAAATATAGCTGTGAACGTTTAGATTGTGTATTGAAATATAAGTTCTTACTCATACTCGTTATTTGTGTGTTATATGACCCACTTAAGACAATGTCATTCAGTTGAATGCGCTGGTTAAGCAATTTAAGGAATTGAATAGATGAGCTATATCATCATCATCATCATGATCAACCCAATACTGGCTCACTACAGAGCACGGGTCTCTCAATATGAGAAGGGTTTGGCCATAGTCCACCACGCCGGCCATGTGCGGATTGGCAGACTTCACACGCCTTTGAGAACAGCTAAGTAGAACAGATGAGCTATATAATCAATCATGTTGTCTTTAAGATGTTTAAAGGATTTTATTTTTTAACCAGCAGTTCAAGCCTTATATTCTGGTCATCATTCAACAACATATCTTAGCCCGCCAGCCAACTTTATGACCTCGTAGATCTGAGCTCTGTATTATCTTTCTATCTTGTAAGAGTGTGAGAAAGCCAGTGAAGCATTACTAAGACTTATCATGGTTATGGTATCATCATCATCATCATCATGAACAACCCATTAACGGCTCACTACAGAGCACGGGTCTCCTCTCAATATGAGAAGGGTTTGGCCATAGTCCACCACGCTGGCCATGTGCGAATTGGCAGACTTCACACGCTTTTGAGAACATTATGGAGAACTCTCAGGCGTGCAGGTTTCCTCACAATGTTTTTCTTCACCGTTGAAGCAAGTGATATATATATATTTTTTATAAACGCACATAACTCCGAAAAGTTAGAGGTGCGTGCCCGGATTCGAACTGCCGACCTCTGATTAGGAGGCTGACGCCGTAACCACTAGGCTATCACCGCTTCATATATGGTTATGGTATAGACCGAGCCAATATTTCAATGTATTGAAAATATTTTTTATGTTGTTATTATTGCTTAACAGAAATTGCATTGAAGAATTTTGTTTGAAAGAAACCTAAGAAAGAACGCATAAACTCGTATATGTGTATAAAATATTCAAGTACCCAAATAAAATGAAGTAAAAATGAGATCGTTTCATAATTGTTAAACTGCGCAGACTTCGAATTCGTCTCGGAATTTTAAGAAGCAATAAATGTCGTGATCTTTCGAAATAGATAACCGTTTTATGTCACACAATCTAAGTAGTAAAATTAATCGAATAAAATATATTTATTTCATAGCCATAAGTACCTTTTATTAATATTGTTTCATCCGTCATTTCGTTATTAAATAGAAATATAATAAATGTCGTTAAATCAATCTTAGTTATGTTATGTGAATCTGGAAAATTAGATTTTTTATTTTTTTATTTGGCAATCTTAACAAATTACAATCCTTATAATTCAATCTTAACTTAGTTACATGTTCTATATCTTATTGTAATTCTAATTGACTGCACAGCATGACAAAAGTTTTATATAACCAATTACAGAAATATAAATATAAAGTTAGGTGTAATACTTACAGTTTACTTCATTAATCCTATTACATTCAAACAAAATTTATTATAGTGACCGTTAAAGATATCAATTTTGAAGTCTTTACTGATAATCTCATTGTACAAACGACACATTCTTACAATGGGATTATAGTACCAAGTATTGTTTTCACAAACCGCAATGATAAATGTCTTGAAAATATTCACAAACATAACTAAGATTGATTTTACTTCATTTATTTGAATTAATCAACCCTTATCATAAGGTTTGATTAATTAAAATAATCATCTAACAAACATAATCCTTACGGTGCAGTCATATCAAGAAAGCTATGTTACTTTGTAGATAACATCAGATCTCATAGTTTTACTAAAAAGTTTTAGGTTGCAGGTAAAAGTTTTACTTGGCAAGAGAGCACCCGATCGCCAAAGACACAAATACTTGAACGATATAAGAGGGTGGATTGGACTAGGCTATCTAAAACTAAAGGAAGCGGCGGAAGTAAAATCTTTTCGTGACAATAAATACAAATACTCAAACTAAGAATACAGTAACAGAGAAGTTATATATAAAACATAAGAATATTTATTCTCTCTGGAATTCTGCCATTCTAACATTAAAGTGATCTTTAGGGCCGGCGCCCATTGTCGGCATCGGCAAGGAACAGGATCCTTCGGCATCCTACATGCAAGCGCACACTGATGGAAACTATGCTTTGGCATGCTGCAACGTTCTTAGGGATGACGAGGCGTCCTTTAGCATGCCGCACCGTCCTGTAGCTTGCCGAAGCGTCTCAATATCGTATTTCTCGTCAAAACAGTTTCAGAGTTGTTACAAGCTAGTTGTGTGAGTTGTATTTAATATGGTGGACTGGGATCTAGTGCTCATAGCAGCTCTTGCTGAAGAAGAAGAGAAATCTAATCAATCAAGAAGATTTTGGGTGAACAACCTTTGGAAGCAACGATATACGTCCGGTGAATTCAACAATTTATTCAATGATTTGCGTTATGACGTGCGAAAATTTTATGACTACTATAGAATGAGTTATGAAAATTTTGAAAGTCTGGTTCATTTGCTTCGACCTTTCATGGAGAAAAAACAATCAAATTTTCGCACACCTATATCTGTTGAAGAAAGATTGTCTGTGTGCTTGAGGTGAGTAATCATACTAATATTATAAATGCGAAAGTGTGTTTGTTGGTTTGTCCTTCAATCACGCTGCAAGAAAGCCACGGATTGACGTGATTTTTTGATTGGGTATAGTTGAGGACCTGGAGAGTGACATAAGCTACTTTTTATCCCGGAAAATTAAATAGTTCCCTTAGTTAGTTAATAATAAACAATACTTTAATGTGTTAATAATCATATTTATTATTTTTTAATTCACATATACTCGTACAGGTATGATTCGAATGGTGACTTCAGATCGCAGACTACATTACTATTTCGTCTGAATCTATATTTCATGCTGCGCCGGTCATAGAACTGTCGTCGTGGAGCGATTGTTGATGACATTGGAGTCATATCTTTATTTTTAATCACATTAGCTTTGCTGCAGGTAATAATATGTTAAAGAAATTACAAATTCTGGTAATCATTGGTTTCAATATTCTGGTAATCACTGATTTCAATGTTTTGGTCTTGGCATCTAGGTATGGGTGTCGGTGTATATTTCAATGTTGAATGTATGTTGTCCTCGTTATTTGAAAAAAAAATTGTTTCTATTCATTGACAGTCGTTTATCGCAAACATATTGACGACCTCGGTGGCGCAGCGCGTGCGCTGTCCCATTATAAAGTTGGAGATCCTGGGTTCGATTCCCGGCTCGAGTCTGGTCTGGTGGGAGGCTTCGGCCGTGGCTAGTTACCACCCTACCCACAAAGACGTGTCGCCAAGTGATTTAGCGTTCCAGCACAATGTCGCGTAGAAACCAATTAGAAGTATTTACCATATCCCTAACAGGTTAGCCCGCTACCATCCTAGACTGCAGCATCATTTATCACCAGGCGAGACAGCCGTCAAGGGCTATCTTGTAGTGTATAAAAAAAACAAAGTCCATGTTCGCGTCCAAACACTTAACAACGCAATGAAGATAATTACCAAACATCTACAAATAAAGTGGAAGCGAATCCCAACGCACGGCTATACCCCTACCTATTAGATCTAGAAACAAAACAACAATTCCCGAATAGCCAGAACAAAACACGTAATAGCTGTGTTCAACTTTCGTTGAACTACATAATATAGAGTGCTGGAACAAAAGGTTTAACTGGCACAATTAGTTCCTCTTCTGTTTTACATTGAACGTGGGTGGGATCTTTTCCTACCATATTATCTAAGCACTTGCTGCTTAACTATATCTCTAAAAGAGGGTCGGTTAATAGATCAACTAAGAGATAAACAGCCGAATCCAACTCCTATAGCAGTGTTCAGGGTCAATCCGACACCCCAACCCTCTCGTAGTTGCGGCTACTTTTTACTCCCCCGACCTAAGCGCTCCTCTCCAAAATAGGAGACCTAAACATATCCTTCACTACCCAGACGATCAGATAACTACTGACAACATACTACAACATACGAGTATGGTGGTGGTGGTGGTGTGATACACACAATCATACGCTACAAACCGTCTTCACCGGCGAAGTCGAGGTCCCCGCTATCGTGGAGCATACGTCATCTGGACGTGGGCTCCATCCACGGCCTCGGAGACGTACGGACCACTCACCGTCCGACCGCCTCGTTATCCCAAACGTTGCCTAAGCCGAGGTTCGGCCTCGAAGGAGGCGCCCTTAGGCAGACGTTCCCTTAGTTTCTTCGAGCCCTAGGGCTCAAAATTTCGTTTGGCAGACCTGATGACCAATGTTCAAACTTGAGTTTCTAGGGATTACTTACACCTAAATATGGGAACTGCTAACTACGGGTAACTTAAGAAAACTTGGAGTCACTTACGGTTAGGGTTTCCGTCCAACCAACTAGAGTAACATAACTCAACGAGTTTCCAAGTTAAAGTTGTAGGTTAAAATAAGACAATAAGTGCAGGGTTTGAGATTTAAAACCTTCCTCCAAAGAGTGGTCTACCCAGCAGTGGGTGCCCAATGGTTGATATGGACATTCAACCCTATCAAACGCAAAAACTTAAGAATTCAAAAGTTATAAATAAAATACATATTCTTTTATTATATACTTACTATTGATTCAAGAACAACAAAGTACAGTAAGCCTCACATACAATACAGTATACATAAACATACAGAACTCGCAATTATCTTTAAAATAGTTCAGCGCCGATTTCTCGTCGAATTGTTTGCGTTCGTGAAAGAACAAAGCAGCTACTGATTTGTGGTTGCCGTCGCATTCAGTGTCTCATTCCTAGAGTATTCAGTACATAGACAGACGGTAAGTATAACATTGTAGTGTTGTAACCTCAACCTGGTAATGTTATTATATCGAACTTTCTTTTAATTTTTTTTTTGATTAAACAGCAACTGTTTTTGGAACAAATAATTATGACACGTTATTGAAGTAATCTAAACTAGTTCAATCTTATGTATATTTTTGAGTATATTTCTCCGGCGGATTATCTAGGGATTGAAAAATCTTACACATCATTGCACGAGTCTCTTTACTGTCTCCCTGATCCTAATCCTCTCTCTTTTAGTGCGGGAGCCCAATTGCTAAGGCTGGGGCAGCTTGTAGATGTCTGGGAAGTATAAAATGGGTTCACCAGGCGTTCAGCAAATTCAGCGAGTAGGACATGCTGTGGTGGTTTTTAGTTCGGGTATACCCCCACAATAAGGATTGAAAAATCAACCCTATATTTTTAAAAATGTGCTTGTAGTTATTTTTTCAATATTCTGATTGACACACCTACTATAGATTCAAAAGTTAGTTTTAATAGTAATAATAATGTGATGGATACAATTGACTAAAGCTTATTATAATATGCCAGTTTTATATACCTTGACGTTCCCAAACCTACGGTAACAATTGTAAACCGTAAACATTATTAAAATAATGCTGCTTTAAGCGATAGTAATGCCCCCAGTCAGTGTGTTAAATATGACTAACGCTATACGATACAATAAGTTTAATTTTAGTGTTTTTGTTTATTTTAGGAACTTGGCAATGCTTTCTTAAATCTAATATTGTTGAAAGAAAGGAAAGTGCAGAGTGCTGCTAGTAGGTAAGATAAAATAGATAGATAGCTAGATAGAAAGATAAAGTCTTTATTGCGCATTACAAAACTTAGATTCTAAAACATAAAAACAAAAAATAAAATAGTTGACTAAGTCTGCTCACTAAAGATGTGCTATGTTGTCAAATCCAGTAGGGTCGAATTTTTGTTTTTAATTTAAAATTTTTAAATATTATTAATATAAATCTTTATTTCTTTATTAATATAAATCTGTCTTGAAATTTATAGACACCGTCTATAAATTTCAAGACTACATATGTAACTTAAAATAAAATTAGATTAACCTTAAACTAAAAATCTTACAAAATAAATAAATATTTAACATCATAACTAAAGTATATTATTAAAAGGAGAAGAATTAAATCGCACAAGGGGTCTTGTGATGCACAATGGTGATCTGGGAATATGACCAAACAGTTTGTTAGATTAAGTTCAAACAATTGTATGAAAGGATATCGACATCATATTAACATCACTAAATTTCGTGTGTGGAACAAAAAGAACATGTTGGCGTGTGCCCAACCATCTGTACGGCGGCTTGTTCCGTACGTCACATTAATTAAGCATCAGATAATATCTGCGTGCTCTAAGATAAGCTCTCGAATAGTAAACATGATATTTGGAATAAGAATGGACAGGTGTTTTATAACGTTTCCTTTTTTTATTGATACTGAAAATTCTATTTAAACTTTGTTTAGCGAATATCAATATAATAATTATCATTTTAATATTGTAAACGTTTAACTCCTATTAAAGAGATTATGTTAATGACATAAGAATAACATAAAGTTGAGTTAAGATTTCTTAATCTTACACATATTTTCTACAGTGTTTGTAAATTATATTATTAATGCTATTATTAAACGTGATTCCGAAGGTAAATGTCTTGTGATTTTTTAAAAATTATTTCAAATTATATTATAAATTTCTTTAGTTTTTGGCATATTACGGACTGTACACTGTATGCTAAAATAAAAAATTATCACTGCTAATTTTTTATTTTAGATTTAGCATAGAGCAATATTTCATACACAAGCATGGGTATGAAATATGGCTCTATTAAGATAGCTCTTAATACAATTTTAAGTGGCATGTAAGATGGTGATAACAAAAAGAAAATATACCCTTCTTTTTAGACCAGGGCGAATACGGAACTCTCGTGCTTTAGTTTTAAATTTACAATCGTAGCTCACCATTAACTCACTACTATCTCAGTTATCAAGAATCAAAAGTGTATTTATAGGATTATTTGTACAAATTTTGGTTTTGAAGATATTTTGAGATAATATCTCAGTTATGACGAATCAAAAGTGTATTTATAGGATTATTTGAATACATTTTGCAGATCGATTGATTCATTGTACTTATCGGTACACTTTGTAATGTTTTATTTAAACATATTTTGTTTTTGAAGATATTCATAAGGGACACTGAAAACGATTTCTTTCAGCGTACGTTTCCTAGTAAACTAGGCTGAGTTTTCTTTGGCGGCGTCCTAGGAAGCCTCGTTGTAGGTAAACAGCACGGTACGATTTATGCACAGTTTGAGCGGCTTTCGTTCTTTGTTTCGTGTAATGACCCTGCTTTCATCTCCGCCTGTATGGCGCTTGCAAAGAATTCAGATACTGGTCTCCGTAAGCCCGTCTCAAGATTGATACGTCTACGTTTACGAGCTCATTATGGATTGTAGTATGAAATATTAGAATGGTGAGTTATTTTCCGGCGAAATTTTACTGAAATCTTTTCAGTAGTATACGCGTGAGAGAGCAGCAAATAAACATGAGTATATAAAGCTGTGACAGCCTAGTGTTTGATTACGTCCGCCTCGTAATCAGAGGTAGGCGGTTCGACCCCGGGCATGCACCTCTAACATTTCGGAGTTATGTGCGTTTTAAAGCAATTAAAATATCACCTGCTTCAACGGTAAAGGCAAACATCGTGAGGAAACCAGCACGCCTGATAGTTCTCCGTAATGCTCTCAAAGGCGTCTGAAGTATACTGAACTGCACATGGCCAGCTTGGTGGACTATAGGCAAACCCTTCTCATATAAAGAGGAGACCCTCTTTAGTGAGCCGGTAATGGGCTTGACCATGATGCTGATTATATGTATTATGGATATGGGTAATATTAAAAGTGGTTCTTATTAACATAAATCTATATGTTTAACTTAATTGAGATATACGAGTACATAAACGGTGACATACAGACAGTCAGTCGCGGGACACGCCAACAAAACTAACTCAGAAGTTCCGACGCAGTCCAGTGCTAATTTTGTATTCATTTTTCAGTTTGTTCAAAGTTCATATTCATTTCGTGTGTATCTGTTACGTTAAATAACACATAGAGAGGAAGAAAATAAAACAACATCTCTGAATGTTGTTCACGATTTTACAACTGATATAAAATTAGATCACGAAAGACTAATTCATCGTATAACTCAGGCTGTAGTGTACACAGTACGTGAGAGATAGAAGCGGCTTGTAACGTCACTCTGGCCCGTTCCCACTGTAATGTGCCTATAACGGGCCCGCATTATTATTTATGTTGTGTAGCTGAGAACGGCATAATAGTACAATAAGAATGAAATAAATTCCCGCAAAGTTTGAGCTCTTAGCTTCGCAAGAACCGCGATAGCGTTTATTGTACCACGCTCGAGAATTTGGAAAATAAGTTGCTATGTGTGTAACCTTTTATTTTATTAACCTTATTTCGAGTCATATACTCATGCTTGCTTTAAGACTCTCATAGCGTTGTAACGTTCAACATATTAATGATTTACGACTGAAGTTATTAAACACTTTAATCTCCTATAAAATACTAAATGTAATCCTCAATTTGATGATTTAGGAATAGGTTTATATTTACTTTTAATTTCAGGCGCTTATGCTTATCACGTTTATCCAAGGTTCTGTAAAGTTCAATAAAAAACGAATCTCAGGTCGGTTCAAACTTTTAAGTATTCGGTACTTTGTCAAGGAGCTGAAATTCAGTACCTGCCCAGAGCTAGAAAATTGATGTTATTTTCAACCCCGTGCCTAGGAAAGCACATTAAACTGTTGGTTCCTGTAATTAAGTCAAACAATTAATTACAGCTTCATTACTAGTAGAGTTACAGCCTGTAATTCATTACTTAAATTTAATTAACGTTTATAAGTGATGCTATTATATACTTAAATATAACGAACTAGAAATTCAAGTGACAACTTATTTTTTTTAATTCATTTAATGCAATGCTAACTGATAAAAAAGGGGTTAAGATGTTTTTTACACCTACCACCTAATCTCGTCAAAAAAGTGTTTCGCATCCCAAAATTTAGTCTTTGATGGCAGAATCGTGACCTAAGTTGATAACTCTGGTTGAGCCAGCCTTAAGGCTTTGACCCCGAAAAATATTAAGATCCTCGATTCTTCTTCTTTACTGTAAGCCATTTTGGAAATTTTACGCTATCACTCGAAAAAAAATATAATGATTATTGTTTCATCAGCTTGTATCGTCACTTAGCTTTGCGTGTGGTTTTAGTTATTATTATTTGAGATATAGGACAAAACTCTGGAATGGAGAGCAGCAAACTCTTCACTCCCCTTACTTAAGACTTAACAATACTGAATATTAAATAATTAAAATTATTTATTATTAAAATTCTTAAATTAATTATTATGTCAGTTCTAACTTATAGAAGCTGTGATAGCCTAGTGGTGAGGGCGTCAGCCTCCTAATCAGAGGTCGGCGGTTCGAATCCGGGCACGCACCTCTAACTTTTCGGAGTTATGTGCGTTTTTAAAAATTAAAATATCACTTGCTTCAACGGTGAAGGAAAACATCGTGAGGAAACCTGCACGCCTGAGAGTTCTCCATAATGTTCTCAAAGGCGTGTGAAGTCTGCCAATCCGCACATGGCCAGCGTGGTGGACTATGGCCAAAACCCTTCTCATATTGAGAGGAGACCCGTGCTCTGTAGTGAGCCGATAATGGGTTGTTCATGATGATGATGATGAAAGATAACAATTTGTGATTTAAAAAAAAAATGGTATCAACGAAAAACATTGTGATTGTGAATTTGCGGAATGATCTTGAACTACATATAATTTAGTTTTTATGGAGTGTCCGACGGCAACCCTAAATAGATCTCGTGATTCTCGTGTTGCTTCGTCCACCGCAAATAGGGTCCTTGGACTGGAATACAGGGTTTAGGCAAAACATTCGCTTTTTCGTGCACTCGTATTTTGGGTTTTGTTTTAGTTCAGATTTAGAATAGTCTATAGGTAGGAAGTCTGTCTGCTTCTTTGTAACAATTAAGTTGTCGAAAAAGAATAAAACTGTACAGCTTTAATCATTCCTTGAGTCCACGAAAGACAATCATGTTAAAGACTGGTATTATGAATATAATTGTAGATTATATGTTACAAAGATTATTTGAGTTTTAGGTAGTAAATTAATTTATTAAATGTCGCAATAGTTACAAGGTTTACTATAAACTGTTTATTTTAAAGAGGCTTTGTCAATGTCGGGATTATATATTTTACATAGATGAGTCTCTAATATCCCCTAACATGTACTTTAAGCCAAGCCATTTCAGAGCATAAGATCTGGGGTCTCACTAATAGTAGGAACGACGACGACCTCCGTGGCGCAGTGCGTGCGCTGTTGCATTATAAAGTTGGAGGTACTGGGTTCGATTCCCGGCTCGAGTCTGGACTGGTGGGAGGCTTCGGCCGTGGCTAGTAACCACCCTACCGACAAAGATGTGTCACCAAGCGATTTAGCGTTCCGGCACGATGTCGCGTAGAAACCAATTAGGAGTTTGGGTTTACCATACCCCTAACAGGTTAGCCCGCTACCATACTAGACTGCATCGTCACTTACCACCAGGTTAGATAGCCGTCTAGGGCTAACTTGTAGTGCTTAAAAAAAAAGTATTATTATAATGAGCGCTAGGAGTATTATTTGGAAATGAGAGTTTTGTATGGCATCGCTAAAATAACTATTAAGTAATTCTGAAACAAGAGCGTCCAACCATATTTTTGCTTGAACCCATCGCTCTATAAGTTGCATTTTTATCATTATGATATCTAATTACGTTTAAAAGCAAAATAGTATTACTCTGTAAGTACTTAAATTCTTCATATATTACTTAAGATAGTTAGATCGATATCGCTTGGACACCTGCCACCACAATCATAGTTCAGCACAAATCCATCAAGATATTCCATTGAATTCCTTTCAATAAATAATACAAGTTTCATCGTGGAACACGTGGACTTATGATAGAAACTCATAACGTCATGAATATCCGATGAACCAGGGTCACGACAATATTGCGATCCATACTTCATTACCACTCGTTATTGGAAACTCAATAAGCCTGGTATAAATGCATTTTTCTTTTACCTCCAGTTATTCCCACAGGCGGAGATATTCCTGCCTGGTTTTCTACTTATTTTATTGCTAGCTTCGATAAATATTGAGACGATAATACCATTCTATTATATTAACGCAAGCCCCTGTATTTTTGTGTTGGTCGACGTAAATATATCAGCATATCTTGATAAATATCCATGGATAAGTTACCTAGGTAACTAATTTAGTAATACAAAAAAGATGATAAATTTTATAGAAGCTATTTTTAAGTGAAATGCGAATAGATGTGACTTTCAGTTTTACTTTTTACAGTACAAAAATGCTACTAGTAAGAAGGCATTCATTATCATAAAATAAACAAGTAACAGTTAACGGTAATTTTATCATCATCATGATCTACCCATTGTAGGCTCATTGGAGAGCACGGGTCTCCTCTAAATATAAGAAGAGTTTGGCCATAGTCCACCACGCTGGTCATGTACGGATTGGCAGACTTCACACGCCTTTGAGAACATTATTGAGAAATCTCAGACTTGCAGGTTTCCGCACGATGTTTTCCTTCACCTTATTTATTGGTTAAAAACGTAGATAATTCTGAAATGTTAGAGGTGCGTACCCGGGATCGAACCCCCGACCTCTGATTAGGAGGCGTACGCTATTACCACTATCACAGCTTTTTCTTTGATTTTCTGACTTTTTTCTGTTTATATTGAGTAATTAAAAGGAGTAAAATAATATGCAACTTTGTATATATACTTTGTGTAACGTAAGTTATATGTACTCTAAAAGTACTAAGTTAAAACTTGGCTTTTTACCCAACATAAGCTTTTGACTCTACTTCTGCTACTTAAAGCTGTTTAAAGAGTAAATATACTCTTTTTAATTCTTAAACACCAACATGCCACGTTTTTCGCAATTGTTTTGTGTGCACGTGATAGTATTGTAACGTGACAATATTGTGTTTGTGCCGTGACGTAATAAGTTGAATAAGTTCTTTTTATTGAGAAATTGGAGATATTCCACAATGGGGTTGGCCAAGCGATTAAAATAAATTGGACACTTGTTACAGAACAACTTAAAGCACTTTGCATCGATAGCTTCGTCCTTACAGAGCAAAATTAGCTGGAAATTTTAATACGAAGTAAAAATGGAACAAAACGGCACGCCAGCCATTAGAGAACCTTAACGACTTCGATCAGATGAATAAATGATTGAATTTTCAATTAAGATTAGAGAGAAACTCGATGGAAACTTCGTTGACAATTGCACGTGGTCTTGGGCGCGAGCGATAAGTGTTTTTGCGAAACTCGACAAAGTTCATGATTTCTTAAGTCTTTCATTATAGCTACTTCTTTGTTTTTCGACAAGGGTCAGCTCAGTATAGATATTGAAATTGATTGATTGATTTGATTTGATGAACTTCGTGGCGCAGTCCGTGTTCGCATTATAAAATTGGAGGTCCTGGGTTCGGTTCCGGTTCGAGTCTCGTCTGGTGGGAGGCTTCGCCCGTGGCTAGCTACCACCCTACCGACAGAGACGTGTTGCAAAGAAATTTATGACACAATTTCGCGTAAAAATCAAGTAGGAGTGTGGTTTTACTATACCCCTAACAGGTTAGCTCGCTAATCCTAGACTGCATCATCACTTATCACCAGGTGAGATAACCGTCAAAGGCTATCTTGGAGTGAATAAAAATAATTAAAAAAAAACATTTTAATTCATATTAAATAGCAAATCATAAGCTATATTGCGCTACACATTCCATAACATAGTTTTGTAGATACTGAAAAATCAAGACTAAAACTTCACTTTTCTAAATATATATAGCATGTATTTTTTTTTACACAATTTTTCACGTATTCACAGAACGTTACACGAAATTAAACAATTCTTCGCTGCTAAACGAATAAGATCACATAAATTTTGAAAGCAGTCATTCCTTGAGGCACGTGCGTTGTCGGAAACAACTGCTCTTTGAATTGTGTTGCAGTTGAAAATTTAAATTTACCGTCATTTTTATTACTACCTAACGCTCTTAAAGTAGTTTAATCCACTAATACCAAGAGGAAATTAGCAATTTTATAACCCTCTAATTAAGTTGTTAAATTAACGTGTTTCGTAATTTATGTTGAATTTTTTAAGTCAGTGTACGTCACAGCTACAAAAATATAGAAAGAACTCATTTTGAAATAACGGAAGCGAAACAATTAAACTTGAGATTCTGTCACAATTAAAATTATGAAGTCACTAGAATTAAAAGTTTGAGCTATTCAACAGGTAGAATAATAAAATAAAATACCCATCTGGGAATTCAAAAGTTTCTTAAAAACTGTGAACTGACAAGCGGGAATCTTTTCCCGGGACCGCACTGAACCTAGAAACCGGAACTATTTTTAGAAAATTCCGTTAATAATGTTCCTTGTCATATACTTTGCTGTTCGATTCGTTTAACGAGCGAAGCGTCAGTTCGTGCGTCTCACATAACATACATAATTTGTAATAAACTATATATTTTATGACAGACTATGTAAGTACGTAATATACTGACATACTCGTAGTTACCTTACATTATAAACATTACGTAAGTCTGAAAGGTAAATATAGTAATCAAGGTAAAGGTTATATTGAAAAATATTAAAAGTATTTTCCCGAATAGACAGATACAAGTGATTATAAAGTAGGCCTACTTCTCGAAGGCAAACCAGGCAATGATGATCTATCGATCAGTGCCGATTATACTTTAAAAAATTAAGTGTTCTTTATAAAAATTATAGTTGGTACCCTAAGAACTTCATATTTAATACGGTATTCAACCGTAATTCGCAATAAAATAACATAGTAATGGTCCTTACTCGTATACGTCTTGCGGTTACTTTCGTGAGCGTCGGATGTTTGCGGTACCATGACAGTACGACATTTGATTTATATCGAATTGTGTTCCGAGTTAAACGCGAATAGCTCCTAAACCATGACAATACCTTTGATCTCGCGCCAGAACACCACAAACGACCTAAACTTTCAGAACACGCTAGCAATGTGAATTTTTTGTAACAATGTTGCCGACTGAACTTGTGCTGACATGCGTCAAGGCGAATTTGAATAAAATATCTGCTATTTCATAGGTGACCATCCTTTTCTCTCCTGACGTTTTCCAAGTTATATATGACGTCAAATTTACTTGTCACTTGCATTGTATTGCATATTTTGAATTATATTACTTATTTATTTATTTATTTGTCCAAAGCGCCACCAACAGATTTATATGTAAAAAAAATAAACATTTAAAAACCTTAAGTGCTAGGATATACATATAAATAAATTTAGAGGTAACTACAACATGCACAATAACTCAAGTCGACGCTAATAGCTCGCTAATAATATAATATGGAAATTAACAAACAGCAAATAACAAAAAAACACAAAAAGGAACTTATTACATATACTTATGGGACAATTTGTGGAGTGACATTTTAAAATACTAGCTAATTTTGTAATTTGTTTGTAAATGAAGATTATTCCATTTCTCATTTTTGTTGCCGTTCCTGTATCTAATTTCAATAATATTGCTATTGCAAACTATAGCTATCGCTGTAGTTCATCGAAGATTCTAAGTGAAATTCATTATCATCATTATCATCATCATCATAATCAATATAACTAGTACATAGTCTCAACATAGCGCGGGTCTCTTGTCAGCATAAGAAGGGTTTGGCCGGAGCCCACCACGCTTGCCAAGTGCAGATAGGTAGACTTTACACGCCTTTGAGAAAATTATAGTAATCAGGCATGAAGCTTTCTTCACAATATTTTCCTTAAACGTTGAAACAAGTGATATTATTTTTTAAATTAATTATATAAATTAAGAAAGCACATAACTTCAAAAGTTAGCGCACTCGAACATGAGCCCCGAATTTCACGTGATAAGGTTATCATGTGAAATTCAGTATTTGGCAAATCCCACAGGGACCTTGGATAACCTCGAGATAAGAAGCACCCTATGTGTGAATCCAGGGTACAATCTCCATTAAAAAAATCTGCCAAATGAGTAAATAAGTTCAGTGTTACATAAGGGATCACCCCTAAATACACAGACACACGTTCTTACATAAAAACTTTCACCTCATGATATTGGTATGAGAGGGAGATAATAAAATATTTGTTTAATAAATAACCTTTTAGTCATTTTAAAACCGACATTTTTTAGAAGACCATTCCATATGTTTTTTGTCCCTCGACCGAGTTAAATATAACTAGTGATGTAATTATAGGCACAGTGAAGATTAACGCAATAATGACAGATGTATGGACGACCGACTCGGTGATGAATGATGTATTGACGAGCTTGTATATTAAATGGTCCAAAATAAATATAAGTTGGACTGCATAACCACTTATCAAAAAAAAAAGAGTTTAAGTAAGTCATTCCAGTATTTTGTTTATTCGTAAAACATTAGCTGTGTAACGTAGAAGATATCCTCAAGAAACTGAGCTTAGGTTGGTATTTTTTTTTAAATTATTTTAATCAAAATAGACGAACCGTGGTAAACTATAATCTACCAAAATATCTAGGACAGTTAAGGTACGGTTCAAAGAAAATTTATTTACTCTCATATGGTATTACACACAGTATGTCTTATTCTAATCAGAATTTTTATGTCTAGGCGTAAGGTTGTACAGCTCCACATTTACCGTGCCTCATTTAAAAAACAATTCACTGATTTACAGCTGAGACAAGAGTGACGTCACAAAATAGGCGTAATGAATGGTTAGTTAAATTGTTTATAAAGAACATGTATCAATTAAAATTTGAAAATATCTTCAGGCACTGAATTTTTGTTACACTGAATGCCAACCTATTGCTCTATGGAAACTTTCAATATTATAATAATTATGATGTACACGCATTTGGCTTTAATTTTTAATTGCGTTAATTATATTCCGGCGACATCTATCAGTGATCGGGACGCAACAAGACTACATTGAGAGGGCTCCATAGTTAGTAGCGCCATCTAGTATTTGTTATGGAACCTCAACGTCACTTGCAACAAGTACTTAATGCAAGTGCATGGCATGAAATAGGAATATCTATGCTTAAGCACAAACTTATTTAGTAGGACAATTTTGCTGATAATAAATAATAGATATTCAGAATTTTCTGTTCCATTAATAATATTGGATTACTGTATGTTTAATTTAAAACTAAATTGAATGAGCTTTTTTTCTGGTTTGTTAATTATCTTGTATGAAAAGTGGTTATTTTAATTTAATAGCAACTTTAAAAATGTTTTGTTTGTGATGTTTGCAATTTATTTTTGTCGCAGGTGGGTAAATGGCTACACCCATTGTTGTTATCGTCGGTGTATGTCCGACTTGTTTCTAGGGATCCGACAGTTTAAACTCTGAAGTACGGTGTCACGCCTGACCAACTTGGCTGCGTATTTTTTTCATAAATTGCCTATGATACCCTTAGGCAAAAGGAAGTATAGAATCAATAAAGGAAACGGTATTTGCCTGATCGATTAAACACATCTATTTCCGTTTATATCGACCGATTCGTTCGCTGCACTCGATAATTATACTGTCAACTGGCTAAAGGAAATGGGCTTCAAAGCGGTTCTGCGCCGGATCGCTCGCTTTTTGTTAACGACAAAGGCCATTACGCGATATGTTACTGAGCGCTAACTCTACACTGTTATGGGGTTTTCGTTCGCTTTTGTGTCCCGAAAAAATCTTGGCTGCGTTGTAATTTGAATTCATAATTACTCATTGGCAAATAATATATTGTCAATCATTGGGACTGCTCATGAAAGGTATAAATGTGCAGAGTTCCTTGTTGCGTCTTGTATTGATCATCATGATCAACCCATTACCCGCTTACTATAGAGCAGGTAATGGGTCTCCTCTCAGTATGAGAAGGGTTTGGCGATAGTCCACCACGCTGGTCATGTGCGGATTGGTAGACTTAACACGCCTTTGAGAACATTATGGAGTACTCTCAGGCGTGCAGGTTTCCTCACGATGTTTCCATATCATTTGAAGCAAGTGATATTTTAATTTTTTTTTTAATATTGATAATACCAAGAAATCTATCAATCGATACCAAACAACGTGGCACACCGTATCACTACAACGAGATAGTACCCTAACTAATATCAATGCTTCATAAGTATAGGTTAAAAGTGTTTACACTCACAAAAGTATTTATCGTTTAATTAAAAAGTACACCTGACATTTTTTATGAACTCCGCGTAGCACGTAACAGGTCCGCCCGGTACTATCTTGGACTGTATAACCACTTATCACCAGGTGAGATCGCCGGCAAGTACTTACTTGTAGCGGAAGAAAAAACTTACAGCTTTTATGTATAATAGTTTTTGGAAGCTGGTATAAAATAACTCTGAAACAGTTACTTATTTAATAGCCGTTAAAATTGATCGATAAATATTGAAATAAATTACTATAAAGTAAGTATATAAATTACTATAAAGTAAGTTAAGTATAAAGAACAAGCCTGTTTAAGGTAAAGATACCCATCACTAGTCCTATTTATATTATAAATGTGTGGAGTTTGTTACTCAATCACGCAAAAACGGCCGAACGGATTTTGATGAAATCTGGCATGCATGTAGCCTTTGACATGGGAAAGAACAAAGGCTACCCTTTATGCCGATTCCTTAATTAGTCCTTAGTTCCCGAGGGAAAATTGAAAACTGTTTACGAAATAAACAGCGGACAGACAGCTTTGAAATTTGGTATGCATGTCACCTATAGAAAAGGACATGTATTTTCTATACCAACACCTCAAATAGTTCCCCTTTAGAAGCTTTAGACCTAATTCTGAAGTCCACGCAGACGAAGTCGCGGGCAGAAGCTAGTATGAAAAAATAATTCTTTTATGAGCCACACATTAATTTTCATAATATTTATGTTCTTTTATTCAGAAATTTTGTGACACTAACCGCATATCCGTGAGGACGAAAGGACACATGGACCAAGTGACAATTCACTCTAAGAACCTCGGTCGCTCGGTCAGTACCTACCAGTATTTTAGGTTGACCTATTTGAAAGCTGGCATTATCTTAATTTAGATCGAGCAGAATCGTCTTTCAAAGCATCAGGTCATCTAATCTGGGTTGAATAAGGCTTTTTTTCGGAACAAAGGTTATTTGTGTCAGGAAGGCACATACATTTCCGAGTGGGTACAAAGTCAACACTTTTATGAACTTTTCATTCTAGAGAACGTCTAACGCGAAAAATTCCAAGTTTTCATATTCGATAGAAAATAAGTAGCGTATTGTCTAAAGTCCCAAATTTTTCGTATTCCGATTTCTTCTCTTGCGGTCCTGAGGCTTAGTTGACAGAGTCTGAGTTCAAACGGCTCGCTTATAAAGAAAGAAAATAATGGATTACCTAGTAGTCTTCTCAATCCTTTAGCAAACGTGTATGAGAGGATAATACTTCAAAGTCGTCATAAAGCTAAAAAGCTATAATATATATAATGGCGAATTCGGCTTTCGAACCAAACATTCCATCGTCCACCAAGAGGATCGCCAACGGAGCACGTGACGCATAGGCTCTGCTATAGGAAACGTGCTCACCTCACAGGAGCTGTATTCTTTCACATAGCCAAGGCCTTCGACAAGGTCTGGCACTCCGCGCCGGTCTCATTAATAAACTGCACACCAAGGGTATCAAAAAAGCATTACATGGTAATAGATATATGATAGTCTTTATGACCTCCGGGCTATTATCTTCGTTCGCATTTCCTAAAAGATTTGAATCAGTATCTTTTTGTTTTTTACGTTTTGAGCTAAGAAACACATCATGCATCAATCATCCAGGACGTGCTCCGTATAGTGAGAATGCTCCGAATATTGAGATGTAATGAATATAATCATGGATAAGTGTGGATGGGTCTCTGACAAGCTATTCACAACAACAATGTGGATTGATAGGTAGGTACATTGTTCTGTTTTTCACATTGGATTAAAATAAAGTTTTTCATCTAAAAGTATCGCTGGGAAATCGTTAAACTCGTCGATATGTAAATAAACAAACGGCGTCCATTCAATCATTCCTGGACTCAAAGGCTAGTTTTATCGTTCCTGATTGTTTGCTACCGTGTAATTTGTACCCAATTTGATTAAACCTAGTTTCGTTTAATTAACTGTTTGGCTATCCGGTGTTCTGATTTACAATATAATTTTACAAACAAAAGCTATCTAATTGTTGGTTTAGTTTTTGATTAACGATATTTGGTCACCTCAATTAAATAATGACCACAATAAGTCCAACATTATTCCATATTTTAGGTGAATATACCTTTCTGTTATTTGAAAGGCCAGTCGTATAGCAAAATGGAAATTCAAACAGACTTTAAATGGCAAACCATCAAAATTAATTAATATATACGAATATATAGTAATCCATTATTATTCAAAGAGCTTACTTTCAAATAGGTGAATTGCAAAAGCACGCCATCCGACAATATTATTGATAAGCTAGAACCGCTTTTTACATTCACCTATAAAGAATATTACGAAACCGAATCCATCAAATATAAACGCCAAAATATATTCCAATTCCTAGTTAATCTATATTTCATCGTGAAAAGCGTTGTGATACATGTCTGGCACGTTCCAGGAGTGATTTGTAAAAATAATGCCTCTCCTGTATTTAAATCTCTTTTTCGAGCGGATAATTTATATATTTGCCCGGGCGCTTAGAAAAAAATGTCATTAATTGTCGCTAACGAGTGGGCATTCCCATAAATTTTATAGCGTAGGCTTCGGCATGTGATCGCCAGATGATTATAAACGAAGTGGCGCGGACGAGTAACTGCACATGTTTATGTAGTTCATTACTTTGACGACCTTAAAGTTGGAGGTCCTGGGTTCGATTCCCGGCTCCAGTCTGGTGTGGTGGGAGGCTTCGGCCGTGGCTAGTTACCACCCTACAAACAAAGACGTGTCGCCAGACGCGGTGTGTGGAAGAAGACGCCCATATGCAGCAGTGGGACGTCATTATGCTGCCGATAATATTGGTAGTACTTATAATAGCAGCTAAAGTACTGACAAAGAAGTGTCGCCAAGCGATTAAGCGTTCCAGCACGATGTCGCGTAGAAACCAATTAGGAGCGTGGGTTTACCTTACCCCTAATAGGTTAGCCTTTTACCATCATAGACTGCATCATCACTTACCATCAGGTGAGATCACCGTCAAAGGCTAACTTGTAGTTTATAAAAATAAAAAAAATATTATCCTGGGTCTTCTTAGGATTAAAAGGGCTGTGGCCATAGTCCACAATGCTGGCCATGTGTGGATTGGTAGACTTCACAAAATGTTATGGAGCACTTTTAGGTCTTCCTTCTTTTGGGTTTTCCTCGCGGTTTTATCCTACACCCTTAAAGTAAAGAAAATTCAATTTAAAAATCGTCGTTTATAATTAAAAAACGCACATAATAAGTGATGGAACTAGGTCCCCGGCACCCGAAAGGGAGGCCGAAGTCTTCACCCCTTCTTTCTTCACTAGGATATAATTGTTATTATCTGATATTGTATGTACAAGTTTTTATGTTAGTTAAAGGGTAACTAGCTAGCTCAATTAAGTAAGCCCTTGACTGCATAAAATAGAAGCCTTAAGGGTTAACCTGCTTAGGTATGGACCTTAGCAGGTAAGCCCATACTATAACTGCCATCAGTAGTATAAAACTTAACAGCTCAAAATGTGATGCTGATACACCACGCATATTCTAGCTCATGGTCAACGGGGGTGCTAGGCGGGCAAAACAAAAACCTTTTTTCTTCTGACTCCCGGAGACCAGTCAACGACATAGTATTAAGTTATATTTTTTTTTCATCAAGAAGCTCCGCAAAATAACTTATCAGGATTACCCTACATTTTTAGTTTGATCCTAAATTCAAATTCAAATAACCTTTATTCAAATAGTCCTTTAAAAGGCACTTTTGACGCGTCTATAATTTACATAGTAGTGATTTAATGGGGAAAGCTACATTCGTAAACTTAAAACTAAAGCTATGAGGGTTACAAACGCGCCTCGGTCTAAGAAGAAGCCCACAACAAATTTAGCCAGGTAAGACAAAGTTAGCCAGGTAAAAACAAACTTAGCCAGGTAACCTAGGACCTCATTATCCGTGGTTGTATATGCTGACTCCGGACGAGGCTGTTCAGTTGGAGCTAGCGAGTCTTTAAAACCTAGGACGTTCTTGTAATAAATTCTCCTATCATAATTTTTATTTATCGGTTGCAGAGTCAAATTGCAACGGTCACCAAAATCATATCATTTTCGAACGCAGTGCGGCGCGGGCGTCGTGAGGCTGCCATTTATTGCGGTCAATTTGGCGTAATGTAATCAATTGCCGAACCAATAAAATAAATCAGACGGGACAGTTTTAATTGATACCGTTCACTATTAACTGCGAACACCCGAGCGCACTTGCTGCTGGGGATCCAAGGAAATTACTCCGGCAACTAGTTGCACTGTATGAGATGTTTTTGACGACCTCCATGGCGCAGCGCGCGCTGTCGCATTATAGAGTTGGAGGTCCTAGGTTCGATTTCTGGCTAGTTACCACCCTACCGACAAAGAAGGGTCGCCAAGCGATTTAATGTTCCCGCACGATGCCGCGTAGAAACCAGTTAGGAGTATGGGTTTATCATACCCCTAACAGGCTAACCCCTTACTATTTTGGACTGCATCATCAGGTGAGATTGTCGTCAAGGGCTAGCCACGGCCGAAGTCTCCCACCGAACCAGACTCGAGCGGGTAATCGAACCCAGGACCTCCAACTTTATAACGCGACAGCGCGCATTAGGTCATCAGAGGTCGTCAAAACTTGTACTCGTAAATAATACTGAACGTTAAAACGTTTGGTACGTCTTTGTCACGGTCATACAAATCAATCATAGATTTTCAAATTAACGCATCTATGGATCGAACTCGGGACGTCCCCCTTATATCGTTTTATAGTGCGTTTTCACTACATTCGTTCGACATTCTTACTAAGACGGTAACTATAGCCACGGTCGGAGCCTCCCTACAACATTTAAAAATTCAAAAAATTATAAGTATCGAAATTTGTTCCGTCGTAAACTTATAAAATCTCTGCACTCAATTCTGTGTATGAGAAGCTATTTTTTGAGATACTACAGTAACATCTAAATGAAGAGTTGGCTCGCATAAATAATGACACATCATATCTTGGTAAACCATATCTTCCCTTGAGGGTTATTTTACAATTTAAAAATAACACCCCAAATAATTTGTAAAGCGCGCGTGTACGTTCTATAAACGCTTCGTAATATCGATAGCCTCGCCTTCATTTTAACCACCCTGTTTTGTATCGAAACTATCAATCATTTTATTAATTCCGTTATTTATCTATGCCATTACGATATCGCGCTGTCATTCGTTCATGTAATTTTATTAAGTGGCCTCTTCATATTATATTGCCCGGTTTTTATTTACCTTAGTCATTGTGCTGTCATGAAAATAATGTTAATGGCTTGAGGTACACATTGTGTCATATTAATTTATTGTTTATTCTCTGAAACAAATGATGTATTTTAAAACGGAAACACATTTTCCAGCAAAACGTTTATACTGGTGGCTTTAATCGGTTTTGGATTAGAAAATGGTTGCCATGTAATCCAAATATTGTAGTAGGTAATTCACGCGTATAAATTATCAAAATGAAAAGTGGCGGGAAACACGGTGACTAAAAAGGCCTGCCAGCTATCCCGGTGACATTGAGAATATGCAAAAAGTAATTCAATACACAACTATAAAAATAGTAGATTGACGACACGTTTCTCCACCGGAGACGAAGACGGCCAAATATTTAGGTGAATAAAATGGGTTTATGCTTTTCATTTAGTTTGCTAGGTAAGGAATGATACCGACAATTTCTTAATGGTATCGTAGTCTGTGTATGAAATTGCCAGATAAGTATGAAGGTAAACAATAAACAGCAAGTATAATTTGCTATATTCCGCCGACAACCGGGAGATTTGTATAATATAACACCACACAAAATCCTTCACTAGAACCTCTACGCACGTTTCGACCCGACGATCATCCTCAGGAGATGTTGACTTCACAAGCGAGAAAAGTAAAACTTTACTTATATACAAATCTCCCGGTTGTCGGCGAAATATAGCAAATTATACTTGCTGTTTATTGTTTATTATGGACTTCCGCAAAGTAACGCTTGCTTCTTTTAATTTTCTATTAAGTATGAAGGTATTTAAAAATCTTCTCACCTACGTGTTCCATCCAGAATATGGACTTAGTTTTTTATTTTATTAAAACCTATGCATTCGTTCATGCGTGGCTGTGAGGAATACACCCACACATCCAACCACACACACACACTTACAGATATATTATATTACACATGTGTGACGTGTGAAACTTAACAACAAGACTGATTGACTAGCAGACCACTTTAGTCTAATTTATGGCACGATCGTTATTGCCGCACATTAATTT
Organism: Lasiommata megera; assembly: GCA_928268935.1. Taxonomy (NCBI): domain Eukaryota; kingdom Metazoa; phylum Arthropoda; class Insecta; order Lepidoptera; family Nymphalidae; genus Lasiommata; species Lasiommata megera. Next base: position 12,451,095 of record OV743312.1, read on the forward strand.
TACACCAACTAAAACCGACAGATCTACAATCTGCAACTAATAATAGTTTACACGGAAGACATCATGAGTCAAGACAAAGAATAATAGGATATTAGTAGTGATTCTCTCGAGCTATAAATTATGATATTATGCTGTTTAATTTAATTATTAAATATTTCATATACACATATGGAATTGTGCCTTATACCGAATATATTATGTATTTTGAAAAAGGGATTGTTTATAAATACTTGGCTTAAGACATTATTAAAGGGGCTTGTTATATATTTGGTTTATATTTAGGTCTGTATGTGGCTGTCTATGGCACAGTAGCTCTAAAACGAGTGATAGGATTTGAATGCAGTTTTCTTTTAATTTGAAAGTCAGTTACATGGGAATTTTTCCTAGATAAGTTTTATCCAAGTCATTGCTGGCATTTGCATTGCATTCATTTCTAATGTTGGGTACAGTAAATTAGTGTGAGAATGCGTATTAAATGAAGGCGCATGTATATAGGTTTTTTGTCAAAGGCAAATGTCAAGGTTCGGCCATTTTTTTACTGTCGTGGAAGTGGAAAAATTTAAATACAGCCAAGTCTGGTGTCAAGTAAAAGGGCTAGATAGGTATTTAACAATTATTAAATGTTTAATTTGCGGTGGAGGTGTTTATATATATATATTTTTTGGTTAACCTGATAATGATTAATTTGTCCACGTCGCTAGGACTGCGTTAATTGTCAAGCAATCTACAAAAATATAACGGTTGAAACCAAGAAAGTAGATAATTAATTTCTTCACTCAATAAAGTCAAAGAATATACGATTTATAGCACTTTGTCTAGTTTTTTCTCATAAGCACACCAATAATTTGTCTATTTTTGATATAGGCAAGTTATTTTTTTGGGAATAATTTACCTGTTAATTGGGTAGTACAGAGCTTAAACTTCCATGAGATAAATGAGATCTTCTCTGGAAATATTTCAAGAAGACAATTTTTGAACAAAGGTTTGGCTTGAAGTATTTGTAAGGATCACATGGGTTTAATACCCAGGTTGGGTTGAAAATTGACAATTATTGAATGAATTAAATAAACTAAACATTGTAGTGTATATACATTATAATGAATGAATTTATTTAGTTCATTTAATAACTAAATAGGTAACTAGCCACGGCCGAAGCATCCTCCCAGGCCAGACTCAGACGGGAATCAAACCCAGGACGTTCAACTTAATAACGCACGCGCTGCGCCACGGACGTATGTCGTCAAATTTGCTAGGCCGTAATGTTTTAGACAAAGCAGCGAAATAAATTGCTAGCTAATCGCACGCGCTAACTCAAATAAGCCTCGAATGAACTCTAAAAGCTAGCCAATGGCTAAATGGCAGATGCCCGTTTGAAGCGGACCAGTAAACTAATCCCAAGAATGTGTAGCACAGTTCGCAATAATTTGTCTAGTTTGCCGAATGTGTGAGCAAATGAAATGGCCCAACCGTCTGGGAACTAATTTACCAGCCAGTTGACGTCTAGTTGAACTCTAGTTGTGCTGATGTCATTTAAAAGCAATAAATCTGCATGCGATTTGCCAGTTTGAAGATTGCTTCTCGATAATACCAGCATACGTTTCTGTTGGGTTGGCGATGACAGCTTATGTTTGTTGGCAATCTCAGTTTATGAGCGAGGAATACGCGCTAACCTAGCCGATATATAAAGATAAATGGTAGTTCTTATAACCAAAATAGCTTTCTACAAGGCGTTTTATGGAGATATGTCTTAGGGCCTATGCACATGATGTATTTTCGACGCTGAGATGATGATATGGTTGCACTCAGTTTTATATTTATATAAATGCATCAAACTCTTTTGAGAACATTTAATTTTAAATGAGAGTGCAGTCGTAAAACGCACATGGCCAGCGTAGTGGACTATGGCCAAACACTTCTCATATTGGGAGACCCGTGCTCTGTAGTGAGCCGGCAATGGGTTGAACATGAATGAATGATGATAATTGGCCCTAAATTACTTGGTGCGACAGCTTTATTGCTGCGTTAGTAAGTCTTGATAAAAAAGAAACACATTTTGGAGATGTCTCCAAAATGTGTTTCTTTTTAACACTAGTTTATACTCAATTCCGTGTACATACACAATTTAAAAATAACTTATCACATTGACAGAGTTAATATAATAATATCGTTGCCAATACCGTGGCTGAAACAAAGGAGTTATACGTCAATCTATGTGACAATTAAAACAGCTGTTGTGTCTTAACACATATAAGCTTATAGATGGACATACAGACACTTCCGCGACTAGAATTTAGACAACATAGTCTTTATTGCATATGACGTCAGAAGTAAAGCAAAGTAGTACTTTAGTTAATAACAATTATTTTTTTACAGAAACCTCAAATTTAAAAAAAAAAAACGCGGTTTTAAAATTTAAAAAAATCAACAAAAAAAGAAAAGAAGAAAAGAAGAAAAAATTGGGGAGAGCTAAATTTGATTGTTAAGAAAAAGCATGATAGCAGAAGATTAAATCTGCGTTTTGTATTTGATTACATGAAACAAAAAATTAAAAAGGTTAATTCTGACCTTTGGGTAGGTAAGAGAAAGGACGAGAAATATTGAATATATCATCGCATCCTAAGAAAATTTTGCTCATTCTTATATTGCCATTTCACTTCGATGAATGATGTCGTCTCTTTTACTTTACAGTAAAGTGAAGCGCCGACCATTAAGTATAGTAAGTTTCCACCTTTACTTATAATATCTGGAAATGTGTGAATGGTAGGGTATTTAATGTAGGGGTAATGTAGTCTTAGTCAGGTCTTAGTAGTTAGGGGGCCAGCCCCCTGAACCCCTTAATATACACAAGATTTTATATGTAGCTCCTTTGCTCTGATCACTACGTTGCAAAAGCACACCATGCCATTTCAGATTTTCTCTCCAATGAGATATACTTTTTGGTAGTTAAGAATCGAATCTATTAAATATCTTCTTTATCGTATAAAACCAGTCTTGAAATTTCAATTTCATAATTGTGTATTATACTCACTCGTTTTAACTACCTGCAAAGACACGTTAACGCAGTAGTTATGTTTTCTTCAAGATAATATTTCATCTTGCCGTAGAGAGCGTAATAAATTATTACTAAATGCTTAAAAAAGTTTTATTACACACCTGGATGACATTTTTTTTCGTTCAGGACCGAGTTATTAGGGATTTGCAAGTTTTACGGTTTTGTTAGAAAATAAATTATCAAAAGATTATGGAGTTTGGCTATAAAACAAAGTTAAAGTTACGATACTTACCTGGGGTCCGTTATTAGGTGTTATATACTACCTACCAGGTCTTTAATACCTGGTCACCGAAGGCTTCTGGTGGAGTTTGTGACTAAAATCGAATAAGAGTAAGATGGGAGTTAGCCTAAATCATGATTCTATAGAACTGTGAAGTGCAATTGAGTTTGCTCACTTTGTCACACAAAAATCTTTTTTACTTTTATCTATATTAATAAAAATTTAAACTCTTTGTTTGTATCAACGCGCTTATCAAAAATCAACAATCCAATGTGAAAACAGACAATGGCGTTCTTTATTAGGTATTTTACAGATAGATAAACATTATATTTTTCCGTTAATTCGGAAAAGAAGCCCTTGCTTCTTTTCAGAATCTAAAATGTCAGAATAGCAGGTATTCTGACATTTTAGATTCTGATAAGGTGAAACTTTATGGCATCGATGATACTACATTCAATTCAATAAAAGAATTAAAGGTTCTAATTATAAACTTTGTGTATGATGGAAATGGTGAGTGGCATGATCATTATTACTTAGTCGTGAGAGATATTCTGTAAAATTTCAGGCAAAAATATGCAAGGAACGATTTCATCTCATCCACGGAATGTAGGGAAAATTTCTCGTCGTAGATAAATTTAGATGTCTAAATCTGGGAAGCGCGTCGAACAATTTGACAAACGTCGATTTACTTGACTCAAAGAAAATGAAAACTTTCTATCCGTCAGAACTAGATAACTCACAGATGTAAAAAACAGAAAAAATACAAAAAATCACGAAAAAGTTGAACAAAAAAATCAGTCAGTGACAGTTCACTGTGACTAAGTCTATCTACTTAGTAACTCCTAGTTTGCCTGTAGGGTGATAATTAGTCACGCCCTTTGCGAATAAAGACTTTGCACTACGGAGAGGTGTTAAATCTTATACTGTATAAATTATGCAAAAATAACCTAGGATTGGTACTAGGTATACCTAGCACGGTGATAAAGGCTGTGGTCTTATTAGTTGGAAATCCCGGGGACTATACCCGGCAGGTACAATTAAGATATTCCAAATGTTCTCTGATCGGGTGCTGTGTACAAAGATCGCATAGAAACCGACAAGGAGTATTGGATTAGAGCTACCAAAGGCCTAACATTACTTACTACCAGGTGAGATTGCAGTCAAGGGCCAACGTGTAATTGAATAAAATAAAACCTAAACTGCGATTTAATGATTTAGATTGTATTTATTATATGCTTTTATCGTTTTTTTGTCCACTACAAATTAGCTGTTGACGGCAATCTCATATGTTGTAAGTGATGATGGAGTCTAAGATTACCATCTACCTAACAGGGTTCCACGCGACGTCGTGCTGGAACGCTAAATCGCTTGGCGACTCGTCTTTATCAATAGGGTGGTAACTAGCCATGGGCCACCTACCGAACCAGACTCGATCCGGGAATCGATCCCAGGACCTCCAACTTTATAATGCGACACAAAGTACCAGCTCGAAATGTAAAAGAGGTGCAATTGAACAATGAGAAAAATAATAAAGTCAATATTCACTTTCACAATAATGTAAATGATTTCTGTTCAACTAAATTATGTTGGAAGAATTTTCGCACAGCTAAAGAGGGTCGCTGGCCAAACCGGCCGACTGGCGAATTCTGGCGATTGTGATGATATATGGGGGCGCATTATTTTCTTATCTTTTCTCTTTCTAACTCCACCATCCATACTTCATTTTCACCCGCATTATAAGCGTTTTACTTTTCATATCGCAATAGACGCCCCGGGCCCTACGGAGTGAGCATTACGCAAATTTTCGGTAATATGTCATAGAGCACGGCTCATCTTACGCGATCATTTTATAAGAGCAATATAAATTATTTTTTGTTCGAGCTACCCTCAAAGGAGATTGTTTTTCGAATATAATGCGGCGATGAGGTTATTGCTGCAAACAAGACGGTACCAACGAGTGGGAAAATGTTTTCCCACCATAAATATGAGATGTAATCTTTTAATTTATTTGATTCTGGAATCGTTACGTAACTTAATTTATAACGAGGAAAACGTAAAGTGTTTGATAGGATTACAAAGTCATTTTGTTAACATTTTTATTTTTATGCTTCAACTTTTCGTCACTTTTTTCCTTGAGGGTTGTTTTTACTTGGGCACGGGCTTCAGCTACTTGAAAATATATTTGCCTTTACTAAAGTTTTGATAAAGGTTTCTCTCGTGACGTTACGAACTCAATAGTATAATGAATGAATTACTGTTGAATTTAAGGTTACTTTAATTAATTAAAGAATTGACAAGTCAGTCGCGTAATATAGTTGCCACTTGATATAGTTATGGTACTCGGGTTATTAAACTCTGGATGTTCCCAACGAGCCATTCGGGTTTATGCACGGAAAGATTTGTTTTTATGTTAAAAAGTATAGACAATGTCCATCACCAAAATGCAAGCTTTTTTGTTTTATACACTACATATGAGCTCTTGACGGCATCTCACCTGATGGTAAGTGATGATACAGTCAAGATGGTAGTGGGCTAACCTGTTAGGGGTTAAACCTATACTCCAAATTTGTTTCTACACGACATCGTGCCGGAACGCTTCATCGCTTGGCGACACGTCTTTATCGGTAGGGTGGTAACTAGCCACGGCCGAAGCCTCTCACCAGACCAGACTCGAGCCGGGAATCGATTCCAGGACCTCCAACTATAATGCGACAGCGCTGTGCCACGGGGGTCGTCAAAAGCTATACGTGTGTCTAATTTTATTTCTATCGGTTAAGTCTTGAATGATATGCAGCTAACAAATAAATAGACAGAAAATTCTTCAATAATGTTTTATTGTATTAATTATTACTTCTTTTGTATATTAATTAGTAGCCTCGACGTCTAGTTCATTTTAAACTTCTGGACTTCTGTTTTTCAACTAGAAACACCACCTATTAAATCCGTTGTTACTGTAAGGTTACAAAATAATATAAAAAATAATACCATGCTACCTTTAATCTCCTATTATCCATAGTTTAGATGATTACTCCGACCCACCGAGTTGTATCGCCCGCCTGTGTTTAAACCTCGTTTACGCTTAACGTTCTCACTGCTTTTTTTCTATTTGCTTGGCTCCTAAGGGCCGTAGCGTGATTCTTAATAGGCTACCGAACAACTTCCTATCTACTTACTATATTGCTTGGGCTATAAAATGCAAAAAAAAAAAAAATTGCCAAAAACATAAATCCGACTAGTAGTTTAAGAGATTAGCGCATTCAAACAAAAATTCAATAAGAAAAACTCTACATTATAAGACATTTATGTACCTATGATGTACAAACAACCCACTTATGCGCAGCGTGCTGGATTTATGGTGTGTGGAAGAAGACGCCCATACGCAACAGTGGGACGTCATTATGCTGCCGATAATAATGGATGTACTTATAATAGTAGTTAAAGTACTGACAAAGAAGTGTCGCCAAGCGACTCAGCCTTCCGGCCGATGCCGTGTAGAAACCAATTAGGAGTATAGGTGCACCATACCCATAACAGGTTACCCCGCTACCATCTTAGACTGCATCATCACTTACAGGTGAGATTGTCGTCAAGGGTTAACTAACTAACAAGGGATAAGAAAAAAAAGTCTGCCAAAAAAAATATGTCCCGTCTTTCTTAGCTTCATCAATTTCAACGGAGACGCAGAAATAAATTCCGTCGTATTGGTTAACAGTGTAAAAATAAAATAAATCAATATAATCTGTTCAAGAACACGCGACGGTTGACAGCGAGTCATTTCCATAGCTTAAAATTCAGGAATAAAATATGAGATCGAATCCAGAAGTAAACAACTCGACCTTGTGCCTCCTTGATTCTTATTATACAAGTTCCTACTGGTAATACATCGAATCATCGCTATATACCGAAGTAAGTACCAAATATTTAGTAGTTATTGTTTTTTATGCCGCAGGAGAAATGAAACGTTACTTTCTTTGTAATAATTTATGTATCCACTGGCGCATTTGATGTAATAACTTTTCTCTAGACAATTATGCTAATTAATGCGATTATTCAATGTAAGCTTGTCCCTACTTAGGCTCAAGTATACTCTATATAGTGATAGCCTATATATGTATACTCTATATAGTGATAGCCTAGTGGTTAGGACGTCAGCCTCAGAATCAAAGGTTGGAGGTTCGAACCCAGGCACGCACCTATGACTTTTCGGAGTTATGTGCGTTTTTTAAGCAATTAAAATATCACTTGCTGCAACGGTGAAGGAAAACATCGTGAGGAAACCTGCACGCCTGAGAGTTCTACATAATGTTCTCAAAAGCGTGTGAAGTCTGCCAATCCGCACATGGCCAGCGTGGTGGACTATGGCCAAACCCTTCTCATATTGAGAGGAGACCCGTGCTCTGTAGGAGCCGGCAATGGGTTGATCATGGATGGATGGATGGATACTCTATATATTTCTGGTCAATCGATGGAAATAGTTTCGGTGAAGGGCCGATAAACAATCTTTGAGAAAGGAAATAATACATCATGAAAGTATTTTCATGATGTGTTGTAAAGTGTATCACTTTAATGTACAACACACAAACAGAAGAAGTACACGACAGTAAAGAAAAAACACAAAGAATAGATGGTACAATAGGCGGCCTTATCGCTAAAGAGCGATCTCAGCTGGGAATGGGTAGATCATCATCATGATCAACCCATCCTCAGCTCACTACATAGCACGGGTCTCCTCTCAATATGAGAAGGGTTCATAGTTCACCACGCTTCGGCAGACTTCACACGCTTTTGAGAACATTATGGAGAACTCTCGAGCGTGCAGGTTTCCTCACGATGATTCCCTTCACCGATGAAGCAGGTGATATGTTAATTGTTTAACAACGCACATAACTCCGAAAAGTTATAGGTGCGCCCCGACCTTGGATTATGAGGCTGACGTCCTAACCACTTGGTTATCACAGCATCAAAGGTTTTTGTACAATAAATAAAACACATAACTAAACTATATAATAATAGTGTGGCCTATCTATCAAAAACCAATGTACTACCAAAGCTTAGCAAATTTAGCCACAGTCGATTGCGCATTCTTGCCTTTACCTTCCCACCATACCAGGAGGGCACTGGTTTAGACTTATTATCTATAAAGTTATGACATGAATGGTGGAGTTCATTATATCTTAATGACTAGCATTTCCATAGCGGGATGAGTTTAAGAATTCATCTACAGTGAGGAAGTCTATAACCCAGCACCGAGATAGTAATTAGGCTTTTTTTTATCCACTACAAGTTAGCCTTTGACGGCAATCTCACCTGATGGTAAGTGATGATGCAGTCTAAGATGGTAGCAGGCTAACCTGTTGGTGTATGGTAAACCCATACTCCTAATTGGTTTATATGCGACATCGTGCCGGAACGCTTAGTTGCTTTGCGACACGTCTTTGTCGGTAGGGTGGTAACTAGCCACGGACGAAGCCTTCCAAAGACCAGACTCGAGCCAGGAATCGAACCCAGGACCGCTAATTTTATCATGTGACAGTAAGCGCGCTGCGCCACGGAGGTCATCAAAAGCTAATGATCATATTAATGAATTTAATTATAATAAATGATAATGTACGCTATATAACTAATCTGGAAGAAAAATGTTATACCAGTTGAGAAGACAACCGTACTTAACAAAGGCACCCGGTAAGCTAATCCCTTGACGTGAGAGTTGTTCTAATACGGAATAAAGGTCTAAGCATTATATTTGGTCCGGACAAAAGTTAATAAAATTACTGTGTTATTCCTTTTAATTTATTTATTGTTTGTTTCACGTCAGTTCAATGTGTGTTCACAAATATATCATATCGAGGTTTTAGAGCTTTCGCCTTCCACATTGCACCAAAGTGGGTTGGCGAGCGTATTCAAATCTTAAACATTATTAAATTTTGACGATCTCCGTGGCGCAGTCCGTGCGCTGTTGCATTATAAAGTTGGAGATCCTGGGTTCGATTCCCGGCTTGATTCTGTACTGGTGGGAGGCTTCGGCCGTGGCTAGTTACCACCCTAACGACAAAGACGTGTCGCCAAACGATTTAGCGTTCCGGCACGTTTACGCGTATAAACCAATTAGGAGTATGGGTGTACCATATCCCTAACAGGTTAGCCTGCTATCTTCTTAGACTGCATCATCACTTTCCATCAGGTGAGATTACTATCAACGGCTAACTTAATATATATATGTGTTAAATAAAAACAGTTAGGAATTGATTAAAAACGTAAGTAAACAAATATTCAATAAAAGAATAAACTAAGCTGAATTAAATTTAAACTCGCTTCAATACTACCATCATTGAGCAAGCACTCAAGGAGCTGGCATTATTGACTCTTTGAATCTTTTAGCAAGCTAACTGTTAAGACAATTTAATATTATACATAAAGGTACATTAAAATTTTACTGTATATTACTTTGGGATCCAAAAGAGGCTTGCAAACAAAAACCGAACTAACTGATATATTATTTTGTGCCTTGAGAAGCTAAAGTGGTACTGAGCTGGGCATATAGCTCGACAAATGGACTCGGATTTCCAAGTGCTGGAATAGCAACGCCGCACCGTAAACCGTACAGTTAATAACTGAACCTAGCTGGCCAGATAATATCGAAAGATTCGCTAGACTCAACTTGCAAAAGACCGTGTAATTTAAAGAACTAAATCTAGAAATGTATGTGATGCAAAAATTTCTTCATAATCAATCTAAAGACGTCAGACTTCGATACGTACTTAATGCAATATAATGGCTATAAGCTGTGATAGCCTAGTAAGCTGTGATAGCCTAGTGGTTAGGGCGTCAGCCTCCTAATCAGAGGTCGGCGGTTCGAATCCGGGCACGCACCTCTATCCTTTCGGAGTTATGTGCGTTTTAAAAAAATTAAAATATCACTTGTTTCAACGGTGAAGGAAAACATCGTGAGGAAACCTTCACGCCTGAGAGTTCTCCATAATTTTCTCAAAGGCGTGTGAAGTCTGCCAATCCGCACATGGCCAGCGTGGTGGACTATGGCCAAACCCTTCTCATATTGAGAGGAGACCCGTGCTCTGTAGTGAGCCGGTAATGGGTTGTTCATGATAATGATATAGCGAGGTATAAAAGCACGGTGCATTCTAGAATTTTCTATCATCCCCAGTTAATCCATTCCAGTGTACCTATATATAAGTATTTACAAACGAATGTCCCGAGTCAGGAAGCCGCGACGGAAAATAAAATTGATACCGCTTCGCCGCGGGCGACCCGAGAAAAAGCATTTCGAAATAAATGACTTTTTAAATTTCATCGTTGCACACAGTTTCTCTATCAATTGTCGAGGCTCGTAACGTAACTGGATTTTGCGATGGGCATTTATTGTGTGCGACGTACAAGATCACGACTTTTATATCGCTAACGTTGATAAATTTGATCGCAGACTACCGCGACAACTGCAAGAAGCCACACGAGTTTGAAGTTGCTTTGATATTTATATATAGATAAATTCGCAGTACTTTGGATGTGCGATTGATGTTTTAAATTCCCGGTGTGGACTACGTCGTTATTTGGATTTCCGCACTAAGAAATCAGGCGTAGATTTTTAAATGGTACGCAGATTTCTCACCTCGTTTCTCGAAGAATTTGCATGATTTTTTATTAAGAAGCTAACTTTCAAGTCTCACTTTAATTTACTCAATAGTAAATCTGATTGCAAATATATTATTATAACTGGTGCAAAAAAGGTATAAAATGAGAAGTTTACTCAATTTTCAAAATGATTTTGAAAACTTCAATTAACCCGGGAATATTTTTACAAAGTAATTTCTAAAGACACCATATTTTATGTGTAAAATTGTAAATAAAAATCAAATGAAAATATGTTTATTTACATAACCTATTAAAGCCATCTATGAATAGTTAATATCAGAATTTCCATTATTACAATAAACTCCTTTAATAATGCTCGGTTAAATAATACCACATACGACTCTTACACCTTTTGAAGCGCTAGAAAGATGCGGGTCGCAATTTCTTATTAACCACTTAATCAATCTTTAATCATAGTTTTAATCAGAAATTATCTGACAAGTTTGTGTACAAATAATGGTCGGTTAAATAATAACATATACGACTCTTACACCTTTTGAAGCGCTAGAAAGATGCGGGTCGCAATTTCTTATTAACGACTTAATCAATCTTTAATCATACTTTTAATCAGAAATTATCTGGCAAGTTCGTGTACAAATAATGCTCGGTTAAATAATACGACATACGACTCTTACATCTTTTTAAACGCTACAAAGATGCGGGTCGCAATTTCTTATTAACCACTTAATCAATCTTTAATCATAGTTTTGATGTTTTGATCAGAAATTATCTGGCAAGTTCGTGTACAAATAATGCTCGGTTAAAAAATACCACATACGACCTTTGTGAGCGCTAGAAAGTTGCGGGTCTTGCAGCAGTCTACGATCGAGTTATAGCAGTCAGTGGACATGTTTTAAATTGTATTGTTGGCTTGTCGTATTGCCAATCAGTTTTTCCATTCGATTGTGACTGTTTTAAATACGACGTATTTAATGCCGCCGTTTTTTAAAGTATTGGATGTGATTGTGAAAACTGTAGATAATAAATCTTCTAAGGTCTCTTTGTCCCAAGTTTCAGTAAGCTATTGAATTGTAAATACTGTAAAAAGTATTTGTTATAGTATAACTTTGGTACCTTTTCAGAATGCGTTATGAATTACCTCACTTATGACAGCCTGCGTGGCGCAGTGCGCGCTCTGTCGCATTATAAAGTTGGAGGTCCGGGCTTCGATTCCTGGCTCGAGTCTGGTCTGGTGGGAGGCTTCGGCCGTTGCTAGTTACCGACAAAGACGTGTCGCCAAGCGATTAAGCGGTCCGGCACGATGTCGCGTAGAAACCAATTAGGAGCGTGGGTTTACCATACTCCTAACAGGTTAGCCCGCCACCATCCTAGACAGTATTATCATTTACCACCAGGTGAGATACCTAGCCGTCAAGGGCTAACTTGTAGCGTATAATAAAAAAGTGATATTTCGAAAGGGAGCTTAGCCTTACCTCTGACTTAAGAAATACTTAAAACGAGCCAACGTTATATGTCCGACAAAAGTCTATCTCGTTTAACTAACTATGGCGGTGCAAAGTTACAGTACGCTGTATAGATTTCTTCTAGACTAGAATATTAGATCTTGTTAGAATTAATTCATAAGTTTACTGATATGATATGAGATTTAATGCACGATTACATCATCACTACCATCTTAGGCTGCATCATCACTTACCATTAGGTGAGATTGCCGTCAAGGGCTAACTTGTAGTGGATAAAAAAAAAACAGATATGCTTATTACATAACAATAAATATGGTATAGTTAAGAGAAGGTTGGTATATCTGAAATCATCATGTCATCATCATGTTCAACCCATTACCGGCTCGCTACAGAGCACGGGTCTCCTCTCAATATGAGAAGGGTTTGGCCATAGTCCACCACGCTGGCCATGTGCGGATTGGCAGACTTCACACGCCTTTGAGAACATTATGGAGAACTCTCAGGCGTGCAGTTATCCTAACGATATTTTCCTTCACCTTTGAAGCAAGTGATATTTTAATTTGTTAAAAACGCACATAGTACCGAAAAGTTAGAGGTGCGTGCCCGGATTCGAACCACCGACCTCTGATTAGGAGGCTGACGCCCTAACTACTAGGTTATCACCACTTTATATCTGAAATATATCCAGTAAATGATGGGGCCCCATGCGTTGATTTTGTCCAGCTTTCGCCTTGTCATTACACTACCAAAAAAGGACCCATATGCAGCAGTAGATATCGATGAGATTTTTCAAATTTTTTATTTTTTTTTTTAACTTTATTAACTCACACTTTTTTTAACCTTATTAACGCACCTACTAGAAATACCTCTCTTCGTTTATCTACTTATTTACAAAATATGGGTATAATGTGTTATTAGGACAGCTTTGTCCTGTATCTTACGGGAAATCGTAAATTTTAATTAAGATATTTGGTCTGTCAAGTGAATACTAAGTGGAAATCAAACTTAAATTACTTAACTAGCAATAATGTTACTTCTAAAACTAATATGTGCAATTACTTAGTACATTTGTTTGACAGGCTTGCTGCTGATTTTGTGTGTGTGTGTGTGTGTGTGTGTGTGTGTGTGTGTGTGCGCGTGTGTGTGTGTGTGTTGTGTGCGTGTGTGTGCGTGTGTGAGCATGTGTGTGTGTGTGTTGTGTGCTAAAATATAACAAATATATATAGAAAAGAGTAGATAACGTCGTGCCGTATCTCGATTGACATTTTCCACCAATTCGAATTATAAACTACATTGTCCATAATCACTGATGAGGCTATATTATGAACCTCGCTGGAAAAATAACAATATCGATAACAATCTTGACGAGAATATTACTATGATAGTAATATTGAAAGCGCTTTGAACGCAATGGAGCGTGGTTTTTAGCTACTTAATAACTTGATAAGTCCCTATAGTAGCTTCCGAGCTATTTTGTTTTAACTTAATATAAACGTACAAAATGTCTACGTATATGTGTTAACATGCGAACTATGCACAATTAAGAAATTTTGTACGTCCGTTTGCGACGTTTTACGAGATTTCTGGTTCTAATGTATAATATAGTACAAAACCTATAAAACCAAAACGTAAAAGTAATAAGTAAAACTCTTAGGGCATTACAAATAAAAGTGGAACTGCTGTTGAGGTGAGATAAAACACTGCATAACTATTCCAAACTATGCCACGTATATTTGTAACACCTTAAGAAACGTATAAAGACTTTAGCTTTTGTACTTGGTACGTGAAATAAAAATCTCTAATAGAGTTTAAGCGCTGGGGCTATTCGCTTTTAGTTGTAGTTGGAAGGTAAAAACTTTAAAGTTAATACGACATAAAAGTTACTTTGTATTTTTGTAGGTTATGGCCAACGAAATCTATGATGCACGGCGATTACCAATATCAACATTGTCAAAACTAGATTAAATACAAATATGCAATTTCATTTCTGAAATTATGCAAAATTTGCCCCATGTGTGACTAGAAAGCTAAAAATAAAACGCAATACTGAATCAACTAAAACCAAAAAAAGAAATAAATTTCTTAGTAACAGTAGTAATTCGTTCGGCGAAATTCAAATGTTCGCCATGCGAAAAATTGGCTCGCTGTATGAGATAGAATATACGATGCTTTGTATATACACTTCTCCCTTTCACATTCTAGACTGTTTCATGGCTTCGTGTACTTAATCTGAGTTGTCAACTAGTGATAATTAAGGTTATTAGATATGACAAAAAAAAATCGTTTAATAATTTTTAATAAAGCAATTCGTACTGTATTTGATGTTTTAATAAATTGCAAATACCAAGGGATATGTTTGAAACTTTGTAAAGTAGAATCGTTTTTGATATTGAAATTCATCCTTTTTAATTCTGTCACCTGTCTATTGCAAATCTTTCTATGACAGAGATTCGATAAGGTTTTAATTTCACCTGTCTAGTGAAACATTTACCTATGAAGTGTTTAGCTTCCCTGTTTTTAATACTCGCCGTAAAGATCTGGAATGCCCTGCTAGTTTCGTTTTTGATGCCACTTAAACGAGTATCGTCAAATTCAGTGTCATTTACACTCATTTAGTGGCATCGCTTACTATCTTGACCACGTCATAACTTGCCATCAGGTAAACATGCAGTAAAGTAAAATTTTGGAAGTGAATTGCTCTATCTCCATAGGTACCATAATTTATTATTGATGGTGTAACAAAAAAAACCTAACTAAGTTTGTTGTGGGTTTC
Source organism: Lasiommata megera (assembly GCA_928268935.1). NCBI lineage: Eukaryota > Metazoa > Arthropoda > Insecta > Lepidoptera > Nymphalidae > Lasiommata > Lasiommata megera. The sequence continues at coordinate 12,466,211 of OV743312.1, forward strand.
TTTTTAGACCTGGGCGCGATTTAAACCTTCTTAGCTTTAGTTTTAATTTGGCGAGTGTAGTTATCACCATCACCAGTAGAAATAATGAAAAATGTGATACATATGAACGATTCATAGATGCCCGTAATTATATTTATATGAATAAAGCTATTTTTGATTTGATCTAAAGTACTCCATGTAACATGAAATAAAAATAATTATAATATTAAATGTCAAAAAGAAGAAATATTTAACCGATACGAAAGATCTGAAAATGAAAGAGTAAAAATATCTCAAAATCTTCATATTTCGAGCTCGTCTTAGTGTAAACGTATAGAAGGATTACGCAACGTCGAACTGATTTTAGAGGGTACCTACAAACGCAGTTTTGAATTCAATTTCATGAACCAGTGGCACGGTAACGGTAAAACAAATAGATTTAGCTCGCAACTTCGCTCGGATTTTTATGAAATATTCAACGGTTTAAATATTTTATTCAACGCTCATTACATGATGTCCTGAATTACTTTGAGTTTTAAATGTTAAAAATGTTTATTTTAGGGAGGATAGTGTCAGAAACACTTTGTTCTAAGTTGTCTGGTGGGAGGCTTCGGCCGTGGCTAGTTACCGCCCTACCAACAAAGACGTGTCGCCAAGCGATTTAGCGTTCCGGCACGATGTCGCGTGGAAATAAATTAGGGGCGTGGGTTTACCATTTTCCTAACAGGCTAGCCCGCTACCATCCTAGACAGTATCATCACTTACCACCAGGTAATATAGCAGTCAAGGGCTAACTTGTAGTGTGTAAAAAAAACGGCAGCGGTTAGCGTGTTCTTAAGTAAATATACCTCATATTATGTTATCAAAGTCTAATAGCTCAATAAAAATTTCTATCATAGTTTAGTACATTATTACTAATTAATAGATGGATTATGTAGTTAAAATATTAAAAAAAATCCTTTTCCAAAAAATACACTGTAAAAGTGCCTGCACTATTTTTATTATAGGTTGCAGTCATTTAATACGTTGACAAAGTCGCTTTAATTTTATATGCAAATGAATTAAAGATATCTATCTATATACTCGTATCTTATCGCGTGAGTATGTCGTAAAATAACATAAAAATAAATGTCATCCCTGTCAACATTCACCCCTTGTCAGTTTAATTAATTAACAATAGTGATCAGTACATCTGATAGCAGCTATTTCAAAGCGCTCGTTGATATAATTTTTAACTGTACATCGTATAATAAAAATAATGGTCTGTTGCCACTAGTATATATGCATGCGAGCGTACATAGACAAATTGCTCGCACATCTCATTAATGTCACTCATGTTGGGACGGCGGCGGGGGACTCCGTCCTGGCGTCACGTCAAGTGTGTAAGTTTTCAGGTAGTGCCTGTAGCTTTCCCTAATATGGTAACTCATACCTATTCGGTTACGTTCAACGTCACTCATACTTTATGCACTTAATGTATGAACGTGGAACCGAACGTACTTTATGTATTGATCGGGGTAAATGTTGCAGATTCACGTGCAAATTTTGCAAGTGGTTTTTTTGTGTAAGTGAGTAATTAGAATTACAATGCTCAGCAATGGGATGTATCTGTTATGTGCAGAAATCTATTACCGAGATACAGTCTTAACTAGTTCGGAATTTAAGTTATACTACTCCTGTTGTAAACCTATATGTAATGTTTTGCTGGAATAAAAATATTTTTTCTTTTCTTTCTTTCTTTATTGGGTATAACATAGTTTCTAGCATAAAGCTTTTCTTGCTTTATCGTCAGCACCATGCTCCTGCACCAAGTCAGCGTGGTAGACTAAAAATACCTTTTTCATTCTGAGAGAAGCCTTGTGCCCTGTAATCAGCTGGTAATGGGTTGATAATGATGATAATGTAGTAAGCTTATACAGCACATTAAACTGCAAGAGTAGAAGATAATTATATGCTTTGCGTACATAATTAGAAATGGTGCAATATCTATAGCGCCTCAAATAGAACGTATAGATGCAAGTAACTTTCTACGTTGATGGATTATTCTTTAATGACGTGACGTGAGCTCGCGTGCCATTGCAGTATTTTGAAAACTTAAAGCTTAAGCTACAAACTGTATTTCGGTAAAATCTCGCCATTTTCTCCAATTAATTAGTGTGTCATCATTTCTTGAATTAATAAAAAAAAAAACAAACCTATGCTGATAAAGCAATACCAATCAAGTTGTCTAAGGAAATCCGGCGAAAAAAATATTTCTACTTCTTAGATCTCGCAATGTAGATAATTTTTAATTACATTTTGCCCCACTCTACGGGATCTGAGAGTTTAATTGCACAGTCGCTGACCTTAAAATACTGCAGTCGACACTTTCTAGAAGGCAGAAGCTAATCAGGTGGACTGTAATTGTGACGTCGTGTATAAAACGATTATATGCTTAACCTACAGCTCGTTACGCGTTTATTTTACTGTTAATTATAAGCATACTGTTTAAAAGTGCGTTCCTAGACCTAAGCTAAAATTAATCAATTAGTATATTATTTTTCATCATTTCGGTTATGTTAACGTATGTTCGTTTAACACAATTTATTTGTTTTTTCACGACCTCAGTGGCGCAGCGCGTACGGTGTCGCATTATAAAGTTCGAGGTCCTGGAATAGATTCCCAACTCGCCTCTGATCTGGTGGGAGGCTTCGGCTGAGCCTAGTGACCACCCTTCCGCGAAAGGCGCCAAGCGATTTAGCGTTCCGGCACGATGTTGCGTAGAAACCAATTAGGAGAATGGGTGAACAATAACTTCAACTTCTGTCTTAAATAGCATCATCACTTACCACCCGGTGAGATTGCCGTCTTGGGCTTACTTGTAGTATATAAAAAAAATGTTATATAAAACTCTACAAATAGGTACTTTTCACGTTTGAATTCGTTATTTCAAAAACACACTGAATAACAGAAACTTACTTAGCATTTATAGTAGGTTTTCCGTGTCCTTCAAAACGTCGTTGCGTACGCAATTCAAAGGATGTCTCAAGTTGACAGAAGCTGGAATAAATAGGCATCACAAGTTGTATTACCGTTTCGGCGAGGCTTCATTACACGTATGACTGTGTATCTTGCGCAGACAATACAATGCTCAAAGGCCATACACGCTTATCTGCAGTGGAGGGGAAACTTTAAATCCCTTCAACTCCAAAGTGTAAATTTTGTCAGTAACACATATACCGCTGTTCTGAAATAACGCTCTCGCGTTTACACAATACAATGGTAACTTTGGTGTTTCACGCCTTTCCTCTCGCAGACCCAACCGGCTTGAGTGCAGTATTATAATAATGAAACGTACATTTCACTCCAAAGCAGACGATGCGATGTTGCTAAATTCATAAAGCGCAGATCTTTCTTAACACTTCAGTTTGACGGTCAACTTTACGTCAGTAAATGTAAATGGTTAATATAAGGGACTTGACTATTTTTTTTACAAATCGATTCCATTTTTGAATGACAAAATTTTTTTTGTCTTTTATTTTTTTTTATACTACAAGTTAGCTCTAGACGGCAATCGTAAGTGATGATGCAGTCTAAGATGGTAGCGGGCTAACCTGTAGGGTATGGTAAACCCATACTCCTAATTGGTTTCTACGCGACATCATGTCGGAACGCTAAATCGCTTAGCTACACGTCTTTGTCGGTAGGGTGGTAACTAGCCACGGTTGAAGCCTCCCCCCAGATCAGACTCGAGCCGGGAATCGAACCCAGGACCTCCAACTTTGTAATGCGATAGCACTGCGCCATGGAGGTCGTCATTTCCTATCATGGTATCATTACTACTTGTAATTTAGTATAAGGCTATTAAAATATTTTGTTCAAATGACAATGTTACCTTTGTAGGAAATAATCAAACACTGAATTAGATGTAAAGAAAGCTTTTTTTAATTAATGAGGGTGTTTTAAAGCTATCTCATAATACTTTTCTATGTACCTACCTATAATTCAATTTTTCGATTGGGTAACGATGTACTTCTGAATTTCAAGCAGCTATATTTTTTATTCAAATGCTCTCTGCAGTTACGACTACATGGATGAACAAGACAAACCAATTAACAAAATTCAATTTTATCCATGTAAAAATACTGGATGGGTACTCGTCTCACAGAACTTAAATATACGGCTTAACTTAACTAAAACTAAACTTATCCATTCAAACTTTACCCGTCACTTTACTAAGTGCATGTCGGACAGGGTAATCTGCAAGGAAATCGAGTTTTCCAGCAATCGGTACAGCAACTAATAGGCACGGCTGTATCTATGAGTTATTCGGATTTTTTTATGTTTGAATTTATTTAATACTAGCTGACGCCCGCAACTTCGTCTGCGTTGAGTTAGTGTGTTTGTTTGTCTTTCAATCACGAAGCAATAGATTACTAACCCGTATTACTTGAAATAATTACTAAACTAAAACAATTGGTGGGAGAAGTCGGAGGCGCCCGAGACGTGATGGCACAGGCGGTGGCTTGCGCATGAGCTGCGCGCGGTACTGGACAGTACTTGGAAATTGCAACATTGCTTTATTTTGTAAAATAAAAGACTTTTTCTAAAATAAAAGTAGCCTTAGTTACTCCTTATTACATCAGCTACCTGCCAATAAAAGTCCCGTAAAAATCGGTCCAGCCATTTCAGAGATTAGCCGGAACAAACAGACAGACAGACAGACAGACAGACAGACAGACAAAAATTGTAAAAAATTTTGGTGTATGAACCGTATACATATTCATATGCATGTAGTAAAAAACGGTTATTTCAATATTACAAACAGACACTCCAATTTTATTTATTTGTATAGTTTAACATGCCAGAAAACAATGAATTGTCAAGTGCAATATAAATCGCTCATTAGACGATAGCACACAATTTTTTTGTCACTATTGATAACAACTATTTATCAAGCCATATTCAAAAACCTTATCTTAAGGATTCGGACGCTCCCAACTATGAATATAGTCTAAAATAAATAACAAAAAATGCAGTAAATAATATCCCATTGTTATACGTCATATAAAAAAACCGTAACTTGATAAAAATATAAAAAAAAACTGTAAATTTGAATGCATATAAATCATTTTAAAGTTATCATATTCTTAACTTCGGAAATAGATCTGTAATATACGCATTTAGTACAAAATACTTGCGGATACCTATTGATGGGATGAGTTCGAAACGAATAACAATCTAATTTTAAAGTTTTAAAGCGGTTTTAGATCGAAATCATGTGTTAGGGGTGGTTCACGCGGCCGGCAACGTCGTCAATAATTCATGCGGGAGGCACGCCGTGGCCGCCAGCCGTTCCTAATTGATTCCTGATGCGGTCCGAGAGCGATCGCATCACTGCCTCCTTGCGCTGCTCTCCTGGTACCGTGCGCTTCATTACGCACTTATATAACGGGCCAATAAAAAAGGCTAAATTCATTTTTAACCTTTCATGATCGAAATTGTATCTAATTATATTCTTCTGCCAATCATACGACCTTACGCAGGTCGCTTAGGGTGGATTATGTTTTTAATAAACCCATCCATCCAATCTTATTTAATTCAATTTGTATCGATTGTTACTTCATTTCTTTAGCGTTTCAGAGATTGGTATGAGATCGGTATAATATGATTTTTTCTTATACCAGCTGAGAAAATGAGCTCGAACATAAATGTAACAAGTATATTATAGGAATTGGAATTTAAATTGAATTTATCTATCAATAAGTTCAAAGTTTTTATAAAACAAAAGCTTGTAGAAAAATCATATTACGATATTAAGGATTATATAAACGATAAAAAAGCTTGGGTGTGAATTGCTCTATCTCCATAGGTATTATAATTTATTATTCATTATGTGAAATGGTGATAACGAAAAAAAAACCCCGGCTAAGTTTGTTGTGGGCTTCTTCTTAGACCGGGGCGCGTTTGGAACCCTCAAAGCTTTAGTTTTAAGCTTACGAATATAGTTATCACCATGAAATAACTACTATGTAAATTATTAACACGTAAAAAGTGCGTTTTAAAGGACTATTTGAAGGACTGTCTGTAACACCAGTTAGAATGGATGTGTCATAAATTACAATTTACAGCCGATACTCGAGTAAGAATACGTTACGTAAGAATTGAATTACCGATCAAAATTTTATATGATTCGACTTTTAAGAATGTAGATGTGTGTGTCATAATCATCAAAGAGTGACACTATAAATAAATATAATGTTCGTACATATTCTAGAAAGATATAAATAAGGATACTAGACTAGATATGCTTAACATGGCATATCAATATTTTTAAATATTCAAGAGAAAGTTAACTGCAATAACACAAAAGCCATTTTAGAGATGAGACTGCATTCCTAAAACATTATTGGTCGCATGTAATAATAAAGATCAATGTAAAACCTTTACAATAAAAAATCCCATATTATCCTCTTATATCACATTTACTAAAGGCTAAAAGGTTTTATATTCCAAACAGATAAACACTCAGCCTTAATCACACCAATTTTGTTATGTATCATCATCACCATGATCAACCCATTATCGGCTAACTAAAGCACGGGTCTCCTCTCAATATGAGAAGGGTTTGGTCATAGTCCACCACGCTGGCCAGGTGCGGATTGGCAGACTTCACACGCCTTTGAGAACATTACGGAGAACTCTCAGGCGTGCAGGTTTCTTCACGATGTTTTCCTTCACCGTTGAAGCACGTGATATTTTAATTGTTTAAAAATACCCGTACGTACCCGGTTTCGAACCCCCGACCTCTGATTAGGAGACGGACGTCCTAACCACTAGGCATAAATCTATCTATCTATTCTGGTTGATCGTCAGTGTAATATGAATTTAAATATATCAAATCGGATTTTAATGAAATATTTTGTAAGAGTGAACCCGTAGGAGCAGGCTTGTTTATTCAATTTTACGTATCTATATGAGTTTCATGATAAAAGCAGTGTTATTTTAGCACCGAATTTTCATATAAACGAACTTTATGCATATAAATGTCAAATTTGATAGTCGTGCGTTGGAAGTATATTCATTGGATATTATTCCCCGTGCGTATATCAGTGAAAGTTAGAATAGTATTTAATGCACTATAGGCAAAGAGGGTGGTGGTATAATTAACCAGCATCTAATCTTTACATGATATATTCGAGATTCAAATCTCTACTAAATGTCATTCTATGTGAGTTTATTTTTATTTATGCTATTTAACTCTTATTTGTACACCAATCACATAATTATTGTGACATGTTTCCTTTACATAGCAGTTGCCTGGAAGAGATCACTTACTGATAAGGCCGCCCTTACACCGTTTTTATATAATTTTTTTGTGTCATTTTAATCTTGTGTGTGTAATAAAGAGGTTTTATTTTTGCCGGTGCCACACGGCATTATTAATATTATTGAAAATTATTAATATTATTATTACATAATTAATAAAGTTACATGCTAAATTAGTCAACTTCTTTTTCTTTCTCCTAGCCTTATATTGATACGCGGGTTCGGCTTTGCTTATCATACGGTGCCAAGTCAATCGTGATTTCGTATCCTCTTAATTGAGGCCGAGGCATTTCATATCCTTTTAGGCATCGGTCATCCATGAAGTTTGGGGTCTTCACCTTCCCCTTTTTCACCACGTAACCGTCAGGTCACGCTTTACATGTCCGTACCATCTGAGTCTGGATTCTGTCATTTAGTGAGTTATGGGTGCAAACTTAAAGCTTCCGCAGATATATTCATTGCGTACTTCATAGGCTATGTTTATAAAATCTAATATATCTAACTCTATATACTAACGCTTAAAGCAGAATTATTTTGATATTGCTGACGCTCTTGTTTCTAAATTATAAGCGACCACCCAAAGTAGCTATTTTGTGTAATATGAAATAGAAATGACTTTTTTCAATGGGTCTATCTTAAAAGACGTTAATAGCAATAATTTATACACAAGCTTTCTTATAATTTACGAATACTACTTAAGCTTTAAATATACTTACATTTTCAACTCATTAAGAGACATACCCAAGATGTTTCTCCTAAAATGTAACTTAATTATTACCCACATTTTATTATTTATAAAACATGTTCAAATTGCATAAATGTGACGCCCATTATCTCCTAATCGACACGTAAAGTACTTATTGCAAAACGAATTTTATCATTCAATTAATGCTTTTGCATTTGACTACCACTGGAATTACCAAATGTAATAGACAAGTATTTGTCAATAAATTTTAATAGTATGGTTATGCGATATTCAAATTCGAAGAATAATTATTTTGAATTCGTATCGATATGAATAAGCAGCTAATAATATATTGTATATAATAAGCTGTATCTATGATAGCCTAGTGGTTAGGGTGTCAGCCTCTTAATCAGAGGTTGCCGGTTCGAATCCGGGCATGCACCTCTAACTTTTCCGAGTTATGTGCGTTTTTAAACAATTAAAAAATCACTTGCTTCAACGGTGAAGAAAAAAATCGTTAGGCAACCTGCATGCCCGAGAGTTCTCCATAATGTTCGCAAACGCGTGTGAAGTCTGCAAATCCGCACATGGCCAGCGTGGTGGACTATGGCCAAACCCTTCTCAGAGGAGATGATATTGAGAGGAGACCCGTGCTCTGTCGTAAACCGGCAATGTGTTGATCATGATGAACATACATAAGAAAAGATACTACAGATTCTATTGTAATATCCAGCATTCAGTTTTTTTTGTTTCTTTAAACCTCATAGCAGTTGGTATATCAATTTAGAAACCGCAACATTTAATTTTGTAATTTCATTTATGTAATTGAAAATTTTCCCTCTCTCTGACATAAATGCAATTAGAGAAAAGTAAGTTTTATTACTGACAAACACGATTAAAAATAAAAAAGTCTCAGGTCATCAAATTTCCAGATAAACACTTAAAATTTGATTAAAATATAGATGTAGAATATAGGGTATTAATATCGACTACGTGCTAGAGTTTTATGTGTTATGACTGTAAAACGTGAATCGTAATAATAAAACTATTCGCCTGCTGTATAAACTGAATAAAATGTATGTTTAAATTTTCATATAACCTCCCGCTATTCACAAGTGATATGAAAACTAGTTGCTTCCAGAGTATGTGATCCTTAGTTTTGAGGTGCGCCGAGTTCGTGACAGCACATACTAATCTACAGCCGAGATGAGACAACCGCATGACAAATATGGTCTGGAAACTTATAACGAATATTAATTGAATAAGGCCCTTATTATTTACACATTATAATACAAGATGTAAGTGCTCGTGTTTTGTAGACTTTGAAAATTTGTGTAAAGTATTTTAACGTAATGTTTGAAGGTTTTTTGAGGGCAATCTTACCTGATGGTAAGTGATGATGGAAGCGGACTAACCAGTTAGGGGTGTGGTAAACCCATACTCCTAATTGGTTTCTATGCGACATCGTGCCGGGACGCTAAATCGCTTGGCGGCACGTCTTTGACTGTATGGCGGTAATGTAGCCACGGCCGAAGTCTCCCACGATACCAGACTCAAGCCCCAGGACCTCCAACATTATTATGTGAAAACGCATTCGCTGTGTCATGGAGGTCGACGAGGAGCTTGCTTCCTCTTAATTGATCTATTATACAGAAATTTCAGGGTCGGGATAAAAATTGTAACGTCTCGATGCTTTCCCCCATTAAAAAAAAAAGCAGATATGACTGAGCGGAAAAATACACGGTCACAACATTTTTCTCTCATCGTGTTAGTAGATGCAAATCGTAAAACATTTCTACGAGTCCCATATACATTCATCTTTATGACAAATAAAGTCTAGTCTATCAAACGATCCCCCGATTTACTTATACTCTCCGCTGAATGAATAGCTTGTATTCATATTTGCTGGTAGAGTTTGGAGAAAATAACTGGACAACTATTTGACACGTGCTTCTTGAGATCACGCACAGGATAGGTTTCCGAATTCAAACTAATGAGTGAACTTCTATGTAAGTCGTGTACGTTGAATTACTACATTGAATCATTATATAACTAAACAAAGAAAGCCATAATTATTTTATTAATTGACTTATTGATTTCAATTATATTGAATCTGTAATAAGCTGTGATAGCAGTGGTTAGAACGTCCGCCTCCTAAACAGAGGTCGGGGGTTCAATCCCGGGCACTCACCTCCGACTTTTCGGAGTTATGTTCGTTTTTGAGCAATTCAAATATTAATTGCTTTAACGTACAGAAAAACATCGTAATGAAACCTGCACGCCTGACAGTTCTGAATAATGTTCTCAAAGGCGTGTGAAGTCTGCCGCACATGGCCAGCGTGGTGGACTATGGACAAACCCTTCCCATATTGAAAAAAACTCGTGCCAGCCAGAAATGAGTTGATGATGATGTTGATGATGATATTGAATTCTAACTTCTTCTTTTATAGCGTTGTGCCACTAAATAGTTTTTAATTATATTTTAAAACTACTCAAGAATATCAGTTCTGTTATTTTAAGTACTAATATTTTTTAATACTGATACTTAAAAGCATGAAGGTTTCTCATAAATAATCCTTAATAACCCATTAGCTATGGTTGCTTATTTCTTTGGCAGTCTTTGGAGATATTGGTATCACCAGAATGTAGCTAGAACTGTGACATGAAGATCTACAGGATTTTTCTTATATAAAGGGCTTTTTGTGAAAACTAGTTCGGTCCACATATACCTATACTTGGAACGCACAAACAGTTCAGGAAAATGTAACCATTTATCACAGGGATGTCCTTAAATGGGAAAATTCCATGAAATATCGTATGTCAAAGAATATATTTTTTGTACATTATATCGCATTATATCTAGAGCTGAGTGTCCTTACAGTGTATAAAGTGACACGTTCTTTATTTGTGATCTCTTTTACTCAAAATAAAGATGAACATGCTCCAGAAAATAATTTATTTGTAGATTCACATTTGTAAAAGAGTACTTGATACTTGTTTCATATAAAAATTTGGTATATGTGCGAACCAAATATGCCAAGCAAGGCCATGCTGATATGCTCAATCAACGATTATGTTGTAACAGGAAAGAATGAACCATGGCAGCTCATTACATTATTCATCATCATGATTAACCCATTATCGGCTCACTACTGAGCACGGGTCTCCTCTCAATATGAGGAGGGTTTGACCATAGTCCATCACGCTGGCCATATGCGGATTGGCAGACTTCACACGCCTTACCGTACATTACGGATAACTCTCAGATGTGCAGGTTTCCTCACGATGTTTTCCTTCACCGTAGAAGCAAGTGATACTTTTTTTTCCATACTCATATAAGGATTTTTTACCTCTTCATGCCTGCACACTAACATTTGGCAAATAAATAGATTACATCCTGGCATACGATACTTTTATTTCTATAAGCTAGTTAAGGATGAGTTTAATATAATATCAGGTAAATATAATATATGTCTTGCTAAATTATATAGATCGATAAGAATAATATTGATATTTTTTTTACTGGTCTTGTATACTTTTCTTATTTGTCCTCTAAAAGATTGCCTGGTAGGGACCACTTTTAAGTGATAGGCTCGCTACCCATGAATGCATGGCTGGGTAAAAACGTGACATTTTAAAATGTGATATTTAAATTCTCCCTTAATTTATGTGTTAGGTGTTCGATAAAATGCATTTTTATTTGATGTTTAAAAATATCTAGGAGGCAACCCTACCTATACTGTAAGCTTCACGTCCGAGAGAATGAATATGCGAGAAGCTACCCTGATAAGTTTCCTCCAATTCTTTAACTTGTAGGAAATCGCTTCATAATATATCGCTATTTGAGATTGAAGTTGACTGTGAAATACGGCATATTGGTAAAGTTTTATAGGACATGTCACAGGTGTGATGGGGCAGGTTTTTATAGCATTGATATAATATGTTTGGATTAAAGATAAAAGATAATATTATTTGCCGTATTACATATTAAAGTTATATGTATCGTTTTAGTACGGAAAGTATATATAAGATTTTATCGGGTGTTTTTGATGTGAAATAGGTTTGTTAATAGCAGCGGTTGCCCGCGACTTCGTCTGCATGTCATTTCTAAGACGTTGCAAAATTTTCACTTATAAACTGCTTTCTAATATTCTATAAAGATAATTAGTGGTGGTCTTGTTTTGAATCCGAGAAATATAGTATGAATTTAAACCTTATAGTATACTGTATCTAATTTACATTGCTGTCATCAGATGCAAACCAATTCTAAACGGTTCAATCCTTATATCTAAGAAATTGCGGTTTGTGAATTGAAACTGAATTAAGATGTCGAATATGAAACTGATCCAAATCGGAGAAAACATGTTGTTGTATGCGCTACATTTCGGTTCAGATATCGATGATTCAAAGAGTAAATTGTCGCTTTCGGAGTGGACCGGTTCACGAGCAAGCGTTTATGATCCAATCCAATTCAATTTCGAAAATAAAATGCCTGAAACCAAACTTATAAAATAACCTAGAAAGCAAGCACTTTTAGGTATCCAAATATAGGTTGAAGTAAGCAAATAAATTAACACCTATAACACCTTGAGTGCAAGGTATTCTACATGTGCTTAGAAAGTTAAACTTATGTAGTCAGAATTTCTAAAAAGCACATTCTGTTGCTCATACTTTCATATTCGACATCCCGTTACATGCTGTCTTTCATTTTAAAAACAGAGCAACTAAATTGTATGACAAACTTACTTGAATGTACTTGACATCACATCTCGTGTTGCCATCTATGAAAAATTATTATTTAATTCCATCCTCTGTGTTCCCTAATGGTTATAATATGGGGATTTTCAAAGGGCGGATTAACAAATTGCTCAAGGGCCAGCAACGCATTGGCGGTTCCTCTGGTGCTGCAAATGTTCATGGGCGGCGGTAATCACTTACCATCAGGTGACCCGCCTGCTCGTTTGCTCGCTATGTATATAAAAAAAAAAAAAAAAAACTGAAAAGCATTAATGTCGATGACAGTATTTAAAAAGGCTACGTCTCGTGGACTCCCAATCGACTTAATAATAGAATATTAAAGAGAATTATTTGAGCAGCATTATTGTAAATTTAAAACACGAGTAACGTGCGGTGAATTGTTTTTAAGGAGTTACGCAGACAAGCCGCGATATTTTCAATTTCACGAAACAATTATTCCGCCATGTCATCAATCGGATTCCCGCTTTGATTGCGCGGCAAATTCGTTTTGTTTGGACACAAAAATTGCAATATAAAGAGCTGCCACATCATTCCCTTTTGGTTTAAACGTAGATTGTTTCCAAAATGTAATATTGTTTGCAATTCATTTTGAGCAGGCGTTCGGCCACTTTTAGTCCATTTATTTTCATTCGATACTAACTCGATATTTTGCGAAGCTTCATGAAACAACGTTTGTGTAACCAAAAAAAAAAAACTATGCGATTCGACAGAATTAATTTAATTGGACGGAAATGGGACTATGCATATTCTGAAGGTAGTTTAATAATTTGAAAGCTGTAAATAGAGCTTAACTATATTTTGCCTAAAAATATGTAAATTAACGTTACTTTACTTTATCACTCATATATGTATCAACGCGCTTTTGAGAATTAAAGCTTCAGCTAATGCTAGGAGAAAGTCCACTTTAAAATTTAGAAATAAATACCCTAGTAATGAATGATATATATAGACTATTTGATGAATAGTTTCACATTCACGCTGCAATAGAACAAACTCTTTGTTAGTTTGTGCAGTAGAATATAGGGATAGAGATTTAGAGAATGGATCAGAGCGTGATATTTATATCACTTTTATCCTGTAAATATGCACAGTTCTTATGGAATATAATATCTAGAACTAAACGGATTTCTAAATCTTATTATTAAAGTATAAAGTTATTGGCACAAAGCATTTAATACTTTTATTCCGAAAACTAACTAAGTACACATCATAACTTTAAATTTTCCTCCTTCTTTGATGCAATATTTACATGTCGCCATTTTAACATGAATAGAGACATAGCTCATAAAGAAAATCGCGGGTATAGCTAATAAAAATAAGTATTTTTTGCGATACCCCTTTTAGTAAAGGGGTATCGCAAATGCACTGTTTTTTTAAGTGATATATATATCGTCATCATCATCATTATCAACCCATTACCAGCTCACTACAGAGCACGGGTCTCCTCTCATTATGAGAAGGGTTTGGCCATAGTCCATCATGCTGGCCATGTGCGGATTGGCAGACTTCACACGCCTTTGAGAACGTTATGGAGAACCATCAGGCGTGCAGGTTTCCTCACGATGTTTTCCTTCACCGTTGAAGCAAGTGATATTTTTTAATTTTTTAAAAACGCACATAACTCCGAAAAGTAAGAAGTGCGTGCCCTGATTCGAATCGCCGACCTCTGATTAGGAGGCGGACTCCCTAACCACTAGGTTATCACCGCTTCATCATATATATATACGTACCTATAATAGAAGTGTTTGTGTAAACATGTGAAAAGTCCTTTCCTATTCATCTGTTGAAATCTTATTTGTATGTAATTGGAACCGTTGGATTTATGAGGTTGGAATAAGTTAGCCTCTTTAAAAAAGGATTTGCAAATGCTCATCTTAGTATCGCAAGGGGCATAGAGCTCTCTTTACGTGGGAAGTAATCAGACCGCAGCCTCGAGCTAATCTTGATGTACTATTCCTAGACTGCTCTGTACGTATTATTGTACTCTTTTCAGTTCTTTATTATTACCTACCTACGGTACAGTAATAACATTGTAAGTATCTATATTTTTATTTTTAAGAAGCGGTACACCAATTTGAATTTGGATATTATAAAGTTATGATATTGTATATGTATGTATATTTATATCTGAAAAATCAAAACCTAGACAGATACATAGTAGTTACAAACAATAAACAACAAGTATAATTCGCTATATTCCGCCGACAACCGGGAGATTTGTATAATATAACACCACACAAAATCTTCCACTAGAACCTCTACGCACGTTTCGACCGGACACCGGATCATCATCAGGAGATGTTGACTTCACAAGCGCGAAAAGTAAAGAATTTTCGTTTCGGGTTTTACACAAATCTCCCGGTTGCCGGCGGAATATAGCAAATTATACTTGCTGTTTATTGTTTATCATGGACTTCCGCAAAGTAACGCCTGCTTCTATTCATTACATAGTAGCCATAACCAAACTTCGGAAAAATAAAATGCACGGTAAGCTTAAATTGCAATGTTCGCGATAAGCACTTCTTTTAAACTTTTTTTAAACAACACAGATTATATTTTAAAAACAAGTTTTATTGTAACTTTGCTTTGACCTCGGTAAATTTTTTTGAAATTCAATCAAATTTTTTGTTTTTTCGAAATAAAATGTAGTCAACTTCAATTCAGGTTATAATCTATGCATTATATCTATTGCAAATGGCATCTAAATTATTCAACAACTGTGGAGTGTACTTATATAATATTGTAAGCATGTATTGACTTTCGCAAATTAATGCTGTCTAACTGTAATAGAATAAAAAAATCATTTCATAAAATACTAGTTTTTGTCAACGATTTCGTTCGCCTGGTAGTGTTGTGTTGTATGACAATGACCATCTTATCAGGCATCAGTCAGTCATCAGCCACAAAAGTAGAATATGTGGTTTTCCATACTATATTCTATATCGTGATTTCATCTCATTTCGTTCAGTTCTTGATCCAGATCTGTTGAGATGTTCTGCTGTGATTGAGTAACAAAGATTTAGCCTCTATCTAAACATTCGCGTATAACAATAGTGGTTAGGTATGAAGCCATAACATTAAGAGAACGTTATACGTTATAATAAATTGTAAGCTTAGTCGTTCGTACTGGTTATTAAATTTACTTTTTCTGCGGGGAAACTTTACGGAGCTGTCCGCGTTGTTGTCAAGTTCGAAGTCATAAATAAAGTGCGAGCGCTTTAGCCGGATGAAGTTAGCATGAGCGGAATGAGAGTTAAAAAGCGGTGCAATTCATGCAGCGCAGGTGACCAGCGCTGTAGCAGCTTATCGGTTTGTTGCAGACCACGGGTACGGCGGAGACTGGAGGGCGCTGTCGCCGACTCTCGCCGCGTACATTAGCTATCTCACGCGAGCCGCGGCGCGGATAATAGTCTCATTTATAAAGTTTAGCGACACAAAGCTGTGCGAGTTTTTGATTGAAAACAAACTTAGAAGGGACAGCCTCATTTGAATAAGTATTCTGAGAATAAAGTGTGGCTTTATGTTTTCCTTTAGGAGTTTTTTTTTTTTCGCTTTGTTATGCAAAACATTGTTCCACCTTGTTTAGGTACTACAACACGCTTTATTTTTGAGTGAAAGACTCTTTTGAAGTTAAGTTTTCCTGTATAAATTATTTTATTTTCACTGTATTGTTTTAAGAGACAGCCTTTTGTAACTTTAATGGTTGCCGGGACTTTTCGCCGCTGAGTCTTAGTTTTTAATAAACTAGAATAAATTTTTGCTCTTTCAAATGAAAATGCAAGGGGTAAATAACAAAAGTAAGGTATTATTGTACTATATTTGTATGTAATAACACGGAAGTATAACAATTAATTCTTCCAAATAATAACATCTTTGTCTTGCCCTTATCCAACGCAAAGTGTGGTCGGCACAGCATGACTTCTTCTTCCACTCACTTCTAACTTCACTATCCACACTTTTTACACGCATAACCTCTTTCACACCATCCATCAATCTCTTCTTTGGTCTCTTCTTCTACTCCTTTGCCCTTTTACATATTTAACTATATTTTGATACAAGTGTATGTATTAGTATGTAGATAACTACATACTAATACATACACTTGTTACCAAAATATAGTATGCAGGTTTTTACTTATATATTACGCCACCTATTTTCTTCTAATTTCGGTTTCCTAATCCTAAGGTTGCCTGGCAGAGATCGCTACTAAGCGATAAGGCCGCCTTTTGTATCCTGTTTCTTTTTGTTTTTCTTATTATTTATATCTATATGTGGTGTACAAATAAAGAATTAAATAGATAAATAAATAACATTACTTTCATCTCTCCGCATTACATGACCATATCATTCTCACCCATTAGGCACTCCTCACCTTTTCTGTCACTGGCGCTTCTTTTAATCTTCCCTTGGTATGCTCATTTCTTATCTTATCCAACACATCACAACAAAGAAAATAATATTAATTATCGTTGCTTATTCATATGTGTCAATCCTTTGACGAGGCCAGAATAAAATACAGCAATTTGTACAGTCCACCTACCTGTACATATCTAGCTCAGGGTATTCTAGTTAGAACACCGTAACGGAAATTCCCGTCAAGGACATGTTCTGAGTTATGGTCCGGAGGTTTGGCTGTTTATACATAGCTTCCCTAAAGTGACAAGATAGTACTGGCCGAGTGTCTTTCAGAGTATGCTCTGGAACACTAAGGCCGAGATTTCGAAAGCAAACCAGCTAAGCCTTACCTCTGACCTTAGAAATAGAACGAGACAACTGCATGTGTCCGATATGTGTGTCTCGTATTAACACTAACTTTGGCTAAGCAAATTCAAGGTAAGTTTCATAAATCTCAGCCTAAGTCTGGATTTATTTGACGCGGACAATTGTGAACGAGTTTAAATATGCACGCAATTATTTTCAATATTTAGATCATTAAACTTATATGCTTACCTAATTCATTTTTACCTAATAGTAATTTGAGTCAATCGGGAAATGGTTTTTTTAACATAACCTGTTGCGATATATATTTTTGTCACAGTTCCTGAAATGTAACTAATTGGGACTTCACATATCTTACATTAAGTGTAGTAAAGTTAGACAGTCATTTTAATACTCGAATTGACTATCGCGTTTGTTTTTTTCGTAGATCATGTACTGTACGTATAATCTTCCTGATTACAATAACCAGTGTAAACGTATTTTTCTCGCTAAGCCTTTAAACATTAACTTGTATTTTGCTTCTACTCTATTTTTGATACTACGACTGTTCGAGAACTAGCATGAGATTTGTCCATCCCGTTGCCCTTTCTACTGGATGCATATTCACTCATGACGTTCGGAGTTTTATTAAATTGATTGCTACTCTTGAGAAACCTTCATAATCATCATGACCATACTCAATGTCCACCACGCTGGCCATGTGCGGATTGGCAGACTTCACACGCCTTTGAGAACATTATGGAGAACTCTTAGGTATGCAGGTTTCCTCACTATGTTTTATTTCACCGTTGAAGCAAGTGATATTTTAAGAGGTGAATGACGAGATCGAACCCCCAAACTCTCATTAGAAGGCGGACTTCCAACCACTAGGCTATCCCAGCTTAAGAAACCTTACTTGTTTATAATTAGCACTATTATCGAATGGCTAGAACTTCGCTAATACGGCCCCGGTCGCTAACGTATGCGCTCAGTTAGCCGATTCGCGCGAAATTTGTCTATTCAACGGCAGTGACATTTTACGTAACATGTGCCTGTATTACGGAACTCTATTGATGTATTGGGACCGTTAAAACCGCTTCTATTGGCTGAATTAATGGCACTCTTGCTCGAACTGTGAATTGAAGCCATTAGGACATGTTTGCCCGCCAATAGGAACGATTGCAACGGTTGCATTGACTGAATCAAAGTTTCGTAATATGGGGGGCGATAATTGTGTGTGCTCGAGCGATTACTGACAGATATATAGCGCGGACTGTAGACACATTAACTGACAAATGTGTGTTCCGATGTGCATCTGACACATTATGATCCTTATGACTAATTTATTGAAAATGGAAATTAGTTCAAGCTTATTTCCATGATGGAATATATTATGCGGTTTTCGGAATCAAAGTCTAGCGGCGACGGAATTCTGAGTCAAATATTTGAGGAATTATTTATGAAAATAGAATTATTTCAGATTTCACTACTGCTATAAAACTTAAGCAAAACCAACTTAAAAACTAGACATCTTAGATATCAATACATTATTATTTAATTGTATACTTATGAAGGTGAAAAACTTGTAAGTTAACCCTTCACTCATTCAACAACCCATCATCATCAACCCATTGCCAGCTCACTACAAAGCACGGGTCTCCTATCAATATGGGAAGGGTTTGGTTATAGTCCACCGCGTTGGCCATGTGCGGATTGGCAGACTTCACACGCTTTTGAGAACGTTATAGAGAACTCTCAGGCTTGAAGGTTTCCTCACGATGTTTTCCTTCACCGTTGAAGCAAGTGATATTTTGATTGCTTAAAAATGCACATAGCTCCGAAAGTTAGAGGTGCGTGACGAGTATAGAACCCCCAAACTCTCATTAGGAGGCGAACCCCCGACCTCAGATAAGAAGGCGGACTCCTAACCACTAGGCTATCACTCTTCTTTGTCGATAAGGATGATGCCGAGAATTTCAGTCTGCTATCCAATTTTTTAGATTAGATTTATTTATGAACTATGGCAGAAATCGAATACGATTAGTTTACTAAACTGTCATACCTCTTATAGGTTTGACGCACTTATCACCACGTGAAGATCAACTGAAACGTTAACGTGACTTTCAACAACAAGGTATATTAGAAACCTAACACATTATTAAAATTATTAAGGAACTACAATAAACATTTAAAAGAAATCACTTTTCTTGCATGTGATAATTTTTGGTCATCTATTTAGTTTTTTTAGCGATAAAAGAAAGCCAAATTTTGGAATTTTTACCTGTTACGATACGGTGAAACGGAGAGCGGAAGTTCAGTAATAGGGTCCCCTTGGCACCCAAAGGTACTGAACCCTAAAAACACCAAAATCCCCTCCGAGAATCGGACGAAATTGAAAACGATCTAATGGATTACGACTCCTAAAACTTTGAAATTTTATTTAATTTAGGAGCAAGAATCGGAATAATTTTAAAGAACTATTCGTATAATGTGTTTAGAACACATTATTCATTAGTATATCATATCATAATCGACCACGATTATTCATTAGTGATTTATAGGAAATTATTATTTTTTAGTTTATTTAAACATATCTTAGCGTATAATATAATATTTGAGTGGATTTCTCAAACTATGAATATGATAAAAACGTATAAAAAGGCCTATCTTACGCTACGACTAATTCGTAATACGAAATATATATTGATTTATTATTTATTAAAATAGTATAAAGTTCAGGAAGTCAAACTTCTTTTGCAATATTGACAGTAGACGGTCAACGACATCATAAGCTGATGCAAAACAAAACATATTTAACATTAAAATTTTATGTGCCATAAATAAAAAAAAAATAACGAGTTAAAGTAAACACATACATACATTTTGTTTATTGTTAAATTGTATTTCATTTTCTTTTTCATTAGCACTAAAATGTCTTTAATCCACCAGTGAGAGACAATTGTAAAAGCAGATGGTTGATATAGGCGTTTACAATAATTATGTCTAAACAACACTACGGTGTAACTCTACCTAACACAATGATTGTGTCTGCTTGAGTGATTACCGACAGATAAATAACGGGTACTGCAAATATATGTAGCGACAAATACGATGTCGGATATGCATCTGACATGTCATAGATAATAAATATATCTTTATAACATGTGTTATATAACAAAGTGGTATTCTTAAATGATATCCAAGTTTTTATCAATAAGAGTTATTTTGAGTTTTAAACAAAAACAGCCAAATTTCACGATCACTAATTTTTAAATTTCGAATTAAGGTGCAATATGAAATATATAATTTTATACTTTCAAAAAAGCTTGTATTCCTATTTATTGAATTTATATTGTTTTAAAGATTTCAATGATGTTACCCTAATAATATAAGCACATTATATTAACTATTTACTATAATACCCCTAGAAAAATATTATTTCACATTTGCCTGTCTATTTGTACAAGTAGCAAAAACTCCTGAACGGATTAAAATTAAATTTATTACACTCATTGCTGATGGATCAGGATTTAGAACACAATTTATACTTCATTAATACTTAATTACTATAACAATTCTATTATTATTAGGTTACGTTGTTAAATCAGTTTAATTCCGCTCAATATACGCGGAAACCTGGTAAATATTATTGAACATATAGGACATAGCTCCATAGCAGATATTTTTTTCTCACATGGTGGTAAGTGACGATGCAGTCTAGAATGGTAGCGGGCTAACCTGTTAGTGGTATGGTAAATTCATATTTCTAATTGGTTTCTATGCGACGTCTTGTCGGAAAGTTAAATCGCTTGGCGGCACGTCGTTGTCGGTAGGGTGTTAACTAGCCACGGCCGAAACGTCCCACCAGAGAAGACTGGAGCCGGCTCGAGTCCAACTTTATAATGCGACAGCGCAAGCACTGCGCCACGGAGGTTGTCAAAAAAGTTTATTATTTTTAAACCTTAAAGCTATACAGACTTATATACCCGGCTAAGTTTGTTGTGTCTTCTTAGACCGAGGCGCGTTTGGAACCCTCATAGCTTTAGTTTTAAGTTTACGAATATAGTTATCACCATGAAATAACTACTATGTAAATTATTGACGCGTCAAAAGTGCCTTTTAAAGGACTATTTGAATAAAGATTATTTGAATTTGCTATATTATTCTTTATATAATCTGCAGTTGTTTCTTTATATAATACGAGCAGCCCTGGCATACCATAGATAATTAATGTTTTTTTAGCTACCTAGCTATTTAAGTTTGTAAACGTGATTTATTCTGAAGGCAAAAATGAGTTAAAATATAAGAAAATGATGTTACCATGTCAATACGGTCTAATACCACAGATAAGTAAAATTACTATATATACTTACGACAAATCATATAATTTTATCGTGGCACGCATGAACTATCAAAGACCGAAAGCGCTGGGCTTTCGGTTTTTGATAGTTCACATTTCCTCTGTACAAGGAAACTTGGTCCTCAGGCTAAGTTTAGGTCATATTTATTAGCCGGCCATTTTAGCTAATCTAGCAATACTAAACTAGTCTTAAAGATCTAGTCTTAATAGATCGAAACTTAGTCCACAACTAAGTTTTCGATTAAAAAGTTAATCATTGCTACCTTCGACCCAGATTGAGAAAAAAAAAGAACTCCATCGTAGCCTTTAGTACAATTTACTACCGACTTTACGAGTTCGTAAAAGACTGAACCAATAATAGCCGTCCATTCCTAAAAACAAGTTACTTACGGCTACTTTTAAGCAATATTTAATGAGGGGGCTGTCGTTCGACGCTGAAGCTCTAGCACATTAGGAAAGATCAATATCACTCGTTTAACTTATTTAAAAGTTCGTATACTACCGTGGAAGAAAGTTGGGCACCTTTAATTAATGTGATACTGTATGTGTGCAAGTGACAGGCAACGGTCCCACGATCGCGATTGTAAGTCTATAATTCCTGTATATAAAATGATAATTGGACACCTGAGAATATAATAGTGTGTTTGATCGAGTTAAACACACAGCAGGCATTGCAATCGAATTACTTACCTGCCTAGTTTTGTTTTATAAATAATAGGGGTTAAAGTATGAAATTGCCGTTTTATTGTAATAGGTACTTCGAATTGACATAGAACCTTCATGGTTTGAGATTTTTGAGTGAAACTTTTTCATACGGTACCGATGTAGTTCTTCTTTTAAAAAATGTGCAACATTCGATTAACTACTTTCAGTTGTTTCTTTTATTCAGCTTAGACAATAAAGATTGATACTTCGATAATTACAAGGCATTCGAAATATTACTAGTATTACAAGTTAATGTTGTTAGTTAGTTTTTACACGTCATATAATAAACTGTATTGATAAAGTATGGTGTTTTGTGCCTATTTGAATTATCGCTATGTAAAAGCTAAATTAAAATGTGTAACTATTATACGAATATAGATACTGTATTCTATTATCTCCTATAAATTTAAGAAGTCCTGTTTTGAATAAAGCTTATTTTATTCTATACTTGCTATTCCCCGCGGTTTCACTTGCGCTAACCAAGGGTTGCAACGGCACACTTAAATAACGCACACGTACCTGTTAATACATTTTTGGTTATCTCTTTAAATATACTTTTCTAATATATAGTTTCTAACTTTAAGATTCTTTTTAAAGCTAATTTAAATTCCTTGAGAAAGAGAAACGTGTTTCCTTAATAAATATGCATTATTTTATAGATAACACAATGTTTTTTACTTTTAATAAAGCTGAAGATTTGAAAGATGTTTGTACAACAAAGTTCTTGAGGAAGGTTATAATCTTATCTACTTACCATCATGAAACAGTAGTGCAAACAGGTGATGCTACGCGGTGGGTTGGGCTATGTTTTATAGAATACCAGATGAAACTTTTTATATGAAAATAATATTTATACGAACATTGTACACGGTCAAATTTGCGGTTAACCTCGCTATTATCATCCTATTACCGTTCCACTATACGAGTAAGTCACAGGTTTCCCCTCAGAATGAACAGTGTATACCATGCTGGCCAAGTGCAAGTTAGTAGACTTCACATGACTTTGAGCAGGTTTCCTGGCGATGGTTTCTTTCTCTTTCTTCTTTCTCTGGTTTCTTTCTCCATTACAGCAAGTGACATTTAATTGCTTAAATAAAAATGCACGTTACTTTGAAATGTTAGAGGTTCGTCGACGAACTCGGTCATGTCCTGAACGGAGGTAATATATGTCGGCGCGAAGGAGTTATTTAACTTCATTGTTGTTCGGGCGGCTGTTGCCTTTCGTGGCATTCGTCGCTCGAGACGTCGGACCTTTCGAACTTCTTAGTTATTGTTGCAATAAAAGTGTAATCCGCAAGTTGTGATTTTAATTACTATAATTATATAATTGAGCGAAAGTAAACAAAAGCGTGACGTCAGCAATGCTGACGTCACTCTTACTAAAAATAACTCAGACGGTCTTGATTCGACATATATAATATTTAAAATATATGTTTACTAAGATACGTATGCAGATATATTAATCAAATTTTTAATCGTATTAATTGGAATAATAACACCCAAGGAAAATCTGAACAACAATAACAAGGTTACCAGTCAAACTGTACGGGAATATTCAACATGTTTTCACTTAAAAATACATCGTGGAACAATCACAAGGCATTGGA
Source organism: Lasiommata megera (assembly GCA_928268935.1). Classification (NCBI taxonomy): domain Eukaryota; kingdom Metazoa; phylum Arthropoda; class Insecta; order Lepidoptera; family Nymphalidae; genus Lasiommata; species Lasiommata megera. The sequence goes on from OV743312.1 coordinate 12,490,311, forward strand.
TTACGTGCGGTTTGACGACGCTGCTCATAAAACACAACTCTTTTATTTCCGCCGTCCACCTGACCCGGAAGATTGTGGTCGGGAACATCGAATCTCTACAAAGTTGGATTACTCATCACAAAAAGTGTGAAAAGTCCAGTTTCTACAAGACCAATTTGTTCGGTGGACTGTTTTGCTACACCTTCGTTATCCTACTGATATTATAAACGCGAAAGTGTGTATGTATGGAAGGATGTTTGTTGCTCTTTTACCATAAAACTACAAAATAGATTTTTATGAAACTTTACAATAATATAGCTTATACATCAGAATAACACATAGGTTACAATTAATAAAGATATTGTGTGAATTGTCCAAAATATGACGATTAGTGTCAAATAAGTACATTTATTTATCACTAGCCGTAGATCGATCATTAACGCTCAAAAAATGGGACGGAAAAGTAGTGCACAACAGTGCACAGCGTGCACTCCTTTCCTCCTGTGTGTGTGACAAGGCTAGACGAAAATCACTCGTTTTAACACTCGAGCCGTATAATCCGAATGAATTACAAAGCACTACGCGCCGCTATAGATAATATAACGGCCAGATGTCTAGTGTATTAGACGGGTTGTAATACATCGATATACCAATACGAGTATGTAAGAATGTATAGTTAGTTGGTGACAAATGCTGGCTTTACTTTTGTATGAAGCGCTCTATCTACGGCTAGTGGTAAATCAATGAGTAAGTAGGAAAAAAATCTAACATCTGCATGATAACTTTAATGTCATAATGTAAGTCTCTTCACGCCACGCTAATATAAGCTACTCGAAATGCTAATCCTGCGCAGACGAAGTCGCGGGCATCAGATCTTTAACAAGGAGATATAATGCTGGATCATTGAGATATCATTAGGCTAACGATAATACTTGTATTGGAACGAAGTTCCTTACGGCAGGCTTGGAGGAGATAGGGATTTTGCTGCGCGACCGAACTGAGAAAAATGTGATAATAAAACCGTAAGAAAAAGTCCGTGGAATAAAAACGTTAAATGAGACGTGCGCAGGCGTGACAGTCGTATACACAAGCGAGTAGTGTATAATACCTTTCTCTTTCTCCCTCTTTATTTTTTTCTATTTCTATGTAATTTTATGTTGTCAAACAAAAATAAAGAGACATATTTTGTTATTTTAGTTGATAATTTGAATTACTTTTTTTAATTCATTTTTTGTTCTACATTAGCCGAAGGAACTTCGTTCCTACCTGGTGTCCCACGACACCACATCTTTTTTTGAATAGCTTTTATTGGGCTTACATTGCAAAGTTACAAATAATAACTTGAGGATGAAAACGTTTGCTGGCGCACGATTTACTTGGAAAACTTTTAGCATGCCCCATAGGAGTGTCACACCGCGCCCTCTGCGTGCCGACGCCTCTAAAATACCAATTATATGCTTGCCTACTAAACTTTATTATTGGTGGTTGTCTTTTATTTTTACCTACGAGCTGTACCCGGCTTCGGTTCGCGAAAGCTTTGTCTGATTTTATTCCCGTTAGTAGAACTTAGTGATAAAAAACATGTGTATATATAAAGAAACAAAAAAAAAAACTAATAATTTCAAATCAATATCGCCTCATTTGTGATTTTTGCGAATAACACTGATCTTAATATAATATAAATCATAATAAAATTACTAATTGCTGTATTTGTTGCAATTTGTTTTTATTGTAACAAATACAGTAATGACAAGAGTCAACAGCAACGTTTGTAATTGAAGATTCTCTCATGTCATATTCATATTCCCATACCCCTTGTATCTCAACATATAAATCTGATTCTGAGGACAATGCTATGGCAAACTATGACTTTAGTTGTAGATCATCGACCAATATTTTCCCCAACATAAAAAGAAGTATATGTATTAATTCAGTTTTAATCAATCTCCATTCAAAATGTCTGCCAATATGGCTTAGTATTTCCGGCGTGAACGAGTTACGGACATACACACATACAGTAGGCACACATACATATAATATTAAAATGTGTTTTACTGGAGTAGCAGCTTTTATGTAGAAAATACCTCCTCTAATAAATGCCTTAATAGATACCTCCCTCCTTCTAATGGGATCACGAAATTAGTGTTCTATTGCACACAGATATTATAAACTCGGATGTAAGTCCCAACGAGGCATTTTAATGTACACACAGATTATCTTTATATATAAAAGCGAAATACACTCACTGACTGACTGACTAAACATGATATCTCAGGAACTACAAAGCATACGAACTTGAAATTTGAAAGGTCTTTTATGAAGTAGGTAAGAAACAGTTTTGAAAAAATCCACTACTAAGGGGTTGAAATGGGGGTTTGAAGTTTGTATGAAAGTCCTATGTTTTTGAAGTTAGAAACATGAAAATTGGCAACTTAGTTGTTAATTATAAAGTATCTGTATAACCAATGTTACGAAAATCTATCCCAAAAGAGGAGAAATGGGTTTGGACAGGTCTCGTGGAAATTTAAAAAACTTAAACCACACGGACGAAGTCGCGGGCACCAGCCAGTGGAAGTATAAATGTAAATCTACGCCTAGGTAATTATTGTAAACCTACCGGGGATTCAAGTGAAATTCCGCTAAAAGTTAATCTTAAGCACCTAAATCATCGATAGTGGAGAAAATCCAATTACCACTTGCACAATGGGTCACGAAACAATCTGAACTAAGAAAATTAATCTTCTGAGTCCAGAGAGCGCTGTCTGTGTAAACTTAGACAATGAATTTATAGTTCATCTATTTGAGCCCATCGGAAGCCGCTCGTGGACTTTCTGCAGAATAGGTGCAAGTTTTCGAATCCCCTGTCTCTAATGTATGTTCCTATAAATATACAATTTCGTTCGATACCTTCTTAAAGTCTGATACTTGACTATGATATTGTTTCGAAGACCTCCGTGGCGCAGTGCGTGCACTGTCACTTTATAAAGTGGAGGTTCTGAGTTCGATTCCCGGCTCGAGTCTGGTCTGATGGCTTTGGCCGTGGCTAGTTACCACCTTACCGACAAAAACATGCCAAGCGATTAAGCGTTTTGGCAGGATTTCACGTAGAAACCAATTAGGAGTGTGGGTTTACCATACCCCGAACCATCTTAGACTGCATCATCACCAAGTGAGATAGTCGTCAAGGGCTAACTAGTAGTGTATAAAAAAAGTAATTACACTTTGAAGTAACGCATATTAAAAAAAAACCCAGATAAAGAATAACAACCCTAATTAAGTGCGACTACTTGACATCATATTTACAGATGTATGTGTGAGTGTTTTATTGATTGAATAGCAAGGAATTTAACCTTTTGTATAGTAACGTTAAATTTAAACACAGACGATATCTTCATCTGTGTTGGTTGCCACTGCATATTTATATGGCGATGCGCATAACTCCAAAAAATTAAATGTGCGTGCCTGGCTTCTAACTTGTTGCCTCCGAAAGGGAAGACGAAGTTAGGTTATGATCGCTCATCGATGATATAATGATTGATGATTTATTATTTAAGTAATATTATATTACTGATACTAGTAATTTACTAGTAATTTTAAACAATTAAAATATCACTTGCTTCAACGGTGAAGGAAAACATCGTGAGGAAACCTGCACACCTGAGAGTTCTCCATAATGTACTCAAAGGCGTGTGAAGTCTGCCAATCCGCACATGGCCAGCGTGGTGGATATGGCCAAATCCTTCTCATATTGAGAGGAGATCCGTGCAGTGAGCCGGTAATGGGTTGATCATGATGATGATGATGATGATGATGACTAGTAATATATTACGGGTAGTAGGATTGTTTAACCAGATTTTTGTTGAAAGTATACTTATATACGGATCATCGTTAGATTAGCTCTTATCGAGCATAACCGCATTTGGTGACATCAGTGGGTGGGTTTAGTTAGTTAGATAACTAAACCCACCAACTGTTCCAACGCAGTTGGTGGGTTTAGATAACTACCTTCGATTAATATCAGGAGTTAGTGATAATAACCGGGATTGACGGATTAACGTGTTCGAGGTACGGGCGCCGAAGTTAATGACAGTTCGGACCCATAGTTTGGTCCATTATGCTTAATTTCAGAGACTGTCAGCGCTAAGACTTATTCTAAATTCTATAATGTTCTATAACTTAACTAAGGTTTCTATTAAAAAGAGATAGGTTTATGTCGGACATACAACTTTATCTCGCTTTAACTTTTACTTAAATCTGAGATAAGGGTCCAGCAAGCTTTATATCTCACAGCCATTGACGTAGTGTGTATATAAAGCGCGCTTAGCCTTTTCTCTGACTTGAGATACAGTTGAAAGATAGAGTTTGAGTTTTGAGTTTGAACAAACTCAAAGTACGTTCTTTACGTGCCTTAGACTCTTAACAACGACTCTAGACAACGCAGTTTTTGTTTTCTAAGTTTGTATCTTCGCTGCACTTTCAATTACAATTTATATCTATTACTGTGTAACATACATCAAGTTTTTGTATAAAATTGCTGCGACTTCAATAAGCAGGACATGATTATTTGAAATAAACAATAATATAAGATAAAAATTATATAGTTCTTACCTAACTTATATTCAGTTTTTTGAATATGGCAATACTCAAATTTTTAGTTTTTAGTTTTAATATGACACTCTCTTTAATGCTGTGAAAACTCGGAGTGTGTGTGTGTTTTCCTTTTTTTTTCTTTATATATCACGTAGTTTTTAAACGTTTTTTTCCTATGATGGTATTGTACTTTTAAATACAGGGCTTGCGTCAGCCTGGTACTGACAGAATAAGAACATTTAGCTCAGTCAGTATTTTTTATAGTCTGACAGAGCAGTAATAGTTAAATTTAAAGTGCTCGCAATAAGTGTAAGATAATAAGTTACTCTGTTTCAATCTTTTATCTGTAGGTATATATGTTTATATGATTATTGTTCTGATAATTTCATTCATAAGAACAGAATTCATTCATAGGACCAGAAGCTGAATTTTCGGGATTAAAATCTTTGGATCCTTTGGAATTATTTGTCTATCCCAATAGTCTTTTGCATTCAGTACTTTTAAACGAATTAAAAAAGGTATTACCTTTTTAGAAGCACCTTAGTTAAAACATACCTTACCTACCTTTAACTAGCTATATATAACTAGTAAAAGGTATAGGTATACCTTTAGCTAGTTGACATAAGAAAATCACAAAAAGGTAAACCTTGACAAAAAGTTTCCTAGACGTAATCATACGCCAAAAAATTCGACAAGACAAATAAAATTTAACACTTAATTTAAGCTAGATAAATAAACTTTTATTGAACAGTATAAAAATGCAATCGTAAAGAAGAAATCAATTTGAAACCATTGAAAAAAAAATCAAGCGCTCCATTCCTACAGAGCAATTAAAACGAGTATGACCTTAAAAATCAACGTTATTGTATGCTAGGGCACGTTCATTCGTGAAATTGTTTGGTTTCTGCTTGTGTTCGTATCATAAATGTTTCACCATTCCCGATGTTAAATCCCGAATGAGATTTTCACATATTGATGATGTCCCTACATTTTGAACGAACTGTGCGCCGGCGTAAACATTGTTTGACTGAGGTACACAAAAAATTGAAACTGCAGATAATAAATAGTAATAACGTTTAAATATTCTAGTTATATTGATTTTTGATGGAAACACTCGCACTCGACTAGAGGTCCTTTTTTTATGATACGAGTTAGCCATTGACGGTAATCTCAGCTGTAAGTGATGATGCAGTCTAGGATGGTAGCGGGCTAACCTGGAAATTGGTTTCTACGCGACATCGTGCCGGAACGCTAAATCGCTTGGCGACACGTTTTTGTTGGTAGGGGTAACTAAACACGGCCAAAGCCTCCCACCAGACCAGACTCGAGCTGGGAATCGAACCCAGGACCTCCAACTTTATAATGCGACTTTAAGGATGCCCTCAAGCTCATTCGCAGTACGCGGGTATGAATAAGTATCTTAACCTAATAAGCTTCGATTGTTTAAGATTGTCTTTAAATCGTTCAGGCAAATTCAGTACAGTTGAGTTAAACTATCCATAAAAACTATTATAGACTGAGATTTCAGATAAACAGCGTCCAAGTCTCCGAAAGCCCTTTCGGCTGACCAGTCGTGCGACCTTAGCACGTTCGCTACAACGCTTGACTTTATTATAAAGCTCAAAATTCAATGATTTCATTTGATTTTAGTCTAGTTTGTGTTGATTCAATATGGTGTGCGAATAGTATTATGAGAACGTAGCGCTCTCTTTTAGAACGCACGACGAACGAGTCATCATGATCAACCCAGGAATTCAGTCCTAGAAGCCAAACCATTTGCTGGCTTTGTTATCATATAGTTATAATGAAAATACCTGTCTATTTATCTCGGGAAAATCGGCCAGATCCAATCTCGTTATCGTTACCTCAAATCATCATCATTATGATCAACCCATTCTCGGCTCACTACAGAGCACGAGTCTCCTCTCAATATGGGGTTTGGCCATAGTCCCCCACGCGGGCCATATGCGGATTGAAAGACTTAACACTCCTTTTCTCTCTGGGGAACTCTCAGACGTGCAGGTTTCCTTACGATGTTTTTCTTCACCGTTGAAGCAAGTGATATTTTAATTACTTTAAAACGCACATAACTCCGAAAGTTAGAGGTGCGTGCCAGGATTCGAACCCCCGACCTCTGATTAGAAGGCGGATGTCCTAATCATAAGGCTATCACAGCTTCACTAGGCTATCACAGCTTCACGACGAACGAGTATAAAATGTATTTTATCACGTTTAAATTGGACAAGTCATAGACTTCACTGAATGAATTGAACGGATCGTCTATTTTGATCTACTTATAATGCGAATATCAATATGTGTCCCGCCGCGCCGGTGCATGCCGTCAATCCGGCATGTTTAATATTTTAGTCATGCCTCTCACGCCCCCGTCTTCAACGACCATACTGATTGCCAGTAAAATGAACTAAAAACTTCTTCAATGGTTGAATTATATTTAGACATTTCGCATGCCATTTTCGATGTATCAAAGATATAGGACATAGCTCCATAGCAGTTTTTTTTATACACTACAAGTAAGCCCTTGACGGCTATCTCAACTGGTGGTAAGTGATGAGGCAGTCTATGATGGAAGCGGGCAAACCTGTTCAGAGTATGGTAACCCACGCTGCTCATTGGTTTATACACGACATCGTGCCGAAACGCTAAATCGCTTGGCCTGTATTTGTTGGTAGGGTGGTAACTACCACAAGCCTCCCACCAGACTCGAGGCGGTGGTCGAACCCAGGATTCCAACTTTATAATGCGACAGCGCACGCACTGCGCTGCGGAGGTCATCAAATGACTTTTTACGTACGTATAACGAAAATATTTATAATCTAGCTACTGTCCCGCCGCTTTCCGTCATTCCGGCACGTTTAATATTTTAGGAATTCCTCTCACGCCCCGCTTTCAACGGCCGCCCTGATTGCCGTTAAATTGAACTAAAAACTTCTTCAATGCTCCTAAAATGTTTCAATTATATTCGGATGTTACGGGAGATATTCTTGTAATATGATCCATTTGGATGTACAACACAAATATTATTATTATGTGGCTATTGTCCCGCCATTCCGGAGTGTTTAATATATAAAGAATTCCTCTCACGCCTCGTTTTCAACGGCCACCTTGATTGCAGTTAAACTGAACTAAAACTTCTTCAAACGATACTCATTTTATTTTAATTATATTCGAATATTTTCATAAGACGCAAAAGAATTTCGCGCTTATTAATTTTCTTTTATTGCTCTTGGCACTATTATATTTCTAGAACAGATATATTTCAGCCGCGGTGACGTACAGCCACTTCAAAAACACATTTTACCCCTAAAGTGGCGGAAGTCATAATTTGGATTTGCATTTGCAGATTAAATAACTTTATATGATGAGTAGCCCGTCTGGTAGCAATTTATTACCAGCCAAGAAGCACGAATAGCGCTAAGATGTTTTCAATAGAACGCCAACAAGGGGATGTAAAGTTTTGCAATAGTGCGCTCTCGGATCGTGCAATTATTGCCAACCGAGTCCTGATTGAATTCTTAGGTCAAGTTGGCGTTGAAAGTTTGCATAAAAGACCCCTTGCAAATTAACAATTTTCCTTGTTAGAGATTTTTGTTTTATGTATTTTCGAGTTTCTCTAATTAAAAGAAAACTAGAAACGTTTCGACTTGAAAGCGTCGAACTTTGCTGGACGGATCCATTAGGGTAGGTACGATTTAATTTGTTACGAATTTCAACGTAAACTCTGTAAAATTTCCGTTGAAATTGACCAAGCGCCAACATTTCGTTAACACGCATGTCATGTCTGGAAGTTCCGTCGTGTTTTGGTAGACTATTCAGAATTTAAAATGGATTCGTTTATAAAGGCATTTTCTAGGGTTCGCATTTTCGATGAGGGAGAGACGGCAGGTGAGTGACTTGTTTGCCGGTGGCTCGATCGAACACGAGCAAAACGGTTATAGTACAGGGGACAGTTTAGTAGACGTTGCTGACGGCGACGCTGCCGAGGCACCCTCTATAAATCAGTAGCCGATTGACGTTTCCCTACAGGGAGTGATCTATATCACCGCCTCTATTATACACCTCACTTACTAAGATTTTATCGATCAATAAGTTTAATTGAAATGAATACAAAAAAGTGTACGTACTCAATTATTTCCATCGAGTTAAGAAGCATTTTATAGTATCAGACTTGACAGTCTCTGTTGGTCTACATTTATGATTATCATGTCTGGCTGCCAATAGCGAAATGATGGGCAAATTTGCCACAAATTTTAACGTACTGAATATTTCTGTCCATATTTTTTTTTATCTACTAGGTACAAGTTAGCCCTGGACGGCACCCTCACCTTTTTAAGTGATGATGCGTCTAAGATGGTAACGGGCCAACCCGTTAGAAGTATGGTAATACCATAATTCAATACACCTAATAGGTTTCTACGCGACATCGTGTCGGAACGCTAAACCGCTTCACGACACCTATTTGCCGGTAGGGTGGTAACTAGCCACGGCCGAAGCTTCTCACCGGACTAGAATCAAGCCGGGAATCGAACCCAGGACCTCCAAATTTATAACGCGACAGCGCGCGTACTGAGACCACGGAGATCGTCAAAAAATTTAAAAATGTCTGATAACAAATTAGAAAATGCTGTGGTCCTCCCACGTACCTTAAACAGCACAAGCACTCTTCCCTCCAGTAACATAAGTAACATGTGATGTTAAAAATAATAAGAAAAAAACACCTGTGAGATTAAAAGCCTCAGATTGTATGAGATGTCATAAACCATTTTTATTTTTTTTTAATGACTTTTAATTAAATGCTTAATATTTTTTTGGATGTTGTTTCAGGTAAACATCGCCCTTATGACAACAACACCTTGATGGATTCAGCCAAGGTCTAGTACGTAGGATTGGATTCTTCTACTAGATTAAAATAAACTGTAGTTTTATAAGAGAAAAAGTTTATTCAATATCGTCTTTTCACAAGCTGCAAGTAACAACTTGTTGTTAGTTTGAAGTATAATTGAAAACAGTAAATCTGCCCAAGGATTCACCTGGGTATTCTCAACGTTATATTGTTTTTATAATCATAGGTTACGAATGCAAAAAACCCTGCTTGAAAGAAATTTTGATTTATAATATCAGTAGAGTTTTCTGAATAATAGCAGCATGTGTGTTATTTTGGGAACATATATATATACACTTCATTAAAATCGATTTAGTGACTAATTTAAGTAATTTAAGCATAATTGCTAATCATCATCATAATCAACCTATTGCCGGCTCACTACAGAGCACGGATGGAGAGGAGCTCTCAATATGAAGGGTTTTGCCATGGTCACCACGCTGGCCATGTGCGGATTGGTATACTTCACACGCCTTCCTCACGATGTTTACCTTCACCGTTGAAGCAAGTGATATCTTAATTGCTTAAAAACGCCCATAACCCAAAAGTTAGGTGCGTACCCGGGATCGAACTCCCGACCTCCGATTAGGAGGCGGATGTATCACAGCTTAAAGTGATGAATGAATTAAAACTTAACTACTTTGTAAAATTTTACCTCATTCAGTTGATCTGTTACACAGAGTCATCGAAGAGCAAATGAGGAAATGCATTTGCACATAATGTTATAAGAAGGGATCTTTCTTTTTTCACGCAAAATATTTTAATCCTTCCTCGAGTGAATGCGGACGGGTTATAGTTACTTATTTTCTAGAGCCCATCTTATTTTTTAAAGAAAGTCCTCCATTATTCAGGGTCAGGCTTCCAGGTCCTTCGGCGTGTATTAATATTCACAAGATCCTCAAAGTTCATCAACCCCGGCCTTACAGGCGTGAATATTCAATTTACACGGCGTTTTATTATAGTCTTGTTAAATACGTGCATTCGCTCAGTGCTTTTTGAGATCCCTCATTTATGCAATGACTTACTATTTATATTACAGTCAAGAATTAATTCCTTTTAAATGTGATGTTATTTTATTTTAAGCTATATGTACAGTTTGTTTTTTTTGGTCGAGTTAAACATCAGTTATTTTCAAAAAGAACATTATAATTTCAAAGCTGTATTTGCTAGAATTCTTGTAAAACTAGGCAGATATGCAGGGTTATTATTTATATTTGTATTTTTTTTTAATTATGTTTTTAAGCGAAAACCTGACTGAAAATTCCAAATTTATTTGGCAAATTGTTGATGCAATATCAACATCATATTTCGGTGTATCAGTATGAGCGAAATATCGTATAGGGGGTGTCTTGAAAGATCTGTGTATTTAATTATATTACAATAAATAATAACTGACTTACGCAAAATAACGTCTGGTTTTCTCTAATAGAGGACGCTCTTATAACTAAACGTCATATGCATTTCAGTAGGTCTAAAATGTTATTCATACCTTGCATGTAGGGTATCAGGTGGCAGTAGATGGAATGGATTTGTACTAGTATGTACTTATTTCCTTATACTTTATTAGTTTTTCTAAATCAGTGCGTTTCAATTAAGTTAGTAAGTAACTTTAATATTGTAGAAAAGTTAGTACATGCACAGTTAGTACATTTAACTCAAACATAAATAAATATATCTAAGAAAGCCAAAAATTTGCTAGAATAGGTGAGCAAAAATAATTATGATGAGGGTTGTAGATATAAACATTGAACAATAAAGAAATAATTAGGATTAAAAAATAGATACGGGACTTGTGTATTAAGGCTTCCAACTTTTTAATTAGACACAAAAAAAATATGTTATCAATATATACATAACATCGCTAAAACAAAAACAGCGTGACATTAAAAAAGTTAAATAAAACACAATAAACTCACACAAAAACTGATTTAATACTCCAACAAAGCTTATTTTAATATTTAAAGAATACGTTAACGCAAGCATAAAATAAAATACCGAGTTTCGCATGTGCAAATTTTCTATTGTTAGCCTGACAAGCTCCTACGTCAGTGGAGGGTTGGTTTAAGAAAACTGAATTTTGTATAATGGAAGCAAAATTAACAAATACCTCGGCTACTCTTTTAGACGGGCTGAAGTACGGTGATACGTCACGCGATATTACTTAATTTTTTACTCGAGCAAAGAAACCTACGTGGGTAGACACTACAATGATATTGTCTCCTTGTTACTTATACTGATGAAAGTCCATTATATTACATTCCATTTGTACAATAAGATTGACAGCGTGATAGTGTTTGGATGCGGATACCCAAGTTTTGAATTTGTCAATCTTCGTCTACATTATGCATGGATGTTATGAGAATTATGAGAGCATTGCATACACATTACCATGTTTTTTAATAAGATCAGTTCAATTAGCTTCTTTGTACCTGTACCTTTGGTTATTCTTTCGCTGACTGGCTGGCTAAAGGTTTTTAAGTAGAAGTTACTTTTTCAGTTTGTAAAAGAATAGATAGTTAACCTGGGCAGAACAACTCACTGGTAACCGCCCCCCTCCCCCCTTATACCGACCCCGCTGTTATACCTTCCGACCCCGGCGTTATCCCAAACTGCGCCTAAGCCGAGGTTCGGCCTCACAGGACAGACAGTCCTTAGGCAGACGTTCCCTTAGTTTCTTCGAGCCCTAGGGCTCAAAAAAACAGCTCGGTTACGCTGTGGCAACCAAAGGTTAGCACAGCTAATAGACAGTCCGAAAAACAAACAACTCACTGGGCGCTCAACACTGTACCCGGGATGTTGTCAAAAATTTTCAGAACATTCCTCATTTCATAAATTAAAAAAAGATGAACGACAAAATTTACGTGCGCCAGGCTGCGGACAAACTTGAGTCAAGAATAAACTTGAATTCACAATAAAATATTAATGATAATACACACATTCGTAAGTTATATATGGTATGGTAGAAATATCGAAATAGTTATAAATATTTCCTACCTATAACTTACGCGCCCCTTCATAAATACAAATGAAATCTCATACATTGAAATAGCAAGAAAATACTCGTGAATCACTGATTAGTAAATGCCAGGTTAGAACTAGACCTTTCGGATCGGAAAATATAATGGAATAACAAATATTTAAAAGTGATTATGCCCGATAGCTGTTACGGATTGAAAATTAAATCTTTATTATGCAGTAGGGGTAGGTAGTAAACGCTTTCAAAGGGTTAAATTATAAAGCATTTGTACTTACGTTTTATTGGTAATTTTTTGAAAGGTTCGGTTTTAGTTACTTTTACAGTTCAAAGTTGTCTTTATTACACAACCACCTAAAATAGGAGCTTAGGCATAATGATGTGGGTATGAACAGATTTTGTTTTTTTTATGCATCACAAGTTAGCCCTTGACGACATCCCAATTGATGGTAAGTGATGATGCGGTCTAAGATTTTAGTGGCCTAACTGGTTAGGGATAAGGTAAGCCCATACTCCTAATTGGTTTCTACATGACATCGTGCCGTAACGCTAAATCGTTTGGCGACACGTCTTATTTATGGGATATCGGTAAAATCTAATCGTAAAATATTTTTTAAAAGATAAATTTGGTGACCTTTTCAAATTCGGCCATGTTTTATTCTAATCTTCATATATACAAACTCGTATAAATTTCGATATTAAAACATCAGTTTACATTTTAACACACTTTAATACTTTATTACGTACTATATGGAATCGAATATTTAACAAATCCTTTATGACGTCGTAAACCTATCTTGTCCGGCTGTGTTGAATGTAGAAACATAATTTCGATCGGACGGCAATCAGGGGCCGTTGAAGATGGCGCGTGAGGTGATTTTGTAAAATATGAAACGTACTCGCGAACGCAACGGCTATATTATTACACATAAATGGATCGAAAATAAAATTCATTCGATATATTTTATGTGATAGAAATCCAACGAAGAAATATTATTTCGATTTTCGTGAAACAAATTACCTATATGAAATATAACTATTATGTATTAACCCTAAGTAATAAAAAAAATATATATCATTTATTTATTCAAATTGAGCATTAAAAAAAAACAGACTAAACATAATGACATGACGTTATGTTATATTATAGTAAAAAATCCAGAAGATGAAGATGGTAAGATTTTCTGTTTAATACATTTTCTAAAATAAAATATATGATGAATCTTTCTGTTATGCACATGATGTATGGGTACATTTGACTTGAATGCGCTTAGAGACAGTGCTTGTCGCGCGGTTTGGGGAAGGGCGTTTCTAGGGCGTGATAACCTTAATTGAACGACACTGAGGTCGTCAAAAGACGTTTCTCCATTAAGAAGATCTGCATTCACTGAAATAATATATGGTAGTGGTACAATGGTAAAACCTTACGGCTGATCTTACGTACGCGCGTAGACAATATAAGATCTTGTGCGTTATATTGCCCTGCATATTTTATCTTGATTTAATGAATTAAAAAACCTATTAGTAATTCCATGTGTAATTTTAACAACCAAAAGTATATTTTTATTGCTCCGGAAATAAATGCCAGCACATAACGTTAAAACAATATTAAAGTTCTCCTGAGTATTTATTGATAATATTATCAGCAACCAATCCCATAGGGTTTAAGTCGGGAACTTTCATAAACTGTACATTTTGTACATAAACGGGAACTTTAGTTTACAGTTATTTTAATATTTTGACAATTGTACAATCATCAATACACAAGTTAATAGATTTGACGAGTGAAGGGCGTCCGAGTTGTTTTTTAGTAAGAGTGACGTCAGCATTGTTGACGTCACAATTTTCCTTACTTTCTCTCATAGTTTTTGTTGCGTCCATTATCAGGAGGTCCGAACGGCCCGACGTCTCGAGCGAGAATGTCACGGAAGGCATCGACCGCGCGTATTTATAGCAAAGCATACTTGTACAAAATTTATTAATACCGTCTAAATTGTGTTAGCAAAATCAGATTAGTGCGTAAAAATCACATTTTTCGCTTTTTACACGAAAAACTGCCACTTTGCATGCTTGCTTTTATGATGCTAAGTAAAGATATCATATAAAATTCTATACTTTTAATAAAATAATTACGAAGCTGACGGTTTCTTCCGGTACAATATATAACATAACATATATATATAATTTACAAGGACGTCGATTGCATTCTCAGAAATGATTTAAAATAGGATACTTTTAAACTAGAAATATTATAGGTTCCGACCTCATTAAAGAAATATCATAAATATAAATATAGTTCGATCCCCGGCTCGAGACTGGTCCGGTAGGGGGCTTCCACCAGCCCACCCCTACCGACTATCGACCTAAAGTCGTGTCTGTAAAATTAGGAGTATGGGTTTACCATACCCCTAACTAACAGGTCTGCCGCTACCATCTTAGAATGCATCATCGATTACACCTTGTAAGATTACTGTCAAGGGCTAACATGTAGTAGATAAAGAAAGAATTCCGAATCTCTGTTTCTCAAGTCTAAATTAAAACGAGATCTATGAATATTTATCTAGGACATATAACCGGTTTTAGGTAATATAACTCAATAGTTGTATGACTTTACTTACCTCGTTTTACTATCAAGCACACAGCGATGGTATTTTCGTATCTATTACAATTTAAGGGTATGCACAGAAACTTATTCCAACTCCAGTGGAGTTCACGAGAAACTCTGTCTTCCCCGTTGTCTATTAAAACTGTAAGACATGCTTGCACTGACTTGATGTTTACAAAACATTCTAACAATTAATTAGCTATGTTTGGCGTAGGACGTAACGTTGGGTAAGCCGCACGTCTATCAAAGCGGAAACGTAATTTTAATAACAAACATAATTGTTTATCACACAAACTTAAGTCGGTTTTACTCTGAACATACCTTATATGAATGTGGGATATATACTTATGATAAAATTGTACGGGATTCCTGTATATTGTGTCTATATTTTGAAAACCATAGGGTTTTTTCAGGATAATTGATATTCACAATAAATATTACTCCATATATTTATTGTGTCTGGTGGGAGGCTTCGGCCGTGGCTAGTTACCACCCTACCAACAAAGACGTGTCGCCAAGTATTATTATTCTCAGACATGCAAATATGTAAAACTATCAAAATTAGACAGTATTGTGTAAGCCAGTAAGTTCTTCATTGCTCTTAAGTAAACTAAGGGACGATCAAACATCCAGTGGTCTTAACCGAGACAGCCTCAAGTAATCCCAGATGGCATCGCATTCGATGAATTAAAGTCACTCAGACTGGTTGACTCGAGAACTGTGCAATGAACAGATAGTCCCACTACTAAAGCTACGTTCGGGACTCGAATTGTCTGAAGTCAGAAGTCAGTATTATTAGGTACTAGCTGACGCCCGCAACTTCGTCTGCGTTGAGTTAGTGTGGTTCTTTGTCTTTAAATCTATAACTGTATCTCCTTTCTAAGAAAAAAAAAGAATGAGCCCGCGCGACAGGCAGCCTTTGTGACACTCCAATTTTATTTATTTGTATAGATGTATAGATGTAGCAGCGGTTGCCTGTGACTTTGTCTGCGTAGAAATTATATTTTCGGTGAAATCGAAAAAAGAACTGAGACGTTTTAGGTTATGGCCGTTTCCGAAGCATACGCCAAAGAAGAATAGTCAAGTTGGCTTCAAATGTATAGAAACCATTCAGGTTAAAAAATAATTTTATTTTTATTTATATTTGTTTTTGTATTTTAAAAGTGTAAAGACCGTATTTCTAGAAGTTCGGTGTGCATATTTTACTCACAATTTTCTACGACTAGCGCCTGCGAGAATCAAAATAGCTAAAGCCTAATACTCTGTCCGAAAAGTAAGAGTAACGGGCTCTTATTAGTATCTTTTATATATCTAAGAATTTTCTATTTCTCCTCTTTTTTTTTATTGATTTCCAACTTATTAACCGAATCGGAGAACTCTAAGGTGTGCAGCGTTCCTTTACTTAAATCTGTCTACCATTCTTTTTTAATAGCATCCATTTCAAGATTACTTTAACTTCAACGTGTGTAGATTTTTTTGAGTTTTGACTATTTGTTATCACACTAATATTTTTTTTGAAAATTGGAACATGGTTAGATTAAACTTGGAATTAATACAAATGCTACATTTAATCCCGGTAAATTTTATCCTACAGTACCTATTTGTAAAAAAATAATTTCTCGTTAATGAGCAACTGTATACTTAGATTACTCTAGATGACTTCTCGAAATTAGTTTTAAATGTTGGAAAGGAAAGTGAAAACGGGAATGGAAACAGAAATAAGATATGGAATTATTCCACAGGAAATTTCAAAAATCTGTTTTTTAAAAATATGATATATATATCAGCGCGTTCTTTAAAAATATGAAAAAAAAAATACGTATACAATTAAACAATAATTCAGGTCTATATCGTTTCGGTATTGTGCAGCACATATAATATAATATTGGCTTCCATTGATGTGGTAATTGTGTGTTAGTGGTCAGAATTTTGCATAGATATGTGATGACACGTCAATAATATAATAGTTTTACCGGTTATATTTACACGTTCGTTGTAATAAGGTATTTAGGCTCTCATATATTGTTTCCATGATTATTATTATAGGGATACCAAAGGCTTGTTTCAGATTTAACGTAAATCTTATACTCATAAACAAGTGTGCATAAGATAAGAGTATGCTACTCTTAATACTAGTATTTTCTACTGGAATATTGTAGATATAATTACAGTATGGCCAATTGCGTCGGATCAGGATATAGTGAATTACTTATCATTCACTATTACCTAATCCTTGTAAAACCTACTAAAAACACTCTTCTCACCCGCACTCTAGGTTAGCATTCCCATTCATTGATCAACCCATTACCGGTTCACTACAGAACACGGTTCTCCTCTCAATATGAGAAGGGTTTGGCCATAGTCCACTACGCTGGCCATGTGCGAATTGGCAGACTTCACACGTCTTTGAGCACGTTTTGGAGAACTCTCAGTCGTGCAGGTTTTCTCACGATGTTTTCCTTCACCGTTGAAGCAAGTGACATTTTAATTGTGTAAAAACGCACATAATTCCGAAAAGTTAGAGGTGAGTGCCTGGATTCGAACCGCCGACCTCTGATTTGGAGGCTGACGCCGTAACCACTAGACTATCACCGCTTCATGCCCAAAATAATGCCAAAACAAAGCAACACAACAATACCTCACCAATAATGAAATGAAATTAAAATACACTTTATTGTACACCACATAAACAGAAGAAATACAAGACAGTAAAGAAACAAACATAAAGAATAGAAGGTACAATAGGCGGCCTTATCGCTAAAGAGCGATCTCTGCCAGGCAACCTATATATAAAATGCATGCTACTAAGCCACAATTACCCAATAAAAGTACGCTTCCCATCTACTAACGAGCATGCGTGACACCTTCATGTGTACATACTGTAAGATTGCAATGGTATTATGGCAGCTCTAAATCTAGAGCAACACCTCTAATTGGCTTCAATACATCGTACTGGCATGCTAAGTCGCTTGGAACTCAAGAACGTTATTATTATGTTACTAGAGGAGTTTGTGTGAATCGAGTTGTGTATTTTACAAAAATAGAAATGTTGCCGTAACACATCCACCTATCTCTCGATCGGTTTCGCAGTTATAATGAAGCTATCGATCAGAATATAAAACATTCCGCATCGCATATTTTATCTTTAACAATCCTTGCCTAACCAAACCAATTAGCGAAAAACCTTTAGCAATGTAGACCAATGTTATAAATTTGGCACTTAGCCTGACGTAAATTTTTGCCACTGTCAGCGAATAAATGTTCTATGAAAAATAATAGTTACAGTCGGCTGCACTGAATTGTCGCAATATAAAAAAAAACAACTTCATTTTAGATTCACATATCAATAAACCGGTGCATCGTTAATTTCCCTTTAATTTTATTTATATTTGAGTCAGGTTTTACAGGAATATATACAAGTGAAACGTGTTTACAGCCGATGAAAAAGAGAACAAGAATAAAATTATGAAACAGAAGAAAAATATGAAATTAGTTTATACTAGACTTGGGTCTCGAGTGATCCTGAAATATTGCAGAATAAGAAAACCTTTTATACAAAGAAGAATCTTTATACAGATCTTCAGAGCAAGAAGGTCTTTTGTACGCACACAAAAAGGACTTGCTCACGTCATTAGAGTCAACTTGAGAAAGAATAAAGTAGGAAAGTACTTCTTATGAAGTAAAAAAATAAGATTCAGATAAATAGAATCGGGCAAGTCAAAAGCTCTCTCCCAGCAAAGGGAGTACTTTATAAACAATGAAAGTACTGTAGATCTTGACGCGCAATAGATGAAAAGTAGGCCACACATCAAAGCGATTGCAAAAAGCGTGGCGGCGAGGAAACATTGTAAAAATCACGGCGGAGTGTGAAGTGTCATCCTCCCGTCTGAATCGAGTGGCGATCACTTGTTTTTCCCACTTTTGATAGGCGCGAGCGGAGTCTCTCGAGTGGTCCTCTGATTTCGGCCCCGCACCCAGCTGTTTTTTACGAGGTCAAGAGAGCCTCCACAAAAAACACGTTCCGCGATAAATTACGCACTGACACATTCAGATTCACCCATAATGCGCGCGATCGGGATATATTGTTTTTTTTTTTTCGCCATTTTATTACGCTACGGTATTTTTGTTTACATTTCAGGATTAAGTTATTCACGATGTTGTAAATTGGAAATTAAATTACATAATATATGTATGTGTAAACTTAATTTATTTTCAATAATACTATTTCAATAATAATTCAGATTAATTCTTATATAATAGACATCGAATTTCAATTTTAATTATTAAATTTTAGAAGTTAAATTTAGCCGTTAATATTATTATATTTATGTACATATTAGTTAGAAACAAAGTATGAAATAATGAGTAGGTATGTATACCATATGTTATCATATATATGATGTACGTAATATTTACATACATATCATCATCATCATCACTTCAACCGATAGACGTCCACTGCTGGACATAGGTCTTTTGTAAGGAGTTCCAACGGCCACGGTCTTGGGCCGCTTGTATCCAGCGGCTCCCTGCGACTCGTTTGATGTCGTCTGTCCACCTTGTTGGGGGTCGACCAACGCTACGTTTACCGGTGCGGGGTCGCCATTCCAGCACCTTGGGACCCCAACGTCCATCGGTTCTCCGAGCTATGTGCCAAAACATATATGTATACATACCTATATGTTTTGGAAACTAGTTTCATAATCGTCAATTTCTTGTTACATCACTTCCAATATAACGACATATTGTACAAGAAATTGACGTGCGGCAAACTTTCCAAACATATTCCTCGCCACAGAAGATGATGGGTAATTTATTCTCAATAACTATCAAAGCAGTGCAGATGTTGTACAGTTTCAATTTAAGGGCACACAGCGCCGGAAGTTCTCTGCGAGATGAACTTTGGGGAACTTTGTTCCTCCTGACATTGTCAACTAATCTTCTAACCGCCAGCACCGAGGCATGTGTACGGTCGACAACACAAATTTCTGTATATCTTCCCCTATATTATTAAATAAGAGACGACTAAACTTTGTTGCCAGACTGTTTACACAGTTTAAATCAAATCAAATCAAAAATAGTTTTATACATTTAAACCTATTACGCGTTCATATATAATATATTTTTCATTATTTTAATTTATGATTTGATGGTGATAACAACACTCGCCAGCTTACAAACTAAAGCTAATAGGGTTCTAGTCGCCACAAAAAACTTAGCCGGGATAATTTAATAGTTTTCAAGGAATCTTTCAACACATTGCCAAAACTACAAATGTAAAGTACGTAAAAAAAAGGTACATACAAGATCTACAATTGCACGTTATTCAATTTAATTATAAGAAATAAGAAAGGACCACCAAGTTATTGGAAAGTTACACAGACACTCCTTACAGAGACACTGTATTAATAATTATATTGAAGTTGTAAGAAAGTTTAATAGAAATACATATTATTCTGATAGGTATACCATAGAAGGCTCTAGACCATAGACCATTCTGGCTTCAACAGGGTAGAAAGGTACTAACCTCCGTGGCGCAGCGTTGTCTTATTATAAAGTTGGAGGTCCTGAGTTCGATTCCCTGCTCGAGTCTGATCTGGTGGAAGGCTTCGGCCGCGGCTAGTTACCACCTTACCGACAAAGCCAAGCGATTTAGCTTTACGGCACGATGTCGCGTAGAAACTAATTAGGGGTATGGGAAACCTATACTTATAATAGGTTAGCTCACTACCATCTTAGACTTCATCATCATTTACTATCAGGAGGTTACCGATTGCTGGAAAGGATAGGTAAGAATAGGTGATCCTGAATATGTATTCTATAAATAATCGATACTTAATATCTACATATTGACAGTGTAATTTTATAGCGTTTATGCTAATGCCAACTCTGTCCATATAATTTAACGTCACATACAATGATTAAAGAGATGGAACGCATAATATATTATCTGGTAATATAGAGTAATTGTTTAGATATCTGTCAACAATCATAGCTGTCTCTCGTGAGATATAAACTCAGTATAGTGTTAACTACAGCAGAATATTTATTTATTTATCAACCTCCTCAACATACGTTTACCATTACACATGTTTTTCTAATTCACTATTGTAGAATATATCGTATTATGTTTCTTACAATTCACATTTAATACAAACTATATTGGATAATGGCACAGTCCACATTTAAATGAAAACATACTAACAAAAAACATTTTATTTTATAACCACACAAATAAAGTGTTAATTAAAACGGGTGTTAATTAAATTATATTATGTTATTTTAAATAATATACTATAAAGTTCTAAATAAATTTTAGTGAAAACAATAGCGAGTGCGCAGTAGTATTATAAACTAGGAAACATTCGATTCCCGGTTCCGATCTGGTTTGGTGGGACGCGTGAGCCGCGGCTAGTTACCATCCTACTGGCAAAAACATATCACCAAAACCGATTAGGAATAAGGGTTTAGCCAGCAATGCTTGAGGCTGCTCTGTCGCTGCAGATCTTTAAGAGCAGTGGTCACCATTTAACATAAAATGACGCGTCTGCTCGTCTATATAATAAATGTCTTTGTAAACAAAACAGATCCCTTCTCCCAGCTACGACGTTATAGGCATGAGTATAATATTACAAAGGGATTTATTAGAGATATTTTCTGATTTTCGTTGTCTAAGATGAAAACCTAGAAATAAAATATCGTTACTATGCTATCCATTAAAGTATATTTAATTGATTTTGTAAGAATTCTTAAAACAACAGCTATTTAAAATCATACTTTTCTTTATAGGTAAACGAAGAATGATTAAAATATATATTATATAACGGGTCCCCCGGGTGTTCAGTAAAACCAGCGAGAGGTGCCTAAAACTAACTAAAACAACTAACTAACTAACTAACCAAAACTAACTAAAAAACCACCACAGCATGCCTGCTGTGGTGGTTTTTTAGTTCGGGTATTCCACCCATGGGTGGGACTCCCACATAACATCCGTCCCGCCAAGGACGGAAGTAGCTATAAAGCTTTTCCACCAAGACAAAAAAAAGAAGGCTATAACAGCTTCAAGCATCAAGTTTACGTAGACATTATAAATTTCCACGCCTCTGATTACGTATCTGTTCCTATTCACTCTGTTAAATTTTCAAATGCTACAAGATCAAAGCGACAAAAGTCAAAGCGTTTCATTGTTTGTAATGCAAAATAATTATTTTCAACAACCAAGAGTTTAACTTGTTGCTTTACTTAGAACTGTCTTTTAATATTTCGCTGAAAACTCCGACGCGGAATATTAATAAGTTGTGTAAGATTTTCATTTAGTTGATTACATTTCGGCCACCGCTCTCTTATTTATTCAGTAACTAGGGGTGACCGCGACTTTGTCCGTGTTAAGTGACAACTAGTAACCGAACAATTTGAATTGTAAATTGGTACGGTAGTTATCTCCAACTGAGAATAATAAGCCACGGTGATTTTTATATCTATCCTTTTTTCTTATTAAATAAATCCTACAAAATTTTAACATTGTTGGTACATTCTTTCGAATAAGTATTAAACAACCCGTTTCCAAAATAAAAACAATATTAATATATTACGTAAATGTCTATACAATGTCTAGACAATTTCTATACTACGTACTCGTAAATGTTGTTCATGGACTTAATGCAGAACCAAAAACAAATTGTTATTTAATTTTGTTTGTCTGTCTATCTACGTGTTCTCGCATCACACAAGAACTACTGAACGGATTTTAATGTAATTTATAGTAGATAGCTAGCTGATCAGCTTTCGGCTATTTTTGTCCTGAAAAATCATTGGGCGTCTCGGGATATAGGATGAAAACTTTTGTCTATATTAAATAAATTTTAATCGAATTGTTTTTTTTTGTCGGTTGTTATATCCAGACTGGGTTTGACCAAATATCCTGAAAATTTAGTTATTACCTCTCATTGTAGACTTAATGATAATGAACACATATATATTCTTCACATCCTAACATATATACATGTGTACTAATATGCCATTGAGACTATGTTTGTTTGTGTGCAAGTGTGTTTACACCTTTATTTGATGACCAACGTGGCGCAGCGCGCGCGTTGTCACATTAAAAAGTTGGAGGTCCTGGGTTCGATTCCTGGCTCGAGTCTGGTATGGTGGGAGGCTTCGGCCATGGCTAGTTACCACCCTCTCGACAAAGACGTGTCGCAAAGCGATTTAGCGTTCCAGCACGATGTCGCGTAGAAACCAATCAGGAGTATGGGTTTACGAAACTCCTAATAGGTTAGCCTGCTACCATCTTGGAATGCATCATCACTTACCATCAGGTGAGGTTGCTATCAAGGGCTAACTTGTAGTAAATAACTTAATCTTTACCGACTATTAATACATATTGCATATAATACAAACATGTTCTTACCATAAAAAAAACACAATATATGTAGTGATTTTTGACAGACTGTCATATGATGATAAAGAGAGTAATAACATAAATAGGTAACTCACAGTTTAATGACACTTGTGTGAACGATTGCTTGTTCTTGACAGTTACAGCAATACCATCTATTATCTATGATAGCATTCTAAGAAGAACTCAAAGTTAAGTACATAAAAATTAAACCTGTCTTTTAGTTGGTTTATGACATCAAATCATATTGCAATATTGTAACTAATCAAATATTCAAAGTTCCTAATGTAGTGGCCCACCAAAACGTGCATACCTTTATAATGGGTAACAAGTCGTCAATAAGGCTGAACGATTTATTCATGACGTCATCAGGTGTAGCAAGTCACTAACACTTCAAGTTACAATATAACACAGATGTAATATTACACTCGCGAGCATAACACTCAACTTTACGACTGACGCTGAGGTGGAAAGCTTAGGTTTATGAATCTTTAAGCATCTTCAAATACTGCATGGTGTATTTCATATTACCACCCCATAGTCGTAGCTGAATATCGTTCAGTTTCTTTATGATATTTATTTGGCGAAATGTCAAGGGTTTATTGGGTGTAATTTTTTACTGTAATACGATATTTGGATCACGTACCTACTTGTTGGGGTCATAAAAGCTATCTGTTGATACTCCCACGCCTAAATTTAATCTTCAGGCGTAATGGCCAATGAATTTCTTATTTCGAGTCCTTTGATTGGATTTTCTGTTAATAACTTCAGTTGCGGCCATTTTTTTATTAAAATGTTTATCATAGAATAATGAAATCATAAAATGCTTGAAATAACTCATAAAAGTCATGTAGTTGATGGAAAGGTATCGTTAATTATAGCAAAAACAAATTATTCTTATCAAAGTTATATTAAAACTAATGATTTGATGGGATTACCTATCTTTTTGTATAAATATATAAAATACAGTCACTAGGTTCTAGTTTAATTAGTATCATTCTTTTTAGTAGTTTATAGATTAAATTGTAAAAAAATCTTATTTTACAAACGTCCTGTGTCTGTGAAAATATATATGTAATGCGAGTTATTAAAAACCCTTCAACGATCATTCACAGTTTTTGAATATCCAGGAATCAAGTTTCATTAATTTCAAACACTTATCAACAATTTATATATATATAATTTATATATAGATAGTCAAAAAAGATAATTTATATATAGATAGTCAAAAAAGTGTTTGGAGAATATAAGATTTACAAATATTTTAATAACCTCAAATAATATTCTAAAATAAATATCATATAATAATAAGTATAAAGACGAAAACTTTTCCTTATAAGGACCGATTGGTCCAACCGATGGTGCTAGATGAAGCAACAACAAAGAACATGGAAAAAATCATTTCCAATATGTTGTTTTTTATCAACACTCCACGTCATACTCGTAGATTATGAAGCTGATATTTCAAAATCAATTCAATTCGGACTTCACATATGAAAAATTCCAGCAGGATGAATAGGGACAGATAATGAGAGACGTAATTTATATTCGCGGTTAATCGCCGTTCTATTTCCAAATGCAATTTATAGAATAATTTATGCGCTACATTATTGGGCCTCCTACTAATATTGTCTGCTCCCATTCAGAAGCCAGGTTCGCGATGTCTAAATGAATGGATGCTGCAAAATTAGCAACGTGACGCTGCCAGCTCATATCTCTAGAGAGACAGCGGCAGTTGTTGACTAAGATCAAGACAATACTGCGTATAACCTTTTTAAACACTCGCATGAATTAGATTCCTTGTTAGATCGTCGTCTTAGCTGATTGATGTCTACAACTGGATTGTCGCTAGTGTTCAACAGTTCTCTACTAAGCGTACCACACCATCGGTGCATTCAACATATAACTGTGCAGTCGGTGCGTGGTCGTTATTCCAGTAACTTGGATGTTGGGTTACTGACCAATGAGTAGTAAAAAAAAAATGCGTTTACAATAACCCTGTGAGGATGTAGTTATTTGTATGTTATCAAATTCAAAATGTTTTTTTTATACACCTATCTTGATAAAGCTTTCAAAGGCAGTCGTAATCCTTAGCAAAAATTTCTGAATATATGGTTAATCGCCAAGGTATTAACCTTGAGTTAAAAAATTGCTTCAATAAACTATTGTATGAATTCTTATCCTCAAATTTGTTTCTATATTGAATAGGTTCCAGATGATGCCTAGATCATGTTTTATTAAAGTTCTACAAGAATTGTATATATTGTATTTTTCCGGCCTATAAAGCATCCTATGTCTGTTCGCAGGATGTAATAAGACAGCACTATTGCAAAACTTTGTCAAGATCAGTCTTGTTTTGAATCCATACATAGGTGAATAGTATTCCACGTCTACCAAATGCAAATACATAAGTTAAATTCTGTCAAGATCGGTGGAGTGGTTTAGCCAAATATAGCTAAGAAAATAACATAAACACTCTGGTATACCTTCTGTTATTTCATCATAATCATGATCAACCCATGCCGGCTCACTATAGAGCAAGGGTCTCCTCTCAGTATGAGAAGGGTTTGACCATAGTCCACCACGCTGGCCATGCGTGGATTGGCAGACTTCACAGGCCTTTTAAAACATTATGGTGAACTCTCAGGCATGCAGGTTTCCTCACGATGTTTTCCTTCACAGTTGAAGCAAGTGATATTTTAAAAACGCACATATTTCTATTATTTACGTTTTGGTTATAATATCATTCTAGGTTTTTATTTATCATTTTCAATGAAGTGGTGTTACCTTTTATTTTCATTTGATTTATAAAAAAAATTGAGGACAGTTAAAGCGCAGCGCGTGCGCTGTAGTATTATATTTAAATTTGGAGGTCCTGGGTTCGATTCACGGCTCGAGACCGTTCTGTTCGGTCGCAGCTAGTTACAACTTCGCCAAAGACAGACCGAAAAGCGACATAGTGTATGATGCCTGATGATAAAGTATGTACTCGATTTTTTTTAAGCTTGTATTGTTGTAAATTGTTGTTGATTCAGTGTTGTTACGTCGAAATCATTCGAAACGAACGAATGGACTTAGAGATTCACAGATTCGGACGTGTGGCAGTACGTGGCTGGCGCCTCGCCAGCCACAATACACATTTAATGGCCCGATTTTATACGCAGCACACCATTTTAAAGTAGTGTATAAACGTTAAAAGTATCATTAAGTCAGTATATTTCTTTTGTCTCGTTGCGTTTTGGTTGACTAACTGTCCGTTTTGATGATTATCAAAACGTGAGTAAACTGGACATAATATGTTCTTTTTAGCAACTACAAGTTAGTACTTCGCGGCAATATCACCTGATGGTAAGTGATGATATAGTCTAAGATGGTAGCGGGCTAATCTGTTAGGGGTATGGTAAACCCATACTCCTAATCGATTTCTACGCGACATCGTGCCGGAACGCTAAATCGCTTGGCGACACGTCTTTGCCCGTAGGGTTGTAACTAGCTACGGCCGAAGCCTCCCACCAGACCAGACTAGAGCCAGGAATCGAACAGCACGCGCGCTGCGCCACGGAGGTCGTCGAATTATACTGTATACAAAAAATATGGAACACAAATTCAGCTAACAAATGAATCAGTGCCATCTCCTAGCGACTTATTGACTACCACGGACTGCGATAAAACTACATAGTACTTGTGCTAGTCTAAGTATAAAGTTTAATTCAAACTGTCTTTTCAAAATTAACTTTTTATCCATTTGGTGCTCTTTTAACGTATAGCACCAATGAGTCGATGTAGATTTGTTCATTGATGTAAATTAAAAATAATATAAAACTCTATAATAATTATTTAAGTAATGAAAAATAAGATCCTGCAATAAAATAAACATAACTGAATAGTCATACACATGTTTAGAGAAAATATAAAATATAACATTTCCCATATCTAATTTGTTTCGTGTAACCTACAAATAAAACAAAATGCTTGTTAAATTCAATTAACAAGTTTTCAAGCACCATTTATAACAGCAGTCACAAGTGACTTATGTTGGAGCTACGTTGCAATTTAATTTAATGATGTCTGCAAAATATATTTATATATTTTTAACAATGACAAAAACAATTATTCCCCGGCGTGTTTCATTATTCGATAAAGGAAGCTTTTCAGATGGTTCAATACGAATTTAATAACTTTTGTTCGAGAGTTCTTAGCTAGCATTCATAATAGGAATAGCTTTAACTTAAAAGAGCCCGTGTATAAGATATAGAAGTGCTATATTTATGTGGACTTAATAATAACATAGTCGACTTTTCCATAAAGACTATGTAAACAAGCTTATAAAAAAATGGTTTATGTTGTAGATTATTAAAACCCATCAAACTGTATTGAAGCAGTATCGTATGGCTATGGTCTATCTATGGTATTTGACGACCTCCGTGGCGCATTATAAAGTTGGAGGTCCTGGGGTCGATTCCCAGCTCGAGTCTGATCTGGTGGGAGGCTACGGACGTGGCTAGTTAGCACATTACCGACAAAAACGTGTCGCCAAGCGATTTAGCATGCCGGCACGATGTCGTGTAGAAACCAATTAGGAGTGTGGGTTTACCATACCCCTAACAGGCTAACCCGCTACCATCCTAGACTGCATCATCACTTACCACCACGTGAGATAGCGGTCAAGGGCTAACTTTGTAGGTTATCAAAAAATAGGCTCTAAAATTAGTTAGGAAACTTATGCCCAGCAGTGGGATATTAATAGGCGGATGTTACGCCATCGAAATTTCATTTTTAAATATTCAAATATCCAGTATTTGGGACTATATTGCAGTGTTTTTTAATGATACTACAGGTTATTCCGAACGGGCTCAGTTCACTAGTTTCCAATTTTATGGTGGTTGAGCAACTGCCGTACCAAAAGGCTCTATTCGCGAGCCTACGAATATATAATATTGAAGTATCCAAAATCTATCGTTCGAAAGTCTTTATAAAGTCGCAGCCTGCGGCAATGGTTTAGCTTTCTTTATCCATCAAAGTTCGTCAGCAAAGGCAATACAATTAATGACCGAGGAAGAACAGTATAAAAATAGGCAAAGTTGAGTTGGTAAGATAGTGATTATAACTATTTATTGCCTGTGTTTGGTAATGCTGAATTTGTAATTAGGTAAATATGTCAAAGTTGTTTGAATAAAATATTGCTTAATACGTCAGCAAGGGCAATACAATTAATGACCGAGGAAGAACAGTATAAAGATAGGCATAGTAAGAGTTGGTAAGATAGTGATTATAACTATTTATTACCTTTGTTTGGTAATGCGGAATTTGTAATTAGGTAAATATGTCAAAGTTGTCTTAATTAAATATTGCTTTTTACTATGTTCAAGAAAAAAGTTTTAATTATATTGATTTTAACTTTTTGAACATTTCTGAAACGTTGAAGATGTCTGTATGTATTTAATTCAACATTGGTCAGGAAGGCAGATTCTACAAAAATAAATTAAGGAAAGTATGTCTGTTTCAACACAGGTTAAATAAATTATTAATAAGTTATTAATTTATTTAATTTTCTAATATAAATTTTGTCATGCTATCGCGGAAAATTCAAAAGTGGCTCCATCGGTTTGAATAATTTTAAGTTTCCAACCCCGAATAGTGGAAAGGGACCTGTAACAAAGCGTCCACGGTCAGTATGTCTATCCGTCTGTCAGTGGGCTGTATATAACGATCCGCTGTAGCTATGTCATCAAATCTATTTAAATAAAAATCAATATTTGTTTTTTTAGTCCTCCAAGCGTTTCGAAACCGATAAGATTGTAATGAAACTTTTGTAGGTTAGTCTGGAAACACCCGAGAGGATTTTAGTACTCCAACAATCAATCATAAATGATTTTTGACGTGGCATTGCAAAGCAAAAAATTGGTAAGCGGTGATAGCCCAGTGGTTAGGGCGGCAGCCTCCTAATCAGAGGTCGGCGGTTCGAATCCCGGCACACACCTCTAACTTTTCAGAGTTATGTGCCTTTTTAAAACAATTAAAATATCACTTGCTTCAACGGTGAAGAAAAACATCGTGAGGAAACCTGCACGCCTGAGAGTTCTCCATAATGTTCTCAAAGACGTGTGAAGTCTGCCAATCCGCACATGGCCAGCGTGGTGGACTATGGCCAAAACCTTCTCATATTGAGAGGAGACCCGTGCTCTGTAGTGAGCCGGTAATGGGTTGTTCATGATGATGATGATGATGATGATTGCAAAGCATGTTGGATAAACTAGTTAAATGTTAAATTCATACACCATAAACAACATACGCTATCTGTTCAAAGCAGGAGTACAAACACAAACAATTGTTTACGCACACAACTTCCCCGTCAATCTCGCAAGAAAAACAAAATCACGCTTGTTTACATAATTATCGCACAATGGCTCACCGAAATACGAATTAATTAAAATAACCATTCCGATCCTCATAATTTGCTGAAATACATTTATAAATTCACAGTTAGACGGTTTTGATTCGTTTCACCACCAACCACGACAAGTTGGGTGCCTACTTTTGCTGAATTCCGCACAAAAGTTAGTAGATTAAAACTGCCAATTAGGGAGCATTTGAAGTCCCAAGCTGTTTCAGGATTCCCCTAATTATTCTTCGATGAACAATTGTAAGGATGACAAGAAATATTTAAGAGCAATTCATTGAATACTGTTTGTGTTATTTACATTATACTCATTATTCAAATATAATGTACTGGCTAGTAGCGAGCATTTTCAACGATGGATCGTGAGGTCCTGGGTTTTATACCCGAGTCGGGGTCATACGTGTTTACATCCCCTTGCATCGAGGGTCACGTTAAGCTATTGTTTTCAGCTATCAATACTAACTTTTGATAATAATCATTCATGCCCGACAACTTGCATTATAGCAGCATTATGATCAACCCATTACCAGCTCACTACAGAGAACGGGTCTTCTCTCAATATGAGAAGGATTTGGCTATAGTCCACCACACTGGCCATGTGCGGATTGGCAGACTTCACACGCCTTTGAGAACATTATGGAGAACTCTCAGTCGTACGGGTTTCCTCACGATGTTTTCCTTCACCGTTGAAGCAAGTGATATTTTTTGTAGTTAGAGGTGCGTGCCCGGATTTGAACCGCCGCCGACCTCTGATTAGGAGGCTGACGCTCTAATCACTAGGCTATCACCGCTTTTTTTAACATTATGGTTTAATGCTCCTAAATTCTCTCTCCTAAAGTCAAGCGGTAGGTCGTTAATAGATTGAGGTTGATATATCATAATCCATCCCACTAGACCAGACACGATCTGGGATTCGAACATAAGACCTTCAACTTTACAATGTGTCACAGCACGCGCTGTGCCATGGCGGTCGTCAAAAAAGGGGTATAGACAAACAGGTCAAAGTCCCTGACCTTAATTCATTTAAAATTATGAGAAACATTTTGAATCTAAACATCTACAATCTAACTAAAAAAAATCTAATCATCCCACAGTTTAACTAACACCCCTTCATCTGTGGATCTACGTCAGTAACGATATTACGTAATCTGTAGTTTTTGTGTGCAAGTAAAGTCGGAGAGTGCAGCTCGTGTCTGAGAGGTTATTATTTTGAATACGTGCCAAAAATAATAATTAAATATTTTCAGAATCCAGCCACTCACTATAATTGATTTTACTTTTGGCGAGGAAACGTTTGTATTATGTGATTTGTAAAATTTAAGATTTGTTATTTCTTTATTCGTTAGCTTCATTAAGTAGGTACAATGCTTTATTAGATTTCATGAATGAAACACTTCAGAATTTATCCTTTCGTTATTTCGTCGCAAATGTTATTTTTGGTGACTTTTCGTGAAGCCTAGTAAGTATAGTATATTATAATGTTTTGTCAGTGATGACTTGCGCCTCTTACGTGATCTATTAGTACAAGGCCCAGGAACAATCAACAGACGTTACACAAAAATATAACGCACAAATCATACGAGTATATCATAGGATAAATGCTTGCAACTTTCTACTGCTAGGAGCAAGTTAATACGTACGTACATAGGTACGAGTCATCATCATCATGATCAACCCATTACCGGCTCACTACAGAGCACGGGTCTCCTCTCAATATAAGAAGGGTTTGGCCATAGTCCACCACGCTGGCCGTGTGCGGATTGGCAGACTTCACACGCCTTTGAGAACATTATGGAGAACTCTCAGGCGTGCAGGTTTCCTCACGATGTTTTCCTTCACCGTTAAAGCAAGTGATATTTTAATTTTTGAAAACGTACATAACTCCGAAAAGTCAGAGGTGCGTGCCCGGATTCGAACCGCCGACCTCTGATTAGGAGGCTGACGCCCTAACCACTAGGCTATCACCGCTTTTTTTTAGGTACGAGTATATGCAATTAATAAAACGAACCCTTCATCAGCATGTTTTTTGAGGTAAGCGGAGTTGAGAAAACGCCTAGCTCTAACATGATACAGGTGTCATGTTGCAATTACTGTTACTTCATTAAAATCTTTAATTTTCGTTTTTCGACCTTGAAGATTGAATCCAAGTCTTCATGATGTTAAACCGAATGGTCGATGTTATAGACAACGATGCAGTATATTTCAGTCAAAAGCAGTTTCGGTTATTTAAATTACAAAGCAATGAGCTTTACTACCGCAACATAATATATCTAATTGGATCGAGCGCCAACCCTGTAGTAATATGTTATCATCGAAGAAGAGTCGACGCAGCATATTTTGTCATGCGCAACCACCATTAAATTGAACCTTGCCGCGTCCTGAGCCAATTGCAACTGAAATTTATACGCAATCATACCTACATATATTTTTGCAGGATATTTAAACCACTACTTTAATTCGGGGGACTTTACATGCTGAAAAGTCATGTCCATTACCGACATAATTGACAGAGTCAAAAAGCATAATTAAAATTTCTCTTATGTATGCTTTTAAATCGACTGTATCGAGGTGTTTTAAAATTTATTTTATATAAAAGAACACGTCATGTTTTATACAAAAATGTAAGGAATATGAATATCCATTACTTAAATTCTAATAATCGTTATGTATGTATAGTACCTTAGTTTTTAAGAAAATGTGAAAATTTAAGAACGAAATTCAGTTTTAAAGCCCAGAGATTTATAGATTTTTTTTTTAAATAAGATATACTTTAATCGTTTTTTAAGCCTCTCTTTTGTTCTATGTACATACTCATAGGAATCTTTTTTTTATTATAGATCACGGGCAAACGAACTGACAGGTCGTCAGATGATAAGTGATTATATATACCGATGCTCTGCCAGCTGAATCCATTCTTTTAATCGGTTTCTATGTTGCATTATGTCCTTGCCTATAGGTTGGTCGTTGCAACTCTATGTTACTCTCTCACCAGACCATACAATTTAGACCATACATTTTAGAGTCCTACAATTTTATAATACTACAATGACCTCTCTGTACTACCGAGGTGTCAAATAAAACATTGATATAAATGTATTAATTTAGAAACTTAACCTACGTATCAAAAATTAAAATACAGGTAGGTATATAATAAGTGTCATATCAACATAATTATAATATATTAACATAATTATAATTAAGTAACCAAAGTATTTGTATTATCAACTAGTAGAAGCAATTCCCTATTAGCGAAAAGATTGGGCAAACAATTAAGGTACGTACTTGTATTTGGTTGAAAATGCTACTCGCTAGCCAAATGCTAATTTTATGGTGGTTGAACAACTGTGCCGAATTCACCCGCTCTGTCCTCTACAGTATTGCTTTGTAGGCGTAGTTCCAAACCAGTATGGATTCAATACTTATTCCATTAAAAGCCTAACTTAAAACAAAATCTGATTCAATTAACTGGATATGCTTTAATTGTGTTTTATCTGAAATCTTTTACTTCGAAGTTGTTTTAAGTTTTATTAGATTAGTTGTTCTTCCCAGTTGTTTAGAAATGATTTTACTAGCATTGCATGCGGCCTCCTCCACCTTATTTATGTAAAGTATCCAATGACTAAACGAAGCGATGATAGCCTAGTGGTTAGGGTGTCAGCCTCCTAATCAGAGGTCGGCGAATCCGGGCACGCACTTCTAACGGAGTTCCTTCTATTTCGGAGTTATGTGCGTTTTTAAAAAATTAAAATATCACTTGCTTTAACAGTGAAGGAAAACATCGTGAGGAAACCTGCACGCCTGAGAATTCTCCATAATGTTCTCAAAGGAGTGTGAAGTCTGCCAATCCGCACATGGCGATCGTGGCGGACTATGGCCAAACCCTTCTCATATTGAGAGGAGACCCGTTCTCTGTAGTGAGCCAGTAATGGGTTGATCATGATGATGATGATGATGATCCAATGATTTTCTCCGCTGATTTAGTGCAATACTTTGTCAGGCGCGCCTCTGGCGGAGTTGTGGTCCTCGTACGACGACGATAGACCCTCGGTGGAGGGTCCGCCTCGGCTGGGTTGCGGACGAGTTGCGAGCGTTTCCGTAACCCAGCCACCAGGTGACGCAAAGGAGCAATTTATAAATATAATATTTATATATAATTAGTTTTTAGTGGGTCCCTCATACCCCGCCGGAAGATGCGTAGTTCGCCTTCATCGCTTCCGGAAAGGATTTCCCATTATTTCATCAGAAAAAAAATTAACAAATCTAAAAGCACTGTTTTGATAGTGCACATAATCTTAATTGCAATAATTTATAATAATTTTCCAGCGTACATGATCATTACAGCCCTTATATTAGCGTAGTAAACGTGCTGTAGCTATAATCCAGATTTTTTCAGTGTTACAGTTTTGTAGGTTTTTTTAGAGCGTCAATAATTTAGGTGTACCTAATACTCGTGCACGTCGAAACTACCACTCGCTAGCCAAATGCTAATTTTATGGTCGTTGAACAACTGAGCGGAATCCACCCGCACTCTCTTTCCCAGTACCCATTGCCTTATACGCAAAATATTTACTGTATCTAGAAAATTCTACACAATACGTTAATTATTTATGGTGACCAGTAATTTGCATTAATATATAATGAAATACATCAAATATAAAAATATATTTAGGGTCTTGATAAATGGTAATTTTGCAATGTATATAGATAAAGATAATCTGTAATTACCAGCTGTTATGCATTGACTTTTTTTTTTAAATTATATTATCACTTGCTTCAACGGTGAAGGAAAACATCGTGAGGAAACTTGCACGCCTGAGAGTTCTCCATAATGAGCCGGTAATGGGTTGATCATGATGATGATGCATTGAAATAATGAATATAAGCAGGCGTTACTTTGCGGAAGTCCATGACAAACAATAAACAGAAAGTATAATTTGCTATATTCCGCCGAAAACTGGGAGATTAGTATTAAGTGTGGTGTTATACTAAACTAATCTCCCGGTTGTCGGCGGAATATAGCAAATTATACTTTCTGTTTATTGTTTGATGATGCATTGACAAATAATCAGGACCTTAGTGCGTTCTGTCAGAGGTGTGTACTGTATACTGCTTGCATATAGTTTGTATGTATATCTTGAAGGTTATCAATTTCTGGAACAGTGAAGTTGAAGCAAAAAATTATAATTTACTGTATTTAAAAACTAAAAATGGAATGAAAATGTATCTCTGCAACCTGGGCCATTGTTCGTGTCACAATAAAGACAGCAACCAATTTTGAAGTTGTACTTTAATTGACACAAACTTAATCGATAAAAAGTAGAATGACCTCATGGAAATAAATGGAACGTAAGTAGCCGGTTGCTTCATACACGGCAGAGCTGATTAATGGCGAAGTGGACATGCAATCGTTACTTTTCATTAATGTTTCGAAGTGCGGTACTGAAGCCGGAGTCTGGTCAGATTAGAAAAGTTCAGTCCGAAACAAGTCGAAAATCGACTTTAAAAGCAAGGCCCAACATTTGGTTTTAGAAGCGCCACACTTTCGAATTGAAGGCAAGTTTAAATTGGAATGTATCCTACAATAAGCCTCTTGTGATTGGCCTGTTTGTTCTTAATTAGTATTAATCGAAAACCCTCATAGTATAGAGGAACTAAATGTATAGTGAAATATCGCCTAAACTAATTTAAAGTAATTGCTTTAATGGTGCAAATTTTTGATATAAACTAGTATTAAGTCGAAATGAATTTACTTAACTTCACTATTATTAATTTTTGTTTACATTTGTTGAAATGATAATTGTATAATAAAAAATGTTAGGATATTTGCTGTGTCCATCGCTGTGCTTCTGTAAGCACGTTAAGTTGACAGATAAGGGTTAAAGGTTTATAACTGTGACAATAATCTTTGATCTTCGTCTACCCTCTCTTGCAGCAGGTTTGGGGCATGAACTCTAAAGTCACAGCAGTGAGACACTAATAGAATATATGACAATGATGAAAGTGGGAAAAAAACCTTAACTTATACCAAATTATTAATGGAGATTTTACTGAACACTGCAACCGAAACCAAAAACGTTTTTAGTACGTTAAGATTTCATTACATAGTTTTGCTATCGATGCTCGATGCCATACAAGCCCCGACGTCGTTCTCTGTCAGTATGATTTCATACTTAAAGCGCAGGGCAAAACAACAACTTGGTTGAAAAAAAAAATTAGTAAAACTAAATAGCTCTAAGATAACATTAGGTTATCATAGTTTATGTAATAAGATTTATTAGTTGGATATACTCATAAGTTATAGATAATAATTCGTAGCAGTAAAGAGGGAATATTAGCGCTTTATATAATTATATTAAAAACGAAATAAAACGTAACATTTGTTTAGTAACTATAACTAAATTGGAAAAATGTAAAAAAATATTGCAAAATATCGTGTCGTGTTCAATGTCGAAAAAAAAGTATTTTAACGATTCCTGAAAACCTGTTTCAATCACGTAAATGGGCAAAACCATAGGAATGCCACAATGTTTTAAATTATCAGATGTTTATTTTATTTACAAATAAGTATGTATATCAACAATATCAATCAAAATAATGCACCAGTTACTGACCGGAAATTATGTAAAATATGCTCAAAAACACGGAGTGGGAAATCAGCATATTCATTTTAAAGGGAGCCTATCCACCCCATCCATTAGTGAGTAATACGACCACCGCAAATCCAAACTTGGAGCTTCTTGCATATGTTTGACGCAGACATTTGAGATGCTTTAACAAACCGATATGAATAGGTACAAAAAACATGGCGACTGAGCGAGAGTTGCTCCTCGTTACAGAAGTATTCCGTATGAAAATGACGTCTATAAAATTTTATGATTACCATCGTAGATTATGTTTAATATTTCGACCGGATTTCTATATTATAGATACGCCATTGGATTTGAATCGAATGAATGGCGAATTATAAATTTAGAAACGTACAGTATCGACTCGAGGGAAATTTAAAAGCGTTGTCGGCTTTGTAACTTTTCGAGATTACAAACATCATAATGGACAAACGAAGCTATTTTGGGTCAGCTTATTGATTTACCGTCTATAAATGTTGTGTTTTTTCTGTTGAAGGAATTCCATATTAAGTGATAATAAGATATTGCAATCACAAATTTTCAATATTCTAAAGTTTTTTAACTCATTAAGCGAAAAACGGATTAGTTACTGATTAGATACTATTTAAGCGAAAAACTGATTAGAGCCTACACTATTCAGATAAAAACTGTTTTTATAGGCAGCAAAAAATGTACAAACAAGCGTTTAAGTCCATATTAAATAATTAAGCGATTTTTCTGGTGGGAGGCGATATAGCGGTCCGGCACGGTGTACCTTTCCTCCTAACAGGTTAGCCCGTTACCATCTTAGACTGCATCATCACTTATCATCAGGTGAGATCGTGAGATAAAAAAATACAATATGTATGTCAGTTTTAGAGGAGGACGTATAACTATGAAAAATTCTATATTTTGTGTTGACTTATTTAACGGAACCCGAAGCGCGCGAGTCTGTTTCGCACTTGCCTTCTTTTCTTAATACATATCGCTCTGTAGCAGATACAGTGAATTTTAATACACTCATCTTCGTCTCAGTTGTAAGCCGCAAAACTATACAATGATCAAGCAATAGTTTTGTAAAAAAAAATACCAGACTAAGGTTTCATAAAACTCACATCCGGAACACTAAAAATACGATATTAAATACATAAGAATGTCCTGTCACAGAAAACCTCTTGTAACATGAAACACTCCAAAGTGTATTCCCATTCAGGGTACACGCTGAAACATTTTGGATGACGGCTTCTTAAGTCATTCAGAGGGTACGACTCTTATCGTCTTACTTTTATGAACTGGGAATCGAAAAGGTTTCGTCACAAAACGCGTCCCTTCCATTGTGTAAGTGTTCAGAGAATGTACCATGAACTTTCTTTGTCCCGTGCCGATGCGTAACATCTTACGATATTGCTAACGATTTTTAAAAACAAAGAAACCTTGTTATCTTGCAGATGCTAAAATATTTATTGCGTTAAAAGCTCTTTGTTTCGACAAAGTGATGCCTTGTGTTATTACGTTACTATAAATAAGAAAAATAATCCGTATCGGCTTATATAAACATAACATTTGTTTAAATATTTGGTGTATTTTAGAATGACGTCATTAGTAGATACCTAGTATTGGATAGTAGTAGACGTTCCTTTACGGCAGATCATATAGTCAAGGCAAAGTCTACTAAAACAATGGTGTTTAAACAGTCGATCAATGGCATAACAGTTCTGATGAAAAAATTATAAAAAATAGCAAAAATCGTTTAATAACATAAAAATATTCTGTACATTAAATAGTATAAGAAGTTTCTTTGTAATTAGCATGGCTAGCCTTTTCTTACATAGTTAAATTTAACCTTGTCATCTATATATATAAAAGCGAAATACCACTGACTGACTGACTGACTGACTGATGATCACGATATCTCAGGAACTATAGAACGAACGAACTTGAAATTTGGAAGGTAGATTTCTTTTATGAAGTAGAGGTCAGCTAAGAACCGGTTTTGAGAAAATCCACCCCTAAAGGGTTGAAATGGGGGTTGGAAGTTTGTATGAAAGTCCTTTATTTTTGAAGTTAGAGACATAAAAGTTGGCTACTAAGTTTTTAATTATTAATGATAAAGATCTGTATAATCAATGTTACGAAAATCTACCCCAAGGGGGGTGAAATGGGGGTGGGGCGTTTTCATGTGGATTCTATGTTTTTGAAGTTAGGGACATGAAAATGGACATTTAGGTAATTTGTTTTAAATAATAAAAACCTGTACACGCAATATTACAAAAATCCACCCCTAAGGGGTAGAAATGGGGGTTGGAAGTTTGTATGAAAGTCCTATATTTTTAAAGTTAGAGACATGAAAGTTAGCAACTAAGTTGTTAATTATAAATAATAAAGATCTGTATGATCAACAATGCGAAAATCTACTCCGAGGGGGGTGGAACAGGGGTAGGAAGTTTTCATGAGGATTCTAAGTTTTCGAAGTTAGGGACATGAAAATTGGCATTTAGGTAATTTGTTTTAAATAATAAAAACCTGTATACGCAATATTACAAAAATTCTCCCCTAAGGGGTAGAAATGGGGGTTCGAAGTTTGTATGAAAGTCCTATATTTTTGAAGTTAGTGACATGAAAATGGGCAATTAGGTTTTTAATTATAAATGATAATGATCTGTATAATCAATGTTAAGAAAATCTACACCAAGGGGGGTAAGATGGGGGTTGGAGGTTTTCATGAGAATTCTATGTTTTCGAAGTACGGGACATGAAAATTGGCATTTAGGTAATTTGTTTTAAAAAATTGAACCTGTTTACGCAATATTACAAAAATCCACCCTTAAGGGGTAGAACAGGGGTTGGAAGTTTGTGTGAAAGTCCTATATTTTTGAAGTTAGTAACTAAAGACATTAAAGTTGGTAACTAAGTTTTTAATTATAAATAATAAAGATCTCTTTTAATCAATGTTACGAAAATCTACCCCAAAGAGGGTAAAATGAGGGTTGGAAGTTTTTATGAGGATTCTTAAGTTTTCGAAGTTAGGGAAATGAAAATTGATATTTAGGTTATTTGTTTTAAATATTAAAATCCTATACACGCAATATTATAAAAATCCACCCCTAAGGGGTTAAAATGGGGGTTGGAAGTTTATATGGAGATTCTAAGATTTCGAAGTAAGGGACATGAAAATTCACATTTAGGTTATTTGTTTTAAATAATAAAAACCTATAAAAAATCCACCCCAAAAGGAGTTAGAGGGGTGAGGGGTTGGTAGGTAAGCTTTGCGTTTTTGGAATTAGAGAAATTAAAATCGGCAATTAGAGCATTATTTTTCAGTAATAATACATGTAGGTATAAGCTCTTTTGCAAAATCACACCTTGAAAGTAGAAACAAATAATGAAAAGGAATTTGGAAGTTAGACCGTAGAGCCGTAGACATCGCTACGAAAATAAATT
Organism: Lasiommata megera; assembly: GCA_928268935.1. NCBI lineage: Eukaryota > Metazoa > Arthropoda > Insecta > Lepidoptera > Nymphalidae > Lasiommata > Lasiommata megera. The sequence goes on from OV743312.1 coordinate 12,530,206, forward strand.
GTAAAAGTCCGAATAGTAATATTATAAATGCGAAAGTGTGTTTGTATATTGGTATGTCCTTCAATCACGTCGCAACAGAGCAATGGATCGACGTGATTTTTGAAAGTATGGTTGAGGATCTGGAGAGTGATATAGGAGAGTTCCTGTAGGAATTTTTACAACTTATTCTGACTGAATTTTAAAAACTTATTCCACGCGGACGAAGTCGCGGGCGCCAGCTAGTAAAATATAAATAGGGAACTATTTTAGACGAAACGTGTGCCATTACATATAAAAAGTATTGAAAAATAACACACATTTTTCGAAACTGTCTAGGTATCGCAGATTAGAAATAGTGAACATAATATTCATTCTACCTTTCTTGTACTGTAAATAAGATATGCTTTATTCTTCTGGCAACGTGCAATAACGCACCTTCCCACATTATCCACACACCCCTCTGAGTTACTATTCTATGGATGAAGACAGTCCATGAAATCTGAGTGCGTAAGAGTGTCTCGGCGTCCCGTTACTCTCTATTTTCAAAATATTCAGTATATTCACACATTTTTCTTTTTGTTACAGAAAGCCTTCGAGACTACTTTAATAAATTCGGCGAAATCACAGAGGTTATGGTTATGAAAGATCCCACGACGAGGCGGTCGAGGTAAGTCATTTTTGCAATCCATCACACTTTATTACTAGGAAAAATGTTTTTTTTACGTTTTTCACTGTCTTGTTTATTTAAAAAATCACTTAAATAATAATTAATTGATGCCTGTTCGTATTTGCTAGATAGACCGTTCTTTATTCAAGGTCACTGTTTTTTTTTTGTATTAAAAATAAAAAAAAAATAGAATATCAGTCAAAGCTCTATCTTAATTATCATTTTAATGAAAACTTTTTTATTTGAGGACTAATAATTGCTATAAATAAAAAAAGTAGAATGAAAAACCAATCCCCGAAAACTCACACTCAACTCCGAAGTGTGCGAAGGGGATAGAACTCGGCCCCCTCGGAAGGGAGGGTGGAGTCTTAACCTCTGTATTAAAAAAAAGATAAGTAAAAATAGTTATTGATGCGAAAACGAAATGTGACGAAATTTTTTCAACTCCAGGCTGGAGAATTAACTGACACATGTAATCCACTCGTTCACGACTTTTGGTCCCGATCGGGATATCAACCCAGGACCTGAGAACTCCTGGTTAAACATGTATACTACCAGAACAACGTGCATTAACCAACGTAAAAAGCGCGTAGTTTTTATTTTGCAACATTTTTTCACACGGGTGAACTTGGATGTAATAATAAAACGCCTTACAACGAACGTATTTCGATGTAGTTCAAAAGAGCACAGTTTACTCTACAGTATTGATTTTAATTAGAAACGGATGAGGGGTATCTGAAATGTTTAAGGGCTTATTATGTTGTTTGATCAAAAGTTTTGAACAAGCAATGATCCCTTCCCAATATGGGATGTTTTACATTAGCGAAATCTGAAAAGGAATGCTTTTATACATAGTTTGTTGGCGGTGGTTGCTCAGGCCAAGCCGGCGTGAACTGGCCAACTCGGTCTAAAAGTTATTGGTTTGCAAATAAGTTTCATTCTATAGGAGCATGCTCGTATAGAAATTTGCGGTTACCTTTGAATTGTAAGCAGTTAAATGTCGGGCTTCAAATTTAGTAACTTAACAATGGAACTCGGAATTATTTCAACTAAATTAAGCATTTGGGCGAGTTGAATGAGTGGAGATTTCGCTATCAACTTTACAGGTTGCGGGAACTGAATTCCTTTAATAGCTGTGTTGGTTTGCGCATCGCTCAAATATTTCGCTCCGTACAGCCTGCTTCACCAAGGCCCGAGACTGTGCATCTATATTTGCAATAAATATTACAGCTATGATTGCCATCGGTTTATTGACATTCAACCAACCCTAAAAGCTGCGATAACGCTAAGCTGAAACTCATTATTTGAGAGGATGTCAAGAAGATTATGTTTGCATATAACTGATTAGGGTGCCTAGTGGGCATGGCGAAAATACAACAAATAGACAAGAAATTGAATGGATGAATTTTAATTTTATTTTAAAATAATTCTCTTATTTACGAAAAAATTAATTAACTGATCTGAAAATGTGGTAAAAAAAGCTGTATTCACATAAGTATGTAAAGGCGGTCTTATTGCTTAAGCTATTTCTTCCAGACAACCCTTGGAGAAAGTTTTCATTGACAGAGTATCGAAGTAATGTTAACTAAAACAAAAACAAAAAAAAATTTTTTGAGTCGATTATTAAATATATATATATATATACATATATATAAACATAAATATATTTAATATTCATTAATAATTATAGCTTGAACCATGAAAAAAATTTTTTTGAGTCGATTATTAAAAATATTTAACGATTCCGAGTTTCTAATACCATTACGAACAGCACAGCATTAACGATAAATGACTTCCCATGAAATTATTTTCCCGTACATACATAATAAGTAGTACTTTATATCCCAATAACCACCTTCTATAGCAAACGTTAAGCACATAAAACAATTCCCGATATCTAAACCCAACTCGAACAGCAATCAAACCGCTATATAAACAAACGGAGAGATTTAGCAAGTCTCGAGACAAGAAATAAGTTGTCAAAGTGTCAGGCCAAAGTTGCTCCGTTAACAGCGTCTCTCTTAGGTAAATCGTAGGTTTCACAACTCAATATTAACCGTGCCTCGGCCCTGGAATAATATCCCTGACTTCGATATTGAAGCGGATCTGCTTGGAATCTGCATGTAGCCTGCAGCCGGCTATTCGTTGTGGTCATCGCCCACTGAATAGAAAACTAGCTGACGCGCGCGACTTCGTCTGCGTTGATTTGAGATGAGTGTGTGTGAAAGTGTGTTTGTTTGTCTTCTAATCACGAAGCAAAGGATTATTTGAGTTAGTGTGTGTGAAAGTGTGTTTGTTTGTCCCCCAATCACGAAGCAATGGGTTACTAAACCGACGACTTTGAAATAATTGCAGGATAAAGTATCTCCTTTATAACAAAAATAAAATAATGAGTGAAATCGAAGTAGGTAGGCGTTAATTACAACTAAATACACATTTTGGGTTTCACCCCCTCTCTCAAGGAAACTGTGCTGAAATGCGGGATAAAAACTATTCTATTTGTTGAACCAAAGTATCAGCTACTTCTATACTAAATTTCAATCAAATCTATCCACTATTTGTGGCGTTGTGCGCAGCCAAGATACAGACAGACAGACAAAAAAATAAAAATAAAATGTTTTGGTCTCAGCATCGATAGTAAAGCATCCTCCAATTAAAATTTTCAAAATATATTTAACCTACAGAATTCGTCTTGTTACAGTTTTATTATATTATAGATAAGCGATTGTTCGCAGCTTCGCTCACGTTAATAACGTTCTCCTGTTTGTAGCGTCAATACTGATGTTATATTATAGACATTCATACACACCCTAAACCGCTTTAGCTTTCCTTTTTATTATAAAATCATTTATTATCAAACGCTTGCGTTATGAATAGTTATATGTATAGCAAAATTCAGGCTGACCCATCCATTGGTTTGATATCTTGTTGATAGATCAGAAAAAAATAGTAATTTTGATAGTAATTGTAAATCTTAGCTACGGTTACGGCTGCGCTTAATTCCTTTGAATGTGAATTTTAATTAACTTAAATAAGTTATCTTTTCTATAACTTGACTATGTTTTTTTACACTGGCCATAATGATATAATAATGATATAATAATTGATACGTCTGCGATTTTAATATAGAATATATAACGTATATATTATGTAACTGGCTGTCGATGAGCGTGTAATTGTGTCGCGTAAATCGAAATTAGATATTTGAAAAGTATTTGGCAACTCCCCTAGTTACAGTTTTGGCACGTCTTTATTGTAGTGACCGAAGACCCTTACGTGCTTCGCCTTTGAGCCAAATGTAACGTAAACGTCTTTTGTGTATGCTCATTGGCATATTACATATCTACTCGCTTATTAACGCTCAGGGTAATTAATAATAGTACGAGAGCATTTAGGAAATATTTTGAAGCTGCTTGATAAATATCTCTTATTCTGAACTAATTAAACGCAGTTTATTACATAGAACAATTTTATGCCTTGCCAGCATAAAAATAATTGACAAACAAAGTCACTAATATTACAGAAATTTATTATTTACTTAGCATCAATTAAAAATTCCCCATAAGCTTTCGGTTCTGATCATAGATTAGCTCACTTAATTGACTTATGTCAAAAATAAATTGATAGAACATTAATTAAACTTTGCTAACTATATCAGTTTTGATGTTGAAAATGCACCTTAAATAATATTTAGAATATTATTTTACTATGGCTATACCTGCCGTAAACAAATAAATAAGATTGTATTCAGTAAATTATGGAACCTCTCTGGTGGAAGATCCAAATAAATTCAGAATATTTAATCTTAAATTTATTAATAAAAATTAAAACTCTTAGACTACTTCTACTATTTCGAGGTAAAGAATGTAAGCGACCTGTGGGAAGATTATTTGTATATGTTCCCACAGGTCGACTGGCGATGGCTAATATTAATCAGTTGGGAAACATGTAGGGTTGATCTTTGAGGGCTGTAATATAGCTAGAATCTAATAACTGCACATATGCAATTGAACGGCGGCGTGGCGATTCTATGTTCTAGTTACCTATTGCTATTTGTATGTCAAGCAGTGGACGTTTATCGGTTGAAATGATGATGATGATGATGATTTGTATGGGAGAGTATATATATCAAGCATATAAATATATATTAACGGTAATTACGAAGTCGCTACTGAGTCTCATAAAACGCTGGAGAGTTACTGTTCCAATTCAAATAAATAATAGGGTAAAAAAAAAAAAATTATAATAAACTTGCAAACAAATAAACCTGCCCAAGTTATCAAACAATACAAAGAACCTTATTATTTTTTATATCAATATCCGCATCGCAATTTATAACAAGCAATAGTTCTTGGGATTCAGGGTTCCGAAATAAATGTAAGCAACATAATTCACGTACCGACCCAAACTGATAGCGAAGAGTCGGTAGACCGAGAGATATTTCGTGGAAACAAAAAAAAAGAGAGGCGAGATAATGTTTTGTGTTGTTTTTCGGTTTTAAATCTTCCAAGACAATATTCCGCGTCTTGGGGCAGTACGAAACTTTTTAGGTCGACACCTTATCGTAACCGTAAATCAAGTGGACATCGGCAAAGGCCAAGATGTACCGCCGGTGTCCTGAAAGTGATAACAGTTTAGAAGTTACCGTCGTAAACAACGATATTAAGTGACAGCCTGCCTACTTTACTTGGTTGTATAATTTCTCGTACAGTCAGCAGTTTAATTTTCGGGGTCACAATTTTCCGGTCTTATCATTTGTTTGTACTACGAATTAATTTTTATAATTTTTGTGGAGTTATGGCTTTAAGACTGTGAATTGGTAGCTTTTTCCTTAAATCTCAGTAGGATAATAATAGTTAGGAATTTGGACATGTCTAACCCCGTGCCCCGTGCTCATGTTCAAAACATCTCTTTTTTTAGAAGAAGCTTGCACAGCGTTGGTCTTTTCGAGCATAAACAATTTTAGTATATTTGGACAAACACATACAACATTCTAAAATATGTGTATATAGTCACTCATGTTTAGTTAAGCTTCAAAATCTATAAATAAAGTACTTAAACGCTTACAAAGCTAAGTAATTGAAGGAACTAATCTTCGACCACAGTAGCGTTGACAGAACAGAAACAATCGTCCTCGTGTAAGGCGTCCTTAGTTCACCGCCCAAGTGTACGCACGCACGAACTTTACCCTTAATTCTTCAAGTCAAAGCCCGGTAGTTTACCCGTGGACTTTCACCCAACTATAGTTTATGCAAGCAAAGTAAATCAATATCTAAAGCCAATGAATCAAGAGTAATATATTCGGGTACATAATAAATGTGCGCTACCTGAAGGCAATATCTGAAAAATTTGCCTGCTCGATATTGCTTACAAGGGAGTTTCCTTTCTCCCCAAAATTTAATGCGTCGTTCGCATTTTTATAAAAAGAAGTAGGTAAGTGAAATAATTTGCGGTTGGTGCTTTATTTCCTTTTATTTATTTTAATGGTAGGTCCCATTCCTTTTGTTTCTTTTCTTTTAGGCTTTAAGGGAATGAAGGGTCCCTGCGAGAAAAATGTGTTGAATTCGGGTATATCGTTATAAATGATGAATTTATACGCAGCCGAAAACAAGACAAATTAGTTTCGTTTTGATTACTTACTGAAATTACTTTCTTAATTAATTTGAGTATTCGCGTTACAACAACATTTTCTCAACGCAATTTTCTGCAAAAACAGTATTATTCCTGATTTCATGGGCGTTAAGTGTTTAAACGTGACTTTGGGTAAATTATTTCACTCGTAAAAACAAAACCCTTTATCATAATTTTATGGTCGAAGTTTTAAAACTTAGGATACCCCTTTTCTGTCGGAGGATCGAGCTAATGATACGATTTATAGATTGTGGAAATATTTCTAATTCGTTCGCAAAACTTTTAATTCAGCAAAATGTGCATGTACATTAGCAAATTACACAACGGTTTATTTCATATAGCGGGGCGTGTGTAACTTTAGGGTTTCTGATATGTGCCCGGCTGAATGGAAGTTTATATCATCGCCGGGGCTTACACCGGCTTACAGAGAGCGCGTCTCCATTCACGCTCGTTTCATTCGTTTCGCTTTCCACTAAAAATCTAAAATCAATAAAGGATCACGATGTAAATGCAAAGATTACCGGGTCCGCCATTCGCGTAGCGTGAAAAATGTACGCCCCATTACACGAGCCGTCCGAAATAAAACCGCGAATCACTATGAGACTCTAAGTAGCACCATAAAGGAGGGATCCTCCGACGGGATCGCTTCGGCAAACATCTACAGAGGAGCGAGTGGTGGTAAATGAGAGGGATTCCGTGCGTCCCCCGCGCCCTCGCAGACGTCGCCGCCGTATCTTAACAGATGCGCGACCGGCTAAAGTGCTTAATTCATGCTCGAGAGGACTGACGACTCGAGGAGTAATAGTTGAATTGGTTCGACGTGTTCCTAGCATATTATCATATGAATTTTAATAAAATCGCTATTGAGCTCCGTCCACGAGTGCTTTTAACTGGATAGAATTTGCATTAATTCCATCGATATGCATAAGATTTTGCATTTTTGCAGAGGCTGTTCTACATTGGATTAATTTTCTGATAATCTTTTAAGCTGTTAATTATGCGATAGTAGGCCCCGATGTTCGGTCATAGCGTCATATAGGCCTACCTACCTAGATACCTATACCTATGCCTAGATTCTAGGGTAACTGCGCTTTAGTCTATCTCATTGCACAATTGTATTACCTACGACTGAGATTTTATGGCTCTGCTGTGATTTTGAGTGTTAATTAGTGTGCAATCGCAAAGGTACTCAATAGTTTTATAGCCAATGCAATGTGATAGGCGTTTCTGAATTCTATTGGATCATAAAGTAAACAATTTTGTACTGAATACAAATAAGTAATACTTCAAAATTAATATTTCTTATATTATAAATTCCTGTGGAAGTTTAAAGATTTGAATTATTTCATGTCTCATTCCTGTTTCCGTTCTCTTTTCCGCACCTTTTCCCACCAAATATATAATTCGAGGAAGTTTTCTATAATTGTGGTTGTAGCCCATGGACATGAAATCCAGTTTTTTTACAAATTCCGCGGGAAACAACCTCGTAGATTCTCATAGGAAAAAGAAGGTTATGTGATGATTCAGGCTAAAATCTGTCTCCATTAAAAATATATGACAAATTGATTTAGTAGTTCCGGAGTGAAGGAATTAAATTACTCACAGCTATACATATACACTTATATATAAACTTTCGCTTATATAAAATTAGTGTGTTGATAAAATGTCAATTGTCGATTTTATTCAGTTCATACATTTTTATAGCAATCAACCTTTTTGCCATCCCACAATTGGGAGTGGGTCTCCTCTCAAAATGAGAAAGGTTGTGGAGTTAGTCCACCACTCAGGCCAATAGGGTGTTTTGGTAGACTTTACGTACTTTTTAGACTATTGTGGAGCTCTCAGGCATAAAGGTTTTCTCACGATTTTTCTTTTGCCTTCACAAGTTAGAGTTACGTAAAGGAACGAAAAAGACATGAAATCCTAACAACTGAGCTATTGGTATTTTTAATATTATATAATAATTGATGATGACAGAAATCGTAGATCCATTTTTATTCGGTCAACATTATCTAAAATATTTTATAATACCGGGTAATAAATGTAAAACATTGGCGGAAATTTTAAACGTTTAAAATAAGGAAGTTCAGATACTCGGAACATAATGCTATTACGGAAGATAATCGCAGTTTAAAACTTCAGGGGTAAAAATTAGTGGAAATTAGAGTAGGTATAGGAGTAAAAAGTTTCAAAATTTTGTATGCGGTAGCGTTCATTACTAGTTCGATAATCGGTGGGAAGTGTGCGATGCATAATCAAGTATTCGAGCCAGGCCGAGCCGTGGGGATTGAGGGGGGGATAGGGGTTAGTCGTAAAACTATTACGGCAACGTTCTGTGGAGCACGCCGGCTTCATTAATCGGCCATCGTATGAAGCTATCCCCCGTTATTATGATACGACGGTAGGCCGCGCCCGTACGTGTCGTATCGCTCCGGACGGACGCTAAACGCAATCTTTCAAGCTGCTGCTAAATTTGTAAATGTTCAGCGTTATCAGCGCGCTGAATTTGTAAATGTCCTTGCTATCAGGGAGGTAAATTTGAGGCTATTACTTATGCATGACCTACATGACTTGTTAGTTTTATTGCACGGCGTTCAATATCAGGTCCCTCCAAAGAAATATTCCACGCTGAATTTTCACTATCTTTAGTAACGCATCTTTTATAAATTACTATCTTAATGGTTTTTAAGTAAAACGGTGAGATGGTAAAAAAAATATTTAGCTGGCTAATTTTTTATGGGCTTCTTCTTAGTCCAGGGCGTTTATAACTCTCGTAACTTTAGTTTTAAGTTTATAGTTATCACCTTCAATTCACTACAGTGTAAGCTAATGAATCAAAAATGCCATTTAAAATTGAATACTCGGTTGCATTTAAAGTAGGATTTCCTACAGATTTATAACATTGAACGAAAAAGCAATTTTCGTGAATGGTAGCTTCTTGAGCGGTCAACTATACCATAACTAGTGCGTCACTATACCGATGTAAAGATACTTCTAGATCTGTTACAGTCAATTTGAATGAAACACTTCGATATCATCATATAAAAGTAATATTAATTTGAAGCGGTGTTAACCTATGGGCTAACCCAGACTTTGCTTTGTAACCACCGGATTCAATCCCCGGCTGTCATCCATTAGTTTTACAGTTTAATAGCGTTAATATCAGTTGTTTCAACGTTGAAGGAAAACATCCTGAGGAAACCTGCGTGCCTCAGAGTTCTCTATGATATTGTCAAATGATGTCCACCAATCCGCACTTGGCAAGCGTGGTGGATGGCGGCCAAAACCCTTATATAGTGGGACAGTTATGGTGTGATAATAAACAACGAGACAATTTTACACTTGCTTTTTAGATTATCCATTGATATAATATAACGAAAAAGCTTACTGGCATTCGTATTTGCTGAAAAATTATTTGGTCATAACGAAATAAAACATTTTACTGCTTCTGGCGTTCGAGAAGTTTGATTTTCTCTTCAAAATGATAGTAATTTTCACGAAAACGGTATCAAAAATAAAAATATGCATTACCTTTCAATAAATTTCTAGAAAACTAGTCTAAAAAAATCAAACGGATCAAAGTGAGTTTAGTATATTATAAAGGCAGTAATTGAGAAAGCTTTGAATCAATTACATAAATCAATTCAATTCTGATGTAATTGCACTCAATACAAAATGAAATACAAATAATAACAAAAAATAATATTTGTTATTCAAATGGACCTTTATACAATATTTTGCACACATACAATAATAAAATTGTTGCGATAGGTGCAGCAGCTAGAATTATAACAAAACATATATGTAAATTAAACGTCAAAATTTATAATAACATCCTCCAAACATAACGAGATACATACCTCCATACGCACGTCAACCATACTCTGCAAAATACCAGGAGACACTGTAATCTTACACAAAATCAGGCTTACAAAATACACACCAAACATGCCAATGACCTCAAACAGACCATCCAACAGAACATATTCATAAACGCGTAAGCGTCATTGACTGATTTAGATACCTCATACACAAATCATACATACTCGTAAAACACAGCACATAGGTAACAAAAATCAGAAAGGGGATATATTAATATTCCTTTTCCTGCTTCCTTATAAAAACTGACAAGGGAGTTTAGAAAGTGAAATCCACTAACCAATATAATAATAATATTCATGCTGCCCTCGCAATAATACATAGAGGTTTAGGTTTAAAATCTCAATGAATACTTTTTTATGATGGTAGGAGGTATATAGAATCATCAGTCGCGCGAGCGCCATTGAACTTACAATATGAAGAGCACCTTACCTTCAGTTTACTACAGAATGCAGCTGGGATTTGTCTATAACTAAAGTACATCAAACGAATCAAAATACAAAATAAAATACGAGAGGTATATGCTTTAAACGCCTCCCTTGCTATATGGAAAAGGACGCTTCTGTTGAGTAATAGATGCGCTGATGATAGCGATCGCAACAAACGTGATCAGTGGACAAAAGCACTTTTGTCTGGATAGAGGCTTCGGCCGTGGCTAGTTACCGACAAAGACGTGTCGCAAAGCGATTTAGCGTTCCGGCACTATGCGTTACTATATAGCGTTCAAACCTGTTAGGAGTGTGTTTACCATACCCCTAACAGGTTAGCCCGTTACCATCCTAGACTGCATGACTTACCACAAGGTGAGATAGCCGTCAAGGGCTAACTAGTGTATAAAAAATAAACTGAGATATAGTCAGTATGTCAGCAGCCTTACAGTGCCAGATTGAGTCGGTAACAAGACCGTGTATAGTGCGTCGATGCAGTCCGCTACTCACTCTTATTGCCTATTTGGTTGAATTTACCATCGAATCTAGTGGCGTAAGTGGGTCGTTAGCGTGCTACCAATTTTGCTATATACAGCTACTGCATTCGTAGACTTGCATCTAATGTTTAATGTATGTGTGACTATTGGTAATACTTGGATATTTTTGTATTCAGCACTAGTTGGTCCGTTACTACGTACCACCTGAAGAACGCCATCTGTTGAAAGTCATTGGTTATTCCCATACAAAATTACCGATTTTGTTTTAATTGGGGTTTTGATTACTTCTTTGGATTTTTCAAAAAAAGGTTTATCCCGCTCTTCCTTTGGTAAGACAAACAAAAAAAAGTAATAAACTCGCTTGAGGCTTTTTGGGTTTATTTATTAACTTTTAAATTATCTTCTTTTTGCCTTTATTTCGGTTTATCTGGGTTTCCGGTTTCCGGTCTATTAATCATGTCTATAATAATGTTAAAAAAAAAAATAGCAATCACTAACGCCATCTATTAGAAAACTATAGAGTTAATATTGATGTGGGCAAACAGAGAGCGTTTCTCTAATTAAAATGTATGAGTAGAGATGAGAGATGATGATAAAAATATGACACCAGATGTATTTTTTGTTTATTATATTAATATTCTACTGTTGGGTAAACGGGTATATGGCTCTTTGCAATACCGGTAAACATGTTTAACTATTAAATTCCACTTTCTTGGATCCCGAACCTGATTCCGGATCTGTTAAAAATATATATTTTTAAATAATAATTATAAATAATAATTAATAATTTGATCTTTTAAATACTAACTCTTGGATTTTTTAGTTAGGCAATCTGCATTAACCACTACCATGATGCAAAACATTTTGAGCCACTAACTTGACTTGACCGCCGACACAATGTCAATATTTTCCAAGCACTTTATATATGGAGATGGTAGGCCCTTCTTCCTCTCTTTTGTACCCAGCGTCGAGGAAATGATAAGCCGAGAATGATGATGCCAGGCATAACATGATACCTTATAACGTCATCAAGTAGATGTTATACCAAACATCAATGATAGTTTGACATTGCTTGAAAAGCGCAATAGTTTAAATGATTTGTGCCATCGCAATTAGAGTAATACAAATTGTTAATGCCCGCTAATGCAAGTTGTTGGAGCAGAATTAAGGTTCTCAGCTCTTAATCGAGAGGGATAAAGGGTGAGGACGATGAGGGTAATATTACCTACATATCATTATTAAAACACGCTTAATAAGTACATTACAGGGCTTACATCCATACGATTACAAACATATTAATCTTGCCATAAAAATATCTGATCCCAGGCGAGGTAGTTTAAGAAAATTGTATTAATTTAACTGCTTTAGCCTTCGCAAACCACACCAACTCATCAACCAAAACCAAAACCACACAACCTCTACTCAACTTAACCCTGGAAAAAAAGCGGACTCGTTATTTTAAAAGGTGTATGGTTATGTCACTTGATTTTGCGGTCGAGTGCACAAGTGTTCCTGTGACCCAGCCACCAGCGACGCGAAGGAGCATCGCTGGGTTTTAGTGGGTATTCTGGTCGCCAGTCTGGCCGCCGAGGAGTGCCACATACCCCGTCGGAAGCGGCGCAGTCTTGCCTGCGTCGCTTCCGTGCATGCGTAAACGCAATTACCAGCGGAAAAAAATGTCACTTGATTTAAAGTTTACAGATTTTAAATGCTATAATTTGAGTGCCATAGTTGATTTGCAGTTAGCATTGATTGGAATTAAAACGGTGTGTGTTATATAGGCCAGGTTAATATAAGTAATTTCGAAAATAATTTTCATATTATTCTAGTTTAAAAAGTTTAAAAAGATGCAATATTTATTCTTAGGCATCGATTCATAGAATTAACAGTTTTATACATTCGTTTGTGATGGTCGATGCCTACCAGCTTACGGTATCCAAATATTACATCTTATGGATAGTGCGCTCGGGATAATTTTTTTGATAAGGTTTCTGTCACCTTTCTAACATTCAACCTCAAGGCATAAAAAGGGTCTGCATCTATAAGCAGTCGATATCCCATTGACACGTACGAAACACTTTGCTTCCTCGTTTCTAATACGCACAAATAATGCCCTTCTGGTTTTGTCTATCTGCGGCCAGATCACTGGGTAACTGTACTCCACCTTTTGTAACCTCATTACTTGCAAACTAGTGTGATTTCAGTCAAGTGCTAACTTTATTAAAATTAATCATGAGGTTTTTTGAGGGCCTTTTATACATATATGATTTTAAAGAATAATATATATATATATATATATATATATATATATATATATATATATATCTACCTACGTATCACCTCCCTACCTACTCATCTCCGCCTGATGCTGACAAGAAGCGCTTGCGCCATATTTATGATGTATGCACTGGTGCCAATTCTATTGTAGACAAATCTAATTAAATTAGCATATCAATAAGAAGTGCTATTGACAGTAGTCAATATAGATAACAGTAAATATAGACTTATAGATTATATAGATGATACAGGTACTTTTGGAACCGCCAATTTAGTTTAGCTTTGAGAACAGTATCCAACAGAAATTGCACAGCTCGCATGTAACGAAATCTTCCGCTATGTGTCATGTGATAGGTGTATACAAATATAAAGATTGAATATATATTGCTCTGGTGTTGGATAAAATCGTTTTGCTCATTCTGGAAGATCTGTATGGTGTTATAAAGATTGATGAAATTTTAAATTGCGCTGTGCAGATTTGTCTGTTTTACGTGGATCACAGCAAATTAAGCTTAACCTTCATTTATAGAATATCAACCTAAAAACTTATACTTCTAAAATAAAAAAATATAATCTATGAATATACAATCAGCGCGCTGGAATGGACCAAAACTCCAAGCCAAAAATCCAGGCGACAGTCGTGTGCGTGCATGCATGGGGTTTTCTATCATGGATTATTTTATGCGGGGCATGCCGTCCGCGGCGTGCCAAAGATTAACCGCTGCATTCTGGACGAGAACAAATAGGCACTATTACACATCGGTGCTTGATTGATTTTACCGTCAAAATGCGCCATTCCGGCTTCCACTTGTCACTGACTTGCGCAACAGTCTGAATGTAGCTTAGTAGCTGATAAAGATTGAACTGATAATACGTATTACTAGATATATCGGTATGACTTTTTTGATGCTCCGATTCTGGACATTTCTCATAAGCGAACTTAGATTGTTCAGTGCGACCTTATCATATATGAATAATTGCTAGTCTAGGACTAAAATATTCAAATTCTCTGTTCCGATCCGACCTTTATACAATACTAAGATTTTTATAGAAAAAAGCCCTTGTTTTGGGCTGACAATATGCTTGAATTTAATACAGTGAATGGAAACCACGTTTTTTCTTCGGTTTCATCGGTGTAGAATTATCGTTTTTAAGCTTGATATTTGATTGAAAGATTACTTTTTTGCTGTCCGACTGCTATGCATCTCTGATCTTCCAATTTGAGTAGCTTACATAGTTCACGCGATATCCATTTTATAATTTTTTCCATACATATTAAACAGATACATTCCTGTAAAAATGAAGATTTTGTTTTACGTATAGAAATGAAATAAAGGTTTTACCAATCCGGGCGAACTTCTTAGCTATCTAAGTGGTACGGCCAGAACTAAAACAAGAAATTATAACTTAAAAAGCTCATAAATATCGACTCATGTTGCAAGTGTCCATAAGGTAGAAAAAAGAATAAAGTTATATCCGACATGTTACGTTTTTGACGATCTCCGTGGCGCAGTGCGTGCGCTGTCGTATTATAAAGTCGGATGTTCTGGGTTCGATTCCAGGCTCGAATCTGGTCTGGTGGGAGGCTTCGGACGTGGCTAGCTACCATCCTACTGGCAAAGACGGGTCGCTAAGCGATTTAGCGTTCCGGCACGTTGTCGCGTAGAAGCCAATTAGGAGTGGTTTACTATACCCCTATCAGGTTACCCCGCTACCATCCTAGACTGCATCACTTACCACCAGAGTGAGTGTAAATGTAAGATGTAAGTGAGATAGCTGTCAAGGGTCAATTTGTAAAGTATTAAAAAAAAAAAAGTGTTCCTTCATATATTTTTATATTAATTTGATTATCAATTGATTAATGTAGCAAACCTATACTTAATATATCCACGATACATACCGGCTTGTTTTACTATAAATATGAAGTGACTTGCAAAAGTAGCAAAATTTAATAAAACCGTTTTTCTTATAGAACCCGTGACAAAAAAAATCTCTTCATATAGATAGCTATAATAATTAACATTAACGTAAACTTAAATATATAACTTAATTTTTACATATGTGTGTAAAATTCTGCCTAACCTTGTTAAAACAAAGTAATACTACAATTTTATCATTTTAACAATCTTATTCGATTGGAGTAATGCCAATAAAAACCTGTTAATTTCACTAGTGGCTCGTATAAAATGAACGCTGGGACTTATATTTCCACCTCATGTATTATGTATTACAGTGTATATACGCAATCCCACTATTCGAAGTCTAGACGCGGTGTGAATGAGATGAAATGAAATATCGACTCAGTACAAACTGGTTTTCAGATTTTTATTGGAAATTTTAAGGCGCATCCCTTGAATATGCCCTGCGATGACGTGTGGCATTCGATTGAAACTTGTTTACTTTTTTGTATGCACCGATCGACGCTCTCTATAAATATTTGCAGACTCAAAAGCGGAATTTAGATCTCTTGAGATTCAATTCTATCATCTGATGAAGCTATACTAATCTTGTTATAATAATGAAGTTCTCTGTTTGATCTATATACTCAGTGTAGGAAAATTTACATTACGTAAGTGTTTTTTTATGCGAAAGTTTGAATTGATGAATGTTGTGGTGGGAGGCTTCGGCCGTGGCTAGTTACCACCCTACCGACAAAGACGTGTCGCCAAGTAATTTAGCTTTCCGGCACGATGTCGCGTAGAAACCAAATAGAAGCGTGGGTTTACCATACTTCTAACAGGTTAGCCCACTACCGTCCTAGACAGCATCATTACTTACCACCACTTGAGATAGCCGTCAAGGGCTGACTTTTAGTGAATAAAAAAAAAATACAGTTTCTTACTAACTAATGCTTAACGGCTGCACTTAATTGGATGAAATTTTGCACAGATTTAGGTAATAGTGTACAATAGCGGCTACTATAACTCCGAATAATATGCGGTGCCCGTGGGTTTGATACTTTTATCAGACCGTGGTCAGGCATTTCTCTCACATGCGTATCATAATTTCCACGCGAACAAATTGGACAGCACGCGGGTACCCGCTTTTCCTCAATTCAATAAGAATCCAAGCGGATTTTTTTACTACCATTTTTTTATGGAAAAAAAAATCAACGACGCCAAAATTACAACCCGTATACGCTATATTTGGCTAGAGACGCTAAACTGAACAAAAATAAATAAATTATATATATAAATCATTTTTTAAGCACTACAACCCTTGACGGCAATCTCACGTAATGGTAAGACATGATGGTAAACCTATACTCTTAACTGGTTTCTACGTGACGAGGCTGGAACGGTAAATTGCTTAGAGATACGTCTTTGTTAGTAGAGACTAGCCTCGGCCGAAGCCGAGCCGAACCAGACCAGACTCGAGCGGGAAATCGAACCCAGTACCTCCAACTTTATAATGAGACAGCGCACGCGCTGCACCACGGAGTTCTTCGTTTTTTCAACCATCTCCAAAATCATAGCTGGTTACACAGTAAGATTATAGAAAATGCGTTTGATAAGCTTTTGCCAAAATAGACCGATTGCTTACCACAAGCAATGTTAACGACGGGCCGTATGTTAACTTGAATATTTAGGCAAAATAGCATTAAAAGGTGGTACATTTCAGTTACGTGTTGCAGGAAATATTCCTGCAATACATCAGTGGCCGTCTTCACGTTGGCGCGTGCTTACCAGCTAAACGATCTTATTAATAACTTGGAATGGAATAAACATTTTCATATTAACATCTATACTCATGGAGATTTACTGGTTACTTTACTATGTTATATCGCTTAGTATCATTCTGATTTTTTTTTGGGTTGCATAGCCAAGAGATGAAGCTGATAGCCTAGTGGCTAGGATGTCTGCCCCCAAATCAGAGGCCGAGGGTTCGAGTCCGGGCACCTCTAACTTTTCGGATTTATGTGCGTTTTATGCAATTAAAATATAATTTGCTTCAACGGTGAAGGAAAACATCGTGAGGAAACCTGCATGCATGAGAGTTCTCCATAATGTTGTGTGTCTCAAAGGCGTGTGAAGTCTGCAAATTTGCACATGGGCAGCGTGGTGGACTAAGGCCAAACCCTTCTTATATTGAGAGGAGGCCCGTGCTCTGTACTGATCCGGCAATGGGTTGATAATGGACCCAATGGGACCCTATAATGCGTTACCCTAATGCTGTTTATTGGTCTGTCCACCAAAATCCCTCAATCAGTCTGTCCATTTTTCTGTTTGTGGGTTGAAGCTCGTGAACCGTTATACCTAGCTATAGAGTTGAAAGTTTAAAACGGCTGCGGCCATGGTCGGTTAACACTCTACTGGCAAAAACAGACCAAGCGATTTGTCTGTATACTACAAAAAAACCGATTAGGAGGATGGTTTCAGCTACGCATCGGTTGCTTCTCTGGTGCTGCAGATGTTCATGGACGGTGGTACTCACTTAGCATCAAGTGAGCCGTCTGTTCATTTGCTCGGTAGGTATATAAAAATGAAAGTTTTTCAATATTATACTCGTAGTTAGTTTACGAAAACCATTCATCAACATCTGCACGTTGGAATTTATAACAGCTTTAATATTTATTAACCTTACCACGCAAAAGCTTGAAGCAATTATAAATTTCACATTGCAGATTTGCCTGTTTTTCGCAGATTGAGCATATCGAGTTTAATTCCCTTTTTTAAATTTATGGACATTCACAAAGTATCGTCAGCATCCTATCCGTTATTATAGTTAATGTTTCCCCTAGCCGTATTCGGCTAGTTTATATTATATGTCTCCCCACATTATGCTGCTTACGATCTCTATTTTAGGAACAACTGATGACCTAAGGTACGTTACGCAAAGTAAACGAAATTACATTTCACCAACAGCCCTTTTGGAACAAAAGATAAATTTTCTGAATACAGAAAAAATCTCGAGTATAATATATGATTACGTGTCATAAGTTTTATGCCCCGAAAGTTTGAAAGTAAATTCAAACATCCATCGATAAATCTTGGCGACGCTCGGAACGATTTCATTTTCGAATTTCAGGAGCGATTGCCTCCACTGTTAAACTTTGCCTGAAAAATGTTCGCGGACGATTGACTCGGTATAAACGAAAATAAAAAGTTTTGTGTTAGAGCAATAGCGTTGTACATTGCGCATATAAAGTAAAGAGAAAGCTCCAAAGAGGATCACAATTTGAAACGCTTGCGGATTTTCCCAGAGTTAAAATGTGACCAAGTTTTTTGCACCAGCCGACTATTGTAAAACTTCTCGATGAACTTGCATTCATCTTAACGGCGTTTGACCTGACTTACATCCATGATTGCATTTCACGGAACAAGGGCACAGCACTGGGGTTAACAAGGAATCCACGAAAAGTGCAGTGGTAGGTTCGTTAGTTTGTGAAAAAACTGTTCTTCTACGGCAATAAGTATTAACATGAAATACATGGTGCACAAATTTAATTCAGTAAGGCAGGCTAGTGTGGCGTGGACTGCGTTCCGTATTATCATTACTAAACAGCTTTTATTATTCCACGATATTTGACTACAGGGGCCCCACATGAGCGCTAATGGAATAAAAAGTAAGGTTACAAAGTAAAAAGATACAGAGCACCACCCGCGGCGGCGCTTCGTGCGAATTTCAACTGAAAATTTTATACGTTCAATCTATTTGGAGCGCCTTTATTTTGTGTCTCGCCCTCTCGCCTTTGCGCAAAAGAGTTTCGTTTTCAATTATTGCCCACTTGTAGAACGGAATCCAATGGAAAAACAAGAACCTCAAGCTAGAAATGATATTTTATAGACAAGCCGCTTTATTCGATGTTTACTGCACCTCGATTTGTTCTTGGGCGAGATCTGTGATGTTCAAAGAAAATTATTGACGGAACGTGCCGGCGTAGAGTTGTTTTCCGCAAAATGGAGAGTGTAGCGTGGAAGCCCTTGGCTGAATCTTCGTCAAAACAATTGTTTTAAATGTCCCGTGAATAAATTTAAGTAATTGTTGTGTCAAATCTTCTCATTGCTAATTACGCTTTTGGAGGACTATAAAATTATATCGCGTCTAATTACATTAATTCGTACTAAGCTTTAGAGAAATTAAAATTTTATAGGTGAAATGAGGCTTGCTAGATAAAAGCGTTGGCTTGCCGTCCATCATCAAAATTAGCTTTCAAATTGTTTCATGGACTAAGTGAAATTAAGAATCTCACTAGTTAGCTAATTTTCTAAATTAATCCATTAACATGATATAATTAAATTAATCCACCATAGAATTACGGGAAAAGTCACAGATATTATGCTTTTTAAATACATTTTATAATGATCTTCTTAACTACGCTAAATAATAGTGTTAATTTATTCGTATGTGTTATAAAACTGCCATAAGCTATATGACACGTCATGATTAATCCAAGGTATAAACAAAAAATACAACTTTTAACCCTTAAACAATATATTATTATGATTGAACGTTATTCTGATTTTAGAATAATTTATTTTAGTAATGTGTAACATTATTGTTATTAAGTAATATAAAATTATAGATTGTTTTGATTTGTAGTAACTGTAAATTTTGGTGAATCAACATGGATTCTCAATACCAATTATCAATTCTCTTACTAGCAAACGAAAAATAAACAGATAGCAGTTTACATGCAAAGGAAGCAGCTATAAGCTTTTACAAATAAAATCATTGACTTTAAACCAAATATCTAATATATAATGAAAAACTACATTAAACTAAAACATAAAGAGATAAAGCGTAGAAAAAGAGTTAGTTCACATTCTTTCGAGAGGGCGTGGTAGCGACTTAACGTAATGTTTGTATCCCCTTTGAGGACGTCATAGATTATGAACCTGTTCACGAAATACTAGCGGACGCGAGTCCGATATCAAATAAGACAAACATAGCGATTTCGGACTGTTATAACTGCCCAAGTTATGCCGATTATGATGTATTTGATACGAGCCATGCATCAAGTCTTACACAAAGGTATAGTATAGTTACTATATCATACCTTTCAGAAATTAAATCAGCCACGAGGCCCTTAACATGTTACCAGTGAAAAATACAAAAATGCTCAATTTTATTTTGGAAGTTCAACTGAGGATATCAGGATTTTGAGCAGTGAACTAATTTGATTTTGGTTTTCTGATCACATAGATAACTTGCATTTTACTGAATCAAGAGGTAAAAGATTGAGGCAAATTTATTGGTACAATTTTGGACGTATCTAGTAGTAGTAGGTCCACCTAGGTAAACTTTGACATTATATATCTTTCTGTCGTTTTTATAATAAAACCTCACTTACAAAATAATTCTTCTAACATCAAAACATATGTGCGCCGTATTAAAATAAAATCCTTCTCTGCAATACAAGATCGTGATTGCTCCCTATGCCTCTTATTTTATTACTTTGCAAATATAATGCTTTGTATTTTCTTTCATAATTTTGTGCAATAACGATTTTATTCTTCTATCTTAAATATCGGCAAGGCTCGCGATCTCTATCATGCTATAATGCTTGCATCACATAAGTTTTTAACGCGGCATCTCAAGGATTGATATTTGAGGGTCACGGTCGCCACCGCACGCGCGTCTGTACGTGAACTGGCAATAATGTTTGAATGTCACGTAGCAATGCGACCCACGACGGACTTAGACTCTCGTACGTTATAACAGTATTTTCATTTTTAAATTATGAAATACAAATACCTACATGAAATTTTCATAAATTACCCTTATCGCGTGTAATGTTTATGTTTTAGACTATCGCTACCTAATATTTATGTAAATGCAGCAACCCTTCAGCGTAAATTATTTTAAACGTTTGTTAGCGGACCACTTTATAAATGTTTTCTGCTGAAAAAAAAATTGTAAACGTGTTTCATTATTTCCCTTGCGCACGAGAATAGTTTGCTTTTATTTCAATTATTTCATTCTTATGTACGCAATGTTAAATGTAAAAATTTATTAGAGTATTTCCTTTTGCCCGCTGCTTTGGTCATGATAAGTTGAATTACATACAAATTTAAAACCCATATTTTGCAACCATCGGAGGAATTATCCAAAATTCTTCCTTAGCCTTCTTTATTTAGGCAGATATATATATGCTAAATTTCAGTATGTTCCGTTCAGTGGTTTTAGCTATGCGTTGATAGATCAGTCAGTCAAAACAAATATTTTATTCTGCCTTGAGAATTGTAAGTATGTAACATTAATAAATCTAACTTAAAGACGACCTCCGTGGCGCAGTGCGTGTGCTGTTGCATTATAAAAGTTGGAGGTCCTGGGTTCGATTCCCGGCTCGAGTCTGGTCTGGTGGGAGGCTTCGGCCGTGGCTAGTTACCACCCTACCGACAAAGACGTGTCGCAAAGCGATTTAGCGTTCCGGCACGATGTCGCGTAGAAACCAAATAGGAGTGTGGGTTTACCATACCCCTAACAGGTTAGCCCGCTACCATCTTAGACTGCATCATCACTTACTATCAGGTGAGATTGCTGTCAAGGGCTAACTTGTAGTGTATAAAAAAAAATATATATATTTTCCCTATGTAAAATTTCAATTACAGATTATATAATATAGTACAGAGTATCAATTACTTTACACCTTACTAAGTAATTTTCATTAATTATCAAGCAATTTTCATAAATCGTAGTATGCTTCAATTATAGTAACTCGATGCTATTTTTAGATTTATTCCGTGGCAAAAGCTTAATAGAATTCCTCAATGTAGGGACGTTCCGTATTTAAATACTTAAAACAAAGTTTCAACAAGAACGGTTCAACAACTCTCAATTTGGGGTTTCTATACATAATATTATAATTTCAATTCCATTTAAATCACTGCTATAGGTTCTATCCCTATATTTAATCATTTCGGGAACTCGAAACGCTAACGAGGGAAACCTCAAATATCTTGTGGTACAATCGAGTGGATAAGACCGTACGTTTTGTCCTATTCGGCTATGGCGCGCACAAAGAGCGCAAGTTAAGCTGAAACACGACCAAGGAATACACAAAGCTTTCAAAAGGAGGCGCGGTGCGGCTTCTATGAACACGATTCTTGTTCCATGTAATTGCAAGTTGACAACGTTCGTTGCTAAGCCAGGTTTTTTGTCAGATTTTACAAATATGCTGGAAACTACAAGGCGCACTTAGGAAAAAAAACTTCGCATTTATAATATTAGTATAATAGTGTGATATAAAAAAAAAGAAAGGATTTATGAAGAAGCTGTGATGGCCTAGTGGTTAAGGCGCCTGCCTCATAATCAGAGGTCAGCGGTTTGAATCCGGGCACGCACCTCGAACTATTTGGAGTTATGTGAGTTTTTAAACATTTATAATATCACTTGCTTCAACGGTAAAGGAAAACATCGTGAGGAAACCTGGAGGTAATGGGTTGATCTTGATGATGAAGAAGCTATAAAATTAAGTAAAATATAATGTTAATATCTCGTGTTCTTACTAGACTTTCATTGGTCTATACTAACACTTAGTTTATAACGGCCATAGTCCTCCAACAGGCCAGGTCAATGAAAGTTAAGAAATTATATCACAAATTGAGCTAGCCGAGAATCGAACCCAGGATCTTACACTTATAATACGACAGCGCTCACCACAGCACCTGGAAGGTCATAATATAGATGTTTCATTAATAATTATACTACCTACTCCTACCTACTGCCCAAAACTACTACAAAGATTTTGAAATTTAGAGAGAATCTTCTTTGAACTGTCTAGAGGTGTGCTTAGAACGGTGTCTTCAATTTTTGCCTACGGTAGGTAGAAATTAAATGAACCGTTACGGCACGGTACATTTACGGTTATTTTCTCTGTAATTTTTCAATAAAATCAGTAACGACGAACTTCCAGCGAGCCGAAGTTGGGAGAGTTTTGAATCGGACGCATCAATGTTGGACATCTATAATCTAACTTCCAGACTAAACATTCAATGTATGGAGGGTGTGGCAAAAACACTTGTTAAACTAACTATAAAATGCATACATACAAAGTGTGACCGAGCTATCGTCGTGCATGAAACACGGAAAAACGTAAATGCTTTGCGGTCGGATCGAGTGGATACGATTGTTCATTTTTATCCTATTCGACTATCGCACGAACAAAGAGTGCAAGTTAAGCTGAATAACAGCCCGCAGAATTACAAAGCTTTGAATAAAAGGTGCGGGTACTACGAACTATGTTCTTGTGCCCTGTAATTTAAAGTTGACATCGCTCTTGCGCCAGGAGTTTAGTTGGCTGCACGGGAAGCTGACGAAGCTATTTTTGTTGCGAGCTTGTCAGAAGTTAAACGAAGAGATTGTCTGTCGCAGTTTGATCACGATAAGATGCTTGGTATCTATTCTTAAGTTGTATAGTCGTTGTTTCAACCGATGATCAACCAATGTACGAGTATCTACATATAGATATTTAACAAACTATATCCATAATATAACACACCTCTAACTTTCGGAGTTATGTGCTTTTTTAAAACAATTAAAATAGCACTTGCTTCAACGGTGAAGGAAAACATCGTGAGGAAACCTGCACGATTGAGAGTTCTCCATAATGTTCTCAAAGGCGTGTGAAGTCTGCCAATCCGCACATGGCCAGCGTGGTGGACTATGGGCAAACCCTTCTCATATTGAGAGGAGACCCGTGCTCTGTAGTGAGCCGGTAATGGGTTGATCATGATGATGATGATCCATAATATTGGTATTGGAAGGGCGCGGTGACTTCACGCTTTTCTTAAATTAATTTTTGTTTGCTAATTTTGAAAAGGATTGGTGTTGGTTGTGTTGTGGACATTATAGTTTTGGTGTCGTTTGTGTACTGGCTAGTTTTTTGAATGGTTAACAGATATTGATTTGGGAAAGGTTTGAGGGAGTCGCGTATGCCCAGTGCGAAGCTGCCCGCTCTTATTCCCTAACTTTAATTCTCCGTGCTGTAAACATAACACTGGCTAATCTGTGTAAAGCCATAAAAAGAGAAAAAAAAAATGGTATCGTTACATGCAAGAAAAAACATGTTTCTTGTATGTATATTCAGAAATAAACGCTCGTTGGAAAACTAATTGGTAACTCCCAACATATGACGGTTCATACAGCGCAATGACAGACAGATAGGGGAGTCTTAGACCCTTACTAGCACAATTCGGGTAATCCTAAAATTCCTGCATTCCTGTATTTCGAAAACTGACATCAAATGAAATTTGATAATTTCGTATGTAAATTTCCACTTCGAATTACTTTCAATAGATGATGTTGAGCATTACGGCACATAGCTCGGAGAACCGATGGACGTTGGGGTCCCAAGTTCCGGGAATGGCGACCTCGCACCGGTAAACGTAGCGTTGGTCGACCCCCTACAAAGATGGACAGACGACATCAAACGAGTCGCAGAGGTACATGCGGCCCAAGACCGTGGTCATTGGAACTCCCTACAAAAGACCTATGTCCAGCAGTGGACTTTTATCGGTTGAAATGATGATGATGATGATGTTCTTTAGGTGGGATGAATTTCTCCAAGTCATCTAGTATACATATAATATTGTAATTTTAACTTTTCATCCTAGTAGGTTGTATCGAATGTGTGCTGACGATGGAGCCCGCACCAAACCGCACGTCGATCAACGCAATACAAGTACCTACATTTTACATAATTGATGTCACATTCACGGCACCGCAGCATATTTGTTTCATATTCATGAATTTTTCAATTTTTTCAATTTGCTCCACCAGGAAGAGTATTTACAATATTGCATCGTATTGGCTGCAATACAATCTGTGTAAAAGCTGTGCAGAGTCGTCTCTCCAGCGACCGCCGATAAAGGTGGCCTCTAATACGATATTTTTGATGCAACTGCTCTCCCACTAGCCGTTATTGCTGTACACAATACACGCTTTTAGACTCCACGAGCGAACACAGTCCGTTCGCAATAGGTATATTCACAACGTTTCTTTCCGTAGAACAGAATCTAATTTCTTATCGTGAAATAAAATACAGTTTGTTACTATCGTAACTCGGGTGACGTAGAAATCGCTCAAAGGGAAAAAAGTATAAAAAACACTGTAACGAATCTGATTCCCAGTAGCGTCGAAGCCTTGGAGGTAATGGGAGATTGCAAAAGAGGCAATAAAAGCTTAGTATTGTGTGTGAGTTCTTTAGGGGAGTCCCTGTATTGTGTTCGGTCCGCGGAGGCCCCAACGAATCGTCTGACCACGGTCGCGGTCAAATTGTACAGAAATGAAATTATCAAGGTACGCTGCCGATTTTCCGAACCAATGAATCAAGATCCAATTCCCTTTTGTAATAGAACATCGTCGCGAAACTTGCCCATACAGTTACACTATCCACTCAGTGGACGTTTAGCCACACTTTGTATCACTTTATGTATGATAGCCCTTTTAGTTCAAACGACTGCCTTTTCTAGGATTTGTACATGAATGCGGAGCACAGCCCCTTAATCCCTAAAGGCAACGTTGTTAAGTCCCCCTTTTATTAGTTTTGAAATGGTAGCATAAAAATGAAATGAAAGGTATAAATATAAGTTTATTTTAGTATCTATCAATTTAGATTCAGAGTTTAGAATGTGATCAATTCCAAAAAGGAAAAATTTAAATTCTGGGTATAATTTGTATAAAGTCTTCAACGGTCGGGTACACGCTTCCTCCGCCATAGGGGAGAGGTATAAGACATTCACACCTCTGCTTTCATACAGGTTGGTGGGCCACAATATTCCTCACATGATGTTACTGATAATAACCAGGACTTCATGAAGCAAGTGGTGGAGAACTTTACTTTCAGAACTCAGGCCTCTAGCTAACAATTTCAAGCTCAGATACTACCTACTTGATAATATTTTTAAACTTTAAAGTACTCTTATTCATCTTTTCATTTTATGGTATGAAAAGCTTTATGTGAATCTTTTATGGTCGAACGCTTATCCATTATATAATAATATATCTATAGGTCTCGATATGGACATAAAAGGCTCGGACGTTATCAATGGAAGCGCTATTGGGATATAAACACGGTCGATTTTGGCAATCCCATTAAGAATGTTTTAACAGTTTGCTGATTTTATAGCAGTATTACTAGCGGGAGACCATGACAGCGTCCAGGCATAGTTTATCTTTGACCGTTTCCGTATTTACAAAGTAGCCTTAATGGCTCTTTTCACTCATCTACCTAACTAAAAAAGTTTCAACCTAAAAACAATTTCCGGAACGATCCCTTTTAAGCTTTAAATATTTTATAATTAGGGTTAACAAACACCAGAATTTCTACGTTATGGATCAGGACATACATTATGGACAGGTCTATGCAATAAAAATGCTTATAAATAATGTTACAATTATACACATTTCCTTTTGAAACAGGTTTTATACGTAACAGAAGGTCTCAGCCTTATAGACAATGTAATATATGAACATTTTTTTTTATAATAGTATTGTCAATGCGATAAGTCTGTTTGTCCGTTTGTTTGTTTTAACCTAACCTTACACATGTCTGTCTATATGCTATATTAATCCATAATAATCTATCTCTATTTGTCTGCCATAATTATATTCACGCCTAAACAACGCATAAGACAGGTACTGGCAACAATTTTAGCCTGGAAACGATTCCTACGGGATTTTGAAAAGTCAAAAACTATGTTATGATAATGATGATGATCATGCTGTCTATCACTTTATTTTCATCATCGCAATCACTATCACGTAACTAAGTACATAATCACAATGCCAAAACAAATACAAAATTACATTTCAGTACTAACTTTCGAAGAGAATCTACCGACTCTTAGCCTGACATAAATTTACCTCAGGAAATATAATTCAAACAACAAATATGCAACAGATTTATAAAATCAACGTTCAACCTGAAATTACATATTTTGTTCATATCTTACGAGTCGTCTGAAAATATTCGTATTTTAGTAAGATTTCGTTCAGTCGCTCCGTAATCTGCGTCAAATTGACTTTTCCGGCGTAGAGCTGACGAGTCTCCGACTGTAATATGCCATAAACGACCCAAACGTATTGGGCCCAGTGCTCGAAGGTTGATAAATTTCGTTGATATTTGAATGCGTTATATTCCTTTCGGGTTATAGCCGGCCCCTTTCTTCAATAAATACTTCGGGAGTTATTCCTCAGCCCACGCTAATCCTCTATTAATGAAAAACTTTACAAGGCATTTTATATAGAAAGGTCGTAGCAATATTAAAGATGTTGTCTCAATTTCTTGACGTCTACATAAAATGTGTGTAGTGCGAATAAAATTTTATTCACACATATTTTATGTAAACGTCTAGAGGCTTTTTGATAATATATAATCGAATCTAATAATATAACAGTATGTGTGCCTAAATGTTATAGTCCACCTCGGTTTACAATATATTCAACGCATAGTCTACTTATTTTGTTAACTAGGTATCGAATACTACTATATTTAGTTAAGTAAATTTTGCTACCTTCTTATTAGTTTTTTTAATAATAAAAACTAGTGACTTGACATAATAATATTTAGATTTTTATTTAAGCAATTTAAATATCACTCTCACTTAGCGGTGAAGGAAAACATCGTGACTTGCACGTCTGAGAGTTCTCCATAATGTTCTCAAAGGCGTGTGAAGTCTGCCAATCCGCACATAGCTAGCGTGGTGGACTGTGGCCAAACCCTTCTCATATTGAGAGGAGACCCGTGCTCTTTAGTGAGCCGGCGAAGAGTTGATCGTGATGATGATGATGAAAAAATTCTTGGATCATAGTTATCAACTCTGGAACGGAGCCTAAGTGCCTTAGTATAAAATCAATGCATTGAAATTCAATATAACCTTTATCATGGACGCAAGACATCACACATGGATGGCTTTATGTTAAAAAATTTACCACTGCAACCAAACAATGAAATCCAACAATTCCATTTCTAAATCAATTAAAATAAGTGAAGACAATAACGTCACGCAGTTGACTCATTTTTGAAGAAAAGCATGAATTGATGTTTAGATAAACAACAATACTTTATTGATTCGAATTCTGAAAAAATAATTTTACAAAGTAAACTGTAACTGTAAGATATCAACGCCAAGTTAGTACAAAGTAATTCCAACGATTTAGAGATAAATTTGACATAATTTTCTTTCCCCGCGAAAAATTATCAGCCTTCGACTTGGCGCCTTTAAAAATTAATGAATAATGTTATCTGATAATGATTGTGGAAAGTTTAATTAAAATTACCTTCTTGTCACTTTTGCAGAGTTCTTAATACGGCGAGTCTCCAATTTTATACGAAGAAAAAGCTTTCTTAAGTAGGCCTAGAAATTATAATATTATCAAAAAATTGGTTTAGAAATTAATTTTCTCTTTACGGATTTAGTAAGATTTGCTACAGAGCAATTTTATATTTGACTACAGCAAATTTACATTGAGCGCTTATTCTATAGAAATATAATGAGAAATGTGGTCAATATTTTATTCTCGTTTGATTTTTTAAAACAAAACACATCTTAGGAACTTTTATAAATTACGTATACTAACTCTAAAATAGGATGCGTATTTGAATAGAATTTCCTCGAATATATACATATCATCATTATTAGTTTTATATAGATAGTTATTTTATAGTAATTCCCAAATCACACGTCATTCTGCTCATTGCGACGCCCTGCTACTCCATAAATGACATTTGTCCACCTAGGAGACTGTCTGCAAATAACATTTTATTTTCTCTGCGTTTTCTGGTGTTTTGTCTCGAACGCCTTGGGATCCAGATATCCAACTTACCTCCGAGCTGTGTGCCATGCGTATTGCGATTTTAGCACAACATATATAATAGTTTAAAAAAAAACAAATAAGGTATTTACTTCTCCGCTTAGGAAATACTCGTCTCAGTACAAAAGAATTTTTATGAGCGGTTGCTAGAGCCAAAAGCAAATAATATAAAGAATTTAGATCCGAAAGAGTGAAACATTCGAGAAATCGCGATAAGATCATTCAAAGAATGAGGAATTGAGAGCTTTGTTCACCTTTGAGTGAGTAAAATAAATATCTATTCATATACACATTGCGGGATACCGGCCTGAATGCATTTTACAAAGCACTGGAGGAAGGATAAGAGCAAGAACAACTACTGAGCTTTATTCGATAACGAATAACTAACTGGTCGATAAGTGTGCGCAATGTTTTGCGCTTTTATATTCATCCTATGTCTTGAACTGCCCCATCACCGTCTACACGAAAGACACGTGTCACCCGCGCACTGGTTTCACGTATTGGAACAAATAGAATTTCATTCTTAAATATTTTTTGAAATTTTTATTTATATCAGTATCACAAATGTGTCATTGTGTATAGAAATGTAAGCTGGGGTCCCATTTGATAGAATGGCAACTCCGGGCCGGACAAACGGATTGCTTGACCTCCGTTTAGTTGTACAGTGACAGCAAGTACCATATTTGCAAAGTTCATTGACCTCAAGGTTTATTGGAAAAGTCAAGTCAAGACGAGTCAAGTTTGTTACAGAAATTTGTATGGTGTTTTATTTGGTGAGTTTGTACTCAATATTCTTCTCCCTATGATAGCCTACTGGTTAGGAAGTCCGCCTCGTAATACGAGGTCGGGGGTTTGAACTCGGACACGCACCTCTAACTTTTCGGAGTTATGTGCGTTTTTAAGCAATTAAAATATCACTTGCTTCAACGGTGAAAGAAAACATCGCGAGGAAACCTGCACGCCTGAGAGTTCTCCATAATGTTCTCAAAGGCGGGTGAAGTCTGCCAATCCGGACATGACCAGCGTGGTGGACTATGGCCAAACCCTTCTCATATTGAGAGGAGACCCGTGCTCTGTAGTGAGCCGATAATGAGTTGGCTGTGAGGTATACATATGCTAACGACCGTAACTATCTATACTCGTAATGATATTAAATAAAAATGAAACTATCGATCCCAATAAATGTAAAATGCACGAGTAGTGTGAATAAAAATAACATAGCTAAGTAAAATTAAGTTCCACAAAGTTGATGCTTATTTACGACGCACCGTACGTACACCGTTATGCAATATTTACCGTGTATGAAAAAAAACCCCCGTCATGAGCGGGTAGGGTGAGTGTCGCAGTAATTGCTGGCAATTTGTAATGACCGTCTGATTGCCAGGCGGAACGTCGACTAAACTGCGCTATTAATTTCGTACATTTGATTAACGAAACTACTTGTTATGGTAATGAACGCAGGGAAAGAATGCACGCTAACGTGCTAACTCGACGCCTTGTCGACACGTTGTCGGGCTTGCAATATTTTCGCTTCGCTTGTAATTACTGGCACGGCGCGTTTAAAATTTAAACCTTATTTATAGATAGAGCTGACGGTTTCGAATATTTATAGCTTTTAACTGAACGGATTAATACGGAGGCCATTTTTTTTTTATGTATTAATAATAAGGCTGGATGTGTCATAAAATAATTATTATAAGACTGACCGCACATTTGTGTCAATTCGAATGTCAATAAGTCTGGATTAAATCAAAATAGAATGACCTTATTTATTGATATCCTTTTCCGAAATTCTATGTTGAACTAGACATGTAGTACTTTTGTAGTAGTCAGTTTGGTTTAATTAATGATTTGTGTGCAATCCACTTAGCACGGGTAATTAGTAGTAAATATCTTATACTGGCTTTTAAAATGTAAATCATACTCGTATTTATAGATGGAGTTGACGATTTCGAATATTTATAGCTTTGACTTCAAGAGCTCATAAAGCCCATTTTTTAAACTTATCAATAATATCCAAGGATTTTTGTTTACTCGCTCTAATATTATAAACGCGCAAGTGTGTATGTAAGCGTGTATGTGAGTATGTTTCTTATTCCTTCATAACAAAATTACGGAATAAATTTGGCTAAAATTTTTAATAGAGATAGATTATACCCAGAATCAATACATAGGCATACCTTTTTGAAGATTGGGGTTTGTGAAATATTTAGTTTCGAGTTGATGAGCTTCATGTACAACTATAGCTTGTTGTATAGCTAACTATATTGAAAATAGATTTCTTTTAGGAAAGGGGAGTGGAAATGGTATCAGTAATGAGACACAGGATGACCTTCAATTAAAAACGTTGATGGTTCCACAGGAATTTTCCAAACCCCTTAATTTACGCGGACGCAGTTGGGGGCATTAGCTAGTAATTAATATAAGGGTGGCCGTACATTGACGTCTGTTCGAATGTCCATAAAGGGCATACCAAACTAATCTTAAATAATAGATCTTTATTCTGGCCCCCTTTTTCTAGTATACCATCGTGACTAGGAAATGTACTACTTTTATCGTTGTTACTTGTAATTTGGCTTAGGATTTGTGTGCAAGTTGGCACTACTACTGACTTCTAAATAACTTTTAATTACTTTTCCGGGGCGTACCGATTGAAACATTTATAGGTTTGTTCCTTATTGATGGAGTTTCGAACATTTATAGGTTTTAAGTGAACATAAAAATAAAAAGCCCATTTTTCGTTCGTCGAAAAATTTATTTAATTTTTTGAATTATATTAATAATATAATAGTTTAATTATTTTTTGAATTATATAAATAATTATTAGTTTAGTTTTAGGTAGTATTATGATTATTTTTTTTAAGTGTGATTAATGGAAGAGTGTGATTGCATATCGATTACATTGACTAAGCAATGTTAATCCAAAATATACATTTCCTCACAAACATTGATTGAAAATAATCTTAAAGTTGTTGTTACTTATGTCTGTCAATTCAAATTTGATCTGTTTGGTGAATTTTATTTTTATTTTATATTTCTTTAATGAGAAAGGAAGGAACGCGAGACCCAGCGGCGTGGCATTTATTTTGCAATTATAAACGGACACTTTAATTTTATTTATCGTGATCTCAGATAGATAAGTGATAGATAAAGACGTCTAGAATTAACAATTAACTGTCCAATTGGCTAACTGTAAACACAAACTGATAAAATTCCGACGGGCTCTTTAGCGCAGTGCGTGTGCTTTCGCATTATAAAGTTGGAGGTCCTGGGTTCGATTCCAAGCCAAGCGATTTAGCCTTCCGCCACGATGATGCGTAGAAACCAATTAGGAGAGGGCTTACCATACCCCTAACAGGTTAAGCCGCTACCATCCTAGACTGCATCATGACTTACCACCGGGTGAGATAGCCGTCAAGGGCTAACTTGTTGAAGTGTACCTGTAAAAAAAAATTATAAAGTCGATTTATAATCTGAAATACTTAGAATTTCTATCTGAGAAAGAAACCAACCCTTAAACTTGTTTTATAGTCCTGAACTAATAGGCTAAGTTAAACGATAGGCCATTAGGCGTTCTCCAGAAGGCAAGGGTTATACGTCGCAGTCAAATTCGTGACTTGTCAATTCCGTTCCGATATCGATTATATCTCAGACGGACGGGTGAAAAGTTTCCGCACGGAAGGCATTGCACGCAAGCGATCCTATATGGAAATTTTGGACTATAATACTGAATAGAGGGTGTATAATTATAGGATAGGTTTTTCGATTAGCAAACTGTCTATTCTGCCCTGACAACATAGTGATTTAAAAACTTTGTTGATTTACGAATTAAGTTATCTATTTGGACTCGACTTCGGTCTTTTGATTTTATTTTACGTCTTTACGTTTGCGATTTTTACGTGCAACTTCCCAAGTATTTTTTAGCGAGCGCGTTTGCCGTCGCATCATTGTACTATATTGCTGCTTTTCATGATTTGATTGAAGTTAGAGAAACTATTTATGTTTCACTAAAAATATGAGGTTCGGGGTATAGGATGGAACTTCGCATCAGAATGAAATAAAATCACTCATAATCACTCACATAACACACTTGAACTAGTTTTTTTTCTGACCATCCAATAGTTCCGTACACTGGGAACTTGGGGTCCTGAGCGACCAGAGCGGGGAATCTGGCCACTCAGTGACTCTTATGCGACCTCGTGACGCTACTGACTACAGTAAACCGCGGAGTTTGCGGACCTACTTCCGCGAGGAGACAGAATAGGGAATGGAGCACAAGGGAGGCGCCGGTACGTTCTTAGGAGATCCCAGAGCCTCCCACTATATTTGATGCTGATGGTGGCGACCGAGGGGGTTTTAGTGGGTAAAAATCCCGCATAACCCGAGCTTTTCCTCAGCAATAGTCGGCTATCTCAGTAGGAGATTTCCCCCCCGTAAAAAAAGGACTAGTTTGTTATTTTATCTTGTTGCTAAGCGTTAAAGCGGTGCAAAAATGATTTGTGACTGTTCTAACGAATTAATCAAGACCGCGGAGCGAGATTCACAATTACATTTGATCCTATAAACAAACTTGATTGCTTTACAAAAACTCAAATAACTAAGGCAGTGTCTCAAGTAGAGGTTCATTTGAATATCAAAGACGAAATTCAAATTACGGCGTTTACAATAAAGGCTCAGCCGGTTCGGTATTACGAGTTGATGTAAATTTCCGATACTCATTTTGAGGATGAAGTTCTGATGTCTTTGTCGCGGATCGCGATCCTTTCAATTGCACCAGATTTATGGGCTAATTTGAAATTTCATCGTTCGAGTTTTATGTTTCACTGTTCTTATTATAATCTGCGTCGTTATAATAAAATTATCCGACGAGAGCTTCGTTGGAATTGTTCAACATCTCTTTTAATATAACACGTCTGGAATTTTATAAATTCATATCTAATAGTTCATACAGGTATCATGCAAGGTTAACTTGAAAATCTCTTAATGCCCTTAATACGATGTCGCGCGTTTATAAACGCAGACTACAATAGAGCACCTACTATTCAGTTAACTTCGCGATCTTGCATGATACAGGAACTTGCACGATCTGCATTTTGCACAACATGCATCTTTTTACTCATAATATAACGCGCAACAGCAAGCGTCGATTCGCGACTAACGCCCAGACCTATTAAGTGAAATTTTACCCAGACCCGTTAAGTCAAATTTTATTGCCACGTACAGCTCCTGTAACTGTTAGCGACCGTAGTAAACCAATGAGTCCAATAATGCAAATACTTATAAATAAGCAAAAACTGTATAATACTAAAAGATAAACCATAACAAGTACAACAGCGCAAGCGTTTTCCTAAATATCGGGTAATAAGCTCCCACAATGAAGTCTTAATCGCCTCTAAAGTAAGCGGAATTAATTACTACGAACCCGAAATTTAGCAATTTTGCTCTTTAGCATGATATCACAAGTAACTTGCTATGCTTGCATCGAGAAAATAGTTTTCCGTGTATAGTTTAACTTAGCGTAGGCAAGTTATAAATCTAAGATTTATTGTGCATATTATTTTAATATCACTACTCTTTTTGTATCTAAAAATCTTCATCTTCTTGCTCTAATTCTAAGCTATGTGGGATCGGCCTTACATGTCTTTTTCTTCCACTTACTTCTTCTACCCAAACCTTTTATACGCATATCCTTTTTTTTTAAAAATCCATCCATCTCTTCTTTGGTCTTCCTCTACTCCTTTGCCCATTCACATACATATTACATTGACGATATATTGATTTATTTGACGACCTCCGTGGCGCAGCACGCGCTGTTTCATTATAAAGTTGGAGGCCCTGGGTTTGATTCCTGGCTCGAGGCTGGTTTGGTGGGAGGCTTCGGCCGTGGCTAGTTACCACCCTACTGACAAAAACGTGACACCAAGCGATTTAGCGTTCCGGCACGATGTCGCGTAGAAACCAATTAGGAGTATGGGTTTACCATACTCCTAATTGGTTTTGCAGATCACTCAAGCCGAGATTCGACCCCCGAAGACACGACAGAGCACGCGCACAAAAATATGAGGAGTAATAGGTTGGTATGGCCATGTAATAAGAGCTAGAGAGGGAAACTATGATGCCCACATAATATTACATGTTTTTTTAATCCACTACAAGTTTGCCCTTGACGGAAACCTCACCTGATGGTAAGTGATAATGCAGTCTAAGATGGTAGCAGGCTAACCTGTTAGGAGTATGGTATGGTCGTGTCTTCGGGGGTCGAATCTCGGCTTGAGTGATCTGCTGGGAGGCTTCGATCTCGGTTAATTACCACCCTATTGTCAAAGACACGCGTTTTGGTATGGTGCCAAATACAAACCGATTAGGAGCATGGGTTCCGTAGGCAGCGTGGCAGTTGCTCCTCTCTCTGTCGCTGCAGATGTTCTTGGGACGGTAATCACTTAGCACGTAAAGCATTTACCAATATGCTTGCGATAATTTTTTTTTTGCTGTGGCCATTCATTATACTACCGATAAAGACGTGAAGCCAAGTATTTAAGCGTTCCGGTACAATGTCACGAAGAAACCGATTACAAGCATGGGCTTAATATTACTGCTAACAGGTTGGCCGAAAATTTCTTAAACTGTGGTGATCATCACCAGGTTGTTTACTGGAATCTCTTTAAACACCATTTTTTTTTATCCACTACAAGTTAGCCCATGAGGACAATTTCACCTAATGATAATTAGTGATGACTTCTACTAGTTGGTTTCTACGCGACATCGTGCCGGAACGCTAAATCGCTTGGCGATACGTCTTTGTCGGTAGGGTGGTAAACTTACTACGGCTGAAGCCTCCCACCAGACCAGACTCTAGCCGGGAATCGAACCCAGGACTTCCAACAATTCTATAATGCAACAGTGCGCGCGCTGTCAACCTCCGTTGAGCATTTGACACATTGAGCACTTTCAAATGAAGAGTAGAAAGAAGATAGTGATCATCAAGTGTGATGTTATCTCATCTATGGTCTAATAAAATAGTTGCAATTTACAGTTATCCAAAGTATAAAAGTATATTATACCTCTGCTTGTTAAATTAATATAATGAATAATAATAGAATATATTATGAGAACGCTGCATAGATGCCCGTATTAGGTTTACATGTATAAACCAATATTTTTTTTATTTAATTGTGTAGTATTCATGAGGCCTCAAAAGCCTATGTGATCTTTGTGATTGATTTTTAATACACACTCAATGCACCATAAAATAACAGCCACATAACGTAAAAACTAAATGTACCTACTGAAAAATAACTTAATTGTTTGCACGTTGAAATATAAAAAATGAATATCCAAAAGCGTAAATCCTGAAATCTAGAGACATTTTCATAGCGTGGGGCTCTAAAGGCTAATGACGAGTGACATATCAAAATAAAACATAACATTTTAAGCTGGCCTTTGAAAGAATTATTCGCTTGCCCACTTTGACAGTTCACGATAAATTTTTGCCGTTTTTAATAATTTTACCTTCATTTTCATGAATGTCAATTTTAATATCGAAAATATTAAAAAACGCCATGGATTAAGTTAATAAATCAGATGAAATTAAAGTCAGGTAGTTTTGATAGAAAAAAACAAATTTGGTGATTGCCTAGACGCGCTAGCGCTTTAATCTTGCAAGCAACTCCTAGTTATAAGATACCACTGGGTTCGACACTCGACTCCAATACTCTGACAATGATGAATTTATTATCTCTGAAGGCTCTGTCGTCTGATCTGATGGCAATCCGTGGTTAGTTACCCATACCAACAAAGACGTGCCGTCAGGTGAATTCTCTTACCGGTACGATACCGAGTAGAATCCAATTAGGGGTTTGATTAACTGCTTTAATCCTAACAGGTTGACCCCTATCAACTTACACATTATGATTAGTTGGCTCTAGGTGAGATTGCAGTCAATTAACAGAAGAAAACTTGTATTAAAATAATAAAAAAAAAAAAACACTTATCAAGCTATATAAGATCTGTTGGATTGTCAAGCCTAAACCGCTGAATAAATTTTAATAAAACTTCTTAAATAGATTGATTGCATCTTGATCTGTTCTGTGTGCGGACACAGAACACTTTTATCATGGAGCGTTAAAAAAAAACAAAAAAGCTAGCAGCTTCTTAATATCAAATAGAAATTCCTATTAATTATTGGATTAAAAATTAATGAATCCCGTGGAAATAAGCAACTTCGACGTAAGTCATTAAATGTGTGGATGACCAACTTGACACAGATGATGTACTTAACGTCGAATACTATAATATAATATAATTATAAAATTAAGGGTCTCAATCGCATTCTTAATTAACTTGCATTCCGAAGGTCTCTCCTAAATTTTGTTCACGAAATAAAGGAAAGAAACAGTTTTCTAAAACAAAAAGTATTGTCAAAATATTTTTAGATTTTGTAGCATTGAAATGCGTTTAAGACTTATGGCGTGTTACATGCACAGGTAGCATACAAACAGAAAGACAGAAGAGCGAGAAATCGAGGAATTGTTTATTAACAGTTTTATTATAAGTATATATCTACGTTTTATAAATAAGCGGTACAAACCATAATTTATCAAGGTGTGGTTGGTCATCAATTCACTAACAACAATAAATGAGATTTCTATTTCGTTTTTTATACCTTAAATTTAAATTCATTGTAATTTAAATAAAGTC
Source organism: Lasiommata megera (assembly GCA_928268935.1). NCBI lineage: Eukaryota > Metazoa > Arthropoda > Insecta > Lepidoptera > Nymphalidae > Lasiommata > Lasiommata megera. Next base: position 12,568,020 of record OV743312.1, read on the forward strand.
AATACTGTGCTGAAAAACCTTAAAGAAAATGCTGAAGCTTTTCTTTATCTGTCCCTTCTGACCTACAATTTATTCGATGCTTTTACGGTTGACTTAAATGCCAAAGCAAGGCGCTCCAGTCGCAAATCAAGTTGCTACTTTTTTGTGTGTGTGAATAATGTTTCGTTAGCTTTATTCGAAGTAAATGTAGTTAACTGTTCAAATACTTTATTTATATAAAGAATTGATAGTCACGCACCTATAATTAAACTTGTATTGGATCTATTCTTCGTTTTACGAAACGATAATAATATAGGAAATTTCCATACCAGCAAACCGTATTTGTTTGTTCCGAACCGCGTTACTAACATTTTTAATACCTTTATCATAATACAGGAGAATTTGAAAACAAAGCGTGTATGAGGAAACTTTTGATCTTCCACAGAAAATTCACTAACCATTTCGGTATTTAAATTCCGCGCTGGCTTGTTCTCAAAATCAATATCTGTACAAATTTTTCATTTTTAACAAAGTTAGTACAATACTTTCAACGATATGTATATATACCATAAATGCTATAACATACATAATATTTTGTACATTTATAAATAGCATTCAGGTTTAAGGGATAAATAACAGATGCACGAAGAGTTAACTCTATAAGAGCTCTATAATATTTATAGCGAGTGTTATTAGTTATACAAGAGCGCTGCATTTATAATAGAGCCGTAATGCTGCTTTGAATTATAAGGTTTGAGGTAGGTGTTTTCATTTTTGATACGAAACACTTGAAATCACAAAGTAATGCATCAAAAGTTTTTGCCGAATGATAAACGATGCCACAGAAATAGCCACACAGCGATAAACCTAGTATCAATCATATTATAATCAAAGTTAATCTTTCAAATGGAGGGTTTCGCTGGCCTATAGATAATGTGAACTTATTACGCAGCACTAACGGTCACAAGCCCTCCTTTTATCATTCTCTGCATTGCTTCCTGTTGCTTCTTTTTCTTTGAAATATTCCGCTAATTAAGGAAAGAGGGAGGCTGGAGATTTCCTGGTCTAGCAGATTACGCTATCTCGGAGAAAATGTAAGTCATAGTCAGAATTCATTTTTGTGGCTCTCTTTTGTCGGTTGTTGTTTTGTGAAATGTTCTTTAAAGAATAAATTAGTTTTTATTAAAATTTACTGAAAATACAAGACATGCTTTCGCTTTGGTTGGATTTAATTATTATTATGATTTAGAATGTATACAGAACCTGTATATAACTATGTTTGCAAATAAACAAAGCGATATAATTTGATTGCAACATTTCTAGAACGTAACCATGAACCTTTCGGCTTTGAATCTTAGAAGACGTGATATCTGCAGTGTCATCATCATCGTCATGATCAACCCACGATTTACTACAGAGCACAGATCTCCTTACAATATGAGAAGGGTATGGCCATAGTCCACCACGCTGGCCATGTGCGGATTGGCAGACTTCACACGCCTTTGAGAACATTATATAAAACTCTCAGGCATATACAGGTATTCTCCGTATTTTTCGCGTGCGTGCCTGGGATCGAACCCCCTACCTCTCATTTGGAGGTCCGCCTACTAACCTAAACACTAGGCAATCTCGTACCCATAATAGAAATTTGTGGCGATCTCCGTGGTGCATCATTAAGTGGGTGGGTCCTGGGTTCGATTCCCGGCTCGAGTCTGGTCTGGTGGGAGGCTTCAGTCATGGCTAGTTACCACCCTAACCACATAGATGTGTCGCCAAGCAATTTGTTCTAACCAATTGGGAGTACGGGTCTACCATACCCTTAAAAAGTTAGCCTATCATCTTGGACTGCATCATCAGTAATAGTTGAGATTGCCGTCAAGGGCTAACTTATAGTGGAAAAAATAAATGAAAAAATCGTTAGTACCGCGAAATCTTACAATCGATACAAAATTTTAATATAGTTTTAGTATCTATATTATGTACGAGTAGTACAATAATGTAGCTAGTTTTCGATGATCAGATAGGTCGAGCGACCAGCTTCAACAGTCCACGTCGTGTTCATGAAAGCTCGCATTCAGAATGAAGAATACAGACGATGTGAGAGAGGTATCTCACACGACTTTTGTCACCATCTTTTAAAAATATCTCTGAAGCGGTGAAATTTAAATCGAAGAATGGCTGTGCGATTTGAATGGAAAATATGAAATCGCGTTTTAAATTTTCTTTTTAACAGTCACAAATTGTAGAAATAATCTTGTTTCGTTGGTGGCGTTTCGTTTCCTTAGGTCGGCAATCATGAAAGTAATTTCAAATATGTTGGCCGCTGCTTTAAATAATGGTATTATGCTCTTTGCTGACCATTGGCGTAATTTTTTTAAGCTTTGATATATTTTTGCAGTCATACTTTCTACTGGCTATTTTTCTTGAGATAGTAAATTCAAGAAGTTCATACTTTTTGGTTTTACGCAACAATTGTCTGTATGCGACGACCTCCGTGGCGCAGTGCTTGCGCTGTCGCATTATAAAGTTGGAGGTCCTAGGTTCGATTCCCGGCTCGAGTCTGGTGTTATGGGAGGCTTCGGCCGTGGTTAGTCACCACCCTACCGACAAAGACGTGTCGCCAAACGATTTAGCGTTCCGGCACGATATCGCCTAGCAACCAAATAGGAGTATGAGTTTACCATACCCATAACAGGTTAGCCCGCTACCGTCTTAGAGTGCATTATCACTTACCATCAGGTGAGATTGCCGTCAAGGGGTAACTTGTAGTGGATAAAAAATAAATTATGACGAGCTCCGTGGCGCAGTGTCGTATTATGAAGTTGGAGGTCCTGGGTTCAATTCTCGGTTCAAGTGTGGTGTGGTAAGAGACTTCAGCTGCATCCAGTTACCGCCCTACTAACAAAGACATATCGCCAAACGAATGAGCTCAGATATGATGCCAAATAGAAACCAATAAGGATGATTCGTTAAGCCGGTATCCATCTGTCCCTAAACTAAATATTAAAAAAATCTACGTCTTATATTATCAATATATTCTCAATATATTTGCACACCGCTGGAATCAGCTCTATTCTATCTGTTACGTAATATTCTATACCAACATATAAAGACATACATATAGCATACGGCTTTACAATCATATTGAGCTTCAATAGTATGTTGGACATTGATAGCGTCCGTGATAGGTTTCGAACAACACGTCCTATCTGGAACATTGTGTATGTAATCTGATTAGATCTTTCTTCAGTCTAAGCACTGACTCCATACAGTGAGGTAATACAACATTAATATAATATATTTATCTTTAGGTATATATTTACATATACAACTATTTATACAGTATTAAAATACAAGAGATCTGTGGGACCCTATATTGATACGTACGTTCTTCTTCTGTATCCATATTAGGGGCCTGTATATCTCTTTAACTCTAACAGCCAGTATAAACAAACAATATCTAAGAATGTAAGAAACGTGTTCATTTTGCGTTGTTTCTTGCCCAACCATAAAAATATCAATACAATATAGTTTCAAATTTCTCCGAAGCCTTAATAAGCGAGATTATATAGCTTTTAGCTGAGTTTTTGTTTGCTTGTTTGTTTCTATTTTTTGTATGAAAGAACTAATTTCCAGAGTCAACAGTTGGATTCGTGACACCTTATTTTACAGTTGCTAGCCCGATTCTTAGGCAAGGTTATTAATAAATCATGCTACGAGCAATTAAAGTAATAGTGCGGATAAGTGATGGCTTTTTTTTTACCTGGCTAAGTTTGTTGTGGGCTTCTTCTTAGACCGGGGCGCGTTTGTAACCCTCATAGCTTTAGTTTTAAGTTTACTAATATAGTTATCACCATCAAATCACTACTATGTAAATTATTGATGCGTCAAAAGTGCCTTTTAAAGGACTATTTGAATAAAGATTACTTGAAATTGAATTTAAAATTTGAATGAATAAAAATGAAAAAAAAAAGATGCGACGCGGTTTGTTGTGTAGAAATTCGGATGAAAGCTTGTATGGTTTTTTTATCACAAGATACCACTTATAAAGCACTTATATGCACCACACGTAATGTGTACATGGAGTCCATTATCCTGTTTGAGATTTAACGTAAATTGGTATTTGCTTGTATGTACTCCGAAAACCAGAGTTTCGCATCTATTTTAATATGAACTAGTTTGCGTTCAGGCATCCTACACCCTGTATATGGTAGGTATGAATGAAATCCGAGGCATTGTTATGTAAATATCCAAGTTCGGTTTGGCAGCTCCCGTGCTAGACAAAGCGAGCGACGTTGACGACCGACATCGGTTGTTGCTATCAGTTTAACATCCAATGAAGCTAGATTTCCGCTTGCTAAAGTTATTTTGTTCCTATACGAACTTTAGATTTATGTGAAGCAAGGATCAAGTTCCTTAAAATTTTGTTCAATCAACAGTACGCTGAGACTATTAGTCTTAGCGTACTGTCTATTATAAGTTCCATAAAAAATATTACCTCGGCTAATATTTCTGTGAATTAATCGTTCGATAATCGGACGAGGAAAACGAATTTTTAATGGCCAATTTATCGTAAAATTAACTAAATCTTACAAATTAAATTAAATCTTACTAAAACAATATAATAAAATTGTAATAGGACGAATTCTGTACATTAAATATATTTTGAAAATTTTAATTGAAGGATACTTTACATTTTTTTTCTTGTGTGTCTGTCTGTATCTTGGCCGCGAATCACGCCGAAACTACTTGATGGATTTGAATGAAATTTGGTACAGGAGTAGCTGATACTCCGGTTCAACATAAAAGATAGTTTTATCCCGGAATTTAGCACGGATTTCTAGGAAGAGGGGATGAAAGTCAAAATGTATATTTAGTTGTAATTCATTAACGCGTACTGCGATTTCATTCATTCTTTTTGTTAGAAAGGATTACCCTGTAATTATTTCAAGGTCGTCGGTTTATTAAATAATCCATTGCTTCGTGATTGGAAGACAAACAAAGACATTTTCACACACACTAACTCAAAGCAGACGAAGTTGCGGGCGTCAGGTAGTAGAAATATAAAATTCTATATTTATATTGCAAAAATTTATAGAATAAACGTACCTCTTAACATTGGGCACCTTCGAATGGAAAAAAACTACAACCGTGTAATAAAAATGCTAATCAGAAGGGAGATAAAAAATTCCAACTTCATGTAAAAATGTGAGGCTCACGCAGATATATTACTAAATGGCATAGAATTACAAATAGCCTTTTCACTTTTTTCTCTAGGGGCATCTCGGTATCAGTCAGATGCATGCCCTGCCTTGAGATGCAAAGTGCGAGGTGAACGAGAGCTTTTTATATTTGCGGCAGCCACGCTTGGATTTGCATAATATTGCTTCCTTAACATTTGTATCATACTGTGTAGAATTTTATCCTACCCGCGTTGCTAAATTTTATGTGAAAATAAAGATGAAAGGCGGTTCACTATTTTAAACAGATCTTTAGATCTCCGGAAAAATAAATTGCACAAAACCTCCGAATTACTGTACCTATACTTTGTGTATCTACTGATTGCTATCATAATATAGAAGTAAATTATATAATAATTTTTGTGTTATTAACGTCAGGCTAATTATTATTAACTTAGAATATTGTAGAATTATTTATTTTATGATTTTCTATTACTTATCTGTTATTTACATGATTTTCGAAATCGGTTTTTTTTTTGTTCTAAAAATTACTGTTTCTAGTTTATTAGTGGTTCAGTTGGTATTAAAAATCGTATTATATTTAAATATTTCTTCAGGATACTTTAACCAAATCTTGACTTGAAAAGATAATCTATCAAACGGAAAAATAATTTTAGAAGTTATCCTCCAGTCGTAATCGAGTAATCGGAGAAAATACATTAAAACAAAATCCACTGAATTGGGAAAACACCTGCACTTTCTGTAGTCGTTTAAAAAAATTGACAATTTTATTTCGTTTCCTACATTTGTATACGCTTACTTTTCGTATGTACTGGGTTTTATACTTAGTTTTTTTACACTCATTGTGGCAACGAGAAGATTATTAACATAGAAAAGAGGTTAAATTGAACTGCCGGTTTCGGTCCGTTATCTTTGGATTTTAAAAATCTAAAGCTAATACCTAAGTCACTATTCAATCTGCATAATATTGCTTCCTTAATATGCCGACCGCAGTAAAGGGAGAGGTGAAATTGCTTTTTTCTCAATACGGGAAGTCAATGAATTTAAGTCAATGGTAGATAGTGGGGTCTGCATGTTTGCGTAGTCAAATGTGATGGAATGGGACGGAGACGCGGCATTCGTAATGGTATTCCTTGAATTTGTAAGAATGTTTTTGTCGCTATGTGGGAAAGTGACATTGTCTGATGTAATGATTGTGTCTTAGTCGTCAAATTCTTAAGACACTGAGATACAAATTTACAATTTAAACATTAATATTGTTATGATCATAACTCTCAACCCAACAACTTTGTAGCTTTACAAGCTTTCCATGGCATTGGAATATTGTATTGCACATTTGTCATTGTTTAATACTACAACGTTTTCTGTTTGCTCGGATTACTAAAAACTAGATATTAAAAACGTTAAGCACAAATTAAAAGAATATTTTTTAAGTAACTTGGATGGTTATTTTTTTCGGGATATTTATAGTTATTATGTTTTTTATAACGAAAAAAATCTATATTTATATTATTCAAATATTTTCTCTCTATCTTTAAAATTTTACAGTAACCATTATTTGTGGTATTATTATTTCTACTTAACAAACATTATCATCAATGATTCACAGCTAACGGGGTGATGACGACATGGTTGGATGTATTTTTGGTTTTTATTATATAAAAATAAAATTAGTTAATTGAAATTATAAATAAACTAGTACGGTTACAACTGATTGCAGTTACAAAAACGATAAAATACGTGCCAAATTAATTCGTAAGTTTGGCACGTACAAACATTTTAATCCCTATTAAGGTTGAACCTCAAAATATACCCACGTCATTTTAATTGTGGCAGATGACGAATCTACTGGTAACTGTAGTGTTTCTGTATTAGAGACATATTTATTTTATTTATTTTGTAATATATTTCTCTTTTATTATATTATAATATATTTATTTTATATTGTATATATGAAGCTGTGATAGCCTAGTGGTTAGGACGTCCGCCTCCTTATCAGAGGTTGGGGGTTCAGTTAGCAAGTTTAGGGTTTTAATTTTACTTTTTGCGTAGCCAGCTTTCCAAACCGGTCAAAACTGCTTCATCGTTACTCTTGCTTTTTAAAAATGGTGACCAAAGAGAGGGGCTGTGACATCAAAATTCCTGGATTGCTTAACAAACTTTTAGCTACTCCAAATAACACTGCATTAGATATATTGACGTAACAAATTTTAATGTAAGCCACATTTAAGTTATTTCTTTTTTGAGATAGAATTTTAAAATGTAGAGACATTTTTCACTGCATTTTATTTAAAGAGAAATAAAATAAATAAATAATAGTTAAAAACAACATTTTACTCATTTTTTCTCTTTTCTTTAATGTAATGTAATCTTTATAATGTTATCAAAACAAGCCAGAGCTTGTAAAAAGATTACGCTTAATTGCAAGTTTATACATCTACATGCAATAATAATTTTCTTCGAAGGTATATTTCTAACCCGTTCTCTTTTACTTACTCTTACTGTACACTACAGGTGATAGAAACTTAGAATTGTAATTAAATTTAAATGAAACTCTGTTCTTAGTAATACTGTCTTTCTCAGAAAACTTTTTTTTTAATAATTGATTAATTATTATCATTGATTTTTATGCGGCTACTTGTATGTGGTTTTGTATACGTGCTAGACAAACAAGTGAACCAAAACGTCACTAAGTATATATATATTTTTTTTTGGTTTTTATCTTGCACTCATTGCTATCTCGTATAAGGTATATAGATATCATAAGAAGAAGAAAATAATTTTATTATGTTTAGCCTACAAATATTTCACCAAAGGATTTTATTATTTCGTTTAATTATGTCATAATTCTCCTAGTTTGCTTTACCCTTTCGTTAAATACATCCTGTAAAGATTCTGAGCGTGTGCTGTAAATTAAATTACTGAAGCGTTTTAAATTCTTCTCACACAGTACTCGTACCTACGCGTACTTCGTTTATTCGATAAAATGAAATCAAATAAATCGTTGCCGGAAATATTTCCCGGCAAGAGTGTTTTCAAAAAGAAATTAATAATATCAACCTGTTTGACTATCTTCGCCTGTCATGGAATATGTCATAAGAGCGGCTGCTCTTTTCGGTGACAGCCGACGCGTCGGTGCGCAGTAAGGTGCCGATATTTGCCCGGGGTTTATTTATTCGAAACTTCTGCCCGTTTCAGATGACCACTGTCCACTCACAAACAGTCACTGTATTTTTCGACCCTTTATTTTCACTTGACAAGAATATTCCGAACGTCCTCCCGATATTACATTCCGATACGACTTTTTACTCGTGATACATTTTTCCAATTGTCTCGTCGCGCGCCTCCGCAGTGCGAACTAACGGAATAGAATTTTCAAACAGTTTTGATTGATAAAGGTAGACAGGTTTTCGCTTTCTTTGTTTGTGAAATTAGATTCGGGAGGTAGCGTGAAACTTCAGTTCCACTTGATTAATGATGATTCGAGGGGGATTCGAGAAAAAAGAAACGATTTTAGGTTGCTCGATTTTTCTATAGAAAACGAATTAGCCGCCCGTTTCCTTTTTCGGTAGGTTAATTTCTATCTCGGCGCGAATGTGCTTAGATTTGATGCAATAGCGCGATATTATCCAATTTTCTGAAACAACGCTCGGGCTCTGTTAATATTTGATATGTTCTCGACTTTTCTCGAATTTAACGCAGCGATTAAACAACGCGGAGCGAAGGATTATATGTGAATATTTAAAATGCTATATCGGTTTTAGTTCAGCGTAGGAGCATGGGATTGTGCTTACGATTTATTGAAAGTATTACCGTTAATTCATAACATTCCTACACATTGTATGCGTAGTAGGTAAGTACTTGGTTTGTAAAATAACCAAAAATGTATAAACCTCACTGGATTTCAGGACTCCAGTAAATTAGACATAGTTGCATACCGGAGGTTGGAAAGCCATTAAAATAGAAGGATTACTTTTATGGCACAGTTAGCTCGCTTGAGATAATATCGGTTATTTTATGGATGCCATAAAGGGTATTCGATTTTAGCCAGCCATGTGTGTGATTTTATAATAACGGGTTTAATTTAGTACGAAGCCTAATCCGGGATCTTCAGTAAGAACGATTTTGAAGCATTTCTGACCATACCTTTTATAATGCTACGTTATTACAATATGATAAATTTTGATTATTTCATAAGTTAAATTTATTAAGCAAACACAAATTATTATTATGATTATCAAATAGTACCTAGTTTTAATTGAAGATGGTTTGATTTACACGCACAAAAGATTTCCAAGAGTGAGAGAACTTTCCAAACTTTGCATTCAGACAATCAGAAAGTGGGTTAATGAGATTCGTTCAAGAAAAACATCTCGTTAGGGCATACATTATTCAAGCTTTCTCAAAGTTATTCCGTGTTCACGCGTTCATTAAATGCGAATAAAGCTGCGATTCGCGTAAACCGCCCGGTACTGACACATCAACTTATCACCCCGCGAACTATTCCCAAGTATTTGGGGACTCCAGAACACACGCCAGACTTGTTATTTAAATTTATCACTCAACTTTTATGTTCTAAATTCATTGTAACAGGTAATATTTCACAGGTTATTAATTACATAGCCGGCATCCTCGGTGTAACTCTTATTACATTATGTCAGATGCAAATTGAAAAATTCCCCGGGCGTGTGTCCCGTCTCTCCGAAGTATTTTGGCAAAATTATTCTCATTCATTAAGTCGAGAAGTGGAGGGCGCGCGAGATTGTCGACGTAACATTTACTTGTGAGTAACGAGGTGACTTCCTGTTATTACTTATGTCGCTATAATATTGTTTTCCCTCTGCTTTTTGTCCTTACAGGCTCTCGATATCCTTGAGATTAACTTGGAAACTTTTACCATTTGATCTGATGAAGTTCTAATCATACCGTGATGTATAGCAGTTCAGCGCATGTTTTGACTACCTCAGTGGCGAAGTGCGTGCGCTGTCGCATTATAAGGTTGGAGGTCCTGGGTTCGTATCCCAGCTCGAGTATTTTTTGGTGGGAGGCTTCGGCCGTGGCTAGTTACCACCCTACCGACCAAGCGATTTAGAGGTAGCCCGCTACCATCCTAGACAGCATCATCACTTACCTATACTTACTAATTTGTAGTGTATAAAAAAAAACGGAGGTCGTCAAACTTATATAAATTTATATAATATAAAAGTACAGTTTGTATAGCTACGCAATCTAAATAATATATCGATTGAATAAAGACTGGCCAAACCATCGGGAAACCACAGAACGTTGTTCATCAAATTAGTTTTGTGTGAAATTACCAACCAATATTCGTATTTTTTGTGTTACTTACTGACTTTGAAAATTCCCACATATTTTCTGAAACTTTTAACAAGAAGTATCTCATTGCAAACTACCTATCGGCATCGGCAGAAGGAGCAGATAATGATATGTCTCTACATAAAGTTTACTATCCTGAAATTTTTAATGAGGTTAAGGTTATATATACATTAATATCTATCTAAATCCATGGCATGGATATAAACGTCCCAAATCTCCACGCAGTGTTCACGTCTCTTAATACCAATCCATTAATTAAAAGTTATTTTGTTCCAAATACGACACCTTCGTCGGCAAATTGCGTTAGCATGCGTAATCCAAACTAAAACTTAGTTATTGTTTATGGAACATACACGAGATTACTTTAACAAGGATCTGAGGGTAAGGAGGAACATGTATTCCGTCTTATTCATTACAATATTAGGATTTCGTCTGTGTTTACATCTATAATTATAATATTATACACTATGATAAGCTGTGATAGCCTACTGGTTAGGGCGTCCGCCTCCTAATCAGAGGTCGGGGGTTCGAACCCGGGCACTCACCGCTAACTTTTCGGAATTATGTGCGTTTTTAAGCAATTAATATATCACTTGCTTCAACGGTGAAGGAAAACACCGTGAGGAAACCTGCATGCCTGAGAGTTCTCCAAAATGTTCTCAAAAGCGTGTGAACTCCTAATCAGAGGTCGGGAGCTCGAACCCGGGTACGCACTACTAACTTCTCGCAGTTATGTGCGTTTTTAAGCAATTAAAATATCACTTGCCTCAACGGTGAAGAAAAACACTGTGAGGAAACCTGCATGCCTGAGAGTTCTCCAAAATAAAAAAGCCTGCCAATCCGCACATGACCAGCGTGGTGGACTATGGCCAAACCCTTCTCATATTGATAGGAGGCACGTGCTCTATAGTGAGCTGGCAATAGGATGAATATGATGATGAAACTATGGTACACTATTTATGATAAATCAAATCAAATCAAATCATTTATTTGCATAGATTGTGTAGTTGATTGGTGTTACATTTAACTAGAGTTTCTTACAATCAACCGGGTAGGCATGCAAAAATAATATTGTAATTACATGTAAATCATTAAGTAATATATTTAAAAAATGTCAAGAAATAAACTAAATAGCGATAATAATATTAATAATAAGTATATCATTTTGTATTGAAGAATTCACTAAAACAATAAAAACATTTATCTAATAACCATTGGTGCACATAGACTAACTTATTAATCTACTCTACATAACCATCGCTCGTATTCAGCATTTTCAGCCTATTTTAGTTTAGTGTAGAGACTAAAGTCTTTGATAGTAGTGCACTTTTGTTTTTGGTACGTTACAACTTAGCCGCATTATCCCCTATGTCTTATCGATATTTTCAAGCTGATTATTATATTAGCGTAGCTGATGGATCCTACAGCTCCATCATTAAGAGATTTAACTTACAAATGAATTTGTAATTTTAGTACGCCCAAGATGAAAGCGTTTTGAAACATCTATCTAAAATTGTTATGAAAAATTCGCTTTTGCAGTCTTTATTTCCGATATCCAATTCAATCCTAGCTGAAAAGTCTTGAACGATAGAAAATCTCTCAAAAGGATGCGTTTAACACGAGACAAAGAGTGATTTAGATCTCTTTGGTAGGGCCCTTTCTTGGCTACTATTTACTTTTCTCACGGGGCCGCTTCCAGCCCGTGCACCCAAATCCTTTGCTCAATATGTAAGAGCTGACTTTACCTACCTGCAGCTGCAAACATTTTCTGCATTTGAAGTACATCGAAAAGACTTGGGCTTAGTATATATATAATATATATGTAGGTACATACAGATACTGGCTGCACAAATCGCATACTATACAGCCTTGTAATATCCTATTCTATATTTGGACGTGTGTCTTATAAGTTACAAATTTGCAAGATTTAACTTAGTTGTTATTCTCTTTGACTGGTGAAAGTCAATAGAAAATTCAATACTACCTACGGGAATTGTATCTGTCATTTGGATGACAGATACAATTCCCTTTGCCCTTTTAAAGGTCCAAGGTTCGATTCCCAGGTCTGGCTGAGAGTTCTTAGGTTATGATATTTTGGAACAGGATTAAGAAAATTGAATTGCTCCGTGCCCCGGAGAGCATGGTAAGCAGTTCCTGATTACTATATCTCACATGTGGTAACATCATAGTGTGTCTAAGCTTTAAAATAGGAGTGAGGAGACCAGTGATCAGTAGTGGAATGTTAATCACCTCATGATGATGATTCCAATTCAGTTCTAAGGCAGGTTAGTGTCTCAGGCAAGTCGTAGGCCATCCTCCATTAGGAAAAAGATAATAAGGGGTTAGACTCACTTTTATGTTTTCATTAAACTATAAGTTAGGACGGTAATATCACCTGATGGTAAATGATGATGAAGTCTAAAATGGTACCAAGCTTACCTGTCGGGGTTTTGGTGATTCCCTATTCCTAACTGGGGTCAAAAAGCAAGTAATAAAAATAATGGAAATAGAGTGAGACAAAACAATTTATTCTGTAATTTATTTTATTTTTATTACAAACCAACTGATTCTAGGGGTTTCGTTACAGTTTAAAAAAAAACTGCTGTCAGTCAGTGAATGGGTGACCAACTTTGAAGTTTTGCAGAATAATTGGGTATCTGGCGTTCACAGTCCTTATCGGTAATAACGAATTGCATTAATTATTAAACTATGGGTTATATTCTCGTTCCTTGTTAACTTATACGCAGAAGGTTTACCAAGAAACTTTCTACCAGTTTCATCAAGTGCTACCATTCTCGCCCTAAATCACGCGGCATGTAGGCGGCATGCGAGACACATTGTATTAAGGAAACATAAATATTTTATTAAGGATTGCTAAGTTTTAAGTGAGGGCTTTGCTACTGTCCGCCAGGGAGTTCGTTAGGAGATCCGAGGAGCATGATTGGTATAACACCAACCAAATAACATCTTCAAGTAAGTTTGGGCACAACTTAACTGACGAAACAAACTTTCCCGCTATTAAATAGTTGTTAAACCTGCTTAATGTTTAATCGAGTTTAATAAAAACGAGTTAGGGATAAAAACGGCTCGAAAGCAACTCTCTCATATTTCGGGATGAAAAATAGACCAAAGCGTGCCCCGGAGTATCAACTGTAAGGTTTGGTACTCTTGCATTTAAATCCGTCCAGTCAATTCAGACATATAGAAACACAGATATTCACAAATTAAGTAAATATCTGGTTTGGGTCATATATCTATGCTTTAGCTAACTTCCGATTGAAATTTTCAAAATGCAGTCAATGCACAAAAATCACTACAGTTAGTTACAAATTTATTATAAGAAATGTCAATAGTCAAATAGATTTACGTCTTACCACAATGTCATGAAGTAACAGGAAGGTATAGATGAGTCTCAAGATGGGACAACTTTATTTTAAAGATTTGCTTGACTTGAAGATGAAGGTAATCAGGAAACACGGACCTCTTACTTATAACTAATTTTAAAACGTTATTGCTATGTGCACATACTCAGTACATCTGTCCGTGTCAGGGAGAAAATTCTTTAATGCAAAAATCCTTCAAGTTTAGTTAGGCTGTTAAACTATGCAGAAGTTGTATAGGAATTTTCCTAATCATGCGGTAAAGGAAAGTAAAAAATTTCTTAATCATGATTTTTCCAATCCTTTTCTGGAGAACTAATTTTTTGCCTAATTTCAAGATAGGTTCAGCATTGAGGCCTGATAAAATTAAAAAACAAACAGACACTATCAAAAAGATTGCCTTTTATAAAGAGGTTAAGTTACCTACGGTGGTTACAACTGAAGTAATGGCGCCCGAAATTCAAAGATAATTCTTTCATATAAATTCCCATCCATAAAATCATAATGAACTTTATACACTTTAGCAGCAAAGCGAGGAATGATTTCTGATACTTTTCTGAAGAACAGCTAATTCTTTGCCTGTTTTTCATCAAGATAGGTTCAGCATTGAGGCCAGATAAAGCTAAAAAACAAACAGACACTATCAAAAAGATTGCCTTTTATAAAGAGGTTAAATTACCTACGGTGGTTACAACTGAAGTAATGGCGCCCGAAATTCAAAGATAATTCTTTCATATAAATTCCCATCCATAAAATAATAATGAACTTTATACACTTTAGCAGCGAAGCGGGGAATGTAATAGGTTGAGAACTAATACCGCGTATGGAAATGCCCGGTTGGGGACTCAGTTAGTTCTTTTGATAGCGAGGCTCTTTCTTGTCGAATTAAAACTGAAATCGAGCTAGGCGATTTCGAGAAAATTAAAGGAGCGTCTCATTTTCAACGATGACTCTTTACGGCTGATATTAGTATGATTGTGGCTCGCTCACTGAACTCAAGTGTCTACTTATTTTGTACTGAACGTTTATTTTAATTAAGTGGACGCCTTATCAAGGTAAAACAAGCGAGTGTGTGTGGAAAATCATTTATTTGTCTGCATGCCCTGTCTTGACTTAATTGAAATTCTTGTTTGTACAATATACTTAGGGGTAACGTGGCTTATAAGTACATAATACTTAGAATGGAGCGCTTGATAATTAACATTTAAGAATGTAGCACTAAATATATATTGCTTTTTGCTATCTGCATCAATTGAAATAGATAATTCAGTTTAAAACGAACAAATAATACAACTATACAACTGTTCTGTCTATAAGTTAATAGCTATTAATATTATAAATTATTTTTGAAGACCTCTGTGGCGCATCGCTCACTCTGTCGTATTATATAATTGGAGGTACCTGTGTTCGATTCCCAGCTTTGGTCTGGTGAGATGTTTTGGCCGTGGTTAGTTACCACTCTACCGACAAAAAAGTATCGCCAAGGGATTTAATGTTCGAACACGATGTTCCCTGGCAACCAATTAATATACCCCTTACAGGTTAGCCCGTTACTATGTAATACAGCATCATCACTTACCACCAGGTGAGATAGCCGTCAAGGGCTAAAAAGGTGGAAAAAAAACAAAAAAAAAAATTTGATCTTTTCTTAAACTAACTTATAAATGGCAGCTTCGATGGGACCTATCTCATAAGTGAAAGGCTTAAATTTCACATTGCAACTTTAACGCCAATAACAGAATATTTCGTTCGTGACACTTACTGGGATCCGAGCCTTTACGTCCTCTTAGAAGATAGTGGTTAGCCATTTTTTTGACTGAGAATTCCCTGCTAAAACCCTGGTTTGTATATAAATTAATATGCTTACCACTTTACCAGCGAGATGGTTATTTTATAATTCATTTCATTAGACACTATAAAATGTCAGTGTTTAACTATACGGTAATTTAAATGCCAACATTGAGGTTAAGTTAGCAGTCTTACACCGTTCTTAGAAGTTGTCTCTTCGAGGATTATAAACTCTTGGTTCCTTCCACTTGCACATATCAAGCTTATTGCTGTCCCCTTAGTTTCCACAGTGGAACGCTCGCAAAACGCGTTCACCCGTGATATTGTTCCTTTCAACTTTAAGTTTAGATTCTGCATACTTACTTAAAATTGAGACAAATTCAGGATTATAGCTACTAAATGCTTTAATAAAATAGACACAGAAAATTTAAACATAGATAAAAGCTACTAAAAATATTTTCTTTAAATTTAGTAGCATGCTATGTATACTTTTTTATCGCTGGTAAATGGTCTTAGAATTATGGTTAACGCATCCGCAAGCATAATTCTAAGGTTTCCGAGGCGAGGTTCCCTGGCGGTTAAAGCGGCAACCAGAATAGTAAATTACACATCAAAAGTGCCTTTTAACGGATTATTTGCACAAAGTTTATGATTGGTTGATTGAAATGCCCAAACAAAACCCAGCGATTCTCCTTCGCCTCGCCTGGTGGTCGAGTCAAGGGAACACTCGCGCAGTCGTCTGCAACCCAGCCAGCGGTGTCCGCCCGCCTCAGGTGGACCCTCCACCGAAGCATCTTAACGTTGAGCGTGACTCATCATTCTATGCATACTAACGAACATTTTTCACCATAAGATATTTATAATATATTATTTGTATATTTATATTTTTAAAACTTTGAGGTAATTTTTTTTTCTTGCCTTATAACTTTTTTTATTTATCTTTTCAAAACTTCATGTTAACTGGAAGGTAATGCCTCATGACTTTTAGTTCACATAATATGTACCGATGTTCTTAAGTTTGTGATCAAGAATATATTTATTTAATTGTAAAAACTGAAACTTGAAATAAGGCTTAGATTGAACCTAAAACTAAAAATCTTAAAAAACATAACTAAAATATATCATTAAAAGAAGCCCCTTTAGGCATGGTTCTGAAGATACTGGTTATTTATAACAACTGAAACTTAAAATAAAATTTAGATTGAATCTAAAACTAAAAATCTGGAGGATCCTAAAGGAGTCCCTTTAGGCAAGGTTCCGAAGATGGCAGGATTCCCCCTTTTTGAATAGCAAGACTAATTCGTTGTCCGAGGTAGCTGGTAGCTCTTCGGTCTCCTGTAATGTGGAATAACCTTTTTGCTATTTCCTTAAAAAGAATCAATAAACTAATTAAAATAAATAAACATGTCTCGGCAAACTGGACTTGTATGTAATATCAGTTTTATGCTGGCTCTCTTGTTTGAACGCGTCCACCCGTGACATTGTCCCGCCCTCATTGCTGACGCCTTTATTTTAGCCAGGATGCAAATTAAATTACACTCAAGTTTTGCTGACTTGGTTACATTGTTGTGAAGATAACTCGTCGCTTGTTGGTTGCTGCTATTGTTTGAGCTTCTTCAACTTAACTCAGTGCACCTATTTAATCAAAGTCAAGGCATTTGAAGTTAGGGCCACGAGAAACAGCCTACGAGATCAAGTTGGGTTTCAATAACGATTATACCTATTTGGCGATTTCTTATTCACACAGATTGATAGTAAACTATATTATCGCATGTAAACTCAAATAATACAGACTGTTCAAATTAAGATTTTACTTACGAAGTGGGATCCTTCTTTTGTTAGTTACAATAATTTAATTTATTACGCAAGCTGTGATAGTGGTTAGGACGTCAGTCTCCTAATCAGAGGTAGGGCGTTCGAACCCGGTCACGCACCTAAAACTTTTCGGATTCACGTGCGTTTTTAAGCAATTCAAATATCACTTGCTTCAACGGTGAAGGAAAACTTCGTGAGGAAACCGGCACGCCTTATATGTATTTAACTTCTTAGACGGAATAACTGTATAGAAGGTAATGAATGTAGGCAATAAAGCAATTTTAGGTTACTGATTATTAGATACAAATTTTAAAATGCAATCGACGGACCTTTCTTCTTTAAACCAACTTTGTGTTAACGTTGCTCATTTACACATATAGCTATTTTATTATATTTTTTAAAGTTTTCAGTGTTAGGTTCATCATTATATATTATTATTATATTATTATAATTACTAATTATATTAAGTATTATATAATAAGGTGTACGTATACGTCTATATGTGCTGTCCTAATAAAAATTATCACATTGTTTTCAAAACATCAAGCGATCGAAATCGCTGGCACCTGCTATTAGAGAATATCAATAGCAGAATTAAGTTTACCCCTGCGATTGGGTGTAACGCACATATGGGGTCGATAATGATTATCCTCCCTACGTATTGCAATCCGAACTAATTATAGAAACTATAAATGGCAAGCGTTGAAAACTTTAGTCAGGCTATTGTTTCAAACTCACAAAAGACGCTGAAAGGGCCGCGCAAACACACAACAACAATAAAGTTGGTCGGATCTGCTGACCATTGCAAAAAGCACATCGTTCGTGGCGTCCTGAACACAATACAAACTTAAATTGTTCGTGAAAGCGTTATGCACTCGACGGTTTCAATTTCCTCGCGAACTAGCCATTGCAGATGTTTGGACGACCCATAAATATGATTTGAAAATCGTTTTATGTATGAGCCGTAAACTTTTATCTCCACAACCACTGAGGCGAGGGCGAGCTGTATAAACGATTCTAGTTAGTCCTACACAAAAGCTGCAGACACTTTAATATCAGACCGTCTGGTGTACCTATATCTGCCGGTGTAAATTTTGTTGGAGAGAAACGGTCCTAATGCACGCCATCTTTGATTTGTCCAATAATAATACCCACAATCTTTAACTATAATATTGTACCTGGCCGATCGGACTTTTCTATAAAATTCAAATTCAAATAAACTTTATTCAAATAGTCCTTTAAAAGGCACTTTTGACGCGTCAATAATTTACATACTAATGATTTGATGGTGATAACTGTATTTGTAAACTTAAAACTAAAGCTATGAGGGTTCCAAACGCGCCCCGGTCTAAGAAGAAGCCCACAACAAACTTAGCTAGGTAAATTTTTTTTCGGTTATCACCATCTCACATGCCACTTAAAATTATGTTAAGAGCTATATTTTATAAAACCGTGTGTTTTCCCGGAGAAGATATTTTTCATACATAAATTAACTTGAAAATAATTAAATTTAGTTTTTATTATTGGACTATTTCATATATAAACTAAGTTACTAAATCTGATTTTAATTATAAAATGTAATCCAAATCGTAAAGTACTCTTCCGAGAAATATGAAATATATTTTTTATATGTATAGACAAGAATTTCTCAACGCACAGGTTGTATATAATATGAGCACTTTACCTAGTGGGTATTAATATTTTACTAAAATATGTACGCCATGGGTATAAATCTTCTAAATATTCGTCTACAAAAGCTGCAAACGTTTTAATATCAAATATTCTACTGCAAAATCTGCCGGTGTAAATTTCGTTGGGGTGAAACGGTCTTCGAGCACGCCACCTTCGGTTGGTCAAATAATAACATCCCTAATGGCCATATTGCCTAATGTATTTTAGCTAAATGGAATGGTGTTGCTGTCTCACGACACTTCCCGTTTCAAGCTGCCTGTGATTTAGACTCTGCTTAGTGCACGTTTCGCAATGAGCCCAGCCTTGCATTCTGTATACGTACAAAATTTTAGAACACTACCTTAATAATAGTTGAGGTATAAATCAACTCAGTCTTAAATTATTGCGCTGAGTTTTAATGTCTTCAATTTATCAGTGCCTATTTGAAATTTATTATTTATATAATGTCGAATTTGTGGGAAAGTTATTTATGAAACAAATTTTCATTAAATTTTTAGAGACAATTTTTTCATATATTTTTTATAAAGACAAAAACAACTTTTTAATTTATATAATTACATATTAAAAAAGAAAGTATGCAGAGTCTAGACTTAATGCCTGCGCTATGAGGTATATGCAACGATATAAACATGTTGAAAAACCTTTAATTCTCTAAGCACTGCTATTTTAGTTAAGATTAACAATTTATTTCACCTGAAATAGAATTGGCATTCTATAACGAGCGCGATATTCTGTTTTATTCCCTTAGCAAAATGATTCTTTAACAAGTATGAAAAACATCATCAACTGATTTTTATTGTACCTTTAAATGAAGCAACTATGTTTCATACTTATTTCGTTTCCCTGTGCATTTGCAATGTAGGTCAGGACTTAAAATCTAGGACTTGTTTTTCTGTATATTTTAATATGTACCTTCCTGCGTAGCATGTAGAATATTGAGATAAGGCTTCTGTTGTTTGACGAAAATTGTGATTAAAATTTTAGAAAAGAAGTTCTCAATTTTTTTTTGTTTTAATATATCTTTTTTTTATTATTAATGTCTTCCTAGCCGTTTGTTTACGAGCTTATACGTGATAAACTTACGGATAAGCGATATGTAAGAAACCAATAAAACTGTGCCCAGGCCTTTTTTAATTAAAAAAAGCCGATATATAATATGGGTAAGTATTTATGTTTTGGTTACACTTACGAAATTTGTCCATTGACATGACTAATTTTATCTCTAGTTTATTTAGCTATAAGTTTTAATATTTCAACTTTTAAACGGAAATTTGATTGTTGTCATGATATATAGGCAGAAGATTAACTTAGTTCTACAGGGAAAGAGGTTTCTCCCTTCGTGTTCAGAGCGTTTTCCGATGCGTTCGATGCAAAAACATAATTTACCCATTGCCCGATCGTTTGCCAAGAGTTATTCGTGATCAACTGGACAGAAAGTCAATGAAACATTTAAAAACCTTCAATAACCGCTAAATTTTCTATTGAAGTCAATTCAGATCAACAGACTAAGAAGTGCTTCCCTTCGTACCTTAAATGTACAAGGATATCACATCCCACCGCAAGATCGTTTCCCAAGAGGTTGGTCACGAACATCTATGTTGAGGGACTAACTGTACTCATAGTACATGAAACAGTTAACAAATTCTTACAGTAAAATATAGCCAAAAACAGGTAGTATCATAAAATACTGCCGACGTTTATCCGGTCTACTGTTACGCAGTCTAAGTACGACTTATCTAATCAAAACAAGGTTAATCCTAAATCTACAACAAACATTTGTTCAGCATTCTTAATTCCACGCAAACTTGTATTTAACGTTTGTAATATTTAAATAAGCAGTTCCCACCTTTCGACCCATTACACTATCATTAATAACATCGGCGTCCGAAATGTAAATTTCAACAAAAATGTGAAAGTTACGCCGAATTATTCATATAAATAAAAACGTAATATATAACGACCTAAAACTTGAAAGAAAAATACATAAATTAAAATAAGTACTTTTTTTTTATCGTGGGTAAATCCTCATGGATACCTCTGTGCCTCCCCGTGGCGCAGATTTGTCAGACTCCTACTGACTAAAACCCCAGCGTGTTCCTACTCACCACTGTATGGTGGAGCCACGGGAAAGCTTTCGCATACAACCGCAACACCACCAGCAGGTGTCCGCCGCAGCAGACCCTCCTCGGGCACAACGTGAACACAACAAAAACTACTCTGTGATAGAAGCTAGTGATATTTAATCGAAGTAAACAAAATGAACAAAATGCATAGTAAACTTAATTTGCTATATATATATATATATATAAAATAATTTATAGACCAGCGCTTAACCGCTATCACTCCTCATGGGGCCTAAGATGAAGCTCTTGCCTAGAAGATGTCCTTTCACTCTTGATTTCAAGGAACCTAAACGAATAGGTATCAGAGAAGCTGAAACCGGAAGGGCATTTCAGATCTCTGCGGCGACTCAGAAAGTTAGATTCAACACCCTTCATACGTGTCCATGGTGTTTCAACTTGGTGACTATGCAGACTAAACCTTCTACCGTAAGGCACCGGCCTTACGGTAGAAGGTGAACGTGAAAGGGTGACGGTAGTACTTAATTGTAATATCATTGTTCCTGAGCAAATAAAAATACCCTCCTATAGCAAAACACTTCACAATTATTAACATAACGACACGATTTTTTTTTTTTTTTTATTCACCACAAGTTAGCCCTTGACTTCATCTCACCTGATGGAAAGTGATGATGCGGTCTAAGATGGTAGCGGGCTAACCTGTTAGGGGTATGATAAACTCATACTCCTAATTGGTTTCTACACAACATCGTGCCGGAACGCTAAATCGCTTGGCGACACGTCTTTGTCGGTAGGGTGGTAACTAGCCACGGCCGAAGCCTCCCACCAGACAGATCTAGTGTTATCTCTCTTTTTATCGACTTTTCAGATCACCATGCCATTATTTTACGAATCAATAAAACTAAGACCTCAGTAAGATAGATAACGCTTACAGTTTTGTAACATTTTTTAGTAATCTGTCAATAAATTTC
Source organism: Lasiommata megera (assembly GCA_928268935.1). Taxonomy (NCBI): domain Eukaryota; kingdom Metazoa; phylum Arthropoda; class Insecta; order Lepidoptera; family Nymphalidae; genus Lasiommata; species Lasiommata megera. The sequence goes on from OV743312.1 coordinate 12,590,264, forward strand.
TCAGCGATGTTGTTTGTAAAAAAAATGCTCAAGTATCAAGTATGTATCAAGTTACCACCCTACAGATAAAGACCTGCTTCCAAGTTCTTAAGTGTTCTGGTACGGTACCGAGTAGAAACCGATTGCCTTATTGATGATTAGATAGCCCTTTAAGATTAGACCATCTTAGACTGCACCACTTACCATCAGGTGAGATTGCATTGAGAACCATACTTTTGTTTGCTATGTAATAAATCCTTAGATTAGAGGTAAATTGAAAGTACAGACAGAAGTAAGTTTAGTTAAGTCACATGCCTGAATGTAAAAGATTGTTTCCATGTTACTCATAGAATCGTAATATATATAGCGAGTATATAGTGCGATTAACATCATGAAATACATACAGCCCAATTAAATATTACCTAATTTAGACGTACAAAACCGCGAGCAAAGCTAGTGATTAAATTAAATAGTCCAATTGAGTGCGGCATGCGTTTGCAATACACAAACCATTAATCTACTACGGAAGAGCTTTCAGTTACCGACCACAAATTAATTACATTATAGAGTAGATTACGAGATTATGTAATGAATCAACATTTTTAGTATTACGCGCTGATTTAAATGTACCTAGGTCGTCCAAAAAATAATTATTAAGCGTTGAGCAGTTATGCAAAGAACAACGACACTAGGTGCAGTATCAATAAATAACGGTAAGCTCCTCACAATGTACCTTTACTCACTAATAATAAAAAAATACGTAGGATTATTGAAAAAATATCGGTAATTACTTAAAATCAAGTTGACCCGTCCGCTGGTATGCCCACGATATAAGTTATAAAAAATATATATTATCATCATGATCAACCCATTCTTGGCTCACTAAAGAGCTTCACACGCCTTCGATAACATTATGGAGAACTCTCAGGCGTGCAGATTTCCTCACGATGTTTTCCTTCACCGTTGAAGCAAGTGATATTTTAATTGCATAAAAACGCACGTCCTGACTTCCTAACCACTATCTATATATATAGGCTATCACAGGTTCAAAAATATATTTATCAATTCATATCTAAAGGCAATTTTAAGTTTAATTTATGGAATTATTCGTGCATTGCTTAATATACGATCAGTACTTTAATAGCAAAGGAAAAAGAATATCTAAAAATGAAGTTCCCTAGTTTAAGACTTTGCACATATTGTCTTAAATATTTTTTTCTATATTGCCAAATACTAATAATAGATTGCACTGCTAAATACTTTGACTTCGAGCATTTAATGATATCAGTTAAGAGTAAGGGAGTCTTTATCTTATATAAAAGTTTGTATTTCTAGGTTAGACCAACCGTTTTAGTCCACAGCGCAAATTAGAACTGGCAATCTCCTGAAATTGAAGAGAAGTATTTTAACTGTTTGAGAATATTGTGAAACAAATATATAATTTAACTTAGTTGTCAAGACTGTTGTTATTTCAAAATTGTTTAATTTAATGTGATAGCTGAAACCACCTAGGTACAATATCTATACTAAGTAGGGCTGAAGTAGGTCGCGAGTGGAAGCGTCGATATTATTTTTATGAATTAAATTCGTGGTGACATAAATTTTCATTCATATTTTCATTTATGATATCTCTTACCACTTTAGGTCAGTTAAATAAGATTGTTTGATATGTTATTACAAAGCTTCTTTCAAATACATTGGTGCTAGTAATGGTGCTTTTCTGTTGACAAAAATCTCCAAACAGAACTTTAAGTAGTTGTGTCCTTTTCACACGGTACCTTTGTATTGTACAACTCTACGTTTATAAATGTATATTTCGATTAATTTAGAATGTGTGTCATCTTAGTGGATTTGGCACCATTAAAATGTAGACAAATTGTATATTTTAACTTGTTACGTTTTCCAAAGTTCTCTGTTGAAATTTTTAATTTAGTTATTCGGCATTAAAAATCTAAGTCACTCCTGCGCATCTCGCCATCTTTGCTAAAATCCTTCATGTAGGAGTGTCTAGCGTTTGATTTAATAAAAAGTTTGTCTAAATATTTACATTTTTTTTTTTTTTTTTTTATTGGATCATTAAACTAGTCACTATCTAAAAACAACAAAAAACATTTCAGAAGAACAGACACCAGATAGTGGCCTTCTAGAAATGATCACAGCATGCACAACCTTAAAATTAACCTTACAACTAAATAATTCAATTTACATTAGGCATTTGGTATTAAAAAGGCATATTATGATCACATACCGAGCAAGGCGCTTGTTATATTTGAGTAGCTTAACTTAAGGTAGTTATAATGTAAAACCTAACTTAATTAGTAATTGATTTATTTTTATAATCAATTGTGTGTGATTTGATCTTGTTGCCTCTTATAACCTTTCCAGCTGCCCTTAAGGTTTTTTGGTTTTATTCATATTAAAAAGGAATGATAATATTGTTTACATTATAAGACAAATAAGTGAAACTTTTTGTCTTTATAATACTTACGGTTAATATCTATCGCGCAACCTAACCATTTATCTAACTTGCACACCTTATTTAACGAAACGCATAACATTACATTGTTTGTTATATAATTTATTATAAACAATGCGCTATAATAAATTGCCGGCAATTGTTTCGACATCACGATCTCGCTGCATTCAAACAAAACAAAAATTAATGTTAGCGAATAGACGACAACAATTTGTAACACATTCAAATTGGAATGGTACGTTTGGAAAATTATTTGTCATGAGTTGGGGCGTCACGAAATAATTATGTAGAGTTACATAAATATTGAATAGGCAATGAATTGAGGGTATTTCAATTAATAACATTTGCCATTCACGCTGGTAGTATTTGTTTTGTGGTAAAATTATAATAGAGTTACTGATAACAAACTGTCTGATAGTAATAAGCTAAATAGATATTTGCGAGCAGATAATAATGGCGCAATTAGACGGACAATTTATGAATCTAATTTGTATCCATCTACTATTCGAGATAGCGATGAGGTTTGCGAGCGTAGAAAAAGAAAATGTTGTCGATCAAATATTCTAACGTTTAAGCATCCCGCACCGTTATTAACGGTGTGACGTCCTCCGTTGCATTATAAAGTTGGAGGTCCTGGGTTCGATTCCCGGTTCGAGTCTGGTCTGGTGGGAGGCTGCGGCCGTGGCAAGCGATTTAGTGTTCCGGCACGATGTCGTGTAGAAACCAATTAGGAGTATGGCTTTACCATACCACTAACAGGTTAGCCCGCTACTTTCTTAGACTGCATCATCACTTACCATCAGGTGAGATTGCCGTCAAGGGCTAACTTGTAGAGGATAAAAAAAATGAAATGGAAAAGGTTATATTATGTAAAGTTAAATTTTTGTCGCCGTGATGTTTTGCAAATGTTCTCGTTTTTTTTAATTTCATAATAATTTTCATTACCGGTCACCAAAAATCGCCATTTTATAACGCACACAGCTATTGACTATGCATTTGTGACTATTTGGCATTACATCTAACATCCTCTTATTTACGCCTTTTGAAATTTACTTAAAGCAACAATTTTGGAGGTATTATAATTAAAGTTATCAATCATCATTTACTATGTTACGGCTTATTTTAACATAGAAGAATGATGTTTCGAAGAAAATTATAGATTTCAGAATTAATATAAATTTATTATTATATACAGTATTAATCTAGCTGTGAATTAAAGTTTCATCAAAACTGGTACAGGTATACTGAAAGTTAGCCCAGACAGCTAGAAAAATGTGTGTTTGGATGAGGCTAATGTTGAACTAAACATATCTTGATAAAAAGCAATTTTTATGAACAAAGTCAGATTATTTTAGTGATTTATTTACTTATAAAGGCTACGTACTGTGCTTGCAATCAAAAGTGTGTCTGGAACGTTTAAGCCATTTATGCCCAGCAGCACTATACGAATTTAAACTAATCCAGTTCCCGTCTGTGTCGTTTCCAAATTAAATTCAGTTTTCCTACTTATTATTCCGAGACAAAAAGTATGTAAATTTCTTTTTGGTAATGCAGATCAACATTTTGTGTCAAATTGTATTCGAATGCATTCATGGATGAATAAAAGCGTGGTGGGTCTATGCTGTGACCCTCTCAGCAGTGGGAAAGGAGACTTGTTTCACTTGTGGTACGATAATGGGCTGATGATGTTGTTGTGCGAGTTGTATGAAGTTCACTTGTCAATAACTTTGATAACTGTTTTGAGTTTGAAAATTTTATGTAGTGTGAAAGGACCCCATGTTCTCTAGACCGTAACCTGACGAAGGCAGCGTAAAATGACACGTGTAGGATACAAGATATTCTTAAGAATAAAACTTGTTTATTGAGTTTGGTCTCTTTATTACCAAGTATGTGCTTTTGGCTTTGATCCAAACTTTGCATTGACCGTGAATTGGATTCATTCTTTATCGGATTGATCTTCAGCGTTCCATCACCTGAAGATCTGATTTGTATCTATAAGATATTCGGTAAAAGTTTGTTGCCAATATGCAAACGTATTTTATAATATTTCCCTGATGGCTTTGAAGAGATCGCTTTTAAGCGATAAGACCGCCTTTTGCCATAAATAAAAAAGTAGGGTACTTTTTAATTTATGTTTCTATGCTCTTGCTTTTACACTAAATTGTTGTGGAGTGCAAATACGTGGACTACTATATGGGTTTCATAAAAACTTTATTTTATTTTATTATCTACTACAAGTTAGCCCTTGACGGCAACCTCACCAGATGGTAAGTGATGATGCAGTCTAAGATGGTAGCGGGCTAACCTGTTAGGTGTATAGTAAACCCATATCCTAATTGGTTTCTACGCAACATCGTGTCGGAACGCTAAATCGCTTGGCGACACGTCTTTGTCGGTAGGGTGGTAACTAGCCACGGCCGAAGCCTCCCACCAGACCAGACTCGAGCCGGGAATCGAACCCGGGACCTCCAACTTTTTATAATACGACAGCGCACGCACTGCGCCTCGGATGGTCGTCAAACTGCTATGCTTCTTAGAGGTTAGCCCACATCGTCTTAGATTGCAATATCACTTATCCCCAGGTGAGACTATGGTCAGGGACTAATTTTAGTGGAATAAAAAAATAATAAAAAAAACTTTTTATGCCCGAAATTGTACGATTCCCGCGAGATAGATGTTTTGTGATGTTTTCAATATTTAACAGTTTAAGTTTCGTGAATATTATCGGAGATGTAGATATGAAAGTACTCCTTAGTGGACAGCAGAAAACCCTTCAGACTTAATGATATTTAATACGCCTACACATGCCACGAGGTGAGGGCGTAAATGCTAGGCACTAGATTAAAATGTAGGAAGTTTCTTGTTTAACTTCTGCATACAAATTAACTAAGAATTCGATTTCAACCCTTATCTTTTTATGTATTAGTATTAATTGTTATTAAGATGAACTCAGGACGCCCAATGCTCCTTTAAATCTCCAGTTAACTCCAGAGTCAACGTTATTCATCCCCGAAAGATGAAAAATAAATCTTAATCTGCATGGGAGGTGATAGGCAACAGTTATTTCAATTATAAGATTAAAGCTAATAAATTCGATTATCGTAAACATAATCATAATAATCGGTAATACGAAACATCGACATGGACTATGTAATTATTAACTAAGTACACATTGACCTCTATCGCGGTATCCTTGTACTCATTCGGTACACAATGCCCGGTGCAGACTGTAAACAAATAATATACGATGAATTATTGAGCTTGTTGTATCAACTATTGTGCGTTATGTATGCATAGTTATTATCTCTGAAGATAATTGTTTACGACGTTTTCACTTCGCGGATATCATCTGTGGAGGTGCGATACGATATTAATATACGAATACATACATATATGTCGGCGCGAAGGAATTATTAACTTCATTCAGCGGCGCCAAGAAAATCAAGAATACCATAATTACCCACATTTGAACTCTTTAAATCACTAATTCATCATTTCTTTGCTAATCAGTGTATTTAGAAGGTAGCAATCAATTTTGTACAAGCATGCTTGCTTTAAATACGGGCGGTTGTTGCCTTTCGTGGCATTCTAGCTCGAGCCGCCGGACCGTTCGGACCTCTTAGTTATTGAGGTTTTAATTACTATGAGCGAAAGTAAACAAAAGCGTGACGTCAGCAATGCTGCATATACATTATTTAAGACATCCCTTTAACAATACAGTAAAGTTTTTTTGCCTTATTTATTATCATAGTGAAAGAGTTTTCACGTTGGTAACAGTATGGTTTCAGGGATTCCATACATTTTATGACTTAGTTAAATATTACTATTAGCTAGGAAGTACAATGATTAATTTGAGACAATATTGCTCAGCGCATAAGAGGCCGTTTCCACTCGCTCGCTTTTTGTTACCCTTTGATACGGCACAAAGCAGCGTGACGCAACGCGACATAATACTAGACTACTAGCAACGTGTGTTCTATTTCATAGTGGTACCTAATCACCAAGGGAGGCAATTTCAGTTCATTATTTTTATATCCATGGACCAGTACATCACACGTTGTTACTCACAAAATCAAATTATAAAATAAATCGTAAACTATAAAGGAAGATAACAAATATCAGAAAACAATCTTTAGATGTGTTAGAATACAGAATCACGTTTAGTCACGTAAGAAATGTCCACATTTCACTTTTAGAGTTATTAAGGCGAAGATGTAGATCAAAAATACGTAACCTTCGATATTTTTGTATCGCTCCGAATCGCGAAAGGGTGCATTTGACGTTCACCTAGAACTAGTAAATAAGAGTTATTTACAAAACTGCTATTAGAAGCCAGTTGGAGAGCGTTATAAATTATTTTATTTTGTAATCATTGGTCATCTTTGTAGATTAAGCTTGACGTATCTATGAAGCGTTGCTTTCTTATTAGGGTTCATGTGATAAGATGTCGGTATGTGTAAGTGTCTTAATTTTTCTTCATCCCGAGTATCAATGGCTGTAAATAAACAAAGTTGCATGGCTGAATAGCACCATTTTCAAAATGAAAAAAGCATGCTTGTACAAAATTGATTGTTACTGGCTAAATTGTGTTAGCAAAATCATCAATAGTTAAAATATGGGTAATTATTGAATTCTTGAGGTTTTTGGCGCCGCTTAATAAAGTTAATAACTTCTTCGCGCTGACATTTATATTTATTACTTTTCAAATTTATACCCATGTCGACGTTCATGAAGATTATAACAAAGTGTTAGGGGTAGGTAACTAAACTATTTAACGTCAGACAAAACCACTATACGTTTTGAATTATCTTACATACGCCACATTGATGAAGCACTGTATGAGAGACGGAGATTCAACTGTAGTTTCATGTAGCGACAGGCTTATCGGCTGCCACACACGCTATGTTTGTTTATTGCCAACCTATATAGAAACCTTGTCTTGAGTTTGCGTCACTGAGTTTGGCACTACTGTTCATCCAGTAATATTGTCTTGAATCCCATTGTCACGAGCAGATAGTCATGAGATCTGTTACTTTCAGATATAGGTAAACATCGATAAATTATGTTAGATAAATTGTTAGCTAAAAGCTTATAAACAAGAATGAATTGACCGATCCACAGATAATAAGATTATGATCATACATGATTCAAATAGACATATTTCACATCATTAGAGTTGTAATATTTTGCTTACAATTTATTCATATTTTTCAATTTCTTTTTTTTTTAACGAATTCTTGACGACCTACGTGGCGCAGCGCGTGCGCTGTCGCATTATAAAGTTGGAGTTCCTGGGTTCGATTCCCGGTTCGAGTCTGGTCTGGTGGGAGGCGACGGCCGTGGCTAGTTACCACCCTACCGACAAAGACGTGTCGCCAAACGATTTAGCGTTCCGACACGATGTCGCGTAGAAACTTGGTTTCTACGCGACATCGTGTCGGACATTCTAGGAGTATGGGTTTACCATACCCCTAACAGATTAGCCCGCTACCATCTGCAGACTTCAATCATCACTTATCATCAGGTAGTGTATAAAAAAAATCTTCGTGATTATCTTCACTTGCTTCATCGGACATATACCTTAACTATGATTCTACTAATATTATAAACGCGAAAGTATGGATGGATGTTCGTTACTCATTCACAAAAAGACTACTGGATGGATTTTAATGAAACTTTACCATGATATAGCTTATACATAAGAATCACAAATAGGCTGCAATTACAAAGATAATGTGTGAATTGTCCAAAATATGACGATAAATGTAAGTAGGAAAAAATCTACCATCTGCGTGATAATTTGAATTTCATAATGTTAGTTCTTTTCTAAGCCACGCTAATGCACGTTACACGAAATACTAATCCAGCAAAGGCAAAGTCGCTGGCACCAGCTATTAGTTGTTAGTTAATGTAGCAAGCAAACGAGCAGTGATAGCCTAGTGGTTAGGGCGTCGGCCTCCTAATCAGAGGTCGGCGGTTCGAATCCGGGCAAGCACCTCTAACTTTTCGGAGTTATGTGCATTTTAAAAAAAATCAAATATCACTTGCTTCACGGTGAAGGAAAACATCGTGAGGAAACCTGCACTCCTGGGAGAGTTCTTCATAATGTTTTCAAAGGCGTGTGAAGTCTGCCAATCCGCACATGGCCAGCGTGGTGGACTATGGCTAAACCCCTCTGACATTGAGAGGAGACCCGTGCTCTGTAGTGAGCCGGTAATGGGTTGATTATGATGATGACGATGAATGTAGCAATCTATAGAAATATCAAAGCTCTGCGTCATTCGCGCGTGTCAGCTTCTTCAACCATAATAGATAATGTAACGTTATCCCTTTACGCCATTATGCTTGCTCATTGTCTTTTATTTACGTCAGGTCACAAAATGCAGTGAGTCGGGGCAACGATGAGATTAGGCCGTCTAAATTCGGGCTTAAATTTTAATCGCTGTTTAAGGCTTACCTAACGGAGGCACTGAATCGCTGTTTTACCAAGCATATTTTGGCAGTAGTTTCTTACTTGCGCGCCATGGCTTAATTACGGAAGGGTTTATTAACTAAACTGTACGCGAATGGGCTTGTACTATCCTTAATGGATTTTTAATATGCCGGAAATTATTTTGATTAAGATTTTCTACTCAAAACAAGACGGTATAACTATACTACTACTACTTTATATATATATATATATATATATAATTATATATATATATATATATATATATATATATGAAGCCCGCCCGGACTTTAGTTAATTTTTTTAAATTAAAATAATCTTTATTCAAATAGTCCTTTAAAAGGCACTTTCGACGCGTCAATATTTTACATAGTAGTGGTTTGATGGTGAAATACATCCGTAACTTAAAACTAAAGCTATGAGGGTTCCTAACGCGCCCCGGTCTAAGAAGAAGCCCGCAACAAACTTAGCCAGGTATTAGTTTACAGTTATTCACGAACGTCAGTCAAACGTTTGGAGAGCTTATATTATATCAAAACGTCTGATAAACTCCGTGGTGCGGCACATATATTATGAAAATTGAGGAGTCTGGTCTAGTGGGCAGCTTCGGTCATGTCTAGTTACCATCCTACCGATAATGATGAGTCGCCAAGCGATTACGCGTTCCGGCACGATGTCGAGTGGAAACCAATTAGGAGTATGGGTTTACCATACTCCTAACAGGTTAACCCGCAATCACAGACTGCAACATCACATACCACCATTTGAGATTACCCCAAAGGGTTACAGAGAAATAAAAAAAAAAACTTATATTTTGAATGTATTTGAACAACATATTTCATATTACTTCTTCGCGTACGTTCGCGTAATTTTTCACAATATGTAATATAAACTTATAACAATTGATAAAATGCGATACATTTAACATAAAAATTAAATTGAATTTACTATGGAAGAAACACTTAATTATTTTGTCCTATAATTTAATGGCTTTATTTATTTTTACAAGGACCATTATTTGAATACCAAATATTTTAAGTAGATACCCGCAAAATTGCTGCTCCTATTTTCCAAGAACAAACGAATTTCTATTAAAATGATCGGCGAATTTGTGGGCGTAAATGGTAAAATTATTCAAAAGATTAGCCAAACAAATCCTGAAATATCGGTTATAATGGAAAAGAAATAAGAGGTAACAGTAGATACTTGGACTTGGTAACAGAAATCGCGATCGGCTAGATGCGTTATTTTTCACTTGGCTTTATTTTTCCACGGACTACATCGACGGGCAACATCGAACGGGATCCTAATCAATTTAATTTATCTGGGTTCCCCCGAGGCGGCCATTCACTTCATTTAATGCGCGTATTTTGCGGCTGGGCTGATTGTTTTGAACCATTCAGCTGTACGGTCCATTTAGATTAATTATAGGATTACTTAATTTCATTGTGAATTATCGTTACAACAATGAAACATTAATATCGGGAGGAATATTATTTTTGGATTTGTTATTCATCATCATCATGATCAACCCATTACCGGCTCACTACTGAGCACGGGTCTCCTTTCAATATGAGAAGGGTTTGGCCATAGTCCACCACGCTAGCCATGTACGGATTGGCAGACTTCACACGCCTTTGAGAACATTATGGAGAACTCTCAGGCTTGCAGGTTTCCTCTCGATGTTTTCCTTCACCGTTGAAGCAAGTGATATATTTTTTTAAACGCACATAAATCCGAAAAGTTAGAGGTGCGTGCTCGGATTCGAACCGCCGACCTCTGATTAGGAGGCTGACACCCTAACCACTAGGCTATCACCACTTCAGATTAACCGGATAACCGGATTTGTAATTAATAACTGATTATATTGCTCACTGTCACATTCGGCCATAAAGGTTTTATGTAGGCGATTCAAAATTACGCCATCTTGCTGTTGTGCGGGACCTGTCAGCTTCGCATATAAATTTTTCAGTAACTCTGGCTCTTCTACGACAATCTTCATTTATGATTTGGTTTGAAAATATTACCATACAATAAAGTACCTACGTATCTTGTTTACTATAACTATCTTAGTTAGTCACTCTTGGCTGCAATATTATCTTGTGGTATGTGATGAAGCAGTATAAGATGGTAGTAGTCTTATTTGTTGTAAGGGCTAAGGCAGATATAATCACCCGTGACCCCTTATTGGTTTCAAAACCAAAAAAGGGGTTAGCTTTCACATAGCTTTTATTATATTTTGCTTTACGGAAGTTTGTAGCCTTTGTTCATAAGGATTTCTCTATAGAATTCGATGACACGATGCGCACACGTGTTTTATTTAGGGATCGAGAGAAAATCACATACATCATATTTTCCTGTATTAAATATACATATCTGTCAACTGTAAATAATTTGCTCAATATTTAGCTGAGGCTTAGTAATTAATTATCTATTTTTGCTGTTAAAAACTCTTTACCGTTCCTAGGAAAAAGAAAATATACATACTTATCCAGTTAAATTAAGAATATTGTATATATCGTCTACATATATTAAGCCGCACAGAATATAAACTTCAGTTGATACCTTTGATAATGACCCTTACAGCGATGTAATAAGATCGAAGTTACGAGCATGTCTAATGAAAAAAATATTATGATGACCAACGCTGTTGGTGTCACCAGTCAAGGATGACCAGTAATTATCTGACACCTGTAGTATTGAGGGGGATTGAATATTTTCGTATGGAAACTCATATATTATTAGAAAATCTTGCCTCATGTTATGCTTATGTTTTGATTTGCCCGCTTTTAAGTAATACATTGGAGGATGAGCATTATTTACTAAATAGTGGCTAAATAGATAAATACTATTCAATTAAAGAATATTTAACAGACAGGAATATATAATTACTACATGCAATTATAATCGTTAGAATAAGTTAATTAGAATAAGCTCGATATTTATAACAATTAAATTTTACATTTGACATACAAGCTATTGATTTGCCATAAACATGAATTATTAACATATTATTTTTGCAGCCTACCCGCCAGATTGTAAGCAACTCTTATTAAATGTAACACCAGTGTACCGACTCAATCTATGCAAATAAATAATTTGATTTGAAAGTGATCATATTCAAAGTACTCTTGATATAGCAAGAGTTGGTAGTTACGATTGTTAATAGGCTATCCGGGACCAGACCAAGAAATGTGCGTGCAATACATCAACTACGCAGCGGCTATAAGAAATATTAATTATCACGATAAAATAAGAAAGGCAATCGAATACCGAAATGAGGATAGAATTACGACGGTGGCGGCATTTGTCTCGGCAACTAATAAAGGAGACAATATTGCACTCGATACGTATAAATGTGCGAGCAACATTTGGGGCCTGATATTAATTCCGCCAGTAATTGCGATCGGTTTCCACCCCGGGCTGCAGCCATGAGCCATGAATACGGGAGTTACCGCTATTTGTTCCTGACGTTGCGGTTTAGGGTTTTACCTCGACCCCGTCCTATATTTATTTTCTTCGAGTTCCGTCCAAACACAATAGCCGAGTGGATTATCAGGGCCATACCAATACTATGCACTAGGTTTGGACGCGATAAACGCTTATTGGCGATTAAGCCACTGAAACTCGATCAAATATTGAATTCCTTTTATTAGATGTGCTCCACGGGTTTCACCCACGTTAATTTGAGGAAATACATATTCAATACTAAAACATATTCAATTCTTATTCTATATTAGGCAACGCTATAATTAGTGCGAGTGGTACTATAGTGGAAATAATTATAGTAAAATTAATTTATATTACTACACTATGATATCTCAAAGATACTTATTGATATATTATATGAGCTATATTTTTCAACGCTAAAAACTTTTGTTAAATAACGTAGGTATTTTGGACGACGTTGAAATTAATATAATGCTTATAAGAACACTTTCGCACGTAGAACATTATTTTAGAACAAAGGTAATGACCTTTATATATTGAATCAACCTTAAAAGATAGGTATATACTGTCGTGGCCTTTTTTTACCTACTTTAAAAGATAAACAATTCCAACATACATGATTTATATTTAAAGCCCATAGCCTTCTAGGTAACTGGGCTATTCCCAAAAAAAAAAATTAAAACAGCAGTTGATGGGGTTAGCATGATCAACCAAATAAACAAAAAACCTCTTCAGATTTATAACATTGGTATTGGATAACAATTTTCAGCCGTTACTATACTATTATTGTTTTTCGTTTTATTCACGATCAACCCATAGCACGGGTCTCCTTTCAATATGAGAAGGGTTTGGTAATAGTCCACGCTGACCATCTGCGGTTTTGTGGACTCTAGCATACAGGTTTCCTTCACCGTTGAAGCAATAAAATTTTTAATTATTACGCATATTACTTCGAAATGTTATACCCCCGATGTCTTTAGGAGGCGGAAGTCCCGCCTCCTAATCACTAGGCTATCACAGCTGTATAAGCTTGGTATCATAGGTTTGGTTTCGTTTTATTACTGACTTATAAAGGCCATGAACCTGGCAACGAATTTGTAAATCCTCCGATACTGGAAATGTTAAATTCAGCGCTCGCTAGTTCGCAATATATTTGTAAAAAATATACACAGATTACAAACACTCACATAGGATTAGGTATATTTAAAGTGGGTGTATGTGTACGTACGTGTTTCATAATTGGTAAAGTTTGGAGGCGAAATATTTATGATCAGCCAAAGTTTTTCCTCAACTCATTCGCGACCCTTTCACCGATATCGACATGATACACATTGGGGGCGGCATGAAATTTCAAACCGACAACAGAGAGACGAAAAAAATTACAATATTTAATTCTAAACTTGTGTTCCCAAATAACAATGTCTGCATAGAGTGGAGGCCAATTAATTTCTGTCCTTGTTGAGAAAAAGTCATCTAGAACTGCCGAGTTATACAACTTTAGAACTTTGTAACAAAATTACGTCAAGTTATCCAACTTCATATAAAGTAGCCGTTGTAAGCGGAATACTTTCACGTACAATTTCTAACACGTAAAATTCACTGGTCTGGAGCCAAGATGTAGGCATAATGTCCACATTTAGAGATCTTTGACGTGAAATGCATCTTGAATAACGTTTGAAAGTACGAACTTTGTATTTTATTACAAACTTTTATCGATTCTCGAGCTTAGGTTACAGAATTTGAAGATTTATAAGTGCAATTACTTGTTAAACTTGAAGCAGCAACATTAGCAGAATTGCAGCAGCTTATGGCCACTCTCTGACTGACTGACTTAATCTTTTATTTTTCACGCCCACCCAAATGCTCTAAAACATAACAAGTGAAACCCAATATTAGATTATTAATGTTTTTTTACATTAAATAACATTTATGTTATTAATTTTAACGCAAACAAATTTCACATTTACAAGCTATTTTCCCGTGTTTTGTTAGAAAACTTAGTTGTTGCTCGTAGGAAGAAAATAAGGCGTCGTCTTCTTAAAGATAAGTAGGACGTAACTCCATTCGGCAAAAGGCCTCTCAACTCCACGCCAGTGTAGTGCTACCAAGTTGGGGAGACCTGCCACGTCTCTTGTATCGGCAAAAGATTGGTAGGAATAGGGGTTAGCACAAGGATGCGGTGGGTCGATTATAAGTGGTCGTGTTATACACAGTCAGCTCGATGTGTGAACGGAGGTCCTCGTTATTTTCAATTTCCATATACAAGCGCCCTTACTATAGTACGTTCTCGTCTACGAGTACGAGGGTGTATTAAGCCATGAATCTTATAAAGGCTCGAGTACATTTAATACGCTTAGGCATTTTTTCTTTACTTTTTCGTTGATTCAGTTGTTTTCTCGGAAAAACTCGTACAAGTATTGGACTAAAATAAAAAAATGAGTGCTAAATGAGTGTATTTATTTTTTATAAAGCTTAGCGAATTATTTTGTAAAAAATAATACTAGGTACCTCTTATCACGTTTTGCGTGAAATTTATAATGGAAGATGGTGTTATTATAACACATTTCTGGCAACACCAACGGCACTTTCAGCAAGGTAGCGAGGGTGGGGTACAAGGAGAAAATTGTATTTCCATTTTTACAATTTCAATTTAGTATTAATTCGAGTCCGGAGCCCGGTCGGGGGCGCCGCCACATGTAAAATATGGATCGGCTAAGTGAAATTAAAATGCTCTATAAATTGCGATTTTTGCAAGTCCTAAAGTGGAGAAGGCTTTTTATTATTTATCGCCCGAGCGCTCGTGGCCGACGTCGACTTACTGAAAATCGCTGTTATTATTCAATTTACTTGTTTAAAGTTTTTACTTTGATGCCAGTTTTCATTTTTTAAGCCTATAAAGACCTTCCACGTCTTTTGTATCGGTTGAAAAAGTTTTTTTTTTTAAATTGAATCTTTAATAAATAGAAAGTTTACGAAATGCATTTTAGTCTGCGTTTTGTTGTAAAGTTTTGTGAGTCAGTTATATATACATATACACTTATAATTAATTAATTAGACAAACTGTTATTCAATATGTATGTAGGTAAAATATACCTAGGTATTGCTTGTATGTGTATCTTGTGTTTGACGGTATGAGCTTGTATGTTAATAATTTCAAGTGTTCCTAGGGATGACCTAAGAACGTTGGGTTCTCAAAGCGTCAAAACCTGAAACTGTAATAGCAGTGATAAAACCACTGCTACTCAGTCAAAGGGTACATAAACGACTAACACGAGAGGCATAAACCCAAAGAATCTTTTGGTATAGCCGAAGACTATTTTTTTTTTTTCAAATAATGATGACGATTCTATTTTGAGATATGCTTAAATATACTTGTTGTACCCAATGTTGTATATTCTATTAGGTGAGATTGAAATTTCTTTTTGTTACAGGGGCTTCGGGTTTATCACATTCGGCGACCCAGCCAGCGTAGACAAAGTTTTAGCGCAAGCAACACACGAATTAGATGGTAAAAAGGTACGAACTTTTCATATCTTGTTTCGCTTAATATAAAATCTTTGGCCAAGTTTTAAATAAGTTTTCTTTAATATTGTTTAATGTTTATCAAACTAATATTATAAATGTGAAAGTTGGTGTATGCGGGTGTATGTTTGTTACTCCTTTGTCCGAATACTACTAAGCCAATTATGATGAAATTACGAATGCAGTTAGATTATCCCCTGGACCAACACATAGGCTAACCTCGATTAACGAGGAAAAACTGAATTTCACGTAGGTGAGCTATAATTATAGCTATAAATTGCCATAATCAACTTGATAACAACCATGATAATAGATTTATATGTATAGAAAAGGAGCGTAAAAACGAACTGGAATGGATTAAAAAAAACGTTGCTAATTCCACAGATATTCTTAAACACTCTTAATCCAGGTGATATATCTTTATTTAAAATTTCAGCTAAATTTGCATTCATCAACATACACACATGCACATAAACACACTCACATACGCAATTTCTTCGTTATATCATTAGGGTGATGACTATAGACTGTTTTTTTTTAACTTTTCACCTTCACGGCGAAGGTCTTACATGACCTTAAATAATTCCTTCCTTCTGGAATTAGTGGTTCGTGTCGTCAAGTTAATTAAATGGATATACTAATACACTGGATTGTTTACATTTCAGTGTAAGTAGCACAATGCCCGGAAGCAACACGGCAATCCATATCATGGTGGCAACCCATAATGGTTTCACTTAATATTTCATCATAAAAAACTAACGTCACTCAAATTTAGTATACCTCGTATTAATTGTTAATTTTAATAAAATTTCTAACCCTTAGTTCGCCTTCTCAGGGAATGAATTTTCAAATATCCCTTCAGAGCATGGCTATGTTTCAATAGTCAAATCATCATCAGTATTCAAAATTTTATCCCATCTGTTCCGTGGTTCAATAGATCGGACAGTCAGTCAGTCACCCTCACCTTTTGATACAGATAAATCTAAAGAAAGAACGTTATTGACAGGTATACAGATAAATTAAATTATTCTTATTTAACTTAACAAGTCTCTCAGTGACATATATAAAGTAGAAGTCGTATAAGATGATTGTGCACATGTCATATAAAATTAAACATCTCAAAGGCATGTCTCAATTTCTAAGCGTTATGACGGCAGGGAATAAGTTCCTGATTTCTTGAGAGTTTATTGTCACATTCAGAATGTCATAAATTCTGTGTCCTCGGGCAAATGGCCTCTGCAGCCATCATAAAGCGTAAAATCACGGCTGCCTTATGTTTTTCTATCAAGATTTTAGAATGTTGACGTAAAAGATGTTACGTTTCAACGCTTTTAGGTAAATAAGTTAAAATTAAATAAGTATAACAAACAGATACTTCTTTAATATTTCTTTCATTTTATTTTAATAGAATAATATAATATATTTTCTTCCTTTATTACGTTTTTAGTTCAATGTTATTGATCATTTCAATTATGTTCTATTCTTGGAATGGCGATGAAAAATCGATTACTTCGGAACATTAACTTTGTAGTAATTGTTGAGGATTTCCCACTGGATATTTAAAAACCCTAATCCACGCGGACCAATCCGTGGCCATCAGCAAATATATTTAATATTCGTTTTGCTATAAAATGGAAAGCTTTGTAGTTTTACCTCTAGTTCGCGCTTAAAATTAATCAAGAGCGATCTAAATGGCCAATTTATTGCACGGGCTATGCTTTATTTTATTGAATTCATTGTACATTTATCTTCGTTTCAAATGTAGCACGGAAACCGACGAATAGGTCAACTGTTGCAAGTGTTTTACTATTGGACGAAACTGTTATTCCTATGAGCTGAAAAATATTGTTATCGCATGAAATGGTCACATTTTGCATAATGAAAAATATGAAACAATATAATAAACTTGCAGTCGCATTTTTCTATACTTTTCTGAAACGGAATATTTTATACCAAATGATACTAGACAATGTAGAATACATGCATAGTTCTACGCTTAAAAAGAAGAAAGCGAAGGCTTACTGCATTGAAACCTCTTTTAAGCAAGCCCATACTGTCCCATAAGACTAGTCAATCTAAGCACTGTATTATAGAAATAAGTTTGATACCCAGGCATCATTGTGATGATGTCAGCGTGATTCAAGATATTTTTTTATGTAAGCAAGTAACATTTACGGTATACGGTCTGTACCTACCGGTAAAAGATTTAAATGCCCTTGTAATATTAATGCTAAGAATGTAATATCACATCTCGCTGTTAGCTTCATTATGTAAAATTTATAAGAAACCGCGGTTATATTTAATAAATATACAGAAATTTATATTTAATCGTGGTTGTATTTTTCTGGAATCGTCTATCTGGTGGCTGATCTAAAGAGTTTCTTTTGCCGAAGCAATTTTATGCACTATACCCATACACGAATTGATTTTGGGTTAAGCTGATCATGATCAACCCATTACCGGCTCACTACAGAGCACGGGTCTCCTCTCAATATCAGAAGTGTTTGGCCATAGTCCACCACGCTGGCCATGTGCGGATTGCCAGACCTCACACGCCTTTGAGAACATTATGGAGAACTCACAGGCGTGCAGGTTTCCTCACGATGTTTTCCTTTACCGTTGAAGCAAGTGAATTTAAATTAATTAAAAACGCACATAACTCCGAAAAGTTATAGATGCGTGCCCGGATTCGAATCGCCGACCTCTGATGTGGAGGCTGATGCCCTAACCACTAGGCTATCACCGCTTCACCGGGTTAAGCTGATACTATCATAATTATTATAATATTGTAATATCCATTGCCATCCATTTTAGATATTTACAAATACCACAATCTTGTGACGTCTATATCGGTCATCTGATTCTATCAGTCCATTTGTCCACCGTTGTCAAATTTACCCTTGTAGCACCTAGGTTCTATATCTATTTTACAGTATGTGTCGAAGCCATTGCCACATCACCTCCCTACGTGTATATAACTTATCTTATAACATATCTTAAAATACGTGACTAATTAAAAATTTCTTAACTCTTCGTCGTCATTTTGGGTACCGACGTGAAACATAACAAGGTACCGTATTCTCGGAAATATCTTAATAATAGCTAGAACGGGCTTTAATCTTTAGCATTACTTATTCAGCAATGTTGTATAATATGCACAAAAACAAAAAAGTAAAAGAGGATATTGTATTTTTATTCACCGTCTAGTCATTTATGTAGATAACAATCATCTTCATCTCCAGATCCGAGACACATTACGAGCCCTCGTCTATAATAATGTGTCCCGTATATTGTAAGTACAGATGGATAAAAAAGGCGATTTCTATAGCTCGCCGCGAAATAATCTAGACAAATTGCAGAGCTGTCGTTGTTTACTTTGATTAAATTGTAGTCGACTGGTGGAAGATTAGCTGAAGCCTCGCAAATCGAGCGAGAAAAGCATTTTACTCAATTTACATAGAACGCGTAGAATAGTGAGGCGTTGATGCTGCTATGAGCGGATTAAATTATGTATATTATTCAAATCAATTACAAATTAATTATTTTAATATCAGGGTAGTTCTACGACCCATTTATACAGTTTCTTTTGCATTATTGTGTGGCGTTGGTGACGCTGGTGACTAAGGTTCACAACACAACCTGCAAACGACGACATCCGTGGCGTGCGATGTCGCATTTTAAAGTTGGAAGTCCTTGGTTTGATTCCCGGCTCAATTCTGTACCAGCGAGAGGCATCGGCGGTGTCGCCAAGCGATTCAGCGTCCCGGCACGATGTCGCGTAGAAACCAATTAGGAGTATGGGTTAACCTTACCCCTAACAGGTTAGCCGCTACCATCATCATTTACTACTAGGTGAGATTGCCGTCAAGGGCTAACGTGTAGTGTATAAAACAGATGTTTTGTATCGTATTTATACACGTACACTGTTAAACATAGGTCTTATAATGAAAGTTTGTACTTGCTTTGTCTTCTGTCTGAAGATAGCTTTCATGCCTCTGCTCTTTGTTGATGGCAAAATCAAATTCAAAAATAATTGTCCCCTAATACAACATATTACTAGAAATCAAAGCATTTTTTCGATATGATAACGCATAGAGTTCCAGAAAGAATGAGTTATTCTCTTCCTTAGTTTGGCTACCTTTAAAATCCGTGCGACGATGAAGTCATATAACTACACATTTCAGTTACTCAATATATAATTATTTCATATTTTATTTATAATCTCAACATACTATGTTTCAATTCTGTTTTATTATCGTTTCCCCGACATAATCCACCCTTTAAATATAAACTTTTCCCATTTATATTTTATTAAGAAATACTGGAACTTCAGTTTTCCTATCAACTTTGTTCCAAACACATATCGACTGGAAATTGCTCCAGGCGAATACACTTAGTTATCGTATAAGAACTTTTATTTACTTTAACTATTAGCTATGAATGAATCCTGCAGGATTACTTACTTTCTAAATTCAATTATTATTTTACATAGATCCGTTATTTACGTTGAAATATATTTGGTAGCATATTTATTATGTGTGGTGAAACCATAGCGGAAAATATTGCGTTGTTAGACCTCCTACTATGACTTAATCGATTAAATATTTTCAGAGCTTTGATAGCCTAGTGGTTAGGACGTCAGTCTCCTAATCAGAGGTCGGGGGTTCGAACCCAGGCACGCACGTATAAATTCTACCGCACGTCTATCGGACGCACGTTATGTGTGTTTTTAAGCAATTAAAATATCCCTTGCTTCAACGGTGAAGGAAAACATCGTGAGGAAACCTGCACGCCTGAGAGTTCTTCATAATGTTCTCAAACGGCCAGCGTGGTGGACTATGGCCAAACCCTTCTCATATTGAGAGGAGACCCATGCTCTGTAGTGAGCCCAGAATGAATTGTTCATGATGATGATGATGATGATGATTTTCGAAAAGGGAAGTAAAGTACCTTTATTATGAAAAAGTATACCGCACATACGTTGTTAAATAACATTACGTTACGACCCATAGTTAACGAGTGCGAAACCGCGGGGAACAGTTAGTGTATCATAAACTTTCGCTGAGCAACATAAAATTCAAAAGGTAATATCCGACTATAATTCTTATAAAAAAAAACAATACAGACAGTTCTTATTTATTTTATATGGTAATAGATTACATAATTATTTGTATAATAAAAATTTTATTTCATACGTAAATCTGACCTGATTATAAATTTCCTTGGCATATTTCATAAAGTACCATTTATCTTCATATCCGCCATTTTACACTTTGGAGGATAAATAAGTAGCCTCTAAACTAGTATATAAAATGATGTTAGTTAACCCTGTTCGTAAAGAAATCTGATTTGATACCCAATTAGGAGCGAACCTAAGAAACTGCATTCGAGGTGAAAAATTGCACAGATAATGAAAGAATACATCTTCCTAAACACTCAGCTTATCACTGAACTAGATCGCGACATCAGCTTAATTATTCTTATAAGATTTCATATCTATAATATCTTTGAGGTTTCAAAAGCCTTAAAGTGGCCGTTCGGGGGAAAATGTGTGGTCGTTATTTCTTTTTATCCCAGAGCGATGGCGTAATAGAAAACGATATTAGATAGGACGATAAAAGAGCATTGACGTATCCTGAATGTGACACAAATACTTCCCATCACAGCTAAATGGCATTTACGATCCAACATTAATAAATCATGTCGACTTTTAAAATATGTAGCGACGGAATTTTGCGAAAAATTAAAATTTTCCTTTAGCCTGGAAAGTTTCGATATTTTACGTGGTTTGATATTGGCAGTGTTAAAAAACGTGACGTACTTTCGTACTTTACGGTCCGGCTGTTGCGAAATTCAGTTGTTATACTTAATAATTAATAAACGACTGCTTAATTTTTGTATAGTAAACTCTTTCATATAAGGGCTACTATGTACATCTTTACATATAAAATAACATGGAAGTTTCCTTCTTTTTAGTTAATATCAAATAGTTAATATCAATTCACTAAGATGCCTACTAATTATTACAACGACTCCACTCACGTTTCATAGTTTTTTTTTAAGTTTTTATATTATGAATAGGTGAAAGTTTACTCTTTACAATTTTTGTCTGGATCAGTTAAGCTGCTAACGAAGTTTAGTTTTTCAGAACCTGAGAAATGGTTCCCTTATCCATATTGTATCCCGTTTCCAGAATGCAAATTATTCCAAATTTCATCAAAATCCATGCATATAAACCCATTTAAATATTAGTATGGATTGCTATCCATAATATTAATAATTGTAATACTTTACCCGCAGTGCATATTTTTGAGTAACCATGTATAACCTAACCCAAAACTATTAAGTATGATTTTAGTAGGTTAGGAGATAAAAATATTTTTATAAAAACAAAGCCAAGACAGAAAACAATAATATTAACACTAAAATTACACTCATACATTTTATAGACACCCACTGTTTTCAATAGTTGTCTTTTTGCAAATTTGTGAAGTGATGATTATCAATAGTGATTATTGGTCAAACGACACTGATAAAATTATCATCATTTTAATGAGCCTAAATGGCTAATGGCTATGTTTAAATCATCTGTCAGCCTAAATACCTCTATGTATCATTCCTGTGGTGGTCAGAAAATCCCACTCGCATATGAGAGTAGGTATGTAGTGCTTAGATTTAACTCAGTTTATCATAAACCAAGACACCAAGAAATCAAGACTAAGTCAAAACGCAATAACTTCTTGCTCACCTTGTCACCAACTTGACCACTCTTTGTCACCCTTTCTACCGACTTGGTCACTCTTTGACCAATGTCGGTGCAGTGAAAATTCCTAACTCGTAAAAACGCACCGGCTCTGTTACTCTTTAATGAGATATCTGTACAACAAACAACATCAACGGAAAAGATTACCTCTTGTAAAGACTATTATTCCGGTGCCAATTAAAAATTCCTTTTCCCAACTTTCCATAGGTCTTCATGAGCCGCTTTTGTTGTCTACTCTGAAGCCAATCCGGAATGACTCTTAAATTTCATCTACTAAGACATAAAGAGACGTCGTAAAGTTGCCGAGACGTATCGCATTCTTTCACAGTGACAATAAGGCTTTAATTTTTTGAATTCAATACGTATTTATAGTTAATCAAATAATTAATTTTATTACATTATATACATGATTGTTCGTTTTTTAACTACCTAAGCTAAAGATTTTTTATTTAGTAGTAGTGTTCAACCGTAATTTTGTTGACGTAAAATTTTTGATTTCCCAGAGGTATAATTTATACCGTTCCAGGACATGATCTTGTACAAAATTGTATCTGAATCTATTTAGACTTAGAAATTTGTTTTGACTTTGCTATACAAGCCCTACTTTGATAGACTGATGTTGATTTTTTCTCAGCGACTTAAATATTTTGTTTATTCTTAATACATAAATATCACATAAACCTCATAGAATGTTTATTTAATTACAAAACTCAATAAGGAAAGCCAATTATTATAGAGTCATAGAATTAATAAGCTCCTTTGACGACCTCCGTGGCGCAGCGCGTGCGCATTATAAAGTTGGTCCTAGGTTCGATTCCCGAGTCAAGTCCTGGTGGGAGGCTTCGGCTATAGCTAGTTACCACAAAAATGTGTCGCCAAGCGAATTAGCGATTAAACGTACCGGCGCCATGTGGAGTAAGAACCAATTAGGAGTATAGGTTCACCATACTCCAACAACAGTTCAACAGGTGAGCCCGCTGCCATTTTAGACTGCATCATCACTACCATAAGAGTCCTAGGGCTCAAAATTTCTTCTGGCAGAGCTTCTTTCCGAAGCTCGCCAAACAGCCCGGTTACGCTGTCGCAACCAATAGGGTAAGTACATACAGCTAATAGTCAGTCCGAAAAAAAAAAACAACTTACCATACGGTGAGATTGCCGTCAAGGGTTAACGATTTTAAGCACATAATTATGATCCAATACGATTTGATAAGTGAGAAAAAAAAATAATAGTCTGTGCTGCGAGCGCGCCGATCTCAGACGTGTATACAAGCTATGCAATAATTCAAATAGCTCACTACAGCAAATTTATGCAGCTGAACGGTAACACACTTCAATGGATGCATTGAAAGGCATTTTATTTTCATGGCCGACGGCGACTACCTAGCTCATATTTTCGAATTCAGTGTGCGCGGAACGTGTTAGGTGGTAATATGAATTTATGATCATGGCGAATTAAATGCGTTAAAGTCGAACGTGATTCGGCGGAATACGCATCGGAATTTAATTAAGCGTTTTTTGCACTTGACTGCCCAATGCGGGTTCCGCCGGCTGAGCACTTCGTACACTGTAGCTGTCGCTTTTTTTAATCACGCGTGTACGTGTAAATATTTAATTTTCATAAGCATCGGACTGTTGGAATTTACATACTTTTACAAGGCGGTAAGCAAATAATAAATCGTACGGCTGCCTTTTTTCACGTTCATAAATGCGACTTCATATTTTTATGTTCTCATCTGCCATTTCTGAAACGTACGTACATTTTAGTTTTCTATCATCATGATCAACCCATTACCGGCTCACTACAGAGCACGGGTCTCCTCTCATTATGAGAAGAGTTTGGCCATAGTCCACCACGCTGGCCATGTGCAGATTGGCAGTCTTCACACGCCTTTGAGAACATTATGGAGAACTCTCAGGCGTGCCGGTTTCCCCACAATGTTTTCCTTCACCGTTGAAGCAAGTGATATTTTAATTGTTTGAAAACGCACATAACTCCGAAAAGTTTTCTATATTTCACAATAATTAAAGTTACGTAAAGTCGTGTATAAATAATTAAACTATTTAAGCAATAGTTCCGACAACATTTGTAAATTTATAGTAAACGAAATTTGTTTAAAAAAATCTCATCAGGAAGTACAATGCATTACATAACATTACATATCTACCAAAGTCTAGTCTAGACGAGGTTTTTTTATATTTATAAAGGCGCAAGTATTAAATTTAATATTTATTTGTGACTTAGGGTTAAAGGGTAGTTGAATAACGTACCTATACGTAAGTTAAAATAAGTAGAAAGGAGTAATAAAACAAGTGGTTGTTGGTACGTATATGACCTTTATGAATAACGCTTCTGATACAAGGTGATCAGTCTGTTTTCCATGCACATGAAGGTTAATTTCCACCAATACTGGAGTCTGAATAGTGATTGAAGGTTAATAGCCAACGATGTAACCTAACGTTATATTGCAACGCTTTCAAAACAGAGCTACCAACTTGAATTAACTGCTGCATCAGTAACATGACATCTTGATAGTTTCATCAATGCTTCCTATTCTCGTCACTTTATTTGCTGCATCAGTGCACCGCCATCTGTGCTGTGAAATCTTAGAAATAATATCATGATCAACCCATTACCGGCTCACTACAGAGCACGCGTCTCTTCTATGAGAAGGGTTCGGCCATAGTCCACCACGCTGGCCATGTGCGGATTGGCAGACTTCACACGCCTTTGAGAACTTTATGGAGAACTCTCAGGCGTGCCGGTTTCCTCACTATGTCTCCCTTTACCGTTGAAGCAAGTGATATTTTAATTATTTTAAAACGCATATAACTTCGAAATGTTAGAGGTGCGTGCCCGGATTCGAACCGCCGACCTCTGACTAGGAGGCTGACGCCCTAACCACAAGGCTATCACTGCTTAAATAACAAGATATACCAATATTGATACCACTTCCTAAAAATGCTTATAATCTAACCAATTAAGTGATATACGTACAATTGAACAGAGTTGAAAGTTTCATGAAAATATTTTGCAATCTAACCAATAGCTTCTGAAACTAAAGCGCAAAAGAAAATTATCCACAGTTGGCTTTTTAAGTTGCCAAATAAACATTGTTTGCATGCATGCGGGCTCGCATTACCATCAGTGGCGCGCATGTAATCTGATCCTCACTAAGTTACTTTTCCCACTAAGTGGCTAACTCAAGAGGTTATTACGAAAACACTAAGTGATTTTTATCGTCCGACAATTACGTCCGGGCAACACAGCAAACACACATTTGTGGTACCACTACATAATGTAGACTCGACGTGTTTTTGCGCTGGATTACCCGTTCAAACAAACCGAGCGGCCGGAACACCAAATAAAGGGAAACACTAACCGGCGCTCGCGTTATTCTTCCAAAATTAACTCATAACGCCAAGAGCTGTTGATTTTTTTTCAACCGTAATCTGCTTTAACGGGCACGGGGCCAGTAGCTCTAGTAAATCGGCCGCACGCGACTACCGCGAAATGGGAATCTTTAAATGCTATACGTACATTTTTAATGCCGCTTTAATGCAACGCCTCGCCCGATTGTGGCAACAATTAACGTTATAACGAGTTCATTAATGATGGACGATTCAAAGCCGGGCTTAAAATGGGCTCTTATACAGCGTTGAGATAACTCAACGTTTGCGTTTAAGTACGTCCGTTTAACTTGAAAAATTAGTCATTGAAATAGTGTTTTAAGTTCAAGAGTTAAATGATTTGAACGATACTGACAAATGCTGATTACTGACGATTTGTTCAAAGAAAAGTTGACAGCTTTCAATGAGAATTTGAAAATAATTGCCTTTAGGTTTCTTTATATTATTTCGTTTAATAGTAGTGAATGGCGATTGTCATACTGAAGTATACAATGAAACTAGATTGACGGCGCATCGTGGTTCAAATAAATTTGTGATGCGTAATGTTATTGAAGCGGTGATAGCCTAGTGGTTAGGGCGTCAGCCTCCTAATCAGAGGTCGGCGGTTCGAATCCGGGCACGCACCTGTAACTTTTGGAGTTATGTGCATTACAAAAATTTAAATATCACTTTCTTCAACGGTGAAGGAAAACGTCGTGAGGAAACCTGCACGCCTGAGAGTTCTCCATAATGTTCTCAAAGTCATGTGAAGTCTGCCAATCCGCACATGGCTAGCGTGGTGGACTATGGCCAAATCCTTCTCATATATTGAGAGGAGACCCGTGTTGTGTAGTGAGCCGGTAATGGGTTGATCATGATGAATGTTAATGAAACTTGATCTGAAACGTTCGTGGTTCGCACGACAACGACGTGTCACCAAGCGATTTAGCGTTTCACCACGATGTCATGTCGGAATCAATTAGGAGTATGGGCTTACCATACCCCTAATAGGTTAGTCCACTACTATCTTAGATCGCATCATCACTAACCATCAGGTGAGATGCTAGAGATGTGAGTATAAAAAAGTGCCTTTCTTAAAATATGTCAAGTCAATCCAATCTAGTATTTTAATAATCCTAAAAAGGAAAAAAGTCGTATGCATAAGTTACTTTACAATGTTTAACGTATAAAAAAAACAATCAACATGCACGAAATTTAATAAAAGGATGAAATATATGTATATGGGAGAGCGTAGCAGAAAAACAAACGCTTTGCATGCGACCCCAAAATAATAAGTTCAAGTTGAGTGTATGTCCCGCGCCCACCTGAAGAGATTGGGGGACAGGAATGCTTAATATAGACTCCTTTACTACTACGGGGTCCCCCAATAACATCTCCGACCTCGCAAACGTAGACAAATTTCGTTTGTGCTGGTCTTACATTTAATATCAAGTGCATTTGTAGGAAAATTTCAGAAAGTTTGCAAAACTTCAACGGTAACTTATTGCAGTATATTTTAAGTGGATTTAAACGGTTTCAGAGCATCGGAGATTTAACGAATTGCGGTATACATCAAGCCTCCCATATTTACATTTGGCTGACAGGCGTATTCATTCTATGCACGAAAAGTTTCCGCGGTCGTGTCAGTCCGAGGCAAACTTCCCGGTCTCGGACATCAGAACCCGGCGCGGATACAGTTGCACAATGGAATAAAGTAGCATCGGAAGCTCGTTGGAGTTAATAAATAATACAGAAACGGAGTGACATGCGCAGAGTGCAGTGCGATGCGCCCTTAGTCTGTTTTGACTGCAAATATCTGCGCCGGATGTCTGCCGGTACATCTAGGCACGGATCAGGAACACTTGCTGGATAAGTTGGGCTAACTTAGTCATTTGTTCGAGATTTACTGCATAAATACGCTTGGATGAATAATACAATAGCTGTTCGACCATTGATATTTCAGCAACTACCCATCAACGATACCTAAATCAAATTGAAATATTGTTTTCGATATCAGACCTAACGCCATATTTTACTTGAAATTTTAAATACGATAGAAAAGTACTACTTATTATTTCACATTTGCGTATCTAATATGAATGATTAATTTTAATAATCATTCATATTAGATACGCAAAATAATAAAAAGATAGGTACATTATTGTATAATGTTATTTTACTTATACTTTTCATCAAAAGAAATACAAGTTTATAATTCTTACTTGCCTAAAAAATAGGGTTATAATTTTTTTCTCTACTGACTGCGCCATTGGCATGAAAAATCGCCATTTCCAGTGTTAATACTTGCTTGTGTTATAAACGTTTTAGTCTAGAGAACGGAGGACAAACAATGGGTAATCTTCGTCTCGTGAGATCGTTGGCCGCAGACTGAGATCACTGGTGATGTTAACAGCATAACCGGATAAGCTCTAACGTTGCCGTCTATTATACTGTTAAATTTAATAAGTTTCTGAGATATATATAGCTTAATGTGCTACAATCCTAGAACACTAGGCAAATCTGCAACTGATTTAATTTTTAATTTCTTCAATCTTTACTGCCTACACGCACGTTTAAGCGAGTGTCCTTAATATGTTCAAGAAATATTTAATATATCTGCCTTAACAAGTTAGCCTACTAGCTACAAATAAATTATGCTTAATCCTAATTATACTGGTGCTACTAATTATACTGGTGTTTATTTAAACAAGGGTATAATAAATACCAATTACGAGTTTGTTCATAAGCACATAGTAATCATTTGATTCCGGGAAATAGAAGGTTTTCGTCAGAATTGATCTTCATGGTAGCAGAATTATTTTTTTTTAACTTTGTTTCTTTTTTTTTGACGAGTAGACTGGTCTCCTGATGTTAAGTGATTAACGCCATCAACAACACAATAGAAGTCACCGATGCGTTGTCTGATAAAGACATCCTCTCAATCGGTCTGTACGCGGTATCATGAAGAAACGCTAATCGCTTCGCGGTATGTCTTTGCCAGTAGAATGACAACAAGTAAAACAAGTCAGACTCGAGCCAGGATTAAACCCTGGACATCCAGGGTTCAATCTTGGACATCCAAAGGATGAGTTTAGTCTACGCAATGGTGGCTCCTCTAGTGCTGTAGATGTTGAGGACAGTAATCACTAAACCTCAGATGAACCGTCTATTCGTTTGCCCACGATGTTAATATATATAAAAAGTAGCTAGTTTAGCCTACTAATAAATAGCAGCCTCAATTGCCCAAAATTTGTTACAGAATGAACTTAAAAAGTTGACTTGATACAGGACTATTTATATGCTACTCGTATATCTTGTTGCGTATAATATTTTCCCCTCGAGTAAAGTAAAGAACCCTCTTTTACAACAGATCGGTTTAAGTGAGCGGTCATTCTATAAAAAGAAAGCAATTTCTAGATTGAAACATAATTTATACAACATTGATATAATAAATGAAAATATTACGCTCTCCGAGTTTTTTAACGACCTCCGTGGCAGCGCATGCTCTGTCGCATTATAAAGTTGGAGGTCCTGGGTTCGATTCCCGCTTAGAGTCTGGTCAGGAGGGAAGCTTGGGCCATGGTTAGATACAACCCTACTGACAAAGCTGAGTCGTGAAGCGGTTTAACGTTCCGGCACAATATCATGTAGAAACCAATTAGAAGTATAGGTTTACTGTACCGTTTGTTGGTTAGCTCGCTACAAATCTTACCTTGCATGATCACTTGCCACCAGGTGACATGCCGTCAAGGAGTAACTTATAGTGAAATAAAAAAAAACGTTAAGTTAGATATAAACTAGCGCCTTTATAATATAGAATTACAATTCCTTCCTTCCCTTTCTGTGGGCCTATTTAACAGAAAGTAATATCCCTCAAAGTGATGGAAATTTCCTCCGGTTGCACTTAGGTGTGAGCTTAGGCCCGAGCGGAGCGGTGTGTCGGTTCCCACGCGATCGTCCGTCTCACGTTACACTCGACAAGAATCTAATTTTTGGGGTTCCCTTTTCTTTACTTTGCATTCTCAAGCAGTGGTAATTGTATGAGCCTCTTTAACGTATTCATCAACGGACCTGACTAATGCTGGACATGTAAGCAAACGAGGCTGGCAAATCCAAATTTGTTTTTGAATATCCATATGGTGATAGCCTAGTGGTTAGGGCGTCAGTCTCCTAATCAGAGGTCGGCGGTTCGAATCCGGGCACGCACCTTTAACTTTTTCGAGTTATGTGCGTTTTTAATATTTAAAATATCACTTGCTTCAGCGGTGAAGGAAAACATCGTGAGGAAACCTGCACGCCTGAGAGTTCTCCATAATGTTTTCAAAGGCGTGTGAAGTCAGACAATCCGCACATGGCCAGCGCGGTGGACTATGGCCAAACCCTTCTCATATTGAGAGGAGACCCGTGCTCTGTAGTGAGCCGGTAATGGGTTGATCATGATGATGATGATCCATATGGTTGCAGGGCGCACATTGCAACTGGCAGGTGCATTGTACATATAGGTGTAAGCTACTTTTGGCTGGGTCTTCTTGTTAAGGCGTTTTATATCGAGATCTTTTAATCGATGATCCTCAATACCTTTATCGACAGAGTTGCGCCGCTCTTGTCTCCACTGAGCCAGTTCTCCCCTACTGTCGCGTAATTGATGATGCAGTCAATGCTGGTAGGGGGCTAACCTGTTAGGAATTTGGTAGTATTACACGTATATAGTAAATGATTGTATTTGATTGTGAATTATGATTGAACGCTACATCGCTTGGCGTTGCGTTTTGGTCCGCAGAATGGTAAGAAGCCATGTTCAAAGCTTCTGGCCGATCACCAACACAAGTAAATTTTTCAGGTGTTATTCAATAGTGTTGATTACGGATCTGTGTGCTTCGTAGAACTTTTTAAAATACTCCTCCAGGCAATTCTAGTTTGTAGACCGAAGATTAGACTAAGGATCTAGTTTAAAGATCAACTGAAACGACCAAGAATATAAGCGACTGATTTTGACTTGGTTGCACAAACATTTAACTGTTTACTTATTCTGGCAGAGGTTTGGTAGTTAAATCGTTTCGCTTATAGTCTAACTAATCAACTTAAAAAAACATGTGTTCCATATCAAAACGGTTGCTATCATCTTTACTATCATTATCATCATCATCATTATAATTATTAACTCTTTACCAACCCGGATCGCAGCGTTAAGGCTGTAGTCTACCATGAAAGCCATGTATTGGTAGAACTTGAGAACTCTCAAGCATGTAGCTTCCTCATGATTATTTTTCATTTATTTATGCTCTTAATTCGCACACCACTACAAAAAGGAATAAGAAAAGGAGCCATATGGCTAAGTATCGATCTCGGCGTCGATGTTTCCCTTCATCGTTAAAGCAAACGTTAAAATAGGTGAAATGTGTTATAATATTCCAAATGTGTTGACATGCACGATGCGTCAACCTGGAGTTCATGTCTGAGCATTTTTCATATGGCTCTGTTGCCTTTCATAGTTTTCCTATGCTGGACGTTATCTAACATAGATTTTTATATTTGTGTGATGATTAAACAGGGAATAGACTCAGATGTTCTTCAACTGTGTCAAGCTCTGTAGCGTTCAACCAGGCGCACAGTAGATTGGAATCCTCCCAAATAAAGAGTGTTCGGCCAAAACAAGTTGGCGTATGACCTTGGACCAAATTATAATGTTCCACGGTTAGATCAACTTTCTTTGCCCCTCAATGTTTAAAGATTTCAAGGCCCCTGCGTTAATCAATGATAATAGTTTTCAAAATACCTAGCAAGGCGACTGCAGTAGTTTCTACTCAAAGAATCTAACCACATTCGGTCAATACCGCAAATCATAAAATTTTATGTTGACACACTTTCATTGACATTTTTAATTCGTTATATTAAAATATAATATTCCTTATTCATTCGTTCGTGGGGTCCTAGCGCTATAGGGCTTTTTAGGGAAATGGCAAAAAGTTTAGTCGACATCA
This sequence comes from Lasiommata megera, assembly GCA_928268935.1. Taxonomy (NCBI): domain Eukaryota; kingdom Metazoa; phylum Arthropoda; class Insecta; order Lepidoptera; family Nymphalidae; genus Lasiommata; species Lasiommata megera. Next base: position 12,622,276 of record OV743312.1, read on the forward strand.
TAGGAGACCGAAGAGATGCCAGATACCAATATTTCGATTAATCGATAATATACCAAATCGGTATAATATACCAAATCGAAACACATTCAGCAAGGAAAAGTCTGTTTGGGCTCTGTAGCCTTTGTTATGGCGTTGATAGCATTTTGAAAACCACTTAGGACGTCACATTTAAATATTTCACAATCTGTTGTTTATGTTGATAAGCCACAAATAGCTTTGCGAACCTTCCAAACGGAACACGTGCGGATACACCTGACTCAAACTTGACCACTTTTTTCGCACGGAATTAAACGGGCGATAAAATTCTTGCGACGTCGCATGAAAATGTGCGTCACTTATGTATGTTACGGCGTTGATAGCATTTGGAAACCACTTTGACGTCACATTTAAATATTTCACAATCTGTTGTTTATGTTGATAAGCTACAAATAGCTTTGCGAACCTACCAAACGGAACACGTGCGAATACACCTGACTCAAACTTAACCACTTTTTTCGCACGGAATTAAACGGGCGATAAAATTCTTGCGACGTCGCATGAAATTGTGCGTCACCTATGTATGTTATGGCGTTGATAGCATTTGGAAACCACTTGGACGTCACATTTAAATATTTCACAATCTGTTGATTTTGTTGATCAGCTACAAATAGCTTTGCGAACGTACCAAACGGAACACGTGCGGATACACCTGACTCAAACTTGACCACTTTTTTCGCACGGAATTAAACGGGCGATAAAATTCTTGCGACGTCGCATGAAAATGTGCGTCACCTATGTATGTTATGGCGTTGATAGCATTTGGAAACCACTTGGACGTCACATTTAAATATTTCACAATCTGTTGTTTATGTTGATGAGCTACAAATAGCTTTGCGAACGTACCAAACGGAACACGTGCGAACACACCTGACTCAAACTTGACCACTTTTTTCGCACGGAATTAAACGGGCGATAAAATTCTTGCGACGTCGCATGAAAATGTGCGTCACCTTTGTATGTTATGGCGTTGATAGCATTTGGAAACCACTTTGACGTCACATTTAAATATTTCACAATCTGTTGATTTTGTTGATAAGCTACAAATAGCTTTGCGAACCTACCAAACGGAACACGTGCGGATACACCTGACTCAAACTTGACCACTTTTTTCGCACGGAATTAAACGGGCGATAAAATTCTTGCGACGTCGCATGAAAATGTGCGTCACCTGCCTTGCATATTTATGCGTGCCCCAGTAATGACGTTTGTAGAGCCGCCCCAGTGAGGTTTCATTACGGCATGTCTCCGCGGGCGTAAAAACAAACCCCACTTTATAAACAATCTGTGTCAAGTGTTTTCCGATCGTGTCGCAGTTTGTTTGCATATTTCTTTATTAAATGAAAAGCTGGAGCAATTAAAAAAAACTTGTTTCATTGTATATTCATCCGGCGTTTGTGTTTTATCTCCACTAACTAAGATGTAGTTATTTAAGGTGCCTCTAATGAAGGCTACACGTGCCTAAATCAATTGAAATTACCCATAAGTCAATAACCGCAATCATACGAAGCAATAAGCTGCGATAGCCTAGTGGTTAGGACGTCTGCCTTTTAATCAGAGGTCGGGGGTTCGAACCCGGGCACGCACCTCTAACATTTTTAAACAATTATAATAGCACTTGCTTTAACGTTGAAGGAAACCTGCATGCCTGAGAGTTCTCCATAATGTTCTCAAAGGCGTGTGAAGTCTGCCCAACTGGCCAAATCCTTCTCATATATGTCAAAGCTGACAGCATGATCAAACAATCACCACCACCGTCACCAATACCACTAGACTCGTAGATTTTTCAATTATCTTAAATGCTAATTCAGTCACTCTATAACTCTGCGAAATTGAATCCATATCGGTTCAGCCGATCTGGCGTGCCTGAGTAACAAACATGCATTCATCAAAACTTTTCTATTTATATAAGTATTAGTAAAGAAAGATATATAAATTATTTATTAAACATTTTTTTATAAATAATATAAATCTATTAATTTAAATGTGCAATATATCACAGACGTGGAGGGTAAATATTGTTCTTAATTTAATCCCAGTTAGGCGAAGCGCACACGTGGGTGACGGCGGCAGCCGAGTGGAGTGGTGCGGGAAACGGTATCGGGCCGCAAGTCGCGCGTTGCACATCAAATATTTCAGCCGGAATGGCCCGAATATGCTTGCAATAGCCCGATTCTAATCTTGAGCCAACTCAAGTATTGCACCTGCAGCCAAATTTGTTCCAATTAGGGGAGTTAGACCGCGTTGACTGCACGGCAAATGATGCGGCGCCACTTGACGCAGTCAGACACTTACGGGTCCGTAAATAAATTCAGTTTCAGTTTCCCGAGCGCGTCATTAAACTTTCATGTCCCTGCCCACTCGGCACTAGCTATTGTTAAATATTGGCAATTTTTACAATAATCGAAACTGCATTTACAAAGCGGTGGCTCATTGCTGCATTAACGTTCCGTAGAACGAGCAAATGAGACTTACAGTTTGCACGGTGTTATAAATTATTTACAAGCACGTTTTACTGTAAAACTTATTTAAATTATGGTGTAACGTTTTGTAATTTTTAATTAAATTATGTAAATTTTTTCACATTGTTCTGAAATGGAGTCTGTTGATTAAAATAAATTATTTTCCTAAACTTAATGGCTGGGTTAAAAGTTCTACACCTTGCCCAGGTTCTCTGCCGCTATCTTAACTAAAAATACAGTAACATTAATTATTATTAATATTAATACAACATATTGTTATTTTCCTCACTTTCCTTGTTTTACTGTTTAATATTAATATATAATATATTAAATAATTTAGGTGGTTCAAAACTGCCTTATGTTGTTGTTGTAGGTTATTGAATTTATCCAAACGTAAATTTGATACCATTATCTGTTATAGAGCGTGTTTGGATCAAATACCGTCCATACAAGGTGTCAATACGAGATCATTGAATCCATTTGTACCGTGTTCGAACGCTTAGATGCAGCTGAATCGACATCGCATCTCAGATAATAATCCTCAGATAATGTTACACAGAACATTATCTCACTTATTTTACTACCAGTGACCACTGTTTCTCATAAATCATTACACCATAGTATAATAATATAATCAATCCCACAAGTATTTCGCCTGAGTAAACAATTTCTTCGATTGTGAAAAAAAAAAATTGAATTATTTAATTTGTTTGTCCGAGCTTATCATTACCACCGCTGAACCTATTTAAACGGAAGTTTTAAATGCAGGAATTAGAGAGATTATACAGCGAGTAACATCTTACTACGTGTTATATCGATAATTTAACTTAAGGGGTGAAATGAGATGGTGTTTTCTTCCACTACGAGTTAGCCCTTGTTGGAAGTCTCATCTGATAGTAAGTGATGATGCAGTCTACAATGGTAGCGGGCTACTTGTATGTTAGACCCATACTCCCAATTGGTTTCTACGCGACATCGTGTCGGAACGCTAAATCTTGGCGACACGTCTTTGTCGGTTTGATTGGATTGTTTATTATTGATTTTTGGATTCTCACGTCTTTTAAAGTTAGATCGTTTGAATATCCCATTAATGTAAAAGTTTTAAACATAAATCTTTCAGCGTTTTGATTGAAACAACGTTAAGGTATTATACTTATAAATCTTGCACATGCAGAATTCACAGTGTGGCCTAGCTTTATTAATTCATATAAGGGAGAACGCTACTCATCTAAGAATGATGATAATGACTAGGAACACAGGACAGAGGACTATGCAATGAACAACAGTAATGAACCATGCTTATCTGTATTATAATATGAGCATTATATTAACGCAATATGTTTGCCATTTGAATCAGTCCACGGAGTTACTAACCTATTGTCCTAAGTAAGATCGCCATAAGCAAACATCAAGAATAGCATTTGAAACTATAGAAGACATAGATAATGAATGTTTACTTAATATAAAATTTAACGTAATCGACTTTCCTTCGAAGGCATCGCCCATAGCGCGACATGCTCTTTTTCAACCAGCAGTGATATCCGACTAATGTGCTTTCTCCTGCAATCTTTTCTTGCGATGACACGCTAAAATTTACAAGATAGTTTAGGGATTACACGCTATAAATCACTGGCGTTAAGGTATATTTTAGTTTGCTCGCGAAGGTAAGACTTAAGATAATTTGAAAGTTAAAACCCAACGTCAATCTTTATCGCAAGGGAAGTTGTAGGAAGGGGGAGTTCGGCTAAGGAGGGTGCGCCACTGCGTCGATTGTAATCACGCAAATGGTTCCCATATCAAAATGTCACATTCGTATAATATCGATGTTTCGCTGTCAATTTTGTGCGGCTTGCCCGGTTTTTTATACATGGATGGAAAACACGATATGTGCTCACGAGATTCCGTTTGCAGTTTTTGTTTTTCGGTCAACATGTCGCGTTTGCCCATACCATCAAACGAATCTGAAAGGCTTGCATTACATATTTGTGTCTATTTGAGTATTTCTAATCATTTTATTTTCCCATTTAATTGACCATCAATAAAGTGAGTTATAAAGAAAAATTGAGGAAAAAAATATCAAAAAATTACTCGCTGAAAACAATTTAAGCTCAAGTTGTTTAATGTGAAAGTCGTTATCATCAAACTTCTAAAAGTATCTTAAAATAAAAAAGGCTCGCAATCATGAACGGAGCAGTCTTTCGGTGCTTCGTTTTATTTTTCTATCGGCACAGGCTGCAGGCTAGCCACTGACTGCGATCGCTTCCATTAAAATAACTCGTTAAAATTTATCATCGACCCGCTTAATCGCTTTAGCGCCACCATCTGGGGTTTTATGATTTTTCTGCTTGCTCTTTATACTTTCGTGGTCATTTTACAGCTATAACAAAATTGCTTGCGTGAGACGCCTAATAGGTTGGCAATTACTTTCGGACTCCTCTCTGAGTACGATACTTGTTGGGAGATCGCGTCCTACACTCCAGCAAGGAGCTACGTCTCGTTATTTAGCCTTCCTATCTAATTACAATATCGTTATAAAAATGAATATTCCCGAGAGTGAAAATCCAATTTAATCAAATTATACCGTATTTTCTGCAGCTGGGTTATTCCGTGGCGCACTCAAAAGATAATTAAATAATTAAGAATGTATGAATGACGCCGTAAAGCCGTTTCTCTGATATTGTAATAATGCAGTCCTCTTGGGCAAAATCTTTTAAATTATTCTCTCACGCTTGGTTCGTAATTACGCAGTCCCGGATGCCTACGAATCCTGCATTCATTGTGATACTTTTAGGATATTTGTTAGAACGCTGTTTCATTATGATAGTTGGTGCCGCCGTACAAAAAGATAACTTAATTTTTGTGGTAAAATAATCCTTAAATCCTGTAAGATTTTGATGCATAAGAATAACACAATAATTATTCAATTTAAAACTAACACGTATGATTGCACGATTGATCATTAAATCAATCTCAGTTTGTTGTACTACCCTACGAAAAGAGATAATATACAATTTCAATAATATCAGCCGTGGTCTTTGGTATCAGAACATTTTTATCGATATCAGGTAGTCAAAGGTAATATAATCAAATAATATTTCCTAGAAAAAATAATCTAACAAAAATATATTATATTATTTTAAAACATTATAATACAACAAAAATAAATCGAAATTAAACCTAAAATGTCATCGAGCCCACGGGAACGAGGCATCGCACCCCAGATGCTGGCAGCATTTCCCCTTTCAATAGCCGAACTAATACTTTGGCCTCTCTTTCATAATATTTCCCATTCTAAACTCATATGGGATTAACGGGATGAGAAGTTATTCTTAATATATGGGATTTACGGGATAAGGATGTTTTTCGTTCCTTTTATTTTAAAATTATTTATAGGTATATAGTAATAAGCGAAAGTTGCAAAGAACAAAAACCCCTAAACGAATTTGGAAACCGGTCGACAAAACGGCCAGTAGGCGTGGAAATGAAACGTTTTACCTCTAAAATGTCAAAGGTAGCTTCTTTGGGTTTATATTTTGCGTTTATAACGGTCAGCGGCGCGTCGAGATACGAGAAAAAAGAGTAAAGCGATAGCTCGTTGCCGGAGAAAATCTGAGGGCTTAAACAGTGCCACGTATGAAATAGTACCGCTCGGTTACATGAAAAAGACGAGAGGAGAAATCGAGTGACAGGACCACGGTGGAAGGTTTTCAGTCCGATGCTTTTTTGCAGCCGGGATTTTAGAATGGACAGTGCAGCCGCATGGCAGAAGCGAGTTTAAGGTACGCTTCCGATTTTCGCGTCAAACGCCGGATGTCTGCAGTAAATTACAAGTCTGCAACATCAGCGACACGTGCGTCGGCGTATTATTAATTGCTGGGCACGTCTCAGGCTATATTATATACAGGTACACAAGTCCTTCTCATATTTAGAAAGTAATATCAAAGCGACGCTGCAGCTATATTAAAATATAACTACGATATTCATCCCCAGTTGATTATAGGCATGTAAACTAACAGTTTCATACCCGGCATGTGAGTTATGTATACTGTAGATAGTCGCCAAGCGATTTAGCGTTCCGGCATGATGTCGCGTAGAAACCAATTAGGAGTATGGGCTGGCTATACCCCTAACAAGTTCGCCCGCTTAGACTGCCTCATCACTTACCATCAGGTGAGAACCGTCAAGGGCTGACTTGTAGTATATAAAAAAATATAACGACGCTATTCACTCCCGGTTGATTATAGGCCATGTAAACTAAGAGTTTCATACCCGGCATATGAGTTATGTGCATTGGAATTTTAAATTAAATATCACTTGCTTGGCGAAGGATGAGTTCTTTATATTGCTCTGAAAGGAGCGTAGTCTACTAACACTTCTTCTAATTCTGAGAGGAGATCCGCGTACTGTGGTCTCATAATGGGTTGATAATTATGATGTGTACTATTACATGTAAATATCTATACAACGCACCGTTGAACCGGGATCGGGTTGAAATTTGGCATGCCGAGAGCTTTTATTACGTAGACGTCCATTAAGAAAGGATTTTCGTTAATTTATCCCTGAAGGGTACCAAAAAGGGGTTTGAAATTTGAATGAAAGTATGTCAAAATAGAAGTTAGAAGCAAGATGGGCGATGAGAAATATATTACTAATAGCAAAAACTATGAATATATATTTCTCAACAGTTGTATATTCCTATGTATTTGTTGTAATTCACTATGTATATGTTTCTCATGAATTCATAAGCATTTAATTTATTTTAATTACAAAAAAAAATATATAGGTATATACCACAGACGCAAACTTTCAACAAAATTTTGTCAGGATCTGTAGAAATAGTTAGTAATTTGCCACAAAAAGGAGTATAAAAAAAATTTTAACTCCGTGGTTACGGTCTCTAGTGATAAACCGGGATTAAAAGTCCGATGTTCCATCTCCAATATTTGAATCGTAGGTACCGATAACAATCAATAAAATAAATCAACACTTTCGCATTTACATCACATTTTATGGATTAAGATCAAAATAGATTTTCTTGGAATTTCTTATCTGTTATTTTGGTAATAAGTGGTATGCAGTCTTGAAAATGATCATTAGAAAGTTTGCTCTTATCACATCTGAACACTGTCGCAAACCTGTAGCTGGCAACACCGGGAACGGAAGTGTACCTTTTTCGTTGGCTGGCTCCGCATGCGATGCGGATTTATCGCGCCCGCTTCCCGCCCGGACCTGCGGCCATGATTAGAGGGTGGAGACGCCTGAGTGATTTTTTTTCGTGCTCGAGTCATTAAGTTAAAATTAACTAGCCGGCTTCTCAGTGCTTTTGAAGTGGTCGGTTTATTTACGTTTTTTAATTCGGTGCATATTAGCTAGTGAGTATGGATTTAAAACTTTGAAAATATTTATTACAACGGAAACTTATATTGAATCTAAAACTAAAAATCTTAAAAATAATATGTAATGACTAAAATATATTCTGGCAGCGTTCCCCCTTTGAATAGCTAGACTAATTATTTGCTCGAGGTAGCTGGCAGCTCTTCGGTCTCCTGTGATGTCGACTAACCTTTTTGCTATTTCCTTAAAAAGCCTTATAGCGCCCACGGACCAAGAGTTCGACACCGAATGGGACAAAATTATATTCAGAGCCAACACCCCTGTTTGACCATGCTTTGAAAAATATTTGAAACAATATCAAATTATTTGCTTTTAAGAAAGCAAGAAAATTTTCATGACAATTGTCGTCTTAAGAATTGACAAAAACTAACGAGTTTCGCGGAAAATTGTAGCACAAAACTCGACAGTCGCTTCCAATTATAAGTATACACTAAAGTTGATACCTTCAAAACTACAGAACCGAACTTTATGAAATCAGCACTATACAAGTTGAGGTAAATGTAAGAAAACAAAAACATAGGCCAACGTACGAGTATATACATTCAACTAGGTATATTTTATCATATTTTTTACCCGCATGCACCCTAAAAAATCTAATATAATATTTAACATACCTACATAGGTTTCAAGGATAGAAATGAATACGTAACTGCGTAATCAAAATTATTAGATTGAATTTTTTTTCTCTCTCTCTCTTTCTGTCGACGGCTTCGTCCACGTGGCTTATTCACGTGCACTGCACCCCTACTAATAAAAAACAGGATTGTTTTCGGTATTTCTGTACATTTTTCCATGAACTGCCGTTATACCATGTTTCATCAAAATACGTCAATTTTATTTTTTTGTTTTCTATTTAAGGATATAGAGGTAATTTTTTATTACCTCTTTATCCTATAAATGGAAAACAAAAGCGTGTTTTCGATATCGATACTTTGCTTTTAAGATGTCATGAATTATCTTTATATCCAAAATATGCACTTCATAACACTAGTGAGGATATTGGGTATACACACTTAATAGAATTAAGTACTTAGTACACTTAATTGCGTACAAATATTTTATTCTCATTGGAACTACAAATAAATCAGCGCCATCTTTTTGAATACTTAAGTACCACTTTAAATCTCTAATAATCTATTTCGTTCTATTTATTGTCTTGTTAGAATGGCTATACACAATTTTACTTAAAATTATAAATGTTAATGTAAGTTTGTTTGTTACGTTTTCACGCAAAAACTACTCAACCGATCATCATGTAACTTAGTCCACATATTTTTGGAGATATAAGAAGTGACATAAGATACTTTTTATTTAGAAATTAAAAAAATATATTTTTTACGAAATATAGAAAATGCTTTGTAAAATATAGATATGATTCATTTCTATTGTATTAATCTTTGATTCTACTTATTAAATGCGAGCGATGCCGCGGTTAAAAGCTACTTATGTATAAAAAATATCTATTTATAGAGACCCCATGTTGTATTCAGTTAAACCATACTGTCTTCCATACAATGTTATACCTGATTCTCTTTTAAATTTAGCATCAACAAGTCGGTTCCATTTTTTGTGTTAGAGATTAAGTATATGATGATTTATCATCATCTTGATCAACCCATTGCCGGCTCACTATAGAGCACGGGTCTCATCTCAATATGAGAAGGGTTTGGCGATAGTCCACCACGCTGGCCATGTGTGAATTTGCAGACTTCATCGCGCCTTTGTGAACATTAGTTACAACTCTCAGGCATGCAGCTTTCCTCACGATGTTTTCCTTCACCGTTAAAGCAAGGGTTATTTTAATTGTTGATTTATAATAATTAATAAATAATACTAAACATATAATTCTCTCTTTACAGATAGACCCCAAAGTGGCGTTTCCCAGAAGAGCCCATCCAAAGGTAAGTCTATGATATAATTTTGACAGCGGTCCATTATATTGCGGACATGCATAAATTCAAACTTAAATCATGCTTTATTGGATTCATTCAAATATTAACCGGCCGCAAGGGCGTACACAAAACTTACGACATATTGCGAATGTAAAGTCTAAATAGCTCTAATATAATAAAAACCACTTGGAACATCATTAATGAGGAGACAGGAAATGTTACACAGCGAAACAGGGACTTTGAACTGAATGTAAATAATCAATGTGTAACATCGGATGAAGAGGTTGCTAATGCATTTGAAACCTTCTTTACCGATATTCCTGTCTCCACAACAAAACAATTGAACTCTTCACCAGATTCTGCTCTCTCTTTATTAAATGTTAATGTGCCTGAATGTAGTAGCATCTTTACATTCAGTCATGTTAACAGTTGTGACGTTATTAAGGCCTTTAAATTAATAAATAACAAGAAAACTAATGACTTGTGGGGCATTTCCGTTAACATTGTTACATCCTTAATTGATATTGTTGCAACTGACTTGGCAATCATATTTAATAATTGTATAGATTGTGGTGTGTTTCCTGACTTAATGAAACATAGTAAAGTAGTTCCACTGCTTAAATCGGGGAGTACAGCCGACCCCAGTAATTTTAGACCAATTTCTGTACTACCCACTTTCAGTAAAATCTTTGAAAAACTTTTATTAAATCAATTACTGAAACATTTTAATAACAATAATTTATTACACAATAAGCAATATGGCTTTACAAGGGGTCGCTCAACGACCGACGCTGGTGTTGAGTTAGTACACAATATATTTGAAGCCTGGGAGGAGTCACGTGACGCACTTGGTGTCTTTTGTGATTTGTCCAAGGCGTTCGATTGTGTTCAACATGAAACATTGGTCAGAAAATTACACCACTATGGAATTAAGGGTATTGCTCTAGATTTAATGATATCTTATCTAAGCGATAGAATTCAAAAAGTTGAAGTTAATGGAAAGCGGTCTAACGGTTCATTTGTAAAAATAGGAGTCCCTCAGGGATCTATTTTAGGGCCTTTTCTGTTCCTCATTTACATTAATGACCTTCCTTACCTTGCTAAGGATAGTCATGGGATAGTATTGTTTGCTGATGATACATCACTCATGTTTAAAATTAAGCGTCATGAGAAATCTTTTGACGATGTAAACAACTATCTCGCTAAAGTAGTAGAATGGTTTGAAGTCAATAATTTGGCACTAAATGAAAAAAAAACTAAGTGCATTAAATTTACATTACCGAATGTTAAACATGTAAATACCACTGTACTGCTTAAAAATGAGGAATTAGAACTGGTAAATACTACAGTTTTTCTTGGAATAACTTTAGATGCAAAGCTTCAATGGGGCCCTCATATAGATCATTTATCGAACAGACTTAGTTCTGCTGCATACGCGGTTAAAAAGATACGCCATATGACAAACATAGAAACGGCTAGGCTTGTATATTTTAGTTACTTTCATAGTATTATGTCATATGGTATTTTATTATGGGGTAATGCGGCCGATATTGACACTATATTCGTGCTGCAGAAGAGGGCTGTTCGTGCAATTTATAATATGGCTCCAAGAGAGTCATTAAGAAAAAAATTTAAGGAAATAAAAATAATGACATTGCATTGCCAATACATATTTGAAAATTTAATGTATGTCCACAGAAATATAACAAAATTCAATAAAAAATGCGATTGCAACAATCTTAACATCAGAAGTAAAAATAAACTTGTGTTGCACGCTACTAGACTACAAAAAATTAGAAATTCATTTAAAGGTAATTGTATACAATTTTATAACAAATTGCCTAATGAGATTTCTGAGATGTCTCTCAATAAGTTCAAAGTTTATATAAAACGTAAGCTTGTAGAAAAGTCCTACTATAGTGTAAAGGATTACGTAAATGATAAACAAGCATGGGTGTGAAATATTGCTCTAATAAGATAGCTCTTAATATAATTTTAAGTGGCATGTGAGATGGTGATAACAAAAAGAAAATTTACCTGGCTAAGTTTGTTGTGGGCTTCTTCTTAGACCGGGGCGCGTTTGGAACCCTCATAGCTTTAGTTTTAAGTATACGAATGTAGTTATCACCATCAAATCACTACTTTGTAAATTATTGACGCGTCAAAAGCGCCTTTTAAAGGACTATTTGAATAAAGATTATTTGAATTTGAATTTGAATTTAAAGCACCGGCGAAATCTCCTTGTTTATTTTCAAACATTTACACAAAATATTATTTTAGGCTGGACATAACTCTCGCTCGCTATTAAGATGTTGGCTCATGATGCATAAATAAGTAAGGGCTAATAATTTAGTATGCGGGCTGTGATCTTGAGATCGTCCGGACTCTCTATAGCTCTCTGATTGAATCGCGACTACATATTCAGTCCATTTGCGTTCCCCCGTCTTTATTTTGCATTAAAAGGGTATTTTCGATGTGAAATTTGTAAGGTTTATTCGCTTATTTAGAAATCTATGATATTGTATTTTTACTTAAACTTTGTTGATTCGCACTGTCAATGTTTGAAGTCTAGACTTGTTGAGATCATCTTTAAATTATTTTTGGTCTACGAAGGTCCTACTTTTGGGCACACATCCTAAAGGAAGAGATTTAGGTATAAGACCTTCTAAGCTGCTCTAATGTGGTTTTGCGGGCTGTGGGTCCAATTATTGTCTTGCGTATAGGCTACTTGTAGGCTTTCAAATTTCAAAACACTTAAAATAAAAATCAGTTTGTAATAATATGACATTTTTTTCTTGGTCTAGTACTTTCTGAAATTTTTATGGTCAGAGTGCCTGGTGCAAGATTTTAAACGCATTCGATGGCGTGAGAGTTTGTATAAAATTGAAAAAACGCCATCTACTGTTTATTGGATCATATTTTTTTATTGGATCATTAAACTGGTGACAATCCAAAATAAATGACAAAACCATAGAAGAAGAATATACATAAGATAGTAGCTTACGTATCTTCTGGAAATGACCACAACACGCAAAATTAAAATTAACCTACCGACTAAATCTAAATAATTAATAAGTATATCGAAATACCTGCAATAATGCACAAAACCTCATTAAATAATGATTTGGAAGAGTAACTGAAATTTAAGAGAGTTCCGAACTGCATGAAACGTCGCAAGTGTTTCTGAGAGCATTTAAAAGTGAGCTTTAGATTCATAAATAACGCACTAAGCACTCTGGTCAGATAGGACGCTTCGGCCGTGCCTATTTACAACCCTACCGAGATGCACGTGCCGCCAAACTAATTAGATCCGGGTAACAGGTTAGTAGGTTAGCCGGCTACCATCTTGGACTATAATGTCATCGTATTCCCCCAGGTTGCAGTCTAGAGTGCTATCATGTAATGGAATAAAAAGATTAAGGTGAAGACTTAGAACTCATAATTGTTAAAAAGCAAAATGAAAAGTTGATATTCAGTATTAAATAGCTATATATGCTACACTGGAAATATTTTTTTAAAATTATATTATAATTGCCAACGACAAAAGAAAACATGCACAACAAAAAAAAACCTATTATATTTTATTGTTGAGCAATTAAAAATAAAAGTATATTACTAAAACAAGTTTAGAAACGAATTCGCAGACTCGTTCCAAGGAAGTACGAGTATTTTAAAGTTTAAAGAAAGCTGGACAGTTCTTGAACGAATAAAATGAATGTATGAAAGTAGAAATAAAGACAAAGTTTGATATAAAACGCACGGCTTCTCGACTACAGGATTAAAGCTTCAAACCTTATATTTTATTTTGCGGGGTAATAATTTCATATTATTTAGTCAGATTTAATGTTACACATTTTTTTTTTATCCACTACAAGTAAGCCCTTGACGGCAATCTCACCTGATGAAAGTGATGATGCAATCTTAGATGGTAGCGGGCTAACCTGTTAGGGGCATGGTAAACCCACACTCCTAATTGGTTTCTACGCGACATCGTGCCGGAACGCTAAATCGCTTCGCGACACGTCTTTGTCGGTAGGGTGGTAACTAGCCACGGCCGAAGCCTCCCACCAGACAAGACTCGAGCCGGGAATCGAACCCAGGACCTCCAACTTTAAAATGCAACAGCGCACGCGCTGCGCCATGGAGGTCGTAAAACATACCTAGATACCTATTGGATAGGATTGATTATATTTCGACGAAAGAACTTGGTCTACTATCGTTGATATTATCGATCTACGACTACATATTATAATTGCGATCGTTTGGATTAATGGATTTAAACATCCGAGAAGAAGAAAGAATCATCATGACGTTAAATTCAAAATTTAATTAATTTCAGTGTCATGTTAAATAGGTCTATCAAACTTATCTACGAGACAAACGAATGGAATGCAATCTATAAATTATAAAAAAGTGTGCTTGCTTCTAAAAAGATTTAGCTCGTACATACACGTATGTATCTAAGCAATGTTCCTTGGTGGTATGCATGGTATTTAGGAAGTTTTAAATGCCAGACGATAGTGATATCGTGCAAAAAGTTATGATTAAACAAAACACACTCTGAAAGCAATACGAGGTGTTAATATTAAAAAATATATATATTTACTGCAAAAGATCAAAAACAAAATTCGTGCGTTTCGACTTTCGAGACTGAGTGCACAATTTCCGCTCCAGACAATCGTGTTTTGACGAATTTCCTACATCATAATGAATATCAGGGTTCGTGCATTGAAGGGGAATTTTGAATATTGAATTGTTTTAACGAATGTATTTCATTTGACCTACCCCGCGCGCCGCGCTGCGGTGCAGACGTGTCTGTTGAGTGTTGTAAATTTTAATTACCGAAATAATAATTATCAGAATAAAAAACATAGTTACGTTATTGTAAAATTGTCGTGCTGTAAAATATAAGTGCAACTCGTAAATTATCTTATTAAATTCAAATACACTACAGTAAAAAGTCAGTATTGAAGTGATAATTTACTTCGACAACCGCGCGCACTCGCATCGCCATTCGTGGCTCGAGCCACCTACCTGCATTTTGCAGTTATAACAGGCCTGTGTAAACCGAGCACCGGTGGAAGCATTTCAGTGTGTTTTTAATCATGCCTCGCTCGCCACTAAAGAAACAGACTAAAGCTTACGATTCAGATCCTAATCTATTAGCTAGCACGGAGAATGAACAAGATGCGTTGAATTCGTTTGTCTCGGATCGCAATAAAAGGAAAAGGGATCAAACGCAGCAAGATGATTTATGTTCATTTATGGAGGAAATAAAAATGCTATTAGCAAATTCAAATAGTAAACAGGAGCAAAAGTTTACAGTGTTACAAAAAAGCCTTCAAACAATTCAACGACAAAACGAGGAATTGACTCGAGCTATGGATTTCATGTCGGCAAAATACGATGATATGAAATCCAAGCTGGAGAACATGGAGACTGAAAGAAAATCAAGTTTATACTATATCAGGGAGCTTGAAGACCGAGTTGAAAAACTGGAAAAAGCCGCACGATCGCCTAGCATTGAAATAAGAAATGTGCCAGTAAGTCCTAGCGAAACCAAGGAAGATTTGACTAATATAGTCAAAGACATCGGCTCCTTAGTTAAATTACCAGATGACACGGTCACAATTAAAGACATATTTCGTTCGAGCGTGAAAAGTAGCTCCAAACCTATTATTGCCGAGTTCTCTACTGTAATAAAAAAAGAACAATTCCTCTCATCTGTAAAAAGATACAAGAAAGATAATAAAACATTAACTACTGGCAAAATTAGGAGAAGCGGCCCGGACGTAACGATTTACATTTCAGAAAATCTCACACCTAAGGCAAAACGATTATTTTTTAGCGCACGCCAATTCTCACAAAGTAACAAATATGCATACTGCTGGACGTCACACGGCAACATTTATATACGGAGGAAGGATGGTGAAACTGCAATTCGCATCACCTGCGAAGAAGATATAAATAAGTTAACGAAAAGTTCATGACTATCCTCTAATTATGTAAGGAAAAATTTCACTTTAATAGAATCCAAAAGCATTGCATGCTATACTATTTTCTATAAAAACATTCATTCACACGCTATGCTATACCAAAATATACCAACATACACATTCATAAATTCAACTATATACACCCACATACATACTGCAAGCTCCTTGACTACCTACTACTGCCGCTGTCATTATAATATAAACAAAGTTAGATCACTCAAAACTTTTTATTTAATTAGCCAAAAGAAAACTCATACCTATAAATTAACGCACATGCTAGTCCTACCATCCCAAGTTTATGAGATAATCATAATTATATTATACTTTTACAGTGTTTAACGATAATGATAAACTTTGTACCGACATTGACAAAACTTGCATTATACCCTGCCAGCAAATAGACGACCCTAAACACTTTATCACCGACGAAGAAAAAACATTTAATATTATTTCATTCAACATTAGAAGTGTGAATAAAAACCTTGATGATTTCTTAATTTATATCGCTAATCTTAAGGTTCACCCTGACTTAATTGTTTTATCCGAATGCTGGTGTAATGATAACTCAATACCGCCACAAATAGACGGGTATAACATGTACTTCACCAAGCAAAGCTTCAACCAGAATGACGGAGTCATTATGTATATAAAAGACGATATTACAGCTAGTGTTCATGAGGTCAATATTACGGAAGCTAATTGTTTGGCAGCTAAGGTAGGGAACATGACTGTACTGGGATTATATAGACCCTACTGCTTTAAAGATGCCACCCCTTTCTTAAATTCATTGGATACCACTATTACTACAACACGTACAAGAAATTTAGTACTAACTGGAGATATTAACATAGATATATTAAACACCAGTAATAAAACTACAATAGATTATCTAGATATTATTGCAAGCCATGGACTTTCCCCTGCTGTATACTTGTCTACACATGGTAAAACATGCCTAGATCATTTTATGTGTAAATTAGGAGGGATACCGAAAAGTTACATATTTATTACAGATATTACTGACCACTTTCCTATACTATTATCTATCCCGGGTTGTCCTACACAAAGAAAAATTACAAGCGGACCATATAAACGGACCAAAATAAATTACGAAGCTGTAGAAAAATGTATAGAGAAATTTGATTGGAACAGCTTCCTGACTATAACAGACACCAATGATGCAGCAAACACCTTAATAAATATATTACAAGAGTTTATAATTACTAACACGGAAACTATTACTATATCACGAAAGCGAAGACCGATGAAACCATGGATTACACCTAGTTTGCTAAAATGTTTCAAAAAAAGAGATCGACTTCATATGCTTGCGAAAAAATACCCAGAAGACTTGACTGCTAAGCTAAAATATACATCATATAGAAACACCTGTAAAAACATCTTAAAGAAACTTAAAATATCATACTATAAAACCAAACTTCTAGAACAAAATGGAAACAAAGGTGGTACATGGAATATATTAAAAGAAATTTGTAACCTAACTTCAAAAAAAAATGTAGCTAATGAACTTCTTAATATGAGATCACCTATAGATTCACTTAACGTAGTAAATAACTATTTTACTAATGTTGGAAGTAATCTGGCAAAGGAAATTCTAAATAAGTTACGTAAAAGTGAAGACCAATTGACTAAATTAATTAAACCTAATATATGTCAACTACACTCTATGCCAATGTATCTTACTAATATAAATGAAATTAAAGGCATACTTGCTAAATTAAAAAGTAACAGTGCACCAGGACAGGACCAAATACCAGTAGACTTATTAAAAAAGAATCGAGAAATACTCTGTCTCCCGATTGAACATCTATGCAATCTTAGTCTAATGAGTGGTATATTCCCTGAAAGTTTTAAAGTTGCTATAGTCATTCCAATTTTCAAAAGCGGTGAAAAAGAGATCCCTTCAAATTACAGACCAATCTCATTGTTAAGTACGTTAAGCAAAATACTTGAAAAAGTTGTTAATACTCGCCTAATTAAATACTTAGAGAAGGAAAACCTGCTAGCGCATAACCAATTTGGCTTTCGTGTAGGAAGGTCCACTGAGGATGCTGTGATATCATTCACTAACTTATTATCAGGCTACATGGACCAGGGAAAGAAGTGTGTTGGAGTATTCCTGGACCTAAAAAAGGCCTTTGATACAATTTCGATTCCACTACTGATAGTGAAGCTGGAAGACTTAGGAATACGCGGAACGCCCCTTAATTGGTTTAAGGACTACCTAGAGAACAGGAGTCAAATTGTAAGGGTTGCAGGGGTCAGCAGCAAGAGTAAAATTATCACACATGGTATACCTCAAGGCAGTACTCTTGGTCCGACCCTATTTTTAGCTTACATAAACAATTTGTGTATGCTCGAAATTATAAACGGCCACATATTTGCTTTTGCTGACGATACCGCCATCCTATTTCACGGTTCGACCTGGGAAGAGGTACAAAAAGCTGCAGAGCAAGGAATTAGAAAAATTTCTAGTAACTTAGAAGTAAACTTACTAACTGTAAATGCCATGAAAACAAAATTTGTTTGCTTTAATATAACTGAAGCATCGCAACCTCCGCAGGATTTTAAGCTAAAACTTCATACCTACCCCTGTAATACAATAGAAAATAAAAATACCTCGTGTACATGTGAAAACCTAGAACAAACACATCAAATAAAATACCTTGGTATTATTATAGACAAAAATTTAAAATGGCTTCCACAAATTAAAACGGTTGCAAAGAGAGTGAGAAGTCTAATACCTTTGTTTAAATGCCTGCGGGACGTCGTGGACAAAAAACTACTCTTTAATGTTTATACAGCGCTCTGCCAATCCCTGCTCATTTACTGTATTGCAGCATGGGGTGGCGCAGCAGCTAGTCATATGATAGACGTGGAAAGAGCGCAGAGAGCCGTAATCAAAGTGATGCTGCACAAACCACGTAGGTATTCGTCAGAACAGCTGTATAAAGAATCTCAACTTTTGACCATACGCCAATTATTCATATTGCATGCTGTACTGCGCCACCATAGCTCTTGTCCCATATTACAGGAGACAAAGCATAGGCGTAAAATTTATAATGCTCTACCCTTCACAAAAACAACCTTTGCAAGAAGACAGTACTTTTACTTAGGTCCATACTTATATAGATACCTGGTCAAAAAAATTAAAATTAATCAATTGAATAGGTATGGATTAAAAAAAAGTATTAAAAATTTTTTTACTAACTATAATTACGAAAATACGGAAAAAATTATGGATACTTACAGAGTTCAAAACATTCTATGAGTTTCAAAGTGATAGACGGCACACACACACGCACACTCACATATACACACACCCACACACGCACACACACATACACACACACACACACACACACACACACACACACACACACACACACACACACACACACACACACACACACATAATTTAAACACAAGATATATTAAGCATGCAATATTTTCAAAATTCTTCTTGTTTTTGTTTTTTTTTTTAACTAAATTAAACTTTAAATCAAACTAAACTCAACACATACTGAAATATTTTTAATTGTTAAAGTGCTCTAGAAATGTAACTTTTAACTTATTCAATGTTTGGGAAGGCACTGGCCCCTAAGATACGGGTTTTCCTAGTTTAGGGGTCAGGATTCCATTGTATTGTGCTGTACTGAGTTTTATAAATAAAGAAAGAAAGATTATTATTTGTTTTACTTATGATAAAATATTCGACGCAAAACTTTTTTGTCAATCTCAGACTTATGAATATAATGACTTTGAAAACAAATCCCGTAATAATGTTATCTAGATAAATAGTTTGATTAGCCGGTTAACTGAGAATGGATAAATAGTTTCGGAATTCTTAACATCGCCAAGCTCAGTATGATTTGTAATAAATTATACGTACAAAATAACTAAATCAAATATTGGTGACTTTAATTCGTGAGAAAGCTATGGAATATTTGTTACTTCTTTTATATGGACATTAAACGTGATGGATGGTTTTAAAACATGACGTTATATTACTCTACCCTGGCAGCCCATGCGGTGTTGCGTGGCCGGTCAAAGGGGATGCCGGCTATGCGAATTACATGAATACATTAAGGGAGCAGTGCCTCATACATGTTAGGTACACTATAATGCTCACGAATAAATTTAGAGCATGTTCCTTTATCATAGTATTACCAAACGGTAACTATGCATGTAAATTCAGAAATTCCATTGATCCTTAGCCGATTTGAAAGGCATCGGTGCCTCTTAACTAAACTGAACTAAATTGACAGGTTTAATAGTGGATTTTATAGTAGAATAAACTAAATTGACAGGTCAATTTAGTTTATTGTTATTGTTTTAGGTTATTGCTCAACAGAATTGTTATTTTCTTTAAGTACGTCACAATAGCAACAAATGCTAATAATGTAGAGTTAAATGAGCTGTTCAACGAAGTAAATAGTACTATTCTTACGGAGAAATAACTTTCCCTTCTCCTAATTATTCGCTATGATAAACGACGCGCAAAATCGGATGATTCAGTCAGTACTTGCAGGCCGAAATTCAAATTTCTGATTATCATTTGCCGCCGGTCCTGGTTCCCTTCTTAAGGAAACAATAGAAAAAAGGGGACACCGCTCTCCGGGCGCAAGCGAAGAACAAAACAAACGAATTTTTAATATCGTCTTTATCGATAATTGAGACTCTCGCGAAAACCTCTTATTTTGAAAACTTTTAGAGACTGTGAAAGAGGAATCGTGAAGGAAAATGGAATTGAGAGAAAAAACTTTTTTCATCTTCTTTGTTTGACATTGACAGTCACTAAACTTTTTATTTTCGCAGTGGATCTATTTAATTTAGTATCGATCCGGGGAATTTAATTGTCCGACATCTGGCAGGGGCGACGTGATATTGAACTTATATTTTGATATCAAAAAAACTCCGATTCTACGCTAGGAAATATATTTCGATCAATTATTTGGTGTTCTTGCGTAACATAAAATTGGGAATAGTTTTGAAGCAGCCATTATTATGATATTATATTTGCTTAGTGAAGCGGTGATAGCCTAGTGGTTAGGGCGTCAGCCTCCTAATCAGAGGTCGGCGGTTCGAATCCGGGCACGCACCTCTAACTTTTTGGAGTTGTGTGCGTTTAAAAAAAATTAAAATATCACTTGCTTCAACGGTGAAGGAAAACATCGTGAGGAAACCTGCACGCCTGAGAGTTCTCCATAATGTTCTCAAAGGCGTGTGAAGTCTGCCAATCCGCACATGGCCAGCGTGGTGGACTATGGCCAAACCCTTCTCATATTGAGAGGAGACCCGTGCTCTTTAATGAGCCGGTAATTGGTTGATCGTGATGGTGATGATATTTGCTAGGAATTTTATGTTTAGGGCTGAAAAAAATATAATATCGTTAGTAGCAATGCAGATGAATTTAAAAATGGATTTATTAATATTTTTTCATTTATATTCACTTAAATCTATTCCATTTAATTTAAGAAATTATTATTAGCTCAGTCAAAACTCAGGATTTTTCGATGTTTATTTCTGAAAGGTATCTTCAAATTCGATATATTTGATCGTATCTTCTATACAAAAGACGTCAGAACAAGCACTTTCAAACAGTCCTTAACCAAATAATGTATTACTTTAGGCATGTATTGCTTTTGTTTGGTGGTAGGCTTCGGCCGAGGCTATACAAAAACGTGTTGCCAAGCGATTTAGTGTTCCGGCACGATGTCATTTAGAAACCAATTAGGAGCGTACCATACTCCTAACAGGTTACCCAGCTACTATCCTAGATAGCATCATCACTTACCACCAGGTGAGATAGCCGTCAATGGCTAACTTGTAGTGTATACAAAAAACCTTCTTTATCAAAGAAGATCGGGAAGAAGAAATCTTTGACTAGTCAAATCTGGATTCCAAGACTAAATAAAACTTTAATTATTATGACCGGTTTGTTATAACAGCCGGGATCGATAGCATCATTTTCTCTCACCAGACTGGTGTTGCATATTTATTAACAAGCAAGAAAACCTCGCAATTTTTGGCACGACGAACAACTCGAACCAGCTCTACATACGACGTACTATTTTGTATATACATAGTTAAATTTGCCTACCTATAAACAAAATAGGCATTATATAGACTTTAAAATACTTGTAAATTCTTGTCTTTTTAGTATTTCACCGTTAGACGAGTCTTGTGGATAGTTTCTTGCGGGTACAGAAGCAGTGGTAGGAAGGGGTGGCAGCGTTGTACCGAGCAGGGAACAAAGACTAATATGTCATCGCGGCCAAGTTAATTGACGCGGCTTCCGCACAGACGCGGGGAACGCAGACGTCAGCGTTTCCTTCGCTTACATATTTATATGGAGCGATTGTATGAGCTCGTCCGCCATGATTTAAAACGTTACGTGTTCATTTTCAGCTTCCTGTTAAATGGTTGAATTATTATTTCAAACTATTGTTAGTGTTTAAACTGCCTCCACGGTCTAGTGGCATTTAGTATCGAAATAAATTAAAAATTAACAAGCTTCTTGCTTCATCGAGTTTTCTATAAAGAAATTCTCAATAGATTCCAATCCGAAGATAATTAAATAGAGCAAAACGTAGTTAATGAAACTACTGCGTGTTTTTACTTTTTCATTATTATCTCAAAATAATGTCAGGCGTATTAATATTGTTTAAAATAACTGGTGGCAAGATAGGTTTATCTGTAAACCATGCGCCCACAAATTAATTTAGCGTTCCGGTACGATGTTGAGTAGAAATTGTGCAGATTGCAGAATAAAAAACTTCTTCCGGAGAGTTTTCAAAAACCCCCTTTTCTTAATGATCTTAATTTAAATGAATAAACGATTCTAACTAACTGAATGGTAAAACCAATTTTACGGTAATTTAAAATCTTAATTTAATTCACCGGTTTTATAAGTATATTCATATATGTTTAAAATTTTGATTAGTTAACATGAAAATTGCAAATTCTTACAATCAATCTCCTAAAGAACTTGAAGCTTTAAACTCACCAAACAGTGAAACAGCGAAACATTTGAATATTTCGTGAAATCAGAAAAGGATTTTTTAGAAATCCACCTTAAACATTGAATGCTAGAAGCTCATCATCATGTTCAGCCCATTGCCGGCACACTACAGAGCACGGGTCTCCTCTCAATATGAGAAGGGATTGGCCATATTCCACTACGCTGGGCATGAGCAGATTGGCAGACTTCACACACCTTTGAGAACATTATGGAAAACTCAGGCATGCAAGTTTTGTATGTTTTTCTTCATCGTTGAAGCAAGTAATAGTAAGAGTGCTTAAAAACGCACATATCTCCGAAAAGTTGTAGGTGTCCAGCATTGAACCCCTGACCTCTAATTAGGAGGCGGAAGTCCTAACCACTAGGCTAACACATCTTCTGAAGCTGTGAAGCTGTAAAACTGTCAAGTAACATGTACAATAGTCAAAGGGTCGGTTAATTTAAAAATGATGTCAGTTCAAAGTTCACCCGAGAAGGTTTCAATTAAAAAGCTCTAATCGACCCGAAACGGTCGTCGAAATCGGTAGCATTTATAATCACCGCGGCGTGAGTTTATATTCCTTAATGGACTTTACTGAAGTAGTTCCAACTCTCCTTACGGGTAAGATATTTGAGTAAAAACTACCACCTACCGCAGATCGTACTCGGCTAAGTAAAGCTCTGTGCAAACTAGGGCGCGACATAACCGCGACGTTCTGGTTTTTTGCCTAAGTGGGGAAAGTAGTTTTGTATTCCACAATGCCCAAAACATTATATTACAACCAAAATGCGTGTTTGCTTATTTACCAAAGTACATAGATTTAACAGTTCGCTGAAAAACGTTAGCTAACCATTAGCTTAGTTTTGCTAAAATTTCATAAGGATCTGATGTTTGGATATTTAGGACAGAACTGTTTAATTGATAGCAATACGGGGTGTGTCGCTTGAGACTTAAGGATAATTTATATATGTATACATGCTTGGATGTAGAGTAGAAGTCTGGTGATTTGATTCTGCACCTGCCAAAATAGAATGATTTTTGCTTACTTTCATAAAAACATTGCGTAAAAGTTAATGAGGAATGCAATTTGGGGTCCAAAAAAGTGAAGTATAATATAACCTATATTATACTTAACTATTATAGATAGGAGTAGTGGGTTCCTAAAAACCATACACACACGAGCGCGAGAGCACACATACACGTGCATGTTCACAAAAACACACGTGTACACTCAGACACATTAATTTAAATTGCCTATGTTTATAGTAAGTTTACGGTAGTTAAGGAAAACCGGAGTTTTCTTACACAGATGTAGTCCCACTAAATCTATAAGGTTATAAAATTATTATCTTTCTAATAGTGTAAGAAAACTGAAATAAAGTAATTTGTGTAAACGTATCAATAAAAGAGTTCAATTATTTTAAATCTTTATTCTTACACTAATTGGTCCACACAAAGATAAGGGATATAAGAAAACTGAATGACAAAAATAATAAAGAAGTATTTACTTAAACGAAGCGGTGATAGCCTAGTGGTTAGGGCGTCAGCCTCCTAATCAGAGATCGGCGGTTCGAATCCGGGCACGCACGCAATCCTTCAACGGTGAAGGAAAACATCGTGAGGAAACCTGCACGCCTGAGAGTTCTCCATAATGTTCTCAAAGGCGTCGGCGAAGTCTGCCAATCCGCACATGGCCAGCGTGGTGGAATATGGCCAAACCCTTCTTATATTGAGAGGAGACCCGTGCTCTGTAGTGAGCCGGTAATGGGTTGATCATGATGATGATGATTTACTTGAACACTGATAAATTCATAAAAGTAAAATCTGTGATTATGTATTTAAATAACCGCTATCGGTTTATGTTAAACGTGTTTTGTTAATCGTTATTATAATATGCCGTTAGTTCACAAGTTTGATATAAATTGATATAGCATAAAATTTCTCGGGTTCACACTCCTAATGGACTTTGCGAGGTAGTTTCAAGGATCCAAGACTTCTAGCTTGGGGACTTAAGTAGAATAACTAGAATAATATTAATATTATATTTGAATAAGGAGTGTGCTAACGCTCTGGGCATCAGCACACCTCCAACTTGAAACCGTAACAGCGAACCGTTTTTTTACCGCCAACAGGTGTTGTCCCTATATTTTCTATTAGATATTTTTTTCTTTATATTACCTGTTTCATTATATTATCGATGATATTTTCTGACCGCAATCACACTGGATTAAAATAGATTTATAGTGACGTTACAAGTAACTACTAAAATTATATGTACTAAAATTTATGTCTCGACGACCTCCGTGACGCAGTGCGTGCGCTGTCGCATTATAAAGTTGGAGGTCCAGAATTCGATTCCCGGTTCGAGTCTGGTCTCGTGGGAGACGTCCGTGACTAGTTACCACCCTACCGACATAGACGTGCCGCTAAGCGATTTAGCGTTGCGACACGATGTCGCGTAGAATCCAATTAGGGGCGTAAATTTACCATGCCCCTAACAGGTTAGCCCGCTACCATCCTAGACTGCATCATCACTTACCACCAGGTGAGATAGCCGTCAAGGGCTAACTTGTAGTGTATAAAAAAAAACTAAGTAGTTGTTGACTATTCGTCTTTATACAATACACATAATTTGTAAACACCAGTTAATACTCATCGCTGTTATGGAGATCAGAGGTAACCATCAGTAAGCAACTTTCAGAACAGACAGTTTACAGAACTCAAATACAAATCTTTGTATGTGCATATACTTTGTCTTCAGTGAAGAAACGCCTGTTTTATTTCAAACCACTTAGATCAGAGCGGAAAGAGTTACGGATCTTTCTGCTATAGTCAAAGTCGAACCATACGGTTTATGTTTGGGCTTAGTTTAATATTAGGAATTGTGACGTGGCGGGCCGCGGCAACGCCGGTTTGTGCGATTTAACGTGTTTCATTAAGCGTTTTGCCGGTGTAATCGCAAGTAATTTAAGTGGAGAGAGACCGGCTTCCGACTTTGTAAGTATTTTGTGTTTTCTTTTTTAATTACTTCGTTGTAACTTTGTTGTCGGGCTTAAAACGCTGACTGACAGTGAAATAACAAAGTTCTTTGTAACTATTTAGGGTGGATTTAATGAAATTGTAGGCTTTTTATAGGGTAGCGCCTCGCGGAATAGGTGTTTTGGATGTCTGGTTACACGAAATCGCACTCGTGGCGTTTTTATTGTAGTTTTTATAACTTTCAACACGCCTCTTGGTGTGTTACTTATATTTATTTGTGCTGCGGCCACCGAAAATTATGTTTTTATAGGACTGAGTTTCTATAGGTATATATATTATATATAAGCGGTGATAGCCTAGTGGTTAGGGCGTCAGCCTCCTAATCAGAGGTTGGCGATTCGAATCCAGGCATGCACCTCTGACTTTTCGGAGTTAAGTGTGTTTTTATAAAATTAAAATATCACTTGCTTCAACGGTGAAGGAAAACATCGTGGGGAAACCTGCACGTCTGAGAGTTCTCCATAATGTCCTCAAAAGGCGTGTGAAGTCTGCCAATCTGCACATGGCCAGCGTGGTGGACTATGGCCAAACCCTTCTCATATTGAGAGGAGACCCGTGATCTGTAGTGAGCCGGTAATGGGTTGATCATGATGATGATATCATAAAATAGGTTTGCAATATATAATATAACTAATTCGTTTGTATGGTACTAGAATGTTTGACTTTGAATCCAAGTTTTTGTTCCTATGAAATGCCGCTTTATAATAACTGTTAAAAAGGAGATTATGTAATTAATAATATAAATGTAAGATGAGGATAATAAATGAAAAACTCCGGCTAAGTTTGTTATGCGGCGCATACCCTCCTAGCTTTAGTTTTATCTTATTAAATGTTGTTATCACCCCACGAATTAATATAATGAATAACATAATATAACAACGCTTAAGTGCCTGTGAAAGGTCAGTATCAATAAATACTTTTTTATATCTAAGTGTTGCGATTTCCCGTCTTTTATTTCTGTCAGCTTCGAAGAGATCACTTTAAGTGATAAGGTCGCCTTTTGCTTTTATTTTATGTATAATATTTTTTATTGTTCTCTTTTTCCTTTCTTTTAATTTTCAATAAAATTGTATAAATAAAATAAATAAATAAATACTTTTTGATTTCATTTGTGATTACGACACGTGATTGAATAGCGGTCTCTTAGTCTGTGCTTATAATGAAGGTAAGTTCGGGGAATGATGGAACAGATGTAGCGAGTGACTTATGGGCGGGACCGAGCTCATAACTAGCGTCCAGTAGCGCATAAGTCCAGCGACCGCAGAGTGAAGCTGGAGCCGACGTAGCCCGCATTATTCACGGCTATGTTATATGGCGTATTTTACCTTTAATTAACGACGTGCTATTGAACTTAGCGCTGCCCTCTGTATCATGGAATTGTCGTCATTTTTTCTGAATACTTCTCGAAGTTTGCTATGAATATGAAAGTTTCTGAAACTGTGTTGTTGATTACGCTAAAGCTCGTCAATACTTCCGAATACAAGATAAAAAAAGATTCACAAACCAGACAAAACGGTACGTGTACCAGATGGCGTTAAGGGGTCGAATATCGAACGCTTGCATTTCTATTTATACTTTCTGCACTCCACTTTACAGACTTAACTTTTTTATCAAATGAAATTTCTGGGATGTCTCTCAACAAGTTCCAAGTTTATATGAAAAGTAAGCTTGATGAAATGTCCTATTATAGTGTAGATGATTATGTAAATGATAAACAAACTTGGGTACGAAATATTGCTCTTATAAGATAGCTTATATAATTTTAAGTGGGATGTGAGATTGTGATAACAAAAAGAAAATTTACCCGGCTAAGATTTTTGTTAGCTTCTTATTAGACCAGGGCGCGTTTGGAACCCTCAAAGCTTTAGTTTTAAGTTTACGAATTTATTACCATCAACTCACATCTATTACGCTTTCTAGACGTGTTAAAAGTGCCTTTTAAAAGATTATTTGAATAAAGTTTATAATTGAAAAAAACACACACACGCACAAAGAGTGATTTCAAATCTCATACATTTGTGCGCTTCTTATACGTACATACCTATTTAAATAGAACACGAAGACTTCAATTACCTTTTCTTTTTATTCGCGCTAGGAAATGCTTTTACGCATCCCCTCCGGAGGCGACGCAGGCAAGACTGCGCCGCTTCCGACGGGGTATGTGGGACTCCCCGGCGGCCAGGCTGGCAACCAGAATACCCACTAAAACCCAGCGATGCTCCTTCGCTTCGCCTGGTGGCTGGGTCACGGGAACACTTGTGCACTCGACCGCGGCCCAGCCAGCAAACTTCAATTACCTACCATTTTAAACAATTGCAATCAATATTGTAACTTATATTTATTATTTACACTTATTATGCGATTGATAAGCGAAAATATTTTTAAATCATTTATGTTGATATGCTTTAATATTTTATACTCGTTATAATTAATTATATTAATTTTGCACTGATTAATTATACACTAATGATGACGGAATAAAATATAATTTCGTCAACCGATTGCAATGCCCACGAGGCGTCATGTTATCTTATGAACATGAAGGTAATTACTAATATTAAAATATGTGCATTAAATGAAATGAAAAGCAAATGAAAATAAACTTTATTGTACACCACACAAAAGAGGAAATACAAGACAGCAAAGAAACACACAGAAAAGAAAAGATGTCCAATAGGCGGCCTTATCGCTAAAGAGCGATCTCTGCGAAGCAACCCAGACCAGGATATAATATATAGATAAGCAGGCTTAGCCTATACAATTACAAAAAGAACATATAAACACTTAAAAATATAAATGACAAATAAAAAATAATATAGTAATAATGTTAGTATTAACAAAATTAAAATGTTAATTTTTTATTTTAATAAAAGAATCGTAGAAGTAGATATACAAATCCTAGGGGGGCATAAAATGTTTTAGGGAGCTGTTTTAAAATAGGAAGTGGATTCACTCAAACTAAGTTCATGTGCGGATTGTTTCCGGTGACTTAATCTGGCCTGCCCACCCAGTGGGGGCGAATATTGGTCGTTCCTTTTTTATTTTGAATTATTTATGAAAGAATATCATTAAATAAAACATTGCATTGCAAAGAAAAGTATTTCTTCGAATTGAATAAACGACGGCCTCCGTGGCGCAGTGCGCGCGCTATCGCATTATAAAGTTGGAGGGTTCGATTCCCGGCTTGAGTCTGGTCTGCTTCGGCCGTGGCTAGTTACCTACCGATAAAACGTGTCGCCAAGCGTTTAGCGTTCCGGCACGATGTCGCGTAGAAACCAATTAGGAGTTTGGGTTTACCATACCTCTAACAGGTAACTGTAGGTAGGTGTACGGTAGACTGCATCATCACTTACCACCAGGTGAGATAGCTGACAATGGCTAACTTTACTGTATAAAAAACAACATTGTTTATTTGTCTTTCGATATTAGATTTATAAATTTATAGTCTAGTAATTATATTGTAACTTAGTAAAATTGCACATCCAGAAATATTTAAAAAAACGTTCATAGATATCTAGACACAGCGAAGTTGCAGAAATTTCTAGTTACGTACAATTCTAAAGCTGTCCAGTAACAATAAAACTAAATTACATTGTAAGTGCCGTATTAGTTCCCGAGATGTTCGGAGTTAAAATCAAAGTTTTGCATGTATTGGTCCCAGCTGCGCGTTCCCCTATACATTTTTCTTGAGCTGATTACACAAGTTCTATCGAAGTGGGAAATCAACTAAAATGTAAGAAGTGGTTGTGCAATTTTCCTCTCATCGAATGGTTAAAAATAATAGTAGCCGTCACTTGTTAATCACCTAGACGAAAGAGCAAAGGACAGAACAAAAAAGAATCTTATTTTATGACGTGTTAAAATTGTAACAGTAGGTTGGTATTAATGCCCACACAAACACACGCACACACTCACACACGCACACAAACACACACTCACACACCCAAACACACACACACACACATACACACCCATACATTTTTTTACATACTTGCATTACTGAGTTTCCGAGCTCCGAGCTGAGAATTCAAGAGTTTTAAATTTTAGCCAAATGATTAGTTCATACTCAATAAATACTTTAAAATCTCAAACTTTTAATACCTAAATTAAAGCGAAGAATGTTAAAAACGAATAATATGTGCCTTAGAATACTTCTACAATCACTTGAATATCGCCCGAGTTTTAGAAAACGGTCTTAAAAGGAAAAGTTCTACATAGAGCCGGGAGCATACTTTGTAAAGAAATTGCATTTAATCATGTTGGGACCTCCTCATAACTTGGCTTTCTCTCGTGTATTTTATGAATTTCTACATACTTCTTGTCAACAATTACCTACTTTAATACTTTCGTCGTCATGTAAGGTTTTATATGCCTCTAACTATTTTAATTTGGAACAACTCCGAAGTTGGGACGGTTGAATCTTACCCATTTACAAGAGTAAAAATGTGTATGTATCAGAATGTCAGCACTTACAACGATCTTACTTGACGTTACTTATGTTTTATAAACATTATACGATAGTTATGTTTATAAAAAATTATAAAATTGCGTAATATGCCAAAATATTTATAAATTGATTGATAACTAAATAAGTGAGATGAACGATTCATAGATGTTATGTGAATAAGCTTTTTTTGTTATTCACCACAAGTTAGCCCTTGACTGCATCACACCTGATGGCAAGTGATGATGCAGTCTAAGATGGTAGCGGGCTTACCTGCAATGGTAAACCCATACTCCTAATTGGTTTCTACACGACATCGTGCCGGAACGCTAAATCGCTTGGCGACACGTCTTTGTCGGTAGGGTGGTAACTACCCACGGCCAAAGCCTCCCACCAGACTAGACTCGAGCCGGGAATCGAACCCGGGACCTCCAAATTTAAAATGCAACAGCGCACGCGCTGCGCCACGGAGGTCGTCAAAAAAAAGTCGTCAAAGCTATTTTTGATTTTGATTTTAAGTTGCTTTTTGCTTATTATTTTGTTATTTTACTTTTCATATTTCTAAATTTACAATAAACTTGTTTAAATAAATGATAAATTAGACGTTTAAAATATTTGCCAGATATTTGGTTATTCTTATTTCATTTATTGAATAAATTACAAGATATACTATCTCTTGAATGTTCCGATGGTTTTTTAAATGTACATTTGGGTGCAATCGCTATACACTTCGGTCTTGTTGAGAGACTCAGACGGCTCGAAGATATCTGGTGTCTTAAGTCCTTAAAAACCAGATTGGTCAAATGGGAAATGTAGTCCTAGAATGTGTAAGGGTAGTGCTGCAAAGATAAGAATTTAATTATTTACTTAAATGAAATTCTTATCTTATTAGACAAAATAGTTGACGTTAAAAACAATTTATCTACAAAGCAATGTTAAATGTAAAATGATCTTCATGAGATATAGGTACTTTTACTGTGCCTTAAACGTAAATTAGGTCGAAAGCAAAAAAAACAGAAGATAAGTAAACTGGTCGTGTTTTGTTACTAATGAGAGGTCTTAAAGGAACATCTTAATTATTGCATTTTCCCGTTCAAAAGAAATTCAAACAGAGTAGAAACGTGGTACAAAACTGAAATTATTAGCCAGGGACGCTTTGTGATATCAAGTAGGTATTCCTATTCTGTTCTCACAGAATTTCGCCTTATGTTGTTATTGATTTATAAGGAATAAACTCCTTTCATAACTTTTCAACTATTCCCACCGCTTCATATCAATAGATTCGCATTTAAAACTTCACCGTATACTGCGCTGCTATCGTTTTCATTTTATAAGCCTGTATTTGAGT
Organism: Lasiommata megera; assembly: GCA_928268935.1. Taxonomy (NCBI): domain Eukaryota; kingdom Metazoa; phylum Arthropoda; class Insecta; order Lepidoptera; family Nymphalidae; genus Lasiommata; species Lasiommata megera. Next base: position 12,653,912 of record OV743312.1, read on the forward strand.
GAACACGTCACCGGCAGTCCCCTTTTATACTCGCCGCTTTGAAAGAATTCGCAATTACGTACATTGATCCTCCTGTATCATTATGTCCGCCTGGTACCTACTCGTCCCGTGTGACAGGGCATGTATAATTTGCTAGAATAATAGCAATATTAATTAATAACTTGAAAGTCAACACCCTCACCCTGTCATTAGTTTGAACAGAGACGTGTGAGTGAGTATATCAATCATTAGAGCTTTATCGCGTTCGCACACGACGTGCCTTCAAGTTACTTCGTCGTCTGCTTGTTTGTGTTATTTGCGATGGTTCCAACTGAACCTACGTCAGATTTCTATTTGGCTTGCGAGACAACTATAACAGTATTTTATCAACAAGATTAATCCCCTTCTAAGCTTTCTGTTGAAAACCATTTTATTCCTTATTCATAACGAGATCTGCCTGCGGCTTCAGCCGCGTGTAATAATCGCGTACTATGCTGTATTAGGGATACTATACTTTAGAACTAATTTTAATAATGTTCCTACGAATGTTGCTGCGTGAAAGGACAAGACAAAAGAAGCTACACTCGTATCTAAGATATATAAATGGGAATTACATTTATGTTTTATAATAACATACATGTTCATTATTTCATCGCCATCGTACGCCACAGAAACGAAAGAATGTTGATAGCGGTAGGATATGTAAAGAGATAATGACCACTAAGCAAATCTCCAATAGTTAGATAACTTAGGAAAACTGGTGCCTTTACCATCTATAATACTATCCAAATAGCCAGGGGAGATAATAGATCCAAGCCTGTTTCAGAATATATTATAACATGAGATTTTATCATGTTAATAAGCGTTTTTTTGTGTTTTTTATTCATTATCTTTACTATATATGTAATGTTAAATAATATTTTTGATTAATATTATAATTTATTGAGTTTAATTGTGTTATTGATCAAAGAAGAGATGGATGGATTGTGTAAAAGAGGATATGCGTGTAAAAGGTGTGGGTAGTGAGGTGACGGCTGATAGAAGTGAGTGGAAGAAGAAGAAGTGTTATGTTGACCCCACATAATGCGAAATAAGGGCAAGAAAAAGATTAAGTGTTATTCTAAAATCAGCCTTAATATGGAAATTCATTAAAAATCTATTATCCCATTTTTGAATGAGGAGGTAATAATAGAATTATCATGGGAGACGTCATTTTCACTATTCGGGCATATTAACTATATCTATATAAAATTCACGTCTACTTTTCTGTTGATGTGTAATTCCAGAATAACCCAGCAACACACTTATCTATATATATAAAAATCAATTGCTGTTCGTTAGTCTCGCTAAAACCCGAGAATGGCTGAACAGATTTATCTTATCTTGGTTTTGAAATGTTCGTGAAGGTCTAGGGAAGGTTTAAAAAGTGAGAAAATTCTAATAATTGCCGGGAAAATCCTAAAAACAGCCCTTTACTTTTTCCCATATAAACGTTTTCTAAATAAAATGTAGAGTCAATTTGAATTTTATAGCTATTCAATAAAGTTCACATTAAATTATAATCACTCACTGTTGTCTAAGAAATGTAGGTGTGTTCCTAACTTCAAAGAGTCAATTTGCAATTTATTACCGCTGCACAAATTTCAAGTTCAAACATGTCTAAATCAGTTAATTTCAATTGTTTTATTTAACGCAATCTAATCTCGGGAAATACGGGTCAGATGTGAAAAACTCTTTCAACTCAAACAAACTCGATGTTCGATGGTCCATTTATTGAAGACGGCTATTAGTTATTTAGGCAAAATTTAATCCCGGTATTACCACGGAAACGGGAACTACGCGGGAGAAACCGCGGGTCACAGCTAGTCGCAATTAAAATTTAAAGGAAAGAGTAAAGATGACAAACTATACTTACTAAGCCTTTTACCCACGACCTACCCATCGAACATTGCTATGTTTAATAAAGCTGTCTTAGCTGGGTATAACATACTCGTATAAACAACCTGCATTTATCTCGTGCTTAAGCAACGTCTTATGCTCGCCGACTGTCATTTGTCATGCCATTATGATCATAAGGTAGGATGGATTGAGATGCAGATTATATGTGATATACGCTCAAGTTCAAGGACGATAAGGCCGGGAGCACGATATCAATTCCTAATTGAGATAAGATATTCTAACATGATTAAATAATTCGATCAGTGAGTTCAGAATCACTCACCGTCCGATAGAGAGAAATGCTTGGACATATAATGAAATTAGAAATGATAAGATCCGAAGTAGAATAGTTACCTACATAAGTCAACTTGTAGCGTAGCTCAATTGGCAATGAGTTTACCACATATCGTGGAAAACCGATTGATGCTGGGCTCCTTAGATGCTATGGAATGGCAACCGTAAGAACATCGTTGGCAGTTGCCGTTGGAACCATAAATAACTAGTTATCGGTTGGTGATGTCAATGGTGTGAATATGCTTGACGGCAGTCAGAGAACAGCACCATCTAGTTTTAGAATCATGTACGACAAACAAGAAAGTGGGATCGCCCCCTCTCTTTACGCAATACTAAGTGGGTTATGCAGGTACTTAAAAGACGCACCAGCGCGGGACGGTGCATTGCATTTATTGCATTGATCGGTGGTTGAGACGCGGTAGTGCATAGTCGTACTTGGTGGAGCGTATAGTCTGCTCTTTATAAATTACGCTACATGTAATTGTAATTCTGTTCTACCAAGAGTATCTGGTCTCTTTGCCCGAAACTACCCACTTCTACCCAAATTACTGACGAACACGCCCCAGTTCATCCTATATGTTAAAAAGTTTAATTACTATGGGAAAACAATGTGATAGTTTTGCAGTGAAGAATCGAGAAGAAATTAAACTATATATATCAAGTGACACAGCTGGTCATAGGTCCTTTCTAGGAAGTACTAAATACAACAATTATCGTGTGTTATTTACTTACTTTTAGTGCTTGTATTGATTAAATCACTGAATAATATAAAAGGTAATTAAAACAACGGTAAAAATGTTTATTATTATATTTGTTTCAGTCCGGATGTGGGTACGGGTTTTGGAACGGACATAGAACGAAACCCACCGCTTTCCAGGTCAAAATTCCGGACCGCGAATTTAATATTTAATCGCACCCTCTCCTACTACATTTACCGGCTCCAAAATACTTTCTAGAGGAAGAGCTGATGCTTATGGGGGTGCTTTATTTTAAAAAACTATTAATAATGAATATTATTTAAAAAAAATGCTTCAACCGGGTCAAGTCCGATTACGTCAGATAATATACCCAATTTATTACGAGTATACTTGTATATTCTTACAAACCATTCTAAAGCCAATCCACGTTAGAGCGTTGTAGATCCAAAGTTTTCCTTGCTTTTATGATATAGGAGAAATAATTTTAATAGTAAGGCTTTAATTATGCTCATAATGACAATGAAATGTCTTTTCAAACAAAAAAAATGTGCCTGAGGCAGAAAACTGCATGTTGTCATTTAACTTAGAATACAGCCCAAACACAAGTAAATCAGGCTTGAAATAGTTATGCAGTGTTTTGTTGCACTTCAACTTGTATGACACAAGAGTGTAACAAAATACTACTAAAACTATTTTTGGCATTATGCCACGTTTATTTGCGGGGCCCCTAAAGTTTATAATGTATATTATCATTATTAAAGTCATCTTTCAAGCTTTCTTTACCCAAACTGCTGGCTCATTACTTGGTTGGTTTGTTGTTGGTTGGTTCAAGAACCAATTCCACCATTCAGAACTATACATTCATAACAGCTTTCATTTTTAAATAATCCTTCTTTAAAAGATGCGAGCCCCGCAAGCCCCCAGACCTAAATCGCACATTATTTTGATGCTTAAGTACCAACTTATCCATTGTAATGATCAAACTTAGCCTAGTATTGTTTTTGTCACAGCATCATTAAGCGGCCACGAAGTTAACGCCCGACTTACCCAATGCTTAAACATACACGTAATAGTCAAGCGTAATTTGAAGTCACCGTCTCTTAGCCAATTTCCTCTTTGGGGCCAGTTCAGTTAGGTACAGTTTTTTTAATCGCTCGGACAACACTTGACGCTCGGCCGTGATGGATGGCGGGACACCCCGGGTCACGTTTAGTCATTTTATTAATGCTAAAATTGGCACACCGTGACGCGGTTAAAACGCGAAATGGAGACATACTCGCTTTAAGACCTTCGTACAAAAATACAATAAAATTATATTTATTATTATATTATATAACATTATTTATTTCTAGTTTCTAGCGCATTACGTTTACCACCTAGTGATTTGGCAGTCAAGGGCAAATTAAGAAATCTTTTTTATACATATCGTATATTATATTTATTTATACTATATGTATAAAAATATATATCCGGCGGTAGTAAAAAAAACTATAAAAACACAGTATAGTAACACAAAGGCTTCTTTCCTGTTCTGCTTCACACACACATACATACACACACACACCGACACCCACACACAGACAAATTCCCGTATTATTTGCTTATAATTAAAAATTTGATGAGTATTCACTAACTTTGGTTTAAATAAATATAGCTTCCACTATGTATTTGTATTTGCACATAATTACGAACTCCTTTCAGTTAAACGATCATAACTTTATATTTAACCCGAATTAACTACACTACTTTACTGTACTTTATTTATAGTAAAGAGAACAAAAATTGGCAACCCTAACTAATTGACATCTGCTATGCCATAGTTATCCGTAACCAGATATTTAAAACAAGAAATCTTGGTTCTCGACATCCTTTTTTTAGAAAAACTTTATGCAGTTAATTATTTGAGTATAGTATATTATATATAATAGTATGATTAATTCATTAGGTAAAACAGAACACAACTAGTAATCAATAAAATAACAAGAATCACTTAAGTTTGGAACCCTCATAGCTTTAGTTTTAAGTTTACGAATATAGTTATCACCATGAAATAACTACTATGTAAATTATTGACGCGTTAAAAGTGCCTTTTTAAGGACTATTTGAATAAAGATTATTTTGAATTTGAATTTGAATTTGATAAGGTAAGATTTTTTTACTTTATCAAAGTAATTAATAAATTCATTTTGCACGACAACACCAAGTCAGTACTAACTAACTGGGTGTCAATAAGAGGATGTCGCCATGTCCGCAATCCTACACCCTTAGTGTAAGATTTGTACGCTCACAAACGTAGAGTCGCTGTCGAATATCGAAACAGACTAACGTCTGTGTAAAATGAAACGTATCTGCCAAGTTTCAAAGCTCAAATTCATCTACACTTCCACCGTCAACGCTAGTTTTTAAAATAAAAATAAGTAGTACGGAAATTTAATCCCTAAATGGAACAATATTAAGCGCATTTTAGGCTGACGTGATAGTGTTTGGATACTTGGAAGCGATTCCATGATTACAAGCGAGCAAATCTTAAACTAAGGGAACTGATGAGGTAGTAACTTGTAAGGCGGGCGACCCATCATACGATGACAACCCATTAACCCACTCGCCAGCTTGCCGGACTAAAATGTTTTTAGATATACCTACTCATAGCAACATGGTTGTTATGTACCTACTTTATTAATTCTGATACCACTTGCGCTACAAAAGCTGTTACTAATTTGTATGGGAAAAGTATTTTTAATTTATATATAATCGTTTGGCAGGTACCACGTGCAAATATAATATCTCTAAATAAAGTGCTATACGACATAATGGGTAATATACGGTATATAACAATTTCATTTTTCCTGAATTTATAATACCTGAGAATTAATTTGTTAACTAGAGATAAAACGTACATAATGTCCATCTGAAGCGGTGATAGCCTAGTGGTTAGGCGTCAGCCTCCTAATCAGAGGTCGGCGGTTCGAATCCGGACACGCACCTCTAACTTTTCGAAGTAATGTGCGTTTTTAAAAATTAAAATATCATTTGCTTCAACGATGAAGGAAAACATCGTGAGGAAACCTGCATGCCTGAGAGTTCTCCATAATGTTCTCAAAGGCGTGTGAAGTCTGCCAATCCGCACATGGCCAGCGTGGTGGACTATGGCCAAACCCTTCTCATATTGAGAGGAGACCCGTGCTCTGTAGTGAGCCAGCAATGGGTTGATCACGACGAATGTCCATCTACAGGATGTTGGCTGTCTTCTATCAAATATGCTGGCTATCATCTCCTACAAAAATTTCGTTCTGATAAACTGGTATCGTTTCTTATTCTGTTAACTAATGCAATAGGCTTCTCTCCCCCAACCCCCCCATTTGACGTCGTCCCCCATTTGCTTGAAGACCCTTCACAATGTGTCTTCAAGCGAGTAGCAGATAGTCCTAGGAAATGCGGCACAGAACCGTGGAGTGTCTTTACAACAGATCTTCCAGGAGTGGGAATGGAACCCATGTAATCTAAATTGATATTTTAGAACAAAAGTCCAATTTGGAACCAACAAATCGCAATCGATTCACCACCGAAACGCCACGCAAGCTGCTACCTCCAAACAAACATCACAAACAATAAAAAGTCTTTGTTTCAAAATACACAACTTTGACATCTGCCAAACCAGGAAACACAATCCAGCGGAAAACGGCTGCAAATACCCGACTCAAATCAAATAACTGTATTGCTTTCAGCGCTGTAAGGCTTCAAGTGCAATACCATCGCTGGCGGATGTTACCGCTCCGTCTTTAGTCTGTAGTCTATGATATTGCCCCCGCCCTTTACGTGTTAAGCGGATCTTAAAGCCTTGCACACACCTACGCAACCGAAGCGTGAGTATTAGCAACTCGACTCCCAACTAGAAAGTCACCACACAGTTGTAATTTCTATAATTTACTAGTCCACGGTGTTGTATGCAGCCTGTTTTTTTTTTCATTTTTAAACTACATCTTTTAAACTATGTTGTTAAAATTCATTTTGATAACACGAAGTCCTTATTTTATTATCAAAATGAATTTTGATATAAAGAAATCTTTAACAGTTCCGTAGTGTGGCCACTTTTAAGTAATTGCTATTCAACTCTTTTTTCAAAACTTCACAAACATCAGGTTTTATGGGTTCGGAGGCTTACGTTGCCTAGTGCCCTACCGACAAATACGTGTCGCCAAGCGATTTAGCGTCCCGGCACGATTTCGCGTAGAAATCAATTAGGAGCGTGGGTATATCATACTCCTAACAGGCCCGCTACCATGCTAGACAGCATCATCACTTACTACCAGGTGAGATAGCCGTCAAGGGCTAGCTTGTAGTGGATAAAAAAAATATGTTTCATTTTAATCGTAGCCTGTACCTGTCCCAATTAGACGGGTAGTCAAGGGCTAACTTGTAGTTAAGTATAAGCAAAAACAATGAACTCTTAAAAAAAATCGTGTTAATTTCGAATGCAACTGTGACATATAGAAATGCGTACACTACACTTATATACCTCGTTAATATAAGAACATAATACAAATAACGACTAAGAAGTGATACATTGGATCTAAATGCTTCAATTCTTTAAATTATTATCTCACAAATTAACGAGCCTCGTTACCAGGTGGTCACTGTCGTTTGTTGGACAGTTGATATTGACGAATTGAAAGCAATACTGAAAATAAACCATTCTCAAACTCTGGCTAAATGTACATGTAGTATGTCAATAACAAATTATTTTTAGCCATTTGCAGTAAGAAATCTAAATAACATTGATAAATAAACATAAAGAGTTAATTTGGCTATCGTACATAATATTATGACTTCGGATTAGTTTTTACCAGAGACGCTAGTTATCAACAAATTGTACTTAAAATACCAAAGATGTGTATTTCCTGTTAAAATTTATATAGTTTAGATTATAAAATTGCATCAAACAAATCGGTTGTATTTTTTTTGTCCGAAATGAAACGGCATATTCATTGGTCTAGACTTGATACTTAGCTATATCTTCATTCTATCTTATTCTTCGTAACTTTCTTTGCATGCTAGAAGTGAAAATTCATATACAACGTGTACTATGTACGTTACATTTGGCTTGAGCACGTTATCGCGGCACGTAGGAAGTACCTGCTTTACCGCGGTTGCTGACGCGCTCTTCCCAGAGATGTCGCATCCGTGACATTTGACCTAACTGTTCCCGTTTATCCCTTTAATTGCCTTTTTTCTGCGGAGTTGCTTTAAGCGTTCCCGCCATATCTCCTCACGTCGCAATTACGGAGACATCTTATGATAAATCTGCCGTAATTTGCATGAGATAGCATACGCTCTCAACTTTCACGCCAAGCTTCCTACTCTTGTCGTTTATTAAGTTAGGGAACGTTTCCAAGAATGAGAATGAGTTATTTAACTACTAACTAGATACCGTTGATTTTCATTTGGTTTATTATCGCTTTATATATTTTTGATATCTTTACTTTGCGCGCTAGTTCAAGTTTCACACTCACGTACCTACTCATTTGCACGTAAGCGGTACAGTGGGAATACTTTTAGTTTCCACTAGGGGAGATGTAATATTAGAGACAATTTGCCGGCAAAAATTTGGTCTCCGTGCAATTTTTCTGCGCGGAAATAAGATGCTAAGAGGCAAACGAAACAGACAGTACAATCTCCGCGTTGCAACGCGGCGAATCGGCGGCCGACACCCCAAGGTTCCGCGTCTCTTCGCCAATTTCCACATTTTTTCTAGATACCGGTAGGTACTACGCTGGTAGAAATTGTAACGTCAGCGGCCCGCCCTGCGGACTGCGACGGGGGCTATTTGTCGAGCGATGCGCCAAAACATCGCATTGCAATCACACGGAAAAATTATTCCCCGCTAGATTGCTACGCTTCGCTTTTTGATGTTACATTTACGTTAGCAGGTTTTATATTGGGTTGTGTATGGGATAGAATTCGTATTATCTTGTTGGCAAGCACTTCGATAGCGATTTTTGTTTCAATTCCGTTCGAATGGAGATTTTGATAGAATAATAAAAGCAACAGAAATTAGTAAAATGCGATCGTCTGTTATGAGTCATTTTACTAGATTTTTATTACAAATATTGAATATGAATTATCCGTCTCTTTAGGTTCCAGAACATTCTTATGATTCAACATCATATAACTACTAAACTTCAATTGAATTTCAAACATTATAACAGTCTTTTAAAGACATAGACTCTTGACGTTACCTTGCACAAGTCAACTCAAAATTTACGTTCGGTTTTCTCTCTTAATAACACAGATGGCGTTAAACGAACTTCTGAATTCAAAATAACCGCTCCCCAACACATGGTAATTTACAATCAATAATGTCTGTACGGCGCTTTACAGAAGTCCAATGACTATTATGCAGCCTATGTGCCTTATAAATTTCATGTCCTTACTATATTATAAATACGAAAATATCTTAGTTTATCTGTTTTACTTTCCACGTCTAAATTTAAGGTTAGGTTAGTATTATCAGTATAATAGCGCTACTAACTACAGAGATAGACTGCATCTAGGAGAGGGTATTCTAGAACATTTAAAACATTCCTACTTTATTTTGTTAAACCGCGGTCCACGTGGATTAACTTAACTACTTGTAGATTATTTGCTGCACGCATTATTTTTTATGCACTTAGAACAGTGTGGCAAAACTACGAGTATGGTAAGTGCTGATGTAGTAGGTGGCCTTAATAAAGGCAGGCACAAAACCAGTTCGGAGGAAGATCTTCCATTGAGTCGGTCGAGCGTATATCACGTGCCCCAATCTCCATATAAAAGCTTTCAGATTTAATACGTACACAGCGATCGTTCATAATCAAGCGAGAGTCCATCAAAATAATCATTTGCTTTACGAACACTGTCGATATGCGACATTCGGTGCGGTAATTAATGCAAATCAATGGTGGGACGTGCGATTGATTCGGGGCTAGCGGAAACCCGATCAATTACGTTAATGAGCCCCGAGGATCCGTATCGCTGACGTTTCAGTATTATGCAAATACTTATGCTTATTTCTGAGTAGTAAGCGAGCGAGCTCCACAGAATTTGCGGACTTACGTTATCCGATAAGCGTCTTAAGAACTGTTTTAAATTGAATATTAAGTCCAGAGCCCTCAGTGTATCTCATCAAGTTAACGAACGTCCAATAAAATGTTAGCTTGAAACTGTCATATTTGTATGGAGTTGTCAAGTTATGACTTTTGGTATTTCATACAAAATGACATATCAACGCTTACTTTTATGCAAAGATAGATACACTCACACCAGCTACAGAACTATATTTTGGGCTACTTTGAAACTTCTATCATCTTAGGAAATGAAAAAAATATTATATTATTATAAATACGTCATAAATGCGTACCAGGTTTACATAAAAGCGTTTTGAATTATGTATTCAAACCAAAACTTCGGTGGTTTACACTATAGTATATGGGCCCGGGCCTCCAAATGTACATATGCTAACTGGCTAACTGGCTATCTATACGTCTGCTCGCCTTTGGTAAGTACTATCGATTTCTCTTATTAGGCCAAATATAAACCTGATTCTCTTGCCTTCAAATACCGCCTGATTTTGCTACTGTTTGGTAGACCAAGTAGTTTATGTCCAGGGATTAAATACGAACAACGAATTATTTACCAGTACCATTTCTATGAAATAAGACAACAAAATGTGTAGACGTAATTACCTCTTCGTTCTTAGTGCCTTACCGATCTTATCGTAGTAAATTCCTTTAGGGCTGGTAATACTATATAAAAAGATTATCTTCTTCTTCTTAATAGTTTAGAGAATCACCTATACACCTATATATAAAACTGAATTGCCTAACATTTGTTTTGCAAAAACTCCATAGTGGCTTGATCGATTCAAATCATTTTTGGAACCTATTGTTCGCTTCAATACAGTTGGATTCGGAAAAAATTATTAAAAAAATACCAAAATTCGAAAAACGCAAAAATCTGGATTTGTATTTTTGCTAGTATAATATGGCCTTTACAAGCTGATACAAACATGTTTTTGAAGTGAAAACTTCTTTAGCGGCGTTGAGCACTTTTTCTGTAATGGGTATAAAATCTTAAACTCGCGTCAGGACACGTGACCTGATCGAAAAAGCGTAAGACGGATGGAGAGTAGACAGCTATCCCCTCTCTACGGCGCGGCGAAAATATATGCCTGGGCCTACTGTTTCGTTTAGGCAGCGCAGGGCGCTTGCGCGAATGTTCGTGTGTGTTACAGCGTGCCACGCGCATCCATGGATGGTGACAGCTGATGGCTCGACCGTCTGTGTAGTGATCACATTGTTGTGTATTCGTAAAATTCGTGAATGTAAAGTGCTTAAAATATGGAAATTGATATAGATAAACTTTTTAATGTAAAATAATTGTAATAGTTTTAAAGTGTTAAATTTTTAATGTAATATAAATTGTCATGTTTGTGTACGATAGCGCAATAAATGAATATTGTATTCTACCACATAAATGATAGTACTTTTATACTGATAAAGCAATTGGTGTAAAATTATTCCCTAACCATTCCAAAATATCAAACATGCTCAACGTTAATAATCAAGTTTTCACTTCTGCCGGCACTCCCGGAGTGCAACCCGTCTTTTTTTTTAACACTGTAGTGTGAAGAGGATATCTAAATGATTAAACATAAAACCAAAGCTACGAGTGATTTGAACGCGCCCAGGTTAAGAAGCCTACAACATTCTTAGCTGGGTATTATTTTTGATATCATCATCTCACGTTGTCTCTTAAAAATATTAAAGAGCAACCTAGTAGAGTTATTCATACCCACCCTTTTTATCATTTACGCAATCCTTTAAAGTAAGAAATTGCCACTTCAGATTATTCTCAGTAGACGGCGTTCTTCACGTGGTACGAAGTCCGTGTATCAATTCAGCTATTTAAGTAGGTAATAAATATTTAATTCCAGTTATTGCGTTCAATAGGATTCCAGTTAACTCCGCAGAGAAACCTAATGTAACACTACCTCATCTCCTCGTTGTGCCTTGGCACCAATAACATTACGATGATATTCAATACAGTAACAAGATCACGCCGGCGATGATGACGAGGTGTGTCGAAATGGTTTAGGCATTATGCAAATGCTATCAGTAGTAGATGAAAGCATCTGTCGGACATCAGTGAAATTCATACCCAGCAAACAAAAGCCTCTTCGATGCGTTTATAATTATGCTTCTCGTGTTTCAGTGGTGACGTTTTGAGTTAATTCAATTCATTTAGTGTGTCTTATTTCTTTGTGTATAAATAAACACATCTTGTTTGAATTTCGTGCAGTGCCTTTTATTGTTAGTAGGTTTTTCATGCCAACTTCGCTTACGTTAAGTTGAATTTTCATACAAATTGGAAGCCCTATTTTGCAGCTTCATTCAAATAAAACATTGCTTAGCGGACGTCTACAATAATTATCTGAATGCCAAGTTTTAGCCTGATCTACCAGTGGTTTGAGCTGTCTGTCAGGACAAATTTTTAAATCGATAGATAAGCATGTATAAAAAAATGTAAAGAAATTGTTGAATTAGTGTACATTAGAATTATACGGAAATTTGTTTATAAATGTATATGTATGTTTGTATGTTTGTTACTCCGTCACATCGGAACTTTTGAACCAGTTTGGCACAATTTGGAATGGAGTTGATAATTAGCTAATCAGCTACTTTTAATATGGGGACAATCCATTGTTCTCACAGGATTCTTGAAAAACGGATGTTCAGTTTGATCCGCTACAACGAAACCTTCGGTTTTATATAATAAACACCCCCGAATTTAGTTTTATATTTCGGAAATGGAAATGGAAACGGAAACGGCAACAGAAATGACACTTGGGATATCAATTACAAACGTTGCTTATTCCATAGGATTTGTGAAAAACGTAAACGTTAATCTACGTAGACAAAGTTAGCTAGCTTATCTAAAAACCCCACCAAATTGGCAGAAATAAAACAACTAGCCCTTTCCACGGGATGTGTTGTGAAAATTACGGAACTACTTGATGTCAATTCAGTTTAGTTTACAGATTTGTATGCAACACAACTGTCCACCAACGTAGTACTACTATGATATATACGTCATAGACTACCTACCATATTAACACATTAAGTTCATGAAGCATTTATGTCATCGATGATATTCAAGGCCTCCGATGATGAGGTGTAGCGAAATGGATTAGGCATTATGCAAATGCTATCAGCAGTAGCCGAGAGCATCTGTCGAACATCATGGACATTCCCGTTATCGCTGTCTAACAAAGGCCTTCTAAATGCAATAGACGCTGCCCGTGTTAAAGCAGATTAAAAGGATTATAGCGAACTACCAGAAGATATTTACAGATCTAACTAATGTTACATCTGCGAACGTGAGTTTTACTTGATTTAAAAGCATTAACTTGTGAGATGTAAAAATATGTGTAAAATAACCATTGAAGGAAAAAGATAAAGAAGAAATAGAAAACACTAGTTATGTATTGGAGGTTAGAGGTGGAGATGTTGCCAACAGTGAGTTTGTTTGTTTTGCTTTCAATCAATTCTCATAACATTATACACATAATGCAATAAAGCATTCATTCTGAAAGATGAAGAGTAATAGGCTAAACTAAAGTGCCCTTGGAATTAAGAAAATGGCAATAAGGACTATATAAAAATCTAACTCTAAAATCTCAAAAAAAAAAATAACTGATGATCTGATTAATCCTGAGGTTCAACTACGAGTAGGTAATAATAAATTTTCTTTATATTATATTAGACAAAAATTATATTACTTTACAGCAAAAGAAAATCTGAGGCTCATAAAATTATTCTGACCAAAATATTAAAAATTATATAAAGGCCTAGTGAACATAATATATAATATGACAAATAAAAAGTTAAGCACCATTTGAGATTTATGATCCTTTGTTGAAACATAAAATATGATAATGTCGCAAAGGAATAGCGAAAGTATTTAGAAGATAGCGAACTTGAGACAGTTTCATTAAGAAAGGGCACAGAATGTATGTCAGCTCAATACTTAAACTAAGAGGCGGAACGTCGTTAGTTATGAGTAATGGAAGGACACCTTAAGAAATGAACATCGAGAAAGGACCCGATATTTCTTGGAACAATTTGTTATACAGAGAAATTCGAACTGAGATATTAAAGGTATCAACTTTGTAGGGAGACTCAGCAATCCCGATTCATCACTTACGTGTAATAAACTATACCATACAAATAAAGGACTACAATAAGTACTCTAAGGACGTAATATCCAGTTAGTAGTCATAAAAAACTACGCGGATAGAGTGTAAACAAGGGTAGGGTTGGTAAGATATAACCGCAATGCACCAAAGTAAGTGACGTAGCTCCTTGTAGGGCGACACTGACGAGATCGTTTATCAAAGTCAATATCGACTGTCGACACTCAGCCACATATTATAGCAAGTACCTATTACTTGCACACGCATGAATGTCGTAGGGCGAGCCGCGATTGGACTTTACTGTGTTGATGGTTCATATAATTTATGACGTTTGGCTTTGTTGCGCTGTTTTTCAGTGCTTTGTTTGTGGTGAACTATTTCGCGAAATTTATATAGGATCAGAATAAAAGCCGTTATAAATTACTGACTAGTCACTAGAGATTTCATCCGCATTTGTATTGTAATGTACTATTTTTTAATTCCGTAAGTAGGTATTGACAGTGATAACCCTTAATATACAGAGTAACTGACATTTTCTAGATGCAAGTACGAGTATATCTTCTTCTTTGTCGTTACACTCTTGACAGAGTGGTCGTGGTCATCATGAAGCAGTGTCTTTGAGGTCAGATGTTATACGCCTCACGAGCATCCGCCACTTTTCTCGGCTGGCCGAAAGTCTGGTGCACTCGTGCAAAGGACCGCCCACAGCAGACTTTATCTGATCGGTCCATTGCATGGGTGACCTTCCTCGACCTCTAATGCCCTCCACCTTGCCTTGCACGACAAGACGCTCTATGGAGTCACTCTCACGCCGAGAGACGTGTCCGAAGAATTTTAAGATGCGACTCTGTACTAACGAGTATATACGAAATTTCATGATGATCGGTTGATAGTGTAACGTGCAAAACATACAAACTGAAATTTCTCGCATTCGCATTAATAATTCGCATAGGTTTACTAAGTATTCAGTGTATTTACAGGCCTTTGATGTATATGATTGCATCACAGAATGCATGCAAATATCTGCACGAAAGCTTTTGACAGAAACAAAATCAGCAAACAAGAATACTAGGAAACAATACAAGGAGCAATACTGGCATAAATCAAATTTTTATATTCGTACCGACTCGATATTTCTAATATTAAAACGCAAGTCAAGGCGGGACCCGCATTTTATAAGATCGCCGCCTGTAGAGACGGCAACTATTAAAAATAGAGAAACTCCGCAACGTATTTCAGTTGTCATATTTCACGTTTTCGTCGATGTATAAACACGTTCTCCGTTCAATCATGCGGCGATAGGCGGCGCCAGTATACGAATAAATCAAGCCTCTCACTTTTTCACCTGCCATACACAAAAGCCTTCGCACTGAAACTTGATTCGGGTTATTTCTGACGAAATATCAGCCTATTTGTTATACTATTGATACGGACGCACGTGTGCTGCGTAAGTTTGTACTCGTTTACGAGAGATATTGAGTGAAAATTGCTTTACTGGTGGAATTCATTTTTAAGGTATATACATCGCTCTGTCATAAGCTACGCAGGTGATGGCCTAAACTATTTTCCTTACCTGTTTTATAATGAGACCAACTTTTAGTGTCAAGGGTATTTTAATATAAACAAATATATAAATAAAAGTTGTTTTTTTTTACTTTTATCAAACAGATCTACTTATGCAAAGATCGCTTACGTTATAAGGCAAATTCGATCAAATGGAGCATACATGATTGCATATGCTTATGTGATTTCTGAAGACTGGTACCTTAAATAGTGATTTCGAAATATCAGCAGCGTCAAAAATTTGTTTCCTTATACAACTCCTTTCCTTCCTTTTTGACGATCTCAAGCAGTGCGTGCGTTGTCTCATTATAAAGTTGGAGGTTCTGGGTTCGATTCCCGGCTCGAGTCTGGTCTGGTGGGAGGCTTCAGCTGTGGCTACTTACCACCCTACCGACAAAGACGTGTCGCCAAGCGATTGAGCGTTCCGGCACGATGTCGCGTAGAAACCAATTAGGAGCGTGAGTTTACCATTCTCCTAACAGCTCAGCCCGCTACCATCCTAGACCACTTACAACTTATAATCATCGTGGATTTAATAGCTACTTCATATAAACCAGTACTTTTCTAGTCCAAACATCTAACTCCGCAATACAATGATTTTAAACGTCTACATTTTAATATTGCTTTTGTGATGCGACGGGCTATCTGTGATGATATAGCCGTCAAGGGCTAACTTGTAGTGTATAAAAAAAACTGTGATCACATTCTGTGAGCGAGTAGTAATTCAATTATAACGAAAAAGCGTGTCGTATCAGCGGTGCCTCTGAAATCGGACTAAGGAAATGTGAGGCATCTCATTGCGGCATCGGTAAGTGCCTATTTGAGCCTACATATCCACTTAGGAACGGCGCGAGCCGATAGCGTAATCCAAATCGACATGTATTGTGCGTTTCGATATCTATTGCTAACGGAATACGGCTATGGACCATTCCGAATGTATAATCGCCATAAATGGATTTAATGCAAATTTAGCTTCGGATTCAACGGCCATTCCATTTGAATTTCCAGATTTTATATAAGATCTTATTTGCTTGTTAGAACATAATGTAACATAATCTGCGGCGGTGGATTAAGCAATATTATGTTCAACGTTCCCTTTTGTTAGTTTCATACAGTGAGGTGTTTTTCTTGCCTCGAACCGCCTACATCGGGCGTACAAAGTGAACTCGCCTTACGGATAACGAATAACAAGTTAAATAATTAACCTTTAAAGAAAACATGTATCTATCTCTTTGCTCGTTTTCTTTTTTGTATAATATACGAGTATACAAGATCCGACTTACCTTAAACGTAGAAAAAGCTATCTTATATTTAATTGACGACCACCGTGGCGCAGTGCGTGGGCTGTCGCATTACAAAGTTGGAGGTCTTGGGTTCGATTCCCGGCTCGAGTCTGGTCTGGTGGGAGACTTCGGCTGTGGCCAGTTACCACCCTACCGACCAAGACGTGTCGCCAAGCGATTTAGCGTTCCGACACGATGTCGCGTAGAAACCAATTAGGAGTGTGAGTGTGGGTGTAGGTATAGTAACCTACACCCACACTCAGTGTTAGCCTGCTACCATCTTAGACTGAATCATCACTTAACTTCAGGTGAGACTGCCGTCAAGGGCTACCTTGTAGTCTATAAAAAAAAAATTGGTACCTTCAATTATTATTATTATTGCGTAGGTACGCTATAGGTGAGTGAAATAGATGATCTTAACGGCACTTATGATGCACTCTTAAATAGGTAGCCTGGAAGAGATCGCTTTTAGTGCTAAGGTCGCCTTTTGCTTTCACCTTTCCGTGACAAGGTGATGTAATCCTCCTGAAGTTCACCACTTTCGGGATTGCATCCTATTGAGTGTTCCACGGATAGAATATGTTGGTAATGTGGGAAAAATATTACAGTATATCGTAGCCTCAAGAAATAAAACATTTCGCTGAAGTAAGACAAGATTCGGTAACACCAATATCACCATAATTTAATCAAAACGGGTAATTACTACAAATGAATATTAAAAAAAATGTGTCCGAATCTCTTAAAAAACGTCCCTTACGTTAATTATATTGAGTAATATCTTCGTAAAATAAGAAACTATTTGTATTTGTATGAAAGTTCTAATAGTATAAATAACTACGTTAGCAAGGAATTTTAGTAAGTTTGTTATTACATTTTAAAGCAATATGTTGGTTTAAAGTTCAATACTCTACTCACTTGTGAATGAAATATAACGATTTAACTATGACAGAATTTGGCAATGGATCTGCAATAGGATTTGGGAAGGTTAAGCCATCTTCGTGAGTACTTGAGGATACACGACCACTTACGAGCCGATAGCGTGATCCAAATCGATGTTTATTGTGTGTTGCAGCCAGTAGCCTGCACCTCACACATGCAGAAAAGCATTGCATACCCTAGCAGCCTCCAGAGAAATGGTATTATATTTGCATACGTACATAGACCCGTGTACTAGATACACGCTCAAAAGCAGTACGTACCGCGAAGCATTAAATCCATGAGTGTGCACTTGTTAGATGCTGTAAGACACTGCCTACCCTAAAAAACCATAATAGATTAAGTCTGAACCTGGTACAAAACTTATGTACGCCACTTGCAGCAGTGACTTTCTGTACATAACATATTTTTAACTATTTTTATCTAATTATATTTATTTCAAGCGAAGAGTTTAATTCAAAAAAGGTTATTCAATTGATTTGATTGAATTGATGGATATTCTATTTGTTTGTACGCTTTCACGCAAAAACTACTCAACACACGTTACACATATTCTTGAAGGTATTAGGTTATTTTTTTTTACGAATGACAAAATAATATTAATTAATAATATATATATATAAAATAAATAATAATAATAAAATAATGTTTATGGTATTGATTCATATCTATTATCTGTAATACTTATTTAATTATATTTAGAGGGTGAAAGCTAATATAATTATATACCCTAGCATTGTAATAATATTAATAACAATATCACAAGTTTTATATTGAAAAACACTACATTAAATGTGCAGTAAATATCGTGTAAGCGTCCAGTTACCTGCTTGGATAAACGTCAAAACGTCTCCTTTTTCCCTTCAGTTGGACACAAACTAAGTCTAACCCAGCCCAGCCCACAACACATCAGTGTCATAATATTTAACACCTTTATAAATAGCGCAATCGCTTGTTCCCTATAAGTGGGCGATTATATAATTATGGTGTAAAACATTAAAAAAAAAAACAAAAATAAACACTAAATTGAACTATGATAAGTTATTAAATTAATACCCACACAATATAACAATAATGTTTAGCGTAATTAATGACATCTATAAGTTAATTGCACATTGCGATGACAGCTGACAACCAGAGACGCAAGATCCACGCGTCCTAATTTTTCAGTATTGTAATGAATGCTGACATTCTGACATGACGTGAAGAATAGTAAATTAAATTTAATTTTTGTATCTAATACGATCAATTCGTATCTACTGTTTTCCTCGTTCATCCTAGTAGTGAAGAATAGTAAATTAAATTTTATTTGTGTATCTAATACGATTAATTCGTATTGTCTTTCTCGCTCATCCTAGTAGTGAAGAAAAGTAAATTAAATTTAATTTGTGTATCTAATACGATTAATTCGTATTGTCTTTCTCGCTCATCCTAGTAGTGAAGAAAGGTAAATTAAATTTATTTTGTGTAACTAATACGACGACCGACGATCTGAAAAGGATCGCTGGTGGCGGGTGGATGAGGAAGGCGGAGGACCGTGTGTGGTGGCGCGCTCTCGGAAAGGCCTATGTCCAGCAGTGGGCGTCTATAGGCTGATTGATTGATTGATTGGTTGAACTAATACGATCGATTCGTAATGTCTTTCTCTTTCATCCTTATAGTGAATCGCAGGTTGAGAAAAAACATAACCTACGTCGATGATGTACAAAACAAAGAGGGTTTCCGAGATCTTGTGGCTTTTGCGTTTAGCGGCAGTGTGCAATAAACTTTAATGAAACTACGAATCGTAAAGCCATTTTAACTGGCTATAATAATTGAGATTTACATAAACAGACTGTAACTTGCGGCTGTTATCATTCAATTAAATAATTTTGCGCCACCTGTTCAAAGTTCAAATCTACGCAGGTACCTCTTTGACTTCATTTATAGAATAATTTAAACACAAACCCGAACAATGGAGCAAAGGTATGAAAAGAACATGTTTTGAATTAATTTCAAAATTTAATTTATATGTTAATTATACTTATAGTATAATTAATTATAAAGTGAATAAAGATATTTTTTTAATTCACTTGTTTTATAAATAACTACCAATTTCTTATAGTATTTGAGGTACCTTCCTATTGTAAATCTTTAAAAAGGTTGCTCCCTTTTATTTCGTATACAAAAACTAAGATATTATCTTGTAAGCCGAGCCTGTCTACGGAAATTAGCATTACAATAAACTATTGTTTAAATCCTAGATTTTTCATCCTCGTTTCCAATAGCCATCGCTTAGCGCCAAATTTTGTTCGAATCAATTTAGCAGTACTCGTAAGCTGTATATTAACAAATTAGCACAAAAGAGCAAACAGAAAAAAATCCGTATCAATATGTCATCATCATGATCAACCCATTACCGGCTCACTACAGAGCACGGGTCTCCTCTCAATATGAGAAGGGTTTGGCCATAGTCCACCACGCTGGCCATGTGCGAATTGGCAGACTTCATACGCCTTTGAGAACATTATAGAGAACTCTCAGGCGTGCAGGTTTCCTCACGATGTTTTCCTTCACCGTTGAAGCATGTGATATGTATTTTAATTGTTTAAAAATGCACATACTCGTAGTTCCGAAAAGTTAGAGGTGCACGCCCGGATTCGATTAGGAGGCTGGCGCTCTAACCACTAGGCTATCACTTGTAACATTACGTCATGTAAAACATTTAAAAAAAACTTTTATTCATTCTGTTACTAATCGAAGTCTATTTCGTAAATAAATAAGAATAATTTAGTATCGCAAATATTAATATTGAGCACTGCGATAGCTTCATTGTATAGTAACTGTTTATAATACACTCGTATATAATTATTTACCGGTATTTAATTATATGCTCATTAAAACGATATTATAATATATAAATTCCTGAGCTAGTAAAATTAACTTCATCGCCAAAACGGCAACTGTTAATATTGATACAGGACATGTCACTAAATTTTCAGCTCTAATGTTAAATCAGTTTTCCATCGATAAATGCAGATTCTAATTTGCACTTTAAATATCACGTGTAATTCCAACCGCCTATTAAAATGCAAATCGGTCAACCAATTGGCCATTCCGACAATAATGAATATATATTCTAAAAGGTTAATGTTTTTATTTATTTTATCGGTAGGTTGTTGCTAAAGTTGAATCTTGCAAGTTAAGTTGGCACCACTTCCATATATCCACATAACCATATCACTTGAAATTTAGTAAAAGTTCGTAAGATTAAAATTTAAAAAATAATAATATTATAATTAAATTTATATACTTTAGTATAAAAATGTTCCAATTATGAAGTTGACAGTAGCATGGAAATGGAGGCATACCATTCTTAATATGCCGACTAAGGCAAATGAAAGGAAAACTAAACCTATGCCATATAGGTACACCATAACGGTCACCTGAACCTATCTGTTGGCAGAAACAATTATAAAAGGAAGTATTGCCTCTTTGTCTGATTCTTATTTATATAAAATTTAATAAGCAATAAATTTGTAAATTTCCGATTTTTATTTGTGTTATTTGATTGTGAACCAAAATATCTATAAAGAAAAGGCAAAGTTCAATAAACATAACTATGGAAGAAACTATGTTAATGAGTGATTAAATCTACACATATATTGTTCATATAGTTTACCATTATATTTGTCACAAACACAACAATAAGCTGATGTTTCAATTATAAATAAACCAATACTTGCAAAGGCTTTACAACATGTTCAATAGGTAGGATTTTTGTCGTGAATGGCGCAGTTTTTTCCTTCTATAAAATTCTATTGTACATTGTTAGGAGGTCTCGAGAGTTTACACACGATTTGATATGTCCCTCATATTCTCACGGTAGGCGTTTACGTGCTACAAACTGTCTTTATACCCTTTACAAAGTCTATGATACGTGCTACTTCAATTACTGATGCACGCGAAAGTTAGCCCGTTGAAAGACTAATCACTACGCTATTTGCAGACTTAGAAATGATAGCCACATTTTCACTCCATTCTATTTGCAAAATGAGTATCATAAAACACTTTGAAATCAGTTCGTAACGTAGTCGAAACAGATGGTTTCTAGCAGGCAGTAATCAACGACAAGGTACAAGTATCGAACGATCCTCGCAAACGGCTACTGCGTCTGTTCTCTGACGGACGATCCTGCTACCATTAATCTTATCTATTCACAACGGGAACTTTACTCCGGTAGTTGGATAGAATTTGAATACTGTCGATGTAGCGAAGGGTGCACAGCGGTGCGCCTCTCAACCTATGTACTAGAACGTGTTTGCAATTCGTAAACAGAAGTATGCCGGGACCAAATTACGACCGGGCCATACTATGCGTACTTATCCGGCCCACAGTGAAATGAATCGCAACAACATGAAATAGTAACGTGCAGGCCCGCTTGTACAACCCGAGGAACATTTTCGGGTACGCAATTGCTAATAAATTCTGCTTGTAATGTACGAGATTTCGGCGAACTGATTTTCTTTTGATTCGAAAGATAAATAAGTTTGGTGATAACGGATTTACTTTGTCGAATCCTTTAAATCAGCGTCAAACGTGCAAGTGCTGGTAAAATTTATAGGGTAAAGACGGGTAAGTGCTGCGACGGGGACGCAGAGAGCCAATCAGTTCTATTTGCATTTCTGTAGCCATTATAGCGAGACTACCCAGCATTTGATGCTGCTGATTGTGAATTAAATTCTCTTACAAAACCTATAAAGACTACAATAAAAGAACAAAAAAAACGGTCCGAACCCAGCACCGAAATGATATTTACACTAAATTGTTATTTTAATTTGGTGATGACGTTGCATTTGCTGAAATCCGACAATTTATTATGGTAATAATTTTCTGTGTGAATAAATGATGGGGCTTTTAATAATGGATATTAGTGGGGACATTAAAATTAAAAGATGTTATTCATTGTGTACTGTTGTAGAAATGAGCACAACAAAAGTTTTCACGACGGAGTCTATTAATACTGAAAACTGCGCATAAATATCGCTAGTAATTACAATAAGAAGCGAGATCGTGGAAAATCACTGGGTAGCGAGTCGCAATTAGCGGGCGAACACCCAACGGAAATAAATAAGGATATTATACCTTTCCTACCGCTGAGCCGAGTGGGGATAAAAACTATATTATCGTGATGAGAATAATCTACCAGAGATCCAGTTGTATGATGTTTCAAATCTGCGATTCCAAAATTAATGTTATTTTATATAAATTGATGATGGAATCCTTATGCGTATTACATTATGGAACTTTATTGCAAAATTATCTGCATACGTGAAGAGATAACTTTGTTGGTAGGTAACCTTTTTTACGGATATAGCGCGTATATAGTAGCAGTGTGTGATTTGGCTTAGTAAAACTTTCTAAGGAGAATTGTAGAAAGCTAACTTTTACAAAATGGTAATGACTTCCTCATTTGAGAATTTAAACTTAAATTTTGTTGTCAATATTATATATACGACCTCCATGGCGCAGTTTGTGCGCTGTGGTATTATAAAGTTGGAGGTCCTGGGTTCGATTCCCAGCTCGAGTCTGATCTGGTGGGAGGCTTCGGCCGTGGCTACTTACCATTCTACCGATAAAGACGTGTCGCCAAGCGTTTTGACGTTCCGGCACGATGTCGCGTAGAAACTAATTAGAAGCGTGGGTTTACCATACTCCTAACCGGTTACCTGCTACCATCCTAGACAGCATCATCACTTACCACCAGGTGAGATAGCCGTCTAACTTGTAGTTTATAAAAAAATTGTGATTTATCTGAACATAACATTAAAGATAGTGAATCACGTTGGTAACTCTGTTTTCATAGCACGAGGAGATGCGGTGTCACATAGTAGACGACCACCATTTCAGATTCCAATCAAGCGAAAATATACTCGAGCTTAGAAAGTAAGACTTGCATTCGAAGGGTTGCAGTAGTGACACCATTTACGTCTTTTCTTTTATTTTGACATACATTTTTGTTAATACAACTGTTTTCAGTACGTTATTTATAGATCCTTTTACAGGTAGGTATTTCGTATTGTCAACTAATGGCTAGCGATACATTATACTTTCTTAGCATCTGTCACTTAAATAATAACAATTATTTTATTTTATTTTTTGTTGTATATTATAACTGACTGAATTGCTTGTTCTATCTGGTACTGGTCAAACCACTGGGACGTTCGGGTTTGCATACAAACGGCTAAATATACTCTAAGAAAGTAAAATAGAGATTCAAAATTTGTACGTAAGTGTGTAGTTAGGAATAAGAAGTCAACCCCAGAAAAACTAGTCTGCAGTAAATCAACTTAAATAGGTTGATTACAAGGCACTAGTGCAAGTCAAAATGCCAGATTGATAAATACTTATAATGATCACTCATGTGACTTTGAAAATAAATAATATATTTTTGAACTAACTTCATAATATTTTATTGTAACTTGATGATACTTAAGAAAAATGCTAGGAGGAGTCCACGCCTGAATTAAATATGGCGGCTGACCTGATTTTTCGATGCGAAAAAGAAAAAGAATGTAAATGTCTAAAAATGCTGCCAGGGGAAGAACTTAAATATTTTTTTTTAAATTATTGAACATGGTTCTATTTACGCAAATAATTTGTGTTTAAATTTAATAATAATATAAATTCTTAATTATTTCACAAATTTACTACGATTTTCTAGAAGAAATTATAAACAAATTATTGCTATATTTCTGATAACTAGTAGTACACTTATTAAAGAAAAAATATGATTAGATAAGAAGCCCAAGTAGGTCAAAGTATAGGTATCAGGTTAATTAACAAACGTGCAACAATATTTTTCTTTTTCTCAACTGTATGTCTGTTATTGCAGTCCCTGTACAAATAACGGTCAGGTCCCGTGCCTTTACCCTGCTTATAAAGATTATTTCACCCATCACAGTCACGGCTGTAGAGTTTCATATATACAATAATAGGAGCTATTGCAGTGGCTCCGAACGAGTCTTTCCTGTGTTTCTAACTAGAAAACTGACAGACTAACACAAAATTCTCTTTTGTTACATTAGAGGTAAATTCTAAGCAATTGAACGTTATAAAATCAACTGAGGAGGCTCCGGTGTTGGAGCAAAACGTACGTTGAGACGACATTCTATGTCAAGATAATAATATGAGCGGTGATAGCCCAGTGGTTAGGGCGTCAGCCTCCTAATCAGAGGTCGGCGGTTCGAATCCCGGCACGCACCTCTAACTTTTCGGAGTTATGTGCGTTTTTAAACAATTAAAATATCACTAGCTTCAACGGTGAAGGAAAACATCGTGAGGAAACCTGCACGCCTGAGAGTTCTCCATGATGTTCTCAAAGGCGTATGAAGTCTGCCAATCCGCACATGGCCAGCGTGGTGGACTATGGCCAAAACCTTCTCATATTGAGAGGAGACCCGTGCTCTGTAGTGAGCCGGTAATGGGTTGTTCATGAATGAATGAATGAATGAATAAGAAAAATTGCAAAAAATCCTGATTTATCACGTTGTTCCTGAAAAAAACTAAAATTTAATAGTTACTTTATAAGATAACACGTTTTAGGAGATATTGAGTTTTTCTTATGTCAGGTGTAGCTGATTGAAAAACATTGTTCTAGATATACAACTTTATACAAAATTTTAAATTTAAACTGTAACACAGTAACTTGAACACAATAACGGTATTAGGTTTTCTTATCATTACTTAAATTATAATTATATGCATGCTAGCCGCTTCGATCATGTTAAGTTCGATTGGTAAAATTTCAAAATGACAAAGTATCATACAAGTTTCAAATTCCTTTTTTACTCCCGTAAGTATATAATTATTCAACAATTATATGAATATATCAATTATACAAGGTGTCTCAAAAGTAAGTTCACATTTGCTTATCTTATTACGCGAAAGCAACTATTCTGAGGGGCGCGGGGGGTATGTCAGTCGGTAGTCTGGCTCTTGGGAATTTAGTCGCTATGGAGTGTTTCTCTGGTGCGGACCGTGCGTTGTACGTACGTGAGTTTTACAAAAACGGTAATTCGGCGACTGTAGCGCGTAGAAAATTGTGCAGTATTCGACATATTCGTCACTTAAATGATGCGCCTAGCACTCGTCTCATTGCAAAATGGGTTGAGAAGTTTGAAGAGACTGGGTCAACTCTGGAGAAACCAAAATCTGGGCGACCAAGAACATCAAGAACAGCCGAAAACGTGGACAGTGTTACTCAGTCTATTCGAGATGATCCAAACCTCTCGATTCGGAAGCGTGCTGTTGCTTTAAATGTGCACAGATCTTCATTATGCCGCATTTTACACAAAGATTTAAAGCTGCACCCGTACAAAATTCAGTTAGTGCAAGAACTGAAGCCTCAAGATGCTGGTCAGAGGCTTGCCTTTGTAAATCAGATGATTGAGCGCTTTCCAACGTTCACCAACATCTTGTTTTCCGATGAAGCCCATTTTCATCTGAATGGGCATGTAAACAAGCAAAATTGTCGTTACTGGAGTGCAACCAACCCAAAACAAAAACATCAGAAACCGCTACATTCACCCAAAGTCACCGTATGGGCAGCGATGTCGGCGCGAGAAATTATCGGCCCTTACTTTTTTGAAGATGGAAGGGGACGCACACGCACAGTGAATTCAGAGCGTTATGTGGAGATGTTAGACGAGTTTTTCGTACCCCAACTGCAAAACTTTCCTGGTTACAACCAAAGAACATGGTTCCAGCAGGATGGAGCAACTTCACACACGTCCAACAGATCTCTGCCTCGAGTTCGAGAAATTTTTCCGAACAAATTAATCTCCAGGCGAGGTGACATAAATTGGCCTCCACGGAGTCCCGATTTAACGCCTATGGATTTTTTCCTGTGGGGTTATGTCAAATCAAAAGTTTACGCTAATAAACCGACTTCCCTGGCACAATTAAAAGAAAATATTCGTCATGAAATGGCAGCCATCACGGAGACTACCTGCCGAGCTGTCATAGGCAATTTTAGTGCCCGACTAAATGAATGCCGAGAGCGCAACGGTTTACATTTGGACGATGTTATTTTAAAAAAATGAATTCCCAAACAGTGTACTTCAATATAAAATAAACATTTTTTCAATAAAGCTAAGACTTTTCTTTTAAAAAAAGATTTAAATGTGAACTTTCTTTTGAGACACCTTGTATTTTACAATCAAGCTATGTTACATAAGCCAGTCAGTTAGTCACATTTTTCTTTTATTTATATAAGCACAGATAATACCTGTTCTACCCACGGCTACTGATGTAATATTTGTCCATATTAATTACTTTTCAGGTTAGAAATGATCTTACATATGAAATTTTAAGACCAAGGATGTCTTCATACGATTTTATCAAATTTCATTTAAAAGAAACAGATACTTTTCAACAAGCCCCTGATGATGCGTATAAGACAGTCAAAACATCAAACACACTTCAGCATCTACTAGAAGAAATACTTTATCATATATTTTTATTTCAATAGCTAGATTTAATATAGTTATAATAATCAACGTTTAATCGTTTGTTTTATTGATAACATCAAATTCTTAATTTAACTTAAACGTATACAAAAATTATTAGGTATTTAATTAAAATAGGTCAATTAGATTTAGTAATATAATATAAAGCAAACTAAAGCCTTTTTGGTTTGTCATTCCGCTGTGTAATCTTTGCAAGCAGATAGTATTGAAGGTTTAACGGTAAATGGAAGCAATCGGCGCTATATTTTTCTCTATCTCTATTTCCAGTACACTGCAGTCCCCGAACTAATCATGGTCAAGTCCCGTGCCATTTGACTGCCCATCTGGATTGCTGCAATAAAACCATCACTGGCGATGCCCTTTTATAGCACTTTTGATATTGTGTATTTTTTTTTGGATAGAACTGATACAGCTCAGTTATATACCTTGGTAATTGTGTGTCGTAAATTAAACATCTCCTGAGATGCTCTGGTAACGGAATGTTATATGCGAGAGAGATTATTGATAGATCTGTTTGATATGGCCTATTAAGCATAAAGAAATTATTGACGTTTTACCATTTATAATTATGAAGGATTACTGATTACAACTAATAAGCTAAGCTAGCTAAACTGATAAGCTCAGTTTGAGTTTAATGTTCCTTATTTAATTATGTTTTCGTCTCTAAAATTTAATAGGATACCGCAAAATATAATTTCTTAGATAGATCTTTGGATCTATGTGGTAGTTTTAAACCCTTTTTCTTAGTGCGCAACTAACCGTAAAAATAATAAAATAATGATACATTCATTATTTTATAATTTTTACGGGTTAAATTAGATGTGGATTCGGGGTTAAAAACGTTGAACCTTTCACAATATTAATAATTTATACGGTTGTATACAGCTTTAAGGCCCTGATCTATAAGGCGAGCTTCGCCTTACCTTTGACTTACGAGACAACGTTATGTGCCCAACATAAATCCATCTCGTTTGAACACTAACTTTGGCTAAGCAAAGTCAAAGTCCGCCATATAGATCTCCGCCTAAAAGATTCATAGTGTGCGTAAAATAATTTTGGAGCTTGACTGATTCATACCTATTTGGATTACAGTTTTATTATTGGGTTTAAAACCAGTTCGACGTGCCTTTTTTTTTTAACAACACTATAACTAGTGTTTTGTGCCCTTGACGACATCTCACCTAATGGTAAGTGATGATGCGGTCTAAGATGGTAGCGGGCTAACCCGTTAGGGGTATGGTAAGCCCATACTCCTAATTGGTTTCTACACGACATTGTGCCGGAAGACTAAATCGCTTGACAAGTCTTTGTTTGTCGACATGCCTACTCTGACAAAAATTAACGACAGTTGAGCTGTATATAAATTTCGGTAATATAATGGTTAACAAATATTATACGTACTATAATATTCGATTTAAAATCCAGTGGGGGTGACTACTTCGAAATATTAAAAAGAGCCAACAAATTACTCGGCATCTTCGCCAACTTATTTGCCGGCAATGTAGCGTAGGCACTCAAATTTCACTACTCATACCTCTGCAAGGTAACCATTATTACCGCGGAGTTCTCCCGTTTTATTCAGCGGCTCGGTTACTGACGCTGCTACTCGCTAAAACCAATTCCTTGTTACTTGATTTCTGCATTTCGAAAAAGCGTAAATATTTTCCTCTTGGGCGCTTTTGCTGCAATGAAGAATTCAATCGACAGTTCGCTGTTGTGCATTTTAATTTAAAAACCTGATCATCTTTTTTTCACGTAGGTTTACAGGTTTGCACAATGGCGAAAAATTTTTAAGGTTCAAATAGTTTTTGACGTAACACACAACAATTTTTTTTTGTGAGTGAAATGTCTGTTCAATCGTGTGATTTTTCCATCAACTGCCAATAAGTCGTCTAAACACACACGACATACACCATTAGCTAATTTTGTGTAATTAGAGGTAGCAGATTGACATAGGTTGCTCATTGTAGGAAAAGTTACACAATAGTGTAACTGAATACCTCGATATTACGAATAAAGTTGATTATCACGTTAAAAATACGTTTTGCAGTTTAGTTTTAAATACAGGAAGTTCATGAATAGTAGGTAGGTATAATAAAATTTGACGGTTTATACATAATCGATTATCAGTAACTGCATACCGTTTATGGGCTTTGTTTTATTTGCAACTCGTTTTGATGTTACGATATGAGCAATTCTTTTGACAGTGACCTATGCTGGACGATAAACAACAAAAAAGGTATGTGTTGGATATATTCCAACAATTGACAAAAATATTTTTAAAAAATATGTCGCAACGACAATGACAAACAGTTCAAAGTATTTTACCTTTTGTATTTGCGAATTGGTTCTTTGTATTTTGTGCAACTCTGTATAAGCACAAATTATAATTCATATATGTTGAGTACTTTCTTTTACTAATTAATGAAATAAAAACTAATTATAATTATTAATATTGAATCTTTCCCTTCCGTGTAAAAATAGCGTAAAATGTTTTAAAAAGGTATTATGTTTGCCTTCTAAATAAGAATAGTCGTCATTACCATAATCATGATCAACCCATTACCACGAGTCTCTTCTCAATATGAGAAGGGATTGGCCAAAGTCCATCACGCTGAATTTACACACTTTTCAGAATTTATGGAGAACTCTCTAAAATGCAGGTTTCCTTACGATGTTTTCCTTAACCGTTGAAGCAAGTGATTTTTTAATAGCTTAAACAAGATTAACATTGAAAAATTCAAGAAAAAAGACAGTAACGCGCTGAACATTAGAAGTAAAAGTAAACTTCTAGTGCTTCTATTTTAGACCTGGGTGCGATTGGAATCCTCTAAGCTTTAGTTTTAAGTCAGCGAGTGTAGTTATCACCATCACTTCACGAACAAAAATAATGGAAATGTGGTATGAACACCTCATAGATGCCTGTAATAGGTTTACGTGAATAAAGCTATTTTGATTTGATTTGATTTGTGTGTTAAAATTCCCTTTTTCCCTTAGTCAGTGCGTTAAAAAAAAAGGGTAAATTAAAATCTAGCAATCCTCCATTCGGCGGGCTGTATGAAACGAGAAATACACATACATATTTCGATTTCTAGTAAAAGCTATGTACATTTGGGGCTTTTTTCTGGTATTTTTTTCTTTTGTAGGAGATTGCGCTAAGTGATCACATTTCGATATTAAACCATTTGGCGAAGGCCGGTGCCGGCAACGTATTTCATTTTACTGAGTGTCTGACGTAAGTTTTGGAGACTTGCTTTTTGTTGGAATTATTTTCCAATTCTTTTATTACGTTAAGTGTCATTTTTGCTTTTCCTTCCTGTCACGATATCCTATAGGTACTGCTTTACTCTACTAATATATGATTATGCATTTACTAGAAAACAAAATTGCAACGAATATGCAAAGTTTTCACT
Source organism: Lasiommata megera (assembly GCA_928268935.1). NCBI lineage: Eukaryota > Metazoa > Arthropoda > Insecta > Lepidoptera > Nymphalidae > Lasiommata > Lasiommata megera. The sequence continues at coordinate 12,684,755 of OV743312.1, forward strand.
AGATCAGTGTTATGCCTATAAATTTACAGACGTGTCGCCAAGCGATTTAGCGTTCCGGCACCAATTAGGAGTATTCCATTCCCATAACAAGTTAGCACGCTACCATCTTAGACTGCATCATCACTTACACCAGGTGAGATTCACAAGTCTGTACCTGTTGTATTTTCATGTCATACCCAGTATTTAACGGAAATGATGTCATTTGAATAAAAAAACTAAAAGATTGCAACGAAATGTTGCTAATACTTGTGTTTTATAACTTTTTGTCAAATCCAACGGCGCAGTTGTCGTAAAGAAATATTAATCATTAAAAGTTATGAATTCCAAGATTGGAATGGGTATACTACTCGCTTAAAACACCTTTAAAAATGTCCGCTTCATTTCAAAGTTATCTTATAAAACTTTAATTTGATTTAAAATAGTTTTAAAAGAAAATGTTACTAAAGTTTGGTCCAAAGTAAAATACAGAGCCGATCTTAAAGGCAGTCCGTAAGAGCACGAAATGTTATTTTATGCAAACATGAAATTTAAATCAAAGGTAATATTATGGGCAAGCGGAATGGAATAGTTTTTGCCCTTCGCTGAAAAGCCTGGCTTCCTGTCTGGACCAGCGCACTCAAGACTTACCGAGAATTCTAGACTAGGGATTGCTAAAATGTTTACATTTAGTATACAGGAAGGCTTTCTAGTCACTGGCCAAATCTGTTATTTATATATATAAAAGGTGGCTAACTGATTTATCAATCCACCGATCTAGCTACAGTACAAATCAGGCTTAAATTTAGTATGTACACAGTGTTAATAAAATGTTCATGTGTTTGTATAGGTCGGCGGTTCGAATCCGGGCACGCACCTCTAACTTTTCGGAGTTATGTGCGTTTAAAAAAAAAATCACTCACTTCAACGGTGAAGGAAAACATAGTGAGGAAACCTGCACGCCTCCATAATGTTCTCCATGTCGTGTGAAGTCTGCCAATCCGCACATGGCCAGCGTGGTGGACTATGGTCAAACCCTTTTCATATTGAGAGAAGACCCGTGCTCTGTAGTGAGCCGGTAAGAGGTTGATCATGATGAATTTTTTGAAAAGTCTAGTTTTAAAGGTTGACGAACACCAGAACGACGAATTTAACCCTTAATCAAATGGAAAACTTTTTAAAAGGTAAATAAAAACTGAGACTGGTTCTTAGGTGAGAATTGAGAGTAGATTTCAAATTTTATGAAAAAAATGAGGAAAAATGGGGGGAAAAGGGGGTTTTGCAGTGGAAAATAATTTCCCATTATTTGTAACGACATTATAAATTATCATCAAGTGGGAAATAATTTCCTATTGTTTATTAAAGGTTATGATTTTTTCAAGAACTTTACTACTTTTCATATACTAGTTCCTCACCCTGCTTTACTTTTCATTTTAGGAATGTAAAATTTAAAAAAAAAAAACGTAACACCCAATTAAATTTTTTATTTATTATATAATTATTGCTTGACTATATAGAACATTTTAAAACAGTACACCAAACTGACCACCTTTTTTGTTTTTGAAATGTGTGTTGACAGTGGATAGTTTTCTTGTTGTGTAGTTATTAATCAAAGCCCGTGCCAGACGCAGTCTAAAATCTCGATGTGAGTGCAATGTTGGTACATTTATAAGTTATATATGCATTAATAATTAATGCATCAAAAAAAAAGAACAGGAGTTGCATCCAAAACTTTCGTGACTTCCTACTAAATCACAGCCCGATAAATCAGATATGTCAAATAGATTTTCGATATATTCGCTGACTTCTTTTTTGGTAAGAGGTCGTTTTCGATTTCGATTAATGATGCTGATGCTGTAAAATAAAACAGAATATTCAGTAAATTTAATCACAAACCCACATATTGTTGTAAACTGAGCAGACAACAGATTTTATATATATATATATAAAAAATAATATTTAGAACTCACAGGAACAAACAATGGGAAATAATTTCCCACTTACTTTCAACCAAAAAAAACTACCAAATTGTATTGCTTTCTAGCTGAATTTTACGTAATACGTTAGGAAAATAAGTATAGTTTACCATACTATTGAGTAAAAGCACTTACCAAATTTTTTTTATCACAAAATCACAATAATACTTGGAAAAGCCGTTAATTTCAACAAAAAATGACGTGAGCAAAGCTGCAAATCTTTTTCAAATATATCTTTATAAATAAATTATTAAAATTATTGTTGTATGCTTTTCCTTTATGCATTCCTAAGCCATTGATCCGATTATGATAAAACTTAGGTTTGGTAATTTGGAGATACCTTTAAAGTTCCGCTGGTTGGGTTGCGGTCGTGTGCGCGGGTGTTCCCGTGACCCAGCCACCAGGCGACGCGTAGGAGCATCGCTGGGTTTTAGTGGGTATTCTGGTCGCCAGTCTGGCCGCCAGCGAGTCCTACATACCCGGTCGGAAGCGACGCAGTCTAGTCTGTACCGCTTCCGGAGGGGATGCGTAAACGCATTTCCCAGCGGAAAACGAAACAAAAAAAAACCTTAAAAGTTCGTGGCCTAAACAATCTATATATTATAATTGATATTTAAAGTATAATTTATAAAGATTATTTAGGTTTAAATCGTTTTAAATAAAACTTATAATAGACGTATTCTTATTTATTATGGGCTATATACAAAGATATTTTGAATAAACTTTATAGAACTGTAGACATACTCTTACGCTTGTGTGCTTCTTCTGTCATACTGTGCATGAAAAATAATTAAATGCATGTGACAGGGTAATAATTAATTAGTTAATAAATTTGGAAACTTAGCCTCCATATTTGTATTTTCGGAGCATATTTATGACAGCTCTTCCTGCTTTACACTCGTTTATTATTTTGATTGACCAATTGAAGGGGCAAATAAATTTTTGAAGTGGGTGTTGTTATATTATGAAGCTGAAGAGTTTGTTTTTTGATTAAACGTGTTAATCTCAGAAACTAGTTGTTAGAATTGATATATATATTTTTTGTGTCGAGTATTTCATTTATCGAGGAAGGCTTATAGGCCATTAAACATCACGGTAACAATCAAACTAATAAAATGGTATAAAATAGGACGGCACAGATAATGTAAGGAACAATAATGTAAGGAAGTTTAAAATTAGGATTACAACTGTAAATTTTGCATACTAGGGTGCATAGCATAGATCCCGGAGCCTCCCACAATATTTTTTGCTGATGGTGGCGACCGAGGGGGTTTTAGTGGGTAAAACTCCCACATAACCTGAGCTTTTCCCCAGCAATAGTCGGGTATCTCAGTAGGAGATTTCCCCCCAAAAGGCTGCATAGCATGTTTGAATAAATTTATTATTTACTTTTAAAAATTATACAATATAAACCTTTTATAAACTTTATACTGTTATCTCTTAAAACACTTAACTCTAAAGTTCATGAATAAGATATTAAGCCGTATTTATTATATGATGCATTCATTTTGTTCTCGAAAAGTTGTGTGAGCGTTGCTACGGTATTGTAACAGCATTCTGGAATTGAAACTTACAAGATGCTTTCAAAAAGTTTCTTTCGCTATACAACTTCAGTTTCTTCACTCATTAAGTTCATTAACAAGACCCCAGGTCAGTGTTTTTAATGCTCTCAGCTTGTTTTCAATATTTTCTATTCGTATAATTCACTTTGTGTTCACCCCGACGTCTGCGTTGGTGAAAATATTTGAGAAACTCTTTGAATTTTCATGGTTTATGTTTGCGGCAAATTATTTAAGCACTTTTGAAAACTCCGTTCTCTTGATTAACGAGGCTCTATTAAGTGATTCAAGTTTAACATTTTCGACGCTGTTTCTCTATTTATTGTTTATCGATTTTCATTGACACCAGAAGTCTTAATCATTATTATTGGAAAAACAAAACTGTAATCTTTCTAGATTGCAATATTAAATCGTTTAGCAAAATTATGAGCTCAAATACTTTGCAAGGATTAAGCGATAAGTTGAGGGAAACTTATGAAATACAAAATAAACACAACGGCGGGCTTAGACTCAAATTTCCAGATTTTAAATATTACAATGCACTTCGTCGAACTGCAGTGCGGGCTCTGTAAATTCCATTTAGTTAAATAGCTTTTGAGAAAGATAAGAATCTAGCCATACAATACTTCCCTGCTTCCGGCGAGAAACTAAGAAAATTGAAAAGAGAGTCCCCTAGTGAGTCTGCAATGTCGATGGTCCGATTTCACGAAACCTGAGATTTCGAATTACTAACGTCGTAAAAATTTAAAGGCGATAAACACTCGAGTTGGAGTTCAAATGTTCAGAGGAAGTTTTTCCACCGTACAATCCTTTTGGTCTGGCAATCTTGGTTTTAATAAGTATATAACGTTCCCAAGATGTACCTGTGAGGAGGAGATTTACATAATCATTACCATATCTGGCGCACTGGCGCGCGTATTATACCCGGGAGGTTAATAATGCTATTTTCTCGCCACGTTTTCACGTTGCTATTTCACGTTATCGACCCACTTTATCTGCCTCGTCATTGTAACTAGCCACTCAAGGAAAGACTTCACCTTACACCCCATACTCGTAGCACGTAAGGCTGCGATTTTATATAGGTTTCACTACATCATAACTGATACCATTATAATAAGAACTCACCTATCAGTGATAGGATTTCAACTAAGAATGGACTTTATTTACAGAAACCTATCGATGTATACTTATTTTGGTGCTGGTGAATGCCCCTTTATTATAAATGTATACCTAAAATTACACATTATACAATTCTTTTACTATATTATTTAATATTCGAATAAATTGTATGTAAAAGTTTAAGTTTACACAATTTAAGTTTTTAAAATGATCTTACGTTAGCTGAACAATTTCATTTGCTGCTAATATGAAGCAAAACATGATATAGCATGACTTGTGGCGCGTGCATACGTGCACAAAAGTCAGTTTCGCAAGCTTAACGGCTCACGGATTCCGTTTCAAAAATCTACCTTTCAACCCAACTTCACCCCCTCGCAAGTGGATAAGCATGAAATTTATTTCTTAACTTATGTATTGTCTACATTTGAGCTATCTAGGCGCAATATCAAAATTTTATGCAAGAGTTTTCATCCACTATAAACAACTCAAAAAAAAATTGTGTTAAGCTTTTACAGATTATAAGTGTTATTTAAATTGAAACTATTTAAATGCCAATTTGTACGGATATATTTGTAGTAAAAAGATAATATATTAATTACAATTATTTAAACTTGAGATAGTTTATGTTGTTTTATCCATAAAAGAAGAGAATATGTGAAGTTGTGTTTAAATTTAAATAAAAAAATTACCGTCGTCATTCTGTTTGTTTATGGTGGAATGAACGGTAAAATTGAAATGACAAAACCAAGAAATTGCAAATCACATGTTATGCCTTTTTCACATGACTGCGTAATTAAGACATGGGTAGGTAACGTACATATTTCGCTTACAAATTTTTTATATTGTTTTCAGTCACATCGTTCGACGACAAAAAAGTTACTAACAATAATACAGTTGCATTTACAAACTTAATGTTACCGACGACTTAGTCTACTTTTGTTTGGATATTTTGCTCAATGCTTTAGGAACTAGTTGTTTTCTTGGGATAATAAGCAAATAAGTCCGTCTCCAGGACGTCAGCAATTTCTATAGCAAACTTTTCAAAAATCTTTTGACCTTGCTGCCATTTTTTATAATCCTCCGGGAACGTCTGTTTTGTGTTTTCCCGGCATAAAATAATTATATTTCTATGTTCACCTACAGGATGCAAGATATATTATATATTATGTGCAAAATTTTATTAAATACAGTGCAGTGGCTGCTGCTCCGAACTTTGATGACAAAAAAACACACACTTTTGTACTTATCATAATTAGTAATCTGCTATCAAGCGTCCAGTAACTTAAAATCATGGAATAATTACCTGCTTAGGTTCATATCTCGACTATTTATAGGAAAGATTAAATTTAATGTGCCGTTAATTAAAACGTCTCCGAAGCCTTAAATGAAGACGTTACCTAAACGTTTTAATGAGGCAAATTGGCGTCATTATTGATTTTCTCGTATGAGAGGAAAGTATTGAGCTTTATTAATGATTTAGTAGCTGCGTAGGGAGTGGTATCAATGAGGCATGCGATCGTTTTACGATGATTAAAATATGTACCAATAAACTCCGGATAAATACGTATCACAGTTTGAATGTATAAATTTTTTTCGAATACGTTTCGACACAGAAAATATTTAGGCCTATGTTAAATATATCTTTAACATTTTACAATTTTGCAGCTTTCAACGTAAGTTGATATTTTTATTATGAATGAGTAATATAATTGATTTAAAAAAAACACGCAGGTTCACGGTATTATACGCGTTAGGGTTACAAGAATAATATTTATTTAAATAATTTAAACACATGACAACAACGATGTCATGTGTCTTGTTTAGTATTGCCAAAAATATGACTAAAATAAACAAAAACTATACTAACTTATATTATAATTAATTATAGTGTATACACATAATATGTGTGTTTATATGCAAGAAACAACACATATAGAAAGATACTAAATTAATATATACTAAGAAATACGTCACATTTATCGCAAATAATATAAAAATTGATTTAAAAGCAGGAGTAGTGTTAAAAAACATTTATCCCGTTTTCATTAGTCAGCATTCGACGTGATATCAATATGATTTAGTATTAAGAACAACTAAAAGCTGCTGAGCCTTACATAGTTGCCAATAAATCTAAACTTTGCGAGAAAGTAATTTTGTTTCTATGCTTATACTGCTCTTGTTCCAGAGATAACTACTTTTTGTTCGCTAAGTTTGTGACATAATCGAAACTACTTGTCATTGGTAAGTGTTTACATTATATTAGATGAATACATTCCGTCAAATGATAAAAATGAACAGCAGTTTATTTGTGTACCTAATGAATATTACATACGTATAATAAAATTTAAAATTAAAGCTGTGATAGCTTAGTTGTTAGGACGTCGGCCTCCTAATCAGAGGTCGGAGTTTCGCACCTCTAACTTTTCGGAGTTATGAGCGTTTTTAAGCAATTAAAATATCACTTGCTTCAACGGTGAAGGCGAACATCGTAAGGAAATATGTATCAAGCATCCATAATGTTCTCAAATGTGTTTGAAGTCTGCCAATCCGAATATGGCCAGCGCGGTGGACTATGGCCAAACCCTCTCGTATTGAGAGGAGACCCGTCTGTAGTGAGCTAGCAATGGGTTGATCATGATGCATATTAAATCAAAAAATTTAGCTGATAAGCGCTTTATGTTTCGTTTAATGTACCATGCAATGTTACATTATATGAAAACACAATCTAAAACCAATTATTGTAACCCGTACATTACGTACTGAATATTTCAATGCATCCGAAAAAGACTGTGTTAACGGAATACACAGCAAATCCCTTAAAAATTTTCACTTGGGCGACTAAAGGTGCGCTTTGTCACCGAAATAGGAGGTTTTCAGTAAAAACAGTTACCTTTATAAGGACTTAACGTCGTAGGAAACGGCCGAATAAGTATACGAGAGGGGAGCCTCTCCTCTGTTGATAACAGAATTATCCGAATGGTGCTATCTATCTTTTAAATGTGCACCTTACTTTTGTTACTTTGGGTCGAGACGCGTTGTTCTGGCGTGTCCGCTTTATCCTCCGGTTTTTAAGCAAAAATATAAACGATCGAGTTATGTTTTCACGCTATTGTGATCTTTTTATTTGCTCGAGCCAAGTTTTTGTGGAACGCTATTTAGATTTCGCGATGTGCTTAACTTGCGATAATTTACGGTTTAGGCTTTTTAATTTTCTGATAAAATTTAGTTTAATAAAATATATATATATTTTAGTTTTGAGATATTATTTTTTAAAATTGCATAAGTGCATTAGCCATTAAAACAAATGCTCCTAATTTTAAAGTAGTTAAAAACTCAATCGTTTAGCTTCATACAAAAACCTTTGTATAAAGATTGTTGAATGAAGTCAATATAAATGATAAAATTGGAGACGATCGTCTTTTGAAAGTGGCAAACTTAGGACAGCGTCGTGTTGACGTTCTTTTGAAGCCTATTAGTACTTCCAAAAGCTTTAAAAGAGCTGTGACGTAACCAATAAATATTTTTGAGCATTTTTAAGTACTTTCATATTTTAAGATAAGGACCATAAAAATATGTTTTATCTTAACGAATTATTGCTTCTGACTTATTTCGATGGTATGTAACCTTCATTCATATCAATATTTATGCATACACTATTTCCGTCCGGTTTGCACGCTAAACCGCATAATGCATTAACTGATTACCACCACAATCCATCTTCCGGCGTGTCCGGCGCGTTCCACCCAACGACTTCTGAGACCTCATTTGACTCAATCAATTTAACTACCAACTTCATTTGAATACTTTAGTCGAAGCATGCAGTGTTGAAAAAATCGTAAATAAGGTGACTTTCTGCCCCTACTTCTCATGGTTTTCCCCTTTAACAGTAATTTAGAATGTAATATTTTTAATTCTAATCTTATTTTATAATGGGTATTCAGTTTGAATATTGATAAAGTACATCAAATTTACGATTCTCGGTTCGAATAGGTCTGGTGGGAGGCTTCGGCTGTGGCTATTTACCACGCTACCGACAATGACGAGTCGCCAAGCGACTTAGCGTTCCGACATGATGTCGCGTAGAAACCAATATAAAGTATGGGTTTACCATTCCTCTAACAGGTTAGCCCACTACCATCTTAGACTGTATCATCACCAGGTGAGATTGCCGTCAAGGGCTAACTTTTAGAGTCATCATCATCATCATCATGATCAACCCATTACCGGCTCACTACAGAGCACGGGTCTCCTCTCAATATGAGTCATAGTCCACCACGCTGGCCATGTGCGGATTGGCAGACTTCACACGCCTTTGAGAACATTATGGAGAACTCTCAGGCGTGCAGGTTTCCTCACGAAGTTTTCCTTCACCGTTGAAGCAAGTGATATTTTAATTGATTAAAAACGCACATAACTCCGAAAAGTTAGAGGTGCGTGCCCGGATTCGAACCGCCGACCTCTGATTAGGAGGCTGACGCACTAACCACTAGGCTATCACCGCTTCTTACCGCATTTAGTGTATAAAAATAAAAGTTAAGTATACACGATCCAAAAAATAACGACTCGCGTACAAATGATTCTATACCACCAATCAATATTGTAGTGACAAGCAATATAAATAGATACCATAGGAATATGCCACAGGAAGGCGCTAAAATGGTCCCGTCTGACCCTTAATTTGATACCCTTTATATATGACCCCTAATCCGTATCATTTGATTTCAATATAGCGTTACATACTGAAAAATTTAACTTTCTTTAAAATTGACCGATAATATCTTCTTCGACATAGATATAAAACGAATCAAGTTGTCATAATGTTAAATATTTGCTTAGGGTTATCTTGTTTCAGTAACCATTGCTATATTTATATTATAACTGGAAAGCTGTTACGTCGAAACATTCTTGTGACATATGACGGACAGACAGCGCAAGCTAGTAATAGGTATTTAGCAGTTAAGGTACAAAACTTAACAAAAAAATATAAGCTTTAATAAAAATATGCTATTTGTTTTTTGTATTAATTTACCTGCACTACTTGATTATATTTAAAAGAAAATTGAAATAAATAGCTTGCTACCCCCGAATGTTTATATGTTATGGTGTCAACCCTATAGATAGTAGCGAGTGGCAACCCTACGGGTTTAGACTGCGCTTGCGCCTTATCAGCGCTTGACCAGGTGCAAAGTGTAATGTTACTATATACATAACTGAGAGTGTCTTAGATTGTTGATGACTTCTTTCCCAACTTAGGAAGAGTTCACTCATGTTAAAAGTAAGAACTTAGTATTCAAAGTTTAATTATAAGAAAATTCGGATTTTCAATAATCTTTTTTTTTACACACTACAAGTTAGCCCTTGACTTCTATCACACCTGGTGGTAAGTGATGATGCAGTCTAGGATGACAACGGACTAACCTGTTAGGGGTATGGTATACCCACACTCCTAATTGGTTTCTACGCGACATCGTGCCGGAACGCTTAATCGCTTGGCGACCTGTCTTTGTTGGTAGGGTGGTAACTAGCCACGGCCGAAGCCTCCCAGGCCAGACAAAATCTCCACCTTGCGGCCCTCGTATTTCAATATTAATGCGTAAATTTCCATGGTACATGTTTCCTTCTAGACACAAAAAAACTGTCTTATAAAACAACACAATGCACTTGTGCACTGTGACATTGCGCCGAATGTTCAGTCGCGATAGCGATGGCGGTTATATGTAACGGGAGATAGACGCTTCAATAATAAACTTTAACGTGAGTTAAATTCGAACACTGGATAATTATGTGGGAGCGGTATTAATGACAATCGTGATATATTGCTGTGGAGTACAATTTTATATTCTTGAATTGACAATAATTTATTGAGACCACAATGACAATTCGTAAATTAAGCAATTATTGCATTTTTCAGTGTCAATTTTAACAATGTACGCGCACAATTTTGTTGGACATGTGAAATTAACATTTGTACGTAAATAATTAAGGTTGTTTTTTTATTGTTCGATTCATTCAAAACAGAATATTAGTAACAATTTCTAAAACAAGAAAGTGTTGTTTTAAATTAAACAAGAGATGAAAAGACATTGAAAGGCAGTCAACAATGAAATACAGAAAGGAATATGTAAAACACATACTGTGATAGCTTTTCTTCTTGAGGCTATATTCGGTGCGATGATTTCGTTTCGCGCCAATGAACAAACATTTTGAACAAAAATCGGGAAAGTAAAAGCATTAAGCCTCCGTGTATTTTGCGTGCCATTACAATTCATAAAGATAACATTTAATAAAGAAACGTTCGTTATTGTTTTGTTGTAAAATTTGCCACCGCGTTTTATACCCAAATGTTCTGTGGAACTATATTCTAACAGGTTTATCTAAGTTTGTATTTGCACGCATATAAGTATTTACTTAGTCGATGTACTAGTGTAGTACCTAAAAATAAAATGTATAAATCAGAAAGAAAAAAAATCTTTTGGTTCATTACCCACGAATTAATCTAACAATATTATTCGGGCAATCAAAGACGTCCGATCTGATCAACTTTTGGATGGAGTAAATCGAATCGCATTAATGAATGATCCCAGAGCGCAATGCGAAAGTTTAGGGGAAGTTTTCTTACATTTAATAAAATGACTGGTGTTTGTCGAACTTTTCCAGCTCACAAATTATAAGTAGGAAACACAAATAATAGTTGACGTAGGACGAGCGAGGTATACGGGCATGGGGGTACGGGTGGGGCAGGGGGGAGGGGACGAAGGCGGTAATCAGTCCGGACAGTAATTCGGGGAGCCTTAAGGGTGTGATTGGTTAGCGCAGACAAGGGTTCCACTACTAGCATCCTTGGAGAGAAGAAATACTTTAGTTCAACATTTCCAATGTGGTTTTGTTTTGTAGCTCTTCGAGATTAGGCAATTTCTCAATAAAGCAGCTGCTATTGCTTAGTTAGTGCGAAGTCTCCCGAGAAATTAATGTGATGCCCGAAGTATAAGTCAAAGTAACGTAACAAGATTATGTTACTTAACTCGTCTTATAAAACACCGGTGCGCTAGTAAGACTGGCAGTAGTATTAATAAATGTAGAGTTTTGATCGCCAAAAAGTTTGTGATTTTATTTTCTAACCCAATTAAATTTTCTTTGAATCTTTTGAACGCAAAAACCAGAAGAATAATGGCAGCCTACGCAACACTCATCGGTTTTGAGTACACAGCCGACCAGTGAAGGGCCCTCGAGCCTCCCCTAGTCGGCAGACTTCGGATATCTTTGCACCTTAATTACACTCAGCTTGGTCGAAGTACGACACGTATAGTCTCAAACGTTGTATCCGAAAAGGGAGTGAAAAATTTGAAGATCAAGCAAACCTCTCCACGTTTAACCATGGAGAGTGCTTGCCTCAAGAAATTGCGTAATTTTCTGACTTAAAAAATGATGCCTAGCACTGATTAACTTAGAATTTACGTCATGTTTTAAATATCTGATGACAGAGTTCTTTATTGAAAAGAATATTATGATATGTAATATGTATATGTATGGATTTAATCATAGAATATTAAATTCTAATTCCTCATGAATTATTAATAATTATTGAATATAATTTAAATTCTTTTATGATAGTGACACAATATATGATAATCAAAATTGAAAGCTGAAATGAATTCCACCACTAAGGGGAAGATAATTCATGATCAACACATTACCGGCTCACTACAGAGCACTCTCAATATGAGAAGGGTTTGGCCATAGTCCACCACGCTGGCCATGTGCGGATTGGTAGACTTCACACGCCTTTGAGAACATTATGGAAACTCTCCAACTCTCAGGCGTACAGGTTTCCTCACGATGTTTTCCTTCACCGTTGAAGCAAGTGATATTTTAATTTTTAAAAACGCACATAACTCCAAAAAGTTAGTGGTGCGTGCCCGGATTCAAACCGCCTACCTCTGATTAGGAGGCTGACGCCCTAACCCCTAGGCTATTAAGGGAAGGATAATAAACTGTTTTAAAAATTTAAATACTTGATAGCACCAAATATAAAAGTTTGTTTTCGTCATATTTCGTATAAACAGTAGTGGGTATATGTAACGTCATTTGTAATCGGTAGTTGTTTAGCCGTGTAACATGGGTTGTATTCACGACGGGACTTTTATAGAGTGGGAAGTCAAGTAGAGTTAACTGGGCAATCAGAATAAATATTATTCTCACTGGCCAGTATATTATCTGCACTGATGTTATAAGAGTTTTAGGAGATTTATTTATTTCTATTAGTTAAACTCTGTATCGATTTAGTAAATTGGATTTAATAATTATTCTACCATTTCTAACTGATTTTATCTTAAGGTAACATAACTTTTATTTTTTTCAAGTAGTCATTAGATATCAGCCTGAAATAATATTTATAAAGCAGTCGGAGCTGCATTATCCGCGTGCGTTGATTTTTTTTAATACACTACAAGGTAGCCCGTGACGGCTATCTCATCTTGTGATTCAGTCTAAGATGATAGCGAGCTACCCTGGTATGGTTAACCCCCACTCCTAATTGGTTTCTACATCGACATCGTGCCAGAACGAAAAATCGCTAATTTTAAAATCAAAAGATAATTTCCAATATTTATGTGTCACAAAATACTAAATAAAAATTCTCGTGACGATCATTAAAATCTTATTTAGTTAAACTTTGCGATTTTCAGCATATTACCGAATGTAAAGTTATGGAGATAATGTTAAATTATAAATAGGAAACAGGATCTTCATCAGAAGGAAGGTGAAAACGCGGTAAACAGCTTGCATTAAATAATATCTGAATTTGTACTAAACTTTACCACTAATGTTTATAAATATATTTATTTACATAATATATTGATTATACAATTCGCGTAAAAATCTTATACAAGTTCTTTTTTGAAGTGAAAACTTCTTTAGCGGCGTTGAGCACTTTTTCTGTAATGGGTATAAAATCTTAAACTCGCGTCAGGACACGTGACCTGATCGAAAAAGCGTAAGACGGATGGAGAGTAGACATCTATCCCCTCTCTACGGCGCGGCGAAAATGTATGCCTGGGCCTACTGTTTCGTTTAGGGAGCGCAGGGCGCTTGCGCGAATGTTCGTGTATGTTACAGCGTGCCACGCGCATCCATGGATGGTGACAGCTGATGGCTCGACCGTCTGTGTAGTGATCACATTGTTGTTTATTCGTAAAATTCGTGAATGTAAAGTGCTTAAAATATGGAAATTGATATAGATAAACTTTTTAATGTAAAATAATTGTAATAGTTTTAAAGTGTTAAATTTTTAATGTAATATAAATTGTCATGTTTGTGTACGATAGCGCAATAAATGAATATTGTATTCTACCACATAAATGATAGTACTTTTATACTGATAAAGCAATTGGTGCAAAATTATTCCCTAACCATTCCAAAATATCAAACATGCTCAACGTTAATAATCAAGTTTTCACTTCTGGCGGCACTCCCGGAGTGCAACCCGTCTTTTTTTTTTATATAAAAACATTTACCAGTGGACCCTACACTAGGTGATTACCTGTATCGTAGGGTCCGAGCAAAATAAACTTAACGTTCGTTTAGCTTCGGATGTTTGGAGCGAATTACACGGAAGATTAGGAGAGGCGGGATTCAAATAAATAGCACATTATAATATAATATAAAAAAGTAATAAATAATATATACTTCATCATCATCATCATCATGAACAACCCATTATCGGCTCACTACAGAGCACGGGTCTCCTCTCAACATGAGAAGGGTTTGGACATAGTCCACCACGCTGGCCATGTGCGGATTGGCAGACTTCACACGCCTTTGAGAACATTATGGAGAACTCTCAGACGTGCAGGTTTCCTCACGATGTTTTCCTTCACCGTTGAAGCAAATGATAACTTTAATAAAATAAAATTTAATATAAATGTGTGTACAAATAATGTAAAAATGTGTGTAATTGTTAATAAATACCAACAGTAGCAACATAACGAATTATATATTCGAACAAAGCAGCGGTTATGCTAAACACCTTTTCTCAGAACACGATAGAACAAAACAAAGTTCAAAATAATACTGTCACATGTGTATGTAAGTTATGATCACATTAAAACATACTCACATGAGCCCGCTTACATTCCTTACTGTTTCCCAAGCCCAGTAAAGCCTCTTTTATCTGACAACTTCTACATTATCTGCCGAACTCTTCCATAAATTTGAGTTTACGAGTCTACTTACACTTATCAAGTAAAAACTACCAAAGTGTATATTTATTTGTTTCTATTTTCTCCCTGATTGACTCTGTAACTTTTCGAAGACTCGAACGGTGTGGGTTAGTCTACCTTCGCCCCTAAGTTTTGCGCCCCTGATTCAAAATCAGTTAATGCAAAAGTTTATTTTTATAAGTAAGATTACACAGAGTTGGAATAGAAGTTTTTCGCAGCAGCTTTCTTTTGGAAATCCTACGAGGTATGGAGAGGTTGCTCCGAAGCTTTGTGGATTAATGCTGAATTTGAAATAATTTTGCTCTTTTCACATGAAATACCTTGCAAAGAAGCTATTGCACCCAGAGAATATCTTTTATAAGTTTTCCTCAACGTAAATAGTGAAATTGTAAAATATAAAAATACGTTTCTCTTTATATTAAGAACTAGCGGATGCGCGGGAAATAGTCCATGTGGATTAAAGGTTTGGAAAAAATTATCAACCCTGCTATGCCAAATTATATTGAAATTTGTTTATACCGCATAGGTGTAAAAATTTAATAGACAAAATGTATTATTTTCGGATATAACATATATTCGAATATAATGCATTTAGTCGCCATATATGTTATTTAATCGCCATCACTAATATTGGCTGTTCGAAACAGCTTATTTAGAAAAAATCGATTTGTAATATACTCCGTGCATTTTTTTCGAATTATGATCTTCATAAGATCCTTTCCGGACTTTAACAAATATTTAAAAAAAACAATTAGTAGCCTAATTGGTCTCAAATTTTGTGCTTTAGAGAAATTATTAAATTCCATTGTTATTTTTACAAGTTAATTAAAGTACAAATACTCTGAATGTTACTCATTATAAAAACATTGTAAAACTTCCGGCAGATGGAGGTCGGTACCCGATTATTTCGCTACCGGACCCCACCGTGTAACCATGACGTAAGCGAGGTATGTTATAATGTAAAAAATTAAAAAGGTTTATTTGCTAAGCTACCTTCAAAGCGTGTAATGGGCCAAGCATGTTAAATATTTAGGAAAACCGAGCATCATCCAACAAGGATACTTTTGGAATGGTAAATATTATTATTGCATGTAAGCGGCTGTAAATTTTTGATGCACCAATTTTATTACAAAGGAGAGAAATTCTTTTAAGTTTTGTTGTAATTAAATTTGAGGTCGCCGGGAAATTTTAAAATGGCTACATGATTTTTAGCGACACCCACTCCGTCATAATATGCCATTACCGCTTGAGCGACGCGGCCTCTAATTCACGTTTAAAAGCCTGCACTCGAGTCAAAGTCAGCTGTAATTTCGTCTAAGCCAGCGATACCTAGTAAAAATCTAATTTGTCAAGAATTATATTGTGCTAACTAGAATTATGGCCCGTAAATTTTAATATTATTTCAAAAACCTCATAATGTCTTTTACATCTAGATTATTTGTGAGACGTGATAAGACAACTTAGCAACCGACATGATGGATTATATTCCAGCGACTTTATTTTTTTGAAAATATTTTAAATTCCATAATATTTATCCACTTCTAAACTTCTAAATTTGACATCCTGATAAATTTTGGGGTATATTATTTATATAATATTGTTTTCCGTTCCGGCACGATGTCGCGTAGAAACCAATTTGCAGTTATATAAGTTTACCATTCCCCTAACAGGTTAGCCCACTACCATCTTAGACTGAATCATCACTTACCATCAGGTGAGATTGCCGTCAAGCGCTAACTTGTGTTGTATAAAAAAATTACATATTATTATTTTTAAAACATATTATTCTACCGGAAAAAGCCCACCAACCACATTAAAGCTTTGGTACCTTCAATTATATCATTTGTCAATTTAGCCGTCTGTGAAGAATGGACGCCATCTTGAAAAAGGATTGGTAAACCTGAAATTGTATTTTGATTTTTGCGAGTTATTTTATTTGATCTAATCTAATAACGTCGGCTGAAATTTTTTGAATGATGATGTAGTAGTTTTGGACTAACTTGTTGATGGTTTGGTGAACCCATAACCTTATTTAGCTTCTACACCGCAACGTACTGATACGCTAAATCGTCTGTGTGTATTTACTCACCCCCGCTTTTGGCCTTCGTCTTAAGCTTTGGCCAAAACGGCCCAACAAAAAATCTATTAAATATGAGCCTTATATTTATCTACCATTGAAAAAAATTCTGTCTGTATTTAACTGGTTTTTATTCACAAGCCAGAATTTCCAGGTGAAATATCTAAGCATGACCTCACCAATTTTATGCAGGCAATTAACAATCCAGTTAGTTTCAGAATGCAGACCTAAAATAACGTTGCTAAGCCCGAAAAGCAAGTTGTGTCGTACTACTGTGCCGTAGACACTTAAAATAAATATTACGATAACGCATGGGTTTCTTGCAAGAGTCGTTGGGTTGTCTTAAAAAGGGCTTTTATCAGTTGTCATACACTGGAATCATTTTGCCCGAGAAACACAAACTTGCCAGTGAGCTCAACAAAGAGATGCAAACTAATTCGTATTAGTTACGATTAGTTTGCTAGCTTGTCAGACGCAGTCGCGTCTCGTTTTACGGGTTCTTCCGGGCCACTGCACTGCCCCAGGCATACCCTCATATTGAGGGACGCAAGTACTCGGCGATAGTGAGGCAATCATTTTATAAATCGCACCTACTTTGCATGAGTCACCAAAAAGTCACTATTAATTTTGACGACCTCTGTGGCACAGCGCGTGCGTTTTCACATTTTAAATTTGAAATTCCTAGGTTCATTTTGTTCATTGCAGACTCGAGAGTCTTGTCTGGTTGGATGCTTTCCATGGCCAAAGAAGTGTCACCAAACGTTTTAGCGTTTCGATGCTATGTTGCGTAGAAACCAATTAGGTGTATAGGTTTACCATATCCCTAACAGGTTAGCCCACTACCATCTTAGACTGCATCATCACTTACACCAGGTGAGATTGCCGTCAAGAGCTAGCTTGTAGTGGATAAAAAAAAATTGTTTCATTTTAATAGTAGCTGTACCTGTTTCAATTCCCGTTGTCGTTGTGTAGCCGTCTATTGGTGAAATAAATTTTTAACTCGGTTTAGAGGCTCAGGCGTGAAGCGTGGCAAACAAAATCACATACCTCACTTAATATGAGTTAGGATGTATTCAAAGAATAGGTGACTGCCAGATGTATCAAGGCATATCACAAACCACTGGATATATTGTTCTGAAATTTCACATAAAGGGTTATTGAAAGTTTATTGTTTCCCTAACACACATAATGATAGTAGACGTGAGCAAAGCAAAAGCTAGTGGAAATATGTAATGAAAATATAATTTTATTTTTGTCATTTAAGAGACTAAAACTGTAAATTAAAAGTGTATAGTGTATAACAAAAGCAAGTTTTTGGTCCTCTTAATAAATATATATGTTTTTGTTTCAGGTAAGCACCAAGTTTGTTTTCATCGACCGCACAGAGTATGTAAACATAAAAACATTAATTATAACCACAGCACCATAATTCAAAACGCGAGTATCATGTAATTATGCAAATTTTTCAGACAGATCTAATCCAATTCAATTTTATCACGAATTCCGCTTACACTCTTTATTTCATTCATAATAATTAAAGTACAATTCCACTTAAATTTTGCGTTTCACGTTCAAACTTAAATATTTGGATACCACATATTATAATGGCGGTTAGATTCTCATTACAATTACATTATGTAAATAGAACTTTGTTTAACGAAAATACCTTCGCCGTGCGCAGAGTTCTCTTTCTATTAACAAATTTTGCTGACTTACTCGTTCCCGTCAAAATGTGTTGAATACGAAAAATCTTGAAATCTTTTCAGTATATTGAAGCGCTGCGAAAATTCTTTTATTTTACGTATATTATCAAAGTAGGTACTACGTTTCACTTAAGTCTCTGAGAACTTTTATGATAGATTATAGAATATTCTTAAGTCAGGTAAGATAGGTCCTTTGTTATAAAAGACGCTTTCATTCTAATAAACGCATCCGCCGCTTGACAATGTCTTTATTCGTAAGAATTATATCATTCATCCTTAAAATGGATTCCAAAGGAGGGAAGCAATTTCATTTGTGAGAACCTGCTTCTGCTTATAATCCGTCCGAGGTAATAACATTTCATATTCGTAATAGAATCATTCTGCGTCGCCCGGAAACTTTATAGTCTCATTTTCATTGAAAACGTTTAGCAGACATAAACTTGTAGAATAATTTGATGCATAGCTCTGGAGAGGAAAGGGCACAATCTCCGGAGTCCCTTATTCAGTTAATCAACGAGTTCATTCCCAAAAGTAAGCCATGTTTAAAACATTTACCTATATATAAAATTTAATCATTGGCTGTTAGTAAATAGAAATCATTTCACAAATTATACCCAGACAATATTGACGTATTTCTGATGAGACTCTCATCTCAATTCAAATCAAACTGAAATAGTTTTATTCACGTAAAACTATATCAGGCATCTATGAAGCGTTTACATATATTATATTTTTCATCATTTTAAATCGTGAGGTGATAACTTCTACACTCGCCTACTTAAAACTAAAGCTAGGAGGGTTCCAATCATGCACAGGTGTAACAAGAACCCCACAACAAACTTAGCCGTTTTTAACATGAAAGACAATATAAATATGTCGAAAATTAAAAATTATCAACATGGCTTCGTAATCAAGTTATCCATAACATACCGAATATTTGATTACTTTACTATGGTAGACATTATAATAATAATTATTTGCATCTTCATAATATCAAAACTTGCTTAATCCCCTGGGTAGACTAAACTAATTCGGAACGTTGTAACTAATGAATGAGGCAGCAAACGATTTGGCATATGAGTGACATATTATGACGGCACTTTAAATTTAATGGTTTATATAACATTATAATTTGATGGTAAAGTCTAAAATCATACCTATCTTACATATTTAATAAGAACCGAGTTTTTAAACTGCTTTAGTAGTTTATACGTAAAATACCAGTTAAACTTTTATTGAATGAATCCTTGCGATGCAAATGCAGCAGACATTGTAGAAAATCGCTAATTAAATATATAGAATTATAAGCAAAAAGCGGTTTACCTTCGTAAAAGTTATATGAATATTCATTCAAGTACAAAGTAAATTTATGGCTTTTGTGTCAGTTTTGACATAACTTTCGAATCAATTTTGTTCCTTTTTTCATCTTCTTTTTTCTAGTAGGACATAAAATATTTGCTCCTTGATGTGACGTCAAATTTTTTGAGTTCGATTATTGTTTCCATTGCTTATTAATGTTAATATTTTTCCAATGTTTTTTTATACCGTGTTCTGAGTAAATTAGATTTCTTCCAAGTGATAATCACTGGACTCACGTAAATTTTGCTGGAGTTCATGCTTATAATAAATATACCCGAAAGGTTTTGAAACTAGTCGGGATGAATATTCGAGTCCGACGGATATTTGAATAAAATACTTCTTTTAATTCTGATAATAAAAAAAACTAAACAAAGGCGGATGTAATCAGCTAGTGGGTGGAAGAAAATTGATTGCGTTTATCGAGGAAATATTATTGGGATGTTCGTGTGTGAATGGTTTGTGTTGGGGAGTGCGCAGTCACCTCTAGAGGTGAGCCGGCGCCGCCCGAGTTCTCGCCGGGACAAGATTTATGTAAGGACTTTTGTTTGTACGAGTAGTTAAGTAGGGGGAGTCTCATCTACATTCGCCTTCATTCACACCAGATATCTAAGGGTCCGTGTACACCTAAGAGTAAATTCCTTTGAGCTTGTTAGTATCTACTAATTAAGTTACACGAGTTTGTTTCTATTTCTGAGCCCAAGAATTATAGATAAAAAATTTTGGGTTGTTTATTGAACTTCTAAACATTCTGAGATTCCAAATTATTTGCAACTTACTTTGCATTTTTCCATGTAGCCCAAATCTACTGCCCTGATTTTACGTTTCTGCGTAGGTGTAGATTTTTGTATGTGGTCTTTGCCTATGCAATATATAACTAAGAACTTCAGACTTATAAAGATCAGATGGAACAACAGGAAATAAAACTGGATACTTGACGAGCTATGTTAAAAAAGAAATCTTTTTGGCGACCTGATTCCACTTTATTTTAGACTGAAAGATAATCGTAGGTGAATTTGTTTTTTTTTGGTAAAATAATCAATCTACAGGATAAGGTATTAGGTTAAGTATAAAGGCAAATAACTGTGCACTGCCAGACATTGTCATTACACTTTGCTTCGTATTTATGGCAGAAACTCTACCTTACAACTTAGTAGCAGTTGCGCAGCAGATCCGTAACAAAGTACAGAGTACCCTCCTTTTGTCTATCCTCGCAACTGTTATCTTTGCAAGACGGAGGAAAAAAACGCCCCGTTTTAAATTCGACGTGTCTACATACATATATTTTCCTTTGCAATTTCTCGCCATAGACACATCATCTGGCGTGAGTTTTTGTTGGGACGTAGGAAGTTCCTTTGTCTTCACTATGAAAGTCAGAACTGTAAGGAATATCCAGCTCTCGGGAGAGTTGTATGTAGGCATTGTTTCGATGAAAAATCTACATCAAGACTTTTATGTAGCCCCGCGACGTGCAACACGTGGCAACGGCTAAGTAATGAATCGGGTTTTTAATTATAAAGTCGCTGTGACGTCGTAAAATTTCAAAACATTTTAGACCTTTGAATCGACACGTGGCTGATGCGACCTAGTTAAGCCAGCGTAAACAGTTATTTGCATCGGGTGAGATGAAAAAGGTAGAAGGTGACAGATGTAAGAGGCCAGATCCAAATGTGGCCTTTTTAATGTCTACGAACCTCTAAAAATACAAACGATCCAAATAAACATTCAATATTGATCCCAGGCACCTATGAAACGTTCAAACATATTTGATAATAATAAATAATAATAAAGGATAGAATTTTATGTGTTAATGAGTATTTTTTATGAGTAAAAAAAAAAATACCACTTGCTTCAACGGTGAAGGAAAACATCGTGAGGAAACTTGCACGCCTGAGAGTTTTCCATAATGTTCTTAAAGGCGTGTGAAGTCTGGCAAGTCGGCCAGCGTGGTGGACTATGGCCAAATCCTTCTCATATTGAGAAGAGACCCGTGCTCTGTAGTGAGCCGGTAATGGGTTGATCATGATGATGATGATGAGTATTTATGCCATTAATTACAATTGCCCCCCTATTGCGCTCCCTTAAAAGATGAATTATACTACTTATATATTAAATCCTCCTTAGCGGATGCTTGCGTTATAATAGCTATCAGCATGCCAAATTTAGCCCGTTTGGTTCTGTGGCCTGAGCTGGGTGTTGATAGATCAGGACCTGCCTTTTTATAGTCTATGTTTACACATATGGACTATATCTTAAAGAAAGTCTACAAGGCTTTAACCGACGCCCTAGTCTAAAAAGAAACCCTAACCCTGCTTATCTATATATTATATCCTGGTCTTGGTTGCCTGGCAGAGACCGCTCTTTAGCGATAAGGCCGCCTATTGTACCTGTTTTCTTTTCTGTGTGTTTCTTTACTGTCTGTATTTCTTCTTTTGTGTGGTGTACAATAAAGTGTATTTTCATTTAATTTCATTTTCATTTCAAACCCACAGCAAACTATTTGCTAACACGTTCACCATGTAGTCAATTTCTGTTAAGCTTTTATTGTCATCAATTATTCATCATCATCATCATGATCAACCCATTACCGGCACACGACAGAGTACGGGTCTCCTCTCAATATAAGAAGGGTTTGGCCATAGTCCATCACGCTGACCATGTGCGGATTGGCAGACGCCTTTGAGAACATTATGGAGAACTCTCATGCGTGCAGGTTTCCTCACGATGTTTTCCTTCACCGTTGAAGCAAGTGATATTTTAATTTTTAAAAACGCACATATCTCCGAAAAGTTAGAGGTGCGTGCCTGGATTCGAACCGCCGACCTCTGATTAGGAGGCTGACGCCCTAACCACTTGGCTATCACCGCTAATAATATCAATTATTACTAAGATAATAATGCTGATATGTTATAAGTTTTTGTTAAGTAAGATTTTAAAAATAAATTCATGACCACAATTACATGGCTTAGTCACTAAGCGGATAAGATTATAAAGCTTATGAATTTTAAGCATCTCAAATACTAAAATTACACTTGTTTGCGAAGGAGTAACGCATATATTATTACAACTGTTACCCTAAGCTATTATATTTTATAAAGGTCTAAATAATGCAAAGGCTAGGGTAAAATTTATAACGGTTAAAAGCGAAAATAAATTTTGAATTGTAGGTATAACACTTTTGTCATTGCTGGGGGTTACCCGTTTAGATTTCTTGTTAACGAGTTATTTAATGAGGTGAATAGGTGGGGGTTGCAATAAAATATTTACTCTATAAATAACGGCGCAATACGTTTTAGTCATGGAAATTATGTTTCATTTGACCACGATTGAGTTGTAAAATTACGTTGACATGTAACGAAGTACCTGTTGCCTGTGACTTTGCTGCGTGAAGTTTATGTTTTTAAAGTTCTATTGTTCGAGCCTTAAAAGCGATAGAAGGAATCCTTATATGGTCTTTATTGTTCATCTGTCTGTCTCTCAAGACACTTTATCTAGAAAACGCGTGGAGGTAAGTTAATCTTAAATTTAAATAAATGGACATCGTAAATTTATCATTCATAGAAATTAGTCTGTCACTCTCTAGCGCTTTATCTGTTGCATTGTAAGGCGTGTCGCCAAGCGATTTAGCGTTCTGGTACGATGTCGTGTAGAAACCAATTAGGAGTATGGGTTTACTATACCCCTAACAGGTTAGCCCGCTACCATCTTAGACTGCATCATTACTTACCATCAGGTGAGATTGCCGTCAAGGGCTAACTTGTAGTGGATAAAAAAAAAATTGTAAGAAACCACGGTGATTTGTACATACAAAGCCAACAAATATGTTAGGATTGTCGCGTACATTTTATATTACAATGACTAAAGTAGATAATGGAGAATTCAGTTAACTCATACTCATAACTAACATTTATTTTGCTGTCCTTTACTCCTAAACTAAATGGATGTTATCTAACTATATCGGAGTCCATATTCTTGTTTCATCCTAGGACCAGTTAAATCATCCCATATGAAATCTTAAGCTGTCTCTTTGTTAGATTCAGTACAACGTAGTCACCATATTATTGGCTCAATTAATCATAACTTTGCGTTAGTGGAATTTCTCTGGGCCCATTGGTGCAGGCTCGCGAAGGCATGAAATTGGATAGCGAAGCCTTAGCGTTCGCTTTTGGTATTATGATGGAGTTGATTTTGATAATATTATGACGCGAGTTAATTGCATATGTATTCGTATAATTTTTCTCTATACTATTATGAGACATTGTATTTTAATAACTGCATAATATACTATATAAAATATTATACACTTAAAAAATCATACAACTGAAAGCATGCACTTCTAACCCTAATATCTATTAGTATAAAGTTTTTATAAAACGAAAGCTTACAGAAAAATCATATTACGATATTAAGGATTATATAAACGATAAAAAAGCTTGGGTATGAATCGCTCTATCTCCACAGGTAATATAATTTATTATTGATTATGTGAGATGGTGATAACGGGGAAAAAACCCGGCTAAGTTTGTTGTGGGCTTCTTCTTAGACCGGGGCGCGTTTGGAACCATCATAGCTTTAGTTTTAAGTTTACGAATGTAGTTATCACCATCAAATAACTACTATGTAAATTATTGACGCGTCAAAAGTGCCTTGTAAAGGACTATTTGTATAAAGATTATTTGAATTGGAATTTGAATTTATTATCCTTCGTAATCAGATTTATGGATAATATCTATTAATAGTAACTAATATAAGCGGAGCGTAGGACGACCGCGTGCCCGCTAGACAGGCGACCTGAAAAGGATCGCTGGTAGCGGGTGGATGAGGAATGTGGACGACCGTGTATGGTGGCGCACTCTCTGAAAGGCTTATCCACCAGGAGGCATTTATAGGCTGATTAAGAGCAATTAATAGCTAGAGGAAAACAAACCACAATGCTGTGGAAGAATCAGAAATTTTGCATGTGTGCGCTTTACTGTCTCCATTCTAATAAGCACCGCAATGATTTGAAATCTTTTCTTTTTTACGATGTTTTTCTTCACCGGTGAAGCAAGTGATAATTGTAATTGCTTAAAACGCACACAACTCTTAAAAAATAAAGTTGTTTGCCCGGGTTCGAACCCTTGACCTCTGACGTCCAACGTCGTCGTCCAAAGCACTAGGCTTCGTTTTTTTATATTTTAAATACCCTGCCGTTTTTTCTCAACATATTCAATCTCAGTTTCATCGAAAAAAAGTAAGAATGCATCTTCTAGGCAAACTATATGTAAAAATCAGCTTAAGATACATAAAAATATTTTCATCCTTAAACACATATTTAAAGATTCTTCAGAACAACCCACACACAATATACAGTAGGTATGGGAATGATGTGTGTGTGTGTGTGTGTCTGTGTTGTGTTGTGTTGTGAAACGCGATATGTTGTCCTCTTACTTTTCGGAACTATGCGCGTTTTTAGTTTAATTTAATCAATTAATTTTCAATAAAACCTCTTCCTTTAACGCCGAAGGAAAAAAATGAGAGAAAGCCTGCATACCTTAGAGCTTTTCCGTAATTTTATCAAAGGCGTGTCAAGTCTACTTATCTGCACTTGGATCCGAAGTGGACAACAGTCACTCCTCTCATGCTGAGAAGAAACCAGCGCCTTCTCATGAGCCGGGGAAGGGTTGACAATAAAAAATATTAAAGAGTCTGATCATTTTGTATGCCATAGCTACTAGTAAAGTGTCAAACATAATTTAATTTCAGTTATATAACTGTAGTCTGCAACATATTCTTACATAATAAATTCCTGCAACGTATTCTGACGTAATAAAATTCTCAGTCCCAATTAATTACTATTCGCTGCATAGAGCAAAATTAAGTAC
Organism: Lasiommata megera; assembly: GCA_928268935.1. Lineage (NCBI taxonomy): Eukaryota > Metazoa > Arthropoda > Insecta > Lepidoptera > Nymphalidae > Lasiommata > Lasiommata megera. The sequence goes on from OV743312.1 coordinate 12,710,602, forward strand.
CCGAACAAAACAAGCGAGAACCGCCATGACAAAATGTGAACGGAGAATTATGATAATAGTTTTAAAGAGTTTAGAAGCGCCGAATTATAGTACAAGGTACAACTGGCGCTACGGAACCTTCGTAGAGCTACGCTGGATGCTACGCCGTAGTCACATCTTTATTTATGCGCTTGCATAATTTAGCATAGTTTTTGTTAGCGAATTTATTATCTAGGAATTTCAGTTTGGTGTTAGATAAACAACTTTGCTATAGCCACGTCTGCTAAGTCCCTTCTATAGTAAACAGAGGAAATTTATGCAAATGATATTTATTATTCACATATATTTTATATAAGCACGCGCTCAACATATTACATATTACATATTACATAATATATAAATTACATAATATATAATGTACCAGTTAATGGATGTCCTGGAAGAGTTTAAAATGTCGTGAAAACTGGTATCCGTAATACAAAAGTCGTTCGAGGATAAAATCTTTCGCCATGCCAAATACATCTAATCTATTCATGCGTTTAATAAAGGGGGCAAAGAAAAACTTGTTTTTTAAACCGGCCTTTAAAATATTTGCGTGAATTTTTTTTTGCCCGATTATCTTTACTTATTTAGTCAAATATCGTTAATCGTACTATCGTACCTTTCTATAATATAATTTTAGAATATGCTTTCGAACTAATATAATTTACACCATAATTATTTTTAGAATTTTTGCCACTTCCGCGTGCCATATGTTTAAATTTTTTATCGTTATTTTTTAGCCTTATTGTTAATAAGAGCGTATGAATAGTAGTGGTTATATAAAAAATATAAATGACAAAAAAAATCAAAGTAGTACACAAAGGAAAAGAAAAAAAGGAAATTAGTAATCATGGATGTTAAACGATAAAGAATGAAAAATTAAATAGTTTTTGGTATTACAATATTTACAGGTCATATCAAGTAAGTTGCTTTTGTTCGCGGTTACACTTACCTTTATTTTGTCATTAAATTATTTCTAATCCAAAATGTTTTCCTAAACATTTTAAATTCCATATTTTTATAACCATATTACTATAGATCTAGCACTATAGATAGAACAGTTTGCAGTGGTTTGAACTGTGCGTTATAGATCAGTCAGTCAGTTAGTAAGTCATAATTTCTTTTCTTATATACGAGTTCATTTTTAAACGATACGTAGCCGTAACTGGAATTGTCTTTATTAGGCAAAAGTGTATTAAGTTACAGACAGCAAGGAACTGAGGCGTAACTAACTCGAGCACATTGTTCCACCTCGAGTGCAAAGCTCTGCCACGTGTGATTTATTTTACTACAGCAATTGAGCAAGAGTTAACCCTCGTACTTGATTTTTTGCTTTAAGAAAAACGATACTAATATCGTGTGTCTGATATTTTATTGTACCTATACGTATGAAAATTTCTGTAACCACAATAAAAATATCCAAACATGTTGACAGAGATACCTTAATTCATTACTACGCACATTTTACAGCCTTTTATAAGCTTGGTATGCATATATCTGTGCATTTATCGGAATCATGAAACGTTGTTTTCAACCCCTTCTAATGTCGGATTAGGTTGCCTAGGTAGGTTGATTAGGTAGGTACCTTTATCAAAGACCGATGGCAATAATTTAAATATTTGGTATCATTCATCATTATGATCAACCCATTTATCGACTCACTACAGAGCTCGTGTCTCCTCTCAATATGAGAAGGGTATGGCCATAGTCCACCACGCTGGCCATGTGCGGATTGGTAGACTTCACACACCTTTGAGAATATTATGGAGAACTCTCAGGTGTGCAGGTTTCCTCACGTTTTCCTTCACCGTTCAAGCAAGTGATATTTTATTTTTTTTAAAACGCACATAACTCCGAAAAGTTAGAGGTGCGTGCCCGGATTCGAACCGCCGGCCTCTGATTAGGAGGCTGACGCCCTAACCACTAGGCTATCACCGCTTTGGTGCCATTATGCTGATTTTTTTATATAGGTAAAGTTTTGTAACATTTACTTGTATGAAAAAGATTATTTTCTGTTAAACTCTATTATCTAATTGTATATCTTACTTTAACTATTTGATATTTAACTTTGATAATTTGATAACAATAAAATTAGTTTACTCAACGTGCGCGATACAAATCAAACTGATTAGGTAAATCAACAGCACAGGCGTTTTCGATTACGATTTCAAACGAAACGGCAGCCGCTTGATTAACATAATCCAGTTTGGAAATAAGCAAAGTTAATTTTGTATAAACTTTAAACGTACCCTTTCACAATTCGGATAGTTCAGCAATCGCGATCGCGCCGATCATTTCGAAAACGTAGTCATTTTTCAAAAAGCGATTTCGCAATACATTCATTTACACTTAATAATTGTGTTCGGTAGCGGCCGCTGACTCATTATCATATAAATGAGGGAGAAAAAGCAACGGTCAGCCATTAATCAGGAGAATGGAGCAACAGCATTGACTAATACACTTATCAAGTTTAATTCAATAATCCGCGGCGCTCGCGCCTCTGTCGGACTTTTCGTGACGTGAAAAATAACTGGGAACGAACGCACGACCTCACACACTAATCCCAATTAATTGCAGCGCACTTACTACTTGAAAGTTACGAGCCTGCTTTCTGTATGTTTTATTTTTTGTTGCAACTCGTATTTCCAGCTATGCATCGGAATTTTTTTCGTCTGCTCTTCGAAAATTAGATATGAAATACTTTATTTTAAAACATGAAAATGGAAATGTAAATTTAGTGATATTTTACAATATCCCACTGCTTGTGAATGTTATTAAATTTTTAATTGTGTTTGGTGGGGAGAAGTTTCTTGGACTTCTGCATACAATTTGACTAAGATTCGACCTATAATGGTTTTAACTACTTATAGTTGTTGACAAAATCTGAGAAAGATGGACGCTTAATTTTCTTTCAAAATGTTGGTCAACCATTAACTGAGGGTTTCCTTAGATATTAATTAACACACACAAAGTCGCGGGCGTCTGCTAGTAATACAAAATAAGGCCTTGATTACAGTGACGTTAACATTTTTAGTTACTTGACTGTTATTTTTTTCCCTCTTAACTGTACTTTTTGATAACTCAACGGCTTAAATTGTATTGAGGCAAAGTCGTACTAAAAGTTCTAAGCCAGGCTCACCCTTCTGTCAAACACTATCAAAGTAGAAGGAATTCGACTAATAACTAAGAAAAGCAAACATGCCAAAAAGTCACTCCATACAATGGCGAAGTTTATTCCGAAAAACCGTTACAAAAAATATGACGTCAGAAAAATTACACGCATTCACAAATCATGCGGGGCCCTCTTTTGTTAAAAGTTTCGGCGCTTTCAAAGGAGTTTAACTCGTTCTTAAGCCCTCAAATTTATTTCCTGTCCGTATACATCTATTATTCTGTATTTTCAACAAAATAATATAAGTTTGTTTCGTAAATCAAATTAGTTGACAACAAAGACAATGTATCCGACAATAATATATCTAAAAAAGGTTTGAAGAATACTACTTTTTGTATGCTTTGATGACGAGGGTTTTGGATGAACCAATTAATTATTGATTAATGGAAATAATCAGGGGCACTCGAAGTAGTAAACTAAGAGTAAAAGAAGATTATTACCTTAACTTTTTTAACCAAAAGTGTTTTACCAGAAAGAACACACCCAAATAGGGTTGACGTCACGTAGATAGTCGATTGTAAAGCTGCTAAAACGAAAATGACATGTCATGTCAAGTTAACGTAGAATATATGAATGTTAAGTGGGATAAGAGATAAAAGAAGAACAGTTTCTGCTATGATTTTAGTACAATATTGAGTATAATTAATGTGGATTTGATGCTTAAAATTGACAGCTTAAGCTTTTATAACTAAGAGCTTGTGGAGTTACATCCTTGGGTAGAAAGTTAGGACTTTAAATCATAAGATTTCGTTTTATTGACCGGTGTTTAGGTCTTTCTTGACCTTCTTCTTCTTGTTTGCAGCTACGAAATTTTTAGGGTCTGGATAGTGTTTTCTGTCTTAATGTCATTAAATAAGTAATTTAAATAGCATAAGTAGTTTTACGCAATGAGATTATTATTACAGTCATACTTATGTAGCCTAAAATCGGATTTATCAAACGAACTGTTGTCTATATTAAGGTTCTCAAACGCCGAACGGTTTTGGACAAAGACCGAAATCAAAATGTTGAGAGCGTTAATTTAACTCGTAAGACTGTTGTGATAGGTACCAAATATCTACTTCTCTTAGTTGAAATATAAGTCATGTTCAATATAATTATCTCTATCCTCAGCCTATTAATGCCTCGTATGAGACAGGAATTAAGTACTTTAGTGCTGGTTTAATGAGGGTTTAGTTATAATAAATCGGTTTGAATAATGGCTCGTGAGAAGCTGTCATAGCCTAGTGGCTAGGACGTCCGCCTCCTAAACAGAGGTCGGGCACGCACCTCTAACTTCTCGGAGTTATGTGCGTTTTTAAGCAATTAAAATATCACTTGCTTCAACTGTGAAGGAAAACATCGGAAATCTGCATGCCTGAGAGTTCTCCTTAATGTTCTCAAAGGAGTGTTGAGTCAGCCAATCCACACATGGCCAGCATGGTGGACTATGGCCAAACCCTTCTTATTGAGAGGAGACCCGTGTTCTGGAGTGAGCCAGCAATGGGTTGATTATGACGAATGGCTCCTGTATTTGTTAGAAATGTATAAAATAAGGCACTGACAATCTGTGCCAACGGTGTGAATCCAGCTGGATTAATCGAAGACTGCAGTAACGATTAGTTGATTAATACTCGCACGGCGACGCCATCTGCCGAATTAATTGCTTCATTTCCTTTAGACGGCACCAAATGGAATTTTGTATAGTCAGCGTCAAAAATTGTGTGCTTATTCTTTTTTTTATGCTCCACAAGTTACGCACTTGACACGATCGCTACCTGATGGTAAGTGATGATGCAGTCTAGGATGGTAGCGGGCTAACCTGTTAAGGGTATGGTAAAGCCATACTCCAAATTGGATTCTAAGCGACATCGTGCCGAAACGCTAAATCGCTTGGCGATACGTTTTTGTCGGTAGGGTGGTAACTAACCACGGCTAAAGCCTCCCACTAAACCAGACTTGAGCCGGTAACCGAAACTAGAATCTCCAACTTTATAATACGACAGCGCACGCACTGCGCCACGGAGGACGTCATATGTACCTCAATGTTAGATGCGCCACGGTTAGATTTATAAAATGAGTGTATATTATGACTTGGTCTCTCTTTCATCTCATAGGCGAATGTTCTCAAAGGCGTTTGATGTCTGCCAGTCCGAATCGCCAGCGTGGTGGATGCCCGCATGGCCTTTTTAATGTTGAGAGGAGGACCTGGTCTGTATTGATCATGATAAAAGATGATGTCTAGTGTCAGTAACATCATTATATCAACCGAGTGACGTCCACTGCTGGACATAGGTCTTTTGTAGGGAATTCCAGAGTCCACGTGACATATGCCTAATATGGTAAATGTTAAATCAAATTCTATTTACCATTTTATGATATCCAAGATGGAGTCTTTAGTTTCGAACAAATGTTCAAATTCAAATATCTTTTTACAAAAAGCATGATATAGATTATAGAAGTTCATTATAGATAGCGATATTTGTTGCTAACTGTACTGTGATTCGAACGTTCAACGTTTTTGTCTAACTCCATATGCCCGTTTACGTGTTGTAGACTCTGATTTAGCATGTTACACCTGAATTTTGTTTTGTCGATAGGTTTTCTATTTCGGCAGTCCATTTTGGACCAACGACCAGTTTGAAATGAACTGACGATCCATATAACATCAAGAGCTTTAAAAAAGTATTTGTTTTTCCATTTGCGCTTTTAGGGGCCATTAAATAGTTTCTATTGATTGCCGTGCAACATACGATAGTCTCAAAGATATTGTGTACAAATAGAGGTCGGGTTTAGTTTAATGATGCACGTTGATATAATATATTACGTTGATATTAAATCACTAGTATGTAAATTATTGACGCTTCAAAAGCGCCTTTTAAAGGACTATTTCAATAAAGATTATTTGAATTTGAATTTAAATTTATTATATAATCATTATTCGTTATCTGAAAAACTGAACCATTTACCTTACCCTAAGATTACCTTAAACTGCTTGCTTGCTGTTAGACTAAGTACTAAAAAAAAACACTACGTACTTGTGTTTTTTGGCATTTGAAAATCCTGCTAGAGCAGTAATTTAACCGTAACTAGGATGCGAGTTATTAGTTAGTAAAATATTGCTAAAATCGGTTTGATGTTTTTTTATACACTACAAGTTAGTCCATCACGGGCTATGTAGTCTAACATGGTAGCGGTCTAACCGATTAGGGGTTCGGTAAACCACCAATATCACCACGTCTTTATCGGTGGGGTAACTAACTAGTTACGTCCAGACCAGACACGAGCCGGAAATCGAACCCAGGACCTCCAACTTTATAATGCTGCAACGCATGCACTGTGCCTCGGAGGTCGTTGGAATAAGTTTATAATGCAGCTAAATAAGTTTATTTGTTTAAAAGCCCTGCTATGATGTCCCGTATGATTTCTGGGATAAAAATATCCAATGTCGCAAGCTATCTTTGTGCCAACCTTTGTCAAGATTGGTGCATTGGTTATGCCGATCATAGCCAAATAAATAGTTAGCATACTAGTGGCATTAATAGCAATAGTACCTATAGGAGTTTATATTATTCAGCTAAAAATTGCGTGAATACTTACTAAGAACTAGTTCCTTTATCTTATACTTTTTACCTACTTATACTTTTTACGAGGTTACGCGTTCCACTTGGAACCGCATCGACATCTATTATCAGGCGAGTTTGTACCGAAGCGCTACTTTGTAATCGATAAATAACAATCAGTTCTGGGAAATATGAGTTATCCTGTACGTGCTTAGCAAACAAAAGAAAAGTAATTTATTAAATTTATTAAATTTAAATATATATGTTGTTGTTTTACTAGTATTGTTTGTATATATGTATAATATATTAAATGATATATTTTTTAATATTTTTAAGGTGTTTATATATTTATATATTATATTATATTTAACCTTTTATTATTTATATTATTACACTCGAAGCTCGGCTTTCTTCATATTTTATCCCAGGTTGTGCTAGATTGCCTGGTAGAGATTGCTCTTTAGCGATATTGCACCCTTTTTATTTTCTATGTGTGTATTCCTTCTTTTTTGTATGGTGTGCAATAAGTATATATTCATTTCATTTTCATTTAATAGAGAACAGTATGAAAATAGGCTATAATACATAAAATAATATTTCAAACTATTTGTATTGCTAATAAACTAGCTTTAATTAGGGATTATGTTTTAATAATTTCCCATTTTTATTAAAAAATGATACTCAAACAAGCACAAAAGATACCTACGAAGAAATTTCACACAAGAAGCTATAAAAATCGAATCTGATCGCGGTAAAGAAATAGAAACAACATTTTAAAAGCAGTAAATAAATAACACTGATTATCAAGAACAAAGCGGTTCACCGAAACCTAAGTGTTCTTAAACAAACATCAAAACGATAAAATCAATTGTCATTGCGGTTGAAACTTGTTTTTGTAATTAATTTCCGTTTGAAAATTTAATAATGTCAGCGAGAAGGCAATTAAAAATGGATTATACGTAAAATTTAAGCAACTGTCTCTTTCGAGTTGGAATCAGACCGGGGTGGATTAAGCACTGGTCCAGGGGATTATAGAAGAAGTAAGTGGTAATGAAATTTGTCCAGAGGAAATGGATAAGGCCAGGCCTTAAGCCCGGCCCGGGCAACCTCTGATTGTATTTGATGAGAGTTTTATCTGTTTTACACTAGCGAATCTGCCAATCGCATAATCAGATTGATTTAATTTGTGCCTCAGAAAATTGCCCCGTTCTGTTTTAAATTTTCTTGGATTAACGGCTTGCGGGTGTATTAAAATTCTAAATTGTCTTTTATACGTGATCTCACATTTATATATTAGATTCATACAACCCTGTGAAAGATTTTTTTTTGAAATTTACATTGCAAATTTACATTCATCACCATCATCATGATCGTACTCATAAATTGCCGGCTCACTACAGCGCACTGGTCTTCTCACGAAGGGTAGAGAAGGGTTTGGCCATATGCGGATTGGCGGACTTCACATGCCTTCGAAAAAATTATGGAAAACTCTCAGGCGTGCAGGTTTCCTCACGATGTTTTCCTTCACCGTTGAAGCAAGTGATATTTTAATTGCTTGAAAACGCACATTACTCCGAAAAGTTAGAGGTGCGTCAGGGAACGAACCTCCGACCACTGATTAGGAGGCGAACGTCATAACCACTAGGCTATCATAACTAACTAAACAGACACAACAAGACAAACAAACACCTAAGATTAATTAGCTATGATTCGCCAAAACTATTAAATTTTATAGCGACTACTGCTATATTTATAATGTTAACCAAGCGATTGTGAAGTTCACATCGTCTGAGGATGCACCGGTGTCTGAGTGAATCGATCGGCGAAGGCTTATTTTAGATCTACGTGAAGTGGTTAGTAACGATTGAATATAAATATCGCTTTATTTTCAGGTTTTCAAACTGAATCCTACAAATAGTTGCATATGGAATATTTGTAGATTATATTATATAAGGAGTACTGGTATAATATAATAGCGATAAACCAAACAGATTAGCCGGCTACCATTTAAGGCTGAACCTTCACCAAGTGACATTATATATATGTGTGTGTGTGTCATTCTAACTGTCATAGTTTAAGATGGCAAGATAAATTACAGTTATGGTTAAACATATCGTGATCATCATTGACATCTGCTCCTGGGAAAAAGGTCTTTTGTAGAAAGTCCAAAGACCGTTATCTTGGAGCGTTTGTTTCCGGCGGCATCCTGCATTTCGTTTGATGTCGTCTGTCTACCTAGTTGGGGTCAACCAACTATAATCAAGTAAAAACCTTTATTTTGAATAACATTACACCTTTATTTAAGGATATTATAGGTTATATTACGTCGTATTGCCCTAGTTTTTTTATACTCTGTAGAGTTAGCCCTTGACAATTACCTCACCTGGCGAAGATGCAGTCTAAAATGGTATCAGGTTGTTATGGTATGGTAAACCCACACTCCTAATTGGTTTTTAGTGACATAATGCCAGTGCGCTAAATCGCTTGGCGATTTGTGTGTATCGGTAGGGGGGTAACTAGCTATGGCTGAAGCCTCCCACCAGACCAGACCTACAACTTTATAGTGCGACACGCACTGAGCCACGGACGTCGTCAAGGTTAGTAATACGTAATAATACTGAAAGTATCTCGCAAACAATTTGATCAAAGCTATTATAATAATCAACATGTCGTGTATCTACAGTATTGCTTATATTTCGTACATAGCTGTAGTAGGTACATAGCTGTGATAACAGAATGTCAAGAGCCAAACTAATGTATATCCGTACTAGTAGATTGTACAAAGGTCTACGTTCCCAGAGGAGTGAGGAGTGTGTAAAGATAGTCAACCAAAGACCGTCGTTATATCACTTTGAATTGTGATTCGATTAGAAATGGTTCTGCACACTGGACCTTAATGATTCCAAACCACATAACATTCAACCAAACCTGAGTTTATTTATTAATAATAAAGGGATGAAGCTGTGATAGCCTAGTAGTTAGGACGTCCGCCATCTAATCAGAGGTCGGGGTTTCGAACCTGAGCACGCACCTCTAACATTTCGTAGTTATGTGCGTTTTTAAATAATTAAAATATCACTTGCTTCAACGGTGAAGAAAACATCGTGAGGAAGTTTGCATGCCTGAGAGTCCTTCATAATGTTCTCAAAGGCGTGTGAAGTCTGCCAATCCGCACATGGTCAGCGTGGTGGACTATGGCCAAACCCTTCTCATATTGAGAGGAGACCCGTGCTCTGTAGTGAGCCGGTAATGGATTGATCATGATGAATAAAGGGATAGTAATTTTTTCATAAAATTAATGTAATTCAAACTTTTAAATTGCATAATGAAGTTTATAAAGTACTCGTCGGTGTTAATTAGGTTAGACAGACATTCGTATACTCAAACATAAATTAATGTAGTTTTTAAAATGTAATTATACTTCTGCAGCGTTGCCATTGGTTTTAATCTTTAATAGATGTATGAATACATGTCAATCAGCCATGAAAAGCAAAAAAACTGTAAATCTTCCGAGAGTGAGTTAATATCTGGTAGAATGTTTTGATTTCAGTATAAAATGTTTTCAGATGTCGGTCAAATAGCGTTATTTGAGCTTTTTTTATTGAAACGGTATTATTGGTTGGGTCGATATGACAGTGTAAGCCTAGTTTTAAAAAGCTATGATATGCCAATTTATAGCCCGATTTTTAGTCCAGTGGTTTGAGTTGTGCATTGTTAGATGTGTCAGTTACCTTATTTTTTGTATTTATTCAAATACCTTAAAGAATACAAACATCGTCAACAACAATAGAAAAAAAAAATTAAAAAACAACAGGCATGCTTTAAAACAAAATATCGCATGAGCCTATATATATAAGGGGGGATTTACCTGTAACCGTTCTAAAGAGACCAAAAGTGGACTTTTAAGTCACAATATCAGAACAGCACCAAGATAGCGAATCATTTGGTTACAGGGAAAGATTAAAAATAGCTATAGATCATAGATGTGTCTAGTTTTTATTATCTGTAAAGAACGTGCTGTAGTCTGTTTTCTATTCAAATTACTACTACTTACTGTTTCTTTGATTTGAGAACTTCTTAAGAGCTATGCAAACAGGTTGCTTACGCATTCTTGCGATAAAAACCTGTAGCTTCTAACTTGTTAATCCAACTTAATACAAATAATATGCTATAATGGGAAATGCGTTTACGCATATCCTCCAGAAGCGGAACTCTAGTTCTATATTCGTGGCCTCGCTGATATGAGAGTGGCGGCCAGATTACCTATTAAATTATTTCGGACTAAAAGGTATCTTAATTTCATCTTCGGGTAACAAAATATTTCTGTGTCAAATTTGTCGTGATCAGTCCACTGATCAAAGCCATGGTATCAAGCAAACAGCTGAACTGGGTTGCAGAGCTATCAGGCGATGAGAAGGAGCATCGTTGGGTTTTTATGGGTATTCTGCTCGCCACTCTGGCCAGGCAGTTCCAGCGAAGAGGTTTCGTAAACGTAAAATGCATTTCCTAGCTTTAACCCTCTTAGCTTTTTGTTTTAAGTTAGCAGTGTAGTTATCACTATCATTAAATAGAAATAATGAAAAATGTGATATATAAATATATTAAGGCTTATATGAATAAAGCTATTTTTGATTTAGATTTGATTTAATTTGAAACAAACACTTTCTCATTTCTTTTATTAGCATAAATATAAACCAAAACCTTAAGTACTAAGAGTAAAAAATCGATCTATATGAAATAATAATACTCCGGTTATTAAACAATAATATATAATGATGGCTGATGGCTGTAAATTATATGACATGGACGTTTCGTAACGGGCTATAGTGTCGTTAATAATAAACTAGTAACGCAAAACATCTCAAAGATGTACCGAGAGATGATACAAAGCTCTATTGTCCCCGAGGACTGTCAACCAAAGCCCGTCGCTACGTCAGTGCGGATTGTGATTCGATTAGGAACTGCTATTTGTCCGCTTAGGTCTTTAACGAGTTGGAACCATGTAGCGGACCGTTAGGAGATTCTGCAACATTTTTCAATGGGATTGCACTTATATCTTCAACTAGTTATCATCCCTTGAGTTTATTTTCGAAGACCTGGATGGCGCAGTGGTTAAAGCCGGGTTCCGTGTAATCAATTCCATCATTTAGGAATAACCTCTCTCTAATCTGGTGGCACTACAGCTAGTCTCTACCCTACCGATTAATATGTGCCGCTAAGGGATTAATCTTTCCGGTACGATGTCGCGTAGAAACCAATCGAGTATGAGTTTAATTTCTCCGTTTAAATATAAAATAGATATATATAACGTAGGTGAATTATTTTATGAGAATTAAAATTAGTAATTTTGTATTCCATCGGTGTTACTTTCACCGAATACGCAATAAAGAATTTTAATTTGAATTTGTAAGCTTTTGTAAACAAAAACTCCGCATGCATATTTGCTTAGCAATTTTTCACGATATCTTGAACCGACAGGTGCTGAATTCCCTCCATACTGGGAATACGTCTCTTGTCACACGCAGCACATAATTAATCATGGCTCCCATACAAACAAAAGGCGTTTCAGCGCTAGCACTATCACGTAAGACTCCAGCCCTACGTAATCCCAGATCCGTATATTCTGACCCAGTCGCAGGTAGATGCTCCTATAGGTTCGGTGCATACTTTAGACAATAAGTCTCAATACATAAACTCTTTAAAACACTCCGACATAAAAACCTAAAATAATTAAATTTATAAAAGAAAACAAGCACAATATTTTTATAGTTTAAGATAAATCATAGGTAGTGCTAATTTTTAAACAATAATTAACATTTGGTAGCCACTATTTTATAAGCTTAAAATATGTCAAGGATGGTTAGAAATGTAACATTTAAATATTGTTGCATTTAAAACCTAAATCCAAAACCTATTCAAATAATAATAAAAACCTATTCAATTTTTAAAAATATTAACATATTTTTACAGTTTTACAGGTCAACCTGTAAATTTCGACTGTATCCTCCCTCAGTACATCTTTGAGATGTTTTGCGTTACTATTTTAGTTTAGTTATTAAGTTAGTTTTGGTTTATATTTATGCTAATATAAGAAATGCGAAAGTGTTCGATACAACTTTTTTAAAGGAAAATTCGACTGCAACTATTTTAACGGCGACAACGAAGCGTGAAAATGTTAATAATACACATTTTCATGCGTCATAAGTATTATACATTTTTACTGTCTCGCCTAATGCTTGGGACCGCCCTTATTTTTCATATCTCTGCTTTCGTGCCGCGTACCGGTGATTATTTTTAATTTCTACCGCTCCGCTGTCGGAAAGCATGTTGTACAAACCGTTTTGTGGGCTTTTTTAATGAACGCCGCCAAGTTACGACTTTGACGTTTGCTTTGACATTACGCTGGAACCATCAGCGTATGTTACTGCCGCTATGGCACTCAGTGTCGAATAAAAGCGTTATTATTATTTCTCTATTTACAAGCGCGGCGACTGGACACTACTTGCACTTATTTTTACGTTTCCTGTGGGAACTGGCTCAGGTTGGGAACGTATTATGGTTGACTTACCTCTTGAGCTATGTGTTACTTTGGTTTGTAAAATTATCTTCATGACTAGACATAATATGTTAATTCGGTTGCAAATAGCACTAATATGCCTCAATTTAGCCGATTCCATCGTAGGATTAATTTAAAAGTCTGCAATTTTTTTTAAGCAATTAATATATCACTTGCTTCAACGTTGAAGGAAAACATCGTGAGGAAACCTCATGCTTCTCCATAATGTTCTTAAAGGCGCGTGAAGTCTGCCAATGCGCACATGGTGGATTGTGGCCAAACCCTTCTCATTTTGAAAGCAGACCCATGCTCTGTAGTGAGCCAAAAATAGTGCAGAATTATTTTTTTCTGAGTAGACTATCGGAGAATTCGCATGATATTCTTGCACAGCTAGTATACTCTCAGTTCTTAATAACCCAGAGCTATTGTCTTACTGATATATACGTGTTGTGCTTTTTACTGACTTTAAAAGTGAAATTTCCAGAATAGCACTATTAAAATAATAGTAAAGTCAAAAAACTATAAAACAATATATGATAACCGAACTAGAAATAGAAACCGTGTGAAACGCTTATCCTGAGTATACTAATCTGAATAATTGGACCAACAATATAAACATTTAAATATCTAAATTAAAAATCTAAATTATTGCCATTGCATGCATTATTGCTATTTTCTTAATAGGTTTGTAGTTTGTTTAAACAGGTGTTTAAAAAGGAGCGAAAATTACGTTCAAAATTTCCGTTACTAATATACATACAAAGCTTATAAAAAACTGTTAATCAATTTAGAAATTGGAAAAGAAGTTTAACATTTGGAATAAGTGATATGCATGCCAACCTCATGCCTGTTAGTAAATTAAAACATCGGAAAAGATAGAATGGGAAAGGATAGTTGGAATCAATTTCAGATGAAATCGTTGTACCATTTATGTTTTGTAACAAACATTGTTATCAAAAGAGATACCTAGACATTTTATTACTTCAAAATGAAATAAAGCAAAACTGCAGAAAGACGCTTTTCTCAGTAAGTGAGTTTTCTATTTAGTGTCACTTGTCTACCTTGGAGTTTAACGATCTCGCAAGAATCCAAGTGAAATCTCAGTATAAGGTATTGCCTCTTTTTTTCAGATGAGACTTTTGGACATCCTGTTAAACAATATAATATGCGCTATTTACTTATTTATTATAAAAAATATGTCCAATCTTATTTACATAAAAGACAAAAACTTGTACACTTTAAATGTAGGACTTATTTCTATTTAATAGGGAGACAACGTTTTATCCAATGTCTTACATTCAAAATAACTAAAAAATAACATTATAGACCCCACTTACAGGCTAAATCTACATAAAAGGTATATTTACATAAAAGATAAACAAACTTGTACACTTTAAATATATGACTTATTTCTATTTAATAGGAAGACAACGTTCTATACAATGTCTTACATTCAAAATAACTAAAATAATATCATTGTAGACCCCACTTACAGGCTAAATCTACATAAATGGTATATTTACATAAAAGACAAACAAATTTGTACACTTTAAATATAGAACTTATTTCTATTTAATAGGAAGACAACGTTCTATACAATGTCTTACATTCAAAATAACTAAAATAATATCATTGTAGACCCCACTTACAGACTAAATCTACATAAAAGGTATATTTACATAAAAGACAAACAAACTTGTACACTTTAAATATAGGACTTATTTCTATTTAATAGGAAGACAACGTTCTATACAACGTCTTACATTCAAAATAACTAAAATAATATCATTGTAGACCCCACTTACAGGCTAAATCTACATAAAAGGTATATTTACATAAAAGACAAACAAACTTGTACACTTTAAATGAAGGACTTATTTCTATTTAATAGGAAGCCAACATTCTATACAATGTCTTACATTCAAAATAATTAAAATAATATCATTGTAGACCCCACTTACAGGCTAAATCTACATAAAAGTTATATTTACATAAAAGACAAACAAACTTGTACACTTTAAATATAGGACTTATTTCTATTTAATAGGAAGACAACGTTCTATACAATGTCTTACATTCAAAATAACTAAAATAATATCATTGTAGACCCCACTTACAGGCTAAATCTACATAAAAGGTATATTTACATAAAAGACAAACAAACTTGTACACTTTAAATGAAGGACTTATTTCTATTTAATAGGAAGCCAACATTCTATACAATGTCTTACATTCAAAATAATTAAAATAATATCATTGTAGACCCCACTTACAGGCTAAATCTACATAAAAGTTATATTTACATAAAAGACAAACAAACTTGTACACTTTAAATATAGGACTTATTTCTATTTAATAGGAAGACAACGTTCTATACAATGTCTTACATTCAAAATAACTAAAATAATATCATTGTAGACCCCACTTACAGGCTAAATCTACATAAAAGGTATATTTACATAAAAGACAAACAAACTTGTACACTTTAAATGAAGGACTTATTTCTATTTAATAGGAAGCCAACATTCTATACAATGTCTTACATTCAAAATAATTAAAATAATATCATTGTAGACCCCACTTACAGGCTAAATCTACATAAAAGTTATATTTACATAAAAGACAAACAAACTTGTACACTTTAAATATAGGACTTATTTCTATTTAATAGGAAGACAACGTTCTATACAATGTCTTACATTCAAAATAACTAAAATAATATCATTGTAGACCCCACTTACAGGCTAAATCTACATAAAAGGTATATTTACATAAAAGACAAACAAACTTGTACACTTTAAATGAAGGACTTATTTCTATTTAATAGGAAGCCAACATTCTATACAATGTCTTACATTCAAAATAATTAAAATAATATCATTGTAGACCCCACTTACAGGCTAAATCTACATAAAAGTTATATTTACATAAAAGACAAACAAACTTGTACACTTTAAATATAGGACTTATTTCTATTTAATAGGAAGACAACGTTCTATACAATGTCTTACATTCAAAATAACTAAAATAATATCATTGTAGACCCCACTTACAGGCTAAATCTACATAAAAGGTATATTTACATAAAAGACAAACAAACTTGTACACTTTAAATGAAGGACTTATTTCTATTTAATAGGAAGCCAACATTCTATACAATGTCTTACATTCAAAATAATTAAAATAATACCATTGTAAACCCCACCTACAGGCTAAATCATCATGTATCACTAAAATTACAAATTGAACAAAAATAAAGAAGAAAATAAAGGAAACCAATTAAAATTAAAGCGAGAGTGGAGGATTAAATAGAAATATATCTGCTTGCACGATATTATTGAGTTTCGAAAAATATCTAAGCCTATATATATGCTATAAGCTATTTAAATAGATATTTCTAAAATTATAAAAGACTCATATTGTTATGTCATATGCTAGTGCACATTACTTCAATTAAAATGTTTGATGCTTTTTCCAAAATAAATAAACCGAAAAAAATATTATTGTTGTATCATTTATTTTAATGTAAATACTGTATCATCATCATCATCATCATGATCAACCCATTACAGGCTCACTACAGAGCACGGATCTCCTCTCAATATGAGAAGGGTTTGGCCATAGTCTACCACGCTAGCCATTTTTTTTAAACAATTAAAATATCACTTGCTTCAACGGTGAAGGAAAACATCGTGAGAAAACCTGCACGCCTGAGAGTTCTCCATAATGCTCTCAAAGGCGTGTGAAGTCTGCCAAATACTGTATAGTTTACGACAAATTATTGTTACAATTATTAAAAAAAACATATTTAGCAAAATTACATGTCATCACACAAAAATATGAGCTATAATACATAAATGAAACTAATAAATACTTGTCCCGTAAAACATTACCACACAAAGGTATATGTAAGTAATCAAAAAACTATCAAAGTTTAGCAACTCCTTGCCAACTCTATATTGCATTCGTCAGTGTCCTAAAACTTATATTGCTGCATATGCAATAAATACTCATAACACAATCTCGACGGCATAGCTCTTCACGGAACAGAAACGAAACCGCATACCGACCACCAGAACAATTTCAAAATGGAACGAGGGGGCCTCATACTTTGCATGAAAATACCGAGACGTCAACGTTTACAAATAACTTCTTGCTCCCGCCACTTTTTGTTTTCCTCTTTACCGAAAGTTATGACACATATGAAAGCATTAAAATTGAATCACAGCCAAATATGTTAGTTATTGAGACGCGAGAGGCCAAGTGGTCGCTGCATACCAATCGGTAGGCCGTAGAGAGCCGATGCATTGGAGGCATCAGCTACGCCGTAGACGGCTGCTACGCTTTACGTATACGCTAAGTTACGTGCATTCAATCACCAATGCGACTACGGTATTCTCGCGAGGGTGGAATAAAATAATCCATTTCTGTTTATCAGTTTGTCTTTATAAATGAATGTAAACAATGTTTAAATTAACTTACTCGGTATCGACATAACTGAGTGATACACGAAATTGTATAAAGTAATTTTTAAAAATAATAAAATTTAACTGCATAATGTTAAAAATGTCTTTATTTTACGAATAACTTTAAATTTAATAAAAATTTACTTTATAAATATTTAACATAAAATTCATTGCGCCGAAAAATACGGAAACGCATAGTTTTAATGTTTAAAGGATCGGGGATACATCATTAGGCTGTCCATAATTTCTATAAATCAATGCTAATTGGAGGTAAGAGTTCGACAGCCGGTTCCATCGAAAGAATATTTCAGAGCCGCCGCGGTGATAAATCAAACTCGAAACCGTAATGAAAGCGAACGGATCGCGTCGCGAGGAGAGGGAGGAAAAAATATCACGGAAAAAATCAGGTGCGTCCCCCGGTCGGTGCCGAGAGAAAAACAGTCGGGCGTCGCGGCCGGGCTAGGGGGGCGGCGGCGCGTGGTGGGGTGGGGGTGGCGGTCGATGCGGGGCGGGCCGTGCGCGCGCTGGCTGGCGCGTGGGGCCGTTCGCGTGGGGACTCTCCGCTCGCTCACTCGGCCGCGCCGTTCCTCTCGCGCCGACGCCGGCCGCGCCGCGCGCTCTCATCACGTGTCCGCTCCGACTTTACATGTCCAAAGTGCTCAAGTCAGTGCTCCCGATCGCAACCGCGCGAGTGCTCCCGCAGCCGATCTCCGAGCCGGACCCGACCCGCACGCCGCTCAGGGTTAGTACGCGTCCAGCAAGCCATCTCTCGTGATCGATAGCGCGCGTTGCGAAAAGTTTATTTCGGGAACGTAAAGTTTGTCGAGTGGAGTGCGCGCCTTGGATGCACTTCGCGGGGCCACGAGTGGCCGCCGTCGGCCGCGCGGCGCCGTCGTGTCGCTCTCCGGTCGCTTTCGACCCTCGATAAAAACAACAAACAGATTAAACGGGCTGACCGTGCAAAATATTCAGTGCGAAAGTCATCCGTTAGGCGCATTTCGAACGGATCAAAAAACAGCGTTCGGCCGTAATGTTTTGTATTAATGTACGAAATTTTACGATAAGATAAGAGTTTCTACACTAATAGCTAGAAATAAATTGTAGGATTGCATGTAACGGTGATATTAACTGTGGATTGCTCGAGTTTAGGGTTTTTTCTTAAATAAGCCGGTAGGCTGTTTTATAGGAAAATAAATTAGGGGTGGCATTAATTGACACATTTCCGTCAGTGTGAGCGTGAAAAAGTTTATATTATTTTTTACTAAAAAAATAAAATTGTGAATTAATATTCATATATTTTAGATAACACGATAAAAATTAAAAAAAAAAAAGTTTAAGTGTTACCTAAAGTTTTCAAGAAAACAGGTATGTACTGTAGTAGTGTGAAAAACAAAAAGAAGAAACATAGTTTTGCAGAAAAAAAAATATAAAACTTTAATTGACGCAAAACGTAACTTTATTAATTTTCGCAGAGTCGATAGATTTTTTCGAGTTTTCGTGATTAAATAAAATAATAGCGAGGAAAATGACAGAAAATATATATTTGTAGAAAAAAAAAAGATTCGATATTGTCAATTAGGTGAGAAAAAATCACCTGTAGCATTGCTGTTGCTTTTGTTTCTTTCACGCTCATACAGCCGGTCGAGCAAACTCAGTCGCATAACTTAAATACGCGCCAAGAAATTTCTGTTACGAAAATATTTTTAGCCAAGTGTTATTCTTGATTTATCGCACAGGCGTTCGATTAATTTTAATACATGCACAATCCGTTTCTGCAGTATTTCATTTTAACGGACGCGGTTATTATATAGAGATTTTCATTTAAAACGCAATTCGGGGAATCTACGATCGCGATGGCACTTTATATTGACGTCCAAGTTACAGACGCTTTTGAAATAATGCAGATATTTGTACAATGCAGAGTTTTCCGATGCAACGAATGAATTCATAGTTTCTTTTAGTTGCTCTAACTGACAAAATGATTTAACGAAATTTTAAAACAATTTTTTTGTAATTAAATAAATATATCTTCCTAATATATATTTTAATGTTAGGATATTAAAATCATTTCGGCGTACTTTGCGTTTTACTTCTAATATTTGGTTTGCGTGACTTTACGGAAAAGTCAATCGGCTTATGGTATATGCATTGAACATTAAAATAGGAGTTTACTGTATCGCAAGGGTGACATAGCAACGTGGCAGCCGGCATTGTTTACTTTTCAGCACAATTTTCAATATTCGTAACATATTATATATCTTTTTAACATCATGTACTGTATTTTTTGTTACATATATATTTTTTTTACATCACGTATTGCATTTTTTGTTAAGTGTAAGTTATATGTGTTTAAAATTACCGTAAAAAGTACCGAAATCTATATTTTACGACATACTTCAATGAACAGAGCGTATCTCGGATGAGTTTATGTTTAGTTCAAATTCATATAATATCTTAAGTCTCATAAGAAAAAAATATTTCGCTGCTACTAATTATATCATAAAATTAAAGATATAATAATCTATAACTTAAATAATGTGTAATGTTTTTAATAAAACATGCCTAATACAAAATAATTAAAATACATTATTAAAAAATGTTACCTACAAGGGTAGCTATTATTAATATAACTTTTAACAGTCGGTGGTTTAAATAAACCATTAAACGGTTAACGGTTCACGTAAGTGCAATGCTAGAATGCTTAGCACGTCACATACAAAGTAACTCAACGAACCTTTGTTGTCTAGATTCAGTCAAACTAAATATTCTGTCCATATATTTACAATAAAGAGAGCGAAATAACAAACAAATCTTCAAGTTAGGAAATATACTGCCTTTAACGACTAAATAACTCATGGAACGCAGTAAAAAGTTTAAAAGTTTCATGCGAATTCAAAATACTCGAATCTCTTCTAAAATTATTTTATTGCTCGTGAAACAATAATATAGTCCGCTTTTTTAGAACAATACGTATGATATCCCATAGAGAATATATAACCATCGAACATTAAAATGTCGGCTATAAATATTGCAGTATATTAGAGTAGACATGCTAGGTATATTTTTAAACTGTAGATAACATAATGCTGTACTAGAATAGAACATATTCTTAGAAATAGAAAAATTAATCTGCTTAGACTGAAAACAAAATATACAGATTAGACTTTTTCTAGATGCAATATTTAGGAATAGATATAAAGCTACGTAGATTTCATCACCGCAATAGCAAAATATAAATTATCTATAGACTTAGTAATTTATAAATTTGATTAGTACTCTGTTCATTGAATTGATCTTAGCTTATCGCGATACTCAGGCAAATACATAATTGTGTTCCTTTTAAAATGTTACAGGCACAATACAGTTGTAGGTCCCCTTACATAATTATATATAAGCACAACATTTAAAATAAAATTAAATAAAGCTAAAAGCCCCTTTTACTACAGCTTGGTTTCCGGGTATTTTAACAATCTAACACAAAACAATTTGAACAACAATTTAACAAGTTTTCGTTTAAAAAAATCGTTTTAACAATTTGAATACTTTCATAATGCTATAAACTTAATAGGAATAATAGTTGAATCTAATCACTATTTTAAATCAGTTGACATTAATATAGAGACTTCAACAATACATTATTTATTTAGTTATATTTAAATTCAATCACTTTGAGGTTTTTTCTTTAAACATTTTGCAAGTACACAGTAAAAGAATCAGTGTGTCCTGACAACCAGATAGGTTTGCTGTCTGCGTATAATTTTTGTCACAAATCAAACACTTTTCATACACATCGCTAAAAACTGGGAGTTCCTCCTTCCGACTGTTCTACTATATTTGGCTCCCCGTAGTAGTAAGTTTAAATGCGGTGCAAATAAGTATAATTGTAGGCCCCGGAAAGCATCTTAGGCACGATCAAATGTTCGAACATTACAGGCATTCGTACGCGCTGTTCTTCTAAAAAAATTACCATCTAATACTGAGAATCATTTGAAAATCTAAAGGCATCTCTAATTTCATTCTTCATGATCCTTTTCTTAATACATTCAACATACATCACATAACAGAAATTGAAAATGTACGACTCGGTTCGGTTTTATCCACATATCATATTATTACATAACCAAGTCATGCGAACTAATACATACATACAAACTTGAATATAATATGATATTATGTATAAAGTTCAGAGAGCGCTATGATTGAATTGTAAGATATAAATCACAATACAAATACCGATATGTGTTCTCTCTTTTTTTTAAACTTTGGATTCACGATGTAGATATTTCCAGTGACCACAACTCGTTATTCGCTGTTGTTTTGCGTTATCCGTTCGCTTTGTAGATGATTTAATAAAAAATAAATTAGGGAATAATCAAAAGGAGCGTACAAAAAATCTAAAACAGATGAAATTGCCAATTTTAATGAACATTGCCACTTCGGATTGCCGTCAATAGATGGAAGTAAATCAATTTTAGGCGTTTTGTGACCTTCTAGTTAATGCATATATATTGGTTTTATATTTGCTTTAGCGCTATAATTGGACAGTATCACGCAGAACTGCTAATTTGATCGCACCCTTGGAATGTTTTTAGACAATCGCAAGCATATTTTTCCGTATTTTAGCTTGCGTGCCCGAAAGCTCTGAGCAACAGGCTAAATTGGCCGGACTGTTGTTTTGAATGAGTTTAAATTTCATCTTATTTGAATAATACCAAACATGACAATGAATAAAAATAATGGTCGGAACTTAGATCATCTATCAATACTATTGTTTTTTTTATTTATTATTAATATAAAAGGAATATGATTAATATTACAATAACGGCACCGAAAAAACCGAAGTGGTTTGTCCTCGGTGCTAATCTGTAACTTAGCAGCTTAAAACTAGAGGAACTGAGTAAGCATATTAGGCATGAAAAGAACGTTTCCTAACTGAGTTAGACGGTCAACACAAATGAATCAACCTGGACGGTCAACTCAGCCAAAAAATATTCTTTTAATTTCTGTTTGACATTTTTAATATGTAATAGTATTGTATGTACTGTTTTAGTTGTCTTACTGAGATTGTTTTGTATGTTTGTGGTAAGGGTGTCTTACCAACCATACATATTACGCTGATAAAGCGCTTCTTTGATTAAAATCAGAGATTTCAGTAAAAATTTAGCGAGACATGAAAAGATAGGCTATATTAACTGACATATTGCTCGCGGGACAGCAAAATCTAAGTACTACGGTGAATCTAAATCATTATTTTATCAAAAATAGTTTTGAGCCCTCGGCTGAAACTTCATTTTCAAGATTGTATAAAAAACTACAACCCTCGCTTTAGCGCTTCCATAAATTCACAGCAACTTAGCAGAGTTTTGATTGTTTTTAACTCTTGTTCCTGAAAATCTTAAATAATTCTGACAAATGCTAAAATAATTTGATGCCTTTACTAAATTATGTGCCTTTTTATAATTATAACTATTTAAACGATAAAAACCCTACCAAGTTTTAATATTATAATTATTGGCATTATCAATTTGAGATTGTCAATTTAATTTGATTTCCATCCACCGATCTTAATTTGTTTTAATGTAAATTATTTATAGTCTACATTAAAAATTTAAACTTTAATGGAATATGGTAAAGAAGTTTGCCAGACTGATTGACATAAAACTACCTGTTTTGCTACTGAGTTCACAGTTATAAAGCTGAAAGTTATTTAACGTAACAATATTAAAATTATATTTTCAAAATTAATACCACGTATTAAGTTTTTTGATATCGAAATGTCTTATATTAACTATAAAGTAATCTTAGCTCGAAAGTTCCTAAAACCGAAAAATGCCTTGCCTGGGTGAAAAATTGCGGGTGCATTAACAAGCTGTTGTACGTAAAAGTACATCTAAATGTTCTCTGAATTGCCGTCAAAAGAAAAAAGTATGTACGGAGTGATGAAAACAAAGTAGCTTAAAGTTACGTCTTAAGTTTTTAAGCAGTAACAGAATCGCGGAGCATTTTTTAATTTTTGCAATTTCTTTTTAACGTGTAGATGCTATTAATTTTTTATTATTATTATTATTTATTATTTAATTTACACATTATGCAACTTAATAAACGGTATATTTTTTTTACTTCCAATGCTTATTAATTCTCTTAACTAATGAAAAATCATTCTACATAAACTTGTTTATTAAATATCGCAAAGATTATAAATATGTAACACCGCAAAGAAAATTACTGATATAATGAATGTTGCATAGTATATAATTTCTTAAGTGTATGAAATTACGAACGTATCATAATAAATCTTTTATCAGTGGGAGTAAAGATTGAAATAGAAAATAAGTATTGCTCCATCGAGTTAGCCTGGCGAAAGTTTAGTGAAGCCTAACAGCAATCCGATGTTTCTGTCCTAGTGAAAAGCAAACACGGCTAATGATGGAGTGGCAACAATGATGATAGATGATACTTACATCATACGCAACTTAATCAAGATGTGATATTTCATCCTCGCATCCTATGCGTGAAACTTGCACTAAGTTTCGTGTTGTTATCGTGATCCAATTACAGCTAATGATCTCGAGGACCTTTTTTTTTCTTCATCGGTGATCTCTAATTCTAATTCAGTATACAATCATAATCTACATAATCATAGCCTAGTAGAAGCGGTGAGAGCCTAGTGGTTAGGTCGGCGGTTCGAATCCAGGTACGCACCTCTAACTTTTCGGAGTTATGTGCGTTTTACAAAAAATTTAAATATCACTTGCTTCAACGGTGAAATAACATCGTGAGGAAACCTGCACGTCTGAGAGTTCTCGATAATGTTCTCAAAGGCGTGTGAAGTCTGCGAATCCACACATAGCCAGCGTGGTGGACTATGGCCGAAGAATTTCTTCTCAAAGCACGGGTCTCCTCTCAATTTGAGAAGAAACCCTTCTCAAATTGAGAGGAGACCCGTGCTCTGTAGTGAGCCAGTAATGGGTTATTCATGATGATTCATGATGATACAATCATAAAATAGGTGGATTTCCAACTGGCATCAACCAATGTTGCTATTGTGTATACAAATAACAATCCAGCGCTGGATTGACTGAATAGACAGGAATGCTATTACATTAACGCATTCATCCAAGTAATCCATTTCGGTTGTCCAAAATTTCAGTAATTTGTTTTGTTACTGGACTTGATTTAGTTAGCCGTTCGCAATGTTCCAGCGGGCTAGATTGTGACGCTGGATTCGAATGCAAGATATTGAAATATTCTCATTTCGCATAAACATCAAAAATTATATTTTTATCGGTACCTACTAAAGAATAAATTAAACTTTTTTGACTGGAATTTACATTTACTGATTTTAGAAATAGAATATTTTGAAATTAAGACCCACGGCTTCGTTTATTTCTATATTTACTACGTTTGAACATTAGTCATTGTGAATTTTAAGTATTTCGCTTAACTATGTTCAATTATAATTGTTAACAAACTATATTAAGTACATATTTACAAAATGCTTACAACTATTGACTTTCCATAAAAATCGTAAAATAAAAAGGTATAAAAATAATAAACAATAATCGAAAAATTAATTAATTATTCCTTTAATGCGCTTACTACCATCGGTTTGGTAATATCATTTCAATATTTTTGATGCTCTTGTTTCTGAATTATAATCCATTTTAAATGCAGGGGCGTCAGAGTATGGCATATTAAGCTGACGTTTAAATCTACTACTTTATTCAATGTTGGCATGAAAAATGCAAGAGTGATTTTTCGTTTTCTTTTTCTCTCACGCAGCATCTTTAAGCAGCATTTATAACATTAGCAGGATTATTTACATCATTGACATCATGAAAAATAGCATCACAATATTAAATCAATTAATATTTTATAATAACTGGTTGATGAAATTAGTGTGGCTAAAAAGAAAAGAAAAAGTATTACGAAAATTATCTACAAATATATTGTTGGTTATAAAAACCATTGATAATAGAGCTGGCATTAAAATAACACAGAGTTTAGTTCATTTGTGACATTTTCTCCTAATGACGCGTGAAACTAATAATACGTTCTGCATTTGTCACCATTTTGGTTAATGTCAAAGACAGAATACGATTTATTGAAAATTATTTGGTTATTCCCCATGATGAATATTTGATATATGTAATTCGTGTAAAGTGTTTAGCTATTCAAAATATTACATTCTAACAACTAAACAAGTTATTTTTAACATCGTCGTAAGCAAAAAAAAAGAATTCTTTGAGACATAGTGTTCTCAAGAAATATTCACGCCTCCTATATGATTTTAAGGTTCTATACCATTACTCAATCAATATTTCTTATCATGTTAGAGCGCCTTTACAGGATTTTTAACATTTAATAAACATCGAAAAGATCTGGAACACTCCTCCGGGTTTCGGTTCCAATGCCTATAACGTATCAAGATTAGCGGCCCCGTTACAAAAAGAGTGCATTATCTCAGAAGTCATTTTATTTATATTAATAAAAAATGTATGAAATCATAATTTCGTAATGAAATTAAATATAATATTTACTTTTCAAAGATAAAAGAATCATTAAGTAAAGATTTATTATTGCAATATATTTTAAAGAATTTAATATGGCCAGCTCATATTTTCATTCAAATTTTGAGTTTTAAAACTTTTAACAGCAGATTTTATAATAGCTACCTTTTTGGTATTTAATTATTCTATATCCCAAAAAACACTTAATTAATGAGTTTTAGCGGTAAGGGTACCGGAATGTAGCTGCAACGGACCTCTTTAAACACAGCCTGAAATAAATGATAGAATAATATGCCGTCAAAGATAAGTTAATTATGGCGTTTAGCTAAACGGATCGTTTGATCGCGAGACACTCGTGGTATTTGCTTTCTAATTGACCGCTCTATGTAATTGAATATAAAACAAGACCGCCGTCTTAAGCTGTTTAACGAAATAATAGTTGTTCTTGTTGTATTTACTTGTAGTTTGTTTAGAAGGTTATTATTACCGCTGCTTCCCCGGAGAGCTAGGGGTTGCTCTTTACTAATTCAACACCAAACATTCGCCCTATATCTATAATTAATGCCGATTAACGGTAGTCTAGCTTTTATGTTCATTCATTACGTAGAATATTTACTGTAATGAGTTTTTGTATGTAGTGGTTTAGTGTACGCACATAAACTTAATTTGCAAAAATATGTCCAAGTATCCGACAGATTTAGTGACTTTCAATTCAGTAAAGAAATATGGTGTATAAAATGGACGGCAACACACATATAAATTATTATTTTATTATACGATGATATTTTTCGAAAGTTGGAATTGTTTGAAAACAAGTATTTTACTGGATTGACTAATAAATGATAAGTCTTAAACTGTGACTAGAATAACGTAAATCAAATTGCATCCTGCAGATTAAGTATTCAAAGTAATCCTTAGGTAAAATGTGGCCATATTAAAACTTTACCCGCCGTCCACTCTATTGGAATATTTCCTTGATCACATATAATTAATCGTATTAGCATATTTTAACTCGTATTAGAGTTGAACTCGAGCACTCTCACCTCAGAGCAAACTTTCATACTTATGTAGTTTCAATACAGTTGTAAACTTTCTCTATGATGGTAGAACATTAATTACGACACGAGAGAAGCCGAATAGGATGTTGTGTGAAGTTTGAACGCGTAGATTTACGATCAACCCTTTCATTTAACAGGTATTAAGGAGACAGATGAGTCTATAGATAACTCATTCGCTCATATAACTTTGCGGACTTTGTATGGAAGCGTTATGTGAATAATTGTAATTATTATAAATCTACCCCTCCTAAAATAATTTTGCAAGGTGATTTAACTTGGCCTTAGTTTGAGAAGTTAAAACTTTATTGGTGTTGAATCATTGTAGATTCGTAGATTATACATCACGTGTGTAGGACTTCTAATCTTTACACATAAAGGAAAAGTTATTGCCAAAAACTCTTTCTGATAGGATTGCGTAGGGTAGTTCAGTTGAGGTAAATTATTTGGTAATAACATAAGATATAAATCATTCAAAATAATTTATAGTTCCCCTGCCATCAGTTTAGAGCAAACTCCTTCGTGGTATGAAAATAATTAATTCCTAAATAAAACATGTGTTTCTAAGAAACCCTATGTCAAGCGTGTTCTCATACCCAATCAACGCGGTATTTTTTAAGAAAAGGATACTAAAAAAGAGCTAAAATATTATATTCCAAATACCATATTGTAAATTATTTCTACAATATTTAAAAATACATATAATATAATCATTTATAGCTTGTAAATTCGCGTTAAAAATTTCATAAATACATATAAATTTTTATTACATTAAAATACATAAACTTATTTTCTAAAACGTTAACATAATTTCATAACTAAAACACGTATAATTCACAATATTATCCAAAGAGGCGTTAAATTTTAATATATTAATATACACACTTTACAAGGGAATTATTTTATGAAAGCGTTAATTTAGCGATGCATGATAGACTGCTTTTATTTTGCTTTACACTTACAAAGAGCAATCGATTTTAGAGTTCGCTGGATTGAAAATTATATGAGAGCCTTAGAGAGACGGGTGCGGGTGCGGTCGTGAGCCGCCAATGCGCTTGTCTTTCGGTTCAGTGGGCTTTCTTTAAATTGGAGACGGCTCCGCTGGCCGTACCGCTTATTGCATCTCTCGCCCGCAGCGTCGCGACGTCCACAATATTGCCTCCATTCGACCTTTAAGCAAATACAATTTCACAGTCCGTAAATAAAATACCTTTATAGGTGAATCTTACAGAGGCTTCCTCCCCGAAACAAAAGGTCCGAAGGAAATTCAATTTTTTATCGAACCCAAAGCTAGATTATTATCTGCCCGTCGTACTTTATATTCTGTACCTTTTTTGGGGAAATTTGTGCGTGATAAAAACTAATCCTTCAGCTTTTGTCAGGAGACATCGTATCAGGTTTTCTTTATTCATATTCGTGCTCCGTACACCGGGGTCGAATGGATAATAGAATATCACATTACATAGTTTTTATTTTGACGAGTGTACGCCAAGAAAGTTGCGTGACGTTAGAATTTATATCAGGGGACCTTTCAAATAATAATGAGGTCGCCCTGTTCGATATCGTGGCCTGATCTATTCCGCGGTAATCGGGGACGATCCCTTTGTACTTTATCATAATACCTATCGATGTTATTTGGGCAAACTTTATTGACTCGTGTATCATATACCTGGCAATAAAAACTTCCCTTAACAACAATCACACTATAACCTGTAGAAATAATAAGTTTTAAACCTAAATTTTGAACTAATCGCTAGCGAGAAAATTAATGTGCATAGTATACAGCGTCTAAACTGCAAAGTTACGTGTATTTTTGCCAACATTTTATTGCAGATTTGATTAGATTTTAGGGCGGTTAAGATATTTGGAGGCATAAACACTGAATTTTAAATTTTTATCAAATCAAACTTAAATTTATCTCAATATAACCGAAAACATTACTTATTATTAACTAGAAAACATAAATAACCAAGAATATGAGGTATATTTTGCCTGTCGTCACATTTTACCCTAAATAGTGGGTATGTGATTTATTTCGTCTTTCTTTTGTATTGAAATCGTTTATTATTTCGTGACTTGAACGCAAATAAAGGTTTTATCATTAAATACATTTAATGAATTGTTAAACAGTGAACACATTTTTTAATATGATGCCTAACATTTTTTCAGCCTTAAGTATTTTAAATTTTTCTTACAATAATTTTACAGAGAGCCCTACTATATGCATGATTAAAACTTGTGTAAAATGAAATAAAAAATGTTAGAATTCGGATTTTGGCAGGAATTAACAGATAAAAATCGTCACGTTAAATGCATTGCACTCACTAATGGTGGTTCAGTTCTATTCGGTGTAGTATGCCTATTATCGTCAATCGCTGGCCGCCATACTTGTTTACATCTGGTGTTAGATATATGTACCTTTTTTAATGACCAGAGTACCGAAATTCGTGTCTTTAATAGATAGTTCAATTCTCAGTTTTATCGAACATCTATATACAGTCACAGATAAAAAAAACGAATTCTTTCTTTTCCATAGCCGTGTAAATATAAAACGATTTTGCGTTCAGTACAACACAATCATCGTATCCGAACGTTACATATAAGCTTACCTCTCAGTGGAAGCGAAGCCCCCACGGATACATCTATATCACTGATGTTACAGTTAATGGGTGCCGAGAGCTCACATCTGCAACGCCAGGGAGACCGGCCTAAGCCTATTGTCGCGGTAGGAAGAGGAATCACGGATTCTGGCCACGGACTACTCCAGTTTATTGTAATTTACAAAACTGACGAAAGCTTTGCTTCTACGCAGCGATTGAACGTTGTACGTTTGTTCACTCTTATCTTGTACGAGAATTCGTATTACATTTTATGTTATATCCCCTAATATACTAACATACTAACAGTATATTTTCGAAAGTATATCTGTCTGTTTCTTTTTGTATTTGTTACCTATATTACGCGTCATTGCAACGATCTTTATGAAATTTTGTACGTAGATAAAAAGGGCTGTCATCATCATGATCTACCCATTACCGGCTCACTACAGAGCACGGGTCTCCTCTCAATATGAGATGGGTTTGACCATAGTCCACCACGCTGGCCATGTGCGGATTGGCAGACTTCACACGCCTTTGAGAACATTGTGGAGAACTCTCAGGCATGCCGGTTTACTCACAATGTTTTCCTTCACCGTTGAAGCAAGTGATATTTTTTTTTTTTTTAAACGCACACAACTCTGGAAAGTTAGAGGTGTGTGCGCGGATTCGAACCGCCGACCTCTGATTAGAAGGCTGACGCCCTAACCTCCAGGCTATCACCGCTTCATATAATTGTAATATCCATTCAAAATTTCTGTCAAATTAGATAAGTAGCTCCGGTGTTAAGAATTCACAAACATACACCATACACACTCACATACAAGCTTACGCGTGATAAGCAATGAATTTCAATTAAAACTGCTGCAATGAAATCAGCGATTCCAAACTAGTGGGTGGACAACGCGGTGGGCTAACTTTACGTTTTATGTAGAGACGTATATCAAATTCACTGGAAGGAAAGCGGTAATGGCATAAATTGCAGCGGTAGCAGAAAGTAACCCTAAAATTTTAGCTGTAGCTATTCGTATTTCAAATTCAGCTTCTCATATTCCGCTGACCAGTGAAGGTTTGAGCATTCTTTGTTTCAGGAGCTCGTGGATATTATTAAAAATGTTTGAAATATTTCAGGTTTAACTATCCATAATTTCATAACTGTACCAACTCTCAAACAATTTTTGACTGTTTGTTATTATTCAATGTTTATAAGTAGATATACATAGCAGTGTTTTGGAAATGGGATTTAATAATTGGATGAAGGTTTAATTTTGTTACATCCAGTAAAGTAGTTTGTCGTCTAAACTTTCCTAACAGTTAACTCACAGTTCACGATAACTTACATATAACGGTTTTGACATAGAAAAGAACGAAGATAAGTAATCTCAACACTTTTCATTCGATCGCATTATTGCGAGTACAACAAACCTTTTCAAACTAAAACATTGCCGCAAAGAACGTTAATATTTTATGGAAATATTCAAACTATATCCTCTGAAGATAGATCGGGGGGGCTATTACAAATGCATTGAGCAGTCTGGGCAAGTGACAGGGCCGGCGAAGCAGAGCAAGGCGGTTCGTTATAGCGCCATATCAATCACTATTGCCGCGAAGCAGCTCAATCCCTTGGCACTTGGCCTAGATTCGAAATTACACAAATTTACGTAGTGGGCCTAACCGCCGGCGTTAGCCGAGAACGGGGATTAGGCGTTCGGCGCGGCTTACAACGGATAGCTGAACCCCAATACCACGCTCAGCCGACCCGATCCAAGAAAGATTTCCCTTTCTATTTTTTCCATTCCATTTACGACTCCCAAATGAATGCTTGTCAACGCTTCTCCAAGACCGTTAATAGGCAAGTTAATAAGTAGAAAACTTTGTATAAACTCCTCTTAGCTTCTTCAATGTGGCAGCCATCAGAAGCGAGTGTCTACTTTAATGAAAGTTATCGCTAAGTAGGATTTGTGTTAGACTTAGGTTTGCCCCTTGAAAGGGATTATAGAAATATCATAAAATATAACATATTATTGAAAAATAAATATTTATATTACTGTTCGATTGACCGGAATTATATTTCGGAGTTTTTATTAAATTATATTAAACTAACCCAGTTTAATACAGTATGTTTTGTTATAAAGCACTTAAAGCGCGCTAACATTATCTTTTTCTGTATTTCCGAGAACATCCAAGGAACTGTTTTAGTCTATGCACCGAACTCTAAGCAATTACATTTCTATATTTTCAGCCATATTTTCTGGTACCCAACCAAATAATATTAAAGGATGTTAATAAGTTATTTTTTTGTCAATGTTCTTGTGATTCTTTTGATATTCGAGGAACAATAAGTAGCCTATGCTGATATCGTGGTTTTCATGTTAAAAGTCACGTTATTGCTAATGAAATACAGTAAAACAATCGCAGAAAAGAAAGTATAAATAATTAATCCTTGTCATAATGATTATTAGCGTAGTTAATTCATTTACTTAACATGCTAAATTCAATTCACCTTCACAGTACTTTACTTTTATTCTTTATGATATTCAAATTAACCGTCCAATTTAAACACAACATAGGACGGAAAACAGTATTAGTGAACAGTTAAAAAATAATTTTCGTGCCATATTCAAGTATTCTATCAAACGTATCTATGTATTCGATGTTCGGTTTATATATATATACAAACCGAACATCAAATATTTCGCTTTTTTTTAAAGCGAAAATATAAATGCAACAAAATTTAAAGGTGTATTACTATTTGTGAAATTTACATGCGTATGTGTATTGAGTAGTGCAGTGACGTCACTGGTTCTGCGTGCTAGTACGATTTTGCATATCAGTGTAAACTAAAACTACGAACGCAAAAACGTCTTCAAACGGATTTGACGTAAATTTTTTATTCCGCTATTACTGCTTGCTTGTTTTTATTATACTACAGATAAAACTTCGAGACAAGTTGATTTGATCGTAAGTACTAGAAGAAGCATTACAAAAAAAAATTACAGAGGTCGTACCAGTTTTATGGTGTATTTTAATGGAAACATGCGTAATACCCTTTACTTATAGGTTACTTTCGGAGCGGTTCTTGATACAGGCTCGCCCCTAATTCCTACTTAATTAGTGTCACGCAAGTTCCCTAATCCAAGGCTGGAGGATACGCCCGTTCTTAAAATGGAGATTAGTCGAAATATCTCGAACTATGCTATCCGTTTGTTTGCTAAGCCACTATCTCACTTTGATATGCTAATTAAATTGCTGTTTTTGGATTTATAGTTCCTTTTATCAGACAGCATAAAAATAGTTTAGTTAACATTGCAGTGTACAATGTTAACTCGTTTCAAACCTAAGGTAAACACTCAAATTGGGAATTAGAAATTCAAATATGCCCGTATATTCCTTTACCTTATTATTGCTTAACATTTCAAAGCATAACAATATTTATGAGCCCTGTAGCGGCGTGTCGGCACGAAGAGTCAACTGCGACGAGGAATTTTAAAAGAACTAAACATAAACATAGTATTTTGTGAACGGAACTCCTTCCGTGGTCGCTTACGACGGATATGCAGCTTGCATACTGAGTATTCGTGCCTAAAAGACACTGCGGACTTCACTACGCCTACAACAGATTACACGAAACTTAAACATGCCACCTTAATCTGCGACAAACCGTACGAAACCGAAACATTAGTCTGCCGGCTTTTAGGCTTAATGCTGTGTTGAATAAATACCAAAGCTTTTTGGTACATCACGACCCTCACACACATTAATTTAGTACCTACCTAAAATGTCCCAATCAATAACGATGTTATAGAAAGTTTTATGCAGCGGTATTCCTAGCAAAAAAATAATCAACTACCGACAAGTTTAAGCCCGCAACGTTTCATTCCTTGTTAATCTCATTAAAATTTTAATCATAATTTTCTACCGTATCGGACGTCAGAAAATTATTTCTAGACTATCCCCCCGACGTGTCTGTCGACAAATTAGATGCGTTACGGATTTATTCGTGTCAATTTACGAGGGATTTTATTTTTAACGAGACATCAAACATTATCGAGGGCCCCAATACAAGTTGCTCTAACGCCTGTTTACAAATAAGAAACGTCGAGGAGACGAGTGCGTAATAAAATTTATAACACGGAATCGATTCGGATTCGTACGTAATAATAATATATTGGTTCGAATATCGGAATGTTTCGGTGCGCTCGGCCCGCATCTCAAAATAGACCCTCATCAAAGACAAGCAGTTTTGCAGCTGTAAATCCATTTCAGTGTTGCTTGTCCGCATTATAAATTGGAGCGCAGTTTGTACATATACATGTGCAAGTTTGTTTTGTTGGTATTTATACAGAGTGGGTGCGGGGCGTCGCGAGGCGTCCTGCGACCCCCACTACTATATCATCCACATTCGTTTGTGTTTTCTATTAACGTGTCCGAAATACTATTAGCCCAACTAGATGGACGTCGTAATTTGATTCTAAATACATTTTCCAAATTAGAGACGGAACTCAACAAAATACGCGCACTGAGGCACTCCACGATATTTAACAGCGTACATGTACGAAATGTAGTTAAACAAACGATGTATGCAAAACATGTCCAACAAATGTACGATGTACTATTTATGCTGTAGATACAAATTCTAAGGCTATCTTGTTAAAGTATTTAAAGGTTTCTATTACACTTTCACACCTACTTAGCGGGAAAAAGATACTTTAAATAAACTTACAGCCCTTAGGGAATAAAAGAGGATTAGGCCCCCAACGGGCGTTTAAAGCAACATTTTTCATAATTAAATAATATTTCCATTTCAGTCTTTAATATAACCGCGGGTATATTTTACAATGTCGGCAGCCTCACTAAGTACTCGTGTATGATAATTCGAGTCAGATTGCATTTGAGGAAACGCGGGCTCTGCTAAGCACTAGACGACCGTACTGCATAGATTTGCATTTTACGGTTTTGATACGTGAGCGAATATTCAGTACGGTGTCGGTGGAGGTATCTTTTCAATTCGACGCGGCGAACGCCGAGTGGCCGGTCGAGGGCGCTTGACTACCGGCGCGTGCTCGAGTGCCGGTCGCGATGCGCCTGCGCAGTACTCCCTCCCACCCCCTCCCGCCGCCCAACCGCCGCGCTCGTCGGAAGGTTATTACAATTAACTGGAACCCGACTTAAGCCTCAATTTGGCACTAGCTGCAGATTTACTGAATACGAAATTGTGTTTTTTACACAAAAACAAAAATATTACCTCTTCATATTAAATTCAAATTATGCTAACAAGTGCATCCCATTATCGTGTTTCAGGTTTGTACAGGGCTCAGCTTTCATGAATAACATTCTAGTACTTAATTGTCAATTCCTTATATTTATTTAATATAAACTCAATTAACATTGAATATAACTACAAAATAATCGGAAAGAAGTACTAAACAGACTTTAGATTGTTAAAAGTAAAAAAGGAAATCAGTATTAATTTATTACTATACTTGAACTCTATTGAATCTACAGATTTTTAAAATATAATCAATAAGACAAGAGTCGAGTCCAAAAAAAAATGTTTTGACGCGGCTTCAAATCTAGGTCTTGAAGATTCTACTTTGACTCGAAGTCTAATAAAACGCTATGTATAAATAACTACATACATAGCTTTGCGACATTATAACAACTTGCAAAGTTGCCCGTGGACAGGGAACGAAAGTCAAATTAGGTAAATTATTTGAAACTTATTTCAACAGCGTAAGATTTATTTTCGTAGCTGTTAAGATTTATGCTTATTGTTTTCGTAGTTAAGAGTGCGCATAAAATCACTACAATTAGCGTAATTAATTATTGACTAGCTCAAACTATCTTACAGACGAATAAATTTATGTTTAAATATAAATACAAATATAAAATGTATAAGATCGTAACGTTATCTACACTAGAAATAGTAGAATGCATATTTGTTTTTTTTTTATTATTTAATACCACGAAAATCGGTCCACCTTTTAGTAAGTCAACTGTATCTCGTGAGCTGTTATAGGTAGAACGGAAATTTCACTGTGTTTTACGCTATAACCACAATAAATATAAAATTCAGTGATTAATATGTAAATAACCAGAAATGGGATTATTGTTTTTTTCGCATGAATCAACTCTAAAGAAGCCGGTTTTTATAGACATTTTTTGTTGTATTTTGTGATATCGTTTATAAGAAACTGTTGATTAATTAAGATACATCCCAAGAAGGTTATGTTAAATATGCTGGTAACATTAGTCAGCCATAAAAAGATATTCATCTGTGACAGTCAGCTCGACAATGCATAGTCTCGAGTGCTCTGCTTGACAAGTTTTTACGCCTCACCACTCGTAAAACTCATGTCTGTCTGCTTTACTATCTTTTTATTTGTTGGAAGGGTTGTGCCATATTATAACTATCTATTTTGGTGTAAATATTTGGAAACGCTCATTTCGTCGTCTCTCAAAACTTGAGAAAATTTAGTTCCGGCCGTCGGCATCGTCTAAGCGAATTTTTAGTTCATCATGACTTTAGTTCAATTATGTTTCAGTTTATTGGAACGAAGTTCCTTATCGCGCGTTGTGAAAGGGGGCTAGACGGAAAAAATTCTTACGAAAAGTTGTCACGACACTTTTTGCTATAGTAAGCTATTGTAAGCTGTGCGGCGTCGCATCTTTCTCTGTCTGTCTCTCTCTCTCTTATAGAAAGCAAGCCAGATATTTTCATTTCTATTTCGCATTGAACAGTGTGGTGTCGCGACGATTATTTTGGTTGAGTGTATACAGGTTTTTTGTAAATAATAAATAAAACTATTACGAAAATTGAGCCTTGTTAATAATAAAAAAAATATTATTATAACTTAAATAAAATAAAATTTTATTACAATTCCTTCACTAATTAATTGAAAGGAACTTCGTTCCATCCGGGTGTCCCTTGACACCTCTCAAGTTTTTTTTTGCTTAGTTTTTGCCTTATTTATATAAAAAAGATGAAAGACCAACTCAACGAACTACAAGTAATGTTTTTTGAGATAAATCACACTTCAATTAAGGTAGATTACTTTTTGCATCAACTAAGTGTGAAATTATTTAACTAACGCTAAGCGAAATAGTTCAAATCAGTGTGATTGTTTTTATATTATTTTCTGTAAACCTATGCTTTGCTCGTGCTCTTATAACATATCTCTACATGGTCAAATGACGAGAGAACCAGAGTTACCAACATAGCTCAACGAAATCTGGGGTAGATAGGCAAGCAATTTCAAACTAGACACAAATACCAACCATCGTGAACTTTGGAACTCCCTACAAAAAACGGTGGTCAATACTGTTGAATGATGATGACGTTCCAGAGAGTCAGTTTTTCGCAACTAACTCGTGTGGCTCCCAATTCGTCTGCGCTATTCTTCTTCACTAATATGTAGTGTTCTATTCAATCCAACTAATCCTCCTTAACTGAAAGATCAGTTTGAGTTCCTTTGTGATTCTTACTATCGCTCTCTCCGTTCTGACGATATTATGACTGATATTTTTTTTTTGTAATACCTTCTTATACTACTTAATATTTCTGTAATCCTTTTGTATCGCGATTTATATCGGGCGTCACTTTCTTTTTACAAACAGCTTCTTAAAAATTATTTTCCCCCCCTAGGAGTATTAGTATTTGGGGTCCTTGGCGTACACCCTGATCCTGCATTTATAATATTTACTGCTATTTTGCTTGGTAGAGAACGATTTTTAGTTATAAGTCTGCCTATTGTACCATCTATTTCTTTTTTATATATTTTTCACTGATGTCTATGCATTTCTTGTTTTTATGGTGTACATTAAAGTATTTTTTTTTTTCATTTCATTTCATAACTACTCTGTATATCTTATCTTAAAGGACTACAACTCCAATTGTATTATCGATTTGAACTATACCAGTTACCATCCTAAGCATCACTGTTACGTATTATTCTTTGGAATTGAGTTTCTCAAGTAGGTATAACTAAAAGCATAGTGTACATACTATGCGCTCCGTACATACATATTTATCATAATAATATTACGGGATCATTCAAAATGTCAAAAGGATTATGCTGAGTGCAAGTTGGAGTTCATGCTGATACGATTTGTAACAAAAAATGGTGTTGGCATTACACTCATTATTATAATCACGGAAAAAAGATGTTTCTTGTATAAAAGGGGCCAACCTTTCATTTAAAGCTTTATTTGTTTATAAGTGCTTATAGCGGCAAACGAAATACTCAGTAATAATATTCAGTATAAATTTCAACTCTCAAACTATTTTTCATTAGACGTACGGATGGTCGGGTAGGAACCTTAAAAAGATTATCATCAGTACTATAAAATAAATCAAGAACACAATATTATTTAACCAAGATTATCTCCAGACAGTTTTAGTTGAAGATAAGTGGGTACATCTCGAATATTATTATGGGAGCGTTTTGGAGGATTAAAATTCGATAAACCGCAGACGAACTCTGTTTGTTCAATCTATAGAATGCGACATCGTAAGGAATAAATCATGCGTCAAACGCACACCGAGAGGGTGAGGGTGGCTCTGTCATCAAGCGAGGGCCGGCACTCCAGATCATTCATTCGACCCGACAGTGTATTGAATCACATATCCGACTTATAGGCTGAGCAATTAGTACCACCGATTCATTTTATTGAAGTCCTCCTTTTTCTTACGATTGCAGAGAAATGGCGTACAGAATAAATGACGACCTATTTCCATACAAATAATTGGGTACCTACTCACAACCTTAGATGTTTTTACTTGCAACCCTTAGGGGATACTTTGAAGTAGGTGGGTAAAAGCTACCTGTGTTTCGGAACAAAAATTTGGAAACAATTCACCTGCGTTTTGAACATGAAATACACGGTCACGCTATTGGTACAGAAAGCTTGAGGAAAATGAAGCCATATGATATTAATTTTAAATAACTAGGCTAAAATTTAGCGCACTTGGTTGAGCTGGTAATCTGTCAAAAATATTCCACTATAAGTTAATATATATAAATTTGTGTATAATATAAAAAAAATCCTTATATCAAATGTGGTGATACTTATTACCCTAATAAAAAATAGAGACTTTGCGTCTCCAAAACGAGTTACAGTATCTACAGTCACTCGATAAGGACTAAACTATTGCGAGAATACTCATCATATGCTAAGGTTAGGTACGGAGCGTTTATGTTCGAAGCGCAGGTGGGTCGTTGCAAATATTTCCGCACCCCCACCGTTCCCCAGTTCACAATTTGAACGAGAATTCCCACATATCTACCTTTTCTATGCAATAGTCCGCAAGAAAGAGAAAACTTGTTAGCCGTCTACTGCTGCTGCTCCTTGAAAATTACAGCTAAGCATTTTTATTACTGTCTTGAAATTCCACCGTCGATAGACACGATCATCTTTAAAATCAAAAACAGTCTCAATCAGATCAATAAAATCTGTTCATGTTCTGGGAAGTTAATTGCGGTCCACTGTAGCCACTCATGGTTAGGATCTACCTATAGCTAACCCTTAATAACGAGCAGAATATTCCCTACGCACATTTATTGATAGAAAAAATGTGTTTTCAATGAAGTGCCCATCGATTTTAATTGATATCATTTACGATTAATATACTAGTCAAGTACCGCACATAGTGAATATTTATAGTACGATACTTATAAACATAACGTACGGCCTAAAATTTCAACTTGAGTTTTTTGTTTATTACGAAATTCCGGCTTAGTTTGTTAGGGCTTTTTATACTTGGAAGAACCCTCATACATTTAGTTTAAAGTAAAAAATTTAGTTCATCATCACCATGCAAATTAAATAATTAAAAAATCTATATTATTTGAACGCATAGATACTTCTACTTGGTTTACACGAATAAAACCTTTCTGAATTAAATTATTGAAGTAAATATTATATTCCTTACTGGTTTAAGTAGGTCGTGATATATCCAAGTTGTTTTTATATATTATGCTTAAAGCTTAAAATATAAATCTCATGTATCTAGTGAAATTGTGAAATTTTACCACATTTTGATGAACTGTACATCAAACAATATCGAAATATGAAATTTGCCCCTTATACCTACCCAGTTTGATCCCATATGCTGATACAATATTTAATGTAAGAAAGAAAGAATAAGAATATTCCCTCTCGTATGATCCCCATTATTAAATTTCAAAGGAGATTACGATCCGGTAATCTTGAAATATAAGGTCCTATTCCATTCAGCAAGCTCGTTGTGGAAGTACGCTTCAAATTTATTGACACCGGTCTTCCTTAGCTATAAAAGTGCAAAAGTTTTTTCATGAGACGCACAATTTACAACAGTTCTGTCGAGTACAAACTACTTGTAACACACACACGTATATTAATGTGTTTGTAATTATTTTGTGGAAAAGTTTAATTCTGCAATGCGCCATCGTCGAAAGTTGAGTAAAATTCAAAAACATTACATGATCCCGCCGTAATCCTTCAGGCTAGTATAAAAGCACCTAGCTTATGTTTTTCTCTTGCATTAATAATTAAACACACTCGTATTATCATCACCGAGTGTCACTGTCTACATGTCTAATTAGAAATTCTATTTACGATTCAGTTCTGTAAAGGATATAATTAACTAATTTCTAACTTATGTGCCAGAGAAACAGCACATTTTCGCAAGTGGTACGTGAGTACATACCTTTTGTATAATTAAACTGCGGGCAAACCCAGTTTAAGTTTAATCCTATAGCCTCTTGACACCACCCGGAGGGGAGGTTATTTTGTTCGTCAACACTATCGACCGATGTGGAGACGAAATTGCTCAACCCACGCTACAAGTGTCAGACAGAATATCACTGTATGTAGCTTGAATGTAACATGAATCCGTTTACATTTGATTTATTTTCTGCTCTCCTAGTTCTATTTACTTGAAAGAACATCGAATTACTGAGATTGAATTTTCAAAACTACGTTGCCTGCCAGACAAATATATATACTTTAATAGCCTTATTTTGTACAAAGCAAAATTACTACATATAACATTTGTTACATATTACTAAGTATGAAAAAAAAAATACCTAACATTTAACATCAAACCGAACCAAATTGAAACGCGGTTGTTTTTATGTGAAACCCGAAGGGCGCTGAGAACATATCCGATTGTCCCTAAAAGTATAAATGCTCTGAGTAACCTTGCGACGGCTTATAACATTTTGGCCGTAATTACGCATTCTCGACATTTGCCTAATGTATGAAAATTTGAAAGAACGTACCATGTTGATGGTACTCGAAACAAAATAATTGCTACGGTCGCGCGGTCCCGGATTTGGCGTCCACATTCATTATTCACTTTTTATTTTGCCCTCCCCTTGGCTTTTAATTCGAGTCGAAACATAGAATCAAGTTTTATTTGATTGCGCGAAGAAAAAATAGAAATTAAAAGCAAAATCTGACCTTTATATGAAACGCGAGATAAATCTCAATAACGACCGCAACACAATGATGACTTTCTTTACAGTTACAAAAATACAAAAGTTTACAAGTTACACAGCACACTTTTCCGCTGCTATTGAATCTTTTCCACCAGATGTAAGAAAATGTGTACGTCTCACCATATTTTTTTGAGACAAAGCCGTCGTAGTCAATCTTGACAATAGCGCAAGCTCGGTACAGCATAGTTTTTTACATTAAGCAAGAAGGGGGAAACGCGACAAGGCATCGTAGCGTCTCGCTTTCAACCACTCGCAAGGCGCGGCTGCATAAAAGAAATAAGTAGGTATACCTATACGAATGCAACCCTTGTGTATATGGAGTCACTCCGATGTGTTTCGAATGGCTTTCGATGACAAGTGCGCTGAGCTATTTCTCTTTTTAGATGGCTAAATGCGCCCATTGTTTCGTAAGCGCTCGTGTAAGCATTTCTGAAGTAGTACACCCTGGTATGCATCTGGGCGATTTTTCTCTCGCTGAAATAAATTGCTCGGCGACATAAGTAAGTCT
Organism: Lasiommata megera; assembly: GCA_928268935.1. Classification (NCBI taxonomy): domain Eukaryota; kingdom Metazoa; phylum Arthropoda; class Insecta; order Lepidoptera; family Nymphalidae; genus Lasiommata; species Lasiommata megera. Next base: position 12,752,509 of record OV743312.1, read on the forward strand.
TCCTTTCTTCATTTGTAACTGCTCACTTTTATTGTAACATCTGTTGACTATTGAAAATATTTATTTCAATAATTTGCTAACAATTGCAGGATAGCAATTTTTCAAAGCATACTCGTATTTGTATATATACCTTAATTTAGGAGTATATTATGACTGAAGTATTTTTGAAGTATACTGAAGTATTTCCCACTCGGGTGGTTACCTAGTAGTAATCTTACCAATACTTTCATCCAATTCATCTAGTGTAAAAATCCTTAATTCTTATCAGCGCATCGATCACCCGCTATTTATTCAAATCACGGGTTACCTACTGAGAAGTTTGTTCATTTACATACATACGCTTTTTGTTTCGTATTTTCTTGTTTGTGCTTGCCTTAGAGTGTATTGAATGAAAACATACGATAAGTTGAATAAAATTTTATTTAGTTTTACAAGCGATTTCTGAAGGAAGAATTGATAAATTCGAAGTAAACATTTTTCGCGATGTTTTCCCAGACATTCAGTAAACTGAATCATAGGTAACTGTTGTATTTAAACGTCTTCTCAAAGTCACTTTTAAATAATATACATTTTTAAATATGATAAAAAGTATATATCTTCATAGATAAGGAAAGGTAGTTTTCAACAAAAATTACTCTTTCAATATAATTCTAAAGTTACCACTAGTACACCGGTAGCGCATGGAAATCGTATTACATAATATAGACGTTCTATTAAAGTGCAATCCAGGATAAAATTAATTAACTTCCACAATAGCGTACTCTTCTGTTGTACGTACTATTTCTTTTGTGCTCGGAAGCTGCGAGTTAAGTCCTCCATTGATCAACTATCGTTACGTGTCTCTGTATTTTAAATCCTCTCAACTTCGAATGAACAATGCAGGACGGAGCCAAGTTTAGATGTTCTCGGAACTATCTGCACGACAGACAGCGAGCATCAGAACGAGATAGATTAATACTGTGCAAGTGTTGGTGAAGCGGGGAAGCAATAACGTTCCGTTAATGTCTGCCATTTAGAACGTACGCGGTTACTGTCTTGCGTCGCCTGATGTCGAGTACCACGGAGTAGGTACTTATTTTGCGTCACGACTCTCCATACGAACTAACGAGACTGGCAACCTAAGCCTCAGAATCACCATTTGCCATCCGTACGGTCTCTGTATTGTTACAAATGTCGCAGATATGTTGGCAGACGCCCGTGCGGGACGTAATGAGCTGTGAAGTAGATAAGGTGTGCGACACGAGAAGACGGGGATCATCCCTCTATCTATGCGGAATGCTTACTGGTTCCGAGCGAATGTACACATATTTATGTGACACATACAAATAACATAAGCTTTAATATCTTAAAACATCTCCGGCGATGTCTAGTTTAGGCAGTCTATAGGGAACATGAGTTATAACGGTTAGGGTATATGATAACGGTTTAATAGTAACATTTCCGCTTACTATTAATAAAAGTAATAATTTTTTTTTTTCAAAACTATATAAGTTACAGATTTTTCGGAAGGAGATAGAAAAAAATATATATTTCAAACCAAGTCATCAATGAAATACTCAATTTCTAACTCTAGGAGAACGAAAGGATTAGAAAGAAACATTTAAGTCTCTAGTGAGTTTATCATCATGATAAACTCACTAGAGACGGGTGCTCTTTCAATATGAGAAGGGTTTGGCCGTTGTCCACCACACTGGCCGTATACGGATTGGCTGATTTCCTTCACCGTTGAAGCAAGTGATATTAAGATTGGATATGAAAAGTTAGTGATGCATGCCCGGGATCGAACCCTCAACATTGAATTAGTAGGCGGACGTTTCAACCAGTATCATTGCTTCCTATCACAGCTTGTATTTTACAAAATGTACCTAACTCGTATACAACGTTACGTTCAAAGAAATCATTTTGGAAGGGATTTCGTAAACTGTAATACCTTTTTTCAAAGCTCAAAAGACGCTAAATGTATTTGAAGCAGTAAAAACACGCTTCGAAGTAGGTAATTGTGTAAGTGCTGATGCGTGATTATTTTTTGAAAGTGCAGCTGAAATGCTAACATGCTTTCAGCACTAATTATGAAGTGGTCTAGGCATTTTATTTTTGTGTTTATTAATTACCATATCATTATTATTTTTGACTAGACTGCTCATGACTTACTTGACTATTTTAACTTGTTAAAATATATAGTGTTACCATCAAGGATTTCTTTCCTTCGTTTTTATAAAACCTTCATGAAAACATTTCATACTAATAATGTGTCGTAAGAAATATCATATCATTATAAAATAATTATGACCTCACATTCATTGCAGTCATCTAAAATATATAATATAATATGTACTATGTTCATTCAATTCATCTTCCACTCACTTCCATCAGCCTGAATGAATGAATGAATGAATGATTACACTTTTATTGCACACCACAAGATAGGAAAAAAACAAACAGACAGAAAATAACACAGAAATAGTAGTATACAATTTGGCGGCCTTATCGCTACATAGCGATATCTTCCAGGCAACCAATCCTTAGACCTTACAGAATAAATCCATATCTATATATGGTCTTTTAATATACCTTTCCACTCGTTACATAATTTTAGTAGCAATGGATTGGTCACGTATACGAAATACTTTTGAGGTTGAAATATTTTTTCTACCAAATAAAGCTTGCTTTTTGGGTCTCGCTATTATACACGAAACATGTACGCGGCGGTGTTAAATAAAGGTGAAAATGTAAAAATTTCGCCAGTGCAACATGCACTGTCAGTGGCATGTTATGAATTGAGTTAGAACAAGTTGCCAGCCAGCGCTGCAAAGGGACAGGCCACTGTATACCGTAATTGATGTGTGTAGCTATTCATCGTAGCGGGCATTCGCTGTTTGCTGCCTGTGGTCAAGTTAGACTAAATTAAATTGTTGTATTTTTCACAACAAAATGACTGCGAGTAACCGAGTACGGTTAACGAGGGGGCGGTAATGTCGTTTGTCCGCGACGAGCGGGGAACGCTGCGCTCGATGCTGGCGCGACACGTTCGAAAATTTTGTATCGTGAGTTTTACTCTGGTATGAATTGGCAACTCGCTATAAATGTATCCAACATATACTCGTATAGTTTTTTACTACTTTGTGTCGTGAAACCTAGTTCTTTATCTATATAAACCTATTTTTTTAGAGACCAGTCTCGGTTTAGAATCTGTAATTATAAAGAAATATAGACAACATTTTCTCCATTATTATACTTTTGTACAACAAGTTTGTTTTAATTGCTCTCCACAATCAAAAAGTAAAATGCGCAGGTGACTGCTATACTAGGGTAATACTTTAACAGGGTATTGCGGTTTATTTTTAGTTAGTAAGGAATATATAATTATTTAATTACTAATACGAAAAAGGTCTCAAGATAAACCAGTAACTTTCATTGCGATATGATGCCTTCTTAATACAATAATCCAAATATATACCATCATTGGTTTCTAAATCTCACAGACAAAGAAAAGTTAAAAGAAATATTGTTTTTCAAATCATAGTTCTAAAATGTAACTTTCAATGTACGTGAAAAATATTAATTTTTCATTGCTATCTATAAACGAATTAAGACGGCAGATAAAATAGAAAAATGTAATTCAATTGCCGTTTCCCGCGTTGATAATGAATCTAGGCAATCACAAACCGATTCCAATTTAGAGCGAGGCAAAAATTGGGTATGCGGCGAATAATAATTTTCCCCGTGGAATGAACTGCGTTGTCCACATTTAAGGTAATTGCCAACAGTTTCGGCTGACGTGGCCGGCAAACCTGACACTCGCTCCCAGGAGGCTACCCTTTACAATCCCATTAATAAATGCCTCTTATTCAATTTTATTTGCTGGTATATTTTCTGCAATATTTGCATCTCCAAGCTGAAATTTTTGTCTCATTTTTATTGTATGACGTTGCGTTTAATGCATTTTATAGTTTGTTCATCATGCTCTATTATATTAACTCCTAGAAAATACGTGTAAAGATTTATAATCAATCAATTAAATATCATACAGAACTCGTTCCGACTTTGTTTTCTGTGTGTGTGTTTAAGTTAAAACTTTGATATACTATATTTTTGTAACATTAGCATTTTGGAAGAAGCCAAAGAGATACAACTTTTCACAGCTCGTATTCATAGTAATAGTTGAGCTTTCCGACTTGGAACTTTTAGGGTATTTCCCAGTAATCAATAATCATGAAATTTGACAATTAGGCACTTTAATAACAAATGAGGAAGAAAATTAAAAATTAAACTATTCTCTTTCTTGACTTGTTATAAGAAACTTTTGAAATTTACACATTTACATAATTTACATAATTATAGTATTCCTTACAGTTTTACTATTTCAATTTGGTTACATATCTTATTGCACTGTATAAAGTTATGTTGTACCTCGTTTAGGGTACCCTATAACTCGTAGTACCTACTGAACTTGTAAACTGATGACTATATACCTCTAAATCTAAATTGGTGTTCCGATAGCGTGAGTTAAAATACTAGTGGCGCCATCCATCGAAAAGTATCTTAAATTAATTCAAAGCAATGTTCTGATTTCAAATATTTGAATTTGTCTCATTCTATCGACTCGAACAGTCTCAAAGCAATCAACAAGAATAATAGTTTATTTCTTTGTATTAAGCAGATCAAAAATAAACGCGCTCCTCCATTTCTAATGCGGTTTGATTGTGAATGAGCTTCTGCTAAATGAATATTATAATTAAAATTATTCATCCAGTAAGTGAATACAGACCTATTCTTAATTATATGCGCATAGTCGTATAATTAAACGAACGGAAAGCACCTTGACTTGGAGAGCCAACGTGACTGGGGGAGGCTGCGGGATGTCATACTCAAGATTTGCAGGGAAAAGGCGTGCTTGTGGGGAAAGACTGCCACTTGGACACGTTCACCGGGAAACATATATTATCGTGCGATTCAAGACTCTAAGACCTTATGCAAAGATACCAATCTTGTTTGAATTATTGACTTTAAGATTTTCCGCTCACCGCATCATGTACCTACGTATGTTTTTTGAATGAGGTTTCATTTTGATATCTTCATACTCGTATTACGGAAATTAAATGATAAAAAGTGATCTTTATTTTGAAAGGACCGTTTGATTAGGTCTTAGGACTTTGATATTTGTTTGATTTTTCTTTATTTGATAGAAAATATGATAAAAATTCAAAATTTATTTGCATCAATATTTACGAAATAAATATACATTTTAGTTACTGCGGTGTATTCTTTGCATCCGATAGAAAACTGTAAATCTCAACGTTCATTGTTATCCCATCTTCTGCTTTTTTAGTTCGTTATTATCCTTTAATATTCAAGAAAAAACGCCTTTGAGAGAGACTCGAAATTGACATTATAATAAATCCTGTAAAAGTCGGCGTTTTGATTGAATAAAATATTCCTTCTTTTAGTTTATTTACCTATTTCTTTCTAAATTTGGCACAGTAAAAATTTCTTAATCCTTGTTTAAGATTATAAATTAATGCATATTAAGAGTATTTGTTTCCAAAACTCAATAATGATTTTATATTGTCTGATATACTTAGCAATATTGCGAAACATTTTAATATGTTTTGTTAGAGCGTAATAGATAACTGATTTTCATTTTCGCTGAAATGTACGGTCTACAGAAAAAGTGACTAGTTTTATCATCATGATCAACCCATACCCGGCTCACTACAGAGCACGGGTCTCCTCTCAATATGACAAGGGTTTGGCCATAGTCCACCACAGCCATGTGCGGATTGGCAGACTTCACACGCCTTTGAGAACATTATGGAGAACTCTCAGACGTGCAGGATTCCTCACGATGTTTTTCCTTCACCGTTGAAGCAAGTGATTTTTTTTTAATTTATAAAAACGCTACGTTCTGAATAAAAAAATAATTTCGGTAACTTCGATACTGTAAGGGCTTCTAAATAAAACACATTCGTATCGTTAATAGTTGTATTCTCGCGCATTAGACAGGCGGTACCGCGCGGTTGCAACCATCTTGCTTTAGTAACTTAAAGCTAGCTACAATGATGAACAGATTCTTATATTAAATTTAATTTCAGATGGTGACCAGGACAAAGAAAATCTTCGTGGGAGGGCTATCAGCACCCACAACCCTGGAGGATGTTAAGAATTACTTTGAACAGTTTGGCCCGGTGAGTACTTTGACTAATTATCTCTTATATTTGTTTTATCACATTAATTAGATAAAAAATCAACATACCATATTTCACAAGGAAATAATATGTCTTATTCCACTTATTGTACATTATAATATCAATTAACGTGTACAATTAAACCCAGATGGTAATAGGTTAGGTCAAAACACATCTTAAATAATAACAGTATAGGAATAGCCATTTTCTTAACAAACCCATTTTAACCATTCGTAATGGAATTAAATGTATGTTGCATTTTTTTTATACACTACAAGTCAGCCCTTGACGGCTATCTCACCTGGTGGTAAGTGATGATGCTGTCTAGGATGGTAGCGGGCTAACCTGTTAGAAGTATGGTAAACCCACGCTCCTAGTTGGTTTCTACGCGACATCGTGCCGGAACGCTAAATCGCTTGGCGATACGTCTTTGTCGGTAGGGTGGTAACTAGCTATAGCAGAAGCCTCCCACCAGAAATTGCATCATCATATTCAATTGTAAAACGATAATGCCTATTTATACGCAAAATATAGTTTTACCACAAATTCGATATCTCCAGCAATTCTTATTTTTTTACTGTAATGTATATTCCGGTTAGAAGACAATTAATAAAAGCTGAAACCAAAGAACTTATTGCTCGAAGCGAGTTCTTGTGGACAACGTATATAAATTTATCTACGAATTCATACGAACGTACATAATGACTGTAACGTTATAAAAACATAATTCTCCAAGTATTAGTGATCCGTAAATGAACCTTTCATTCAATATTTTGTATATAATGTTTTTTTTTTACAAAATTCGCTCAATTAGTATCAACGTACGATATATTTGATTCGAATGTTCAGACATTTTCTAGCTATCAAATTTTTCTTGAATTATAACTCCGATCGATTTTAAATAAGAATCGCGTTGGCACCAACCTATCGTGCGCCTTCCGCTGTTATTACGCGAAAAGGGTTCTTATTTGTATTGAGTAAAGTGCGTTTTCCCGTAGCGGGACAGCCGGGGCTGTGAGCCCGCGATAATTCGGCTCTTTGTCTGGCAGCCGCGGCACCGAGCAGGTGTCTATCTACAAAAGTTTCGCCGTAATTAGCCCCGTATCTAGCATGGATTCTGACTGAGGAACTTTTCAGAATTCAACATTGGCTACAGGCGGCAGTCATTGTGCCTCTCAAAGTAATCGGGGCGAGCCAGCCGCCCGCGACGATCAAGACCTTCATTACCTATTATGAGAGTTTAGAATAAAGCCAACGAGTTTTTCGAAGTGAATGTGATTGATGCCGAGCGAAGGAAATATCCCGGGAGAGATAAAAGGAATTTAATGAAGAGTCTTTAAGAATAATGATTAAGGGAATGGTTATTCCTTTTGGTCGGCGGCCTAATGATGGAGTCTTTAGAATTACTTTTTTGTGTCTATGTAACGTTGTAACCATGATTACTCCAATTAGTACAGGATACAGATTAAAGCGTTTTTATTATTACTGAGTCTTATTATCTTCATTCTATGAATTTCTCACAGCTGGGCATCGGTCTCGATATCATAGGAAATACATTTTTGGATTAAGCTTATCACGCGTCTCAAATGGCTTGGCGGGTTTGAATAACTACCTAACCATCTACGAATACACGGTCCAATTAGATAATATTACTTACCTTTATATCTGAAAAATAAAGTAATTTACAAAGGAGAGGCATCTTTCATACTATGCTTTTGTGACATCCTTTGAAATATGCAATAGGTAACTAACCGTAAACAGTACACTTTTACCTAGGAAATATAAGAAACAGAAATCTTTCCAACCATAGTTTAAAAATTCCGGTGTCATCTTATTCAGTACCTACTCTAGAGTTTCAGTTCCTCTGTAGAACTTCATACGTGACGTGTCGTTCATAAATACGGGTAGCTATCATTGACTGTATGAAATAATAAATCTATTAGGTAAAGTTAAATTTACCTTATCTTTTACCAACAAGCTAGTTATAAACCAAGCTAATCTCTGAACGTAATTGCCATAAGATAGTGAATTGCTCTAGTTAATGGGATAATCAAAGCGCGTAACATCACATAAAAGCCTAAAGTGTATTCCCAACTAAGATAAATAAATGAAAGCCATTATTGAATCTACTTAGAGCGTACACCGAGAATTCTGAGTACAAATTAATTCAATAACATTCAAGCCGTGCACTGTGCTCTCGAGTCGACATCATTTCGTAAGGGTGTCACATTTTGAGCAAGTTTAATTAACAATCTAGTCGCTTTTGTAGGTACCTTCATTAGTGTATTTGTGGATAAACATTGCGCAAACTCGGCATAATCCAGGGTGCGTCCGTGTGCGTGGGATCCGCGGCGTCGTATGGTACCGGGTGAGTGTCACGTGCGATCACATTCACGCTTGGCTATTGAGAGTTCCGTACCTCGTACAGGTACACGAGCCGGCACCGGTAGCGCACGCACACACGCGTGACGCCGATGCCTCGATACCGTTCTGGCTCTCCCTACGTGCGGGCTCTCCAAATGCAAACTGTCTCGGAATATCAAATGAGCCACTTAAATACTGAACACAATGACTACGCCCACCTGAAGCAAAGGCCGCGGGGACGCGTGCACGCAACGCTGTCGTAAATGAAAGCCCGTCGGGTCGGGGCCGAAGGGTGGGCGAGGTTTAACCCCGGTAACGATTTCCTTCAGATAATGGAGAATTTTCTGATGAAAGCTGCTCAACGGTGCCCTTTCAAGGATTTAGGAAACGTCGGATTTATAGCTAGAACGGTCGGCGCAAATTTTGTGCGTCACGACATCGTGCTCTCTGTCGCATGAATTAATCAGTACGAGAGTGCCCTAAAACATTTTTCTACAGAATTTGTCCTATTCGCGAACTTTAAAGTGTTATCGTAGCATATACGAGTACGGTTAATGAGGCATAGTTAGCTTGTTTTAAGGACTTTAATCTGCTTTTCTAAACTTGCAGCCAGTTAAAAATAAAGAACCGAGATAATTTTATGTTAGCAGACGTTTAGGCTAAGTAAACATGACGTATGCAAAATCACTTTTTAACAAAAATGTTTCAAGTGAACATTATTTTATACAGAGTTTAGATTTTATAACTCTTTTCACAGTGAAAGTTCGTATTTCACCTACCTATACTACCGATATTCCATTATGTTTATAAAAAGGTATATTCAAGTAAATGATTTACGTTTTAATCATTCAATAAAAATACAATCAGAAATCGCCAGAGCTTAAAGCGCTGCGTAGAAGATATTACCCCGTACCAGATATTATTATGTAAATCGCGATGAAACTGACTTGAAAGTCGAATATCGGGTGCCAGCATTGAGATGCTGACTTAAAAATTAATTAGCTGAACGACCGGTGTAATCTCTGAAGCCTACACCGATTAGGGTCTCGATGTTTACCAAACTGAATTCCAACACGCGGTGAGAAGGTGACATTTTATACCGTCCATGCTCTTTTATGACCTTTCGGTTACGAATTTGCGTCCCCGCCAAAGTTTGCCTCCGTTGTCAGAATGTATACTCGGCCCTAAATTTCGTCGCGGTTTGCTTATATTTTATTTTTTTCTGTTCGCTCATGAAAATGTATGTCGCCTTTATCTGTCTATCTGCCTCGCTAAAGCGATCTTATATTTAATGTTAAGCGGACAATTTTATTTACAAGAATTTCTACTGAGATCTCTCTCCTTGAATATTATTTTTAGATTTGGAAACGGGAGAAAAATACATTAATAACTTTATACGCCGCAATTTTATGAAGCTGTCTTTTTTACGATGGAAATGATATTTCGCTGAGACACACGTAACGCGTTAAACGGAAGAAATTGTTTTATTTACAAAGCGTCGACAATTTAAAGTTTTACCAATTTAATACTCTTGCTGTGTGATGTCTTATACTGGATCAATGTTCCTGGGTAACGTTTAAGTTTGGTAACCAATATAAAGTTAGCGAGCGAGCTTTCTCCCAGCGCCACACGCACAAGGGGTGTCTTTGAGAAAGTTCCGTTGCATGCTTGATTCGCTATTGTTTTAGCAGTCGAGTCAACCAAAACTCTGACCGTTGCCAGCTCCGGCAATAACTAGCACCAAAGACGTGTGCTGCCTTCCGTTGCAACTTGCACGATTAGTTGTTTATTATCTTAGAGTTTCCTGTTAACTTCGAATCGGGAATCAACGTGTACCGTTGGCTGCAAGAGCCGCAATATTGAATATTGCAATTGGTTGAGTATGGCTCCTCGAAATAGGCTTTGCTTGCATTTGCATATTTAATCCTCTAGAGCGAATATAATAAGGTAATCTGAATATACAATATTCAGATTACTTTTTTTTTATACACTACAAGTTAGCTTTTGCCGGCTATCTCACCTAGTGGTAAGTGATGATGCAGTCTAGGATGGTAGCGGGCTAACCATTTTAGGGTATAGTAAACCCACACTCCTAATTGGTTTCTACGCGATATCGTACCGGAACGCTTAATCGCTTGGCGACATGTCTTTGTCGGTTGGATGGTAACGAGCCATGGCTGAAGCCTCCCACAAGACCACACTCGAGCCGGGAATCAAAACCAGAACCTCCTACTTTATAACGCGACAGCGCACGCACTGCGCCACGAAGGTCATCAAAATATATAATATGGAACTGATTCCAATATCGTTACTCTATCTGTATTGCCACATTTACCGGATGCCATCAGCTAAAAATTTTCTTTTATTTTGCTGTAAGAAACTTTTTAGTTATCATTATCATCATGATCAACCCATTGCCGGCTCACTACAGAGCACGGGTCTCCTCTCAATATGAGAAGGGTTTGGCCATAATCCACCACGCTGGCCATGCCATTGGCAGACTTCACACGACTTTGAGAACATTATGGAGAACTCTCAGGTGTGCAAGTTTCCTCACGATGTTTTCCTTCACCGTTAAAGCAAGTGATATTTTAATTTTCTAAAAAAAAATAAAAATACAACTTGCTTCAACGGTGTTATGTCACGACATTTATTGTTTTCAAAACTAAAATTTTTCTTGATTGACCAGTAAACCCGTGATTTGCGCTGAACAGTTAATGGAACAGTATGCTAACGCACCAATATCGATCAAACAGTCCTCTGGCGATAGCTAAACGACTCTTACGCGTTCGCATCGCAACTAAACATCGCTTACTGTCAACAGCACTCCAACTGTAACTGAGGCGGGTCCGGAATTTCGGCTTAACTACCCTATAGGTACGATATCATCGGAGGCCGTATATCAATCAGTTGTTAAAACGATCCACGATTGTCGTTTATCTTCGGGCCCGTTCGGATCTGTCCGTCCAGATTCATGCATTGTTCCTACATTAGCCAGGGCTGCCGAAACGGTGGATGTCTGAAATGGCAGTGGAGTGGCGTTCCCGTTGCACGGCGCATCGAGCGCCCGATAGCGTTTCCAATTTCCTGACTTAAATTGCTCTAATTTGGTTATACGTTGACGGCTGATCGAAGGTTACTAAAGCACCGGCCACCAACGACATTTGGTTGCGGTTCGTAATTTTTGCTGCATTTTGTAGTAGGTACGCTTTCATCGCCGAAATAGGTATTTCAATCTGCAAACTGTGTTATTCAATTTATTACTATTGGTTTCGCCGAAATGGGAAAGGTATTCGAAATATTTTTTAATCAAGTTGCTGGCGGTACATCGATTTTGTGATAGCAATCATTTCTTGCTAATCATTTATGGAACTTGACGTTCCACTGTAATAAAATTTCCTAATAATCTCATTATTAAAGTTTTACTCAAAATCTTTGAAATCGTAATTTGATCACGTTCCTTGCTGATAACAACATCAAATATACTGTAGGAGTGAAATGCGCTTTGAGCATTCGAAACTAAAATTGCAAGTTTATAATAAAATTACGTAGGTGCCTACCTACTCGTGTTTTCTGAGTAAATTCAGATTTTTTTTGTTGAAGCTGGAATGGTACAAGCTTTGGAGTGCCAATATATTAAGCTAATGGCAAACTAATTACACTCTCGAAGCATTTTACAGGACCACACAAGTGCCTCTCAAGAAGCACAGCTTTATACATTTAATTTGTGGAGACTTCTTTACATTTTATGCAAAGGAATCTATTAAGTACCGGACCATTCAAAAGAAAATTTCCTTCTAAGTCAATTATTTTTGAAAGCAAAATTTAATGGCTTTACAATATTTAACTTTAAAATAAATGTCTAATCAAATCTGTAGGTGTATTTATATCTTAAACACTTAAATCATCTTCATCATCATAATTATGATCAACTCATTACCGGCTCACTACAGAGCAAGGGTCTTCCTCTCAATATGAGATGGTTTGGCCATTGTCCACCACGCTGGCCACATGCGGATTGGCTGACTACACACGTCTTTGAGAACAATATGGAGAACTGTCAGACATGCACATCTTTGCGGAATTATGTGCGTTTTTAAGCAATTAAAATATCACTTGCTTCAACTGTAAAGAAACACTTAAATAATGACATAAAATGGAATCATATGAAGCAGTATGTCTTAAGAAATAAATACATCATATATGAGGTCTAATTTTCAATAAATAATAAAAATCGCTAAAGTAATGATGTAACAGTTTCCCTCACAATATGAGGGCGCTACAGATAAACGTATCCCCGGGCGAACGATTTGTATTACCCGTCTAGTTTTGTACTCGTAATTGTCGATGCTTGAGGCTACATCTCGTTACTTCATAAACTGAAATAAGAAAGGAAACTTACAGGCGTATTTTGATCTTCATATTAATTATCGTCTTATATAATAATAGAATTCAATAAATGTATGGATTTCCGTGTTGAAGGCTTTTTTTGATGCCGATGTTGTAGCTCATAAATTTAAATCTGTTAAAACATTAAAATGTTACGTCATAAATAAATAGATTTTATCTACAACGAATGTGAAAAAGTAAGCTCGGAAGTTTTTGGGATTCTTATAATTAAAAATGTTGGCGGCATTAGCAGAAAAAAGTAAATTCTTTACTGGCATAGTTTGAATAAAAAAGTTGAGGTATAAATAATTTGCGATACGAACCTAGCTTAGCTTGAGGTCTATGTCCAACCGTGGGCTCAGAGTGATAATACGAGTACGTACAAATAAAATAAATTTAGATATGCATTTGAATAATTACTGAAGAGGCTTTTATCCTATTATTATTTTATGTCTTAACTTTATATTACTTCTACAGTTGGTGACAAAATAAGATAGAAAATGTTTTATCAAGACTTGATTTACATTACTAAAAGACCGTGTTAAAATATTTGATGTACCACAACTTGTGAAGTAATGAATAAAGCATAAATTTATCTCCGATTTCGATCGTTTTATCAAATAAAAGGTGCTGTTATTTTATTGAATTCTCCGAAAATCTTTTATAAATTTCAATAAAAATAAAGTCGATTGACATTCTACAAACACGCATCCACTCCAAGTATTTAATCCTGTTACAATGGACTCGATGAGACGATATAAGCCGATCATTTAAAAACAGGAGCAAATTGTATTTTATCTTTATTGAAATAGGTATTCATTTTCAATGGTTTTGATGTAAGATACGAGTAAAATAACTTAATAACAGTTTTAATAGTTTTCATATCAAGTTGCAATAAGAAATTGTTTGTTTGATGCGTATTTGATTTAGTGCAAGTTACAAAAATACTCTGCCTTAACCTAAAAGAGACAAAGTTATTTCTGACATAAATCTGTCTCGTTTTACACGGTCAGTCAATCGGTACGGTCTATAGATCTAACTCAGCTTTAGACATCTCCATCATCACTTACCAACAGCTAAAATAATAGTCAACGACGTAGCTTGTTTACATAGATTTCTTCTTCTAAATATAACGTTTAGTGCTTAGCTGCAATCAATGCATGAGATAAAGCTAAAGAATCCATATCTATCATCATAACTATCATCAAGCCTATTTACGACTTTGTTCGCTCACAAATATATTTGTAGGTGTGTGAAAACGGATGGCATAATTTTAATCTATCCCACGGGAACCCCACATTTTACTGGTATAAAAAGTAGGTAACTATTCGATTTGGATATGTAATCTTAAATCTCTATACCAGATTTTATCGATCAGTCGTCTGGGTAATTGAGAAACAAATTTCCGTCCATTCAAACCTTCACATTTATGTCGTAAGAAGTAAGGTAATAAAATCAAGACCCAAATTTCAAAACAAGTTTTTCGTATTTATTTTTTCAGTAAAATTGATTTTCGCATATGCGTTATGGTACTGTATGCTCGCACTAGCTCATTCAATTTAAATGTGATTTTAACTGATAGAATAAAAAGAAGCTTCGGCGAACGCCTCATATATATCTTTCAACATCTTATTATATGTACATTCACATATTCTCTGACGTAAATTTGCGCAAAAAGTTTAGACTAAACATATCTGAAATAGCGGATACAGCTAGTTTTACAATATATGAATGTCTATCTACATAAGTAAGTATGTAGTATCAAATAATAAGCGAGGTATAAGCATCAAAATTATGATATCTATTCAAAATATTATGCTTAATAGAATTGGAGCACTTATCAATATTACTTCCATTTATTTTCATCTGAGTTTGTAAGGCATTGAAATGAGAAAATCAACGCAAGCATTTGAATCGACTTACAACAGAAACCCGTATTCAAAGCTTCTTCAGGATCGAATGGGGCCCGTTTCACGCATGTATGGATGCCTAGTGTACATCGACTTACGCGCAAAATGGATTTGAGCCGGCTAATTATTTTCCCCAACCTATTTCATCTCGTTACCGTTTAATTAAAATATTTAAATCCTACGATATCCCATTTCACATAATTTGTGTTTCGCAGTCACTTTACCGAGTTTAAAAGACAGGATTTTTGCATGTGATTCAAACTGTTAAAATATTCAAAAAAATTTATAGTCTCTTAGAATTTCGCCTCAGGATTTTGATGAGGGACCCTCGATTTTTTGTTCTCATTTCAAAAGGCAATTAGGTATGCTAATTCATTTACCCTATGAAGGCTTTGTGGAAAATCGCTGAGAAAAGATCAGTGTTCGGATATTGATGGAAGTGAGGGGGACAAGGGGTTGTAGGAGGTGGCTAAGGGGTAAAGCGGACGTCTCATACGGCACTGTGGAAGTAATTAATGGATCGTGCGTTGCTCCGGCGAGGACAACTACGCTACCTATAGATTTTGCGAGCCTGAATGTAATGAAAGATTGCGGCAGCTAATATTGTTTTGTTCAATTAACTGTTGATTTACTAATATATGAACATGAAAATTCTTTTTTTTTTGGTAATAAAAAACTTAGAGTAAGAAAACGGAAAAATAATATTTAATAAAGACCGTAAGTAAAAGTATATACCTAAATCAGGGGCATACATACATACACACATACACACATACATAATGCCACGACGCAACGCGATCAGCTGTGAAGCGTTGCGACGCGACTGTAGCTTCCCCGCATTAATCTATTAGTTCTACTGTAATTGTACGCCAAATCGTTATGTTAATATTAAAACGAAACGAACTAAATAAGCAAGTTGTAAGTAACAGAATATAACAATTGAAGAACATATATCACCATTAAAGTGCGTTAATAAGTTAATTTGCAAGTTGTTTATGTACTTATTTTGATGCTTGTTTTTGTTTAATAAAGAATTTATTTATTTATTTAAAAAAAGTTGATCCAAATTACATAAGTAAAAATAATATACTACGGCGGTAAAAATGCTCGAGTAGGATTTACAGATATCTCGAGTTTATTGCGAGTTCAAAATGAATCTGTACTTCTGTGGAATGAAGGAAAGGAAAAAGGGGGAGCGAAGGGACATAGTAAACATAATTAGTTGTTCGGGCAAGCGGCCACCTTGATTAAACGGGACGTTGACGTTTCCCGAAGACAAAAACAATTTATACGGGATGCACGTCAAATGTCGAGTCTCGTTGTGCGCCTTATAAATCACCGTGATTTTCTTTTATTGTATTAATATGACGGATAAAATAGAACAGTTACTAGAAATAAAAGTCCTACAGGCCAAAAAAATAAACAAATTCAAATTCAAAAAATCTTTATTCAAATAGTCCTTTAAAAGGCGCTTTTGATGCGTCAATAATTTACATAGTAGTGATTTGATGGTGATAACTACATTCGTAAACCTTAAACTAAAGCTATGTGGGTTCCAAACGCGCCCTGGTCTAAGAAGAAGCCCACAACAAACTTAGCCAGGTAAATTTTCTTTTTGTTATAACCATCTCACATGCCACTTAAAATTATATTAAGAGCTATCTTATTAGAGCAATATTTCACACCCATGCTTGTTTATCATTTACGTCATCCTTTACACTATAGTAGGACTTTTCTACAAGCTTACGTTTTATATAAACTTTGAACTTATTGAGAGACATCCAAGAAATTCTTTTAATTCAAACGTCTTTTATACCACCAGCGTGGTGGTGGCATTGCATTTTTTTAATGGCAAAACAAATTCTGTAGACTAAGTACCTATCTGCTAGATCTGAAAAAAATCTTGTGGGAGGGTGGCAGTCTTCACCTTGAAAGGTACGAAAATGAAGCTGCTATCAATGACCGTGTAGAAGAGATGCCTATAACAAAAAAAAACAACAACAAAAGCGAGCGACAATGTCAATTCTAACTGTCAAATAATTCAAGATGCGGTGCGACGTATCTCACAATCAGTAAGATGTACAGCTTCGGAACCGAGGCTATACGTTTTTCTCTTCGGTCTTATGCCCCGTATCGCCTTATAAATACAACAGTTCGGCACACGTATTCCCAAGATGAATAGGTATTTTTCACACGAGGAATTGAGTGAGCCTACCACAGCGCGGCTAAACTGTATCTCTGCGAAGCTCACGATATCGATGCATGAGTTATCACAACATATTTATTCTTACTTCCTTCTGAAACTAGGTTTCTGTTTTTACACCAGATTTTTTTTTATAGTACACATTACTATTTGACTTTCTACTTGATCATGATTGATGATTGTTAGCTATACAAATTTAATTAATTTAATGTAATTCAGCCGTTAGAGGTTTTAGGTTACAGTAAATAGTTTACGTTGAAGATTTTTTTTGTTCTGGTTTTTGGTTACATATATAAAACTGTTTTTCAATCAATTTCATCAATTTGTTGTGAATTTAGATTTTTTTTGGTGTTTATGTTCAAATTTAACTATACTACCAATAATGCGTGATTTTGCAATAAAAGCGTTGATATGGCATTCCTGCCCTGAATAATCAGCCTTATCCTTCATACAAAAAAAAAATACCCAGCTATCACCCGACTAGGTCGCATTGTAAAATAACCGTCCAACCCCCCCGTTATCCCAAACGTCGCCTAAGCCGTTGTCCGGCCTTAAAGGAGGCACCCTTAGGCAGACGTTCCCTTAGTTTCTTCGAGCCATAGGGCTTAAAATTTCTTCTGGCAGAGCTTCTTTCCGAAGCTCGCCAAACAGCCCGGTTACGCTGTGGCAACCAATAGGGTTACAGCTAATAGATAGTCCAAAAAAAAATGAAAAATATAATATTGTTAAACTACTGTAATCATAGATAACAACAAACGAGTTCGGTTTTTTGCGCTGCACATAATGCCGTCTGTTTAACGAGTCAACCGCAATCTTTTTCACGACAAAATGTCGCATCGTGCTGTTTAATACCGCAAAAGAAAACAAAAGAAAGCGCGCCCGAAGTAATAAAGCAGCTCGATTTCCGCTATTTAGAGTGGCGAAGAGAATTAAAGTTCCTTTTGAAGGAAGTTCAGCACAATATAAACAAAATGTATCCAAAGTGGGCGGGTAATAAGAATTCCGTAGCATGGCTGGCAAAAGCAGAGCTGCTTTGGCGAAAAAACGATCATGCAGCGCGTTCATGTTGAGAAACTATGCCGACTGATGAATTTTCAAACATTTTTTCCTAAAACAAATCTCCTCGGCGTCCGATCATCATTTTCAGATAGGCTTACATCTAAAAATTCATCCTCTCAAGTCAGGTACCTATATTCAAAGACCCGTTATGTATATCATAATATTCAATGAAATACCTATACCTATCTATAGAATATGCTCAATGCTGCATGATCAAAGGAATATCTGCGACATCTCCTGCAGTTCTCCTTTAAAAAGCAAGTAAGACTGTCTATTACTGCATTATAGGTATAAATTGAATTATTTAGATGTAAGGTTAAGTTTAAGGTTGCATGCTGTGATCATTTCTAGAAAGTCACTATCTCGTGTTTGTTTTTCTGAAATGTTTTTTGATGTTTTATATAGATTGTGACTAGTTTAATGATCCAATAAAAATAAAAAAATAAAGTAAATACGAATAAATTAAAAACATTTGTTTTGAAGGGATTTCTACACAACTCAGTTTTATGCTATTAGTGTTCAGAGAATCTCTGTGATTCGCTTGATTTTGTCTATTCAGCTAAGGTAGCTTATGGGGTTGCAGGGTCAGCTCTTCAGCTTCACCCTGGAACCCCAACGTCCAGGGGTTAACCGAACTATGGCCCGATCCATTGTCACTTTAGCTTCGTGACTCTGTGAGTAATGTTAGCACTCTGATAGCTCTCTAAACTTCAGTTTTTAGAGTTATTAAAAAATATTAAAACTCATGGGGCATAAGATACGTGGTTCTTGTGTTTTATCTGTTTCAATAATGTCAATACTATTTCCATATTATAACGTTTTAGTACGGAACACTAACTCTGAAAATCCAACTAACACTTGACCCGCTTTAAATGTTTTCATCACTCCATCGCCCGCTAAGTGATTTTGAATCGTCTTATTGAACCCATTCAGGGACCCTCTTTTGAAGTGATACATTTTTACTAGCAACATAAAGATTTAGTTTTCAGTCAAGGAGGTTCTTTTTGACAAAAATATGTCATATTAACTATACGACACTAACAATAAGTACCTACTTAGATTCCACTTAAAAGTATTTAACATATAATGTAACATACGAGTAAATGATAGATATATTTTTTGCTTGTAAATACAAACATACGAAGAAAACTTGGATTGGTAACAACTGTTCCCTAAACGACACCATACTAACAAATACTAACTCGATACAAACCGTGATAAAGGTTCGATTGTATGCAGTAAATAAAATATGACTTGGCCGTATTTCCACTTTCGTTTCTTTCAGTTTTATGTCCCTTTTTTCTTGGCTCCCTGAAAAACCATTCATACAAAATACCTTTCCGATATTACCCAACTTTATTAGCATCCGGTTCGCTTTTTATATCAAAAATATATTTCACTTCTACGGTAATTTTTCTAAATTAAGATTGCCATATGGACTCTTAACTTATAATTGAATTTACTATACATACTACTTTTATTAAAATAACATTGTCTAATACGAGTAATGATCATAAGAAAAAAAAAATCAAAAAAAACTTTTATTATAATCAAGACTCAATAGAACATGACGTCTCTACAATATTTATTTTAGAAATTACTTTAAAATAACAGAAAGGGATGTTGGACAAATGTGTTAATATTTTTTTTGAATCTTTATTTCATTTCATAAGTTGCGTATTTCAATCCGGGAGACCGCCGATTGGCTTACTGCGCAAATAAATAGCTTCTTCGAAAGCTATCGTGAAAGCAAATTAGAATAATGCCCTGCGATTTTGCGTTTCAACAAACGAGAACGTAGAATGGCCCTCAGTGGATTATTCGGGTGTTCGGGTGGACCCGGGTAAATTTGGGTATAAATGGAGGTGTCGTGACTATAGAAAGGTTTCCTATTAACTAAAAGTAAAGCAATTCATACAACGGGAGATTGAGCGAATTAATTTCTATTTAAGCTTTATTTTCTTTCCCCGAGCGCTATATTTATGATTATGGTCCTGATTATTACACTGTACCGCGATTCGGCCAAAGATATAACTCTATTGGAACAAATTATGTAGGCGAAAACAGGCACATTATTCGATGTAATAACGATGGCGAATTTTCAAATAAAATAATGCTATCGCATACCAATAAATGCCATTAAAATTTAACGGATAGGATTATGTACATTTTGCATCGAATTTTACTAGGTAGATATATACCTAAATAGTTGTTAATAAAATGTGTATTGTATTATTTCTTTTTTAATAATAACTACTAATAAAAATCGAAAGTTTGGATGGATGAAATCTGAAATAGCATTTGAATGCAGCAATGGATTTGAATTTTAGCAATGAAATTGATTTCTTTAACAGGTAAATTGATATTACTAGTAGTAGTAGAACATAGTCATATCTCAAAATTACAACTCGAAAGAAATCGCGGGCAACAGCTAGTTTGTAATATTTATTAAGTGAAATTCTAAAACTAACAAATTAATTTGTAAACGCTACTGAGCTTTCGATGTTTCTTCTGCTAACTTCATAAAGAGGTAAAATATCTTTGCGTATACTAATATAGAGACTATATTATAACGACACTCACAACACGCCCTCAGCAACAACTCGTATACCTATATATATTCGTTTATACAGGTTTATATATTCGTCTTTTTTAAAAATTCGTTTATTTCGCTACCGGCTAGAGGAATCCGTGCGCTAGTTAACGATAAAAACATTTCCGTAATATTAAAAATGGATTCATCATATGAAAAAAAAGCCGTTATTAAACAAAAGATCGTAAATCAAAAGTGCCGATAAATAAGCTGCAATAAACCGTGCTATCAAGCTGGGCTCATTTTTGAATTATTGGATGCTGGAGATCTCGTAGTGCAACATGTGTTTTATATCATCTCCCTTATATCGTAACATCAAGTTACGTACACGGCAGATTGAATATGTTATACCGCGGGGATTTTAATATAACGGAATGCACGGAATAGAAAGGTGCACCCGTATTCATACAAGTGTTAAAAAGTCGTAATAGGATTTCGAATCCAATTCCAATCGTTTGCATTTTTTATTATATTTTTGTGTACTCGGGGATTTGTAACTTGTAAAAACGATAGTCATATTTTTTAGCCACTACGTGTTGAACTGATCATTTATTCCATTGTCCGCTTAATGAAATAGTTGCGTTGTTATGGACCAAACTTATTAATATTCCAATTTATTTTAGTTTCTATTCCGCGATATAAATTCACATCTCTATCCATTCCATGAGTACATGGAATATGTGCAGTAGTTATTTATATTTAATCGACTACCTCCGTGGCGCAGCGTGTGCTCTATGGCATAATAAAGTTGGGAGTCCTGGGTTTGACTTCCAACTCGCGTCCGATCTGGCAGAAGGCTCCAGCCATACCACCCTACCGACAAAGACGTGTCGCCAAGCGATTTAGCGTTCCAGCACGATGTCACGTAGAAACCAATTAGGAATATGGAACAGGTTAGCTTGCTACCATCTTAGACTGCATCATCACTTATCACCAGGTGAGATTGCCGTCAAAAGCTAACCTGTAGTGGATAAAAGAAAAAAATATATATACGAGAAATATCGCCCTGTCGTGAGACTTGTCGAGTTAGGAATACATATTTTAATGAGTGACTTATGTTTGGTATCGGCCACGCCTATAATTATACGATGTACCACATAGACTGAGAATATATAGAGAGTATTTTAAATAAACTTTAAAAACACTTTGTCGAACGACTTTTATAAAGCTCGTATTCGATCGAATCGATGAACCCTTCGTGAAATGTATTATCGTTCCCTTAAACAGTAGTTTTCCTTATTACTAATTTAGAGAAAAAGGTCACTTCTAGATCATAGGAAAATAACTCGATAATTATACCTCAGGTTAAGAAGTTTCCACTACAAGACTAAAATTTAATGGAATTGAGTTTGGTCTAAGATTTAGCTGGGCTGTTGTGTAACAAGTATTTTTGTATCGGAAGAGATTACCGCATATTCTTATCCTCAACGCTTCACTGACAGAGTTAATAAGCTTGCAGACGAAGACATTTGAAGTTTAAGACAAATATTGTTTTTAGTAAAATCTTACAAAAAACAATATCTTTAAACATAACGCAGGTTGCAGAAAAATTGCATTTTTATAGAACGAAATAAAAAGTAAATTTTAGTTTATTTTTTAATTAACTTTAGCGGCGTCATTTAATAGTTAAAGTAGAACGTACAAATACCTATTACAATATAAAAAACGTATTAAGTAAGTAAGCTCTTGCCTATTGAACTCTTGACTTTTCGGTATTTTGATTTTATCATCATCATCATTCAGCCATTACAGGATCAATATGGGACGTAGGTCTCTTCTCAGCATGAGAAGGGTTGTGACCGTAGTCCACTACGCTGGTCAAGTGCCGATTGATAAAGAAACGCCACGCATTGAAAACATTATGGGGAAGCTCTCAAGAATTCAGATTTCATGATGTTTTTAAACGTTAACATATTTAAACTGAAATTGATTTAAATATTTCAATGCGTAATTGTTTTTGTTTATTTGTTTCTTTATTGCCTATGTTAGAAAGTTTTTAACCCAACAGTAGCCGGGATCCCGCAGGATTAAAAAATAAACTTTGTTACCTATGAAGGCTTAGCAGCGAAACCAATCAAGCTCGCATTCTGGACACAGTCATACAATACCTTTTTAGCCCGGGAAAACTAATTAAAGGGTTACAGAAGGGACTTATAAAAGACCAAAAAAATATACAGGCAGTCTCGGGAAACAGCTAAGTATAAAATATATATAACGATACACATCCCACAACAATAATACATGTATAGGTACGACATACATTCTATATGTGAAAAGTTTTGAAATATTTAGGATATGGTGAACCCATATGTAGTATTTTATATAGGGTTTAGGCTATTTGCATTGAAAATTCAAAAACAATCCACACTTTATGGCGTTAAGAAGTACCGAGCGTCCAAAAATATTTTTTGTTGCCATTTTAAAACCAAATAAAAACAAAATTTATTGTTAATTGGGGAACGTTAAAATCGTGTCTTTTTTTTTCCTGACACTACCCCAATATGCCCAATATTGGGGTAGTGTCAGGCGATTTTTAATGTATACTACGTACAAGACAAACAATTAAAACTTAATGCGTTCAAGATTTTGTCAATTACTGCTCAACATTAAACTTTCTTTATGTCCTTTTTAAGGCTCTAAATGCTTTTCAATTCCTTCTTTAAAATCAATAAAAGGTCTACTTTCATTAGCCTTCAAGCAATAAAACTGGTTTATAGTTATCCAACGCAATAAAACAGAATAATCTATTCTCGCCCAAACTTCGTCAAAATGTTCTTTAACATAAAAGTATAGGAACGCGGAATACTTAAAAAAAAATATATAAATACGAAGTGTGTATTTTTGTTTCTTTATATTGCTACTTATATTCGACTTTAATTGCACCGGTCTTGACGAATTTTAGAAAATGACATAAGATATTTTTTTAATCTTTAAAAGCATTCGGCGTTAAACTCTGTACGATTTAAAAAAAAAAACCTTTACCTATGTAGCTTTATTGTCAAACTCAACTTAACTAGAATAAAAAAAAAAGATTCTGTGCAACATCTAGTAAACCGTATTGGTGGCATTACATGTTACCAATAATTTTACTACATATGGTACGGTTTGGCGTACTTTAGGCACTTTTATAGCGTAGTATGAAGGAATCTTATTGATTCGTTCGAGAGACGGCCTATGGTTATTGCTCATGAAGCATTTTATGAATTCTGTGTTATAGATCGCCGTACCCCACTTTTGGTAATCTAAAATCTGATGTTTTTTTGCATTGTTATAATATCCATCCAAGGAAGTAGAGACCGGGGCCAGAGTAGCCCTGAACACTATCAGCCTATTAGCGTACCACTACTGAACACAGGCCCTCGTTAGAGATGGTTTAGAGCCCATGCTCTAAACCATCTATGGCCTATGCCATAGATCCACATCGCTGCTCTAACAAACCCGTTATTGGCTTAAAATATTAATTATAACAAGGGGTGAAGCGTTCCGATACGATGTCGCGTAGAAACTGATGCGTAATGGATTTAATATAACTGCACCTTCTAATATAGGTTAGCCGGCTACCATCTTAAGCTGTATCGTTACCATGAGGTGAGATTGCAGTCATGGGCCAACTTAAAGTGGAGTAAAAAAAGACTCCGAGACGAATTTACACATTCCGGGCTGATTCGGAGAATTGTTAACAGATAAATCTAATTCTGAGCGAATCTACAAATTTTCACTTAGTTATATTTTACTAAATATGTAATTTTGACCTAACTTTTGAAATAGAAACGAGAACTACTCGTTATTTTAACCGTAATTGCCGAGTTTAATGCAAAACTAAACCGCACTCCAAAAGTAGCCGAAACTATTTCATGTTAAATTTCATCAAACATTAGGTAATATAAAAATCACAAAGTTCTTGCTCCTGCAAATTAACAAAAGTTAAAACGTCGTTTGCTCGTTCGCTCCACACATAAAGGTATTCGCTTGAAATTATTCCTTTCATGCAAAAATTACCGGCATGTAAATGCAAATTTATAATTGAATTAAATTAATATTTGCCGGTTTAACTCTCGCCGACGGAATTGCGGGTAATTATACCAATTTGTATTACTCTTTATTGTGCCAAGAGTTATGCGAAAGATTTAATAGACGTAAAAAATTAGTTATCCCCACCTCCCCCGCCTGTGTTGTCATAAAACTACGACACTGAAGCTATCAAAGGCGCTCTAATAAAAGCAGAGTAACAAAGTGGAATACAACAGTACAGTAGGCTCTACTACATACGATTGTGATCCTTATGCGTTCCAGCAGAAAGGTTAAAGTCCGGTAAAATTACAAAAGTATTGCTTGGCCCACCGTACAGGGCGTAACTTTGTATGCAGAGTTGTTTTCATTGATGACTTTCTCTTCCTCTTTTAATTTACCTCTCACATGCAAATATGTTTCATTATTTTTTCGATAAGTTTTTATACTGATGTTTTATTTTATGACCAATATAATTTTAAGGCTCTTTGTGATAGTGGTGGTTAATGTCAACTGATATAACGAATTCCCTTCTTGGGCACTCAATCATCATCATCATGTTCAACCCATTACCGGCTCACTACAGAGCACGGATCTCCTCTCAATCTGAGAAGCGTTTGGCCATAGTCCACCACGCTGGCCATGTGCGGATTGGCAGACTTCACACGCCTTTGAGAAAATTATGGAGAACTCTCAGGCGTGCAGGTTTCCTCACGATGTTTTCCTTTACCGTTGAAGCAAGTGATATTTTAATTTAAAAAACAAAAACGCACATAACTCCGAAAAGTTAGAGGTGCGTGCCCGGATTCGAACCGCCGACCTCTGATTAGGAAGCTGACGCTCTAACCACTAGGCTATCACCGCTTCACTCAATAAAAGCCCGCAATTAGATATGGCGTTTACTAAATCCGTATGACAATCATCATCACTCCGAAATGTAAGAGGTGCGTGCCCGGGATTGAACCCCCGACCCCTGATTAGGAAGCGGATCTCCTAACCACTAGGCTATCAAAGCTGTATGACAATAAGTCCCGGTTATTATCAATATCAAATTGGGATAATAGTTTACGGCAGCGTTCTTGCGTCGCCCGCTTTGTAATAATCCGAAATAAGTAAAAATTTGTTAATTCCTACTTTTTACAATATGAACTAACTCAGCTCAGTGAATAGGTATAACTGTTCACTTGACTGAAAGCACACCTGATGGTTAGTGAGGATGCAATTTAAGATGGAGCGGTTTTCTATAAGATCACTCCTAATTTTAACAGATCCTTCCAGTGCGTATTGAACAAGAGGACGTGAATCAATTTGTAGTATAACTACGTAATGGTACACATTGCTTAGGTGCTTTGTGGTTCGGTATTAGAACTGTAGAAGGGGGAAAGTCGAACTAAATGGAATTGTTCCTGAGCACACTCTCTAATATAAATGTTCTGCATATCTCTCTCATACAGGAGAAGAGGTCGTGCCCAGTGGTTGTATAATACGCTGGGGATGTTATTTCGCCCAAACATGATGTTAATGATATTTTGTTTTACCCCTGTAAACTGTATAGGTCAGTAAACAACCAATTATGAACATAGGTTCTTAGTGAATCAGCTACGAGTATATAACCTTCTCTCGTGGGAGCGCCTAATAGTGGAACATAATAATGACTATCGATATTAAACTAGTATCAAAAAATGCCATTAACTTTTTGACATTGTGTATCCTCACCAATAAATATGAAGATCACACAGAGATCGGGGGTTCGATCCCGGGCACTCACCTTTAACATTTCGGAATTATGTGCGTTTTTATGCAATTAAATTATCACTACCTTCAACGCTAAAGGAAAATATGTGGAAATCTGCCAATTCGCACATGGCTGGTGTGGTGGACTATGGCCAAACCTTTCCGATATTAACAGGAGACCTATGCTCTCATAGTGAGCTGGCAATGGGTTGAATATGGTGCGAGCAATAAATTAAAAATAATACAGTATCTTTTATTCGAACGTGGATTAAAAGCACGTAAACGATGTAATAGATGTTACTGAAAGACAGACTTAATGCCGCGTGGCGATGTTAATTGCTCAAATCTCTAAATAGTCGCCAGACCTCTGCTTTTTTCTCCTACCCTATGTCAACAATAATTAGTTTTCCCCCCGTAGTAATCGCTGTCGGTACAAACATGCAATGCTCTTAATGAAAACACTCGCAAGTGGTCGCGTTTAACGTTTATTTATTTCCACTTCGTTGTAAGATATTTTCTGCTGGCTCATGCTCAAATCGATGTACCTCTTATAATTTTCATTTTTATTTATTTATTCGTAATCAACAGCGTACAAAATTATTTTATATAGGTTTTACATAAAGCCACAAAAGATTATTTAAATTTTAAATTAAAAAGAAATTATAATAACAGAACTAGATATAATTAATAACAAGTAGTATTATAATTAATAACAAGTATATTACAACAGTGTTTGTGTGTGTGTTTGTGTGTGTGTGTGTGTGTGTGTGTGTGTGTGTGTGTGTGTGTGTGTGTGCGCGTGTGTGTTTGTGTGTGTGTTTGTGTTGGAGGGTGTGTGGGTTGATTTGTATTTGATTTGGGTTCTTGCAAAATAATAATAAGATGTAAGATTCCATCTGTAGTCCTCGCTAGAACTACGAATAGTATGTTTTGATTTTTTGACATAATTTCACTGGCTTGCCCCTTCATTTCTTGTGTGTTAAATCAACTACACATGTGTTTGAAAGATAACACTTATTAGATTTCTAATTACCGTTAACATATAATGTTAATAGCGATAAAGTGAAATGATACTTACACACGCTATATGAGTATATATGTAAATTTATTAAAGTATCACGGTGAAACTGACATGGCGTTGAATTGAGCTCAATTTTATTATGTTAAGTGGTAAAATCAGTGATAAAGTTAGCTTTATTGCTAGTAACAAAGTGATTTATGTTTCCTTTTGCAAACTTGATAGTGATTACCCCAATTGTTGCCAGTGTTTTTTATTTTCAATGTAGTAATTCAAAATCGATAAAAAAACGTTTCTTGGTAAAAACTAGCTTGTTTAATCACAACAAACAAACTATTTCACCACACTACAAATTATTAAATTCAGCTCTTTGTTCTCCCATTTCCTTTACTATTTTTCAACCCTTAACGCACACAACGAATAGAATAACAATAAAGGGAGTTCCCACTTTGCTTTGGTTCAAGAAATGTGTAATTCTGCACACATTTCCCCTAACAGGTAAGAATCCAAGATGGCGCGTAAGAAATATTAATAAAAAATAAGATTGTAAACACAGTATTTTGTCGCTTAAAGGTATGAGATAAGGCTGTCGTATTTACAAAGACGTTAAGTAAATCTCAGGCAGCTGTTGATAACGCGTAAATCTCCGCTTCGCGTTGGTACAAAACAATATAATAAATCAGTAGCCTATTTCTTCCTGCCTAGCAAATTTAATAAGCCGCAATAAAGTTCAATTTACTCGAATTATCAATAGAACGTTACTTGACTATACTTATCTATATCTGTACTAATGTTATAAAGAGGAGAAATTTATTTCTTTGCTTATTTCTTATAAATGAAATATAAACTCATATTTTCAATTCCATCATCATAAAGCTTTTTTTACAATGAAGTAATTAAATTTTGTAATAATTAGATTTCAGGCTCAAATAACGATATTTGTATGTCTAAACGGAATATAGTAGATAAATACTACTTACTACAAAAATACGGACTTTAGTAGACCAAAAAATTGTCCTCTGAGTATATATAGTGACTATCTCTTATTAATATGCCAGAAAAACTGATTTTATCTGGAAAATAACATATCATTAAAAAATCTATCCTCATTATCGAGATTCGTAGTGGAACATAACAATCACTAGACCAATGAGGCACTCTTTTTTACAAGCATTTTTAATTGGGATTATTTTCAACAAACAATTTTTACGTGAATTCTAGTGCCCAACTTCTTAGGCGGCCAATAGATAATTTGAGGGTAATTCGAGGTCCGTTTAGGTACACTTTTAAAACAAGAGAGACGTACTATATGACTTTGTTTACAGGAAAAAAAGTTGTGACATTGTTCATCGATATCGGATATTGGAGTTGATTTAATTACTTTAAAAAAAATTTAAACTGTTACAATTTTTTATTTTTTTTATACATTACAAGTTAGCCCTTGACGGCAACGCACCTGATGGTAAGTGAGGATGCGGTCTAAGATGGTAGCTGGCTAACCTATTAGGGGTATGGTAAACCCATGCTCCTAATTGTGTTCTACACGACATCGTGCCGGAACGCTAAATCGCTTGGCGACACGTCTTTGTTTGTAGGGTAACTAGCCACGGCCGAAGCCTCCCACCAGACCAGGAATCGAACCCAGGACCCCCAACTTTAGAATGCCACAGCGCACGTGTTGCATGGTGGAGGTCGTCACAATTGCGTTTCAAACGCCTGGCTGCACTGAATGACATTTTTTAAGCCCATAAGCGATATGTCTTTTAGCTATTTGGGTCGATTATTTTATAACAAAGACGAATTTCTCGTGAACAGACAAGTCAAGACTCCCAAAGCAAAGAAGTTCAAAGTTCACCTCACCTAATTGAAAATCCTTTCATAGGCAGGTACTTTGAGTGCCTGAGTACCTATGAAAGGATTACCTATGTAAAGAAGTTCAGGGCAAGTAATGACTATAATAATAATTAATAATCATTAATTAATTAATTTAGTTACATGTATTATATCCTTGTATTAAACTGCGTTTAATGACCTGTCTAGTGAGTGGAATGGTTATTTAAATCTTTTATTTCCTGACATTTGATTTTTTTGAAGATCCTCTTAAAAAATTCCAGTGTTCTCTTATTATTGATGTTACTCGATATCATCTTCGTTAAATCTGAACTCATTTTTTGTTTTATTTTAATTGGGTGTAGTTTAATTAATGAGCATTGGACGATGAGTTTAGGAGATAATAGGAAAGCAAATTATTAGCACAAAATACAAAAGTTCAGTTAGAGTTGTTTTTTTTTTCAATTCTTTTTTTTTTATTTAGCCGTTTAATTCGGACATGGATTGTTAGTATGTTAGTTACATTTTATTATATATTCAGTCGTTATAGTTTTGAATCAATAAAAATAAATGTCCCAAAACAATCAAGTGTGAACACGGCGCGGCTGTACAATTTAACACGGTTTCGATCCACACATCGTTCGCTCTCACCTCCTTTATTTATAGGACGTTTTTATAGTACACCAAGGACACTCGTTGTTTTAATTTCGCGTAAGGACGAAAAACATTTTCCATCGGCACCGTGTTCCCGCCCTAAACCACCGCGAGCCTAATGTCGCGAGGCAACAAAATTTATCACGTCGCTTGTAATTCAGTCGACGTCTCCCCGCGCCTTTTCCACGTCGCCGCGACGCCCACTTACATATAACGTTTTCTAATGAAATTGTCCACAAACTCGCTCGCCATAACCCCCGGGGCCGTTGACGCCGCCGGATGAACCGAAAAAGTATAGCTCGCGTTACTAATGGCTTCATTTATCTCAGTCACTAACACTGATACGCCACGATGATGTTTTATATTTAATTTGGCGCTGTACGGAATAAATTACGGTCGCATCGGCCCTACAGAGGACAAGCAAGCCCTTGAGTTATCGGCGGGTCGCCATACCGGCAGGGCTTTTTAGATTAATTTATTAGCAGCTAAGTGATAAGTTATGTTATTTGCCAAATCGGAAGTTACGAGTTTTGGTAACATCGAGTTCGGTAAAAGTTACGTGCACGCGAATTGCGGTCAAAGTAGGAAAAATGACACGGCGATAAATAAGAAAGATATACAGAAAACACAAAAAAACACTACAAGAAAATAAAGCCAAAAATTACAACAAAAAAATCGTTTTATGTACTAAGCCTTATCACTTACATTCGAATCTTTAGCGTTAAAACATGAAGTAAGATTATTTATTGTATTAACTGATTTAATAATATTCTAATAACTATTTATAATTGAAACAATTAATTAAGGAACAATTTATTTCATTCGCAATAAGAGTTATAGTTAATGCAGACAAAATAAGTATGTATAAATAACAAGTATAATTATTATGTGGTACACAGAGCAGCTCCGCAAATTAAAATAATAGTGTCACGGCTAAACTTGGAGAGAATTGTGTTTACCGCACTACTGCGATGCGCGAAGGAAAATAGTCTTAAAACAAACCGGTATAAGGACCTCCAAGAATAGTAAATAGTTTGAACTATGACTCTCCTTAATGTCCGCTTTATGCCTTAACTCGTTCCAAGCTCATGTAAGGCGACTTATCCTACAGGTTTACGAGGAACGATAAACGTATCCTGCCGATGGCTGCAACCCTTACGTTCGCGCGCATACGTATTCAAGACTGTAGGCTTATCTAACGAAATATTTCTTCTTCGCATTACCGTCAGCCTTGTGCTGAGAAAAGAATTTCACTAGCTAAAGTGAATATTAATCCTTTATAACTTACATCATGGCTTTTATTACTTAAATCCTTTATTACTTATATCAAATTTTGGTGAAACGTTCGCATTTTAAGCACAATATTTGTTAATATTCATTTGAAGTTAGTTAATGCTTTTTAGGATTTTATCATTTGATAAACGAAGTTATATATATAAATGTACTATTTACGTACTATACTTACTTACGTATCTACTATACTGTCACTTATTACAGTTTAGTTAGTTTATACTTAGTAGACCGCAGTACCTTGAAATTAGTATCAAGATTATTTACTGTAACCGAATAATGTTTTTTTTTGTCAATAGTCGTTGGCCTAGTAGTACCACCTAGTCATAAAGACTGGGTACTACCGGCACATCATATATGTAGATAACTTTTTTTAAATCTCCGTTGAGTAATCAGATTCCAAATATTCACGGTACATGAGATTAAAGTAAGCCACATTTAAAATGAAATCGCGTAATTTGGCAACTGAGCGTGATTAGATAGTGCTTTGCCCTCGTTAGGCTAATGAGTAAAGCTTTTGTAAAACCTTTACCAGCGTTAACATAATTTCATTTTCAACCTGTTATTGCTAAACAGTGTATCTTTATAGTTTCCTTCAACTTCTCAAATTTTCTTGACAATTTTTAACACGTCATTCGCCATAACGCAGTACAGTTGGAATAGTTCTGTGCCACGTTTTGCATTTAAATAGGATTTGAAAATTAAATAATTTTATAAATTTTAAAAATTTAATAATTTCTAATATTATTTTCACATTGGCATAAAAACATAGATTTCACGAAAAATAAAGGACGCATGAACCAACGACTGCAAATTTTTACAAAGCGGTGTATTTTTCTTTTAACCATTCCGTTCTCTATCTTTCAACCATAACAATGTGTCCTATGAATGAACGGATCCTTGCTAATATTATTAAGTTTCACGCAAAAACTACTGAACCAGTTTGGCTGAAATTTGGAATGGATAGATATACCCTGGATTAATCATAGACACATTTTTATCCCGGAGAAATGTTTATCTCCTACAGGATTTGCGTAAACATAAAAACCGCAACGGAAACTGTTAGTTAGTCTAAAAATCATGACGATTTATTTTTGAAACCAAAAAAAAAAGTAACAAAATTGTACAAAAATAGTTAAACAACAAGGTGTACTTATGTATTCCTAAAATTTGCAGTAACCAAAAGCTATTGTCACATTTTCATGCATACATTCTACTTTTCCAAGACATTGCATCGCTTCATTTCACTAACGCAATATTTCGTCGATTTATAACTGCAGTAGGTGCGGTGATGGATAATAATGTGTGTATTTTACGCCATGAAAACTATTCGTGCGAAAGTAGGTACGCTACGTTTGCCGTCTTAGCGTAGTTGCGACAGTTTGGCGAGCCTCACTATTTCGGAAGCCATGTAAATCGTGGGCCACGGTGAACTTCCTAGATATCCCGCCAAAGGACAAGACGCTAATATATGCAACTCTGCATTCTACGTATTGTTGCTTAATGCAGCGAGTTCCTCGCCTGCATGTATTTATGCGTTCAAACTTGCAGATTTGTAAATTTCTCCTCATTACACGTTCTCCGTTCTCTTTGAACTTAAACTTGGCAAATTGTATTAAAAACGATAAATTTATACGTCTGTCTTAGATGCGATTTGTTTTATTGCTTTATTATATTCAAACATTACAATGTTCAGGCTCTACTAACTCTCAACCATTCTTGAGGTTATTTTTAGAAGAAATTTAAAGACATCGGTTAACATTTTTTATTTAGTTAACAAAATATCCAAAAATGTATGGATTAAAATTAATTTGTAAAATATTGATCAGATCATGTTCAGTTTTCTTCATAGCACACTTTTCTTTTTTCCTAATCAGTAATAGATTAAGTGCAAACGGATGTAATTTTTAGAAACACACAAATCTTGAGATAAAACTACACAGGATTCCCGCAGTGTTATATACTAAAATTTTATATTTAATGTAAATATAAGTGCCCTACTTATTATATATTGAAAACAAAAACGTTATGAAGATATACGTAGAGATTCATCAAATAATAATAAACCATCCATCCCTTTATAACCCACCTTTGTCTTGGCGCTATTAAAATAGAAACGCGGTTCCGACCACAGCCTAGTAATTTCTTAGTCCCTTTTCTCTTAGTTA
Organism: Lasiommata megera; assembly: GCA_928268935.1. Taxonomy (NCBI): domain Eukaryota; kingdom Metazoa; phylum Arthropoda; class Insecta; order Lepidoptera; family Nymphalidae; genus Lasiommata; species Lasiommata megera. Next base: position 12,785,914 of record OV743312.1, read on the forward strand.
ATTCAAATTAATTTATTCCCCGCCCTATTCGTGCTTTCATGCAGCTGATTGTGGTATTTTAAACGGAACTAATATATATAAAGCAATAAGTAGGTATATATATTATACATTTTTTTTTTATCTGCTACAAGTTAGCCCGGCAATCTCACCGTTGTAAGTGATGCATTCTAAGATGGTAGCAGGCTAACTTGTAAGGGATATGGTAGTCCCCTACTCCTAAATTGGATTCTACGCAACACCGTGCCGGAACGCTAAATCGCTTGGCGATACGTCTTTGTCGGTAGGGCGGTAACTAGCCGCGGCCGAAGCGTTCCACCAGACCAGACTCCGGGAATCGAACCCATGACTTCCAACTTTATAATGCGACAGCGCACGCACTGCGCCACGGAGTTCGTCAAAAATATATACATAAAGAAAATAGCTGTTATTTATCTCCGCAACCCCTTGAGCTTTCTTGACTTTCCTATGTAAATACTGGCGGATTTTCCTAACAAAACCCGCTGCACCGTAGTTGACTTAAGGTTACTATTTGTATTTCATTATCAACAAAAGCTTTGCTGAAAAGATGATACTCAGCAAATTCGAGTTACATCTAAGTGTGCACACCGAACTAACGGCGCCCGGGCGAAGATATTTCCCAGTCGTATTTACTCGGGCTTACCAAAATTGTTTGCTTACACGTTTGACGCGCCGCACGCAACGCTCATTATGCGAGACGGGCTTTGTTCAGACTTAGAAAATATATTGTTACACCCGATAGAGCATGTTCTTTATACGTTTTATTTATCATTTCAGGTAAGTTACAGAAGCTCTCCTCAGACTAATGGCTGCGGTTGGGTGAGGATATCTCTTTGAGCGTATAGTTTATCAACGTAACAGAAAAGGAATTGGAATTATCTGCAGTTTCCTTTAAAGCATAAAACCCGATCTGGAATCTTTATTCAACAAGTGAACGAAACGAACAACTGTTAATAGATATATTGGAGTTTATTGAGGCAAAAACTTGAGCTAGTCGTATTAAAGATACAATTTCATTTAGAAAGATGTAATATAAAAGATAAAATTTGGTCTACAGAACCATGACGTCAAAATTTATACAAACAAAAGCACGTCAAATTAATCAAAAAACGGTTGGAAATATTTTTTTGTTGTTGCAGAAGATATAGAAAAATGAGTTCATGGTTAGTTATTGTTCCGATTAAAACTGTAGTTTATTAGTTAGATATTTGGTAGTTCAATTAATTTTAGACCTAAGTTTTTTTTAAATTCATTAACGCAATTATAAAACGTTCGAACATTTGAGTACGAAATCCATTGTTAAAAACTCTGCATCTATAATAATTACTTTCTTTAAAAAATTGGCGATGGTTCCATAGACCAAATTTGTAATAATCTAAAATATATCATCTTAAATTTGGACTGCCGTCACTCAAATGATACAATGATCAGACAAACTTAACATCACTAAACACATAACGTTTCTTCTCACGCGGGGCGAGTCGGCACATTTAATTGTTCATACAACAAGCCGGTTGGGAATTGGCTCTAATGTTCGTGTCTGGGACATAGTTATACCGCAACCGCTATGTCGCGTCGCACGCGGTAATCGTCCACAACTTTAAACATAGTTTTAGGTAAAACGGACCCAATTTAGTTGGCCTCATGTCTGATTTTCGCGGTGAGTCGGGCCACTTGTGGATACGTACGGCTCGGTGATGGAAGGCGCAATAGACGGCCATTTACACCTGCGATTCTTCTTCATCTTACCTAAACTGGCGCACCGCTTTGTCTAAAGTAATTATGCTACATAACGTATTACTCTTTTGGGAGCAAGAACGTGTGGGAAACGCTTAATCACTTACTTTACATTTGCGTAGCCAAATAATCCGTTAATTTAATTTCGGCGCGGTATTTATGACGTTTATTTAATTTATTATCATATCAAAGTGTAGGCTTCATTTAGCGGATTTTGTGTGCGTGTGAATAAATGGTAATTATATAATCATGTTTTAACATACACAGGGGAAAAATTTTAACGATTTCATAATGGTTCCTGCTAAATGAATCGTCGTTTTTTTAACGCGCTTGTATTCAAACAATTTCTGCGTGACGTTCGTGTTTTATGTGACCGTAGCGATAACCGTGACTTTATAGCTTTAAAGAAATTGTTTTAATTCAGTATTGCATTTCATACTTATTAGGTAGTTGTAAAATTTCACATAACTGCACTTATGGTATTAATTTAACATATGAACATTAAACCGTAACTCCGTAACTTTTTTTCGTTGATAGACTTATTGACTGCACGTTGTAAATTAAAGAAAAAGAAGATATAGAAATATTAGCTGTCAAATAAAAATAAAAATTTAGCAAGCATAATTTTAATCTGTAAAGTATTTTAACAAAAAAATAATCAATAAAATAAAATATTCATTTGCTTTAACACAAAAGGCTTAATGGATATGAGGTTTAATTTATTTAATAGCGATGCATGGGCCGTATAATTTGGCTTACATTTAAATATAAAACAATTAAAATTGGCCCTAAAAGTTACATCACATAACAATATATCTATAAAGATATAGATAATACCGTAAAAAAGTTCATAATAACTATACTTGCTCAGGAAAAATTATGTCAAGGAACTAAAATAAATGTTTATTTTGATAAACATGAGCTTTTTGTGACACAATTGTTTTGTAAGAAGTCATGGTTACAAAATTTATATTTATGTGGATAATATAGTACCCTCAGAGATTTTTTGAATATTATTAATTGTATTCAGTTTAGTATCACATAATGGGAGCATTTTACTCGCCTTAAGTTATACCACCTTAAAAAGTAGCCTACGTAATTTTCAGGCTTACTAACTATATTTTAGAACGCATTTTTCCATTTCAAATATGTAATTATAGATAAACATCGGTAAGAGCGAGAACAGTCGGTTACTGTGGGAATATTATATTGATCCTATCTGAAAGCCAGAGTTATATGCCAGGCTATAAACCGCATAACTGTAGGGTGGGTCCGAGGAGCCCTTCATGCCATTGATATTTATGGTTTTTGGGAATATTTTTGGCGTTACTTGTTCTGAAACTTTCCTTCCCGGGGCCAGAATGCCCGGGATTAATGTAACTAGAGTGTTGTAATTAGGCGGCAAGTTATTACTTTCTCTTTCTTTACGAGAAAAACATGAAGCAATTGTAAGTGATCTCGAGGAGTGATTTATTGCTAGGGTGGAAAGCGTACGGTGTACAGGATTCTCGTAACAGTTTTTTCGGTGATTGTATCATAGCGGTATCTAAAACAAACCAACGCCAATAAGAGTTTGGGCAAGGAGAAAATGTATGTTCACAAGTCGATTTCAAAATCGCAAGCTAAATAACGATTAACAATCATCTTGTTCAAGTTGCCATTCAGTTCACTTAAATAATAAAAGTTATAGTTTTTATTCCCTCGGACATAAAGTCAATTTTAAAGAGGATAACAATATAACATCCCTAAACTGTATAAATCGCATGCGGTTCCCGAAACTAGTGTAGACCCTTTGGCGTGAATGTGTTTTGACTTTTATTCCGAAAATATCGTGTACATAAAATAAGACACAAAAGCCATTTTATCTGACAGGGCCTTGTTAGAAATCATAACAAATAGCCCTTTAGAAAACCGCATCCCGACCCGAACTGTCCTTTGGAAGGGCGAACCCTTTCCACGTTACAAATAGTATCAGAGACGGCCATAAAATTTCCTATAGATTAAATACATGAAAATAATTGCTACAGTGGTTCAGGATACACATTGAGGTATAAATAACCCAATATGATTTTGTGTTTCTTATTACCTTAAAGATTTTGATTTTAAACACAATAAAGTACGACTTTTATACTCTACTAAGTAAGTAGTGAAATGTAAAGAAAAATTACTAAATAATGGACAGTAAAAAACACTCAGCTTTTATAGATTAATATAAAATAAAATTAATTTAATTTAATAAAAACAAAATATTTGATCAAATCAATTGACATGACTATTATATTATGATAATTATAAATACAATTTAGTGTCATGGTAACCCTAATTTATTTTAGTCTTCCAAATTTGCATTTTCAATTCAATTGATCTCGAGTATTGTACTACTTATAAACTTGACGCGAAGTCGATACATTTATATTGATAACCCAAAATTGAACGAAACTAAAAAAAATAACACGCTAGTCAATTTATTTATCACTATTGTGATCCAGTTATCGGTCGCGGTGACGATGGGACATGGGATGTTTTGAAAAAAACTTTGCCGTAGCGCCATTTGACATCAAAATTAGTCGGGATTAAGGATTCTATGGCAACGCTGATAAATAACTCATTATTCATGTGCTTGTTCTCGTTTTAAGCTAAATCTTACCATCAGTCTCGTTGTGTTTTTGACGCAAAAGCGCTGTTAAGAGCTTATCAATGAAAACTCCCTCGCCCCAGACCATCAGTTATGCGTCTTAAAAGATTACATGGAATAAAGTAAGCATCGACAAAACAAAAAGCCTCGAATATCTGAATAGTTTGCCGCCTAAAGCAAAATTTATTATGTATAACCTTAGTAATTCTTGCCGAAGATTTTCCGATCTGTGTGTATATGTGTGTTTCGGCTTTAAAAGGCTCGCTCGTTTTATACGCAATTAAATATTTTATTACTTACAAAATACATAGTTTAAGCGCACGATGTAAATTTAATACACGTCAATTTATATTCAAATTACCAGTACAGGGGTTTGCGTAAGCTTCGTATTTTAATCTAATCAAGTATAAAGTAATAAATCTCTAGTTTCACTAATGTTATAAATTCAAAAGAGCATGAAGATACTATAATAGAATTGCGCTTCAAGGCAAACTTCGCCTTTCTGGGATGACAAAATAGCCACACTCACTGTCTTGCTTATCACCTGTCTCTATCTACCTAAGAAAAACGAAAACGTCGTTGATGCCACTGGAACCCAAGATATAGTACCCAAGATGCTGGCATGTGCAATGAAAATATGTTTTAAAGATTCTTATATAAAACAAATATAGATAAGTGCAATTAATACTGAAAAATAGATAAATGCCACTATAAAATGTGTTTAAATGAATTTCTCTTAAATTCCAATAAAGGTTTCACCAGTCTATTAATAAATATATGTTTTTGCACCGATCGTTGCGATTACCTGCTCACGACCCGTCCATTTGCCGGTTATTCGAATGCGTTTTACTTTGAGTGTGCTCATTTCACCCCCTTTGATGGCCTGTTTAGACATTTGATTTAACTCTTTCCCATTATTCACATTAAGAATCATACGAGCTTTGAATCGAAAAAAACAAACGTAGAGCTGCGCGAAAAGAGTTTTTAATTCGCCTAATGCACGCCCTGTCTCTTCGTCTTTTCCTACTTAAAGTGCAATTCTCTATGGGTCCCTAGCACTACCTACCTTGCAGCAGCTCTCTGTCGTATGAACTTTTGTGTCGACAGTTTATTTCAGTTCCATTCGGAATATCTAACATTTTGCCCGAGATAGAATACGTTTCCACGCTAAGGTTTCACTTAAGTAAATTTGTAATCAAAAATTTAATTTCAGATTGAAATATCGCCCGAAAAATTTATATTCAACATTAAATAACATTTCACTAAATAAATCTCGAATAATTCCCGGCGAAATTGAACAAAGAAGATATTACAAGTGCGATTTGCGAGATGCTTAATCAGACTTAATGATTACTATGATTTCCATCTCCCGCCCGACGAAACGAGAAACTTAATGAAAAGTCAAGCAAACTCAGTCGAATACAAATTTTAGCATTAGTATGCAAGAGCAAAGTTTTTATTCAATATAAGTTGCACTGTTTAATCTTTCGTTTGTCTTTTTCGCATCAGAAATACACGAGTTATGGTAACTTTTCAATTGTGCTAAATAAAACAATACAAGTGGTTGGTTTATTGAAACAACTTGTTTACCTTTTAATTGAAATCCTTTGTTACGTTAACGTAATTTTGAAGTTGGTATTGATGTTAGCAAATCGATAGGAACGGTGGATTCAGTGGCCGATGAAAATAAATAATCTCTTTAATTTAAAACAGTTATTGTGATGGGAATTAATTCATGTGTTTTAATAAACAAAATTATCAGTTGTTCTTCGATTCATTAACGTGTTCAAATAAATCACTATAATTTTTATGTACTTCTCTTTTTTAAGTTTACCTGTGATACATTGAAAAGTGGTACGAGACTGGGCGCGACTGAACCACTGTCAAACTTCTTCAGCTGTGATTGTTCAAAGGAGTAGAATATCTTAAAATGTAGATTCCTTAGTAAGATGAGGATCAAAACGTGGAAATATTCTGCATCTATGTGTAATTAATATCATCTCGGCATGTACAAAATGCCTTGCTTCTTCGTTTCACTTCCGCAAAGATCTGGAATGCCCTTCCGGTTTCCGTTACTACCGTTATCTATAGTATAGGTTACTTCAAAGTAAACATGAATAGTCTAGCGTACAAAAGGCTGCATCATCACTAACCATCAGGTGTGATTACAGTTAAGTCAATATCATTTTGAAGAAAAAAAACTCAATTTTCGTGAGACTTCTGGCAGTTGTGTAAAATCAAAAAAAAATCTATAGAAAATAAGTACCTAATGGTTTACGGTTGGTGAAGTTAAAACCTCAAAGCAATAACAAAATATTCGGATATTAAAAAAAAAATCGTATTAAAAAAAATCTCTATTTTACTCCCACTGTGCGTCGCCACGCTACCGTCCGTATGACCCGTCGCCTTAGATGTATCAAATAGATATTAGATATATAAATAAAAAAACGCGGAAGATACAAACATGAAATTAATTTTAGTTTTAATGTTGGTAACAATTTACGTAAGTAAGTAATTTAACGTAATCCCAACGCTCTTTATCATTACTGTAGACGTAGACTTAATAGATTACAGATCTAACTCATTTAGTAGCATCGCTGTTATCGGGCCCTGCCTCAACCCACCACCTAATTCTGGTATGAATATGAAATTGTATGTAAATGTCGACCAAATGTTACCGCACAACCTGACAACTCGACAGCGTTGTAAATATACGGAAACGTTGCATTGAGTGTACCAAAACATGCGAGTTGCTAGTTTATGAGCTACCGTTCCAATAAATTGTTTTGATAGTACGCTCCAAGTCAGCATAAGTCACGAGTCAATAGTCCATGAAAATATACGACTTTATCATTATTGTAATGTTCATATTATAATCGTTTATCTGACTCCGCATGTTTTGTGAACATCGTTAGCAAACTCAACTCTTTCGTAATATTTACAGTATATATTCTAAATATTTTTCATTTAATGATCAACCCATTGCCGGCTCACTACTTCTCTCAATTTGAGAAGGGCTTGGCCAAAGTCCACAACGCTGGCAGCGTGCGGATCGGAAGGCTTCACACGCCCTTGAGAACATTATAGAGAACTCTCAGGCATGCAGGTTTCCTCACGATGTTTTCCTTCACCGTTGAAACAAGTGATATTTTAATTGCTTAGAAACGCACATCACTCCAAAAAGTTAGAGGTGCGTGCCCGGTATCGAACCCCCGACCTCTAATTAGAAGGCGGACGTTCAACCACTCGGTGTCATCCTAACTACAGCTTCCATGATATTGCCATTCATACGAAATACCAAAGTTAATATAAAATCTGTTATAACTCATGCTATAAATTCAGTCTACCTAATAGCTATTCCTAGGGATTACATGCGCGTCATATATCCGCATCAATCAATACTAATATTGTTTTTTAAAATAATCCAAGAATCCTTAATTTTCCAGACATATAACAAGCAATATTTGTGCAGAATCTCGCCAAGGTTCCGTGCCATCCATATGTGGTGGCTTTATAAACTTAAAATAATTCCTAAGTTTTATTCCGAGATAAATAGCCAATGTCCATCGCCAGCTAGTTCCATGTTTAATCCTTGATAAAGAAAAGTGCTAAGCCTCCGTATTCATAATATACTTCAAAATAATATTTAAAAAATGACAACATCATGAATTTGCCATTGAATTCTATACTATAAAGGAGTCTGCAACCGTACAGGTAGTCATTATAGCGTGCAGGCGTGCAACCGTCTAACGAGTGCGATATCGCCCAACTATGTTCAGCAGAAGTACCCCTTGTGTTTTAAACTAGAATCCATTTCATGACTGCAAACTCAAATGCGCATTTCCTAGAGCGTATCGCGCCACAATGTTAACTTTTACCACTTAACATCATCTTGCTAACGTTTCCTTGGCGTTTTACTGTCGCAGTTAATTTAAGGTTGGTTTTATTTTCACAACTTGTTTTTTAGGGTTCCGTAGTTTTACGAAGAATCCTTTTAGTTAATTGTCTGTATATCTGTTTTTGTTGTTAACATATTTTAACCAATGTTCATCATGATGTTTGCTTTGTTAACGAAATTTTAAATATTCAGCGCTTCATTAATGTTTTGTTTATTTGTATCAGCGAATAAAATTAACTTTGGACGAACGTAAACAAAAGTTTCAAGTTCATTTGTTATTAAATTTAATTTATATAAATAAACAGATATAAATTTCTAATCAACAATTTATAATGTAACTAAACGATATAGGTAATTTTTGACTACCTTGATTGAATTTGTCTACCTCCGTGGCGCAGCGCGCGTGCTGTTGCATTATAAAATTGGAGGTCCTGGTTTCGACTCCTGGCTCGAGTCTGGTCTGGTGGGAGGCTTCGGCCGTGGCTAGTTACCACCCTACCGGCAAAGACGTGTCGCCAAGCGATTTAGCGTTCCGGCACGATGTCGCGTAGAGACCAATTAGGAGTATGGATTTAACATACCCCTAACAGGTTAGTCCGCTCCCATCTTAGACTGCATCATTACTTACCATCAGGTGAGATTGCCGTCAAGGGCTAACTTGTAGTGGATAAAAAATATAAATATATATTACGTTATTTAGTCGTCATATCATTGTAAAAGCGGTACATGCAATTAGTCACGGACAGGATTAAAGCACTCGACCCTTGGCAAAGATCACAAGTACTCTGACCACAGAGTCAGGCAGTCTTTCACCGCTTGACACAATTACCAGTGAACCATGCTTCCGTTGAATGCACGTAAACAAGGGTCGCATCAGAATAATTATTATACTGTTAGCATTTTTCATTGTGACACTGTCTGCTGAAGTCTCACTCTGGTTATCTTTAATTAAAAAGTTGGTTTAGGCGATCACGTCGTTTCAAGTTGGCAAAAGAAAAAACGCGAGACGCTGCGTCGTGATAACTTAGTGAATCGTGGTAATTATATTAAGTGGTTAAGTAAAACTATACGTTTGGGATTTACAATTTAAAATATTATGACCTCTCAGCTTCCTTATCCTAAGTTATTGAAGGGTTTTTACGCATCGTATGCTCAAAGAATATTGACAGATATGATCACTTCTCGATTGGAGCTCGGCCAAACGAACGTCTAGATTTTCTGTACGATTTGTAACTCGATACTATTTTAGCTTCCGTTTAGAATAGATATGCCATTCTGGAGTGTTGCGTCTTTCTCATATTCGGCATGGTTGGCATGATATTTATGGGTATTGCCGTTAAAGTTTGCATTATTTAAAAAAAACCCGGCTAAGTGTGTTGTGGGCTTCTTCTTAACCGGGGCGCGTTTGGAACCCTCATAGCTTCAGCTCATAGTTTTAAGTATACGAATATAGTTATCACCATGAAATAACTACTATGTAAATTACTGACGCGTCAAAAGTGCCTTTTTAAGGACTATTTGAATAAAGATTATTTTGAATTTGAATTTTGAATTTACTGAACTACATAGCAGACTAATGTGTATGGCACGTATTTATGCAGATACTAATCCAATATTTGGTCATTTCGCCATTGAAATTTGGCGTGTAAACAGCGGGTGCTCGGTTGAACATATTACAAATAGACGATTGTTACATTGATACGTTTGTTGGAAATTTGTCGCTGCATGCAAGGGCGGTTTGCGGAGGTCGGGCGCAGTGACGGCACTCGCGCAGTATGATTCCTTTTATTTATTTTAATCAAATGTACCAGTTGTTGTTTTGATGCGGCGAGGTTTGCTGTAGCGGCAGTTTTGTGTGCTCTATATTCGCCCATGAATTCCGGTGTACGGAGCTGCGGGTAGATGAATATTTTAACATTTTACATATCCGACGAATGAATTCGTTCTCGCCGTGGATTTTTTTGTATTTCATTTTATTCAGTTATTTGATACGTTTATGTTTGTGTTGCAAGGCACCATAGCTTTTATGTTAAAATATCTCCATCGTTCAGAGATTGGTTAAAAAATATAAAAAAAATCAGTCTTTATTTGTATGCATTGGTGGCGCATACATTCAAAGGATGTACGCAAAGCGGAGATTTTAACTTTGTTGGATAACTTTTTTGAAACTAATTGGGTGCGTTACTGCAAATATTTCGACTGTCTATTCACAGTTGTTACTTTTTCTGTGTGCTAGTGTGTGTGTGTAATCGGTCAACGCGCGATGCGTGCTTGAATCAATCGGGCGTAAAAGTATTTCCATGAAGAGATAACTGGGAAGGAAATTACGAACAGCCGTTTTAATATAAGAGAAGGTAAATCATAACTGTTAACATCTACATGGACTAGGTTTCTTACTCTAACTACTTTATTGAATGAATGAACAAATAAATTAATGAACACACTTATGTTGTATACCGATAGAACTAATAGAAAACAGATCATCGTGTACAACTTGGTGGCCTTATCGCTATATTATTTTGTAAATTTATTAAACATGCTAAAAACTCCTTTAATCTTTTTTGCATCTTCTTTACTCATACTCATGACTAGGGTAGGTAAATAACGCTCTTTCGAGGTAAATTACAGCAGGCAAAGCCCAATCTACAATTTTTATCAGATCCGGGGTCTATGGTGAGACTATTTTTATACAAAAAAAAACTGCAAACATTATTGCATTGCTAACATGACCAACTTCTCTTACGATAAATACATTTATTTTACTAATCGCAATGACAATCTAGAAAAGTTGAAATTGTCCCGAATAAGGAAAATGTAATAAAACGAATGCAGCAGCTCGAATCCGATTATACTCGAACACGTTATGAAGAATTATCGGTCAAAGCTCACAGCGGGATGAAAATCTTCGACGTCGTGTTTCTTTTATCTAATTGATTCCCCATCCCTTTGTGAAGAGCGGTGCGTGCACTGCTATGCGGTCCGATTGTGCAGAAGCAATCAATGGTTATGACGCAACGTACATACAAAGCCGAGTAGAGATAAAGACTCTCAGTGCCTTTCTATGAAAAAATCTTGGTATTGCTTATGAGCAAAAAATATCGATCAATTATATGGCTATACTATATTGGTCCTTAAGATACGGGTTTTCCTAGTTTAGGGGTCAGGATTCCATTGTATTGTGCTGTACTGAGTTTTATAAATAAAGATTATTATTATTATTATTATACGTTTAGCTGTCATAGCCTAGTAGTTAGGACGTCCACCTCCTATTCAGAGGTCGAGGGTTCGAACCCGGGCACGCACCTCTAACTTTTTGGAGTTATGTGCGTTTTTAAGCAATTAAAATATCACTTGCTGCAACGGTGAAGGAAAACATCGTGAGGAAACCTGCATGCCTGAGAGTTCTCTATAATGTTCAGAAAGGCGTGTGATTTGGCAATCCGCACATGGCCAGCGTTGTGATCTATGGCCAAAACCCTTGCCATGTTGAGAGGAGACCCATGCTCTCTAGTGAGCCGATAATGGGTTGATCATGATGATGATTACATTTAATACAAATAAATCATAAAGACATTCTCATTATATTATTATATTTACTAAGTTCAAAGGAATTAAATTCTGGTGCTACATAATCTATGGCATTTTCAACTAATTTATCTGTTGCTGTTTATTGCTACTGACACTTTCCGACTAAAATTAACGGGTTTTAATTAGTAAAACTTTAACAGGCAAACTAAGTTTTTTAATTTGACCACAATCTAATAAATAGCAAGATGTTCTACTGTATCTGTTGAATTAAACTTGTCTAGCTTTGGTTTTTAAGCATTTTAATTCCAAATATGATTGAAGTAGGTATTACATTTAATGTTTGCGAACTCCTTAGCAAACGCAAATATTCACTCTTTTCCTTATCTAAAGAATCCCTTCAGAGATAGAGAGATTCTTATAAAACGTGCTTACATTTGGCAAATTAAAGATTATTTAACGTTTCATGTAAAAAATTAATGAGTAAGTTCGACAGCGATAAATATTTTTTACTTATCAAGTAGTGTTATTTTATTTAATAGCATTTTTTTGACAATCGAACCGCCGCTCAGAGAAAACCTAGTTATTTTGGTTTTTATCTCAAACAGGGCGATGAAAAAAATTCTTAACCATCTGGGTTCGAATTCTTATATTTGGTACAAGACTTAAGTTAGACAATTGAATTTAACCAACTCCAAGTCTCAAAGAACACGCAAAACCACTCTCATTCCGGGTTATCGTAACTAGCATGACATTATAACAGTTAAAGACTCCGAAAAGTTAGAAGTGCGTACCCGGATTCGAACCGCCGACCTCTGATAAGAAGGCTGACGCCTTAACCACTAGGCTAGTACATGCAAAGCAAAAATAATTTTGCATTTCATAGAAAAAATATTATTTAGTGTGATAATATCGATGAAAGTTTCCAGCATTTTGTGAGCTCTCCGTTTCCATAGTATCATAAAAGGAATTCCGTATCTTTAGTCTGTACGCGATGTCCGAAGGACGCATCTGCGCCAGCGGGAGAGCACACAGTAATCATTTAAAAATGGTGCGCATTCACTGTAAACGCGTATCTGGGATTGCCGCTTACGTTCTACAATCAGATAGTCCTCTCATATCGACTTTTTCCACTTCGTTTATTGCGCCCGGTTCGGGAATAGTTTTTGTTTCTGCCGTACTAATCAACGCCTGTACATGGCCATCCGAGTGAGATTTTCCATTTTGCGATTCTCAATAAAATGTTCCCTATATTGTTACTAGTTCCAGTTATACCAGCTGCTTCTAAAAGCAGATTGCAAATAATGAAAAATATGATAATGTGTACTTATTTAGTTAGAGCACATTTTTTACTGAAATACTGTAAAGGACCGTTGAAGACAGAGCGTATTTGCCTTTATAATATGATAAACCTTGGTTATGTTTAATACAAGGATAGGTTGAGATTAATTTCCTTTAATATTAAATACGTTGTTGAATTATAAAAAACTGAAATTTTGTAATTATTTAAAATGTATTAATTAACTGTCCACTTTACCTTATGCATAAGGAAGTAAGTTCAACTACGAACCACTAGGAATCTGGGTACGAATTCTTATATTTGGTACAAGACTTGAGTTAGACAATTGGATTTAACCAACAATCTTTTTTAACCAACTCCAAGTCTCAAATACACGCTAAACCATTGTCATTCCTGGTTATCGTAACTAGCATGACATTATAATCGTTAAAGACCGCTGACCTGTAATCGGGAAGCTTGATGAGATTTTCAAGTGTCCAACAGGGATACGTTAACACGCAAAAGATTATACTGATGCGTTAAAATCTCTACTTTTTATGGGCTACAAATTCTGTACACGCAAAGCATAGGGCATTATGTACAATGAAGGCCGGTAAATATACGGAACGATAATTGTAAAACTATAACTGCTAAACTGTAATGGAGAAGCTTGATGATATTTTCAAGTTTCCAACAGTGATACTTTAACACGCAAAAGATTATACCGATGCGTTAAAATCCCTAATTTTTTGAGCTAAAAATTCTGTACACGCAAAGCATAGGGCAGTATGTACAATGAAGGCCGGTAAATATAAGGAACGATAACAAGAATATTATAATAAATTCGCCGGAATCCCTGCATAACTGGCGACGACGATAGTCCGACGTCCACTAATTACAATTGCGGTGATTCAAAGTCCCTTCAGTTACAATTCCGCCCATTCTTCGAATGATTCGGGCTGCTGCTATGCGGTGCGAATATCGATTTACATGCCACTGTATAATTCAAAGTTTGAATAATGTATCGCCTTTCATTAGCACATTGGGCAGTCCCGAAGCGTATTTGCACATAAATTCGCCTACCCACACTCCTGAGGAGGCTTCCGTGTGAATGATTACGTTCTAAGGTTGTGCGTCCATCTTTTATTTTTTTAAGTGAAACTTCTTTAGAACCGTTGTGATTTCAAACCGGATGCAACAGAAAAAACGACGGGTAAGAGAGACAAATACAAATTTGTGTAGGAAGAAGCCGGCAAAGAATTTGACAGAAATAAACATACTATTTTATATTCTCTTTGTCGCCTGTAATTAGTGAGCCAGAGCGAGAGAGCAAATGTCGGTGTGTATTTATATTGCACACTGTTTAATACTTGCTTTTTTTTTTGAACAATCGGAATAAAAACAACAACAATGTATGTCTTCGTTTCATTATAAGCTGTGGAGTGAAACGTTATTTAAAATTTCTTCATATCAGTTAAAAGTTATTATGTTGGAGGGCAGCATAGAATTTCATCAAACGTGTAAAATTGTCCCACTTTCTCAAATTACCTATATCACTCTAAAAGTAGCCTAATTTAGTAAAATTAATCCTAGGCCTCTGAACTTTGTGCGAAATTAAATGTAACCAACGCCCCAAGTCTGCTATTACAATTATGCATCACAATAACTCGTTCATTTAATTTAATTCGTTATAAATACTAAAAATATTGATTCATATTAAATAATTTTACGTGAGATTTAATGCAACTAGAGGCAAGGCAAGCAAGATAAAAATTCCAATTCAAATATTTGTTTACTTTTCGCTCCGTTATCGTATTTTTTCTACAGCGATTTCTTTATGAAAAAAATGTTCACTGCTGATTGCATAAAAGAATGTTAACAAACTTCTTTTGCTATATGTTGCACATACTATTTAAATGATAGCAAATGTTTTAATATATGTCTTTGATCGACCACTGATACTCAAAGGCATAGTAGACTTGGTACCAGACTGTTATTTATATATTCTCCAGAATTAATAACGAAACTATATCGTAGTAAAGAAGAAGAAAAGAATTAAGATAATTCGACCTCCTATAAAAGCACGCACGTTAAAGCTCAATTTCTAGCAACGTAAACAATATAATTGGCATATCGTATTTTATGGAAAACCACTACATCTGTATTCATAATAACATGATAACAAACATTTCTCGAATAGCAGGAGTAACTTGGGGCAAACACAACTTCATTCCAGACAATAACAATAGGTATTACAAGATTAGTTACGGGAACCTGAATCGAAAGCAATTCCGAAAGGGAAAATGCCCAATAATGATTAAGTCCAATAAATGCGCGTGCCATTATCTGAATCGCGATCGCTTTCATTATAATTTCCGTAAAATTATTCATCCATACCTGTTTTTTTTTTCGCAATCCTATCTGTTTAATTGATAAATTAATTTATAACATACCTTCTGTTGATTATCATTTTAATGATCTGTACCTTTATCCAACCAGCTTGTTATATTCACTGCGTTGTCGAATGTCGAAATGCCGACACACAGGCTTGCTTTCTGTTCAGAGAGGTCAAAGGAGAAGAGGAGGAGCGGGAGATTATTATCACATATTTATTTCATTAATGCGGAACGGGTATGTGTCTCCTGAGGCAAAGAATTCATAAATATTCATAATATTATCAATATACAAATGACATAAGCAACTGTCTTAAAAATGGAATTAATGCGGATATTTTATCCATTTAATTGAACGCAGTTTTTTTTTCGAACTGTCTATTAGCTGTACTAACCCTATTGGTTACCACAGCGTAACCAGGCTGTTTGGCGAGCTTCGGAAAGAAGCTCTGCCAGAAGAAATTTTGAACCCTAGGGCTCGAAGAAACTAAGGGAACGTCTGCCTAAGGGCGCCACCTTTTAGGCCGAACATCGGCTTAGGCGACGTTTGGGATAAGGGGGGGGGGGGGGGGGGTCGAAAGGGTTAGTGGTCCGTACGTCTCCGAGGCAGTGGATGGAGCCCACGTCCAGATGACGTATGATAGCGGGAACCTCGTCTTCGCCGGCGAAGACGGTGTGTAAAACGCATGTGACATCATCAGGGTTTGTCAAGACGAAAGCTTTGGTATGGAAATTGCATTCGATACAGCTTATTCACACTGATTTTGATAGCACTTAATAATACTTTTGTACTATAATCATGTCGCTTTTGCTGTTATTTAAGCTCTAGAACTTCATGTGTCTTATTCTGACTAGTTTCATCCATGAACATGTTTCCAAACGACTTTTCACGTTGCAATACGTATCTACAATTAAGCTATCGGTGCATACTGCGAGCACTTGCCCGGTTTCTTTGACAAGTTAACACCTGAAGCGTAATAAATGAGCAGCATGTGTGTTAAGTTAACCTGAATAGCGACCCGTTGCCTTACAGTAACTAATGTTAGCAGACGACGTGATTCATACAAATTTCTCGAATCAATGCACATATAATACCAAACCGATACGGTTTCATACAGATGTTTGATGCAGTTTGGACGATCGTGTTTTTATGCACTACAAGTAAGCCCTTGACACTGGCAATCTCACTTGATGGTAAGTGATGATGCAGTCTATGATGGTAGCAGGCTAACCTGTGAGGGGTATGGTAAACCCACAATCCTAATTGGTTTCGACGCGACATCGTGCCGGAAAGCTAAATCGCTTGGCGACACGTCTTTGTCGGTAGCCTCCCACCAGTTGGTGTTACACTACGTAGCAGCCGCCATCAAAACTCGTTGTGCCCTGTTCGCAATGATTAGGACACGCAAAGCTGCTTGACAAACGCAAATAACAAAGGGTATTAGACTGATCAATGTATCCGCCGAGTTGTTTTAGTTTTAATTAAGCTACGGCGTGCTGTTAAGCCAGACCGAGCCGTAAAACCGTGAGCGCGCCGTGTATCGCGCAATAAGCCGGCGCGAGCTTCACAAACGTGGGCTGTAAATGAGAATCGCCAACAAATTGGACATTATAATAAACATTAGCGTGATTGTTTACCGTTAAGCGTTAATTCCAGCCGCCCCTGCCGCCCGCGTCACAGGTGCTGCCGCAACAATGCGTCCGGAATCTCAACGACTTCAATTATTGAGTGCCTACCGAAACCGAACCCTTTTCGGTTCCTCAAGGGGCCGGACTGTCCATTTTGCCGGCGATAACGCCGCGTGGCACGCCGAGAGGATACACATTAAATAAACCATTACAAACACTTCCCTTCTCCCTGTTTCAGCTGTATTCGACGGAATTTCATTTTAAATTGCAAAAGTATTCACGGGTAATGAAATCGCAATGCTAAATTTTCTAAGCAAGCGTCGTAACTTACTCAGTTAATTCAATGTAATTGCTTTTTTTTTCCTTTTAACGATCGCCTTTAAATTTTGGCCGAAGCTATATTTTTTCTTGCGAAAATACTAAATTATTTCCTTTACCATGAAAGACGTAGTAAAAATACTGAACGTCTTAAAATATGGCTAAGTATAAACTTTAAAAATAATAAACCCTTATTAAGTAACAAAATTTCGGTAGTTCCACTTTTACAAAATTAGGTAATTCTATTCTGACGTGCACCTCTAACTTTTCGGAGTTATGTGCGTTTTTAAAACAATTAAAATATCACTTGCTTCAACGGTGAAGGAAAACATCGTGAGGAAACCTGCACGCCTGAGAGTTCTCCATAATGTTCTCAAAGGCCTGTGAAGTCTGCCAATCCGCACATGGCCAGCGTGGTGGACTATGGCCAAAACCCTTGTCATATTGGGAGGAGACCCGTGCTCTGTAGTGAGCAGGTAATGGGTTGATTATGATGATGATGATGATGATGATTCAGACGTAGTGAATGATAATTCAACGATACACGGTAAACCTTTAAAAGACCCGAAAAGAATATTCTTGAACAAATTTTATGGAAAACACAAACTTATTTCATTTATAAGTAATATTTAGAAAAAAAGCTTTTACCCTACATGTTATTATCTATTATTAAATGGATAAGTTGAGTTATAAATCAATTCCCTTATTATATTTTCACGCGATAATCTTACTGGTAGGTAGAAGTTGTTAAGCTAGCGCATTTAAAATGTATAACTAAGTTTGCCGCTTCTTCACGATGCAATATATTTTCAACAGCAATATCTTAGCGGTGTATAAGTGAGATTTGCAGTTTTCATAATGCTTCAGCTTAAAAATTTGCGCTACTAAATATCAGAGTATTAAAATGAACATCGTGAATTTAATTTAACGTCCACGTCGCTTAATATTAACCAAACAAAATAATCGTGATATATGTCATGGCGGTACGGGGTGCACGTCGGTCAGCACCGATTAGATGTACGCAGGCAAGGGAACGCCTAATCCAATTGAGGGCCTGCATAATTTGCACAACTACCTAGCGCTGTATTGTGGTGCATCAAACTAAACTCGTGCCTTTACCAACGAGAACGTTTAGCCAATGCTGGGTGAAATTACCTCTTGAATTATTACGCATTACGCTTATATACTTGAGTCAGTGGTTTAGTGGTTATCACGTTCGCCAACTTGTATAATTATCATTATAGAATACACAGTTGAACCAGTATGTAAGCTGTGATTTCCTCTCTCCTATTACAGAGAGCGAAGGATAATGATGACTAAGATCTTATAAAGTATAAGTTCTTATAGTAGTAATACTAATCTGTTGAAAAAATATAACAGGTGGTATTTGGTCCGTTCAAGATCAGGATAAATTATAATCCCTAGAACAGAACTCAAAAAACTATGACTTCTTTCTATGAATGATTAAGAATGAATTATGAATTCTAACTGTGACGTCTTTATGACTATGTCTTTTTCAAGTGACACTTTGATGATTTAAGCTACGCATACCATAAGCATACTGTTTAGTATGTTTCGTAGATTATTTGAAACATTAATGACAAAATAATGTGTATGCAATCCTATACGTTACTGTTAAAATGAAAATATAACTGGGGACAAATCGTAAAATCGATGAAAGTTGGTGGCTCTAGGTGCCGCTGGGACGATACTCCACACTTGCGTATGCAGCTTTAAAAATAACTCGTACAAAAAAGTCATACCTGCAAGTAGTCAATTAGATAAGAAAGCGCAAATCATCGGTCTGTCAACCAGTAACGCACTGAACTTGCGCGTTTATTCTACACGGGTCTGCCTCGCTGCTTATATAACCCATTAAGGTCTCTTTCTATGTCTGTTGTCTCTTTTCTTGTACTTTATGCGTTCTTACCGTTGATTTACCACTAGATGTAGATCGATTACTAACGCTCAAAAAATGGGACGGAAAAGCAATGCACAAATAGCGACGCGTGCACTCCTTTCCCCCAGTATCTGACAAGGCTAGACGAAAGTCACCGATTCTAACACTCGAGCCGTATAATCCGAATGAATTACAAAGCACTACGCGCCGCTATAGATAATATAACGGCCAGATGTCTAGTGTATTGTAATCGATATACCTATATGTAGGAATGTATAGTTAGTCGGTGACAAATTCTCGCCATGTTTTTGTATGATGCACTCTATCTACGTCTGGTGGTAAATCAATGATTCTTACGTTAGAGAAGGGACAAGCACCTCATGAATGTGCAGACGCCGGATTGCGTCCATATGGATGCTTAATCGCGACTCTAGTTGTATTGTAAGATTGCATTGACACTAAGTCTCTGTGATAAGGTACCGTAACCTCCCGTAGCCGCGAAAGAAATATGATATCATGATATATTGTAGTGACGGTGTAAGCAACACGTCGCCCAACACCGATTAGATGTATGCCGGCAAGGGACGCCTAATCCAATTGAGGGCCTGCATAATTCGCGCAGCTGCCTGCTATGCTCTATTGTAGTGCATTGAACTAAGCTCCTGCCTTGTCCACCTAGATCGCTTAGTCAGCATGAACTGAATCTGCCTAATGGCTGAACCACTCGTAGTATTATATTTCATAGAGTTTCACATCGTCATATATAGAACGAGCCTTTTATGTATTAAGTTATAAACAAAAAAATTGTATAGACTAAATTCGCGAAGGTAGCCTTATCGCTTTAAGCGATCTCTTTTAGACCACTGTTACTAAAGTTTGCTTAACATTTTCCATCCTACATTTAAGTTACTTAACCCGGAATAAAAAGTGGCAGTCTATGGCTCTTTGATTCTTTACTTGGACGTGAAAAACCAAAAGAATACCTTTAAATCGCCATACCAACGATATTATTAACAAGTTAAACGAAATTTGTAATATAGGAGAATTACGAAGACTAAAATAACTATTTAATATTTGCTCTGAAGATCCCTGTAGATTTCTTTTTTGTAACAAACACACATTTTGTGAGCGAAATATATATATATAAAAAGCGAAATATGTTAACCGAAAGAATTCCGATAAATATAACGATCAATAAGTAATATCTCAAGCTAAATAAATTGAACGATATAATCGCAACGTGAAACTAGTTATCGGAATCAAATAAAAACTGTAATGGATGATAGCGCACACACGTCACGTTGTCACTAATCTCGACTCTTAGCGCAATCTCTGGCCATTCCGGCGAGAAAACAATACCACCTTTCACGGAGAACAAAGACGAAATAACAAAAGAATGGACTAGACGAATCGGTGCACAGCACATTATCGCCCCGGGGCCAGGAGCACACACGCGACTGCCGCTGACCGGCTTTTGAAGAGAACTTGAAAAAAATAAACTGAAAACGCTATTCAATTCGAACCGTGCAGCATTACTGGTGGATTTAAAAGAAAATAATATCGGATTTATGTAACACTACGTACAATAGTTTTATTTTTCAGTTGAATTGAGTCTTTTGTCAGTGCGGCTTTAACTGTTAAAGTTCACACGTTCAGATGCACTCCAATACTAAACAGGGAGTTAGCCACTGGAATTTTGTCGATTTTTTTTTGTTTTATGATTGACAGCACACGAGCCGTGTTCGGTCGCGCGTTCCCTGCCCAGCGGGCCGTGATCCACTGCTAAGAGACCTACCTACCAACTGCCTGTTGTGCCCACATTGTCACACGTTGCATAATAGAACACTGAAATAAAATCACGAACACTGAATATTGTTCGTCCATTGAACCATTCAAAAGATAATGCTTAACCGAGAGAGGAACATGGAAATGTGAATTCAGACTGCGCTTTTCACATTTACCGTGTATCTAATTACGTATGGCGGCCCTTCTCATTTGAGCTGAAATTCAGATGGGAATATGTGTTTATCTCGTTAGAACTTTCGTCTACAAATATAAAATTCAATTTCTGGATGAGCACAAAAAATCTCCTACCCTGTTTTTCGCGTTCATTTTGCATCAAGCGACGTAGAATCCTAATTATCTTTCCCAGTTAAGCTTAAGTGAATTATTCCGGCCGCCCACTGTAGCGCACAAACAAAACGGCACGGAGTTCACAACCTCAGTCGAAAATACTAAAACATTTAAGAGAACTCCCGGCACACGTATAATATCCGCTAAGCAGTATGTACGCGGCGAATAAGCCCGGTATCTTAGCGGAGGTAACTGAGCTGCGCTCCAGCCGGCTCAACTTTTAATAACGCCCGCAAAATCATCTAATTAATCTGATTACGGACGGACCCGCACACTAGCGCAGCACTCCACGCTAATGCCTACTTCTGAGCATTAAACAAAGTTATTTGTCCTCTGTAGTGCTTTATGGATTAGGCAGATTAGGCCATAGCTTATGTGGCAATATAAACTATACGAGGGCTCCCAAATTTTATGTTTTCCATATTCTTTATAAAGCATACACCCAATAAATTCATTTAATGTTTTTTAACTTATCTTCTTTATTGTATCATGTTTTCCACCATTATAACGATTATTGTAATGATAGGAATTATATAATGTCTGAGCTTAAAAACTCCAATAGTATAAAATTATGTTACTTTGAGATCCAAAATACATAAAACATTAGCTACTGAGATAGTTTTCAATCATAATAATTACATAAATGAAAATTTGTTTGTTTACTTGACTCGTTAGATAGTTTCATATTATTTGTTTACATATTGTCTTATAATTTTATATCCGAAAATGTAATCATGGTTGAAAGTTGAAATTTACACGGAATCATTACCGTAATTTTTAAACAACGCTCCAATCGTAATTAACGGAGTTGGTATAATTTATACCTACGTTATCTTACGATTTTTCTAATTCCTTAGCCGAAAACTATAAAAGGCGGACACCGTCCAGATTTGGTTTGCGTATTATGTGTGCGACCCTTATACCTAATTGTAATTACGTAGACCCGGGTCCATCGCTTCAGCTGACTCACGCGATGAATGGGCTCTACGACTAATGGAGATCTTATCTTTGTCCCAAGATAGAGTAAGGTAGCCGTAGCCCTAGCAGTATAAAGTCGATTAAGTATACGCATAATATTATAGGGACTTATCTCAGCCAACTAGAACAGCCCTGTCCACATCATAAATAAGACTGGCTTTGATTTCTGTAGGTGACCCTCGCTTTTACGCGTCTTAGGGTCGTCAGGTTCCTTTTAATAGTTTGTGAGGAAATCTCGCTTAATTCGCATAATGAACATGTGATTATGTTTAATGCCCAATTTATAGACCTCCCTAAATACCTTGTACAACGCAGTCGGGACTCAATTAGTGGAATTTAAGTCGTGACTCGGGAGTTGGTGCGTATTAATTTCTCGACAATTACTCGCCAATCCGTTTTCTTTAGAAATTAAATATTTAAAGCTATAATTTGTGGCGCTTACGGTATACTTGAAGTACAAAGAAGGTCCATTCGGTGAGAAAGTAATATTCTGAATTGTTTTTATTGCGCCTTTGGATTTTGTAATAATAAGCCCTACTTTTGGTTTCAACAAGCATTTTTTTGAATTGAGTTTTTTAGTCCACTCCACTCTACTCTACTTAGAAGTCGTCATTTTAAATATTTTTTTTAATTGAATGACTTTACTCTTTTGAAATACTATGTTTTCTTTATTCGACAATCAGCATAATTTATATCTACGTTATGGACGCATTTTATCAAATTACATTCATCTCAACCTACTTACTCATACTTATAATTTACGGAATATTTGGATTCACGGAAAATATATTATGTAGTTTCAAACAATATCGACAAAAAAATTCCTAACAACTAACGGTGAAGAATTCTAAAAAGTTGCCGTTTCCGATAAAAGGTAAAGCCCATTGGTAGCATAATCTGCCAGTGCAAACTGAAATAGTGAAAGAGGCGAGCGGATAGGCGGTCGGAGCATCACGAATGCGACATTTCAATTTGGGCATATATTATTCATGGTAATGCGTTAAAAGCAGCGCACACTTGCTCGCAGAGAGCGAGTAATCGCGGCGTACGTGCGAACACCAGATACGTAATATGTATATTCAATGTTGTGCTTTAAAATTGTCGTTTCGCACCATTTGCAAGCGCCCGGCCCGATGTGCTTCGCTTATAAAGTAACACTACGAAATGTGGGTCTCGTTTTTATTTATCGTACACAGAACAAAATCGACGCTTTTTACCTATCACGTGGAGTTTCCGTTGAAATAGCGAGCGTTCCATTGAATTCGCATATCTAACAATGTTACTGATGTTTTTCAATAATGTAATTGCTATATTTTTACGTAACGTTGGTACACAACATAATATTATAGCAATTATCTCTGCCTCATTCTGCCTCGCACATGCAAATTGTGGAACCAGCTTCCATCTTCTGTGTTCCCTAATGGCTATAATATGGGGATCTTCAAAGGGCGGATTAACGAATTGCTCATGGGCCAGCAACGCATTGGCGGTTCCTCTGGTGCTGCAAATGTTCATGGGCGGCGGTAATCACTTACCATCAGGTGACCCGCCTGCTCGTTTGCTCGCTATGTATGTAAAAAAAAAAATATATAATAACTACATTCTACAGCTGCTTTTCCCCAAAAATATATGAAATCGAAGTATCTCTAATTCACTAAATCTCACGCAATGACTACTTGAGAGAACACATTAATTAATTGGTTTTACAGATGTTTTTGTGAATATTTTCAACATTTTCCGTTCATTTGATTTCTCTGGAGGATATCACTTTTAACGATAAAACGTTTGCACATTATTTTTAATTCGTGCTGTTGTAATTCTTCTCTTTTATGATTCTATTAAATTGATGCAATAAATAATTTAATATCTATTAATGCTGTATGTATGCAAGATATACCTGTCATGGTAACATAATATACAAACCGTGGTATTTATAACTAAATAAGTTTTTTTTTTTTGATAATTTGTCACATTTAAGGTTTTAAAAGCTCCGTTTTTCTTCCTAAGGCTATACTCGCTATATACTATTATTATCTATTCACAGTAGTAAAATTTTATGTAGGCGTTTAAATCCGACCTCAACTTTTCTTTTTCTCTATAAATTATATATTTATCGATTACCTAGCTACCCAGTGAACAAAATTTGTTCTTTCACAAATTAAAAAAATTGCCTAACATAAAAAACTCTCAATTATTGTTTGCTTAAATTTGTCGTACAAAGGTTTTTTTGATCAACTCTTGGTAGTTATTTAAAAATTTCGCTACATAGAATATTTGGATATAGATTTTAACTCAAGAAAAAATGAAGCGCGTTTTCGTTACGTATTTTATTCGCAGCTTCTTGCAAAACCGTCTATTGATAATAGCTCTCTACTGTCAAGAATGTGCAATCAGTTACAGTTTTAATGATAATTCTAACCATTGAACATGCGTGCATTAAAATATGTCATTTTTAATCTTTCTCATAGACTGTCTGCATTGATACAGAGAGTGCAAACCCATGCAGCATTCAACGTTCTATGATAGATGAGCAATCGATATCTCACTAAGCACTCGGGTTTATTGTTACATACACAATATTTGAACGCAGTCTACGAGAAACTTCTATACAAGTTTCAATGCATGCATATTGATAGTCTAGTATTTTAACATTAAGACTTTATATACCTAATACCTAATACGAAAAACGCAAACACTCGTCTATTCTGTATTTGATACACGCTTCGACAAATAGGTCGCATATCGCCGAAAAGTACAATGGTGAAAGGGAATAAATGCTATGAGCCCAAGCCTTTTTTCCAGTGAAAAATAGGAAATCGGCGGGCGAGTGCGCCGGTGCCGCCATTTTATCGACGCCCCGAGACATAAATTGCTAGTAGAAGTAATTGTTGAAACTTTGGCAAGGCAAGGGCCAGGAGCCTGGAATTTGTGTCGAATCACCTGCCACCAGTTTTAAGACTTCTAATTTATCAGTTACGGCACCCGACTCGATAGACCGAAGGTCGGCGAAGTCCGGACGGAAAATGGGCCGCCCCTACCCGTTATATTGGGGTTCTGCTCAGAATTTCTTCAATAGGTTTAATGAATCTTATAATGCTTAGTTATTACAAGCGATAACTTTCTTCGCTGCCAATATTCACTGCTAATTATTTGTAGAATTCGGAATAAGGTATGTTTTCTAGAAGGGGAAAATATACTTTCTAATAAATCTAAAAGATACCTCATCTAATACATTTATGAAATACTCGTCAGCTTATTAATCAAAATAAATATTTAAAGGGTATATATTAAATCCTGAATGATATACACACATACTAACATAGACGCTAACATGACAAAATATCCTTACTCGGTTCCTCTAGTTTATAATGTAAACGTTAAATTGCAGACTAGCACCGAGGACAAACCTCTTCGGTCTCTTCGGTGCATTTATTTACATATAACGTGTATATTCTTAGTTATATTAAAATATAAATAATAAAAAATATATTTTTGCATGAATAATAATTATAATCGTGATAATTGCCGTAAATATCTTCTTTCTATTATTTCACTACTATCAAGATATATATAAGAGAAACGTTTCTACGAGAGAGAGAAATACGAAAATTCAATTTACGATACCAAAATTCATATTTCACAACTTACTACAGGCGCTATATTCGATTTAACAATGGTTGACGGAGCTCAAAGCCCCCATAATAAAAACATTAGCTAAAATATTTGGTCGGGTTGTGCGTATATTACGGTATCGCGCAAAAAGGCGGCTTTTGATTGACGCCGGCAATCGGCTTAATGTAACCTCGAGGCAAGTTTTGCGCGGCTCACAAACGACTGGTTAAATTCAGAGGTCGACGCAAAGCGACACAATCTCTCACACGTCACGCAGAAGGAGCTTTCCATATAATTCATTTCCCTATTCATATTTGTCTTAGAAGTTGATTTTAGGCATAGAAAAAAAAACCAAAAAGGCTCAGGAAGGATGTGAAATGACACGATATTTTACGGTACGAGTGTTATTGAAAAAGTTTTGCTAAAGTAGGTATATATTTCTTTCTCGCTTCGCCATTCATACAAATTGAATCGAGTCCCTTACTTTAGCTATAGAACTATGCTGGGCGTATGGTTTATATTCGTCGTGGAAGATTACGTGACTGGAAATAGTAAAATCGGATGATGATGTTGATAATGTAGGTCGTAATGGGCCATTGCCAATAAAACCTTATAGGTAAGCGATGGATTAAAAGGAACTGGGTCAGGGCAAGGCCTGCGCCTTATGAAAATAACGCAGTTTTAGAAGTCAGCTCCCAAATTTTCTTGAAGAGTCGATCACATTTTGCTTGTAAATGAACAAGAAAAAATGTTTCCAAAGGTAGTCATTTTACTTGCTTTAATACAATATAACTTCGTATAGCTAACCGTACATTATTCGCACTCTTAAATATTGTGTTTTTGTTGCCTCTATCAATCAGTAACTATAAAAGGCTTTGTCCAGGCTGACATACAGAAAACATACAGCCTAAAGAACTTTTCATATATTCTATTGGCCTCTTAGACGAGTCCATAATAAGGATTTTAGAAAAGATTTAAAAGTCCATAATTTTTATAGTTAAAAACCATAAAAAAGGTATCCAATTATGCTTCAAAAAATAATAAACTAGAGAAGTTAGGGAAAGGACTAGGTGTTTCTTCAAAATTGCAAATTCTACAAGTGTTATAAAGGGATGAAAGTTTGTATGAAAAAGTCATCAATTTTGAATTATCATACACATGAATTTTTTAAATCATATTCTTAGCCGGTTTTCGGTTAAATCTTTTCATATACCCTAGGTGAGTTTTTGTTTGTGTTTATCCTGTATAATGTCTTATGAAAGGGATAACTTAACTGATTGATCTATCCATAAAATACCGCACACAGATAGCTATTATAGCGTAACGTATAGAAACGATCTTTCGAAATTCATCCCCTTGGGGTCAAAATAGGTATTACAATTTATGTGATAGCTTTGATGTCACAAGAACGTGAAAACGATACGCAATGTAATATATTGCCTAATAATACTATGTCATTGAATTTTTGTATATGTGAATGTGTTCGTAAGTTACAGGTAAGACAGTAAGACATCAATACCAACTACAATGTATCAACGCAAAAATTTAAATATAAAAGTTTGTTAACTTTTACCGTATAAGCCAATTTTAATCTGTATCAACCTTAGGTAGAACTTCTAAGAAAGAAAATTATATACATATATCTAATTTTAGTGAATTGAATGCTGTCAGAGTCAGGAAAGTCTTTGGCACCCCTTTATCATTCGGATAACTGTATATATCTTACACTACAATGAACACGGGTTCGTGAAAGCATATAATTTGGAAACTTGTCAAAAGCTGTTTAACCAAAGATGGTCTATGCACCACGTTACCTGATCCTTCAAAAGATTACTTAGATGAATATCATAACTTTTGGCCGCAAACTTAGCGGCCACAGTGACCGTCCCAAACTTTCCTGTGGCTGATAATTTACATAATAGAAGACGGTAGGTCTATCTCCTATCGGGGTCATCCCAACTTCTGCGGATTAGGGCTTTCACGGGCAGGGCTTATCGGATTTTGAACGAATTTCGGGATGCTTGCGATAGCGACGTCATTATGGATACTCGATTTATATGCAGATTGGAAGTGAAGTAGCGCCAGCGGTATGCAGGCACGCGCTGGCGACCGCACTTCCAAGATGCACCCAGTACCACCCCCCCTGTAATAATAAATTGAACACCTAACTTGGTCTTGCTCGATATTCAATATTGAACTTCTGACAATACTCATTTATTTCGCACAAAACTTGGAAAATTCGGCGAATATCTTTTTTTGTTGGTGTCAATAACCAGAAGGCTTCCCGATTTGATGCTTATAATTTTTCTTTTGCAAGTTAAATTGTTATACAAAAAATACGGACTTTGTTAATACACTGTCTGAAAGTCCCTTAGTTTATACACCAGCGATTCGACTTACTATTATCTCATCAAACATCACAGGTTTAAATTTACGGCGTGTTTTATGCTTAAGTAGAGAAGACATGGCCGAGGGAAAGATACAATATGATTCAAAGACGATCGATTTATCTATTTTACAAACAGACCAATCAATCTTGAAGCATGCTACTTACATTAAGCTAACCTCAATTAAGACATAGTGGTCCGAGGAAAAACCTGACCTTAATTGAGACAGTTTTTAATAATCAAATGGACTTTATATAAATCAAAGAATTAGTTTAAACATTAAAGTAATATTTTTACCGGGAATAGACTAACCTTTTATATTATAACCTAAATACTAAGTAACGAAAAGCAATACAATAATGTTAAGCGCATATAATATTATAGATCCTTTGTCACTTTTGAAGCTAAGATCTTTGTTCAACTTTTCCGCTCTCGACCAAAGAAGACAGTTTCTCTATTGTAAGGATTTAACAATATCTAGCGGCCCGTTGCATTTCATAGAGTAATAATAAAATATCACAATGGATGTCAACTCTATTCATGATAAGTGCCTAAGATGAAGCGCGTCAGTAGCAAAATTCACGAAATCAGATGACGAATGAATAATTTCAATGAAAAGGGGTGTTCTCAACTTGGTAACATTGTTATATCTTCAGTGAGGTTTCTTGTGTTGGTTTGTTTAAACTTAGCCAGAATTATGAAATTCGCTATGGAGAGGAGAATTCGCTCTTGATATTTGATTTAAACTTTTAAAAAATTACATTCACTGAAACCTGAAAGGCAATGCCTTTATTGATTTTAATACTGAACTATCTTTTCGAGGGCTTCGTTCACGTTAAGTTCTTCATTTTTGTGTTTCTCAATTGAAAACTAGCAGGTCTTCATACACATTTCAACCCCCTATTCACGAGGAATGAATAGGTGGTTGAAATTTATAAATACCTTCTTTAGGGAATACTTACGTTATTTAATTTCAGCTCGATTCCGTTTCAGTCGTGTGATGATTTATATAATTTTAAACTTTTATATAAAATTACTACTATATAACACTTAAAACTCTGCAATAGGAGCAATTAAACACATATTGCTATCGTATATTATATAGCCTTTGTTCAATTATTAATTGCAAATTCACCCTCACTTAAGGCATTTTGCGGGCTATTGCATTTATCTCAATATCGAATAGCAAAACATATTGGCCGGAACGTTTACCACCTGAGCCAATTTAGCACTGCACTGAATTTCACTATACATTCGATTTCCGTTTCACTTTATTAATGACCGCTCTATCTAGAGTTTCATCGTACTCGTATTGAAAACACGTATTAATCTTATAAATCTGCTATGTGAGGTATTCGTGTGCTGGGTATTAATAAATATACCTAACAGGTTCACAAGGAAATGAGGAAATGTAATAGATATTTTGTTTTATTCCAACATTTTTGTAATTCATAACGGATAAACGAATGTCTCAAAATCTAGCACAAATTATGAGGTACCTTGGCTATGTAGATATTCATTGGTGGCGGTGATGACATAATTTGACCGCCTTATGTAATATATATAAAAAAAGAATCTTCACTTACCAATCTCACTACTTGATGGTAGTAATGTTTGGGACGTCCTTACCACATTCTAAATATTAAATGATCGGAAGTAAATAAATGAATAGACAATATAGATGATTCGTCTCTTTCATCGGCGCACAATAACCGTGGAGGGCCGAACCCCTTTGCATGTTTTATACAAGCCAGCTGTCAAATTCAACTTGTTTTTGTTCGTACATTTTCACGAAACTTCGGCGAAAAAGTGTAATGAAAAAACCCAACACATCATTCATCTTTCACCCGCGCTGTCTATTATGAATTGCAGTTTTTAAAAAGTTGGTAATTAACATCGAGCCACAGTTCAAGCCAGGTCCCAAGTTTTAAGTGGTATAAACTTTGCGAAATGCTCTAATCATTAAAAACGATGGGCTCGCTTTCGGTGATAAGTTTATGCGGGTCACGTGGCTGCCACCAATGAAAATATTAAACTCTTTGATCGTCTCTTTTTACTCTACTTACAAGCAGTGTTTTTGGTATAATTTGATAATTTTGCAAGTTGAATCGACATTATTTGCAATGATTGATTTGATGTCGTCTGACCGCCTAGTGGCGAGTGTAACAGCGGTATGTTTGTTGTTGGTGTTTGTGTGGTATGGTACAGGATGCAGTACTTTGGAGCCCGAAAAGTCTTCGAACTCGAATTGACCTGCTTATACATATTAAGTATAGTATCTACGAGTGTAATGTTTATTCTACAATTTTTGGTGTGGATTTATTCGTTTGTTCGATGCGGAAAATTTGCATTAGGTATTAATATTGGTCTTGCTGTCAAAGTCATTGATCATTTTATTAAGGTCCTGTAGTTTTTCCTTGTATACGAATCATATAATTACAAGCTGCAGGTAATTGATGAGGAAGCCATTTGCCTCAACTTTTTTACGACTGTGAACAGTTTTGGGGAGATAACATATCCCTGTTGCACTCCGAGATGCAATTAGTGTGGCTACATTGTTGGGTTCTTCGGTGGTGTTTT
Organism: Lasiommata megera; assembly: GCA_928268935.1. NCBI lineage: Eukaryota > Metazoa > Arthropoda > Insecta > Lepidoptera > Nymphalidae > Lasiommata > Lasiommata megera. The sequence goes on from OV743312.1 coordinate 12,816,936, forward strand.
GTATAAATACTGCAACACTTGCATATACCAAATAGTTGAGATTGGTAATTGATTCGGCAAATTTAATTACTATAATGTAACTCTAGTCAATACCGAATCGAAAGCTTACTCATACTTCACGTTTGTGAAACTTTGCGTAGTAGCAAGTTCAAATTCAGTAAAAATCGATTGCATTATGGTTAGATCGTTTTCCCGTCCCCAATGATTTCAGTTTGTCTCGTACTTGAGCACAGGTTAATAAGTAATGAAGTGGATTCGGAGTTTTGTTTGTTAAAGTGATTATTCAAATACGGAAAACGTTTTCGTCTTTACCTAAACTTCTTTCATATTTTATTCATCGATCCTTCACGGCTCAAGACACTCGTAATCGTTGATAAGATTTGAACAGTACACACAAGGCGCTTTGAGCTTCATTTTTCCACAGTTTAAGTTTTATAAAACGGAGGTTTAATTTTTTAGGCTCACATCTTATTAATTCATATTTTTAGTATTTGAATTTATTGAATTATCATTATTAGCAACTTTAAGCTGAATTTTTATTCAATAGTAATTTTCGAATTTAAATTAAAAACCAACACAGGCTTATTGCTTTGCTTAGATTAATTAGTTCTGTCTCTGGATTATGATTTTTCGGTGGCAACGCTCATATTTGGATCAACTTTAATCGACTACAATAATAACGCTTACCGAAATGAGAAACCTAACAAACAAACCCTATTGTTCAAAATATTAATACCCGTAGCGTAAAAGAGAATAGACACAAGAAATATAATTTTAGCTGGGGATTTTTATAGGTATCTTACTTATAGTAGCACTAGTAGATATACGGATCTTTTATTATTTAGAAGTTAATAAAGGTCGGACGAGTTCACGCTTCTCACGAACTTACAAAGAAAACTAATCCTATTTCGATATTATTCCGGACGGTGCCCAATCAATTCGCCTATAAAAACAGAGGGATAAAATGCTATCCTCCCCGAGAGTTTTCCTTGGAGAATCATTACGTAAATACGACAAAATTGTACAGTCTGTCCTTATAAAGGGGTGTTGTTTATGAAGGGCAGAGGGCGGAGTGTATCTGAGTGGTTCTATTAGCTCAAGTAATATTTCGTGCTTCAAGTTAATTGTTATGTCACCTTTAAGACCAGGTGGCTCGCCCATTAGGCCGCCGCGGGCGACTTAATGCTGGCATAGAATTCAAGCCACCGAGGGAACTTCCTCCCGCGGAAATATTTAAACAAATTAAAACTTTTCTTTATGCCATTTCCCGAAGTCTCCTTATTCTGATTCGTTTTTATTGAGTTTTCTCCCACTTTCGACTGACTTGCCGAAAGTAAGGCCGTAATTCAATTTGGATGTATAATGTTGTGTGTCCACGCGTATCCCATAGATAGGAGTTTCTCTGTTTTCCAGAGAAACTTCTAATATATGAGTTACACGTGGCGAGAAATTTGCAAAATAATTTATTTTTTCATTTATTTCTATTATTTTCGTAAGAGATATTTGATAATAAACACTTACAGCTGAGGTATACAAAGGAAAGCTTATCTCTAATAATACGTAACTTATAATTTTCAGCTATTAAATACGTTTTAAACTGTTCAAAACTTTATGTACTTTTTATCAGGATGTTGAACTAAAAACTCCGTTAAGCAGCATAATTTTGTGTTTATTAAATTTAAAACAAAAATTCTTTACAAAGTTTTACGTTACTTTAAAGAGTCAACGAGATTTTCTTAGTTTAGTCCTAAATATAGCGAAAGGCAACCTGTTGATTCTGCTGCCAAACCATAATATCATGGAGTTTTAAACAATGAAGATATACGAACAACTTAAATTAATAATTCAAAAGTCCATTTCCTCGATATCTTTATTCAATACAAATTATTATGATAAGGTTAGATTTAATAATTCTCCCGCTTAATTAAAGTCCTACTTGACGGACTAGATTTATACCTAGAACTAGAGCCCACCAACTCGCTACCTCCAACCTAATAAAAAAATCAGTTGTAAATGTCAGCAAGACCGAAAATTATTCGAATTTTCCGCTAACATTAATAATATTTTAATGTATTTTGCCTTGCAAATACGAAGTTATTCAATTAAAAACTTGCCAACCGCTAAACCTATTTGTAAACCGCTATTCGAAAGCTTTATCGCTGCGGGTTTGCAAGAAGCATCCCTTGTCCGATTTCATGTACCTCCGTCAAAGGGCTTAAAACTCTCTCCGACAAACATGTCTGAAACACAGCAAGAAGTTTTTTGCAGAGTGGAAGCCGGATTAAGAGTTGAATATACAAGTTAATTCTGTTGTGTAACCATAAATACACTTTTGGTATTCTAATACTACATTTTCAGACTGTGTAAATATACTATCTGTAACCACGGCCGCGTTTATTTTATGTACCCACGTCCTTCAACATATTTGTAATAAAATCATTTGTTTTCCCTTCTTTGTATTGTAGAACCCTCTTTTCTATTAATGAAAGAGTCTTCCAAGATTATATTTTTACATATTTATATGGCTTTTTATTCTGAAAAAGGAATCTTCCCGGTAAGATTAAAACGATCTTGTCAAATAATTGCATAGAAATATAATACGGCAAATGGAATAATAAAAAAACCACGCCATGGAATTAAATAAAAATACGAAAACCTCCTTTATTTATTATCTTTATTGAGGAAGTCACTTTTGTTTTTGTTTCTTGTAATTCAATTTAGACCAAAACTCATGTTACCATGCACTTTCCCTCAAATACGATAACTATATACATAGTAACCTATCTAAGCCCCAAAACCAATATATTATTCAAGACTACTAAACTCGTAGATAAGACGCATTCTTCCAGAAATAGTTCGTATTTGATGGACGCAAAGCTGACCATTACGAATGGGCTGTGTCCGAACTGCCAAAGTAACCACTAAAGCGACCAAAGTGAGAAAACAATCGCATTGTTAGAGAATTTCTAGAAACAACTGACAGTTCTAATTTGGCAGGATGAGCCATTGCAAGCATTAAGCGCATTGTTTTATGTTAGCTAACTTTCTCAATCATTTTCGGTGGCTTTTGTTCTGTTCTTTTATACATAAAACCCCCTAGGCATACAGAATAGTAACTATTGTTTGGAAAGTAAATGGCATAATAGAAAAATTTACAGCAGGCTTACTTACTTACTTACTTATTCCAATTGTTATTCGACATTTCTTGAAGCGATTTACAGGACCAGCTCTGAGTTAAGAAATTAGCGTAGTCCCTTAGAAAGCACGATAGCATATTTTAGTAAAAGTAGTCATCAAAGCGGGCTGCTTTTCAAAGCACGGTAACTTTCTAATTCCTTGCTGGGATTGCGGTATTTATAGAAAAATCCAGTATATCTAAGTTTGTTGGCTAGTCCGCTTAGAAAAGAACTTAGCTAGCTTTCAATCCGTCTCTCTTATAACCAGAGGATAAGGAAAGGTCTGTCCAGCAATTGTGCATCAATTAAGATTAAAAGATAAAAATAATCATTGCTAAAGATAGCTATAAAAAAACGCTTTTATACGCTGCGGAGACGTGGACTTTGCGACTGGTCGAGAAGAAGAAGATTGATGCTCTGGAGATGTGGTTCTGGAGGCGAATGCTAGGTGTCTCATGGACGAATTTCGTACCAATGTCTCTATACTCCAAGAACTTGGCATTAGAGGGCGAGGAAGATCACCCATGCGATGGACCGATCTGATAAAGTCTGCTGTGGGTGTTCCTTTGCACGAATGCACCAGACTTTCGGCCAGCAGAGGGAAGTGGCGCATGCTTGTGAGGCGCATAACATCTGGAATCGAAGACATTGATTCCTGATGACCACGACCGCTCTGCAAAGAGTGTAACGACGAAGAAGAAGAAGGATAGCTAATTTTTATTGTCTATTTGTATAGCTGTCTTAGAAAAATGCGTGAGCCAAGGTTTTATTTTATTGATCGTAACCCAGAATGGTATAATCGATTTCGACCTAATTCGGTTATATACATTAAATACGTTTTATTAGACACTAGGGAATAGTGACAAACAGTTTCCACAGCATAGTAGCTAAGCACGGACGCGGTATGTTTGCAAACCCATGCGTCACAGTCAGGGCTACCACTAGTACTGAGCCTTTTTAATTTTCTTTATGGTTAACCCTGATTTACCCCCATTAGCTAAGGGTCGTAACGTAAATTTATTTCATAATAATGCCGTGTGGTACACGTTTACGTACACTTGAACTCCCCTCCTGTACTTGTTTTAATTTTCATTTTGCTTTATATCCAAAACTGTATGTCTAAATAACATGCTTAAAAGGGCAACATTTATCATCATAAGATTTTTTTTTTGTTGAAACCTTATCTACAGTAATGTTGATTCAAATCACCTTTTCATATTTTCGAATTTTTTTATTGTGGTGTATTAGCTAGAGACCGCTATAATATGCTTTCATGGATTTTTTGTAACGAATGAAGACTAGCTAACTTTTTACAATAAATGCTATCATTTATGTTTAAATCTTTTTGCTGGTTCTACATATTATATCTTTGTCAGGCTAAAAAATCATTATTACTTAAAAGAAAGTATAATTATTACGAGAGAAAATAGCTTTCTAAGGGTGAAACATTTTTTATAAATCCATTCTATAGTTTCAGATTCATCAATAACTAATAAACACACAAATCTATTGCAGAAATGGCTAATAGGATACTTTTTAAATTATTAACACCATCTTTTCAATGTTGCTATATTGCATTGTTAATTTTATGAGGACAGTACACGTTCATATAAAATCTACCTGCTTTCTTTTTTTATTTTTTATTTATTAATGTAAAAAGAAAATACAATTTATATAACAATAAAGGCACCGAATAAACCGAGGAGGTTTATCCTCGGTGCTAGTCTGCGACTTAACGGCTTAAAACTGGAAGAACTGAGCATGCATGATGGCATGAAAAGAACATTTTTTTACTGAGTAAGACGATCGACACACATGAGCCAACCATCCAATTCAGCTAAAAAATATTCTTTTAATTTGTGTTTGACGTTTTTATTATGTAATTTTTTACCGAGTACAAGAGTAACTGAGTCGCGAGCATCAGTTTATGCAATAAAAAAAAACACAGTGAGTCAACCCTACGAGGTTCATACGCGTCGGTATGGACTTGCACATGGGCAAACAAAACATACGTAGTGATTGTGCAGATAGTACAGACAAATGCTGGGTTCACAAATAGCGATATTGCATGCTTGCTTTGATGGATCGTGCTGCCGAATGTAATGCTCGTAATTCAACAATTGTTGTATGCTTGTCCACGATAGCTTGTTGTTACGGTCCGCGTCAAACAATCTATGCCTTATAACCATACCATACCTGATATAGTACTGACGATCAGATGACTACTGACAACATACTCGTACTACCTATCACACAATCATACGCTACACACCGTCTTCGCCGGCGAAGAGGTCCCCGCTATCTTACGTCATCCGGACGTGGGCTACATCCACGGCCTCGGAGACGTCTATCCCAAACGTCGCCTAAGCCAAGTTTCGGCCTCAAAGGAGGCGCCCTTAAGCAGTCGTTCCCTTAGTTTCTTCGAGCCCTAGGGCTCAAAATTTCCTCTGGCAGCCCGGTTACACTGTGGCAATCAATAGGGTTAGTACAGCTAATAGACAGTCCGAAAAAAATTTATATAAAAAATATATACCGAAGCTTTCATGGTTGGCTAAAGTAGTACATTAAACTATAGAAAGTATACCAAGCACAGCAAGGTGGTAGTTTTCTTTGTTTATTCTTAATCGTTGGTGTTATACGTCTATAAAATATTATCTTATAAAAACAATATATATATTATCTATAAAATCATGAAAATGCAACCTGTGATTTTTCCATTCGACTTACCTCTCTAGCGACTTCGAAGAAGCGCAGAAATCGAGAAAAGTGTAAAAGGCAAGCACGAGGTTTTATACAAAAATAGGGTGAGAGAGAGAGAAAGAGAGATATACATAAAAATTTCATAACGAAAATATTAGAACAATCAGTGCTCATATGACGTGCAAAAAGTATATAAAATGCCATACCAATAGACGCATTGTCACAATTTCCTCTAATGTCTCCCATTCCTACTAAGCAGTCGTCCTATTATTAGGTATTTTATTTAAGGGGAGACGCCAGCCAAATCCCCAGGGGTATCTGTCGCATTAATTTGCGACGTAGGCACGTTTAAGAGTTGCTCGGTGTCTCTAAACCTTAATTTTTCTTCTGCCATGTAAGAGACGGTTAAGGCTCCTAACGGTTTAATAATTAGGGAGGTATTTAGCATGTTAAAATAGATATCCTTATCCTTTATATAGCTATTAATTAGATTATAATATATATATTATAATCTAATTAATAATTATTATATAGATTATTATAATTAGATTATATAGCTATTTTTTATAGCTATATAATCTAATTACAATGATTTTTACCTTTGCGTATTCTCTGTAGAAAAGGGAAAAATATATTCGATTTAACTATTTCAATACTTTAGTAGTTTCTGAGATATTTATATTCAAACACGTGCACGATGTAGATCTAGACGCATGTGACGTCATGGTACTAAGCTCGCTCGTAACGGAATATCGTAACGATTGCAACTACGCGAGCGAGCGGAGCATATCAATATAACGTCAAAATATCGTGGGACTCGATATTTAATGAATTCTAAATATCCATAAAATCATAACAAAAAGTAGTGTTAGTAAACATACAACCTTTATTAGGACAAAATTTGAAGCAACTGCCCAACCTACTAACATAATTCCTAGAGATAAAATCTCTATAAATAACAATTTCAGCCTCGTGATCCATATTGGAACATGTAATCACAACACGAACGACCCAGTAGGTAAAGGATAAAACGAAGCTGCGTTAGATATTTTATGTATTTTTTATCTCGGGGTAGTGAAATTTCATTCAATTTTACAAAGGACATAAATTATGACGATGTAAACAATAAGTGAAAACTTGTTTTATACCGCGATGGTCGGGCTAAGTCATAAAAATTCCGGGCGTACATTGTCTCCAATTTCGCTCACTCATGCGAGCTGCCATGAAAAATGTTTCAGCAAGAGTGGAATGAGCAAAGTTTTGGCGAATTCTACGAGAACGCCATACATTGCCCGAATATTAAAAGGTGAATTAGACTGACCATGCCGCGGTGTGTTCATAAATGTTCTTATTAGGGACCCACTTGTTACTGAACACACTTGAAGCTACGTGACCCCAGCTACTTAAGAGGCAAACCACACACACAACTTTTAGTTAGACTATTTTCCTAAATGAAATATTCCACTTCGCATACAACTTTTTGATATTGAAAAAGTTAAATCTACAACCAGAACGATAATAAAAATATTTTTATCATTGTAAATGACTTTAATGTGAAATATTAGGCTTATTTATTATTATCAAAATAGTAATAAGTATTTATTGTTTTTCTTGTTAATTACATAATTATGTTTTATCTTATAGTCTGGTCTTTAGATACAATACTTTTTACTTTCATGCTCCTTCTACCTCCTAGGGAATGTACTGATGAATTGCCTACGATGAAATGTTGCACTTTTTTCATATGATATATAAATATTACGCCGTTTTTATAGATTAACATCCTTCGATCTATCTCAGATATAATATTCAACGTTTGCTTAGACTTATATTATACATAAAAATATTGGTAATACTGGTAAAGTACTTTGTTTCTAACAAGAAAACAAATTTGTCCCTGATTACCACTTAACATAGACAAATCAAGCACTTGTGTTGATGAAATGCCATGATAGCCTCACCATGATACTTCATAAAATTTACGGTGATAGTGATATTACATTGACGACGTCCGTTGCGCAGTGCGTGCGCTGTCGCATTATAAAGCTGGAGGTGCTTCGATTCCCGGCTCGAGTCTGGTCTGGTGGGAGACTTCGGCCGTGGCTAGTTACCACCCTACCGACAAAGACTTGTCGCCAAGCGATTTAGCGTAGCGAAACCAGTTAGGAGCATTAGTTTACCATACTCCTAACTGGTTAGCCCGCTACTATTATTTATTATAATTATATTTTATTTTTACTTTTTTATTTTTTTTTATTAAGCATATGTTAATCGTTTTGACTTTCACGCTAGTTATGTGTTGATATTGGAATCAAACATAAAATACTTAAACGAATGAATTTCTCGCTTGTTATACAATTTTTTTTTTCAGTGTAACCGTGATCATACAATGAAACAATATATCATTATAATATTTTATAAAATAGTTCACTAGTGAAGACATATACCAGCCAAGGGAGCAGCTTTATAGCACAAATACAATATCACCAACATCAGACGCTTCAAATAATAAACAGCGGTCCACTTTAACTTACATACGTCGCTCATAACTTTGCCATAAAGCAGAATGTAGACGCGACACTAAACAAGAGCTTAGATTAAATATAAATTCGCAAAGTACTTAAGTTGAAGTGAAAATAATGCACGTTGTAAACAGTGTAACAAGGCGCGAACTCAGTCGTGTGCTGCCGAATAAACTAGTTTATTCTCTGGAATTTTGTTAAAAAATTAACAAAACTATTTTAACTATTCTATCTACTTTTAAATTTTGTAACGATATTTATTATTATATAATATTATAGAAACTATTCTCGCTGAAATCGCTTAATTGGCATAAAATTATAAAGAGCCCTCACAGCTCATTTACAAAAGATTTTGCAATCAATAGTTGCTTGAAATTAACAAAGAATTGTTATATGTTAATATGGAAAATTTGATCCGTTGCTACAACTTATACCTGAATACATACAGTATATTATTGGAAACATGCCACAGTCGCACATCCACTTACCCACACATATGTATGTAATTCAATCAAACTTTAAAACAATTTTGTATGCTTAGTTTATTTTACTGCACAAAACGACTGACCCTCAAGATAAACGGAATATCCTATTTGTTGTCCAGGATAATTTCAGCGCTTCTTTGTATAAATAAACGATGATTATTATTATATATAGGTAAAACATCTAAATCGTTGAATTGATAAATTGTTTATCTACTTATTTAGATTCGGGTCTATCGTACATACTTTGGAAAATATTTGGCAGACTCCCCTATGTAGAACGTCGAAGGTCTAGTACTTTTTAGTTAGAATCATATGGAGGAAATTTATGAATTAACTCAAATGCCCTTTATCATTCTCATAATATTAATGTCCCACTGATGGGAACAGGCCTTTTAGAAGAGATCGAACCTCTACGACCCTCAAATACGGAGCCCAAAATAAACAAAACATCGGAAAATCAAAACCGGCAAATTCTAATGTTGCCTGGGGGAGTTCGCATTGATCACCAGGCCTAACTTTGGTTTTGCTGTAACATTACTCAAGGGATTAGCCCCGGTCAATGCCAGGCCTTGTCTCTGCCAATCAGTTATGAAAAAGTTTACATAAACGGCCTTTATACCAACTTTATTCCGAACCTACTTTATACCTACTAAAAGTATAATTTAATATAATTAATTTAAGTTGTTTGAACTTTTCATTGATGTTCTAAAATATGGCTCAGGATTCCTCAGCACAACATTATTTATTGGCTTTCTATGCAGACGTTTTCAGGCTTGAAAATCGTTCATCAATTCAAGAAAGTGCAAAACTTTTTTATTTTGTACAGATACCTAGGTGATTTGGAATACTTTTGTCATATTATTTAAATCGTGGTGCAACAAAATCGTCCAATGTAATTAATGAAAACAATCCGAGCAAGTCTATTGATTATGAGACAACTGTTGATTTAGGAAAGTGATAATCATCGGCTTCTCGAAGATCAACAAAGATAATGAAGTACTTACCTATATCTACACAAATTACAATTAATTTTAATCAGTCCAGAAGGTTTTCGTAGAATCTATACCAAGTTAATTAGCAAATTGCCTTCTTTATCAATTTTACGATATTATTCATGAGGTCACAAATCAATTCCATTATCATATTAACTTACTGGCGAGCTTTGAAATAGAATATCAAATAATCGGTAGGTACCTATATATCTTTCACGGAAAATATTAGTTTCTCAATTATTTCATAGATTAAATATGTTAGTTTTGCAAATACATTACGGAACGTGAATCTTTATAAAAAATATTATATATTTTATATAAAAATCAATGCAAAACTTTCGGTGAATATGAAAATTTAATTTCGCCGCAAAAAGGGGCTATCCCGTCACGGGTGTCCAAACAAAAGCATCGCAATTCCCGGTTAAACAAATCACCTCTAAACAAACATTTCTACAGGTAAGAATAATTCTGTAAAAGGTCACTGTTACGGGTATTCGGCATCGATCATCGGGAGTACGTTGTAGCGATGCCTCCGCGTAATGTCACCCTGGGGAGCAGCCGACGCTGGCGACTCCGACCAGACAAAACCCTCGGGCCGGATTGTCATACTAAACTTGCCCGCTTTTTACAAACACACAGTCCGCGTGAAGGGCACCGCTCATCCTTTGGGTATTCAACATCTCACGCGCTCCGCTGAAAGTTTAATCCAACTTTTTAATTGTGATTTCACATACATTTCATTTGGAGGAATGTTGCACGTTTGCGGTATGAATTTTAGAACGCAATTTCGTACAATAAAGAATGTATTGCCTTTGCGAGCGGGGAGATTTAAAAACGTAACAATGAGCCGAATTCGGTGGCACTCGGGTCCAAACACAGGCGGTGACAGCGCATCTCTACTCGCGTGTATTGTTCGTGTCCTAACCGCCGACTTTCCATTTATTTCTCTATGAATACGTTATTACCTGCTCGCCCCCGCTTATCAAAGTTTATTTGCAGCGTGTGGTTTACTCTGTACCGGTGCTTATTCGTTATTACAGCGCCCGAGTGTTTTATTGCTGGGGCGGGGCACAAATCGCGCACGACGCCCTTGTTTTTCGCTATTTTTCCTCACGGATCTTTTTAAGGATTTGAACTTTATTTTATGTATTTTTGTTGCAGATCGAGGACGCCATGTTAATGTTCGACAAACAAACTAATAGGCACAGAGGTAAGTGATTAAATAGTAAAATATATATAATATATAAGCAGTCGTTCAACTCATATAATACACGAGATACAACATCCACGAAAAAAGGAAACTGGACATATCATTAAAATTTTGCAAGTCCTCAAGGAATGTGGAATGATTACGATTAATTAACGTTTATCAAAACCAGCTAACAGTTTGTGAGACGAATTCGGACAATTGTATGGGGAGTTTGCATTGCCTATGAAAACTATTGTTACACGTGAATTACGAGATTAACGTGGTATATTATGAGTTTATGGGAGAATGGGGGCTATTCGAAATTTCGAAAAATTACTGTATCCGAAGACAATTTGCTTCGGTTATAACATATTATATTATTACGAAAGCGCTAGTAACTCGTTGAAATGAATATACAAGGGTAGCTTATTTCACCTTGTTTTCTTCCAAACTCCTCGGTTTGCATGTCTCATAAGGAAATAACAATATCATTTTTTTGCACGATCCGGCTCATTTCACTAGTCGTCTGTGCCGCAAAGATGCTGGTTAACTAGCAACGGATAAATACAGGCGCCGACCCTCGCTAAATACCATCCAGTATAAGAAGGAACGTCTAGCCTATCGAATGATCTTTTTTATAAACGGATACTAATAGAACAGAAAAGGAATCGAAGCTCTCGTAAAAATGGTTGCATCACAGCTCCAGAGTATCGAAGCGAAACGGAGTTTCGAGGCAGAGTCGTCTCTAAATAGGTTCACCGTTTCGATATTGTGTTCGCTCCCTCGTGTTACGACTATTCTCGACTAATAAATAACAAATCGACGCCCGAATAAAATATATGGTTTCTTTGTAAAGATTTCTTACTATTGGGCACGGGCTATAGTCAAAAAGTTCGCGTGAAATTGGGCTCCTATTTCATTCTATTTCATTCTGCTTCTATTTGATTCTTCTGTGTACCTATGAAAGGTTTAATCAAAATTAAAATTATTTAAATGTACAAACATTATGTATTAGCGTCAGTACACTTTTTCTTGTAAATAAATTGTGCGTCAAAATGTTACAATCAGAGTTGTATATTGCAGAACAAGTTGCTTTCATTATCCGTGCAACGCGTAAGATTTTAATTAAAATTCACGAATTCGTATCAAGGGCGGCCATCTTTTGTTGGCAACGAAGGTTCCCCTGGAGCAGTTACACCAAATATAATGTGAAATTTACTTTTGTAATCCCCATTACACAAAAACAGGTTGACCCAAATATTCAAGCTCGGTGAAATATCGTTGTGCTGTCATTTATGCAAGTTCGCAAAACCGAATCCTATTTCATTATGCGACAAGGGAAAACCGGCATTGTTACGATCGCTGTAAGAAATGAAGCATCTTATACCTAATTCAAGTTTCACGCCCTTTGCTTTGGACCATTTGGTTGATATTTGAGGTGCCTCACTCTGTAATTAGACAAGCAAAGAATTACAATATTTTGTTTTACCAATCTAACTTAAGCGACAAATTTAATTATTTTATGAAATAGATAGATAATTTATGTTATTAAAATAATTCACCAAAACTCTTTAACTCTGAAAAAATCCAAATGATATAAAGATAAATTCGAATTTAATTGTTTACCAATTGATTGGAAAGAAGATTTTTATCGCCACTCGCAGTTTGGAGTAAAGTCACTTTTTCTTTTTTATCCACTATAAGTTAGCCCTTTACGGCAATCTTACCTGATGGTACACTTACTTTTGATGCAGTCTAAGATGGTAGCGGGCTAACCTATTAGGGGTATGGTAAACTCATACTCCTAACCTACCTAATACTCACGTAAGAAACAAGCTTCATGTCCCCGTTGTAAGTAGTTTTGTTTCTACGTACTAAAGATATCATCGTCATGCGTACTGTTTTAGGTCATGTGAACTATTAATTTATGTTGAACGGTGGTCTGAGTAGAGTACAAATATTAATTAAATTTAATACTAGTAAAGGATAATACTCGACGAGAAACGTTTTTATTTGTTTATAACATTGCAAAGTACTTTCTAAATTGCGCAGTAAATATTCTATAAAAACGTTGGTAGTGGGGCTGTTTAGCAAGTAAAATACAAAATGCGTCTCTAATATTGGCGCCGGTTATTATCCCCAAAACGTAATCAGTTGGGTCGGGTTATCCTGGCGAGTAATGTAAAAATATCCCCTGTTTATTTGTATCAGAACCGGGGCTAGAGGCAGCCCGAACGCATATTCTGTCTGAATATGAATGCAAACTGCCCCGGCGAACGGTCGGAATGGCGAAAATCAAATTAGGTATGGCGTGAATACTTTACGGCGACGTCGGGAAAAAAATTGAAATCAAATATTCATTGACTTTCAACCGGATAATCCGGGCCGCAGCCATTTCAATACATTTTATTATCTATTTTTCGCGTCCCCCGCCTTCGTGACCCCAAGACGACTTCTGCCCATTTGAATTATTAATTCCGAAAATCAAATCATGTAGGCGCGGAATGGTATTGCCCTGTTTACTCGTTTTGTATTCTTTCTTCATTCCCAATTTATTTGTGCACTAATACGACCTTTATTTTTCGCATTCTTCTATTTTATTTATTTTCTACGGATTTTTTTTTGGTAAAATAAAAAATTACAAAATACGTTTATACTTATATTTTAATTTTTATTATATCCCAAAAACTATCACTAGTGCATATATAAAGCAATTTTTACAATTAGACTCGTACTTTGACGTAGTTAGAAATAAAATGAGACAGAATTATGTCGTACATATAACGTGGTCTCGTTTTAACTGTTTATTAAGCCAGAGGTGAGGTTGGGCTCGCTTTATACATCTCTGCCTAAGAAGTCCAAAGCAAACTCAGCCTGGCAAATTCAACAAAAATAAAACGTAATATGCATTTTATTTTTTCCACCCCCATCTTAATATTATACATAATATACATTTTATTTTTTCCACCCCCATCTTAATGTTATCAAATGATCACGATACAAATGATCATGAGGCGCTCATGCCTTTGAAAAAGAAGAGCGTTAAATCAACTAAAATTACATATGAATTCAATAATTTTTTTTATTTAATCTAATGGACCGCAGCTTCTTTATTATTATTTTTAATGTATTTGAAAAAAAATCCATTTGCAATTCTTGATCAGATAATGCTTATTAAGCTATAAAACTCGCATTGAATGTGGGGGCTGGAATTAAATGGCGATTTTTTATACAAAGCTGTTGAAAAATAAAAAACCTTTTAACCTTTCCAGTACATTAAATATGCGCGAATAATGCGTTTAATAGCACCCTTTACTTTTATTTACGACCTTTCCCTGTTGAAAAAAATAATTAACGATGTCCCCTTGCAAAGTTTTCATTGTTTTGCCTTTAATATTTATTTTTCAGTCAAAATTTTTGAATACCTGTTAACATATTATACTCTATTAATAATAATATTATATAATTACTCTGTTAAAAGCCTAGAGTTGCGGACGCTTTATTTATTTTAAATTATAATTGATGTTTAATTAATTGACTATAACTTGACATGAAGTAATTTGGCAATCAATTTATTTGTCATTATACTATATTGACAAACATGAAACATGTCATAGTACGGTCAAAGCTGAAGTCAACTAGGCTTGGAACATTCTTTCAAAACCACCATCATCACAGTAAACAACTTTCTGATGGTAGATCTACTATTAAGACCAATTACAGTAATGCAATATTATAGTGGCAATGGTTAGAAAGTCACAGTTTAGAAATTATTAAGACCAATTTTTTTACCTTGAAAAAAATAGGATCTCCTAGGATTTCTAAAAAAGAAGTCACAAAATCGGATTACTCCGTGAAAACTTGAACTGATCGTGAGTGAAAAAAACTACATTACTCGTAAATTGATTCTAGAGAAATAATCAAAAAACGAGGACAAGTAATATAACTGTATAGAAAGCAGCTACCAGAGATTTCCATCTGTTTTCACGTTTGCTTGACATGAACTCGAACCGAATGCTATTACACAATGATATGACGACACGTGAGGTTTGGTCCATAAATATTAAAGGAAAAAAACGTGCGGAACCAATCTTTGTGGGGTGGATTCCATTTGGCCCAGAAGCTCACGCACGCCGCTGGGACGTATTGCCACGTATGCGTGTCTCGGTACCGTGTAAATTTTGTCTGTAGGTATAAGAACAGTTTTATCTATATTTCATTCGGCTTTCGCGTTTGAAGGGCTTTGCGTGATTCGTATACCGTTCTTAGGAATAGCGTTATAGTTTTTGTATTGCTAGCCGTGCCCCGAGGTTTAAGCAGCGATAAATTCATACAACTAAGATACAATAAACTTTCCTAATAAACGGGTTTACCAACATACTTTTTTGAATATAATAGCACGTCCGAATTTAACGTTTTACACTTATTTATATTACTGGCTGTATTACTGGTTGTATTCGCAGTTAATCCCCATTACCTAGTACTGTAATATAGGTTTTTTTAAACCGATATAAAACGTTGATAAATTTTTGTTTTTCCGAAATAATAAGTATCCCATATCAATCGCTAGGGTGCAAACTTTCAAAGACAAATACGCTGTGAGTGTGCTTTCATTAATAATATTAGTGAGGATAGATAGTATCGTAGAATGGTTTACTAATCTAAGCCTAAAATCTTTTTCAATAAACTGCCTATAATTTAGCGGAAATATAATTTTTCTATCGAATAGTATTTCCTGATGTTAGCACATTCAAATATACATACAGAAATGAAAAATATTTTGCTATATTATTATAGATTGCCCTAGTTGAAGTTTTTTTTACTAAACAATAATAAATCAAACAATAATTCGCAGCAATTAGATATTCAACTGACAACAGCGATGAAATACTCTGAATGTAACACTAATATATTTAAGTTGATTACTATTATTACATAGCGTCAGCATAGCATATTTTATTATAATGCTGTACTGTAACATTGGCATTATAATTCATAGCATCAAATGAGCCTTTAAAAGGATTATTTGAGTTAGGTTTTTGATTAAATGATTGATTGATAGATACTCTTACATGAATATAACTCCTCTTAATATAAAATTAATTAAAAGCTCAAAAAATCGTTGTTTTAAACGCAGCCTTATTTTCGTTTACGCAATTTTATCTCACAACTTCCTACATTTTTTTAAGTGTACGATTGAATGTACAAAACACTTCAATCCACTATTTTTGTACATGTCGAGACAATTCTTACACTCGTAAGCTTCTACAGAGACTGGCGGTGTTATCTTGCAATGACTGCAGGCAATTTCGATCTCTATTTGCCTTTAAATAAGGTTGTTTGGCCGAGGTTTTGTGAAATTCTAAATGTGTACTCACAGACTGCTAAGTGGCAGCACGTGGCGGTCTCCTCTGGGAACGTTAAGAGTCTAGGCTTAGATGCATCTTGTGGGGAACCAGCCCTTGCTAATATTATGTCTATTACTATTAATTTACTTTATAACAATGTTAATTTTGTATACAGTACGTAGGTTGCAAATTTTAGCTCCGGTTGCGGGATTTTATACCTTATTTATTTTCGCCTCTTTTGCGAAGTGAGTCGCTTATCCATCCTATGGATATATAATATATTATTTCACATTATCCTTTTTACTAAATGTTTTTTTTTTTCGCTAGTACCGCTTGTATCTATAAAGACAAAATGATGGTTATAAATATATTCGGAAACCCAAGGCGGACACCCGCTGGTGGAGTTGGGGTTGTACTCGTATGCGAAAGCTTTCCCGTTGCTCCATCATACAGCGGTGAGTAGGAACACGTGAGGGTTTTAGTCAGTAGGATTCTGACATAACCTCCTTTCTGACATAAGAGAGGTATCCATGAGGATTTACCCACGTTAAAAAAAATCTCCATATACGTCAAAGCATTGGTAAACCTAGTAATGGTAAATTTTAGTTTTGTGAACCAACCTGAAATGGCATCGTGAATTTCCGGCTTAGTATCGATTTTATTCGGTATGATGCGATGTTTCCTGCTACGCGACTATACCAGCAAAATCTATGTACATAATTATCTGGATGCAAGCACTACAAGAGTGGATACAAAAAGTACATTTCTATAATTACAAACAGTATTTATTTTCGAACGAGTATTTACCGGCATTGACATATCGCAATTTCGCTTCCACAACGGAACCGAGAGTGCAAAGTTGCATCGATACGATATCGAGTTCCGCTCAAGCGAAACTCTCGTGGGACGGCGCGGTTGAGGATGCATCGTGGAGCGTCGAGAGCGCACAACGAGATGTATATAAGATAAACTCGGATCCAATACTCAAGGGATTATTCTATAATCAGTGGTTCTTTAAATGCGAATAAACAAGTTTTAGACACTTTTTGCTGCAAAGCTGTGATAGTCGGGGGTTCGAACCCGCACCTATAACTCTTCAGAGTTATACGTGTGTTTTTCTTTCGTGAAATCTGCCAATCCGCACATGGCCAGCGTGGTGCACTATGGTCAAACCCTTCTCATATTGAGAGGAGACCCGTGCTCTGTAGTGAGCCGAGAATGGGTTGATCATGATGATAAAGAGTATCAGGTATTATTTACGATTATATTTTAATATAATACTTTTAAAACTAATTTAAAAGCTATAATATGGCAATCCATATCAGTCAAATTTCTGAAGCGCTTCCAACTGACTTACATTTAAAAAAAAATACTATGCTCTGCTGATACTCTCTATAAAGATATTTTAGTAAGAACTAATATTATGAATGTGGGAGCGTATTTGGTGGTTCGTCCTGCAATCACGCAGCAACAGTGATTTTAGACACAGAGAAAGAGATAGAGAAAGAAAAAATTTTCATCCCATAATCATTCACAGTGCCAATGGGATATTGTTAAAGCGCAATTACAAGTAGAACGTCATGACGCTTACAAGATTATCTATATATTATCTACAAAACACAATAATGGTTTCGCCTATATGCGTTATAGACTTTAAAACCATTGATCAGATTGTGATAAAACTTTAGTAGAATGCCTCCAAGGGCTATTGGCCATAAAATCTACATTATAAATGTTTTCTTTTTTTTTTTCGAATAATACATATCTACTCGTACTCGTTAGTTAACTAAAATTTATGGCACCAGTCTAAATGTCCTTTAATTTGAAACTATACGAGTTCATATATACACACAACTCGATTAATAACATCCATAAAGGCCTTCATTCGTTTATCTCATAACCTTTATTTAAATATTAACTAGTTCCCAGCAGTATCTCCCTATTGCAATAAGGCTATTTACACGTTAGTATAACGTTAGTGGGAGACTCGTGTCCCAGGAGGCAGCGGCGAGAAGTGGTATAGAAAATACTGGGAAGCATTTTAACACGTCTCTGTTTTCCGTGAGATATCTCCTAGCCTTATGCGAAACTGTCCGCTCGGGTATGTATGGGTATTACCTTGGGGGTTTATGCGCACGATGGTGGTATAAACGTTAAATATTGTCGGAGGTAACAATGTTGAGAGTCGCTTAGATTGTTGGATAGAGAAACTGCTAGAAGAATAAAAGGAATATTTTTTAAACGCCTGCATTGCTTTCGGAGCAATAACGGGTCGAAGTGATATCATTTATAATTTTTTATCGGAACAAAACAGTTCAGGATTTATGAAAAAAAATATTCAATACAAGTTCGATTGATACAACTAAACACCAAGACTTAGCTAAAAACGAAATATTAGCAAATTTGGTATCGTATAATAAAGTATCTCGTAACATCTAGAAAAATGTGATATATGAACGATTCATAAATAATAATAGGTTTATATGAATTAAGCTATTTTTGATTTGATTTGATTTATCTAACTAATCATAAAAATATTATCAGTGAAACAATGTGAAATTAAATATGGAAAACCAGATTCAAGCCTTTATTTATTTCGTTAAAAAAAAGCCTCAGCCTCAAATTAAGCTTTCAGGCTCTGCGCTTTGATCTTTATCCTTGTTAGCATAAAAATAATAACTACATGATACTGATATATTTATGTAATTCCATTCAGAGAATGCCTCTCAAAGATCGGATGCCAATAAATCGATCCAGGAATTGAACGTCAATGAAGCATTAAGAAGCCTGGCGCTTTAACAATACGTATTAAAGAACGTGTTTCATCAAATCACTTCCTAAAGCTTACCCACGAAGAGGGGGTTGCTTAAAAAATAGTGAGTGCGGGAAATGACATAGTGGAAATCCATTCACGGCCTCCTCACTTGGTAAATAGAGTGGCAACAATTGAAAAGTCATCCATTCTTAGACCGGGGAATATTGAGTGCAAGCTTACATTGTCAGGTTTTCGAACAATAAACAGAGTACTCGCCCGACAAATAAGTCTATCGTGTTGTAATTGTGAAGGCAATGGTTCGTACGCTTTTTGCGTTGTAACGACCACTTTCATTGTTATTACTTATGTGCTTCAGGCGTGTAACAGCTAATAAGTGATCGATATCTTAACAATAACGTTCAAATTGAAAGGAAACATGATTTCCATGAACATTATCTGTTTCATTTAATTCAACATTTTGGAATGCATTTATTTATTTATTTGCTTTCATATCTTACAAACATGAGACCCGGTCAGGGCATTGCAAACAGTGCAATTTTAATAATGTATTGCTTGTAATATGCATATTTTTTCGATACTTCTTCTTATCCTACTCTTCGTTCTTATCCCACCCTATGTGGGGTCGGAATAACACATTTTCTTCTTCCACTCACTTCTAAGAACCGTTACTTCACTCGCTTTTACACGCACATCCACAAAGAAAATTATTTTGTATGAATATAAATATCTAGATTATAAATGCTGAAGAAGTATTAAAGAAGGAAAACACAGACCGGACAGTTCCCGTTGGATTAAAAACAATTACAGTACAAAATCAATGAAACATATAATAACATATTAATGTATGAATAAATAATAATATACTATTTATGTTAATTAGTTATATGTGACTTTTTTCCCATCAGGAATAGAACCTAATCCTGAAGGAGTCTACCAACCATTCAGGGTTTTTTTTCCTAATATTTTTCATTTCACTGCATAAACATATATCTATTGTATCACACTAACTTCATAAAGATAAAAACAGAATTACAGCGTCTTTCATAAATTCCTTTAATGTTTTGAACTTGCCACAAACTAACTTACACGGTTGTTTGGCTTATATTAAAGGATTCCTGGCATTATTTATCTCAAAGCATCTCACTACGCACCCCTTTATTAACCGTCTTAATTGCTAAGGCCAAGTTAATTACACCCGGTAAAACTTAGCGTCTAAAGATCCGTTAATTTAGTATAACGTCGCGGAAATCCTTTTATGTCATTTATCTGCAAAATCATTTCTGCGGTAACTTTAGCCTGGACTAAAATTCCCCTGTGGATTATCACCGGGGTTGTGGGCCACGCCAAATGGTACCCCAACTTTTTTTATAATAAAATTATGGAAAAATCTCCCGCTACTTGGAACAATTACTTTTATTTATGACCCCTATAATTTAATGTCAAAAGCAATGTCGCTACTAGGGATAAGGATACTGTCATCCTTATTGGATTTTCATAATATACTAATCTATTGGAAACTTTCTACAACTTTACTGCTGGTTCGAACTTAAGGGTGGGGCTGGAAGCAGTCTCAGTTATTTGGCAGGTTAATTTATTTCGAACAGAGGAATTATAAGCAAATGGACGTTTTTAATTTCCACTTAGTCGATAAAAATGCCTTTTTAGTCACGTAATAAATCCAATTTAATTATCTTTTGCGCTGATATTTTTTGATGTCGTTGGCCATTTAGGGCTTTTATCGACGCTGAGTAGGTACTTTTTTCAGTATTATATTTTATGATAAGCACCCATATTTAATATCTTTGTTCAAAACATTGTACCTATCTAAATCACAATTTAAGAGAATATATAAAACATTTGTTTAATAATACGCAGCCGGATTTAAATTATAATAAAAAATATTAAATATTCTAATTCATATTGATCAAGATTATTCCTATGTCCTTTGAAATGACCTGATCAGCTAGCCAATTACTTATTGGTAGACTACGAATTACATACTAAGAAAGAAAACTTAATGGGTTATAATCCAACCTTATCTAACACGATCGATATCGAGATAAGAAATAAATACACCTCAATTTGTATAAATGTAATAAGGAAGCATCGTATCTCGCCGATATTGCGGCTAATGTTTGCGACAGTGAGTTTACTTTATAAACTGAAGCCTAGATATCTCTCTCCTTTTCAATAAAATAAAATACAAGTTGCGGGAACAATACAAATAATCCTCTTGAATTCCATCTCTTGAGATGACACTAAAAATATCATAGTAATATGTGTTTTGTTACGGATGAAAAATGAGAAGTAATTCAACCAAGTTTATCTACATGAGACATTTAACTCCGTCTTACATTATTACATCAGTCGTACGAAATTAAAAATAACAGGATTTATACTATTTGATCACATTTTATTAGTAAAATTATTCAACAAGGTGATTATTTTAATTAAACAATGAAGTTCTTGTCTTTGTTGAACAAATCAGTGATTTATTAATCATTTGTCTTTTTTTTGTGGGTAGGTATTTGTAGTTTCAATATCTTGATTAAAAAATGGTATTTTTATTATTTTGGACTGGTGGCTTCGGTCGTGGTTAGTTACTTCACTATTGATAAAGACATACCACCAAACGATTTAGTATTTCGGTATGATGCCAAGTCAAAACCGAAAAAGAGTATGCAACCAGCCCGCGACGCATAGGCGGCTACTCTGGTGCTGTAGATATGATCATGTGCGACGGTAATCACTGTACATTAGGTGAACCGTCTGCTCGATTTAAATATTAAAAATATATGTTTTTATCTTTCGAACTTTTATGAAATGATAAAATATTATTATTTCGATTACAAAAGCATAACATAAAACTATGTACTCAATATATATTTAACACTGAGATTAATATATTTCGTTATTTAATACCGTATAATATAAAGATAGGTGAGTTTTGTTTTGAAGTAGGCAGAGCTTATCTCGAGAAATGTTGCCCTTTGTTGTTTGTACAATGAGATGCAGGTGAATAAAGGCCCATCTCATTACTGCGCTGACCGCATCTAAGCAATCTAAGTGAGCTTCCGTTGAACGCAACGTAAGTTACTGCGGTTTCAAGCGTATACGAATTTGTCTGGCTAATTTAGAATATATTTCAGTAGGAGATGCTGGGAAAAGCTTGCTATATAATATGTAATTCAAATATTCCATTTTTTACCTACCACACCTCCCTGGGATTGTTTAATAGTAATAAACCTTTCTTACGAATATGTATGTTATTTTGTATTACGATATTGTGACATCATTTTGGCGGAGGACGTAACCTTTTTCGTGGAGGACTAAAGCTAGATATAAGCATATAGGTAAGGCTACTAAAGGTTGCATATATATTTAATGATCATGTTTAATTTACGAGCAATTAATATCAAACAAATTTATTAATAAAAAGTTTGTAAGTTGAGATTTAGTAAGTTGACTTCAATCTCATTCATCATAATCATGATCAACCCATTGTCGGCTCACTACAGAGCACGGGTCTCCTCTCAATATGAAAAGGCCATAGTCCACCACGCTGGCCAAGTGCGGATTGGCAGACTTCGCGCGCCTTTGAGATTATTATGGAGGAGTCTTAGACGTGCAGGTTTCCTCACGATGTTTTCCTTCACTGTTGAAGCCAGTGATATTTTAATTGCTTAAAATCTCATTACTAATTAATAATAATTAGTAATGAGTGGGAAGTTGTTCCCAACCCAGAATCGGAGAGTCTATAAATAGGAAATACCGCAATAATATACCGTTAATTCGACTGAAGATTAAAAATTGTCGCAACAAATGAATTACTTTTCCGTGTTATTTAACGCATGAATGCGAATGCCGCTGTAATTGCGGTTATGAATTAATCGATCCCTTTAAATTGGCATTCCATTGCGACGACTCGTACCTCCAATCGGGAGCCGCGCGGGCTCCGGCACAATTGTAATCAGTCTAATATGTTGAACAGTAGGTCCATCTCATTACGATGGGCGACCACAGGTGAATGATGACGTGGCGTGAGTGCCGCCACCCGTTTTGTTTGCGGTCGATTTAACGCTCACGACAAATTGCGTGTTTGCCGCCACAACCGAGAGATCATTCCAGAGCCGAGAGGAATGAATCGACTGATTACTTTTGCACAATTTGGAATATAAAGTGAATTGTACCGGGCACCGGTGCCGCTTGTACAATTCAGATCGCGTCTGCAATAGTTTCCCTACCAGCATTTTTTATGACAGCCCCGTAATGACTCTGGAGTGTTATTCTTTTAAGCGAAATAATTACAGGAGCCATATTACGCAACAACAATACTCCCCTCGCAATTTTCTTTTGTATTCAATGCAAAATATAGTTATTTTTCTTGGCTTAAAGTGTTCGTTATCTCGGAGTTTGTGATTGATAGGAATCTTTGTTAGAAATAAACAAAAGTCGCGGGCAACTTAAAATGAAATGTTTATTTCTTTAAATAAAAAGTACATTTAAAGTTATTTGATGAAAACGAACTCTTGTTTTATATCCTCTTAACGAGAAAGTAATCTGTCGAGCTCGGTTGCGATAACGGGATTTTTATGTAACAAACTCGCCTCGCGCCTACCCTTACCTAGCCCGAGGCTCTCTTTAAGAAATCCCCTGCATTGTCAGCTTCTAAGGATTCAGCGTAATGTAATATACATTTTCTCGTATTGGATATTACGGCTGTATTTTGCTCATACAACATAAAATTGGCATAAAGGCAACGCCCGTGGAAGCACGCACGGGATCCTGCTGCCTTTGTGTAGTTCGGTTCAATATAACAATCCATTGAAAGTTTTACAGTCGGCTGTTTCAGCACCGTTTCATGAGCGAAGCCCTGTAAAGTGTACCTAACAGAGTCACGCTTCGCGGGCCAAGCGCTAACGACAGAAGCTATACGATCTGAGCCGAGCCGCGGTGGCAAACGGCAGAATGTCAAATGAACCTAATAAACTGGTGTGTATTTACACTTATGACTGAATAAATGGCTCCACTGATGATATGTTGATAGACTATTAGCATTCATAACAAGATCCAATAGAGGGGAATTGGAATTTGTAACACCATTTGTAATAGTATCTATTCACTCTCATTGGATCGCATTATCAGCTTTTAAACGATATACGTCTACTGGTTTTGAATAAGTCTGCTGTAAGGACTTCCGAATTACAGTCTTGTGCCGAATGTGTCCAGCGGGTTCCTGCGACTTCCATGCTACCGTCTGTCCACAAGCTGTGGGATCTACCAACGCTGAGCCTTGCTGTGGGGTCGCCACTCCAGCACTTAGGAATCACAACGTTTATCGGTCCCCATCCATTATCACTTCACCTTCGCTACTCGTTCAGCTATGTTGGTGACTCTCATTGTCGACTGTCGTAAAGATAATCCCAAGCATTAATTTTTTTATTACCTGTTGAATGACTCCGAGCATTTTTTCGAAAAGAAAAATAAAAAGAAAACATTTATTTCACCAAAAACACAGTTATACAGTTTTACAGTTTTCTGATGGTACCCACACTAGGTAATCCTGTCTCGTGGGTACCTTTGAGGACCATAATTCATGACCACGTTTGTGACCTGTCAGAACTGGTAAAATCCATTGTTTTAAAAATATCGAATTTGATGGTGATAAAAAAATTATTAACAAAGCTACCGGTGACACTAAGTATACGGTAACTCTAAACCGCATCAGTGCCTGATCAGATATTGCCGCTTATGATTTTTTAATTCAGAAAGCTTTCTCACTAAATTTATCAAACGTAGAATATTCATTCTCGATCAAAAATAAAATACTACGCTTGCATTAAAATCGATGGGCTTGCTTCAAAATTGTTAGTAACTTAAACATTGAAATATTCTAATTCTATGCACCGTGTCTCGAGACGAATTTCTACTACATATTTGTAGAACCTTACTTGACATACAACTGAAAACAGAACGGGAAACTTTTAAAGGATTTACGATGTTACTTGAATCTCACTCAGAAGTTACCTCGGCCCGACGCCGCGCAGACGGTCTAACTTATGCAAGAAATTGTATGTATTAGCGCCAAAAATAGACTTCAAACAGCGAAGGCAATTTAAAATCAATATCCATTCAAATATATATATTGTATGCGACAAACCAGTTGGCTATTTTAACATAATCACACTGCACTCGACCCGTGGGTCAATAAGATATTCTATTCTGAAGCTAAGAACGGTAACAGCAAATAAAATATTTACATTGCAATATTGTTACGTCTAATGCATTGTAAGGTTCATTATTTATATAAAAACGATTCAGTTATGAGGAGTTTTAAAGTGAAAATCAAACCGCGTGCAAGAGTTGGTCTTGGTTAAGAAAGGAAAATTATAAGTCAAGCTATAGAATTTTTTTTTCGGCCACGTATCCCAACTTCTGATTTTAAAACAAAGCGTCAATAAAATAAGAAAACTACAAATAAAACAATTTAGTATTTTTTTACAATAATAAGTGTTCTAAAGAATTTATCTAATTAATAACAACGATTATTATAACTGATTTAAACATTGCCATTAAATTTACGTAAAAAGCCGTGATAGCCTAGTGGTTAGGACGTCCACCTGTTAATCAGAGGCCGGGGGTTCGAACCCAGACACGCACCTCTAACTTTTCAGAGTTATGTGCGTTTTTAAGCAATTCAAATATCACTTGCTTTAGCGGTGAAGGAAAACATCGTGAGGAAACCTGCATGCTTGAGAATTTTCCATAATGTTCTCAAAGGCGTGTAAAGTCTGCCAATCCGCACATGGCCAGCGTGGTGGACTATGGCTAAACCCTTCTCATATTGAGAGGAGACCCGTGCTCTGTAGTGAGCCGGCAATGGGTTGATCTTGATGGTTAAATTAACTGACACTGTACTAATCAATATTTTACGGTTATTTAATGGGTGTTAATTAAACAGATTTCTTTTTAATAGCATTAGTCTCTAAAGAATTGCACTGAATAACTAAGTCAGCGCGTCTACAAATTACTGTCTTTCCAGCATATGTCCTCGATATGGGCTACTGTAAACAATTTTTTTCTACGATATGTCTTCAAAATGGGCTATTGTAAGCAATATTCAGCATGGTACTTTTTAGCATTTACTTATTTCTAGACTAGATATTTTTACTACTACGGGAGCCTAGATTTGTTTTTAATTATAAATTCCTAATAGCCCTGCAGGGAATTATAAGGACTTCCCACTTATGAGTCTACAGCGCTCGCCACTCATCGGTCATAAAATTATACATTTTATGTTACTATGGCATCGGCTTAATCAACTTCTGTCGGACGCCGAAACACCCTTTAACCGCACGAAATTATACACAAGTGTCGCATGAGGCAGCACGTATGGCACTAAATTGTAGTTAGTGATTTTAGGCAACAGGTGCGCGAGATGAGTTTGCCGGAAACTCGTAATTATCATAACCTACCCTCTATATAAATATGTACATAAGAAAAATCCCACAGTCCACTAAAAACACTGAACATCAACTAAACTGAATAATTAATCCATTTGAGTTTTATTGCCCAATATAAACATCGATCTGACAACCGCAGTATATTAATCTACCGATTTCGATTTTCATGAACCAATTTTGTAAATATTTCAGTCGAATGCTGCTATTGATAGGAGCTCTTTGAGCGAAAGAATTATATAATTCCGTCATTCAATAAATGATTGTTCACAACTTTCAGGTCAAAATATGAGCATTGAAATATTTTGGCGCCAATATAGCTACATTTACACATTTTACTCACTTGTCAATTAAATGTCACACGCGATTCGCTGCGAATTTACTCAGTCGCTCGAATATCAACCGGGTAAATGAAATTTGCATAAAAAACACATAGTTCCACCGCGGCGCTGTCGTGGGTAGGGTTCAGGATAAAAACGTAACTCTATCTTTTAATACACCAAAACTTTTACACCGTAATATACCTTTGGGGAGAAACAATAAAGCTTAGTTGATTTCATTTACCATACGTGGATCGATTTGATTTTTAAGCCCTTCGAAATACTTTTCTTTTAACCACACAAGCTTCTATAAAAGTGTGTTACCTACGCTAAATAAACGATATTAATTGAATGATGTTAATATTAATAAGAAGCCCATAGCGTTAATATTATGAAAAGAACACCGTACATCAATCCGTCAACTACTTCCTTTGCCTTGATTTTTGTTTCCCCATGAGACTCAAACATGCTGAAATCGTTTAAATTGTGACGGGCTTTAATGGAATTCCGTATTAACGTAGTTAGGTATTGGAAATATAAATGCATTTTTATGTATGTTGGTTTGTCCTGCACTAGTTATAAAATTAGTAAGATAATAGGTGTATAAGATAGTGTGTTTCGCCAATGCCGAGTTTATAAAATTTCTGTTCCAGAATCTCTGATAAATATTTTAACTCGGATCTTAATAAAATTTTCCCCGAGGGTATTTAAAAATCAGCACAATGGCGAGATGTGATGTATCAATTGAGAATTAATTTAAACTTTGCTGGCCAAAGCGAGCAGCGGGCGGCCTGAGGGACCGAGCGGGCATCAAATCGAATAGAAGGTTATAATTGACTGGCATCAAACGAATAACGAGCGAAACACCGATTACGCGTCTATCAAACACCGTTTTAAACTAATTAAAATTAAAGTGAAACTGTTTACCGAGACGTCTACGTAAAATATGAAATTTCCTTTGAGTAACGATGGAATATCTACAACAGATACTTTGAAAGTAGGTAACTTACTAAGTGCTTTGTCGAATATTAAAACCTTTATTTATGAAGTAAATTCGGTAAACGAAGTAAATGTAGGAACATCATACAAGATCCACGAAAAATGAAGCTACGTATTTAATATTTTACGACGAAATGAATATGAAATATATTGCACGTCGAATTCAAAATCCATCCCTCATCTATTCACAGATCACTTCGCTTTGAGTCTTAATATAGCTCGTTAAGATAAATATATAAACGTATCAATGTATATGTAGGTATGACACATTTTAAATATATTTAGATTATAAATATGACTATGGCAAGTAGTTTTATTGAACTGATATATTTCCACAATGAACTATATTTCATTTTATTTATTTGAACAAATACGAAAGGTATTGTAGCCCCTTGGACTGATTCCGTGGCCGCTCGTTTCAAAATTCTTTATTTTAGTGTCACATAAAATTTCAAACAATACTACTGGTAGCAAGAACACAGAGCTTTGTTATATAAGCTATTAAAAAAAAATACAGCCTCAAATTATTTATGAAAATCAACTTGTATTATTAATGGTTTAGGTTATATATACATAGGTGAAACGCAAATGCATAGCTAGGCCTAGTAACAAATTAACCTCACTTTGAAAATAAGCTTCGCACGCCTCTGGTAAATAGATTTATTGACACTAAAACGAGAACATAGTCGTATGTACGCGATAATGGTTTTGCAAATTAAACCCGTTACGCGACTCAGCGAGACGTTATTGTTATAACGTCGTTGAGTGGGAGCGTTAATTTTGCGATTTACCATTTTTATTTCCATAGATGTTGATGACAAACGCCTATAACGGTTAGCGCAAAACACATTGATATGCAAAAAAACAACCCTTAATATTTGTTGGTCGAATTCTCTGTACCGCTTGTAATTTACGATTCTCGCGAAATTAATTTTATATTATCATGATCAACCCAATGCCAGCTCACTACAGAGCACGGGTCTCCTCTCAATATGAGAAAGGTTTGGCTATAGTCCACCACGCTGGCCATGTTGCTAATTGGCAGATTCTAATCTAAGGCATGCATGTTTTCTCACGATGTTTTTCCTTCACCGTTGAAGCGAGTGATATTCTAATTGCTTAAAAGTTAGAGGTACGTGCTCGCGTTCGAACCCACGACCTCTAATTAGGAGGCGAACGTCCTAACCTCTAGGCTATTTACACAGCTTCAAGGTAATTTTATATGGAACATCCATTTTAAATCTTCCAAGAATGAGTTGAGCATTTTTGCAATAAAATGCATTGCTGTAACGACCGTAACTAGATGACAGTACTTACCTACCTATCTATATGATTTATATGTTTTATACGGGGATGCCGACAGAGGATCTCGATCGGGGTCTAGATTTGCGCTAAAATTGCCGTTTCGCGTTCGCCTGGAAGTCACACACGTTATACGTGGCCGGAAAAACAGAAACAGAACAGACAGAAACAGTCGTTCTAAACCTTAGCGGCTCGTATCAGGGACGAGGATAAAAAACGTTCCGTGCGAGTTGATTGGATGTAATCACATTAGGATGCCACCGCTCACGGCGAGTCCGCTCGCTGCTCTTCGGTCGAATGTTGCACTAACGGATGTGTGCTCTTATGTGCAATACAACGATGTCAAGTGTGTTTAGCACCATTTCCAATGCCCAGTGGAACGTAAATTTTATGAACGTTAAAAATTTAATTTAAATTATTCTTCCACTAAACATGTGACCGGGTTTTAGTGACATGGTAATAATATTTCTTTGCAATTTGTAGGTATTTGGCGTTTTGATAAAAGCTCATCACTGTAAAGGCGTTCATAAATACATTTAAGCAATATAATAAAGTACTAATCTTATTGTTACGAGAACTGTAGTTATAGTCAGAATTCATTCCGGCTTCTTTCAGGGAATACTAAACAATCGTCATAACTAATGACAAAAATCACAATAAGGATTTAAAGTAAATAATTATATTATATATATATGATATTAAATACAGCTCAAAATTATGACTTTTACTGTGTACTAGTGGACATAACGATACAGTTATAAATCTGTTTTCAATTATAATAAAAATGCTTAATTAGTAGAAGCCAATAAACTATTCAAACATATTTTTGTAAACTCCAAATCGTTTCAAGCTACTCGTACATCGTCCTTTATCACGACGAAGCTATGGTATTTTTACATTACCAATGTTAGCAATGCAATGTTAAACAGAAGTAATGTAAAACTACCGTATAAATTGGTTGTGTATGCCTTAATTAAAACAAAGACTACACCAAGTCACAGCCGTCAAACTATCCAAACTATCAGAATATAAACCGACACGCGACACCTAAAGACCCTTTACTGTTTTCTACTGACAGCTCCAGGCGCCTCTAATAGTCGCCGGAAAGGAATATAACACTTCTTTACGGAAGAATTGCTTTCCATTCAAGGCTTCAGAAATATGGTATCAGTCGCATTTATTTAGTTGCAAGTAGAATAGAATATAATGATATCCTTAACTATTTTGGTACATGTTTTCGACATTCATACTCCAATCTAAAAAGGATATAGGATCAGGCCTTTAATGGTGAAGGGAAATATCACGAGGAAACCTGTTCGGCTAAGTTTTCTTTATAATGTTCTTAAAGGAGTTGTAATTCCAATTTACGCCAGGTCAGCGTGCTAAACTGGGACATATCCTCTAAATGACCTTCTTACGTTATAAAGAGATTCGAACCCTATAGTATTTATCATGATGAACAGTTAATAAATCGGCGTATAAGAAACTGTGACACTATTTGTAATTGGAATAGTTTTAGTTGATCTTAAACAAAGCTAAGGGCGTCCAATTTTCTAGCTACTATTTCCTTTTCTTATGTGTACATCTCAGAATCCATTTCAAGAGATGATGGATGATTAGTACATTACATCAGAATATAATCCAAAGTATGCGTTTTGAAATGATTCGAGCGTACAAGTGTAAATAAAGCTTCGTTTTTGCGCTTCAGAAGTATTTTTGACTCGGTCTCAATAAATTTCCTCAAAGTCGAACTCCGTGTAGAGGTCAAGGACATTTTCAACCTAAACGCCATAATAGAATGATGTGAGAAATTAAAGATTAACAGCTCATGTGCTAAAAAGCCCAAATTTAGTAGGTTTTAGGCTACATTTTGGAACGAAGCCACTATACTCGTATATGTTGTTATAAAAAGATAAAATTGAAAAATACATATTAAGACGAGATCTAGGAGAAGATAGGCGAATCACTAGTAAGAGACAAGAATGCTTGCGTACGTATAGCTTCAGAAGAAAATTACTCAGCGAGCTCGCTTTGTGTGGACCTGAGGGTAGAAACATTGAAATATTTTTTGTAATCTTAAAAAATAGACGTCATTAAGAACAAAATGAAAATAAAGTGATAATGGCGCCATAAAAGACTTCGACAAAAAACAAATACTTCAAAGTCTTGAAGGGAATGAGTGTTTTTCCTTAATAAAAATTAACGTTTGCCTTAAAAAAAATTATTGTAATCAATCTTAACAATGGCCCGGAGCTATATTGATGTCCGCAAAGGCCTCTCGATTAATTTCATCTTAAGTAAGAAAAATATGGAAACATTCACACAAAGAGATCCTATTCAGGGAAAAGGTTTGGAATTTTAAATAAGGAACAGATGTTTTGATGCATAACAACACACAATCATTATGTTCTCTTTACATTAAAGATAAAATGTAACAACCATCGTACGACCTGCTTCTCTTTTATTCCTTATTTCGCGTAATACTTTTTCTTATTAAATGAAAACGGGATTCGTTAAAGAATTCAAAATGAGTTACCAGATATACAGCACTGCGTACAATTTATTTTATCATAGTGCTGTACTATTTTATCATAGTTACTGTGCTCTATATTTCTAAACTGATTGTAAAATACATGTACGAGCAGAACATAGTAATAAATTTTACTATAGCCACTAAATTCAAAACAACACCAGGGTGCGTTCATATAAATTATAATCTGCCCAATATAATTTTACATGTAACGTCACGATAGAATTTATCTTTCAATACACAAAATCAATATACATTAAGGCCTACATATTTTGGTTTGAAACGGAGTGTTCCTGGAAATTTATTTTCAATCTTGTAGATATTGAAAACATTAAGAGTTCCAATATTTTTGTTCGAGAATGTAATGTACCTACGTAATATATATATGTATGAAGCGGTGATAGCCTAGTGGTTAGGGCGTCAGCCTCCTAATCAGAGGTCGCCGGTTTGAATCCGGGCACGCACCTCTAACTATTCGGAGTTAAGTGCGTTTTAAAAATTTAAATATCACTTGCTTCAACGGTGAAGGAAAACATCGTGAGGAAACCTGTACGCCTGAGAGTTCTCCATAATTCTCCATAATGTTCTCAAAGGCGTGTGAAGTCTGCCAATCCGCACATGGCCAGCGTGGTGGACTATGGCCAAACCCTTCTCATATTGAGAGGAGACCCGTGCTCTGTAGTGAGCCGGTAATGGGTTGATCATGATGATGATGATGATGAATAAATATATCTTACCTACACTGGATATGAGAAACTTTTGTTATTTTGGGATAATTCATCAAATTATCAGAAAATAGCGTTTTATAACTGAGTGTTTAATCGTTATAATCTAATAATATTATTTAACTCTTGAAATTTTCCTGTTATCTTTATTTAAAAGATTTTTAAATAACTAAGTATACTCGTAAGGTACAAAATTAATTTTTTTTACAACTGTTTAATAGAACGTGTATAAATATGGAGAAAGGTGAAACTGTACAATCACTTTAATGGGCAATTAGAATTTTACATACGTTTGCATTGCACAGTCTGGGGAATGTTTTATGGCATTTCTTTTAAGTGCTCAACAGTTCACGACCTCAAGTAGCTATTTCCGTGTAACGCTTAAAGTCATCAGTTTAAAATTTAGATCGTAAGGTGCGCGCAGACTTCCAAGTGGCTTCGGCCATTAAACATTTACGCCTTTAAGATAACGCCTACTTTTTGTGTACTACTGCAAGATTTTATGGGTCTTTTATTGTTCCCTGACCTGATCGGGCGATGCTTCTACTCACCTACTTATTTCACAAACAGGTGATTACAGATTTTAATTGCAGTAAGGAACTTTTACATTGACGTCTTTTATTTTGACGACCTTCGTGGCGCAGCGCGCGCGTCTTATTATAAAGTTGAAGGTCTTGGGTTCGATTCCTAACTAGAGTCTGT
Organism: Lasiommata megera; assembly: GCA_928268935.1. Classification (NCBI taxonomy): domain Eukaryota; kingdom Metazoa; phylum Arthropoda; class Insecta; order Lepidoptera; family Nymphalidae; genus Lasiommata; species Lasiommata megera. Next base: position 12,850,162 of record OV743312.1, read on the forward strand.
TTTGGTGTGAAGCTTCTGCCGTGGCTAGTTACCACCCTACCAACAAAGACGTGTCGCCAAGCGTTCCGGCACAATGTCACGTAGAAACCAATTAGGAGTATGGATTTATACCCCTAACAGGTAGCCCGCTACCATCTTAGACTGCATCATCACTTACCATCAGGTGAGATTGCCGTCAAATTCTAACTTGTAGTGAATGAAAAAAAAAACATTAACACAAACAACGATATTATGTTGTGAATAACCCGTTTAGTTCGAGGACGTGAAGTATCTCGATTTTCTGTGTAATTTTTTAATAGATTATAGCTATTTCCGCAGATAGTTATACTTCTGTGGCTAGGTACCAAATTTATAAGCTATTTGAGATACGCTTTTCTATGCATACATCTTAGAAAAGAAAAAAGAAAAAGTTTATTTACTCCAGCAAAACATACATATAGGTTTACAACAGAAGTAGTATAACTAAAATTGTCTAATATAGTACACTGCCATTATGCACCTGTGTTCCGAACTAGTTAAGACTGTATCTCGGAAAACAGGGCCACCAGCTCGGATCAGAAGACAATTACAAGCGTCTGTAAGCTTAAAGAATCTTACAAAAACCGTTAGCTGTCGACTGATATAGAGCTACTAGTTTACATGTTCTAACGCTTGGCAATCAGTAGATAACAAGCAATAAACCGAGCCCTGTAATTGAAAGACCAGAAAAATGGCGCGGCCCTCGTTATGAGCGACATGCATAAATGATACGGCGAATCTGACAAATGGTACGGCAGAGTATAACAATGGTGGTGCTTCCAAGTGGCCGTTCAATTATGCAAATAGAACGGGCGATGTCCGTCCGGCAATAACAAAACTGTTTAACAGCTGACAAACGGCCGCCCGTGTAACATTTTTGTATTCAGTACTCCTAAGCAATAAAATGAAAACAGGTACATCATCCGCATGACGACATGTCCACCGTTCATATTAAATTAGACCGTTCCCCGGCTATACGCCTACTTTATTTTTATTTGAATCCCATGAAAATATGGAGCGTGTTTGCTCGTTCACGTTTGGGAGCACGGAGCGCCACCATTTATGCGTGAGTCAATGTTTATGAATTTGTCAATAAACACCCGGGACGTAGTTACCTTTGCAATTTAGCTGCCGCAATATTTGCGACAGGAGTAGCCTTTTTCCGTTATATGGATACCAAATACAACTATCTAGAGCACGCTACTAAATAAAAGCAATCTGATAGTAATATGTATAAAAGTTTCTTTTTACGACGTCTCGACTTCTTGATTAATCTAAGTAATGTCTTTAAGAGGGGTAATCATGCAAGAAACGCATAAAAGCTATTGCGGGGTGTGTGTCTCACAATAGTATGGTAACGTTGCTTTTATCCTACATAAAAATGTTAATGTTCCGCTGGAAAAATAAACTTGATCAAGAAGTTTTACAACGTTAACACATCATCAGAATTAAGGGAGGAATAATTACAGGGCAATTAATGGAAGGCGCTAATAATGGGAATGAGATTATAAATTAATCAAGAGCAATTTTTCGTTCGTAACTCCTCATTAAACCGATCCAGCGCTAGGTACTTTATCACTCAGTCAAATTGCGTTTCGCTTAATTTTCTTTCGCCGGCAGGTGTGTTCGACAGAGTAATTATTTACACCGTCAGCCGTGACGTCACTTCCTAACACTCTCCGCCCTGTGTGTGGTTCTTCAACTAAAACTTTTGTATCGTTGTCTAGATAGTTTCAAACTGTAAGTTATTTGAGCTGTTTTAAGTGCTGTGTTGCTGTTTCATTTAAACTCTTATTGTTAATTAGAAATTTTAAATTAGAACAAAAGCTTGATTGCGAGTTCGTTTTTCGTTAACTATCTATGGTATCTACCTATACCTAATTATGATATTTCTAAAATAACTATGTTTTTTTAATTTAATTGAGGGCAACCAATAGGCTGAAGCGGTGATAGCCTAGTGGTTAGGGCATCAGCCTCCTCAACAGAGGTCGGTGGTTCGAATCCGGGCACGCACCTCTAACTTTTCGGAGTTATGAGCGTTTTTAAACAAAAAAAAAATATCACTTGCTTCAACGGTAAAGGAAACCATCGTGAGGAAACCTGCACATCTGAGAGTTCTCCATAATGTTCTCAAAGGCGTGTGAAGTCTGCCAATCCGCACATGGCCAGCGTGGTGGACTATGGCCAAACCTTTCTCATATTGAGAGGAGACCCGTGCTCTGTAGTGAGCCGGTAATGGGTTGATCATGATGATAATGATGAACAGGCTACAGAACACTAAAAACTATAAAAAGACGATAAATATATATAACAATTCTGTAGGCCCACCCTTAGAGGTTGCCACAAGATGCTTAGAAACTACTTAGAGAAAAATAATGCATACAAAAACATACTATATATTAACAAACAAAAACTATAAAAAAATATATTTAAAAGAATAAGAATGTAATTGAATTAGCCATATGACGACAAATTATTTTTTTAAATCTCGGCAAATTATCACCCGATATATCTAAATCTACAATCTTACTGATATTATTATCTAAATAATATTTCTGTTAAAGTAATTAGTGACGTCTCTCAAGTTTCACATTAATACTACAACGATTTATCCATAGCAACGTTATAAAATATTATTGTAACCTGTCTACCTTCCCCACATTAGAGGCAAGGTCGCTTAAACATTCGCTAAATATCACTCCCATTTATTTGTCCCCCTTGAGCTTAGAAATGTCACTGTGGCTGATATGCCTATGGTTTAGTCTCTACTAATTTGACACTGAAATATAGAATTAAATTTGAACGTACACTGACATTACATAAAATTGATTTACATTGGAATCGGCATTGAGTGTTGTTTTATTAGAAAATGGACTATCCGTTTAATTTACGGAGTGCCCTGAATTTCGGCTTTATTTAGATTGAGCACTGATCTTCAATCACTTTAAACTTTAATGGATTGTTTTAAAAATGTGAGTTCACACTCTCTGACAAGCCAAAATGAGTGAAGTGCCCTCCATTGTTCTTCACAGGAGAACACTTTTGTGAAGTACTGTCACGTGAAGTGGGCTAGAGAAATTTGCTTATTTTATTATTGTTTATATATTTCGTTACATCAACGCTTCAAAGTATCACGATACGTATTATGGTGTTTGAATAAAATCATGATATGCCCAGCTATGATCAAATTTTCACATGAAAAGCGATAAAAAATTTATTATCAAACAATTCTAAATAAAGATGATGACGCAATGTCAGTTAACTAAATAAACATGGAAATCTATGCGGGCATTTTGATGTTATGGTGAAATGAACAAACTCAGATACATACAGGAACCCTGAAAACATTACATTTCCTTTTTTGGAACGTCACGCAATAAAACCGGCTAAGTGCACTCGCACACGAAGGGTTCCGTACCACTGTGATATATGAAACGCTACATAGTATAAACATTATTGCCATATTATAAATCGAGCTTAAAACATGTTTCTTTTAAGGAGACGCCTTTGAATTTTTTATATTACACACTGAAAATTTCATAGTGTGTCATATCTTAGTATGAATATCTTAGTTGATGAGGTACGATTCGCAACAGATATCTGGATAGCGGTTCCATGTGCAAACTTCTAGATAGAACTCTAAAAAGTTAAGGTCCTATACATAAATACTAAGATGATATAAAGGATCATATAAACTGTAAAAAAGCTGGGTTATGAATTGCTCTAACTTCATAACGAATTATAATTTATTATGTGACATGGTGATAGCAAGAAACCCCAGCGTAGTTTACTTCTACCATGGCCTGAGCTCGCTTGTAACCCTCTTGGCTTAATCTTTAAGTTAACGAATGCAGTTATCACCTTCACCGAGCAATAAAATTTATTTTATGAAGGCTTCTTTGCATGAATCAAAACATTTTTGAGAAGTTGAATTAAGGTATCGTGTTGGGACGGGACAGTTTTTCTTCTAGAATTTGTAACTAAAGGCGCTAGACCAGACGAGACAAATTCATAAAATAGTCCCCTATTATTAGTCCCGAGACCTCCGACGAATAAGGTTACAGTATAAAAGAGATCATCAAAACCTTTTGTTGTTACCTGTTAATATTTGATTTGGTACTAATAGAATTAGTTAATATGCTCGTGGCAGCTTAATATGCTTTATTGACTGACATTTACCAGGTGGGGGCTTGACATTTACTGTGCCCTGGTGTACAGAAATTTAGTGTGGCAACACGAAACAATAGATACACATTGAATAACCTTTTACAATTTCTACTAAAAATGGTATTTGTTCTTTTCGTCACGCGATTCTAGAAAATGTTCCACGTGCGATTATTCCTTGACGTTTCGTGTGTATTTCCGTGGAAATGGGATTGAAACTCACGATATGTGGAGATTAGGTATCAAAATGTTATAAATGCTGGTAAAGCTTTTGCTTATTTTTTTTATACATTCACAAATGCATTCTCACACCGCAAACCGAATGCCTCCCGAATCGTGTTATGTATCTAATCAGTTTTATCAGCTTATGCCATTAAATAAAAATTTAATTTGTAACATCACAAAACTTTAATCACAAAATCAGTTATTAGTAAACGATGAAATGATATTAAACAATTATAACTTCATCTTTACAAACTACTATTATACACTAAAAAACTTACTTAAATGGGAGGTCTAAAATTTTAATCTCAATTCGAGTCATTCTAGAAAAATAATATTTCTTACACTTTTCATGCAATTTTACACGTATTATTAAGCTTCCAATCTGCATATACTATGCGAAAACTAAAAATCACGGAAAATAATTTATCAGTTTGCGATTTCAAATACCGATGAAAATAGAGCAAATATTAATTTAAAGTTTCTAAGTTGGCTTAGTCCTCGTGTGAAGTAATCTTTAAGATATAAAGCGTAATGGATTTGTTTTAAAAAACGACCGTAAGCCTAATAGAAATTAACAAAACTTTCACACATTTACATTGACACATTTCAATATTAGAACTAGACGCTATCGTTTAAAAGGGAACACAAAGAAAAAGCTATTCAAATTACACCAATTACTCCAGCAATGTCTAATAAACTGAGCAATTTCCATTCAATAAAGTCCACCGTGTAATAAACGGGGAAACAACATAAATATATTACCGCGATAACCGCATCGATAACATTCTAAATACACCGGTGCATTTTAAAGCCTCGGACGAAACCGTTTTATAATAAATTCTTCCTTCAGTACCCTGTGGGATTAATCGTCTTACTTTTCTCTCTCGACCGTAATCCTCACAGGGAATTGTGTGGGCCAAGATCTAGTACGACCGCTACTATGAAACTCATATTGAGTCGTACTGTATATTTTTTCGGGTAAAGATTTCGACTTGCCAATACAATTGTTGAGCTTGAGCGACTTGCCAATACATTTGTTGACCTTACGAGCTTATATATTTCATGCGATTTACAAATTATTGTATTCATAGGCATCGTAAAAAGTTTTTTTCGTTCCAAAATATTTCGACTAACAAAAAAACTCTGGTCTTTTATTCGTAATTTTTCCTTTTTTTTTTCATCAGGCGAATTTTCTATAAGGACTGCACTTGTTTTTTTTTTTTTCATTAAATAAAGATATACAATTAATGAAAACGAAAATTGTATAAAAAACGCAAAATTTTCCTTGAAATTATTCTTTTGAATGGTTGCAAATTTACTGCTCATTATTTTTTTAGTGTTCTCGGTCCCAGGTGGTCTTTTTGTAACAACCATAATTAGGGCTTAATATTCCTTATCTCCACCAACCTTGTTTGCAGTGAAGACGCACATTTTTATCGCAAATAAGCTTTCAAAATACATTTACATCGGCGTAATTAATGTGGAACGTTGAACGTTAACAGAGATTTCAATAGTCATTATTTGAATTCTATGCTGACAGTAATTGGCAGTCGGTAGTAAGGGATTAGATTTCGAAGACGTACGTTGGGATAGTTGCAAAGTGTGCTCTTAGGATTTACTGCATCACTAGTTGGACTCGGATAACTATCGTCAGTGTGCTTTAACTTATGAAATGGTCTCTTTGTGCCTCCATGTCTTTGTTGACTGAATGCGAATAATTGCGTTCGTTATACTAGGGATATGGATCGCGTAGTTTTAATGGAACACCGCAGTTTGTATTCTTAGCTAATGGCTTCGGAAAATGATGCCGTCTGTCCTGTAATAATAACGTATATTTATAAACGGTAGCTATCTTCTATACTCCCATACAAATAGCAATTTTTTTTTACGAACAAAACTGCTCTTAGATTTAATAAGTTCAACTTAAATTTCCTCTCAAGTTCCAATTAATATTATGCCGTGTACTAAAATTCAAATATACATTTATAACAAGTCATAGTTAAAAGAACGACACAAATTAATGGGGACGTCACATTTAAGTGAGATTAGTTGATGCTTTGTTTCACGAAATTATGGTGTACAAATATTCATTATTAATTTTAGTCACAATTACTAGAACGACCCAAATTAATATGGATGACACTTTTAAGATTACTCGCAGAAGACGCTGTCTACCACATTTTGATGAGAATAAATATTTATCTTGCTATTAATTTCGCAACATGACCCAAATGGATTCTGAATTATTGGATTTTATGATGAAAATATAGACTGGAAATCAAATGCAATCCGTTTATGAAACGAATAGATTTGAGTGAACAGGCATTCTGAGCCAGGCCGATATTAGATTGGGCAGCTCGCACCTGATGGGTTTACTGGCGGCAACAGGGTTTAGTTGATGTCACAATCGGTCGCCACTGCCGCAGCGGAATTAACCGCCGCCGCCGGCTCGCTCTAAATGTCAGTTACTATCATCTGACACTCCGGGATTACCTAGGATAAATTGTTTTAACGTTCGGAAGCGGCCTTTTCACTGGATGTCGACAAGTGTTATCTTTTCAAATTAAAACTGAACTCACCGGATCTACGAGTACCTAGTAAATGCCTAGTGCGACTGCTTTTGGACTTTTTAGTCAAAACTAGTTTACAGTTTCATTCAGTCTCTTTGAGCTTGCCAATTAAGCTTTTGATTGGTTGCAACAATCACTTACGTGCGACGCTGTCGACTACGTCACAGGAATGAAGTTTCACGGGAGAACGGACGGCAGTACGTTTGCTAATACCATTTTCCGTTTTGCTAATAAGTTTAGCATGCGCTATTACCAATCGGACGTCGAGCTTGGTGCTTGTCGAGCGCCTCTACGCGGCAATCAATTTGACGCAAGTTCGAACGTTTTGAATCTCCGAATTTCACAATCACTGTAAAGTCCTGATCGTTGACTGCATACTTCGTACACTTGCACACGCGTATTATAAATTTAAAGTGCAATAAAATATCGAATTCTTCGTTTAGTATTCAAGTGGGTGAGCGCAAAGATGATTTTCCATCTTTCAATTGTTATCGATACAAAATCGCAATATGTAAATGGCGGGTCGAGCGTTCGGCAGTACAGTCAGGTCCGAAGGTCTTGGCGAGGGTGCCTCTCGGGTTCATTTGACATTCGAATCACGAGCGCCCCGAACGATGTCCCATCTCAGCTCGCTTGCGCCGATTGCATTAATTTAACCATTTTATAAGCGATTTAATAGACAATCATCTGATTCCGCTATTAAGGAAACACCGAAATTCTGGTAGCAGCGACGACGTGGCAGTGGAATTTAGTTTTCATTACAACTGAGATTTTTACATTTTAATGTCTCCTTTTATAGTTACATATTGCATACATATTTCGAGGTGTATGTGTATATAATAACATGATCATTTTCAAAATAATAATTTCACATTTCCGCAATTCAAAAACTTTCAAATTAATTTTTAAAATAGAGGTGCAATTGTGACTAGTTTTCCCCGCAATTTCGTCCTGATGGGGTTTTATCACAATAACTCTGTTTTCCCAGGACAAAAGTACTTTTAAAAGCACATAACAAGACACATGCGGGATGTGTGCCAAATATCGTTAAATCGAATTACGTTATACAACATCATCGAAAAACAAATATTCACTCACTAAAACATATTAACGAACTCTGGATAATTTATTTGCACATGTTAGTGTAATTAAATCAGTTTTAATATCTCTTGCATAGGTTCCGTAATTATAATTTCTCAGTAAGCGGCTACCACCTCCGATATATCCCAGTGAGTATTCAAATCAATCTCTGAACATTTTCAATTTATTTCAGTGTCCTTATCTGTAACAGCCTCAGCGCTGAATTAATCTGGACGCTTCCCTCGCGCCGTCGCCTCTCACCGGAAATTAAACGAATTAATGCTATCCAAATGTACATTTTTCACTTTGGGACTCGCGCATCCCATCAATGAATCTCTCGTCTTTTACATCGTGGACGATCATCGGATCTGCGTTTATCAGCAGTCTTCACTTAGATCGAACAATTGATACGTCGGTGATGTACGTTGAATTGTAAATTGAATTCGCGTTATTGATTCGTCTACGCTCCATTTATCCGAAAAGCGATTTGATTATCAACGCGGCTATGATAACTGAATGCGGTTCGGGTATTACTGCTAATCGTGGGACGTTAATGACTTCAGATTCGATATAAGATAGTGAATCAAGTATTGCAATCCCAATTTAAATTACTAAAGACAAACTGAATGATTTTGATTTCCACTAGCTGGGAAGTGCGAAGTTAATAATACAAAATAAGTAATTTATTTAAAAAAAATTGATGATAGTTTGTATTACAAAACTACTCGCTTTTTTGTGCAGTCAAGTACCTTAGATTATTGGTGTATGTTTATTACTCCAAAACGCTGGAACTGAAAAGTCAATCTTGCTGAAATATTAACTTATTTACTAACCATGAAATAAATAAAATATTAACCATGAATGTTTTTATAGTCTATTATATATATCGCGGGAAAATTGATATTTCCCAAGGAATTTGTAAACTGAACTTTACTGAGAGCTAAATAAATATCTATAAATGGAATATTGAGTGGAAAGGAAACAAGAATTAGATATGAGATAGTCTCCAATTTTTCAACGGACGTTGTTCATTATGTACGAATTTGGAAAAACACTTTATATACGCGGCCGAAGTCGTTCAATAAAGAAACGTATAACATTTCTCAATTAACATTCGTAGGTATATTGGCTTGGTCTACGCGATCGAATTGTACGTAACTACATAGCCAATCGCTCAAGCGCTTCCCCCCATGTATTCCCGTATAATGGCACCGTAAAGCCCAGCGCACACCTGCCACTCGCACAACGATACCGCTAATTAATTCAGTAAATGCTATTACGACGAATTCAACACCTACGATTATTGGGTCGTATACGAAAGCTATGATAGCCTACTGGTTACGACGTCCGCCTCTTAACCAAAGGTCGGGGGTTTGAACCCGGGCACGCACCTCGTACTTTTCGGAGTTATGTGCGTTTTTAAGCAATTAAAACACCACTAGCTTCAACGGTGAAGGAAAACATCGTTTATGATGGTGATAACGATTAAAACTAAAAAAATGGTTTTAATTTCAACGAAATGTAGGCTGTATAACTTTTTTTTTATAGCAGAAAGCATTAAAAAATCTTTTAGCTATCGACGCTTAGTTGTAACAATGTAAAAAACGTCAACGGCGGGCACAAATAACTGCAATAAACAAATGAGTTCGCAAACAAAAAACCGGGCCTACATTTTTATATGAAAATAGTTGCTGATACATTATGCTTGCGTTAAATGAGATACACGCACATAATTTAGAGTGATAGCTCCAGCCTTCATTCTCTTAACGAGCTTGCACTGTTCGATAAATTGCTTTAAGCTGTGTTGTTTTTGATTATTAAACCCTGTAATCTTTTAAATTAATAAATATTAAATAACATTATGTAATCAATATATTATATCTACTATAAACACCAACTCATACCAAGTATACCTGATGATTTATAGTGTTACAAACTCTTATTTTATGCAAGCCAATATAGTATTGTATTAATATTAATACAAACAAGAATATACGATAAATTCGTTAAAAAGTTTTTGCTCAAAATCAATACATTTAAAAATTTAAACTTTAAGACATTTTCAGTAATTATACTTACTTTACCTTACCGGGTTAGTGTATGTTGTTTAACAATATATGATTTTTATACAAATGTAAAGACCTTAAATTGCGTAAACGGTTAGAGACTTTTAGATTGTATAATTACATCCACTTACAAAAGTATCAATCAATCAAGAAAATTCAAAACGGTTAATAATTATTTATTACTTAAAATAGATACCGAACAATCAGTAAAGAGTGGATAGCCTTTAATTTCCCCTGGGAATGCTATCATAAAGTATATAGTGATATTTGTTAAATTTTTGAACCTCCCATGAAATATTATTTTATAATTAGTCATGATCTTCCATAAAATGACTTTAGATATACTAGATGTATAAAATTATATTTCACTAGACTTTTTGTAAATATTTGATCGGTTGCAAAGTTTAAAAAGTCTCCCATCAATGCCTAGACAATAATTTTAATTTTATATTAGGGCCCAGCAGCTCGTTTTTATACGTAGACCAAATTTCTCGTTGATTGCAAGTTTAACTAAAATCCTTATAATATTATCGATTAATATAATATAGAATAAGCATATATGGACTAAATCCACACAAACAAAGCTAGAAGAAGTTGTCATTATGATATCAACACACATCTTTATTGGTTGTAATAACCAGAGTTGAAGCAGAAACGTGTTTTTTTTCTACTCAAATACAAAGCCTTATAGGCTAAAATTAAAATATATTATAATATAAGTGATCAACAAAAGAATGTTATATATGAACGTGGAAGGGCAAAAGAGTAGAGGAAGGAGGAACTAAAGAGGAGATGGATGGATTGTGTAAACGAGAATATTCGGGTAAAAAGTGTGCTTAGTGAGGTGACGGCTGATAGAAGTGAGTGGAAGAAGACGTGTTGTGCCAACCCCACATAATGTGGGATAAGGGCAAGAAAAAAGAAGATAATAATAAAGTATTTATAAAATAATATACGAAAATCGCTATTTGTAACGTAAATAACATAACATATATCGTCGTTTAACGCATTGCAGCGTTATCGAACGCGTGAGACTGTAGACGAACAGTAAAGTTGTTCTGATTGAACTTGTGTTTCAATTTACCGCAACAACTTGAAGGTAGTACAGAATTCTGCAGAACACCTTAAGTGTTATCGCGGTCGGGAGCAGCTGCCTCTCTAACTAACCGTGATTGCCCCCCCTCCCTCGCACCCCACTGTGTATCATTTTTTTCAACCCTCTCGAGAACCGGCTCATCGTCGTCTTGAAATTGCTATACTTAGCATTAAATTGTGAGGCTTTTAAAGGGCATTCCACGAGGATTACAGTGGCTCAGGCTTTTTTCATTGTACTTCTAGATTGCCGTTTAGCTGTTTTGAAAATATCTAAGAGGTATCGGCTAGCATAAACTGGGCTTGAAATCCGCGTTGACGTTAATGATCCGGTCTCTTTCGTTATCTTCGAGATGTACGGTTATAGTGTCTGCCCGCGTTTTATCTCCCCGGAACATTTTTCCTGTTCCTAGTTTTTACAAACTCCCATTTGCAGAATTTGGCGCTTTTAATAGGGTATCCGGGTTTCATATTCAACAACATAATGCCGTCTCATCAAGTAAATTATGACTTTAATCTCATAGAAAGTTTCGCTACGAGTTTACCCGTCTTTACTTTTAAACTTTACCCTCACTGGCGTTCAACGTTCGGTGATTTATGGAAACTAGAAAATTTAAAGTGTATAAAGTATATTTCATTGCTTCAACAAACTTTGTTGTCATGCTTAAAGACGATCTAGACTTAAAATTTAGATTTTGCGTATGAAACGCGAGAGCAATAAATAACTCGTATGTCTTCGTATTTCATGCTTTATTTCTAATGTATGTTATATGATTTTATTTCATAAAGTAGAATTTGATCGTCGAATTTATGTGACTTTATAAACTACAACTTTTAACGTCTTAAAGATTGTAATATTGCTTTTGCATTTATAACATTTTATTTAGATTAATCTTTAGTTTATACTGCGTTATTTTTACATATTTTCAATGCAAATCTAGCATTGTTTCATTAGCACCTATAGCGATAGGCATAATGACGTAAGAAGACCAATATTAATGCTTTGCTCCATCATTATCAGGAACGAATACTTCAAGGCGCTACAGATTTATGGACCTGTTTTATGTCCAGTTACGAAGATAAACGCAAAAGTTAATTTTATAAATTGGTCATTTTCGTATACGTTACCAATCCTGCGTCGGTTATCTGATGGTATCTTCCCCAATCGTCAAGACTGATAGCGCGGTAGGCACGCAAGCGGCGATTGATTAGGTAGGCCCGCACCGCCCTGACGGGTTAATAAAACCCCCTACGCCCTGCTGATTGCCTAGTACCAGTTCTGCCTTCCGACGAATACCATGCATGAATTATCCTTATATGTGTGAATAATTTTATCGTTTGATGTTAGTACTGGATTCCAGAAGTTTCTAAAGGTCTTAAAAGCGATTTAAATACCAATTGTAATTATTTGCCACAATTTAAGTTTACGATAAATATACAGTTCTCACTTATTTTTAATTTCTTTTACAATTGTGTGCTTTCCTTATACAATACACATATTTTATAAATCGGTATATTTTGTCTCAAGTAAGTTGATTGAAAATATTAAAAGGCCAAAAAATCCTTTCAAATTAGTTGTCAACAGGTTGCCTTTAATTATTTCAAAGCAGTCTCTACATTATTTAGATTTTGAAACCATTCAGCCCCAAGGGACTTTATTAAAAGCTTAATACCTATCCCTATTTAATATTCAACAGATCTTATTTAAAGAGGTAACGCACTTAAAGTGAAATTCTCGGGCAAAATTGAAAGCACACCTTTATTAATTTGTATACCCAAGATGGTTTTAGGCGAGGTGACCCTATTTTCAAAGGTGACAAATACTGCACCTGCGCGTCACATTTGAAATGAACAGTACAAATTATACTGAGGTTTCCAGCACCTGCTTTCACATTTGTCAACTCTCTTTATTATCACAGTGTAAAGGACTTTCGTTTGTCTTATATAATATAATTGTAGTAGAAATTAATTTCAAGAACGACTCATTTCAAGATAATAATATGGGTACGCTTATTAGCGACAATGTAGAATCGTTATATAGTAAGCTATTTCAAGATTTTGTCATATAAGTCAGTGGAACGAGTTAAATTAACTATATGAATTCAACTAGAGATATTATCAAAAACTAGTAGAATATTAAAATGAAGAATATAAAAGTAGCAAGATACAGAGATAAGTAGTATACTAAATCTCCCTGTTTTATTTTCAAATACGATTTTCATTCCTTAAGCAACAGTACGAACAACGCACGAAATGCGAAAATAGATAATAAAAGAAGCAGTTCTTTAAAGGCAAGATTGAATTAAATCGTAATAACTGGCAACTGAGCTGCAATTTTCGTGATATCATCAGAGATAAAAAGCGCTACCATCTGTCCATTCTGTGATGCCAATTTTTGCGAAGTATGCCAAATTGACTACTTGGCTACATTTCTTGCATAAAAATGACCCTCATTATGTACCACAAGCTGAATGTTACCCGCAAGATCGTTCTCGAGTACGACATACGGTTATGCGGATACTTGACATTGATTTCTAACATATGAACACGTTGTTAGGTCTCAGCAAAAGACTATCTCTGTTATTTTTCTGACTTACTGCTTCACCGGAATGTTGGAATATCATTTGGGGTACAAAAGTGTAAGTTACTTTAATTTTAGCCTTAAACAGTACTTGTGCAAATTAAAGATATAATCCTGTACTGAATGTTATTTAAGTCCTACTAGTTTATCCGCAGCCCTTTATTGAAAACAAAGGGTTAAACTAACTGCAAACTCTTTCAGGGTGCTCACATATCGGGATGATCCTATTCATACAACGATCGCCTTTTAGCATACAAAACTTTGTTAGGTTGCGGTGCGAATGAATCAAAGTGTTCTGTGATTATAAAACCAGTTAAGTTACCAGAACAAGTTCCCAAAACGGATTGAAATAGGGTGCTCGCGGTTGCAACCAGGTCTAGTGAACACGGTATACGTTTCACAAACTTCTCCAGCGGAATTAGAAAGTCAGTCTACCAAACAAATCTGGATTTACTTCGCCTCGTGGAAATGTCATTTCGAACTTCTCAGTCCCGGGTTTCACTGGACGCATGAGCGGGTTATCCCAACTTAACTTCTAAATCAGATTATACAAAAAAGTGTGAAAGATTTTTTTCGCTTCGCAAACAAACATCAAACAACCGTACTTCGCAGTTGGCAGGGCCACGCCCTTTACCCTCTTTGCAGAATTTACGTCATTGTTATAGAAAATTAAAAAGCAACCAAACTATTATTTATATCACACGGTTATTTGCCTTAGATCAAAGGAATTTTTGATACAATATTATTAGAATGACTAAATACAAGTTTCACTGCATTAATCTAAATCAATGAATATAAACTTAATATATTATATGTAATAAATATTATAAACGAATAAATGAATAGGTATTGTACATGTTTTGTTTTATATCCTCAACACAAATAAATTGTATTCGTTGATGCAACACAAAAGAAAAATCACGTCATTAATAAATAATACCAACTTAAATTCAAATAAAACTTAACTACAGGCACGGCTTAATAAATCGTTCTGATTAATTTAATGAGACATGCATGCATATACATGAGAAATAATAACATGTACGTAAAACAAGTCTTAATAGGGTAATAATTTATCGTTGTTAAAGTATTTGTACAGACAGAGGAATTAACTTGTACTATGTGTAAACATGAGCCCATCAAGAAGATTGTTAGCACGCACGTCAACGCGGCACGAAAATGGGTCAGAAACCACAAGTGCAAGGTTGTTGTTACACCTACGAGTTAATGGCTTCACAATTATTTTTAGTTCCGCCCTCAAACCCGTAGCGCGCTTTGCAGACTATAGCAATTAGTCTAACAATCTCTCTCGTGGACACATTTTTATAATTTGACATGAGAAAAATTCTCCAGTTCCATAGTCATCCTGAATTCTGCGCTCTTACAACTTTTATGATAATCTGCATGCAAGATTTCCGCAAGACACGAGTACTCTTCTCGTTGAAGTTGGACGCCCCTTGACCTGATATCTGGAAATAAGCCTAGAATTCCTTCACATATTTTCTTCTTATTATTTTTCATCGCCTATATAACATTATCCGTGATTCGCACTAACGACTCAATAAAGTGCGAACATTTATTTGATTAGGTTTAGGCAAGGGTAGAAGTTCATACGAACATGTATGTCATCTATTATGAACACTTTAATATATGCAAAATGGGCCGGTTAGCCTCGAAATCCTTTAGTAATTCTCGGGGCTTACTCCATTAAATTATCACACAATTCAGGAAAACCATTAAGATATTATGCTGCGCCAACATTTTTAACTTAACGTGAACAACAATAAAATTTCACGCTCGCGATAAAAGAGAATAATTATTTCAAATGTATTTGTTTGGGGGAAAAAATATCTTGACTTTAGAATATATCTTTAGGTAGAAAAATGGTTTTCCTTTAAAGTACATTTTATTGAAGAAATTTATCTCATACTTGATATGAGATAAATTTCTTCAATAAAATATAACCTTGGTTTTAACTTACTTGGTGCACCACAAGTTAAGGGATTGGATTTCCCGTTTAGTAAATTAATAATCTATTGAAAGTAACTTGAAGAGGCATTTCCCATACCAAATTAACTTTTTCCATTTTTTAGCGGTTTCTTAGGATTTTGCCTACGTTTTTGTTCCTAAACAAAAGAATAACAAATCGGTTGAGACGTTCAAGTCTCTGCTAGACACGTGTACGGCAATAGATTTATATTTAACTAAATTTAAACCTCACTTAGTTTCCGCAATCTGGGGTCTTTTTTTGTTACTATATATTAAACGAATCGCCACAGTTTGCTACTGGCGACGCCACGCAAGGTTAATCTGTCTTCATTTCCTATCTATCAGAATAGCGGTCGAGCCCAATGAAACGAAGTGGCGAGCATTAGCTACTATCACGTTGGTGTTTGTGAAAAATGATTTGATACCACACCTTAAACATTCCACAATCTTTCACTGTTTACTTTGTTATTTAGGAATGTTATCTATTGTTTGTAATGCTTGCGTGTCCCGCCTACGTGTAATCCGTATTGTGTATTTATCAAGCTTTTCTTTGATTTTAGCTATGTATCCAAAAGATTACATAGGTAGGCGGTGAAATAGTGCGCCGCACTGACAGCTCTACATGACTGATCACTATTACAAACGCAACTTGTTCGTGGTGAATTGCTATAACCATAATGTACTATGAAGCTGTGATAGCCTAGTGGTTAGGGCGTCAGCCTCCTAATGAGTGGTCGGCGGTTCGAATCCGAGCACGCACCTCTAACTTTTCGGAGTTATGTGCGTTTTTAAGCAGTTAAAATATCACATGCTTCAACGGTGAAGGAAAACATCGTGAGGAAACCTGCCTGAGAGTTCTCCATAATGTTCTCAAAGGCGTGTGAAGTCTGCCAATCCGCACATGGCCAGTGTGGTGGACTATGGCCAAACCCTTTTCATATTGAGAGGAGACCCGTGCTCTGTAGTGAGCTGGTAATGGGTTGATCATAATGATGATGAATGTACTAACTATATATTTGTTTTATACAGCGATTTTTTTTATCCATCTGAAAAGTATAGGCACTTTTCAATGTTATCATTATTTAATATTTGTTTTAATGAAATGAAAATTTATGGAGTCTTATCAATAAGATTTCAAGAGATCATTATTCTGTTATTCACAACAATGTTGAATACTTTGTTTTTGAGTACTGTATACATCTCATTACACCATCGTTATTTTGTATACGTGGCGCTGTGAAGGTGAATCTTTTACACTGCAAGAACACTATGTAAACAATATAGTTATCTCCACTCATTCGGTGCGTAGGATGATGTGAATTTTAATTACATTTTTACGATACTAAAGCGGAGGTACTTAAGTATGTATGAAGGGTAGGCAGCCCTCATTGGAACTTAACGCTTCCGGCACGCGCATACAAAAACAACACAACCCTTGCTGACTCCGAAAGCCTCATTCAGAGGGATATTGTCGGGGTACACTATCTACTTTGCTGCTTCTATTTATATGGAAGTTGTTTATATAGCAGTAGGCGGCGGATTCAATGCGCGTTATGAATGTTGTTTTAGGTTAATCGATTTTAAACACAAACGTTATGTGATGTGAAATTGTATTCGGTAGCCGAGATTACAAGTTTCTTAATCTCAAACTTAGCTTAATTAATTTGAATATACCTACAACAAATTCAACTCTTTGATCTACGAGTTAGATTGACTCAGTAAAAGACCAGTATGAATGTTAAAAGGACATTTTTTTTATAAAAAATTTACTTCGTGATATATTATTTATTCATAATAATTAAGTATACGAAGCGGTGATAGCCTAGTGGTTAGGGCGTCAGCCTCCTAATCAGAGTTCAGCGGTTCGAATCAGGGCACGCACCTCTAACTTTTCGGAGTTATGTGCGTTTAAAAAAAAAATTCACTTGCTTCAACGGTGAAGGAAAACATCGTGAGGAAACCTGCACGCCGGAGAGTTCTCCATAATGTTCTTAAAGGCGTGTGAAGTCTGCCAACCCTCACATGGCCAGCGTGGTGGACTATGGCCAAACCCTTCTCATATTGAGAGGAGACCCGTGCTCTGTAGTGAGCCGGTAATGGGTTGATCATGATACTTTGATTACGTAATCAAAAATTGAAGGAGAATAAATAAATACTTCTTAAAGTGATAGGTACTGCCGTTTCACGAAATAAATTTAAAACGATTTAATATGGTTTAGCTATAAAATCTAAATAGTCTATAGTGCAAACGGCAGTTTAGACCGCTTCATATCTTATTCCGTACGATTTTATGCTTGAACGTATTACGCGCACATAGAAAGACGAATACGCAATTCAAATAAGCAGTATTTTCCACTAAATCACGTTTATGGAAGAGCGGTGGCAAATGGGCATTATCCTTTACATACCGCAAAACAACATTTCTTTGGCGAGCATTAGTCTTCCTTAGCGGTGATCTATGTCATCTTTACGTACGTGGAGTGCCCAGTGAGCTCTAAATAAATCACACACCGGAACTGGGCGCCTGAGCAGAGGGGCTAAAAACAAATGATTTTGTACGCCTCGGCGATCACGAAAACACCATAAACAGAAAAAAAATTAAACGCTAAAATGAAAACCGACAACAACAATGAAACGTGGCTTTCCATAAATAACGAAGCAGGCTTTCGTTACGGATGTGGGTAGATTTCGAGAGTTTATATAGCCGGAGCGGGGGTAAACAACGGGAGAAATTTGAATCATGAGATTTATAACTGGAATTGCTTACTCCTGTTTTATTGTGGATAGATTCAATTGAATAATGAACCTCCCGACGCGACGCGCCGATACCGATATATTGACCGAGGACTGAGACAAATTAGTATGCCATCCACGCCGGTGTTTTTGCTCCGTAAATTTTTGCAAAAAGCGAAATAATGATATCGTCAAACGGAGATAAGCCTCAGCGTGCCGCACTGTTTATCACGTCGCAACGAGATTTTTTTTCCAACGGCAGTTTGATGAGTTTATTAAAACATTAACATATTTTTCCTCGGTTTCTCGGTGTTTTACATTTTTCAGAATAGATGTCTGACCGAAATGAAAGCGTCTCCTTCCAAATTTATTCGTCAGTACGAGTGCGTGTAATCGCTTAGCCCACTTTCTAAACATTGGGTGCTTTGCATGAAGATGACAATGGCTTTATGAATTTTTAGCACGTAATCGGTTTACCTTGAGTTCTGGCAGACAATGACGGCTCATATACTATGCGTGACCGGATGCTCCACGCACCGAAAGTACCAGTCCTTTATACATAGTTGAGTACAACACCCTCTGCGAATTTAAAATTCACCCCGTAATGACGCTAAAATGAACCCTGTTTAGGACGATCATTGTGATGACTCCGTGTTTATGTAGATATAAATCCGTGACATGATATAAGACCGCTTCGTTGGATCCATCGACCAAATCGCATCTTATCGGGCGAAAGCCCTCCATTACGTTTCTTATAGACTCTCTTTACGAGTCCCCGTCGGGCAATAATAATCTGCATTGTCGTTTACATGGACTATATTTTTTCATTCCTCGCAAAAACACTGGTACGAATGGCTCGCCGTTGGCGGTAGCGTTTGATATCGCGCGTTATTACAAATATATTTTTTTTTTGAAACACACGATATGTTCTGGGAATTGTTGCAATGCGCTTATATTCTGCTACATTATCTTCCCTGATTTATTGAGCTTATTTATATGTACCGTTATATTTAGCTCCAACCGATATGCTGGATTATTTCTATGACTAATGTACCATATCTAACAGATATGGTGAGTATTAAAGCAGGTAATTCGAATACAATTATTTATTATTTTTGCTCTAATAAGATAGCTCTTAGTATAATTTTAAGTGGCATGTGAGATGGTGATAAAAAAAGAAAATTTACCTGGCTAAGTTTATTGTGGGCTTCTTCTTAGACCGGGGCGCGTTTGGAACCCTCATAGCTTTAGTTTTAAGTTTACGAATGTAGTTATTAGCATTAAATCACTACTATGTAAATTATTGACGCGTCAAAAGTCCCTTTTAAAGGACTATTTGAATTAAGATTATTTGAATTTGAATGTGAATATGGTGCGGTCGAGTTCATTTAAAAAAAATGAGATTTTTGATTACGACCCTCACGGTTAAATACGAAACTATATATTATTTTTCATTTCGCGTTATATGAATGAAAGCAGCTCAGTAATCACGTTTAATAGTGAAATAAGAACTCGCATAACGCTGTAAGCTCCAGCCGATAGAACAAATGAAACGGCGGAATGGAAAGATAAAAAAGAGGAATATAGAGCGATTACGTGCGGTCTTTTCGACCGCTGCGGCCCGCGCACTAGGGGCGATCCAGCGATAGCCGCAACATAATATAACTGCTGTACCCGTATCCAGGCTCTTATCTTTTGTACGGTAAGCGCTGCATTTGATCCAATTTGCCAATACAATCGGATCTCGAGTATTGCATTGGCATTATCTCCGTGGTGGGCTGCGCAGTCTCTAATGCGATCGAGGTTTAGGGCGAAAGAGACTTCAAAGACATTTCCCGTGCCATTTCGGAACTGGCACGTTAATTCACTTGCTTTAATGGTGAAGGAAAACACCGTGAAGACCTGCATGCCTAGGAGTTCTCTTTAAGATATTGTTCTTAAAGGTGATGGACTAAGGCCACAACCCAACTCATGCATAGGAGATACTCGCCATGTAATAAGCCAGTGGTTTGGGTGAAAAGGTTGTCTGGAGGAGATCGCTTTAAGCGATAAGACCGCCTTTGCGCGTTATGTTTCTCATCTACTTTTTTGTTTTTATTTGTTTAAGATTCTAAGTTTTAATGTGCAATAAAGACTTTATCTATCTAAATACCACAATTTAATACTATTGTATTTTATTATCTTATTAATGTGTCTGTTGGATAACCCTTTAACTGTTTAAACAAAAACAGAGCAAAACAAAATTAGTAACAGTATAAATACTCTCACTGCAACGTAATTAATAATATTCATTCCATAGTGTAGCGGCCTATGGAATCGAAGTCTTTTATGTTAATGCATAAAAAATAAACCGAAAAAATTGTACACATTATAATCTTATAAAATCCGTGAGATCCGCTTAGAAAAACCGTTCAAGACTCGCACGCATAATTTGAAATCCAATCGACAAACGTTACGGCACCTTGGGAAATCCTTCAAAGCGATGGCGCCGGACACTGTAAAATCTCTCCCCTCTTTGATAAGATTGTCCAGTGCAACTCCCAATACGCAGAGGGCTTGAAAAGTTCTTCCGAAACGAAACCGAACACAACCATCCTGGGGGATCAATATGTTCTGAAATATTATATCTCGATAGTACCATTCCTTTCCTTGTGATCTTTTGCCATTTCTTGTTATTGTAATTAGTTTGACCTACATAGAAATGAAATCTAGGCGACGAGCAACAAATTCATTTTAATTAAACCAACTGCTGTATATCGAGATGAATAATTGAAATAACGGAAAAATATATTTGTGTTTGTGACAAAATTCATTATTATTTATGTCGCCGAATTGTAAACTTCCATAATTTTTTTCGATGCAAACATTTTGAGCTACCCTTAAATTAAATTCAACATTTGTACAAAATTCGACGTGTAGTTACAAGCTTTACATTTATCGCGGGATTTTATACTAACAAAAGTATTTTTTTTAGCATTTAAATTGCTTTTTTCAGCCTTTGAAAATCGAACAGTTTTCTCTTTGTAATTTAGTGGGCAGTTTTACTTTATATATATAGTACTTTACACATGTTTTATGTAAAATAAAATATCTCATCATTATCAACAAAATTTTAGTTATTTAATAAAAAATTAAGTTAAATTCTTAATTATACCTACGCACTACCTAGTAGTGAAACTAATTTAGTATAGTATTTAGTTAAGGATTTACTAAAAAATATGTAAGCAGTAAATTGGAAATAAAACGAAATACTTTTATATATACTGACCCTCGGTTTCGGTCACGTAATATATATCGATATCGTGTTTAATTTCAAATCTGTCAGACTCATATAAATTTCAAATCCTTTTTTTGTCCTCTCGGGGAATGAACTTTCCGGAACCCTTTCTTAAAGGACGCTTACTTTATAATACCTATTTGTATGCCCAAATACAACACAATGCTTTGTATTATGAGTTAATAGATCAGCCAGCCAGTCACTTTTTTCTAGTATGATTGCAGAAAACTAGCATGTAAATACGATAAACAAATGTTTCAGTAAACTAAGGTACATTATTAAGCATACCTATGCTGGATTCGTCCTAAAAAGTAATAGAAATTCCGTGAGCTTTATAAACATACGGTTTCAACATTTCAACGGCGCATCCTCAGGAGAGTAATACATACGAGTATATTTTATAACCCACAATCGTATATAGACGGATAAGTCAAGCAAGCCGGATCAT
The DNA here is from genome assembly GCA_928268935.1 of Lasiommata megera. Taxonomy (NCBI): domain Eukaryota; kingdom Metazoa; phylum Arthropoda; class Insecta; order Lepidoptera; family Nymphalidae; genus Lasiommata; species Lasiommata megera. Next base: position 12,872,405 of record OV743312.1, read on the forward strand.
GGCTTTATATAGTCTCTGATAATAGATAGATTCTTGTTCTCTTGGGTAATAACTAACACAAATAGTATTTGCACGTAATATAATACAAAACTTAAGAAAATATTTTCTTAACACTATATGTGAACACATATATATGAAAATAAATTGATGATATCGATATTACGCTATCGTACCATGGTAAATGTATCAAATCCGCGTGCTTGAGGTACTCACAAGATGGCGAAGTAGTGACCCGAATCAAGCGTATTAAATAAAACCAAAGTAGTTTCACACATTTTAAGTGGTTATATTTACGAATACGAATGTTTTTTTCCTTTATATTCAATGTCTTTTAAATATCCTACATCATTAATAATGTTGATATAAAAAATAATTCGGTATCAAACACAAAAAACGTGGGTTTATCTTGGTGACTCGATAAGTATATTTGTGAATTATTCCCGGGTAAACTCGAGTACTTGCTTGCACAGAAATCGGATTCGTTTACTTTGGGAGTGGCCGGCAAACTAAAGCAATTACTCATAGTTCCTTATATTATGTAAGAATGTCTATATGTCTTTATACGAGCATTTAGGTAGGTACGAACTTTATGTTTATATATCGATATCACCAAGCTTAACTTACCGTCTATCTATACTTTAAAAAGAACTGTCACGACGGCACCTATACACAGAATGTTTTTAGATAGGGAAAATACTATAATATTTAAATATAAACATAAACAGATTATTTAATTTATGTCTGTACGTTTGCTTGTCCGTCTGCTGGTGTATCAAATAATCTTTATTCAAATAGTCCTTTAAAAGGCACTTTTGATGCGTCAATAATTTACATGGTAGTGATTTAATGGTGATAACTACATTCGTAAACTTAAAACTAAAGCTATGAGGGTTCCAAACGCGCCCCGGTCTAAGAACAAGCCCACAACAAACTTAGCCAGGTAAATTTTCTTTTTGTTATCGATTTTTATAGCACACTTATAGATGATACCCTGCGTTCAGAGCTGTTTTGTAGCCTTTAAATATTAGGGCTTCTTCGAGATAGTATTAGATATTAAAGTAAGTCAGCCAGTGAGCATGAAATTTTTCACATGACCTGACCTGAGGATGCTTTGCATTCCGAGAAAATTAACAGCTCCCCGGTTTTCTAAAAATCTTTATGTAATAAATCTATATAAACCAATAAACCGTTTAAATATAGTTGGGTTTTTTTTCTTATAGTATCTTGAAACGTATTTTTAGTACCATAAAAGAATTGTTTACCTAAGTATCAAACCGAAGAATGTTGGCAGCGTACCTTAGGGATCTCCGTAAGTGGGTTTGTGAATTTTTCCGGTAAATGCGACTACCTGTTTGTACAGAAAACCGAGTAGTGTCCTTAGGGAGGAGATAACTGACAAAATTAACTCCGCATATGACCACTTCACATTACCCGTCTCAAATGCATTTTATATGCTTTGATTCTCCCTATTTGTGTTACAAAAATACTTTCCGTATGTTCTGAAAATATTGTTTACAATTAATAACAATTTCAGTCAGTATTAAACTATTGGATATTTATTGTAAGCAAATAAAGGCCAAGTATCTTTATAGTATTTATAAGTAATATTATAGGCCAAGTAACTTTATAGTATTAATTCTTTTGAAATACAATGATAGTTCATGCTAATTAGATATTTTACGCTGTTCTCATATTTATATGTGATGAAAAGCCTACTAATAGGACTTGTCACATTCATAAACGTTACAGACAGCTACTATATCTTTCAAAATCAACCTCATTTTTACATCCTTTTGCAAAGTATAAGGGTGAAGGAACTATCACTCATTGAACGTGCCAACGTTTTTAGGGTAACAAAGGCGTTTTTATTCCCAATGGAGAGGGACATTCGATTACACCCTTCAGCGTTTCTAATTTCCTGGTCTTCGGGTGTGCTTAACGCAATTTCCGTAGAGTACCTGAGGATGTGGCGCGCTTAGAAACCATTATCGACACATCAAACACTGTAAGAGGTACACTTAATAATATTAAAATTGGCGCTACACTCACATTTAAGATAATATTATTAAATTTTCTCATTAATTTCCTTTCATATTTTCTTCTTATCGCTTGCAAAAGTTTCTAACTTGAAATATTAAGAAAATGAACTTGATTCTATTTTAGAATATTTTATCTTGAAACATTTTGGCATGTTTTCAGATCCAAGCGAGAAAATTCTACAATCTCTGAAATATTTCTTGGTTGTATAAGTATAGGAAAGTTATGTTTCCGTAAAATTTAAAGTACTAACTTATTCCTTTTACTTCGCTTGTTGTGGTCTGAGTAAAACGGGTCGCCTGTATGAGTCGGAAGAAATTTGTTGCGATTGCACTCCGATATACAGGCCTTTACTGCTCTGAAAAGAGCTTCTCCTACTCTAAACTCTAACTCTTAGATTTTATATACTTGGTATGGGATAATTTAATTGATGATATACTAGTAGTTAAGACTTCGGAATACCTTCCGGGATGATCGAGTTTGATTCCCGGCACGCACGCATTGACGACCTCCGTGGCGCAGTGCGTGCACTGTCTCATTATAAAGTTGGAGGACTTGGGTTCGATTCCCGGTTCTAGTCTGGTCTGGTGAGAGGCTTCGGCCGTAGCTAGTTACCACCCTACCGACAAAGACGTGTCGCCACGTTAGCGACACGATTTTAGCGCTCTAATCGCGTAGAAACCACTTAGGAGCGTGGATTTATCATATTCCTAACAGGTTAGCCCGCTACCATCCTAGACAGCATCATCACTTACCACCAGGTGAGATAGCCGTCAAGGGCTAACTTGTAGTGTATAAAAAAAAACTTATCACCGTTCAAAACTATGTGCGTTTTTCATTCAATTTGAACTATTTTATATTAAAAATAAAGGCGTAGGAAAACTTTATACAGGTAACCAGCTGTATGTCTGAGAGTTTTCCATAATATTCTCAAAGGTGTGTAAAGCTTACCCATCCACGTGGCTGGATTAGTGGACAACGGCCAAAACCCTTCTCAAGCCGAGAAGAGATCCACGCCCCGTATTGGGAAGGTAATGGGTTGACAGTGATGATTTAAAATGTTATAATTTTAGTTAATAAGCTAGTTAACGTCATAAGTTGTGGTTTGGTAATTACTTCCAAAGAACCCTCGCTGTCCGTAGATACGAGATGGACTGGTGGTACAATTCATAGTTCAGGTTTAAGCAATCTTAAATCCTGAATCGGCCCTTAAAGCAGATTTCTGATCTCATATTACGAATATATCTGGGTATATACGAATTTGTGATTATTTCGAAATACTTAGATCATCTCAATAACTAAAACTGTATTCTCAATTTGAAAATATCAAATATACCTTTGGTATTTCTGAATTGTTCATTATGGCTCCTTAATAACGGCGTGACTCAATTTCAATACAGTGCGGAATTAAATAATATAGAAAAAGTATGTTTATTTCCGCTAAGCGGATTCGCAAAATAACTTACAAAGGAAAAAGTCTCAATACCTACATTCCAACATTCCTCAGACTCAGATATTGACATTGCCAGGGTAAGAGAAAAAAAGATAAATATTTGACAGTTCGCAGTTGGGATATTTTCCCTTACTGAATGATTGACAATATCCAGCGAGCTTTTCGCCGATTTGCGGCTGTAAATCTTTACTGTCATATTAAAGATATAGATCGCGGCAATATTCGGTGCCGTCAGAGTTTTATATTATACATTTATGCCATAATTCTCTTTGTTATACCGATTAAATACTTCAGATTAATATCCATCGATGATTTACAACACATATTAGTGTTTTGAAAAAAAAAAAAAAATTAAAACAAGTTATTAGTAGGTAAAACGTACTTGTACTCTGTTTTAAAGGTTAAATGTTTGAACGAAGTTAACGAAGCAACGTTAATACGTTAAACGTACTAACTAATTAGGAGTACATTATAATTAAGCCTTTGTGGCTGGTAGCTTAGTTTTATTCCTATAAATATAAAATTTCAATTTGTATAGGTAATGCTGTTATACACTTAACCACCGAGACCAATTTTAATGAAGATTATTTTGAATTAGATTCTGATGATGACAAGGTTATCTAAGCAGACGCCATTTTTAGTTTAATTTGGGGCGGTACGTCTATGAATGGTGAGTGTTAGTAAAGGTGACAACCCTTACTAAATAAAGTATCTAGAAATAAAATGTAATACAAAAAAAATAAGAAAGTACAGCAAATTTTAAAGTTGAATTCGTTACTAACACAACACTGACTCAATTCAAGGATAGGTACCAGAATTTGCAGTAAAATGTTGCCTTCGCCTACGTTATGTTGTGGACTACAGTTAATATAACGTATATCTAATAGATACTGTTATTTAAAAGTCAAAGTTTGTTCAACGAGCTTAGATCAAAGGATGCTTAGGCGAGGGCAGTATCTATAACTCTCGGCTCTCGTATTTATAACATACAGAACTCTTTTGCCCACAAGTAAAACTTGCATTACACATACCGAGTTACAATTTAATGTCCCGGACCTTGACATGAATTTCTATTTTTTGCTTTATTAACTAAACTTGATATGAAAGATTTTTATTAGAGAGAAGTTGAATATTAATAATTGTTAATGGTAATACTCAAGGACGCTGAAGGAAGAAATATGACACGTTCCTCGGATACAGTTACGTGTCTTAGAAGGGTTTAATTTTGAAACTCGCCAGACTCAATTGACGCTCAGCGAATCGTCGCCATTTATCATTAGTCTCATTTATTTTTGCGCCTCGGAGATATGATTTATCACACCAAGACTACGAGCGTAGGTTTGTTTTTGCTCTAAAGATATTAATCGTTATCGTACGCGTGCCACCCGTCGTTTGTTTTCGTTATACTGGCACCGCCCATTAATTATCAATGAACGTCCGGCCACGCAATGATGAAGGTAGCGTTATGTCCCGAGCCTTTCGAGGTGACAAGGCTATTGCCATCAACCCTTTTTAAGCCGCCGCATTTAACGCGGAGTGTCCGATGTCATAAAAGTGTCCGATCTGGATATCTACGTGCGCGGACGCTAACGCCCGCGATTAACTTGTTTCTCTGACCGTTATTAAAAATAAATAAAGGCTTTTATCCAATTTACACGTAAATTTTTAAAATTCTAAACGCAAAACTCTGTTCCATTCTGTTGAGCGCCGAATTTTTTTCAATAGATAAGCGCTCTTGAACGCTCCCGTCTATCTATGGAATCGTTTTCAATTATTTTAAAAACTGCAGAAGGAAATATGATCTCCACAAATATTGCGTGACACATTTCACCGCACTAAGCTTTTAAATCGATTGCGGTACATTTTGTTGATGCAACAAAAATATTATATATATCATTTCATTTGATAGATAGCTCTGTTTTTCTGAAATACACAATATAATATATCTGGCTAAGTCTAGATGTTAGGCGAGGTTATGCGGTATTGATATATCATTTTATACGTATATATTATATAAAAGGTATTTCAAATCTATAATATTCGTAAACATTAGTGCAAAGTGTGGTTGTATCACTGTCCATAAAAATACATAAAAATATTATAAATTTACTGTATCCAGCGTCCAAGGGTCTATACTCTAATTTCTCCTTCATGTAGGCCATTTATAGGCTAATGTGGAGATGGTGATAGTATATTAAAAATTACGTGATGGTGGTGGTGAATGCCGAAAACACAACCATCTGGAGAAAAATCGTACGAAAGAAGGTGATCCATGCTGAGGATCGTGACCCTCAGTAATGAGGATGACGATGCAGAAGGAAAGGTGGTTTTTGTGTACAACAAATTCGGGTTAAAAAATATTTAAAAATGTATTTTAATGAAAATTGACATTCCTCTCACGCCGGTGCTGCCATCTGGTGCGACGCGCCGCCGGTGACGTATTGATGGATGGTATTAGTCAGCGTTGATTGATCGCTGACAGCTCCGCAACTCCGTCCATCTCTCATCGTACCATCCAAATATTGGGCGAAGCTTATACTCTTCCAAATAGCTATTTTATTTTCACTACGTAGATCACTTGCTGAGACGAGATCCTTGGCGTATCTTCTTGAGTTCTTTGCCGAATTTTGATTGGAATTATAAGACACAAAAATACATAAAATTTGCCTAGGCAACTCCATCAATGTATTATATTTAAGAAAGTAGTAGTATTCCATTTAAGAAAGGGTTTATTTTGTATATTTTTTTCCTAATTTGAGAATTATAATTATTATTTAATTACGCTATTTATGCGCCACTGATGGACACATGCCTTTTCTTTTATAACAGAGAGTTTTATTAGTAAAACCCATCCTTCTACTCTCACGTGGGTCGGCAAGTCAAGGTTTTTCTTCGATTGATAACTCTGGCATATTTGCTTTTATTTGGCGTTGGTGATTAATTCCTGTTGACTGTTAACTATGGATCATTTCTTGTCCTGAATTAAGAAGAAAAAAGCGTAAAACAAAAACAAATATTTCAATTGTTTTGTTTGACAAAAGTATAACTTCATAACTCTCATCTTTTCATATTAAAAAAACATATTAAAATTATTATATTGCCATTATTTTCATTATGATAATCTTTCACTGATTTTTTAGTATTGTAACGATTTACTCCAGTTATGAAAAGGCCATTTAGCACAAAATAAATTAGTGAAAATTGATATTGAATACCTATCTCACTGGTGCTGCCATCTGCTGTGACGTATTGATAGATTGTATTAGTCACAGTTGATTGATCACTGACAACTCGGGTCGCCATTGAATCATCGGAAAACATGGATTGTTAAATACTCGTAACGTACTAGCTTAATTTAACTTCATCAATTACTAGCTTAATTCAATTTCTTTTTCTTTTCAAGTTTCAAGTTATTATATTTTCTACACACCAACACATGGATTACTTAGTCTTCTAAACTTAGAGTCTAAGTTTTCCGTACCTAATTAACGCATAAATGGGAAACTCTTTTGATTCCTTACGATTTAAAATGTGTTGAGTTTGGATTTTTGTTTGTTTAAATATTTATCGCTTCCCCTTTTCATTAATTGTATCAATTAAAAAATAAATATCGATAGCCAAATGGTTTAGACATTAATATCTCTTTGGGGGACCTAGCTAGATTCTCGGCATGTAATCCTAACTTTTCGGAGTTATGTGCGTTTTTGTTTTAAGAAATTTGTAATTAAATATCAGTTGCTTTAACTGTGAAGGAAAACTATTGAGGAAACCTGCGTGTGCAAGTTATGTTGTCAAAGGAGTGTAAGGTCTATCAATTCGTATGGACAGGGTGGTGGCCAATACAGTTTTCTTCCTGAGACTCGTGACCTTTAGTGAGTCCTAGTGGGGTGGTTAGGTTAGGAGAGAAAGCCTTGTCGGACATATTTTGTATCATCTAGATGTAGAACACCTTACAATAAAGGTCCGGAACTAAAGAGCTAAAAATAATTGGATATATTTGCATAAAAATTCCATCTCAAACTCGTTATATGTATAAAATCTCAAACGGAGAAACAGTGATTTACTTGCCAATTTACTTGATGGTCTACGTTAGATCACGTTAAGTTAGATCGTTGTGTTTCACGGAAAATGTCGTCCGACGAAGTTCTGAGGTAACAAACATAAAAAACACAAACGAATAGGAGCGGAGGGCTCCTTTTTTAAATTCGGTTAGAAATAGCGCCACTGTTTCGACAGTAACATGGAAAATATTGCTTGCACATATTTTGTCTGAAGTTTTTTCGGATGACAGAGGTAACCGCGTGGTTCCAAAGCATGCCGTACGCCGAAGGCAAGTTTTGTCAGTGCTGTCCATTTTGATGATATGTGTAGATAGTACATACTTAAAAACCCATACCCAACTCCTTCATACTTATAATTTTCGATACATACATATAATAGATTTCCCAGTTTCCCTGAAAATAAGTCCCTGATTTGTCCGAGTATATATAACTAGAACGCCAATATCAGACAGGCCCTCTGAGTTTATAGAGCAAAATATTTTTCAAACGATGCCTTTAATGCTTTAAAGATAAAATTACTTTGCTTGAATACATTATTGGTCGGGACGGTATTGATTCTATTTCCTTACGGTTATTTAAATAAGATCATAATTGATCAAACATTATTCGGTCGTTAAAATTTAAATTGGAAAGACGCGTCCTAATTGAAGGTTGTCGGCAGGTCGGGAGGAGGAGGTAGACCACGGGAACGCAATTTCAGCGATTAATGGTGCGCGAATAATCCACCTAAGCAAGGCGACGGAAGACATCTTGGGTCTCATCTGCAAACATATATCTAACCAACTATTCTCGAAATTTCGACCGAATGTTACATGACTTTATCCGGATTCAGCGATCGTAAATTAACTTTGATAATGTGATTTACTTAATTTGAATGACAAGAGTTACGTTTTTTGCTAAGGATATCGTTATATTATCCATTATTATTCGTCATCCATTATTCGGCAAAGCATTGTTTTTTATACCTAATTTATTGAAAAATACCTTTAAAGCAATGTTTTATGTCTTCCATTCGAGAAAAAAAAAACTGTTTAAATTGTACGTCATACAATACTTAAATTCATTATTTACTCCTTAGGTTTAATTAGATTAGATTTAGATTTCATATTAATAATCAGTGGTAAAGCAGTAGATATCAGGACTTAAATTAGTTGAACAATTAAATTTAGGCATTAATTACAGAAACTGACAGAACTCAATTACAAGGCGGAAAGCAGATCGAGTTATCTGAGTAGAGCCGTAGGACACGCCGGTTCATTAGCCCAAGCATATTATCGTGCCTTAATGATTTCACGCTCGCTCAACGTCGTTCGTTTCGACAACTTTAGGTATTCCATCCTCCAACGACAACGATACGGAATCATGACGACACTTTTCAATATGGAATACTCCAGCCTCAATCAGCTGTTTGTGGCGAAGCACACTGGGTATTAAGTAAACATTCTCTCTCGAAGGATTTATTTTTTATAAAAAGCAGAATTTTCTTTTTTGGATACGCCATCTTTATTTCTCATAGTAGACCGTCCGTTCATGGATTTTTTCATTACAAAATAGTTTGGATGGTTCACATTTTCAAAGCTTCCTGCAACGGTACAAATTTACCGTCTAATTTTTGATCTTTGAATTACTCATTGCTTAGTAATAAAAATGCAACAGAAATTCAGTTTATCAACAACATTATATGAGCCTAAACGACTTAACACATTTCGATAAAGTTTAGAAAAATCGCATTCTGACAATAAAAATACTTTTTAGCTTGGAAAAAAAATTAAAGTGCATAAGTTATTTGTAATGTTGCATGATCATGATTAGTCTTTATATGACCGACCGCTGGTGCTTTCAGTTGTATCCGGAACAGCAACTATTTTATAAAACACTTACCCAAACTCGCAGTTTTCATATTTGACCCGGGTCCTGACTCGTAGTCGGACATAGACTAGATCATCGAAGTACTATTGTATACGGATAAAATAAGGGTGACGCCGGAAGGGATCAGAAATGCTATTATACGTCATAAACAGTGTCATGTCGTTGACTCTATCACTGAACGTCATCAAGTTTGTCGTTAATTGTAAAAAGGGTTCTCGATGGCAGCCGAGGGTATTCTGTAATCATATTATCATGAGTTACGATTAAACTTTCGGTTTTATCTTGCCTGTGGATTACTCGAGTAGAAGTTTCATTCGAGTGTTGTGTTTAATCGATACGTATCATCTAATCTTTGAAAATTAGTTCAACTTAGATTACATGTCACAACTCTGTTTGATTACGTGTTATAATTAGTTTCAGGGGTTTTATAATGCGTATCACGTCAGATTTATGACAAGACATACTTTATTAGTTTTCATTGTATTTTAATATTAAAAATTACGTACAACAATATTAATGTAATTATGTTATATAACATGATGTGTTAATAAAGAATTAACTAAAATTGTCATAGGTATCATCATGTTCAATTCTCTAAAATACGAAATTTATTTTGATATTAAATTGAAACGTATGACGTTTAATAATGGAGTGTCATACTTTACGAAATTTAAGATCTCACTTATACATACTTGAACATGAATCAGATTATAAACCGATTATCAAATCAAGAGCACGTCTCGCTACTTATCTCACAGTGTTCATGCGCGGCAACTACGTGGAGATTACATCCAAAGTAGATTTAGTAACCGAAATAGCTTTCACTTTAAGAACAAAAGCAAATTAGCGTATTATACCAACATCACATCGCATAAGCGCGTGGGAACCATCCAGGTGATACGGTATTACTTTATTCACTTACTCCAAAGATACGTTTCCCCATGCGAAGCAATGTACCGTGCAACGTTTATGTGGAATAAGCCTTTATTTCATCCTTACAACACAAGCCCTTATAGTAATCCTCGAGGTATATAGATTTGATAATGTGCCGTTTACAACGTTACGCGTATTGTGAATTTGTAAATTTTACTGTGCCTATTGCTATAATTTCCCTTTTACCATTATCTCAAATTCCTACACGGGATACGGTGTGTGAATTGGTTGTCATTTTAATATTTTACTCGTATTGGATTAATACTAATCTTCATAAGACGAAATGAAAGGTTACTTAAATAGTAGGCAACGGATAAATATAAGATAAATTCAGAACTTGTGTCAGTTATCGCATTATCAGAAAGTAAGTATTGACTTTTAGGTTGGCGTACTGCAAAATTATACCTCTGTTACCGTGACGTCATCAATTCTTCTTAACGAAAATAATATTTATGCACTTAAGTATTTTCGTTAGAGTTACTAAATTAGTAATATTGTTTGCTTTGAAGAGTGATTATTACGAGTATGTGTGAGAGTATGAGACGTATAGATCCTTTAACATGGTTGAAGCATTGATATCTTACTTTATTTACTCATTTTTAAACTTACATATTTTTTAAATTTTTATAGATGAATAAATTCAATCGTGAAATCATTTTCACTAGGCGTATTAATATTGTTGTCAACAAATGTATAATGAGATATATTAATTCATTCTTTGCATCGAAACTTTCAAAAATATAGTTATAAATCTTTACCAACGCGCAACGTTTATTTTTATATTCTCGTTAAATTAGGAGCTACGTAATAGCTGCGTTCTAAGCCGCAGTCCCCAAGGATACTGAAATTTTATTTGAGAGAGTGGACGCTTCTGGCTAGTAATTTAAAATCTCTACTATTGGTAACATATACCAACCTTTTGTATTATGAAGCTTCGAGGAGTAGTTTTTCCAGTTCCAATTAGCATGAGTTTACTACCCCTCAGCTAATAAAAGCATGCTGGATTAAGCTAGTGACGTATCTACCCATACACCTTATACCGGTATTTGAATCTCCGCATAGGATTTTAGCGGATATTTATATGTCTAGGCAGTACTTCTTTGTACAGTGGTAACTAGTCACAGCTCGCGAGTACGTCCTATGACATACTAGAATCTGATCTCGAAATAAAGGTAGACATAGTCTGAGCATATTCATCATGATCAACCCATTACCGGCTCACTACAGAGCATGCTCTTCTCATGGAAGAAGGGTTTGGCCATAGTCCACCACGCTGGCGATGTGCAGATTGGGAGACTTCACACGCCTTTGAGAACATTATGGATAACTCTCAGGCGTGCAGGTTTCCTCACGATGTATTCCTTCACCGTTGAAGCAAGTGATATTTTAACTGTTTTAAAACGCATATAACTCCGAAAAGTTAGAGGTGCGTGCCCGGATTCGAACCGCCGACCTCTGATTAGGAGGTGGACGCCTTAACCACTAGGCTATCACAGCTTCCTAGCATATTATAATGTTTCAATCTATACGCCGAAAACTTTATAAATAAAACCTTAAAATTTAATTGAATATGCTACACAAATCCCTACGGCGTAGCACTAAGCTACGAATTACACCCTGTAGCGGCATAGCAAGCCGCAGTGCGTTGCCTACGGTTTGAAATAAGTCTCTTTGGATTAACTCGTTTACTCGCAAGTCTTAGTACCTACTCAGATATTGTTATTACGAGCGAGAGTAATCCACCGTTCGTATACTCCTCTCCATTTTATTAATATGCAAATTTTTTATCTGGCGAATCACATTCCATATCAATTGACGATTAAATATTGGTATACGGAAGGACAAAACACCTTATTTTTCTGCAGTTGATATATAAAAAACATGTGAAGTATTCTATGCTTCCCTCGTATTTCTGCAATAAACAGTGAAGACTGATATCAGTCACAATTACGCGAGACAGAAGTAAATGTGAAATAAAATACGTCGGTGTTCCATTGCTTCAACCTAGTATTCTTTTTTTTGTGAGATAAGTCGGATCTTAATTAAAAAAGTTAAATAAAGATGTAAGTTAAGATGTCACTGCTTACTATTCTGTCATCTAGGCGGTACGAGAAAAAATAATAAACATAGCACGATGTCTCAATAACAAAAAATAACCGCGGTTCTGTTATTATTTATACAGTGGTTTCCTTTTACTTTAATGGAGTCGCCTGCTGTCAGAAATATCAGTAACTGCTCCCAACAGGTAATGAGTGTCCACACCGCAAAAGTAAGTAAATATTTTACATTTACCCCGAAGGAAGCTATGGCGGTTACTTAGAATATAAAAGAAAATATCGTTTTTACAAGCTTTTATTTACCTCTCACTAGATTGTCTCCCTTCTTCTTTAAGAAAGAAATTATGCAAATTGTTTTTTTTAAATTATCTGTTTTCCGATTACGTGCAAATTTTTACACTTCTTTACATTTTACTTTTGGTTAGCACTCAGGTAAGCGAATATTTTCCTTACAAATATAGCTACTAGCTTCCTATTAAACTAGTGAATATTCCTATTATTTTTAAATATCTGTGGGTAATTTCTAGTTAACTGTGGATTTTGTGGTTGCATACAAGATGCAAGACATATTGTATGCCTATTATTTCATACTGTTTAAAGAGATATCAGCATTAAATTATTTGATTATTAGTAAAAGTAAATAAGAAATTATACTTTCACGATTATAATCAAAATAAATAATTGGATAGGTTGTACCTATAAAAATTGATTTCATATATTTAAATATATACTTTTTACTGTAAAGCTTTGAATAAACCAATCTGAAGTCAGGGCTTACCCCTAACAGGTTAACCCGCTACCGTCTTAGGCAGCATCATCCCTTACCACCAGGTGAAATGGTCTTCATGGGCTAATTTGAAGAATTATAAAAAAACCCACATTAAAGCAGCGCGGTTGTTTGAAGTCTTTGCTTTAAAAAACTCTCTTTCATGACAGAAAAGGCCAGTGCAGTACAATAAAGTACCATAAAACTGAGAGAGATTGTGATAAAAATGATCACTAACAATACTCTGACAATAAAACCCGTGAATTTAAGCCCTTCGTATAAATTCATTTTAATGAAACTATAACCAGCTGCAATGTTAAATGCTATGATTATTTAGAGGATTGATAACGCCAATTCGGGAAACCATAAACAAGGTGCATTCAACGTGTCACTTCTAGCGCTAAAAACTAATAAACTGAAATAATGTTTCCATTAAACTGTCGTTTGCTTATCGTTTAAACCGCCGCGGTATAATGGCTCGGATCACAGTTATTATTTACACGGGCACGGTTCATTTTACTTTAATGTAGCCAGTTACTGTCAGAAACATCTTTAAACTGCCGCGGCAGCTAATGAGTGCCTAATAAAAGGACGATTTAATGATGACAATGCAAGAGTGGTAGATATTTTATACACTACAAGTTAGCCCTTAACTGCTATCTCACCTGGTGGTAAGTGATAATGCAGTCTACGATGGACGGGCTAACCTGTTAGGGTATGGTAAACCCACACTCCTAATTAGTTTTTACGCGACATCGTGCCGGAACGCTTAATCGTTTAGCGACACTTCTTTGCCTGTAGGGTGGTAACTAGCCACGGCCGAAGCCTCCCACTATTTTTTTTTTTAAACGCACATAACTCCGAAAAGTTACAGGTGCGTGCCCGGACTCAAACCACCGACCTCTGATTAGTAGGCTGACGCCCTAACCACTAGGCTATCACCGCAGTATATATATATATATAACTGTACTCGACTTAAACAATCATTATATTGTAATATTTTTAATACTAATACAGCGTATCGATGGTGTATCATATAGAATAAATAAAGCTTTGAGTGCTTTATACAAATGTTACAACTATTTAAAGTGGAAAACAACATTTACAAAAAGAAATTACGCACTAAAGTGTAATTAAAGCGTTGTAACACAGGACATCGAAGTGGATCTGTTCGAATTAGAAAATCCACTCACAATTGCACATAAATAAAGGCGGGATTCACCCGGATTACACCGTTATTTAGCAGGAAGGTCCCAAAGTTCCCGATATAATTCCGACCGAGTGTAATAGTTCCTGTTCAATTACTGATAAAGCTTTCCAAGATAGAAACTAAAGGAGCATACGAAATGTTATCATTGCCATTAATTAAGCAATAAAACACTTAACTTTGTTAATTCGCAGTAATAACCGAATTAAACCGTTCCATAGTTGTGCTTTGTTCGTAGTCGCGTTTCATTTATGACTCCATTTTTTATTATAAGTGGATTGGGATGAACGATTTATTTTAATTAGTAAGTCCGTGGGCTGTGTTTTTTGCAACTAATTAATAATCTGTACTCGTTTATTCGCCAATATTAAGTAAAAAATATTGTGGAAACGAATTAACTTGACAAAATATACAGATATAAGATCATTATAATAAATTATATATAAGAATGGTAGGTATACAATATATTAGAAAACTAGGATTTGCTCGCTGACGTTAGATCATCGTGTTTCAAAACTGAGTTTCATACCAATTCTTAACCCCTATTATGTTCCCATAATAGATGAAATATCAAAAATTATTTTCGATTCGCGACCTCCGCTGTCGCATTATAAAGTTAGAGATCCTGGGTTCGATTCCCGGCTCGAGTCTCGTCTGGTGGGAGGCTTTGGCCGTGGCTAGTTACTACCCTACCGACAACTACTACTACATGTCGGCAAGCGATTTTGCGTCCCGGCACGATATCGCGTAGAAACCAATTAGGAGTACTTATTGGTATACCATGCCCCTCACAGGTTAGCACGCTACCATCTTAGACTGCATGATCACTTACCATCAGGTGAGATTGCCGTCAAAGGCTAACTTGTAGAAGATAAAGGAAAAAAGAAAAGAGATTCTGTATGCTATTTTTTAGTGTGGTTATAGTGGTTTGAGCTGTACTTTGATAGATTAGTGAGCCAGAAACCTATTTTCTTTTACATAAACAGATTTATAAGTAGTATCACGTTCAATAGCACCCTATAAATGCATCGTATAATCAGATCGATGGTGCACAGCTCTTGAACACGGTACGTTCTATTGTAGCGTTGCATAAAATAAAAAACTGCTACTATAATCACAAACTTAAATATAATTGCAGTTAAGAAACTTACCGCAGTATTAAAGCAAATATCGTTAGCGGGGCCAACGCGGTGCGCCACTGAACACAATCTCAACTAGCCCGGTTCAAAAGATAAGCGTCATTTGAACAACAATACGCACAACTTTGTTTACAGAGATCCCCCAAACTATGTAGCATTGTCTTAATTTTACATTCTCCGTCTAATTTACAATCCGGACTCAGCGTGTGTAGGTTCTAACTGGACGATTATTTATTATAGCGCCTTAACACTGAGTTATTGCATGTTATTTTCTGCGGTAACAAAGTGAAAGATATTATTTTTGACTTTTACTAGGGCTAGCTCATCCACCAAGTAGTCAACATGATCAACCCATTACCGGCTCTCTACAGAGAACGGGTCTCCTCTCAATATGAGAAGGGTTTCGCCATAGTCCACCACGCTGGCCATGTGCGGATTGGTAGACTTCACACGCCTTTGAAAACATTATGGAGAATTCTCAGGCGTGCAGGTTTCCTCACGATGTTTTCTTTCACCGTTGAAGTAAGCGTTTTGTTTAAAAGTGTGACAGTAACATGCTCTAAAAAACGGAAAGAATTATCGTCATAAAATGGCGAATGAATTTATTAGGACTCTAATAGAACCCTTCCATTACTTGATAGTAGGAAAATGCTGCTACTAGAAGACACTAACACAAGAAATCCTTGCTATAACAGATGTTATGTTTTCAAAGGTTGACCAAATTTGTATATGGTGACAGTTGTTCTACATTTGTATTTTAAAACAGTTATTCTGTAGTTATGTTTACGGTAATAATGATAGTGCAAAAAAACTAAAATATAAGCTTTTGTAACCGAACTAAAAAGTTTATAATATCTCATACGTCTTTGATTGGTGTGCATAGTTTCAAATCAATTCGACGTTTTGAATGGGGTGAAAAACCAAGTACAAATATTCCGTTACATGCATGCAAACGAGTATGTACTCGTAGCAAGCTAGAACAAAAGCCTGGTATTGCATTGTCATCGATCCTTGATAGGTGTGCGAAGTTTCATATCAATCCGTTTGAAAGGACAAAAATCACGGCCAAATATTCTGTTCCATATGGTCACTTACATACATACATTATAGGCTAATAAGAGCGTGTTTCAAGTTGTGATTTTTCAAATAGTATTTCCCACACATAATCGCAGTTATGGTTTTAAAATACCATACTATAATAAATCATAGCCATATTTTTCTTCTTGTACCACACTTTTTGTGATTGTCTGAGCATCTTTTCATCTATCAGCCGATGCCGTGTAATTGAATTTAACTTCACGCAAACATATTTAACATTTTTCTGGTTACATATCTTTCTTCCCTCCATAAACCATGACCAAGCCAGCCTATTATACCTATTCTTCTCAGTCACTGGCGCGGTGAAACATTTAGCTTCCTAGCATTTATTAATTTCTTACCTTACCCATTTTTATCACAGCACACAGAAGAATTGTTAACGCAAAATATGTCGGAGGCGCTGCATGCTTTAACTTCAGCGAAGCCCCGAGCTTCGAGTTTATGTCGTACTTAATTAAATTTTTCTCATCTCTCTTACTTCAAATTAAAATTAACTTGAAAATGGTATTGTAAATAAATTAGTGCCAAATTACTGAGACGTGCCCTTATTAATAACTTCAGCTGAAAGAGTCAACCGCGTTCCGACAGGATTGTTACCAAACGGAATTTTAATTCGTCCACAGTTTATTAAGTGCGTAAACTTTCAGCCTCTAGGGCGGGCGGTAAATTAAGTGAATTTCCGCGTGGGCTAGAGAGAAGGATGGTTTTGAATCTGATCACGCTGCTTAAATCGATTTACTAAATTAGGGATTTTATTTTACCTAATTTACTTGATTAGTACAAAATTTTATTTATGTGTTCAACAAACGTTGTGGTATAATATTATGTGCTCACAATTAATGAATATTTCTTTTTGTTTCAGGTAAGTTATTTTCCTTCGATTCCATTCCGCGTACCTTACCACCCGGATGGACTGCTTTACATTGAAAATAAGATTCCATATAAAAAGGTAGGTAGTAAAATGAAGTGAAATGAGCGGCACCCGTAAAACTCTTTTCATACAATATTCAATAGAAAATATTTTATTATACTGAGATTTCCACAATTTCCCGATAAATTCATGCTATATCTCCAGTTTTATATCCTTCTATAGGGCAAATTTTCCTCTCCCTAGAACAAACCGACGTAGATAGACGAAGGTTAAATATTGCGATTTGTCGAGCTCGAGTAGGTACACAAACTCCCTACGTGCGTTTACAGCGAGCTATAAATCTTGACTGCTTTGTGCGCTCAACCTCTTCATCCATAAACGGCACGTGCGCCGTTATCTATATTTTTGTAACGACGTTTGTACTCAAAGTGAAAAAAATGTTGTTGACGACGCACGGTATCCGTTTCCTTGTTGTTGCGATACAGGTAGACACTGCTTGGATTGAGCGGCGCCATCATTTCGCGCGGGCTCCACACAACTTTGCGAGTCATCGTTTGTATTCAGTTATTCACACGCAGCGCTTTATCTTCCCTTCGAAAACACGTCCCTGAATTAGAAATAAGCCTCCGTCCCAGTGCCGTCAGAGACAAGCTTCTTTCTAAACTAACCCAAAGATAAATTATTCCGGCACATTTCTCATCACGATCCATTCTTTTCTCCCTCGACAAAGCGTCGCTGAATCCCTGGGCCATACGAGCGTCCTTATCCACAAAATAAAATGACGACTGGTGGCGCATTCACTAAGCAACCCGTATACTGACACGACGTGTGTGTGTGTGTATTCTGTGTCGCTATATACGGCGTTAGTATGAATCAGAGCTGATAAGCAAAGTGCGCAGATTTGCAGGATCGTGCGACCGCTTGCTCGCTGCCAAGTTTCTTGCCACGCCCCGAACATTTGCATGTTATGAACGCATGCTACTGTTATTGCGTTTTAATATGTGCATCTTTTAAATGAGCTCAACTCTAAGTACTATTTAAGTGAATACTTATTTACCACACATTTTTTGTCCACTATTTATAAAATTACGTTGTATACAATATGCTGATAAATGTTCACATAATTAAAATAATTTCAAGTAATTTTTTGTAGAGAGACAATATCAAATAAGGGTGGAAATTGTGAAATTAGGAGCGGACAAATTAAGGGAACAGAACAGAACTTAGCGATAAATCAGGGTTTGTTGTGAGCGTAAACAACCGCAGCGTTCCGTCCAATCATTAGTCAAAATACAGAGTGCAGCAAAAAGCGAGCTAATTGCGTTCTTGAAGGACAAGGGCCACTCCGCTCTGTCGCAAATCTACTTAGTCACGTTCAATAGTTTTTCTGTCTTCGAAATGTTCTCCAGTCTCGCAGTCCATTTTTATTGCTCTTGCTACGATTTGTATCAATTATTACTAGATTTGCTAGATTTTCGGACAAGTTTGTGCTTTGAGTTAATATATTGGTGGGCAACAACACATTTCGAACATACTCGTAGACTATGTATCCTGCTATGAACTCGATTCGAGTAAACGTGAAAATAATATGTGTTGCTAAATGCGTTGTGTTTAGCCCTTGGTAAAATTTCTTTGCAAAATTCTATTAGAGTGATGAATGTTTAACTTATTTCTTTCTTTCGAACTAACTTTTACTCACGGCTCCGATCATATTAATTTCATCATGTTTTTAACTTGAAAACTTTGACATAAATTTCAAAACCCTATTTTACCCTCTTGGGGAATGAATATTCCAAACCCTGTTTTTTCAAGATTCCTATCGTACAAAACCTATCATGACAAAGTTCAGTTCGATACGTCCAGTGGTTTGATAGTCAGTTAGTCACTATTCTCTTTTATAATTGGAGAAAACAAGCTCGTACTACCAAATGCTTCGTTGATTGGTTTGAATCTTCGTTACCATAGTCGCTTCATCTTCTTGCCAAATTTGCCATAGTTAAACTGTTGAAATCTTAATTTTATCTAGGGCAAATATTATATAAAATTATCATTTTACCATTACTTAAGTACATAATCATAAACAGAAATAACATTTTACTAATAATGTACAATTTAACTTTATGTCCCATTCCAAGTTACTCCTAAGTTATTTGCGAACATTTTTCACTGTCGTTTCATTGATAAATTAAAATCTTAAAGTAGTTTATTTCAAAGTTTCCAAGTTGCACTTTTTGAAAGTAAACATTCCCAAGTTGCCCTCTTCGCCAGTTCTAAGAAATTGATTTTTTAACAGTAAACGAGTTGCTACGGAAAAAACTACGAAACATGAAAAAACTATTCTAACACAAAGTTGGAAATGAAATTAGTTTAAGCGACAGGTTCATTTCAGTTTTTTACTGGAAACCAGGTCCCTGCAATTGCTAGGAGATTCCGTGAAAAGTTTTCCAGTGCGGATTTTGATTACACACGCTCCTTCAGGAAACTTCCAACCGGATAGGAATATTAAATCTCATTTAAGTTAGACATCTGGTTCTCGTTGTTATTTCAAATAGGGTGTAAAGTATTATGCGATAGTAAATTCCGGACTATTTTTTTTGAATTCGTCGTGTTTACATTGTTCATTAATTCAAGTGAATTTATTTCATAGTTATTTATACAGTAACATTAAAAGTAAAAGCTTCTTACATTTAAATTTCAGCTATTGTCACATGAAGAAGTAACAGGCAAAACTTTCATATTTATAATATTATTAAATTAAGTAGTGTATCAAGCTATAATTGAGTGTTCTAAAAACCTCTCTTCTCTAAACAAGGAGGCTTATGTCCAGCAGTGGGACTTTTATAGGCTGATAACGAATAAGGATAATATGTGACTATAACGATAGTGTAATATGAGAGAAATTTATTTTAATAGCACCATTTATTGACGGAGAGTACTGTATTAAGGTTAGGTGGCTGATTTCCCGTAGTCACACAAAAGTCCTTTTGGGTAAGTATTTAATAAACATACTTACATATTACTTTCGTTACATAACAAATAGCAATAATTTCCCACTTAAAAAATAAAAAATCGTTGTTAATAAAACAGCTAGTACGTGAACTGATGTAATGTACATGAAAATGGAGGTTTTAGCTTAACATTTCTCGTGTTGTTATTCAGAACAAAGTTAAAATGCTCTAAATTCGATGATAAATTAACAATAATTTACCTTAGTTGTTATAATTATCATGCAATATTGCTCGCTATCATTTCTAATCTTTCACTATAAACTAGTAAAACATGAATTCAAAGATGTATTAAACAACCAAATTTTGATAGCGAAGCGGTAGTCAATGTAAATATTACTTATTTTCAATATTTCAATTGGAGTTATGTCGTATATCGGATAGTAATCTCATTTTTAGAACAAAATATACATAAGCATTTATTTTACATGATCGAAATAAAATATGGATTTCGTTACATATTCAGATTGAGTTTCATCAACTAATGGCTGGAAATACTCCTAGCCAAGCTATCTTTGAAACATTCACTATCAGAAAATTGTAATATCGTACACGCTCTTTGCTCTGTTCTAACGAACGCCTCTTTAAGCAGTTCGTTACGCTTCGTTGAGGTGAAATAGTACCGGAAAATCTTCCGTACAATTTTAGGACCGCTTAAATTTTAATTGTGTAGTAAAAGTACGTTTATATAATCATTACGGGTAACAATACGGCAGCCTCGATGCGGGTCTCGCTCCTACCGACTCACGTTACATGCTGCATTTGCCTAATTACAGCTCAGTTCACTGATGTGACAATTCCTGATTACCAGAACGGTTATTTCACGAGATGACTACCGTCTGGATATTATTCCAGCGAAATCTTCTCAGATTTAGCTCATTACTTGCCAGAATTATAGCGCTAATGATAAAACCGGTTGAAACAAAAAGCGACAGTAATAACTCGAGGAAATGTAATGCAGGTACCGTCCACCTTTCGAACTTCGCACGGGGCTCTTTCTTACTTATCTCATATTTCTAAAAGTTATGTTTAACAAGTTATGAAGTAATATAAGTCCTCCTGGCAAGGAAAAGAAAGTCGAAAAATAGAGTTAGTGCAGTGAAGCGGCAGGAATCGATGAGAGGCGCCGCGGCGGCGGTGAGGCCTCGGGTAGGTACTGGTTCTTGTATTTTGAGAAATGTCGGGAAGTTCCCCACCCTCGGTGCATTCCTAGTTGACTGACGTTATACCAACTGGCACTTGGGAACTGTACCTGCTACGCTTCACTAACTCTGAGTGACAGCTGCGCGGCGTCTATGTCCCGATTAAAGTTTAAAATCGAATCTGTGATCTGGAAAAATAGAACGAAAAGTTACAATGCTTTTGAACAATAAAATTGGAAATGTTTCGCTTCATACAGTACAGTAAAATCGTGTATATGCCGAAATAGTCTATTGAACAGATTTCCTTGTGGAAGACAGATAGAAATTAAACTCAAAACACTGGAGCACGGCGACTGTAAACATCGAGAGGGGCCTCCTCGGACTCAGACGTTTTAATTTTATTAAACATCTCGCAGCGCCGGGGATAAAGTAGATTTCTTTTGCTGCCAAGTAAGAATTTCGACTCGTGTAATAATTTAGATTACGTGAAGTGAAGTGAACGTTCATTATCGTTCTTTTGTACCTGATTTCGTAGAGATCTCATTCGGATAGAGCGGCACGCCGCGGCGCCGGCGCTCTCTCTCGAAATGGAAAGTGCGAAAATGAAATTATAAAGCCCCGCGATAAAAATAAATTAAATCGGATTTCACGTTCCCCAGTAGTCAGGGATGAGGAGTATTTTGTAGTCTGCGATTCCCTTTCTCTTTTTTAAATATTTGTTTTAACAGTTGATTTGTGGTGTAATGAGAAAATTTTCACTGCTTTTATATTATTTTGGACTCCGTTTCAATTTACTTTGGACTGGTGTAATTCGCGTTTCTGCTTTCTACGGAATTCAAACATTCTGTTAATACATTTAAAAAAAAAACTTAAGGCCTTCCCACAATTCAGTCCATTATCACCTGCGATTATTCAAATTAGAAAACGGTACGACAAAGACGAATGGTACTAATATCGTTGCTCGCGATCGCCAACGCGATAGTACTGTACGTGCCCTACACACGCGCTATAGATTTCATCCACCGATAACTCCAGATTGATTCCTCCGATACGCTTTTTGCGTAAATGCCTTCGTCTAATTGTATGCAATCTCAAACATATTATTACGTGAATACGTTAAATGTATGCGCATTTATTATGTGTACACATGCAATAGCCACGCCATACTTATACCGTTTTATTCTTAGCATTCTTCATTCAATAAAACACAAGATTTAGTCGCGCAAAAGTGTGCGTGATAACGAGTATATTTACATTAGTTTGCTAGTGGACAAGCCAGTGTTCTCATGCTTACCATCCGCTAAGGAATTAAAGTGTCGATATATCTCATATCTATATTCTAGGTAACGATTACACAAATTATAAGTAACTAGCCGATGCCCGCAACTTGTTCCGAATACATAAGGGAACTTTAAAAACTCCTATGGTATTGTAAAGGAAGATTATTATCTCATGGCTCAATCCTGTTCCCGTTTCTGTATTCGCGCCCTTTCCCAAGATAAAAGTCGAATTTCGAGGAAGTTTGGTTCGGCAAAGTGAAACTATAGTTATAGATCAACATCATCATCATCCCATTACCGGCACACTACAGAGCACGGGTCTCCTCTCATTATGAGAAGGGTTCAGCCATAGTCCACCACGTTGGCCATGTGCGGATTGGCAGACTTCACACGCCTTTGAGAACATTATGGAGAACTCTCAGGCGTACAGGTTTCCTCGCGATGTTTTCCTTCACCGTTGAAGCAAGTGATATTTTAATTGCTTAAAAACGCACATAACTCTGAAAAGTTAGAGGTGCGTGCCCGGATTCGAACCGCCGACCTCTGATTAGGAGCCCGCCCTAACCTAGGACGCCCTAACCACTAGGCTATCACCGCTTTTATATACCACCGTTATAGATCATCGACTTGAAATTCAGTGGATTTTTGCGGGATAAAAAGTAGCCAATTGTCTATTATGATATTTGGCAACTCCATGACTATTTTTTACAGTTTTTAACCAAATGTATCTTCGAACGAACGGCTAGACCGATGTTTTGACTGATAAATTTTTCACAAAAAAAATGAATTAATTTCATAAAGGATTAAAAGTATCCTATGTCCGTCTCCTGGTTCTAAACTACCTCCCCACCAATTATCAGTCAAATCGGTATAGCCATTAACGATTTGGTGAAAACATCATATATATACCTAGATATCAATTATTTTTAATCACTCAACAGTTAACCATCTGCAAGATTTTATCTATATAAAAAAGATTTTATCTATATAAGGCTAAAAAATTACATTTTTGATCAAAAAATGCGGTCAAATAGTTCGTCACATGATTACCACTTATAATTTAATGTCTATTGAATATATACACTCATATAAAGTAATCATCGTAATTCCAGTCTGCCAAGATTCGCTAGTAAACTCTGGTTATATAACGCTACGACGCGGAAGAAACCGGGCGGCTCCACTGGTTTTTGTGCTTAGTTCATTACCATAATACATTAAACAGTAATATTAATTAGTTGAATAAATACTTTGATAAAGTATAGACTCAAACCAAATGACGATTGAAGGGCACTTACATTCTATTCAAAATGAAACAATGTAGGAAGATAATTATTATTTTTATTGCTCATTCTATGTTCAGTAAATCGGTGCCGTGATCCCTGGGGACGTATTACTGGGCCGACCCCACTTAATAGTACCGACTAGGGGTCAACATACACCGCGCTGTTAATACTTTGTAAATCTTATTTTCTACTAAATTGTATCATAATTAAAGTGTGCTCGCTCATAATAATGATGTTCCAATTTACATAATGTATTTAATATTTTCTATTTGAATTAAAATTACTTTTCATACTTTTATACAAATAAATAAAACACATCTAAAATATAAACCGCACGTCACGTTAAAAAACGTCACGTTTGACGACCTCCGTGGCGCAGCGCGTGCGCTGTTGCATTATATATTTGGAGGTCATGAGTTCGATTCCCGGCTTGAGTCTGGTCTGGTGGAAGGCTTCGGCCGTGGCTATTTATGACCCTACCGACAAAGACGTGTCGCCAAGCTATTTTGCGTTCCGGCACGATCTCGTGTAAAAGCCAATTAGGAGTATGAGTTTCCCATACCCCTAACAGGTTAGCGCGCTACCATCTTAGACCGCATCATCACTTACCATAAGGTAAGATGCCGTCAAGGGCTAATTTGTGGTGTAAAAGGATCAGTCTGCGCAAGAACTATATTTACAATTCGCTTTAAAATCCCATTGTCTATGGTTATATTTTTAAGTTTAATGCTTATTGCACTAAATAAAACATTAAATAATGTTATCGCACACATTCGCATGCATTTATGTAACTCTAATAGATCGATAAGCGGAGATATTTGTACGCGACGTAACCTATAACATTACGTCATCATTTCACCTCTGAAAGTTGTGATATTGCTTTTTATAAGACGTAGAGTATTGCAATTATCTTGGCACAAACATCTCGAACTACTGTCACCGAATCTAGGACAATACAAGTCCACGTTTCTAAACTAAACAACAGATAGAAACGTCAAAAGTGCTCAAAAGTTAATTTAGTTCCCATCTCCTTCGCAGAGTTGCAAGTTTATTTTTGTCAATTTCAATTTTCCACGATACAACGTAGCTGGTCATAGTGACCTTTGAAACTTTAACTTAGTTATACAATATACTGTTCTGTTTTGAAATTCCGCACTTATGTTATTTGCTATCCAATATATTTTCCTTTACACATAGATTTTTCGCGAAATTAGAAGTTGGAAAAATGAAATATCGTAAGAAGGGTGTCAATGCTACACAGGTGTCTGCCCCCATGCCGCCTCCACCCACTCACAACCCCTGTCGCCGGCAAGTCATGATTTCACCCACTGATTTTGAGCACATGATTTTCACATTTATGTTTTCATTTCTCGGTGAATCTGAGCTACCATCTGATACGCTTTCGTAATCAAGTAAAAATTGAAGAAGTTTTTGGCGGGTTGCCCAAAAGGTGTAGGCTGTTCTCAACTTGATTAGTACAAGCTGATTTATTTAATATAAACTAATAATAAAATAAAAAACATAATCTTGATGTCGTTAATTTAAAAAAAAAATGTCACCACAATTACTGCTTTCTAGTATATTCAACAGCGTTAGGTATAATAGCTGTAGTAATTCAACTGTTGGAGTTTCATTTGCAATAAAAAGCAAAAAAATACTTCTTATATTTATAATAACGCGTAATTAGATCTCCAGATATTTTTCGCTCGTTAAAATCTGACCTTTTACAAAATCATAAAACCCTACAGGGTTTTATGATTTTGTAAGATAAAAAAAAATACTTCCAAACGCATAAATAACTATGAAAAGGGACTATGAGGAGACCAATTAAATAGTGTAAAGCTGCGGACGATTATGTAAAATGGTTTATTCATAAAACCTACTGCATTTCTTACAGAGTAACCGAGGTCTTAATTTCAAATTTAGCGTAGATAGAATACAGGCTCCGACGCGTCACTAAGAAAACGTGTCTCTTTAATCTTGTCACAAAAGCCTTGCCTGAATCAGCCGGGCCATGAGCACTCTCCTAGGTACAAACGTGGAGGAATGAAGCGGAAGAGTACCCGGCACTCTGAATTACTTCCTAATGAAAAGAGCTCAGGAGTAGGATAGAGTGGGATGGAGAGTGTTCGTCGCGCGGTCGCTAACGAATGCGGTAGGCCACTCGACGCTCTCGAGGGCCTTACCTAGATATAGTATGCGCTATATAGCGTCGACTTATTAGTATTGTTTTGTAGGCGCGCACGTTTTGTGGCACGTTGTCACCACAACTAAAACCTTTCACATCAAAATATGTGCTAATGACTTATAATTGCGCTCAAGCTGCACACTGCATCGCAATTGTTCCGCGTCTTCCACCACTACACTGTTTAGCTAAAATGTCGCCTATTTCTACAGTTTGTTTAATTTAAATTAACTTTGCTTAATTAAATTTGACGACCTCCGTGTCGCAGAGCGCGCGCTGTCGCACTTTAAAGTTGGAGGTTATGGGTTCGATTCCCGGCTCTGGCTTCAACCGTGGCTAGTTACCTTACCGACAAAGACGTGCCAAGCGATTTAACGTTCCAGCACGATATCGTGTTGAAACCAATTAGGAATATGGGCTTACCCGTTAGCCCGCTACCATCTTAGACCGCAACATCACTTACCATCAGATGAGATGCCGTCAAGGGCTAACTTGTGGTGTATAAAAAAAAACCTGTCGTCGTATTTATAATCTCAGTGGATTTTTAAAAAAGGTAGTAAATAAAGCGGTTAACAAAATGTTCTGTGTCATTTGTTGTTCGTTATCAATCACATCGCCCACCATTACGAGATCGAGCGATAACAGCAGTACTTTTGTGGAACGTAACGTAAAGCAATTAAAATTCACGCAATTTTACGCTTACGGCTAAGCTCGATTTATGAAAACTGCCCAAAGTTGTTACCTACTTGTAATGCATAAAGTTTGGCCACTAATATAATAAGATTATTAATCTAATAAAAAGCGGTGATAGCCTAGTGGTTAGGACGTCAGCCTGCTTATCAGAGGTCGGCGGTTCGAAACCGGGCACGCACCTCTAACTTTTCGGAGTTATGTGCATTTTTAAATAATTAAAATATCACTTGCTTCAACGGTGAAAGAAAACATCGTGAGGAAACCTGCACGCCTGAGAGTTCTCCATAATGTTCTCAAAGGCGTGTGAAGTCTGCCAATCCGCACATGGCCAGCGTGGTGGACTAAAGCCAAACCCTTTTCATATTGAGAGGAGACCCGTGCTCTGTAGTGGGCCGGTAATGGGTTGATCATGATGATTAATCTAATATAATAAACATTCGCCTGTTGTCTGCATCCATAACCCGAAAGCTTAATGCGTGTTATAAAAATGTACCATCAAACATAGTTACATATTACTTTAGTTTTAGCGTAAAGTTTCCCATGGAAACAATAGATTCCAAGTAACAGAAAAACAGTTTCAAGGTCATAGGCCCATATCCATGCAAAAACATCACGTCAATCCCTCGCTATCTTGTTGCGTGAAAAAGCAAAATAACAACCGCACTTTCAAAATAATGAAACGGGGATCATAAAAATAAAAAAAAAAAAACTTAATTGCAGCGCTGTAGGTAGGTGCGAAAACTTAAAATAATTACACTTCAGTGTAGTATTAAGTGGAAGTGCTCGTACAAAACGCACTTGACCCCTTTTAATGTTGTCGCGGGATGAATTGTGTGTTTTGTCGTGAAAATGTAATTCATCCAGCATTAAGAAGAAACTATCCGAAACAAAACACGTCGCAGTTCTATTCGGAACTTGTCAATGTTCGAAACAATGAACGTGTTCTGAGTTTTACAACAATATGGTTTTGACAGTTCCATATAAATACAAGTTATCCTAATGCTCAGCAGCTTCTGTGCTCAACAAACAAGTGGGTAGTACTTCGAAAATATTGCTAAACTGACATCCAATGGTTGGTGTTTCTGCTCCTGGAATTACTTCTATTGTACCTTAACACAAAAACTCTTATATTACGAATAATGTAGTGGCACATCAGAACTTAGCATAGTTTTAAAGCACAAATTTTATACTCAAATCGAAACCGAAGCATTTCAAGTAAGTACAGAAAAATGCGTTACTTTTGGCGCAATATCTTGCATAAATTTATGATATTGCAGGTCTGCCCTATACACAAGGGGTTTGACTTAAAATG
Organism: Lasiommata megera; assembly: GCA_928268935.1. Classification (NCBI taxonomy): domain Eukaryota; kingdom Metazoa; phylum Arthropoda; class Insecta; order Lepidoptera; family Nymphalidae; genus Lasiommata; species Lasiommata megera. The sequence continues at coordinate 12,900,796 of OV743312.1, forward strand.
ACATGCTTCATATGTCAAATGGCATTTCAAGGTGCAATTTGTTGCATACATAATATAGGATAATGGCATTCAAGTGAAAATTAGTTACTTAAGAGCTAAACGTTCATATCTACGAGTATATTAACGAAACACTGAAAACTCATAATTTTTAGTGTAACAATATAAAAATTCTTCCCGCGTCACAGTTTCTCCAAACTACGGAAGCAATATCCAATCTGGCGACATTTTAACACGGTGACCTCGTCTGGTAGTAATACATCCTGCCATGTGGAACTCCTTTAATCGTTCTATCACACTCGAGACTTTTTGTTTTAAAACTTTTCATCTTAGTAGTTATTACACGAACGAACGATATTAATAGTTTAATAACACAGATAGGCAAACTTGGACTTGCATTCAGATAAATCGTAGTCACGTTAATAGAGATGTCTAAAATAATATGTGAGAAATTTATAAAGATGATTTAGCTTTGCACAGTTTTGGAGAACGAAGTTCCTGCTCAAACATACATAAATCGTCTTTCTTAATAACCAAGCTTGAGAGCAATTAAAAATTCTGGCTATTTTTTCTCGTGTATAGCTTTTTTTGATTCACTACAAGTTAGCCCTTGACGGCACTTGATGGTAAGTGATGATGCAGTCTAAGATGGTAGCGGGCTGACCTGTTAGGGGGTATGGTTAAACCATACTCCTAGTTAGTTTGTACGCGACATTGTGCTAGCACGCTAAATCGCTTGGCAACACATCGTTGTCAGTAGGGTGGTAACTAGCCACGACCGGGACCTTCCACCAGACCAGAGTAGACCCACATTCAGGACCTCAAACTTTATAACGCGACAACGCTCGCGCTTGTCGAGGAGCGCTTCTTGTGGTGGAGGTTGTCGTAACTTTATAGTTAACTATTACTTAATAGTTAATTACTGTAATTTTGAATAAACTTTCTTGTTAATTTGCACCTAGCCGGTAAATAGTATTTCTGCCAATATATAAGCAGCCAGATCTGGCAACCTTTTGTCGGGCGACAAGACGTCAGTGCGAGGAAGCTGTCGGTAATGCGGTGGGCCAATGGTATTACTTCGAATATCGTTCCAATTGTGTAACCATAGCGAGATCAAACATTTTTATTTGCTTGCTCACCCGACCGCACGCCTGTAACTAATGAAGAGAAGTTTCGATTAAATTAATACAGCTTTTATTTTGCGATTCGCATTTGCTGTTTGGTGAGAGTTCTTTTTTTTTCCCTCACGTGATTCCGTTTTCAGTTGCGGAACGATAATTGGTGAAATATAGTTCATTAGTCCAGATTTAATACTGTTTCCTTTTGCTTACTTAACTTCGCAGTCGACGTTTGCTTTCCTATTAAAATAATGACCATTATCTTATTGCTTTTGTGCAAAACACTCTTATGCTGGAAGTCTTTTTACAATAATTGCTAACTAAAGCTATCTGTGGAGTACAATTAAAGTTTACATTTGTAGTAACTGAGTGCAATAAAATTATTGTGTTTATAAAAGTCCCTTGATACGGTTTTTCTTTGTCATTTAAAAAAAAATTGTACCTTAAAACCTATTTAGGATCATGGTTGTCTTGATCATGATGAAATTTTAGCACTAGTTGATTATAAATCATTTATAAATATTTATTAGTATTTACTGCCTCAACCTTAAATTTAAAATCTTTTTTACGAACTCATGAATTCATTTTATAAATGCGAAAATTTGTTTGGTATTGTGTATGTCGTGAGTGTGTAAGTTTGTTACTCTCTCACGCCGGAAATAGAAGAAGCGATTTGGCTGAAATTTTGAATGGAGATAGATTATACCCTAGTTTAATCGTAAGCTCCTTTTTATCCCGGGAAAATACACAGTTCCCGTGGGATTTGTGATAGACTGAATTTCACAACGATGAGCAACAATTATAGCTATAGTTTGCCATTTCTGAAATCAGTTTACATGCTGTCAAAGAGACATTACGAAACGGGAATAGGAATGAGACGTAGGCTATTTTTTTGTGTACTTATACATCTTTATTGCAATACTTAAGCTGTGATAGCCTAGTGGTTAGAGCGTCCGCCTCCTAATCAGAGGTCGGCGGTTCGAATCCGGGAACGCACCTCTAACTTTTCGGAACTATGTGCGTTTTTAAATACAATTAAAATATCACTTGCTTCAACGGTGAAGGAAAACATCGTGAGGAAACCTGCACGCCTGAGAGTTCTCCAAAGGCCTCCATAATATTCTCAAAGGCGTGTGAAGTCTGCCAATCCGAACATGGCCAGCGTGGTGGACTATGGCCAAACCCTTCTCATATTGAGCGGAGACCCGTGCTCTCTAGTGAGCCGGTAATGGGTTGATCATGATGATTGCAATACTTATAGATCATATAATCTTCAATTACAAACGTTGCTTGTTCCACGGGTATTTTTAAAAACCCCTAATCTGCGCGGACATCAGCTAGCAATAATATTAAAGCAAATTCCATTCCTCAAGTGCCAGAGTGAACCTGCCACAGATTCTTGTTACCACTATTATACAAGCAAGAAGTTTAATAAGGCCCGACCGCAAGACGATTTCGTGTTGAGAGCTTAACGAGGTGTGCGCGGAGGTTTAATAAAATGCTCATTCTGACGGGATAATTGATTCGTGCTATATTGTATTTTAAGGGTTGGAAAAATCGCGTTTACTGTCCTACTACTAATACTTAGTTCTGGAATGGCGTTGCAAAGTAGACTTTTACTAAACTTTACATTGATGAATGCAGTTTTATTGTACACCACAGATAATACATATTTGATATCTTGGAGATATCTATCAATAAGTTTTTATAAAACGAAAACTTAAATAGAAAAATCATATAACAATATTAAGAGTAATAAACGATAATAAACGATATAAAAGCTTGGATGTTCGATGCTCTATCTCTATAGGTATATAAAATATAGTTTACGAATGTAGTTATCAAATCATTACTATGTAAATTATTGACGCAAAGTGCCTTTTAAAGGACTATTTCAATAAAGTTTATTTGAATTTGTATTATACAATAAAGACAATATAGCGGCCTTATCGCCAAATAGCGATTTCTGGAGGAATACGAAACCAAACGAGCAAAAAGAAAAATACATCATACCCTGTGCTAAAATTTTATAGTAAAATTAACTTTTAATAGACACGTAATGCATTCGGTATGAATATAATAAAAACGGCTATTTTTTTTCTCCATACGCGGCCACTTCCTCGTTTATTATGGTTTTCGAAAATCTCATGGGATCATGATTATACTCGTGCTATGATATGCTCTAGAACAAATTTGCCAAAAAAAGAAAACATTTGCTAAATTTTATTGAAATTAAATCATGCTCTAGAATAAATAGCATTACCAAAAAAAAAGAATTGCCAAATTTTATTGAAATTAAATCTAGGCGTAATAAGATATCAGAAAAACATTTACTTGAATTATTTTATTTATATATAATATTAACGTTCATATTTCACTGTGAAACATAACCCGTTGTAAGTAACAAACCTTTTTTAAATAAGTGTATTCCTAAATTGCTATTGATAAAAAAACCGCAAGCTTACCAATTAAAGCAATAGAATCAATACCTAAATTGTACACAAATAAACAACCAGAGTAACCAAATACACACAGTTATGGTTTCCATTTACATTGAACAATACAAATGTAGATAAAAAACATTATCACAGTATTTTAATTATTTTATAAATAAAAAAACGTAATTGTTATTACTAGTAATGAACGGAATCGAAGCTCGTAAAATTTTATTTACACAGTTTCTACAATAATATTGCGTAGGTAAAAACAGATAAAGGTAACCGTTTCAATAAACGCATTATCTGAAAATAATTGTCCTTCCCTATTGAAAAATCAATAACGCTGAATGCGCATTAACAAACAAGCACACTATTTGTGCAATATTCTATATAAATATAACCTTAATCGACTATTGGATTTACGTTAATTTATAATTTCTTCAATCTTTATTCACTTCACAGGCACGTTGGAGCCTGTGATATGTTGCCTTATAGCAAATCAAGTTTAATGTTTATTTTAAATTAACTCTTATAACATTTAAAGTTACATTATCTACATACAGAAGCCGCAAATGAATGATAAATAAACGTATATAATTACAAATGTAATTTTTGAATGTTTTCTTTTACAAACCATAGTCAAAGTTATATCCCGGAAAGATATGTGTTGTATGGTATAGATCTAAAGAGCAATTCTATTATGACTTTTTAATATATATCTATGAAAATTGTTATTAATATTTAGATGTTGACAGAATTCTATACCGAAAAACTTATTCATGATATAGCAAATGCAGTATATTATTGGTATTTTTCAGTAGGTATCTCGTACTATCACGAAGCAATCGTCGGATTTTTAATATTATAAGGAAGAAGTAATATAATAGAAGAATAATATAAGAAGTAACATATTAGGGCGAATAGAGAGCAAAGCTTTTTTTATACTTAAGTCAGTTAAGTGTAGTTTATTTATATATACCATCTTAGACTGAATTATCACTTACCACCACATGAGATTGCCGTCAAGCTAACATGTACTCGTAGTAAAAATAAGACAGTTTAATCGAACAAAACAATAAACCATGTAAATAAGTTATGTAATAGATTGTGTTTTATGGATCTCATTTAAAACAGGAGCTCTACCCTGAGAGGTCTTAATTCCGCTTCCGAGTCGTAAATGATTCAATTCAAAACCGAGGAATACCTAGAATTAGAACTCTCCGTTTTTTTTTTGTTCGATGAAATTTCACGGCGTGCGGCGTGCGGTGACAGATCGATCGGATCTGGCGAAACTCCGCACGAATCGAACAGTCGTTAATGAAACTTCCCGTGCGCAATTAGGTAACCGTCTTGGTTTTATTAAATTTAATCAAGAACTTGTGTAATATTACACAGATTGGGCGAATCGAGCCGTGTACAAGTTTCGATAACGTTGTAGTTCCGAACTAATTTCGGAGTTATCTCGGTTTCTGCACGATCGCCTTATAAAAAGAGGATCAGTGTTCAACGAGACGAGTTGATAAATGACGTTTTGATAGGGAGCGCGTTGTCTCCTGCACAGATTTATTTAATGCGTAGCTATTTCAAGTTATTACTTCGTGAGACGTGAACGTTAGCATTTTAAGCTATATGAATATTTTCTGAGATAATCTCTTAAGTCTAACACGTTTTGCGAGGATATCAGGGCATTAAAATGTAGGTCGTGTTGCACGTATCTACAATACTGCTAGGCTAGTAGTACGGGCACATATGTAGCGCGCGTTATCGACACTGATAAGCCGCTCCGGAACCCCGTCATCGTCCGCCAGCGCCACGCTGCCGACGGCAATATCTGAGTTACATTACACCCACCTCCCTATCATATAATTCCAGCTATATACTCCGTTTTATTCCTTCTATAAAAACATTTTACGAATAACAAAGAACGGTTCTTCAAAAAAAAAAATTACTGCAAACGATTTACTCCCCGAAACAAAGATTCCGAAACTAACTTGCCCCGCCATTATGTAAGGCACCTGAAAACCACAAGCGCAGTTTCGAAACAAGTATTGCACAATTTTAAACAAAGCTATAGACGGGACAGCATTACCATAAACCGCAGGTCGGTGGAAGCGTGAAATTGCTTTTTTGAACTCCCACAATGTTACCACTATTAGGAGTTAAGAAAAAGTTGAATACAGGTGGCGAAGAGACGGCATACGGTTCTGACAACGTAATCAAATTCCAACCTAAAGTTGGGTTACTGGATGCAGAGTGGAGTCACCTCTGCACTGTATACAAAGCTTCCAACAACTTTGCCCCGAGCACAAGATTAGAAGTATTTACGTAACTCAAGTTAAAACCCGCGAACGTGCTTTTTAGCAATTCTATGACTTCGGCGCTCCTTACAGGATAGCTATCAAGAGCTCCTTAAAACTCTGTACTCCGCATATGATCTTAAAATAAAACGCTTTTTGCAAAGAGAGACTCCCTTCTGCTTAGCATTTAAAATATCGTCGTAACGTAGATATTTAAATCTGAGATCATAATGCAATATAACTGAGTTTTTCTTTCCCTGATAGGTAGGTAGCTCAGCTAGACATTTGAGTGGCAAGCAATTAATAAAGGCTATAAAACTTTCCTATGGGTTGAAAACTTTGATATTAAAAGCAGAAACGAAGATTCAAATCGCGATTATAAGCTGAGTCATGGCACACAAATTGGTGTGAATCCACGCATAAAACCCCGGAACGACCTAGTTCCGTTCACCTCCTGCGAAGGCGTGCGTGAACATATATTTATTTCTTCCGCGACAACCGACAATTTAGGGCCAATACAGATGGGCTACATGTACCTAGTAGCGCAATTGCGTTATTTAAATACGATAGTTACGCAATTAGATATATATGCAACTTATAGGATAATTGTATTACGATATTAGGAATTATATAAACGGTAAAAAACCTTGGGTTAAAATTAAACTTATAATGTAGCTAATTATAATGTATTTATTGGTGGTAACAAAAAAATCGTTTTTTTTTTGTTTGTGCTTCTGGTCTTGCGTGCTTTATGTTCTGGGCTTCCTCTCAGGAATTAAAATAATGGAATATATTGAACGCTTTATAGAATAACAGGCTGTAGCCTGTAATAGGTTTATTTTGTGTATGAATTTTATTCATTAGCTTCAACTTACAATTGTTCCTTCAAGATTCCTAAAATTTACTTCCATGCATACAGATAAAAATATACCTCATAATGTGACCAACAACTTTAAGGTATATAAAATTGTAATAAGTTATAACTGATGTTTAAATATTAGTGATAACGATACAGGTCCTTTTCCTGTTTACTAGTTATTGTTATTATTTTGATGTTGTATGTTGATTTTGAACCAAGCTTTTGTAGCTATTTCAGCATGATATCTGCTCACAAATATCATGGAAAATCAAATTGTAAAATCGCGCTACCAATACTGCAATACTGTACAGCTTGTTATACCCTTTATAAGTATGTACGTGTTTCGAAGCAATAACACTTACCCCTTTCCGGACTAGTAGATTGAAGATAAAAATCCATACATTAAAACGGGGCATGTAATTGAAGTTTCGATAAATCATTGATGGTGCTATCTAGCTGTCATCATTTTGCTGTTTTATAAATCTTCGGGCGTTTACGAGGTTTTTAATAACAACAGAAATGTAAAATAGAACGAAAAACAACAAATTACTTGGGTGTATAATTAAGTGAAAAATAACATCTTTTTTTTATTTTGCTAGTTAAAGCGAAATAAAAAGCGTATTCGACTTGTAATAATGCAAGTTAATTCAGAGGTCAACATCATACTTAACAATGAAATATTTTTTATTATTTATTCATATCGGTAGGTAGGTAGGTAAAAGTAAATCATAAAACAAATCTGCTATATGAATACATGAATATAACAATATTAAAATATATATTTTACATTAAAAATAAAACAAGTAAATCGAAAGAGTAATTTAACTTAAAGATTATAATATAAAATTGGAATTTCACTTAAGACGAAAAGGGCTTAGCTCTTTAGATAATTTATTATAAAAGTACGAGTAATATTTTATGGTGTGTTAGTAGTAAGTGGTAGGCATGTAAAAAATCGGGAAATATAACCAAAACAGACCTTTTAAACTATAGTGAAATGTAACCTCTATTTAAGATTTATAATAATATTATGCGTCCGATAATAGAACGATCGTAGATATCTGTTACATTTGGGTTCATTAGTGTTGAAACCCACTCATCTTCCTGACCTTACAATTAGTGGAAAATAATAGTTACATTCCATTAATATCTAACGTAGACCTTTGATAGTTGAATAGGATCTACTAACCAACCATTAAAAATAATTACATCTAAACCGTAAGTTTTATTTGTAAGAATATGTTTTCTAATTATAATGCCATTGAATTATTGTTTAATACAGTATAGTTTAGTTTAGTTGTAACAAAAATAATAACTGGCTAAAACTAAAAGTACACGTGCCTATATAAGCAAAGTGACAGTTTAATCAGTTTATATATATAAAAAAAAATGAAATAATGAAGTAATTAAAAAATTACACAATAAATTTTATCAACATCAATTATTTATTATTATTAAAACTCCATCAAATATTATACTTATCATTAGTTTTTTTTTTCTCATTGTGCCTTAGGTGTGAAGTAATGTAAGTAATTATGTAGTTAGAGTTAAAGAACCCGAGAATGATATGGGCTGCTTCTTATTGTCTGATAAAACAAGTAGGAAATTTAATATATCTTTATACTATACTTATATACTCAACTATATTATGATTTATGGTTTATCAAAAACCTATTAATATTATAGTACATAGAAATATTGATCCTAGTATTCTATAGTTAAAAACACATAGCGAAAAAAATATTTTTTCGTTTATTTTAATCATCTTGTCAGAGTTTGGTTTATTATTATGGTAAAATTGCGTTTAGTATAATAATCCAACACTATGTACGGTAGTTCGTAGTACGGAGCTCTATGTTCGCGGGTATTCCTCATAATTGGTCGGTTTTATAGTTTGATGTAAAGGTAATTGAATACACCCATCCTCAGTCTACCACAGAAAGCTGCAGCTGATGATGAGAGACTAAGTTTTATTTGCTCGATATCGGCTTAACATAGGAATAAGTAACATCGCTATTAGAACGTATTTTTTTTTAGTCGGAGGCCTTTGTTGATCTGTGAGTTATAATTATAAAAATGAGAAATTAAAGAAAAATTATAAAACCTTTTTAGATATTGTTACTTCTGATTTGTGTAATGCCAATTGTAAACTCTGGACCTGAAAATATAATGTCAATAATTATAGATTATTATTTACTGGAGACATTGTTTGTATCAAGTGGACCATTACGGTAATTGCTTTACGGCGCTGGATTGTAATAATTGAGTCGAGATCGTCATTACGATTCCTTGGGGGGGTTGAAACATAATCACTTTAGATAATTGTGTACAATGTTACTTTGATTATTTATGTTTTTCGACGGGCTCGTTTTGAACGCCGTCGTTAGCTAATTAAGAAGCAAAACTTATACAACTGTGGCGTTTTTATTTTTTAATATAGAAACTAAGCTGAATTCACATATAATGTTAAATGATGATGCTTGATGATTCAACGCTTATGGGGTCTAACGCAATAGTTATTCAGTGTTTTGCAACCTCAGAAATGTGATCATTGCTCTAATTTGAGCTGTGAATACACTGCATAATTAATCCAACATTTTACAACATTTATTGAGACCATTTTGTTACATTATCTAGCCTATTAATAGGTACTTTCCTAACAATTCCAAGTTAAAATTTATGTCCAAAGTTTGTTCACAAAAGAAATAACTACTGGGTTACTCCTACTGTACTTAATGGCTTTTTGATCCGTACACGATAAAACGAGAAAATATTTTTGCGTTTATCCTCAATCTTGTATCCGTACAAAATTATCTCATGTACCACAAAACAAATAACTTAGATAATAGCGCGGGGGTAAATAGAATGGAATAAAAAGAAAATTCTTCAAGTTTACGGTGAAAGCGATGTCGCCGTGTCGCGAGTAAATATAACGGCAACATAAACAGTATTAGTAAAGGAAAACAAGTGGGGTTTACTTAATAACATTGATGTATATTCGACGCTACCAAAATAGTGAAATATATTTCAATCTGGTACATAAGATAAGGATATTTATTCAGTGTAGTAAGCGGTACAAATTGTTTGCTCCGAGGCTGTCTTTACCTGAGTTTTCATAAGCGCATAGCCGCGAGCGCGAGGCGACAGATGGTAAATCGTCGCTCACTACTGTGCTTTACATTTGTTGACGAGCTTGTGTATATATTCCTTCTTTGGCACGGTGATGTTTCGTCTTTGAAACTGACTCCAACTTATCTTACCCTCATAAAGTTACCACTTGCGAAATCTGCGGCAAGAGAGGAAAATATTAAGACATCTGTCAAACAGGTGTAAATTGTTGCAAAATTTTGTTGCAAAGTGTACTGTTTTGCATGATACGCTATGTTTTATGCAAATAGCAAGAAAATCAAACATTTAATTTTGAGACGAATCTATCTTGAAATCTCGTAAATTTATACGATATATCAGTTTGATATTTTCTCCTTGTTGGAACTACCAAGTATATATTTTCTATTTCGTGTTAAATTTAATTATTATTCAAAATTGTACTTGCGAATATTGTGTTATTTACATACAAATACCTATCGCTTGTATTTAATTAAGGCTGCCAACGATTTCCGTTCTCATACGAAGCCACATCTGCACATTAGTAAGCATAGCCTCAGTTATGAAAATATCTGTAGGCATGCCGCGGTTGAAATTAACTTGTGTAGATTAAATATTAATATCACGACACTCGACATCTGACGTCGAGATGCCGCCTCATGCACGTCGCGTACGCCATGTGTTGCCAAACTCTTTGTAACTATTAGAAATTTTCACTTAACAGTGGAAAGTTCATGATTTTTTTTTTTTCTATCTTTTTCGGGTTCTTTCGTCCGACACGGATATATATGCCAGCCCCATCACCTCCTAATTAAACATAACAAACGTCTAACTAAAACAACCTTATAAAAAAATAACAAAAAATACGAATACGAATTTAACAGACACAACCTACTTATGCAGAAGTATCTCTATAACAGATTTAAAACCTTCTGTTGTCGGTAGACAGAGAAGGCTCGAAAATTCATGACTTGATGGGAATAAAAAAAAAAATCTAAAAATATTCTAACTTTCTTGTGGAGTAGACATTTCCTGAAGATACTTCGTTATCAAATCGGAACGTGCATAAGCAGCGTTATTTAAACGTAACCGTTACGTATAACTTTAGTTCCTTTAAGGGAACAGTGAATAGGCATTTTATAGGCAAGCGCGCTCCAACCTAGACCTCATCAGTGCTTTCTGATACTTATTATCATCAAGCGCAAACCTATGTCAAAATAAAAACTAAAAAAAATTATTTCATATCGTTAATCGTTAAGGTTTTATAAATTTTAAAATTTACTATTACTTATTATTTATTAATTATGGTTGTATTGATTTATAGAAAATTATACTTAAAAATCAATAAATAATGCTTACGACTGAATACATAGTCTAGAAAACTAACACATAGGTAAAGGTACCATCACATTGGATTTAGCATAAGCAAAACTGCTGCTTGCTGGTACAAAGCCCATGTCGTGTTCGATGTAAATGATGACACAGACTTTAGAATTCTTAACGCGCTGTCGAGCCCAACACTGAACTTTTCAAGATAGTGCAAACACGTTTCGACGTCGTGTCATATTTTCCACTGTTTCTACATCATTTCGGTGTTTACTTTATGCAGAAGCAAGCAAGCACGAATTGGGCTAAATCGTGTTTAGTGCGCACTTTGAAATTGCATCCAGCGTTTAACGTAAACAAAATCATCACGAAACAACGTAACGATTAATGACATATCCTGTCATATATAAAACCCATCTTAGTCATTTGATTTTCCAATGCAATGAACCCAATTAAATAGAAAAATGATGATTTATGTACTACTCTAATTAAAATTCAGACAGTAAATAAAATAAAAGTAATCAATTCGTAATTTTAAGTTATTTAATTTTCGAAACAATGCTTTGGATTTTTAAAGACATCTAAATAGTAAAGATCTATGACCTTGGAGTACGTTATATTAAAATGGTTATTTGTTTTTAAAGCAATTAAACGCAGCTTAAGTTTTATTAGATCTTTAAAATTAATGCTCAATATAATATTCAATTAATTCATTTTTATTGGCAAACATCATTACTGTAATTGAACGTTTAATTTTTGCTGTTAAATTAAACGTAATTTGTGATAACTATAAAATTCAGGTTTTCCACGTACCAACCTACAGTAATCAAACAGCATATATTTTTACTGAAAAATACATCGTTTTACAGATTGATATAAAATGAATAGTTGGAGTTTTATTGCTTGATGCCCGATATATATTAAAGAAAACTGAGCATGACCCAGACGATATGTTAGATAGAGTAGGCTATTTGTGGTTGGTTTTATACTTGGAAGAGACTAAGGGACGCCTCCGCTCCAAAATAGAATGTGTTGCAAGTTTCTGTTATATATCTCCATAACCAGGCTTTTAATATAAACTTCAGAATACTTACCTATAAAAAATAATTTGAATGTTTTTTTAAAGATAATCACGCATAAATAAGGCACACGGTTGTTAGTTTTCTTTTTTTTAGGAATATTTTGTTTAGAAATAAAGTCTTCGAACGGTGTTTGTGCAGTGATGACTCATGGCTCCAATTTTGGTCGCTTACTAAACTCGTAAGCCTCTTAAGAAGACTGAATCTTACTCAGCGAGCAATTGCTGAATTAGCAATAATCAGGGCAGAGTAGCTCGGAGAACCGATAAAGTCTGGAGTCCTAAAGTGATGGAACGGCAACTCTGGACCTGGAGTCTGTATTGGTAGACCCCGATTGACCAGAGATCAATTACAGTAATGCCCCTAACAGGTTAGCCCGCTACCATCTAAGATTGCATCATCACTTACCATCAGGTGAGATTGCAGTCAAGGGCTTACTTGTAGTGGATAAAAAAAAAATACCCACCCAATATCTTTGCTAATTGTAGATTAGATATCTACGTCACATGATGTCACGTTTCAGTGACATCTCGGCCAAATTTAAGATTCTTAGGCTTTTTTAAAGTTGAAGCAATCTGCTTATACCTTTGACTGATACAATCATAACATCAAGTACACTAGAATCGAGCATTCAGCCTTTATTGTATATGTATTAGACGTGGGACCCCATTTCGCTGGTTGTCTACGTTATACCAAATTCCAATGTAATTTTTCCCTTTCCTTTCATTACTTATTTACTTCGGCCCTTCAACCCTTACCTTCTGGAGCCACTGAGAGAGCCCCCAAATTTGCATGTAGCACAAAGAATACTTCTCACAGAAAAATGCTCAATACCTACTTTGCGAATTGTTTGCGATATTCACAACTTTTTACGATGTTTGTTTCTTATCTCGGGGGTTGGGATCAGTGGAATACGACGCATCTGCGCGGCGTATACCGTTTGAGCGATCATGTTTTATCTCATGATAAATCGTTATGCTAATATTTAACTAAGTAAAAGTCTTCATATTGTAATCTTATTTCGTTGTTGTTGAAAACATTGCGTGAGTTATGTTCTTATTCAAAATAATCTTGCAGACAACACAAACACCTAATCAATATATGTTTAATGCGATAGCTCTGCGTGTGTGTGCGGTTTGAATATTTATGTTTCATCACGATCAACCCATTGCCAGCTCACTATAGCGCACGGGTCTCTTCTCAATATGAGAAGGATTTGGCCATAGTCCACCACGCTGGACATGTGCGGATTGGCAGACTTCACACGACTTTAAGAACATTGTGGAAGCATGCTGGTTTCCTCACGACGTTTTCCTTCACCGTTGAAGCAAGTGATATTTTTTAATTGATTAATTACTTAAGAACGCACATAACTCCGTAAAGTTAGAGGTGCGTGCCCGGGTTCGATCCTCCCGACCTTTGATAATTGACCTTTTGGTTTGATGATTTTTACTTCGGATTACTTCCATTAGATGGCTTTGTTGAGTTTATGCAAGTTACTGGGTCATCTAAATAATTCTAGAACATGATTTCAACCCTAACTTCAGTACAGCAGACTTTGTATATAATTTAACTTACATCTTGGCCGTATACTAATAGTATTCGTTAACGCAATAATATGAATTTACTGACATTATTGTGTTTTCCGTAAAAACAAAACAGTTCGTAATTCTTAGCAGAAGGTCTACATTTAGTTCATTATAACACACTTCACAAGTATACATAAGTTTGTACTTCGGAAACCCAAGTAAGGCTGTATATATTATTTTAGCGCAAAACTAATTAATATGCCATAGTCATAACATGGTAATTAGCTGTATTGTAGATCGAAGTTAGCGGGAAAAGGACCCCGAAGAATCCTCAATTACACAGAATTAGCACGTAATGAAGTACAAACTTTGTACCTCAACTACTTTCATTATGCAGACACGGCACTCATTTGTGTGAAAGTATTCACAATAAAACTTTTCAACTCCTACTTTGCTTACTTAAGCAGTGTAGAAATTCTACATATGGGGTTATATGACTCAAAATTCTTAATTAATTATTATGAAGTGGATTACAAATTGTGACTACTTTTTTTTTTTTTATTTTATTTAGGTTTACCAACAGCTTTAGACATTGTAATCGGACTAAAATAATTTAAACCTTGCCAAGTTAATTATAGGTAAACACCGCATGCATAAAGTGTATTACATTAACGGTGGAAAACTAATTAATAAAAACAATAAAATGAATAAACAAGTATTTAAGTAACTAATTTAAAAAACCAGAAAAAAATATTTAAATATATATTATGTATTAATATAAAATTCTGCTTAATGTCTCAGAATTATGCTCTTAAAAACTAAATCAAAGTATTTGAGTGATCGATTTGTTTATTTCTTATATATTTTAAAAAGAACCCTTTATTGAGAATAGGCTTCCCTAAGCTTTTGCTATTTAATTCTGTTTTTTGCATTTTTCATCTAATATTTTTCAGCTATAGGTATTATGTCGTTACTCATTTAGGTTTTTGGTACGTCTTCTTTTGGGTACTTATTACAACGAAATAAAATTGTACAACCCTTCTTTTACTTTACGTAGAAAGTGATTGTGTGTCTATTTTTTTATCTTAGCTTACGTCTCGTAGGTAAACATCTTGTGTATGTGATTCAGTGAGTGAACTAGAGAGCGGTAATTCGTATTTATTGTGTAAAGCTCATTACACAAATACTAGTGAATTACAGCTCATGGTTTGGTATAGCCATTTCACGAAAAGTATTTAACCAAAAATACTATTTATTCTAAAATTACTGACAATTAATTCGGATGTTTTATAAACCCAATATGGGTGTAACTTTACCGTTTTCTGGATGTTTGTTATAGTTTAGGCAAGAATTCCCCGGCCATGACGGTGACGTTGCATTTTCTGCGTTAGCTGCCACTAATGAAGCCCCACGTGGCCGGCAAAGCCCCTCCTTGTCAGACCCGTTGTTAAGAGCTCTCTAATATTCGGCGCATGTAGATATTTGGGTATTATTATGTTTGTTTAATATCTATCTCGCAAAATCTGGAGCTTTCGGGCTCCGGTTTAACTTTAAAATCTGTCAGAGAAGTGCCGTCGCTTCCTTATTGAATCAATTTTCTGACAGTGTGAACAAAAAATCATTGAGATACCGTCATAGCTCTACGTGACTATGCGAAAAATGCATATTATTGACGCGTAAAATTGTGTGATAGACGTATGCGCTGCTTTGCGGGAGTCCAAGATTTACAATGACAAAAATTTGCTCTTTAAACAGGTTTGGCTACAACACCGAAGCATCGTCAGGAGATATTGACTCAACAACATACGATTGCTCAAAATTGTACTGTGTATCATACAAAGGTGACGTCCCGCGTACTACAAATAATGAAGCACTGGTATATGATAATGTAAAATTCAATTCATTTTGAAAATTTGTTGAACCTTATATATTTTTAAATCAGCATTATATACAAGTCACCAATATTGTAGGATTTTATTCCTTACCGTCTGCGTGTTGTGTTGTAATTGAATGTGAATCAAATTTAAACGGGTCAAATTTATATTAATATATATTTATATATTAACAACATTCAATGAACAAAAATGGAAGTAAATGAAATTTGCATAATTAATGAATTCCAAAAGTAAGTTGCATGAAAGTAAATTTTCAAAAAAAAACTTTTGAAGGGCTCAGTTTTATGATGCGCCACGCATAAAATATATTCATAGCCACAAGGAGTCATGCGTGTTTGTGCATTAAAAAGTAACATAATATATTTTTTTTTTAAATTACACTTACCTTATTTTTCGGCTTGCATTTTGCTAGACGCATTATTATGGAAGCAAGGGGTTGCGGCGAGTGCTAGACGGGCGAGATAAGGGGTTAGGTACAAAAGGA
The DNA here is from genome assembly GCA_928268935.1 of Lasiommata megera. Taxonomy (NCBI): domain Eukaryota; kingdom Metazoa; phylum Arthropoda; class Insecta; order Lepidoptera; family Nymphalidae; genus Lasiommata; species Lasiommata megera. The sequence continues at coordinate 12,916,923 of OV743312.1, forward strand.
TACCTCCGTTTTATACCTTTTTATACATCCCCGGTTGTGTGCACCGAGCCTAATATAATGGCGCGGGGAGCACGTACGAGCTATTCGTACGTACCAAGTTCTCTCCTTTTATACCACGAAAATATTGAAGTAGATTTATAATATGTCCTTTGATTTATTTATTAGTCATTATATATAGGGAGTGCTGTTGACGCAACAGTTGTCTTGCTGACTCAGGAAGAGCTGGTTTCATAACATCAGTCTCATTGAAACAGAAACACAACATTTCTTTATTCGAAAAAGTCTATCCACACTGTAAGCATCTCATCTTCAATGTCTTCAATCTACCACAGGCTCGTGGTAATTGTTCATACCTAGGTTCTTGGTTCTTTAAATTATTGCGCCTTAAATTAGGAGTTCACTGGTAGAAATCGTCCGGCGTAGTTCTAAAGTTATCGTCAAGCGCTGGTCGCCATACTTGTTTTCATCACATTATGTTGGTAAAATTTGACTTTTACTAACGATAAAAGTACAAAACTTCGTTTATGATCCACCTAGCGTTTACTTTGTGTTATTATGTAATAATTTGGTAGGATTATAATTTCTCAAGGTACATTTTATCCGATTCTAAGGTTTATTCGTAACGCACCGCTGTCAAAAAATAAGCCGAGTTTATTTTTTGTTTTGAAATCTCTCTTCTCGTTTTATATTAATTAATCAATAATAGTATTTGTGCAAAATTCTTACACAAAAAAAAGCAATTTTGGCTCTAATTTTTCGATCACAGCGATTATTTTGTTAAAATCGTACAACATATATACCAAAATTAAAGAAAACCGTAAAAAATCTAATTCTCCGATGCCTAATCATTCTTTATCATTAAATTGGCCGGAATAATATTCATTTACTTTCATGAACACAATTTATACATGACCGGGCAAAAAATTAACCCTAAAGCAGTTTCTAGGAATGAAATTTGATATAACAAATTTATTTCCATCACCAACGTCCTACAGAGATGGAATTTTTAAATAATAATTAAATCAGTGGCACCCGTCTACATTTTTCAGCACTCATTAAAATGTTACGAGATATTGCGCTCTTGAGAGACTCACTCATCATAATCTAAAGAATCATTCATCATTCATTCATGATCAACGCATTACCGGCTCACTACAGAGCACGGGTCTCCTCTCAATATGAGAAGGGTTTGGCCATAGTCCACCACGCTGGCCATGTGCGGATTGGCAGACTTCACAGGAGGCTGACGCCCTAACCACTAGGCTATCACCACTTCACTAGGCTATCACCGCTTTATTCTAAAGAATACAGAATCATAAATACCCATACACTAATCAACGTTCTCTGTCATCCATTGAATTGAATCCTTGATACATTCCATTCAATTGCATGGTTGTAAAAGAAATGCGGTTGGCATTTATCATTTACTCTAACCACGCAGAAATAATGACAACCAAACTGAAAAGAAAATAATATATTATAAGTTTAAAAAAAAAATCAAAATTCAAGTTCCAATAACTTTTACTAAAATAGTTCTTTAAAAGGCACTTTTGTCGCGTCTATAATTTACATAGTAGTGATTTGATGGTGATAACTACATTCGTAAACTTAAAACTAAAGCTATGAGGGTTCCAAACGCGCCCCAGTCTAATAAGAAGAAAACAACAAACTTAGCCAGGTTTCTTCATGTTATCACCATCTCACATGCCACTTAAAATTATGTTAAGAGCTATCTTTAAACCTTACAAATAAACATGGCATAATATTAGAATAATTATGCAGTGTTCCGTCATACTTCCAAAGGCAGTACCTTTTGGAAATGGCAACATTTGGAATGTGTGAAAAACTTCCTTACTTTTTTTTCTAATCCACCAAAAGTTAGCCCTTGACGATGGTCTCACCCGGTGGTAATTGATGATCTAGTCTAAGATCGTAGCGGGCTGGTCTGCTAGGTGTATTGGATCAACCAATACTAAATCAAAAGATAACTAGCTATAGCCGACCAATCACCAGACCAATGCCACTATTATTTGTATAGCCCAATAAAATCTATAGGCATAACATCGAAAGTTGCGTTTTGCCAACTTATGTAGTTGCATTTTCTTAAGTAAAAACTACAACAGCAACTACTGGTACTGGTATCGAGTTCATTACAGTTTAACAGCGAACGTTCGTCTTAAGTTCACAGTAGGCCGACTGTTCCATTATTAATATCTGCAAATTAAGCAAAGCCTTGTGTCGCATACGGCTTCGAGACGAAACGCGGAGATGAAGCCTTAATGATTTCGGTCTTCAAACAAGCACATGTAATGGGATATACATGTTAATAGATTAGCCCGACGCCATTCCACTATTGTAATACATTAATTGACTTTCAAGCGGAACGTCTATGTGAACTTACTAAGTATTTGGTTAAATTCATTTTGTGAATATATTTGTATTAAAAACATAATCTTACATTATTTATCTATTTGTATTAAATAAAAACTTGAGAGGTGTCAAGGGACATCGTTCCATCCGATTCGATTAGTGAAGGAATTGTAATAATTTTTTATTTTATTTAAGTTATAATAATATTTTTTTTATTATTAACAAATATAATGTTATATAAACTTAATCAGTAGGCTCAATTTTGTACTCCATCAGCAATATCCGGAACTTGTGCAGAAACACTGTCAGGATTCATTATTATTTTTTATTATTTATTATTTAAAAAAAACCTGTATACACTCGATAAGGAACTTCGTTCCAAAACATTACTCAGATTCATTAGTATCCTACTCCTACGTGTTGGCAAAAGCCTTCTTTGTAAAAACAATCGATGTTGGGCGAAATTTTTGGGTAACAAACTTCATTGAACTCTTAAGTATGAATAATATTGAATTTTAGTTTAATTGGAGAAGTAACAGCCAAAATTCATTGCTCATCCTGTTAGCAACCTAGTTAGGTTTGCTCTAACTGCTAAATCGGCTTATTTGCGCTATTGCAACTGAGCAAACACAGACATCAGTACAAAATCGGGAACGCGTTCCACATACCGCAATCTACACTAGGAGTGCATCGTAATCTCGTAGTGACACATTCCCGCGGATTAGCCGTATCTGAGGCCAAAGACGATAGGTCATTATCGTAAATGTTAATGATCACGGCAATTACCAGACTCAGAGCTTCATCTGGCGCCCCCGAAATTGAACATTCCCAATCTATACCCCCGATCGACTTGTCCCCCTATAAACTCCTTCCGATCGGCCGGCTTTAATTAAAATAGTTTCACGAGAAAAAATGGTTAGGGCAACCTCATCCGATCGTGACCTTTCGGATTTTTAGGAAATTCTCCAAAAGAAGGCTCCGATTCAATCAGCGCTTAATGTTTACTGCGTAATCTTTAAGGCTAATTGTGATTGAATTTTAAGAAATGTTCTCCGTTTTCCCTAAACCCTAGATTTAGTAATACGCTCTATTTTGTTTCGAGAATGCCAACGAAAATCAAAATGCAATTGTATCTGTAGAAAAATCAATTCATTAAGAATTTTTCTCTTCACCATATTCGAGCGTAAGCGAAGTTGCCGCCGAGATTTTTATCTATGAAAAGTTTAGTCTCTAAAAACTATTATTGTACGAACTCAAATGTTTTAAAACACTGCAACATAACGCTGAAAGTCTTTTTTCCGTAAGCCGTGGATTACGTATTTTCAGATTTGTATTTTCGGTGGAGGCCAGAGGCACTCGACCGTTCGCGAAATCATTTATTTTCCTATTGAACGCTCCTCATTGCTCTGCTTAGGAATACAAAATAGAGAAGAAAGCCATCCCGAATTTCGCTGATACTTTTAAAAATTGGAAATGCTCGGATATCTACTTGATAAATTGTATGTACAATATATTTTTCAACCAACCAGCACACAGTATTAGCTATCCTCTTAGAATTATCAATGTAAAGAGATAAAACACTTTACATTGTCTGAAATGTTAACAATTTTAAAATTCATTTCATACGATTCTCGCATGCAGGATTTGCCTTCAACGATGATAATAATTAGTTAAAAGGCGGGCGTACAATTTGTATAAAGTTGAAATTAGATTTTACTCAGACTTGTTTTCTTAAGGAGGTACGAAATTATTAATTTATCACAAAGCGTGAGAAAACCCCGCTGCCGAGAATTCATTTTGACTAATGATTTTGTACATAATTTTTACTTTATTATAACAAAGCCTGTTTTATTTCTTTAACGATATAATGTATGAGACAATTTAGCCACCAGCAGTAATGTAATAGAAATGAAATGTTTAATAAAAATTAACTTATACTTTAACTAAAATGGTCTGAACATTTATGCTATCGCGATGCGAATTATATTTAAGTGAGAACATTTTAAGCCCTCATCTGAGATACTTATAAAATTGTCGATGACGTATTATTTTTGGACGACCTCCGTGGTGCAGCGAGTGTATTATAAAGTTGGAAGTCATAGGTTCAATTCCCGGCCCGAGTCTAGGCTTCGGCCATGGCTAGTTACCGTCATCCCAACGAAACAATTAAGCGAACCCGGCACTTTGTAGCGTAGAAACAAATTAGGTGTTTGATTTACTATACCCCTAACAGTTTCGCCGCTACCATCTTAGACTAAAGCATCACTTACCACTAGGTGGAAAAAGATCTTTGTCCAGCAGTAGACGGCCATTACTTCATGAACCAAGTAGTGGTTAATTACTAGTTGCAATGTTGACTTAAGCCCATTGAGTATCAAGGAAAAGTTACGCCAAAGGAAATGAGTAGTCCATTTCCGTCGTTTCAAAGTCTACCGACCGCTAGTGAGACAATGTACAATTTCCAATATTGATAATGTACCAGGGATGCACAAAGAGTACTTTGAAAAGCTCTTATCGTCACTCATTAACTATTGATTTATAATACTATTGGACACAATTTCAATTAACTTTAGAATATTGTTTGATATCGTGGCCACTCGCTTTGAGTTACAAATAATTAACTTCGAGCATTATTTTTTATACTTTAGTGCACAATCGGTTCACAACATTATATATATATACAATTTTTCTGTTTCAAATTAATATGTAGAGATCACAAAAAATTCTATCAAAAATGAATACAGCAGTGGCAAAGTTTGCAACAAATACGTTATCTGGTAACATAAAGCAACGTTCACAAATATCAGATGCCCGGTATTATTTATTTAGATTTTTAAAAAGCCTAGTGGAACCTAAACCCGAGCAAAACATAGTAGTTCAATCCGAAAAAAAAAAAGTTTTTCCCGTAAATGCTCTACGTGAAATACGTCATGCTTTGCTTTACGCTTCACGAATGTGTTTGGAAATTTTAAGCTATTTCACGATTTTGCTGGGCTGTCCGCTAACAGGAGAGTTCAACAAATTCGGTGATACTGTTAAATATTTACGGCGAACTTTGTTACGTTTCTAAATCGTGGAATAGGTATTCATTCCTTAATGCGGTATTTTATTTTTACCGAATTTAAATTTGCTCTCGAATATGCTTGCCTTGATCGGGAAACATATAAGGTTACTACTATCCAGTTTATACCTAAAAGAATGTAATGTTTTGTTATACCATTACACACACCACAAGTTAGCCCTTGACAGCTACCTCACCTGGTGGTAAGTGATGATGCAGTCCAGGAGCGGGTTAACCTATTTATTATGGTAAACCCATACTCCTAATTGGTTCCTACGCGACATCGTGCCGGAACACTAAATCGCTTGGCGTCACGTCTTTTGTCTGTGATGTAACTAGCCACGACCGAAGCCTCCCACCAGACCAGACTCGAGCCGGGAATCGAACCCAGGACCTCCAACTTTAAAATGCGACAGCGCATGCACTGCTCCGCGGAGCTCGTCAATATAAAATAAATGTTTACTGGTTGGTATAGCTAATATGCGTTCAGCATAACACACCTGTTAGCAAGTATACGAGGAAAACCTACGGCAATATATAATAATTATGAAGATAAAATAAAATCATAATTATGAAACTATCGTTTCATTTGCATTTGTTTTGCTTGAATGAAATAAAGCTCACTGAGCCTATTAAACTGCAATATACAGCGCAATCAAGCGTTATTAATCAGATTGCACGTTTACAGGTAGGGTATAAAGATCGCTATAAGAGAGAGTTAACTCGGGGAAGTAATAGTCGGCCGGGGTCGCTTTACGAGTCCGACTTTGCATATCACGACAGATGTTCAAACAATAAAACTGAAAGAGCCGCGAGGGTATTGTGTCGAATTACTTGTGTAAGTGTATCCCTTTGATCGGCACTATTATCATGCTCTCCTGGTACCCACTTTTAGTTTCTAAGCGGTGCAATTAAAGTAACCTCATTTATTTGCATAAAATGTGCTACCCAAATACCTTATACCATAGAAGACCTGTTGGGGATAAACTAGTCTTGTACAGCTAATAGACAGTCCGAAAAAAAAAAAAAAGTTTAATAAACTAGCCAATTAAAAAGAAAACAGTTGTATTTTAATATTTTATAGAAAAAAGAAAACTCCCCTGAATAGAAATCGAGCATAGAACATTATTTGTTTTAGCCCCACCGTCTCTGACAGTGTATAAACAAAAATATAAATGTATAAGCTACCCCATCAGAAACTACAGATTTTTGTCGTACATACTGTACACTCAATCGCTCGACTTCGCAAATATATTCTGCACTTATCGCACGCCACTTGAGTTAGGTCCTTGTGTGTACAGATCCTTGCGAGTATGAACAAAAGAGTTGCCTTAAAAGGCATCTTTTAAAAAAGCCTTGTATTGGAGCGTGTTGTTATCGTGGTACAAAAATTTTCTTCGATATTATTTCTAAGAAATTTTTTGTACCACGTTAATTATTAGTTAGTTAAGTGTCATGTAGTTTGAACGAACAGAAGTAGCGTTCTTTTCGTTCAAACTACATGATATTTACTCGTAAGTATCCATCGGACTAGATCGTCACCAGTTTCTACCAAAGAACCTTTCTTTACATTCCATTCTTATAATTTCTCATAAGCTAAGCGTAGTGAGGTTACCAGGAACTCATAAGGTACGAGTAGATGTTGGAGCAGGCTTATCACGTACAATCCGTACACTCGATCACCCAGCTTTGCTGCGCGTAATCGCCCTGCGTAAATACATTTTGCACTCATCGCGCCCTACTTATATCAGGTACTTCTGTGTGCGCAGCCCTATAGTTAAAGAGACAGCTGTAAGATATGGCTATCTTTTGAAATAAAATCTATAAAATTTACTTCGTAAGATAGCCATATATATCTATAAATTATATGTGTCTCATTGTAAGGTGGTCCTTTGTATAGTTGATTTAATTGTTGATTTAACTATAACGTTTCCTACAGGATGATGCTACAGTCGTTAAAGACTGGTTAAAGGAATACATAAATTTCGGCGTCAGTGGTATGTGAACCGTTGCTAACGTGGTAAATCACTCATGCAGCGATTGCCGGAGAAATGATAGTCGAGATTCAAAAGTTTTTGTATGTATTTTAAATTTATAAATCTGATATTAACTCTTATAAGTGTAGGTAAAGACACTTTAATAAAAGATTAAATTATATAATTTAAAATTCATAGTTTGAAGTCTGACTTATCAGTAGGTAGGCATCAAATAATTATAGATGGTAAACCTTCAAACACGTAGATACATGTCTTATTCAATCTCATATATTCGTTACGCAACACTCGTACTATCTTGCTTATAGTACTTCCAACGAAAACCAACTATACCAACCATAAGTAATAATTTATGTAACTTATTACTTTATCAACATTTCGTCGCGGGATTTCCTTTTTCTAAGTATGCACCATTGATAAAAGTAGAGCAAGGTAAATTTAGCGTTCAATCTTTAGAATAGTATCTAAGTCTCCACTAGAACCTCATACAGGAATAGAAAATATTCTTTTCCTCCGCCTCCTTTAAGTTTTTCAACAGTAAATATAATTTAAAAAATATTTTTTGCTGTTAAGAAGTAAACTATACTTTACAATCTACTCTTAGCGTCAATGACAATAAATTAGTTTCGCTGCGACAAATACGTCAAAAGTGTTCGATACATTCCGTGCGTTATTAATGTTTTTTTTTCATAAGCACACTCCGTATAAAGTCTACAGGGTCTCCTAGACTATTAAAAGTGAGAACAAAGCGGTGGATAGAGCGACATTCTATGGAGAATCGACTTAAAAAGCCGCCCCAGCGTTTTAATATAATGCATTGTGTCGGCGTATTTAAGAGAGGAGCACTCAGTAGCTACGTCCCTAGTAGCTTATTGCTTATATTACAATTTTAATAGTTGACAAACTGGTGTACAATATTACGTTCAGAATTACTACTTAATACACAGACGCAGAAAACATAGATTTTCAAATGAAAGTAGAACTTTTCGTTGGAAAATTTTGACTGTCGGTAATTTAACGTAATCTAGGCGTGGTAATAATTCGCTATGCATATATTATTGTTTTTGATTTAGATCACTATCAATTGGAAGCCAAGAATAACTCTTTAAGCTATTTGAATAAACATATTGACATATTATTATAATAACAATTAACGAATAAACTCTAAATAATCCAAGTTTCTAGTTGCTTAGAATCCGCTTTTTTAAAGCCAAAGTATTTTGTAGAAAAACTGATTATGATAATTAAGTGACAATGTCACAAGTTTCTCCATATTGTATCGATAAGTAAGTGGTAAAAAATTTAAATAACTATTTTGATGATAAGGATTTTAATGAATATGTAATTCATTATTAAAATATACCTTATATAACATTTGTTGTATAAATTGAAGTCTTTACAACCCACATTGTTTTTTAAGATAAATACTGTTCTTATATAGGTATTATAAATCTCAAAATAAACTTGGAGTTATCATAGTAGTAGATAAAGAAATAAATTAATTTATATTAATTGATATTGAATATTTTATGATGGGAAGAGCGAGTCCTTCTGACACAGGTTTTATACTTAGCAGAACTTAATCTCAGCCTTATCGGACACTGTAATATGTGAACAAATAAATTTTCAGTTCATTTTTTTTTTCATTTCATTTCATTGTAAACTCATCGTGTTAGCCGGGTCGTTACACCCACACCAAAGGAATAAGTAAACCCGAGTACACCCAGTAAAAATACTAGAAAATAGCTGCATCTTTTCGATTCACTGCGCCGCACGCGTGCTTGATAAAGTCCGTTAAATCCAGCCGGAGAGCGGGTTTAAAAAAATACAATGAAATTTCATGATTTTAATACCTCACTGACACGGAAAAGAACGAATGAACCCGGTGTGAAAGGGAGATAAAAGGACAGAAAATTACGTGATCAGAGAGCAACGTCGCACACCCTCATTCTCTATTTATATCAAGCACACAGATTGAAAATTTAACATCTCATTCGCGACGTATTTGGAATACACTTAAACCCTGCAAGATAATACGAAAGTTTTTTTTTAAAGATAAATTACAATTTAATAAAACAAATATTCGTTTGGGTTATTTTTATATAACCATACAACTGTTCGTCTGTTAGGTTTATATGAATAACGTAAAAATACCGAATGCAAAACAATAGACGTCACTTCAATAATACGGATGTATAAAACACACTTGCATCATACAAAAATAATCTCGGAAGCCTTTTGTTGTATAGTGGTACCGCCAAAAGCAGGGACAGCATAAACAGTACCGCTGACACAAAAAGTCTATCCCAGTAACCGAAACAAAATGGGACAACAATATTGCCAAAATCAGACGAAACAGTTTTGTAGTGCTCGGCAAATAACGCGGTCGCAATAAACCGTCCAGCGCTGACCGGTCACTCGAGAACTCGCCAGAGGACAACTGGAAATACGACCCTCGCAACTCTCGCAAACTTTAAGATGGCTCTTTTTCGAGTGCAAAGTTTTGTATTCGAATGCAATAGTAAATATTTGGGCTTCTCACTGCGGTCTTCCTAACAAGTGAACCGTGGCGTACGTGAGTGCGGCGTCTTCATTGACAATCTGCGCGAGTCCACGGCACGCATCCAGCATCACAATTCGACGATCCACCCCTCTCTACACAATTAAAACGATATCATCAGAATTGTCCGCTGCACCACGAAACTGTCATATTGTAAGGGATATCGCCCACCGTTACTTTTAGTAGCAATTTAGTAGCGCGTTTCATCAATGTGCGTTTGTCACATTTACTACGTGCGAAAGAAGCCATTCAGCAATGCTTGTTAAATGCGCTGCTATGTTCGGTTTTCTAAGTCTTGTTCCCTATTAATTTTTTAAACGTTTTTAACATATTATTATGTTTGTTAAATTGACAGACACGTGTCGTGTAGTACCCTCTAGCTTTTTCCGTAAAAGCAGCAATCCCAAAACTGTATCGATGCTGGATTGCGTCTGTTTCGATTCTGTACCGCGACAGTAGTCATGCAAAATTGTTTTTACGCGAAGCGAAGGACAACATCGCTACTGTACTGTAGTATTTTCGCAGTTATACGCTACTGAATCTCTGCAAAAAGTCGCAGTGGGCGACCTCCCTTGGAGTTTCCCCAGACACCGAATAAATTTAATATCGGCACTCGTAACATTTATGAGCGAACAATCTTTATTAAAACGCTTTCGTGTTTCGAGATTATCGTAGAATTATGGTATAGCCGCCTGGGGAAGGTACGTAGGCCGTTATTAATAACTATTATAGAGGTCGGGGGGGTTATTATTAAAATATCTAGCGGCGCGTTAGTTTCCGATATTGATTCCGAAAATTCGACGTAACATAAATTTCTCGGCGGCGTAGAGAGTTCGAAGGAACTATCGCGTCGATTGCATAGAGCTCGTGTAGCCTCGACAAGGGTATTTGAGTAAAACAGTCCGATGATTCAGCAAATCCTAACCCTCGCGTCTCGGGCACGTCTTTCCAATGGGATTACGCGCTTCACATGGCTGTGCGATCTGAACGCAACAATCATAGTATTATTAGACCAAAGATAACCTTTTCATTTACACTTATAGTTGTGCAAATACACTATATTATCTATAGAACTTATAATTATAGTAACACAATTATATTTTTAGAAGCGGTGATAGCCTAGAGGTAAGGGCGTCAGCCTCCTAATCAGAGGTCGGCGGTTCGAATCCGGGCACGCACCACTAACTTTACGGAGTTATGTGCGTTTAAAAAAAAATTAAATATCACTTGCTTCAACGGTGAAGGAAAACATCGTGAGGAAACCTGCACGCCTGAGAGTTCTCCATAACGTTCTTAAAGGCGTGTGAAGTCTGCCTATCCGCACATGGCCAGCGTGGTGGACTATGGCCAAACCCTTCTCATATTGAGAGGAGACCCGTGCTCTGTAGTGAGCCGGTAATGGGTTGATCATGATGATGATGAATTATGGTTTCCATGTTTTTAAGCTTCACTTTCTAAAAACTAAAACTATTTTTACCTATGTGTATCGTATTTGTATCCATGCAAAGCAAGTACATTGCAGTGCAGTGGATCGAATGGGTTGTACGAGGCAGGTAGCTAAGCTATGCTGTTCGCTAGATAAGGAGTATTTGACAGAGATAGAGCACATTTCCGATGTTAAGATGCCTCTATTGCTTCTCCAGTACATATCCTAGGTGTACATCCTTTGTAGAAAAACTTAGCTTAGATTAACGGGTAATTTTGACAGTAAATACACTTATTGAAACTTAAATCTCCCATAATAAGATATAAGAAATTTTGTTTAGGAGCAGGGATTAATTATTGTCAGGTATCATATATAACACTGTAAACGTAAATTTATATATCTCTTTCGCATCTTCAGTGACGAGCTTTTGTGGTATATTAGCTTTTATTATTTGATAGTATTGACAAAATACATGACAGAATATCAGATACCTTGCTTGAATCGAATAATAAGGTGTGGATTATTTGAAAGTCGTGATAAAACACGTAACCAGAACTTGAATCCCAAGAAAGGTTTCTAAAAACAGCAGATTTCATGCTTCTATTGGTTGATTTCGAACACATCCGTGCTTGTATCCGATAGCGTTCGAGATCAAGTGGGCGAGGCAGCAGCGTCCCGTGCCCACATGTTCACTCAGATGTGACGCGATTACGCGCCTAATTGCATTAATTAGTGACAACAAAGATACCGTCATATGCTACCCTCTCATCACTCCAGATGATAACATTAGTAATATATAATATTATATATATATATATACTTGAAACCTCGTTGGTCTAGTGGTTAGCGGAAGGGGTGAGTTCGTCCGGTGGGGTTAAGAAGTAATATTTACTGGCTAAAATTTCTTAACATAAACTTGGAGTTTAAAATTCTGACAATGTAAAAAAAAGATTGCTTGATTGAAAAAGTGAAAATTTTACTTGTTCAAATATTTCAAGTTTGATTCAAATAACTATATAATAATTTGATAGCAATAAAGTCAAAATGATTAAAATAGGCATTTTGGATATAATAAAACAACATGGTGAGACCGAAATAGCATTACAAAGAGCATATGTGGTAACTTGCTTAATTTTGCTATTGTATTGTATTATAGCTTGGGTATGAATTGCTCTATCTCCATAGGTACTATAATTTATTATTGATTATGTGAGATGGTGATAACGGAAAAAAACCCCTGCTAAGTTTGTTGTGGGCTTCTTCTTAGACCGGGGCGCGTTTGGAACCCTCATAGCTTTAGTCTTAAGTTTACGAATTTAGTTATCAACATTGAATCACGACTATGTAAATTACTGACGCGTCAAAAGTGCCTTGTAAAGGACTATTTGAATAAAGATTATTTTGAATTTGAATTTATTTTAACTTTGTGATAAGCTTTATTGCTAAAAACTAATCAATATGAGGCTTGCACGTGTCATATACATATAGACATGTACACAACTGCGTAATGCGTTTATTTCGAAATCAAAACTTAATCACGGTTCAACAGCAGCTGCTATCTCTAATGCAATATTCAATTGTATGGGTGACGGTGGCTTCGCCGTAATATGTATATTTGATCAATAATTGGCAATATAAATCGGTAGTTACGGAACTGACTGAACGTATGTCTGCAATATCTAATTAATGTCTCACTGAATTCTGCACTTCATTATTGACTGCAATCTCATCTGGTTAAGAGACGATATAGTTATATTTGGAACCGAGCGTAACTGTTGGGATGCTATTTTATTGGGCACATACTACTAATCAGTTTCTATGTGAGATCGTATATTGGAACGCCCAAATCTCTTCACAACGTGTCTTAGCGGTAAAAGTATCTGGTGGGAAATATTGACCATAATTAGTTTACCAAACTAGGCCAGATCTAAAAAATCAGAAACGATAATTTCCTATATTAACGCTGCTGGGGTTAAAACTTAGGACCACCCATAAATAAGACCACAGAGCTAAGGTGGTCGACTAAAATTATATTTATCTCCATTAATGTATTCTATACGTAGATATTATGGATTAAAGAAGGGTTAGTAACAACAGTTAGTAAAGACTAAAACAGTCTTTACTAACTGTTATCCATAGAGTAAAAAAAAATATTCACGCATCTTTTGGGCATATACTATGCTATATTTGACTTAGGCTATGGATTATTTAGTAAATTTAGTCCAACGACAATCCAGAAAATACAAAGAGGCTTCAAAGGAACAAGCCTAGGGATGTAAATTTAGACTTAATAATACCCCTGTACATATATTACGTATCAAATCAATAAAATTAACCAAACTATATGTAAGTCATGAGAATCTATTCTAACGGGCAATTAACATCTCGGCTGTATTTTAAACTGCACAATAATGCCTAGAGGCAAACAAAAGTATCTAAAGAAGTATTGCTAGACAAATAAGTAACGCTGCCATTAGCGTAAGTTACGGGTACTACGTGGTCCTAAACTAACATGGGTAGACTCAAGTGTCTTCAAGAAGAACGGCGCCCACGAAACAACTCGCAAGTAACACATTACACTAACTACGAGATCTTAATTCGAATCCTTTCACACCACATGACCCTTTTTAGTACAGCTATAAATACCCTCCGCGTTATTACTTTGAATTATTTTAAATTTCGATGGTCTTTTTCGGATCATAATCGCTTGTTAAAGCTTCTGTGAACACCCTTGTGGGAGCTATATGCAAATTACATGACGTGAATACGTAGGATTTCCACTCGCCTTCCTTCTAAATCCGAAGAAAACTCATTTATTATGTTCATCTCTTAATCTATTTTTGCTTCGTGTTATTATGAAAATGATCATACTAATTTAGAAAAGATAACATAAATTACAAGAAAATCCTTGGCATAAAAAAAAATTGTAATTAGTTTTACGTGACAATGTGATATGAATAGCCACAACATAGTAACATCCAGTTAAGATGGTTGGCTTCTCCTTTGACCCAAACGCGTTCAGCAATATGGTAAATTTGTATTTACGCATCAAAAGTACTTACAATACAGATATTTGAATAACGATATTTCTGACTATTCTGACTTTGAACGTAGCCTATCCGTGAATTTATTTAGCAATAATATCATATAAATTCACTAATAGGTATATAATAAATTAATCATAAAGTAGCTATGCTTATATGTTACATTTTTACTCTTAAACCTCGTACTAGTCCAATCAAAGTTAACAAGAAAATACTTTTTACTATTCATTCAGATGAGACTTTTCAGTCTACCCTGTGTAATAAATACACCGCAGTTGAATATTTATATGACATAATTATAGTAATAATATATATATATTAGGCAAGAGGCATTCAAAGTTATTCAAAAGATAGTGAAAATTTTATTTTGCATATATGAAATTGTAATCTCGGAAAAACGGCAATCAACCTATTAGAAACCGAACACGTGTGCACACACGTGGGGGAAATCACAGGAAACAACTAGTAAATTTATATAGTACACATGTAATGGATTTCTTTGGCGTTTTACTGCGTACGCCGATAGTAAAAAAATAATGCGCACACGCTGCTCTGCTCGCTTACTAGGTCGATGGTCGCAATCGTGAGCCAAAGTGTGTCGTAAAACAAGAGTTGCGAATAAAAGGGACAGAATCTTATTAAAGTAAATATTTATGGCATTCCCATCAACCGATTGGACGAGGGTACCGTCGCTCTTGATAAATTGTTCCACCGGTTGCGGGCCAACAGCTTCTCGCGAATATTTCTCTTACGACGTATCGGTCTTAAATCCCGCGTACGCGATTTATGATTTTTCTTTTCACGCACTTTCCTGGACGTATGGCCGGATGAAATATTTTATGACGTCTCAACTCCCGAAACTTCAGCCGAAGGATCTGGACAAGGTAGAAGTTAGACAATTGAACAGGCCGACGTCATACAAAGTAGCGGGGAAATTGTGTGTCTACTTTATTTACCTGGAGGTAGACAATAAGGGCGTCTCCACACAATCAACTCGACGAGAAAGTTGATTGTTTGTGTTCCATTCAACTTCACAATGGAGAAAATGAAGAGGAGCCAATTCTTTTTGCAACAGCTTTTATCCACCATTTTCTTCGCTTGCCGAAAGTTTGCATTTAGAGTACCTCGCTCGGGATGCATTAGCGTCTCGTCACATATTTGTCTTGGAATCAAGCTCGTATTATTCTTGGGAACAGCAATCACTATAAACTGTTTGCACATATTCCTAAACATGTGCTCACTCAGTCGCTCGCTGCTTTTTGTAACATTGTTTGCTTAACGGCTGAACTGCTAACTCCAAGGCGGAACGTAACATACGCAAATATTTGACATTGGCTGAAGAACTAATGTAGGCTGCTTTGTCTTCATCTTATTTTCGCCATTTTATTACTTTCGTTACTCATGCGATCAAATCAACATACACATGCGTTAATTTAATTAACATATAGAAAATAAATAAAATCAATGAATCAACCATAATCTTTATTCAAATAGTCCTTTAAAAACACTTTTGACGCATCAATAGTTAACATAGTAATTAGTTTATGGTGACAACTACATTCGTAAACTTAAAACTAAAGCTATGAGGGTTCCAAACGCGCTCTGGTCTAAGAAGAAGCCCACAACAAACATGACCGGGGAAATTTTCTTTTTGTTATCACCATCTCACATGCTACTTAAAATTATATAACAGCTTTCTTATTAGAGCAATATTTCATACATATTTATCATTTACATAATCCTTTACAACTTTTCTACAAGCTTATCAATTGCCGTACTACACTTAGATCCGTAATATAATCACCTACTACGAACATTGTCCTTATAACACATAGTTATCTACGTTATTACAATAAATGAAGTGGTTAGTGGTTTCTAATAGCAGTGACCGCGTACCTCGGTCAGGCAATTGTATGATTTATTTATTGTTTCAATACAGAATCCATTGGGGCTTAATAACTATCTCTATTAACTTGTTATCATAGATGAGCCAGCAAAAGCAATCCGGCAATCATTTACGAGGCAAACAATCTACAGCGTTGATGAAACTTTCCTCCAACTATTCCATCAGATGGGACAATTCCCCAGCATCTCTTAATTATGGCACTGCGTATTTCGTATTACAATAATGAAGCGGAACAATAACAAAAGTTTGAACGGAGCGTGGCCAGCGGACAACTTCGCTGCTCTCAACTGAGTGGTTGTCGAGTTTGCTCCGAACGAGAACTTGCTTGTTACCGCCGACGTAGAATGTTACTTTTTTCAAAACAAGGGCGGAAATAGTCGCTGTGAATTCCAACGATTCACTTCGTACTTTGCATTGCTTCATTCAATTAAGCGGGCATTTCGTGTAAACAGGCGTGGTGGGGACGCGCAGGTTACCAGGAATATTATGAATGTATATCGAGAGTGTCACGAATTGCCGGCAAAGGAATGTTTTTCGTTGTTTTATTCGTATAATGAGTTGTTTAGTCTTTGAATACCAGCAAAACTATGTCGAAATACCATCTAACACATGAAAATGGATCTATAAAAACTTGACACACCTGGTTATTACCTTCAGACCGCAAAATTTTAGAGTCGTCTACCTAGTAACTTTTCGTTTGAATTCGTATCACAAATAAAACTCAGATAGGTAGCGCTGAAAATTGGGCTATATACATGTAAATCCTTCCCAAAAATTACCTGTTGTAGCTGCAACATGAGACTGTTGGGTCTTAGTGGACAAGTCTGGACTTGTCATACCCGTAAGTCTGGGAACGCTGTTAATTTCTTTTAATATTACTGCGTCATGGTTGCGTTATCAGACTTTTTCTTATTGTCTTCTTCTTTTACCTTTGCAGTTTAAGTTCTGCGTAATCAGACTATTTGTTTTTGACAACCTCAGTGGCGCAGCGCGTGCGCTGTCGCATTATAAAGGTCCTGGGTTCGATTCCCGGCTCGAGTCTGTTCTGGTGGGGGCTTCGGCCGTGGCTAGTTACCACCCTACCGACAAAGACGTGTCGTCAAGCGATTTAGCGTTCCGGCTCGATGTCACGTAGAAACCAATTAGGAGTGTGGCCTAACCTCACCTAACAGTTTAGCCCGCTGTCATCCTAACAGCATCATCACTTACCACCAGGTAAGATAGCTGTCTAGGGCTTATAGAACATAAAATACACTTCCCAAGTTGCATATCCCGCAATTTCAGATGCATCGTTACTTAGATAAGCAACCACTAACTTGCTCTTGCTAACTCAATCATTTTCTCAGCCAAATGGAGAATGTTGTTGGAGTGCGTCACGAAGTACAGGCCTAGGGTTGTGCTCGTATATAGTCCGTTATCGACGCCTACAATAAGTCGCGTTTTATACGGTTATTATAGCATCATAAACGCCACCGGTCGGTGTTTCATACAGTGCCGGGTAGATTATACTGCCTGCCCTGATACGGGACCCGCCCACTGTCAGCCCCACGTGCCGCCCGACAGAAGTGTCGAGATAGATATTCGATATCGGCAGACACATTCATAATCTTCGCTGTAACTTCCCGCTTCTTATATTAAAATAACAAGCACATCGCAGGTGCGTAACGAATATCTGTATTATGACAGTGCTGAAGATTAAATAAGACGAATTGCGCCATTATTTTCTCTTATGGCATTCTTATTTTCTAAGTAGAAATATATTTTGTGTTAACTTTAACCATGGTATTATGAAAGGAATCAAATTCCAATTCCAAATAGCTTTATTCATGTAAGCCTACAGGCATCTATGAATCATTCACATATAATATTGAAAGACTCTTCCAACATTTCAGTAGGTAATTTGTTATACAAGAAAATATAAATTTCCTTTGAATGAGTTACTAATTTTGTGCGGCCTACTAAACAGCTCTACAAGTTTATAATTGAAATATTTTTATAGGCATATATAAATCTTCATACTTTATTGTTCATGTAGCCACTTGCTTTGCTACGACTTTACGTCATAGTAAATGAAGAGGGATAGCCTCTAAAACTTTATCTGCAATATTTTTGCATCGAACTGAATTGTAAATTACTGCTTGACGGTACTTATATAAACGCGCAACGTAGTGCGTTACACCTCCAGAAATGTTTCTGTGCGTTGAAATTAGAATAAGGAGATGTGTGAAAGATCCAGGAAAACCTAGCAACTTTAAAAGTTACAAAACATAATTGGCACTGGGGTCCAAGTATAGTCCAAAGGACGACGATGGTCCGATTCTCTACAATCACGATTTCGAAAGAACAACATTGGAAAAGCCTCTGCTTTGTTGACAGCCGACTCTTAGTAAGTCAAAAGAAACCTTGGAAAATGGATTACCTATGGAGACCAGCTGTGGGCTGAGCTTTTTTGACATTTGAAAAGTTTAAGGACCAATTTTAATTGGATACAATCTTGAAGAATTCTAATCCAATCGGCATCCGAACAACAGAGAGACTACAAAGTCAAATTGAAGCTGTGAAAAAGTGAATGCCCCGAATGTCGTCGAGGAACTTTCATTAGCGTACTTCCACGGCAACAATTGCGAGTTTAAATAATTATGTTTACGAAATCCTTTTCTTACGCAGGGATTATTTATCTTCCCCATTGTTACGAGAAGTGACGCGGACGAATTTCACGAAAATGCCCCATTTATCTACGGCGAACACACAAAGGGAACTTGAAACCCAAAACTTTTTACGTGGTCAGTGACAATGGTATTTCTCTCTATTCTCTTTACGTTTCATTTCCAACTTTTGCGAATATTGTGTTACAATTCTAGTTAACGTTTCTGTATGTCCACGGCCTCAGTCGGAGACAAATTATAGAGACAAGTCCGTGGTAACGTCTGACGTGGGAATATACCATGTGCCTTTATAGTACTTTTGGTAAATAAATAGTCATACACGTTTTCTGCAATTGAAACACCGACTGAGTACTAGTTTTACTTACATACGAGAGTTTTTGTTCAAGATTAAATACGTAATACTAAATAGTATCGATATTGATACAAAAAAAAACTTAATATTTTCATAGCAACTTGCTTTTATTTTCAGCTTTATTTTGTTATACGATCTACCTATCACAGTTCATGGGATATATCCCTCTGACAGAAAGACAGATAGTTGAGGCTATGATTGTCTCGTTGTAACCAAAAAATGTTGTCATACTTATAGCCCCAACTGTATATGATTGTATTGTAATATACATCATAACCAACCCATTGTCGTCTCACTACAGAGCACGGGTCTCCTCTCAATAAGAGAACGGTTTGGCCATAGTCCAACACGCTGACCATGTGCGGATTGGCAGACTTCACACGCCTTTGAGAATTTATGGAGAACTCTCAGTCTTTCAGGTTTCCACACGATGTTTTCCCTCACCATTGAAGCAAGTGATATTTTAATTGCTTAAAAACGCACATTACTCCGAAAAGTCATAAGTGTGTGCCTGGGTTCGAACCTCCGAACTCTGATTGGGAGGCCGACATCCTATCCACTAGGCTGGCACAGCTCTTTGTAATATTAATCTTTACTAAATATTATAATTAAATCTTACTTAAGCCGATGCTTTTGGCTTATTGGTGTTGTGGTTGGTATAGGTATTTGACTACAGATCACGCCATTTTGATTTCGTATCCCCATTCCAAAACTTAAAAAAGTCGTTTTTATTTATTCTATATCATATTAATACTAAATTATTTATATGAAATTTCTAATTAAGTCTCCTTATTTCCTATTGAACAAATACTTATTGTCTTCCCATTGTAAGCTGCCACTTCCAATGTACAACTTAATTGGCAATTTTGTCCTATTTTTACTCGTAGTTCGAGTTTGATATAGAAGCTACAGAAGAAAATGGTTTGTTTTCTATCGGCAGCCTGATTTAATATTTGCAGAAGCGCTGTGCCCGCAGATAACTTCGCCGGACGCCGAGCCGTTGCTGCTTACTTCCTACTTTATTCCGTTTACAGACCCGCATAAATAACGGAGGAAATCGGTTCTACCCTCATTTCATTTCAACAATACAACTGTTCTATTGTCCTTAAATCTCTGTTTCAATAATACTTCTTTTCTGTTTAATGAGAATAAGAATGAATGTTAACTTATTATCTGCGCCATGAAAACAAGCGAGTAGACAAGGTGGTCATCATCATTATCGGCTCACTACAGAGCACGGGTCTCCTCTCAATATGAGAAGGGTTTGGCCATAGTCAACCACGCTGGCCATGTGCGGATTGGCAGACTTCACACGCCTTTGAGAACATTATGGAGAACTCTCAAGCGTACAGGTTTCCTCACGATGTTTCCCTTCACCGTCGAATCAAGTGAAATTTTAATTGCTTAAAAACGCACATAACTCCGCAAAGTTAGAGGTTCAAACCCCCGACCTCTGATTAGGAGGCGGACGTCCTAACAACTAGACTATCACAGCTCCAACGCAATAGGACAAGGTGGTCATAGAACACTAATAGAAGGAAGAAACGTTTCGGATCTTAACTATCATATGAGGTGCAACCCCAGACAATTACACAGAAACTATACGGTATACTATATCACTATGCTGACAGAAATGCAAATGACAGTTACAAAACGAATCGATTTCACTAGACACTCTCGACAAATGGTAATGGCACACGAACTTAGCAGACTTAGTAAAGCTATGCTTATCGTCATAAAATATTAAGTTACGAGAACTGATTATTTTTACGGAAACCGACGGTATTCTAAGCGGTAAAAAGAAGCACACAGTTTATTTGTGTATCTAAGACTTTACATCGATGAATCAAATATATTAACATCGACAGCTTTTCTCACTTCCGATATATTAAAAACACGAACATCATATTAAAATCACTTCACGGAGCAGTATTTAAAGAATTGTATTGCACTGTATGCCCTCAAAAAAATTCGTTATGTCAATAACATATTGAAGATCTTGTAGAGAAATCTTTTTTTTTTATACTCTACGAGATGACCCTTAACGGCTATCTCACTTGGTGGTAAGTGATGATGCAGTCTAGGATGGTAGCGGGCTAACCTGTTAGAGGTATGGTAAACCCACACTCTTAACTGGTTTCTACGCGACATCGTGCCGGAACACGAAATCGCTTAGCGACACATCTTTGTCGGTAGTGACTAGCCACGGCCAAAGCCTCCCACCAGACCAGACTCGAGCCGGGAATCGAACTCAGGACCTCCGGCTTTGTAATGCTACGCCACGTCAACTCTAAAATGGACATGGAACAGAACTGTCTAGGTTTTAGAATCACTTTTAAAATTTTCGCCTTACAAGTTTCACTAGACAATTTGATGTTATGCTATAAGAGAATTATGGATGGAAACAATTATATGTGCATTATTTATTCTTAAGTGTGGATAAATCTTTCCCATATTAAAATACGCAGTATTTAAATACACCACGATTAGAATAAAACCCATTAGTGTTCCACGCAAACCAAAAACGAATCCACTAGCCTTCCTATATTTACTCAGTGTAACCGAAACGATTTTCCTTGTTTGCTAAATGTACTGTAGCGACCTTATAATGCATAAAGAAAATACGGTCAACTATGGAACTCAGCGAAACCCCTATTCGCCTTTTTCGGGGTGTTGCTATCTTTGCTTCAATTCGTAGGCGAAGCCGTCGGTCGCGCGTGAAATGCCAAGCGCGTTGTGCGCCCTAGTTTTGATAAACAGGACGCGTCGTTTGTTTATACTGTCTCCGCAGCTTGTGAAAGGTTAAACATAACTTCTACTGCATTATCCAGTTTATCCTGCTGATATGTACCTACTAGACACAAGCTTACTTCCGCATACAATATTTCCATTACTGGAAAATACCTATTAACATCCCGCTTATCTTTTTGGTTTAGGTACTCAAGTACCCTTTTTGCAGTGTGTTTGAAGTTTTCTAATTATTATTAAAGAGATTTTGGAATTCCACTTCCATTTTTATCCCTCAAAATGAGTAACTGAAGGTCGCGTCTTGTAACGTGACGCAAAGGGCTGTTTATTTTTTTCCAAAGAAATACAAATTCATTTTAAGGGATTTCCCTTTCAAGAAGCTATAATTTTTCTTTGATTTATTTCAATTAAAAAAATATTTCTTAAGTATTGGAAATTGTGTTATTTTTCTCTGTTCATTAATTCATTCATTTAAGCATTAAGAGAAGTATAAATATCCTATGGCTGTAAACATCTAATATTCATATTCATCCATATCAAAATAATCTACTTTAAAGAGCCAAATATTTTATTTCTTTCAACCAATTGAGTTCTCAGTTAAAACTAAACGCATCAAAGTATGATATAATAATTATGTTTAGAAACGACGGCGTATAAGCTTCAATAAGGGATTGTTTCAAAACGTTTCCAACGCCATATGGTCGCAACATTGATCTTTCAACTGATGTTTACCTAACTACCAATATCGCTGTCGTATACGGGACAAACAAGTTAAACTTTTCAAGTGAGCGCGGGGGAACTCCACCCGTCCCACGACGTCGACATAAACGCGCTCGGCGGGGTGTCTAGTGTTTACAAAAGGTCCGCTAATGCTATTTGCCATGGTAGACACGTCACGTCACTCGTGTGTGTCTTAATCATTACAGTATAGCAACGAGCTTGCGCATCGTTCCCGATGCTTGACACTTCTGCAGAACTTTGGTCATGTTACTAAATAATTTTACATGGTAGCTTCATAATCGTCTAACGTATGTTGCCTTTGATATAATTTCTCATCTTAAGTCTAACTATACAATATTTAAACGTGTCTAGTTTGTCTAATAACTTGTCCCTGCCCTTATTCTTTTTTATTCGCTTTAATCGCTGTACGAAGTTACTAATAATGTTCTACAGTAATACCACTTATTGTTATTTATTTTATTTTATTGCTAATAGTAATGAACTTAACACTTTTACAATGTCAATATTTTAAGGAGAAACAAAGAAAATATTATTTATATTACCATAACTAAGAGAATACCATATTAATATTTCTGAATAGAATTAAAATAAAAACGTTATAATATATTTAGCTTAGATTCATCATCATCATAAAGTAAAGTATATTAAAAAAACGAATAAAAATATATCCCAGTTAAATATTCATCATCATCATCATCATGATCAACCCATTCTCGGCTCACTACAGAGCACGGGTCTCCTCTCAATATGAGAAGGGTTTGGCCATAGTCCATCACGCTGACCATTTGCGGATTGGCAGACTTCACACGCCTTTGAGAACTTTATGGAGAACTCTCACGCATTCAGCTTAGAGAACTCCTTGAAATTAATCCTATAACTGCTTCTTTATGTCAGTTAAAACCAGCCCAACAGCTGGGCTTTGAATTTCTAATGTTACATTACTAGTTGAACCTCGACTGCAATCTCAAGTGTACCACCAGTATACATAGTGGTGGTAGCGTAACCTGTAAGGGGTAGGTACAGTTAAATTAAACCCATACCAAATGGGTTAAAATTCATGACGATAACTTGTAGCAAAATAAGCAGATAGTAGCTTTAATTTAAATAAATCTAAAATACATTTGCACTGTTCCAGCTTTAGTAGAAATTTGTCAACACAAAAAGGACACTTACACGATTTAGTAGTTAACGTAGTTACAAAGTTAATGGATATGTGACATGCCGTGTTAAAGTTGTTGTTTGGAATTCTGTACACTGTAAATATCGGAAAGCGGTTCAGAGTTTTGGGATGCGTAATTCGAATTTGTTACTCATGAATCGTATGTGCAAAACTTGAACTCTTAAAGTTAAAATGGGAACGTATCGGCAAAGTTGCTCGTCGCAGTCCACGTGAATGTCTTGCAACCTTTAAGAGAAGAAATATTGCCAGGATTTCCGCCAATACTTGGATTATTAAATTTTTGAGGAACGGCCAAAGCTATTTCCAAGCTGCATCCGACGATAACGTCCTTTGTTCGAATCGTTGCGTCTTTAATATTACAAGAGAACAATTGACTTTAATTAAAAGATGTAGACATCGTTCCAAACTAACGAAGTAACTTCTTGAGATCGACAATTAATTTTTGAAGTGTCGCTTTATTAAAACAATTTCAATTGTTGTAGACAAATAAACTTTTATCAGGTTTCATTAAAGTTTTATCACTTTACGTTTCATAAGACAGGCAACTTTCCTTATTGATCGGCACTTTAACAGACTGTGAATGTATTTGGGAAATCTTTCTGACATGATTAACATTTTTGCTAAAAAGGTTTTAATTTACATTTTACCCTTTCATCTATATTGTATATTGATGTATGAGCTTTTTATTAATACACCTTTTCTTGTTACAGGTTTCGGTTTCGTCACATTTCAAAGTGAAGATATTGTAGACAAAGTGTGCGAAATTCACTTTCACGAAATCAACAACAAAATGGTAAGTACCGAACATATTTTAAGCCCAAAAACCTTTTTACTAAATAAACTCACAATAGTTTTTATTAAGTAGGTTGCAAAATAAAATCCGCTCTTAACAAATAAAGCACTTTATAACACCTATTCAACGATATCCACTCAATCACTTCTATACGTGAAACTTTTTTCGTCATCATTTCCGTGTATAAAAGAGGCTGCCTGAAATACCTGAATTTATATTTATATGGAGTTGGCATACCTACTCAAAGCTTCATTTTACAAATAAAATTAACCTATACATTAAATAAATAGGAGCATTCTATATTTAGGTTCGCGAAAACGACATAAAAAACTATATATGTGTATACTTTACAGCGACAATAGTTTTCGATGCAAATTAATATGGATCGATTCGAGAGCCAGCTTCTCGTTTTACATTTGGTAAACCATCTATTTCATTACATTATCCTCATTGTCGAGTTTATCAAATTTTATTTATAACAATGTTATCCACATTTGAAATTTAAATCTTTTTTCCTAAGTTAGTGGCCATAGTTACCAAGATTCAATGTTTTACCAAGATTCGTAAATTCTGTCCCAATGTTAATATTATCTTCCAAATATCAATTAGAGTAAGAAGTATCTGGCGTGGATCCAAACAGGGCTAATAAAACGCCACTAAGCCTTCAGCGTACTTAGATTTTTCCCCACAAGGAGACGGGGACAAGTACATTCGAGATGTTGCCATGAATTGTTTTGTCGAGCCAAACGTAGATTAATGACTTATAAATTTAAAATCACTCGCGCAATCGCTTTTAAATGTCTTTTTCTTTACACTTTAAGTAATTTTATTGAAATTTAGTATTATTTTTTATTCATAATAACATCGTTAATATAGTAAAATTAAACTGTTGTAGCGATTCATTCTAAAGGCCTTTAAATTTTTTTTTCAAACAAATTAGAATCGAAGTAAAATTAAAAAAATAATAAGAAGTACAAATAAAAAAAAATATTTAGTAAAACAAAGTCAATAAGCTAAACCATACCGCGTTATTTTACAATGTCAATATGGCAATATTGCGCATATGAGACGCACAGTGTTCAAGATGAAACTAAAAACACCCAATATATATACAATCATACATAAATACTTTAGTTTGTATATATATATATATATACTCGTATATATAACTATTAGCAAACTCTTTGTTACACCGTAGTCTGGTAAAAGTTAAGTTATTGACGCTTCAATATTCATATTAAGCAGGCAAATATTTATCAGGATCCGTGAACCTCTTCCTAATGCTAATATTATGGGAAAAAATATCAATTAAGAGTAAGAATTGCGCTGGCAGCAGTCCAACCAGGGGCAATAAAGCGTCACTAGATTCTACGATATGTTTCGGTTCCACTAGAGGACGGAGAAATGGCTGTTTTATTTTTTGACAACTACGGTAACGCAAAAGTACGTAATTTATTTAACAATCTGTGTGTAAGCTTGTGCGTTTGTGTGGACAAATCTAATTCTCGACACTTACCAACATAAATCTTCCTTATCAATATCACATTTATATTGCTTAATCTAAGCTGTTATGATATCGAAGATTTCATTGTCTCTTTTGTCACCAAGACAAGAATCTTATTAATACACCTTAAATCCCAAAGATATGCCAGGTATGCAAAAGTAACACTAAGTTTTGGGATACCTCTAGTTATAGGTCCTTTGTTGGGTCCCACAAGGCTCAATTATGGGCCCCTTTCTAATTTTAGTTTATATTAATGACTATTATACTATGTCAGCGATTATGAGATTCTGAGTTCCCGCGGATTTATATTAATATTTGCACATGTTCTAAAATTGATGCCATGATTAAAAGTAAATTGTGTTTGCCAATCGTATTCTAGTTTTTTAGACAAGACATCTATATTACACTATAATATATATTTTCTTGTTTATCCAGAGATTGTATGTAGATATTCTATATACAACTTGACCTAATTAATACTTGATATTAACTAAATACTGAACATGATCACTTTATTAATTATTGATACAATAAAGCAATGTCATATTCTAATGGCTCGCAAGTTATTGCATAATATCGGCCACATGTTGCAATACGTACAAGCTGCCTTAACGAGACCATTATTTGTGACAAATCATGCTCCTGAATGTTACAGAACTGACGACCCTGGAATAGAATCGAATACAATTTTAGAAGGCGATATTAAAAGAATTATTAGTTTTGCCTGTTTTAGTGTCTGACTAGCTTAAAATCTCGCAGGTAAAATTAGGGTCGAATAGAACTTTAAAACTGAAGTTTTGAATACATAGTATATTACAACGACGTGGAATAGATCTGAAAATGCAGCCAGAAGATGCCAACGAGAACTCTGTAATAAAACAATTAGTTCTAGGACTTACGTCTTGTTTAATGAGAAAGTTTTAATTTTGTTTTTACAAAAAATATTACCTTGTATTTATTAGTTCCTGTACTTTTCTTATTAGTGATTAGTTTAACTTTCGTCAATTAATCTCCCACTGCACAATAAATGGATGTTGTGTTTCTTCATATTTTTTATAATACTGCAATCCCTTCAGCCAGTGGGCGTCCACTACTGGACATTTGTAGAAATCTCTGCGCATTTCTTTTGCATCCAACAACTCACTAATACTCGTCTTTAGTAGTACATCTAGTATACGTAGTACATCTAGTGGAGTGTCTAGTAACGCCGGGCTTTGCGGTAAGTAATATTATTTAAATAAGGTAACTCATTTTCCGCCTAAGCGCCGTTAAAAGTTCTAGAGTAAGAGGCTGAATCAATTTCTCCAATTTTACTAGTAAAAGCGAACCGTTCGATCTAAGATCTTAAGACTTTACCTACTATCAAAGTCCATAAAAGCTGTAAACAAAAAGACTTTAAACCAAAATATAAGGACGGTGAGATCTATACTGAAATTTATATTACTGAAGATGATCCAAGCAACCTTTAAATAACACAAAGTTAAACTAAAGCAATAGAACACGTCAATTGTTGGCAAACTTTATTATATATCATTAAAGTTTCCACCCAGCCTGCCATATTATTAATAACGTTATTATAATTAATGCATTTAACACCACTATTACAAAAGGTAGTTTGCGATAGCGGTGCGTAATGCTACAAATCTAATCACGGCACCATGAAATAATAATTACTTTTAAACAACTATAATAAGCCTCTAATATCCAGCGAGATACTGTTGCTTTTATATGATAATTATTATGGTTCCGCATAATTCTAATATTGTTCAAATTAGAATATGAACCAATTCAATTGTCAAATAATTGTTATCATCCCGAAATATTTGTGCCAATAAAAGTAAGTGCCCATAACATTACCACAGCAATTAACAGAGAATTACAAAGTTGGTTACATACTGTATTTGTATAAGCCCATATTAGTAGAATTAAATGATAACTTTAATAACATTTCGGTGTGACAAAACTGTGAAGCAAAACTAATTATATTTTGTACGTTAGCACTTTAACGATCTCCCTGACATTGAGGTTTTAATAATAGTGTAGTAAACAAGACACTAAAATTCCTAGTTTTTACGATACGTAGAAAATTATCTTAAGGTATTTATGACAGTCATATAGACCGATTGACGTCCACTAATGGACAAAGCGGTGATAGCCTAGTGGTTAGGGCGTCAGCCTCCTAATCAGAGGTCGGCCGTTCGAATCCAGACTAGAGGTGCGCTCTAACTTTTCGGAGTTATGTGCGTTTTTAAAGAATTAAAATATCACTTGTTTCAACGGTGAGAGTTCTCCAAAATGTTCTCAAAGGCGTGTGAAGTCTGCCGATCTGCACATGACCAGCGTGGTGGACTATGGCTAAACCTTTCTCATATTGTGAGGAGATCCGTGCTCTGTAGTGAGCCGGCAATGGGTTGTTAATGATGATGAATGTACAAAAACTCATTACTATGTGTACTTCGAGGAAGATTTATTTTGTCACATTTATGGTATTGGCTTTATATCAACATCTTCAGTCCTACTTAGCCACTTATCATCAAGTTATAGAATACGTTAAACCGACCAACCCGCATAGGAGCAGTGGGAGAGATCTGAGTTCTGAATACCTCAGAAAACAATCATATTGATTTTGTAGATAGCCTAACACCACAGTTATTACTGGTGTCTGTTTAAGATGTGGCGTCGCCATTCCAGTACCTATATTATTAACTTCTTTAAGAAAAATTTCAAATTACCTAATAATCTGTGTGAATGATATTTATATTTTCCAGGACCTTATATCATCACGTAATTACAAAAGCGCTATGCCTATGCCCCTTTTAAAAAAACATTTGTCAAAAAATCTCGTATATTCGCCAATCTCAATCACCTTCGAAATTGGCACCGCATGCCTCCAGGCGTTCACAAGGGCCATTATCTGTCTAGTCACTTAAACTTCCCTCATACTTTCAGTCTGAAAAGCCGGGGAGCAAATATTCCCCCGTTGTCGATGCATATTCCTGATTATTAATGCTTGTTTTTTGCCTCACCCCATTGTTTTGTACCTTAATGTACGAATGCATGGATAGCGGGAATCGGGGGTGATGTTCGCCCTAAGTGGAGCAAACAACGAACAAAGACATCAAACAAATGGGTAGTGTTTTAGAGTAATTACGGTTCGCTTCCGTGCGAAGCGAGAGGTGTGTAAAGAGCAGAGCTCCCGTCGCGCCGTAATGTATTCGTCGCAGTCTTTAATAAAAACCCGTCATTCATTCCCGCGTCTAATCCCGGAGACTAATTAGGGAAGAAATCGAAGCCTTTCAGACGTAATCTTGCGAATTTGTCATTGCGTGCTCATTACGTATCTATGTGTGCCCTTTGATATACACACACATTGCTGTTTCAAGTTTTCGTTTAGTTCAAGCCGATCGCTTTCTAACAAATTTCGCCACAAACACAATTTACTCGTACTCTTAAATGAAATTTGTGACAAAAATTGTCGGTTCTTATACTTATCATATTTATTGGACGTAGTTATGCATACATGATCCAATCCGCAAAGACATCAAAAGTGATCCTACGCCTCTTCACTTTCGGTCAGCGGAAAGATCCCTCTGATAAAGAGATTGTATCAGTTCGAAATTCGAAGAGATTGTATCATTTGTATCATATCTTCGAAACCTACAATTATAGCAGGCAAAATTTAAGCTAAATATTTCGAACTTATTCATTGTGGGTTGGGTCTTTTTTATTACTAACTACATTCAATTAATACCTAGTGCTTATATGTACAGTTGACGAATACAATTTAACAAAAACAGTTATCACCAATATAATAACAAAATATATATGAATGATACACAGGACTCTGACGCACGATTTGCAATTAGAATTTTAAATTTATCAATATCGCGTCTAGGTAGTTTTTTGGTAAATTAACTGATTACCCATGACTATTCACTGCTGTGAGTAACAAAACGTGAAGGTACTAGTAATTGCGTACGTCAGTGCGCCCCCACTTTGTTGCGTGCCAAACAAATGATCAATGTAACGGTAAACTTCTTTTATACGTTGTTTTCGTTAACAATTTCAAAGCACAAAGTTGGCATGGAGTTTCAAAGTACATTGTTTTAAGTGTCACGCGGAATTTATGTGGAATATTTTGACACCGCGGTGTACAATATAGTGTAAACGTGACTCGTAAACAATGCCGCCCATTAAAAATTTGTGTTTAGCATATCATAAAGACATCTCTAATAGTTATATTTACGTAGGCAATAAAGAAGATAGAGGCGTCACGTCAGCGTCGATGTTTACGCTTTGAGTAGCTGCCCTCGTAAATTTAATATGTCATCTCTTATATTAAAATGGTCGTTAAGCTAATAGCTGCTCCGCCTTCCTGCACGGGTTGATAGGGATGGTGGCGTGCTTTACATTAAACGGTAAGAACACGGTTGAAATTACACACATTTGACGACCTCCCTTGCGAGCGCTGGTGTGTTTACATGGAACTGGGAGATCCTAAGTTCGATACCTGGGAGCAGTTATTGAGGAATTCTTAAATTCAGATGTTGTCTGGCCTGGTGTGCGGTTTCACACGTGGCTAACAACACAGATATGCCGAGCAATTTAACATATGCCATCATATGCCATTAAAATATGCCATGCAATCATATTATTCTTTAAGAACTATAGTCACTTTATTAGTGAGATAAAATAATTGGCAATTCGGGTCTTTCCGCGTTTGGATTTGTTTTGCCATAGCATTCAAAACGTTCTTGTATCGCTTTTTGGGAAATGAGGTGTGGAAATATAATAAAAACGTGTTGGCTTAGTCACTGACTCCACATTATAATAATTCAAATATTTCAACAGTTATCCAAATATTACATTGAGTCATATTAGCATGGAGAGTTAAAACAGCATATGTATGCACAAAATCTCGTAAGTCCGTTCCGTTGCTGCGTGAAAAGAAAAGTTAAATAATGTCTGAATATATAAAGATATGCTGTCAAGCGACTCAAAATTGGTGGCATTAAGTTAAAA
Source organism: Lasiommata megera (assembly GCA_928268935.1). Classification (NCBI taxonomy): domain Eukaryota; kingdom Metazoa; phylum Arthropoda; class Insecta; order Lepidoptera; family Nymphalidae; genus Lasiommata; species Lasiommata megera. The sequence goes on from OV743312.1 coordinate 12,948,290, forward strand.
ATGCGTTATTCCGTTGACGTGACGGCATTTGCCTATATTTGACTGGCGATACGCGTCAATAGATATTTTGTGTCGAAAAAATTATTAAACAAATTAAACTTTGTTCCGGTTCATTTTGAATGTAACAATAAATCACGGTGCTAGCGTGAAATGTTTAAAATATAGTGCCTTAGGATTCCGCGCCGAACATCAATTTCTATTTGCCGGATTTAAGCAGGCGAGGCTGACACCTGAGCCTTTTCTTTACCTGTTACGCATGAAATTTCATAATAATACCCAAGTCATCCCTTTTCCACGATACGTGTTGGGTTTTGTGTATATTGAGTAACAGGCGTGAACGAAAAAATTCCGTTATAAAGCTACCGTTTACGGCGTTTTGTCTTGTTATTTTATGCAATCCTAGTACACCTTTCGAATCTATATACATCATCAAATAATCGGCAGCCGTCGGCATATACGTTTAATCATACATGGGAGGGTTTGAGAGACTGCTACGGGTTGGTGGGTTTTAACAACAGCCGGGACCTACGTCTTTTCAAGAAGGTAGACATCGCCAATATCTTAACTCTGCGCTGATGAATTTATTAGCATTAAAGTCCAATACCTTACAATTCTTCCTGGGACTCGAATCCAGTCCCTTTTAATCCGGAGCTCATCTTGCAAGCCACAAAATCAACGAAGCAGTTTATGTTATTATTGAAAATGAAAAAATATATATTGTTATACTAATTTAAAGATCGCTCGCTCATCTCTAGAACCGTTGAGATTACTGTAACTGTAGGCGTAGATAAAGTAGGTATGAACTAATGCTAAAATTATAAATTTCCTACTACACTATCGCACTAATTTTCAGCACTGATAAGCTTTGTGAGCAATCATCAATGATAATAATAATCTACTGTACTAATACTATTTATACTGATAATACTGGATGGTGTATAGCTGATATACATATATGTTATACTAATATATTATATATTTTAGACTTTATTTCTAACGATTTCGGCTCCTAAGAAAGCTAAAGACGTGGTAAAAATCTATTATCTAGATATTTCTTTTAAACATATAGTTTAGTCATTATAGAGAAATCGTCACCGCTGTATTTTGTTGCATTCTGTAAGTATATATTTATTCTCTTCATGTCATACATTATTGTTTGAAAGCACAAAATTATAACGCAAAACAACTTTAAAAGGTGTAAAGAGAAACATACATTTACGCTTTCAGAGCGTTGCAAAGTGAGCAATGATATAAAAGTGCACTTGCCTTCAAGCAATCGCATAAACACTTTTGCGGAACTATTTTGGGTATTGCGTACATTTTTCTTCTCGATCGTACATGAGGCAAACAAATGGTTTCCGTTTAGGAAATAACACTAAAAGTAGGCACATTTGAAACTGCCACTTAAATCTTCAGATCCTCGATCGCCATTTCTCTTAACGTCTTAACGGTCTAGCGCAATGATTCCCGAAGTGTCCGCCTACACGCCCTTCGAGCCCACAACTTCCTCTCAATGCCTTAAATTGTGATACCTAATAAATAATGGGTATTTTCAGAGCAAAATACCCATTATCAGCTTATGATACATATTAATTGTATAAACGAAAATATACCCCGAAGTTATGAGAAAAAAAACTTTTAGGTGAAGTCTTGCTTTATTTTTTACCAGCAAAATAGATATAACGTAATGAAAACTTGGAGTTTTATTTTTTATGTATGAGAACCTACTTTGTATTAATACACTGCGTACTAAAACAAGTAAGTTTAATAATAGGGATGTTAAAATGGCAGGCAGCAGTTGAAGATCTATTTCACTTCAAAATTGAAGGACTTCGAAGAATCATGAGACTGGTGTAAATACCCTTGTCGTAACTGCCAATAATAGATGGTGCTTGAAAATCAAATAATTTCTAATAAATAAAGATTCCATTGATCGGATTAAGTCTCTATCAAAATGGATGGTCAATAGTAAATTGTGAATTAAAACATTTTTATTTAGAGATTATAGAGCAACAAATTTACAGATGAAATCAAAATTAATTCACCTAAATCTATATATATAAAAGCGAAAGGTCACTTACATACTTACATAATGATTAAACACGAGATCTCAAAAACTATTGTACGTATAAAGCTATAATTTAGCAAGTAGGTAGTTGATAGTTAAGTGATGTCAGCTAAGAAAGGATATTTGGAAATTCCACCCCTAAGGTGGTAATCTTAACCAATCCACCTCAATCTCACGGGAAATCAGCAATTCTACGCAGACGAAGTCGCGGGCAACAGCTAGTATTCAAATAAATCTAGTAGTTATATAGTAATATCTACGAGATCAATCAACCTGAGTAAGAAATAAAAAAATCTTCTTATGAGCAATCATGCGACGTTAAGCTGTTATGTTGGTATTCAAATGATTTACGCACAAAAACATTCATTGTGTCGGATAAAAGTATTATTTTCTTCGATAACAATCCTGGTACCTCACTCCAGCGACTGGGTACTTAAATCTTAATAAAAGTATCACGGTATTAGTCCAACGCTTTAAACGTTTCCTCCTTTTTCTTTGATCTACACGACGTATCTTAAACAGACACGTTTAGAGTGATAATTCGTATCTGCGACCGCTCGCCCCTCGCTCCCTCGAACCGGAGCGAGCTTCCAACAATCAATCACGTGTTCCTTTCCAGGCGTGATTACCATAAACTTCTCGTTTTAACAACACCCAGAGCTTCTTCTAAGCATTATCGATCCCCCCGAGCCCATTTCTATTCCTTCTATTTATCAACTTCTCTTTGTGAAGATCCCTTTTCATTGAAACTTGCAATTGGCAACTTGTACGTCTGAATTCAGAGATTTGCTTCGTTCTCTTTTTTTTTTACAAAGATTTATTTCAGTTTCTACCCAATGATTTGGGTGATGTCTGTTGTGGTCAACAATACAAAGTTCATATCAATCACTGAGGAAAATATCTAGCTCCATTTTGCAGATAGGCGTCGCTTATGTGTTTACACTTTTGTCTATTTTTCCAAAAGATTCACAAATCATTGATTTTTCTTGTGAATACGCGCAATAATCGTGCTTTTTTGTAGCCATTAAGCAGAAACAACAAACTATAAAAAGTATAATAAATAAACATGTGTAGAATTTATGTTCATAATGGTAAATGGTGATTCAGATTGAAGGAACAAAACTAATACTGATGGATAACAATTTAAATGTTATGAGGCTGATTAATCATTAATAAGTTGGCTAATTCACGTTATTTTGCATGACATAATTAATTTGTATATTATATAATACAATAAACTTATTTCGCACTTTATTGTAATATCTAAGACGTATTTCCGATTGAGGAACTTACCTAAATAATAAGCCTAGAAATTGATTGTGCTGTTATTCTTAGCTTCGTTTTATTTATATAAAGCAACTTCGACTCTTTTTTATATTACATCGCGGGCAAACGAGCAGATGGTTCATCTAATGTTAAGAGATTACCTTCGTACCCTTGTATGTCTGCAACACCATAGGAGTCGCTATTCGTTTCCTATTTGTCTTCCACTCGGCATCATACCGGAACGCTAAATCGCTTGATGGTATGTCTTTAACCTGTCTGTTGAACTAGCCGTGGCCGAAAGGTTCCCAAGAAGGTTGTGCCCTAGACAAGAAGGTCAACAAAACTAAAAAATCTGTCTCATTCTTATAAATAAACTCTAATTTAGATTAAAGTAAACAGACCCAAGCTAAACTCCTGTTACGACGAAGAGCAACTTCATAATAAAAGGCCTCTTCAATATTATGTGCTTTCACGAATAAGGTCGCCTCGATGGTTGGCCACGCCTAAATGAAGAGTCCCGAAATGTTAACAGAATGCTAGGAAATAGAAAGCGCCTACTCCGTCATGTCCCTCTGTCATTAATAATGGAGCCCGAACCATGATAGGCACTGCCGTTGGGTTTCACAAGCAATACTTGTCTCTACTGGATTTCAGCATTCCATTCGGAGATCTAAATTAAATGATTCATTTGCAAGGAACAATGTAACAGGGTGATACCTGTTTTATTATTTGTAGGGGGGTTATTTGTATTATTTGTGTGGGTTGTTATTATTTGTATCCTTGCTTCGTTAACATGCATACGAATATTGATGGGTAGATAATTATTCGATAAACAAAAAATGTAGTAGGAAATATATACCCTCCAAGATATAACTACCTTTGCTACAAATTTCATCAAGATGGGTTAAGTGGTTGATGGAACATAAATAACAAACCAACACACTCTTCCAGTGACGGCCTAAATACAAACCCTCATGGTTATTTTCCTACGGTAAAATCGCCCTATATTTTTGTATTATTGAGCTCTATTGAAGCTTTCTGAGCCTCTTTTTTGTAATACGAGGTAGGCTATATCTTTTCTTAAACTCTAGTCTATCTCTGTACCAAATTTTATCACAGTCGGTTCAGTGGTTTAGGTGTGAAAGTGTAACATACCGACAGAGTTACTATCGTATTTATAATTTATTAGGATTTCCCACTAGCTTTTTCCCGATGATAGATTAGACAAGTACTTACCTGTGCCGTAAAAATGTGAATTAAAAAGTTGATCAACAGTTAGGTATACTCGTATTAACAACTGAAAAATAAGTACATCAAAATAATCAGATTTTAGTATGTTTTCAAAATTGCAGCAATGAAAATCTTATTATTTTATCCATGACAATGAAATTGAACGAAAGTTATAATGACTGTTATTAATTTGTGTAATATAAAGATCTTGATGCTATAAAGGAGGTACCAGCTTATACGGTCCTAATACCCAACTAATCGTAATAGCTTGCACCACATAATTTGGAACAATCACCACGAGGTTTTTAACTCAAAATTTACAAGTTCGATTAGAATCTGACTCCGATCGCCAGGTGAACAACCACCCAATTTCCTATGTACCTCGCTCACTATATAAATTTAATGATTATAATGTACGCGCGGCACGCAAGTCCCAAGTGACGCAAGTAGCTTCAAGCAACGCAAAGACGTAAATTATGGCTCAACAGGCCCTTCCGGCCGTTAACGATTTCGCCTCGAACTTAAATTTGAAGCGTGAAAGAAAATTAATTAATCACACGTGCGCCACGGCAACGCCCGCCTCACATACACTCGTATCGACCAAATGGTGCCTACTACATTTACCTGTAATAACCACATGCCTATATTGTATGAAGCATTTTGCTCTTCGTTTCGACAACTTCATACAAAAACATTTTTTTCTCTTCGGACTGACTATTAGCTGTGCTAGCCCTATTGGTTGTGACAGCGTAACCGTGCTGTTTGGCGAGCTTCGTAAAGAAGCTCTGCCAGAAGATATTTTGAGCCCTAGGGCTCGAAGAAACTAAGGAAACGTCTGCCTAAGGGCGCCTCCTGTGAGGCCGAACCTCAACTTAGGCGACGTTTGGGATAATTGGGGGGTCGGACGGTAAATAAAAACTATAATGCTACCTTGTGTACTCGTACGTACAGAACATTAGACTGAAAAAAAATTTACAAAATATCAACGTCTTTTGATATAATAGTATGAATGCGAAAGTATGTCTATTGGTTTATTTGTTTGTTGCTTATATTTAGCTTAACCATTGAACCAAAATAGATGAATATTTGGATAAAGATCTTGCTTACATCCTGGAAGCGGACATAGATTGTGTATATCGTTGTGTGATAAGTTACACGTTTCAAGTTACTGTACAATGAATCTACCATGTTTATTCCTAATCTTAAAAAATCGGGCCTTACATAAATATGCCTATCATAGTCAAACAGGTTTGCTTTGAAACATTACGCACTGTGACTTTGGTGAGACATGTTTTATATATAGTATTTAAATTAAGTAACACTTGTGTCCCATGTAATTATATAGCGTTTTATATTATTATTGGACAAATTCGCCATCGTGCGACCCAGGTAAATATTATTTTAGTCACCCTCACAGCTTAGAAATAATGTATTCGACACCGGTATCCATCCGGACAATGAGTCCTGCGAACCGCGCCATATGGCTGGGTGGCGTGCGACAAAAGATCATTTTTGAGGTGGTCTTTTGTACGAGTAAAGTAAGAAAGCAATAGCGAGCGCGAGCATCATCAATAAAGCCCATACGTTAGGCCAGGCCGGTTCATTACTGCGCTCCATGCGACTTCTCCACATTCCCATTACGGGGGAGTTAGGAGACGCGCGCGGCGATAAATAGCAGCGAAGCAGCCCTGCTTTATTTCTCGTGCACAATTTCATTTACATTAGAGGTGCTGAACTGAGTTTCCTCCCGGGAGTCATATGGCAGTCGTGTACAGATTCATGCAAAACAAGTTACGAGCGGCGGGGCCACGTGCCGCTAGCCTTAATCTAGTCCGTGGCGGTCTGACGAAGGCGCCGCCGCCGCGTTCCAACCCACTTAATTGCTACTAATTGCTACAGCTTATAATGTGTATGTACATCGTAAACCAGCACCGACTACTATTAATTTCAAAACGCCATTACGGTATTTATCCACCCTAACCGGCGTATAAAGAAAACGTTCGCTCAGAAAATGTAATTCAGATAATAACATCGCCCGATAAGATTGGATTTGCCTTTATAGCACTCGTCCGTAATGTAAACTTGACCAATGAATTTTCATTACCTAATGAAAGCAGAGGGTGTTTGACAGAGAAAAGAGATGCTACATCGCCGGCCGTAGAAACATCCAATTTCGCAAATTGAAGCTGCATTAACGCACACGGATGCCGACATTCCACAATTATGTACTTAAATGCAAATCGCTCTCATAAGTAGTCTTTAATACCACTTTTTCAGATCCAGTACATCGTTTGCATTTTCATTTGGAATTCGCCGTGGAATTCATTCTTGAAGCATTTCAATTCGAACATGGAAACACTTTTATAGGGGTTTCGTTCGGCGTCTGCACCTAATATTATACAAATTTCATTATTGCACGTTTCTATTGACTAAACTGCGTGGTCGCCGTCTCGGGGGGTCGTTCACGATCGTTTTATTCTTTTTCTAGTACATTCGAGTGGCTCTTAAGCTTGATACGAATTAGTTAAGCAACGAGTCCACGGTAATCTCGCCCGCTTACAATTGCAAACGGCCGCTAACACTGTTGAGTAGTTGCCAATACGCATTTTGTTTGCTTCGCTCTCGATTTAACTATTCTTTTTTGAGTGCCATTTGCCAAGTTGTGCAATTACCTGAGCTACTTTGCTTTGTAATATTGCCTAGTCCACTTTTTTTTTTCAAAGTTGAACTGCCTAGCCAATAATCACTCTAAACTTTATAGTGAATTAAAAATAAATAACACTCTTACTTATAGATGGTTTATTATTTAAAATAGGAAAGAACATAATGACTCTTCTTTATGAAAATTAATACTATAAAACTACAACTAATATTGCCCTCTTACTAATTTTGCATAAAATTTCAGCTCTTCGTACATTAAATTTTTCTCAGGATTAAAATGAGTCTAACAGTATATGATACACATTTATATATATTCTTTTGTTTCTTTTTTAAAAATTAAAATATCACTTGCTTCAACGGTGAAGGAAAACATCGTGAGGAGACCTGCACGCCTGAGAGATCCCATAATGTTCTCAAAGGCGTGTGAAATCTCCCAATCCGCACATGGCCAGTGTGGTGGACTATGGCCAAACCCTTCTCATATTGAGAGGAGACCCGTGCTCTGTAGTGAGCCTGAGCCGGTAATGGGTTGATCATGATGATGATATAATTTTGTTAAAGTAACCAATAAATACAATTCTGTGAGTATTGGTTCTCTTTATCTAAACACCTTTTTTGCGTTAAAAGCAATGGTGAGTCGTAATATTAAAAAAAGGTCCAAGTTTTTATAACCATTCATAGGTACAAGCGGCAAATATATTTTATCTGAAAATAAAGTATTTATTCAAATTAACATAATATTTAAGTCTGTTGGTTCAATGTATTTCTTAATAATCTATTCAGCGTGATTTAACAAAATAAATGGATCCTCATTTCTTTCAGAGTATGTATATAGGAGAGGTTTTATTTAGCGAGCGAGTCCTTATCAAAAATCCAAACAAATCGGTACATTAAAGCTCGAGTGCCTCATTTTGCTGGGACTTATTCAGAATATTCGATTCAAGAACGATGAAATAATACTAGCTTGGGGTTCCATATCAATTTTCTAGAAATAACTTGTGACGCACTCGCTCTACCACGATAAATTTTGCAGCCATATGCGCCTTATACCAGCCACAATGTCTCTTAATATTTGATGACCGAGTTACACTTCTATAATAGTTACTACGCTAACATAATATAAAATTCAACAATTATTCCCCCGCTGTGTCGCAGTACCTCAGATCTATACGACCTCCTTGGCGCAGTGCGTGCGATGTCGTATTATAAAGTTGGAGGTCCTGGGTTCGATTCCCGGCTCGAGTCTGGTCTACGGCTGTGGTTAGTTACCACCCGATAAAGACGTGTCGCCAAGCGATTTAGCGTTCCGGCACGATGGCGCGTAGAAACCAATGAGGAGTATGGGTTTAACATACCCCTAACAGGTTAGCCCGCTACCATCATAGACTGCATCATCACTTACCACCAGGATAACATAAATTAGATAGAGTTTTATACACTACAAGATAGCCGTCAAGGGCTAACTTGTAGTGTATAAAAAAAAATTTGAAAAATATTTTCTCCATTTGATTTTGTTTGTTGCGTGTGTATTTCAGATTAGTTAATGATTATTGTTATGTTTTTTTTTTTTGGTAATCTGAAAGAATCCTTATAGCTTAATAAAACTGACGCGTTACAAAAAGCATTAAAACCTCATATTTTTCAAAATTCAGAGACAATAAATGAATATGAATATAATTTTGTTTCAATAAAACGTTGATTATTTGCAAAACTAATTAATTTTACACTGTTGAATGTACTCGTATTTACCTAAATAAAAACTAAAGAATTCGCTTGCTTAACTTTAATTTCTTTAAGGGTAGTAACATTAGCCTAAATAAGTTTCATCGAAAAAACCTTATACGATTAAGGTTTTGCTAAGTCACAGACGTTAGCCACCTTAAAGGATATTGATTACTTTACTTTTCCACTCCTGCCGTATATAAGATGCTTAGTGTGGCGTAAAGTTACTAAGTTTCAAGCTTACTTCTAAGTCATGTAATAAAGTAAAAGATTACTGCATTCCTGATAGCGTTGGATATCAATAAATAATAAACAAAGCATTAGTTCAGTTGGACACTTTTTATATTTGTTGTGTGGAACCCCGAAAATTACTTAAATAATACAAATACCTACGTAATATGAAAAATAATAATGAAAGTAATGAAAGAAGCAGGCGTTACTTTGCGGAAGTTCATGATAAACAATAAACAGCAAGTATAATTTGCTTTATTCCGCCGACAATTTGTATAGCAAATTATATATAATATATTTATTTTAAATAATAATGAAAGTATTTTTTAATGGATAAAAAAACAACCCATCTCTAAGATAGTAGCGGGCTAACCTGTTAGGGATATGGTAAACCCATACTCCTCATTGGTTTCCACGCGACATCGTGCCGGAACGCTAAATCGCGGAGACACGTCTTTGTCGGTATGGTGGTTACAATTCACGGCCGAAGCCTCCTACCAGACAGTGTGCTAGTTTGCTTAATTTTTTCACTTCTCTATAGATATTTCATTTCGGTGAAACCTGTCATGATATTGTATAAATTTGGCACACATACAACGTGCCTCCTAGACATAGTCATAGAATAGGTACTTTTTATCCCGGAAGTTTACTTTGGTCTCGTTCTTGGGGGTTTAATGGCTTTAAACCTAGCTAAACCGATTTTAGAGAAATCAAAGCATTGCTCCTCATCCTGTTATGACAAAGAATGTTTTTTATCCCGGGAACTAATAACTGACTAACTAATTAAATAAATAACTTAAAAAACCAAAAATATTATAAAATTGCAAATATAAACGCGCGGAACAGCGCGTATTATAAAAGCGAAAGTTGATTTGTTGGTTTGTTCTGCGATCACGTTTTTATAAAATAGATTTTTGTGCTTTTTCGCATATAGCATCTTTCCTCTGTGGTTTTTTTCATCCTCTGTGGTTTTTTCAATGTCTTCGACGATTACTGTAAATTTAATTATTTTGAACTATAAATAAAAAAAACTCCGAAAATGCACAGTTCCTGTCGGCACAGATCCTAAGTGAATGTGCTAACTCACTCTTATAATTTTGTAAGAAAAAGAGGAAAAGTACATGCATTAATTTAACACGGAAAAACTAGTAAAGTGTGAAATTAAACGAAAACGCTCGGTTGTTATACACGGCATCGGTATGTCAATATCAGGCAATCGCTGCATGCGAATGCGGCTATCTAGAAATTTGTTTTCATTCAATGTTTCGATATAAAAGCTCCGCGAAATACACGAGCGGCTGGAGGGCTATCGGTAAAGCGTTGCAGGTAACGTTACCGCTTATCGAAGACGGGCGACGCGACGAGTCGATCGTATATCTGATTTGAATTTCGCGCATTACGGCCCATCGCACAACGCCCGACCACCCTTCCCCCCTCTCCCCCATGGCAAACACTCGCAACACTTTAAGTAACTGCGCTGTATTTCGCAGGATAACGTCGGCCGACGTTACGTTACTCCTGGTACAACAGATTCGTAAATACGGCAAGATTCATAAGACGTAGGCCGCTAACCAGTGGCGCGCGAAAAAATAAATTTGGCATGCTGCCCTGTGGGACATTGCAACGGCCATTTAGATAAGATTTATTGTTACTATTTTATGCATCTAATAAAAATTACACTTGCGGCACCATCTCAATATAACTGTCATTAATTCTTGGCGTTAAAATCATTCAAATAATGCCACTCAATATATTGATAGTTGATGCTGATTTTCAACTTTCATTTATGTTTAATTATATTCTGTTCACGTTTTCTGTAATTTTTTTTTGTAATATTCATAACTATTCTATTAATTAAATTAAAAAGGGTTTTTAATAAAAAACATGTTCTGAAATTTTTAAACTTAGATGTATTAAGTTTCGCCATCCCTGGCGTAGAGAATTTCATTAAACCTGACCTGTTGAGCGTAAATTTTGAGACCAAAGTTTTTCTAACTTACAAGAGTTCCCTTTATCTACAAGCGCTTTTAAGAAGTCTATTCATATTTGCATAGTAACCGTCAAACCAGCTACTATTATCAATTTGGTAACAGCTGTTAGATATATTCACTCAGTACGCCGGAAAGCAAGTATTAAATGTATAGTAAAGTATATTAAAAAAAAAAAAACGAATAAAAATATATCTCAGTAAAATATTAGATGATCTCATTTACAGATGATCATGATTATTCATTAGATTTCAAATAAAAAGTAGCTTTTTGAAATGAAAACTTCTTTAATCGCGCCGAACAAATAAAGAAGTTTTGACAGGGTCTCGATAGTAATAGAAAAAAACATACAACATCAGTAATATTTTTTTTAAATATATTTACATAATAGGTAAAGCTAATATAAACTTGGTTTGCAAGTCAAGTAAAACAAAATGGATTATATAGTTTTTACTTCTGTCGGCAGTCCCCACGACTACGTATTATTTATTCCAATTATAAATATTCATTGCTTTACGTGAGAAAAACAAAAGGGTTATTATATCATAATAATAAAGTGTTGGTAGGAGGGACATAGTAACATGTTGAAGGTACATTAGTATACGTGTGTTTGTGGAGCTCTCACCCAGTCTCCGGTTCCCACGCTCCGCCTTCCGTTTAACGGCAATCAGGGCCCAGCTACGGCGCTCAGTCAATACCAAGGCGAGAGGTTTCTCTGATAAACTTATCTAAGCCTCCCCTCCCGCTCCTCGACGATCTGTCTTCGTTTACATCTCACGTACGTACCTATGTACACATACCGTAAGGACATATGTACAGAAAAAGTGTGTCTAAATGTTACATATTATATTCATCTCAATCGTTCTACCGATCTTTATAATATTCTGCCCACATATATATCTTACGATTTAGATAGATATAAATTTTTTTAGATCGGTATAGTACCAGGCTATTGTTCCGGGGGAATCTCAAAAACGTCTTGCATTCTTGAATCTTACCTATTTGGTTATTACCTCGGGAATAACTTGCATACAACAACTAATGAAAAATATTTTAATGAATGAGTTAAATCTTATTAACGAATCTTGGACGAGCATGACCCATTTTTAGCCACACATCTATATCAGGTGAAATTATATTCAAAAGTTAGTCTTATGAAAACAGAATCACTTTGTCGCACAGTTTGCTACATCTAGTAAAACACCATACGTGAAGAACCATCTGATTCAGAGAATTAACAGCTAACGGCAAGAAACTACATAGTACGACTGATTTTAGGATACGATAAGTGATAGCTTGTAGAAAAATCATATTACGATATTAAGCTTGGGTGTGAATTGCTCTATCTCCATAGGTACTATAGTTTATTATTCATTATGTGAGATGGTGATAACGAAAAAAAGAAAAACCCCGGCTAAGTTTGTTGTGGGCTTCTTCTTAGACAGGGGCGCATTTGGAACCCTCATAGCTTTAGTTTTAAGTTTACGAATATAGTTATCACCATGAAATAACTACTATGTAAATTATTGACGCGTCAAAAGTGCCTTTTTAAGGACTATTTGAATAAAGATTATTTTGAATTTGAATTTGAATTGGATAGATTTTTCTCACACTTTTTTATAACTGCATATAGTAGGCAGACACTGTAGTAATATTTTGTCCTCTTATAAAAGTTGTCTATTTGGCCGGCTGCCCGGAGTCCCGTGGAATTTGAAAGGAAACAGAAATTTCAGTAAGAAAAACAAACGCAAAATCTTATAAAATGCTGTTAACGTCAATGTACATGCGAATAAGTTTGGTAAACATATACTGTACTTTCGAGAAGTTGCTTTATTTTGTAGTTTCTTGAATCGTTCCACGGTCGACAGGAATCTGCAACGGTATATATAGGTACTAATGTTAAAACTTCCACCATTTAGCTATTCTACACGAGCAATGAAATAACATTGTCGCCAGAAAACAATGTAGAACATCTATTGCACGTTATTTTGCAGGCATTTGATCTCTTTGTTTCTGTTGTTTAATAACGCTTCATTTAATTTTTATATAAGTAAGATCTATTGAATATTTCCGAGTTATGTGCGTTTAAAAAAAAAAATTTAATATCACTTGCTTCAACGGTGAAGGAAAACATCGTGAGGAAACCTGCACGCTTGAGAGTTCTCCATAATGTTCTCAAAGGCGTGTGAAGTCTGCCCATCCGCACATGGCCAGCGTGGTGGACTATGGCCAAACCCTTCTCATATTGAGAGGAGACCCGTGCTCTGTAGTGAGTCGGTAATGGGTTGATCATGATGATGATGATGATGATTGAATATTTTTAATATGTAATATCAGGCTCAAACTCGCTGCGACTTACGTCTTACGAATATGTTGAAGAAGTTTATGCCCGAAAGTTAATCCATATCTTCTGAGCACAAACTACTCTCTTCAAATTATCTATCCACATAGGTTTGAGGTTTCACTATGTACGCTTCCCATTTCAATTCCTTGCCTGAGTGTGCTACATCTGTGGTTCTTTTACGAACTCTCTAATTTCAGCTGATTTGATCACGTAGAGCAAGCAATGCTCTTTCCATCGCCGAATGAATGATCCTGGCCCATAGATAAAGGATACGTGATAGTGATGTCATTGGCTACACGCACTGTTTTAATACTTGCTATTTAGATTGACAGTCACGTCACAATTTTCTGAACTCTGCACAGACGAGCCTGAATAAAAGCGATTTTTTTATATTGAAACCTACCAAACTAACAACACTTTTCACATAAACATTGAATGTTTGTCCGTCTTTAGTAAACTATGTTACCAAACTTAAGAATTGTCAAATATGCGAACTATGAGTAATCTTACATTATTCCAGAACATTTAAGCTCAATGATCTTTTCTTCTATCTTCAAATCGTGTTTATTATATGATATATCTAGTCTAGATTATTAGAATTCCTGCGCTTTTATTATAAGAGGCTTTTACTTTCTATCAACATTATAGTTAATCAGTATACAGAGAAAGTCAACGAAATGAGATAACGAAACCGGTTTACATATTACAATCTACTCCAGAATTATTTTATGCCCTTTTTTATACGTCGACACATTTTTATAGGACCGTAAAGGTGAATTAAAAAAACATCAACCGAGCAGCCGCGTACTTTGTAAGCGTATCAACGAAGAAAAGGTTGTAATAGCTTAAACCGAATTACTCACGCCAAAATTCTTTACATCGTTAACGTGTGTGTTTGTATACTCAGCCCTTTACACGCCAAATTAAAATATAACTTTAAAATTATGAAAAGAACTGAAGAGATATCACCTTGAACATAATTTATATTTACGTTATATTTGACGTGGTATTAAAACTAAGTATATTTTTGTACATAGTTTAAACATAAGGTATGTTTGACCTATTCCACTTTATAATATCATCTTACTCACATCTGAGGGTAGCTGGAAGAGATTTCTTATAGAGATACGCTTTCCAAAGCTTACCAATTTGGTACAAAAATAATAAAACTTTGCGAATTTTAATGCCTGTAGTATATAGTTGTAACACACTATTATTTCTGAAAAATAATTTTCGCATTATAACAATAAAAGAATTGCCCTTATTAAAAGAAACCAATGAAGTGAAAATTTAATGGCTGCTTTCACGTGCGCATTAATACCACTTGAACCGCGAGTGATCAGCGAAGGTGGTGAAGTATGAAACGCGGTGTTTTCCAGCGAAACAATTAAATTTCGCACACATCGATGGGATTAAGGGCACAATTTGAGGGCGGGAAGGCTCAAGTTCAAGCGGCAGTAAGCTCCAGCCTATAGCGTCTTAAGTCCGCTCGGTTAAACTGAGATCTTTGCGTCGATGTCGGATACTCGATCGGCTTCAATCGATATAACGTCGGGGCGCGTCTACCTAGCGGGGCTAAATACAATTTACCTTTGTTATTTTTCGTGTCATTAAACTGCGTTGCGATTTCGAACGCTCGATCGGGATTGCGAACTCCGATGCGAATTGTTTGTAAGCTTTGTTTCCCACTTCGGTCGTCAGCGTCGCGACATCAATTAACGTCGGATCCCGAACGAAATTTCCTTCATGGCCGTTTGTATTGTTTGATTTAATAGAATTATTATCGACTGCTTAATATTCTGATTCGATTTCTCAATCTTTATCAGCGAGTTTTTGATCTTAAAAAATGGAATTCAGATTATTTGCGAAGGATGTCTCCTCGTCTTGCCCTAATCAAATGGATCACCACATCACAAGCTAGGACTCTGGTTTGTTTTTAAAGCCTCAACGTCAGTTAAAAAGTGTTACACTCTCTACTTTTATGAAGCAAATGATCGAGCATTACCGATGCCTATAGTTTGAAAACTGCCGCTTAAAACTGTTTGTAACGGTCGACGTTTATAAGGAAAAGAAGAAAATCCTTTTTATAGCGCTATGTCCGTCTGAAAGCTAAACACTCAGTTTAAAAAAACGTGCATCAGTACTTGGCTGTAATCTAAGCTTTCAAGTTCAGCATCACGTGTTGATTATAAAGTCTTATCTAGGCATAAAACTTAGTGGAAAGACACTCAACACGTTGGAGTCTCACACTCACTTCCCCGCGTTAATGCAAAAGCACGTACTTTCATGCCGGCGTAGAAAGTTGTGCAAAGTGCACAAAGTGCGCGAACGCCGCGGCAAAGCCTTCATTTGTCGGCTCATGACGTCCGCGTGACAAATGTCGACGGGACTTTATGCACCGTACCTACAACGAGAACGCGTCGCGATTATGCATGGCGATGAAAAATGTAGCTCCGAGTTTTAGTCCGTCTGCCAAGCGGTTTTTAACGTAACAATTTGTCATGCGAAATCCATGTGTTTTATGCATGTATTCTCTAGAAGCTTAAGGAAGTTTTTTCAGAAAACTGCTCTTTGTAGCAAATGAATTCGCGTCTTAGACATTTATTATTAAAGTTCCGGTTCCAAAATATTTTTGTACAGCAATCAATCTTGTAATTAAATTTTATATCAATAAACCTTGTCTCAAATTGCCAAAAAATCTACTCTATTCTAAGTACCTAATCCTGTTGGTTTTTACATAATTTAAGCCTACGTACTTTTCTGAGCGGATTTCACTTGGTAGCGAAACAATTTCTATGGCTGGAGGTTTGGGTTAGCGTAGATTGGGTAATTTATATCTGCCTCTAACCCCTCCCCCTTAGTGGGGTAGGAGATACCTGCGCTGAAGAAAACCATACCGTTCGTTAAAATTGCTTAATGGATCGATTAAACGTAGAGTTTAATTATAAGATACATTAATTTACCTTAGTCGTCGCTGTTTTTAACATTCATTAACGATCTTGCTTAAGCGCTCTGTGTAAAGGTAAGTATCTTAACTATAAAAAAAACATGTACTGCTAGACGCAAAGTTGTAATGGAACCCAATTAATTTAAACTAAGCTGCAATCTAACGAACAACTATATTTAAACTCAAATAGTTTACAGTAACAAGTGACAATTGCAAAGTTTTCCGAGTAACTGTAAATATTGAACACTAAGCTTAATTTTATATAATTTGCGTAAAATAAGCAAATCTGCATTGTGCAAATTATTATTTCTCCAACCTTTATATAATACACCATACATGCTTTCTCAATGCACGTTTCGCTTCAACACCGGAGGATCAGAGCAGATATTGACTTCGCAACGTTGTATAAAAATTGACGAAATACGAAACAATCTCAAACCTCAATAAAATCATAGTCTAAAAATCACAAAATGTATTGTGTACCACAATCATTTAGACTTTATCGTTCTGCATAATGAGTATTCAACGTTAAGCCCTTTGACTTGATAAAGTATATTAAAATTCAATTTGTGCGTCGAACCGTGAAGCAGAACGGATTGTCGACTGATTTTGTCACCCCCTTTTCTTCCATAATTTTGCGACTCACCCAATTTCGTGATGATATTTACTTAGTGCTGTCAAGTACAATAATAGCAATTAATTCTTCAACATTGCCAGCGCTTCGAATTCGTGCGGTCTCAAAACAACAGCATAATAATTTATATTGGTGCTAGAATTAATATGAAAATGGTGCTAATTTTGTGGTGGCCAAATCTCTAAACTAAACATAAATGACAGGACTAAAAATAGAGGTATCCTTTTACTACATTTTTTTTTTGTGAAAAGGTTCACAAAAAAACCATATTAATCAAACACGCAATAGCCAAATTGTTTACTAGTGACCGCTTTAAAATAAAATAATAAGATTTTAGTTATTAATTTACCAATTAGACAACTAGTAAAAGTAGACAGTTACATACTACATTTAAGAAGTGAGTCACACAGCTCTTTCATCAATCAATCTCAAACAAGATCTTCAGACGATAATATGAAAAAAGACTTTATGTGTGCTTGCTTTTAATATGATACACGGTTTAAGTATTATACGTTAAAAATTTTGCTACTGAAAAATATAATATACTGTATATATATATATATATAAATTTCTTAAATGTGTATATAAAGTGCGGAACGAAAAATATTTTGTTCCTGTACTATAATTTACATTTCTTCATCTTACAAAGGCAACACATTCAACGTAAGCAACTTATATTATTCATCAAAAGTTAAATTACAAATAGGAATTAATCATCAGAAACGCTCAAGGGACGCCTGGTGTGTCTCTCTACCACTATATCAGTATTTTACTCAAAAAGCTCTTCCAGCGATCACAAATTTTACATATAATTTTTATGATCCGTTAGGTTTAGGTTACTAATTTTAAATTTGTTATTTGAAACAGTCAGAAGAAATCTGCATATCTGAGAGATCTCTATAATGAAGATAATGATGTTTATTCCTACCTATATTGATGTGAATTGTTTCAGGTGGAATGCAAAAAAGCTCAGCCGAAAGAAGTAATGCTTCCAGCTAACTTGGCGAAGACGAGAGCCGCAGGACGTGGCGCCTACGGTGAGTTGCTAGGTAGCGCCGTGGCAGCCGGTGGCGTTCGGTACGCTCCCTACCCCATCCATGCGCCCACGCAGCTCCTTCTGACGGGCGCAGGGGCTTCCGGTGCCGCCACCATGTACCGCCGTGCGTTGGCCGCCTTGCGTCCCACTCCGCGGCCCCCTCGTCCGACCCTCACCCCTATCACCATACCGCCACTCGCCTACTCCGTCTCTGATCTCCTTGGAGCACATGCTCTTGATCTCCCGACTCTCTATTCCCCCCTTACCCACTCGACGCTACCCACTCCGATGCCCCTTTGATCCGCAATCCTCTTTCAGCAACATCCGCATCAACCCTTCTAATTGACTGTTTAAGTTTTCAGTATTATCTCACCCAGTATTATTCTTCGCAATTTAGTCCAAACGTGCTGCGCTAGCGTATTTTCCTATCCATTCCTATTATTTTCTTACATTCCTCTCTTCTATTGTACCTACCCTTGCGTTTGATCAAAATGTATCTAAGGAAACAAATAATATCCAAAGTGTCTTATTTTAGTAATTGCCATTAGAGAATCAGTTAGAGATAGAAGATTTTCGAAACATGTACCTACTAACATAAATTAGTAAAGCTCTAGAGACAGTTGTTATACAAAGGTTTATATAAAGATTACATTTTATGAAAAGTAGTAGAGTCATCTGGAACAATTTTACGTAGGGTAATAGAGAGCAATATTTTTGTACCAGGTTGTAGGTGCTTAATGCCATTTGATTTTATAAATAGATAGATGATAATAGCTTAATACTAAGCCTGGTATTTTTTCTGATTTTTACGTAGTTTTTAATATGGAATTATTACTAAGGGCCCTATGGTTCTGCTGATTCTTGCCAGTTTTGCTACATATCCATCCATTATAAACAACTAAAGCAGCTTAGAGACAATTTCTAGTTACGACGTTACTTACGGCTGAATTAATGAAGTTTTTTCGAAATAATATTTTGTTAAGTGATATTATATTCTTTAGCTTTTTACTATAAATAGCTTTGCAACTTGATGTCGGCTTTTCAAAAATGTTATCATTGGAAGAAAAGAGGTACCTATGAACAGTCGATGTTACTTATGAGTTTTGTGAGATTTTAGTCGATATATTTTATACATTATTTCTTTATTTATTATTTTTTAGCCTAGGTTTACTAATCAGAACAACTTAACTTTGTAACTATGGTATTTATTAGATTTATTACTTCTTGGATTTTTATAAGTGCGATGCAAAAATTCTTGTGATCTATGTTCTTTTTTAGTTATATTTAGTTTGTCCTTAGTTTTCTTGTTTCTTAGTTCAATATTTGTTACCTTTTTAACAATAAAGTGTTAATAATTCACTCTAAGGTGTATTATCAAACGTAGCTCTCGTATAAACTAATAAATAGTATTAATTGTATTAACTTATTAAGTAGGAAAATTCGGTAGTATTTAGATTAATAAATATCATTTCTAAAATATTTGAAGATGTCTGTTTGTTTAACATGTTTAGCATTAGACTAACAATGTGTAGAATAGATTAACGAATTAAGTCAAGTTATATAATCATCTTTGGTGATAGCAACTAATATACCCCATTGAAGTCATATTAGTAACTTTTGAGTGGTAGTAAAATATAGAACTCTTAAATAAGCATTACTGTAATCTAAGTATATATTGTATCACACATATGTTTGTACAATCCACAAGAACATTTTCGCCAAGCAAAATAGTGTCTCACGGTACACTTAAATTTTCGAGTACTTCAATTTGTTACTAGTACACACGATTGTATAAATTAAGGTGTAAGGATCGATCAATTTATGTAAATGTTTTTACATTTCTAGATTTCATGTGGTCATTGGGTGCTCTTCCTGACGGTAAGTTATTATTACTATTCACATTATATATATTTGAATTTGAACCATTTTCTACAACTTCTGCATCCCCAGTAACTCATGTGTCTGACCATTATGATATAATAAGCTTCCGAACCCTAATTATTCAATTTTCACATAGCGTACCAAAACGGATCATGATAGCATATAATTGACTTGAGAATTTACTTTAACGTGTGATGCAATAGACAGGACGATATGCCTAATTAATGGATTACCAAGCAGCATGTCGAGGTGTGCTTCCATCCGCCGTAATGGATCACGTGGCCTGACAGATACACTATTTTGATTGGCAATAATATGATAAACGATCCGGTGTGGTAATCATAATATCAGCCTACGTCGACGATCCACCCATCAATCACCCACATTTTTATACCGGACTTCATGTTCACAAAGCCGATATTGCAAACATATTGTTTTATATGTAGCTTCTAGCAATAACTTCTGTTTGAAACTAGTCCACATTGTTCTCTTATTTCGATCTAAAGTAGCCGTAGTTTACTTTGTAATTTAATAAGTTTGTTAATGAAATGCCGTGAGACGTTCCTTAATTGCATAAAATCGTCGTCAGTCCACTTATAGTCTGCTACATTTAACGATGTTTACAAAATATCATCCGCTGGACAATGTCCAAAATGATGTCGTGCCGAGCTAGCTGTACAATATACTTTAGTCTACCTTTTATGTGACGGCTCTATTTTGAAATGAGGCCAATGTGACACGTGGTACGTACCAAAAACGTATATGGATCGAAAAACCGGTGTCGATGTCAACAAAAGCGGTGTTCTGATCGAAATCAAATTAATTAAAAGCATGCAATCTGATAGAAGCGGTGATAGCCTAGTGGTTAGGACGTCAGCCTCCTAATCAGAGGTCGGCGGTTCAAATCCGGGCACGCACCTCTAACTTTTCGGAGTTATGTGCGTTTAAAAAAAAAAAAAAATCACTTGCTTCAACGGTGAAGGAAAACATCGTGAGGAAACCTGCACGCCTGAGAGTTCTCCATAATGTTCTCGAAGGCGTGTGAAGTCTGCCAATCCGCACATGGCCAGTGTGGTGGACTATGGCCAAACCCTTCTCATATTGAGAGGAGACCCGTTCTCTGTAGTGAGTCGGTAATGGGTTGATCATGATGATGATGATGATGCAATCTGATGATACCTAAGCGCTGTGTGCGTGGATTGTGTTTTTAAGTATTAACGTTTGTTTGTTTGTTACGCAGGTTTTCCCGCAGCGTACGCCGCCTACGCGGCCGGACGTAGCTATTCGGGCTATCCTAGCTTCGGGCTGCCTTACCCCGCAGGTAATCCCCTGGCGAGCTTGCACCACCAACTATCCGGCAATCACTACCACCACCTGGCGACACTTCTGCCATACCACCCACTCGAGCTCAGTGGGGTTTACAATGTACACGCCATGCATCTGTGAACTCGCCCGACGACAATGCATTCCACTAACTGCTAATGATTCGCTACCCACACTATCCTTAACCGACTTACCTACTCGCAAACCATTTAAATAACTTGAACCACAATGCTTCGCGTAATCTATAATTGTGGTGACTACGTACTAACTTACTATTTCACTAACTTGTGCCAAGGCAACGGGAAAAGTTTGTGTGAACTCTCACTAACAACTTTACTAACAAGTTAACACCTCTAACAATGACTGAGCCATCTAGATAAATCTGCCACGCCGTCAATTACAAAACGTCCAAGTTTTGAGAAATGCTATTTGTTGTTTACCTTCAGGATTTTGTTGAAAGAATCCGACAAAATGCGAGCGCCTCGCTCTGTTTACAAGCGATTCTTCCTAACGATTCTCAAATGCTACGCGTCAAGCAAACACTCCAGCGCAAATACCGCATTAGCTTCGCCTCTCTGTTTCTACACGTACACTCGTGCCCCTCTCGCCACCCTCTGCGTGGTCGGTGACAAGTACCACGCCACCACCTATTTCTCATTAACAGGGTGCTTTTCGAAAATCCCTCCAAAAAAGTACTATAAAAGTGACGTGAAGAATGTGGTCAGTTGTGTGTGAATCTAGTACCTAGCTACAAATTAAATCAAAGTTACATTTCCATAGATACTTTGACGTCTATTTCTACGAATAAAATAAACAACTCCGTCAAGAATACCTAATCGGTATGAGCAGGAGTTACGCACAGTTGTTCAAATAATCTTCTTATTATTTGCCTACATAGCATATTTGAGTT
Organism: Lasiommata megera; assembly: GCA_928268935.1. Taxonomy (NCBI): domain Eukaryota; kingdom Metazoa; phylum Arthropoda; class Insecta; order Lepidoptera; family Nymphalidae; genus Lasiommata; species Lasiommata megera. Next base: position 12,970,531 of record OV743312.1, read on the forward strand.
CCTTACGTTCTCCCATAATTGAAGCAGTAAGCTTTTGACTTCCTATTTTTGTAGCCCGAAAAATTTTTGCAAACGCTTCTGAAAATACAATCTCGTATTTATGGGAAGTGTGTTTAAACGGAAAGTTGATCCATTGTGCTTTTTAATTCCCGAATAGATGTTATCGTAGATGTGACCACGGCCGGCTGTGGTTGTTTTGCTTTCGTATTAGTCAAACAAATCGTTTCGCACTAATTACTTTTAAGCTACCATTTTACCGCACGCGAGACAGACGTTTCAAGCCACAAGCGTATAAAAACACGACAATTGCGAGCATTAGTTCTGTTATAAATACGCTTTATATTATTAGAATAAAATATTTTTGCTTTAAGCCCTGATCGACGTAAGCTTTTAAACGAAATAAAACAGTGAGTTTTTTCTTTGAACGTTGAAATTAAATGCAGAAATATTTTAATGTCTATTCTTTATCCGTAAATTTGTTGTTTTCCGAAGCACGTATTATATAGTAAAGAAAAATAGCATACTAAAATGCAACTCATTTGTAGCACATAAACGTTATCTATTCAAGTGCTGTATTTTTAAAGTTAACGAAACATTACATTTTCGTAATGCATAAGTAGGTGATGTTTTTAAGTGGAAGATAACACGTTTGAATAGCTTCGACATGCACTCCATATAATATACTCCAAAGTACGACAGATTAACATTCTTAAAAACTTTATAACGTACTAAAAATATAATCTTAAAAGTTTAAAACTTACTAATACTAATGCACATCAGAAAATATTATCTAAAATGCACAAACCGCAGGGGTACGGTTAAGACAGTTTGCACCGTGACGCTGAATAAATCGGCGATATTTCTTATCCGGTATTAACCACAGCGGAATAGCATAATAGGATTGCAATTGTACAGGATTTGTGATACAACTGTCATACTTTCAAACCCAAATAATGCTGATGCAACTATGATTTTTTCGTGAAAAATGAAACGTCATGTTACAACTGACTCGGTTTAGCAACTTCGGTATACCTTTAATTAATGATCATTGCGTTCAGTTGCCAGAATGAATGCGAACGAAGTGGGTAACTAAGAATATAGCAAACTTTTACATTTTGGCCCGGTTGACTTTTTTCATGAAGCACAGTGAGACAAGCACACAGGCGTTTTCATTTAAATAACAGCAACAGTTTCTTTACTTGAACTGTTTGAAGAGATAGGTAGGTAATGCTGTCTTAAGACGACATAAACATTACGTATGGCATCAAAAACTTTGCTACGTAATTACAAAAAGGCGACACCCAATCATTAAACCTTGATGGATCTACTATAAATGTAATCTGCATATTTATTGAACATTTTAGCCTAGACTTATTATTCATCGTGTAGCAAGTAATGCTTGGGCTTAGGTTAGGTGAACCAGTTTAACTCATTAGATATAATCTCTGTAGTGTTTTGATAGCAACATTCTAAGCGTACTCATATTTATCTTCTACATAGCATGTTTTAGCGGGTAGAATTTATATTTCTCTAGCGTATAAATAAGACTGAACACAAGTTGTAAACTCTTCTTAACTTGGAGATAAACTGTTGTGTTAAAACATTAACTTTACACGTAGTTACGGAAGGGTAATATCACACTTCGCGTTTTTACTTTGCGTCTCGCGGTTAAACTCTGGTAGCGCGATCTGGTCAACTTCATTAAAAAACGATAATATCAGAGTATTTAATAATAGATTCAGTAAAATGGATTGAGAAAAATAACAAAAAATATTTTTAATTACTAATAAAATTGGTAATAGACCTATCAAATTCTAAAGTTCATTTGCACCAATTGCCAAAAAATTACAAGTTATATTGACATTATTATAAAAGCAACTATAAAAACAGGAAATGATTAAAGTGTCTTTATACTCGTCCATGCTGCGTGCGTGCATCAATCTAATATTCGTGAATAAAAGCAGTACTTAATAACTAAAACAACTACCGTTGTAATTATTATGATTTAATAAAAGGTTCACGTAAACGAACGTTGAATAAGTAAAGTTGATACACCCTTGATTATCGTTCTATAAAAATTGTGTTCAGTCAATACTATTGCAGTTAGATATCTAAGAATAACTTTTACAATATTACAATTACTTAGACAGATAAGACATGTAGACGATTAGCTTAGGGGTTGTTTTCTAAAATTACTAAGTTTAGAGGATGAGTAGGAATATTTCATCATATATATTAGACTTTCATTTGCGTAGTTCGTTGAATATTTCTAGAATTAGTTTAGATTTTGTTTAATCAATAAAAGTAATATAAACGAGCTTGGAAAGTGTTATTTTAATACCTAATTGAATATTTGCTATAATTATAATGTATACTTACGTAGATAATATATACCTACTTTGTGTTTCAAAGTTATTTCTCTATATTTTATATATTTACACTGCTTATGCGATAATGTTATTCATAATAATATTTATTGTTGTTGTTGTGTAATATTTTTGGATGCAAGTATTTTATGCTACCTTCTTCGTGTTAATGTTATTATAACGGTTTAATGTTTTCAAAGATCCGAAAAATAATAAAATTTTCCCCCAAACAATAAATGGAAGGGATTATCGACGATTGGTGGCAAAGCCGTTGCTTTATCACAGCGCCTCGCAATAATTAATTGATTTCATCAAAATTAAGATTTGTATCAAAATTATTATGAAATATACCTATATAAGTTAATTCGAACATAAAATCGCTACGTGTGCGACCGTCCTAATCGCCATCCTCTAAACTAGTCATAAATAAAATAAGCTTGAATATAATATCGTGTAATAAAATTATATAATATTTAATGTGTGGCTTCTGGTTATTATTAAAAACCGTTAGTGAGTCGTATCATTAAATTTGCCATTAAAATAATAGCTTCGCGTTTAAACAAATATCCACTGGAATTATATTATGATAGCTCTTATCTTATGGATGTGCGACTTACCCCGTGTTTTTATCTACTTATTGGCGTGCTTAGATATACTAATTATATACATAAATAGTGTGTAACTTGATACTATACCGCAACATGGTGTTGCCCCTCTCCCCACCATTTTGGTTGTGCGTGATACAAATAGAGATCGATCATAACATAAAACCCCAGCATAATATTCTGTGAGTCGGAAATTTCGACGACAAATAAACTATTAATTTCCAAGGTTTACCATAGCAAAAACATCGTGCATACCGCTGAAGGCAATTGATTCCTATTTTTTTTTGCATTACCTTATTTTTTTTTTATTTAAAGTTAATTTTACAACGCGTGTACTTATCTGGGCATCAGATAATGTATATATTTTCGAAATACTTTTATTTTATTTAAGCGCCGCGGTTCTGTCGGATCCCTTCCCAGTTCCGTGGCGGGCTTTGTAGCTTTTTTTATTTTGTTGCCGCAGGTGTAGTGGGAGTTTTACCGGCGGAAAGTCGTCTGATGGTCGGTGTGGAGTATGTAAACCCGGGAGGGCTCGGACACGGCTCGTAGGCCGCCGCCGCCGCTCGCGCCGCTCCCCCCGACCGCCACAAGCTTCCACCTAACCGCTCTTTATCCCGGAACAACCGTTAACGACCCCCGGAATATCTTACGAAAGCAAATAAATCTTTTCTAAAGCGAACATCTCTTTGGTATCACGCCCTCCATTCTCCCCCGAATCGCAGCTAAGGAATGCAATGTCGCATCGTATTAATAAATTATAACAATGGCAGCGATAATTCGCAGATGCGTACGTGAGCATATCGCCCAGCTAGGTTGCCCCTATAGCTCGATACCGTTTGGTACATTCAAACGAATGCGGTCTCCTTCAGGAAGTTTATCCAAATTAGATAAAATAATTTAGGTATTCGTAATGCACAATTTTTTGAATATTGTAATGTAACCCATGTGTCAAATATGTTAATGTATCTCCTAAATGTGTAATTTAAGTCACTAGTATTGTTCTTATCACTGTTTCGACATATCGTCTTAAATTTTAATCGTAAGATTATGGTATTGTGAAGCCAATATATTTTAAAATAAAGGAATTTTCCGCTATATAAGCATTACGTTTTATCGTTTACTGTCCAACTGATTGTTCGTCATCGAGGTCGCTCGCGGCCCGCTTATTTAACATTCGTTCGCTTATCGATTGCGACCAAAATAAACTTAAAGGAACTTAAGTATGTAGCGTGGAGTCGGCTAGCGTGCGGTGAAGTTTGATTATTCCTTATTATGATCCGAGTTTAATACCTGCGCGGTTCAAATGGATTTTAACGTTGGTTTTCCGTTTTCTGACTCATCCAATGCGGCACATGCAGCCTGGTGTACGCGACGCGCGCCCCCTCGGCAGGCCGGTAAGCGCATGCTGAGCATGCGGGGGCAGGTGTCTCGCAGTAGTCTATCGCGACTCTGCCTCTGCCCCCGCCGGAACAGGCACGCGCGACCGCGGTCTAGCCGCCGCATCTTCGGCATGCCTCGCATTCTACACGCTCGCCCTCAGAATGCAGCCCGCGGACCAGATCCGCAACTATTTTACATAGTTCAATACAACTCGCCTGCACTCACTTGCTCCAGAATGTAGATTTATTCTCAGCGAAGAATACAAACTCACTAGTTCGTATCGGATACACTCGCGTCTCTAACACTGTACGACGTGTCTGAGGAAACGGAAAGGATTTTTTTTAGGGGCTAGCTAAACTGAAGAAATAGATGAGGCGGCAAAAGACCACGTGTCGCGGCGAACAGTGTCAACTCCCTTATTTAACTTTAAGATATTTATCCGATAAATATGTTAGTTCCCTACTTCAAAACTTAGTGCTTGTTGAAACGCACGTACGTTTCATTACGTACTTTTCTATTCTATTATTAGATATTCATTTAAACTCTAGATATTCCTAGTCTAAGATAGTAAACGGCAAATATGCATCGCCAATAGATAAAGAGTGCTGTGTATGGATGGGTCAGAGTTACTTCTAGATATATAATTAATGAATGACATAGTTGTAAAATTCTTACTCTTAAAGTAATCCGTTAGCCTAGCAAGCTCCATCGCCCGTACCTTTTGATTGTAGAATTTTATTGATGGAATGTTTACCCGGAATACATGATCCAATTTTATTAGTGTTCCAATTTCTTCTAGACTATAATAAGTACCTACCTACCGCTGATAATCAAACCGTTAAAATGACAGCAAATTTATTATCCTCTGTGGAAACATACCTCAATAATACCTCCAAATAAGAGGGCAAGCGTAACGGGTGCAATAACATCGCGGTCGCGATTATGTCGATCTTCATGTATAAGTAATTTAACTCAATAAGTTACCTAACGTACACCAAAACACGACAAGTTTAATTAAACATGATTGTTTCTTAAATAGTTACATTTTTCTTTTAATCGCACAAAATGGACAATGCGTTATATTTAAATTGACACGACGTAAAATATTTTTCTGTCGGTTACGCTAGCCCTGAAACGGTTTTAAAAATGTTGGACGACTTGTATGTCAAAGGATAATAGATTTTGTGTCCTAAACGTAAATTTGAATAGTGACATGCTTATGTCATCTCGAATGAAAGCGATAGTGTTGACGAAATACAAGAGAAACAGGAGTCTGGTGAACGCAGTGTGCCGTCCGCAACAGCAATAGGGCGAGTAACATTTATCTTTGAAATTTGAACTAAAGTTTGACCAGTATCTCCGTTGAATTGAAGAAATAGAATAGTGTAGGCGAAATTATACGCAAGCTGAATTACTGTTGTGAAGATTTTTTATAAGAAAGCGTGGTAGATTGTTAGTATTCTCGAATTTTAAGTAAATTAGCAAAGCTTAGAAATTGTTATAAATAGATTTCTAGTATAGACAAAGAATTAGAAGGTCAGAAAAGTAAACCTAAGTAAGCAAAAGTTGTAGACTCAATCTGGCGATCTATAAGATTTCACTAGCGGACTTTCTGAATAGTCTAGTCTTAGTATTTTATGGCGGGCGAATTTCTCCCTATTGTAAATTAGTGAAGCTTAAAATTAGCGTGGAGAGGTTTTTCTCTCCGAAGTTGTTAAAAGTCGGAAAATAAATAATTGCTTTATTTTAACCATTTAGCGGGTAGATAAGTAAGCGATCGAAGCGGTAGAAAGTCGGTAAAATTTTGTGATGGTGGTGCAAACTCTTTTTTATAGTGGTTGGTTATAATTAGTATTAAGAAATAGAATAGAAATTTAATGTATTTTTAACAGTTGTGCCTTAGGCAGACGGTATTTTAGGCTGAAGATACATTATTGAAAAAAATTTTTTAATGCCAATAGACTCTGTAGTCATATTTCCGATTTCAAACATAGAATAGAAAATGTATTATTCAATTTTTATAGTAGATGTTTACGTAGTGGTAAGCGGCGTCCGTCGCAAGTATTTTATAATTTGACTACATGGTTAGACGATGTTTTATAATAATATTCAGTAGACAAGTTTTGAACATTTTTCTCCATTTTACAAAGTGTGATTTTATATTTCTGGGTTCATTTTAGCTTTTTGGTATCGCTTTACGTGTTTCAACGATGTATGACTGAACCAAGTTAAGTGGAGTGAATCGAATACGTTCACATATGATGATGCAACATATATGTAATTGTGTGAAATTTAAATAAAGGAAACACGGTTGGATTGAATCACATATAACCGTACAAAACGGGCATAGCGTGGAGATTACATTAATTTTCAATTGAGATAAGTCCCAGCTAAAGCATCGAGAATCCGCAAAAACGTATCATCTTCGCGGCGAGTTATTGATGGCAGCTATTAAATATACGTTTTCGGTCTGTATGTGGGGCTCACGTGTAGGCTGAAATAAAACATTTCAATCGCGCCGAGTGGGAGATGATGAACGCGGATCTTGTGTTCGGGTGGCATGAGTGCTCAATTTTGATACGGAGAGTTTGCAACTGAACCTTCTATATATATGGTGTAATATATATGAACTAAACACGTAATATATACGTTTGTTTTTTTAGATATAGAACGATCAGAATAGTGAAATTGTTGGGGTTTAATTCCTAATTATTAGAATGAGCGAGGGTCCCGGGTTCGATTCCCTACTTGAGTCTGGTCCGGTGGGGTGCTACGGCAACGGTTAGTTACAACCCTCTAGCGATTTAGCGTTCTTATATGATGCGGTATGGAAACCGATTAGCAGGATGGGTTCTGCCTACAACACATCAGTGGTACTGAAAATGTTCATGATCGATGTTATAATTTAACATCAAATGCTTACCTGCGAGTTATAAATTAACAATATTAAATGTACTATTGTTTAGAATATGTCCTTTTCGCAAAGGTCAGCCAGGTATTTAAATCCAAACGTTGTCTCATACTATCTGATTTAGTGCCTAAGTTGCACGCAGGCTCTTATATAAAAACATATTATATATACAATATTTGTTTAACATATTCATACATGATAATTAAATGAGGTTTTGAAAACTCGACTTACATTTTTTGACGCTGTTATAATAGTAAAAATACTCGAAAGTTTCGTTGTATGCTTCCCAGAGAGTCGTTAAAAATATGCTATAAATAAAACAACATTTCAGTTTGATGAAGACAATTTTGTTTCGATAGCGTACGATAAGGTAACAGGTAGTGGATGTAAGAGGGACACCTATAACATCTAATTATGAATTCATTAGTTATTCTTAAAATACGGTAGAGGGCACGCTCTTATCGAAATATACCAAAAGTTACGCGTACACGTAGTTAGTACACATTTTCAAGATTACGAAACTTTTATGAAAATATTTTTTCAATTATAATTTATCTAATATTGTTACACGTGAAAGAAGTGCGGTACTCATGGTTTTAAGGATGGGGTCTAAGGCGAAATACGCTCTGTGAATATTTTGTACGGCCGTCATCCCACTTCTGAAGAAGAATTATTAACTTTCCCCGAACTTCGCAATTATGAAAGTTCGAATAGCTCTCGCAAGACGGCCTCTGAATTTATAGATGAATATGTGCTTCCCGTAAGGTGAGAGGCTTACTTGGGGTGCGAATCACCTTACCTCTATAAAGTCCCTACGACTTCGCAGCTAAGCCAATAAAATTGGAAATTGCCTGGTGCTAAGTTGTAAAATTATTTCGTATTCCTAGTATTTTATTACATTCCTTTTGATATACATTTTATTTACAATATCGCCCACATTCATGTACCAGTGTGATGTTCATCTTTTATTTCCAACTTAGTTTGTAAACAAAGCTTACACTATAAATTACAAACCACTTAACTATTTACGCACAAATTACATCTAAAACATGTGTTACAATATAATGTACAAAGTTAACGTCCGCTCCAGCTGATATGACCTGTGTAGATACGCGAAGTTACTTCTCACTTACTGGTAAAGGGAACAGTTTAAGTTGTAAATTATCTGAGGTCAGAAACACGCCTTAAGTCTCTGTTTAACTGTGCATGTTTATGACTTGTTTGTCTGTGATCCGACCCGTGGAAAACTTCAATCGAATGCGTTAGGCTAGCCTTCTTAGATATTCGTAGCTTACTTTTATCTGACATATTTTAATGAAACAATTCACGTTGCGCTAATTCTGCTACCGGAACTTTGTATGCATAGATGAGTGCACTAAATCACAGCATGGAACGCCGTAGTCTTTCATTTTCATTTCTGCGAAAGACAATAAATATAAGTGCCGTCGACATAATGGGAAAAGAATGAGCTACGTGATATCGACACGTTAACGATCAGTAGACGTGTCTGCGCTACTACTCAAATTCTTATTTATTACTCGGCAACCCTCAAATAAATAGCCTCTCACATCGCAGCGTAATGTTATTAAAATGTGTCAGCATTTTAGTGAGGGCCGGCGAGCGAGCGGGCACGAGCGGCCGCGAGCGCGGGTTACCCGCACCATCTATCATTCATCCTCCATTACTTATATTGTACTTTTTTTGCAAAGTCACTCGCAGGCCGGTAATCACCTGGTGCGGCCGCGGACTTTCATTTTTCACACTAAATCACAACCCGCTCATCTAACAAAAATAAAATTTGTCGTACAAGCCAATGGTACTAATGGCGATATTATGATCGAGCAAAAACGGAATCCATTCGTTTTTTAGGGTATACTCATCTAAGAATTCGTCGGTATTATGAGCCGCACTTAAAAATATACGGGATACCGGGATTTGATGAATTTCGCCTATAGAAATGCTGTCGAGGTCAATCCATGCGAAGCGTTTCAAAGTATACCGACTATTTACCTACGTATATTTACATTTGCAAGCAATTGAGACTAATTTAAAATTCGAAGTCTCTAAAAGCTTTGAAAATTCTGCGCAAAATAGCAGCGAGGGCGGCGTATAAGGCGGAGCGAGAAGCGAGTTTGGGAGCGAGCGGCGACGAGCCGCCGCCGGTACGTGCGCCGTATGCTAATGCCACTCCCTATTCAATAAGCAGACCGCCGCGTGCCACCGAGAACTCACGTCAGATAATTTACTGGATATTTTGTAAAAGTTTTTTTCGTCCTCCGTGATTTATGCGCGCGAAACTTCGAGCTCTCTTTTTCATTTGAATGCACGTGACATACGTTATATTTTTTTGTTCCAACATAATCTCGGCTCGGGAGTCTTCGCCGCGCGCAGTCGTCAGATCGGCATCCGTCTCCAACGGTTAAATTATTCATGCATTCGCGCGCTTCAAGTTTATCCGCGCTTAATACATTTAATGTGAAGCTTTATTGAAATATACACAACACTTACTTGAATATTTATATATATATATATATATTACATTTTCGGGCAGAGTTGATAGAAGTTCGATGGTTCAGTCATAGATCTGTGTGTTCTGTAATGACCGAGTGTGTGAGTCACTCGCGTACGTGGAGCGAATGCGAACCATGTGTATGTTTGCAGTGGACCTGACCAACGGCCAACTCACACCGAATAACAACACACCGCTGCTCGCGCAGGCGCTCTCAGGTGAGGACGCCGCCATGACATCCCTACATGAAAACATAACCCATTTACCATCATCCTCCAACAAAAAATACCGTCCAATCATGTAGCTCGCAGTCATTCAGAAACATCAACATTCTTACAAAATAACATCAATATTATCAATGTTATATTTCCAAGAAAAATATGTTTTTATTCGATATATGTATATATATATATTATGTATAAAAACAGTGGCATAGTTCATATTATAAAATTGAGACAGCTATATACTAAGTAATTACTTCACTCCCGAGTATAATTTCGGAGTTGTGTTAAAGAACACATATGTAAGTTGAGGGATAGCTAAAAATATTGTAATATCGGAAAATGTATTGTGACAGATCTGGTTGGAGTTTTAAAGTACTGTTTTAAGGTAGAAGCAATAGTGTTGCTATGGCAAGGTGATATTCACCGGTGTTGTGTGGTTCCCGCAGTGATGAACAACTACCAGGCCGCCGCAGCCGGGTTCGGGCCGCCAGCATCGCCGCACACGGCCGGTGGACGCGCTGGCTTCCCGGCCGCTAGCTCGCCGGGCCCTGCGCTGGATGTCTACGGCTCAGCGGCGGACAGCGTCGGCTACGTGCAGGCAGCGAGCCCCCAGCCATCTGGATTTCCCGCCATCGCAGTCAGCCGTGCACCCCTCAATTACACCCCAGTAAGTAACAAATTATTAATTTATTAATGAGCCGCATAAAAAGGCTCAGAATCACTCAGCTGGCAACGGAGAGAGCTATGCTAGGAGTGTTGCTACGTGATCAAATCAGAAATGAAGAGATCCGTAAAAGAAACGGAGTTACCGACATAGCACAGCGAGTTGCGAAGTTGAAGTGAAATGGGCGGGGCACATAGCCGATGGGCGTTGGGGTCCCAAAGTGCTGGAATGGCGAACGCACTGATAAACGTAGCGTTGGTTGACCCCCAATTAGGTGGACATACGACATCAGGCGTGTCGCAGGGAGCCAATGGATACAAGCGGCCCAAGACCGTGGACATTGGAACTCCCTATAAAAGACCTATGTCCAGCAGTGGACGTCAATCGGTTGCAAATTATGATGATGATGAAGTATTAAATTGAAAGTCGCTCAACGCACTACGCAACTATGTTGGGAATCTCCCTCAGGAACAAATTCGTAACGAGGAAATCACCAATACAGAATGACTAGCATTCATTTTATTATTTTCCTTGCATTACAAATATAAGGGGGTTTAAGAGGCAGTAATGTCATGTCTATCCAAGACCATAACAAACATACTCGTATGTCTGTCACAAGTGTTTTAGGAGTGGAAACTACACATGGAAAACGTAGTGTGGAATAAACTCTAGTAGACAGAAGACCCTTTGAAATGCCAAAAGTGGCCAGGCCAGAAAACTGGAAAGCTGTACGTGCTAGTGCACTCTCAAGAAGGTTTAAATTCTGCCAAACTTCTACGCTGTTGACTACGCGTTCTACGCTGTTATGAATATGTTAAAACTAATTATATTTTTATTTTAGGAATAGTTTGATTTTAAAAGGATACTGGTGTCATGGCTCGTTAATCGTTTTTTGTGTCTTTCTTCTCTACTGAAATAGTTATTTTTTCTCATAAATTCAAGATAGCGGCTGCACAGTTCCGCGATAGTATTTGAACCATGAATAAGAATTACTCAAACTTATTTTATGTCTTGATAAATGGGATAAAGTTATTAACTTTCGATTCTAACTTTTTTCATTTGTTACGTCATGCTCAAAAATGCCTATTTCAGTAAGAGTCAAATGAAGGCAATTCAGAAAATTGTCCCTGTTCGAGAAGTTTCAACTGTCACGGAATTCAAATTAATGTTTGTTCTGTTTTGTTTTTCTTCCGACCTCTTGATTTGTACTCCTAGGACTGTTAAATTCATTTAATGCAAGATTTTTCTGTTTTTTATTGTGCAGAATAAAATTACCCGTGTAAGTTAACAGGTAGGTAACGAATGAAATTTATTTTGTGTACTTTACCTATTTTAACTTTTACGTAAAAATTGTGACTGAAATTTCTGAGAGCATTAGCATCGCTTTATTTCACGCTATTGTAGCCGTTAAATGTAGAGCGACCTAAACGCTGTCAAGCCGCACGTGACAGCACCACAGACGCAATTAGCAGACGACACTCTAAAATTTTAGCGAGACGGTCCAATCTCATTACCGAACCGATCTTCCCGTCGCTCTTACGGCGTAATCACCATAAGTTAGCGAGGAAGTGAAGCGTGGGAGATGCGATTATAAAGTGTTCCGAAATATGAGAACGGCGGGCGATGGCGGCGGCAATCTACGCGGTGCATTGCCGCGGGTAATGGCTTTTTAAAACTGCGACCGTGCTCCATAACTGCTTCCCAGAGACGCCATCAGTCTTCATTGCTTGTCGGCACCCGCCAACTCCGCCACCGCCGCCGAGATCTTAACTCCTCACGTCGACGTATCTGTGAGACATTTTTCAAACTGCTCTTAAAGCTTTTAGTTTTCCTTTGTACAAAGTAAGACATCCCCTTTTCAAATACTAAAAGCAAATACACTCGAACTTGACTCGTGGTTCAGAAGTTCTTTAAGTCTCGCCGCGTTGGAGAGGTCGCACGGGACTCTTTTGCGAGCCAACGTGCACGTTTAGACAATCCGTATATCAAATGGGATGTAAACTCAATCATTTGTAATCGTTGAGGCAGAACAAATTCGTTGTTAATGAAAAAATGGAGTGTTCAGCCGCCGAGCGGGCTCATGTGGTTCCTGGGTGTAAAACGGTCTTATTAGGTAACGAGAATGCCCCTACGGGCAATAACCGTAAATCAAGGAGAACAAGCGGTGTAATTACCGCTGGCGAGCGGTCGCGCGCCGCTCTAACTCATCCACTTCACTTGCTGTTTTTATTTTGTTGGCCGTTCAGCTTGCTACCGCTCTATCGACTGCGAACTCCAAACTTACTACCTTTAAATCTGCCCCAGAAGGAGTTAATGTTCAATCGAGTGCTGCACCATTTAATTACGAGTACAACCCGTAAACTTTGAATGGAATTCCGAGTACTAACCTTCCCTATCGACAGTTGTCTATTTTTGTATCTCCAACTCTTCTACTGCCTCTTTTTGTTGCTACAACTCAACAGTTATCTGCGATCTCACCTTTTTTTTTCTGCTGGGAAATGCATTTACGCATCCCGCCCGGAACAAAGCTCCAGGCGGGTATGTGGGACTTAAGGCCGACCGCCAAAGTGGCGAACTAGCCTCCTGCATCCCAGATGGAGTGCCAAAGGATCGCGATAGCATGCACTTTGACACCCTGGCGCGCTCATCAGTGCACTCGTTAGTGCTTACGGTGGTCCTCGTCCTCCTGCCATCCATTCTCCTTCTGCGGAGAAGAGGAGCATCAGCCGCCTGCTCTCTCTCCCTCTCCGTAAACTCCTTCAAATAATTATCCTTCCTTCATTACGGTTTATCTGCGATCTCACCTGATGGTAGTCAACTCTAAGACCAGGTTGAACAGTAAGTATAAGTCATGTGATTTATTTTGCCCATTTTTATATTTACAGGGACCCTTGATTCCTGCGGCTTTCACCAACGGTTATCATTGAAAGTGTTATAGCACAATATTTAACGTGAGTATTATTTTTTATAGTGCGGTCTCAGCATACATAATTAAAATGTCGTTACGTGTAATGGTGCTTTAAAACGTGGCGTGTGTAATTGTTGCCGTCGCAAATATGAACGTTCAAGTGGTTCGTAATAAACGTTTACATAGTGCTTTAAGATTAACAATACCGCTATAAGCGAGACTATTATGCCGTGCTTTTATTTAATTAACTGGAACATTGCTCTTCACGAAAGCTAAGCTTTGCAAAATTCTCGTGGCTATGTTACAAACTGTGAAGCTGTGATAGCCTAATGGTTAGGACGTCCGCCTCCTAATCAGTACTCGGTACAATCCCGGCCAACGCACTTCTAACTTTTCGGAGTTAATATGTGCGTTTTTAAACATCGTGAGGAAACTTGCACGCCTGAGAGTTCTCCATAATGTCCTCAAAGGCGTGTGAAGTCTGCCAACCCGCACAAGCGTGGTGGACTATGGCCAAACCCTTCTCATATAGAGAGGAGACCTGTGCTATGTAGTGAGCCGGCAATGGTTTGATGATGATGATGATAATGATGTTAAAAACAGTACGACTATTATGGCCGTGCGCTATCGTATTATAAATGGGAAGGTCTTGGATTCGATGCCCGGCTCGGATCTGGTCTGGCTTCGGCTGCGGCTAGTTACCACCCTACTGGCCAAGCGATTTAGCGTTACAGAATTATACCAAGTAGATACCGATTAGGAGGATGGGTGGCCGGCATCGCATCAGTGGCTTCTGTAGTGCTGCAGATGTTCACGGGAGACGGTAATCACTTAACATCAGGGGAACCGTCTGTCCGGTATGCTATAGTATAGTAATGGGATATATATATTATGTGTTTTATATATAGATAGCGGAGAACGGAGGCGATTTGATCTGATTTTTCATTCAGCATTTTCAGTTTGTGTTGACAAAATTGTGTTTTGGAACCTGTTTGTTTATTGTGCTGTTAAGGTGTTATATCAAACGATTATTTAGATTTATTACCGGCGAGGATCAATTGAAATGTAGAGGTTAGTGAGTGGAATTTAATATCTTTAATAGAATTTTAGTCGGTCTGAGATTTATGGTCTGGAAATATAAGTTAAGAAGATATTTAGTTACAGGTAAAAGATGCGTTGTCATGAGCTATAAGACTACATTGTTGAGACAGTATTAGGAATTAATTAGATAGATATTAAATAGGAACAACTTACAAATATTTATAATATTGCACCTTATATCAGAAACATATTATCGTTTATAGTTTGTCTAATGAACTAGATTTACTATGCTCTTTAATTAATTATTTGAAGACTATCACTATTTGGCCAACAGAAATACACAAATAGGGTACGCATACATTTATATGTGTTATGTTCGTATTATTTTATATTAAATTAACTAGGAACCCTTTTCTAGAAGTCTTCTTTTACACGTTTTACACATCTTTACAAGATAATGATAAAAATAATTATGGTTATGTTTATCAATTTCAGTCAGTTTCGAGTATCGAAATCCATAAACGGAAGCGTCAAAGTAAAATGCACCAAATGTTATTTATTACAGCGTCGCAAATTGCAAACACTTTTCTAATTTTACATGAACGCTGGCGGTTTAAACTTTAAAGTAAGGTGAATAGCATTCGTTTTACTTTGACGTAACACTGTACAGGTACAATGATTTTTCTTGACACAGGTGGCGAGCGGCGTGGCGGCGCGTACAACACCAACGCAACACCAACCCGACCGCCAGCGCCAACACCAGCCAGCGCCGGCGGAGAGCACTCGCCTCCGCTGCGGCCGCGAGCCACGCGCCGCATCGGCGACGGTCGTGTAATCCGTCCGGCCACCGCGCGGACCGATCCGTCGACCGCGGCATCTCAACCTCACACCGTAACCCAACACCACCAATCCCAACTCTCCCAACCCCACGACCCGACCTCGATCCCCACCCCCTCAACTTCGACACCTTGTCTATTGTAAATAATGATAATCTACTTTTTGTCGTGTGAACGAGAGATAGTCTATTGATTAAACAGGTATTTTTTCAAATTATTCTCGCTTGGACTGTACCGTAGATGTGTTTGTCAATATAAACGATTAAACTACAAAAAAAAAAATACATTTCGTAATTTATAATGAGCATCTAGACGATTCGATTGCAGGGAGGTATATCTTAAAATATTTTATTATTCATAGTTAAATTACAGTTTAAGGTGTAATTGCATGTCAACTTTTCCATTTGCGAGTCGTTTGAGTTAATCATAGTGGATCGATTCCGTGGCATTTAAGAATCGGATCCAGCGTTCAAGTGTTTCGCGTACTAAAAATTTTTCAGTAGTGAGCTTTTATATTTAAGAGTTTCGAGCGTCAGTAGGAGCCGATCGCGGAGCGTTGGGCTGATTGCGAGACGGGTGTCCGCCCCGAGCTCCGCGTGTACAGAGTTGTCGGTCGGTAGCGGTATAGGGTGTCAGAGGCTGGTCCGGCGCCGGCGAACACTCCGGAGACAATAACGCGGTTTGCGACCGCGCGATCGCCGCGCGCTATCTCGCTCGTCCACCAACACATATTTTATTCTATCTATTTTTAATATTAATGTCAAATATTAACATAATTACTATACTAATACATATTTCGCATATTTTACCTATGAATGTAATTATTTTCGCCTAATTCGAATTGTATAAAATCACATCTATGAGCGGCTATTCTGTTTCTGTAGAAAAATTCTGGATTACTTCCCTATAAGACTATGTTAGTTATGCGTATACATACTTTCTTAATATTAATAATATGTATTATGATATAAAATTTTATCCTAAGGATAACACGATCATATTTACGATTTTCATAAGGACATTTTGGAAAGCTAAGTCGGTACATTTCAGAATATCTCTCATCGCATTAAGATAATAATTCATTTCTATCTTGTACCTTTGAAAGTAGGTATTGTAATTATAATAAATAACATTTTTGTGCATTACGTAACTAATATTTCATTGTTTCTTACTTGTATTTACCTTAATATAAGACCACTGTTGAAAATATTTGCGGCTCCCACATAATCGCGGAGTCACACAGTACTTAGTCGTATTACAATTTTTAATCAGAATAAAAATAAACACAAAAAAAATTGCATACAGAAAAGACGACAAAGATGATTCTAACATTTCAATAAACCAAAGACAGGGATATTAAAAAATCAAAATCAAGTGCGCAGGTTCGAGGTAATAGAGTAAAATAAAAAGTCAATTCATTAATCATATTCGTTAGGTACTGGAAAATTTTTGACCACTTTGTCTAGTTTGCAGCAGTATGGAGTAAGACATGCAAGCGAAGCGTGGCCAACACCAGCACGGCGCGGCCCGGCCTCGGGTGTCGGGTGTGCCGGGCGGGTGTTGCGTGCGCTGCGCCTGCGTCTCTCACTCGCAACACACACGTGCACTCGGTTGCAACCATTCGTTATTTACTATTATTACTCATTACCAACATCAATTAAACATTAATATTATAAATCTAGATATTAAATTTTAGGTAATAATAATGAACAATCTTTTAAATGCTATTATTATATAAATACGTTATAAATATAAATGTTTCCTGTTACAAAAATATTGAAAATGATACGAAATAAATCAATATTCTTTTTAAAGGTAATTTATTACTTATGAGTATGTAGTTAATTGAATAATGGAGTGTTAAAAGAGCGCCCCTTCGCAAACGGTGCGCTCGCTTCGCGTTTTTTTGTTCGTTCGTGCCGAAACATCGTTCGCAACGTGAGTGCGCGCGCCCGCGAGCCCCGCTCGTCCCGCGCACGTCGCTTCCCGCAGGAGACGCGACCGCTATTATGTTGTTAAACGTTAGCTAGGAAATTGATAATAAATCGAAGGTGTGGGTCTATTATAAGACGGTCGGAAAATCGATATCATACCTAACAAATTAACGTAATTCTTTGTTTTATATTTACGGTGTTATAGGTATTTAAGACATTTTTCTTAGAATATTTAATTATTACGATGAAATGTTATAATTGTTAGGCCCAGACCGGCGGCGGGGCGGCGCGCGCGCACCGGCCCGCCGTCGGCCGTCTCATTCACTCTTACATCCTCACTATAATTATATTTTCTTACCGACCTTTTTAATGTAGGAGAAGCGTACACGGCCGCTTATCCCCGTGCGAGTTCGAGTACAAAACATACATAATATAGTGAGAGACGTTCGTTTCGCTCGTTCGTGAGAAGCCATCGGTTCGCCGCCACTGCACCGAGAAGACACAATGACAATTACTATTGTAAATAAATAGTTAGCCGCGTGTGTGAAAACGTATTTGTCGATAACATCTGATAGGTATTAACAGACTCATTCGAGCTACAATCAGGATTAGCTTTACAGAGTTATTAGTTTCATTGTTGTTGTTATGATTTGTTGATAATATTTCGTGAGCTTTCGTTAGTCCTCCTAGGGCTCACACGCGGGTCATTCTTTATCATGTTTTTTTTTTAAAATTCAGCTAATTTTATTATCATTGTAAATGATTTTAAGCAACTCTTATAATATTTTATCAAAGTAATGTATTGCCAAGCAATAATATGTATGAAATAAGACGTAAATGTTTAATTCAATTCTTAGCGAAATTTTGGTGTTATTGATAAAAGTTAATCCTTTTTAATGGATAATTAGATTTGTTCAGTAGTTTGGGTATGGCCCGCGTGTACGTAGCCGCGGCTCGGTGTGCATTTAACTGAACTTTACAACGATATAAACAATAAAATGGCCCTTTATTTGTATGAAACTGCAAAGTCATCGATAGCTAGTATTTTGGAATAGATAACACAATTGCGCAGGATAAAGTGCATTCGATCAATTTGGTTTTAACTTAAGCTCCAAAGAATGCACAATCATGATCTTGAACGGTCTTCTTTGAGGCACATTTTAGTCTAGAATTGAAATAGTCGCCACCGCAGCCGCCACATTCTCGCTTGTTCCTTTCACGCGTTAGTTAATTAATTTCAGTCGCCATTTTAGAAATGTTTTCTATATCAAATAAAAGACTACGTAATAATATTTAATAAGCGAGATCTCAAATTTATTTTAAAAATTCGTTATGTGATCAACACTGCGACTTATTATAATATCCATCTAAGTAAAAAATTAATAAAAAAAAATAATTTATTATATTTTGTATGATAACATTCTACATTATTTTACACTGTGTACTTTATATCGTTAATAAAGATAATAATTAATTTTAATCTAATAAAGTGACAGACTGGTAAAGTTCGTAGAGTCGCCGAGGCGGCCTTAGATCAGTAGCTTTGCATACTCGGCATTGGCCAACTTAATGTTTCAAGGACCAAGGTATAGTTATTCGCGTAGGACCGGACGCGCATTGGCTCCACACGAACCGACTTCAACCGATCGGTTGCATCATGCAGCATCAGAGCGTGTCTGTGAGAATAGCGTTTGAGAATTAAAGGCGGGCTGAGGCGGAGCCGCCGCGCCTGCCTCGGGCCGAGGCGAGGCGAGGCAAGGCAAGCGCGGCGCCCGCCGGCGCTCTCGACACTCGCTTCCGGCATCCCTCCCGCCCCCGCGCAATGCCGCCCGCTTGGTTTCGTTCTCGCGGTTACTTCTCGATTACGTGCTTCGCGTGCTGACTGATTTTCTATAGCAATAAAAATCAATTACCTAAGATTTTACATTAAAGTAAATTTGGATTTATATACGTTCGAATTTGGTGTCATGTACATTTAAAATATTAGAGAATGGAGATAACGATAGGCGAATGGGCCGCGGCCACGCGTCGCGGTGTCGGCGCATTATTTTCGTCATTTCTTCGTGTATGATATGTTACATGAATCTGTATACAATATGGATATAAATCGTATTGATGAATAAATTAGTTTTTACGGCATCTCTTTATTAAAATAATGATGATATCAAAACATTTTGTAAAAAGCGGTGTGTATGCCCGCCGCCCAGATTTCGTGCACCAGTGCACTTTAACTTATTGGAATATTACATTATTATAACGTACATAATACTATGAGATATATAATCATACAGCCTCTTGGGGCGCGCGTGTATGGCGATGTATGTATACACATTGTGCAATGTACATATACCTATTATAATACAATGATTTAAGACAAGGTTCACATCGTGCCGTGTGTATGTGGTAATAAATATAATATGGACATTGTTCAAACAATAACCAGTTGTTTTATTTCATCTACGACCCTAATACCCTATATTTAAGTTAAGTTACTAAGAAGGCATCACCTTATTTTTACTATTGAACACTGATTAGGTGTATATCAACATGATCACTGATCAAAGCAGAAAAGAGGAGATCTTTAGAACAACCAGTGGTAGCATAGCTCAAAGAGCTGCGAAATTGAATCTCCAGAAAACTAACAAAGGTCACATTATGACTGATGGACTTGAGAGTCCCAAAAGTGCTAGTAGAACAACTTCGAACCTGAAAATGTAGACACAAACTGTGTTCATGATCAACACATTCATGACTCACTACAGAGCACGGGTCTCCTCTCAATATGAGAAGGGTTTGGCCATAGTCCACCACGCTGGCCATGTGCGGATTGGCAGACTTCACACGCCTTTGAGAACATTATGGAGAACTTTCAGGCGTGCAGGTTTCCTCATGATGTTTTTCTTCACCGTTGAACCAAGTGATATTTTAAATGTTTAAAAACGCACATACTCGTAACTCCGAAAACTTAAGAGGTGCGTGCCAGGATTCGAACCGCCGACCTCTGATTAGGAGGCTGACGCCCTAACTACTAGGCTATGTAGGCAAACTGTGTAGGCAGGTGTAACTCTGGACTTAAGCGGCAATAGATTGACCTCCACATCGGTTGAGATGGTGATAAGCCTCTTGGTATTTCCGCTATTAGACACTTCAAGCTTGCTGACTAACGTCACTTCCTATCAGTTAAAAACTAAAGTTAACTTTTTATAGAACTATCTAGAAACAAATACAAACCAAGTAAAGTTGGTTAAGGGAAAAATATGGTTTACATATGGATATGTAAATGAAAGAAGGAAGATTTTTAGGACTTACAATCTTACGCTACTTATAGTCTTTTCTTGACAGTTGATTCTTAACCTATTTTGTAAGCACAAAGCTTGGACACGTATCCAGCGACGAGCGACGCATCTGAAACTTAATGGAAGGAAGAATTATATATCGTAACAATACAGTAAAACATATGATAAAAACATAAGGTTAAAATCTTAAATTTTCAAACAGTAATAACACACTGGAAAAAAAGGTCCCTTTCGATAATCGCCTGATAAACTGTGACTTATGGATTGTGGCAGTTGGACAGATTTGCAATACTAACACTATAAATCTTCAATCTTATACTTAAGATCCTTATTGCTATAATTATATTATTGGAGTAAGGGTTACATTAGAAAAAAAAAGCTTTGTCGATAAAAATCCACATTTTTTTATCCACTACAACTAAGCCCTTGACGGCAATCTCACCTGGTGATGATGCAGTCTAAGATGGTAGCGGGCTGACTTGTTAAGGGTATAGTAGACCCATACTCCTAATTGGCCTCTACGCGACATCGTGCCGAAAGGCTAAATCGTTAGGCGACGCGTCTTTGTTCGTAAGGTGGTAACTAGCTACGGCCGAAGCCTCCCACCGGACCAGACACGAGCCGGGAATCGAACCCAGAATTATTAATAATATACTTTGTCTTGCGTGGTCAGGCTATGAAAAGTTTCTTTTCTTTTCGGACTGTCTATTAGCTGTGCTAACCCTATTGGCTGCCACAGCGTAACCGGGCTATTTGGCGAGCTTCGGAAAGAAGCTCTAGGGCTCGAAGAAACTAAGGGATTAATGAAAAGTAATGTCTATTCTCTGAACGAAAATTACCAATAGGATTATATGAAGAATTAAAAGGCAAGAAAATATCTTATTCTTACTCACTACCTTAGTCACAATAATTTATTGAATTAGGAGGAGGAGATGGAATGCTCGGAGTATATATAAGTGATAAAATCAGAAATGAGGAGATCCCTAGAAGAACCAGTATTACCATCATAGCTCAACTAGTTGCAAAGCAGTAGTTACAAGGGTAGGGCACATAGCATGTTGGAGGTTGGGGTCCCAAGGTGTTGTAATGGCAATCTGACACCGATAACGAGTAGGTCGATGATAACCAACTGGGTAGACAGACGATGGCAATTCAATACGAGTCACAGGAAGCCGCTGGAATTAAGCGGCCCAAAACCGTGGTATTTTTTTCGGACTGTCTATGTGAACGACTGCCTAAGGGCGCCTCCTTTGAGGCTGAACCTCGGCTTAGGCAACGTTCGGGATAACGGGGAGTCGGACGGTCCGAAACCGTGGTTTTGGAACTCCGTGCAAGAGACCTTTGTCCATTAGTGAAAGACAATCGGTTTAAGAGATAACCTAAGATAAGTTTTAATTGCTTACGTGGTATAATGATACATAAAAGAACTGCACTTTGACTTCCATATACCTTTTTACCATTTTGACGACCTCCGTGGCGCAGTGCGTGCGCTGTCTTATTATAAAGTCGGAGGTCCTGGGTTAGATTCCCGGCTCGAGTCTGGTCTGGTGGGAGGCTTCGGCCGTTGCTAGTTACCTACCCTACCGGCAAAGACGTGTCGCTAAGCGATTTAGCGTTCCGGGGCGATGTCGCGTAGAAACCAATTAGGAGTGTGGGTTTACCACACCCCTAACAGGTTAGCCCGCTACCATCTTTGACTGCTTCATCACTTACCACCAGGTGAGAGAGCTGTCAAGGGCCAACTTGAAGAATATATAAAAAAAGTGGCTGACTCAAAGCGAAATTTATTTATATTACCTGTTGAAACTTACCTAAGGCGCTTTTTTAATGATTCAAAACTAATTGTTGACATTATAACCGTGAAAAGGCTTACGGCTTTAGCATTTTGTATGGCTTGTATTACGCCCTATAGCCATTTTACAGTTCTAATAGAATGCCAATCGTTTTCGCTTACTCTTTATGCAATGGCGGCCTATGTAACCTTTTATCTACTCTAGACCAAGTTTGGTATGGATATACCCAGAAGCACGAGTTTCGAGAATCGTCATCTCAAAAGTATGTAGGGTTTTTCATTTAAGAGTCAGTCTTGGACTTTGCAATAAAAAACTTTATAGTAAAAAACTAAGTCAACTTGTTGCTGTTGCAACAAGTTGACTTAGTTTTTTCCAGTCCATACCGGATGGATTAGTCAGTAACATACTGGATGGTAAAGAAATGTCATGAAAATGAAGTTAGAAACTTACAGTAGGCAACTGTCTTATAAAAGATATGAAATATAAGTGAGTATGTAGGTGATAAGTAAATTTATTGCAACGAGGGCCACAAACAAAGAATAGAGCTAATCGCAATAGAAGTAAAGTGTAAAAGTGAAGATAAGTCGATTTTTATGACAAATATCGTACGGTAGCATGCAGTGTTACAATAAAAGTTTAAACTCTACAAGAACTGAGTAATAGTTGCAGCTTATACTGAATGTTATATAGAAGATCCCATCATCTTACTAGCCTTAAAAAAAAGTGCTTTTGCTCTGCCGATATAGTGATCATGGAATTAACGTCAATATCACATTTTAGATTGACTATTGGAGTCGATTTATGACAAATATCGTACGGTAGGACTAACCTCCAAACTCCTTACTACCTCCAAACTAACATGAAGTGTTACAATAAAAGTTTAAACTCTTCAAGAACTGAAAAATAGTTGCAGCTTATACTGAATGTTATATAGGAGATCCCTTCATCTAACTAGTCTTAAAAAAAATTAAAGTTTTTTGTTTTGCCGTTTACGCACCGATAATTATTGTTGTCTATAAAGATATAGTGATCATGGAATTAACGTCGATATCATACGTTATATTGACTGTCAGATTTTTATTACATTATAGTTCTTAATAAATAATAAAATCACTCTAGAGATCAAATCCTGTTGTTTTGGATTCAGATATTTATATCATTAAACAGACAGACAGACAACAGATAAACAGACCGCGCAGATCTTTTAAGAAATTAATATGAATTAACAATTAATATTTGACCTATTGAAGCGGTGATAGCCTAGTGGTTAGGGCGTCAGCCTCCTAATCAGACGTCGGCGGTTCGAATCCGGGCACGCACCTCTAACTTTTCGGAGTTATGTGCGTTTTTAAATACGTTTCTTCATAATGTTCTCAAAGGCGTGTGAAGTCTGCCAATCCACACATGGCCAGCGTTGTGGATTATGGCCAAACCCTTCTCATATTGAGAGGAGACCCGTGCTCTGTAGTGAGCTGTTAATGGGTTGATCATGATGAAAGCATTTATGTTTCCTTCTTATTTTGAATGTATTATTTTAAACGCACAGAATAAACTTGATACCAAAACATACAGTCGTCCGTAGAGGTTAAAGCATGTTGACCTAATGAAAATCTTGGCGTTCGCCTAACACCAGGTCGGCAGTGAAAGTCGCCGCCAGCTCTAATTTAGAAGCTTATACACTACGTGACTCTATTTACACCTAAGGGGCGCTTTTCACAATTTCACTCGCTTTCCAACGAATATGTTTCATTGTACTTCCACAATAGAGAACTAAACATTATTTCGTGATCAATTGTTATAAAAGCAAACCTTGAAAAGCAGGTTTGTTTTAAATTGTGCACGAGTAAAAATATTAAATGTAACTTATAAAAAGGAGCCTGTCTAAAAGTAAATGTATGTATGTATCACTAGTTATTAAAAAGCTGTGATAGCCTTGTCTAGTATAGTAGTTAGGAGATCAGCCTCCTAATAACTTATCAAAGTTATGTGTGTTTTTAAACGATAAAAAAATATCACTTGCTTTAACGGTGAAGGAAAACATCGTGAGGAAACCTGCATGCCTGAGAGTTCTCCATAATGTCCTCAAAGGCGTGCGAAGTCTGCCAATCCGCACATGGCCAGCCAGCGTGGTGAACTAAGGCCAAACCCTTCTCATATTGAGAGGAGACCCGTGCTCTGTAGTGAGCCATGAAAGTCGGATGTTTCATGTAATAACTGTTTCTTTAATATTTGTGTGCAATAAAGAGTATTTCTTTATTATAAATAAGAATGTGATAAAATTGGTTAGACTTTTATCTATCTAGCAACAGAGACTGAGACATTAATTTGATTTCATCGATACAGCTTATGGACAATAGACTTTCAATGACTACTTTTTAAATCCGAATAAATACACGATACCAATGGCATACCACAAGATATAAATCAATATATATATGATAGGAGCGTGGGTATTACCATCCTCCTAACAGGTAAGCCCGCTACCACCCTAGACAGCGTTATGACTTACCACCAGGTGAGATAGGGCAAGGGCTAACTTGAAGTGGTTTAAAAAAAATAACATCAATGGTAACATCGCTTAAATTGTATTAGATAGATAGAAAAAATAACCTGTGGTTACATATATGTCAGCGCGAAGGAGTTATTAACTTCATTCAGCGGGGCGAAGAAAATCAAGAATCCAATAATTACCCACATTTGAACTCTTTCAATCACTAATTAATCATTTCTTTGCTAATCAGTGTATTTGGAAGGTAGCAATCAATTTTGTACAAGCATGCTTTGCTATAAATACGGGCGGCTGTTGCCTTTCGAGGCATTCTTGCTCGAGACGTCAGACCGTTCGAACCTCTTAGTTATTGTCGCAATAAAAGTATAATACCGCAAGTTGTGGTTTTAATTACTATGAGCGAAAGTAAACAAAAGCGTGAACTCTTACTAAAAACAACTCCTACGGCCTTAACTCGTCATATATAACTTGAATATTCTAAAGCAAAAGTTTAAATCTTTAGCCGATTACGCCGAATCTCACGAAATTATATAGTTTTGAAACGTCATTGTAACTATTTATTTACTGAGACGTACTTGTACATATTAAAGTCGAAACGCTTAGCAATAAGCTTTACATCGCAGTTTGAAGTATATGAAACGTATAATATTGTGGGTGTGCCAGAACAGGTAAGGCGATGTTCACGACTGTGAAACAAGTTAACAAGTGAACATTCCCTCCGGTAACGCTCAACTTGAACGCGTAAGACACATACTCTCACTTACCGGGTTATATTATATTATAGAGCTGTAAAACTAATTTGTGTAATGCACTAAGCTTTTCTGTATTCATGACCAACCCATTACCGGCTCACTACCGCGCACGGGTCTCCTCTCAATATGAGAAGGGTTTGGCCATAGTCCACCACGCCACCATGTGCGGATTGGCAGACTTCACACGCCTTTGAGAACATTATGGAGAACTCTAGGCGTGCAGGTATCCTCACGATGTTTTCCTTCACCGTTGAAGCGAGTGATATTTTAATTAAAAAAAACAGCACATAACTCCGAAAAGTTATAGGTGCGTGCCCGGATTCGAACCGCCGACCTCTGATTAGGTTGACGCCCTAACCACTAGGCTATCAACGATAAGAGAATGTACATGTATGTTATATGTGTCTTTATTTTTTTATCCATTACAAGTTAGCCCTTGAGGGCAATCTCACCTAATGGTAAGTGATGATGCAATCTAAGATGGTAGCGGGCTAACCTGTTAGGGGGGGAGGGGGGGGGACACCCATACTCCTAATTGATTTCTACGCGACATCGTGCCGGAACGCTTAATCGCTTGGCGACACGTCTTTGTCGGTAGGGTGGTAACTAGCCACGGCCAAAACATCCCACCAGACCAGGCTAGAGCCGGGAATCGAACCCAGGACCTCCAACTTTATAATGTGACAGCGCGCGCGCTGCGCCACGGTGGCTGTCATATCATAGGTGTACGTGTTAAATTGCCTATTTTAATGAACATAAATGCAGTAAGTAGATTTCGATTAAACCTGGTAAAACATTGATTACCGGAGCTTACTTGTTTGGAGTAACACAGGAAGTGAGTAGGTTTTTGAAAACGTCCAGTTTAAGGATATATACACACGATAGCAGCCGCATTAATACATAGTAGGTTCTGCTAATTTTATGTTTCAAATGTTAGTAAACATTCATTAGCTAAGATATTATCACAAATTTAATTTAATGTTTTTCATAATCACATTTAAACAGACATTTACAAATATAACGTTAAACAATAAACAGCAAGTAAAATTTGCTATATTCCGCCGACAATACAACACAACGTTGTCGGCGGAATATAGCAAATTATACCTGCTGTTTATTGTTTATCATGGACTTTCGCAAAGTAACGCCTGCTTCTATTCATTAAATATAACGTTTGCTAAACAGCACTTAATTTATGTTTGAAGCTATGGTATAATGTTTCGACGTTTCATCACTTTGTGAACATAGATAAAATGTCGCAAACATAACATATTCGAGAACTTTCTTGTAATAATGTAATGTGTTTAAAAAAACATTCTCACACAGTAGCTTGTGGAATCTAATTCAGAATTAAGCAAACTTAATGTATTTTGAAATTCTATAGAATGTTAATGCATTCTATTGATCGCTGTGAACTCAGCTCCTGAGTTATATCGGAATGCGTTCTCTATCATAACTGAAAATATCGTATTCTCCTCAACCCATTAACGGCTCACTACAGAGCAAGGGTCTCCTCTCAATATGAGAAGGGTTTGGCCGTAGTCTACCACGCTGGCCATGTGCGGATTGGCAGACTTCACACGCTTTTCAGAAAATAATGGAGAACTCTCAAACGTGCAGGTTTCCTCGCGATGTTTTCCTTCACCGTTGAAACAAGTGATATTTTAATGTTTAAAAACGCACCTAACTCCGAAAAGTTGGAGGTGCGTGACCGGATTCGAACCGCCGACCTCTGATTAGGAGGCTGTTGCCCTAACCACTATCACCGCTTCCTATCGTAATATCGTATTAGTTTATATTAATTGCTTAATATTATTACTTATATAAAAAAAAAAATAGCAAATAGCACATACTATAAGAGTATTTTAGCATGCTAATAGCTTAATGCTATAAGCATGCTAATGAAATGAACCGATAATAGCATTAATTACCACCGCTAATAGATACAGCAAAATTGTATTGGTAATTTTGTTACACGGACGACCAACCAGCCCGTATTAAAGCGCTGAATATATGGTGTGTGAATTTTTCGTGAGATTGCAGACAATTTAAAATTATCGTCCGACCATTGCGGTTGCTGAGAGAAGGTACTAAGTAAAGGAGATAAATTCCGGTATAAAATTTTATAATAGTCTGTTAACTGCCTGCCTGAGAGCTTCCCTCGTTTTATGTCCTATGCCGAATACTTGTTATGAGAATGAGCCAATGAAATTAATTTTTTCATTTCGCAAAATTTTCCTTTTTTAATTTAAAACATTATTAAATTGCAACTTCTAGTGTCATTTACTGAAGCTGTAATTTATGTCACGGTTACATTTGTGGTTAGGTTACATTTATTTCAACATTGTTTTTTTATTTTTATTTTACAGTTTACGTAGAGACGTAGAGTTTA
Source organism: Lasiommata megera (assembly GCA_928268935.1). Classification (NCBI taxonomy): domain Eukaryota; kingdom Metazoa; phylum Arthropoda; class Insecta; order Lepidoptera; family Nymphalidae; genus Lasiommata; species Lasiommata megera. The sequence continues at coordinate 12,998,651 of OV743312.1, forward strand.
CCAAGACCGAATGTCTATGTCAGAAAACAATTTTATTCATATAGGCTTCAACGAGTGAAAGAAAAATAAACCTTAGATTAACCTAAAACTAAAGAAAACAATTTACAGTTTGATTGATTGCAATAAAACCCTGCATCTTATCAATCTTTGTAACACTCATAAATAAATAATCATCGTGAGATAATCCTGAAGACCAGAATATTTTGAACCATACATTCCTATAATATTCATTCCTGTCTATTGTAATAGTTAGTATGTAGGATCTTTAATTACCCTTGCTGGTCTTACTCGGTGTTAATAATTAATAAATAATACATATTGTTAACGCCAACTATTGGCTGTGTTTTGGATTTAATAATTTCGGTCGTTGAAGCGGTGATAGCCTAGTGGTTAGGGTGTCAGCCTCCTAATCAGAGGTCGGCGGTTCGAATCCGGGCACGCACCTATAATTTTTCGAAATTATGTGCGTCTTTAAAAAATGAAAATATCACTTTCTTCAACGGTGAAGGAAATCATCGTGAGGAAACATGCACGCCTGAGAGTTCTCCATAATGTTCTCAAAGGCGTGTGAAGTCTGCCAATCCGCATATAGCCATCGTGGTGGACTGTGGCCAAACCCTTCTCATATTGAGAGGAGAGCCGTGCTCTGTAGTGAGCCGAGAATGGGTTGTTCATGATGATTATGAATTCGGTCAATGTCCACGGTTATTATCCAACTACCCTCCCTACTGTCACCGTTATTCGCGGTGCGATGCGAGCGCAACTGCAAGTCGGGTCGGGACCTCCCTGCGATTGGACTTACGTGGAGCTGGCCCCCCTATGCCCGACACGTGGACGCCTAAATTCTACATTAACGACCCTTTTAGTCCACTAGTTTTATCATATATTTTTGATTGGTACTGATTAGATTTCTTTTTGGATACCGAATATTGACGCAAGGTGGCGTTATCTATACTAATATAAGGAATTTATAAGTAAACATGTTTTCCTTTTATCTTATCACGCCTGTACAGGTTTGACAAAGATTTGGCTGGCGAAGGACGTTTTATGGCGGCTCTTAAAAATCTAATAACATTTAGAAAGCCCATGCTATCATAACTCATAGCTAATATATAGGTAACCTATCTAAATATCTACAGTAACTATCATCATATTTTACCAGTCTAAAAGTCTCCTCTAAGTATGAGATAGGTTAAGCCATTGTCCACCACGTTGGTTAAGTGCAGATTGGTTGAATTCACACGCCTTTCATCATGGAGAATTGGACATGCAGATTTCCTCACGCCGTTTCCGTCGCCATTAAAGCATGCGAGATGTACCTACATGATATTACAACGCACGTAACTCCGAAAAGATAGAGATACCTTCCTGTTATCTCTTGACTACTAAACTACTTTTTTTTCTTCTTGGGGAGGAAAAATCCCTACGGACTTCTGCCTCACAGCAAGGCGTATCCGACTTGCACGGACTGAAACAACCTCCCTTAGTTCTTCCGAGACAACACAGAACCGCTTACTTCATGCTGACTATTCTCTCACTTTTCTTCCTTTCTACATTTTCTTTTTCCTCTCTCCTGATCATTATTGTCTTAACTACTAAACTACTACTACATTCAATTGTACCTAACTACCTTTTTTTATCCACTACAAGTTAGCCCTTGACGGCAATCTCACCTGATGATAAGTGATGATGCAGTCTAAGATGGTAGCGGGGTAACCTGTTATGATAAACCCATACTACTAGTCGGTCTCTACGCGATATCGTGCCGGAATGCTAAATCGCTTGGCGACACGTCTTTATCAGTAGCTAGTTACCACAGCTACGGCCGAAGCCTCCCACCAGACCAGACTCGAGCCGGGAATCGAACCTAGGGCTCCAACTTTATAATGCGACAGCGCGCGCGCTGCGCCACGGAGGTCTTCGAAGCACGACTATAAATAGACCTATACTATTCTAAACGTGTCTTATTAATGTACATGATTGTACTAGAAGCCGCTAAATATAGCAATGTGCTCATGTTTCACGTTTTAACCCATAAATCGTAACATTTGCAGCACGTGTACATATAATACTATTATTGGATGATATTAATTCCCACACATACCTATCTAATATTCCGGTGTATAATATTCGTGTAATATTGTAATGCCAGTTATGTTCATAACGGAATGGTCCCGTACATAAATTGGATATTGATTGATTGCATTATCCCGAACGCACAGTACAGCGAATTTCCTTTCTGCATACATTGTCATTTCAATCAAAATGCTTATTGATCGCTAAATATTATAACGGTAATGTTTAAATAGTGTTCCTTTCCCTTATACTTTTAGATTTATTATCGATAGGTAGTGAAATTTCAAAGCAATATATATTTTATCGGCTCCGAATCCTCCAACTCCTAAACAAAATTATTTTTGAATTAAAAAAGGTATACCTTCTTATTTCTTTGGAGATTCAATAATGACCAATCTAGATCTGGATTAAACTTATATATCTTCTATCGGATATTAATATATCTATACTATTAATTAAATCAGTCTATCTATAGCAATTTAAATAATTAAAATGCATTTTTTACAAGAACTTTTAATGTAAAAAGTAACGTAATAATAGTAATATCTATAAATATGCACCCATTCTTTACACTTTATATTAAAACACCACATAAAGTTAAGAACACGAGAAGAAAAACCACAAAAATAACAAATTATGATACGAAAAGTGACTGTATAATATGTAATAAATTTGATAAAATAACAAAAATGTACTGAAATTAATATTACACTTACATACTATCATCATCATCATCATGATCAACCCATTTTCGGCACACTTCAGAGCACGGGTCTCCTCTCAATATGAGAAGGCTTTGGCTATACTCCACCACGCTGGCCATGTGCGGTTTGGCAGGCTTTAAGAACATTATGAAGAACTCTCAGACATTTAGGTTTCCTCAAGATGTTTTCCTTCACCGTTGAAGCAAGTGATATTTTAATTGCTTAAAAACACACATAACTCGGAAAAAGTTATAGGTGCGTTCGGGTTCGAACCCCCGACCTCTGATTAGGAGGCTGACGTCCTAACCACTAGGCTATCACAGCTAACCTGGTAAGTTACATACTATGGAACATTTGAATGACCGACTTTCAGATACCAAGTAGATTCGGTACGTATTCACTCCACAGGAAATTAATTTCGAACACCTAAAGTGTTTCACTATTGTAATCGAAAACTAGGTTATTGCAAGACCAGCTTTGCCCTCATACGAACCGGTAACGTAAATCGCTGTCCGTACGTAGGTACCGCAGGCGATTTTATCAATTACATTCATGATCTGTGCACATTCAATAAAGTAATCAGATTTCGCGCATCGCATTGTCGGCATATGCCCGCCTGTTTAAAACGAATGTGCTCTGAATTTGGCAGCGAAATAATCTTCACAGCCGACTGGGCGGGGATAATTAAAGCGATTGGCTCGACGACATAAGTTGGCAATTACCGTACAGTAATGCGACGGTGTAGGTTCAGCTTAAGGTAGTCTGTTGATGGCGTGCTTATGTGCGTAAACAGGTACAAATTATAACTGTTTATTGGAGGGCTTTCGGTTTAATACTAAAGCTGTATCGTATATAATGGGCTAGAACGCTCAAGGCTCACCCAGTATAACGTCAGAATAAATGTTATGTAGTGTTTTTTCACGCTGACATTTGGAAGGTGCTGCATAACTTATATATTTCTTAAATAACCTAAAACTAAAAATCTTAAAAAAAAATATAACATCATAACTAAAATATATTATTAAAAGGAGACCCTTTAGGCAAGGTTCCGAAGATACTTGCAGCGTTTCCCCTTTGAATGGCTAGAATAATTTTTTGTCCGAGCTACATCACAGGAGTCCGAAGGGTCTCTCAGGAAGTGACGAGTAAAAGATGTAAGCAAAACAATTTTTTTTTATTAATCATTGGAAATCGAAAAAAATTTAAAGTTAAAGTGAGTTAGCTCCTTTCTGTCTTTATCCAGACACACATACTTCCACAAAAAACCTTCTAAAGGGTCCATTTACCATAGTAAACCCGTATATACTCCTAATTGTTATCCGTATGTACTCCGTGTCTTTGCAACATTGTGCCGAAACCGCTCGGAGACACGTCTTTGTCGGTAAGGTGGTAACTAGCCAAGGTCGACGCCTCCCACCAAACCAGACACGAGCCGGCAATCGTCACAAGGACCTCTAACTTAAACAATAATACTCGTATATATATATACGTCATATAACTCACGTTATATAATAATGTATATATTATATAGGTATATCATGATCATCATGATCAACCCATTACCGGCTCACTACAGAGCACGGGTCTCCTCTCAATATGAAAAGGGTTTGGCCATAGTCCACCACGTTGGCCATGTGCGGATTGGCAGACTTCACACGCCTTTGAGAACATTATGGAGAACTCTCAAGCGTGCAGGTTTCCTCACGATGTTTTCCTTCACCGTTGAAGCAAGTGATATTTTATTGTTTTAAAAACGCACATAATTAACTCCAAAAAGTTAGAGGTGCGTACCCGGATTCGAACTGCCAACCTCTGATATATAAAAATGCGCTGCGCAACGGCGATCGTTAAAACAAATGAACAATCAAGGTAGGTATTCTGTTTTTTTTTTTTGATACTTTATATCCGGTCTACTCCTAGGGGAAGTTCTGTCACTTTTTATTTGTCTTATTGCATTCACTAAATATCACAACCTGTAACTTTACTTCAGCAAACATTCTAAATTGAATTTTTGAATGGTGAAACTTACAGCACAACTTATATTTCAAAAGCCAATTTTCGTATGTTGGCTTAGCTATTCAACTGATCTCTAAGACATTACCTAGAGAGATCTAGGTAATGTCTTAAAGGAAAACTAAGTTCCGATGCCGTAGTGAATGAGATCATCATTATCAATCCATTACCGACTCTCTAAACACTCGGGTCTTGTCAGCATGAAATGGGTTATGGCCGTAGTCCGCTACGCTAGCCGAGTGCGGTTTGGTAGACTTCACATGCCTTTGAGGACATTATTAAGAAACTACAGCAATAACTAAAGCATACAGTTTTCCTCACAGTATTTTTTTATTTTTTTATCCACTACAAGTTAGCCCTTGGCGGCAATCTCACCTGATGGTAAGTGATGATGCAGTCTAAGATGGTAGCGGGCTAACCTGTTAGGGGTATGGTAAAGCCATACTCCTAATTGGTTTCTACACGACATCGTGCCGGAACGCTAAATCGCTTGGCGACACGCCTTTGTCGGTAGGGTGGTAACTAGCCACGGCCGAAGCCTCCCACCAGACCAGACTCGAGCCGGGAATCGAACCCAGGACCTCCAACTATATAAGTTACAGATGCGTGCCGAGTATCGAACATAATATGGGATTCACTAATCTCTAAAATGGAAAGAAATCTTAGACGATACACAAGAGTACTAAAAGCAGACGAAGCCGCGAGCATAGCTTATCGCATATGAATAAATCATTACTATGACATATTATGAATAACACATTTACTGCAAAACGAATAATAAGTTAGCACATATTTTGTTTCCCACAATAATGTTTAAAAGCGCGGCTAATCGGACTCTATCGGACGTGAAAATAGGCTTTCCCTAATACCGAAACAAAATTTTATCATTATTAGAAATCTAAAACGGAACATTATTCGAATAACCGTATTACTCCTAGTATTTCAAATCGGATTTGAACAACATTAACGTGCGCGGTTGTAATCCTATAAAACTTGTTAGGATTTGAGAGCACACAAAATGTACGTGAACTTTATAATATAAGTGGGTAATATAATTTTGCGAGGTTAAATCGATTGTGCTATTATCTATTGGACAGACTAAATTGTTTCGCTAAATCCAAGATAATCTCTTTCCTGTATCGTCGTCTCTGGTATTATCCGGTTAAAACAAAATGCTCTGGCAATATAATAACTGAGTGCTTGCATTGGGTATTTTGTACAGTTTCGCTTAATCCTTAAATGGGAGTATTAAAGAACCTATTAGGGAGTTCTGTTTTTAGAATTAAACTATTTACTGTAAGACTTTAGACTTATCTTGTTTTGAGGATTATCTTTCCTGGAGATAATTAAAACAAGAAAAGTGTACTATAACGCTCATTTTAAGTCTGAGACAGGATTGCCAATTGGTATTCAAGACAAAGATCTCGTAACGATATTTGCAGGATCCAGACTCGCGAGTAAATTTACTAGCACTGTCTCAGTATGAGTTTTTATGTACACTAACGTAACATCCACGTTAGAGATAATCTTGCATTTTATATGGCGGACCAAGCGTCAACATTTGGCAACTCAATACAACTTTGATAGATTTACTGAGCTCCAAAAGTTAAGCTATATACTTATTTATAATCTGATAACTCAATATAATATATCATCAACGTGGGATGTTAAACGTACGTTAAGTTTATCGTGTCTTAGGTGTTCCGAGGTACGATCCCCAGTACCCTAATTCCAAGACTTGGCTTCGTTCCGGTACGATTCCATGTTGGGACCGATTATGGGTTTTGGGATTATAATTTTAGCGTGCCCCTAACAAGTAAGCCCGGTACCATGATCTAATTAATTGGAATCATACGATGGTTGATCAATGTATTCGATCATCAAATAGGCCATCAGATAGCACATCGGATGCACTATAAAGTGAGGCGGATTATTAGCAAGTCGAGTTTATAGACGCCATTCAAAATTCAGCCGGTTTTAAAATTCGCAGAATAAGTGGAACGTCAACCTAAAGCATTCTGAACCTATAAGACGTATTCACGCGTGCGGCATCGCCATGTGAGGATACGTCCTGTGGACTTTGGTTGTGTGAATGGCATATTGTGGCTCCATGCGGACAAAGAATAGACTGGATATTGTACTCTTCTGCTATCAATTCTCTATACTACACCGAAGTTAGGAAATTTGCAAGCTAAAACCGTACCTCCAAGAGCACGTTTAGATTACAACCTCGGGTAAATCTTTGGATCATAGTGGTCATTTTTATTCCAAAAACTCTCTCTCCTACAATAGAAGAGATTGGTTCCCATCTGTGGTACGTTACAAGGCTGATAATCGTAAACAGTTGAGTTTCGATATAATTACTTTAATATGCTACGGGCATGCAGCTAAGCTCCGGCTTCTTTGGTAAGTTAAAATTAATCAGATAGTACTTACGCTGTTCCTTTCAAAGGAAAGGTTAATGAGCGATCAAAATTTAATGTAATTAAGTCCCTTTGGGTTATCAAATTTATCAAATTATCTGCTGATCTAGAGGTTTGTAATGACATGTGACTTAAAAGAGAATGGCTTATACACAATTTACCCGCTAATAGAGTTGCGGTTCTTAACAAACCGGATTAAGTCGGAGTAGGGAGGCTTCATAAATTTATGAACTGAGCAATCCCTTAATGCCCGAAACTGATGTTAGAATTTAAAGTTCGTCTTTCGGGAAGATTGTTCGGAAGTTCGTTAATCCAGTCGAATGCTTATAACGCCGACTACTCCGCAGCTCTAAAAGTGCAGACCCGCCCGCTTGCATTGATTTAAAATGCTGCAAATCTCTTTACTTTATTATGCAAATACAGTTTTTACAAAAGCAAGAGCCTTAAAAAGAAGCCATAACGATTTATAGATCGGCAATTCTACCGCTCCGTGTGACAATTTAAAGTCGTTCCTTTAAATTCACGGGCGAATACTGAATAAATCGGTCCCCGGATTAAACATTTAGTAAGTAAATATTCACACAATACCACTTTAACAACTCCGCCACTTATTTTGGTATTCGCAGACAGTAACTGGTTTCTCACTAATTTCTCTCGAGCAACAAAAGCGTTTATACACAATGATATTTAGTAATCTTCTTACGAACCACAGGAGACTTAATTGTGAATGTTACTTTCGTCTCATCGTGAATACATTAAATATTTACTAGACACCCACGATGTTATTCATCCTGTAACTGTGTCAATGTTTGTATTGTTCTTCTTTATATATAATAATTATTCCGCTTGACGTGAGATTAAGTAAACTTACTATAAAAAGTAAGACTTTTAAACCCATAATTACACATCCTTAATAAATTGTTAATAAATTTTTTTTTAATGTTTTTTTACTTCAAATAAATTATTAATCAAAGAATAGTTCGTATGTCAACCAGGTGGACAAAGCTACAGATTACAAGCGAGGTTAACTTAATTTAAAATTGTTTATAAAGCAAATATTAAGTAAATTATTTGCTGTTTGAAGCGATGATAGCCTAGTGGTTAGGACGTCAGCCTCCTAATCAGGGGTCGGCGGTTCGAATCCGGGCACACACCTCTAACTTTTCGGAGTTATGTGCGTTTAAAAAAAAAATATCACTTGCTTCAACGGTGAAGGAAAACATCGTGAGGAAACCTGCATGCCTGAGAGTTCACCATAATGTTCTCAAAGTCGTGTGAAGTCTGCCAATCCGCACAGGGCCCGCGTGGTGGACTATGGCCATACCCTTCTCATATTGTGAGGAGACCCGTGCTCTGTAGTGAGCCGGTAATGGGTTGATCATGATGATGATGATGAAGTAAATTATTTACTAACTAGAACTCCATATGATACACTATCATTAACTTTTTAATTAATTATATGATCATCATCAACGCTGTGACCGGTTAGCTATTCATATCATATTTTTTATTAGACACTACTTTCTTTTCATAATACCAAGCAATTGGTATTCAAGACAAAAATCAAAGATTGCATTTTATACGGAAGACCAAGCGTCAACATTTGGCAACTCAATACAACTTTGATAGATGTACTGAGCTCCAAAAGTCAAGCTATATACTGACTTATAATCTGAGAACTCAATATAATATATCATCAACGTGGGATGTTATACGTGCGTTAAGTTTATTGTGTCTTATATCTTTATAAGGAAGATTATACCTATTTAAAACCCATAGAAGTTTCATGTTACATTATTTTAACATTTTTGCATGGGGACAAAATTATTTATATTTTATTCCCATGCTAAAACATTTGTTGGAACGTGGCAAATGAAACATATTGATACAAAATTATCGAGTTCATAATACCGAGCTCGCTCGTACAAGTTTGAGCGTTGAACAAGTGGTAACGAGTGATTTCCAAATAAATTGTGCTATTTGCGTAGATAGCATCGCAAGTACGGAGCGCTTAAAGTTGCAGACTGAAACTCACAGAAGTTTGGCTCAAGTATTGTACGTTTCCAATATCTAGATACAGCATCTACTATGCGGAAATAGTAAACTGTGATAGTTAACTGAGCTCACAATATTGTAAGGTTTAATATTTTAGCTTTAACATATTATATTTTATATTTCTTCGCTATATTACCTCGAGTATTACATTTGTTGATTCCGTATCAAAAAATGGTGCCTCTCTTATTATTAGCAAATGACATTAAAGGACAGAAACTTAAATATTTTCTTCCTGATTGTGAATCAAACGTCCCTATTAACCAAATAATCATCATCATCATCATGAACAACCCATTACCGGCTCACTACAGAGCGCGGGCCTCCTCTCAATATGAGAAGGGTTCGGCCATAGTCCACCACGCCGGCCGTGTGCGGATTGGCAGACTTCACACGCCTTTGAGAACGTTATGGAGAACTCTCAGGCGTGCAGGTTTCCTCACGATGTTTTCCTTCACCGTTGAAGCAAGTGATATTAATTTTTTTTTTTTTTAAAACGCACATAACTCCGAAAAGTTAGAGGTGCGTGCCCGGATTCGAACCACCGACCTCTGATTAGGAGGCAGACGCCCTAACCACTAAGCTATCATCGCTTCACCAAATAATATGAAATACAAAAAATGTTTTTTCTTGTTGGCCTATCGCATATTGTTTATTAATTATATTTCCCTTTGTAGTGTTAACTTGTAGTTAACTTAAAACTGAATACTATATTCTTATAGTATCTGTGTTTAGTTAACGTGGATATATTGTGTTAGGTATTAGGCAAATACTATTTTGGATAAATTTGGAAAAATACTATTATTTATACAAAATGTAAGGCAAGAATAAGAAGTTTCTAGTAGTTAGAACATTTCACTATGATACTTAAGTACTACCTATGTATTTGTTTATAAATCCACAACCGTTACACAACATAGGTATTAAATTTACTTGTCATAATATCTAGTTCTAAGTAAACTATTGGATAATATAAGAATAGCGAGTCCTTAATGCGACGATCTTTGCCCCGCCCATAAGTACTTTAGCTTCATGATAAGGTATGTTGTGTTCGTAACTTGGTTTTTCACTTTTGATTTGATCACTAAGAGATACGAAGCATAACTTACTCGAATGTGTATGTGCCATAGTAAGCATTGCCATGTTTCTTTAAAATCCACAAGTAATTACTGGAACTGTAATAACCTAGTGGTAAAGGCATCCGCCTTGTAATAAGAGGTCGGGGGTTCGATCCTGGCACGTACCTCTAACTTTACAGAGTTATATGCGTTTTTAAGCAATAAAAATATAACAATCTTCAACGGTGAAGGAAAAACATCGTCTGGTAGTTCTTCATAATGTTCTCAAAGGCGTGTGAAGTCTACCAATCCGCACATGGCTAGCGTGGTGGACTATGGCCAAACCCTTCTCATATAGAGAAGAGACCCGTGCTCTGTAGTGAGCCGACAATGGGTTCATTATGATGATGATGATGATGAGGTAATCACTGCCAAAACGTTCACTGCAATCTACACGCAGGTACTAGTTATAAATTTAATACACAAAGTTGAAACGACCCATGAAATTGAAATACAATGTTAAAATGAAACAAAATACCATCCAGCGAAATGAAGTGTAAAAGCTCTTGAAGAGAAAGTTCAAGATAGCGGAATATTGTTAATAGCTCACAATTCGTTAGGTTCAACAGTACAGGCGGAGATTTAAACGCAGGTGTTGCTTTATTTTGTGTAAAATATTGAAACGGTACGTGAGATGGTTATAAATTAAAACGCAAAATGATCTTTGCCATTAAAAATGTATATCTGATTTGCATATTATTCGTGTTACTTTAATATTTTGAACAAATTCTATCTATTACAGCATTTTAATGCTGTAATAGATAGTCTTACTTGCTTTAGGTATAAATTGAATTATTATATATCTAGTAAGGTTAATTTTAAGGTTGTGCATGCTGTGGTCATTTCTAGAAGGCCACTATCTGGTGTCTGTTCTTCTGAAATGTTTTTTGTTGTTTTTAGATAGTGGCTAGTTTAATGATCCAATAAAAATAAAAAATAAAATAAATAAAATAAAATAAAAAACAACCAATATATTTATTTAGTTATTTTTATAACTTTATTGCAAAAATTACATAACATATGGCACACTTCACATTCGCACTATCCATGTATTTTGTATAAGTGGTGAGTTTGACTCGATAAGCGTTGTTACATTAATTGTTTTTTGACCGATAATACTGTTTCTTGTAAGATACTTCGAAGCTATTGGCTAATTGATTGGAATAGGACGGGATTGTATTGAGTTGGAAGGAGATACGATGTGTTATAAATAACAGAAGGTTTGCTAGTCTATTTATAAAAATAATAGGTTTTATATCACAAATTATATATTGTTTGATTCTGTATTTAAAAGTACATACATGAAAATAACAAAATAAACAGCAATTGGCGACCTTATCAGCAATAGTGATTTCTCACCAACCATTTCGTTGGAGCCAATGATTTAATAGATATACGAGATGTTGCTATGGTTAAATATACATACATCATAATTGCAACATGCTGAATACTACGTACAAATAATACATATCTAAAATATATATAAGTGATTAGATATACAAAAAATTTATAAAAGGTTAGTCGACATCGGTTAGGAGACCGAAGAGCTGCCAGCTACCTCGGACAACGAATTAGTCTTGCAATCCAAAGGGGAAACGCTGCCAGTATCTTCGGAACCTTGCCTAAAGGGACTCCTTCTAATAATATATTTTAGTTATAGTTTTAGTTTTAGGTTAAATTTAAGGTTTATTTTAAGTTTTTAAGTGTTTATAATACAGTTACATTGTTTTAGTTGTTAATTATAATTGAATAATATTTTTATATACCCTATAAAAAAAACAAATATATTATGTATTTACGTTAATAAACCTCAAAACGGAGATACAGAACACAAAAATCTTTTGATGACTGTTTACCTGTTTGTTACAGCTAAATTTAGATTTGAGATTAATGTAAACTTCTTTTTACTGCGGTGAATACGTAAACATAATCGAAAATACGTAGGTATGTAACTAGAGGAGTAACTAATACTGGAAAAATCATCTTTGATTTTCTATCTTGCTACATACGTATTGAAAAAGATTTAGATTTAATTTATTTTTATGTAATATATCTCCAACTTTTTGTCAAAACTTTTCACTCATTATGCTAGATATTAATTAATGTATTACATATAAATATGGGTATCTACCTGCGTTCCACTATCTTTATTGTATTGCGCCCCATTAATTAGGTTTCATTATAAAGTTAAATTGGGTCAAGTCATTTTAGAGTGTCTTTCATACTCGTAATTAAGTTTGACATAATATTGAAATGAAATATTTAAGTATCAACGAGTCGTTTATTTATACAATTTACTAGTCGAAGCCCGCGACTTCATTAACATCAACATAAAAGAAAGGAATGTAAAACATTTCAGTCCTTCACTTTATTCGCTGGGACTGAATTTATTTTTCTTTGAATTGTTTTCCTGTACACTATGTTTTACGACAAATAAACATTGTTAAAGTTTCCTATGTGATTCTCTCTCTCCAGTCGCTCCTCATTATTAAAGATCGTGGTCTTGGTGTCCTTGCAACCGTGTGGATTAATGGTTTCCATCGGGTTCTATCTTCTCGCAATTATGTGAAATTTGAGTCTCTCAGCTGGTCTGCTCATCTGGTTGGAGAGCGGACTCTCGATCGTACCTCAATCACTTGGAGGTATGGCTTTGGCAGCCAAGTGGTATATAGCCAAAGCCAAAGCCCCTTACAAGATCTAACCTGGCACACATAAGCAATCCAAAAAAATGGCCGGGTGAATTTATTTGCCGCTATTTCTTATATTAGCTTATGTCAATCTCTATCTAGCATCCTTAACTATAAACTTATGCAAAATAATAAAGCAAGCTCCGCTCGCGATATTATGGGCTTGTAATAAATAAACTCACATCTGCGTTTAATTATCTGTGTTTATTAGTTTTCCGATATAAAAAGCATCCTGAATTAAAACCCAGGTTCACTAACCGAACTTTAAACTCAGAACTGCCTTAAGATGCACATTGATACCTTCAAAAATCTCTTTTTTTTTATACACTACAAGTTAGCCCTTGACGGCTATCTCACCTGATGGTAAGTGATGATGCAGTCTAGGATGGTAGCGGGCTAACCTGTTAGGAGTATGGTAATCCCACGCTCCTAATTGGTTTCTACGCGACATCGTCCCGGAACGCTAAAATCGCTTGGCGACACGTCTTTGTCGGTAGGGTGGTAACTAGCCATGGCCGAAGCCTCCGACCAGACCAGACTCGAGCCGGGAATCGAACCCAGGACCTCCAACTTTATAATGCAACAGCGCACGCACTGCGCCACGGAGGTCGTCAAAGGTCTCTTTGACTCGACTATCAAAAATTTACGGCTAGCACTGTTTTGAAGTTACAGATGTATCTATTTCAAGAACCTCCACAATAGTGTATTGTAGTTGTACACCACATAAATACGTTCAGTTCAACGTGCGGACCATAAAATACGGGAACAGGTGCTTCATCATATCCTAAAGCCATGTGTCAGTGCGCGCGTCCACATGATGTACAGGACCTTATAGGCTTATGTGCCAACCGGGCGGGATTCAGCGAAATAACTGCCTTCTGTAATTGATTTTAAACTACGATTTTAACAAAAACATTTCACTCCTATGAAATCTCACAGGACTTTTTAAGATATTAACTAAGTACATACGTATGTTGTTTTTAATGGCAAAGCAAATTATCATAATTTAAGTAACTTTAAACATAAGAAAGGAAATACGTGTATCTATATATATAAAAGCGAAATACCACTGACTGACTGACTGACTGATGATCACGATATCTCAGGAACTATAAAACATACGATCTTTAAATTTGGAAGGTAGATTCCTTTTATGAAGTAGAGGTCAGCTAAGAAACGGTTTCGAGAAATTCTATCCCTAAGGAGTAGAAATGGGGGTTGGAAGTTTGTATGAAAGTCCTATATTTTTGAAGTTAGAGACATGAAAATTGGCAACTAAGTTTTTTATTATATATGATAAAGATCTGTATAATCAATATTACGAAAATCTACCCCAAGGGGGGTGAAATGGGGGTGGGGCGTTTTCATGAGGATTCTATGTTTTCGAAGTTAGGGACATGAAAATGGGCATTTAGGTAATTTGTTTTAAATAATAAAAACCTGTATCCGCAATATTACAAAAATCCACCCCTAAGGGGTAGAAATGGGGGTGGGAAGTTTATATGAAAATACTATATTTTTGAAGTTAGAGACATGAAAGTTGGCAACTAAGTTTTTAATGATAAATGATAAAGATCTGTATAATCAATGTTACGAAAATCTATCCCAAGGGGGTCGAAATGGGGGTTGGAAGTTTTCACGAGGATTCTATGTTTTCGAAGTTATTGACATAAAAATTGGCATTTAGGTAATTTGTTTTAAATAATAAAAACCACTATAGGCAATATTACAAAAATCCACCTCTAAGGGGTTGAAATGGGGGTTGGAAGTTTGTATGAAAGTCCTATATTTTTAAAGTTAGAGACATGAAAGTTGGCAACTTAGTTGTTAATTATAAATAATAAAGATCTGTATATCAATGTTGCGAAAAACCATCCCAAAGAGGGTAAAATGGGGGTTGGAAGTTTTCATCAGGATTCTAAGTTTTCGAGGTTATCGACATGAAAATTGGCATTTAGGTTATTTGATTTTAATAATAAAAACCTGTATATACGCAATATTACAAAAATCCATCCCAAAAGGGGTGAGAGGGGTGAGGGTTTGGAAGATTACATGTAAGTTCTGAGTTTTTGGAATTAGAGAAATGAAAATCGGCAATTAGAGCATTACTTTTCAGTAACTATGACATGTATGTATAAGCTCTTTTGCAAAATCACACATTTCACACACTCTAACTTTTCGGAGTTATGTGCGTTTTTAAGCAATTAAAATATCACTTGCTTCAACGGTGAAGGAAAACATCGTGAGGAAATCTGCACGCCTGAGTGTTCTCCATAATGTTCTCAAAGACGTGTGAAGTCTGGCAATCCGCACATGGCCAGCGTGGTGGACTATGGCCAAACCCTTCTCATATTGAGAGGAGACCCGTGCTCTGTAGTGAGCCGGTAATGAGTTGATCGTGATGATGATGATTTAAATGCGAATGTGAGTTTGTATGTTGGTTTGTCCTTCAATCACGTCGCAACAGAGCAATGGATCGACACGTGATTATTGAAATTATAGTTGAGGACCTGGAGAGTGACATAGGAGAGTTCCCGTTGGAATTTTTACAACTTATTCCGACTGAATATTAAAAACTTACCCACGCGGACGAAGTCGCGGGCGCCAGCTAGTATTATATATGTGTCAAATCATGATATTCTCCTGTGGTAAAAAAAATTATTTTGATACAACGGGTGCTAATCGATTTCACTTTGTCATAAGAGTTACGACTAATAAAAACCAATATATACACTTATTATAAAGGCAATAACGAAGTATACTTCGGGTAAATATTTCGAGTTTTATATAAAATAAAATCCATAATTTAAAAAAAATCTTGTCTTGAAAATCTTTGTCCTTTGTATTTTTGGAGAGCAAAAAGATTGCTATTTGTGTACTTATAATAATAAAGTAGAGCTAGGAATAAAAATGTAGGATTCAAAAGACCGCCTTATCACTAGTATTACATGGTATTGGATTCATAATGGTGTCATAATAAATCCAATTATTATTATCAACACCAATATGGTTGGCAAAAATATTAAAATTAATGAAGTGTTAGCAAATATTACTCCTTGTTAATTAAATCAACCCAATATTTCACATAAATAAGCTGCTAAGTACAAAATTGTTGTGCGTATCATAACGGATGTTCTGAATATATTTCTAATAGATTTACGACTATCGGATATTATGTTGTTTTACTACTAAATTTAGATTTACATCAGATAGGATATGCGGTGAGTGATACAATGTTGATGTATGTAAATATGACGTAATATATGTGATGTACGTAACATGACTAGACATATTTAAGCATTTTTAAACATTTTAATTAAATAAAAACTAAAATACGGAGTCGTAGAAATAATTTTAAAACTAGCACTGGTCTAGTCTTCGCCTGTATTAATTTTGTATCGCAACAAGTTTCTTAATAAACGGGCCATATAATGAAAATTATTTTAATCCTATTATGTTGAGTTTCCTTTGAAATTATCAGATCGCTTGCGATAAGGCCACTGATTGTACAGCTGTATTGTCTGTTTATAAGTATTGTGTATTTCTTCATGTATGTCGGCGCGAAGAAGTTATTAACTTTATTCAGCGGCGCCAAAAACCTCAAGAATTCAATAATTACCCACATTCTAACTATTGATGATTTTGCTACCACAATTTAGACAGTAACAATCAATTTTGTACAAGCATGCTTTGTGCTATAAATACGGGCGGTCGATGCCTTTCGCGGGATTCTCTTGCTCGAGACGTCGGACTGTTCGGACCTCTTAGTTATTATCGCAATAAAAGTGTAAACCGGCAAGTTGTGGTTTTAATTACTATGAGCGAAAGTAAACAAAATCGTGACGTCAGCAATGCTGATGTCACCCTTACAAAAAACAACTCGGACGTCCTTTGATGCGACATGTACAATTAAGTATATTAAATTGTCTTTCTTTCTTATCCCGTTGATCTTGTATCCAAGTATACAAATATATATGAGACAAAGTGAAAAAAAATTACATTGCAGGGTCAAAGAAAACTTTCCTTTTTTTTATTTTTATTTTTATGATTTCGTATCTCCATATCTCCGTTAAACATGAATTTATTAATTCAATTATTCTATGTTCAATTTAATTTATTTCGCATGTTTTTTACTTTAATTATAGAATGAGTATTCTATAAAGAGATAAAGTATCAAAATATTGCATTAAATTAACACAATAGAGATTAGATATCCAATTCAGTAAGAAATTTACTGAACATAATTAACAAGAAGGGCCCTTGCTGCTTTAGGGAATTTAGTGATATCGTGGTCACATTCCCGCTTAAGTGGCTGGATTGTTTAAGTAGGTATTCCTATTATTGTGTGATATTTACCGCGTTAAACGCTTTAACCAAAAACGATTTATATACTTTCACTCACTAAACAGGAACAGTTGAAGTTCACGCGGTACGGTAAAATAAAATCTAAGCCCTGTTAATTTCTTGTTAAAGTTTAGCAAAGTTTAACAAAAAATTAACAGGGCTTAGTTAAAGATATCAGTCTTTGGTACTACTTAAATTACATTACGTATAGGAAAGTCATCAAACAGTTTTACCAAATGTTACGTCCGGTTTAATTATTTTATAACCACAATAAAAACAATACTCATGTTAGAAGTCCTAATTAACTGAAATATTAAATAATTTCTAAGTCAATTAATGTTATTTTATTCTTGCTTTATCAATTTATTACACAATAACAAGAGTTACAGAAAAAACGAGACCCTCAATAATACTTCTACTTCTAAATTTAATAGCTGTCATAGCCTAGTGGTTAGAACGTCGCCTCCTAATCAGGGGTCGGGGGTTCGGGCACCTCTATCTTTTTGAGTTACGAGGATGTGCGTTTTAAAGCAATTAAAATATCACTTGCTTCTACGGTGAAGGAAAACGTCGTAAGGAAACCTGCATGCCTGAGAGTTCTCTGTTATGTTTTCAAAGACGTGTTAGGTCTGCCAATCCGCACATGGCCAGTGTGATGTATTGCCAAACCTCTCATAATGAGAAGAAACCCGTGCTCTGTAGTGAGCCTTCAATGGGTTGATCATGGTGGTGTTTTATGAGTTTATCTAGGTTTCTAAACTCTGAAGTTGCAAACAAGACCTAACTAAGACCCTACAATCTGTCTACCGTCCATCATCTGTTAGTCAGTGGGATGCATCTGACGAAACTTTATAGATATAAAGTTGAAAGTTTTGAAAAAATTGTACTTATATTGTTGCTATAACGTCATAAAATTTAGTTTGAAAATATATTAAGGTGTTTTTACTCCATCTTAATAATGTAAATAATATTTAGTGTTTCACATTGCACGTACCACGAAGTGTCATTTTCAAGTCAAACTCGCAGCTAATAAATTTATAAGTACAAATACATCGTCTGATATTTCTATCTTTATATGTAATATATATTTATTTAAACGTTAAAAATAGCAATTCTTTAAAACTAAAAATAAAACAGACAGTTCAATTAGGTCTCCCACATGAAGGGTTTATCCCAACCAGGTTAGGATCGTGAAAATAATCTCCGAAACACCTCGCTATCATATAATAGCGGCAATAGCAAACCACTGTGTATATGTTGAACTCACTACCTATTACGGTTCATGAGATAGACAGATAGATGGACGTTGCAGGCTCAATAATAGGGTACCGTTGGCACCCTTCGGGTACGGAGCCCTAATAAAAGAAAAAAAAACTACAACATGTCAGATAGAGGGGTACAATTTGGTCGCTTTGCCGTTACTCGTACATAGCGATCTCTTCCAGGCAACCTTTCAACTTCATATTTTATGGTGGAGATATAATATAATTTTTTTTACGACATTCGTGGCGAAGCACGTGCGCCGTCTCAAAATCCTAGTTTCGATTCCCGGCTTCAATCTGGTGGGAGGCTTCGACCGTGGGTAGTTACCACCCTACCAACAAAGACGCGCCAAGCGGTATAGCGTTCCGGCAGGATGTTGCGTAGAAACCAACTAGGAGTATGGGTTTACCATACCCCTAACAGGCTAGCCCGCTACCATCTCAAACTGCATCATCCCTAGGCGAGATTGCCCTCAAAGGCTTACTTGTAGAATGTAGTACGTATTATTCTAACAACTTATAATATTATAACTTTGTTTCTGTTATTGACTTATATCACTTTTGATAATAGCAAGCCCAGTATAGAAATATAATGACATGGATTTTTTTTACACTCTGTCTGTGTGTGTGTGTGTGTGTGTGTGTGTGTGTGTGTGTGTGTGTGTGTATGTGTGTGTGTGTGTGCGTGTGTGCGTATGTGTGTGTGTGTAATCTACTACCCCTGAGTTAGATATATACCTGTATTTTATTTATATTTACGTACTATAACTGTTACTGACCCCACTTACTTAATACAGTACAAATTTAACGAAACTGCATTAAAAAAAACCGCTGTCCTCGCTTTACCAGCATGCACCTTAAAGTATGCAATTCGTGCGGCTGACATATATTTTAAATGGCAAAGATCAGCTGGCGCTCTAATTTGTTACCAGCTCACGTACCGTTTCAATATTTCACACAAAATACAGTAACACCTGCGTTTAAATCTCCGTCTAGGTATACGCCGGTGCTGGACCTAACGAATTGTGTGCGATTATTATGCAATATTTCGCTGTACGGAACTTATTCTTTAAAATATATCACACTTCCCCGTTTAAATTGTATTTCTTTCCATTCATTTTTATCATTGGCGCTGGAATAAACGCATTGAAGAGCGCAAGACTGTGTCATGCGATGAAGCTATTATCATATTTAGTTGTGTGTACTGTTACTTTGCAGTAGCATACACTCACATCATAATTCAGTCAACAAATCTATTTAGCTTACTTTTAATACACGAACACTCCTAGTGTAAATACTCCTCCATATACCCATTTTACTTTTTTTTATTTTATTTTTCCGCTGGGAAATCCCCTCCAGAAGCGGCACAGTTAGGACTGCGTCGCTTCCGGCGGGGTATGTAGAACTCGCCGGCGGCCAGACTGTCGACCAGAATACCCACTAAAACCCAGCGATGCTCCTTCTGGTGGCTGGGTCACGGGAACAACCGCGCACACGACCGCAACACTCCATATACCCATATAAGTACGATAATTTTTACCTAAAATGATATTCTAAGGCCGAATTAATTTTTCGTAAGCTTTTTACGAATAAAATATTATTAATTAGTTTACAAAGTTTGATCCTAAACTTAAATTAGCATACGTGAATTGAATTTTGCGTCACTCATAATAAAGTCGCAAGTGAGCTATAGTTTGACTATCATCATCATCATGATCAACCCATTACAGGCTCACTACAGAGCACGGGTCTCCTCTCAATATGAGAAGGGTTTGGCCATAGTCCACCACGCTGGCCATGTGCGGATTGGCAGACTTCATACGCCTTTGAGAACATTAAGGAAAACTCACAGGCGTGCAGGTTTCCTCACGATGTTTTCCTTCACCGTTGAAGCAAGTGATATTTTAAATGTTTAAAAACGCACATATCTCCGAAAAGTTAGAGGTGCGTGCCCGGACTCGAACTGCCGACCTCAGATTAGGAGGCTGACGCCCTAAGCACTAGGCTATCACCGCTATAACAACAAATAAAAGTCCAGTTCAATTAAAAACAGAAACCCTGCTTGTTAAACTTATAATGAAGTACTTAAAAGACAGACGGCCCTATTAAATTTCAGAACTTTAGAGGGGGTTCCGCAAATGTTGTCAATGCGGAGTTCCAATTCCATCATAAATCGACATAGCAATTAGCTTCAAGAATTTCATTTTGCTTTAAACATTCCTCCATATAACTGCAGCAATGTTTCAGCTCTTAATTGAGAGGTCGTACGCATACTTGTCTCTAATATGGACACCGTAAATCAGTGGCACCTAGCGAAATTAAAACCGGGTAGCATGCACATGAATTAATTTGCCCTCGCCGACGTCGGTTGGCGGGTACCGGCGAACGACAAGGACAGATTCATGGTGTTACAGCTGTATAGTTTAGGCCATGGTAACCTTACGAGGTCACACGTATAAGTTGCACCTTTTATCTGAACAAAGCTGTTAAACATTTGTAAACGATACTTTAAATTACTTAAATCCAATAATATAAACATAAGTTTTTTTCACATACTCTGAAAAAAGAAAATTGTCTAAACAGGGATTCTTTCGGTTGTTAAATTATTTTATGTTTGATTCCAATAAGAAAATTATAGAAGGTTCCGATATACCATAAATGTGACTAGCAATCAAGTCAACGTGATAAAATTATGCTTCGTAAAAATTTATTAGAATATTAATTTATGTTATATAAATGTTACTTATGTCCTCCCATGCAATTTTTCTTAACAATGACTAGCAAGATTTTAATCATCATCATCATCATCATGATCAACCCATTGCTGGCTCACTACAGAGCACGGGTCTCCTCTCAGTATGTGAAGGGTTTGGCCATAGTCCACCACGCTGGCCATGTGCGGATTGGCAGACTTCACACGCCTTTGAGAACATTATGGAGAACTCTCAGGCATGCAGGTTTCCTCACGATGTTTTCCTTCACCGTCGAAGCAAGTGATATTTTAATTGGCAAAAAAACGCACATAACTCTGAAAAGGTAGAGGCCCGGGTTCGAACCCACGACCTCTGATAAGAAGTGAACGTCCTATCCACTAGGCTATCACAGCTTCTAAGATTTTGGAAATTAATTAAGAATGGCATTAATAATTTTTGTTTGTTTATTTGGAGTAGAAAATTTCATCCGCATATACAATACATCATACTACTATTCGCATCACATTGGAGGCTCGCTCACGCTAAGCAAAAACAAAGCAATACTTGGTTATTACTAATAGATTTTCTGACTTTTTATTTTTGCTAAGCTCATAAACATGGACCCTATGGCCCCATGGCTGCGTGGCGACACCACATCAGTACCTAAATACGGCATTGCTCGACCCCTGATGAGGTCAGGTAACAAACGCAAAAAAGGCTTTTATAAATCCTCCCAGTTCTAACAGAACACGTTCAAAGAAAAATCAAAGGCAACGTGTTAGTAAGCGACTACCAAATGCTTGCTTAGAACACTTCCCCATAGATTGTAAACGAATTTTATTGATTACAGACCAAATATTTGTATACATCTTAATCTTTGGTTGGACATAGTGAATATGTTTTTTATTTTACTTTTCACATTGTGGTGATCCTGAAGCCGTCTAAGATGGTAGCAGGCTAACCTGTCAAGGGTGTGGTAAACTCTAACTCCTAATTGGTTTTCAAGCAGCAACGTACTGAAATGCTAAATCGCTTGACGACACTGTTTTGCCAGTGGGATGGAAACCAGTAACGGCCGTAGCCTCTCAACATGCTAAGCCAAAGAAAAGTCAGAAATACCAAATTTCTACATTTTCTTTACCGAGAATCGAAACCGGGATTTCCCGTTTATAAGACCACAGTGCTCAACACTGCGCGAGGAAGGTTACAAATGTATAACTTACCTTCACAAATCAAAATCATAAAACCCGCGTATGTAACTCGCCTGTTACACTCACCCCTTCCACATGTGGCCAGGGTGAGTTTTGAATCTAAGTACCTCTGATCTGACTTATCTGATGATTTGTCAAATCAGTAAACTTTTCCGCTGGAGATTGGCTACAGACTCGCATAAACGATTTGTTAAATGCTTATTTATTTAGAGTCGTAGACTCTCTACGGCGTAGGTAGGCACTTCGAACTACTTAATTAAGATCAAATAAATTGATTATTTAAAAAAAATATCTGTGAATTCGATAAAAATAATATACTAATCGAATAAATTTTGCTACAAAACGGGCACTGTAGTTGTATTATAATGTAATACCAAATATTATTTATCTAAAAAGGGTCCCCGATATGTTATTATCATAATTGCTAACCCAAAATAATCCCTTTAGAGGTTGAATTAATTCATAATTCGGCGAAATTGGTGTTTGTTTATTTTGGAGCAGAGTTCTGATTAGCAAATTCATATTTATCGTTTCATTATAATATACAAAACATTAATTTTAAGTGATTTCCAAATTACATAAGTGCAACTGGGATTTACATTTACACCGTAGAAAAATACATACATACATAGGTACATAAACAGTCTATAGCAAGTCATAATTGAATTGGAATAATTAATCAAATCTCCCCGACCGGGTGTCGAACCCCGGTTACCCGCGGGATTTATTACTAACCAACTTCTTACTACTTTACTTCTAAAGATGATGTTCTCGCAATATAATATTCATACAAAAATATTTTTTACATTATGGATTAATATGGGAAAAAATAATAATCTATATCGTTTTAAACTTTTATGAAAATTTCACGCCTCAAACACTTCAATGATTAATGTTGCATATACATAACTCTTGCAAACTAAAACTTTCAACGGGATTTTTAAATACCTATAGGTCGATGAACTTAGTCATACTAATATTACAAGTGAGTAAGTTTTTCGGTGAAGCGGTGCTAGCCTAGTGGTTAGGGAGTCACCCTCCTAATCAAAGGTCGTTGGTTCGATTCCGGGCACGCACCTATAACTTTTCAGAGTTATGTGCGTTTTAAAAAAATCAAATATCACTTGCTTCAACGGTGAAGAAAAACATCGTGAGGAAACCTGCACGCCTGAGAGTTCTCCATAATGTTCTCAAAGACGTGTGAAGTCTGCCAATCCGCACCTGGCCAGCGTGGTGGACTATGGCCAAACCCTTCTCATATTGAGAGGAGACCCGTGCTCTGTAGTAAGCCGGTAATGGGTTGATCAAGATGAAGTTTTTGGTAAGTATATGTGGTAGTGCTTCACGCTGAAACTACTACTGGATCAATTTGGCTGAAACTTTGAATGGTTTTAGAATAAACCCTGGATTAATACGACGAAAATCTATAGTTAAGAGACGAGCTATAAATATGCTGATAACTTTTTGTCACATCCCGGAGACAAACATAGGCTGCTTTATATCCCGTTAATAATTCTTCATAACCTAATACAGGTGCCCACTCATTTTAGAGAAACGGAAATAAAAGGGTTTTAAATAATCAGATTTTTGTCATATTAAAGGTTGCACCGAATCCAAACTTCTCTAAACACATACATATTGTAGAGAAGTTTGTATACGATACACGTGGAGACAGGTCTAGCGTATGACACTCGTATAATATAGTTTTATTATCCGTCGCAATAATCAATGACCCGAGATGTGACGCTCCACGTTAATCACGTTCTAGATTGCGGATTTGACTTATTAGTGCATAATTAAATTAGGTTATGTGCGTATACGATAGGTTTTGACTAATGACTTGAGTAAGAGCAGCGCGATCAACAGATGACAAGCAATTAATTGAATTAATTGCTGAGCGAGCAAGAGCTATGCAGTCCCTCTCAACCGGCATATCTGGGACATTGCAAATTACGTTCGAAATATGGGAAATTCATTGTTGTTACGTAGGTATGATTGGTTGTACTTTTCTAATAATGCTGTGTTTTGGTCGATTTCGACGTTGTCAATATAACCGGACTATTTTATCCATACTACCGACTACTCTTTTTACTTTTTGACGACCTCCGTGGCGCAGCGCGCGCGCTGTCACATTATAAAGTTAGGTCCTGGGTTCGATTCCCGGCACCAGTCCAGTCTGGTGGGAGGCTTCGTCCGTGACTAGCCAAGCGCGTAGAAACCAAATAGGAGCGAGAGTTTACCTTGTTCCTAACAGATTAGCCTGCTACCATCCTAGACAGCATCATCACTTACTACCTGGTGAGAAACCCGTCAAGTTGCAGTCGGCCGTGGCTAGTTACCACACTACCGACAAAAACGTGTCGCCAAGCGATTTAGCATTGTCGTGTAGAAACCAATTAAGAGTACCATACTTCTGGGCTGTGATGGTAGCGGGCTACCATACCCCAACAGGTTAGCCCGCTACCATCATAGACTGCATCATCACTAACCATCAGGTGAGATTGCCGTCAAAGGTTAACGTGTAGTGGTAAAAAAAAATATATTCGTGACACGCTAATTCATTAATTAATAAATTCGACAGTCTGTATGTCTGTGTATATTTTTGTTAATCCCTTACGCTGAAAGTGCGTAAACATTTTGGTTGTTATTTTGAATGAAAATAGATTATACCCTGGTTTAACACCTAGGCTTCTATTTATCTCGGGAAAATCAATGGTTGTGAAAAATCTGTTTTACGCAATTAAACAATTATTATAACTTTAGTTAGCCATAGCAAACTGCCATGTACTCAGATTTTTATTCAGAAAAACTTCATAGAGGCCTATGTCCAGCAGTGGATCAATGATTAATTAATGATGATGATGATGATGATGACGATGATGATGATGATGAATCCTCAATTACGTTATCGTTTCTTATTTCGAAGGGCCATTATCTTAGGAATATCATCACCGATCAGCGATGGCATAAGACAGGATGCAACGGCATATGGATGAAAATCTCCTACCCAGCAGTCATCGATGTACACCGGCGTACCACAGGATGTATCAGTTATCATCAATGAACAGTATCATTTATGCCAAACAAACTTGTGCGTGCCCTACCTACCCTGCCCTATCTGCTCAGTTGCAGCTTACTCTAAGCTTAACTATATTAGCAGATCTTAAAGTAGCGCTATCATAACACAATGTTTCATCTGGAATTGAAAAACCTTACATATTCAACTTAATTTTAGACCTGCAATTTTGTTGAACTTACAGATCTTTGTACCACTTGATACCAATACCGCTTATTACTCGCATGGACCACAGTTAATAGGTTATCTGTTACATAATTTCTACTCCTATCCTATATAATTAAAAAAGAGAAAGCTTTTTTATTTCACAGTTAAGGAAAGTAAGGGCTAATAAATTTTATCTTTAGCAGCCTAATAATAAATAACTAATTTCTAATGATTACAACAAATTAAGTTCAGTAACATTAAAGTAAGTTAAATTAAGCCATCAAAGTTTTGAAGGATTAAACCTGTTTTAAACTTATAATATGAAAGAAGCAACATTGAAAATAAGCAATAACTCTATTAAACTTAGGCGGTCGACTATTGTTCGAAAACTTATAAGTTAGAAATAATAAATGTACTAACCTATTTTCTTTTGAAAACTTCTTTCTCGCCTACTTAAACGAGTCAAGTAGCTAATAATAATCTATTTTAAACCGCTGATCGATATAAACTTCATGACTATAACTAAAAGTAAATTTAACATAGGCAGATTATAACTTCCGTAGTCTGCACATTTTACAGTCGGCCGATATTTACGTTGACTTTTTAACTGCATGAAAATCGGATTATAAATCGCTGAATTAATTTTTCGTACCTTTTATAGGCAGTATGTAGGCAGACTATCGGCAGAACAAAGGCTCTATAGGTCATCGTGTATGGAAGGGGATTGAAATTCGAAAGGTCATAAGTTCAAATACCACCCTTTGTGAAGGAAAATGGAAATATTAGATTCCAGGAGTGCCCACGGCTTTACGTGCGTGTACTATTTATGTGTATATATATAAAATTTATATTCCCTATATATATAGGGAAGAAGATATGGCAGTATCGCGTTTTACCTCTATTCCATATGAACTATCCGTTTTCCGGGATAAAAGTAGCTTTCCCCGGCCCATAAACTATCTCCATGCTGTAACCAACTAACTAACAAACGCACTATTGGATTATATGTAAAGCAAGGAAAATCGCAGTGGTACGTTATTTTGGTGATTAAGCAAGTCGCTTTAAGACAAGTAACTTTAGAATTCGATATTTAGGTCTGTCCTCGTCATTATCACTTAAATACGAAAAAAAATCTGCTAACACACTTGAGCGAAGCGGATAAAGAGTCAAAACTACCGAAAGGAGGTTTGCTCACAATATTGAGACGTTATTTAGGCTAGTGGTGACGATTACTGATTTTAATTAGGTAGGTATAAGGAAAGGTGTTCATATTAAATATAAATATATATATCTGAAGCTGTAAGAGCCTAATGGTTAGGACGTCAGCCTCCTAATCAGAGGTCGGGGGTTCAAACCCGGGCACGCACCTATAACTTTTCAGAGTTATGTGCGTTTTTGAGCAATTAAAATATCACTTGCTTCAATGGTGAAGGAAAACATCGTGAGGAAACCTGCATGCCTGAGAGTTCTCCATAATGTTCTCTAAGGCGTGCAAAGTCTTCCAATCCGCACATGGCCAGCGTAGTGGACTATGGCCAAACCCTTCTCATATTGAGAGGAGACCCGCGCTCTGTAGTGAGCCGAAAATGAGTTGATCATCATGATATACTCGTATATCTATATAGGTGTAGAATAGTAAAACCAAGGATACACGCTTACGGCTGACAAGGCAATTAATAAGGGCAGATGGCGATTGAGCCTCCCGCCTGACCGGTATTAATCATAGACAGCGACCCCTATTAGGTATTGATACATCCGTTTCATTAGCGATGATGACCAGCTACGTTAACAGGGGATTTTAAGGAATCTGAAAGTATATGCTTAACTAGAATGCTTTTCATACGTTTATACACTACCCCTGCTTATATACAGACATGGTTAATTTTTGAAGTTTGTTTTCACATTTATAATCTTAGTACTTGGGTTTTTCATTATAAAATTTCTTCATCATTGTCAAGCTATTACCAGTCTAGAGTGTCGTCTCATAGTATCAGGGTTTTGGCTGTAACCCACAAATCTAGCCAATTTGACGACCTCTGTAGCGCAGCGCGCGCGTTGTCGCACTATAAAGTTGGAGGTCCTGAATTCGATTTCCGGCTCGAGTCTGGTCTGGTAGGAGGCTGCGGCCGTGGCTAGTTACCACCCTAGAATGACAAGCGACAAAGACGTGTCACGTTGGCACGAGGTTGCGTGCAAATCAGTCAGGAGTATGGGTTTACCATACCCCTAACAGATTAGTCCGCTACCATCTTAGACTGCATCATCACTTACCATCAGGCGAGATTCCCGTCAAGGGCTAACTTATAGTGAATATGAATAAACAATTTTTTGTGTAACTCAGAACTCGGGACCTATGTGAGTTAAAAATGATTAAAAAACCAATTATTATTATTATTATATATTTGCGCCACATATCTGAAAAACTCTTAACATTAAAAGCATTGTGTCCATTGCAATAAAATATCTGCTAATTAAAAAATTAATTAAGAAAACAGTTGATTAATCCACTCTCGGCTCACTACAGAGCACGGGTCTCCTCTCAATATGAGAAGGGTTTGGCCACAGTCCACCACGCTGGCCATGTGCGGATTGGCATACTTCACACGCCTTTAAGAACATTATGAAGAACTCTCAGGCATTCATGTTTCCTCACGATGTTTTCGTTCACTGTTGAAGCAAGTGATATTTTAATTGCTTGAAAACGCACATAACTCCGAAAAGTTATAGGTACGTGCCCGAGTTCGAACCCCGACCTCTGATTAGGAGGCTGACCTAACCTAACCTAACCACTAGGCTCTCACAGCTTTAAGAAAACAGTATTCAACTTATATCTGTTCATTATAAATACATTTTTTGCTATTATATTATATTATATCCATTGAAATATTACAACAAAAACTCTAGACAGTGTTACAAGACCTAGATTTACACTGTAACTGCGACCTAAAAACTTTTGTTTTTATGTTACTTACAATTTAGCGAAGATTACTATTTTCACATTTTTCGCTGTGATGGTGAAAAGTGAAACATCAATACAGGCAAGTGCTTCTCGTCAAGTATATTATATTGTTACGTACTAGGATTCGAAAGATCGAAGAAGCTGTGATAGCCTAGTGGTTAGGACGTCCGCTTCTTAATTAAAGGTCGGGGGTTCGAACCCGGGCACGCACCTATAACTTTTGAAAGTTATGTGCGTTTTTCAGCAATTAAAATATCACTTCTTTCCGCGGTAAAGGAATACATCGTGAGGAAACCTCCACGCTTGAGAATGCTCTTTAATGTCCTGAAAGGTGTGAAGTCTGCCAATCCGTATATGGCCAGCGTGGTGGACTAAGTCCAGACCCTTCTCGTATTGAGAGGAGACCCGTGCTCTGTAGTGATCCAGCAATAGGTTGATTATGATGAGGGTTTGAAAATTTGAGACACCTGATGACTGTTGATGAAACTTTAGTTAAGGTTGCAATCACACTTCCAATCGCAGGTCGTAGTCGTAGACCAGTCGTATAACCTACGACTTGTATTATGCTTAATAACATTACAGTACGCCACATTAACGCGCGTGAAACCAGGGGGAATTGCTCGTGTTTCATAAAGTAAACACTGTGTTTAATATTTATGAAGCATATTTTAGAGTGAAAATATTGTAGCTTTTGCAGTTAATGGGAATTTCTTCTCGTTACCACTGTCACTCGTCACGTCTACTGTGCACACTTTATTATCAACACGATAGTGGCGTTGTCACATATAACATATTATATGAAGTGCTGATACATTAGAGTACGGGTAAATTATAGTTAAAACTGCACATAGAAATCCGACACGTACTGTTTACATACTCT
Source organism: Lasiommata megera (assembly GCA_928268935.1). Classification (NCBI taxonomy): domain Eukaryota; kingdom Metazoa; phylum Arthropoda; class Insecta; order Lepidoptera; family Nymphalidae; genus Lasiommata; species Lasiommata megera. Next base: position 13,028,296 of record OV743312.1, read on the forward strand.
TTGCATTCATAGATTTGTTTATATCCTCTTTGACGTGAATTTGTCTGGTGGGAGGCTTCGGCCGTGGCTAGTTACCACCCTACCGACTGAGACGTGTCGCCAAGCGATTTTAGCGTTCCGGCACGATGTCGCGTAGAAACCAATTAGGAGCGTGGGATTACCATACTCCTAACAGGTTAGCCCGCTACCATCCTAGACTGCATCATCACTTACCACCAGGTGAGATAGCCGTCAAGGGCTAACTTGTAGTGTATAAAAAAAAAAAATGCCATAGTCAACCCAAGTTTTTTCTTTCCTATTTTTGCTTTATGGCTTTCTGTATCGCCTAAACAGAATTATGGTTGTAAGTTGTAAGTCATAAGTGAGTATCAGGCAGCTGGCAGTACTCAATAGTATAGTAGTATGCGAGGACAGGAGATTAAGGTAGATTCCCAGATCAGACCCATAATTATTTGTTTACTGGTTTAATAAAAACATAATAGTCTAAAAAAACTTGAGAGGTATCAAGGGACACCTGGATGGAACGAAGTTCCTTTCGATTAATTAGTGAAGGAATTGTAATAAAATTTTATTTTATTTAAGTTATAATAATATTTATTTTATTATTAACAAATATAATATTATATAAACTTAATCAATTTTGTACTCCATCAGCAATATCCGGCAAATCCGGCTCAATAACTTGTGCAGAAACACTGTCAGAATTCATTATTATTTTTTATTATTTATTATTTACAAAAAACCTGTATACACTCAACAAAAATAATCGTCGCGACACCACACTGTTTAATGCGAAATGGAAATGAAAATATCTGGCTTGCTTTCTATACGAGAGAGAGAGAGAGACAGAGAAACATGCGACGCCGCACAGCTAACAAAAAGTGTCGTGACAACTTTTCGTAAGAGTTTTTCCCGTCTAGCCCCCTTTCACAACGCGATAAGGAACTTCGTTCCAATAAACAGAATAAAAAAAAAACAAATATTTTGTTACCAGCGATTCATTTAATTGCTATCACGTTGAAGAGGTCACACGTAATAGAGTCTCACGTATAGGTCTCCTTAATGACATTTTACTTGCGTGATTGTTGCTGTCACGACGTCAAAGTAGGGGAAGGTGGTTAATTAAAACTTCTCGGAGCTACAGGTTTTATTATTGCACCACTCAAGATAACATCTAATACTGCGATGGGCTGATGCAGTGAATACCGTGCAGTAAGAAGGGTAAACTTACTTAAAGGAAACGAACATGTTCTTACAAGAAAAACATAAATGACCAATACCCACCAATAATATAATCGACGTAATAATATTTAGATGCAAAGTACATGCGTCAAAAAATCGAGAAAAATGTATTCTTAAAGATAATTACAGAACAAGGCAATTGGTTGGTGTTTCTCTAAATTATCGACAGCTGTTCTTTATGTAAAATACTTACATTTGAAACATAATTATTTATAATTATTAATATTCAATTAAAATAACGATTTAGCCAAATAACTCTTAGAAAACTATACACATAATTATATAATTTCTTTTGCTAAAGTGTACTAGTAATATTAATTCATTCCCTGGCACTGAAAGGTTTCTGGGCCAGGTCTTTTCACTGGGCTTTTCTATTTCAGTTGTCAGGATTCCAAAGACCCATTTTTACCCTTATTTCCTATTTTTAAATTTAAAACTATAGATTCTACATACAAAAATGAATAAGAGCACACTTCAAAATTACAACCAACGAACTTCATATGAAATAGTGGGTTCACTGGCTGTCATTTTATTTACTATTCTTGAATTGAATAGTGAATAAGATGACAGCCTTTCCTTAGCCTATATTTTACAGACAAAAAGACCTTTGTTGCTGTGATATATTTTAATAATCATGTTGGATCTTATTTTTGTACTCTATATTGTTTATGTCGTAGCTCCGTAAGTATCGGATATCCAAAGATTCAAATTCAAAAATTCAAATTCAAAATAAACTTTATTAAAATAGTCCTTTAAAAGGCGCCTTTGACGCGTCAATAATTTACATAGTAGTGATTTGATGGTGATAACTAGATTCGTAAACTTAAAACTAAAGCTATGAGGGTTCCAAACGCGCCCCGGTCTAAGAAGAAGCCCACAATTTTTTTTTTGTTATCACCATCTCACATGCCACCTAAAATTATATTAAGAGCTATCTTATTAGAGCAATATTGCACACCCATGCTTGTTTATCATTTATGTAATCCTTTACACTATAGTAGGACTTTTCTACAAGCTTACGTTTTATATAAACTTTGAACTAATTGAGAGACATCCCAGAAATTCAGTAGTAATAGAGGTTTCCCAACATCGCCACAAAATGCATTTCGTGTGAAGTTACGATTTCCATACACAAGAGAAGCAGGATTGCATAAGAGTATTATATTGATGGTCGAACCTAGTAGATCAGAAAAGAGGTTTCTTGACAGTTGAAGAATAATAACCCACATTGGTGCGACGTTAACGTTACAAACGGGATTTCCAAAATTAATCCACTAATATATAACGCATTGAATGACAATATTGTCTTAGCGGGAATATATTGAACTAAATACATGACTAAACAGATGATTAATGATTTGGGGATTATGCAAGTAAGGGCCTCATTATTATAATTAATTAATACGGTGATTAATTTTAATCAATTTATCACGATGCAAACCGCAAAACGATTTTTAATTTTAATATAATTGATAGGGACTTACTCGTATATATTTTGTAATTATGAATTTTAATTAGTAGAAGCAGGTACCTACATTTTGATACTGTCAGGTGCTTTGTTAAAAATACCAGCCCACTGCCACTTCAGAGTTCAAGCCCTTCGAGCTACGTCGGTTACCTTTGTTTTTTGCCAAATCACCTCGTTATGTGCGGTGTGGAGTTATGTGCGTTTTAAAGGAATTATAAATGAGAGTTCTCCATAACCTTCTCAAACATGTGAAGTCTGCCAATCCGCACATGACCAGTGTGGGTGACTATGGCCAAACCTTTCTCATAATGAGAGGAGACCCGTGCTCTGTTGTGAGTCGGCAATATGTTGATCATGATGATGATATTGAAGTTGTAACTTTGAAAAGAAAAAATGTTATTTGTTTTTTTTTTTTGTATGTAAACACGTTCTATAAAAAGTATTATTAATGCTCATTTAGGGTAATAAAAAAAAAATGCAAGTTATATTTATTAGTATCAACTTATTACTGTACCAACTATTGATCCTACAGGTATCCTACCAGAATGAGAAACATAGGTTTTATGGCAAAATAATCAAAATAATCTACCTCACCGGCATTTTGTACAGTCACCTAACAAGATTTCACATTCAAGATGATGCTTACGAGAATACTGAAACTATGTTACATTCATACAATAGCTTACAATAACTATATGTTGTATTTTTACTAGTGGAGACACTTATAACATGCTTGTTAGAGAAATATACGTGCCATTGCTTAGAGACATCTAGGAATACTATTATGCAAGATAGCAATTTCACCAAGTGCAGTGGAGTGATCCCTTATCGGGCATCTACAGACTGAATAAAGCCAAGTATTTGAGAAATTGAATCCAATAGATGTCAAACTAAATATATTGAACAATGATGTCTCATGTGTTACGAGTTTACTTGGTGAAACCAAGGAAATATTTCCTTGTACACAAATAAGGAATCTATAATTCATATATATTATATTGCCATCGATTAATCTGGTGTACAGAAAAACTCAAATTACGAGTTTATAGATTGTGTTTACATAAAAAAAAACATTTTTTTTTTCAAAACTCATTGCCGACTCACTACAGAGCTCGGGTCTCCTCTCAATATGAGGAAAGGTTTGGCCATAGTCACCCACACTGGTCATGTGCGGATTGGCAGACTTCACACATTTGAAAAGGTTATGGAGAACTCTCAGGCGTGGAGGTTTCATCACGATGTTTTCCTTCACCGTTTAAGTCAGTCACGGACGTTAGAGTCAGAAGGTCCTCGAGTGGAGATCACATCTCGGCAAACGGTGTATGGGCCGTCCTGCAGCCAGGTGGAGCGATGACTTCCGAAACGTGGCAGGCATCGACTGGATGCGAAAGGCCGGAGACAGAATGAGTTGGCGCTGCTTCAAAGAGGCCTATGTCCAGCAATGGCTTAATGTTGGCTGATGGTGATGATGATGCACATAACTCTGATAAGTTAGAGGTGCGTGCAGATCAAACCCCCGACCTCTGATTAGGAGGCGGACGTCCTAACCACTAGGCTATCACAGCTTCATCAGCGTCAATAATGTACATCTATGTTACGTTAGCGATTATGCTTATAAAATAATATGACGATAATGTTAGATATTATTCCATTGTTTTAAATAGTTTGTCCGTTCTGAGAGAACAGAAACAAAAGCTGTATTGTGGGATAGATACTACAATCACAGTTGTTTACTTGTTACGCTAATGGCAATCTCTAACGTCCGCCATTGTCTGAATTGGTGAGGTTGAGGATTATAGTGTACTTTATTATTTCAATAACTGACAACGCTGCGGCCATCGTTGATAATGGTAATGTAGTTATTGGATTAATGGGATATAATGGATTGAAAATGCAACTTTAAAATAGTGGAGTATTTTGTTCATGCTCATATATTTTGTCTCTGTCATTTCTTTTTTATTAAAAGTCTAGTCGATGCCTGTGATTTCGTCCGCGTTGATTAGGGGTTTTTAAAAACACTTATGGAGCAAAGTTTTTGTGGCCACTTAAGTTATAGTTCATTAACGTGAAATTCATTTTTTTATAAATCCCGCGGGAAATGTAACGGGCTAAAAAGTATCCTGTGTCCATCTCCTTGTTTTAAGCTACCTCCTCACCAATTTTCAGCCAAATCATTTCAGCCCTTCTTGAGATATAAATTGTGTAACTAACACGACTTTCTTTTATATATATATATAGATTACAATGACACTTCATTTAAGTTTTAACCATATTATATTCATATTCATAGTGATGACAAAGTATTTGCATAAAAAGTAGACGGGTTAATTTAATTTAAAATATTTCAACAAATTGTAATAACAAAAAATACAAAATATTAAATTTTCTATGCAAGATTTGAATAAAATTACAAGAAATAATAAATTTAAAATAATTGTGAGACTTGTGTAATCTGTTCATCTTGAAAATACGTATTTGAGAGATGCACTGTTCAGCAGTTTATTTTTACTTGAAATCATTGCGTGCAATTCAATTCCACGTAATAATACATTCGCCCCTAACATAGTTACATTACAATCTGGCTAATAGTTTCGGAAATCATAGAGGATGAATATACAATTATCGGCTTATCTCATGTACAAATAACAGTTTTTTTTTTAATTTACTACAAGTTAGCCCTTGACGGCAATCTCGCCTTGTGGTAAGTGATGATGCTGTCTACGATGGTAGCGGTCTAACCCGTTTGGAGTATGGTAAACCCACGCTCCTAATTGGTTTCTTCGCGACATCGTGCCGGAACGCTAAATCGCTTTGCTGCACATCTTTTTCGGTAGAGTGGTAACTAGCCACGGCCGTTACCTCCCACCAGAGGAGACTCGAGCTAGGAATCGAACCCAACTCCAAATTTATAATGCAACAGCGCACGCACTGCGTCACGGAGGTCGTCAAATGAATTTGTTTTATTTTTAAGATTTACCATAGCTTAAAAATATATAAATTATGTATTATTAGAATTCCTTTCATTGAACAGGAAAACCCCTTACTATATTTATAGACAGGCAAAACAACAATACATTTTATATAGCGAAAAAGTCCGTCGCATTCGACAGATAATGGAAACAAAAGCTATTGTGGGCCACTACAATCATAGCTGTTTACTTGTTTCGCTAATGGTAATAGCCGACATCCGCCGTTGTCTCAATTGCTCAGGTTAAGGAAACTGAACCCTTATTAGGTATATCTATTATCTATAAAGGTCACCGAGGGCTAACGTTCTTAATGATGTATACGTTATTTTAATACACGAATCCCTTTTGGAAATTCATCATGATCATCATGATCAACCCATTACCGGCTCACTACAGAGCACGGGTCTTCTCTCAATATTAGAAGGGTTTGGGTATATTCCACCACGCTGGCCATGTGCGGATTGGCAGACTTCACACACCTTTGAGGACATTAAAGAGCAATCTCAGGAGTGGTTTCCTCACGATGCATTCCTTCACCGTGGAAACAAGTGATATTTTAATTGCTTCAAAACGCACATAACTCTCAAAAGTTATAAAGTGCGTGCCCGGGTTCCAACCCCCGACCTCTGATTAAGAGGCGGACATCCTAACCTATCGCAGATTCTTCGATCTTTCCCTAGAACGTAACAATATAATATACTTGACAAGAAGCACTTACCTGTATTGATGTTTCACTTTTCACCATCACAGCGAAAAATGAAACTAAAAAATAGTAATCTTGGTTAAATTGTAAGTAACATAAAAACAAAAGTTTTTAGGTCGCAGTTACAGTGTAAATCTAGGTCTTGTAACACTGTCTAGAGTTTTTGTTGTAATATTTCAATGGATATAGTATACATAATATAATATAATAGCAAAAAATGTATTTATAATGAACAGATATAAGTTAAATACTGTTTTCTTAAAGCTGTGAGAGCCTAGTGGTTAGGTTAGGTTAGGTCAGCCTCCTAAGGAGGTCGGGGTTCGAACTCGGGCACGTACCTATAACTTTTCGGAGTTATGTACGTTTTTAAGCAATTAAAATATCACTTGCTTCAACAGTGAACGAAAACATCGTGAGGAAACATGAATACCTGAGAGTTCACACGCCTTTGAGAACATTATGGAGAACGCTCAGACGTGCAGGTTTCCTCACGATGTTTTCCTTCACGAATGGGTGATAAAGATGATGATGATGATAATGATGAATTTTGTATGTGTATGTTTGTCACCCTTAACATTAGAAATCCTTAACCGATTTGTTGAAATTTTGTGTGGAGTGTAGCTAGATTGCTTCCGAAAAAAATAATTAACGTTGACTTTGTATATCTGTTCAATATTTTGTGTAACACAGCAATGTTAGTCAAAATTTTCTTCTTAGACCGGGGCGCGTTTGGAACCCTCATAGCTTTAGTTTTAAGTTTACGACTGTAGTTACCACCATTAAATCACTACTATGTAAATTATTGACGCGTCAAAAGTGCCTGTCAAAGGACTATTTGAATAAAGATTATTTGAATTTGAGTTTGACGGCGTTTTGCTAACGCGTATAGCAGGAGGCTTGGCACTCATTTGCAGGATTGGCAGGCCATGGTGATATATTTCAAATGATTATTGCAGCCTAGCTTTTTTTTTAAAATATAACGTAATCATTGCCACCTAAACTCGGGAGACTTTTAATAGAGCAACTTAGTCGCCATATTTAAAACACCTGCAATCTGCGATTTAAATCAAGTTTATCATCTGAGAAGGCAACAAAGCGTGTGTACCGCCCCGTCCAAGTTTCCCCGCGTCACACCTGCTACTTTCCCACAAATTGTAACCGGTTCAAACTCGCAAGACGCCGCTCCAACGCCAACTTGCCCTCCACTTCATAATTAATTCTTTATTCGAAACAACTTGGACAGAAACGAGCCGCGTAAGCACTTAAATAGTCTAAATTGTGCTGAAGACGCGCCCATTTTTAATTAGTTCAGAAGTGCGCTTCAATTGTTAATGGCCCCATTGTAACTTTGTTAAATGGGATTAAATAAATTGATGATAAATCAAGTACGAAATTGGATGAAATTTTACGTTATACTTTATATTGAGATAACTCTTTTCATGTTCGAAATTGCCCGCTTGCCCCTATTTAGACCGTTGAGGGTCTTAGCTCTAAATCTCTTTTTTTAACAAGAGAGGAATCCTGGAAATAAGTTCAACACGTACGTAAAAAGAGGAGAGTTATAAAATTGATTTGTGTGTTTCAATACACCGATTTACATGTTGTCATATATTTATATTTTATATCAGAATATTGAATTTTGTAAACTGCAACTATATTTCAAACTATAAATGATATAAGCATGTAAATTATTATGTTACCATAGTGTAATTAAATGTAAAAATCACTAGTACACTTATTAAATAAAATAAAATAAAAATAATAATAAAATAAAATACCAAAGTTAAAATATTAAGATTCGACAGGTCATACTGCATTTTACAATCAATCCAATAGGCCAGACTCGGTGACAGCGCTCGTTATTATGTCTAGAACAAATGTCCCAGTTTAAAATCTTATAAAGCTATAAAGATTATATGTTGTTAATTAAATGAGAAATCTTATTATTATTAAAATATAGCACACAATAATCCCATACACACTTTCATGACGAATAAAGTAATTCCCTGGCTCACTTATTAATATTCATCAAAGAACTTACAGTCACCGAAAAAATAATATGATTTAACGTTGGTACATTAAATAGGAACTTTACGAATTTAAAATGCATACAAACATTTTTGGAACCCGCAGGATTTGAAACGACATCTCTTTGTGTTCATTTAAAATTTATAAATTTTATTTTTCCTCTTTATCGTGATAACAATGTACATAATATTATGGGAGTATCTCTAAGGAACAAAACACAATAGTCCATAGGGTCAAAGTCACAAACATAGCTCAAAGGACAATTTCCTAACCAATGGCCACTGTAGAGGATAAGTTCGGGAATGGAGACCACAGACTGGTAAGTGCATCCAGGTAACGCGTCAGTAACCTGAAGAGGTTAGCGGAAAGTAGCCGGGTTAAAGTCGAGGAGGATGTGTAGAAAAGGGTTACTCCAACGGTTGATACATATAGGCTATTGATTTTTTTATATGTATGCATTTTTGACATACTTTTTTGAGTTCTTAGATATCTTTCTTATCAGAAGGTAAAAATATTATCACAAATTATAAGACAAACGAAAAAAACACTTCGTTTGTAATATTTTGACGACCTCCGTGGCGCAACGCGTGAGCTGTCGAATATGACAGCTCACGCGTTGCAGGATCTCCCGGTTCAATTCCCGACTCGAGTCTGGTGTGGTGGGATTCAGCCGTGGCTAATTATCACCCTACCGGCAAAGACGTGTCGCCAAGCGATATTGCGTTCCAGCACGATGTCGCGTAGAAACCAATTAGGAGTATGGGTTTACCATACCCCTAACAGGTTAGCCTGCTACCTACTATGTTAGACTGCATCACCACTTATCAGGTGAGATTGCCGTCAAGGGTGTATAAAAATAATAATAAGAAGAAAAAGCTTAAATCACTCTACAATTGTGTAAGTTACTTCAAATACAGTAAGTTTATTTCATGAATTTATTAGCCGTTTCATTCTCAGTTCAGTGCTGTGTTTGATAGTCCATCTGTTTAAATCTATCTGTGTCAGCCGCAATCATTGTTTGTATGAAATCGCTTAGCCTTCCATTTGAATCATGAGTACTCTGACTCAAAATAATTTATATTCTACTAAATTACCACCTCAAATTAATAGAAGAGGTATATTAAGTCGATTTTACCCATTAAAAATCTATTAGGTACGTTTTTATATGATAGGTTAAGCTTACTCAGTTACTACGAAATAAAGTTTGATAAGCTTTTTTGAAGTCGGACGTTAAAAAGGCTGAAGTAGAAAGTAATAAATTCACATCTGAGTATTTTCGCTAGGACCTTGGGTGAATCAAGTAAAGTAAAAGTAAGGTTATGTTATAAATCATTTTAAACATCGTGCTATTTTTTGATATTACTTAAACAGAAAACAGCACAATTGTTAAAATGAATATTTTTGTACAGTTGTATACAATAATTTACCCGTAACCACCAAACTAATATATTTTAGCAACCCTTTTAATAAATTTAATTAAAAAAACAATTACAACTAGAACCGTAGTGGCACTTTAATTTAAAAATACAAAATACTTTCTCTAAAATTACATGTTAAAATGCAAAATAAGAACTAGGGATGATTTTCCACCGGGCAGGGATGCCCCTCCAAGTAAATGCTACCTTTCGAACCCCAAAAATGAGCGCGCTTCGACTTTTATACATACGCTCCCACCAAACGTCATCCCCTTTTCTTCTCGTACCAGCATCACGCCACTCTGACGTCACAGATACGGCCCATGATTTGCTTTACTTTTATAACAATATCATTAAAATTAAATTTAAAATAGATATAATTACACATCTATGAGCTTAGTTGAATATAAAAATTGCGCTTGGATCAATTTAAGAAGAATTTTCAAATATGCTGATGTTGCGCAACTAAGGCTTCCCCTTGTGACCATCGGACCTTTTCGCAGCTCTTAACTCACCATTTATAAGTAGCAGGAGCTCATATTCCTATATAGTTTTTATATCTTTCAACCGTTTTTAAAACCGATGCTTTAGTGCTGAAAAGTCTCATGAATTCCTTATTGTTGTAACTTTTGGGTACATTTGATTTTATATTACCATTGCCTGGCCCCCATTTCAATACTGAAGTAGAGAAATAAATAAATTACGCAGTCACAATAGCTATGTAGGTACGTAGTGAGTGTTTTGTTTCTTATGTATCTAACAATCAATCCGTTAGAGTTGTGCCAGTGACAGCGCTCCTCGTATACCGTTGTTCCCTATTATGTCAGCGTTGATAGATGGATTCTAGGAATCGGCTTATGTTCTGCCAACATAATTATTATTTGTTATCATGAACAACAAACTTCTATAATTTACATCCATACTTATACTGTAAATCTAAAAGTGTAAATAGCTGTTTATTTGTTACCTAAATTTGGCTCAACCACTAGGCCTATATTCTCCATATTTAGAGAATATGGAGAATATCAGACGCAGTTATAATAAAATCTGGTCTGTCTACAGGCATCTGCCTGTAGACTGACCAGAAGCTGTGATAGCCTAGTGGTTAGGGCGTCCGCCTCCTAATCAGAGGTCGGGAGCTCGAACCCGGGCACGCACCTCTAATTTTTCGGAGTTACGTGCGCTTTTTAAATAATTATAATATCACATGCTTCAACGGTGAAGGAAAACATCGTGAGCAAACCTGCGTGCCTAAGAGTGCCTCCATAATGTTCACAAAGGCGTGTGAAGTGTGCCAATCCGCACATAGCCAACGTGGTGGACTATGGCCAAACCCTTCTCATATTGAGAGGAGGCCCGTGCTCTGTAGTGAGCCGGTAATGAGTTGATCATGACAATGATGATGAATGGCCCCCATTTCCATACTGAAGTAGAGAAATAAAGAAATTACGCAGTCACAATAGCTATGTAGGTACGTAGTGAATGTTTTGTTTCTTATGTATCTAACAATCAATCCGTTAGAGTTGTGCCAGTGACAGCGCTCCTCGTATACCGTTGTTCCCTATTATGTCAGCGTTGATAGATGGATTCTAGGAATCGGCTTATGTTCTGCCAACATAATTATTATTTGTTATCATGAACAACAAACTTCTATAATTTACATCCATACTAATACTGTAAATCTAAAAGTGTAAATTGCTGTTTATTTGTTACCTAAATTTGGCTTAACCACCAGACCTATATTCACCATATTTGGCAGAAATATGCAGATGCCTGTAGACAGACCAGAAGCTGTGATAGCCTAGTGGTTAGGGTGTCCGCCTCCAAATAAAGGGCAGGGGTTCGAATCCGGGCATGCACCTCTAACTTTTCGGAGTTATATGCGTTTTTTAAATAGTTATAATATCACATGCTTCAACGGTGACGGAAAACATCGTGAGGAAACCTGCGCGCCCGAGAATACTCCATAATATTCTCAAAGGCGTGTGAAGTCCGCACAGACCAACGTTGTGGACTATGGCCAAACCCTTCTCATATTGAGAGGAGACCCGTGCTCTGTAGTGAGCCGGGTTGATCATGATGATGATGAGACAGACCCAAAAAACCTTCAAATGTGTTATCTATTTAACAGCATAGCTGACCTTAATACTATCTCACATTGAGATAGTTCACAGCCTGAGGCCAAACATGAAATATTTTTCTGTCGAAAAAATAAACCATTCCCATGGGATCTCACTATTATCGAAGAAAGAGCCCAAGGCTTCGTCGTTTTTAAAAATGCGCAGCAGCCGTTTGCTTTCTCTATTCAAATTATCTATAGACAAAATGTTACCAAGTATGTGTAGCTGCTAGCCATACATATGTGATAAATTTTAGTTTTCAAATACAGACCGTCAACGCCCAAACAAATAAAGAAGACACACTTTCACACTTGATTTATTAGTATAGATGGATCAGCTTACACTTAATCGGGTTTTCTAATAACCACAGCATAACCCTCTAATATGATAACAATTCTAAATAATTTTTCCCCTACAAAAAGACGAAAGTTAAATCTATGCTTTATTTCTATAAACTAATAGATTTTCATATTTCGGAATTCACTGACTTGAAAGAGAGGATGACATCGGATTACAAAGAAAAACTTATTATATACAAGCATTTTTGGGTCGCTCAATCTGTAGTCGTAGATATTAAAAAAAACCGCTTATCCCTCTTCTGAGATTAAATCGTCCTAAGCGGAAAGAACTATGATAGCTATTGGAACTCCATAATCCATACCGATTTGTTTGCAGCAATGTTTTGTTGAATAGTAATAGTAGTCTTTAAAACTTGTCGAAAAAGTTACCGTATCAAACATAACTTTGAAATCATTAATTTGAGGTGGTTGATGCCTTTCATGGCATTCTCGCTCGAGATGTCGGACCGTTCGGACCTCTTAATTATTGTCGCAATAAGAGTATAACCCCGCAAGTTGTGATTTGAATTACTATGAACTAAAGTAAACAAAAGCATGATATCAGCAATACTGACGTCACTCTTGCTAAAAACAACTTTTTAATTCGACATATATAATGGGATATTTTTATTATTTAATATTAAATGTATCATGTTTACCATTATTAAATATTTTCAATGGCGTTAATGAGGTCGGCGGGAGGTAGCGATAAAGCGGAGGTCCAAAATGTGTAAAGGACGTCTCGTTAGGTAAATGCGTCACCAAGCAATTGAACGTTGTGAAGTCAACATCCCCTGAGGACGCTCCGTTGTCGTTGAGAGGGCATTCTTGAAGATCTGTATGGTGATTAAAGAAATTACAAATTGATTATTTTTCACTGATTCAAAGACGTGTCTGCCAATCTGCACTTGGCGAGCGTCGTGGTCTATGGCCATCACCATTCTCATACTGAGAGGAGACCCTGTAATGGGCAAGCAATGGTTTGATGATGATGATGATGAAAATGACAATGTACTAATAATAATAGATTGTTTATAATTCAGTGTTGTTTTTTATTGCCGTCCAAATATTTACAACCAATAAAAGTGTTTTAGCTACAAAGTGACAAATCATCCGACAAATAATCAATTCACTAAAGCTGCAGTAGTCACAGCAGTCGCTATTACGCCATTGTTCGTTCATTATTGTGTTTGTGTTGATAGATGGATTCTATGTGTTGGGCTGTTTGTGTTCACTCAGCATAATCAGTATTTGTACAATTATCTAAATTAATTTTATCTGATCATATAACGGGAATTTGTATTAATAGTACAACAATGTACATTGTTAATATCAAAACTGTACTAATATTGTCAAGCTAAAAAGTATGTGTGTTTGTTTATATCTAAATATGAGCTTATCGTTGTAACAGCCTACCATGGTTTATGAAGGAAGTTTACAGACTATGTTGTAAGATCTTGTTATAAAAAAAAATTACACGCTTTTAGTTTCTTATATATATTATACTATGTATGTATGGTGAACGTGATTTTCACCCCCTTAAAAACGTTGGATTAATTTAAAACTTTGCAGACCTTTCAATAATTCAATAATTTAATAAGTTGTTTCTATTATTCGGATCTTATGTGTTAGAGATGTATTACATTTCAAAGCACGGTTTCTACTTTATAGTTCGATTTTATACAAAAGCGTGAATTAGAATATAACAGAGTAGTACCGTCCGAGTAGTACATCATATAAGGTTCGTTAGGTGTTTCACTTGAAAAATTCAGTACTAGGTTGGAATGGTGTCCGTCCCATTATTCGGAGAGCACGTTACGCAGTAGATTCAGATTATAATCACTAATATGTGACAATAATCACCAAATCCTAAAAATCCATATTCGAATATCTTCGTACTCCATACTCTTAAACCCTTTCTCATATAAGAACACGTGAATGGACATTGGTGCCTGTGAAAACAAAAAAAAATATAATAGCATTATATTTTCGATCAACAAAAATCCTATGAAGTTTTTCCTTCAATCATAAGCCAGTGGAGCCAAAGCAAATGGTATACAAATTCAACGAATGGTTCCCCATTATCACATTGAAAGCTGCGGCATTAACTTCCAACACATTAAGTAGTATATCAGACAATCACCCACTATATACTGGTGCCAGTGACAGCGCTCGTTTGTGCAGCATTATTCACCATTATGACCGCGATTACATATACGAGTTCTATGAATTGGTATGTTTATGTTCATTCAACATAATCCCGATTCACATTAAATAGATAACCGTTATTATGTTATAACATACTTAAAAAAGAGATGCCTCTAGGATGGGCGAGAATTATAAGATCAAGTTACACAACAAGTTTTTCTGTCTCTATACATACAAATAAATAAAAATGTATTGTCTGTCTATGATTTTATTATAACTGCGTCTGATTAAGCATGAAACACTTTCAACTGAGCTGTTTGGTTTTAGTTTCTTTCCAACCTTTAAAAGACAGGTAGAAGACTTCAGGAGGAGTATTTTTTTCGCAATTAATTACTTACTATATAATGAGTATTATGTTATCGGCCGTTACACGTTAATCAAATATATCTTATAAAAAAATGCTGTGATAACCTAGTGGTTAAGACGTCCGCCTCCTAATCAGAGATCGGGGGTTCGATACCGGGCACGCACCTCTAACTTTTCGTTGATACGAGTATGTGGATTTTTTAAGCGATTTAAATATCACTTGCTTAAACTGTGAAGAAAAACATCGTAAGGAAACCTGCACGCCTGAGAGTTGTCCATAATATTATCAAAGACGCGTGTAGTCTGCCAATCCGCACAAGCCGCCAGCGTGGTGGACTATGGCCAAACCCCATATTGACAGAAGACACGTGCTCTGTAGTGAGCCGACAATGGGTTGATCATGATGGTGATAATGATCCTATTGCCTGCTTCATAACATGGCTAAAAAAATCCGAATTTTACTCACATATATTAAATAAGTGGTTCTTGTGATATAAAGTGATTTCCTTCGCCAATGAACTTCTGCCAACAGAAAAGCAAGCAGTATTTAGTCCCTAAAATAAAGATTATAATTCTGCAACAAGATCGTCAACATGGCTCTCATTTACTTCCATTAAATAATATTGAATAGGTAACAGACACAAGATAAGCTCGACTGAAACAACGTATCTCGTAATCACATCACTTCACATCACTCCAATGCGTGTTCATTATTGACTCGGTCGCTTTTACGAAGCTGCAATACGGATCGCGTATAATAAAACATTTCAATGGCTCCAGAATGCCAGTTACAGGAACACGAGTTGCTGATAATTATTCTATGTAATTAATTATTAGTATTTAGACAAGTGGCTATTTATAATATTAAAGAGCTATTAAATATATTTCTATTACCTAAGCAATTATATTATGTAATTAATTATTAGTTTTTAGACAAGTGGCTATTTATAATATTAAAGAGATAATAAATATATTTCTATTACCTAAGCAATTATACTACGTAATTAATTATTAGTATTTAGATAAGTGGCTATTTATAATATTAAAGAGCTATTAAATATATTTCTATTACCTAAGCAATTATACTATGTTATTAATTATTAGTATTTAGACAAGTGGCTATTAATAATATTAAAGAGCTATTAAATATATTTCTATTACCTAAGCAATTATACTATGTAATTAATTATTAGTATTTAGACAAGTGGCTATTAATAATATTAAAGAGCTATCAAATATATTTCTATTACCTAAGCAATTATACTATGTAATTAATTATTAGTATTTAGACAAGTGGCTATTTATAATATTAAAGAGCTATTAAATATATTTCTATTACCTAAGCAATTATACTATGTAATTAATTATTAGTATTTAGACAAGTGGCTATTTATAAGGTGAAGAAATTAGGTAACAGTTTATGTTTGCATATATATAAATAGTATGTTAATATTTTTATCCACTATACGTCCCGAAATCGATTCAATAATTTTTTGATAAGACTGTTTGGGTGTTATGAGAACGCCTTTGAGATTTCCTGACACAAGCAATCTATATTTACAGTACGATTAGCTTATTATAAGTGGATTCATTTTCACAACGCTTCAATTATGACAATTATGATAAATGCTTTGGAGTTGATTGCATTTTAAAAAAATAATGCTTTTAGAAGCTTAAATAGAAAGAAGCATTATAAACTAATAATAATTGACTTAAATAGTGGTTTATAATTTATAAAATTTGAATATAAAGTGATGTGAATGGAAGAATTGTTATGTATAAAATTTAGTTGCCAAAAATATAGAAGATTCCCATCTTATTATATTACCGCAATAGTGCACTATATAAAATTTTTTCAATCACTTTTTTCAATATATAAAATTGTGTTCGGTAAAACGAACTGTGATTTTGTGGCAACGAAAGTAACAATAATACTGTGCATTATATAAGTTTAATAAATATTTAAAAAAAAGTTGTATACGTCGAAAAGTTTACAAAATATAGGAAGACTTAAGTTTTGTAGACAAATGTTTTCTTGTGATTTATAATTTTTGAAAGGCGCTTTCACAATGACGATTGACGTCGCCATTACCAATAATAACATCACGTCACTTTATGTGCATTATTCACTCGGTCGCTTCCACAACGGTGCATCGACACAGACCGCGCATATTAATAAGCTATTTCAATGGCTATAATTAGGCCTCTAACTGACAGTGACTGTAAACGGCGTTGGATGCACTTTCTGTGTCCATACTAACGTATACTAATAGTATAAATGTACTGCCCAGTTACGCTGACGCAACCAATAGGGTTAGCACAGCTAATAGACAGTACAAAAAAAAGTATAAATGCGTGAATCTGCATTTGTTGACGCACCATGGCGTCGTCAGCACATGTATCAATCATCATCAACCGATTGACGTCCACTGCTGGGCATAGGTCTTGTAGGGAGTTCCAATGGCCATGGTCTTGGGCCGCTTGTATCTAGCGATTCCCTGCGACTCGTCTGATGATGTCTGACCCACCTAGTTGGGGGTCGACCAACGCTACGTTTACCGGTGCGGGGTCGCCATTCCAGCACCTTGGGATCCCAACGTCCATCGGTTCTCCGAGCTATGTGCCCCGCCCATTGCCACTTCGACTTCGCAACTCACTGATCTATGTTGGTAACTCTGGTCCTTCTACCTTCATTTCTGATTTAATCACGTAGAGATACTCCTAGCATAGCTTAACATGTCTACCTTACATCCTGTATATATTAAATACTAACCCGGCAAATGCTGACCCGGCAAACGTTGTTCTGCCAAATAAATTATTTCTAGAGAATTTCTATTTAAATATGAAAAATATTTTTTACTTATTGTAAGTGTGGTATATAAGTGAAAGAGGCATGGAGCGCTGTGAACGATGAGGGTATATAAAAATAATATAAATATTGTTTTCGTTCAAAAAATTTAGATCGATAATATCAGGAAATTTTTATGCGAATTAGAGTGAAAAACATTCACAAAAAAGCGATAAATGGTGAGATATTGAGCGTGATGAAAATGATTATATTTCAAAAATTACTATTAAATAATAGGGGTTGGTGATAGAAGGGTGAAAATTTCATTGTATTTTTGATGCCAAAAAATATAAAAAAAAAATATCGAAAAATTAAAAATAAATCGTTAGGGGTGGACAACCCTTATAACTTAGGGGTTTGAAAGATGGATAGTAGCTGATTCTCAGACTTACATAATATGCATAAAAAATTTCATAAGAATCGATCGAGCCGTTTCGGACGCGTATGGGAACGAACATTGTGAGACGAGAATTTTATATATAAGATATATTTTAATCCATCAAAAGCAGTCGACTATTTCCGCGGTATTTAAAAAATGGTTCCATGATTTTACAGCGTTACTGATCTTGACATAACTTTGCACAAACATAGCTTTCATTCTTGAGACGGATATACTTTGCAGCGCTGGTAAACAAACAGTTCCCGCGGGATTCCTAAAAGAACGAAACAAATGTGGAATATGTTGTATCGCAGACAACTGTTTTATCATTATTATACGGGCAAATAGACATAAGACTGTATTAAACTACTGAAATAAATTGTTCGTGCTCTGATTTTCCATCAAAATACTAACAAATCTGTGCTTGTGTTCTTATAAATTTTAACAGTGAAACCTTTTTTTCTTTGATGTATATTTATAACATGCGTATAGTGTTTCTGCTGTCGTAGGGCATACGGAAAATATTCATTAAATTTATGTATGTATTTTTAATATTCTATCATATATTATTTATTTATTTATTTATTCATTTATTTGTACATGCATGTTTACATAAACCAATATTTACGGCTAGCATAAGAAAACCACCCGGGTTTTTAAAATAAGCTAACACAGAGTTGTACACTAGGTACGTCTTCCGCCTTATTATATATATTTAGGCTTTTTAAAGAAATAGCAAATGGTTAGTCGACATCAAAGGAGACCGAAAAGCTGGCAGCCACCTCGGACAAAGAATTAGTCTAGCTATTTAAAGGGGGACAGCAGCTGCCAGTATATTCGGAACCTTTCCTAAAGGGAATTTTTGAAATAGTATATTTGAGTTATTATATTGTATTTTAAGGGTTTTAGTTTTAAATTCATTGTTCTAGTATTAGTTTCATATATAATATTATAATGTATTTAAATACAAATATTAAAAATATTTATTCATACGAATGCACTGTCACACAAAATCGGGACCCTTTTGTAGTGAAATATCTATTCAGGTAAACCGGTAGGTGTTTCTTTTCACTATAATAGTACATACTTGTTACATCTGCGAGTATGTTACATAGACAAACGGTACGCTGCTAAAAGCATTACAGTTTTTGAGCCTTCAAAATTTAGGTCACTGCCTTGCAACAAACACACTTCAACACTATTCCTTCACGTTCGTTATTATGGACAAACCAACTTCACTAAGTGTTGTTTAGTAATGTGCGCAAACCGAGAGTTGTGCAATAATACCTCCTAAGAAATTTTAATTATGCACCAGATGTTAAGACGGTATGTACGCCACACTTCGACGCAGTCTCCTTACCTTAGATGAGAGCTTATCTAGCTAAGAAGACTACGTCGTATGAGATTTATGATAAATTTTAGATAATTTAAATGTACGTTTTCTTTAAATACTCCGTAGTTGTACTCGGTAACGTAATTCGTACCTATCTCTTAGTGGTAATTAATATAGGACTATCATGAACAATCCCTGGAATAAAACCGGTCATACGCTAGACAGACGAAGAGTTGTAATGAAATATTGATCCAATCATATCGAGGCTGTCATATACATGAATCAAATATTGAATGAATGAATGAATACACTTTTATTTTACACCACAGATAATAAGACAAAATGCAAATACATTAAACCAGTTAGATAAAAGGTACGATTTGGTGGCCTTATTTTATAGCGATTTTTTCCAGGGAACCAAACGCGAAAAAAGAAAATGCAGATGATTGGTAGGTTGTTTAACATTATAAAATATATAAAGAATATATATATATATTTTTTTTATACACTACTAGTTAGCCCTTGACGGCTATCTCACCTGGTGGTAAGTGATGATGCAGTCTAGGATGGTAGCGGGCTAACCTGTTAGGAGTATAGTAATCCCACGCTCCTAATTGGTTTCTACGCGACATCGTGCCGGAACGCTAAAATCGCTTGGCGACACGTCTTTGTCGGTAGGGTGGTAACTAGCCACGGCCGAAGCCTCCCACCAGACCAGACTCGAGCCGGGAATCGAACCCAGGACCTCCAATTTTATAATGCGACAGCGCACGCACTGCGCCACGGAGGTCGTCAAAAATATATACCATATATCCATATTATATATAAAACATATAAAAATAATACGATACATATACATAACCAAACAAAGATTAAATATGTATTAAAATATTCATTAATCCAATCGAAACCAGTGAGATAGAGACGAATTCTTACGAAATTAAACGAATCAGGCCGATTTCAATCGAGTTTTAACCTGTGCTTTCGATTTTCGTTACAAATGAGCAATAAATAGGAGATGCATTTGTATTATTTACAAATGAGCCCTGAGTTATCTCAGGAACCTAAATTATCGTTCATTTGAAGGTACTTAACCTAACAAAATACGCTCCCAATTTTCGTTACGAATGATTGTTAATTAAAGTAACTCTCAAAAAGTACTGAAAGAATCTTCGACTGCAATAGCATTGCTCATAATAACAATACTTCATGTACAGATTCACCTTATTGCTTCCCAAACGCCATAGCTTTGTTTGGCGGAACATAATGATCAGGAATCCATAAACTTTGTGTCTATTTTTGTGCAAACAGCGCCGATGAATATGTGATATGTGGCATGAAGTTAATATAAAGAAGGAATGCAGTAAGCTCAATCAAAATTTATAATATATAATATCCAGTATTGTAAGATTATGATTTTGATGATTATATCTTCCGCAATAGTTAATATACATACCGATTTTCCCCATAGTGTCCAATTTCAACTTTACCGTCACGTTTGAAAAACCTACTCTAATATATAATGAACGAGAAACTCGGTCCACTATGATCGCTTTTAATACACTTATGACATTTTCGTGGAATATTGTGAGTTTGCGTTCTGTAGATAAATTCAAAAAATTCAATATAGCTTTATTCATGTAAACATAAACAGGCATCTATGAAGCGTTAATATATAACACATTTTCCATTCTTGTAATTCATGAGATGATAACTACCAAAGCTAAGAGGGTTCACATCGCGCCCAGCTCTAATAAGAAGCCTACAACAAACTTGGCCGCATTTTTTGTTTTTTGTTATCACCATCTCACATAGTCAATAATATAGATACGCCTACTCAACTGAGTTGACAGTCGAACGTAAATCTACCATCGTTAAAAGGTAATAGAAAATAGTTCAAAATGTATGTCGCTGGATCATTCGTAACCGAATTCAATTAATTAAAAAGAGTGTGTTTTGAATTACGAACGTATTTTTTTTTAATTAAAAAGAGATTTCAAAAGCCACGGCACTGGAGTGCGACGACATTGTTTTTAATCATGTCACTGCACTTCATGCGTATTATTCACTTTGTCGCTTTTATAATCGAAGATCAACACTATTAAGGATGATTCTTAATCAAACCAAATCAAAAATAGCTTTATTATTACAAACCTATTACAGGCATCTATGAATCGTTCATATATATATTTCACTTGTTTTCATTATTTCTATTAGTGATGGTGATAACTACACTCGCCAACTTAAAACTAAAGTTTCTTTTAAAGAGGGTTCTCAGGTCTAAGAAGAAACCCACAACAAACTTGGCCGGGTTTTTTTAAATTAAATTATGGTAACTATGGAGATAGAGCAATTCACACCCAAGCTTTTTTATTTTTTATATAATCGTTTATTAAAATTATTATATTTATTAGAACTTGCCTTCCGTGCACCCAAAGCATGGAACCTTAGAGTGTTGTTTGCTCGTTTTGGACTGTACCTAAATCGGACAACACACACTTCTTTCTTTACAAAGAGTGAGGCATAAACTGATGCATCAGAAAAAGCGCGTATTGGTACATCCTACTTACAATAATAGAAGCTGTGATAGCCTAGTGGTTAGGACGTCCGCCTTTAAAACAGAGGTCGGCGGTTCGAATCCAGGCACGCACCTCTAGCTTTTCGGAGTTATGTGCGTTTTTAAACAATTAAAATATCACTTGCTTCAACGGTGAAGGAAAACATCGCGAGGAAACCTGCACGCCTAAGAGTTGTCCGTAATGTTCCTGATGGCGTGTGAAGTCTGCCAATCCGCACACGGCCAGCGTGGTGGACTATGGCCGAACCCTTCTCATATTGAGAGGACACCCGTGCTCTGTAGTGAGCCGACAATGGGTTGATCATGATGATGATGATGACTTACAATAACTCACAGGCATCTGTTTCAAGCGAGCGTGTCGTACGTTAGGTCACAACTTGCTCATCACAATATTTTATTCTTCTTTAAACCATACTTGCGACTTCATCCACTACGTCACACTACATCGCTTAAGACAACTCTAAACAAACCATTCATCAAAATCTGACATACGGTTTAGGCTGAAGGCCGTGCCTAAAAACTTGACGATCTTCGTATCTAGAATGTATAATATATAATACAAGTCAGAAAAATCAATGGACGTCATTTATTAAAACCTTGTTAGATTTAGCATAGCATGTATACATAAGCTATGGATTATACTTAACGTAAGAGTAACAAGGTAACTAACATAAATCTTATTAATAAAGGTAATTGCATCTTAAAGTCAAGAGAATTAGGGTCCATAAAGTGACTTACTCATCTTAACTCGTTCCAAATTACAACTTACAACCTATTACATATGCGAGAAAGCATAAGTTACACCTAAGTGTAGAACTATTGGGATAAGTTCCAAGAAGTACGTCGCCTTACTTGATTACATGCGTATTTGCCGAGCAGAACTTACGTTAATTAGAAAAGTATAATTAAGTGGTTTTAACCAAAAACACGACGTAAGACGGCGTCATGATCAGAATTTTGAGATGTGTTATTTCGAGGTAAGGGACAGCCGAGTACCTTTACTGGGAAAATAAATTATATAGAAAATAATTATAATAATAATACTTGTCACTCTTGACGGCAATCTCACCTGATGGTAAAGTCATCACTTACCATTACTGTATCATTGTAGTCTCCTTTTTGATTTTTATGCGACATCGTGCCGGAACGCTAAATCGCTTGGCAATACGTCTGTGTCGGTTGAGTGCTAACTACCCACGGCCGAAGCTACATTTCATGCGGGATTTATGAAAAACTGAATTTCAAGTCAATTAACTATAACTATAGTTAAGGCTTGCCACAGAAATTTTCCGCGAATTGCTAGCTTATTCCACAGGAGTTTTTAAAAATCCCTAATCTACGCGGAAGAAGTCGCGGGCATCGACTAATTAATAACAAAATTCAATTAGCTATGGAGTTAGTTATACACAAACAAGCTTTTTATAATTTAAATAATCCTTTAGCTTAATAAAATCTTTAAACTTATTGATAGAGATCTCCAAGATATGAATAGGTTTTTGTTATAAAATAAAATACAATTTCCTTACTAATTTTATACCAACAAGTAAACAGTAATACCAGTTTATTTTTACTCCTAATATAAATAAAGTAGCAGTGATAGCCTAGTGGTTAGGACGTCAGCCTCCTAATTAGAGGTCGGGAGTTCGAACCTGGGCACGCACCTATAATTTTTCGTAGTTATGTGCGTTTTTGAGCAATTGAAATATCACTTGCTTCAACGGTGAAGGAAAACATCGTGAGATAACCTGCATTCCTGAGAGTTCTCCATAATGTTCTCAAAGTCGTGTGAAGTCTGCCAATCCGCCCATGGCCAGCGTGGTGGACTATGGCCAAACCCTTCTCATATTGAGAGGAGACCCGTGCTCTGTAGTGAGCCGGTAATGGGTTGATCATGATGAAATAAAGTAAAGAAAAGGTTGTCTGGAATAGATCACTGTTAGTGATAATGTCGCCAGTTGCTGTTTGATTTATAATTTTCATGTACGTTCTGTCAAAAAAGTTGTATAAATAAATAAAGTAAGTTGTGAAATCAAATGAAGAATATAAAAAAAATCAACGACAGAAACCAACTTGGTTTTCAAATAATATATCAAAACGTAAATACGGCAGGAGCGTCATAATTCTTCGGCGTCCGATATATCTTTGTAATAGTGTACCGCGTGTTACAAATGGTTGTCATAACATACGCAACTCCACCGAGCACGCGTACAAGACGTTGTAATTGCAATTATAACGGATTACTCATAATTTTGTATATTTCACGTTAATGGCACATAAACAGCACTGGGTCGACACATTTATCAGCAAAAAGTCGTAATTGCCCCGATGTTATTTCTTGCCGAATCGGTTATGACGATCGTTATGCTCGAGTTACTCCTCCGTTACATTTGGTGGTAATTGAAACTGTATTTAGTTGACTTTAATTACGTTGCGAGTGAAATACTGTAAAATCGCAATTACCATACTTTTTCCAGACTGTAGATGGAATGGATACATGGAAAGCTGTGATAACTTAGTGGTTAGGACGTCAGCCTCCTCATCAGAAATCAGGGGTTCGAACCCCGCAACGCACCTATAACTTTTCGGAGTTATGTGCGTTTTTAAACAATTAAAATATCACTTGCTTCAATGGTGAAGGAAAACATCGTGAGGAAACCTACATGCCTGAGAGTTCTCCATTATAAGACGTCAGCCTCCTCATCAGAAATCGGGGGTTCGAATCCCGCAACGCACCTATAACTTTTCGGAGTTATCTGCGTTTTTAAGCAATTAAAATACTTGCTTGCTTGATTCAGTGATGGAATATATCGTGAGGAAACCTGCAGAGAGTTCTCCATAATGTTCTCGAAGGCGTGTGAAGTCTGCCAATCCGCACACGGCCAGCGGGGTGGACTATGGCCAAACCCTTCTCATCTTGAGAGGAGACCCGTGCTCTGTAACAGCAATGGGGTGATCATGATGATATGATGATGATAAACGCAATAAACTTAACAAATCAATACAGTATAGAGCGTTTCCGTCTTAGATATAAGATTTGGGGTCTATATATTCAAATTCAAATAATCATTATTCAAATATTCCTTTAAAAGGCACTTTTGACGCGTCAATAATTTACATAGTAGTGATTTGATGGTGATAACTACATTCCTATGATTAAAACTAAAGCTATGAGGGTTCCAAACGCGCCCCGGTCTAAGAAGAAGCCCACGACAAACTTAGCCAGGTATAGTTTGTGTGCTCTCTTAAAAATCCGTATTGTTATGGATTTTCCAAAGTTTTCATCTCAGTAACAAACATCCCGTGTTTTTATAGTATACGTGGTTAAAATACAGAGTCATTTTGAAATGCAAATCAATGTTGCAGTACGCAAGTCGACCGCGGAATGAAAGGAAGCAATGCGCGTATTAATCAGACAATTTCAATAGCGCGCTAATTATATCTGACAGTGACGCGCCGTGTTTACGTATTGTATGTTTTGTTGTGTTTCAGACTCCTCATTGAATATTTGAAGACCTCAAATATTTACAACGTTGTTCTGTTCTTGTAATATATTTCTGTGGCGACAATAGATATCGGAAGCTACCTGGTTAATTAATAAAGCAATTTATATATACGTAGCCATTACGATGGAGATTTGGTGTTGGTCACCAGCAGCAGTGATGCGCTGTAATGATTTACGATTACGTATTAGGTTAAACTATCGTGGCCCCTTTAACAGACTGTTTTGAATTTCTAGTCTATAAATTAAATCTGAACAAAACATACAACTGATAAATGTGTAAATATTATCAGTTCATCCAATAATCAATCATCATGATCAACCCATTACCGGCTCACTATAGAGCACTGGTCTCTTCTCAATATGAGAAGGGTTTGACCATAGTCCACCACGCTGGCCATGTGCGGATTGGCAGACTTCACACGCCTTTGAGAACATTTTGGAGAACTCTCAGGCATGCAGGTCGTCACGATGTTTTTCTTCACCGTTGAAGCAAGTGGTATTTTAATTGCTTAAAAACGCACATAACTCTGAAAGTATAATAAAGAAAGAAAGTATAATAAGTATAATATTTATTTATTTTTTAATATTTTTAGTTTTAGGTTAATCTAAGTTTTATTTTAAATTATATATGTATTCCTAACAACTAATTGTCTAATTAATCATTAAATAAATTAAACTCTGAAAGTTAGAGGTGCGTGCCCGGGTTCGAACCTCCGACCTCTGACTAGGAGGCTGACGTCCTAACCACTAGGCTATCACAGCTTTCCAATAACACGTCCAATAATGTCGTTTGGAAATTTATGAGACTATTTATGTTTTTTAGAACACACTACTACACTATTAATTATACGGCTAACGCCATCTGTGGTAGCCGCTAATGTCACGATTTTAACAATAAGTTTGTCTATTTTTCCATCATTGGCGTGTAAACTACTGATCTTTCATAGACAGGGTTAATAATAAACATCGATTCGACGAATTCCAGCCTTCCAAACATGATGTGGCATAGAATATTTAATACCGAAAAGCGTTAGTGATCTACAAGCAAAGCTTTAACATGTCGTAAACTTGGGCTGTGTTGAGTTTATTATAGCGATGCCGCTACGACTGAAAATCGATGAGTGGGCAATAAGAATGCTAAGTGAACGAAGTCACTGAAGTAATCAATTACCTTTTCTAGCATATAATACTCGGTGCCCCTTTTTGCGTAAGACCTAAAGCAATTGCTTCTCTTGCTACGTAGTTAATAATATTGTATGTAATCTTCCAGACCATTCCTTGAATGTTAAACTTCTAATATTATTTTGTATAATTTTAATATAATACAAATTAATGCAAATAAATAATTTGTAATATATTAAAATTGCTACTGAAAGAGCTGTTTTTAACCGGCCTTACAGGAGGCGCCCCTAGGCGTTCACTTAGATTTTTCGAACCCTAGGGCTCAAAATTTCTTCTGGCAGAGTTTCTTTCCGAAGCTTGCCAAACAGCCCGGTTACGCTGTCGCAACCAATAGGGTAAGTACAGCTAATAGTCAGTCCGAAAAAAAAAACTGGAAACTATCTGGCGTAGATTAAACATAAGTAGCAATAACGAGTGCTGGTTGGAGATGAGGCGCGGATGTAGCACGATGCGATGATAAATGAGATCTAAGTGTCGAAACCTTGCAAAGGTTCGCTATGGCCACTTCGCTTTGTGCAAAAACACGAAGTTGCTGTGAGCATATATGGCATTCGGATAAGAGTTGGTAGCGTTATTTTGAGGAACTAAGAAAGTTGTATACGAAATATAACTTATCTGACAGTTCCGAAAGGTGGGTATACGAGTAGTTGACATTACGGGAATAAGGTAACGAATTTTCAAATTCAAAAGTAACTTTCTAACAATCTCTATTACTATTAGTCATATATTTTAGTAACTTTTATCTCTTTTATGTTGCTAAGTCACTAAAGTGACTATGTTGCTTGTGAGTCTACATTTAACTTTAATACTAAAGAAATCTTCGCCTGTCTACATTAATCTTAAATACGAGTATGTTATATTAACTTTTCGATGGACTTGCCAAACTTATGTTAAATTCAGCAAGCGCAAATTTTCTTATCGATAAAAAGTTAAGTAGCTTACCACTCAGCTTTTAATAGTAGGTTACTCATTAGCAAATATAAAATATCATGATCAACCCATTACCGGCTCACTACAGAGCACGGGTCTCCTCTCAATACGAGAAGGGTTTGGCCATAGTCCACCAAGCTGGCCATGTGCGGATTGGCAGACTTCACATGCCTTTGAGAACATTATGGAGAACTCTCAGGCGTGCAGGTTTCCTCATGATGTTTTCCTTCACCCTTCACCGCACATAACTCTGAAAAGTTAGTTAGAGGTGCGTGCCCGGATTCGGACCGCCGACCTCTGATTAGGAGGCTGACGCCCTAACCCCTAGGCTATCACAGCTTCACTATCTCTATTACTATTAGTCATATATTTTAGTAACTTTATCTCTTTTATGTTGCTAAGTCACTAAAGTGACTTTGTTGCTTGCGAGTCTACATTTAACTTTAATACTAATGAAATCTTCGCCTGCCTACATTAATCTTAAATATGTTATATAAACTTTTCGCTGCCATAAACGTGAGACTTGCCAAACTTATGTTAAATTCAACGCGCAAAATTTGTCATCGATAAAAGTTGATTAGCTTGCCACTCGGCATTTATAAGTAGATTACTCATTAGCAAATAAAGAATATAAAAGCATATTATTGTATGATTTTTTTATACACTACAAGTTAACTCTTGACGGCTATCACACCTGGTGGTAAGTGATGATGCTGTCTAGGATGGTAGCGGGCTAACCTTTTAGAAGTATGGTAAGCCCACGCTCCTAATTGGTTTCTACGCGATATCGTGCCGGAACACTAAATCGCTTGGCGTCACGTCTTTGTCGGTAGGGTGGTAACTAGCCAAGGCTATAACCTCCCACCAGACAGACTAATTTAAAACTAATTCAACCAAAATCAAACCACCGTTTGAAAATTATTTATCCTTTTAATCATACAGTGATATGTAATGGGTATTCTTCTAATACCCATTACATATCACTGTATCCTCAGTTCTCATTACAATAGTTGTATACATAGACCTGAACATAATGTTACCCTTCTCACGTACTCGGGTAAGCCAGCACGATTGATGTGCAGACCAAAACGCAAACTATTTAGACGCGTCCCGTGTAGAGATTTGGTTAAGCAAATCTTGTCGGTAGTTTAAGCTGTCAGTCTTAAAACGTATTCTGTGTCTAATATGCAAATACTGGCTACTAAGTAAAATTTGTCTGAAAGAGTTGAGAGCCGTGATTTTTAATTTAATTAATGCAATTTAAATTAAACTTTAAACTTCAACAGTGAAGGGAAACATCGTGATGAAACGTGTGGAGACTACCAATTCATACTTGGCCAGCTTGGTGAACTACGGCCTTCTCATGTTGAGAGATGTGCCTGTGACTGTGGATTTATAATGATAAATATCATTCGATGTTAACTGTAAATGACGACACATGCCCGTGGCCGCAGCACGTGCGCTGTTGCATTTTAAAATTGAAGCTCCTGGGTTCGATTCTCGGCTCAAGTCTGGACTGGTGGGAGGCTTTGGCTTTAGCTAGTTACCACCCTACCGACAAAGACGTATCGCCAATCGATTTACCATTCCGGCACGATGTCGTGTACAAACCAAGAAGGAGTATGGATTTACCATGCATAATTTTTACATATTAGCGTTTCAAGCATATGGAAATCTCTTAATATTATTAACGTAAATGTTGTAGCTATGTTTGTTACGCTTTCACGCAAAAACTACTCAACCGTTCGTCATGAAAGTTTGTACACATATTCTTGGATGTATTACAAGTAACATATGATACTTTTTATTAAAAAAAAAATGTTTACGAAAGATAAAATAGAATGGTTTTTTACAATGTAGTCATCATATTGATTCATTCATATTGTTATCATCTCTGATAAGAATCAGATAAATAAATGATTCTGAAGCGGTGATAGCCTAGTGGTTAGAGCGTCAGCCTCCTAATCGGTGGTAGGCGGTTCGAATCCGGGCACGCACCTCTAACTTTTCAGAGTTATGTGCGTTTAAAAAAAATGACACTTGCTTCAACGGTGAAGGAAAACATCGCCAGGAAACCTGCACGCCTGAGAGTTCACCATAATGTTCTCAAATGCGTCTGAAGTCTGCCAATGCAGATGCCGCACATGGCCAACGTGGTGGACTATGGCCAAACCCTTCTCATATTGAGAGGAGACCCGTACTCTGTAGTGAGCCGGTAATGGGTTGATCATGATGACTTAATAAATGGCTTCAACGCAAGCCGCTGGTAAAAGCTAGTAGCGTTTCATAAAAATCGAATCGTAGGAGAAAGAAGGGAGACAATGCATTAATTAATCAGGCAATCACAATGCTAATAATGTCTGACAGTGCTACGCTGCGCGCTTATTGTTTAGCTGGCCGTATTGTGAACTGGCTTTGTGCTCGCACAGCTGTTTCAAACTATTAATAGACCAACTGAACTACAAAATCGATTGCGCCGACTTCAAAATTTATTGCGACATACATTTTCTTATAATCATTATTATTGTTACATTTTATGCGGGTGAGATTGAGTTTTGGCGCAATTTTGTTATCATCTAATTGATCCTAAAGTAGAAGAATGGATTTCATTATCTTTACAACAACAGGAGGCTGTGGTAGCCTAGTGGTTAGGACGTGAGCCTCCTAGTCAGAGGTCGGGGGTTCCCGGGCACGCACCTATACCTTTCCGGAGTAATGTATGTTTTTAAGCAATTAAAATATCACTCGCTTCAACGGTGAATTAAAAAAACGTGAGAAAACCTGCACGCCAAAGAGTTCTCCATAATGTTCAGAAAGGCGTGTGAAGTCCGCTCAAGGCCAGCGTGGTGGATTATGACCAAACCCTTCTCATATTGAGAGGAGACCCGCGCTCTGTAGTGAGCCCAGAATGGGTTAATCATGATGATGATGATGATGACAACAATAGATGACCCAGTTATATACTAACTAAAATTGATTTACTTCTTACGTACGTCATCTACCTATTAAAATTAATGTTAAGATTCAATTCCCATACAATACTATCAATTTCGAAGTTTCTAAGTTTTCTACCATGTTAATATAGATTTATAGGTAAAAATAAACCGCCGTGCGTGTGTCTAGCAATAAATATAAAATGGCTCGACCTTATAGAATGTTTTTTTGATTACTTTTTCGCCTAAATACAGGGGTAGAATAATCACAAAATTTGAAATTGTTTTTTTTATTTGTTATTTTTATCAGCGAAAGTATCTGCGTATAGTAGTAGGACAGTAAGGGTGCTTTTCCACCAGGGATGTGCTATGCAACTCTGCGGCCAAGATGTGAAATCTACGCTACGAAACTATGTGACCGTTTCCACCAATACTATGTATATAAGCTATGTAGCTGTGCGAGGAAGATGCGCCGCCATGAGTCCTTTTTCGCACATTGCAAGATATAAAATAACTTTTTGCTTCCACGATGTACATACGACATACTGTAAGTACTCTGCGCTGCACTGCACGCATCTTTCCATATAAAAAAAACATATCTTAGTTGGGTCTATGGTGGATTGATCTTAGTTAGTGCTAAGCTGTGTACACCAATGAATATGAGTCAGCCCTTGACGGCAATCTCACCTGATAGTAAGTGATGATGCAGTCTTAGATGGTAGCGGGCTAACCTGTTAGGGGCATGGTAAACCCACACTCCTAATTGGTTTCTACGCGACATTGTGCCGGAACGCTAAATCGCTTGGCGACATGTCTTTGTTGGTAGGGTGGTAACTAGCCACGGCTGAAGCCTCCCACCAGGCCAGGCTCGAGCCGAGAATCGAACCCAGGACCTCCAACTTTAAAATGCAACAGTGCACGCGCTGCGCCATTATGATTGGTGGATATCAAACGCATCCATAGCATAGCACATTTCCAATCATCCCTAGCGGGTGATGACTTGAAGCAAAGTCACGTTGCAATGGCGCTGTTACAATTAATTTCATTATTATCGCTCATCCCTGCCTATAAATGAAACCTGTTTTATCGTATATGACGACAATTGCGATATTTTTCATTAATATTTTTATTAATGTGATGGCAATTAGAGAGCAGCGCCATCTAGTTTTAGAATCATGTACGACAGACAAGAGAGTGGCCTCACCCCTCTCTTTACACAAAACTAAGTGACGTATGCAGGTTCTTATAAGACTCACCGGCGCTGGACGGAGCATTGCATTGATTGCATTCGGTCGGTACAGATCGGTGGTCGAGTCGCGGTAGTGCATAGTCGTACTTGGTGAAGCGTATAGTCTGCTCCTTATAAATTACCATACTTATAATTTTAATTCTACCAAGAGTATCTGGTCCCTTTGCTCGAAACTACCCACGTCTACTCAAATTACCGACGAAGACACGCCCCCGCCCCGTATTCATCCTATAAATGATTAAAACGATAGATACTTAGAGTTTTGTTTCGTCATCTAAGGAGTTTGTAAACGAACAGTCTCTAAAAATACACATGGGTATATATAGCAGCGAATTGAGAACGAGATGAAAGAGAGCTTTATGCTTATTAATTAGACATAACGGCAGCGTTGCCTCTGACACCACTCAGACCCTAATAGATGACAGAGCTGTTTGTATGCCTAATGTCTTTCTGCATTATGCCACGACTTTGTGCTACAGACTGATTACCGCACTTGCCTCTTTGATGCTCTTTAAAAAATGAGACCGTCTTTGAATGCAACTTCATAAACCTTATGACGTAATTTACTTTCATAATGTACGAGTACATACTGTTTATGATGATATATTTCATGCATGTTTAATTAAGTTAAAGCGAGCGACCTTACATTGTTCAAAGAGCTTCATTTATGGTGCGTTTCTCGCGAATCCGTCCGCATTTGTTTTGGTTTTTTTAATTCTTCGAGAATTGTCTACTTTCGCGGGCTTCCATTCTTATATACCTGTGTTATTATAGATTAGAGGAATATATTGTATACCTAACGTATATTCATGGCTCGACCTGAAATGGGAACATACAAAGAACCGACAAGTTGCTTGTAGAGCTGATTGAAATATACCGATATTTATCGGAATCTTTTATTATATCACATACATAATGATAACATTGAAACTATATATGCATGTGAGGGGAAATTATAATAGATTTTCAACCATTGGCAACTTGGATATTCATAAAACCTTTTTATTAATTTGCTGTAATCTGTTTTAATACTAACTATAACTTAATTAATTATAGTTGCTACTACTATTAAATAGTTATGATTTAAACGTATAAACAGTCGCCTGCTGTACTGACTAGTTCATAGGAATGGAATATTTAATACGTTTGGGATATTTCTAAAGCTGCTTCCCTAGAAATTACTAGTAAGCGATACTTACAATATCCCAAACTTAATACGAGCGAAGTACTGAGCAAAAATAAGATTACAATAAAAACAAAGTAAGACGTCACGGGGCGGGACCGGTAGATGTGAAACAACAAAATTAGGTAGAGGGAGTATGACGGCACAAGTGTGCGTTATGTCGTTTCCCGTGACGGCATACAGGTCGATTTAACGGCCATTAGATTTTCACATCAAAAATAAATTTACGCCAGTACACAAAACATACGAAGGTACGTAAGTCGAAACTGAGCTTCACTTTGTTGTGGCACTCTAAGCTGTTTGTATATTTTAATTGTTTTTCCTTTTAATTGTTTCTACTGTTCATAGCGGAAAGCAAATATTATGTCGTACAAGAAAAACCGCAATCCTGTGTACGCAGGAGAAATTAACTGCTTCAGTATTTGAATAACCGCTCGTTTAACTTTTATTTTCACTACAAAGTACGAGTTTATAACTATCACGTAACAACGAACTGCCGAGTTTTATAGTACAACTGTAAAGTCATACACATTATGCGGTTAACAGTGGAGAGTTTCAAGTAGTTGAATAGATTTTTTTTACGCACGCAAGTACCTGTTTGGTACAAGCTCAACACAAGTGGTTTTTCTTTATTTTTAATCGGCCTCAAGAAACGTGACATTTCACGATACCATATGGTTTCTTTGTCGATATAGTCAAAATGAAACTGTGATAAGGACGTCAGCCTCCTAATCAGAAGTCGGGGGTTCGAACCCGCTTTCGGAGTTATGCATGTTATTAATTACATTGATCAGTTATTAATATAAAATCAACTGCTTTAAAATTAATATCACAAGAAATAAAAATATTTTCAATAATAAATAATTATAATTCAGATTTTATCAAATTTCGGCAATATGTAAAATCAAACATGAACCTCAGTATATATGAATATTTTTGTTCTAAGCTTATCTTATCACATATATTAAAAATAATGTGTAAGAACTATTTATTACACAAATGTGTAAGAATTATTTATTTTACAAAAATAACCATCACCGATTCTTGATAAAATGACTGATCATATGAGATAAAACTATTAAAATATAGCCTTTACTTATTGTTTACAACTGTATTATGCGTTACCACTGTAAATTTTTTAAAAAAAAAGGTCACCACCATAATTAGAAACACGGAGACTGTAATAACAATACTCGTTGTGCTTGTAATAGTGTAACAAACAAACAGACGGATGAGGGAACGGGCATTACAAGACCACAAAGGCCCACAGCCATTCAATAACGAAAAAAAAAAAAAGTAGTACAAACATTAAAGATAAAATAACATGAATGATAAACAAGCCTATTTCAAAAAGTCAACAAAAACGAGGCCACCGGAGACAGAATGCCTTTTAATTAGTGGCTTTAGTACTGTAAAATTCCGTTGACTTCATAGTGGAATTAATTAACGGAGAATGTTGGTACTCACTAATAACAATCTAAGAGTTTCTATTTATAGCTTTAAATATTTATAATGTGTTTAGACGTGCTGTTATATAACATAATATTTATGCCAATATGTGTTATGTGAAGCCCGCGATTGAAGCAAAATTAAGGGTATTTGCTTTAAAATCTTAAAGGTTTAGAAATAATTGAATACGTGAAGTAATAAGCGTGAAAAAAAACAAGACATATAACAGCTTAGTCACAGTATTCGGTGGGTCCTTTGCACGAGTGCACCAGGCTTTCGCTCAGCCGAGAAAAGTGGCGGATGCAATGCAATGCTCGTGAGGCAAATAACATCCATCCTCAAAGACACTGCTTCATGATGACCACGACCACTCATTCAAGAGTATAACGACGAAGAAGAAGAACAGCATAGCGGGTTGTATTTTGGCTTTGCTTATGAGGAGATTGAATGCGATCACCGCTAAGTTTTGTCCTAACAGAGTGTGTAATAAAATATTACTTGTTTAAACATACTGCGAATAAATCTTCATGTCTAAGAATTCCCTATAACGATCTCAATAGCGCACGAAGTTTACTTGACGTGGTTGGCAACGGCCCTGACCCTATACCATTTATACCATATATTATATTATTTCAACAGGAGATCCATGCCTTTGTAGACCGGTAACGATTCATAGTAACAATGATGAAATACAAATATAGACAGCCAAAACCAATCCTTCTGCAGTCGACTAAGGTATGGTAGGTATCAAGACGAGGAACTTTCTAATTTACCCAAGTAAATACGCGCGTAGGAGCAGATAAAGTGCACATAACTTAGACAAAGACCAAGTTCTAGCTCGAATTACAGCGGGCTAATGGCGTACCATTCCACTCATTAATGCTCCAAAGGACTTGTATAGCCGATTGTTTCTATTGCAGCAGCCGCCCGCCCACTTCTATGTAACTAATATCTATTCAGATGCATCTTGAGCCGACGCCCAATTCTCTGTGATATTGAAATCTCGGCTTCGCGCGAAATCAATCTTGTAATGCCAATCTTCGTACAGGAATAATTAACTTTGACGTCACAAAGTGACTTTGTCAATGTTCTCATTTGAATAAGTAGGTTAAGCGGGTATTTTATGTACTATTTTATTTCAATGAACAGTGAAATGAAAAAAACATTACGTATGACTAAAGAATGGTACTTTTTTATCTCATTCGATGGAAAAAGAATAAAAATTATTACGAATGTCATAGCGAATAAATTAACAGCCAATATGGAAACGCAGTTACATAGTGAAAATCTGTTCTTTATATGATAGATGAAAATGTATTCTCGAAATATTCAGTGTATTCGTTCGTGAGATATAAAAAGAAAAGGGGAATGCCAAAGAAACAGGTGAAATGCTATTTTCGCATAGAAATGTGGACCGTATTGACCGGACCGGCCGGATATAGCAGGTCCGTAGCTTTGGAGTGACTTTGTAGAGGAAACCTACGTCGTAGAGGCAATATTCAGGCCAACTATATAATACATTATATATGACTCTGTAAAATTGCCGTGAGATTTATCTCGCGAGGTATATAGATATTTTTTGTAACATGAATCTAAGTATTAATTCTAAAAATACCGAGTGTATGTTTAGATTACTTTTTTTCTGTTTCTACATATGTACTAAATGGATATGTACAAAATCTTACAGGAAAAATTGACTGGTACCTATTCATTGTAAACATATGTTATGTCTAAAAATATTGTTGTTCTTAGTTAATATAAGATAGTTAATTAAAGAATAAAGACATAAAATGAAATTTTAATTGCACAACGAAATGACGAATATAACCGTGTGTAGACATAGTTGTGTGTGTGTACACAGGTATGTTTTTGTGATTGAGTAAAAAAATATTACAATGAGCTTATTTTAGTCGTGAACAGGTTCCTATAAAAGATTTAGTTTTGTAGATAACCTACAATGGTGCGCTGTAATCGTGTTTGATTTGTTTCGGTGACAATATCTGTAATAAACTTTAAAGTAAATTTCGCTTTGTTATTTTAAATATTATGGAGCAATTCTTAGTTACTTAATTTTGAGTTTTAATTCATAAATTGGTTCCAAATATTATTTAATTAAACGTCTCCGTATATGTAAGTATATCTGTTTCAATAAAATTAAAAATCAAAAGCAACCTTAAATGTAATTCATTTTTATATATTTGAAATGCATTAACGTTCATACGTTTTGTCAATTTTAATTAGTTATTAACAAACTTATGTATTAAATTTCAAGAATACCTCGTCATCATCATCATCATGATCAACCCATTACTGGCTCACTAGAGAGCATGGGTCTCCTCCCAATATGAGAAGAATTTTGGCCATAGTTCACCATGCTGGCCATGTGCGAATTGGCAGACTTCACACGCCTTTGAGAACATTATGAAGAACTCTCAGGCGTGCAGGTTTCCTCACGATGTTTTCCTTCACCGTTGAAGCAAGTGATGTTTTAATTGTTTTAAAAACGCACATAACTCCGAAAAGTTAGAGGTGCGTGCCCGGATTCGAACCGCCGACCTCTGATTAAGAGGCTAACGCCCTAACCACTAGGCTATCACAGCTCTTATATAACTTAAAATAAAACTTAGATTAACCTTTAAATCCTAAAAAATTAGTAAATATATAACATCATAACTTAAATATATTATTAAAAGGAGTCCTTTTGTCAATTTATAAAAAAAAAAAAGCCGACAGTTGAAATCAGACCAATAATAATCCAATAAACCAACAACGTCACGAGTATATATCATACGGTAACAGAACTTGCCAATGAAACGTGAATTATAGACTACACGTGTGACTAGATCAGAGGCGCCACAGTTGCATGCATAATAATTTTAGATTATTGATGCCTGATTGACGGAGTGACTTTCAAAGCCGCTTACATAAACCAGCTTTGGTAAGTCAACAACCTCCTGATTTATGCTTGAGTACATTATTTACTGGTCGTGCTATGATATTATGCGACGCATAATTAGTGAGTTATTTTCACCCACGTTAACACATACAAATTTGTTTCCGTTTCTTGTATGTAACCATAATTGCTCTATTTTGAATAATGTTTTGTTTTACTGAGACTTTCTTACTATAAATTTTTCACAAAAAGGCTTTGCATGATCCAAGTTTATTTATTGATAGTATAGCTCTATATCATCATCATCATTATGATCAACCCATTGCCGGCTCACTACAGAGAACGGGTTTCCTCTCTATATGAGAAGGGTTTGGCCATAGTCCACCATCTCACGATGTTTTCCTTCATCGTTGAAGCAAGTGATATTTTAATTTCTTTAAAACGCACATAACTCCGAAAAGTTAGATGTGCATGCCCGAGTTCGAACCCCCAAACTCTGATTAGGAGGCGGACGTCCTAACCACTAGACTATCACAGCTCTATATATTGCATAGTTTCAGCAGCATAACCTTTATCAACCAGTAATCAACAACGACGTCCCGCATTTGGATTTCGACATGAAACTGTGTAGAATTGGAATAGGGAATCCATCAATATACGAAAATAAAATCATTTGAGTTATCGTTTCTACTTTGACTGCATTATAATATAAAGGTACCATAATAAAAATCAACGTCAACCGTGTAATTTTATTAAATAAAACTTCAAATCTAACACAAATGACTTATTGTGTGATAAATATTTATTGTGGATAATTTAATTAATATTACCGCCAACATATTTTCGCCTACAACACCACGTTGCGTACAGAAAGGGGTATCTATCTTTATTCATTAATTTTATTACTGCCCCCAAAATAGGTGTCAAGGGCCAATAAGAAAACAAAATTTATTACATTGAAATGAAAAGCCAGAACGATATCGAGGAAAATGTTGCGTAAATCATAACGCTACATAATATCTTTTACAAGTCCTGAACTGAAAACTTTTAACTATACTTCATGAAAAGTAGCTTCGGAGGGGAATTTCCGAACCGGTTATAGATCACTTAAAGTTTCTTACGTCTAAGAGTGATAAAGTATATATCATTCTCTTTATACCTAGATCTGCTCATTCTATATCTATTGTGAAACGAACGGAAAAGAAATGAAATGAAATGAAAGGAAATGAAAATACACTTTATTGTACACCACACAAAAGAAGAAATAGACACAGAAAAGAAAACAGGTACAATAGGCGGCCTTATCGCTAAAGAGCGATCTCTGCCAGGCAACCCAGACCAGGATATAATATATAGAAATAAAACATATATACACTTAAAATTTCAATTAAATATAATATCCTACAATATGTATGTAAAAAACAATAAATAAAATACATAATGAAATAAAATTGTCTGCGTCGAAGCCAAAAGCAAGAGGCACTGAATAAAAGATATATCATCATCATCATGATCAACCCATTACCGGCTCACTACAGAGCACGGGTCTCCTCTCAATATGAGAAGGGTTTAGCCATAGTCCACCACGCTGGCCATGTGCGGATTGGTGCAGACTTCACACGCCTTTTTGAGAACATTATGGAGAACTCTCTCTCTTTTGAGTCTCTCTGAGAGTCTTTGTCGGTAGGGTGGTAACTAGCCACGGCCAAAGCCTCCCACCAGACCAGACTCGAGCTGGGAATCGAACCCAGGACCTCCAACTTTTAAAATGCGACAGCGCACGCACTGCGCCACGGAGGTCGTCTTTGGAAATCCATACGCCGTTTTTTTTTTCTTTTTATATACAGTTTACTTCTACAAGTTAGCCCTTAACGGCAATCCAGCCTAGTCATAAATGATAATGCCTAAGATGATGACAGGTGAACTCGTTAGAAGTAAGGCAGATTATGTCATTAACCCATGCCCCATCGGTTTTAATGCGACACGTCTAACCTAACCCCTGGCCGCACGTCTTCGTCGTCTACGTAAGGCCTATAACGTAAGTAAAACGACAAAGTGTAATTCACTAAAAATAAAGTCAAGTTTTAACTTCGGTACCCGTTATCTCATTACCGCACGACATATTTTACATCAGAGGCCTCTTAAACGAGCCTCGCACAGGAGGCACACACTGATATTCTCATCCCACGCCTTGTGTTCTCTTTTGTCAGCGCCGGCTAAGTAAATTTACCAATCTTTCTCGACAGCACTGTATGCTTTCTACCTTGTTGCCACTGCTTCAGCACTTGTTTTTGCATCACATTGATTTTCAGTCAGCGTTTGCGAAAATTTCATAATTTATTATATTAGTGCCAGTCATTATATTTTATTTTATAACAAATTACCTATTGATATCTTAAAGATGTCTGTTAGTATTAAATTATAAATCCAAAGCTTATAGATAAATCCTTTTCCAGATTCAGTGCTTTTCTAAGAACACTTCTCTGACTCAAGTATCCAAATAATAATTATCTCCTTACCCTAGCTACATTATAAAAGCATTTTACGTGTTATACAATGAGGAATTTATGCTAGAGAAATGAAAAATCTCCTTATATAGTGCTGATTTATTCTTCGTGTGGAATTTTGAATAAAGAAGCTCCATCAGTTATTTTTCTTCGCCTTACAATTTATGCAAATCCCTTTAACCCTATTGCCGATCATAATATAATGGAGATTGAGCCCTACTTATTTATTCCATATTAATTATGTATTAAACTGTGGCGTAATCTTGAAAATAAAGTGATCTCGAATGAATCACGTCAGCAGTATCGACCAGGCGTCTCGGCTGGCGTCTTCGCTAACACGTATTATTAACATGTAAATGAATCCTGAACATGCTTTGTGTGCGTTTTCACGAACACGTCTCATACTCAAAGCAAAACGGTCATCCCATTTCTGAATATTTTAATAAACGTTCTCCAATTATTTTCTGCCAATTCTGTTAAATTTCTGTTCTGTTAATTGCTCTAACTCCATAGCTAATCATAATAATTTATTATTGATTATTTTAAATGATGATATTTGTCATGGACTTCTTCTGACCTGAGCGCGATTGGGGGTTCCAATCTTAGCTTTAGATTTAAGTTAGCTAGTGTAGTTATCACCATCGTCACCTCGTGAATTTAAAAAATGGAACATGTGTTATATATGAACGTTTCATAGATGCCTGTAATAGGTTTACGTGAATAAAGCTAAAGCAGAGTAAAGAAATTATTTTCAGCAAAAGCTGACAAATTTCAATTAAATTCTCCCTTTCGTCTATAGCGAGTTATCTTATTATATATGTTGTTCTAACCACCGGGCTCTAGTTTTGCTGCATGGTCATTTCCCTTCTACATTTCCAACAACGATACATTTTTTAATGCTCTGTAAGTTATATGTTATATACTGAGCGTTGAAGACAAATGGTTCATCATAATCAACCCATTACTGACTCACTACAGAGCGCGGGTCTCCTCCCAATATGGGAAGGGTTTGGCCATAGTCCACCGAGCTGGCCATGTGCGGATTGGCAGACTTCACACGCCTTTGAGAACATTATGGAAAACTCTCAGGCGTGCAGGTTTCCTCATGATGTTTTCCTTCACCGTTGAAGCAAGTGATATTTTAATTGTTTAAAAACGCACATAAATCCAGAAAGTTCGAAGTGCGTGCCCGGATTCGAACCGCCGACCTCTGATTAAGAGGCTGACGCCCTCTAGGCTATCACAGCTACCACTATATGTTACAACGCATGAATTAAATGAGATTAATTTAACGAATATTATTTTTATTGCCTTACCTTACATTACTTTACCTTAGGAAGAAACTAAATCTTTTATGCGTAGGATCACATCGATGACCGTATGTCAGACCGTTACAATCTTAACCTGGGACCGACAGCCTTAAGACATTTTTTAAAAACAAACAACTTTGTTTTTTTCGCCAGTAATTAACAATATTTCGGGATTTATCCAAATAACACGATTTTAGTACCTAGGGATAAGCAATAAAAATAGGTTAGCAATAAAAACAGACTATAAAATCGTAAGGTAAAACGTAGTTCAGTGTTATGAAAATATGAAAATTAAATTCTAAGTTAGGTGCGCGCAAATGTTTTGCGCTAATAACTCACTTTTATTGTACCTATCTCACGCCCTTTGCTACATTTATTACTCGCCTTGACTAGTACTGTGAAGCACTAATCGGTATTCACATTTTTTGAAATTTAGCCCCTATACCGAATGTAATAAAGGCTACAGTTAACCACTACTTAGCACCGTCTTAAATAAATGATGTGGCGGTATGAGAAATGGAAGTTATATATCAATTAATAATTAGAACCATATTATACGGTAAGAAAGTCGGATAATCAAACGTGGTGAGAGTTATGAATTATTCACAAAATATTGCAATAAAAATGGGTTTAATAACCACCGCTGTCGTTTATCGTCTTGGGTCAAAATCGATACGTAACGCTGTGGACATTACGTTTACGAGCCGTCGATGTAAAATTGATGTTAAAACACTCCTATGTCGCGAATGCTTAAGTTCATTTTTCCTTCGTGCGACATAAACGTTCAGGTAGTGAGACAAAGATATATTTTCGTATTGAAAATCCTTAACATACTGCGAACAAGGTTCAATTTAATGTGTATGACGAAAACGTTTGAATGTTTGAAGCAATTGAGACGACCGTTAGGAAATAGCAAGTGCGTCTGACAGTATAGGTCATTCAGGACGTCGGTACGCACTGAAGGATTAGCAGTAAATTACTGAATTCCGGATTTATTCATTTTACATCGATCATTGCTATTTACTATTTAATTGCTTTCGTTCTGGTGGGAGGTACCGACAAAGAGGTGTCGTCAAGCGCTTTAGCGTTTCGGCACGATGTTGTGTAGAAACCAATTAGGAGTATGAGTTTACCATACCCCTAACAGGTTAGCCCGCTACCATCTTAGACCGCATCATCACTTGCCATCAGGTGAGATGCAGTCAAGGGCTAACTTGTGGTGAATAAAAAAAAAAAAGACTGGTTGCACTCCGGGAGTGCCGGCAAAAGTGAAAATTTCCATATTTTAAGCACTTTACATTCACGAATTTTACGAATACACAACAATGTGATCACTACACAGACGGTCGAGCCATCAGCTGTCACCATCCATGGATGCGCGTGGCACGCTGTAACATACACGAACATTCGCGCAAGCGCCCTGCGCTGCCTAAACGAAACAGTAGGCCCAGGCATACATTTTCGCCGCGCCGTAGAGAGGGGATAGCTGTCTACTCTCCATCCGTCTTACGCTTTTTCGATCAGGTCACGTGTCCTGACGCGAGTTTAAGATTTTATACCCATTACAGAAAAAGTGCTCAACGCCGCTAAAGAAGTTTTCACTTCAAAAATGTGGCATAGAAACCAATTAGGAGTATAGGGCTACCATACACCTAACAGGTTAGCCCGCTACCATCTTAGATTGTATCATCACTTACCATCAGGTGAGGTTGCGGTCAAGGGCCAAAAAAACCTACTTTTACAAAAGTTTATAGTATTCGCCTAATTTCTTTGCATTTGGTCGCTCATTATCATAATGTTGCAAAGGAATCATTAAAGAGTTCTTGTTTTTTCCATCTCCTATTAAAGATCCACACGTCTTCAGCTAGCGCTCCTACCATAATGGCATTGAGATAGAATCAATAGTATAGGACTTTTAAACAAGATGCATTATGTAAATTTTATCTGGCTTTCCGTATTTTAAAACTCGAAAACAATAAATATACACAAAATTTTTTAAAACTTATTTCATGTACGAAGTTACTCTTAACACAATCATCCTAGAATTTTCTTCAATTTTACATGTGGGCGACTACAAAAAAAAAATTATATACTTAATTAAATAAAAATAATTATGACACCATTTACGTATGTAATACGTTCATGTAACATTTTCTCTTTGATTATCCGCAAATTTCAATGAAGGAGAATGTACTGTTTACTTACTCTTTGATAAAAAAGTGATTTTCAGCTCTATGACTTTCTGACCGATTTATTTGATGACAAAAACATTCGATTTTCTATGAAATTTAATGGCTTTTTAGTTGTATCGTTATTCAATGTCCGTCAATTCATGAATTTAAAATTTTGCAGATTCCTAAATAGATACTGTATTTTAGCTGTAACTTCAGGAAAGAGTAGAAATAACCACATTCTATAGCATTATAAGTGTTATTATTATTATATTTACATTGTTTTACACGCAGTCTAGAGTTTAAACGAGCACACGAAAATTTTAATGCTTCAAAATTTGCTTTTTATTACATCGTAGTGCTTGCTTCGCCAGCCATCGTACCTGTTGAGCAAATAATAATAAAGCTAGACTTTTACGGACGCCATGTTGTTGGCGTTAGGGGTTTTACGTGCTATAACAGTCATTGGAAGGGCGTAATTAAAGACACTGCAAGTTTAAAATGTTGCAACTGTTCAATGTATGGCATCTTTAGTCTACTATGTCATATAAGCTGTGTATTAACAAATGTATAATAAAATGCTCGACATTTCAAAAAGCTTTTTAGGTTCTACTCTTTATTTAGTGAGTATCTTAGTTTTATTATTTTGTTATTCTCTGACTACTTTAATATTAGTCATGTATGCC
This sequence comes from Lasiommata megera, assembly GCA_928268935.1. NCBI lineage: Eukaryota > Metazoa > Arthropoda > Insecta > Lepidoptera > Nymphalidae > Lasiommata > Lasiommata megera. Next base: position 13,072,226 of record OV743312.1, read on the forward strand.
TAAAAAAAATCTTTGAATTAATATATTATAATGAATGAACCTCCCAAAAACTTTTCTTAACTCTAGCACGTATTTTGGTTTTGACTTAAACGAAATAGACATAAGTACTGTAACGAGGTTTTTTATACGATTGTTATCAAGGTGTCTATTTCGTTTCAGTCAAAACAAATATACGTTTGCTTAGAAAACTCCCGGAACACAAATATCTATATGCGGAGCTATAATTTTCCTATATATATATTAAATATAACTAATACAATATATGTTATAAATAAACAAGCTCAAATCACTTTTCTTTGATATGTCGATTGAATGGAAAGAAATTTTTAATTTCTAACATTAACTGTACTTTCATCCACCATTTTTTATAATTCGTAGAAGTGCAAAGTTCTGATTTGATTGCCTTGAAGCTAAAGGTGACAATGATAAGTAGAAAGAGTAATTACAACGAAATCCTGTACTAAGATATAATCATTATATTTTCTTTGCAAATAATATCATCATGATCAACCCATTACCGGCTCACTACAGAGCACGGGTCTCCTCTCAAAATGAGAAGGGTTCGGCCATAGTCCACCACGCTGGCCATGTGCGGATTGGCAGACTTCACACGCCTTTGAGAACATTACGGAGAACTCTCAGACGTGCAGGTTTCCTCACGATGTTTTCCTTCACCGTTGAAGCAAATAATATACCGGCATAAATTTGTAGTTAATGATCATTACAGCAATTAAGAATCCCGTGCTTTTCAACTAAAGCATTCGCTAGGCTTTAACCAGCCATCAGCACCTATGGAAATCGAATAATATTAAGAGTCAATAGTCAGACTACATATTTGTTTAAGAGCCACAGTAACTCACGCTTAATTTAAAGAAAAAGTTAATTGTTCGAAAAGATTTATGAGAATATAAATCGTTTCGTTCTTCATTACGCTGAGAAATCCAATTACAGTGTGTGTGACGCAGTGGCAATATCGAACCACCATTTGTCAAAGACGTAAAACCCGCGCTAATGAACGTGACATATTGTAGCGCGATCAACTACCCTCATATAATAAATAAAAACCATTCTAAAAACTGCTCTCATTCCACGCAATTTTTTAATAAACTTGAGTGTTATTTTATAAGTTAACTATCGCGATAATTTTTTGTAGACCAATAATTGTTGATGCTTTTGAAGCACGTTACTTTAGTTTTTATGAGCAGCGAAACTATTAATTAATTATTGACAACATTCAATATACAAATAAAAAAAAATAAAAAATCACTTGCTTCAACGGTGAAGGAAAACATCGTGAGGAAACCTGCACGCCTGAGAGTTCTCCATAATGTTCTCAGAGGCGTGTGAAGTCTGCCAATCCGCACATGGCCAGCGTGGTGGACTACGGCCAAACCCTTCTCATATTGAGAGGAGACCCGTGCCCTGTAGTGAGCCGGCAATGGGTTGTTCATGATGATGATGATGAACATTCAATTTCAATTCAATTCAATTCAACTTCTTTTGATGTACACATTCATTTGTAACATTGTAGTGAGATAATGGTAATAAAATCATTAGGTTTCCAAACGCAGAAAGCTCACAAGGCCCAAGTGATAACAATAAATCTTATACTTACTTAAAAGTCTTTGTGACGTCACTATAAATCCAGTGTGACAGCTATTACAGAGCAAAATACGATTGGAAGAAAAGAAATCAGAGAAATTTTCAGAGTTTAGTATCGTATGAAAATATCTCTACAATTTTGGACATTTAACATAGAAAAAAAAATACAATGTCAAAAACATACACACACATAAAAATAATTAAAGATACATGTCCGAATTTGGTATGAAATAAACGAGTTTGTCTTGTAGATTCTACAAATCTCACTAATATTGTAAAGGCGAAAGTTTATATGTAAGTCTGTATGCTTGGTACTCCTGGACTATAGAACCAACTTAAAACCCAACCAACGAACTGCTGAAATTTTCAATGTTTATAGATTATATCTAAGATTATCAAATAACATAATATATAAAATTAAATAAATAACATAAGTCTGGTCTGGTGGGAGGCTTAAGCCATGGCTAGTTACCACCCTACCGACAAAGACGTGTCGCCAAGCGATTTAGTGTTCCGGCACGATGTCGCGTAGAAACCAATTAGGAGTGTGGGTTTACCATACCCCTAACAGGTTAGGCCGCTACCATCCCAGACTGCATCATCACTTACCACCAGGTGAGATAGCCGTCAAGTACTAACTTTTAGTATATAAAAAAATACAAAAAAACGTGTTTGTAAATATAACTGTTTTAGTAATGAATCTCGAAACATTAATAGATTTCCAAGCGAATCAAACAACTTTTTGAAATAGAAAAACGCATAATATAAGTTTTAATCGCGTAAAAAAAATCGCAATAAAAGATTAAACTGACATCGTAAAACCTACTTTATGTACATATTCAAGCCTTATGCCGTTTGAAGAGGAGAGTTCATAAGAGTAAGTAGTAACAGATAATTAACCTGAATAAAACAGAAAGAGGTACATCGCTGCACATAGAGTATGTTGCGAGATGACTGACAATTTATTGATTTATAAATATAAAAACTAGCCCAATGTTTTACATAGATACCTACATATTATTATTAGTAGGCTAGTAGCTAGAACGTAATAAAATAGATTCACCCTTACGGTAAAGTCAATTACCCAACCCCAAAAAATATAACCCGATTATTAAATACAAGGTAAACTTATCCACCCCCAGCCAAAGCTCGATCTACTCAAGGTGGCCATTGAACCGATTCGACGGAAAACTCTTATTCAATTATTATATAGCTATAGCGGAATAGTGGAGGGAGACTTGTCTACAATGCCGTGAATTAGGCGCATTAGACGACTGGCTTCATAATACACCGTGATAACGCGTGATTATGCGCTAAATGACTCATCGTCGATCTACTAATCCTCAACTTTAATACGACTGGACTAAGTTCAAATTCATTTGCGGTTTAGCCGCGTTTTAAGCGAATACAGGTTGCACCGGTACCTCAGTATTTGTAGCAAGAGATAACAGCATACGAGCCGGCAGGGAACCTGTTGATGATAAGCGCCGTCGTCGATAAGGCCTCCTGCTGATGGACTGGCCGAGACAGAATTTCGGCGAATGCATATTTCATGAGTTGATTAAATAGTTCACGCTTTAAATTGAGCTATGCTGGGGTGTGTATGGCCACCTACTACCGGGCGATACCCACTACGTTGTCGTAATAATTTTAGGAAGGTTTCGTGCTTCCAGTTGTTTCTTGTTTTAGAATGTCTGGCAGTGCTATCTATGATGCTATCTGGATGTTTAACTTTTTTCATGTATGTATACTATATATTTACCTTTTTCTGGAATTTCATATATAAATTTAAAACGCTTTAATCGTGTATATAAAAGCGGTGATAGCCTAGTGGTTAGGGCGTCAGCCTCCTAATCAGAGGTCGGCGGTTTGAATCCGGGCACGCACCTCTAACTTTTCGGAGTTATGTGCGTTTTAAAAAAAAAATATATCACTTGCTTCAACGGTGAAGGAAAACATCGTGAAGAAACCTGCACGCCTGAGAATTCTCCATAATGTTCTCAAAGGCGTGTGAAGTCTGCCAATCCGCACATGGCCAGCGTGGTGGACTATGGCCAAACCATTCTCGTATTGAGAGGAGACCCGTGCTCTGTAGTGAACCGGTAATGGGTTGATCATGATGATGATAAATACAAAGGCCTTTCCGAAATCGCGCCACCACACACGGTCCTCCGCCTTCCTCATCCACCCGCCACCAGCGATCCCTTTCAGGTCATCGGTCCAGCGAGCAAGAGGTCGTCCTACGCTGTGCTTACCGGTACACGATCTCCACTCCAGAACACGTCTGCCCCAACGGCCGTCGGTTCTGCGACAAATATGACCCGCCCACTGCCACTTCAGCTTGCTAGATAAACAGAGTTCCTTTCATATTATTACACTATGTGGACTAGTGTTATACGTATAATCTTATTTAGATCCATCATATAAATACGCACACAACTGTGTGTCTCTATATGACACACAACACGTGACTCGACATCAGCAGGTGAGTTCGTAATAAAGCGCCAACATGTCAGTATAAAAAATACGTATCATACAAATATTAAAATAAAATATGAGTGTGAATTTAGCCGGGGGGAAAATTCGTCGGTGTTTTATAAAAGTACGCCCTTACAACTTTCGCTTTGCCCTACGGCCGGTTGTTTAACGTGTTGGCTACATAATGTTCACATTTTCAACTTCGGAATTAATTTTCTTTTTTTTTATGGCGACATCGACATCTTTCGCGACGAATTCTTGTGAGGCGACGTTTGTTCACGTATGCAAAGGGATGGGTAAGGTAACAGCATTCGTTTGACGACCTTAATGGAGCATTGGTGAGCGGCATGGTCTTTTATTTATCAGACAATGAATTAGTCTTACTATTGAACGCTGCCAGTATCTTCGAAACCTTGCCTAAAGGGACTCCTTTTAATAATATATTTAAGTAATGATATTATATTTTTTAAGATTTTTAGTTTTAGGTTCAATATAAGGTTTATTTTAAGTTTCAGTTGTTATAAATAAATAAGAACTTCATCGTTTGTCATTTGATTCCATTTTTTTTTTGAATAGACTGAGCTTATATTTTGGACGACTAAAAGTTTGCATAGCAGAATAAATCTGCTATCGAAGGATGATGTTGCTGATTTCCCAAATTTTAGTCAGTAGTAACAATTTGGGAATTTATAATTACAAAATTTTCGCTGTGTGTTTAATTACTAAGCTACCGCCGTTAAACGGTTCAGCGTTCTGGTACGATGCAGCGTAGAAACCTATTAGGGTATGGGTTTAATTAAAACAGGTTAGCGCACTACCAAGTTGGTCTTAATCATTAATTACCAGCACGTAAGATTGCAATTGGTTTTTTTTTATATTTGCAGCGTAGACAAGGTCGGGTCACCTGATGATATGATGATGATCTGAAGTGAATAAAAGCGCACGTCTGTGAGTCGTCAATTTTTTTTTCAATAAGGTAATTATTATAAGTTATTACTTTTTTATTACAGTTTGAATGTTATACTTTTTTTTACATTATATATATTTGTTATCAATAACTCATTGTTTTCACCTTTAGCTCTGTTATATTTAATGGGCATCAAGTGTAAAAGAAGAAGGGGAACATTTCAGTCAGCTCAGACTACGCTCATACAAAAATATATTTCGCATGGAAAGTTTAGGAGATAGGAGAGTTATTAAGATACCATGAAAAAAAGACGTTTCGTATATTAATCCTCTTTCATTTTCAGCGTTGTTTCGTATTATCATTTGCTGCGGTAATAGAAATTAGCAGAACCGTAATAGTGAAAATATTATACCGTAATAGACAAATAAATAAAACCTAAATCGTATTTTTAAAATTAATGCGAGAATTAATTACATCAAATTATAGTTTTATTTATAATTTACAACATAATGTTATAATATTTGGAAATCATGACAATACCGTTGTCTTAAAATGACTAGCGAAAAATCCTTCCCGAATATAAACGGAAACAGAATTTTACTGCTTGTTTAATCTTTTTAGACCAGGACACCTCTTCTATAAAAAGTTTCATAGAAAATAAGAAATTTTTATGCGCTGTCAGCGTAGCGTTTTCACCCACTACGGTCATCATGACTGTTGTACAGCCGTTAAAATAGGTGAAACAATATTAATTCGTTTTGAAAGTGCGAATATAGCCGGGAGTAATGTTCGATGTTTTACAAAAAGTGACTCGCAAAGTTCGCCTGTAAAACTTTAGTTACGCCCGAGGCCGGGGCACTCACGCGTATCTTATTATCGGAAATCCGGATAGAGCTCGCATTTTGATATAAAACTTATCCTGTTGGAAAACATGTCTTAAATCCGTAACACTACTTTAATATTGTTTACAAACGATACCGACACGTATTTTACATCTTAGTATTAAGTTACATTCTCATGTAATCTATGTTTACCGCTGATTCTAATGCATCTAACGAATGTGGTATTTTAATAATTTTTCATTAAAAATGTGAAAAAACCAAAATAAAATAGTAATTTTCTGTAATTTCTACTATCAGGTTCTTTAGTTTATTCGATCTACTAGTGGATATGCCGATTTGGTAAGCTAAGTTATATAGCCTAAGATTAAATCCCAATTTTGTATTGCAAAATTTCTTATTGCATTTTATTTTATTCCTCTACATGTTAGCCTCTGACGGCAAACTCACCTCGTGGTAAGTGATTATGCAGTCTAAGATGGCAGCGGGATAACCTGTTATAGGTATGGTGAACCCATGGACGAGGTCCCCGCTATCTTACGTCATCCGGACGTGGGCTCCATCCACGGCCTCGGAGACGTACGGACCACTCACCGTCCGACCCCCCCGTTATCCCAAACCGCGCCTCAGCCGAGGTTCGGCCTCACAGGAGGCGCCCTTAGGCAGACGTTCCCTTAGTTTCTTCGAGCCCTAGGACTCAAAATTTCTTCCTTCCGAAGCTCGCCAAGCAGCCCGGTTACGCCGTTGCAACCAATAGGGTTAGTACAGCTAATAGTCAGTCCGAAAAAAAAAAACATACTCCTAATTGGTTTCTACGCGACATCGTGCTAAATTGCTTGGCAACACACGGCTAATAAATATGGCCGAAGCCTCCCCCCACACCAGACTAGCTGAGAATCGAACTCTACAACTCCAACTTTTGATGGGACAGCATGCACTGCGCCACAAATATCGTCATCTTGAAATTCATTGACGCCTTGTAGGCCCAAAGCAGTTTAGAAACTGAATCCATTTCATTACCTTTAAAGGAACTTCAAACGCTCATTCTAAATCAGTCATTGGAACCAATGGCAGCACCTAACTCGTCATACGGCGTGTGTGCAATAGGTAAGCAATGAATAAACGGCCGGAGCGAATGCGAGCGATAAAAATGATATATGCGCTCCGACGTGGACATAGTACCTACAACTTTATTTGTACCAATACGCCACATTCCGAACCATGAGCTTTTTATATTGGCGTTTATTGTCGGGAAAATTGGCTCTCGGTCTCTATTCTGTTCCTTATCAGCTCGTGAGGGGTTTTTGTTCGGTGTCTCTTCGGTGGTGACTTATTTTTAGAATTAGCAATATTTGTAATGCTGCTATTTCGTAAAGGTTGTTTTGCTCGTGGCGTGTTCTTTACGGCTTTTCTGTTTGATATATAGGCAAGTTAAGACATCGATATATTTTTCTAAACTTAAAGTTGACTTAGAGATAATTTATGGTGCATAAAGTTTTTGTTTCAAGATCGTTTTCGTTTGTTATTGAGAGTTATTTAGAAAAAAAGCTTTACATTAAATATATTGTTTATAAGAGCAAACTATAATATAGTTATTTGTTCTATTAGCCCATTTTATATCCACTGTCGGGACAGGCTTCATGGGAGAGAAGCTCTAGAGCACCACTTTATAGTAATGCAGGTTGGTGGGCTTTTGCGAACAAGTTCGTACCGTGAACGTTCCCGTGACCTAGCCACCAGGTTACACGAAGGAGCTTAGCTGTCGCTGTATTCAGGTCGTCATCCTGGCCACCGGGGAGTCACACGTACCCCGTAGGAAGCGGCGTCATTATGCCCAGAGGGAGTGCGTAAACGCATTACCCAGTGTAAAAAAATAGGTTGGTGGTCTTAAATGACGGACCGAGGTGGACACCGTTCTTTTCCTAACCTATGGTCGGTTCTCATTAGTCATTTAAAAACTTATTTATTAATTAAGTCCTAATAACTACACAGATGATATAAAAACGTCCATTAAGAGAGCCTTTAACTTAAGAAAAAAAAGGATCTTGGGTATTGCTATAACTACTACAAAGTTTTACGCAATCAACTAGTCGTGTCCTTCTGGGCATTCAAACACAGGTGCCATCTTGCTGTATCGGTCAAAAACCATGACGTGATTAAGCTTCTAAAACGCTGTTTTGCCTCAATTAATGAAAATAGTAAAACTGCAAATTCAGAATTCTAGCTCTTTGGCGATCCTTTGTACGATCAGCGTGACGTGAGCGGAGCGGTTTTTCCGTTCCTCGAGAGTAATCGTTCATTTTTTGCTTAATGACTCTCTCGGAAAGGACGCCGGGAGAGTACCCCGGGGGTGTGCCCGTATAGCTCGACTTTTTAAATCTCCTATTAAGCGGCATGGTCGAAAAGTTAAGAGAACCTCTAACGATTTTGAGTTAGAATGATATTACAAAATAGTTTCGAGTAGGTACATTATTCGTTTTTATTTTACGTTACAATTGAGTGATTTACTAGCTGATGCCCGCGACTTCATCTGCGTTGAGTTAGTGTGTGTGAAAGTGTGTCTTCCAATCACGAAGCAATGGATTACTAAACCGACGACCATTTTTTTATATGGGACTCCCCCCTAGGGGGTATACCTAAACTATAAACCACCACGGCGTGTCCCTCACGCTGAGTTTACCAGACGCCCGGGGAACACCATTGCATTCTTCCCAGGCATCTATCAGGCATCCCAGCCATGAGCCAGGGCTCCGCGCAGAGAGGGATGAGGATAGGGACAGCGCGATCCCTCCCAGACTGACAGGAGGTTTGTTTAATGTCAGGTATCTAGCACTTGAAATACCCAACCAACTGAAATCGGAGTACGCGTTAATGAATCACAACTAAATACACATTTTGACTTTCACCCCCTCTCCCAAAGGAACCATGCTGAATTCCGGGATAAAAACTATCCTATATGCTGAATCTATCCTATATGTATCAGCTACTCCTATAACAAATTTCATTCAAATCCATCCAGTAGTTTCGGCGTGATTCGCGGCCAAGATACAGACAGACAGATAGACAAAACAGAATTCGTCCTGTTACAGTTTTATTATATTTTAGATTTAAGTCATTGGTACACATAGGAAATAGGTGTTGTAATAACGGCTGATTTTGTATAAACTGTGAATGTGGCGCTACCATTATGGTAATTATGTCTCAGTGGTAACCTCCATCACCTCAGTAGTTCAGCCACCATCTTATAAAAAAAATGGGAGGTCCTGGATTCGAATCCATAGAATGAGTCTGGTCTGAGGGGAGGCTTCAGCTGTGGCTCGATACCACCAGAAAAGAAATACCGCCAAAAGATATGGTGTCCTGGTACGATATAGCGTAGAAACAGATTCCAATTACTGGAACTAACAGATTAGTCTACTAATGTTAGACTGCATGTTAGACTGCGTAATCACTTACCACCATGTGAAATAAAAAACAGGTGTGAAATGTGGTAGATTAAGAAATGATTTTTCCCATTATCGAACTCGGGACTTTTCACGTATCAGCCCTGCTCCACTTACATCAGTTTATCAAGGAGAATTATCTACTCATACATATAATAATCTCACTTTATCCTTGCCTGTAAAAATGAAGCCAAAGAACACAACAAAAACATGGAATAGACTTAAGAAATAGGAGTGCTTATAAACTTTCAAGGATACGATAAAAGTGATGGTTAAGAACATAAACAAACTCCCAACTACAAAATAAATGCTCACAAATGGCGAAAACACCAAAACTAAGAAAACGTTTATAAATAAAAACAATTGTTCGAATTCCATTCTTAGAAACTTCGCTTATCTGCATTAGTATATTTAAACTAAAAATACACATACCAACACAATAATATCATCATCATCATGATCAACCTATTACCGGCTCACTACAGAGCACGGGTCAGAGAAGGGTTTGGCCATAGTCCACCACACTGGCCATGTGCGGATTTGCAGACTTCACACGCTATTGAGAACATTATGGAGAACTCTCAGGCGTGCAGGTTTTCCTTCACCGTTGAAGCAAGTGATATATATATATTTTTTTAAACGCACATAACTCCGAAAAGTTAGAGGTGCGTGACCGGATTCGAACCACCGACCTCTGATTAGGAGGCTGACGACCTAACCACTAGGCTATCACCACTTCCACAATAATATAATAAATGCGAAATTTTTTATGTGTATCTGTATGCATGGTTATTACCCCTTCACGCCGGATGTACTGACCTAATTTTGCTGAAACTTTAAAAGGAGATAAAGAATACCCTGGATTAACAACACATTCTAATTTTATCCTGAAAAAATCTATGGTTCCTGGGGGAAATGTGAAAAACTGAATTTCAAGTCTATGAGCTGTAGTTTGCCATAGAAATATGGCTCCAAATTGGAATTATATGTTGTAAAAGGGAACATGAATGGGACTTGGGATAATCTTCAATTACAAACGTTGCTTATTTAAAATTATTTTATTTATTTCCGGAGGAAATTTTTAAAAACCCTCAATCTATTCTATTATGAATTAGTATGCTAACATATTTTTGTTCATTTCGTAATCTTTCCGCCTATTTTTTTGGGTGTTAATGTATTCCACATACAAAATTTTACTGAACGAAATTAATACTGATTTTATTAAAGTGCATCGGATTTAAACTTTTTTAACTATAGGTATCTTATGGGTTCTAACTTTAGGTCTAGGTTATTGTATCTCTAGTTCAGTGTCTACCTGTAACCCTGTTGTGGGTTCAATAAATATTATCCGCTGACATAAATCGATCAATCATACAGTTAAATGTTGTAATTGTTTAAATATAATTTTAACCCCCTACGAAATCGGCTTCATACAAACTCCAGCAACAGAGTGCCACCACGTTTGTTAACTTAACCCAAGGGGTGTTTAATACACGGTCATTCTAACCCGTGGCGTACCTATGCGTGGGTGAAGCAGCCCGTCGCCCACGGCCTCGCACTTAAAGGGGTCTCTTTAATTAACTTTAGGCCGGTAACAGAGCAGTGTATAAAAACAGAGTTAGCTTTAAAAAATAACTAACAATCGATATTACAAGACCAGCAAAACAACAGCCGATTTATTAGAACGAAATTCCTAAACGCGATTTGCGTTCAATCTTAACTGGTAAGAATCGTCACATAAGGAAATAGCGTTATATCCCTACCTTTATAATCTTCGATTCCATTAGGTGTGGTTCAGATACTATCGTCAAACGCAAGCCGCCATACTCGTTTACATCATGCGTTGGTTATATTATGTGACTTTTTCTTAGTGGTCAGAGGATACAGAACTTTGTTCCTGATGGTGAACCCCAGCCCCTAAGTTTCCTGGATTTGTTTTAAGTCAACGTTTCTTATAATTTATGTTGTCTCTTTAATTTATTTGTCGAATCAAGGCCGTCGGAGTTTTTTTTAGTATAGTTTTGTTTACTATAGCGTATAGTAATGAAAACCACTACTTGCGGGATTACACTTTTATTACAACAATAACTAAGAGGTCTGAACAGTCCGACGTCTCGAGCAAGAATGCCTCGAAAGGCAATAACCGCCCGTATTTATAGCAAAGCATACTTGTACAAAATTTATTACTACCTTCTTAATACACTAATGAGCAAAGAAATGATTAATTAATGATTTAAAGAGTTCAAATGTGGGTAATTATTGGATTCTTGATTTTCTTGGCGCCGCTGAATGAAGTTTATAACCCCTTCGCGCTGACATATTCAAATCAATTCAATTCATTTATTTGTTGCATAAACTGTGTTACATTGAAGGTCTTACAATTAATAATAGATACGAACAGTTTCCAATGTCTGACGCGCAACACATTTAAGCATAACTAACTACTAACTCGATTATTACATCATTACATTTTATTTTGAGTGGGTGTGTACTACCAAAATTTAATAATTTATTTTACTAATATCATTACTATTATTCCTTTCATGCTTTGTTACGCGCTGTTTATCTTGTCTGTACTAATATTAAATATACAATTGTTTGTGTCCGAAATAAATAAAAATAAATAAAATTTGCTTTTGTTTTCAGAAAAATATGATTGAACTTCCGTATTGACCTTGACAATGGGTATTAGAAGAAAATTACGTAGCAAATCTAACTTCCCCCACGTCTTGATTAGATAACGCTACGAATCCATCCGTCCAATCGAATGTTATGTCCAATTTTCTTTTTCACACCCAAAAGTAACTATGCGACGACAGTGAAACGTTTCCAGCAATATTATATATTTTCATTTTTATATTTCCGATTCATTACCGCTATAACCATCCATCTATAACAATAAACGGAAACCTTTTAGTAATGAATGCAGCGAAATCCTTTACAAATACATACATTTATTTTATTTTAAGCGGAAAAGCGGCCATAAGTTTCGCTTATCGCCTCTCCTGGCACGTTAACCGCCAGCGAACAATTGATTCTAGCGCTTCCCCAAGATTGCGCAGATAAAACGCCTTTCCGAATATTATCATATTTTACTGTGTCAATTACATTAAAAAATAAGCCTCTTAAGCCTAATAACCTCAGTGGCGCAGTGCATGCGCTGTCGCATTATAAAGCTGGAGGTTCGATTCTCGGCTCGGCTGGTTTGGTGGGAGGCTTTACCCGTGGCTAGTTATCACTTTACCGACAAAGACGTGTCGCCAAGCGATTTAGCGTTCCGGCATGATGTCGCGTAGAAACCAATTAGGAGTGTGGGTTTACCATACCCCTATCAGGTTAGCCCGCTACCGTCTTAGACTGTATCATCACTTACCACCAGGTGAGATAGCCGTCAAGGGCTTACTTGTGGTGTTTAAAAAAACCTATGCTAAATCGTTTGGCGACACGTCTTTGTCGGTAGCGTGGTAACTAGCCACAGCCGAATTCTCCCAATAGACATACATAAACCACCGGATAGATTAAATATAAAATAATATGCAATTTCCTTTAAATGAACGCCTATGAATATACTTTTATATGAATTAAAATTATTAATACCAGGAGTAGCTACTTTAATTAATTCGAACAACAGTTTAAAAAAACCGCACGCCCTATGTTGTAACCGACCGCTAATTTAATTTTATTTCATATATAATTTTTCAGTCCAACATGTGCACCCAGAATGGATCCGGTGGTTTCTGGACTAGCCTGCGTTCACATAAAACTATTATTGAACCATTCGCAACAACCTGCGGTGGCATACAAAACAAGTGATAAATTGAAAACTGAAGCCAGCTTAAACATAAAAGTTTAAGTTACGCATTTTACATGCGAGTATGTTTGTCGGTTTGTACTTCAATCACTCAGTTATAAAGGTAACCAGGTTTCCTCACGATGTTTCCCTTCGCCGTTACAACGTAAACACCGTAAAGCAAAAGATATTCTAATTGCTTAAAAACGCATATAACTCCGAAAAATTAGAGGTGCAGGCCCGGGTTCGAACCCCCGACCTCTGATTAGGAAGCGGACGTCCTAACCACTAGGCTATCACAGCTTATGACAACAATGTTATGTAGGTAGTCACATAAACTGTTTGTCACTTGTGCCCCTCGCAACGTCATTTAAGCAGTCTGCGATAGTCCGTGTTTTATTTAATACATTACAAATAATAAAGTTCAATATATAATATTCTGCAGTGCGCTCCAAAGCTATGGTCGCTTGTTACCAATAAAATCGAAAACCCCATGAAATAAAAAGTAATATCAAACGTTACACCTCCTTGTCTTTCACTAGCGAAGGGACTGCTCTCTGAGGCATAAAATTTGCAAAATAACGGCTTACATGTGTAAAAACATTCGAACGACGTCATAAAAACTTGTTGCAGATTATCCGTCTCACCTACATTCTGGAGGAGTTTCGGAAATGGGTGAGCCCATGAAAAATATGGCTGAGGGGAAAGGAAGCATGGGTCATAAGCCTTTTATGAAAACGTTAATGACCCGGTTGATAGCACACGGATTTTTAAGTGTTTCGCTTTCTCTTACCGCGTACTCGTTGGAATATATTGAATCGAAGATTAAGCCATTATGTGCTCGTCATGGCCGAATTGATGGAATCGGTTTGTGGAATTGGCCATTACTGATTTTGATTGTGGGGTTTTCAGGTTACAATGTATTGGTGGTTCTTTTTACTGTGGAAATGGGTTTAATTGATGATTGTATCTATTTAACGGACGTCACTAAACCCGAGTTTCTTAAACGTAAATCATTTTAGGGAATAGATATTTAAGTTGCCAATAATCTCTGGATTGATATGCAAGAAGTGTGATTCGTCAACATTAATAGATTAAATATTAAAATTACTGCCAAAGTGATCTGGGTCTGCCAAAAGGCACATAAAAAAGGACAAGATACAGTACGTTTCTGTAATTATTTTTCAATTATAATTTCTATTCTACGTTTTATATTTAGTCTAAAGTTACAGGTGTAGTTATTTACTCACATACATTCTTTTTGTTTGCAAGTATGTTTATACTGATGTTTGTTTGAAGCAACCGAAGTGAAAATTATGTGTAATTTTATTTTGTGCAATTAAACAACTAAGCACTGAAATAATTTAATATGAAACCTTAATAAGCACGCCTGACTCGTGCTTGGCTGGTTTCTTACTTACACCAAGTTTCCCATTGCATTTTCGCAGATTAAAGGATTTCTAGGACATATACAATTCAATAATTAATTGTGAACCTATTCGCTATGTATAAATTTAATTTTGAAAAGACTATAGCCTGATTGAAAATAAGTTCATACTCTAATTCTATACCTAACAACTTTTAAAACGAAATACTTAAAACACAAGTTACAGATAGGACAAACTTTCGTGCAAATAATCGATGTTAAAACGGCAAATACTAATTCTAAACAGCGAACCGAAATTATCCAATATTGTTTCGCTATTGTAGGTTTAATTGCCACCAATTTCGGCAATATTGCACTTGTCGATGGGAACAACTGACTGACAGCTCGAGTTTTGTAAACAAGGTTTTAAAACGGTAAAAGTTTCGAGCGTAATTTAGCTTCAAAAATGTTAAAGTGTTGGCCCGAATTATTTCGCATTGTTATATAATATTGTTGACCCAGAAAATATATTTACGTAACGGAAAGAGATTATTTTTTATCGGAAGGTGTTGCCGTGCACTGGATTTTGCTATTGCTAGATAATATAACTTACATTTTCTAATTTTCTATAACTCTCGTGTTGCATTTTTTGATATACATATGTTTTTTTAATTATTAGTTGGAACTTATTTATTATTATATATATTTTTTGCAATAAAACTTATAAAAAAAAGGTTACGAGTATGACGTGGCTATTTCTTTGTATCTCTTCAAGTAGGCAACTAAATCTCTTCAAACAATGAACAGCAAGTATAATTCGCTATATTCCGCCGACAACCGGGAGATTAGTATAGTATAACACCACACAAAATACTCCACTACTCCTTGTCGCGCTTGTGAAGTCAACATCTCCTGAGGATGATCCGGTGTCGGGTCGAAACGTGCGTAGAGGTTCTAGTGGAGTATTTTGTGTGGTGTTATACTATACTAATCTCCCGGTTGTCGGCGGAATATAGCGAATTATACTTGCTGTTCATTGTTTGTCATGGACTTCCGCAAAGTAACGCCTGCTTCTATTCATTATTTAAATCTCTTCAATTACTCAAACAAAAGTTGTTCGACGAAAGTTTACCAGTGTTTTACTCGTAAAAAATTGGGTGGATAGTCATAAATGGTGTATTGTTGTATTATTCGCGTTGCCCTATCTTTTGGCCCTGATTAGTACAAATTACTCTCAATTCAAAACAAAGGAGCTCGTGCGATGCTCGAAATGGAGATTTTTTGTTTTATATCTATACCAACAAGACTTTTTTTTTGGTAGATCGACCTTGAAAAATGATTTAAATCATTTCAGTACGTGATGAATAAACAGACGTGATTATATCACGTGATGAGTTTTTTTTATGGGCTTTCACAAATTCTGATCTTGTCTTTTCACAGAAATCTTACGTATTTGACACTGTTATTTCATGAATACGTTTATTAATAATAATAATATGGCGCATTAATTTTTTATTCAGCCCCATATAAATGCATGGCTATCCTAGTTGTTCTCTCTCTCTTCTTATATAAGAAAACGATAATACCTATATATTATCGTTTTTTATTTATCTCGAAACTTTTAGAAAGACTCGTCCAGAGTGTACATGTACACTAGAATGAATGCAATCAATTTTACAATTATAATTTATATAATAGTTATTATGTTAATAGTCATCTTTGGACTACATTTGCGGGTAATGTAAATTCTGTGGCACACCTCAGTAACATTTATATAACTATCCTTGTAAAATAAAAAAATAATAACAACGCTTGGGTCTCGTCAGGGGCGCACTTGACATTCGCAAGTTTTAATTGCCACACTCAGCCGCGGCTGTGGCTAGAAACGAGCCGTCACTGAAACAAGGGTACTAGTTGCAAATTTTTATAAATATTCGTATAAACATTTACAACAAATAATTCTTTCCCCGACCCAGCCAATAGTATATTACATAAAAGGTGATGCCCGCTACGTAGTTCGCGTTAGTTTTGGTTTCATTAAAATTCCCTGGGAACCGTTAGTTTTCCCGGTAAAAAAACGATTTCATGATGCGGGCTATCTCTATACAAAAAATCTTGGTTGGATAGGTTTATTTATACTGTGCACATGTTACAAAAGCATTTTTTTAGACCGTGTGGGTTTTATATCATTATCATTGTTTATTTCCAAAATTATGCTTTTGTCTATTTCTACATATCAATCAAACAAACAAACGACTGAATTAAAGCGAATAATTGAAGTTAAGTATGCACGGCTGCAGCCACGGTGCTACCGGTAGGAATAAGTCTTAAAATCAGTTGCAAATAAGCATATATTTCTTACATTTAACTGTTTTGCCATCTATACTTATTAAATTTGATGTGTATTGGCATAAGTTGAGCCGGTGATTAGGGTGGGTGCTAGTTGCATATATTTAGAAATGTTTCTATTACATAAAGAAGTGTTCCAACGCATAATTCCTACATGAATAATGGCTAAAAAAAATATTTAGGCTTGATTATGATTTTCGATTTATTTTGCACATATAATGACCCTAATAGAATGATGAACATTATAATATGAGTTTATTCAGGTACTATGATAAATGGCAACAGCTCACCCGCTCCCGCTCATTCGTTCACTCACTTCAGTCTCCCAATCTCAAACGTTAAATATATTTTGTATGATGAGTTAAGGCCGTCTGAGTTATTTTTAGTAAGAGTGACGTCAGTATTGCTGACGTCACGATTATTCTTACTTTCGCTCATAGTAATTAAAAGTACAACTTGCGGGATTACACGTTTATTGCAACAATAACTAGGAGGTCCGAACGGTCCGACTTCACGAGCGAGATTGCCGCGAAAGGTATCGACCGCTCGTATTTATAGAAAAGCATGCTTGTACAAAATTGATTGCTACCGTCTAAATTGTGTTAACAAAATCATCAAGAGTTCAAATGTGGGTAATTGTTGAATTCTTGTTATTCCTGGCGCCGCTGAATGAAGTTAATAGCTCCTTCGCGCCGACATATATTACCATCACAAATAATACAGTAGCTTTTGGCAGAAAGTGCTAAACGCGACTTAACTCATCACACAAGCAGAATGTATTGGAGCTAACCAACGGTAAAGTAAATGTGCATAGTCAACATCGCGATGCGCGTTTCAATTTAGTTCATCATCAATTTACGCTAATGAAGGAGCGATGCTGTCACAATACGTTTCGATTTGTGATTTAAGCGGTAATCACACTGTGGTCAAAATATCAACGGTTTATACATCGCGTTACTGCTGATAGAATACATTAGAATTTTTAATAGGAATTGCACAAAATGTGTTGGTGAAAATTTAGTCGCACTTTCAATTGTGATTGGTTTTGGCTAATGAAACCGCAAAATTATCTATTTGTTAGTTTCTGCTTTGATCATGTAATGCTAGCTTATATTAAATGCAGTAAAATTTGATCGTACCACAGTGGTTTATGGATTCAACAAAACCTTTGCTACAATTCCTGATTTTCAGTATTGGTATTCCAGCGCATTGCTGAAGGTAATTAAGTTAACAAGGGCTTAACTGGAGGAAGGTTCTAGAAGATACACACATACCTACTCACTTTCTCCTTGAAAAAAGTGTCAACTCATGTTTTACGCAGCACAAGAGTTCCACATCAAGGAGCGTGTAAAAAACATGAATATAAAGCTAATTAAAGGGACAGATTTTTGAATATTTTTTTTATTGATTGATATCTTTTAAATCCTAAAAACTTAACTGTATAATTGCTTGCCGTAAAAAGCCGAAAGTTTTTCAATTAAATTATTTTCTATGAAAGCTTATAGAAAAATCATATTACGATATTAAGGATAATATAAACGATAAAAAAGCTTGGGTGTGAATTGCTCTATCTCCTTAGGTACTATGATTTATTATTGATTACGTGAGATAACAAAAAAACCGGTTAAGTTTGTTGTGGGCTTCTTCTTACACCAGGGCGCGTTTGGAACCCTCATAGCTTTAGTTTTAAGTTTACGAATGGTTTAATTATCACCATCAAATCACTTCTATGTAAATTATTGACGCGCCAAAAGTGTATTTTAAAGGACTATTTGAATAAAGATTATTTGAATTTTGAATTTTATGATCTGAAGGTGATAGCAAATATCATTACAGCGGTTATGACCGAGTCAGAACTAGCATAGTAAGTTATGAATAATGGTTGAAACATTATTAAAGCTCTGTAATGGCTAGAGCGAGTAGAAATAAAATAAAGCAGCAAAATTCAATACCAGGTTTTAACGATACGAGTGAGTATTTAAAACCAATTTTGTTTAGACCCTAGTGTTTTAAAACTTCATAGTGTACGAGTATGAATTTCATAGTAACTACTATAATGATCTTTTTAAATTAAATTGAATCTCTCCATATCACTTCGCCAGATTAGGACTGCCAGCTATGTATTTTATGATATTTTATAGAAGTAACGCTGAGATCTGTAAAATGGAGACATTAATAGATGATGATATTATTTGATGATATTTTGATTACATTAGGTTTAGTTTCAAATTTAAAAAACATCTTACATTATTTTAGACGATAGGATTTTTTACCTAATATCTATGTGAACGAAGTCGTGGGCATCTGCTAGTTTTACAATAATACGGCTTTAGGCAATGGGAATAAGCCCGCAGGTAACAAAATCTAACAACGGCCATTTTCAGTTGACCAACAAGTTACCAGTTGGCACAGAAAACAATAATTTTACAGCATCGCCTATAAATCGTCAATGCATTTGATCGTCAAAATATTATCACTTGGTAATATTACAAATTATAATAATTGGTAATATTACAATATTACATATATGTAGTTATTACTACATATTGATTACATATGAATAGTATAACTATCAGAAGAAGAAGAAGAAAGACTTTGTGGAGGTTTGTTGGAGGTCCTGGGTTCGATTCCCGGCTAGTAGGTTTTTGTATTTTTTTTTCTCTCAGTAGTTTTATTTATTATTTAATCCTTATCTTAAATATATTATAGTTTTTTGTGTTTACTGTGGCCTGTTGGATTAATTAATTAATTAAATAAAAATATAAAATACATAGAAAATAATTACAGTTACCAGGGGCACAGATATTACAGGAGGTTTCAAATGGCATTTGACTTAACTAAACGCAGTGGTGTAGAGTATAATTGTGTAAACATTGCTCACTGGAACTATCGATATCGCGTCGCACACCTCACTTCAGCTCATCATCAGTTTAGGCTAATGAAGCTGCGACGCGTTCACAAACCTTCTGTATGTGATTTCTGCTATAACTACGGTACTGTCGACGGTGCGCTTTGAGATTATAGTGATATTGGATTATATCACGTTGATTATGTAATTTGGTTATCAGACAGCGCCGGATCAATTTGTATATTTTATACCCTAATCTTTTTTCTAATAATGATGTCATTTAAAATGGTATAGATCATCTATAAGCCCAGCCTAACATAGGTTTTATAAGAGCATACTTTTTTTTTTATTAATTCTTGTCTGAAAACAAAATTCATAAAATCAGGTATTTTTTATTTTGTATTAAAGAACCTAATATGTATTCTTTTTTTCATGTTTAATCATTATTATTGAAGGAAAATTGTAGTGTATCAAACAATACTAATAATTGATTAACAATCGATTACGAAATACACTTTTGAGATCTTCATATTCAAAGTGGTTATTTAAAAAATCTTACGTAATATGATTAAAGAATTTACGTGTATTAAAGTTCAGTAAACTCTTAGCGTCTCACAAATATTTATAAGATGCTTTTTACAGAGATTGGACTTTCTTCGAGATTCTCTTTTCGTGTTTTCCAACCATATAGATTTAAGAGCAATAGCGGGCAATAGCTTCAATAAGTAATTAAGCATACTATACTTACACATATACTTACAAGCTCTATAATACACTAAACGTATGTTGACACAAAAACGATGTTAACACGAAGAGAATAGTGATTTTACTTAGATATAATCATCATCATGATCAACCCATTGCCGACTCACTACAAAGCACAGTTCTCCACTCAATACTCCACCACGCTGGCCATGTGCGGATTGGCAGACTTCACACGCCTTTGAGAACATTATGAAGAACTCTCAGGTATGCAGGTTTCCTCGCGATGTTTTCCTTGACCATTGAAACAAGTGATATTTTAATTGCTTAAAAAACGTACTTACCTCCGAAAGGTTAAGGTGCTTGCCGGGGATCGAACCCCCTTAGATATAATATTGACAAATTTTACGATCTCCATGGCGCAGTGCGTGCGCTGTCGTATAATAAAGTCGGAGGTCCTGAATTCGATTCCTGGCTCGAGTCTGGTCTGGGGGGAGGCTTAGTCCGTGGGTAGTTACCACCCTACCGACAAAGACATGTCGCTAAGCGTTTTAGCGATCCAGCACGATGTCACGTAGAAACCAATTTGGAGTGTGGGTTTACCATACCCCTAACAGGTTAGCCTGTTACCATCCTAGACTGCATCATCACTTACCACCAGGCGACTTATCAAGGGCCAACTTGTAGTGTATGAAAAAAAAATCTAGGTACCCAAAGAAATTAGCAGAAACTCCGAGCGTTAATTTTTAATGTACACAGAATAAAAAAAAATATATACAATCATTAAAAGCACTCTGATGTCACACGAATAAAATTGAAGCAGTAGTTTAAAAATTACAATAATTCTTTTACAATGTTGTCGCGAGCTATTAAACTTTGCAGGGGCTTTATAAAAATACCGTCAGCAATCAGCATTTTATTTCTCATATTACGCTGTCGCGATACGTTATGTTCAGAGTGCGGTTAGCAAATTCAGATTAGCTATACGCCTGCGGTATAGCACAGCACCCTTGAATATGCCAGCGATAAGTAACGGAAATTTGAAAGGAATAATTTTCGACGAATAAATAACTAAGGGGATTATACGGGAATTCCATTCGTATGGAATTGGATACGAATCTTGATTGATATTCGTATATAATATATTATTTATCATTATAATTGTAATTCCGTCCCAATACAGGTCTTCTTACGTTCTTCGTATGAAATTGGTTTTGGGCGTAGTCCACAACGTAGTTAGTGCGGTAAGGTAGACTTAACACGCGCAAACATTTCATAACATTATTGAGAATTCTCAAGCATGCAATATTCCTCACGATATCTATCTATACCTACTTGTAGAAAGACTCTAACTGGACGATTACTTTTATATATTAAAAATTTTTTTTTAATTAAATTTCGCAAACTCATGGTTGGATACTTTTGCTTAGGCTTTAGATTATTTTTATGCCAAAAAAGGATAGAGTTACATCGGGATAGGGGATAAATATTGTTGTCAATTTTAGTTCTAAACTCTCTCAAATCATAACCGATATTGATTTCTTCATTACAGTCGTAGTTTGTTTCGTCATAACTGCAATCCCCTCACTTGAGTCAACGATATTTTATACATGTATACACGACACGTGAGCTAAGGTGTAAATAACCCAACGAAGAGTAAAACTTAATAAAAATGGTGGGGAGAATTTGGCTTAATCCTCTGCATATAAATTGACCAAGTATGCGATTTTAACACTTAATTTAATGATTATTAAGTACGAGTACTTTTCGTTTTCAAGGAACTGTGAATGACGTATACACAATTCTCCTTAGAAGATCCAAAGCTGGTCACGTTTACTTATTCCCACAGGATATTATGCATCTTAATCCACACGTATCAAGTCGCAGTTCAATATAATTCTGCTTAGTTATAAAATGCACATAATTACCAAAATAGAGGGAACGGAGATCAAACTCAGTCTCCCTAAGGAGAATCCATGGATTTATCCTCTAGGCTATCACTGCTGCAGAAATTTAGAGTAAAATCTAGAGTAACGCTAAATTTTGTTACTACTATACAGCAAAAAATCAAATCATAATGTTACAATCATAAAGTTTTATATGCCATCAACTTTTTAAGGCACAGAAGAAAGGCTTGGCTGAGCCACCTATCACGTTAACGTGCTTAATCAGTACGTACAATTCACTTATTTGCAATGTAGCAACTCGGTTTCCCCTTCTTCATTAGTCACTAGAGCAACTGTTTAACCTCTAACCAACTTCTACTAGTTGGAATCTGCCTTTCGACCCGGCGGTAGAGTCATCACAAATATATTTCAATACTCTATAAATTAATTTCTTATTGCCATTTTTGTAATAACATCAATAAATTAAGAAATAGAATTCATAACGAAAAGCAAAAATATATATATATATATTCTCATATGGTGTTACAAACAGTACATCTTATTGTAACAAAGGTGTATAGCTCAGCATATACCGTGCCTTATTTAAAATACACGGCGCTGATATCAGCTGAGACCAGATTGACTTCAGAACAAAAAATATATATAGGTATATTAAAAGAAAAAGAAAGAAAAAACAAATAACAAATAAACGGGGAACCGAAGGAAGCCTCAAAAATATAGCTTTAAAATGATATATCGCTCATTTGCTGCAATACTGTTTTGATTCAGAGAATCTCGGTTTTTCAGGAAACGAGTTTAAAGGTTTTAACTGGGTGTACTGTCTTGGTTTTAAAAATTCCATCCTAAAGTTTTATGTGAATTTACTGTACAAGTAATGTAGTTTTTATAAAGCCAGAAATAAACTACATTCTTCACATATTTTACGAGAAAAAACTGTTTTTATAAGAAAAATTGCAAAAAATCCTGATTTATCACGTTGTTCCTGAAAAAAAACTAAAATTTTATAGTTACTTTATAAGATAACACGTTTTAGAAGATATTGAGTTTTTCTTTTGTCAGGTGTAGCTGATTGAAAAACATTGTTGTAGATATACAACTTTATTCAAAATTTTAAACTTAAACTGTAACACAGTAACTGGAACGCAATAATGGTATTAGGTTTTCTTAACATTACTTAAACTATATAATTATATTAAAAATACTTATAATAGTTATTCTTAATAAGAAGGAAGAAAAATCAACTCGCAATATATATTTCGAGACAATAGGTATTCGTCAAGATTTCAGTTACAAACCATTACCTGTTTAGTGATTAGGTGTAATCTGTTACAAAGCTATAAACAACTAAGGCAATTTAGAAGCATAGGGCAAAATGTCTCTCTCTTGCCCTTTATTAATTCCCTTTAATGCTGTACTTCAAAATTGGTCATAATTCGAATAACATTTCGGCGACCTTTACTAACCGCTTCCATTGAACCGAATTTATGCCTATTTATGGTTTGAAGAATAAGGGTAAAACATACCAATACGAATAGCCAATTATATGCAGAGTTTTCAGGAAATAATGAAAAGGTCAAATGGCTAACATATTTTATAACATTATTTCTGCTTAATAAAAATTACGAGGGAACAGAAAATTTCTGATAAACCCAAATTTAATTTACTTTTGCCTTTCATAAATATATAAATATACATATCTTTATATAGTTATTAAATTAATTTAACCCTTAAGCATAAGTGCGCATTGTTACATGAGCCCTACCCTACCAACTTATTCAGATCTACCCACACACACACTAATACACCCACACACATATCTACTCACTTATATACACCCACACTCACGTTCATAATTACTTTTAATATCATTAACACAGATAAATCTAGCTAGGAAGGAAAGTTCATCTACTCTTGCTATGTACTATATTGATGGGTTAAATATTCGATATTATTATAATTTGGAGAATAACATAAAGAAAGCGGTAACCCGTAGTCTTGGGTGAGCTAGGATACGTGACATGTAGCGACACAACGCGACAAACAAATATTACTTTACTGTTTTAATAACGACATGTTTATTTTGTAGACGTACGTGAGCGACAAAAGAGGCGATTTAACTACATTATTGTTTTAACTTAGGGCAAATGTAATACTAAATCGTTACTCAAATTAATAATTTAATAATTAGACTGATAATAACGTTAATTAAGATGTTAGACGACAGATATTATATTGCAACATTCAGAGCATACTGAAATTGGAGTTTCATCAGTTATATCCTAAACATAACGTCGCGAATGATTATTAAATTCGTGTTGCGTTGAATCTTCTCGCAATACCTTTACCTAGCACTATGAGTGTCGATAAAGTACAGGGGAACAAAGATGTATACCACCAGAATGAGAATATTGATTGACGTCATGAAAATACTATCAAAAACTCGCAATTATTTATTCCTGATCTATTCTTTCTAATTGCATCGATTAAGTTTAAAATTATTCTAAAGTACATGCTCTTTGAACCAACTGTTGACCAAGTTGTGTACGTGATGGAAAAGAGCATAGTAAAATAATATTTTGACATTGAACACAGTAAAATTATAGAATTGGAAGATAACTTGGTGAAATACTATCACGTCATCTTTCAATTATCCAACTGCTATAATCGGGAGATGAACTGGTAAAATTATTACCTCATCTGTCAATAATCTAATCGATCTGCTTGGGAGATAACATGGTAAACATGCCATGTCATCTGTCAATAATTTGATAGATATATTTCTGGACGTCTTCGCACCGTGGAGTGGAAACGTGAAATTAATAGTTAAATTATTATTAATTACATCCTATATAAAAAATCCTTTTTGCAAAATGTTTAAGGTCGATTCCTACAAAAGTTATAAGAAAAAATAAGACACTTCCATTTAAAAACATTTTATTTCATTATATTAGCAGCAGTTGAAGTGGCAATGGGCGGGGCATATAGCTCGGAGAACCGATGAACGTTGGGGTCCCAAGATGCTGGAATGGCGACCTCGCACCGGCAAACGTAGCGTTGGTCGACCCCCAACAATGTGGACAGACGACATCAAACGAGTCGCAGGGAGCCGCTGGATACAAGCGGCCCAAGACCGTGGCCGTTGAAACTCCTTACAAAAGACCTATGTCCAGCAGTGGACGTCTATCGGTTGAAATGATGATGATGATGAATATTAGCAGCGCTATTTCGGGGTCCATTGTTATAGAAGGTTTACAAACAAATTAATATATTTGACAAAAATAATGTACTAAAGAGACTAAGGATATACCGATAAATGTAGGCAACTAAAACAAGTATTCCACATTACACGAGTATTAGTAATCTCGTGAATCGCCCACAATAAATTCTCACGTAATATTATATCAAGAGAGGATGTAAATACCTCGCAAATACAAATCCTGAACGTAAGCTTGGAACACTTTCCTGGGTCCCCGGTATCAGTTCGGTCCATAAACTACGGTTTCCCCCTTCCGCCCTGCCAAAGCCCCCGTTCCCGGGTACGTAAGCTCTGCCATTTTTTTAAATGCGTGCCTCGGACCCACGGGCACCGCTACATCGACGGTTTGAAGTAACTTTTATTTTCTTCGACATAGTTTATTTTGCTCCAAGTGACAGTGATAACGAATTGTATGCCGGAGTTTTATAGCGCCATTTCGGTGCTGTGTTCAATTAAGCAACAACTGGAGGTGGGTCCACGGATTGTTCAATTAAAGTTGATTTAGTTCAATGTGTCCGGCATCTAGAAGTATATGCCTTTTACAAGACTATATTGAAACGGAAGATGCATTTATTCTGCTTTTTTTTTATTGCACTACAAGTTAGCCTCTCACAGCAATCTCACCTAATGGTGAGTAATGATATGCTAACTAACCATCTATTTATTTTATTTATTTATTTATTTATTATTGATACACTTACAATACACATAGAAAAAAATATACATTGTAGCAAACAAAAACGTCACATTCACTAGTATGCATATCAGTTACAAGTGTACACGACATTGGCATTAAAAATTATATGTAAATGGTCACAAGAAAACACAGAACTTAAGACGGATTACAAACTAAAAGAAATTAAAAGAATTTAAAAGAACAATCTACAGATCCCTTCAGATGGGAGACTCACCGATCATGCCGTAGTTGATCGATGAGTTTCTTTCTAAACACCGCAAATGTATCGTGGAATATATCAATGCCAGGTGCAGTCCGGGATGCTTTATTATATCTAGCACACATGCGAACCATGGGAGCTTGGTTGCCGAGGTGCGTTTTAGCCGGGGGTATATAAAAGGTCTCGTGGGTTGGATGGTTGCAGTGACGGCGATATCTACTGTGAGCGGATAATGATAATGATATCCGATCGAGCAGGCTGGTACACTGTATTTTATTATTCATTATTTTATACAAAAAGCATAGATCTAGTAATACCCGCCTGCTGCGAAGAGACATCATTTCAAACTCCGCTAGCCGTTGATTGTAAGGCTGTCTGTGCGAGATGCCAGTGGCATGGAATGCGAGATGCCTTGTGAAAGCTCGTTGAATGCTTTCAATGCGTTGGGAGTGGACGATATATGAGGGATTCCATATCACACTGGCGAATTCGAGGCAGCTCCTTACAAAAGCATTGTATAGTACAATTTTTGTCTTTAGAGAGAACCCTTTTGTGTTGCGTTTAAGGAATCCTAGAAATTGCGCGGCTTTAATTACAGTTTTATTTATGTGAGTATTAAATGTTAGTTTTCTATCAATAGTGACCCCTAAGTCCTTGATTTCAGGTAACTCTTGCAGAACCACATTTCCAATGGAGTAACTAGACACAAGTGGTTTTTTTTTCCTGGTATATTTTACATGAAAACATTTATTAACATTAAGGGTCATACTATTGACGTCACACCAATAAACAATTCTATCAAGATCTTCCTGAATGAATTTAATGTCGTTAACGGATTTAGTTGTTTTATAAATCTTTAAGTCGTCGGCAAAGAGAGAGCATTTGCTATGTTTTATCTGGATAGTTATATCATTGATAAAAACCAAGAACAACAAAGGTCCCAAGTGAGAACCCTGCGGCACCCCAGAACGAGCAATGTACCTCTCAGACTCAAAGCCATTCACTGCAACAATCTGTGGTCTTTGGTTCAGATACGATTCAAACCATTTTATTAAGGGAGCGCAAATTCCGTACTGGGAAAGCTTATGTAGAAGTATTCGGTGATCGACCTTATCAAATGCATTACTAAAGTCTGTGTAAATGGCATCGATCTGCTGCCCTTTGTCTACCTCACCTAAAACATCTGAAGTGAAATCAGACAGGTTAGTTTGCACAGATAAACCGCTTCTGAAACCATGCTGAGTGTCGAATAAAATCGATTAAGGTGTTTGGCGAGGATGGGGTGCACAAGACTCTCAAACAGTTTTGAAAAACAGGATAAAATTGAAATAGGACGGTAGTTCTTTACATCCATTTGATCACCCTTCTTAAAAACTGGTACGATTCGTGCTCTTTTCCACTCTTCGGGAAAAATTCCTTCGTCAAGGGAACGATTAATGATTAAAGTCAATGGTAAAGCAATTCCTGGACCACAACGCTTAACAAAAATAGGGGGTAGACTGTCAGGACCGGCACCCTTTTGAATATTCAAGGCTTTAATTTTTTTTAAAACATCAGCTGCAAGGAATTTAAACGGGGCCAGATGTGGAATGTTACTATTTTCCTGCAAGTTAATCATTGATTTATGATTGCTTATTAGGGTGTAGATTGATGAGAAATGATTGGCAAAAAGATTCGCTATTTCCGTACCCGAGTTACCAACTTTGTTGTCTAGTTTCATTGTTGCTGGGAAAGATGATTCACATTTCTTTTTTTGTTTAAAATATTTCCAAAAGTAATCTGGGTTTTTGTGAATATTTGCCTCTACATCATGTTTGTGATTTTTATAGCAAATATTGTAAAGTTTATGGCAGCGGCTTCTTAGAATTTGAAATTCAAATTTATCCCTAGGGTTATTGTATTTATGGACTTTTTTATGAAGCTTATCTTTTTCTGATAATAGGCGAATTAAATTTCTGTTGAACCAAGTAGGATACTTTGATGATCTTTTTACCCGTTTTGGCACTGTTAGTTCGATAATTTGGCATAGATAGTAATAAAGCATATCGACCATGGCATTAACATCCTTACAATCTGAAAAAATTTGCACCCAATCAATATTCTTTAGCTTCCTTACAATAGTATCGTAATCAGCTCTAAAGTAATTGTAATCAATACGACACTTAGACTGTAGATAGGATGTGCGAGTGAAGTCAACTCTTATGAGTAAGTGAGGATGGTGTGCATCCAGTTTACTTAGTAAGTCGGGAGGCTTCATTACCTTAATATTAGTCAAATTGCTTAGTACCAGATCCAAGTGTCTATCGTTACAATTACTGATGCAGTTAAACTGATGTAGATTGTTAACAGCCATAAAATCTACTAAAGCATATCCAAGAGTGTTATTATAATTATTTGGGGTCATATATAAACAATTTTTAGTACCACACCACTCAATAAAACCCAAATTAAAGTCTCCTAATACTATTAGATCATCAACAAGGTTTGTTACATTTTCTACACTCTCTAGAAACCTGTTAAGAATGTCAGATTTGACTGGTGGGGGTATATAGACTACACAGAGTCCAATTTTTTTCTTAATTTGATTATCGCTAATAATTTCTAACATTAACCATATGCTCTCAGTGTCTGTCTCCGAATTCATGACTCGAGAAGAAGGTATTTCCCGCGAAATGGCAACCAGAACACCACCTCCATCACTTTTTGACTGGTTGGAACATACGCGATCTTTCCTGTATACGATGTAGCGCGAGTCAAATAGCTCATTGTTATAAATACTAGAGTTTAACCAAGTCTCGGTAAAAGCAATAATTTCATAGTTTGATGTTAATATATTCTCTAGGAGATCGTTGGTTTTAGTTCTTAGTCCGCGCACATTCTGATAATAAACTTCTAACACTGTTATTGAGTTAAGAGCCATAACGTTTCAATTATATATATATTATTTTAATTTAAGAGCTTGAGACTGTCTTCGCTTTTTACTAGTATAGCCTGGCTAAATTCGTCCTTACGTACATAAATTTTACCATTCCTGATCCACGTAAAGCGATACTTCATCTCTTTGGCCCTTATGCGCGCTGCAGCATGCAAAGATTTATTTCTTGGGGTTAAATGTTCTGCAACGTATACAGGTATGCGTGGGCCACCGATTCCTAGGTGATGAGAACTTAATTTGTCATCCGGGTTATTTTTATTGAACTGGGCAACCGCCGCTAGGAGAGAATCACGTTGTTTCGTAGTACGAAGTTTAATGATGACAGATCGGGGTTTATCTGAGTTTTTATTCATCTTAGCTACTCTAGTTACATGTTGTATATCATCCATGGATAAAGGGTTTTTAACGGATTGACCTAGTTGCACTATGGTGCTGACCAAATTTTCTGTTCTATGTTCGGGTATTCCGTTTACTTCTACATTACATTCTCTGAGATGGGATTCAACGATATTTAACCGTGCAGCTAGGTCCTTACAGGATGCATTCAGATGGTCATTCTCTCTTTTTAATTGATTGATAATTACTGACTTTTCCTCAAGTGCCGTTTTCATTTCTTCGTATTGCGTGTTTATGAAAGACATGGACTCACGAAATTCCGTAATTTGCTCCTTTATAACGTTTAGTTGGGCTGTGACCAATTGCTGTATCGTAACAGACAGTTCTTGTTTTATAATGTCACGAAGGGCGCTTTCCGTCAGGCAATTGTCAACATTAAACAAACCGACGGGATCAGTATCGCATGACGTAACAGGTATAGGTTTTTTACGCAACGTAACATTCGCACCTTTAGCTTCGTCGTCCGACCCCTTGGTGCATGTCAGATTTGCAGCGGCCGTTCTAACGGGTGTATTGGTGTTGCCCATCTTTGGTTGTTTACTGCAACATTCTGGGCATTTCCATCTACCTCTGAGCTGCTGATCCATTTTTTCAAACTGTTTAAAAGGTATGTTTGCACATTCACAGTCGTACTTAGATTTGCAAATTGAGCAGGTGAGGAATTCTTTCTTTGGCAAATTATTTTTACATCCAGAACACAATTTAGAGTTTAAAACGGTCGCCATGGTTATTATATTTGCTCACAAAGATTTTTAAAAATATTTAAGAAATGAAAAAAGGGTCACTGTGGACCGGGGATCGATCTTGCGAAGTAGCGGTAGGATCCAGCCGGCAACAAACTGAGCCACGATCGAAGTTACGTGAACTAGCGAAAATCTCCTTTGGAATAATACTTGTACTTTGAGAACTTGAGGGTAGATATTTTATATAATGCCTTGTAACGGAATTATGAGAGATATTATGCGTATTAAGATAAGATTCACTACATGTACTTCAATACACTTTTAGTGAATATAATACGATATTAGGTCACTAGAACATATTTTCTATCGATTTCACTGAAACCCTTAACACTGATTTTCAAGGTAAGGTTAGATATTGAAGTGTATTCGTTACAATGAACACTCAAGTTTTTCTCACTTATATAGTAACTAACTTCAGAGAAAACACTCTCACAAGATTATTGTAGAATGATTAACGATTATTTATTCACTTTAGTCACTTTTAGCGATAAAAACTTAAAAAAACTGAACTTAAAACACGGAGCAAAAATTTTGACACTTTACATGACGAGTGGCGCCATCGAGTATCTAGTTGGTTTCTAGGCCATTGTGCCGGCATGTCTTTGTCGGTAGGGTGGTAAGTCGCCACGGCCGAAGCCGAAATGTGCTGTAACGGTATAAAAATTACGCCTACAATAATGTCAAGCTGAACAAAGCTGTTCCAATTCGGAAGCTTTATTGCTTTTTTTTTATATACATTACAAGCCCTTGACGGCAATCTCACCTGGTGGTAGGAGATGATATTCTCTAGGGTGGTACCGGGCTAACCTGTTAGGAGTATAGTAAACCCACTTCCCTAATTGGTTTCTACGCGACATCGTACTGGAACGTTAAATCGCTTGGCGACACGTCTTTGTTGGTAAGGTCGTAACTAGCCACGGCCGAAGCCTCCCAACAGACCAGACTCGAGCCGGCAATCGAACCCAAGACCTCCAACTTTATAATGCGAAAGCGCACGGAGGTGCTTATTGTTATGTTGGTGTTATAACCACAACCGACGACAACATGCTCTCCGGAGCACGGGACGGGCGCTTGTTAGCGTACTGGAAAAAAAATTACGCCCAAGACTCGAACCCCTTGTTATCCGTAGTCGAGCATGCAAACTTTAAACAACAATAATTCAAGTCAGTAACAGAATGGCGGTGAAATTTTGGTAGTTAAAATTTAGCCATTGTCTACCTAACTTACTTCGAAGAGCCTATATAGTAAAGCCGGTCATTATAACTATTGTATGAATTGAAACTTTTGAATGATTAAGTATTGAAAATTCAATTAACTTCAACTTCAAATTCAATGATTGAATATTAAATATATTCATAAATATATTAAACATATATTCTTTGGAGTTAGAGCAATTCACACCCAAACTTTTTTATTTTTTTGTAATCCTTTATACCATAATAGGATTATTTTGTAAGCTTAGCATAGTTTGAAATATCCTATACATTGAATAGGATATTTCTATCGTTAATAAGTTATGAAATGTGTCCTCAAAATATCAGTGCTGAAATAAAACCGACATTTGCCTCATTTGCAGTAAAAATTGTAATATTTTAAATCACCGCGTAATGTTGAAACATCCTAAAATATATTTCGATAGTGGTGACCTCTATAGAAAGCTATGACGTCATCAATTCGTTTAGTAAAGGATGAGTAGTCTCTATAAAAATATATAATGGTCTGCCAGACAGCATTCGAAACGTTGAAAATGAAAATGAATTTAACAAAGTATTAAAGAACTTTATATTGGAGAAATGTTATTACTCAGTAAATGATTTTTTAGACGATGCAAGTAAAAATAAATAAAATCTGTCTACTACAGTCGATTCCAGACCAAGTTGCAACACCCAATCTGGGTATATGTAATATGTAACGAAATAAATAAATAAGGGTTAGTTTAAATTTGCAATAGTTTTCTTATATCCATGTATTGACCTTATCGTTTATGTTGACAGCTGCGGCCTCAAACTGGTCGTTGATCATACTTAGAGATCTTCATGCTGAGGGTAACGGCGCGTCGGGGGAAGTCTGCGGCGGACATGACTTATTACAGCTACGATACAACCCTATCTCGCCCCTAACGATGCTTGTATTTAGCATTTAGCCTTCAATTTGAACGCATATAGTTGTATCGTTTACAATTTTACTTCCCATACATGAACACCTTTTTTTTATTCTAGTACAAGTTAGCCCTTGATGGTAACCTCACCTGGTGGAACGTGATGATGAAGTCTAAGATGGTAGCGGGCTACACTGTTAGGGGTACCATTCCCCTAACAGTATAATTACTCTACATTGGTTCTATGCGACATCGTGCTGAAACGCTAAACTAAATCGCTTCGGCGTATTTGTCCGCTAGAGCTTTTAAGATTCAAGCAGATGAATTCCGTGGTACAGTGCATGCGCTTTTGGCTTGTAATGTGGGCGGTCCTGGGTTCGATTCCCGGTCTGAGTCTGCTCTGGTAGGAGACTTCTGCTGCGTCTTATTACCACCTTAAGGGCAAGTGATTTAGTGTCCTGTTATGATAGCGCGTGGACCTGATTAGGAGGATGGCTTTGGCCGGCTGCGCATCGGTGGCGCCCCTGCTCCCACAGATGTCAGGGGCGATGTTGATCATTTAACATCAGGTGACCCTCTGATCATTTACACCGATGTTAATATAAGAAATCCTAAAGGAACATGTGAATCTAAACCAATGAAGACAAGAGTTAAAATATTATAGTTATTGGAATTTTTATTACATAGAGTGCTAGTTTGTATTCTGTTGCATACGGCAAGGATACTGGAGTTCAAGAAAGATCACCCATGCGATGGACCGATCATATTTAGTCTACTGTGGACCGCCCACACTTGCACGAATGCTTTCGGCCAGCAGAGAGAACTAGCGAATACTCTTGAGGCGTACAACATTTACCTTCAAAGACATTGCTTAGTGATAACCACGACCACTCAGTCAAAGTGTTACGACAAAGAAGAAGAAACAAATAAAGCGGCGGTAAAGATGATCTATGCATTTCTTAGGAATTTTTACTTGATAGTTGTATTACTTTTTTTTTTGTGATAGGTTTGCGCTTGACGACAATCAGTACCAGAAGGCACTGATGAGGTCTAGGTTGGAGCACGCTTGCCTAGAAGAATAACTGTTACATAAAACTTGGTGAGACGGAAAACTTGCCAAAATTATTCAAAATGAACATTAAATTTTAATTAAAGAGTGACTTACAATATCACCGATACATTTCCTCGCCTTCAAAATGAGAACCGGAGTGTATAACGTGGTCGTAAAATCCGTTTTATGCACCAGTTGCCCACTGTTGTATTAACGAGCTATACTAAGTTACGTTTGTTGTACAATTCGTACCTAATAGAGGTTAACATATTGTTAATTAGTGAGGCCGAACTTTACAAATCCATCGATCGGATGAATGCAGTCCATAGTTGCGATTTTCTCTTATTCTAGTTTACACGGCAACGCGTGTGTGCGGTATGGACAAACTGTGGTGGTTAAATATTAAAAATTAACACACACATATTATAAAAACGAAAAGTTACATGTAAGTGTCTGAGTGTGAATGGGAGTATGTGTGTTTGTTTGTCACTCATTCACGTCGGAACTATAGCTACAATTTGTCTGAAATTTTGAATCGAAATGTATTATTTACTGGATTGAGACATAGATTACTTTCTCGGAAAAATCCTTTTTTTTTTATACAAGTTAACCCTTGACGGCAATCTCACCTGATTCTCGAGACTAGTCCACGATTGTTTAGATTTTGTTTTATAGTGGAAACAGATAACCTGCAGCGGTCTCCAGTATTCAATTTAAATATATGCAAATTTTTTGCTGTGAACGGTTTAACTGTGATGAAGCCGCGAAACAGAGGCTGTTTTATAAATCCCGCGGAAATGTTATTTTTAAGCTTCTTTGAAATGAAAAGAATCCGTCTGCCTACTTATGTATGTTTGATCACTATCGATACAATAGTTGAGACGACACAAAAAAAGAAACCATATTGGTTTTTATATACTCTACAAGTACGACGACCTCCGTGGCGCAGCGCGTGCGCTGTTGCACTTTAAAGTTGGAGGTCCTGGGTTCGATTCCTGGCTTGAGTCTGGTCTGGTGGAAGGCTTCGGCCGTGGCTAGTTACCACCCTACCGACAAAGACGTGTCGTCAAGCGATTTAGCGTTCCGGCACGATGTCGTGTAGAAACCAATTAGGAGTATGAGTTTACCATACCCCTACCGTTAACAGGTTAGCCCGCTACCATCTTAGACCGCATCATCACTTGCCATCAGGTGAGATGCAGTCAAGGTATAACTTGTGGTGAATAAAAATAAAAAAAAAAGTAAAACCTTGATGGCAATCGCACCTGATGCTAAGTGGTGATGCAGTCTAAGATGGTAGCGGGCTAATCAGTTATGGTGAACCCATACTCCTGATTGGTTTGAGATTTAAATTGCGGAGACAGATCGACCGTGGGGACGTATACCAGGTGGCAGCAGGTGCCTATTCCTATGACAAATGCGAAAGTTTCGATGGACGGATGTTCGTTACTGAATCACGCCAGAAAGGCCGAATGAATCTAGATGAACTTTACCACAAAGATGGATTATTTAATATCTAGGATAAAATATCAGTTAATTCTTAGCTCGCTAAAACGTACGGTACGGTACAAATGCGAATGTAAATCTGCTTATTTCTTTGTTATCGATATTTAGCTTAACCACAGCGCGGTCCTTTATAAAATTCGAAGATGACGTTAATCCTAACGTGTACTATGCCACAAAACACGAGTTGCGATACTGAACGTTCACGTCGACTTAAAATCTACCTTGGTTTCATCTTTCTATAGGAATTAAAATTGGATCAAAAAGCTACTTAAATTTTTCTTGTTCTCAGTCATTCTTCAATTTGTGAGTCTTTTTGAACCCCTTTTCAATTATCCTATGCTTTTTTGCCACTACCTTGAAGTAGGTAATCACATACCTTGACACAAGATGGTCACCATTCTGAACTAATCCAGGAAATTTATGCTCCAATGTATATTCGTTTCCTTTTACAGTTACTTATAATGAGTTAGTGTCTACGACCGGGCCAAGAAGTAAGCATGCTTTCCGAAACACGGGGCAGGAAAGCGCAAATTTCCATTTTATCCATTTTTGAGTTGTACTAAGATACCAGTAGAGGCCAAAGGATTAAAAAACAGAAATAGCAGTGTCAAAGAACTGAGAGCCACTGAAACTGACGTTATTTAGAGTGGAGACCGCGGCAGATACGACCTACATTTAAGAATATTTCCAATTAATTTCGGAGTTTGTGAAGTTTGCCCGCAGAGAACACCGCATAGAATATTTGCGGACAACCGAGATCCGCGCTTACATAAGCGATGCAAGTGCTTCGATGATGAACCGATAATCCGGTAACTAGAATAAATTTGCATTTACTAAATCCGTACACTCCTCAAACACGTAAATAAATTTGCGTATAGTATAATTTGCAAGCTCTTACGCTATCAAACAAAACATGGTTTGCATGAATTATCATTCAACACTCTCGTATTTTTAACTACCCAACGAGTTAGCCACTTCAATCTTACTTTTTGATAAGCAATGATACAGTCTAAGATGGGAGTGAGCAAACCTATTTAACCTGTTTAGAGGTATGGCAGAGCTTAATCGGTTTTTATGTGGCATCTCTAAAAAGCGTATTGTTGGGCGAAGCCACCGGAATAGACCAGAAAATATGAGAAATCTGAAACCCCTGTCAATTATTTAGACCTCAGCGCTCACCTTATGTTAGAGAGGCAGTCAAAAATATACCGTCATCATCATCATCATAATCAACCCATTACCGGCTCACTACAGAGACGGGTAGATACGGGTTCTCGATATGAGAAGGGTTTGGCCATAGTCCACCACGCTGGCCATGTGCGGATTGGCAGACTTCACACGCCTTTGAGAACATTATGGAGAACTCTCAGGTTTCCTCACGATGTTTTCCTTCACCGTTGAAGCAAGTAATATTTTAATTGTTTAAAACGGCACATAACTCCGAAAAGTTATAAAGTTATTTAGAGGTATGACAGAACTTAATCGGTTTTTATGTGGCATCTCTAAATCGCGTATTGTTGGGCGAAGCCACCCGAATAGACCAGAAAATATGCGAAATCTGAAATTAACCCCTGGCAACTATCGAGACCTCAGCGCTCACCTTATGTTAGAGAGGCAGTCAAAAATATATCGTAAAACAACTGAATGCATCCTAGTCCTGTTGTTAATAGAGTATGGATGTAGTCATATCAACACTTGGAACTACTCCGTTTTAACGGAAACGGTAACACAGAATGGTCATGCAACAAGAAGTATACCAAACACCTTTTCATTTTATGTTTTTTTCTCTTGTGCAGAGTATGGGTGAAGGTGCACGAAACACCAACGCATGTGCTGCGACAGTGCAAGGGCGAAGCCAATGCATGATTACTGGGATGATTACTGAAGACAAAAAATTGGGAAGTTGCTAGACGTTCAGATGACTACTGACAATACACTCGTACCACCTACCACACAATCATACGCTACACACCGTCTTCGCCGGCGAAGACGAGGTCCCCGCTATCTTACGTCATCCGGACGTGGGTTCCATCCACGGAGCCTTGGAGACGTACGGACCACTCACCGTCCGACCCCCCCGTTATCCCAATCGTCGCCTAAGCCGAGGTTCGGCCTCAAAGGAGGCGCCCTTAGGCAGTCGTTCCCTTACTTTCTTCGAGCCCTAGGGCTCCAAATTTCTTCTGGCAGAGCTTCTTTCCAAAGCTCGCCAAACAGCCCGGTTACGCTGTGGCAACCAATAGGGTTTGTACAGCTAATAGACAGTCCGGAAAAGAAAAAAAAAACATACTCCTAATTGGTTTCTACGCAACATCGTGCCGGAACACTGAAACGCTTGGCGACACGTCTTTGTTCGTGACACGGGTGTTAACTAGCCACGCCCGAAACCTCCCACCATATCAGACTCGAGCCGGGAATCAAACCCAGGAGCCACGGAGGTCATCAAACTTTGGTTATTCCCACATAGTGCCTACATTACACTATTTAAATTCTTGCCCGTTTTTAAAATTTCCCGTATCTACGTACTCTAAAATATGTAAATTAAATATGTAGTTAAAATAAAGCTAATTTTTCTTTGTACAATTATGTTGTTAGTAATCATGATCAACCCATCATAGACTCACTACAGAGCACGGGTCTCCTCTCAATATGAGAAGTGTTCGGCAATATTCCACCACGCTGGCCATGCGCGGATTGGCAGACTTCACACGCCTTTGAGAACATTAAGGAGAACTCTCAGGCGTGCAGGTTTCCTCACGATGCTTTCCTTCACCTTTGAAGCAAGTGATATTTTAATTGCTTAAAAACGCACATCGAAAAGTTAGAGGTCCGTGCCCGAGTTCGAACTCCCAACCTGTGATTAATAGGCGGACGTCCTAACCCCTAGGCTATCACAGCTTTTGTTGGTAATATTCGCTTCCATTCCGCTACAACAACAAAACAACAGTATAAATTGAGCCATAAATAAATCTTAGGTCATTGCAAGGGATCCATACAGTTTGCCGCATTCAATATTCGTGGGCATCGATGATCCGCGCTCGCGTAATTACCGCAAGTGCTTCAATGATGAGCCGATAGTGCGATAACTAAAATAAATTTGCATTTGTTAACCACGTTTGCGCACACAATACAAATGCAAAGTGCAAACCTTATCTGAAACCAGCTGATAGTACAAAGTTCGCAAGGTTGCCATTGTATCCGTTTTCTACGCGATATTATTCTGCAGAATGTGTTAAGGAGCTGTTCGACCTTGTTACTCCTTAACCTCCTTTCAACTCACGCTATAGAAAGTTAACCTTCTCAATATTGAAAGATGTATAGTATATGTGTATTGATATATATTTAGTTATACATAAAAATATATCATCATCATCATCATCATCATGATCAACCCATTACCGGCTCACTACAGAGCACGGGTCTCCTCTCAATATGAGAAGGGTTTGGCCATAGTCAACCACGCTGGCCATGTGCGGATTGGCAGACTTCACACGCCTTTGAGAACATTATGGAGAATTCTCAGGCGTGCAGGTTTCCTCACGATGTTTTCCTTCACCGTTAAAGCAAGTGATATTTTTTTTTATATATATATATTTATATATTATTTTTTATTGGTAACTTGTATTATATTTTAAAAATTGCGCCGTTACCCTCTTCTTTTATTTAATTCTTTCCCCGAGGGTTGTCTAGAAGAGATTGCTTAAGCAATAAGACCGTCTTTGCATACTCAGGTGTTAAGTGTTCCGTGTTGTTGTTTCTTTAAAATTTGTGTGCAATAAAGAGTATTTGTCTTCTCCTATCTTATTGAATTTAAGAGTTCTCAGCTATAGTACGGATCTTGGTTGGCATTGCAGCGCTCATAACTATCCCTTGTTCTTTAAGCTTTAGATGATGTGTGACGCTGTGCTTAAAAACACAGTGCCATTCCGCACATGCAGCCTATTTGGAAGACAATGGCGCTAGTGATTTTAAATACTTAGTTACTTAATTTTGACAACCTCCGTGGCGCAGTCGCATTATAATCTTGGCAGGTCCTGGGTTTGATTCCCAGCTCGAGCTGGTGGGAGGCTTCAGCTGTAGCTAGTTACCACTCTACCGACAAAGACGTGTCACCAAGCGATTTAGCGTTCCGGCACGATGTCGAGTGGCAACCAATTAGGAGGACGGGTTTACCCCTAACAGGTTAGCCCGCTACCATCTGCATCATCTACATCATCACTTAGCATCAGGTGAGATTGCTGTCAACAGCTAACTTGTAGTGGATTAAAAAAAAAGATTTCACCTCTGCCTACACTACAGCACAAAGACTTCGCGACTTCATATCTTGGCTTTGAGAGCTTAAAGACCTTTTGCTTTTCTCAGAAAGGCCGTTTTGCGGTTATCCGTAGAGTTCTTTTTGCGAGAAATAGCCTTTCTAAGAATGCCAGCCTCCTTTTCCGTATACACTTACTTCACGAGTTGAATTGTTCGATTACAGTCAAATATGAGCCTTCAATCAAAATATCAATACAATACTACATACATTATTCACGCTTGCATTCATCATGATCAACCCATTACCGGCTCACTACAGAGCACGGGTCTCCTCTCAATATGAGAAGCAGGAGTGCAGG
The DNA here is from genome assembly GCA_928268935.1 of Lasiommata megera. NCBI lineage: Eukaryota > Metazoa > Arthropoda > Insecta > Lepidoptera > Nymphalidae > Lasiommata > Lasiommata megera. The sequence goes on from OV743312.1 coordinate 13,111,948, forward strand.
TTTCCTCACGATGTTTTCCTTCACCGTTGAAGCAAGTGATATTTTTTTTTTTAAACGCACATAACTCCGAAAAGTTAGAGGTGCGTGCCCGGATTCGATCCGCCGTCCTCTGATTAGGAGGCTGACGCCCTAACCACTAGGCTATCACGCTTGCATTATCATTGGTTTATAAAGTTTACTTCATTACATTAGCAGACATTTTCAGATAAACATTGACGATTTGCAAACGAATACAATTTTACCCTATCATCTACGTTTATAGTTATAATATTATCTAGTCTTACTTAAGCACCTACGAGGGATGGTGTTTTCATAGCTCCCGGATTTACCCTTCGCTTCCGTGATCGCTCTTATCGGCTCTACTATCGGTCCCGACTATATGTAATATAGAATAATTCCGCATGATAGCCTCAATTTTATGGCAACAGGAATATATTTTTATTTCTCATGAGCTCGCACAATCTTATACTATAACAGAAGGGTATGTTGTTTCAATCTACAAGATTTTGGCTTTAATAAACTAAAGACATGAGAAAATTAAGTGCTATTTTCCATGATCATTAATCGATCATCAACTATCGAAGATTTGTTTTGAAAAGTAATTTTCTCGTATGAGGGACAAGCTTTTACTCGCGACTTCACCCACGTAAAAATAGATTTTTGTAAGTTTTCATCATCATCACAATGATCAACCCATTACCGGCTCACTACAAAGCAAGGGTCTCCTCTCAATATGAGAATGGTTTCGCCATAGTCCACCACGCTGGCCATGTGCGGATTGGCAGACTTCACACGCCTTTGAGATAATTATGGAAACTATCAGGCGTGCAGGTTTCCTCACGATGTTTTCCTTCACCGTTGAGGCAAGTGATACTTAATTTTTTTTTAAACGCACATAACTCCGAAAAGTTTGAGGTGCGTGCCCGGATTCGAACCGCCGACCTCTGATTACGAGGCTGACACCCTAACCACTAGGCTATCACAGCTTCCATAAGTTTTAATTACATAGAAATTTTCACAATCCCCTATTCGTCGAGTGATTTGAGCAGTGCATTTTAAGTACACAGCTAGTCTGCCAGTTATTTTATCAGCTTGATATTTTTAGTGTTGGTTTGAGTTTTTGGTTGTAGTGGTAAAGATAACACTGACTAAGCCTCCGTCGATCTCCGTCGTCAAGTCTAGATTATGTAATGGTTTTGAAGCATCATTATCATCATCATTTCAACCTATAGACGTCCACTGCTGGACATAGGTCTTTTGTAGGGAGTTCCAATGGCCACGGTCCTGGGCTGCTTGTATCCAGCGGCTCCCTGCGACTCGTTTGATGTCGTCTGTCCACCTTGTTGGGGGTCGACCAATGGTACGTTTACCGGTGCGGGGTCGCCATTCCAACGCCTTGGGACCCCAACGTCCATCGGTTCTCCGAGCTATATGCCCCGCCCATTGCCACTTCAACTTCGCAACTCGCTGAGCTATGTCGGTAACTCTGGTCCTTCTACGGATATCTTCATTTCTGATTTGATCACGTAGAGATAAACGTTTTAAAGCAATCGTTACTGAAACATTTAAGTATCCTTCTCATATCTGGATAGACCATAAATCGCTTTATAAATGTAAACAATTTCTTACATTACCAACAAACCGCAATTTGTTTTAATTTTTTCCCAGGCTTCCGATAAAAATCCTGAATTATGCATTGTACCGCCAACTAATAGATTCGCATCGCATAAACCAGTGCAGGAAATGTTAGGTAATGTAGTGGACCGCCCTCATGCCTAAAGGGGAAATAGCTAGGCACTCGTACATGCATTTCTTGTTGTCGCCAACAAGGTCAACCTTTCAAAAACTTTGCAACTTTGATAAAATAGCATGCAAACTCGGAACTGAAGTTATGCCAAATTCTCCAGATTTCGTGCATAAAATATCAAACTAATGGGACAACTTGTAAAAATGCTAACATAAATATTACATATTTAAATTGCATAAAGAACGTCTTGTTTGAGTTTGTTTTACTTGACTGCGTACGACGTACCTATTTGTTTCGTACATTTCCATCCAATTCCCTGATTATTTTTATTATTATTTCATTGAACTGATTTAATACACATAATGCGCTATTCTTAGAAATGAATCAGTCTGTGTAAGGATGACAAGACAAGTTCACTAGGTAAACACTATTTGTACGAATTATTCTTACACATTTTTTTAAAGTAATTAATTTATTAAAATCTAATCCCATTAGCACACTATTTTTTTTTAATAAGATTTTGAGAACATATTGACGTCTAATAACACGTATATAGTTACATTTTTGATTATTTTGTTTCCATAGATACTCGAAAGTTATATAGAATAACATACTTTTAAAAATTTAAAGGTATGTACTCGTAACTGACCGGTTTGTCTTGTAGATATCATGTTTGGTTATGGATGAACGGGACCATGTTAGGTATTAAAATCAAAATTAAAATCAAAAATAGCTTTATTCATATAAACCTATATTACAGGCATGAATAGTTTATAATATATTACCTATACCATTTTTCATTATTTCTATTCGTTAAGTGATAACTACATTCGCCAACTTAAAACTCAAACTAAGAGGTGAACCCATCGCGCCCAGGTCTAAGAAGAAACCCACAACATACTTAGCCGGGTTTTTGTTTTTGTTAGCACCATCTCACATAATCAATAATAAATTGTAGTACCTATGGAGATAGCAATATATGTATATGGTTCACATCAAACAATCGGTAGGTGCTTCGTTGTCTCCTATTATATTTTACACAATCAGCAACAGCAGACAAAAAAGTGAAAAAAAGTGAGTGATAGACAAACATGCCAAGTAACTAAAAGACCAACGAGGCAAACCTTGATCATCTCATATAAGTTACCTAATTCATTACTGAGAGAAGTCAAACATTTTAGCCGATGGCCTTTTCAATAAAGTCGTCCAGTGGTTTGGCTATTTACGAATATCGATACAGCATCCTAAAATACATTTCCAACCATTCAGCAAAGTGAGTGTACACACAATTTGCATCTAACGGACGGGCTGCGTTAGTTTATTCATCTATCGACTTACATTTACAATGCAAATCCTCGATATTTCTCTAAAACGTTTCTTATTTATACATTCCTTATTTATTGTTCAGATCGTTGTTTACACTTCACAAATTAATTCTATCGATTAGAGTATTGTAGTGAGAGAGCTGGTAATTTATAGTACCCATAAAATTTACGTTCGATCGTTGTTGCTGGGATAGTAATTAAGTGCAATATTTGTTGATCTTTTAAAAAACTAGCGACTACGTTCGCGTGGAAATTATTATGTGTGTGTATGAGAACGAGCGGCCTGATCAAAACCCACGGGAATTTGTATATTTTTACCAGATATAAAGTAGCAAATTCGAATGTTTTATGCATGTAGTACAGGTGTTTATGAAGACTTCAGAAATATTTTAAATTGTGAAGCTATGGTGTTAAATAGATTAGTTTACTTTAAACTGAAACTACGAGGCATCTAATCGCCAAGAAGGAAGCATGTGCGCTGTTCTAGAATCTTTTTAGCGATTGATTATCAACCCATCCATCCAAAGTCTCCAAAACGGAATCCAATTTTCCTTCCTTCGACTTTCCAAGATGTTACTGTATCGTTTATGCACAAGCATTATTAAGCTATTGGGTATCACTTCTAAGCTCAACTTTAGACAATGCATCGAATCCAAGCCTAAACTGCAAGCAAAAATCTTCAATAATGTCATGCGTACTTCTAGACTAATCAGCTTCTAATACTGTACTAAGCTTTACAAGTACATGGAGAACAAACAATTTTCCTTCCTACATTCTAAATAAGTTCCCGCAAGTATTTGGAATGTCCAAATGTATATTCCCAAATAAATTGATAGATCTTATATAAAAAAACTGTTCCACTAAAAAATCTATTCCTAGTGGAATAGATTTTTTTAAACTTACTATTATATTTGCAACACATACTGTAATACTGTTATGTATACTATTATATTTTATGAAATATTTATATTTTTTTATGGAATAGTATTTCTGCTGATGCTGAGAGTTTATGCGTTACATAGATTTACAAAAATAGCATTATTATCGATGCAAAATCGTTCCAATTTCTTGGATTTACGTATGTAGGTTGTATATCTTTTGTCTGGTGACTTATGTCAGCTATGTCAGCCGTGTGGATATCATAGTTTTAAAATGAAGCAAGCCAACGTCTCTTATTAATAAATCCCTAAACCTTTATTTATTTATTAATTTATTTACACACTTTTATTGTACACCACGAAAAAGAATAATAAAACAAAAAAAGACAGAAAATAACAGACACAGTAGTATACAATATGGCGGCCTTATCGCTACATAGCGATCTCTTGCAGGCAACCTTTTATACCTATTCCCGCTGGACTAAACATCATCATCACAAATTGTATTTAGAGAATTGTCTCGAATAATCTTGCGTCTTCTTTAATTATTCTGATAATATACGTAACCTTTTATACAATACCATATTGATTATCTAATAAGTTGGATTTAACGGTATTTCCATTACGTCATGAAATTCCACGAACTTGCACTACCTACGCCGACCAAATGGTACGCTCAACCTCAGCATGTTTGCAGACACGCGCTCTTTGTCTATGCGATAATCCGGATGCTTTTACCGAAGAATAACTGTCCATGCTTCATTACTTAAGAAAATAGACAGACAGATTATTAAGCAAATGATTAACCTTCCAGTTAGGATCTAAAACAAATTAATATCACTACAACAGAACCTGAATATTAAAGTCCGTTGACAGAAGCTTCTTAAGTTAAGAGATAATATCTTTTAAAAATGTCCATCTGCTGTATACTTCTCACATAACTGATTAACATAGTAGTAAAAGGAATAATGAGAAGGAACCGATCTGCTATGTCAATGATGTTCGCCAGAAAGTATCAATATTTATGTGGGAAAAGCTGCCGGATAACAGAAACGGCTGGAGGAAAGGCGTGGGTGAGGGGTGTAGAGTGCACGAAGATGCTTGGTTTAAAGTGTTAGCGAAAAAGAGAGCGAGAAGGCGTTCTAGCGGTGGACTGCGTCTGTGGTTGTTGGGTTTTGCTGCAGTAAGTGCGGACGTAACTGTCGTTCACGGATTGGTCTCCACAGTCACGGAAATGACTCCGAGACAATGTTTAAACCATCTAGAATAGACGTAAAGGCCTAAATGATGATTCATTGTTAGCGAGCGTATTTAAAACTAATGAACTGTAAAGATTCTGACGACACCTCACAGTTTAAAGGCAAGAAGGTGAGTTACTCCATAATTCTTGAGCATACTTTTTGATATACATATTAGGTTAGGGCGTCGGGGTTTGTCCATAGTCCACCACGCTGGCCATGTGCAGATTGGCAGACTTCACACGCCTTCGAGAACATTACGGAGAACTCTCAGACGTGCAGATTTCCTCACGATGTTTTCCTTCCCCGTTGAAGCAAGTGATATTTTAATTTTTTTAAAACGCACATAACTTCGAAAAGAGGTGCGTACCCGGATTCGAACCGCCGACCCCTGATTTGGAGGCTGACGCCCTAACCACTAGGCTATCACCGCTTCTAAATTCTCCTCTCTTTATATTACAAACTAGTTTTTAATTTAAATTGTATAAATATTTGTAATTGTAAAACTTCTTTACTTAATTGCTCCAGTAATTTCATCGTCACGTGCAGACCCCCGAGTCCGTCTTTTACAGAATACAACACGCGTCAATTAGACTAATCGAAACATTGCAATAGATTAATTCCCTTTCAATTGCAACGAACTAACAAGAGCTAGTATTTACATTTTTATTAAATAAATGAAAAATTGATCTACAATTCAATACAATAAATTACGAAGTTCGTAAATATTCCTGGTTAGGTACGAAATGCGTTTGTCAGAATTAGATTCGACTGCAATATAATATTAATTTCTAAGTTTAATAGGTGCTAGCCTGATGCATCAGTGCCTCGTTAAAATCTAATGATATGGATTATACACAATAGTTATCGAGTGGGGGAGGAAAGGCGGGGCAGGGTGCGAGTACATTAGAAGTATGACGCGTAAGAAAAAGTTATTAATCATTCAATAGCTAAGTGTAGGTAACTTTATACACTACAAGTTCACCCTTGACGGCTATTTCACCTGGTGGTAAGTGATGATGCAGTCTAGGATGGTAACGGGCTAACCTGTGAGGGTTATGGTAAGCCCACACTCCTAATTGGTTTCTACGCGACATCATGCCGGAACACTAAATCGCTTAGCGACACGTCTTTGTCAAACTAACTGACTGTGGTAACTAGCCACGGCCAAAGCCTCCCACCAAACCAGAACCGGGAATCGAACCCAGGACCTCTGAGTTTATAATGCGATAACCACGGAGGTCGTCAAAAAACTTCAGCATCCAATTAAATTTATGTGGATATAGATTATGTTAGACTCCTCCTGACTAAAACCCCCACGTGTTCCTGCTCACCGCTGCGTGGTGGAGTCACGGGAAAGCTTTCGCACACAACCAACCGCAACTCCACCAACGGGTGTCCGCCGTAGCATACCCTCCTCTCCTCGGGCATAACGTGACCAATTTCACCAGTTTAGGGTTATGCCGGACAAACAGCACACCAGCCAACTTGTGAACCGTACTGTGAATGATGGACAACCCCGTTTCCATCGCCCACAAGTCCGAAGGCACAGAAGCAAGAGAGTTGGAAGAGGAACACTCTCTCGCACCCGGCCATCCATCGCCGACGGAACGCGCGGCGAACGCTCGCCGTCCACCACGGCCGTCCAGTCCCAGTGACAAAAGTTATTGATCATTCAATAGCTAAATGTAGATAACTTCACGAACTTATGCATCCAATTGAATAGCCAAACCCAACAATTTATTGATAGTAGATAGAAGATTTTTTTTATAAAGTCACTACAGCAGTCATTTTGATTTTGTAAATTGACTGTTTTTGTTAAATATAAATATATAGAATGAACGGGGGTGGAGTCGTGTCTTCGTCAGTAATGTGGGTAGTTTCGGGCAAAGAGACCAGATACTCTTGGTAGAACAAAATTACAAATATAAGTTGTTCTCTGATTGCCATCATATAAAAAAAATTAAGTTTTGGATAAATATAAAAACAAAAATTCATATGATAGTTATCGTATTAATCTTACGGTGCTCTTATATACTATATCGGGAATTAGGAGGAAGCAGGAAGCATACAGGAAATTTCAAGTTTTCACTTAAATATTATGTATTATATAACAGCTTTTGAGTAGCTTCAAGTTGTGAGGATTTCGACAATAAGCTCATTCCAAGATGTAAAAGCTAATGAGTCGGTTTGTTTATTAATTACTATAGTTTAAGATGTATTTCGAAGACACAGGGTCTTAGACACCGACGGTACTGTAAACATTTTAGTCGCGTTCGGTTTTGTTTGTTTAATATTGCCTTTTTAATGTAAACCTTTCCTCGGTTGTATTACCCAGCGTTAGTACAAGTTATAGTTTGTATTTTTAGTAATAGCTTATACAAAGAAGAAGATATGTTGAAAATCATATTATAGAAAGATTATATTGTAGCTCATCTGAAATATGAAGACCGAGGATTGCACCTAGAGGGTTCATTTTCACCTAGCAATCAGCTATCAGTTTGTAAATCAGCCAAAACATATAAATCAGCGTAGTTACATAAATCAACATTTCCTTGTTCGGTAAGTATGAAGGCAGTCAGAGAACAGTGCCATTTAGTTTTAGAATCATGTACGACATACAAGAGAGTGGGATCGCCCCCTCTCTTTACGCAACACTAAGTGGGTTATGCAGGTTCTTAAAAGACTCACCGGTGCGGGACGGCGCATTGCATTCATTGCATTCGGTCGGTTCGGTGGTCGAGTCGCGGTAGTGCATAGTCTTACTTGGTGGAGCGTATAGTCTGCTCCTTATAAATTACCATACTTATAATTGTAATTCGGTTCTACCAAGAGTATCTTGTCTCTTTGCCCGAAACTACCTCTGTCTACCCAAATTACTGACGAAGACAAGCCCCCGCCCCGTAGTCATCCTATAAGTAAAAAATAAATGTGTTTAAATTAATAAATGCAAGAAAACTTTAGTACAGTCTCCAACTCCAACTGCCTTATAATTTATTTCTGGTCTCATTATGCGAATGAAAAATTAAGCAGCGCAACTCTTAAATGCCCGTAATAGTTCTGTAAGACTGTTACATTACCGCACAGAGCAATAATAAGTTCTCAACAGACGTATTTCGAAGGCCTCGCCAAACTAAGCGGCCGGACCACAAATCTTCATTAAGAGGAGTGCAAAGAAAGGCGTGCGTCGCGTAGCAATGGTTTAATTGTCAGTGTTTATCGCTACGATTACTCTTTGGGCTCGGCTTAAATAGCACTCATACGTCACAGCCGGCATGTAATTATTTTCACGTGAAACACTCCAAAAACGTTACGCTGCAAGCACCTCGTACCGGGACCCGTTACTTTATGTCAGCCCCATAATTTGTCTATTGGTTTTCCTTCGGGTTGTGCTCCTCTAATTTCTTTTGCGACACGCCTGGGAACCGGGCTAATGATTCAAGATATATAGGTACGCTTCTATTTCGAGCTACATTTGTTTCGATATTTCGTGCTCGTTTTGCTTCGGTTTTTTTGAAGCAACTGATATGGAGACTGAAGCGGTGATAACCTAGTGGTTAGGGCGTCAGCTTCCTAATCAGAGGTTGGCGGTTTGAATCCGGGCATGTACCTCTAACTTTTCGGAGTTATGTGCGTTTTAAAAACTCTGGTGGACTCTGGCCAAACCCTTCTCATATTGAGAGGAGACCGGTGCTCTGTAGTGAGCCGGTAATGGGTTGTTCATGATATGGATAGCGATTACGCGGCGCTGTCTACCATACCACGTCATCAAAATCAGCCTATTAACGTTTTCTGTTGAACAGAGGTTTAATCTAACATAGTAGAGACGGTTTTGGAACATAAATCCTCCATATTATTCCAATGCAGCTTGGTGGCCTTCAGCGAGTATTTGTTATTGTTTTTCAGGTGCGGTTGCTTCTTCAATCATAATGGCTAATGAAGTCATTAATGTAATACCAAGAAATAGAATGGCATTAATGTATTAATCTTTTACCTACTTGTATATTAGTGTTTTACCTCATATCTAGCTTACGTTAAGTATATTTTACGCAAATTTTCCCTCAGAGACAAGACAGTATGGATAATATAAAACCTAGTACCTGCGAAATGGTTTGCGTAGATTTAGGGTTTGAATAAGTAATGTGGCATAAACACCTTTTGTACTTGAACATTATCCCATATCTCATTTCTGTTCCCGTTCACGTTTCCGCACCTTTTCCCAACAAATAAATCTTATGTCGTAACGAACTATGCCTATTGTTACAACGTCAATATGCAAATTTAAATTTTTCACAAATTCCAAAAGTTAAAATTTCAGCAAAATTGATTCTGTAATTTCGACGTTAAGGTGTGACAAACATACACACACAAACACGCAAGTTAATATCAAAGTGCGCCTTAATTATGATTTGTTATTTGCCTTAATTGTATAGTTTGGAACCTTCATAGCTTTAGTTAAAAGTTTACGAATGTAGTTATCACTATTAAATCACTACTATGTAAATTATTGACGCGTCAAAAGTGCCTTTTAAAGGACTATTTAAATAAAGATTATTTAAATTTTAATTTTAATTTGCAAATATGATTTGTTCTTTAAAAAGCTGTGAATAGCGTGTTAGAAATTTACAAATATCCCATTTACATTCCGATTCAACAATAGGTATCAGAATCAAGTTTAAATTAAACTAGTTTAAATAACCACGACTTATGTTACTTATGTACACTGGCCATTATACTCGAGAACTCTTTACTTCTTAACAGTCGATACTCGTTGGCTTTATTGCGAAACTTTCGCAAGCATTCCTCTTTTATTACTCCAATTTTGTACGACTTAGCCTACCCTGCAGAGGGGATGCCTTGCGATCTTTATTATTTAGATTTCGATCGCTCGCACTGATATGGGGATAGAGGAAACTTGTTTCGAGTCCTGTGCCGCATTCCTCGTTATTAAACACTCGTGGGCTCTATTTTTTTAGATATCCTGATTACTATTTACTATAAGCTGAAGCAATTTATCTTGTTAAAGCAAAAAATTGCAAAACTGTGCGGTGGAAATGTCAACTCTTTAGTGTGGACGTCAATAAATTTCTGATTAGAATAAGATTTACTGTGTGTAATATCATTTTAGAATAAATACTTTTTCTTACTTTCTTTATTTAATAGATAAAGCTAATATATAACATTAATGTACACCAATATAGAAAGTTTTTGTATACTCATTACCAAGGTGTAGAATATTGCTAATTTGTCTGTGTTTCTGTAAATAATTATAAGAATTAATAAAGTGGGAGTAAAACTTTTATCTCACTAGACAATAGACATTCAACTTCGAAATGGTAACCACCTTAGAGAAAATCAAACTACGAAACCATTTCCGTATTTATTTTATAAATGGATTAAAAAATTGATGATAGAAAATAATGCATACATTTTAGAAACAGTTTTAGAGTTAGAACCTGCAAATCATCGCCGTAAGCCATTTAACTTAGCAAATCGACTGCAAAGTGCACTTTCGTTAGTAATGTCAAACCTAATGATCTATGCAAATTGACAAAATTGATCGGACAGTTAAGTCGACCACATTCGCGGAATGGAATAACCAAGTAGCCCGCATTTACTCGCAAACACATTTGAAATGGCGATCTATTGGGTCGGAATTTAAGTTGAGTTAATTCATTTTTTTTTTACTATAGGTTTGGACCTTGACTGCATTCTCACTGTTATGTGACCGACAGGCAAGACTGCGCCGCTTCCGACGGGGTATGTGGGACTCCCCGGCGGTCAGATGGGCGACCAGAATACCCACTAAAACCCAGCGATGCTCCTTCGCGTCGCCTGGTGGCTGGGTCACGGGAACACTTGTGCACTCGACCGCAGAGTATACTTCATATGCCTTAACTTAATATTGTAGCCTTCGTAACAGTAGAATGATTTTATACTTATTTCCCGAGATTTCAAGTAATATATTTAATTGCAATTAAAATGTGTTACAGGTAATCGTCTAACTAATCATGTCTATTAGAGGCAGCTATTTCTTAATCACAGACAAAAAAAAAATTGAAAAAATTGTTTTGAAAAATTTTCACGATTAAAGGAAATATATAAAATTATTTAAAAAACTATTAAAGGCCTTAATCTTGAGATTTCGTTGAGCATTTTAAATGCTTTTGGATATTTATAATGTAAAACAATAACATTGTTAACTGTTATATGATTCCGAGAAAATAAAAAGATTACCTACATGACGAAAAAGATTGAAAATTCTTTTTAAAACTTTAAATCTAATTTTTATATTTCGTTACTAACGAATTCATCAAAGTCTATAAATCTGGTCACTATTGACATTTCCGGATAGTTGCCTTCGGTAACAAAACGCTTTCATACATTCTATATGGAACGTACAGTTTTATTGGCTGTCGTATAACCTCCTATAACGAGATCTTAAATCTTTTAAAAGGTCGCGTTGACCTTGGGCTACAGGAAACGTGAATGTTACAATGAGAATCCGGACCAATTCAACCATTTTTTTTAAAGATTTATAATGAAGAAGCCACCTACATTTTTTACGTTTGTTCAAACGAATAGGCAACTCTTGTTATAATAATTGAAGTTATTTTTGCCTATATAATTGAGGCATTATTAATAATCGATGAAAAGTAAGGTGTGATGTTTCCGGTCAAAAGTGTCTAAGCAACAGTACAACGTTAGCCAACGGGACGCTCCGTATGATTAAAAGCACGTAAAACCATTGACCTTTTTTTTTTTATTTACTACATGTTAGCCGTTGACGGCTATCTCACCTGGTGGTAAGTGATGATACCGTCTAGGATGGTAGCGAGCGGTATTGTAAAGCCACAGTCCTTATTGGTTTCTACGCGACATCGTGCCGGAACGCTTAATCGCTTGGCGACGTCTCTGTCGGTAGGGTGGTAACTAGCCACAGCCGAAGCCTCCCACCAGACCAGACTCGAGCTGGGAAGCGAACCCAGGACCTCGAACTTTATAATGCGACACCGTACGCACTGCACCCGGAGGTCGTCAATCGTCATGGAGGTCGGATCTCTGTCAATATGTGCCAATAATATACCACGCAGATTGCAAATTACCTTATTATTGTGTTTTTAGTTTAACGTAATAGAGAAAGGCAGCTGAATCATCAGTGCTGATGCTAGAATAAGAAGTGATAATATTAAGACTTACATCTATTGCTTTATCATCATCATCATCATGATCAACCCATTACCGGCTCACTACAGAGCACGGGTCTCCTCTCAATATGAGAAGGGTTTGGCCACTTATTGCTTTATATAAACACTAAATTTTAATTGTGTCATTCAATAATTTCTTTCCAGACGAAGTCGCTAAATTGCGCCTGGAATTCCGCCATTACCCGACGAGGTTATGAAGCGGAAGACGATATGACATTTGTATCATTTGCAACGCTGAAACCGTGTTCCTTGGGCGTCATTTTCGTTACATTTTCTTCGCTGCAACGCATTTCGCGAATACACGAAACGTCCACATTGTCCGAAGGCATGTGACATTTCCTTCATAGCTGTAGACAGTGACATGGGTTGTGAACATGAACAGCCCTCCCCTTCCCCACTTCCCCAGGCCTCCCCGAGCTTGATTATGATAAACGACTTATGAAATTAAAACGGTCGAGTACAACAAGTTGCCATTCAAATGAATAAGCCCTTTGTTGAAATTCATTCCCTTGACAAATCGGTCGTCTGCACTCTGTGTGTACATTGTCCGTTAAATTAAATGGGGCCCCTCCATAGAAATCGCTTCGTGAAAGGCTATTTCCAGACAACGCGTCAATCGTGTTCGCGTGTCTTTTCAATCCAAGTCGAAGGAGGACGCTGAATTCACAATACCGGTAGTATCGATCCGTTACCAGTGCAAGTAACTAAGCTTTCCGCCTTCTACCTGAAAGTTGTCATCTTTATTTTAAACACGATGATATGGCTAGTGTGCTGGTTGCCCACATCATCATCATCATGATCAACCCATTACCGCCTCACTACAGAGCACGGGTCGCCTCTCAATATGAGAAGGGTTTGGCCCATAGTCCACCACGCTAGCCATGTGCGGATTGGCAGACTTCACACACCTTTGAGAACATTATGGAGAACTCTCAGACGTGCAGGTTTCCTCACGATGTTTTCCTTCACCGTTGAAGTAAGTGATAATTTTTTTTTAAACGCACATAACTCCGAAAGTTAGAGGTGCGTGCCCGGATTCCAACCGCCGACCTCTGTTTAGAAGGCCGATGCCCTAGCCACATCGCCCAAAAAGATCATGAACGAATGATGATCACGAATGACAAAGCAGTTGGTCATACGACGGCTAAAACCCAAGTGAGTTCGGTTAAAATCAAGAGGGCATCTAAGCTAATCTGGATTTTATGTCAGTTAGTTCTACCTAAACCCCTCATCGGTTTTGTACGCAGCATCGTGTTGGAGACACAAACTTGCTTAGGAATTTGGCTTTGCTCTAAAAAGTAAACGGCCTCAGAGAGCACCTTGCAACAGACACGACCTGGTTCATCCAACTTAATAATGATAAAAAACCCAAGTGTACCCAATAAGTTCCGTTAAAATCAAGAGGACATCTAAGCTAATCTGGAAATTGTGTCAGTAGCTAGTTCTACCCAAACCCTTCATCGGTTTTGTACGCAGCATCGTGTTGGAGACACGAACTTGGTTAAGAATTTGGCTTTGCTCTTAAAAGAACCCGGCCTCAGTGAGCACCTTGCAACAGACACGACCTGATTCAGCCAATTTTAAATTCCCAATGTGCCCCCAAAACTAATGGAGCACAGCACTCACTGCTGTGACGTCATTTTCTTGAGGATACATAAAAATAAGCACCAAGCGTATGCAAAGGAGCATTATGGTAATAATGTACTTTCCAAGTATAAAGTTTTCTATTATAGCTATTTGGTCGTCTGTCGCTGTATTAGTCAGTTGCTTGTGGTGGACTCTAACTCATCACTATCGTGTTTTATATAAACCTTTATACTTTTTATAAGCTTGGGTTTATTATACTGAGACGACTGCAAGATGTGATCGGGTACTTCAATGTAAAAATATATGGAATTTCGTTTAATATACCAATTTGATGTAGCCTAACAAACTGCTAATATACTTATAATATACCAATTATATTCAATATATAGTTTATTTCTTCTGTTTTAATTTCTACGTTAAGATTCCATTATTCTTCACTCTGGATCATTTGATCATTTGGTTTTTTTACGACCTCCGTGGCGCTATCGCATTATAAAGTTTGAAGTCCTGGGTTCGATTTCCGGCTCGAGTCTGATCTGGTGGGAGGCTTCGGCCATGGCTAGTTACCACCCTACCGACAAGGATGTGTTGCCAAGCTATTAAGCGTTCAGGGACGATGTCGCGTAGATACTAATTCGGAGGGTTTGGCATACCCCAAACAGGTACGAATCTTTGACTGTATCATCACTTACCATCAGGTGAGATAGCCGTCAAAGGCTAATTTGTAGTATACAAAAAAAAAGGAGAGGAAATTCAGGTTGCGAAGCTTCATTGGTAATAAGTTAACCCTTGCGACATGGAAGAATAAGTGGAATATAACTAGCAAAGCCATGGTGGACTATGGCCAAACCCTTCTCATATGGAGAGGAGACTCGTGCTCTGTAGTGAGTCGGTAATGGGTTGATCATGATGAACTAGCAAAGGCAGATGACCTTAATTCCCAATCTTCAACAATGACCAGTAGAAACATTGCCGTATATCTTTCCGTTAATGCAGTATCTTACAACAAGTGATATTGTATTTATGGACTACCTTACAGGCTATTGGTGACCAAACTAGATATGCATGTGCAGTAACGAAACAGATGGTACAATCCACACCGTGTTGGACTGTGTCAATTGGGTAAAAAGAGATGCGAATTTATTGATGAAATCGGGGATTTGTGTGCCAGCTTGGTGCATAAAATATTAATTGCGCCAATGAATTGGCTGTGTGTCGGAAGCTACCGGAAAACAGTCGTAAGGGAAAGGGAAAAAGACAGGACAAGATAGAAAATGTCGAAAAGCGTTAGCTGTATGCCGTGCGATTTATACTTATTAAAAACAATAATTTAGCTAAACTCATAGATTGAATTATGTATGGTTTTGGCACATTATTGCAAAAACATAGATAATTCCATCCAATGAATTGTGTTAAATTATTGCTTTAATAGGTTTTAATCTGTCAGTGTTCGCTCCGCTAACATCGTGTTTTAGACTGAAATATATATGAAGTCTGCCAATCCGCATATGGCCAGCGTGGTGGACTATGGTCAAACCCTTCTCATATTGAGAGGAGACCCGTGCTCTGTAGTGAGCTGGTAATGGGTTGTTCATGATGATGATGATATAGTAAAAGTCTAGTCCAAGTAGTGGCCAAGCTAGGACATTTTGTTGCAAGAAGAACGTTGCAGCCCAGTCGATAACCTGAGCTACCTTCAAGAAACGTCATGAAGACCTATTCAAATTAACAGCTGTGTTACGCTTTTAACAAGACTGTTAATTCAGTGTTAATTCAAGTCAAGAACAAATAGGTCACTGATTTCGATATTAATTTAGAACATATTAAGTAGCCCTTTTCTAGCACGATATAAAAAAATCACGATTGACTTTTGATAGAAATTCCCTGAAGCACGTTTTAAAATAAAAGAAAGCCGTTCCATTGTACGCCGAAAATCTAGCAAATCTATTCGAACAAAGGTGGGCTAGGTAAAAGAGGACGCAGTAAATTTGGAACTTTTTCGTTTTTGCCCCGGCGTCGCGTTAGCTGTAAAATAATACAGTAATTTCTCTGGCAACAGTCCTCGAGGCCAGGAAGCAGTGCAGGTAGATAGATATCCGTCGCGAGCCATCTCTGACACCGTTCCAATAACTTTGACGGGAGCGCTATCGCACCGCCCCCTCCCCGACCCCCTTGCTCGCCATCACAAATTTTCGGCCGAAGCGGACTGTAGTTTGTTTTCTTTGTGTCATTTCCTTATCGCGCTGCCAAAATACGTTTCATGACTGTTACATCAGCCCAAACACTACAGGTAAAAACTATACCGCGCTCGAGAGGTCTTGACTCTTGCCAACAATTCACACAATAATTCTCCAGACAAAAGTCCAGCGTAAATAGAACGGAAACACAACGTCATAATTATATACACAAAATGAATTGTTAACGTAGAAATGAAATTGTCCCCTTTGCAATTTTCACGAACAAAAACCGCGCCACGATTCTTTTAACGCTGAAATACACGCACATTAAAGCCCTGGAATACAGTACAAAAGCAATTATTTATAAAAATCTCTTTGAAAATACCGCACAACTGCTTGTCGCAGGTAACCGCAATATTACCAGAAATATTTAATGTTGTTACGTACCCATTGCACTTTTCCCACGCGTTTTACATATACCATTTTATAGCGGCTTAAAATACATTTCTGACCTTAAATTAAATTAAATTCGTCGAGTGTTTTTATTGCAACTCGTCCACGTGAATTAAGGCCATTAAAATATTTCGCCGGGCCCCTTGATATATGGCTGTTTGTATTATATGTTTATATATTATGTAGTTTTAGCGTGCAGCCGTTACTTACGTCCTTTAAATAATTCACTGTGCATACTTCACTTTAGTTATGTTATGGTGCAAATAATTAGAATGCAATGCGCTCGCATATGTTGAAGGTTCGGCGTCTTTATGAGTACGCCATTTGCCATTTTTCCTGCTGCCTTCATGATATCGTTGTGCGATCAAGCTGGAGGTCGGCCGAAGCTTCTACGGCCAGTATCTCACGGCTGTGCGTCCATCTTCCTACGACATACATGTCCCAGCCAACTCCATTAAAGGGAACGCTGCTTTTCGAACGATTGCAGCCCTGTCTAATCATAGTGGAAATAAATAATTTTATGGCCCTGTATTCTTGCTTTCCAAAGCCATTCAAGCATTTATTTCTATTAAAAAGTATCACATCATCATCATTATCAACCCATTACCGGCTCACTACAGAGCACGGGTCTCCTCTCAATATGAGAAGGGGTTGGCCACCACGCTGGCCATGTGCGGATTGGCAGAATTCACACGCCTTTGAGAACATTATGAAGAACTCTCAGGCGTGCAGTTTCATCACGATGTTTTCCTTCACCGTTGAAGCAAGTGATATTTTAATTGTTTAAAGACGCACATAGCTCCGAAAAGTTAGAGGTGCGTGCCCGGATTCGAATCGCCGACCTCTGATTAGGAAGCTGACGCCCTCACCACTATCACCGCTTCACATGCCTAACTTCACATTCCGCATGCTCTAACTATGCCAATCATAATTTTGCCTTTTGCCTTTTGATAGAGGAGACCTGTTCCAGAAGTGGAGTTTAAAAAAGGCTAATGATGACAATGACGATTTTTAATTGAGAGAAAATTGTTGTACAGCTGCTATTTAATTTATTGGGTCTGAGTGAGCCGAAAATGCTGTAAAATCGCTTAGTTGGCAACACTGATTACATAGCTTTCATCGTAAAACAACCGCCCGGAGCACTACAACTAATATGAGTTTGTCCATATGAAATATGCTAAAGCGATGAAAGGAGGATTTTTGCAATGCAATTCACTGCGACGCACCGTGAAACTGTGTGCTAGACTTATACAAACAAATATGAAACTATGTGACGATCACAATGCGTTCTGGTTGGCTTTCATTTTTCACTAATGGCTATAATTATCTCACGACACTAATTAACAACTATGTATTTAATGAACCAAAATTGTTTGTGATTGAATGTAATTGACAGTACCTACCGTCAATAACAGAATTTTATGAATATATATATATATATATATATATATATTCTTACGTCAACAAGATTACTGTATAATTAAATAGAAAAGCGATAATTTGAGATGATGATGATGTTTGCTTCTTCGAAGAACTCTCACAGCTTTAGTTTTACGCTTACAAATATAGTTATAACAATCAACTCACTAAAATATAAATTATCGTCATATCAAAAGGTTATTTAATAAAGGAGAGTTAAGAATTTTCACGACTCAAGACTTCGTTTCTTTATGTTTCAGTTGTATATAATAACTACAGACCCGTTCTAATTCTAACAAAAGTCCTACGACGCAATTTGTCCTAAAATACCAACAATCTCATAACAATATTTCGACATAATCGATCTAACTGTTAAGCCATTTATTTGACAAAGGTTATTTTTGTTTAATGGGTAAACAATCAAACAGATTCATTATCGTTATTTAAGATTGTATACATGATTAATATATAAACAAACCATATATTGGCATAGTCTTTTACAAAGTATAATTAAATTTTTAACACCAAAATCTCTCTGTAAACAATAGCCTTGGAAACACTATAAACTAAGATAATTGGATTGAGAAGATCCATCGGTTACACAATAGATGGCGCTCTTTCGATTCTACAAAAATTGAAGTTAAATTTAACGCGATCGAATGAGTATATTTGTCGAAGGGCAGATAAACAAATTACTCAAAAGCCAGCAACGCATTGGCGGTTCGTCTGGTGCTGCAAATGTTCATGGGCGGCGGTAATCTCTTACCATCAGGTGACCCGCCTGCTCGTTTGCTCGCTATATATATATAAAAAAAGTAGAAGTTCTCGCACTTGGAACCCGTCGCATATTCTTCGTTATGTGGATTATATTAGTAGCGTTTGTATGGAGAGTTTTGCGATATCTGTCATCCGATAGCCAGATACTAAATGCTGATGTATTCCCCGACACAGCCCAGCGGGTCGCTGCAACAATGTTAACGGTGTGTAAATTGTGTGTAATCTCAGCCAGAATCGTAATTTCTCAGCTCAAGTGTCAAGATGTTGACACCATTTGTCGCCGCTTGCATATGCTCTACGACTCTACGACACAGCCGTGCAACGAAACAACATCTATTTGATTCTTATCTCCCCCCCTACCCTCCACCCTAACCGCTGCCCTCACAAACATCCAAAATACAAACCGGTAAAATGTTTTCTTTGTAAAGCAAAACTCTATTTCGTCTGTCTTATTTCAAAATATATGCTACGGTCAAAATGCGTTGGGTGTGCAAAGTTTAAACTGCCGGTGTAATTTTATTTATGAAATGGAACTAGCTTTTACTCACGGATTCGATCAAGTTCATCAGATCAGTACTTTGAAGTTTTAAACCTCTTTTTTGTCCCCTTAGTAAATGAATCTTCTTTAGTTAAATACCTACGTTACAAAAGGTAAAATAAGTACAATGTAAAATAAGTACTCTTTTCTTTTCCAATATATGAAATCATCTTACTCAGATCTGAGGGTAGCAGAAAGAGATCTCTTATAGAAATAAGCTTTCCATTGTATACTTCTTCTATAAGTGATTGATATCACAAATTTGGTACAAAACTAATTTAAAAAAAAGGTATATGTAAAATTTCAACCCTATCCCTACACTGGCTTTCTATTATACCTACACACAAAGGGCGCAGTACGTGATATTATACTGAAAGAAGTAAATGTATTCAGAACTTATGGAAAGGCGGTCTTATTGATAAAGCTATTATCTTACGGAGAAGCTATGAAAAAAAGTTTTGATGATACCAGTATAGCTGTTAAATACTTATCAGCAACATATAACTAAGAATTATATATAAATATTATAATAAGATACCTAATTGCCATTTAGGCAGAATTCGTTAGGCTACATTTTAATTAAGATTAATCTTAAGATAAAGAATATGAATGTACCACTTTTCTGCAATAAACGAATTTAATTTGATTTGTAATGGGTATACAAATAAATATATAACATGTTAAATACAAACAAACAGAACGGTAAAACTTATACCAATGTGAGTAGGAAAGTGCACCCCCTAAAAAATAATGCTGCGCAATAAATTTGGTGAGCTGTCGATCCCGTTTAAGAAATAAAGATAAAAAAAGGAATACCCAGCAGAGTTTGTTGTGGACTTCTCCGTGGACCAGTGTGTGCTTAGAATCCTTGTAGGTTTAGTTTTAGCTAACGAATCTAATTGGTTGGCTAAGTTCAGAAAATTACTAAGTCGATTTTTAAAGAACATGTTTTAATGTATTCTTCAATAACAGTATTAGTTTTTTTATCGTAAACCAACGGTTATACGCGACTTAACGACATCTGTGCCGTGCTTTTTTTTATATACTACAAGTTAGCTCTTGTCGGCTATCTCACCTGGTGGTAAGTAATTTTCCTTCCAAATATCGTTTGCGATATTATAAAGTGGAAGTAACGGGTTCGATTCCCAGCTAGAGTCTGCTCTAGTGGATGGCTTCGTTCGCAACCAATTACAACTCTACTGATAAAGAAATAACGTCTAGTGATTTAGCGTTTCAGTATGACGACACATAGAAACCGATTGGTTTCAACAACCATCGGTGGCTACTATGGTGCTGCAGATGGGTTATGGGTTTCAGAAATCACAGAACATCCGTTAATTGGTTTTTAAGCGATATCGTACCGGAACGCTAAATCGCTTGTCGGTAGGGCGGTAACTAGCCACGTACGATGTAAAAATAATTTAAATAAATACTTGTCTGCGTACAATTTCTGATTAATGAAATTATTCCTTATTTTCACATTTTCCAATAAAAAACCTTCCATAAACTTATTAAATTAAAAATTTAATCATTAATCAAACTTTAGATTTTTAATGCCATTCACTTCAAAATCAAACTTTGATTTCAACCCCTAGTTCCTTCGTACAATTTACTGCCTGCAGCATTAAAATAAACTTCTATATTTTTAGGGTTCTGTACTCGAAGGGTGCCAATGATCTACTCATGCAAAGGTTGAGATTAATAGAGCGTTCTTTGACTATGCTCAGAAAATGTTAGTGTTAAAACAAGATAGATTTATTAAGGGATAACTTTGTCTCGTTTCAACTGTATCTTAAGTAAGGTAAGTTAACGCACGCTCTGTAGATCTAGCATTAAAACTCCGGTGTCAACCCATTCGTTCTCATTAACTGTATTTATTTATGAAATCTATACTGACTAAATCATTTTTGAATTTTATATTTTATTGATGCTTTTACCTCACACATAGATTAAATATCAAATTTATAAATTAAAAATGCATATTTTTTTTGCCTGTTTTAAAAGTTCTTTATGCAATAAAAACCCAATAATAGAAAATTTAATAATAAAACCCAAAAATGTGAAAATGATATTTATGTCATTCGATAGAAAGAAGATAATCTAATTTTTCTTATTGCAACTTGGATGGAACCCTTCTTGTGCTAAGTCTAACTCGCGCTTAACAGACACTATTCCCGGTTCACCTTGGTACAAGAGCATCTCTAAGATATTGAATTCCACCATCACTTCACGAATAGAAATAATAAAATGAACGATTCATAGATGCCTGAAATAGGTTTACGTGAATAAAGCTATTTTTGTTTTTTTTTTAATTTTGATTTATAGCGCGTAATTGCAAGAATATAAAAAACAAGGAGTTCAAATGTCAATATGTCAGATATGGCCTGTTTAAATCGTCGAACACTGCTAGAGTTAAATAAGCTTATAATAAGTTCGACAAAGTTGATCTTGACTACGATCACGTTTTGACCGCAATATACGCCAACATCGCAACTTAAACCTTCGCCACCTTTTATATGTGCCATATTTGCAGCGGTGTCCTAATGACATTAGGGGTCACCTACGGCACGCGTTACAGATAAGCCCTTAATACTTTTCGGTTATTTATGGCCATAGTTATAACCCTAACCTTCCGGATTATTCATGTTAAACAAAGATAATGCCGGTAAATAAACTGACAACGGCTTAAATACAAAACAAGCGGATGAAAATTTGTTTTATGATACCTTAAGAGACGATCTCTTGTGAACAAGATGTTGCTTCATGATCAACCCATCATAGACTCACTACAGAGCACGGGTCTCCTCTCAATATGAGAAGGGTTTGGCCATAGTCCACCACGCTGGCCATGTGTGGATTGGCAGACATCACACGACTTTGAGAACATTATGGAGAACTCTCAGGCGTGCAGGTTTCCTCACGATGTTTTCCTTCACCGTTGAAGCAAGTGATATTTTAATTGTTTAAAAACGCACATAACTCCGAAAAGTTAGAGGTGCGTGCCCGGATTCGAACCGCCGACCTCTGATTAGGAGGCTGACGCCCTAACCACTAGGCTATCACCGCTTATGTTGCTTAGCTAACAGCCATTAAGTTACCACACGTGTGTATTTTCATCGTCATATATAATTTAGAACGCGCATGAAAAACTCATATCACTGGAAACAAAACAATTCCAAAAGCTTATAAAGTATTCATTTCAACAAGTTTGAAGTAGACATTCAAAGGAAATTGTATTTAATTTTATAATAAATTACCTATTGATATCTTGAAGATGTCTATCAATAAGTTCAAAGTTTTTATAAAACGAAAGCTAGAAAAATAGAATATTAAGGATTATATAAACGATAGAAAAGCTTGGGTGTGAATTGGGCTATCTCCATAGGTACTATAATTTATTATTCATTACATGAGATGGTGATAATGAAAAAAAAAACCCCAGCTAAATTTGTTGTGGGCTTCTTCTTAGACAGGGCGTGTTTGGAACCCTCATAGCTTTAGTTTTAAGTTTACGAATATAGTTATCACCATGAAATAACTACTATGTAAATTATTGACGCGTCAAAAGTGCCTTTTTAAATTGCCTAAAAGGACTATTTGAATAAAGATTATTTTGAATTTGAATTTAAGAAGAATACTAATCTTCTTTTTCTCAAAAACGCTCAGCAATTATTATATATATATATATATATATATATATATATATATATATATATATATATATATATATATATATAATTTCAACATTTCAACATTTATATATATATACGTATAAATGTATTTAGAATCTACACTTGAAGATTGTGATTAAAATATCACTTGCTTCAACCGCGAAGAAAACATCGTCTTGAAACCTGCACGCCTGCGAGATCTCCATAATGTTTTGTACAGTCCACCTTTCGCCACTTGGCCAGTGTGACGTACTACGGCCAAAACACATCTCATATCGAAGAGAGCTGATGATGGGTCGATCATGATGATAAATGTTCCGTTTCGACGCCATGTTAGCGTCTATACGTTTAGACAATATCATTGCAATGAACATCACATTTTATTGTATTCTCATTTTTCCTCGTAACATCATAAATAAAATAATACTCATAAAACAGAATGGAGTGATGAAAAATGGAATTGAAGAAAAATTCCTTAGTATATAAATGTGTTAAAAAGTTTAGCTCGCGGACGAGAATAAACTGTTAGAATTGCTTCGGACTGAGTTTTATAGAAGTCATCTTGAAAAATGTTTCCAAAATCATAGCGCACAATAAAACTTTTATTGGCTCGCTATTGTCTCTGGGGAGGGCATAGGTGTGTGCGGGGGAAGGGGGGAGGAGGGCGGTGCCTCTATGAAGTTTCCCCTACAGCTGCCCACTAGAAAGTTCTGTAATTTTTGCACCATACTTTGCACTCGCGTGATTGAACACCGCATCACGACGGCTAAGTTATGCAAATTGTCAATCAGCATTTTAAACATTATGAGTAATAAACAGCTCGAAAAACTTAGAGGTTAACATTTTTGTAACTAGTATAAATAAATATGCTCAATACAGAAAACGAGTCAAGTGCCGTAGTTCAATTATATTTTCCTGACCTCAAAAGTATGATTTGTCTATTTCCTGGATATACGCTGTCCTTGTGCCATATCAAGATCGCTTTTTTTAATCTCATTGGAACGTTAACCGAAAGTTTTTCGTGATAAAAATTATCCAGAATGTTATCTCTGTGCCAAAATTCAAGATCGATACAGTGGTTGCGCTTAGCAAGACACCTAACAAACAACCAGCAAACTTTTCAACATTTAAAATATACGTATAAATGTATTTAGAAACTACACTTGAAGATTGTGATTAAAATATCACTTGCTTCAACGGTGAAGGAAAACATCTTGAGGAAACCTGCATACCTGAGAGTTCACCATAATGTGCTCAAAGGCGTGTGAAGTCTGCCAATCCGCACATGGCCAGCGTGGTGGACTATGGCCAAACCCTTCTCATGTTGAGAGGAGACCCGTGAATTGTAGTGAGCCGGCAATGAGTTGATCATGAATATTATAAACGCGAAAGTATGGAGGTTTTTTACACTTTCACGCAAAAACTTCTAAACCAATTGGAGACTGAAATTTAGAATGGAGATTGATTGGAACCTGGATAAACACAAGGCTACTTTTAATCCCGGATAGAGGTATGGCTTCTTACGAAAAATCCAAAAAATGCGAATGAAGCCACCGGCAACTAGTGAAACTGGTCTTAAATATAAATTTTATAATTACAAGCAAAGAAAGTAAAAGAAAGCTAGCTGGTGAGAAAAGCCAGTTATTTGTAAAATAATTGAACTTCCAAAAGCCGTATATTTGTTACCGTAAGAGTAAAAAAGGTCGATTTTCATTTCTTGCTTCAAACGAGCGTGGGGCGCTCAAAGAAATCTAAATTTATCGAATACGAATAAAAGTGAGAACCGTTAAAGTACCACCATGCAATTAAACGGCACTTTACCGCGGTCCCATGAAATAAAGAACTCTCAAAGAGTTCCTTTTTGGTTGCTTTTATTTCTTGCGGTACACCCGCTGCAGTGAAAATAATGTGGGTACATACTTTATAGTACCTACTGCAGTCACCTGTAACACTCGTTTGCAATTTTGTTGGTCAGAACAGCTTTTTCGTTGGAAAATCTAGTCATTTATCTGTAAAAAGAATAAGCTAAAAAGTAGCCCCAAGCATGACGAAGCCATGAACGCGTTGTGTTGCATAAGCAAAATATAACAATAATCTATGGTTAGGAATCAGCATCTAGGGTTTGTACGAACCAATAGGTTGATAATTCAGTTGTTTGATATAATTGATTGGTGTCTTATAGCAATTTATAGTCATAGTAAACATGTATGTTAACAACAACAAAATAAAAATAACAAATCATGTGACCCTAAACTTAGGTGATTTACTATTCCATCCATTATCAAATCAGCTTCAAGATACCAAATTATAATATCGTCCCCTGTCACCCGAACTACATTTACATACAAAGTTGTATCAATATACAACTAAGATACTATAGACAATTAGGAGTAGGTTAAAATTGACTTGTAATGTTTTATCACATTGTAAGTTACAAATACTCCACTAAAAACTTAAAAAGGTATCGTCTAAAATCTAGCTTTGAAGACATAACAATGAATGAATGAATCTTGTGTTTATTAATTATTTATATAAATCACAGGTCATCTGGGCAAGTAGATAAAGTAGCGAGTAGGTTCTGATGACCATCACGGCGCAGCGCGTGTGCGGTCGTATTATAAATTGGAAGGCCCTGGGCTCGATTCCCAGCTCGAATCTGGTCTGGTTATGGCCGCGTCTAGTTATCCTCTTAGTTGCAAAAATGGTGCCGTGATACCGACTAAAGGGAAATGCATATGTAACTGGTAGCTCCTCTTATGCTACAGATTATTATTTATTTATTTATTTATTATTAATATACAAGGAATATAATTAGTTATACAATAAAGGCACCGAAAAAACCAAAGAGGTTTGTCCTCGGTGCTGATAATGATAAAGAAAAAAGAAAAAAGATGCTCTTGGGTGATAATCACTTAACACCAGGTGACCGTGATGCTCGTGTGCCCGCGATGTAATAAAAGAAATGGTAGTTCGGCGCAATCTCCGTCATTTGGCGAGAACAAAACAACCCGCATAAAAAAAACGCATAATCCCAAACAAGAGTCGTCATTAAACAACGCGTCGTTTTTTCGAAATGATGCTATCGCAAAAGCGAGTGGCGATGCATTAGAAACGAACGATACGGCGGCTGTCACCTGCTCGAAATGAAAGGTGGGAAACTTCGAAATGGACTTGTTTGTTGCTGTGACAAAACGCGCCATTTTGCGAACCTCAGAAAAAGTGGAATGGAAAATCATTTCCCTTTCTTACTATTGTTGCATGGTGTAACAAAGCAGAGGCACTCTGGCGTTATTCCTTTTAGCCGGACTTTGTACTTAAACATCTACCTCTGTGTCTTCTTTTGTACACCTTGCGGATTTCTTGTTATACGTCTTTTGTTCGTGAAAGTAGACAAATCACTTTGCCCTATTGACTTCGTTGAAAATCTAGAAAATTAGCTTATTCATATTTAATTGATAAAAAGGTAAAACTTCAAGTTATGAAAATGTTTGAAACAAGCTACAAATTTCGATTGATTTTCGTAACTGAATATTTTTGGTCTTTTATAAAGAAAAAAAATGTTCTATAATACAGATAATATAAGATTTATGGCAGATTGTTTATTGAATTTTAACATTTAAAAAAACTTTTATACTCCATTGTACGGCCTCGTACTCTGACTTACTTTTATCATTGCTGTTGCTTAGACGAGCCAAGTTCAACAGCGTACATCAGATCAACTAAAAACATCACCGATAAGAAAGTAAGATTAATCAGTAAGGGCTAAGTGAGCTGTGTAAGAAGGGTGGATGCTATTCCCTTTATTATTTATATAATTAGCCTATACATATTAAATTGATATGAAGGAACTTTCGACGAAAGCACGCTTTATAAAATCTTTGAAACAAGATATGATATTTAAATTTATTTCGGTCACCTGCGTACCCAGCTATATTTTCATTATTTTTAGATTTTCTCTTTTTTTTGAAAAAAAAAAAAAAAGAAAAAGGAAATTTTGGTTCCTATTAATCGAGTTGGAGAAACTTGTGACGGATTAATAGCAGATGCCGCGTTGCATTTATGTCCATATAAATGGAGCTGGAGAAACTTGTGTCAGACAAATAAAAGATAGCGTGTTTCATTAATGTCTTCCGTAATTGAGCTGGAAGACTTATGTCGGATCAATAAGAGA
This sequence comes from Lasiommata megera, assembly GCA_928268935.1. Taxonomy (NCBI): domain Eukaryota; kingdom Metazoa; phylum Arthropoda; class Insecta; order Lepidoptera; family Nymphalidae; genus Lasiommata; species Lasiommata megera. The sequence goes on from OV743312.1 coordinate 13,139,137, forward strand.
TGCCACGTTGCATATATGCCCATCTTAATAGAGATGACGAAACTTGTGTCAGACAAATAACAGATAGAGTGTTTCATTTATTCTCTATTAAAAGGTCTGGAGAAACTTGTGTCAGACAAATAACAGATAGCGTGTTTCATTTATTCTTTATTAATAGGCCTGGAGAAACTTATGTACGACAAATAACAGATAGCGTGTTTCATTTATTCTTTATTAATAGGGCTGGAGAAACTTGTGTCCGACAAAATATAGCGCGTTGCATTATTTTCATTTATTGAGCTGGAGAAACTTGTGTCAGACAAAACAGATTACGTGATTCATTTATGATTATATAAATATAGCTCAGTTATAAACCAGCGAAAAGCCAGAGTATACGCAAAGTGACTTATAATTAAATATGTATACCATATAGTTTTATAATCCTATAAACCGCTAACTTAAATGGCTTAGTTAATTAGTAATTCATACTCCTTTATACCTTATATACGTATTCTTATACTTACTATACCGTATTAATGTGAAAATATATAATTGGAAAAGGATATCTTTTTTCCCTGCTTCCATGCAGCAACAGAACAATGGCTTATCGCGGTTTTGGCGAAACATTGGCTAGAAAGTGATATTTTTGTCCCGCTTCTTTTCAAAGGATACCTTGTGAGATTTATCGGCTAAACTTTGTTTTAATTAATGTTACATCCGGTCAAAATTATGAAATTTGTTAAAATTTAATATATACTTTTTATACTGAAAACTAAATAATATTATATTATCCTTACTAATATAGTTACTAACTTTATCACAAACTTTTACACTTTGAGTAGTCAAGCGATTCTCGAGTATTTCTGGATGTTTAAAGCATGCACCCTAAAAGTGAGCATAAGATTATTTTATCCGGAAAAAGTGACCGCCTAATGAAAAATGTATAATAACGTAGACAAATATGTTGATAATAACATTTTCATGATACGTACCACTGTTAACGCAGTAGATATTCATCATCATCATCATCATCATCATCATTAACAACCGATTGACGTCCACAGCTGGACATAGGTCTTATGTAGGGAGTTCCAATGCTCACGGTCTTGGGCCGCTTGCTTCCAGCGTCTCCCTGAGAGTCGTCTGATGTCGTCGTAAGTCATCACCGACCAACGTCAACAATGTGTGTTGCCAACACACACTGTTAAACAATAAACAGCAAGTACAATTTGCTATATTCCGCCGACAACCGGGAGATTTGTATAATATAACACCACACAAAATCTTCCACTAGAACCTCTACGCACGTTTCGACCCGACACCGGATCATCCTCAGGAGATGTTGACTTCACAAGCGAGAAAAGTTGACTTTACTTTTCTATATTATACAAATCTCCCGGTTGTCGGCGGAATATAGCAAATTATACTTGCTGTTTATTGTTTATCGTGGACTTCCGCAAAGTAACGCCTGCTTCTATTCATAACACACACTGTTGACGTTGGTTGGACACAGTAGACGTTGGTTTATGAAAAATTCAAATTTCTCCCTTGTTTCTAATGACCAAACTAGTGTCGGACAAGTAATAAATAGCGAGGCACCTGCGGTCACAGATGTGACACCGCACGACAAATTCCACGAGACGCCGCTGCGGCCAACTTAGCCGGATTGGATACAGCTATAAAATTAACTTTGTTAACCAACAAAGCTCAGAATGTTTAATGTTACGTTAGCCCGGTTACGCTGTGGCAACCAATAGGGTTTGTACAGCTAATAGACAGTCCGAAAAAAAAATGTTTAATGTTTAAGGATGTTTTGACGACCTTCGTGGCGCAGTGCGTGCGCTGTCGCATTATAAAGTTGGAGGTCCTGGGTTCGATTCCCAGCTCGAGTCTGGTCTGGTGGGAGGCTTCGGCCGTGGCTAGTTACCACCCTACCGACAAAAGCGTGTCGCCAAGAGATTTTAGTGTTCCGGCACGATGTCGCGTAGAAACAAATTAGGAGCGTGGGATATTACCATACTCCTAACAGGTTAGCGCGCTACCATCCTAGACTGCTTCATCACTTGACGGTGAGATAGCCGTCCAGGACTAACTTGTAGTGTATAAAAAAAAAATGTTAGTAGCAATTATCTTGTATAATATTTTCAGCTTAATTTTACCGACTTTTACACTTACGTGTGGTGACATACGTAGAAGGCCCGTATTTGAACAGTGTGGAGAGTTCAAACTCAAAACTCTCTCGTATGAAAGGTCTGTACCTAGTGTAATGTTTAGTCCCGCGGGAATACCAGGATTAGGGATTTCTTAATAAGAGACGTTGGCTTCATTGTAAAACTATATAGACCACCGGACTGACATAGCTGACATTACTAACAAAAGATATATAAAATATATAGAACCTACATACGTCACACCTAGCTTGCTGTACCGAGCAGTGGGTCTGATTTTAGTCTGTTACTGATAATGAGTAATTGTGTTTGAATTTAAATATAATTCCATTATATGAAGTCGTGCAGACAAAATAAAACACTGAAATTGGCGAGATGTTCACATAGTAACAGAATACAAGATATAATCGGACTTAGTTTTATAAAACGAAAGCTTATAGAAAAATCATATTACGATATTAAGGATTATATAAACGATGAAAAAGCTTGGGTGTGAATTGCTCTATCTCCACAGGTACTATAATTTATTGTTGATTATGTAAGACGGTGATAACAAAAAAAACCCGGCTAAGCTTGTTGTGGGTTTCTTCTTAAACCTGGGCGCGATTTGAACCCTCTTAGCTTTAGTTTCAAGTTGTCGATTGTAGTTATCACCATCACTTCACGAATAGAAATAATGAAATGGACGATCCATAGATGCCTGTAATAGGTTTATAAAGCTATTTTTGATTTGATTTGATTTGATTTAGTGTTCCTTTATTGTTGAAAAAACATTACATTTCTATATTATAAATTATTAAATTACCAGTTTGACTTCTTCATCAAAAGATTCCCTGTGGGTAACATTTGAGTTTTATTTAAACTTATTCACTGTCTTTATTACGTCATACCCGCACTCTAAGGGTCGCTTTTCTTACAGAGTTGTTACTTGAAGGGGGCATAAATATCGTATAATTACTCGCGGACCCTAATCCGTGGCTGAAACATCGCTTGCATCCGATACAAGTACGCTGTAGTGGTGCTTGAGTAGGCATTGTTGGCAGTTGAACAAAGCCAAGGGCCCTTCGCGGCCGACGTGACCTCGCCGCGCCCTCTACAACTCTCGCATGATACTCTTTGTGATAGCACGTTTTCAGGCCGACCTTACGCTGATTGGACCCTGGCATTACCCAAATTACCTCATTAACCCGAACCCGAGCCGGGCGATTGTCGATAAAAGTTCACACACACACACACAAATGTACATAACACATGAAAAAAGTGGAAACGAAATGTTAAATTATCTGTCAAATGTAATTGCTGAACGCACAAAAGAGTTATTCACTAAAATAAAATAAAGTCTACAGGATAAAAAAATTTGTAATGTCGAAAGAATTATAACGTTGACTCAGTAGTTTTAGAAATAATCTTCCTCTATTTTTTCTCTCTTCTTTCGAGTTATATAAGAACATATTTTTCAAACTTGAGGACATTTGACAAACAAATAAATAATTCCTCTTTATAATTATTAGTAAAGAAGAATAGATAAAAACTCGGTAAAAAAAATTGTATTTCAAGTAATCACACAATAAATCCGGATATCTTGCCTTCAAAGAAACGTTAGTCAACACAACATACCTACACAAAAATCCCAGAGAATGAGTTAAGGTGAGCTGAAATCTTACTACCTTAACATGAGTATTAATTTCCGTGAATACGAAAGTAATTCTAAAATTTTACATTACTTTCTTTAAACCCCCTTATATATTGAGGTCTACTTATATATTCCCAAGTAGATCAAGTATTCAACATAAACCCTGCATCATTTTCTTAAAAATATACGTACATGACAGTCCGCGTGAATGTGTGATGACGATGATGACTGACATCATCGTCATCACATGACATTAAATTACTAACTGAAGCTATTCTCTCGATGCTGACTTCGAATTCGGACAATTAAACACGAGTATGAATACAGTCTTATATTAAATAATCATTATCAAATCCAATCGTCTTCTAAAAACAAAAAAAAAAATTATTTAATTTCGTGAACATTCACATAACCTCTTTTGATCTATTCCACTTTATAATTCATCTTTTTTTACTTTATTTTCATCTTACTCAAATCTGAGGGTAGCTAGAAAAGATCTCCTATTAAGATGAATAGGAGATCTTTCCCAGCTTTCCTTTGTAAACCTCAGATTTAAGTGTCTGTTATCACAAATTTTGTACAAAAATAATTAAAAAGAAGATAATCAACAACTACAAATCGCAGACATTTTTTACTTACTAAATCGCAAATTTTTCCTTTCTTAGGTACGCTAAAAACCCGAAAGATACCTATCCACTCATATTTGAAGTAATCAAGATAAAACCCGCATGTTTTCTTAAAAATAAACGCACCCCACATTTGTGTGTTCCATTTAGGTATATGTTTTTAAAATAGCGTGAATAAACAGACACGGCGACAACACATAGTTTGCGCGCCCCGCACTCCAGTCTCTAGCACCTTCAAGTTACCTCGAGCGGAATTCTTGCTTCTTTTACAAAAATAGAAAATAAAATGGTGACACATTTTCCTTTCTTGGTGAAACGCTATAGATTTTTAAGGTTCTCTGAATTAAACTCCGGATTTAGCGAGTAATGAGTAGAAAATAATTCATTTGTGCGAACAAAAGTGTAGGCAACCAGTTTTTTTTCCGTTGTGTAATAAAAAGTTGGGATTACGTATTAACCATGTACGGTTATAGCTTAGTAGTTAATATTTGAGCATATCTTTCTGAGGAGCCGAGTACGATGCCAGATGCATGCATATCTAACCGATTGGAGTTTCGGCTTATTTATAGCAAAAAAAAATGAAGCGGTGATAGCTTAGTGGTTAGGATGGCAGCCTCCTAATCAGAGGTTGGCGGTTCGAATCCGGGCACACACCTCTGACTTTTGGGAGTTATGTGCGTTTTTAATTTAAAAAAAAAACTAAAATATCACTTGCTTCAACGGTGAAGGAAAACATCGTGAGGAAACCAAGCAAAATTCATATGAAAATCATACATTAACATTCTGTCATTATTCAGTTGATAAGTAACAATTTTATTTTTCTACTTCTCAAGTTGTGGTACGCAGACGTATCAAATAGCGGAACGCGGACCACAAATAAAACAATTTCGGCTTATTCATGGTGAAATTCGAAAATACTTGAAAAATGAGTACCAACACATTAATACAAAAAAAAATTATTGGAGTTGTGTACGTTTTTACTCGTATGTTACAACATTAACACAAAAACAGGAATACAAAGTTTACTTTTAATAGGAAAATTCATTCATTCTGTTTTATAACTGTCTACGATGGGCCCACTTGATTGAAGACATAGTTAGATTAATATAGATATATAGTAAGAGGTATAATAGGTAAAAAATCATTTATTTATTTTTATTTCATTTCTACAGAAGCCTTTAATTAAAATAAATAAATGATATAAGAGTATTGCAAAAGGACAGGTAAAATAAAACGAATAACCACAGAAGAGAGTGATTGAGAAATGCCAGATAGCTATAAGATATCAGAGTTGGCATTCTCTTCTTAATCAACACTAGTTGTGTCCCGTAACTATAGACGCGTTTGTTTCGATTATGAAAAATCGTAATCTGAAAAAGATGGTTTTATTGAGCTAAAAAAATTATCCTATCACTAGTTTAACAGATGTGGTTATAGAGAAAAAATTTGTAACACTGAGCTGTTTTATTTATCTTATTAGTAGGTATTAAATAATTCCTGAGCTACTTGTTCTTGCCGAGGCTCACTAGCTACGCTTAAAGCATTATGATTTCAAAACTGTCTCGGAAGTAAATTCTTTGTTTTAGAAACGGCAAGGAGAGTCAAATACGAGTAAAACTGTCATTTTAAAATAATACTGCTATAAGAAATCGCAGTAACCCGATCTGGAAAAGTGCCTTAAAGCTTAATTAATAAGTAAGCTTTCTTTCATACCAAGACTATTTTATTTCAGCGTCCAAGATAACAGAAGTCGTCTAGATTTTAAGGTCCATTCTTTTTAAATCCATTCAAAATAAGTTATTTTATCCAATGTCGCTTGTTTCGCAAAACTCCCGCTCAAAAGGAAGAAGCTCGAGTGTAGCCATTGAAATTCTTCGTGTCTGTGACAAAGTTCGTAATAAGTTAATTTTAAAATCTGCTAGTACGTATTTTATGCGGGCTCCAGCCGGCTTTCTTTGGAAATTATTTTTTGTTTTAGCTTTTTTAAACGTCGTGTCACATCACACTATGAAATTATGAATGTGAAGAATTGTGGGTATAATTGCCCATTTCGTAACTATTAACTGACTTGTTTAGATTAGAACATTAATTAATTCGACACGTATCTATGTATACCTAAAAAATAAATTCAATTGGGGCTTCCGAACAAATACACAATTATATATTTTTTTTCCTCTACAAATTAGCCCTCGACAGCAATCTAACCTGATGGTAAGTGATAATTTTTCCGCTGGGAAATGCGTTTACGCATCCTCTCCGGAAGCGACGCAGGCGAGACTGCGCCGCTCCCGACGGGGTTTGTGGGACTCCTCGGCGGCCAGACTGGCGACCAGAATACCCACTAAAACCCAGAGATGCTCTTTCGCGTCGCCTGGTGGCTGGGTCACGGGAATACTTGTGCACTCGACCGCAACCAGGCTGAATACACCCAAAAAAAATGTTGGTACCAAAATTTCGCTAGTCCACTATTAAGTAAAATTTTTGCATAGGGGAACGTACAGTTTGTTTTTAGCAAAAAAGCTAAATTTATCGCTGTTTTTATCATTTAACACAGTTAAATTGAGCATGTTATCATTTGTGTCAATGTAATACCATATCAGCCTCACCGTGACACTTTATTAAATATACAAAGTGATTTTCCAAAATGATAATTTTTATCGTTTTGCATGCATATTTTAATAATTATGACTTTATAGCTATAAAAATGTATAGTTACAATACCAATATACTATAATTTGTTTATCATCATCATCATCATCATCATCATCATCATTTCAACCGATAGAATTCCACTGCTGGACATAGGTCTTTGGTAGGGAGTTCCAATGGTCACGGTCTTGGGCCGCTAGTATCCAGCGGCTTCCTGAGACTCGTTTGATGTCGTCTCTCCACCTTGTTGGGGGTCGACCAACGCTACGTTTACCGGTGCGGGGTCGCCATTCCAACACCTTGGGACCCCAACGTCCATCGGTTCTCCGAGCTACCGACATAGCTCAGCGAGTTGCGAAGTTGAAGTGGCAATGGACGGGGCGCACATAGCTCGGAGAATTTGTTCATTAGAATCAAATATTAACTTCTATATAACATACTAGTCGATGCCCGCGATCTCGTCCGCATAGATTAGGGGTTTTTCTATGGAAAAAGCTACCAATTCGAGGAAAATTTCTGTGGCAAGCTGAAGCTATAGTTCATTGACGTGAAATTCAGATTTTAATAAATCCCACGGGTAATGTAAAGGGATAAAAAGTATCCTATGTCCGTCTCCTGTTTCTGAGAGTTCTCCCCACCGATTTTCAGCGAAATCGGTTCAGCCGTTCTTGAGATATTAATAGTGTAACTAACACGACTTATATATATTCATAGATTTGTTAATGATATATAATAATAATACTTGAACAAGTGAAATTCTCATTCGATAGACATTTTTTTGTTTTGTTGTATAATAATGAAAAAGTAGTTGCATAGTTAAGTCCTGGATAATGCTTAAAATATTCTTTTTAGGGCTCCGTACCCGAAATGTGCTAAAGGAACCTTATTACTAAGATTTAAATCCGCTCTTTAGTCCCGTCCGTTAATAAATCTATCGTAGTAGATAGAGAAGTTGAACATTTCATAGAATTAACAATGTTAAAAAGTTTTTAGAAGTTTTTGCCTCTATAATAATAAGAATTTCAATATTATTTAACATGTTATATTGCACCTTGGTACAGGACAAATATTTTATAAGTCCAACACTTGGCTAGTTTTTTTATATTATTAAATACTAGCTTTAACCCGCGGCATCGCTTGCAATTAAAAAAGCCAATAAATAAGTATCAGAGATAATAACAATAGAAATAAATAAATATGATAACTATATTTTAACAATCTTTTTTTTATCTTGCGTATTTTTTAGTAAAAAGTATCCTATGTTACTTCTAATACCTACAGGAATATGTGTACAATGTTTCATGATGATCGGTCTAGTTTTCGCGTGAAAGCGTAACAAACAAACTTACATTCACATATCGGTACCACCTGGTGATATTCCGGTCAAAGAATATAGCCGAATAAAAAATATATATAATGTGATTTCCATTCAACAGAGTAAAGCTTTCAGTCTAAGCGGCGTGTTGTACGATATATATGTATATTAAATAGTGACCCGCAAACATCCCTATATTACTATCAGTTCATTACCCAAAAAGCCTTTGAAAGCATCGTGATGAGATACATCGTGATGACTCAATACATGATGACGAAAAACCAGAGTTTTTCGTCAACATGTATGGAACTGTGAGACGGTGGCGTGTTTATTAGGTTTCAAATCAACACAACATTTCTGTATAAGCGTATCCGAAAAAGTTCGTGACACCCTTTCGACATTTTAGTTTCGTGCCACGTATATCTTGAGAGGCAATCATCATCATCATGATCAACCCATGCTCGGCTCACTACAGAGCACGGGTCTCCTTTCAATATGAGAAGGGTTTGGCCATGTGCGGATTGACAGACTTCACACGCCTTTAAGAACTTTATGGAGCACTCTCAGGTATGCAGGTTTCCTCATATTTTCCTTTAACGTTGAAGCAACTGATATATTTAGGTGCGTGCCTGGGTTCGAACCCCTGACCTCTGATTAGGAGGCTGACGTCCTAACCACTAGGCTATCTAGCTTGAGAGGCAATGCATGGGAGCAAATACACACCATCCCAGATCATAGGCTAGACGGCTATAATAAAAACTCCTATATCAACATATGGTTCATGGTTGTTAAAAGCAAATATATATTATACCATCAAACCTTGTTTCATGGTATGATATATAATTGCTTTTAACAAACACAATTTTTGATATTATATTTTTTTAAATTTTTAGTTTTAGGTTCAATCTAAGATTTATTTCAAGTTTCAGTTGTTATAAATAAATAAACACACATATTATTTCTACGTCACATCAGATTATTGTACACACATTTCATCTGATAATGTTTGTTTCCTTTTGTGAAACAAAGTTAAATGTCAACGTTAAACAAAGCGACAATGGAAAATTCGTTCATCCAAATCTCAGAAGCAAACATGTCGAACGTCGAAGAATAAAGCTAAACAAGTTTGTGAAAGTTTTACAACATTTATTGAAGTCACCCGTAGCGTGGCTTTAGAGTTCGCGCACACGAAGGCTCTCTGGACCATAACATACCTTACTATATAATTAAGAAGATAATTTTCACGAGCAGTCAACTGGGTATGAAATTTTCACCATGAGTCAACTGGGTATGAATCATCTCGACAACCCATTCTCGGCTCACTAGAGAGCACAGATCTCTTCTCAATATGAGAAGGGTTTTTGAGAACATTATGGAGAACTCTCAGGCGTGCAGGTTTCCTCAGGATATTTTCCTTCACCGTTGAAGCAAATGATATTTTAATTGCTTAAAAACGCACATCACTCCGAAAAGTTATAGGTGCGTGCCCGGGTTCGAACCCGCGTGCGCTGATTAGGAGGCTGACGTCCTAACCACTAGGCTATCACAGCTTCAAGGGTATGAATGTATCATAGCAATTTTGGGGAAACAACCTATAACACTATATCGCCTTTGCATGTCCACAAAATTCTTTACATCGTATCATCATCATCATCATCATGATCAACCCACAACTCACTCACTACAGAGCACAGCTCTCCTCTCAATATAAGAGTTTGACCATAGTCCACCACGTTTGCCATGTACAGATTGGCAGACTTCACACACCCTTGGGAATATTATGAAGAACTCAGGCGTGCAGGTATTCTTAGGATGTTTTCCATCACCGTTGAAGCAAGTGATATTTTAATTGCTAAAAAAAAGCACATAACTCCGAAAAGTTAGAGGCTCGAACCCCCGACCTCTGATTAGGAGGCCTAGCTTAGGGAGGGATAGATAGGGTTAGGACGCCTGGACGTCCTAACCAATAGGCTTGTGGACCAGCCAGTGACGAAATGTAAGATTTAAAAGCCACACGGAATCTTTGCTGCTCTTTTCCACGTAGATAAAGGAAATTAATGCATAATAATAAATGCATGCATAATTCTTTCCCCAAGGGTTGTCTGGAACAGATTGCTTAAGCAATAAGACCGCCTTTGCAAACTCATGTGTTAATAATATAATAATAATAATATAATTTCTTTATTATGGCAACTAGGCCCAATTTACATTGACAATATGATAAAAATAGTTACACTATAAAATACGAAAAAAAAATTAAGAATAAATTAAACATTAACTTAACCACCCGACCGTTCCCGATCTACATGTAATTTTAAAGTTAAGTGTTCTGTGTTTTTTTTTCTTATATGTGTGTACAATAAAGAGTAATTTATCTTATCTTATTAATGCAGTCAGAGTCCTAATGATACCACTAAGCCTTATAAGTTCAGTGTAATCGCTAAGCGCAAACAAGATTGCAACACCTGTTCAGTACATACTCGTATTTTGCTTGGAGCAAGGAAACTTGCTAATTATAATCGACATACATCTGCTCTCCTCTTCAGAGCTTCTTGTGTAGATTATTTTTAGCAATTTACACCTGCGTTACTTTTGTAGACGCCTCGCCGTGCAACGCTTTACCTCTCCCTAGTAATTTATATCTTGAGATTGCATCATCACTTATATACAATGAACGTTAAGCTTGATTAAAAAACCGGCAAGTCTGCTCGGTAAAATTTATAATTTCTTGCACACCACATCAAAAAGATCTTCCAGATTGCATAGCATAACATGTGTAACATGTTGACTTTACAAAGTTTTACGCGGTTTACAGCAAACCTAACTTAGTGTTCAATGTATGCCTTGGACTTCTGCAAAGGAACTTCAGCTTCTATTCAATATTGTCACTTAGAACTAGATGAACTAGTTAAATTACACCTATCCCTAATCCTTACTAACAATATAAATATGAATGTAAGTCTTATTATAAAAAATAGAACACAGCGTCTTCGCCGGCGAAGACGGGGTCCCCGATATCTGACGTCATCAAGACGTGGGTCTCATCCACGGTCACGGGGCCGATCGGACTGAGATCCCCGTCCAACAAACCCAAAGTCATAAAGTCACCCTAAGCTGAGGTCGAAGTCTCACAGGAACTGCCCTTAGTTACGTTTCCCAGATGTCGTCCAGCATAAGTGCTGTTCTCACAGACTGAACTTGGCCGAGTCCAGTGCGAGTCCGCAAGCTTAGGAAATATAACTAACGAGGAAGAATGATAAAAAATACAAAACACTTACGCTAAATGCAAAAGGTGTACCTAGTCAGTATTTAATTTGATTAGAATATATCAAATCAAATAAAATAAAAATTGCTTTAGTCATGTGTCACCATCCCTAGTGATAACTCCACTCGCCAACTTAAAAATAAAGCTAAGAGGGTGCAAATCAGACCCAGGTCTAAGACGAAGCTAATGGCTAATGGCTATTAATCACCCACTATATTCATTAACTATATATGATATATTTGTGATATATGGGTCATATTGAGGCAAGCAGAATCAGTTATAAGCACTATTAAGTTAAGCTTTTAATCCGCGTTTAATTATTCTACCAGAGTTGGGAAATGGGAATATTGTATTACAGTGGATTCTACACTTGAAACGACACCTATGACAGGCCCCGGGGGGTTCCAGTTCACTCCGCTATTCTGACTGTTTGATACTTGTGTTGTGCATTGCTCACACCTAATTCGACGTAATTTTGATAGACTTCCAGAACTGCCAGGCTTTCATAATTCCATACATGAAATTAACATAATTTTATACGCTGACGTCGCCATTTCATACCAATTTTCTACTACTACGTCTTTACTAAGATATACTTTTTTAGTCTTGAATCGCGCAATACTGGTCATCTGACCAGTCTGATAACTTGAAGCGACGAACCGCCTTTGCAGTTTTGTTTCTTGTTCTATCATCATCATCATTATCATGATCAACCCATTGCCGGCACACTACAGAGCACGCAGAGCACGGGTCTCCTCTCAATAAGAGAAGGGTTTGGCCATAGTCCACCACGCTTGAGATGTGCGGATTGTCAGACTTCGCACGCCTTTGAGAAAATTATGGAAAACTCTCAAGCCTCACCATGCTTTCCCTCACCGTTGAAGCGAGTGATATTTTAAAAACGCCGGTAACTCGGTAAAGTTGCAGGTGCAAGCCCGGGTTCAAACCCCCGACCTCTGATTAGGAGGCGGACGTCCTACCACTAGGCTATCACAGCTTGTTCTATAATCTGCTCTATTTTCTGTAAATATTGTGCAGTAAAATTTATAAATAACTATTTATTTAATAAACTTTGTTTATTAGCATGTGTTAATAATAGTTAAATTCAACCATCCCGTATAAGAGCAGCGTATTAGGACTTAATAGGCGGATGATGAAAACGACAAAAACTTGTTATTAATAGGTAAATTTCAGGTTTAATAAAATCTCTGTTTTTTTTTACTACGGCTATATAAAACAATAAGGTGCCATTTTCATTATGTTTGTCTGTGACATTATTAAAACCTAATATAGAAAAATACATTTACAAATGTATTTTTAAAGAATTCATGTTCTGTGTATTTTCAATAAATAGTCAGTAATTTAGCATGAACCTAGCTAGCTTATCGATCGTTCCAGATCTGTACACATAAAAACACCTTTTCAGTTTTCAGGTAAAAGGTTTCGAACTACGTTTCTCTCCTTTGTATTTTACCTGTAATTTAGTAAAGCGTTTTCGGAACGGGGTCATAAAACAAACGATCTTTACCGGAGTTACACTGATGTCTAGGAGTGCAGGAACGTAACAAAGGGGTACTTAATAGTGTCACAGTGGGAAACCCGAGGATTGACTATCTACGGCAAGAATTTTGTCCAATGCCATTTTGTGTTAAGTACCTACGTGCTAACATTTAAATTTCGCTTGAAACTTTAAAACGCTGTATTTTTTTTGCACAGTTTTTTAAATCAGTAATTTGTACGTATATATCCGTTTTGTCTGGTGGGAGGCCGTCCCTAGTTACAACCCACATCATCATCACGATCAACCCATTACCGGCTCACTACAAAACACGGGTCTCCTCTCAATATGAGAAGGGTTTGACCATAGTCCACCACGCTGGCCATGTGCAGAATGGCAGACTTCACACGCCTTTGAGAACATTATGGAGAACTCTCAGGCGTACAGGTTTTCTCACGTTGTTTTCCTTCACCGTTGAAGCAAATGATATTTTAATTTTCACATAACTCCGAAAAGTTAGAGGTGCGTGCCCGGATTCGAACCGCCGACCTCTGATTAGGAGGCTGACGCCCTAACCACTAGGCTATCACCCCTTCCATAACCACCATTTCGTTACCACCTTACCGAGTGGTAACTAGCCACGGCCAAGCGATTTAGCGTTCCGGCACGATGCCGCATAGAAAGCAATTCTATGTTTGGACTGACCTCTAACAGGTTACTACCATCCTAGACTGCATCTTCACTTACCATCAGGTGAGATTGCCGTCAAGGGCTAACTTGTAGCGTATAAAAAATATATACATATAATAACAAAACTTAGGAGGTCCGTCAGGGCCAGTTCAGGGTGTTTATTTCTTTCTGATTTGCCGGGCAAATGTCACCACTTCTAACCTCAATAATACAGATATAAGTAATGGTTTATTGGTGTAATTTATATCAGCCAACTTGTAGGTGGGAAGGAGGACTACATCCTACAGTAAGTCGGTCAGTTAAATTGCCGCGTCTTAGTTATAATTAACTGGGAGCCCTGGCAAGTCACAGACGACGGCGCACGCCGAGTGAGGATCATCATATGAATTTAGGGTGAATTCAACGGCCCGTTGCGTCCAGGGTTGTCAAACATATCAAATATTATTATATGACTTAATTCATTTGCTTATAAAGCACATCTGGTTATTATTATATATAAGCTCGTAAGCTTGTAGATGCTTATACTCCTGCTATAGTGTAAAGGATTACGTAAATAATAAATAAGCATGGGTGTTAAATATTGCTCTAATAAGATAGCTCTTAATATAATTTTTAAGTGGCATGTGAGATGGTGATAAAGAAAATTTACCTGGCTAAGTTTGTTATGAGTTTCTTCTTATCTCGTAGTTATCACCATCAAATCACTAGTATGTAAATTATTGGCGCGTCAAAAGCGCCTTAGAAAGGACTATTTGAATAAAGATTATTTGAATTTGAATTGATGACATACAAATAGCTTTTTTAATACAGCAGGAACCTCTGGATTTTCCCCGGATTAAAATTATCTTATGCCTTCTTCAAGGCAACTTATCTTGTTGTTGTATTTACTGTGAAGCCATGCATAGATAATAAAAGTAAAAAGTCTGTATAAATGCTAGTGCTTTCCCGGGATAAAAAATATAAACTTGAAAGTTTGTAATTACGGATGGATGGATGGATGGATGTTACTCTTTCATGTAAAAACTACTGAATGGATTTTTGTGAAACTTTACAATAATATAGCTTATACATCAGAATAACACACAGGCTACAATTTATAAAGATATTGTGTAAACTGTCCAAATATGACGATAAGTATCAAGTAAGTAGGAAAAAATCTACCATCTGTGTGATAATTTTAATGTCATAATGTTCTTTCTACGCCATGCTAATATAAGCTACTCGAAATACTAATCCTGAACAGACGAAACCGTGGGCGGCGCTAGTATCCTATACAATCTCCAGAATGATAACTAATAATACAGTGCCAAATTTAAAAATCGGTTTAAGGTAAATCATGTAAATCACACTCAATACAAACAGACATACACACTTAGTTAACAGTATAAGAATGGATATGTTATGGATATCAAACTAAAAAATTATTAAAGTAGGTAAATATGAATATAATATAAGCATAAAAAATTAAAATATCATGAATTGTGTGAAATGCTTTTTTGTCTGGAAAAATCATAATATGGTTGATTTATAATTGCTATCTATATGTGGCCTTACAGATAAGGAAGATATGTTTAGTACACTTACAAACTTAATGAAGCTTTTTACTTAACGGTTTTTTGTGAAGATTCGTTAACTTGATAAGCAAAATATTTTACTCGTATATGACCGTTACTCGCTTACGAAGTATCTATATATAGTATTTGTAAAGTTATTTTAAACAAATTATGCAAATGCAGTTAATATTTGTAGATACTGTTTCATAAACTTGTGGTTTTCTTGTGTTTTTCTATTCCTAAGGTTGCCTGGCAGAGAGCGAGAGATAAGGCCGCCTTTTTGTATCCCACTTCTTTTTTCGTGTTTTTGATTTCTTGTATTTTTTTCTTTTAACTTGTTGTGGTGTACAAGTAATAATAGTATTGATATGATTGATATTGGTATGATTCAAGATGTTATCATTTAAACATTAATATGACTACTATTTAAAAGCAAAAATAGTAATGTAGATATATAAAACACAATTTTATTTAACTCTAACTTTTATATTGTAGAAACACGCGTACCACTTTGCCCGAGAGTAATTTGACCTTTAGAAGTGACATCAACCTAGTAAAGTGGCTGTAAAACTATTAAATTGTCTTTCCTTTTAACTAATTATCAACCCTGTACAAGATAGATAACTGCATGCACGATCACAATACTAATAGGGAATCTCATGTGATCTACCGAATACGTTGTGGCGTAGCCGACGGGAAATAATGAAATCAGTTTGATTTATTACTTCAATAGAATGCTTATTAAGCTGTGTATCAAGACAAGTATTACATCTGTGGCATCTATTGTCAATTAGAAGGCATACTACTGCGATATCAGGTATTGTTTGCGATTTAATGACATTCCGAATCAGTATACAATTTATTTTAGCCTAAATTAATATTTAAATCTTTATTTCTATTTAATTTCATTTTATTAATTGATTTCATAACTCTTATTTTAAATTGACATTATTGTTTTTTTCGTTGTAAGTTTTTTTTGCACGCCTTTTAGGCAGAATGTGTTAGGCTACCCTTTAATCTTAAGATCTTGATATGAATGTACCACTTTCATGCAATAAACGAATTTGAATTTGAATTTGAATATCTCAGCATGTTACAAAACTGAACAAATAATTCAATAGAAATGAAAATCGCAGTACAAATAAGTATTCAATTTTACTTAAAATCTTTTTTGTTCATTCAATCAATCACAATCTTTATTCAAAAGGTCCTTTTCAAGGTCAAAGGCACTTTAAACACAAATTTACATAGTAGTGAGTCGATGGTGATAACTACATTCGTAAACTTAAAACTAAGCTTTAAGGGTCTAAACGTGCCCTGGTCAAAGAAGAAGCCCACAAAAAACTTAGCCAGGTAAATTTTCTTTATGTTATCACCATATCACATACCACTTAAATAATTAAGAGCTATCCTATTCGAGCATTATTCAATGTCAGAAAACAGGTATAAAAGTCCATTTGAATAAAAAATATGCAACGAATATCTATATTCAATCTTCGCTGATGACAATTATGATAAAGACTCATCTTATCTGCCATAAATGCGACTACACATCCGTCATCAAATCTGAGTGACTTTTGGTCTTGGTAAACTAATAAAAATAAAGGATATACTTAAAAAAACTTCACATTTTAAATCAACTAAAACAAAGAGCTATTTCGCTTAGTACCACAATCTAATATCAACTAAATACAAAAAAGCGAAAGCCGCTTAAGCAATATTGTAAAAACACATTCATCGTAACCCTCACCAAGATTGCAGACACTATGCAGCAAAGTTAAACTGTCGTAGCCCGGGACAAAGAATCTTAATTATTTTAAGCTGAACAAGGACTTCGTTATTTTCTAGTTTGGTCCCGGAGTATTTATTTTTATTGCATCAGCAAGGACTGGCTTAAATGGCGCAGGGTATTATTTTACAGATTTTCTCAGAATCAGCACATCTCAAGAGCTGTCGTCTCTAGGGATTTTCAAAAGCTCTCAATTAGAAATGAGTAATTTTATCCTGCCTTACCCTGCCGAAACTAAGAGCAGCGGGGTGGGTCTAAACTATAAATCCCATTTCAATGACTGGCTTGCCCCTAGCAACGGACCATTAATTAGGTTTTGGATTAGGATAATGAAGATGATTCCAAAAATTACATCTACGTGTCGTCCCAAATTACTAAGTGAACTTCAATTACAAAGTCATGGAACAGTGCGATAACCTTGACACCTCTATGTACCCTGCATAAAAGTTTTTTTTTATACACTATAAATTAGCCCTTAACAGCAATCTCACCTGATGATAAGTGATAATTAAAGTCCAAGATGGTAGCGGGCTAATTTGTTATGGAAAACCCATACACCTACTTGGTTACTACTCGATATCGTGCCGGAACGCTACATCGCTTGGCGACATGAGTTTGTCGGTAGGGTGGTAACTAGCCACGGCCGAAGCCTCCCACCAGACCAGATTCGAGCCGGGAATCGAACCCAAGATCTACAACTATATATTGCAACAGCGAACGCGCTGCGCCACGGAGGTTGTCAAAACTCTAGCAAATTTGGTTTATAATCCTGTAAGGCTAGAATTATTAGGAAATAAATAACTAAAATTATTTTTCATAATCTCAATGCGACATAAAAAGCGATAAAATTATTATTCAATCAAACATCGAAACTTGGCATCGCAGGACCTCGAGCAAAGCTTTTGAAAGAAGTTAAGGTAAATTTTGAAAAATATGATATAAGAGGGCCAGAGGGCGGGAGGTCGGCTCCAACTTGGAAAAGGAATCGGTCCCTCGGGGGCCATGATGAATCTTTCACACGCTTTATCGCTTTGCATCGGGAATCGAACCGCCGGTCTTTACTCATCCCGCATCATAAAATTTATGGGTGCCGGCGAAACATAAATATTATTTACACGGGAATACAAGGTGCTAAATATATTGACACGAATTAATTTTATTTTTCAAACACTTCTCAAAATATGGTGTTCAGTAGGAGACTTCTGTTAGAGCTAGTAGCAATTTGCAGTCTTATACGAAATCGATAAGTCATCATCATTTAATGAACCGAAGAGGTTTAATGTAAGGTTTACAAATTACAAGACAGTGCTGCTTGGAACCAGTGATTATCTGTGACGTTTTTGATGTCATCTGTCCAACCGACGTTTTGTGCGATTTCGTCAATCTAGAGCAGTGTTTCCCAATTACTGGTAAGCATACCCCCAGGGCACGGTAATATTATGTATACAGTATTATAACTCGGGCTTATCTTTGAAATAAATACCTACAGCCGCGTTTTAATTACATTTGCCTACTTTGTGTTGAAGCGGTGATAGCCTAGTGGTTAGGGCGTCAGCCTCCTAATCAGAGGTCGGCGGTTCGAATCCGGGCACGCACCTCTAACTTTTCGAAGTTATGTGCGTTTAAAAAAAAAAAAAAAAAAAAATTAAATATCACTTGCTTCAACGGTGAAGGAAAACATCGTGAGGAAACCTGCACGCCTGAGAGTTCTCCATAATGTTCTCAAAGGCGTGTGAAGTCTGCCAATCCGCACATGGCCAGCGTGGTGGACTATGGCCAAACCCTTCTCATGTTGAGAGGAGACCCGTGCTCTGTAGTGAGCCAGTAATGGGTTGTTCATGATGATGATGATGATGATGACTTTGTGTTCAAATTTTAACTATCTAGTGACAGACAGACGGTCAAATTTATTTTTGCTGGTATTATTCATACAAACAGTATTTAAACAATAAACAACTTTTATTAATGCAACCAAAAAGTGCCGCAATATATCCTACTCGTCATATTATATTAAATACATACTTGAAGTTATTTTAAGTGAAAAAATCGCGCGGTTATTGTTTAAAAAAAACACCGTCCGTTCGTCACTGCGGCACAGTCGCGACTGTCTGCATGCCGAATGCACCCCGAGATCGAGGCGCGTAGGCATAGCTCGCGTTTCGTCCGTTTGTATGAAGTTGGAATATTGTATACATAATATTACCATGCTATCAGTAAAAACAAGAACAATTCCCAAAATGTTATTGTTTAACAATCATCATCATAACAGCACGGAGCACCGAGCACTATCCCGCGCCAGATTTTCAAGAGATGTGCAGAGAAAAACGTGCACATATGTCACCTGTCTTCGCCGATACATCATATTCTGATTTTCACTATTGTTCTGTCATTTTAAGACAATAAATGTTATTTAAACAGACTTTTTTAATATATCATTGCTATCTAATATAATATATCATATATCAATAAAGGGTACGTAGGTTTGATGTCTTTTTTGAAGTGGTACGCAGCAAAAACTAATTGGGAACCACTGCTCTAGCATCTTGGGACATAAACGTCCAACGTTGTCCGAGCTAAGTCCTCGGTTTTTTTCCACTTTTACTTCGCCAATCACTAAACTACGTCGATAACTCTAGTTAGTCTATAGATCTCCTCACTTCTTATTGAATCATGGATTAGTTGTTTCAGTTAAAAACCAGGCACATTTAAACACCTGACCTTGGGCTACAGTACGGTTATACAGATAATGGACTAAGTAATTGCGGGTATACTCTACAAGTACCTTTTTTTTATGCACCACAAGTTAGCCCTTGACTGCATCTCACCTGATGGTAAGTGATGATGCAGTCTAAGATGGTAGCGGGCTAACCTGTTAGGGGTATGGTAAACCCACACTCCTAATCGGTTTCTACGCGACATCGTGCCGGAACGCTAAATAGCTTGGCGACACGTCTTTGTCGGTAGGGTGGTAACTAGCCACGGCTGAAGCCTTCCACCAGACCAGACTCGAGCCGGGAATCAGCACACCCGCTGCACCACGGAGGTCGTCCTTTGGTTAAGCACTTACCTGATGCAGCCTATATGGGCTCTTTTAATAAGGTTTGCTATATTTTCGGACCAACTAGTTGCTTGTCCAGCCATCCTATAAACCTAGCTCATCGCAGATAGATCTACGCCAAAAATTTCCCGATATCGTATTTCATTCACAAAAGGGGTTCATTGACAATTTGAATCACAAGTCTTGCAGACGATTGCAGAAGTAGAAAGTAACTTAAACTTCACTACAAATCGTTTAGAAGTTTTTTTAATATCACCTATCACTTTCTAAATGGACTACTTTTTTGATTTTTCTAATCGAATGCAGCACAATTAAAATTCAAAACAAGCTACGAATGGAATTAAATAAACAGAATTTTTGTTAGTTAATATTTAAAAAAAATCAGTTATAATTTTTTAAACCAAAAACATTTTGTAGAAGATAACCACCTATTTGAAATTAAAAATAAATAAAACAAAAGCTGCGTTTTTAAAGGAATCATTTTTAATGCGCACTACCATATTAGAACAACAACCGTGTAAAAACTAAGTGCCTACTAATACTAGTTAGTTTTATGATATGAATTCCTGGCTAAGTGGTTTAGCTGGCCATACTCGAGCCGGGGCTGCCTCGACGAGTTCAAGAGGCCACGCAATTGTTCCGTGCACCTAGTAACGTCGGTCTCATACAACTTGGCATGGTTACTTCACCTGTTATAATTATCACTTAATGGACATAATTACAGTTCATTTAGGCAAGTGCTTACTAATTTGCGTGTTAGTTCCGAGTTTTATAATTTTCTTGCACTTCTTTGGTGAATTTCAGCGGGTTATGCGAAGTGAAATTTTAATTATTTGATATTTATTCAGGTATTACTATATACAGTCAGGTTAAGCACTTGGAAACTGTGATAGCTTAGTGGTTAGGATGTCAGCCTCCTAATCAGAGGTCGGGGGTTCGAATCCGGGCGCGCACCTAAAAACTCTTCGAAGTTAGGTGCGTTTTAAGCAATTAAAATAGCACTTGTTTTAACTGTAATTGATAAGTCGTAACAGCAGATATAAATGTAACTTACAACTTGTCGCTGGCATGCCTTATGAATAAATGAATAAACGGTGAAGGAAAACATCGTGAGGAAACCTGCATGCCTGAACGTTCTCCATAATGTTCTGAAAGGCGTGTGAAGTCTGCCAATCCGCACATGGCCAGCGTGGTGGACAATGGCCAAACCCTTCTCATATTGAGAGGAGACCCGTGCTCTGTAGTGAGCCGGTAATGGGTTGATCATGATGATGACCCCTAACAGGTTAGCCCGTTTTTTGTTATTATAACCTTCGAGTTACCTACCTCGAGTTAGTTAGTAACTACCTTTTATATTACTCACAACAACATTGGCCACAAAAGCTAACTTAGCCTCCAATTGTAAAAAGATTCAACTCTGTAGACTGTCGCAGATTTTAAAACGAACTTATTACTAACTTTGTCGTAAAGAATTTCAATGGCTACACTCGAGCTTCTTCCTTTTGAGCTCGAGTTTTGCGAAACAAGCGACATTGGACGGAATAACTTAATTCCAATTGAGAGCACTTAAAAAAAGAATGGGCCTTAAAGACGAGGACGGTGGCAACCGCAATTCAGATATGCTGATCTAGAGGAAATCTGTAAAATAATACCTCTAGCCACTCCACTGGAACAAGTTTCATCGCTACGCTGTCAAATAAATTAATGCGGACACATTATTTGAAGAGTTTCTTAAAAATCAACCTTCATAATAATTCGTCAACAATTTAAGATACAAGACCACCGATCTAAGACCAATGATTTGATGAGCACCTAACTGGAACCTAATGGCCTCATCACCATCATCATGATCAACCCTTCTCGGCTCACTACAGAGCACGGGTCTCCTCTCAATATGAGAAGGATTTGGCCATAGTCCACCACGCTGGTCTTGAGCGGATCGGCAGACTTCACACGCCTTTGAGAAAATTATTGAGAAGTCTCAGGCGTGCAGGTTTCCTCACGATGTTTTCCTTCACCGTTGAAGCAAGTGATATTTTAATTGATTAAAAACACACATTACTCTGAAAAGTTATAGGTGCGTGCCCGGGTCGAACCCCTGACATCTGATTAGGAGGCTGACGTCCTAACCACTAGGGTATCACAGCTTCAATGGCCTAACATGTTAAACTGTCTGGTATGTGACTAACAAGTTCCTATTGTATGTGAATGAATAAAATACTTTAATGTTTATTGGGACCAAGTGAACCGTTTATAGCTATATATTCCATCGCGTTATTGAAGCTATAAAGTGAAGCTTCACAATTATACTATGTGAATAGTTTTTCGTTTTCATGAACATCTGCAGCAGAGGAACCACCGATGAGGTGCCGGCTAAATCTATCCAAGGGCAGTAATCTTTAGGAGTAATCGTTTGGCGGTATCTACGCAACGGAGATCGTCACATTAGATTAAGTTTAGAACAGATAATCAATTTAATTAACCTTTTTTAACACTACAAGTTAACCTTTCACTCTCTCACCTCATGGTAAGTGATGATGCTAAGATGGTAGCGGGCTAACCTGTTAGGTGTATGTTAAACCAATAAACCTAATTGGTTTCTACGCGACATCGTGCCGGAACATTAAATCGCTTGGCGACACGTTTTTTTCGATAGGTTGGTAACTAGTCAAGACTGAAGCCAGACCAGACCAGACTCGAACCGGGAATCGCACCCATGACCTCTAACTTTTAATTATAAATAATTCGATAGCGCACGCTCTGCGAAGTGTACGTCGTCAAAACTCAAATTAAAATAAAGTTAAATATAGTTCAACGATAGTAGAACTTTAGTAATTAATAGCCATGGAGGATTCCTTTAGCACGTGAGTTATGGCACAATGAAAATCAGCCCCTATAATAATTATATATACCTTACTATAGGTAGATCTTTGGTTCACTTATTCCCTCCACCCTAACCCTTCGAAACACGCCACTATAACCTTTAAAACTGCTTGCTTTTTGAAGCGTACATCATGAGCTGTATTAATTTAATTTCTACTGTTGTTCTACGTGCACACACGCAGTACGCTGTTCTATATTTCTAAATGTTGAAATTGTTGAAATGTTAATTTTAAATCTATATTTTATTTAATTAATTAAGGCCTTCCAACAGGGTACAAAAAAAACAGGGTACAAACAGGGTTTAAAAAAAAATATCACTTGTTTCAACGGTGAAGGAAAACATCGTGAGGAAACCTGCACGCCTGTGAGTTCTCCATAATGTTCTCAAAGGCGTGTGTAGTCTGCCAATCCGCACATGGCCTGCGTGGTGGACTATGGCCAAACCCTTCTCATACTGAGAGGAGACCCGTGCTCTGCAGTGAGCCGTTAAACGGTTGATCATGATGATGATGAACAGAGTACAGAAAACAACAAAAAATTATGAAAATACATAAAACAGAGGAGTTGTACACTACTGCAAACCGAATTAGAGTTTGTCACAACATGCTTAAAAACTACTTAGAGAAAAAAGATACAAAAACATACTATATATAAAACAAACATAGACGTGTCGCCAAGCGATTTAGCGTTCCGGCACGATGTCGCGTAGAAACCAATTAGGGATGTGGGTTTACCATGCCCCTAACAGGTTAGACCGCTACCATCTTAGACTGCATCATCACATACCATCAGGTGAGATTGCCGTCAAGGGCTAACTTGTAGTTCATAAAAAAAAATACTATATATAAAACAAACAAAACTATAATTAACTTATATTAAGAAGAATAAGAAGAATCTACCATCTATTGAATTACCTATATGAGGACAAGAAGTTTTTTTTTATTTTTATTAATTTATATAAACTAGAAGTGCTAGTAGTTAAAACTCATGCCATGTTAAGTAACGAATAGATGCAATTTGTATGCAGAGATAATAGGTAAATATTTATATTTATGAATAGGAGGGCCCAGGTTCAATTCCTGGCTGGGATTTGGGAATATACCCTTTCAAAATTTACTCCGTTCTGGTCTGGTAGGAAGTTTCGGAGATTATAACCAGATACCACCCAACAGACAAAAAAGTGCCGCCAAGTGATGTAAAGTGGAAACCGATTAGAAGTACCTAAACGTCTAATATGCCATACCACTTACAATTAAGCCCGCTAACATCTAAAACCACATACATCATCACATATCACGAGGTAAGATTGAAGACTTAGAAAAACAATACAAGAATCATTAACATGTGATTTAATAACCGCCCGTAACATATGACAGAAAGGATTTTGAGCGTTGACTCAACTCTCCATTTAGGATTTTTTTTTTATACACTACAAAGTTTACCCTTGACGGCTATCGCACCTGGTAGATTAGCAGTTTAGGATGGTAGCGGACTAAGCGGTTAGGGTATGGTAAACCCACACTCCTAATTGGTTTCTATGCGACATCGTGCCGGAACGCTAAATCGCTTAGCGACACGTCTTTGTCGATAGGGTGGTAACTAGCCACGGCCTCCCACCAGACCAGACTCGAGCCGGAAATCGAACCCAGGACCTCCAACTTTATAATGTGACAGCGCATGCACAGCGCCACAGAGATCGTCGACTGCTCATTTAAATAGCCTGGTATCTAAAAAAGATCCGCCTGCCTACCCTGATCAAAAAACTCGATCATAGCAAGTTCTAAAAAGAAAATAACAACAACTTGGTTACGCTTACAACGTATAACAAGGCACGAAACTAGCAGGAATAACGAACAAACGCTGTTACAGCTGTTATACAATATAGCGCTCGTTTATTGCTTGTAATACGCTCCTAAACAGTGATAGTTGGTTACCTACTCGTGCTACATATCAATCGTTCTTATAAAAATATAGAGAATTTTTATCTACCCTTCCCCATTCATTTTTAATATGATCCTAAAATCGGCGGCAGGGTTAGATAGATACAGTAAATCACCTTAAAGTGGCTCCGAGTATTCAGTAAAAAAGACGTTAAGAGTACCCTTTATATTCCTGCATTAGAGCACTCTATCGACCGCATTAGACTACCAAAGCTGAACAATTTAATGACGATTGACTATTCATACGTCATTCGAGTGGTTGACCGCTTCGCTTGACTTGATTTAAAGTCTAATTAAAGAGAGAATTGTACCCTTAGCTATAAAATTTGCAAGCTCGCTTTCGTGAACTCATTTTCGAGTATTGAAAGATTTTACTTAAAATACTTTAATTTTTTTATTTGCAAAGTTCGATAGAAGCGCTTCTACAGCGATACAAACGCGCGACCGTTTCATTTTTGTCCCATACTACATTCGTGTTTAAAATGTAATCTAATGGATCTCGTGGGTAATCCTCATGTATCCATATCCCGGGGTATCCCCCGCGTCCGAGGAGACGCGGTGATTATGTCGGACTCTTACTGACTAAACCCCCACGGTGCATATCCTTTCCCGCCGCCTGGTGGCCGGGTCACGGGTAACGCTCGAGCACACAACCGCAACCAGGCCGGCAGAGTCCGTCCTTAGGACGGTGCCAACTCGGGGGCAATATCAGATGCCCCCCAATTGAACGCCATAAGACGCACCAGGAGCACAATATGTTTCCTAACCTAACCTGACCTCACCTAATTTTCATCTTACAAACGTTCTACTAAGTGTCAGCACTACTTTTAAGTAGATTAAAGTGTAAACCAAATGAAGCCTTAAAAGAGGTGCATAAGTTCCCATTTCCTCTGACGTTACGTTGTTTCGATACTCGATAACTACTGTACGGTTGCGAGCGTACAAATCTTAAACTAAGGGCACTGAGGCACGGCGGACGGCGACGGAGCACGTAATGAGAACGACTCAGAAATACTTCGGGGAGGGATGCAAAATGTTGCAATTGCATTCTCTCCGTCAGAAAAACAGCTTACACTGGCAAAAATAATTAAGAGCATTAGTACAGTCGGGAGCGGAGTGTCGCGTACTAAATAGTCTGCTAAATACCCACCTACATTTATTGGCGCTGGGAATGTACGAAGGCCAATGTAATGGCAGAAACAATTCTGTCTTTTAAAGCGGTATATAGGGCGCTTTTCGTTCAAAATAACAAAATGTTCGAGTTCATAAATATGAATACATTGTTTGCATTGGCTAATTAAGGTGCCAATTTTTTATTTTAAAGCATAAAAAGCCGCAAGAGGTATTTAATTTCAAAGGGAATATTATTTTCTAACTTATTACCAACTAAAATCTTGGCGATGTCTCTCAATAAGTTTCTTTAAAAGGAAGCTTACCTTTTAAAGAAACTTATTGAGAGACAGAGAAATCTTATGGTGGTATTAAGGATAACGTAAACGATAAAAAAGCTTTGGTGTAAATTGCTCTAACGTCATAGCTAATTATAATTAGTAATTGTCTCTTAAAACCCGGGGTAAGTTTGGGGCTTCTTCTTAGCTCTGGGCGCGTTTTGGACCCATCTGGCTTTAGTTTTAAGTTAACGAGTGTAATTATCACCATCACCTCACGAAATAAAATAATTTAAAATCCTACTAATATTATAAACGCGTATGTTTGTCAGTATGGATGAATGGATGGATGGTTGTTACTCTTTCACGTAAAAAGTACTGAATGAATTTTAATTAAATTTTTCATTTTTTTTTTGTCGAACTGTCTATTAGCTGTGCTAACCCTATTGGTTGCCACATCGTAACCGGGCTGTTAACCGGGCCATACAGAAAATGCAGTGCCAGTAGTGCATTGCTATTTATTTATCAGTACAGAAATTAAATGATGCCAGTAGCGAAGTAAGCTTAACGCATTTAATAGTTCAGAAAAAACAAGTGAGGCAGGTAGTGCATGAAACTACACTCAACGCATTTAACATTACAGATAATCCAAATGACGCCGTATCGAACTCGTGCAAGGTTATCTCAATTGCGTCAAAAGTCTGGCTTCGCTCGACTTTTCAGTACTAAAAAAATACAGCCGTCAACTTTATAGAGATAAACTTCGGGGAGCGTTTATATCTTTTTTGTCTCGCTGACAAGTCAATAGTAGTATTCGACGGTCGCGTGGAATGCTAAAACCCTTCCGACACCGATTCCAAATGCATCATTTGTTTCCTGTCACTGAGCCACTTGACGAAGGTTTTTGTCCCGAATACAAATAAAGAGGTCTCCCAATTAAATTGGATCACTATCCATGAAATTGTTTACCATTTGGAACGAGATTTGTACAGATGACATGATAAATCATTCATATAACTTTTCAAATAAATTAAACACTTGAGTTCATTCCAACAATTCTATAGATATATACATAATGGTTACAGGCTAATGACTTTTACATCCTGGCACAAGTAAAATAATTACTTAAAAGGATGTCCCAACAACGGATAAATGTTATGTAAAACGTATATTTTGAATAATTTTTTTTTTCATTTTTTCCGTTTTCATATAATGCATTTAGAATATAAACTTCCTTACGAACAGCAGCGTAAAAGTTAATCAAAAAGTAAATATTTTCTTGTAATTTTGTTGTTGTTAAGCAATCAAAATATCACTTGCTTCAACGGTGAAGGAAAACGTCGTGAGGAAACCTGCACGCCTGAGAGTTCTCCATAATGTTCTCAAAGGCGTGTGAAGTCTGCCAATTCGCACATGGCCAGCGTGGTGGACTATGGCCAAACCTTTCTCGTATTGAGAGGAGACCCGAGCTCTGTAGTGAGCCGGCAATGGGTTGGTCATGATGATGATGTTGATATCCTTCTTGTAAATATATAAAATACTTCGAAGTTATGTCTATAAATAAACACCTACACACAGTATCTATCTAGATACTTACAAATAACACAATTATATACGTGTTGCAAAACAGAAAGCTCAGTGGCAGCACTTGTAGATATCAGACAAATATTTATAACATAACGTTGGGAATTGCGGTCATAAACAGAATTCGGAATACCATAACGTTTATCTTATAATCTATGTGTAATTATGCAACCATAGCTGGGAAATGGGAATAATATGGGAAACACTAAACTTGGAATGACACCTATGACAGTACCCAGCGGAGTTACCCACAACCCGCTTTACTATTCTGATTGTTCGTAACTGCGCTTTGTATTCATATGAAAAAGTTCAATTTTCGTGAAGCCCATCATAAAATCCGTACCTTGCTTGCTAGGATATGGTAAATTTGTTTGTTTCTATACAAGTTAGCGTTTGACTCCCAGCGTGAGAGTGACTCCATTGAGCGTATTGTCATGCAAGGTGGAGGGCACCAGAGGGCGAGGAAAGTCATCCATGCGATGGATCCTTTGCACGAGTGCACCAGGCTTTCGGCACGCAGAGAGAAATGATGACTACGGAGAAGAAGACGAAGAAGAAAAAGCGGTTGACTGCAATCCCTCCTGGTCGTAAATAAAGTTGGTAGCGGAATAACTTGCTGGAGGATCGCAGTTTTATTTCTTAAATTTTATTTATTTATTTAAATAATATTAAGTGGCATTTGAGATGATGATAACAAAAAGAAAATTTACCCGGCTAACTTTATTGTGGGCTTCGTCTTAGACCGGGGCGCGTTTGGAACCCTCATTAAGCTTTAGTTTTAAGTTTACGCAGTTATCACAATCATCTCACTACTTTACACTAAATCACTTGGCTTCACGTCTTTGTCGCTTAAGTGGTAACTAGCTAAGAGCAGCCTCCCAGATCAGACCAGAGAAAATTAAAAAATGAGTAAATTTCCAAATACAAGACCTCCCATAAGGCTAGAGCGTTCACCACTGCGCCAGGGAGGTGGTCGAAACTTATATACTAGGCAAATTTAAGAAAATACGTATATGCTGATATTAAATTAGCCGCCACACTTACGTACTTACGCGTACGGACGAAATCGGCTGAAAGTATGCAAGGTGTCAGGAAACGAAGCGCACCCGAGCGCAGAGCTGACTCAGAATACGAGGGGCCGTACCACTGGAACTCGGTGGCTGTTCGCATACAACGCCACGAAAGTGGCCCAAATCCTATCATATCTATCCGAATCATAAAATTATACAACAATATAACCAACTTGTCGAATATATTAAACACGTGGGTACATTCCAACGTTAAACACAATTATAACTAATGATTATAGGCTAATGAATTTAGAAATCTCATAAAATAAACTTCCCTAGGAACGTTATATATGAGCGTGGGCAAAGGAGTAGAGGAAGACCAAAGAAGGGATGAATAGATTGTGAAAAAGAGGATACGCGTGTAAAAGTTGTGGGTAGTGAGGCTGATAGAAGTGAGAGAAAGAAAAAGACGTGTTGTGCCGACCCCACATAATGTGGGATAAGGGCATGAAAAAAATGGAAGGCAGTAGAATAGTTTATATCGCGAAAGGGAACACAAAAAAAATTAAACACGTCGTATTAAAAAAATATTAAAAGACACAAAACAAATATGTTTCAAAATGATATCTAGTTTAGTTGTTATAATGGAGTGCTTAAATGATTTTAGCTAAATCACAACATCATACAACAATATAATAATAATTAAATATTGGACAATACGGGAATTTAAGCATATATATAATTTATTCTTCACTAAAACGTATTGGTAAGTAAAGAACGAAGTTTTCGTGTTAAATTTTTCGTACTACCTAAATGTACTAACTCACTTATTTAGTGCCACAGTTATAATAACATAATAATAGACCGGGACGAAGAGTTTTCCTCCAGGAGTCCTAGAATGTGAGAAACAATTAACAGTTAAATGCTGAATAGTATTTAGTGATTTAGTAATATTACAGATAATATATATTTATAATCGTCATCAAGCTAATGTTTTAGACACATAGCTCACTCATAGACGTAGACTTAGACGGCAATCTCACCTGGTGGTTAGTGATGATGCAATCAAATATGATAGAGTGCTAACCTATAGGTATTGTAATCCCGCACTGGATGGTTTCGACGCGACATCGTGCTGGAACGCTAAATCGCTAAACACGTCTTTGTCGTATGATGGTAACCAACCACAGCCGAAGCATCCCACCAGAGCATAGTCAAGCTGGGAATCTCACCCAGGACTTCAAACCTGAAAACCTGGAAACCTTGGACGCCGTGGAGGTCTTAAAAAAAGGTCTCGTTTGCGTTTTTTTTTTTGAGATAGGTTTGCACTTGACGACAATCAGTACCAGAAGGCACTAATGAGGTCTAGGTTGGAGCGCGCTTGCCTAGAAAATGCCTATCCTTCCCTTGAAGAAACTAAGGTTATACGTGGCTGGAAACACAGGTTATACGTGACAAAATATATGCGAAATTCCATTGGTAGAGGAGTACGTGTAAGCGATTTTGCACATTGCGCTCGGAGCAGTGCGAGCCGCGGTATAATTACGTAGCTCCTACCCCCCCGCCATACGCTACCGAGCTCTCGTTTAAATCTTGCACTGCTTAAATTTCCAGCGAACATCACTGGGTTGTATTAATTTAATTTCCACTGTTTTTGTAGATTCCATTTTGAAGGTAGAAACGCCGGATTTTTAATGGAACGAAACGTAATTTCTAACGTGTATAGATTATGACGTTGGTACGTGACTACGTGAAAGCAACTTTTGAGGAGGGTTGGCCGGTGTTTCAGCTTACTAAACGTATTAACGTTATTAACTTAACGTGTGGGGATCTAGATTTTCTAAAATTTATAATTAAGTATACGAATTTTTTGTAAGAAATGTGTTTGACTGCTTTATTACTGAGTACTGGGACTTATTTATTAAGTACTTATAACAACAGGTTTTACCAATAATAAAAGGTCGGTGCCCAGCTGTGGGGATTTAATGGGCAGGATTTCGACCTTCAAAAGTTATCGTCGTCAACTTTCACGTAGTTCTAATATGGTATGAAGGGTCAGGGCATAGCTCATCTAGACCTAGACATTAGTCTGTAATTTGACAGCAGATAAAAAAAAATTGTAACAAAAAAAACAAAAAACGTTTAGGAGTTAAGAAAAAAAAATAATTGGATACAGATATCAGATTTGTGTCCTAATACAAAGTTCCATGGTTTTATTTTTGGCAGCTTACCATAAAACTTTCATTTCTTCTCTTTTCTTTTTCAACCTCCCACTCCCTCCTATTCCTCTATTCTCTCCCTCCTATTCCTACATCCCCCTCTATTTCAACCTCTCTCTCGCAATAGAAGACAAGCCTAATTTTAGTGTATCTCGGAGCCTAATTTTATCAAAATCGGTTCAGTGGTTTAGACGTGAACATGTAACAGACAGATAGACAGCTGCTAGTCTGAAATAATATTGGTTACCATTATGTCTACAGCATTTGTTGCGTGCCGGCAGATAATCTACTTGAGAACGGTTTTGTTCTGAAGGGAAAAAAGTTATCCCCCAATTAAATTGAGTCACTGTCCGTAAAATTGTTTACCGTTTGAAACGAAAGACGTGGGTGGGTATGTAAGAAAGAGCAATCATTTCCCTCGCTCCTTCAGCTTGCCTTGTTAACGAAATACCTACTGAAGTCAAATAATATTTTCGACCTTATATTACATTGACTTCAATTATTTCACTGTAATTAAAATTCTTTAATTATTGTCATCCTACAGGTAAGCAGGTTTATAAAAATATATTATTTATGTAGACTTACATTTTTTTTTTTATCCACTACAATTTAGCCCTTGACGGCAATCTCACCTGATGGTAAGTGATGATACAGTCTAAGATGGTAGCGGGCTAACCTGTTAGGGGTATGGTAAACCCATACTCCTTTCGGTTTCTACACGACATCGTGCCGGAACGCTAAATCGCTTGGCGACACGTCTTTGTCGGTAGGGTGGTAACTGGCCACGGCCGAAGTCTCCCACCAAACCAGAATCGAGCCGGGAATCGAACCCAGGACCTCCAACTTTTTTATAATCTGACAGCACGCGCGCTGCGCCACGGAGGTCGTCATACATAATAATTAAAGTGAGATCAGGACTACAAACAATTAGATTTTAGATTGCCAAACTTTTGTACTAAGGATACCATATCGTTGATTCATCTGTCGTGATTTGACTAGGGAAGAATATCAACTTGAAAATAATGGTTGAAGTTAATGCTTCTTCAATTTGATTACATAACACAATTATATTGAGATTATAAAATGGGTTTGCTAAGTTGCATCAATTGTACTTATAAGTTCGAACGGATTTAATGACTTGATTGATTTTTCAATCATAATGAAAAATGCACTTTACCTGAAATAACAATTATTACTGGATATTATATATTACATAATATAAAAATGAAGGGCAAGCGGTGGTAGCCCAGTGGTTAGGGCGTCAGCCTCCTAATCAGAGGTCGGCGGTTCGAATCCAGGCACGCACCTCTAACTTTTCGGAGTTATGTGCGTTTTTAAACAATTAAAATATCACTAGCTTAACGGTGAAGGAAAACATCGTGAGGAAACCTGCACGCCTGAGAGTTCTCCATAATGTTCTCAAAGGCGTGTGAAGTCTGCCAATCCACACATGGCCAGCGTGGTGGACTATGGCCAAACCTTCCTCATATTGAGAGGAGACCCGTGCTCTGTAGTGAGCCGGTAATGGGTTGATCATGAATATAAAAATCCGACCTGGGAAAGATTGTTGTCATTGCTTTTAACCAAACTTTATATCTTTCATAGTCATGTCTTTAAATAGGTATGTTTATTTGAATAGCTGATCGCCGTGGTTTCACCAATGTTCACTAAGAGTCGTACCCAATGCAATGTTTTTTCATTAATAAGAGCCGCGTACCTTCACACATCGACGTTAACTAACCTTCAATAAATCCGTACGTTATTATCAGTTTAATTTTTTCCATATGCTATGGTAATTGTTATCGAAGGAGTTATTGTTTGAGTAATAGTTAAGTTTAAATAACACAATTTGACCACTTCCACCAAACCGCAATTTTGACCATATAATGTAACCGACCTGCCTCCCTACTTTGGCTAAGGTTAACCTTAGAACATTATAATTTTTTTTTTGTGTATAACTTAGTACCCGGGTAGCTCTTTAGTTTAGTGAAGTCAGCAGAAATAAATTTTAAAAATATAAATTTTTACTTTATAATAAACGCAAATACCCTCCAATATCTTGATATCGAGTAAATAAAAGAAATGAGTATTAAGACATAAAGCTTCCAACTTCGAATGACAACCAAAGACTTGCTGACCTGACGTTCCTATTACGTTTAAAATCCTCTTAAACATCGTTCAGAGGTAATAAAAGTTCATGAATTGTATGCTGTTTTTTGGGCGATTTATCAACTTGTAAGAAATGTGTGTCGGAGTTATCCGGACCGAGTTACGCGACAATAGCGGTTGGATCCGCGGGAAAGATCTGCCACCGCGTCAGCAAACTCGTTCAAATTGTGATGCATCTCGCATTACGGATTTCTTATTTGGCACTGTTCCTTAAAAATTAAACCATCCTTTTCCAGGGGATGCTGTGTGAAAGAACAGTATTATTAGAACCAATTAAGATGAGAATAGAGGTTTGTGTAAACATAACTTTTTTTTTTCGGACTGTCTATTAGCAGTTGCTGTCTGCCAGAAGAAATTTTTAGCCCTAGGGCTCGAAGAAACTAAGGGAACGACTGCCTAAGGGCGCCTCCTTTGAGGCCGAACCTCGGCTTAGGCGACGTTTGGGATAACGGGGGGGTCGGACGGTGAGTGGTCCGTACGTCTCCGAGGCCGTGGATGAAACACACGTCCGGTTGACGTATGATAGCGGGGACCTCGTCTTCGCCGGCGAAGACGGTGTGTAGCGTATGATTGTGTGGTAGGTGGTACTGATCGTCAGGGTCATGAAGAATATGTTTAGGTCTCCTCTATCGGAGAGGAGCGCTTAGGTCGGGGCAGAAAACATAACTGAAACCATTATCTGACACCCGTGTTTTATAATAACTAGGACTTATATATTACGATATGATGATATCGTAAAATATGAGATAATCAGAAGGCAGATGTGTCTTCCGTGAGTCTATCGGCACTATGCCTTCGAGTAGGTACGTGTCTTTGATAAAGCATCTTAGGACCCCAACACCCAGCGAGTCACAGAGACAACCGGCACAAGCCCGTGGAATACTATATAGCTTACAAAACTCCAATTCAATCAAATATGTAAAATTAGATGTTAGTGGGACTTAGTCAAGGAGAACCGATGAGCACTAAATTCCGACTTCACTTATCCAGGTACAAACAGTCCCAAGTAGGACGTTGCTTAATCAGTGCAAACGACCTCGAGAAAAAAGCTTCGAGTCACTAACTGGGCGTCGGTCCTCCAACTACTGTTGGAGATGAAAACATGAATGTGGACTTCCACAATTTCACTCGTGCAATTGACTGTTGTTCACCAGTAAAGGACAGCGTACATCGTTCGGAGAACGTGTGGAAGCTAGGTGCTTCCAGACGTTGTCCGAACAATGTACGATTGGACTAAAATAAGCATAAGTATAAGTGTTTCGCTACCGAATACTTTTGACAACCTAGGTTTCATCGAAGTTTCAGTAATCAATTTTTATAAAACTAAACCTATAATATTTATTATTAATTACATTAAAAACTCAGGGTTACATCAAAAATATCGAAAATCGAAATCCTGTTAACTCATCTATTTAATAATGTGCTTTACAATATTGATTTAAAATTTTAGAATGAATTTACATAAATTTGCAAGTTTAAAATATTTGCATAGTCTTGTGCTTTAGAATATTAATCGTTGAATTAACATTAAATAGGTAGTCAATAATACGAAGGGGAAAAAGAAAATAAAGTTAAATATATATGAAAGGGCAATGTAGTAGAGGAAGACCAAAGAAGAGAGGGAGGGTGAGGGAGGTAAAAGGTGTGGGTGGGGAAGTGGCGGCTGATAGAAGTGAGTGGAAGAAGAAGAGATGTTGTGACTACATCACACACACAAGAAAAGAAAAACGAAGAAGATAAGTAAGTCCATTAACAGAAACATCTACAGTTGATTAGGAGACATATGGCGATATTGGTAAATGGGTTTGTACATCAAAGTTCAAGAGCGTAGATATCAATGTACCAACGGTTGGTTACCGAGGTTGGCCAATGTAGATCCTTCAAGTCTCGTTATACAGATCAAAGCAGTAACATTAACGAGAGTTTCGCGCTTGAGACGTATCTCTGGCTGGCTCCCAACGCTTCAAGTCGAGCGACACAAAGTGATCGCGCGTTTACCGCCTTCATTTGGCAATCTTTCGGTGCATAATGCGCTTCAATTCCTGCTTGGTGCTCCGAGTTCTTAAGAAATCAGAGTTACTCTTGAATAAAGTAAATCAGAATCAACCAATTACCTTTTAGCATAATTGTAGCTTTCTTTAATTCTTGTGTGTGGCAGTACAGGTTTGTCATGGTCGTTTTTATACGCAGATGAGCGCTTGACCGAAAACTGTTATATTGGAACGAAGTTCCTTACGGCAGGCTTGGAGGAGATATGGATTTTACTGCACGACCAAACTGGAAGAAATGTAATAGTAAAACCGTAAGAAAAAGTCCGTGGAATAAAACCGCCAAATGAGACGTGCGCAGGCGCGCCAGTCGTATACACAAGCGAGTAGTGTATAATACCTTTCTCTTTCTCCCTCTTTAATTATTTCTATTTCTATGTAATTTTATGTTGTCAAACAAAAATAAAGAGACATATTTTGTTATTTTAGTTGATAATTTGAATTACGATTTCTTTTTTGTAATTTATTATTTCCTAAAATACTGAATTTCCTAAATACTTTCCTGTACTTAAATAAAACATACTTAAAATTGAGCTCGATTTTTTTTTTGCAAATTGTCTCGATTCTAAATTAGCCGAAGGAACTTCGTTCCTACTTGGTGTCCCACGACACCACATAATTTTTATATAATTGTGACTTTGTGAGATGGTGGTAATAAAATAAAACCCGGCTGTTTGTTCTGGCCTTCTTCTTAAAAATTATAATAATTAGACTTGAACGCGTTTGGAACCCTCCTATCTTTATTTTTAAGTAACGGATGTAGTTATCACCATCACCTCACGAATGAAAAATATTTTATATGAACGTTCCATAGATGCCTGTATTGGATTTACATGAATACAGCTATTTTGATTTATTATGGGAGTGTATGTCCTTGATATCAAGGACATTCTACCAAGAGTAAAGGACTTGATGAGAAGTATAAATTACACTTAACCATTTGTCGCTAGCGATTATAATATGAATTATATATATTGACAATATTATCATTCACAGCTTGTTGCTAACATATTAGTGCTTTAAGATAGATCATATCAAAGATTTTGAGGACCTGTCCTGTCCTTATTATAAAGTAGGAACTCCTGGGTTCGAGGTTCGAAACTGGTCTGATGGGGACATTGCTGCGGCTAGTTAGCAATTTAACGTTCCGGTATGATGCTGAGTAGAAACTGATTAGAAGGAAGTGTTCAGCCAGCAACGCACCGGTGGCAGAAGTTCAAGGGCGGCGGTAATCGCGTAACATCAGTCCTGTCGGTTCCTGTCCCATCAGCATTCACCAAGCGTTATAGGCAGATCCTTACACTATTATTTTCTCATACCTAAACATAGATAGATGGTACCAATTTGGTTGTTCTCAAACTAAATTAAATTGACAGATCTTAAAATGTCGCCACTATATTTACACATATGTACATATATTCATAATCATGATCAACCCATTACCGGCTCACTACAGGGTCTCCTCTCAATATGAGAAGGGTTTGACCATAGTCCACCACGCTGGCCATGTGCGGATTGGCAGACTTCACACGCCTCTCAGGCGTGCAGGTTCCCTCACGATATTTTCCTTCACTGTTGAGGCAAGTGACATTTTTTTTTATTTTTGTACACATAATATTTGTGATGAAATGTAAGATTTACTTTAATAGATTCATCAGATTTATTTGTAAATTTTTCTGTTATATAACATAGTTAGTCGAAATTTTATATCCATTGGATACCAATACTATATTATATCCCACGTTGTGCTAGGTTGCCTGGTAGAGATCGCTCTTTAGCGATAAGGCCGCCTATTGCACCTATTTTACTGTCTGTGTGTGTTCCTTCTTTTTTATATGGTGTGCAATAAAGTATATTTTCATTTCAATACAAAACAAATATTATTTTACTATGTATTGCCTGCCAAATTTTAGTTTTGGGTTTCGTGGTGGTAGAAAATGAAAAGACAGAAATCTCTTTTGGTTACTTTTATTACCAAATAAATAATAAACTCTTACAAGTAATACAATAAATAGTAAGTATTTATAATAATACAACTCCAATGGAATGTAGTTTATATAATATTTTAATTTTTTCTATAAACAATAAATACCTATCGGCTATCTATTATCTTACTACGAAAAGATTTAATATAAACAAAATATTCGAATAATGTTATTCATCAAATATTATCAAAATATCTACTTAACAGTTTCATAATATTGGAACGAAGTTCCTTACGGCATGCTTGGAGGAGATACGGATTCTGCGCGACCGAAATGAAAAAAATGTGATAGTAAAACCGTAAGAAAAGGTCCGTGGAATAAAACCGTTAAATGAGGCGCGACAGTCGTATACACAACACATTTTTCTTTTTTTTTGCAAATTCTTTCGATTTTACATTAGACGAAGGAACTTCGTTCCTACCTGGTGTCCCACGACACCACATCTTTTTTGAATACCAATGGTTTAACGTAACACATTTTTACGTTCATGTAATTATTAACGGTACTAAACAATTCATATGTAAATAAGTACCTAACACTGGAAACTGAACAGCATCTGTTAAAAGACTAAACTAAAAAAACTAAAAATGTTAAAAAGCCTCTCACATTTTATTTCATGTATTATATATTATTTTATATTATTATAACAAACGTCAATAAACAATCACTTAACTTTCAAGATGCCATTGATTAACTATTCAGTATTTTTTGCCATTGACTATTATGTTCTCTTTTTGCATATTATATAACACTATACTAATATTTATATATCTTCGTTGTTTTAATTTGCATTCAGCTACTTTAATTTCATATCCCGTTAGTGAAACTTAGCTTTTCAAATCATTAATATAAAACAAGATCAGAACTATGTTTACGTATTTGTCGTGTTAATAAATTATAAATAGGTTTTTTATTTTATAATAACGGCTAAAACCTCGCAATTTTCGTAAATGTTTGGTTCTCAGCTATTTAATATACGAATACAGTAAGCCTTTTGCAATCACACCTAACGGTGAGCGATAAATTCATGAAGAAGCCTAAGGTAAGGCCACCTAGATGATCTAGATGAATACTTATTTTAAGGTTACGATGTGATGTTGGAAAGAGATTCCGTCAAGGTAACTCCCGGGCTAATACCAAATAACATTTACTAAAATACCGAGAATTTTAGTAATTATTATATCATTTAAATAATAAAATGTGAAGACATATCTCTAAAATACAGTTGCTGTTTAACAATATAATACTATGTATCAATTAACATATTAATTATCTAATATTCGCATTTAGATACGCCATAAAAACATTTGATAACAGAAAATTACTAACGTGTCCAAAATCAGTTGTAACATACGTACCTACAATAAATTATCAAAAATACAACTTTGGCATTTCGAGTGCATTATTCATACGCACACAAAAGTTAGGTACAATGGAATAAATTGTGTTTAGGTACAAAATATCACAATAATTGTATTATACTATTATACCTTTTAACGTTCAATATTTAATTTTAATCACGAGGTCCCTTTTGGCGAAACTGTCACCTTGTTTGTATATCTACCAAAACTGCACCCAAAAATGTTTATCTCTACACTCATACTTATAAAATTTATTCACAATATTAATTATAGATTTAGTTTTATATGAACACCAAAATTAGTAAATTTATAATAATTTGCCCAAACAACAAACGACAGCCCTCTTAAACCTGATACCTGAACGTTCGTATTGTTTGTTCGAACGGTTATATCTATAAACTTAATTGCAATCACATCTAGATACTTCTAGACTAACTAAAAGCTTACTAGCTATAACGCATCTTAAGGTTCTTGCCTAACCCTGAAGCGACTTTATTGGACAGCTTTGCAGCAATTATGGTTGGCGAAATCCTTCGTATCACATAACACTACTATTTCTAAATTATTTTGGTCCAAATTCTGGCCAATAATCTGCCCAAATTAATTATGGTTGAAGAGAATGGCAAGAACACAAAACCAATCACCAAGTCGAAGTGACCACTTAATCCAGGCTATACAACACATTAACAAGAAAATCTAAATGTACATATCACCAACGCCAAAAAATCATCAGAATTAATACAATCAAGAAGAAAACAAGATAGAGATTTATTTTCGTTACTTTGGCAATTTACATTAATGTTGATTAGATAAAAATATGCAGTGGTGTATCCCTTAATTTAAATGTAAACGCCAATAGGGACTTCGGTTAATAGTATTGGCTAATATAATTATCTAAGGGTATATAAAAAAAATTAGCTAGCTACATAAATATCATTTAATTATAGTTAAAATTAAATACAATATAAGCAATCCGTAAATTAAGATAATTGGGCACGTGACACATAAAAAAGTTTAATTAGGT
The DNA here is from genome assembly GCA_928268935.1 of Lasiommata megera. Taxonomy (NCBI): domain Eukaryota; kingdom Metazoa; phylum Arthropoda; class Insecta; order Lepidoptera; family Nymphalidae; genus Lasiommata; species Lasiommata megera. The sequence continues at coordinate 13,178,971 of OV743312.1, forward strand.
GTATTATCTATCTAGTGATATTTATAGAACTTACTAATAAATACCATCAGACGAGTAGTTTAAACACAGATTTTTCTCTTTTTGTAATCGATAATATTTTAAGAAGAAATCAGACAACATTGTATTACTATACAATCGCTACAACATTTGTTAAATATAATTATATTTAACAATATATTTAACAAATGTTTTGTATTTAACAATGATTTTCTGGATTTCATTCAGCAAGAGTTATTCCTGAATGAGATAAGCTTCTTTTTATTCCCGGAAGACAAAATCACCTGTACTGTACACCTTAAACTTTTGCCTAATACTTTTGTCCCGTGAAAGAGTTAAATGAGTAGGTAACTCATTTGACATTATAATAGATGGCACAGAGTAAACTGCTTGCAAAATCATCTTAAAATCAATTGAGTTCATCAACCGCACCACGCAATCTGAGTTAACATTGCCCTTGCCGACCCCACCTTTATAAAAAGTTATCAGGAGATCAAACCACTATTCCGCATCCTAAACTAAGCTAGATATCGCTATCTTTACATTTTCTACAACTAAGTTAACTAAGTCTTTTATTTAGTGTTTGGATTTAGGTGTAGATAATGCCTAGATCAATCGCTAATGTTAGTTTAGAATATAGGATTAGTTAATACCAAAGTTATATACCACTATTATATGGAGATGAGTTCGACCATGCCGTTAGTATAAGATTTGTTTGCTTCTCAATCATAGTCGGTTTTGAATATCGAAACACAACTTTTTATAATACGCAATAGTAAATTGTAAAGTATTACTCTCGTTTTAAAACTGAAATTCGTCCACACTTCCACAGTTAGCACAAGATTGGAACAATTTGACTAAGTAGTACGGAAATTGCTATTCTAATCGAATACCATAAAGTCGTTTTTACTTTGATATTCCTGTATTTCGATACTCGTAAGCGATTCCATGATTCCGAGTATGCAAAACTGACTGGTCTAACTTTAAATTATATGTAAAATATAAACGTCACTGCTTTCACAAAATATTGCAACCTGAACACATATCAGTCAAATTAAAATTAAATATGCGGTTTTATAAATATCAAACATAAAAGAAGTGTTGAAACTATATTGTCAGTGAGAGTCAGTGATGTTCATTTATCAATTAATTATTTAATTACCACATGCAATAATTTGATTTGCAAACAAAATATATAAAGTACATATTTGTAACATCAATTTAAATCGTGGATTATAATAATAAACATAATTGCGATGTTTTGCAAAGCAAATGATGTAACGATAAGCTTGTTGCGTAAATTTGAGTTGATGCTTACGTTCCCCAGCCTTGCTAAGCCGTAGTCTATTCAACACTTTATGTTATGGCTTACACGTACATAGACCAGTAAGTTGTTAGGTTATCGCAAATTTTAACTAGGATATTGCCCTAAACTCTATGCAGAGTAAAGTTATGACGTGATAGTAAAAATTATTATGTTCTCATAAAAAATAAATTATACCTTGTTTATTTAAGGTAATAGTTGTTTTTTCATAGAAAGCATTATTACAGTGTACAGAATATTTAAACCCAACTGTTGCCCTTGATTTAGTTCGCGTAGAAATTTGAAAACCGAGGGCCCGAAAGAACAGAAAGTGTGAAAACCGAGGGCCCGAAAGAACAGAATCCATAATTTTTCTAGCATAAGTAAAGTACTACTCCAGATTGTAGTATTTCTGTGTGCTTAATTTCATCCAGATCTGTTAAGCCGTTCGGAAGCGATTGAAAAACTTCCAAACTTTCGCATTACAATAGTAAGTAAGATAATAAATGTACCCGCGAAAATAAAGAATTTCACCATCAATCAAGATGTCCAACTATCATGGGATCTAAGGTGAGAAATAGATTTAAGAGAATGATTATTCCAGAAAATTATTCCAAAGTGAATTCGCGGGCTTCAAAATTATTAGTTATTATCAAACAGTTAGTGTCTCTAATAATTCTTTGAGACAAAGTTGCCACAAGCTGTTAGAAAGAGATAATTGGAATAGCTTAATGAAATTATGTTAGAATTGATAATATATATTTTACGTAGAAGTACATTCTTACATATAAATATGTTTTTAACTGCAATGCAAATAGAAAGATCACATATCAAAGGTTAAGAAACACTGCAGACAGTAAATTGGCTCCCATACCTAAAATTAGTTAAGAGTAGGTACAATCGACTTTATTTAATTTATAAACAGTATTTATACATTAACCGATTTCTTCGCAACGGGCACTCGAGGTGATTTTGAATACAGCTTCTTGAACATATCTTGAATTTGGTTGTCAGGGAATAAGTTACATAATGTCACTGTGAAAAAGAATAAGCTTGATAAAAACGTTATCAAAGAGAAAATCGATTATTTCGTTCCTTCCTGTCCTGTATAATTTACTCCTTCGTGCATGCATAAAAACTAACTAAATAGTTTTTATGTATCTATAAACTAAGATTAGGTACCTCGATCTTTTGGACGTTGATAAATCGGTAGTTGTAATAATATAATGTACAATAAAATGTTCAATAAACGAAAAATCTGAAATTACAATAGAATTTACTTTATGAACCTACCTTCAAGCAACACAAACAGTAATCTCCTGTTGATCTCTTGTGTTTGGAATAGATCGAATACTGTAAGAAGCCCTCTGCGCGCTGCGTCAGTTCCAACTATGTGTCTGAGGTCATCTGAAATCAAAGCAATTAGTCCACTCCAAGAGAATATTTCTATGATAAGTAAAGTAATAAATATTTTCTTTAATGCATTCATATTTTGAGAACAATTTTGTTATTAAATATACAATCCATCAAGCTGGATTCTATTGGCTCGATGGATGTCGAAGTTACACACATTCGGAGTGTTGGAAACACCCCAACAGGTTCACTTTAACTTTGTAGATAAACTTGCAATGCAAGCTAAAAGTGAACCTAAGTTTTAAATATACTCGATAAAGTAGCATTGACAGCAAATAATATATTCGCCTTAACAACCTAGCCCATCCATGGAGTTGAAATTGTGATTCTAATACAATGTTTATCTTCACCAGCCTATTTACAACCCAAGGCTGGGGACAGGCACTATAGCAGAGGGTTCAAGAGCATATATCTACAATACTGAAGCACTACAGGTACAGATACAGAAATCAGGTGTGCACAGGGTGGGACATTTTAAAGAAAATTCCAAAAGTTTAAGGACGATTTGTAAAAAGTTAAATATAAAATTAAAAAAGCAAACTATAACATTATTTGGATTAGGCCAAAAATGACGCCCCGTTGGAAAACTAAATTGGTGAATCGACAAGCACAAATTGAGGAAAAATTTTATCAAATGTTTGATATGTTCGTGTAGGTTCGAAAGGTAAGTTAACCTTGTAACAGATTGGCAAGTGTAATTTAGTTGCATAACGAGTAATTCGGTAGCTGTTACAAGCTGTATGTATTGCTTGTTATAAAATACATACAATAGTTTTGTAACTCAATTGTTTGCCTAAAATGCCTAACATTCCCAGATCAAAACATACACCATATCAGTAATGTTTATTGGCTTTGTACTCTTGTTAACCATACACATATATTTAGTAGAAGAACCACAACGCAATACACTAAAAATGGTTAGTTTTTAACACAAACGTGACCAATATCGATGGCAATATTTTAAAAACCCAGTAAATTAGTATCAACCACACAATAGCGTGTCTCATATCGCATTGATAAAGCCCGAAACATTTGGCCCATCGCCAAATTAAGAATCGCGTAACTCAACCATGGTTCAACCTCAAAATTCTATATTCGGAATTTTCATTGAATTAACGAAATGAATTTTTATGCTCATTTATATTGGCTGCACTTTCATCTGTTGTAAGTGGAGAGATTGTAAGAGGTTTTTTTAATTCCTGACACAGTATCGGATTTTACAATAATGACTATCGTTTTATTATTTTATCTAGAGAATTCATACGGCTTACATCACTGTTTGAATGAAGGCGATTAGCATTAAGTACAAATATCTGTTCCCAGCAGCTTTATGGTGTAATATATGATATGTAAGATTAGATGTCGTTTGCAATAAATCAAGGTCGTCTACGATATACATATGTCGTCCCGAGGACACAACCTCGGACAGATTCTACTCAGATAATACTGGAAGAGAAGAAATGGTGTTGGTGGAAAGTGGTAAAACAATAAGAGCCCGAGAGAGACTTTTGAATTGTGACCTAGTTCAATATGAGACTGTAACACGTGCGACGAAAAAACGGCAAAAACTCCAATGGAATTATTCCAAACCCTAATCCTAGCTCTTAACTATAATATAAATCCAAATTATATTAATTAGGATTTATAGTAAACCTGTAACAATCTACTTTTTCATTAAAATGGTTCCTAAAATATATAAATCTAAACAAATCACCATACACGTAAACTTTAAACGAGGTTTGAAACATACCCGATGCTGCCGACAATAAGGCCACTTTTGCAGCAACCCTGGTCCTGGCTTTCGTTGTAGCATCTCGCGCAGTCACAGCTGGATTGTTACGATTCGTCAACCACTGTCTACAAATATACAACCAAATTTTTTAAAAATCCTCCTTGACTTAAAGATATCAGAACATTAAATTCTTAATTGTTATCTCGAAACTTTTTGTCTGCATGGTATAAATTACGGTGGATATAAAATGTTAACTTACTTGAAGGTTTTTAAGTATTGGACCATATTTCGTGGCGATGTCAAAGAAGAAACGAATTCCAATACTTTTCTGGAAGAAAATAATAATATTGTGAACGTTAAACTAATTTTGGTGCACAAGAACACAGTTCCTGATTTCAATCGACCTAAAAATGTCTTCATTGGTCAACTTGAGATAAGTTTCGAAGACATTTACAAACGTTATTTTAGATAATAGTAAAGAAATAACATCATACTTATTAACACGGTCAGCAATCATAGTCCTAAGTGGTGCAAGCAGTCGTCTCCTCAGCCACAACCCTCGGATACCCAACACCTCTTCCAATAAGCGTAATGGCACGCTTTCATCTCCATCCTAGTAAAGAAATAAAATGTAAGGGCTAAAATCTTGAAACTGGTGCGATGTCAAATATTTTGAAAGACAAAACAAAATAATGACTAATTTACAGTATAGAATAAAAACTGTTCCTTTAACCAATGAAATATGTTTACACATTTAATTATTAACATGGTCACACTCGCACGCACTCTTACGCGTTATTATATTATATTTCCACCTAATCATCCTGTCTCGTTCTTCCATACCCATGAAGAACGAAAAAGGCTTTGAGAGCGTCAAAGAAAACACCGCTCGCTAATAACTTGATCCACAAAACCGCCATTTGTAGATCGACCCAATAGACATGTAATTATTTTCGTAAATATTTTTGAATCCTTCCTAATTATTTTTTAATGTGTAATCTGCTGCCGAATAATCATTAAGGAAAGCGTTCCAATAAAATATATATATAATACAAGGTGAACCTATAAATTCTTGGACCATCATCCATTAAGAATCCCTTATTATCCGTCTACCTTTTATCACATTTAAGTAGAACGTGACCTTTCAACTAAAAAAAGTGTACTTTTGTTTGTAGGTGTGATTTTGTGTATTGATTTTATGGGGTACTAAGACAGTGCCATGTCATTTGATGTATTTGTTTTATTTGTGCTAGAAGATATTTTTTTCTAGATGAAACAATCAATATTAAAGAGTAGAATAAGAAAGAAATATGCACTCACTTCTTGAATATCAGAAGAACTCCCAACCTTGAAGCTATCAAAACTGTCTCCACTTTTTCCTTGAAAGACTTTTGAAATACCTGTGCAAACAAATAATTTTTCAAGTTCGTAATCAGCGCCACAAACGGGGTAATGCAATCTCGTGGCACTGTGTCTCAATAGGCACAAATGTGAACTAAAGCTCCGTGATATATTTATAATATTTATATATTTTTTTTATTTATTTACCACTGACCTCTTTTTTCATACAAAGAAAATGCCTAACGCATACCACTTCTATGGATTCATGCACATAGCATAGTGAAACACTTATGAATAACTATATCGCTAAGCAACTCACAGCCCTAAAAATTCAGCTGTTCCTGGCAGAAACCAGTGTAAGTGGGAACTATTATTATATACTGCGAGTGTTCCCGGGTTTGGATATAGAACACCAGATGATACTCGGTAAGACTTCAATCAGCTTAAGTATAAAGTTGCGGAACACGTATTTCAAACGTTAAACTGACCTCGGCTACTCATAATTGTAGCCGAGGTCATTTAAAACAGACAAGATAACTAGTCCCACTTTATTATTATATTATTAATTCTTTATTTGTACACCACATATAAATAGAAATAATAAGAAAAACAAGAAACGGGACACAAAAGGCGCCCTTATCGCTTAGTAGCGATCTCTGCCAGGCAACAATAGCACTAGGAAAAGAGAAAGAAGAAAAAAGTAGGTGGGGTAATATACTTTGTGGTTATACTTTGTAGTTAGGTGGTTCGCTGCGCTCTCAGAATATACTTACTGACCTTATTTATATCTATTACCTAAGACCTAGAATCATCTTTACTCGAAATAAAATAGACTAAAGTTCCAAAATGGCAAATATATATCTATCGTTGCTAACCCACATTTTGACGCGGGGGATTATATAAACTTTAGGTCTCCATTTATAAGGTTCATTGTACACTTGATAGATGTAGCAAAGACGATTTACCGTTAAGGATAGATGAGACACTGGAACTTCAAGCCGCTTTCCAAAGAACACGTCCAAAAATGATATTCAAATGTGTTAAACAATAATTACCATCCATAACTCCATCCACGGTATTAGCGAATTGATCAGGCATACTCTTCAATGTTCTCATACCAGCTTTTATTGAATTAACCAGAAGTGCGTCAATCTAAAAATTTCATGTACTTTGAATGAATTAATGAAAACACTTTTATTATTACCACACAAAAGTACGAAAATAATTAAAAAACAACAAGAAAAAATAACACAGCGTATACAATTTGGCGGCTTTACTACATAGCGATCTCTTCCAGGCGAACCATTAAAGTAAAGCGAAAAGTTACAGGTAAGAGGAAGATGGTGCATATATATACAAAATATGCCTTTATGAGAATAGAATACAATTTATTTGAAAAAGACAAATAAATATAATTTTGAAGTTAAATAAATCGAAACAACGAATCATAATAATCTTTCCTTAAACTTTTCTGTAAAGCACATTTTGTAATTACACTATATCTTAAGGGTCTAAATATATTAAATTGGTATAATACGCCGAAATTGAGTTTAGGTAAAACAAAAAGATTATCATCATCAAAGCATTGCCGGCTGACTACAGAGCACGGGTCTCCTCTCATTATGAGAAGGGTTTGGCCATAGTCCATCACGCTGGCCATGTGCGGATTGGCAGACTTAACAAATAGATATTAGGATATAATATGTGTGTCCGCTATTAGTGGAAATTAAGGACTCATATGCGCCGATATATGTTGACAATCAATTTTATTTTCTACTTGCAACTTAGCTGTGGAAATTGCTCTGTCGTCTGATCTCAATTGATTTTAAACCCCTAGCTAAGTTAGGTTACGCGTCAATGTTAATTGAGCTACACAGAAACACTCTTTCACGAGAATAATCAAAAATACATTGTAATCTAGTGTATGTTAACATCTGATAATAGTTATCGAACATACACAATAAGTACGCCGTTTTAAAATGATCAGCTTACCGAATTACCGTGTCTTTCAGTCTGAATTTCTGGACTAAGGAATCCTCCTAAGTATTCCATCGATAAAAGTGTCATATATCTTGCATCCCTTGATATACTAGTCAAACTTTGTAAATAGTTGTTGAGCACACGTTTCCGATTCTCAAGTACGCTTCTCGACGTGTTTTGGAATGTCTTCTTCGCTGGAAACGGAAGGTGACCTAGTTCTGGCCACTGAAATTAAAATTACAGGTGTATCATTGGCGACACTGGAGAGTGCCCCGAAATGTCGTGTATCTACTAACAATGTATTGAAGTAAGCACTCTCATCACTACTTAGACTTAGTACTTGTTCTGATGATATACATATACATATTCTTGTAAACGTATAACGATTTAAAACTGTCAAATGTCCATAAATCGAAGGTTATTCATGTCTCAATATCCGCGGAAAGAGAATTCGGCGTTCTAAGCGGGAATAGACAATGACAACTGTGGTTCAATTCAAATTCAAAATAATCTTTATTCAAATAGTCCTTAAAAAGGCACTTTTGACGCGTCAATAAATTACATAGTAGTTATTTTTTCATGGTGATAACTATATTCGTAAACTTAAAACTAAAGCTATGAGGGCTCCAAACGCGCCCCGGTCTAAGAAGAAGCCCACAACAAACTTAGCCGGGGTTTGAGAATACAACTTTAAATAGCACTTGTTTTATAAATTTGCAATGAAAAATAGCCAAAACCAATAGGTGACCATTTATTCACATAATTTTGTAGGCATTTTGGAGATTTTCTCCGTCTGAATCTGACTGTCTTAACAGCTCAATTTTATTCTGAAATATTCGATGTTATTACCTTATCCTTAATAGCCACGTGCAGATCGTAAAAATCGCTATAACGCCTGTATATGTGCCAAACTTCGTTATCTGATGCTCTTGTCACCGCGATTGCGTATATGCCAAAAGTTCTACCTTTGTCCTGGACTAACGCTAAAAAGTACGAAAATATGAATAGTTGTAATGCACGAACACACTCAAAATGTAAAGGAAAGAAATTCTACTACTACTCTGTACTTATCATGTAATTTTAAATTTTACGTAAATATTGATTTTGTGTAATAACGTCAAAGTTTTAATTAAATTAAATATATCTTTAATAATATATTTCAGTCATTATATTATATTTTTTAAAGTTTTTAGTTTTAGGTTCATCAAAATATCATGTAAATATTAAGGATGAATAAGGTCATAAATTTCATATTATTAAATTGAACAATATTTCACGTAAAAAATGCATTACTGTTACAAGCTTATTAAATGTGAGTTCAGTGGACCAAATTAAATTAATTCTACATATTCGTTAGTCTTTAGTTACTCAATACTAGATTATTGTTGTCTTTTAAGGATAGTTACCTGTTTCAATTATATACGCTGACAATGGTGACATCATATTTTTTGCGCTCTGACTTATCGCAGAATGTGATAGAGATAAACTGCTCGTATTCGCCGATTTTAGATTCGATGGACCTAGAAAAGTTTAATAAAAATACAATTGCACTAACTTGTAGTAAATTATAAAAAATAAACGCGAATAACTATTGTTAGTTGTTGTTATTATTTTTGGCGCAGCACGCGCGCTGTCGTATTATAAAGTTGGAGGTCCTGGGTTCGATTCCCGGCTCAAGTCTGGTCTGGTGGGAGACTTTGGCCGGGGCTAGTTACCACCCTACCGACAAAGACGTTCCGCCACGATGTCGCGTAGAAACCAATTAGGTATGAGTTTACCGTATCATTAACAGGTTAGCCCGCTACGATCTTAGGCAACTTGTAGTGGATAATAAATGTAAGCTCGATACTACACTAATAGGTAAAGAAAATAGGACCCATTTTCTGGTTTAAATGTGCTTTTTATTAAGTTATCGGTGCACTGTAGTCACTGCATTGGTTTGAAATCCTCGAAAATTCATAAAAACACGTACTAAATAAATGAAAAGCTCACCAGCATTATCACTGAGCATTTTTTGCGCGAAGCTGCCAACAATATCTGATCTCGAACGATTATGCCTGGCTCCAATGACTGGTAAGACCATATCGCCTGCAATATGGACATAAGATTTTGGGTATGTTAATACGAATTTTGGCTAATACAGGGTCCATATTTTCTACGGCATTCGAAAAGGAACCAGTGTGATTTGGTCCGTTGTTTTTCTGAGCCAAGTAATGTTTGGTAACTTAAGAAAAAACAACACGTGTGTGTACTTAGCGCGAGCACCGAAATTAAGAATACGAAAACCTCTAGCTACTTCTACAGTCTAGGTTTTGGAACGATTCAAAACATTTAGGTTCGCTCAAATTAATTTTGGAACGCTACATCAAAACCACTCGTTAACCGGTTGATGGAGAAAACGAGCGGTCAATCAACCGAGTTAACGCTCACACTAAGAACACATGAAAGCTCAGCAAAAGGCTCATTAACTAATTAGAGATTTCTTTCCCAGATACCAATCACAAACATCAACCCTTTAAATCCCACCTTATTACTGATAAAAGCTATTAAAATAGTTCACGACATGCCGTCTTGCAACCAGAGCATTTACAACTCGCACTGACTTAACACTTAAAATAAGTTTTCGAATTACTTCTACGTACGGCGACACGTCTATTTAAACTGTGTCGCAAGAATATCATTTTGTATGCCTTAGATAATACGGCCCCAGGACTGAAAATGCGCACACTTCTAAACTACTAACTACTACCACTACATTATCCACCATATTTATTTTAAGTATATTGATATTAAGAAATACTTGCTAAAACATAAAAATAATGACTACCCACAGGTGCGTTTAGGTATCGTGTGATTCTTGTTACTTGGAAGTCTTCGGGTTAGGGAACGGGGAAAGGTAGAGGACTTGTTACAGATGTTCCCTTTGAACTTCGATTTGTTAAACAGCTTTGGGAACTGGTTGAAACAGGTTTTCATTATTCTTCTGCATTTCTCTGTTGATTACCATATTTAGTTATATCTTGAAAAGTTGTTAGTTGTGAAGCATTGTTATAAGAAAATTAGATTTTCTACATAATCCTATCCGATAACTGTACTCGTCAATTATATAAAAAGTATCCGCAACGAACATATCAACTTAACAAAACATTAAAAACCACGTATAATAAAAAGAAGCTTTTGAATATAATTTTATGAAACTATATATTTTTGACTTAGAAGGTAATCTAAATGAATTGCTTCACGAGATTTAAATTGTCTGGAGTAAAAACAAAAATCTAGCTGATTTTAAAAGTCGCCGAATCTTTGCACAATAAATTTGGTACTAAAGGAGATAAATAAGCGCACAGTAATCTCTTGTCAGATTTTGTTATTGACACCTCGTTTCTATAACCATGGTAGGTTATGGAATCGAGGTGTAAAAATAAAATCTTTGGCAAATGGGACTAATTATAGTGGTGTTACACTCCATCCTTGAACTTAAAACACAACTTAGTTATTAATTCACAAACTAGAGTTATACTTTCGACGCCGTACGATATTGGATTGGATTATGTAGAAACAATCTAACTGAATTATTTCCCTTAAATATTAACTTACCAGCATATTTCGGAATTTCCGGTTTAGTTTCTTTTCTGTTGTCACTGCAAACAAAAATATTGTTATTACAATACCATTATGAAATCATCATCATCATCATCATCATCAGCCAACATTAATCCACTGCTGGACATAGGCCTCTTTGAAGCAGCGCCAACTCATCCTGTCTCCGGCCTTTCGCCATTATGAAATGGATATGATCACATACAATAGTTTTTGAAGCCTTACCTATTTAATCCATTTGTTTCACCTTGCTCACTGTCCATCATAAAATCAGCTTGCCATGATGGATCATCCTGCAAGAGTATTTTTTTTTAATTGTAAAATTTTGCAGGATATGTGACTCTTTATTGCAATTATATTCAAACATGTTGAATTTACCACATTCTGGCGAAATAAGAATCATATCATCATCATCATCATGATCAACCCATTACCGGCGCACTACAGAGCACGGGTCTCCTCTCAATATGAGAAGGGTTTGGCCATAGCCCACCACGCTGGCCATGTGCGGATTGGTAGACTTCACACGCCTTTGAGAACATTATGGAGAACTCTCAGGCGTGTAGGTTTCCTCACGATGTTTTCCTTCACCGTTGAAGCAAGTGATATTTTAATTGTTTAAAAACGCACATAACTCCGAAAAATTAGAGGTGCGTGCCCGGATTCGAATTGCCGACCTCTGATTACGAGGTTGACGCCCTAACCACTAGGCTATCACCGCTTCTAAGAAGAATCATATTACTTCTACCAAATGATATACTGACCTCTAAAGCGTCGCTCACACACTTTTGCATGTCATCAAAGCACGTAACGGGGTTATTCGTGAATTCTTCACCCTCCGTTGTGATCTTACGAACTAGTTCAGCGTGACAGTTTTCTGGTGTGCCCAATATCGCCGCTCGACTGGGTGATAGATATGCATCGCACAGTTCTAAAGCTGACGATCGGAGATTGTCGATTACAGCTTTCGAGGTCTGTGAGGCGTCTGAAATAATTTTATAAAAACACCTGTACGTGGAGCTCGAGCGTTATTGCTCATGAATATCTAAGCTTTATTTGAAGGTACACAACTCAAAACAGAAGCTTGAAGGGCATTCCAGATCTTTGCGGTGCGTATTAGAAATGCGTCTCAGTTCTGAGAAATGTTATGAGAAGTTAAATACCTTTAGGATAAACGTTGGTTACTCTGTTTATAATACGCACAATATTCTTCAAGTTCAAGGGCCGTTTTAAGTTATATAACAATATCTGCTGTTTATTATATATACTATTTTCTATATGCATGTATAAAACATAAACATGCTTTTTACCTGTGTCCGTAATAGTCTTTTAAACAATTCAAATCCAAAGACGCTAATGTGAAGATGGTTTCAGACCCAGCTATTTTTTTACTAGCCATATCGTCCCTAACGCGACCTGATCTAAGAAGAATCCATTGCCACACTAAGCCGGGTATTTATTGGATTATAACTGAACGAACATCTGTTTACACGCATTTTCTAAGTCTATGCCTATGTAAATTAGTTAAATTAATATTATTATATTACAGCTGATGTTGTGACAGCAAGATTGAAAAGAAAAAAAAATTAATACCTGCTTCGTTCAATTCAATTTCAAGTAAATACTGCGCATTCGATTTCCATGCAGCAATGGCTCTTAGGAATTTTAACGTCCTTAGTACATCTTCGGGTACTCTATCCGTATTACTGCTATTAGAGGCGCCTGAAAGATCAAGAATATCACTAGAAACTAACACGCTAACTACTACAATTTTGAAACTTGATATCGATAGATACTACAAAGTGCAGAGTGCGTGATTTTTTACTTATTCGATAGCGTGAAAGTTAACTTCGATTTTTATAGAATCGAAAGAGAAAGATGAAAGATGGACTAAACTTTCACGCAAGGAAAAATAGAAAAGCTCACAAAAGATTATAAGTCATTTTAGTAATAAATCAATAGAGATAATAACTTAGAGATAATAAGTCATCATCTTGAATATTGTAAAAATAATGCTGATGTTGTTTCGCACTTTTGAACTTTAGTTAAAGACACAAAGCAACGGTTCACGATCAACCCATTACCGGCTCACTACAGAGCACGGGTCTCCTCTCAATATGAGAAGGGTTTGGCCATAGTCCACCACGCTGGCCATGTGCGGATTGGTAGACTTCACACGCCTCTGAGAACATTATGGAGAACTCTGAGGCGTGAAGGTTTCCTCACGATGTTTTCCTTCACCGTTGAAGCAAGTGATATTTTAATTTTTTTACAACGCACATAACTCCGAAAAGTTAGAGGTGCGTGCCTGGATTCGAACCGCCGACCTCTGATTAGGAGGCTGACGCCCTAACCACTAGGCTATCACCGCTTAAACGCCGCGCTTAAGAAACGGTTAAATATGTCAAAAGTTTTTTTTTATATATTTTGACCTTACCTTCTTGTGGTCCCAACGTTGCTAGCCTGGCTTGAATTATTCTACATAAATACTGTAACGAAGATAATTTTTGGCGATCTTGTAACTCCCATTCCCCGGCACTGTCTTTTGAATGCTGTAAATATACATTAATGATATACTTTTTAACACTACAGTATTATTACCAGAATAAATAATGTTTAATACGTATGTAAATGGACAAACGAATAGAGGAAGACCAAAGAAGAGATGGATGGATTGTTTGAAAGAGGATATGGGTGTAAAAGGTTTGGGTAGTGAAGTGGCGGCTGATAGAAGTGAGTAGAAGAAGAGACATGTTGTGTCGACCCACAAAGCGTGGGATAAGGGCAAGAAGATGAACTCTTTAAAGACATTTCCCATATTCCTCACTGTTTCATGGAATTATCTATTTAATCTAGTATAAGTATATTTTTGTATGTAGTTTAAACATACCTTGTTTGACCTATTCCACTTTATAAATTCATCTTATTCACATATAAGGGTAGCTGGAAGAGATCTCTTACAGAGATAAGGTTTCCTATGTATACTTCTTTTGTAAGTGTTTGATATCACAAATTTGGTACATAAATAATAAAAATAAATAAATAAATATAACGTGGTATATGTTAAACAATTTTATTGACCTTACCAGTTTCTGTATATCCTTCTGAACAAGTTCCAGTGTAGCATCCAATTCTTCAGCGTCACCACAAGATCTGATGACCAGTAGAAACAGTTCGGAAGACAGGCAGGAATCTCTACAACACTGTTTAAACATTTTTTTAATCTTCATTATAAGTTAGCCCTCGACTGCAATCCCACCTGGTAGTCATCGATGATGCAGTCTAAGTAGTAGCGGGCTAATATGTGAGGGATATGTCACTTATTATTAACACATTTGTTACTACGCGAAGTCGTACCAGAACGCTTAATCGCTAGATGGCACGTCAGGATGGTGTGAAAATTCAGAAGTTATAAATTCCCATATTGACCGACCGGGGTTCGAACCCGGGATGTCACGCAATTAAGACCGCGGCGCTTACCAATGCGCTAGAAAGGTCGTCAATTACATCGTAACACTGTTGCATATACATTTATTTTATGTATTTAACTAATTAAAATATTAATTGCTACATACTATATTTCTATTATTGTTCGTGTATTTTATATTAATTGCAAAATATCATCTTATTTTATAAATGTATTTAAAAGTTGTTTTTGATTTTAATTACACATTGTACGGAAGATTTGGCTTATATAATTAGCCAACAAGTTGTTTTTATTATATTTCTATACCTAACTCCATATAACTACTAGTGTGAGGGGCATATACACGCAATCGAATGATCTTAGTGAACTAAGAAAAAACTACGGCAATTAGCCATTAAATAAAAACCGTGGAAGAATATCTATAAAGTGTTTAAACTAAATGATAATATGTATTAAAATAATAGTTCTGATAGCTTTTAATTAATACAAGATTCATAGTATGCTCATAAAAAAGTACCAGTAAAAAACCCCCTTTTCTTGTATGGATAACTCTCTAAATGCATAAAATACAGTTTGCTGACGGAGAGACGAAGAGACCATTTTTTAATAGTTAATAAAATTGAAAGAAAGACATATCTGAATATCATGATCAATCCATTACCGGCTCACTACAGAGCGCGGGTCTCCTCTCAATATGAGAAGGGTTTGGCCATAGTCCACCACGCTGGCCATATGCGGATTGGCAGACTTCACACGCCTTTGAGAACATTATGGAGAACTCTCAGGCGTGCAGGTTTCCTCACGATGTTTTCCTTCACCGTTGAAGCAAGTGATATTTTCATTTTTAAAAACGCACATAACTCCGAAAAGTTATCTGAATATACCTAATTCTAATAGGTGAATGAAACGCAAGCACACAAAGGAAATAGTAAAAATATCTCTGTTTTCAATTTTCTATCTGTACTTTTGTACACATCGTATAGAACTTGATCGCATACTCACAGATCTAATAATAGCGCGGTTGATATTGTCGGGGTCACTCAACAAATTGATCAAAGGTTTCAATACGATTGCAGACAGCAAATCTATTAAAAGTAATTTCATTGCGTGACATTTCCAAGCCTCTTCCGGCGCGACTAGATATAAAACTGCTTCTGATACCTCGCAGAGTAAAGCTAAAACAAGAAACATGAATGAAATACTCTATTGATATCAAAGAAACGCTTTTATTTTTCGTGACAAAAAATTGCCTAAAGCCGAACCGGAGTATCAGCATTTAAATCCGTTCCGTGTGTGATGCTCGAACAGACTGTAAAATTACAATAAAAACCTTTCCTATATGGATTCTTTATATTCTAAGTAAGGAATCGTCTGGTTAAAGTTTTATTATAAGTAAACATAGATAGATACATAACTTCTTCATGATAAAACGCCTGAACTTCAAAAAAATTCGGTATTACGACAAAAAAACAAGGAATTTTGGACGTAAAAAAAAGTCCGCAAAACATGACTATCCCTGATCTATTGCATTGTGATAGTCAGACCAGTGATAGTGGACTAACATTTAAATAATATGCATACAAATATAGTCGTGGCAGCAAAATTAAGACTTCAAACGATATTATGCCATCTAACGTTCTGTTAAGTTAAGCACAGTACCCAGAAAACTATGTGGGCAAAAGTGCGCCATTCTTCAAGGCCACAGAAGTATGTCTTCTATACATAACTATTATAGATTATGTAGTGTGATAAGTAGACCATATCAAAAAAACACTATTTAGTTTTGTAATAAACAAACTTACCCGATTCTTTTTCTGAGTCAGTACAAAATGTATCGCGACATATCTGTTTATTTTCCATTGAACATTCCAAATCGAAAAATAGGTCCAATAAATTGTTGCTACTTATGTCCTCTGAGCTACTATAGAATTTAGATTTTCCAAATGACTGTGAATCTGAAAAACATTAAAGTAAAACTTTGTTATGGAAAAACCTTATAAGTATGAATGTAATTAATCCTTAAATCCTATCCCCTTATAATAACAACTGACAGTTATATTGCCAGTATAACAAAATGGAAACAAAATAATGTTAAATATTAACAAGGTGTTACACAAGAAACTTCGAACCCCTGTACTATGCCAATGGCGATTAAAATTCTAGTATTAATTTGAATGAAAAACCCACTTTAGGTTAATGTATATCTTAATTATAAGTTTAATATTTCTTTACCTGGTGGCCATGTCAAATCAGTCTCGCTTTTATTTCTTCTATGCATCTTCTTTTCCTCCTGTTTCTTTGGGCTTGGTTTTGAGGTCCCGTTGACCTCTTTGGCACTTAATAACAGCAAGTGTTTTAATCTAACTCTTGACTGCTTAAACAATTTCAAATGTACAGTCAACTCCTCAGGAAATCTTGTAGAGAGTAGATGGACCCAATCTACACATTTCACTCTAAAATATTTATTGACAATCGAAATTACATGCATTAATAATAATAAAGAAAGATCTACTAATTAATATAGTAACATTATTGTTATCTCACAATTTACTATATTTTTCTCGTTATTATCTTATTTATTAAATAAATACAAAGTACTTTATCAAGTTCATTTTTAAGGTTAATAACATTTTTCTTGGCCAGTTCTGATACATATGAACATTGAACACACTTAACATTAAACCTAATTAGCTTAAATCTTTATATGCAACATCACACAAATCTAGGTGACATACTAGAATGCTAAATCACTTAATAGAACATATTTCTTAGAAGAATGGTACCATGACTTCGGACAAAAACATATCGCCAAGCAATTTAACATTCTGGCATGATGCTAAAAATAAACCAATTATAAGGATGGCAATGGCAACGCCTGTGGTGCTACAGACGTTTATGTGCCAAGGTCATCTCTTGATATCATGTAACCCATCTACTTGTTTTCCCACAATTTTATAAAAAAAATATATAAATTAATTAATTTAATTTATTATTTTATACAGACCTTCTCAATATGTAAAGTCCCTTCTTGCCCCTTACTTTCTTTAATGAAATCAACACAACAAAATGGCCCAGCTAATAATTTAAAATGTTGATAAAATATTTACCTATATTAAATTTTTTCATCATTTGTTTTGTTGATAAACTCTTTAATTGAATGTAATTGTGATTAATTTTATGCATAAATACTTGCCATCTTACCTATTTGCTATATTAGCCCCTGCTGCAACCACCAACTTCTTTATAGAATGTGAGGTAAATTCTTGATCATCTGTCACAACTTCATACCAAGTGGTAACATAGTCATTGATTATGATGGATATTATCTCATTAATAAAAGCGTCAACTGTTTCACTGCCTGTAATTCTGCTGTCAAACTTAGGTATGGGTTTCTGATTTTCAAACAAATGTAACACCTGAAATCAATAAAAACTTCTCCATTTTTAACTCTATTTTCTATCTTAAACAATTAACTTGATTTTTAATTAAAGTGCTTGAAACAGTATTCTATCTCAACTTCACCAAAATGGCTGTACTACAAACTAATTGAAAATTTTCTGTTTGGATGTAATTCTATTGCAGTTGACTTAACCACATCAAAACTGACTTGCAGTTTAAATTCTGTAATGGGCCTTCAGTCTAGAGTACTATAACAGCTTAATTAATTTGGTAGTATAAAGTTATATTTGATACATTGTTGAGAACCTCAATGGTCCATTGAAAAAAATATATATCATCAAATAAGCTAAGAAGAATTTTCAGTTTAATCAACATTTAGCAGGATAAAGCTAAAATGCAACTACCAATAATAATAGCTTAGTCAATAAGCACAAATTCAAGATTTATAAGTATCAAACAAATTATACATTAACTAAACCTTGTTATTGTATTGGAGTTAATTAAACAAACATACCTTGGCAGATTGTATTGAAAAGTTTGTCTGTTGCAATGGGTCATCCAAACAATCAATATCAGCAGAAAATATTTTCTTATGGTCATAGTTCAAGTAAAAAATAGTTAATACCCTGTAAAATCATACAAATATGAATGTGTATGGAATATGATTTGTGTGAAATACTTGTCATAAATGTATTTAACTCTACACCTATCATCAATTTAAGTTGGTGGTCAAAACTAATGGTATGGGCTTATACTCAGAAAATGTTAACATAAAAAAAATAAGGTAGGCTTATACATATTTTTTTCTATTAGCAAACTAATTAAACCTGAGTATTTGCAGTCCACCAATAACTAATATTCAACAAGTTTCACTACCTATATTTGCTTATAAAATTTAAAGCTCATCACTCATAGTAAGTATTAACTCTCAGATCCTGGTATTTACATTTACAATTTGCCCTATATACTTGGGCCAATGAGACCTCTGAGTTTACTTCTACTACATAATTTATTTTTGTTCAACCTTTCACAATTGTAACTGAAACTACAGCAAATAGGAAACAATTCCAAAAGTTTTAATACTTGAAAAATAACACTGGAATTGATTAAAAGTGAATTCTCAATAAGAGTTTACATAAATGTAAGTATTCTTAAATTATCTATTGTAAGATTACTTCACTTTAAATGAAAAGGATTTCTATGCAATCTGAATGAAAGGTAGAAGCCATTTCAAAGGGAGATATATTTCAGATGCCATACCGAACTGGCATAATTACTTTAAGACTGCGATTCACTCATCAAGAGTGTGGTTAATTTTTTATACTTAAATAATCACTTACCCGATTAAAAATGAAACGAAAAACGTTAACAATGTAAAATACAACCCGAAACCTAGCAGAGCTATAATAATAATGGAGATTAGGCCAAACCATCCCAGGACTCTCCCAATCATTTTTGTAATATACTATCCAACATTAATTTAAACAACAATTAATATCAGTGAAAAATAATAATACAAGAGTGAAAACTGAAAACAAAACAGAAAACCACAAACAAGACAAAATGTTGTCACAATATTAACGTCAGTTAGACAATGACTTTAGCTAACGTCATGCGATTCATGAGGATGCCTCAGAGTAAGTATATAGGTGAAACTGTAAGTAATGAGAGTGAGTAGTGAGAATAAGTAAGTTAGTAGTGAGAAGCGTAGGTACGGTTTATCGTATATTCTGTATATTACAGTATGCCGGTTTTTCGCTTGGGTGATTTTAAAAGTTTGCCAAACAAAGGCACTTTTACTATAATTAATGAAACTTTAACAATATAACTGTGTTTCGTTGTTTTCTAGGCATATTGAGGAGATTCTTTTTTGCTGTTATGAAAATTTATATTTTTATCATTTTGTAATTAATCTGAAATTTATACATACATTTCTATTCAATCATTGATTATTTTAGAGAGAGTCTCTAAATTAATCATAGTATAATTTAAACATAGACAAGAAATTGATATATAAAATACAGTAATCAGTAATTAGATATTACCTCTCAGTATTGAATCATACAGTTATATAAACACAGCATTTGAATAACAAATTCATAATATAACGGTCCATAAAATTTTTCTTTGTTTGTATTGAAAAGTACTAAAGATGAATGTTTATGGTCTTTGATTGTCTTTAATGATTCGTTATTAGGTTTCACGTTTTACGGAAATCCAAACTTAAGTACTGGAGGTAAAAAAACACCTTATGACCCGACCTCCGTGGCGCAGCGCACGCGCTGGCACATTATTAAGTTGGAGGTCCCGGGTTCGATTCCCGGCTCGAGTCTGGTCTGGTGGGAGGCTTCGGCCGTGGCTAGTTACCGCCTTACCGACAAAGACGTGTTGCAAAGCGATTTAGCGTTCCGGCACGATGTCGCGTAGAAACCAATTAGGAGTGTTGTTTTACCGTACCCCTAACAGGTTGGCCCGCTACCATCCCGACTGCATAATCACTTACCACCAGGTGTGATAGCCGTCAAGGGCTAACTAGTAGTGTATAAAAAAAATGACCCTTTCCTTTGTACATACACTTTTACTTCTTATGAAATCACCTCGAGGCTTTTCCTTTTTTCTCATAATATAGCAGCCGATCGTTTTAATTTTCAAAGGACTAAGGAATTAAAACCAAGAAGATGATCTTGCTATAATAATAATACAGTCGCATTATACGATTGGAAAAATATTGATGTACCTCTTACGCCTAATGTTAGCAGAAGGCAAGCAAAAAATACAATGTACAATTTTAATAAAGATTTTGGCTTTGCTGACTATGGGCTGGCTTAATTTTTTTTTAAAACGCATCCCATGATGTCAAAATTACGCTTCAGTTCATGAATATTGCACGAGCACAAAAAATTAACAGTGCATTTACTCAATATTTTGATTTTATCTAATAAGTACATTGATTTACCACTAGCCGTAGATCGATCATTAACGCTCAAAAAATGGGACGGAAAAGTAGTGCACAAATAGCGACGCGTGCACTCTTTTCCCCCAATGTGTGACAAGGCTAGACGAAAGTCACCGATTCCAACACTCGAGCCGTATAATTCCAATGAATTACAAACGCACTACGCGCCGCTATAGATAATATAACGGCCAGATGTCTAGTGTATGAGACGGGTTGTAGTACATCGATATACCGATATGTAAGAATGTATGTTGGTTAATGTTGGTGATAAATTCTCGCCTTGTCTTTGTATGACGCGCTCTATCTACGGCTAGTGGTAAATCAATGAATAAGTATTATAAGTTAAACATCCACTGTAATCCAGGACTTTATTACAACCTCAAAAAAGGATATAGGTTGTCGATCTTTACCTTATTTAAGGACGTTATTAAAAGGTCACCAAGGCGTTATTTTATGAAAAAGAGAAGGAACTATAATATAATATCATGATGGTTTAATAAAGTATTGTGTTTTGTGTTACTATTTTTTCAACGTTTGTGATAACTTGGGATTAATAAATTATATAGAAAACTACATTCAATCTTTTAATCTACGAAATAAGGAATTTATAGTATATATGGTACAAAAAAACGAATGGTAACAGCATTTCAGTTTATTGAAATACAACACGAACACAAGAACTGTTTGCAATAATATATTTTTACACTATGTACTTATTTTAGTAATACTAAATAATTGTTTTATTGTCAAATGTGTCAAATAAATAATAATAATAATATATGCCCACTAAATCTAAGGCCTAAAATGCATTAACATTAAAAATAATTGAAGAATAAACTTATACAATATACAATATGAATAAGTACTTCAAGAATAATTTTAGAAGGTGCTTGATTGGAAGTATTCTTAAGTGCTTTATATATACAATAACAAATATATCGTCAATATTTACCAATTCCTTCGATATTTTTTATATTATTATGGATCTAGATTAAACTATAGTAGAGTGAAACAAATGCAATAAATTCCAACGTGCTGTTTATTATAACGACAAATTGGTATGATGGGTTATACAATATCCATTTTATTCAATTAAAATTAATAATTTAATATCGCTTACAAAATATTATCACATTTTTATGCGCAATTATTATATTATAAAAAATGCATCATTTTTTTGATAGCAGTAGGTACTACATAGATGCCAAAACAAAGCCTTTTAAAATATATACCAAATAACAAGAGGACAACAGAAGATTAGAAGGCAATGAAGGGGTTGGGGGTTAAGATCTTACAAAAAAAAAGGTGTACACAAAAAATATATATTCTTCTCTTCCGTCAAATTAAGATATAAAACATCAAGAGAACAAAACAGAAAAAATACGTTTCACTCGAGTAAAAGAAATGGATTTTATAATATATATTTCAAACTCACTGTTTAACACAATCAGTAATTGTTATTGAAGGTTGTACAATACGTGATGTTTTATCCACCCGATGTCAAGTCGAGGAAACATATCTAACGTAATAATAAATATGTTAAAATGGCTGTTTGACCTATTTGTTTTCACTTCGACTGCAAACTGATATCAACTCATTCATGGGCAATATATTCCATACGATATTTTTTCCGTAGCCTTTCGGTTAACCGAAAAAGCCATTGATGCACAAGAACCTAATAAGTTTTTTTTTTCTGTTTACAGCTAACAAACAAGAATTTTGTCATTGCATGAGAAATTAATATGTTATCTATAGAATCATATGTAAATTTACTTCTTTTGTTAGGTATATTTGAACAATTCTTTGGTTAAAGGAAACTATAACAAAAAGGTCCTTGACAGCTAAAAAATAGCTTACAAGTTCACCTAGAAACATATTTACGTATATATGTTTTAGTATTTACTACTATTTATATACTGTAAAACATTTAAATAGATAGTGCATAGTTTGGATACGTAGTTATTTGTTATACGATGAGAATATTTGTGACCTTAAGCACCAAAGTACACTGAATAAGATTTATTAAAATCTTAATACATTTAGCTGATCATATTCCTAGATTCGTAGTACGTATTAATCTATCAAGTTAGTAGGATACTTCGCTTTTACTTATTTCCAGCCCGTTGGCAGATCAATGTTGGACACCCATACACGGTCTGTCCGCACGGGTGTGCTCTAAAATGAGTTAAATACGGGTACTAGCGACTAGTGCGCTCCCTAGACCATGTCTCATACGTAGAAATCCGCATCGTCATCAAACCTAACACTACCGCCTCACATGCATTTTCGGGAGCCACAGGTTTGCCGCGCAGCTATAAAACCGCCTAAACTATAGATTCTCTACATCTAACTCAATTTCTCCATCTAAGCAAGTATATAAAACATAAATCTTTATATATGTTATCAGATCTATCATATCTAACGCAAAGCATACAACACAAAATGATAATAAATACATTTTAAAGTTGTAAATAAAATAGCAAACTAAAGTTAAAAAAACGGTCTATATTTTTATCACGAACATTTATGGACGAACGATTGCACGTCCAGTAAATTATTGATCGAATTACGCTCAACCAAAAATGCTGCCTCCTTTAACAGCTTCATAGTAAGTGCCAACTCAATATCTTAGTGTATCATTAAATATATTCACTATTTGCAATAATGCTGGTACATCCATTAATCATACAAATCTTTAACTTGTTAAATGGGAAAGTTACTCGTAATTTTATACAGTTTTAATACTAAATCACTGTTTTTAATGACTTAAAAATAAATACGTGTATTACGGTATCATTCTTTACCAACCCAATTTACTATAATTATAGTCATTTCAGTATATCAGCGAATGTCAACCAGTAATTAAGATGCGTCCCACGTGTCTTAATAACTGGTCGGAGGCCGAAGTAATCTGACGAAGTGTACAAAACTGTACTTCTATGGGAGGTCCCAATGCACCTCTAGTTTTCACCTTCTTTTTTTAATACTTTAGCACATAGCCTCATTTCCAGTAAACATTTTATTCGTGATTCGAATTCATATACTTTATATTAAAAAAAACTAGTCGATGACATCGTGGAGTTAAATAAGTTCGAAGTTTTTATAAAACTTAAGCAAGAAGAATCATATAACCTAAAGGTATATAAACTAACTAATAACTAAACTAAAATTGCCTTAAATGACATTGTGAGAAGGATACTATTAAAGCAACACGGCTGTGAAAGATTATATAGGTTTATAAGTTAAGCGTGATTAATGATTATCATGAATAAAATGGTTAAGAGTTTATCTTTATAAGAAAATTAATCCAAAAATAAATATTTTTTAAACATTCGTTACAATATAGAAAGAAGCCTATTTAAATACATAAAACATCCTTGATTTCAAGACTATATCTACTTTATTTGCGTAACTACTTAAAACTAAAACGATGATGACAGTATCTTAAATAATTAAAACTATTTAGCAACGTAAACTAGTAAATAAATAATAATTTGTAATTTATTTCACGAAATGAATTTTGTTACCCACGCATACGAATATACAACAGGTCTGAATATATATAATCAGACTGTCAATGTGATTCATTACATAATTACATAACTTGTAAGTGTTATTAACGGAATAACTGCAAGTAAAGTTGGTGAAAAATTTACTATGCGTTATATTATAGATGTTAATAAATCAATTCCATCAGTAAAATATAGGTTTAAAGATTTATAATGTCAGCAACTAAAGGTATGTCTTGATATTAGCCACTAATTATTGTTTTACATGCAAACGTAGAGTATATACGAAAAATTTGGAAACGCCGCATAACTGCGAGTTGCATTCGACGAGATTAGACTGTTTCGGTATCGCTCGACACCCTTTAATTTTTACTCTTTTTTTATCGTTATTTTGTATATAGGGTCTTGTTCACCTACGAAATCTTAACATTTTTCTGCAACCGTAACGCGACAAATTGCTTATTTACTTACACAATAACGAACGAGATAATTTGCATTTCTTGGGTGTGTTAACTCGTAAATACTTAAATTAACTTCCCATACCTTTTATTACACAGCGCTTCACGTAAGAACTCTGACGGTATGTACAGTGCTTTAGCTTTATTATATTTATATCTTTTTTACAGAAAATAACATTGAAGTTGGACCGATGAAGAATAACCAGAATCCAGCATTTCAAATTATTGTACGATGAAACTAAGAATTGGCACTGCATTTACGATAAAATTAATTGTATTGTTTATTCGCCCTTCTATTTAATCAACCATAGAAAATGTGTAATTATGTCAGCATACAAAAAAAATTATACGTAAATTTTGAATTGGAAGACGTAGTAGTATTTAAATCCAAATTACTCAATGTAACTAGATTATATCATCTGTTTTTATAGTTTATATAAATAAATGCAAGACGATAGAAACCCAGCAACAGTCTCCGGAGTGTAACTTGCTTAATAGCACACATTCATATGGTATTATAAAAATTATCCATGGCGTAGGTCGACCGTCAGATATCTTTTAACGTGATACTTATTGATTTACCAATAGCCATAGATAGAGCGCGTCATACAAAAACAAGGCGAGAATTTGTCAACAACTATACATTCCTACATATCGATGTATTACAACCCGTCTAATACACTAGACATCTGGCCGTTATATTATCTATAGCGGCGCATAGTGCTTTGTAATTCATTCGGATTATACGGCTCGAGTGTTAGAATCTGTGACTTTAGTCTAGCCTCACACACTGGGGGAAAGGAATGCACGCGTCGCTATTTGTGCACTACTTTGCCGTCCCATTTTTTGAGCGTTAATGATCGATCTACGGCTAGTGGTAAAACAATGGTGATACTACATAATATAACTATGTTATAGGCCCTATATTATACATTATGGTACAAATATTACAACAAAGTCAACAAGAATAACAACAATGGACACAATAACTTTTTTTTGAACAAACATTGAGACAGGTTTGTTTTGTTTTTACACTTATCAACATAGTTTTGTATCGTTTTTATTGGTAATCAATTAAAAGATAATAATTAACTGCCCAAAAATGCAATCTAGAAGGAGAACCTTTTTCTAGATTGCATTTTAACCCTAATATTTAGTGACAGACTGTCGGCTTACTTCCATCGCTTAAACCAGTATTATTTTAATACAAATGACTCTCTTGCTTCTTTGCCATATTAGGGACATATTTTTTAAATATTATTGCTTTAAGCGATGGTGTGAATCCCACTGCGCTTAAATGCATTAATAAAATTTTAGAATGATTTTGTAATGATAATATATACCTTGGTTATGAGATATATACAGAAAATGTAGTCGTCGCTAGTAAATAAAAACTCTTATTAAAATGAATAATTAACATAATTATATGTACAGTCCACTAACGTTAATAGCTTACTTAACATAACACTAGTCTCTGTATAAAAAGGCACAGATTTGTAGTAACGTTATGGTTATGCATTTTCTAGTAACAAAAGCAAGTATTCATGAGAAAATTAACAATATAATGTGGGACACAAACTACCGACCGATGTCGTATGGCATTATGTAAAATAGTTTTCAGCCTTCAACAAATTCCTAGCTAATAGAATATACTAGCCGATGACCGTGACTTCATCCGCGTAGATTAGGTGTTTTTAAACACCCATATGGCATATGCCACGTTTGTAATTGAAGATTATTATCTCATGGCTCATCCTGTTCCCTTTTTTGGTTTTGCGCACTTTCCTTTGGGAATATAAGTCGAATTTGGAGTAAGTTTGCTACAGTAGCTTTTCACAAATCCTGAACTGTGGATTTTTGTTGGATAAAAAGTAGCCAATTGGCTATTATGATATTTGGCTACTCCTAAAGTATTTTTGGAGTTAAAAACCAAATGTCTCATCGAACGAACGGCAAGGACTGACTGTTCAGTCGTTCTTGAGTTATAAACAGTGTAAATAACACGACTTTTATATATTATTATATAAGTGACTTATTTAAGATCACACATCCGTCTGAGTTTGTTAGCTTATAAGACCAGACCATTTTGGATTGCTCGTAGGGATAGGGAAAAAAATAACCATCGCTTTACTGATGTAAAAGTTGCTTGAGCCAATTCAAATAAATAAAGTTTAGACTATGATAAATTTATTTAAACTATGCCTATTCTATGAATAAATAAAGAGTAATAGACAATAATAGATATCTGAGATGGATGGACGCATCAACCAGCAGTTTACTAACTTGGCGTAAACAATTAACGAACAAGATTATCAAAAAATCTCGTCAGTTGAATTTACCAAAATCTTTTACTGTTACTGTTTTTAATCATGATTGATTTCGTACTAATATTATAAATGCGTTAGTTGTCAGTTTGTTCTCTGTCACATATGTTCCGATAAACCACTGGTGAAATTTGTTACAGATTGCTTGCATCCCAGGACTAGCACGCGTCCTACGAGATAATTATGTCGACCTATTTGCTCCTCTTATCTCATAGATACGAGAATGGCATCACAACAACGAGAATGGCATGACAACCCAGATCTTGTTACCGCGAAATTAAAAAAAAACTTTGCTACGTATTATTGACAAAACTGGTAAAATTTTGAATAGAGATCGCGTCCCACAACCGGGGTAGTACAACGCCGAAAAATCGTAATAGTGTTATGTTCTTAAGCAGGCAATGAAACATTCCACGTTAACAAATATGTACGAATGCGCAATTAACGAAAGTGGACAGTAATTTATATGCAGCTATAATTAATTATGTAACTGATTGCTCTTAAACTATGTTGACAAAGTGTAATTAAGCTAGTTTAGGGGATTAAATATTTAATTTAACACCACAGAGGCAGATCTGGATCCAACGGTGAAATCCTTATATTGAGAGAACACGCACAGCTGTAAACGGAAAATATATAAATTAGCAATGAAATTGATGAATTTTCCACAAATTCCCGTTGTTTAAATATATTCGAGTTGTGATTAAAAACAAAACACGCTTTTGACAGCTGTACCTATATATTTCGTAATTATCATGATTTACATTGAAACCATTTCTTATGACGTGTCGACCTACGTGACGCAGAACGTGCGCTGTCGCATTATAAACTTGGAGGTCCTGGGTTAGATTCCCGGTTCGAGTCTAGTCTGGTGGGAGACTTTGCCCATGACTAGTTACCACTCTACTGACAAAGACGTTTCGCTAAGCGATTTAGAGTTCTTCACGATGTCGTGTAGAAACCAATTAGGAGTTTGTGTTTACCGTACCGTAACCGGTTAGCCCGCAACCGTCCTAGACTGCATCATTACTTACAAAAGGTGAGATAGCCGCCAAGGGCTCACTTGTAGTGTATAAAACAAAAAACAGATGGTAGGTAGTTTAGTACATGCAGTCTAAGATGATATCTTTTGCGGACGAGTGTGCAAGCGTTACCGTGACTAAGAGACTGCATCATAACTTATAATCAGGTAAGATTGCCGCCAAGGGTTCGAGCCGAAGGTTTTACTGAGCAAAAAGCGATTGAATTATGTCAATGACGAGCAGACAAATACTTAAGGCACAGTTTACCGTTACTTCCATGTCGAAATCTTTGACTAATAACATGAACCTACGTATGCCTTCGGTACCTACTCACTTCTGCACTATCCAAATTAATTGTAACAATTTATGTTATAGTTTGTAGAGTACAAACAAAACAGAGAACACAGACTGTTTGTCAACAACTCGTTTGAACGCCAAAACAGATAACTGATAACCCATAGCGGTATCACTCATCTATTGCCAATTAAACCTTGATAACGGTTATTTAAAGTGGTTTATTTATCTGCGATAAACCCGTAAAATATCAAACAAAAGGAAGTCTGGAAAAACGATGAACTGCTAAGATTATTTTAAATTATTTATGTTTTTTTTTTCTATTAAATAATAATTATCTAAAAACAATATGACGACGTCCGTGGCGCAGTGCGCGCGCATTATAAAGTTGGAGGTCCTGGGTTCGATTCCCGGCTCGAGTCTGGTCTGGTGGGAGGCTTCGGCTGTGTGTAGTTACCACTCAGACAAAGACGTGTCGCCAAGCGATTTAGCGTTCCGACACGATGTCGGGTAGGAACCAATTAGGAGTGTGGGTTTACCATATCCCTCACAATGATCTAGTATAAACGGTTTTTTTTTTTTGTAATTGCATGATAACACTGCATTCCACCAATAATGTTTAATGTCATATAAGTAATACCCCATTATTAAGCAAATAGTATCCATCATTAATCATAAAATTATACCATCAACCTTTAAACAGGTGAAAAATGAGAAATACACCGTATAGTGGTTAATTTATGTCACTGCATTACTTTTATACATTCACAAGGCTGTTTATCTATCAACTCGGCCGATAAGATGGGCAATTAGAATATCAAATAAAATTACCGCCAAGGTCATATTATGATGGAATAAGTACAAACACTACGCCGAAATTCTTATTTAGACATAACAATACGCGCTTGATTTTATAAGAGGGTTTTAGCGAAATCCATCGACCTTTTAATACTGCAGGCTTCGATCAATAATGTACAGATTTCAGAATGAAAATCCGTTTAAAATAGGTTTTTTTTTTATTTATAATTAATTACCGAACTTTTTATAGTACACATTTGTGTACTATAAAAATACCCCTTAAGATAACCGGGACCGGTCGGTCTTTTGAGGGTTATCAACCCTCTAAGGAATTTAGAAAGTACCTCTTAAGATCATAATTGTAGATAAATTGTAAATAAATTACCTCTAGAATACAACTGTGTGAAACTAGTGTTTTATAACGGCACTATGAGCCAGCCTTACCGATATCTGAACCCCACATTCTGGCAACTGGTACACTTACCTTGTCTTTGAGCTGTTGACACATATGCAAGGCAGCTGTTAACATAAATAGTACGTCACTCAGCCAAGGCACAGCGCAGTCAGCTTGGCACGAGTCAATCCTCATGGTCCCGTGCACTGAACTTAGCTGGTACGCAACAAAAATCAGCTTGTGAGATTGTATGTAAAAAGATATCGCTAGGTCTTCTGGCAGGTTTGGTGAGAGGGCCTTCTGAAAACAAATAATAGTATACATATAAATAATAAATCGCATAGAAAGCAGATATATGTAACTATCCCCTGATATACAATTTTTTAAGCTCTCAATAGATAAGTATCAATAAAAACCAAAAAAACTTTGCAACACTTTGTATAAAAATGCATATGTACACATAAATTGATCAAAGCTTTTATAGCTTTTATCCTATATGCAGCAAAAAAAGCACACGCATGGTTATCCACTGAAGTGGTAAATAAGAGTACACTCTTTTTTCATTGAGGGTGCTGTATCTATAGAGTGCCAGCGGGACAGGGCCTGTCCATCTGCATCTCATGAACCACAATAGGTAGTAAGTTCAAATTTATAAAGTGTGTATCTATATTTCTGCTATTAGAAAATTATAAAAACAAATTGAATTGAAAATTGAAGACCATCATCATATAAGAAACCTTTTATTGATGATGCCCACAATCTTAGGTACGCAAATATTATCTTGTGGGGCATAATATTCCTCATATTGAAACATGGTAGAGTACTCTTTGTGTGCAAGTTCAGTTGCCAGTTTTCACAAAGCAACAAATCTTATTTCCCTTTCATTGTTTGAAGAGAACAATGAATAACAACTAAACAAAAGAAATATGCAAATAAAATCAGAATACATACAATGGATCTTACCATATTTCTACTCTTCATAAGTTCATCAATTGTTTTTTTCTTTGGCAGCACTACAGCAGTGCGTGCTCTCTGCAGAGAGCCAATTAAACACTGTATTATGTGCAACACTTCTTCTGATGATCTGCAATTTCAAAATTCTAACCTTACTTAATGGTGAGGCATAATCATTTTATGATCTCTAACCTTCCCTGCTACTATTGCAATAAGAGCAGTAAGAAAAGATAAAACATGTGTATAAACTGAGATTATTGTTTGATGATGACAAATGACAGAAATAGCCTACATACATTAGCAATATTTATGCCAAATACCTAGTTTTAGCCAGCACACCTAACATAACATAAAATAGGTAATGTAGCACAGAGCAAAATTATGAAATAACTTCTAAGATTTCAAAAATCTAGAAATTATTCCATGAAATGCTTGTGGCATTTACAAATTTATTTCTCCATAAATATCTGTACGTAAGTGTCTGTACAATCTAACTAATTGTTGTTCTGATTCTCTTGAAATAAAATAGTAAACACTAGCTGGCCATGGCAGTTTCTTATTTAGACTAGTCTAAAGTTATTTAGACTAGTCATTCAGAAAAATAATCTTTCCTTTTTAATCTAAAGAACTGTTAGCTGCCTATTGCCCTTAGTGGTGGCAAATTTATTTTGAACTGCACATACAAATGAGAGTACCTATACACAGATAATTAGTCCACACTACAGATTATATTACAAACTAGTCTGTGTTGATTAGTTTGTTGATTAATGCTCAAGTACAAACTGAACAGGAAAATTTTTCTGTTTTATATTATCACCTGAAAATATAGTGTTTGTCAACATTATCAATGTAACCGATAGCCTGTTGCAGATGATTAGCTGCATCCTGGATTTGTTGTAGCTTCCATGGCCCATCTTGATTTATGGATGTCCGGCATATAGTATGCATCTGTCTCAATACCTTGAAGCTGATATCCTAAAATAAAGTATGAATCATTTTTTAAGTGTGATTTTTTTACTGTGATTTTAACTTTTATGGTTTAGGTTTTTGATATATATATATTTATTTTTGGCATAAAATCTATCTAGCTATATTTTAATTAATACTTACAGCATGGGTGATACTATCACCTGTCAGGGTAACAATACATTTCAGCTGTTCAGGTTGAGATGTTAATATGAATTTATCTTGTTTCTGCCCCTCATTTCCATATAGTGGCACGGGAAATCTGTGTGCACATTCCTAAGGAATAGAAACAAGGTCTTGTATGATAATATATTATCCAAAATTTAACATTTTTAATTAATAAGTCATTTGGCCACTAAACAGAAGAGAAATTGGAAATTCTATTTTGAAATCATTTGATGATTTCAAAATAGAATTTGAAAGCTAATTTGACTTAAACAACAACAGGCAGATCTAATAGTGATTGAATTAAATATATTAATTTAATTATTGTTGTCAGTGTTAAATTCCAGAAATCATACATATCATGATAGATGATTTTAGTACACAAAAAATATAAAATAAAACAGGATACTGACAGAAGATATGCTTGAAGGTATTAATCAAGGATACTTCATTATCAAAGAAAAAGGTTACTAACCACTAATACTGAATGGAGCTGATGTAATATAGCGTGAACTTCCTCACGAAGAACCCATTCAAACTCCTCTTTCTAAAAAATAATTTATTGTATGAGTATTGAGTAAGATTATTTTAAATGGTGTGACACAACACAGCAGCCTTGATATTTTATAAAACTACACATGCGCACCAAATTAGCAGCCTCTTCTTTTTCGTTGTCGTTCATTGTGCTATATTTTAAGAATTTATATCTAATAAAATATTCTATAAAAATCAAAATCACAATCGTCAATCGAATTCTTCAATGGTAGTAGGTACAATGTAATTCCACAATTTTTCTGTCACAATCGAACGCCACAGACTATTCGGTAATAACCAAATGTCAATTAGCCGTCGCGATGTTGCGTCGGGCGACTACTATTATTATTAGCCGTACCGTCCTGCAAAAGGCATGTGCTTGTTATAAGTCATAAATATAACGCAACGTTATGGCGCCATGGACTACGATACTTATTATAATAATTATTTATATTTCATAGCCATCTATTTTCCTTAAAAGGCAATCTATCTGTACACGAATTGGAAATTGAATCAATATTTCTGTTCGTAATGTAAGCACGTAATTATCTTTAAAATTAATTTTCCTTCGTATAGGCTTAGAACTGATTTATAATCTCAATAACTATTTTAACGAATTGTAATTTAGCTCTTAGATTGATTCCATTCAAAATATATTATTGGCATTAAATACTGTAGTAACCAATCCGAATAGCGGCAAGTCTGCGCAGAGTCGTAACGTATGCAGTACTGAACATAGATATAACAAATTCCTATAGTGATATATTTATAATAGAGCGATTCAACGTTATCTTAACGCTCTATACGTTATAACTTCCACTTCTTGCCTACAATAATAATGGCATTTTCGAACTAATGCCAAAGATGAATATATTAATATATATTTCAGCTATAAAAGCGTGCGTGCACGTGTACAGGTCAAGAAATCAGATGAAGTACATGAACTTGTGAGAAGTGCGACAGGGTGTAATCTTAGGCTTAACGTATAGAGCTGAGAGAGTGAAAAGTGGATATCACCGATTCATCCGTAATATGACAATAAATTAATCGTCCGATACTCGAAAGCAAACTTCATACATTCATTTATATTAAATTCTTCATATATATTACCTATATCATTTAATTGAACCTTCGTGGTATTTATTATGTAGCCTTTCTAATTCTCATGTGACGTTTAAAAAAAACTTTTAGCCTGTAGATCCAAGGACCGAACCTTTAAGGAAATAACAAAAACGTGACTACTATATACACGTTGATAAATTATAATATATTAATTAACTTGAATTTTATAATGGTTTATCCAGACGTGCTCAAAGAGTTTTATACTAAATTAGAAGCCAAATGTCGTGAAGCTGGGCTTATAGCCGGGTAAGTTATTAAAATTATGAATAAACATTGATTTGTGGTCCGTGAATTCGTACGCATTTGAATCTGTATTAAAAATCACACAACAATTGATGGCGTAGCAGTATTAAAGTAAGATTAAGTAGGTGTTCTTTACCATTACTAGGAAGTTCTTTACCATTTTATATTACCTAACTAGCTAAATTTCATTAAAATCACTAAACAGGGGAGTTCAAGAAGTGTGGTCGTCCTCCTTCAAAGCGAAGATCTGTACTATATTTTGTTCTTGACTTGAAAAAAGTCTCAACATAAAACAAAGTCAGATTAAAGATATGCCGAAGGGTATTTAAGATATACTGAACAACGAAGAAAAGAACAGAGCGGTTTCTATCAGATAACTCTTATCGTGAAACTGAGTAATTATACACAAATCTCTTAAAACTACGAGTAAATTGACAGTACTATTAATGGCGTTGTCCTCTACACAGTATCCCCTAGAAAAGATTCGCACTATTTTTAGACATGATTCTTGTACCTACTACGCATTTGCAATTTTTGAATTAAGCATTTGCAATAATACCAAACAAATGTCGTGCTAGGATTCGAACCCATGTTCTTGTGATCCGTAGTCTTACATAATAACCCTAGACCAACAGTGCAGTTATGTTTAATTGGAGGTATAGATACGAAAAATCCGTGCTAATAACTGTTTATCTTCTAGGAAATCTGGACGACATATGAAATATCCATACACACTTTCAGCAAAAATTGCCCAATTTCCTTACTTTTACTACATGAAACATAACAATATTTGGATGTATTACCCAATAGGATGTCTAGTAGCATCTTATGTGTTTTTTAAAATACATGTCATCTCGAACTCAGATGCAAATGTAAAAAGTTGGGCAGAAACACAGCGAAGAATGGCTGAAAAGGAGCACGGTCAACATTAAAAAAATACATGCTGTAATAAAGAGTAATTCAATTATGTGTTCTGTCATTAAATATTTAAAAGAGTAATATAATTAAATTTATAGTCACAGTTAAAAGTTCTACTACTTCGTCCTATATTAATCATGAATAGCTCATGTCAGACTGAGTGGCCATCAAGTTAGGACATAGATTGTGTGATTGTTGTGCTCGCCTTACGCTCATATACGAGTTCTCCCTATTGTGCAAATAATCTGGTTCACTCATTTCATTGTTCAGTCCGTTGTATAGGTGACGCAATGTGTCGAGTACCCTCTCCCTAGCCCTGCTAAACGAGGAATTCATATAATGTAGCCCTGCAAAACGAAGCATTCAGATAGAATGATTATTCATATGGAGTCATTTCCTCACCGAAAGACTATCCGAAAAATATTAGTATGTGGCCACTGGCCGTGCACTAACTACTTGGGAGTATCGAATTTCTCAGTAACGTTATCAGATTAGTGATAAATTCGGCCGGACTCTGAAGATTTGCTTCAGAGCAGCAATATTTTCTCGGCTTTTCGCAATAACCGACATGCCGAATAAAATAAATAGGGAAAATAAGTCATCTTAGTGACATTCGTAATGGTTTAAATCTACCATAGTCCCATAGTTTAGTTTTTAGTTTTTAATTCTTCCTTAACTCTTACTGCGGTTTATCATCAATATAATCGCTGAGCTACTAGTATATGACAGGCATTGATTGCAAACAAAATTTTCGGGTGTATATGATACGATCAGTGTAAGTAACATGTGAACAGATTGATTCCACCGTCCAACATTTACAAGTCATAAAGTGATTCGCAGCTTTTGTTGCATTTTTTCCATTATACAGTCGATAATACTCTGTAATAAGTAGTGCAGCGAAAGAGATTTTATTACAAGTTTAAACATACAATATCCTGAAATTTAATACACAATATGTGGTCAAAAAATTGTGAATCAAAACGTAGAAGTCGAAAGTCAAAAGAGAGCGGATTCTGTTGAATTCTAAAAGACACTATTTAATTAAAGAAACCATCACAAGAAGTCCCTTAAACCCTTTACATTTGGTAGGATACCCCCAATTTCGGAACCTTGATGTGACAGACGAAGGTGACAGTAGACTGTTAACGAACGGTGAACAACTGTCAGTTCCATTTGAAATGTCAATCGTCAATATTTTGTCAAACGGTGGCTCATACTCCCTGCCCAATGCGTTTTAATGTTTATTTCGTTTTTCTAATAGTATCGTGATGTTGAGACGCAACAAAATACGCTTGCTATGTGTAACTATGTAACGTGTTTGTCTGTTTATTAACATTTAAAATGTGGGTTAAACCTCAAGAAGTTTTTCTGAAGACCCCTTTGTGGTAACAAAAATTGTTTATTATACTTTTGCTTATCTCGTGTGCATTGTAATTGCTTTGTATTTATTTAATATGGTTTAGTTTCTAATTAGTAGTATTGTCAATAGGGACAGTGACGAAACGACGTTGTATTTCGTTCTTCAAAGACGGAAAGGACATGGGAAATCGAAAGGTCTCTCATCGTTACTTGTCGGTACATTGGATAGCGTACGCGATACTAAACCAGCGCCTTACAGGATTTTGCATCAGACACCAAATTCGGAAATATATTACGGTACGCAAACTAATTCTGACAGCTAACTATGTGTAGATCACAAGTGATCCTTGTGATCTTTCTTTATCTGAATTTCTTATCTTTCTTTAAGAGCACAAACCAGTTGAATTTGGAAATCCCTATGTCCAGTTGTAGTTTCTTTGGTTTATGATGAAGATGATTATAATCTTGAAATCCATGTATGTTTATTAAATACTTCACCAGTTGTTATTACACTGAGTAGCTTATTTATGACTCATATATTTCACCTCTGTCTTCAAATAATTAACATTTAAACAAGGGTACTGTTGTATAGTTAATGGTTATTGGCATCCACAGGTGTATCTGAAACATAATAGACAAATTATTTATTTAATAATATGTAAATATTCTATTACTTATATAAAAAACACTTGTGGGCATTTGTCAATGTACTGTAAAAGATTAAAATATGCAGAAGACTATACTGTAAAACATTATTACTTCTTACTTGTTAAGCCATAAATTTTAGCTCCTTTGGCACTGCATAGCATGAAATTTTTAAGAAAATTATGACAAAATATAAAATGTTCTCAAATTATGACAAAATATAAAACGAAAATTATGACAAAATATAAAACGTTCTATAAATCAATATATTTTTATATAGTAATAGCGACAGCACTTACTGAGCAAGAAATCCGTCAAGACTGGCAATGGCTATTTGAAAATGTGAGTCCAACATTACACTCATTTGACACTGAGGAGGAAATTACAGAATTTGTATGTTGTAAGATCAACTCAATAATTGCTACTGAACAAGAAAATTTAACTGAAGGTAATTGTTATGATATTTTAAATACTAAAAAAATATATTAATTTGTAATTAATAGCATAGGTATATTTATAAACATAAAGTGTTAACTTAAATATTGTATAAATATTTTTAAATAACCTTTTATGAATAAACATAGTCTTCTAAAACATAGTCTTGGCGATCAAGTTTAATTGTTGGTTGTTCTTATCAGTAACTGGTTTCAATACTGATTGAATCCCACAAAACCACATTCAAATAGTGTGGGAGGTCTACGCTCCCTTCACTAATAGCCTGTGCTCACCAGTGAGACTAATAACCTGATAATAATGACGATAAATTTGAATGAAAGGTTTCAGTATATGAAAATTTGGGCAGTAAATTACGAATAATGAATAGAAGCAGGCGTTACTTTGCGGAAGTCCATGATAAACAATAAACAGCAAGTACCACACAAAATCTTCCACTAGAACCTCTATGCATATTTTGACCCGACACCAGATCATCCTCATGAGATGTTGACTTCACAAGCTAGAAAAGTAAAGTTATATTACTGTTGGTGTCGGGTCGAAACGTGCATAGAGGTTCGAGTGGAAGATTTTGTTTTGTGTTATATTATACAAACCTCTCGGTTGTCGGCGTAATATAGCAAATTATACTTGCTGTTTAGTGTAAATTACGGTCCCTTAAAGCCTGTGTGGTGTCATCAGCCCAACATGTAGATGATTTATTATTAGTTTTTGTATTTACAGATGAAGACACATACAAAAATGTTGACTATGAATTCCATCAGCGATTTTCAATGCCAAAAGATGAAAAGTTGGTGTGCTATTATTCATGCAGGTCTGTATAAAAATATTTTATACTGGACTGTGGGAGTGTAAAACGTTCAAAAGTCTATGTGTATGTCTGTTCTACTTAAGTGGCTACACTAATAAATAATCAGTATTTTGATAGTTGGTATTTTAAAACATAATGTAATGATTATGGTTTAACAAGTAGACAGCCCAGTGTTAGACTTCTATATAAATGAAACAACTACAGTCTGTCAGTTTCTGATAATTTTTAATGAGTGTATCATGCTTGTTTCAGTTACTGGAAAGGCAAAATGCCTCGTCAAGGTTGGATGTACCTTTCCGTCCACTATATGTGTTTCTACTCTTATATATTTGGACGCAAAACCATCATAAAGATCCGATGGGCAGATGTTACAGAGCTAGCGAAAAGCAACAGTCTTTTGTTCCCGGACTCGATTAAAGTTGTGACGAGGGATGGAGAGCATTATTTCACTATGTTCCTTAAGAAAAATGAAACTTTTGCTCTTATGCAGCAGCTGGCCAATATTGCGATGAAAGAGTATGTTATATCTAAATTATTTTCATACAATGTGGTATCCATATATTATATATGGTGGTACCTTTGTACCACCATTTGTTGTTGTTTTAGTTAAGTTTTAGAGGTTCCCTAGGAAGGGTGCTTAGCAATTGCTTACACAGAGTTTATCACCATGGAATGTAAACATATCACACTAATAATACAAACGAAAGTTTGTATGTAAGTATCTTGTTGCTATTCAAGCCAGAACTACAGATCTAATTTGGCAGAATTTTGGAATAAACATTGTTTAGTCCCTGGATTTATTTTAGCGTCCAGCTGGTTTTATGAAAAACTGAACTTCACGTCTCGTTTCAGTAGGGAACCGAAACGGGAAGGACTTTTAAAAACCCACTTAATTACGTGTACGAAGTCGCTTGCATCACCTATTATAAAAATATAGAAATAATCTCTGTTTTGGGTCTTTGGGGTAGGCAGTGTAAGTCTTAAGTATGTGTGAAGTGCACGATTATATAATTTTTTTTACAACATGCCTCTGTCTAAATATGTCTCTGGAGGCTTCCGGGATATGCACTGAATTGCAATTGTATTAGCTAATGATGATGTTCCTTTAGAGAGTGTCAATTAAAATTAGAGATGATAGTGGCAACTAATGGTATTTTTATGGTAATCTCCTTCGAATTAGCCAAAAATAGAATGGAGGCACACGTATTGCTACATATAGTAGGTATCTACATAAATAAAATAATGTTTAAGGTTAATCGACGACAAATCAGGCACGTTCAACATCGATAAGGACCTACTGACAAAACTCAGCAAGAATGTCCCAAAGAAGCCATCCTTCCTCAAAAGGGATTTGGATGCTAGAAAACAATCGAATTTGTACACGCTGAGATTTCGTTTGCCGCACACTGAGAAACTCGACGGAACGGAAGAATGCACTCTATGGACCCCGTATAATAAGAAACATAACTGGGGAAGGCTGTACTTGTCGCAGAATTTCATCTGTTTCGATAGTCGGGTATGTATTATATGGAATTCTTTTTTTTTTTCGGACTGTCTATTAGCTGTACTAACCCTATTGGTTGCCACAGCGTAACCGGGCTGTTAGAATTAGAACCTAGAAGAATTTTTTGAGCCCTAGGGCTCGAAGAAACTAAGGGAACGTCTGTCAAAAGTCTGTCTGTCTGTCAGTACAAAGGTGAACATTTGCACCACCACGGTAGCTATCGATGCATTGCCGACTGAACCCTTCCACTTTCGGTTTCTACATAACGCCAGCCCAACCCTTCTTCATTATATAACAGGGTACCCGCTGCACCATGAAGGTCGTCAAAATTATTTTGAATTAACAGTAAAACAATTTTTAAATTACAAGATAATTATCTTTGCTATTACAAAGCTACAAGTTTATGTCATCAAATTTATTGTTTTTAATTTCCAACTGGCGGACGTAAGGAAAACATTCTCACTCGCAGAAGGGAATTGTTATATTATATTATATTTTTTGGCACAACTACATATCGCGATAATTTTCACTTGTATCATTAAAACGCATAATTCTTGCATGAAAGATTTTGGCCAATACCATAAAATTATATAAAAGACTGCCTCCAGCTGGATTAATATTGTGATTGTGTATTGTGATTAGGAATGAAAAACCAAGATGTATTTCAAATATTCCATGTTCTTTCAAAATAAATATTCATGTTATTACCATACTTACTCGTGTTACACATAACATTACGTGACTGCGACAATGTATAACGAGTAGCTACTTTATGTAATTTAATGTTTCCACTTGGTTTCAATAACAAAAGTTATGACCATGACGACATGAAGACAAGCTGTTGCACCGAAATTCTACTTGAAGAAACATTGTTACTACGCTCGCTCGTGTCACTTTTTTTGAGTTAGGTCACCTTGCACAACTTTTTATTTTCTTAACTTAACAATTTAATGGCAGCACAAATTACAGCAGAGCTAACTATAGAACATCGTGGCTCAAACACTTTACCAATTATTTTCTTTAACAATCTCCAAAAGATTCCGCATCTTAGAAAAAGAAATTGTATCATTTCATTTCACTTCAGCAGAAATGACGTTGAGAGTGGTTTTGTTATAATTATTCTGCATTTCTGACTTAACTTTTTAAGGATAATGATAAGCTTTTGAATGCAAGGTAGAAGTCGCCAAGGTAGTAGATGAGGGCTTTTTTTCCCCGCTGGGAAATGCGTTTACGCATCCCCTCCGAAAGCGACGGGGTATGTGGGACTCCCCGGCGGCCAGACTGGCGACCAGAATACCCACTAACCCTGAACCCCAGCGATGCTCCTTCGCGTCGCCTGGTGGCTGGGTCACGGGAGCACTTGTGCACTGGACCGCCAGCGGATAGATGAGGCCGCCAAATTGTACCTACGTTCTATCTAAAACTATTGTAAAATTTACATTTTTAAATTATCTATTCTTTCATACAGATAGTTAATTATTTTTCCTCTTATTTATAGATTGCTTCACCTATCTAACAATTATTATTGATATCAAACTGTGTAAGCCATGCCTATTAATTTGGTTGTTATCAATATTATTTGTACCAGGCTGACTCATAAAAATAGAACACATTGCAAATATCGTATTATTTTAGATTTACCAACCGCAAAGTACATTGTACACGCGTGAATTGATATATTATAACGCGTAAACCAACTCATGAAATGCCTTATCCACTGCTTTCCGCGCAGTAGCATTGGTAGGTCCTGGGTTCGAATCTCGACACCAATCTGATTACCACAATAGTGGCAAAGATATACCTCCAAATGATTTAGCGTTCCGGCACGATGTCGTATAGAAACCAATTAAGAGTATGGGTTTACCAAACCTCTAACAGGTTTGCCCGCTACCATCTTAGATTGCATCATCACTTACCATCAGGCGAGATTGCCGTCAAGGGCTAACTTGTAGTGGATAAAAAAATAATAATAAAGGATTAAATTCCTTAAAAACTTAAATCTAATTCTCCCTAGGTCTCTCATCTTGTACGTTTAACGATACCGCTTCGCAACGTCTATCAAGTGGAGCGAGCTGATTCTGGTGGCACCGGCAGTTCAGTGGACTCTGGCAGTATCCTTATAACAACGGCACACCATACGAGTTTCTTGTTCGGGAATATATCTGATCGAGACTTCCTGTGTTACAAGATATCCGAGCTACTGGCTAAGTTACCAAAGTAAGCTTTTAGTTTTCAGTAAAATAATTTACAAAATCCAAGAAAATTAAGTCCGGTTTGGTTTTTGGCCTTAAATTGACCGGCCATCATTTAGCCGATTCAATCATGCCAAGAACGTTTCGATGAGTTTTATTTTCATACTTATTTTATGTAAATCACTATGATTACTGTGCATCGTTTTTTACATAACTCAAATCTTCAATTTTATTCAAAAAAGCCTTAAAATATAATTGCATGACTTATATAATATTTAAAGCATGTTGATTTGCTTTATAGCTTGGGATGAATACTTTCTAAATGTCCATACTGAGCAATTTAAAACGAATTGTACATTTATTACTTGATCTATCATCTCTATCAGTAATTTGACAAGAGTGACCTTCAAATTTTTAAGGGAATATCAATTTATTTTCGCCATAATACGATGTAAACTGACCACATACCTATTAATGACTAATAATTTTACTAATTATTATTATTTTCAGTAATATTTCTGCATCTTAGCCTGCCTTCAACTAACGGACTTCAACTAACCTTCATCGGACTGCCTACTAACATTTTCGGGGATATTCTAAATGTATTTTAAAAAGCCTTTTCTAATCATTTTCTTGAACAACAGTGATGTGTACAGGGAGAAGTCTACGAAGGCACTGAACCGGCCTGAAGAAGGGGAATGGATACCTCAGCCGCCTCTAATGACCTTGTTCAAAACGCACCAAACGTCGTCCATTAGGCAGATACAACAGAAGAAGGTAAACTTTGTCTTAGTTCTGTTTTAATTAATTCTTACGTTGTGTCTTGTGTTAAAACTAAGTATTAATTAAAAAACGCTTTAAATTTGAAGGCTAGACTAAATCGCGTCAACTCCCAGAACGCAAACTTGATCGTCATAAATTCATGATATGGTCTTTTTACGTAAACGGTACATTTAATAACTTAGAGTTGTTGCGCCAAATCTCTTTCAAGGTTCCCATCCGAATCCCGCGCTACCCTGTTCCACGTTTCACGCACCGAGTTTGTAGGACTAATCTTGGTCGCCACTCTTTGATACCCCGACTAAGCAATTTATACAAACATTTCGTTTCTAAAGATAATTCGATTGATATTTTTAACGACAAACTACACAATTTCAAAAATAAAATAATAAAAACATTAGTCTAGTTAGATTT
Organism: Lasiommata megera; assembly: GCA_928268935.1. Taxonomy (NCBI): domain Eukaryota; kingdom Metazoa; phylum Arthropoda; class Insecta; order Lepidoptera; family Nymphalidae; genus Lasiommata; species Lasiommata megera. Next base: position 13,221,978 of record OV743312.1, read on the forward strand.
TGCATAGTGCGTATATACCTGTATATATATATTCCTTATTTCATTATTATAAACACAAGGTTTACTTTTCTGTTCCTTTGTAATAAGTTCCTTTTTGTGTTTTTTGTTATTTGCTGTTAGTTAATTTCCATATTATATTATTAGCTACATATTAGCGTCGACTTAAGTTATTATATTAGGCATGCTGTAGTTACCTATAAATTTATTTATACGTATATCCTAGCACTTAAGGTTTTTAAAATGTTTATTTTTTTACATATAAATCTGTTGGTGGCGCTTTGGATAAATAAATATTGCCTATTTAATATGAGTAACAAAAAGAGGCATATATCCAATGAAATTATATTTTTTTCATATTTTCTTTATAGGAGAAGCAATGGGAAGATCATATGGCTGAAGTGGGTCGGGGTGTAAGCATGTACAGAACTACTGAAGGAAGCGAACTTGTAGTAAACGGTTTGCCAGAATGTCTACGGGGCGAACTTTGGGGCGTATTCTCAGGATCTATACTGCAAAAAGCCCAAAACAAAGGGTTGTATGAGAAATTAGTGAACGAAGCGTTATCTTCCAAGAACCAAGCAAACGATGAAATTGAGAGGGACCTGCACCGATCTCTGCCGGAACATCCCGCTTTTCAAAATGATGTTGGTATGTTTATGTAAAGTTTATATAAACCATAAGCTTGTAGAAAAGTCCTACTATAGTGTAAAGGAATATGTAAATGATAAACCAGCATGGATATGAAAATATATTGCTCTAATAAGATAGCTCTTAATATAATTTTAAGTGGCATGTGAGATGTTGATAAGAAGAAGAAAATTTACCTGGCTAAGTTTGTTGTGGGCTTCTTCTTAGACCTGGGCGCGTTTGGAACCCTCGTAGCTTTAGTTTTAAGTTTACGAATGTAGTTATCACCAACAAAAGTGATTTGTTGGTGATAACTACATTCGTAAACTAGTGAGGTGATTGTACCTAGTGAGGTACTATGTAAATTATTGACGCGTCAAAAGTGGCTTTTAAAGGACTATTTGAATAAAGATTATTTGAATTTATGTTCGTACATCCAAATTATGTAGATTCGTGTATACTATGAATTTATTATAGTGATTCATCCAAAACATCTTTGTAAATGAAGAAGAGAAGAAGTTAAATATTAATGAATTTTAAATAACGTCTTATACATTTTTTGTAGGTATATCGGCTTTACGCCGTACTCTCTGCGCGTACGCTCTGAAGAATCCCCAAATCGGTTACTGCCAAGCGATGAACATTGTTGCTTCAGTGTTGCTCATATACTGCCCCGAGGAACAAGCTTTCTGGTTGTTGGCAACTATTTGCGAAACATTGCTGCCAGATTATTATAACACCAGGGTTGTTGGTGCTTTGGTAAGACACTTACCTTTCTTTCTTTTTATTGGTTGTCCATTGTATAAATTATCTGTAATCCGCGAAAAAAATGCAAATCTTAATTTCTTTAATGTTTATTCTATGTTATGGTATGGTACCATTTCAATCTTCTTTTTGCGCTCTCAACGCATGTCTCTCTCCGAAATCGGAGCATCTTCAGGAGATGTTTAATTGCTTAGATCTAGTCTAGGCTACCTAAACTTCTGTCAAAAGTAACGCCGCCTTCTATGTAATACTTACTTTTTCTATGCCTTTGGCATTGGCTGATAGCTGCAATTTGGACTTACCTGAGTTTTTTATATTAAGAAAATATCGTCATGAAAAATACAGTAGGATCAACATGATTTTAATTAAATCCACAGGTGGATCAGGGAGTCTTAGACGAGCTGACTAAAACTCATTTGCCAGAACTGCACGCCAAGTTGGACGAACTTGGCATGATGAAAATGATCTCATTATCTTGGTTCCTTACCCTCTTCATTAGTGTAATGCCTTACGAGTGTGCTGTGAATGTTATGGATTGCTTCTTTTATGATGGCGCCAAGGTCATTTTTCAGGTAAATTCAAATGAATTTCATTAATGTTTATAGACAGACAACCATGTATGTACAAAACTGCATTTCTGTATTAGTACTTCAAGATTCAATCTGTTATTATTATGTATTTATTTATTTAATAGGTGACCTTGACAATTTTGGACATAAATCGTGAGGTATTACTAAACTGTGCCGAAGATGGTCAAGCGATGCAGGTGTTGAACGATTACCTCGCAGGCATTTATAACGACGAAGCAATGGCTTTGTCGACAGAACCAAGAACTGCGGAAAAGGTAGGTCATGGATAAACAAGTGGCCTAACACGCCAATTTTTATAACTGCGTTTGCAAGCTTTCGAATACCTGTTTATTTTCCCTTAACGAGTTGAGACATTAAGTTAATTAAACTTCTTAAGAAAACGTTAGTTTACTTCTTGCTTAGTTTTTTACTTTAAGGTTGGTTTTTGACAAGTGGCTTTTTTTTTACTTATACTTTTATAAAGGGAGTTTAATTTGAGGTTTTGGTTAAAAACGCGTCTCGATTTGGGGGTCGATTTCGGAGTGCTTGAAATACAAAATATATTTTCAGACGATAAAAATTCAAGAGCTAGTATATCAGTCGTACCGTTCATACGGCGGATCCGTCAGTAGCGAATGTATTGAACATCTGCGATTGAAGCATCGACTACGGGTTGTGCGTCAGTTAGAAGACAGCCTAGAAAAGAATACGCTGCGCGCGTTACAACAGGATAAACTTCTGGATGCTAACGAATTGCAGGTAAAAGCTCGATTTTACGTCATCATGATCAACCCAACACTCAACTATGTTGGCCATAGTCCACCACGCTGGCCATGTGCGGATTGGCAGACTTCACACGCCTTTGAGAACATTATGGACAACTCTCAGACGTGTCAAGTTTCCTCACGATGTTTTCCTTAACCGTTGAAACAAGTGATATTTTATACGTGACATATCCAGTACAAAATTGATTGGTTTGTACCCGTGCAAAGCCGTGTGCCTTTAGATGCGTGTGTCGATATCATTATCATCCTCAGCCTTTTAATGTCTCGGAGCTGGATACAGGCCATAACTTTAATTGGAATTTTGAGCTTGCTTTGTACATGTACACTTGCAAACATAGCTCTATCGTCGGGTGTATGGTTTAAAATGAACACAGCGCTAGCATTATATAATATAATATTTTTGACATTAGAGTATTCCTGCGATGATCATACCCAAATCTAGGCCTGCAGTTCCATACGGAGATTATATATATGATATAGGAATCTTCCTTTTTTAATAAAATAAAGTCTTTTTAAACCCATATGTCTCCTCAACATATCCGAATTTCTAGATAAGGATTATAACCTTGTCTGAAAAGTTGTTTAAATTCACTTCATAAAATGTGTGCAAAGTATGTCAAGTATTTCCTACAAAAATTGTGAAACACTAAGAACTTTCAAGTCACTTAAGATACGCTTAGAGTTTTGTGTATAACAGAATTGGTATCAATTGGTAATATTTTAAAAAAGGAACTGCTAAGTATTATACGCGAGGAACTGTTTTGGGCTAAACGCGTGCCGTGCGAGCGTCTGGAAGCACCTTACGAAGCTTATCGACTCGACTATGGGCAATTCAAGACATTGTTTTCGGCCTTGTCGCCTTGGGCCAAAGGGGATTATGCTGATGCGATCACTACAAGGATGTTTAAGGTAATTAGTTTTCTATAACATGGAAGAATATAAATATTAAGAATATTAAGAAGATTTCTTTTAAATAATTAAAAACCTATGACTCTTATTGATGTTAATAAAGCTAGTAATGTACTAATAAGTACACAGTTTCATTACAAAGTACGTGATCAAATTTAAAACATTTCTGATAAACAAAACTCGTACAAGAAGAATTGTCGACCTGACTTAACCACAGCGCAATTATTTTAAAACTTGCTTAAAAACAGTTTAATATCCAAATTATAGCAAAGTTATTGGGTGGTTTAAATGTATCATCCTGTAGGTTGAGTATTTAACAGTGGAAGCTATGTTACCAATATTTCAGCTGATGGACCACGATGATGACGGGTTAGTCAGCGCTCGAGGCCTGAGCGTGGCAGTGGGGCTGAGCACAAGAGCAGATGCTCAGCGAAGACTCAGAGCACTTTACTGCGCGCACGCGCCACCACTTCTCTCTCCAATGGAGCTCCAACCCACTCATTTCACTGAAACTGGAGAGGAGTTGGCCACAGATGCAATCTCCTTTTTTGATAGGTACGAACTCTTTGGTTCCTTTTTAGCGTTTTGGGCTTATCTGTAAGAAATTGTGGGATTAAAGACTGAATACAAAAATGTACGCTCAACGAATACTTTACATCGAAAATAAAGTATAAAAGATTCATAAGCTTAAGTGAGTGGCTTTCCTCAGATAATAGCCTAAAATTTCTTTTACTGCGTAATTTCATATTGAGATGTGTTAGTTTTAACATTTTACATTGTCTTGTATTTCAGTATAGAAAAGCCGTCCACTCCCGAACCAAATTTGCAGCGGTCGATAAGCGTGGTTTGTGGGAGCGGAGGTCAAATGGACAAATCCACAGATAGCGCTTATAGTCAATGTGGTAAGCATAATTACTACCTTATGGCGAAACTAATTAGTGGCCTTGTAACTGCAATGACAGCCTTACCGATCATCGGCCTCTTATCAGGCAAAAAATGGAGATCCCACAAGTCTGCGGCTACGACATATGAATTCAAAATTTGAAGATAAAATTCTTTATAATAATTTGTCATCTACATTCAGAATCCTGGCAACCAGCTGATTGCGTCCGTGCCTGTGCGTTGGCTGGTTTGCCCTCTCCGGCTGCTTCAACTCCGGGGACTCCCCCTCCACCGCGGTCCGCACCACCGTTGCCGCGGCCGCACTTTTTGCGGTTGCTCGCTGCACTGCACGATCTGACACAACACTCCACACCTCTGTACGAAGCTGTTGCGAGAGCAGGTATATGTCACCTTAAATATACATCCATTATCTTATATATAGATTATGATACTTGTTAAAATATCACTTGCTTCAACGTGAAGGAAAACATCGTGAGTAAACCTGCACGCCTGAGAGTTCTTCATAATGTTCTCAAAGGCGTGTGAAGTCTGCCAATCCGCACATGGCCAGCGTGGTGGGCTATGGCCAAACCCTTCTCATATTGAGAGGAGACCCGTGCTCTGAAGTGAGCCGGTAATGGGTTGATCATGATGATGATGATGACTTGTTATTATCGTTGTAAATGTCCAGGGGGTGGATACCCCCTTTTGAACTTTGACGACCTCCGTGGCACAAAGCTTGCGCTGGTTCGATTCCCCGCTTGAGTCTGGTCTGGTGGGAGACCTATCTACCTACAGACAAAGAAGTGTCTTCCAAGCGATTAAGCGTTCAGGCACGATGACGCGTAGAAGCCTATTAGGAGTTTGGGTTAACCATAGCCTGCATCATCACCAGATGAGTTAGACGTCAAGGGCGTCTAGTAGTGTATAAAAAAAAACAAAGATTCTATGTTTTATTTGGTAGACCCATACTACCATACCCTTAACTAGTTAGCCCGCTACCATCTTAGACTGCATCATCACTTACAACTAGTGAGATTGCCGTCTTGTAGTGGATATAAAAAATACTGGGATACTATATCGTGGATTATGGAAATGTCCTACAATGGAAGTACAACGAACGAGTTTATTGTATGACAACCCCAACTATGAATTAAGGAGAGCAATACTGTGATCAACACAGGCTGTTGATTGACTGACGGTGAAAATACGCATTTTGTACACGTAATTGGTAGTAACAAAACATCGCACACTTCGCTTTTGCGAAGCCATTCATTTGACCTTGGGTTCTGCAGTGTTCTCAACTACTGCATTGCCCCAAAATTGGTGCATATATCGTCAATAAACAAAGAATTGCAAAATTTTACCCAAATGACCCCGCGTGTTCTCATTCATCTCAAAATTGAGTAAATATATCACTTTATTCGAACATGCATTCTAGGTAATTTTTATTTTTTCGCAGGCACGTTACTTCTGCAGCTAGGCGAACTAAATCAAAGACCTGCGTTGGATCGTGAGATCTCTCAAGACAGTCTCTTTTTGGCTGCTGCAGCACAACCAACACCTGAGGTTAGTGAGATTTACCTCTGCTTGAATGATGTGCTTAAAATATGACTTTGGTCATAACTAGCTAATGAGGCCATTTCAAAAAGTGATCTTTACAACGGATTTCTAAAAAGCATGTGTTTCTTTAGCGATTTGTTTTTTTTTTTTATTTGTTACGTTCTTATTTTGGGAATCATTAAATTTTCGTTTACTTTTGGTTTCAACTATATTCTATAATTAACTCTTAAATCCTGAATGTTCCCAATACAATTTTGTCTACTTCGAATTTTGACTACCTTTAATAATAGACATAAGAATTTAAAATGCTAACCCCCTTTGAAATAACAGGTGCTAGATCTGCACACTGTTCTGTTTAAAAAACGACTTCAAAGTCGACAAAAAGTTATGAAAATTTATTTTATGTGTGGGTGTGTATGTTAGGTGGTAAATTCAAGTCAGGCGATTATTAATCAGACTTCTCTTCTGTCGCCGATTTCAAAAGTCATTATAATGAAATTAACTAACTTTGTTTGTTTGGATGTTTTTGTTTTTTAATATCTAGCAAGTATGACGGCAATCAGAGAGCAGCGCCATCTAGTTTTGAAGTTATGTACGACAGACAAGAGAGTGGCATCGCCCCCTCTCTTTACGCAACACTAAGTGACGTATGCAGGTTCTTATAAGACTCACCGGCGCGGGACGGCGCATTGTAGGGATGAGTCGTACTAGGTAAATTTTGTACTAGGTGCACCTAGTCCAATTCCGTAGAAATACTCGATCCAAATACCTGTTCCACCTAGTCCATAAAGTACATAGTACGTGAAGTAGTAACGTGTAGATACGTACGTACGCACTACAGGCTTAAGACTGTCAACGTGAAGATTTATCGACATTTTTGGCGTATTTATAAGATTACAATTCATTTTTTTTCGTTTTTTTTTTGGTATTTTTGCTGTTTTCTGAATAATCAGATTTTTAATTTTTTTTTTTAAATCTTATATCTACAATACAATCATTTTTTTTAAACAATAAACAATTTAATGTCTTATTAACAAAGTTCTTTAACCACATTACAAAACTTTATGAAGAGTTGAAAACCGATTAATAAGTCCGATGCGCGTAACAGATTACGACGTCGTCGAGTAGGTATCAATACGGCGAGCGCGGCTTGCACGAGTCCGTACCGTACTTGATACTCTTGAGTCTAGATCACAAAACTAGAGACTAGTGGATACTATTAAGTATTTGGTAAAGTCCCGACTAGTCGATACTATTTAGTATTTGATAAAGTCCCGACTAGTGTCAAACAAGACAAGTGACAGACAAAGATAGAAAGACTGCAGAGTCGTATAGTTTAAAAAAGGAATAAGATTAAAACTAACGCGACACGCACTCGTGTTTGCCTAAATAATTCTTGTGTCAGTCATTTGAATTTGAACCATATTTCAAGGTAAAAAGAGTGAGCGTCGTGTTATTTATGTATCCAAATATGGTTCAAATTCTAATGACACGTTTCGAATGGACCACGGGTGCCGCGTCATTATAAGTACCACAGACCACAAGTACTAGTACTACCTAGCCCAAGGAACATATTAGCCTCTCTGGGACTAGGTGGATCGAGTATTTTAAAAGTTGGTAACAGGTGCGACCTAGTATCGATAAATACCTAGTCCCCGTATCTGTTCTAGTATATACGCCTCATCTCTATAATGCGCCGCATTGCATTGATTGCACTCGGTCGGGTCGGACCGGTGGTTGAGCTGCGGTAGTGCATTCGTACTTGGTGAAGCGTATAGTCTGCTCCTTATAAATTACCATACTTATAATTGTAATTCTGTTCTACCAAGAGTGTCTGGTCTCTTTGCCCGAAACTACCCACGTCTACCTAAATTACCGACAAAGACACGCACCCGCCCGTATTCATTCTACAAGTATATTAATATTTAATGGACGACCCATTTACAGGTTGACCCAAATGGCAACCCAACTGAAAGCGAAGAAGAAAAGAGGTCTTCAGGAGAACTCGACGCGTCAGACGAAGGCATGTGGTCTATAACGCTAGAACAATTCCTAGCAACCATGCTTACCGAGCCATCCCTAGAAGATTACTTCAACAAGCAAGTCCCAATAGTGCCCTCACTGGAAGCCCTCCGGCAAAGAGATCGACTACAGTCCGTTTCATAGCTTAAGACCTTGGTTTGGTTAGTTAAGCGGTATTCAATTATATAGACTAAATGCCACTATTGACAATAGGAATTAAACTAAAACTTTGAGTTGTGAATAGTCCATAGTGCGATTGTCCAGTCTTTTACCTAAGACAAAATATTTCAAGGCCAATCACGCGATAATTGGTAATAACTAACAATACAATTTTTCTGCAAGGTTGCTAAAGAGAAAGCTACTCTAATAGTGCGACGTTAAGTCAATTTTTGCGCGCATCTTCGCTACGCGGTTCACTTTTTTACCTTAACTATATGAACCACACTGAACTGTAAGTTACACACTCTATTAGATACATTTAAGAACGTCTGGGACGCTGCTTATAAAGTAACCTCATTGACCAGTAAGGTAGCATAGACAATTTTTTTTTTTTACTCAGTAAAAGGACCATTTAAACCAACGACAAGTCACGTGTAAGCGTAAAGTAAAAATGACAATTCTGTAGTTTAATACAAACCAGTAACAGGAATAAGAAAGGCATGTCGAGATCTGTAGTGTCTGTCCTCCAATATAAGAAATAGTTAAAACGAGACAACTATTTTTTTTTGCCCAAAATATTACTGTATCATTTTAATACCCTTGCCTGAGCAAAGTACTTTATATTTAGACTCTGTCTTATTCGGTTACGAATTCATACGCTTCAGAAATGTCAAAAACCAACATTTTATCAACGATAACTCGTTTAATACTAAAACTAAACAAAAAAACTTAGATATAGAATAATAAATATATTGAAAGAATTAATATTATCTAAAACTGTATTTGATATGTCCCTTATAACTAGTGTCCTAGTGGAATGTGAAACTGGTCTCGCAGTTCAAGTAGTGGATTATTAGTTAAAAACCTATAAATATTCAAATGCCTTTGAAATATTCGTACTCGCCTTCGCATTTATATCATTGTTTCTTTAGATGGTATATATATATAACAAATAATTGTATAATGTAAAAACAAATGCATCATTTATTTTTATATAGGCTTGTTATATAAATATTTGTAAAGAAGCCAGATAAACGTGTACAATATTAGATATAGTGCTAGTGCTATAAATAAAGTATATTGGAATTTATAGAGCTTGCAAAAGATTTAAAACCGTGTTATACCCACATATATTGCTGAATAAATAATTTAACGAAATGTAAACAACAAACAGCAAGTACTTTACAAGCGAGAAAAGTAAAGTAAAGTCAACATCTCCTGAGGATGATCCGGTATCGGGTCGAAACGTGCGTAGAGTTTCTAGTGGAAGATTTTGTGTGGTGTTATATTATACTAATCTCCCGGTTGTCGGCGGAATATAGCAAATTATACTTGCTGTTTATTGTTTATCATGGACTTCCGCAAAGTAAAGCCTACTTCTATTCATTATTATCGAAATGTATTATAATGTATATTAGAATGTTTATGTATTGGTAGTAATACATTACGATATTCAAACTTGCCATGTTAAGTAAATTAATAGAGACATTTAGAAATATGCCCGTTTAGAATTTGTTATTCATAATTTCACCGATACCCATAAGTCATTCAATAACAAGTGGAGGGGTTAAAAATTTATATGAAGTATCAATGTAGTGTCAAGTTTGAATTTAAATTTATTTTGCATATGAATTAATATCCATAGACTATAAATTGGGGAGGTATAATGTTCTGATAACAACAGAATCAATGTTCTCTTCTTACTTATTTCAAATAAAACTTTGCTAGAATTGAGTTTAAAATAAAGAACGCATCATAATCGGGTATTTCGTTACATGATAGAGAAGAAAAATATAAAATTAGAGTGAGAGAGATAGAGCAGAAACATTGTGAGTAACAGGCATGGGTGAAATTCGAGTGTAGTTAAAGTGAGCGCGTACACTGACTAAATACAGTATAAGAAGATAGTCTTGCGCATGCGAACGTTGCTTTAAAGCTATTACTTCTATCATTTGTATGTATGTACTGCAAGCATATTTTTTTTTATTAAATGTTCTAAAATAACATTCCAAATTCATACGAATGTATTTAAAGTTAGTAAATCGAAAGTTACCGTTTTACGTTACGTTATAACCAACAAAGTAATAGATAATTATGTTTTAAGTATCTCTTAATGTATACACAGCTTGGAAAGGGAGTTACTTTACCGTTTGGGTGATAACTTTTGTTCATAGAATCATCCCGGGGATCAAAACTTTTAGAAAAATTACTGTAAAAAGTATAGAAAACAAATACGTGGTGACATCTTTATAATAAGTATATATATCTATCTATCTATGAGTTTCACAGAATACGGTAAGAGACAAAAAAAAATATATTAATATCAGAGAAATAATTGGTATGAGACAAAAAAATCCTAGAAATATTAAAGCAATAATTCTTACAAAGCGGACTTTAGACACGTTTAGACTCTAACGTTTCGTTTATCAATCAAGTTATAGGAAAAGGGGTTGGTGATTTTTTTTAAGAGATACTTTTATATGAAATCTGTTATATACAGTACTTATTGTAATAATTTCTCTAAATTCATATGTAAATATATTTCATAATTGTAGTGTCTTATTATACTTCCTTTCCAAATGTCATTGTATAAAATCCGTCTTGATAAGTTTAAAGAGTGAGTAATTGTCGTAAGATAATGCGACTTTGATTTGATGTGTATTTTTTTTAATCAACATGTTATTTTAACAATAGCCATATTAGTGTAAGTTAAAGTAATTATTAATGATAACTAACGAAATGAATATTCCTTATTTTTATTTGCACGATAGACTTTGTATTGAAAAATGTAAAAAGAAACGTAGAGAGAGATAAAACTGCTAAAAATATATGTAACAAGTACAAAAAAAAAATCGATAATTTCATTAACTTTGCTTTAATAGTGTACCTTTAACAATGCTATGGAGGTTTAAGGAATTTTCTGGAAATATTTCGAGCCTTTAAACTTTCGCTTTAAAAGAAGGTTTTCCAATAGCTTACTTATTTCTAGATAAACATAAAAAAACATTATCACTGTATGCATACTGTACAAAATAAAAGACTATATTATGAAAATATAACGTACCTAAGCAATATACGTTGAGCTGCTAAATAAGGGGTTATAAATTAATCTCCATTAATTCAGCTTGAATCCATATTATATGAATGTACCAAAAATGATATATTAACCGTATATTTTCGTATGCTTCGTATTTTGATAACTGTGTAAATGAAATTTAGAGATAGACGTTGTTAATGGCTAGATTTATATGCACAATATTCACAAATAAAAATGTATATGGCTGAAAAACAACTGTGTTTTTATTGTATACAAAAACCACTGTTGGATTAGAACCTAGGAAAATCTTCTGTATTAAAAACCTCGCTTGCTTAGTGATTAGCGCTTTGGCCTTATATATAAGATGGTGGGAGGCTTTGGCCGTGGCTAGTTACCACCCTACCGATAAAGACGTGTCGCCAAGCGAATAAGCGTTCCGGCACGATGTCGCGTAGAAACCAATTAGGGGTGTCGGTTTACCATACCCCTAGCAGGTTAGCCCGCTACCACCTTTGCACCATCACTTACCATCAGGTGCTATTGCCGCCAAGGGCCAACTTGTAGTGTATAAAAAAAAATGATACTACTGGAAGTCAATGCGGAAATTTCTAAATTGACTTTTGGGAAAACTGGCGCCGGATAGTAATATCATCTAGCTACTGCTATCTATATAAAAACTTTACCAAACAAAAACTATTGTGGGTTGATGAGTATCTAGTAACCTCTATAAAATTTATATGGGAACTCTTAAGAGGTCGTTCGGTTTAGACATCTGCAGACTTCATAAGTCATTGGATAATCGGGCACTAATAATACGAAGATGTTTTTGGTTTGAATGCAGGTATATAAGAATTCATTCTAATCCAACCACAATCTTTTTTTTCTTATTATATGTTTATTCTTTCTTATATGTTCTCAAACAACTTAGTGATTCAACGCTATCTCACACGCCGGTAAGTTGCAATGCCATCGAAAATGCAAGTGGTTAGGTATGTGAATAAAAAGTATCCGATGATACTTCTAATATCTCCTAGAATATGTGTTCACAGTTATATGACAATCGGTCAAGTAGTTTTTGCTTAAAAGCGTAACAAACATCCCTACATTCACATTTATATTAGCATGGATTCTTTAAAACAAAACACTTTTTGGACAATGTTAAATATATTTTATTTCCTTTGGTTTTCATCAATATTCTAATATTACAAAAATAAGAATACCAGTCCTTCCCAATAAATAATGCATCGGCTAAATTCGTAATTGATTTCAAATTTTTTTGGGATCAAAATACTTCTTTGTTTCGTAAGGATTAGGTACTTTCGTAGCTCGCCTATGCATGATTCTATTCAGAAGAATTGATATCTGAATACTTTGTACGCGCGACCTAAATTAATTCACAGTTAAACACAGCTATCTCTCTCTATCAGCTTGGAACTTCATGAAAGGCTTTAAAAATTGTGCTATATTCACACTATCATACTAAAGTTTTCACCGTCCGATCCCCCCGTTATACCAAACGTCGCCTAAGCCGAGGTTCGGTCTCACAGGAGACGCCCTTAGGCCGACGTTCACTTAGTTTCTTCGAGCCCTAGGGCTCAAAATTTCTTCTGGCAGAGCTTCTTTCCGATGCTCGCCAGACAGCCCGGTTACGCTGTCGCAACCAACAGGGTTAGTACAGCTAATAGTCAGTCCAAAAAAAAAATTAAGTTTTTAACAATATATACCTATAACATACAAAAAATAGTCACCTGGAAAACGAATAAAGCGGGCTGGAATGTTTAACAAGATTCTTTGATAGAAGTAAGCGTTACTTTACGGACACGATAAAATAATCTAAAATCCACCTTAAATTCAAAAATGAGTAAACTCGTAATTACACATTTTTGAAGTGAAAACTTCTTTAGCGGCGTTGAGCACTTTTTCTGTAATGGGTATAAAATCTTAAACTCGCGTCAGGACACGTGACCTGATCGAAAAAGCGTAAGACGGATGGAGAGTAGACAGCTATCCCCTCTCTACGGCGCGGCGAAAATGTATGCCTGGGCCTACTGTTTCGTTTAGGCAGCGCAGGGCGCTTGCGCGAATGTTCGTTATGTTACAGCGTGCCACGCGCATCCATGGATGGTGACAGCTGATGGCTCGACCGTCTGTGTAGTGATCACATTGTTGTGTATTCGTAAAATTCGTGAATGTAAAGTGCTTAAAATATGGAAATTGATATAGATAAACTTTTTAATGTAAAATAATTGTAATAGTTTTAAAGTGTTAAATTTTTAATGTAATATAAATTGTCATGTTTGTGTACGATAGCGCAATAAATGAATATTGTATTCTACCACATAAATGATAGTACTTTTATACTGATAAAGCAATTGGTGCAAAATTATTCCCTAACCATTCCAAAATATCAAACATGCTCAACGTTAATAATCAAGTTTTCACTTCTGCCGGCACTCCCGGAGTGCAACCCGTCTTTTTTTAAACACTACAAGTTAGCCCTTGACGGCTATCTCACCTGGTGGTAAGTGATGATGCAGTCTAGAATGATAGCGGGCTAACTTGTTAGGGGTATGGTAAACTCACATTCCTAATTGGTTTCTACGCGACATCGTGCCGAACGCTAAATCGCTTAGCGACACCTCTTTGTCGGTAGGGTGGTAACCAGACCAGACTCGAGCCGGGAATCGAACCAAGGACCTCCGACTTTATAATACGACAGCGCACCCACTGCGCCACAGAGGTCGTCAAACGATCGATCGATTACTACTGTTAATTTCTGTTTCCGTAAGTGACTTGTGTCTTATATGGAAATAAATATCTTTAAACCTAAAAGTAGTGCGCAAAGTAGGCGAATATCCTCCAAAAATAAATAACGAAAATTGTGTTTCGTAACTCTTCCTCCTCGTAACCTCTCGTAAATCTACTACAGTAAATTATAAACAGTTCCATGTTTATAATTTACTGTAGTAAATACGATCTAGTTTAAATTTTACCGAAAATTTAACTCAGTAATCCTTTAATAGGCACATGATACATATAATTACTAGTAATCCGCTTAACAAAATATAGTTCTGCTGAAAAACGCGGGATTTCTGCCGCAGAAACGTATTTCGTTACGTTTCTTTACATAGGTTATCGTTATTTATGTGTGAACTTAAGCGTCCAAGCGTGTTTGGATTCCACCTTGGCTTTGTCGGGTAGCGAGATGAGGGCCAAACCAGAGTAGATCTTCCACTGAAAAACAGTAAGTAAGGTTATTTCAACACAATTTAACCAAACTTTAATCAATTTTTGACATATGCATTGAACACTCTTAAGACTTCATATAAGGGGGCGTCCATAAATTACGTGAGGTGTTTTTTTTAATTTTCTGCCCCTCCCTCCCCCCCTGGTGAGATGTCGTGAGATTTTATTCAACCCCCTCCCCCATCCCCCAATCTCACGTGAGATTTTTCAAAATGTGAGTTTCTTACATAAATTTGCTTCGTGCTTCAATTTACGACTAGTTAAGACTAGTAATCGATATTGCTGAGAGTTTAATTATAAGTGTAATAAAAATTTAAGAATAGAATACTTAAATCGTAACTACTGTGATTAAAAAAAGAATAGTTACTCTAATTCAGTCCATGGAGAATCATGCACGGTCTCAAGAGAGATTATTGGAACCAACATGTCCATATGATTTTCAGTAAAATCATCTGCTCCTTCAACTTCGTTCTGATCTAGCCACTCTAAGCCATTGGCACTTGCACAAAGTAAGTCATTAGCTCGTCTTGTAACAATCCGTGAGGGTCGCACTTTGCGGAACATACGCACTTGCTTAGTGCTGATGAAACCATTCAGCGGTTTAAATGGACCAAAATAGTATAATTTTTTTTTGTTTCAATCAGAAAAAAAAATTGTGTGATATTTGCCGAGACCCCCCCTCTCTCCAACGTAAGATTAGATGAGATTTGACTTGACCCCCTCCCCCCCTTAAACACCTCACGTAATTTATGGACGCCCCCTAAGGTATGTTATTAAAATCGCAAATATAAGAACATCTAAGGTAAGGTTATACTGAAAAAGAAAACGAGAATAATATTAAAATAATTCTGCTATTAGCGATAATTCTGGTTAAGCCTCTTGAAATGTTATTTTTACGTTGCAAACTCTGGTCAGAGTTCGTGGCAGCTAAAATCGCAACTGTGTACTATTTGAATGCTATATATATATATATTTTCCACTACAAGTTAGCCCTTGACGGCGATCTCACCTGGTAGAGATGATGCAGTCTAAGATGGTAGCGGGCTAACTTGTTAGGGATATGGTAGACCCGTACTAACCAATTAGGAGCGTGGGTTTACCATACTCCTAACGGGTTAGCCCGCTACCACTTTAGACAGCATCATCACTTACCACCAGGTGAGAAAGCCGTCAAGGGCTAACTTGTAGTGTATAAAAAAACTCCTTATTGGTTTGGCGACACGTTTTTGTCTAGGGTGGTAACTAGCCACGGTCAATTCCTCCCACCAGATCAGACTCGAGCCGGGAATCGAACCCAGAACCTCCAACTTTATAATGCGATAGCGAGCGCGCTGAGCCACGGAGGCCGTCAAGTCGTTATAAGGTATATTCATCAAAACTATTAGAGTAATTTGTTGCTATCAAAAGATCACTATTTATGTTGCTCCAATCTGGGAAACAGTTCAACGATTATTTATTACGGGGGAAGAGGCCATAGGTCATATGCTCTCTTGATAAAATAATCCCAACATAATATGGCCTAGAAAGTCGTAATTCGAAAGTAATTCGTTGTTTTAATAATATTGGAACGAAGTTCCTTATCGCGCGTTGTGAAAGGGGGCTAGACGGAAAAAATTCTTACGAAAAGTTATCACGACACTTTTTGTTATTGTAAGCTGTGCGGCGTCGCATGTTTCTCTGTATGTCCCTCTCTCTCTCTCTTATAGAAAGCAAGCCAGATATTTTCATTTCTATTTCGCATTGAACAGTGTGGTGTCGCGACGATTATTTTTGTTGAGTGTATACAGGTTTTTTGTAAATAATAAATAAATGAATCCTGACAGTGTTTCTGCACAAGTTCCGGATATTGCTGATGGAGTACAAAATTGAGCCTACTGATTACGTTATATTTGTTAATAATGAAAAAAATATTATTATAACTTAAATAAAATAAAATTTTATTACAATTCCTTCACTAACTAATCGAAAGGAACTTCGTTCCATCCGGGTGTCCCTTGACACCTCTCAAGATTTTTTTTTCTTTTATTTAACAAGTAGCCTATTTAATTTGCGCATTAACAATAAAGTCCTGCATGCTAACAAAAATAAGTAGTATCTACTTCAAACAAAGAAAAGTTATCTGCAAACAAGAACTTATCTATAAGTAAACAAAATACGCACCAATAGCTACTTCAAATACCACTTAACCCGAATAACTTACGTTCAGGGTTCCATCGTTGCCAAGCAATTGAACTTTATAAGTACCCGTGTGTAGGTACGGCGCAATGTCGCGCACTTTCAGTTCATTGTTCTTCGGCCATTGGAGGAATATCGCGTACACCGCAGTTATGACGTCAGACTGTTTGGGTCGCGCCGTAGGGCGCTGAGCGTCGTACTCTTGTTTAGTGCACGTGTACCAAACGTTCGCGTTGGATGTATCGTTTTGGTGGATCCACGGTGAAGATCCGTATATCGCTTCGCCGTTCACTAACAGCCAACGGCCAAGAGTCAGTAGTCTTTCTTGGAATATAGGCGCGATTGTGCCGTCTTTGGTCGGTCCTATGTTTATGAGAGCGTTGCCTGAAACAACTTTTTACATTACCCTTTTGCTGGACACTGACGTACCGTTATTTGAATGGCACCAATTTTTTTTTACCTACAAATGATTTCGAAATTTCTATAACTTCCTCAACATTTTCATTATGATCCCATTACTGGCCTCCTCTTAAAGGTTTAAGTCATAGTCTACCTGGACAATTTCAGATTTATGACTTTTTTGATACATTAAGGAGAAATCTAAGACAGTAAGAAAACCTGCATGATTTCCTATGATAATATGAGCGGTGATATCTAGTGGTTAGGGCGTCTTAGGGCGTTAGGGCGGTTAGGCCTAGTCAGAGGTCGGCGGTTCGAATCCGGGCACGCACCTATAACTTTTCGGAGTTATGTTCGCTTTCAAACAATTAAAATATCACTTGCATCAACAGTGAAGGAAAACATCGTCAGGAAACCTGCACGCCTGAGAGTTCTCCATAATGTTCTCAAAGGCGTGTGAGGTCTGCCAATCCGCACATGGCCAGCGTGGTGGACTATGGCCAAACCATTCTCATATTGAGAGGAGACCCGTGCTCTGTAGTGAGCCGGTAATGGGTTGATCATGATGTTTAAGTAAGTGATATATAATTTAAAGTTGCTAAAATTAAAACACACTATTTCCTAAAACTCAAGGTACGTGCCAGGGATCGAACTCGATCTCTACGAGAGGAAAGCAGGAGTCATAATCACTAATCTATTACAGCCACCCCATAAATACAACCGGAAGACGTAGTGCTGGAAGAAATTGGGATATCACCCGCCTATGAACTTGTATTACTCATCTTTAACAAAGTAAACTAAACTAAACTTGAGTTGTAATATTCTCATAAGATACAAACAAAAAACATGAAGACATTATCTATGACGTAACTGGCAAATTGAGTCTCCTCATTAAGTAGGTGTAACAGATGTGATAAAACTGCGGTCAATGATCTAGATTTCTTGGTCATCAAATACAGTTTATTTGGAATTAATATTCACGTATACACAAATTAAGTTTTGCTCTTGATCCGAATATCTAAGGAATGAGATGAGACATATTTATGCTCTCTACATGATTAAGACGTAACAAAACACATCTGTTGAGACTAAACATATTGGATTACCTATTTCTATGTTTATATAAGTATTATCACTCGGAAAAATGGCTGATTAATCGTTGGGAAAGTAAGGTACACTCTATAAAACTATATACGGAATTATTTGTGAGTTATTCGTATATAAATAAAACAACGCAGTGATAGCCTAGTACGCGGTGATAGCCTAGTACGCGGTGATAGCCTAGTGGTTAGGGCGTCAGCCTCCTATTCAGAGGTCGGCGGTTCGAATCCGGGCACGCATCTCTAACTTTTCGGAATTATGTGCGTTTTTAAGCAATTAAAATATCACTTGCTTCAACGGTGAAGGAAAACATCGTGAGGAAACCTGCACGCCTGAGAGTTCTTCATAATGTTCTCAAAGGCGTGTGAAGTCTGCCAATCCGCGCATGGCCAGCGTGGTGGACTAAGGCCAAACCCTTCTCATATTGAGAGGAGACCCGTGCTCTGTAGTGAGCCGGTAATGGGTTGATCATGATGATGAAATAAAAGAACGAATCAAAATATACTTATCAATAAGAATTAAAACGTTAGGTTAGGTAAACTCTAGGTAAATAAAACTTTATAGTGGTTATATAGGATACAATTATCCTATATAACCACTATAAAGTTTTGTTTATCATCGTTAACATAATTTGAGATGTCTCCGATTACTAACCTCCACAGCTTACAGTAGATACCACTTGCTTCAGCAACTGCTCAATTGAGAGTATTTCATGCAAAGCCATATTCCTTCTGTATCCCCACGACTTCGAGTCAAGAGTGAAAGCGTTTTCCCATTTATGATTTTGTAGTTTACCTAGAATTAATAAAAATTCGTTTCAACATAAGTATTTACGAAGTCAAGTTATCATCTTTGACATATTTTAAATATAAACGAGGTATAGTAGATACATAACATTTATACTTTTAACAAACTTCTTTGCTTCTTACTAAAAAAAAAGTCATCAATGTAAACAGGAAACAGAAAGAGTCCTCATATAGACCCCTGAAGGATCCCAATGTTTTTCACAACTAAACGTCACTTTCAAATCTTATGAATTTTATAAACTAATGAATTTTCAATGCACTTGGTCATACAATTGGTCTAAAATAAGACGGGTCGGTAGTCAGTAGACTATTTAAAATAAACAATGGAAAAATTATTCTGTTTAATTGAGTTAGAATAAACTAGTGCATATTCGACAACAATTGATAATTATACTATATATCACATTTCACTTACCCGGATTATATCTATCTGCACAATTATAAAAGTCACCATGATGGCAAGGGATACCTATACCCCACCTGTCGTTGACAACAATTTCATCTTTTACAGGACTATCGTTGTACAACCAAGCAAGCAAATCTGTAGAGTTCCAATATGCATCAAAAGCTTCCCAATCACCATCTGACCAAATCACAGAAGGCTCGTAATCATAGACAATCTGCTTCAGATCAGGCCACAATTTTGTCATTGGATAGTTTTTAGTAAGATATAAGTTCTTTTTATCTTCTAAATATATGGGGTTGAACCACTCATATAGCGAATGGTATACACCGAATTTTAAGCCATTCTTTCTTACTGCTTGCGCTATTTCGCCGACTAGGTCACGCTTTGGTCCCACGTCCATAGCATTCCAGCTAAATGAGCGTCTTGATGGGAAAAGTGTGTATCCATCGTGATGCTTGCTTGTTAGGACGATGTACCTTAATAAAATTACTTTACTTTAACTCTTCAAAATATGAATAACATCTAAATCATAGGTCAATTTCCCTGATCATAGGAAAACATCCCGGAAAAAGAATATTTTTTTCTGATTGGTCTGATCAGGGTTGGTAGGTTTAAGTTAACTTACTGAAAATCGTAGTTCATGATTCTTATCAGGTTTTACTGAAATTAATGGTTTAATGTTTTGCACTTTATCTTCAACCAATTAATTTAATTACAGCGGAATGGTATAATGGGAATAATTTTCAAAATGATTATTACAACTTTTATTTATAAGTATTCAATGCAAAATTTATTAAACAACAGGCAGTAAAATATCAATTAGTTTGGCCCATGCCACTGTAATCATCATCCTTCAGTCCTAAAACTCCTTTTCAAAAATGTCCCTCTGATTGATACTGATTAATGATTTTTCTGAAACCTAATATTTAAAACAATATAGATCTAATATAAAAATTTTGTATTGATTCCAGGTTAACACAGGTTTTATATTTAGCTGCTATTATAAAGAATTAAATAAATAGCTAGAAGATAAGCCATTCCTATATTGAAATCCTATAATTTGAACATTTAATATTCAAATAGATTTTATCAAATTTATTGAAATATATATTTGAAACCAATAAACCAACTCAAAATTTTAACAGAATGTTTTAAAATTTTACTTCCAATACCTACTTTGCTCCAGATTTATAAAATAAAGAAGCCCAGGCATCCGCATCAAAGAATTCTGCAGTGAACATTGGTGCAAAATCTTGATATGTAAACCCAGGAGGATAGTTTTTGTTCATGAACTCTACTGACTTGTTGTCACCAGCTAAAACATATAGTCAAATTAATGTTACTTCATCATAGTTACAAATCATAAGGTAAGTAATGTATCAATAATCTAAAACACATTATAAGAAAAATATTGCAGTCTCTACAAATTAATAAACAAAAAATAAAATCACTACGCTACTACAGTCTACGGTCACTAAAACCACAGCTAAAGCTGTAAGGATACCAATCATATGTGGGATGGGATTTCACCCTTAGATAATCTTGTGTAAGGGTGAAATCTAGAAAGTGTACTTTCACTTTACTCAGCCAAAGTAAGATTTGCAACAAGACCAGTTTGTGCTGGCCACATAACTATATAATGTGTCTAAGAGACATCTCAACCTATGAAGAAGCCCACTGAAAATTTAGCCACTTTTTTGGTCTCTATATCGCATAGTCTCCTATGTAATATTAAAGTTAATTCAATAAATGTCCAATCTTTATTATGTATTCCTTATTAATATATAGCAGGTTTTTTTCTGAGTTTACATTTTATGTAACCTTGTAAATTAGGAGATCTTAAGGATTTCAGTTGGTTAGTTCATCTGTGGTCTAGTGGGAGGCTTCAGGCACGCTTATTAACATACCCAGCCTTCCTACAATTTTTTTGTCTTCTATTATTATGAATTAAATTACATGTTACTTTGCTCTATCATGTTAGAATTCATCATCACTTACCACTTTGTGAGACTACAGAGAAGGGCTAACTTTAAATATAATAAAAAGAATTTTAATTAAACTAGTTATCGTACTTACATTTCCAGTTGCTCCAAAACCATTCTGATCCGAAACTCGGCACCGAATAAACTCCCCAGTGCATAAATATACCAATTTTGGCTTTGTCATACCATTCTGGTAACGGACGAGTGTCCAAGTCCTTCCAGTTCGGAGCATAGGTTCTTTCCACATTTTCGATAATATTAGTCTTCACTACATTGTAATTTGCATTTAATTCAGCGCTAGCCGTTTTAATAATGAAAAATAGAAAGAAAAGTCTCATTGTTTCCAGTGTTTTCCTAAAAGCAGATTATTAAACATTGTTTACTAAATTAACTGCGACAACGATTATGTGCCATGAAAATGATTAAACAAACATATAACATTACCGGTAGCTATTAATTAACCTAGTAGGACACTAAACAAATGTTTCCGTATTATAAAAATAAAAAGAATATTTAAGCTTGTCTATTTTAATTTGACCGCCAGTATATAAACTAAAAAAATATATAGAGTAGGTAGACACGTAAAGTTCAAACCAAACAGTAATGTCAAAGTCAAACCTAAAGCCTGGAATAGATTAAAAGATTTGTCTTTGACTTAATAACATGCTACCATTATAATAATATTATTATGTCCGTAATTATGAATTATTAATTATATTATATAATTTTTATTCTTTGGTTTACGTTCAGCTACACAGAGATAGCTCGTTTTCTGGGGACGAATATAAAATATGGTTTTTACTTAATATACTTTATATCCCGGAAAATAACCTGGGGGCTTTCACAGGAATTTAAAAATAAAACTTTGTTATTTAGGCACCAGCGTACAACCAGACACTGACATGGGATACTGTTAAGCCCAGGAAAATAAACTTCTTCAACGGGATTTAATAAACAGTCACTATAGATTAAATGCGAGAAAAGCTACATAAATACTATGCTATATTTACAAAACATAATTGTAATTAGGTGGTTATGGATTAAGCAAATTTAACGGTAGTAGTGAAATCCGAGGACTGCAATAAAAAAACTACCTGCTAAAGCTTTCTTCAAATTTGATTTAAAGTAAGCTTTACTTATTAAATGATTTAAATAATACGTTATGCTGTTACCTACCCAGAAGGGATCTACATAATCATAAATGCTTCATAGGTACCTACCTAATATGATATTGGTAAGTAATTAAATGATAACGATTTATTTCTCTTAATTTAAATACGAAGTAGGTAAATATGCCAAACAACTAGAAAATAATTGAACAGTCTTCATAACTTACTGTGCAATATTATCACTCGACACTTGTAGACTAGCTGCGGTGACGACCACCGAGCGAGCACTGTCGTCTGTCAATGCGATAAGTATTTTGTAGAATTACGTAAATAATATAGTTTAAAAAACCGTTAGAATGCGGCCATTAAAATATAAACCGCAAATGACAGACTACAAAAGTATACTACATATTAAATCATAGTTATTATTTAGCCTTGTTCTTATCACTATTTATATGGATTGTTGCGATATTGTATATAGTTAAAACAATAAGTATTTACTGAATGGTATTTGTAAAGCAAGCCAGGACAAAAAGTTCAACCGAGCTTCAAGCCACTTGTAGTGCTAAGTGGAACATTGTACCTACATAGAAACTGTTTTTTAGTGTTTACTTCTCTACAAGTTAACTCTTCACAATTCCACCTGGTGGTAAGTGCTTTAGCATCAGCCTAGGACTCTGACAGATGTACATAGAGACAAAGTGCAATTTCACCTATGGTAATTCTAAGACCCGAAGTAAATAAATAAGGGGTATCTTGAAAGCATTAAGAAATTAAAATAAATTAAAAAATAATTTATTGGTCTACTTCGTTTGTTTTATTTGGGTACAAGTTATATTAAGACAAAAGTATATTTTATTTGATACTTATAAGTTATGTATAATGTGTAAATTAAAAAAATGTATATGCTTAATCAGCTTGTAAAGTATACTATGATAGAAATATAGTATTAAATACTATATTTATGGTACAGTATTTATAGCTATTTTTCCAGTCATTTGCACAGTATCTGCTGCTTGTTCCTTTTACCCGCGGAAGAGAATGTCACCTTAGTTGAGTAAAGATGGTCCAAATGAATCTATTTACCACTGCTCGAAAAGTGGTTGAATAAATCAAGATTGATTTGTAACATGGCTCAAATATTTAGTAGTTTGCGAAATCATCTTCGTTGTTGGAAGCATATACATTCTGCAGTTAAATCTTTGTTGTTGTACTAACAGAATGCAAACGTTAGACGTAGCATTTTAAGGTCCATAGAATGCCGCCTTTCCGGCAGTGTGTTCATGAAAGGCCATGCTTTACAGAAAATCACCCCATATGGCTTATATTTTCAACAATGTCTGCTGTACAATTCAAAAAGCAGTTTATGGATTTATGCCCAATGTTTATGAAGAGAACATGGGAACTATATGCGAAGATTTTAAGCGGATGATATTACCCCAGATAACAAGAAAGAAATGTGTTTCATTTGCAAATAATTTGGAAAAAATAAACTTTGGTTATTTTCTACAATTAAATATCTTGTGAAAACAGTTTTTATATAAATCTCTCCTTACTTTGAGACTTTTATTACCCTTATGGTAACCATGATTACCCACGAAATACAGGCGATAACAATCAAAGGTTTTTTAATGGATACAAATATGTAAAACTTCTTAAGCTGTCTGATTTATAAAGTAAACATAGAATACACTATGTGAATTTATTATTACATAATTGTAAAATTAAATGAATTAATTGTTTTTTGTTTAAGTGACTGCCATTCCTGTACCTTATCCTATGCAGTAAAAAGTTCATAAAAAACAATTTAATGGTTTTTGCAATTACACAAGAATTTAATCTTGGGAATGTTTCACAACCTCCAGATAAGCTTTAACTTATTGATATATTTGAGCAAATAAATAATAATAATAATAATATATATTTATTAAAGGCAGTTCACCCAGTTACAAACAAGCACTTACAAACTTACAAAAAAAAACAACAAAAAAGAAAAAAAAAAGGATAAAAACAGACTGAAAAGTACATAATAATAACAAATAACCGCTTATCTATGATTCGTACCATGATGCTGTGACAACCAATGCCGCAAGATTGAGGGATCCAAGTGGTCACACATCATGGGATCATGGGATCAGTGGTCATAAAGCAAGCTTTTAATGATATATATATATATTATATAAATTAGTTAAAGATTCTCTGGGGTTTGGAAATAGGCCATGAATAATAATGTACATTACATTATTAATATAAATTTAATTTATACATAACCTATTCATTAAAAAACAGCATGTATTAAAAATATAGCATCATGGATCTACATCACCAAACAACCTTTTCATGATAATATAAGCAATCTTATCCACAAGCTGACTGATGTGACTTAATATTATTGAGACCCATGCTCTTGACTAGATACTATTTATGACCTTTACGTACAATATCAACTCAAAATCAACTCAACTACATACAACATTCTATTGAGCTTTATATTATTTTAGATAAACAACAATAGAATAACAATCTTTGTGAAAGGAAGCAAAAGGTTGCTTCCTTTTATGTTGAGCTGTCTCAATTCTGGGACAATAGTTGAATTAAAGCATAATAGTGTGGAATATGTTCACAACATATACAAAGAACTTAATACATATATAATACACCTTTTATGTTGACTGACATAATTAAAAAAAACAAAGTTAAAATGTAAAAATATAAATATCACTTTATAATGCACTCTTTATTTAATGTTCTTAGTCCATCAGTTTCTGATATAACTATCACCTTTTTCCACTTCCACACTGGGAAGTGGCTGACAATGCTATTGTTCGTCAACTTTGAATGTTTCGTAGTGGCACGCACCGTTTATGATTATTTCACTAATACCTGAAGTTGGTGTTGCTTGAGACGTTGCTAATGTTTCTATAGGTATAGTGCTCATTACTGGAGTTGTGTAAAGTTTCCCATTGTGGATAGTTGTATGTGACTGGGTTGATGGTGTATATACGGTGCAAGTGTGTGCAGTTTGTTCCACTCTTGGCTCATTCATCATAGCCATTTTAACTTCAAATATAATGTCTTGAATTTTCTTTTTTGCCACCAGTAAGTTCTTTTCACCTTTTAAAGACCTCAATTCATTTGCAACATATTCTCCAAAAACTGAAAACTCATCTCTGCTAACAGATGGTGTAGGGTACACTATTTCAGGCTTGAATGAGTGCAGCAAATCAGTCCGCGCTACTTTTGCTGGTGGTGAGAGATTGTCAAGCTTGCAGACTGTATTTTCATTTGGCTGCAATGTGATGTTGATTTCAGGATGGCCCTCCTGAAATTTATAAATTTTTGATACTGTATATTTATCAATTATATATCTAAATTGTTAAACAAACGTAACGGAACAGTAGAGTGTATTGTACATAAATGAATCTAGAAAATATTAAAACAATAGTATTGAATAATTCTAGTATTAAAAAACATTACTTTTTTACCTATTGGTGTACATATTTTGTATGTTATTGTTATTCATATTTTGGCCTTTTTAAGCCAAATTGGCTTACGACAGCCATTTTTATGTGTTATATTATACAATCTGATATGTGCTGATGACAAGTACATTTATCATTAAAGTGCGATTTTATCACCGAGCTGTTGATGGAATGCACTGTAACACGAAGTATCTATCTATTACTTTTTGAAACTTTCTTGAAACGGCAAATATACTTCGGAATGACCGCTCTTTGTCAACTAAACTTCGCGTAGTTCTGTTCGGTACTGTACCACTCAAACTTTATTCGACAGAGATTATATTTGCCAACTTACCAATTGTAACACTCTGTAGGGTTTATTGGAGTCCTTCATAAAGTGCAAATATTCGTACGCGTACCAATTACTGATGTAGCTTTCGTTCGGGCCCTCGTTGTTGGCCCGGGCTTCACGGGCAGATTCCCTGTTATATTGTGTTCTAAGATGCTGTATTTTCTTTGTAGCATCAGACACTGATATGTTCAGTATGTCAGCTATTCCGCGCAGCTCCTCTTTACGTTTCTGTTTGTCCCTGCGGGTATCGCACAGGGATGGATTCCATAAGTTAGCATTCAACTGAAGAAGCTCGATCAGTTCCAAAGTTTTGTCCTTCGACCACTCCATTAACATTTCACAAATCGTTCAACCAATCAGAAACATAAACAATGGATTTTCATTTAAACTGGAAATAACATACGACGTCTTTGACGATCAATCGTTAGATCGTTTGCTAAACTAAGCGCTACTCTCTGTTATTATGACCTACGTAAACTTGACGCCATACCTTAAAATGCCCGACGCGCCGATTGATTAGTTGCGCGAGCGATCCAGTGTTGCCACATCAACTACTAGTAAACTTTTTATCTTAGGAACTGTTAGTAATGAATTTATTATATTAAATTAATTTTTTTAACTTTTTTTTTAAATAATAGTAATCAATATTTTATACTATTTTAAAAGTCTAATACCGCCAAGATGTTTGCAACTACAGTAAAACCCTCAAATTTTACGAGTGTTATACCTTTATTTATTTAGTTATTCAAAAATATAAACCCAAACATCATATTATTTCTCTTACCTTTCTATTTATTAACTTTAACACACAATTTTTTTTTTATTCACCACAAGTTAGCCCTGAACTGCATCTCACCTGATGGCAAGTGATGATGCGGTCTAAGATAGTAGCGGGCTAACCTGTTAGGGGTATGGTAAACTCATACTCCTAATTGGTTTCT
The DNA here is from genome assembly GCA_928268935.1 of Lasiommata megera. NCBI lineage: Eukaryota > Metazoa > Arthropoda > Insecta > Lepidoptera > Nymphalidae > Lasiommata > Lasiommata megera. Next base: position 13,249,274 of record OV743312.1, read on the forward strand.
ACACAACATCGTGCCGTAACGCTAAATCGCTTGGCGACACATCTTTGTCGGTAGGGTGGTAACTAGCCACGGCCGAAGCCACCCACCAGACCAGACTCGAGCCGGGAATCGAACCCAGGACCTCAAACTATGAAATAAAATAGGTGATATTTCGGATACATCCATCTAAATATTCTTTGCTGCAAAACGGGGGAAGTTTCGAATGGTCTGCTCAACCGACCGCGCCAGATCGTTGGATATTTGAAATTAAACGATGCACAACTTGGATTAAAAACTAATTTATCGCTGAAAGTGATTTAATGGCGCTCAAGCAGACAAGTTTAAGACAGGTCAACACCTATTTACTACTTTTCTCGAGCTTCCTTAAGCATCTTATTTGACTTGCCAGAATTGGTTAACATTTTGAGGTTTTGGTATACTATAAAGCCAATTTTCATATATGCCGCATAGAATGTGGATTTAGACAGGGTAGATTAAAATCTCAAGCTCTGTTTCAAATACTCAGCTTATTGATGAACGCCGTAGAATTAAAATTGGTTGTTCCATTAATGGAACCGTAATCAACAACCTGAGTTACAAATCAGCGCACTTAGGATGCTACTGAGGATATATGAATATATACTTAGTATATATATAAGGAATATTATTGAGGATTTTCAAACTAAACCACAAATTGTTTCTCTGAAAATACAAAGAAACGACATTTAAAGTTTACTAATATAGTTTCCTCAATCGTATCCTTCAGTTAATCTCTCTACAACTTTTTATCACAATAAAATGCACAAAAACATCTAAACTTTAACCGCCATTTAATAATAGTTTTCATGACACGTCTATCTACCATCTTCCACAGACAATGTATCGATACGCGAAGCGCGGCAAATTCAAATCCATGAAATGTCAATCATTTCATTACATCTCCCCCCCTAAGAGCGAAAATTGTAAGCAATATATTTATACAATGTACCTATAAGTTATCTTCATATTTGTTTTCTTCCCCTTCATTTTCTTCAGCTTCAGTTATGACAGGTTGTAATTTGGTTATGTGAAATAATGTTGATTCGGTTTTTTTGTTGCCTGTATCAATCCTATAAATGGAATTTGATATTTTCTCTATTATCTTGAAAGGGCCTATTTTTAATTCGTCTAATTTCTTTCTATTCAGTCTATTTCCATTTTCTACATATACGCTGTCTCCTACATTAAACTCTTGCATTTTTCTATATCTATCGAATATTTTTTTGTTGTACTCATGGGATTTTATTGTATTCTCTAACGCCAATCTTCTATCAGCAATCCATTTGACTTCCTCTTTTATTGTTTTGAGTTCATTTGGTAGAATATTAACATTTGTACCATCCAGTAAGTATTTTGGTGCAAAACCTGTAACAGAGTGTTCTGTTTCATTATATTTCTGTATACATTCTCTTGCTAGTGTTGTCCATGCTCCCTTATTATTTTTCTCATTCATTTTACACCTTATTTTATTTACTATTGTTTGATTTAATCTTTCGTTTAATCCATTCGAGAATGGTGTATTCACAGCTGTAAAAATTAGTTTAATATTATTCTCCTGTGCATATTGCTTAAATTCTCTTGAATTAATGCCTGGATATTGATCTGTCAGGATAATTCCAATATCATCTGTCTCTAGTATTTTATTTGTTAGATTTATAAAGTCACTTGCATTCTGGGTTTTTGAAGTCGCAATAAATGCATATCTTGTGTAGTGGTCTACTAAAAGATGTAGGTATTTCTTTGTAGACCTAGATCCTCCAAAGCCACCAATAGTATCCATTGACATTATCTCAAATGGTTTTGTAGCTGGTCCAAGTTGTGACATTAATCCAATTTTTTTTTGACATCTTGATTTATTTTTTATGCATATTTCACATGTTTTACAAATGTTTACAATATTTTTTGTTAGGTTTAGAGCTGTATATATTGGACTTATTTTCTTCTGCAATTGTCTAATCCCAATATGACATAAATCTTCATGCACCTTTTTAATAAGTTTTTTACTAAATTCTTCTGAGAGGATAATCTTTTCCTGTTTCTTTATTTTTTTATAATATATTTTATTTTTGTGTATTAAATTTTGTTTCCTTTCTTTTATTATTTCATTTTTCTCTTGGTCTTCAACTATATCTTTTATTTGTATTAAATTAACTATTCTCAATAGTTCCTCTCTGTTATCTTCTGATTCTATTACAGGATTTCGGCTCAAACAGTCTGCTTCTACATTTTCTTTACCAGGTATATATTTTACTGTGAAGTCATACTGAGATAGGTAATATGTGAGATCACCCAATTCTTCATCTGTCCTGCATTTAATGTTCATGTTCTCTAGGGGTTTGTGGTCTGAGTAAATAGTGAATTGTTTTCCAATGAGCCAGTGCTGCCAATATTTAACGGCTTCTTTCATAGCAAGGCATTCTAAATATATAGCCTTTTTCCGTTTTTGATGTTCATTCAGTTTTTTTGAGAAATATGCTACTGGTTTGTCTTTACCATCTAGTTGTGTCTGTTTTAATATTGCTCCGATACCCTCCAAACATGCATCGGTGAAGATTTTGATTGGTAAGTCTTTGTCAAATATTTCCAAGATCGGTTGAGAACATAAATATTTTTTTATCTGATTAAATGATTCTTCGCACTGCTCTGACCACACAAACTTCTCGTTTTTTCTTAATAAATTATGTAACGGATCCAAGATAATTGCACTTCTTGGTATGTATTCATGGTAGAAATTTATTTTTCCCAAAAATTGACGGATATTCTTTTGTGTCTTAGGCGTTGGAAAATTTTTTATTGAAATCAAATTGTCTTTTAGTGGTCTTACCGAAATGTTCTGAATTATATGGCCGAGGTATTTTACCGAGTCTGAAGCAAAGGTACATTTCTTAAACTTCAATCTAAAGCCTTCTTTAATTATTGCCTCTAATACATTTCTTATGTGCATTATATGTTCTTCAAAGGTAGACGAGTATATTAAAATATCGTCAATATAGTTTACAGAGTATCCTGTGAGATTGTGTTTTCTTAGAATATTGCTTAAAATTCTCTGGAAAATTGCTGGTGATGTTTTCAAGCCAAAAGGGAGGCAGGTCCACTGAAAGTGGCCATCTTGTGTGACGAATCCTGTTTTACTTCTGTCTTCCACTCGTAATGGTATTGCCCAAAATGCTGAGTTTATATCTAGTGTAGTAAAATATTTGCAATTTCTAGTTTTAATAATTAGGTCATCTATCAAAGGAAAAGGTTGAGCTTGTGGTACAACAATCTTGTTTAATTCTCTGAAGTCCACACATAAACGGGATTTTCTATTTTCACCTTTTTTAAAAGCCAATGTCACTGGAGCAGCGAAAGGACTGTAAGATTCTTCTATTAAATTATTCTTTAGTAACATGGCTATATGCTCTTCAATTTGGTCTTTTACTACAGTATTTATTTACTAGTAAATCTATGTGAGCTTCATAATCTCTAACTGATCCTATATCATATTTGTCCTTAGCAAAAATTGTTTCATATTCCTTTATAATTTTTTCTATCTCAATTTTCTTTTCATTATCTAAATGGTCTGTGATACATATAAATTTCTCTGTTTCTATGTGCTCATTGAAATTTACTGTATATATTTTCATATTCTTATCTTCATTTGCATTATCTTTAAACATCCTGTCTATTTTATTTGTTATTTTCTTTTGCTCTATCTGCAAGTTCTCATTTTGGGTTAATCTGAATTTCTTTATCATATCCAATCCGATTATGAAATCTTCAAAATCAACATTTTCTACTATGTATACATCCACCACTTCTTCTAAATCAAATATTTTTATTTTTATTGTTATCAAGCCATCGGTCTTCTTCACACCATTAACCGTTTTCATGTATGTTATATTTACATCATCTTTTTTATCTTTTACTTTTATTAATCTTGAATTTATTAAAGAGATCTGCGAGCCTGAATCATAAATGCCGCTAATTTCTAGTTTATTTTCTAATAAAAGCTTGATTTTGATTAATGGTGTACTTACTAGTTTTTTTTATCAGTATTTCTGTCTACTTCAATAATCGAGTTATTATTTACATTTTTAGTTTTAAGAACCTTTTCCGGTTCATTTTTATTTTTATTGAACCAACACGACTCCTCAGGATGATATCTAATTCCTTTGTCCAAAGATTCACAAGTTTTACATGGCTTCTTCTCATTAGTTTTATTTTTATTATAAAATGTACCACTCTTTATGTTAGTTGAATTTCTCTTGTGCATTATACCTTCATATTTTCTTATCTCGTTGAACAAATCGGTAGTGTTGTTGAGCTCGTCTCTGTTTAACTTATTTAAGATAAATCCAGGTAAACCAGTTGCAATAAGATCTATCATTGTTTTGGGGTCTATAGATTTGTTCATATCTAATATAAGCCGTTCTTTTTTTATGGCGTAATCAATTAACAGTCCTTCTTTATACCTAAATGCGATAGCATATGTGACTATGTCCCATCCTCGATTTCTAAAAGTTTCTAAAAATTTGTCTTTCCATTCACTCCATTCTGAGTTTACTGATAGTTTTATGATCATCGAGCTATACCAATCCAAACAAGGTTTATCTAGAAATAACCTCAATATTTCTATTTTTGTTTCATCTTTTGTTATATTGAAGCGCGCACACTCTTTTTCAAACATCTCTATCCATTGCATGGCATTAGGATTCTTGCTTGTGAATTTTTCAATAATAATTTTTTCTGAAATGTGTTTTAAGTTATGTTGACTTTCTTTCTCAGATGTAGTTTCTATTAATTGTTTCAAGATATGTTGCAAACTGTCATCTTTGTCACTTGTTTGTTTTGTGCTCATTTCCTCTAAGTATTGATCTAAGAATTGCATATTACCTTCCTCATCTACATATGTCTTCTTTAGATTTCATCCAATTTTATCCATACTTTCCTACTTTGGTGTCTTTTCTTTATGCTATTTTTTACTTTTGTGAAAGTGTTCATTTTGACTATATATGTATGATGATTTACCGGCTTCAGCTCCTCGGGTAAAACATAACATTTTCCTTCTGCTGTGGATATTGAGGTTATGGCTAGTACATTCGATTTGCCATCATTTGAGGCTATCATCGTAAACTCAAACTGCAGCCGGTCCATCTTCTCTTAGTTAACAAAAATGTCGTTTTATAAGGAATATTATTGAGGATTTTCAAACTAAACCACAAATTGTTTCTCTGAAAATACAAAGAAACGACATTTAAAGTTTACTAATATAGTTTCCTCAATCGTATCCTTCAGTTAATCTCTCTACAACTTTTTATCACAATAAAATGCACAAAAACATCTAAACTTTAACCGCCATTTAATAATAGTTTTCATGACACGTCTATCTACCATCTTCCACAGACAATGTATCGATACGCGAAGCGCGGCAAATTCAAATCCATGAAATGTCAATCATTTCATTACATATATATATGAATATATACTAATTAATATACTATACGAATATATGCAAATTAGTACAAGGTGTCTCAAAAGTAAGTTCACATTTGCTTATCTTATTACGCGAAAGCAACTATTCTGAGGGGCGCGGGGGGTATGTCAGTCGGTAGTCTGGCTCTTGGGAATTTAGTCGCTATGGAGCGTTTCTCTGGTGCGGACCGTGCGTTGTGCGTACGTGAGTTTTACAAAAACGGTAATTCGGCGACTGTAGCGCGTAGAAAATTCTGCAGTATTCGACATATTCGTCACTTAAATGATGCGCCTAGCACTCGTCTCATTGCAAAATGGGTTGAGAAGTTTGAAGAGACTGGGTCAACTCTGGAGAAACCAAAATCTGGGCGACCAAGAACATCAAGAACAGCCGAAAACGTGGACAGTGTTACTCAGTCTATTCGAGATGATCCAAACCTCTCGATTCGGAAGCGTGCTGTTGCTTTAAATGTGCACAGATCTTCATTATGCCGCATTTTACACAAAGATTTAAAGCTGCACCCGTACAAAATTCAGTTAGTGCAAGAACTGAAGCCTCAAGATGCTGGTCAGAGGCTTGCCTTTGTAAATCAGATGATTGAGCGCTTTCCAACGTTCACCAACATCTTGTTTTCCGATGAAGCCCATTTTAATCTGAATAGGCATGTAAACAAGCAAAATTGTCGTTACTGGAGTGCAACCAACCCAAAACAAAAACATCAGAAACCGCTACATTCACCCAAAGTCACCGTATGGGCAGCGATGTCGGCGCGAGGAATTATCGGCCCTTACTTTTTTGAAGATGGAAGGGGACGCACACTCACAGTGAATTCAGAGCGTTATGTGGAGATGTTAGACGAGTTTTTCATACCCCAACTGCAAAACTTTCCTGGTTACAACCAAAGAACATGGTTCCAGCAGGATGGAGCAACTTCACACACGTCCAACAGATCTCTGCCTCGAGTTCGAGAAATTTTTCCGAACAAATTAATCTCCAGGCGAGGTGACATAAATTGGCCTCCACGGAGTCCCGATTTAACGCCTATGGATTTTTTCCTGTGGGGTTATGTCAAATCTAAAGTTTACGCTAATAAACCGACTTCCCTGGCACAATTAAAAGAAAATATCCGTCATGAAATGGCAGCCATCACGGAGACTACCTGCCGAGCTGTCATAGGCAATTTTAGTGCCCGACTAAATGAATGCCGAGAGCGCAACGGTTTACATTTGGACGATGTTATTTTTAAAAAATAAATTCCCAAACAGTGTACTTCAATATAAAATAAACATTTTTTCAATAAAGCTAAGACTTTTCTTTTAAAAAAAGATTTAAATGTGAACTTTCTTTTGAGACACCTTGTATATATATATGAATATATACTAATTTGCATAAACATGAATTTTTGGAAAGCTCTAAATAACGTCCCTGCAGGGACTTAGCGGGATTGCTCTGAACCATCTCAAGAGTTTATTATAGGTAGTATCTGGGACATAAAGCAAGAAAAAAAATTGTTTTTATGTGAAGGATATTGCAAAAGAAGCGTTGGCTGTCCGATGTAAATATATATGCCTATATATATATTATTATTGTTACTATTTCAAGCATAATATAATTTTTTTTACATGTGTGGCCTGTTCCCCAACCCTCTCGTAGTTGCAGCTTCTTTTTACCGCCCCGTTATCCCAAACGTCGCCTAAGCCGAGGTTCGGCCTCAAAGGAGGCGCCCGTTCCCTTAGTTTAGGCAGTTAGGCAAACGTTCCCTTAGTTTCTTCGAGCCCTAGGGCTCAAAATTTCTTCTGGCAGAGCTTCTTTCCGAAGCTCGCCTAACAGCCCGGTTACGCTGTGGCAACCAATAGGGTTAGTACAGCTAATAGACAGTCCGAAAAAAAAAAAAACATTCGCGAACATGCGCTTCCAATATTGGGTTCAGGGTGCTGCACGGGTTGCCGCGTATCTGCAGTGCGTTGTTTTCTGATGAGTAGTTTTGTTACAATTTTCTATGAAACCATGACAAAATGAGCAGAATCAGCGATGAGCAAAATGCGCGGGACCTTCAACAGTATTCTTCGTTGAACTTCTTTTTTCTCACAAAAACGCTTTTAGAGAAGCCGGATAATCTATTCAGGCAGCACTGGGTGTTTGTTTATACTTGTGCGTCTTTTTTTTTTTTTTTAAGAAAAGACATTGACATATAGTAATAATAGTTAGGTGTAATCACAAACTCGTAGCTTAGGTTATAACTGGTAAGACATTACTAACTTTATCTAAAAAAACAATCTTAATTTTTTGTTATCATGTAGGTATGAATTTTGAGTCTGTAAATAAAGATGTATTATATTGTCTTTTGAATTTGTATTGGAAAAATAGGTAATAAATTATGAGGCAAATAGGTAGGTTACTGTTTCTGTAATTAAAAAAAAAAAGTATATAAACTTATTTTACATTCACATAATTCCATTGCTTCTTACTGATAGGACTTAAGAACTTTGATAATGATTCTGGAGCAAAATAAAAAAACGTTTAATCTAATTCATTCTCATTTATTTACATACTACAATGTGTGAGGACTATCACATTATAAAACAAGTGCTCTATCATATAATATTTACACTATTTACAACTGTCACTATTAAAATGCACTATTCAACTCATAAATGCCTAAAATAAAACAATTTCATAGTACCTAATCATTAAGGATGAAAGTTATACAGTAATAATTTAATGTTGCTTTAAACAAATAAGTAGACAAATATATTGTTTAAAAGCTTTGAAAAAATACAGATATGAATTAAATGCGTTTTTAACACGCTTTTATTAGCTTCACCTGTATGTATGTATGTTTGTTTGTTTGTAACCGACTCCTTTGAGCTCGATTTTGCCCTACTTTGAACGATCAGATTTGATTCAAACTTTGCACACCTGTCAAAGGTTGATGACAATGCAATAATCCGATCAAAATATCCGATTATCCTAATTAGATTCGCCAGGATTAATTAATTTCTTTCCGCATCCTTTGCATGCGAGTAAGAGAGACAGAGCTAGTGCGCGAACTACGCATGCGTGCAGTAGCGTGTTTTTTTAGTTTTTTAAACTATTATTTTATTTAATTTAAACACCTAGTTGATCTTTAAGGGAAACATAATTACCTGCGTTAAAGGTTATTGCAGAAGTTTAAAATTGATGTACAGACTCTATAAAATTGTTTTATTAAACGCACATAAATTAAAAACTTAAAAATACGAGTTCACGCCTCCACTTGTTACTAAATAAGAGGAACCAAATAATAGGTAGATATAACAATAGAAATTAAAGAACACATATTTTATCAATAATACTCGCAAGGGTCACCATATTTTATTTATCATAAAGTTAGGTTAGATTAACATCTTAAATTATGGTAACCCTAATGACAAGTATTATACAAAAATAATATATATACAAACAAAACAAATCAGTTCATTTTATAAACCAATAATTATTCTGTATTTTTTTTTATAGGGTAATTAAATTAAAAGGATTTTCACTCTGTCATATCATGTCCTAGAAATAATGTTTCGACACTGAATTAATGTTAAACCATATACATAAGGATCACTGACAATTTTCCCAATATAAATAACCTAAAAATACATCACAAGGTGTAAATGGAACAATAAAATGTAGTTCACATAATATATAACAACAACAAAAATAAAACAAGGTTCTTTACGGATCAAACATAAGAGGTACAATAATTATTATTTATATACAGTTCCCTAAATTAGTAATCTAAACAAAAACCACTAGAGATTCGTTCAATAATTTCAAAATATTAGTTTATAAAAGATTTGACATGAATAGACTCTTCAGTCTTTCTACGGTTTAAACCAAATATGATATTCAAGGATGTATTATGGTTACATTACGGTTATTAGAATTGCTGTTACTTTATGATAATCCATAAGAAAATAAGCTGCAATTAGATATAACTATTATATATCTTATAAAAGTTCTTATAAACTATAAGCAGTAGAGCCTTTAAAGTATTGTACATTCATAGTAGATGTACTTGGAGGTACAATAACCAGTCATTGTTATTATCAATAATTTAACAAATAATAGACATTATATTTTTAACAATTGACAATAATTTGCCTATTTGTTTACAAATTGGTGGTCATATCGCCTTGAGGTTACTAAGGAAAGTCAAATCTTTGCCCATCTGTTACCTGTGCCTTTAGTATAAGATTTGTTAGCTCACAATTGTAGAAAAACACTAACGCCATAGTAAATGGAAATCTACCTAGTTTTAAAACTTAAATTTGTCCACACTTCCATACCAGCACAAGTATGTAAAACAAAAATAACTGTAAACTAAAAGCATAAGATCCATTTTACTTTGACGTTACAGTGTATCGTTAATCGAAAGCGACTGCACATTTGCGAGTGTACAAATCTTATACCAACTAGTGTAAGTTATCAAACAAACAAACGTGACTTAAATGTTAGCGGTAGGTAATCTCATCTATGTATGGGGTTGAGTGGATAAAAGCTTTTGTTACGTTTGTTTATCCAAGAATTTACACTAAGGCTACTTTTTGATTCCTATTTAGGCACACTTGTTAGGAATCCAACTCACTTCAAAGGTACCAGGTAGGTATGTTCTACGCGTTAACAGCTAACGTAACAACTAAATAAATACTAGCTATCTATGCCTGTACAATGTCTATTAATAAAATATTTGGTCGGCGGTTCGAATCCGGGCACGCATCTCTAACTTTTCGGAATTATGTGCGTTTTTAAGCAATTAAAATATCACTTGCTTCAACGGTGAAGGAAAACATCGTGAGGAAACCTGCACGCCTGAGAGTTCTTCATAATGTTCTCAAAGGCGTGTGAAGTCTGCCAATCCGCGCATGGCCAGCGTGGTGGACTAAGGCCAAACCCTTCTCATATTGAGAGGAGACCCGTGCTCTGTAGTGAGCCGGTAATGGGTTGATCATGATGATGAAATAAAAGAACGAATCAAAATATACTTATCAATAAGAATTAAAACGTTAGGTTAGGTAAACTCTAGGTAAATAAAACTTTATAGTGGTTATATAGGATACAATTATCCTATATAACCACTATAAAGTTTTGTTTATCATCGTTAACATAATTTGAGATGTCTCCGATTACTAACCTCCACAGCTTACAGTAGATACCACTTGCTTCAGCAACTGCTCAATTGAGAGTATTTCATGCAAAGCCATATTCCTTCTGTATCCCCACGACTTCGAGTCAAGAGTGAAAGCGTTTTCCCATTTATGATTTTGTAGTTTACCTAGAATTAATAAAAATTCGTTTCAACATAAGTATTTACGAAGTCAAGTTATCATCTTTGACATATTTTAAATATAAACGAGGTATAGTAGATACATAACATTTATACTTTTAACAAACTTCTTTGCTTCTTACTAAAAAAAAAGTCATCAATGTAAACAGGAAACAGAAAGAGTCCTCATATAGACCCCTGAAGGATCCCAATGTTTTTCACAACTAAACGTCACTTTCAAATCTTATGAATTTTATAAACTAATGAATTTTCAATGCACTTGGTCATACAATTGGTCTAAAATAAGACGGGTCGGTAGTCAGTAGACTATTTAAAATAAACAATGGAAAAATTATTCTGTTTAATTGAGTTAGAATAAACTAGTGCATATTCGACAACAATTGATAATTATACTATATATCACATTTCACTTACCCGGATTATATCTATCTGCACAATTATAAAAGTCACCATGATGGCAAGGGATACCTATACCCCACCTGTCGTTGACAACAATTTCATCTTTTACAGGACTATCGTTGTACAACCAAGCAAGCAAATCTGTAGAGTTCCAATATGCATCAAAAGCTTCCCAATCACCATCTGACCAAATCACAGAAGGCTCGTAATCATAGACAATCTGCTTCAGATCAGGCCACAATTTTGTCATTGGATAGTTTTTAGTAAGATATAAGTTCTTTTTATCTTCTAAATATATGGGGTTGAACCACTCATATAGCGAATGGTATACACCGAATTTTAAGCCATTCTTTCTTACTGCTTGCGCTATTTCGCCGACTAGGTCACGCTTTGGTCCCACGTCCATAGCATTCCAGCTAAATGAGCGTCTTGATGGGAAAAGTGTGTATCCATCGTGATGCTTGCTTGTTAGGACGATGTACCTTAATAAAATTACTTTACTTTAACTCTTCAAAATATGAATAACATCTAAATCATAGGTCAATTTCCCTGATCATAGGAAAACATCCCGGAAGAAGAATATGTTTTTCTGATTGGTCTGATCAGGGTTGGTAGGTTTAAGTTAACTTACTGAAAATTGTAGTTCATGATTCTTATCAGGTTTTACTGAAATTAATGGTTTAATGTTTTGCACTTTGTCTTCAACCAATTAATTTAATTACAGCGGAATGGTATAATGGGAATAATAATTAAAATAATTATTACAATTTTTATTTATAATTATTCAATGCAAAATTTATTAAACAACAGGCAGTAAAATATCAATTAGTTTGGCCCATGCAACTGTAATCATCATCCTTCAGTCCTAAAAATCCTATTCAAAAATGTCCCTCTGATTAATACTGAATAATGCCTAATTTTTCTGAAACCTAATATTTAAAACAATATAGATCTAATATAAAAAATATTTGTATTGATTCCAGGTTAACACAGGTTTTATATATAGCTTCTATTTTAAAGAACTAAATAAATAGCTAGAAGGCAAGCCATTCCTACATTGAAACCCTATAATTTGAACATTTAATATTCAAATAGATTTTATCAAATTTCTTGAAATATATTTGAAACCAATAAACCAACTGAAAATTGTCAAAACAGAATGTTTTAAAATTTTACTTCCAATACCTACTTTGCTCCAGATTTATAAAATAAAGAAGCCCAGGCATCCGCATCAAAGAATTCTGCAGTGAACATTGGTGCAAAATCTTGATATGTAAACCCAGGAGGATAGTTTTTGTTCATGAACTCTACGGACTTGTTGTCACCAGCTAAAACATATAGTCAAATTAATGTTACTTCATCATAGTTACAAATCATAAGGTAAGTAATGTATCAATAATTTAAACACATTCTAAGAAAAATATTGCAGTCTCTGCAAATTAATAAACAAAAAATAAAATCACTACGCTACTATGGTCTACTGTCACTAAAAGCTAAAGCTGTAAGGATACCAATCATATGTGGGATTTCACCCTTAGATAATCTTGTCTAAGGGTGAAATCTAGAAAGTGTACTTTCACTTTGCTCAGCCAAAATAAGATTTGCAACAAGACCAGTTTATGCTGGCCACATAACTTTATATTGTTTTAAATTTGTCGAGGAGACATCTCAATCTATGAAGAAGCTCACTGAAAACTTAGCCACTTTTTTGGTCTCTATATTGCATAGTCTCCTATGTAATATTGAAGTTAATTCAATAAATGTCCTTTCTTTATTATTGTTTATGTATTCCTTATTAATATATAATAGGATTTTTCTGAGTTTACAGTTTATGTAACCTTGTAAATTAGGAGATCTTAAAGATTTCAGTTGGTTACTTCATCTGTGGTCTGGTGGGAGGCTTCAGGCACGCTTATTAACTTACCCAGCCATCCTACCAATTTTTTGTCCTCTATTATTATGAATTAAATTACATGTTACTTTGCTCTAGCGTGTTAGAATTCATCATCACCTACCACTTTGTGAGACTACAGAGAAGGGCTAACTAACTTTACGTATAATAAAAAGAATTTTAATAAAAATAGTTATCGTACTTACATTTCCAGTTGCTCCAAAACCATTCTGATCCGAAACTCGGCACCGAATAAACTCCCCAGTGCATAAATATACCAATTTTGGCTTTGTCATACCATTCTGGTAACGGACGAGTGTCCAAGTCCTTCCAGTTCGGAGCATAGGTTCTTTCCACATTTTCGATACTATTAGTCTTCACTACATTGTAATTTGCATTTAATTCAGCGCTAGCCGTTTTAATAATGAAAAATAGAAAGAAAAGTCTCATTGTTTCCAGTGTTTTCCTAAAAGCAGATTATTAAACATTGTTTACTAAATTAACTGCGACAACGATTATGTGCCATGAAAATGATTAAACAAACATATAACATTACCGGTAGCTATTAATTAACCTAGTAGGACACTAAACAAATGTTTTATGAAAATAAAAAGAATATTTAAGCTTGTCTATTTTAATTTGACCGCCAGTATATAAAGTAAAAAAATATATAAAGTAGGTAGGTACGTAAAGTTCAAACCAAACAGTGAATAGTAATGTCAATTTGTCAAAGTCAAACCTAAAACCTGGAAAAGATTAAAAGATTTGTCTTTGACTTAATAACATGCTACAATTATAATAATAATATTATTATGTCCGATAGGTACCTAATTATGAACACTAAAGTGTAGGTCGGTACATATTTGAAGTTTATTCTTTGGTTTGTTCCCTATGTTCATCTAAACCTTGACACAGAGATAGCTCGTTTTCTGGGGACGCATATAAAATATGCTTTTAATTAATATACCTACCTACTTTATATCCCGGAAAATCACCTATGGGCTGTAACCGGAATTTAAAAATAAAACCTTTTTCTCATTTAGGTACCAGCGTACAACCAGAAAATGACATGAGATACCGTTAAGCCCAGGAAAATAAACGACTTTCGCGGGATTTTTAATAAACAGTCACTATAGATGAAATGTGAGAAAAGCTACATAAATACTATGCTATATTTACAAAACATAATTGTAATAATGTGGTAAAAGCGGTGATAGCCTAGTGGTTACGTCGTCAGCCTCCTAATCAGAGGTCGGTGGTTCGTATCCGGGCACGCACCTCTTAACTTTTCGGAGTTATGTGCGTTTAAAAAAAAAATTAAAATATCACTTGCTTCAACGGTGAAGGAAAACATCGTGAGGAAACCTGCACGCCTGAGAGTTCTACATAAAGTTCTCAAAGGCGTGTGAAGTCTGCCAATCCGCATATGGCCAGCGTGGTAGACTATGGCCAAACCCTTCTCATATTGAGGAGACCCGTGCTCTGTAGTGAGCTGGTAATGGGTTGATCATGATGATGTTGATGAATTATGTGGTTATATATTAAGCATATTAAATAGTTGTAGTGAAATTCGAGGACTGCAATAAATAAAGTAACTGCTGAAGCTATCTTCAAATTTTATTTAAAGTAAGCTTTACATATTAAATGATTTGAAAAAATACGTTACGCTGTTACCTACCCAGAAGGGATCTACATAATCGTAATAATAAATGGTTCATACCTACCTAATAAGATATATTGTTAGTAATAACGATTTATTATTTCTCTTAATTTAAATACGAAGGAATATGCCAAACAACTAGAAAATAATTTAACAGTCTTCATTACTTACTGTGCAATTTTATCACCCGACACTTGTAGACTAGCTGCTGACGACCACCGAGCGAGCACTGTCGTCTGTCAATGCGATAAGTATTTTGTAGAATTACGTAAATAATATAGTTTAAAAAACCGTTAGAATGCGGCCATTAAAATGTAAACCGCAAATGAAAGACTACAAAAGTATACTACATATTAAATCATAGTTATTATTTAGCCTTGTTCTTATCACTATTTATATGGATTGTTGCGATAATGTAGATATAGTTAAAGCAATAAGTATTTACTGAATGGTATTTGTAAAGCATGCCAGGACAAAAAGTTCAACCGAGCTTCAATCCACTTGTTCAAATCCAAGTGGAACATTGTACCTACATAGAAACTGTTTTTTAGTGTTTACTTCTCTACAAGTTAACTCTTCACAATCCCACCTGGTGGTAAGTGCTTTAGCATCAGCCTAGGACTCTGACAGATGTACATAGAGACAAAGTGCAATTTCACCTATGGTAATTCTAAGACCCGAAATAATAAATAAGGGGTATCTTGAAACATTAAGAAATTAAAATAAATTAAAAAAAAATTATTGGTCTACTTCGTTTGTTTTATTTGGGTACAAGTTATATTAAGACAAAAGTATATTTTATTTGATACTTATAAGTTATGTACATATGTAAATTAAATAAAATGTATATTCTTAATCAGCTTGTAAACTATACTATGATAGAAATATAGTATAAAAATACTATATTTATATTACAGTATTTATAGCTATTTTTCCAGTCATTTGCACAGTATCTGCTGCTTGTTCCTTTTTCCGAACGAGGAAGAGAATGTCACCTTAGTTGAGTAAAGATGGTCCAAATGAATCTATTTACCACTGCTCGAAAAGTGGTTGAAAAAATCAAGATTGATTTTTAACATGGCTCAAATATTTAGTAGTTTGCGAAATCATCTTTCTTTCTTTTCATCTTTTTCATTTTTGGAAGCATATACATTCTGCTGTTAAATCGTTGTTGTTGTACTAACAGAATGCAAACGTTAGACGTTGCATTTTATGGTCCACAGACAGCTGCTTTGCAGGCAGTGTGTTCATGAAAAACCATGCTTTACAGAAAATCACCCCATATGAAGTGGCTTCTATTTTCAACAGTGTCTGCTGTGAAAAAACTACAATTTAACTAGCATTTTCTGGATTTATGGAGTGTTTATGAAGAGAACATGGAAAAACTATATGTGAAGAGATAATAAGCTGATATTACCCCAGATAACGAGAAAGAAATATGTTTCATTTGCAAATAAACTTTGGTTTTTTTCTACGATTTAATATAATATCTTGTGTAAACAGATTTTATATAAACTTCTCCTTACTTTGAGACTTTTATTACCCTTATGGTAACCATGATTACCCACGAAATACAGGCGATAACAATCAAAGGTTTTTTAATGGATACAAATATGTAAAACTTCTTAAGCTGTGATTGTGATTTATAAAGTAAACATAGAATACACTATGTGAATTTATTATTACATAATTGTAAAATTAAATTAATTAATTGTTTTTTGTTTAAGTGACTGCCATTCCTGTACCTTATCCTATGCAGTAAAAAGTTCATAAAAAACAATTTAATGGTTTTTGCAATTACACAAGAATTTAATCTTGGGAATGTTTCACAACCTCCAGATAAGCTTTAACTTATTGATATATTTGAGCAAATAAAGCAAGCTTTTAATGATATATATATATATATATATATATTATATAAATTAGTTAAAGATTCTCTGGGGTTTGGAAATAGGCCATGAATAATAATGTACATGACATTATTAATATAAATTTAATTTACACATAACCTATTCATTAAAAAACAGAATGTATTAAAAATATAGCATCATGGATCTACATCACCAAACAACCTTTTCATGATAATATAAGCAATCTTATCCACAAGCTGACTGATGTGACTTAATATTATTGAGACCCATGCTCTTGACTAGATACTATTTATGACCTTTACGTACAATATCAACTCAAAACCAACTCAACTACATACAACATTGTAATGTGAGCTTTATATTATTTGAGATAAACACTTCCACAATCTTTGTGAAAGGAAGCAAAAGGTTGCTTTGAGTTGAACTGTCTCAATTCTGGGACAATAGTAGAATTCAATCATAATATATTAACAACATATACAAATAACTTTATACATATATATAATACACCTTTTATGTTGACTGACATAATTAAAAAACTAAGTTAAAATGTAAAAATATAAATATCACTTTATAATGCACTGTTTATTTAATGTTCTTAGTCCATCAGTTTCTGATATAACTATCACTTTTTTCCACTTCCACACTGGGAAGTGGCTGACAATGCTATTGTTCGTCAACTTTGAATGTTGAGTAGTGGCATGCACCATTTATGATTATTTCACTAATACCTGAAGTTGGTGTTGCTTGAGACGTCGCTAATGTTTCTATAGGTATAGTGCTCATTACTGGAGTTGTATAAAGTTTCCCATTGTGGATTGTTGTATGTGACTGGGTTGAGGGTGTATATACGGTGCAAGTGTGTGCAGTTTGTTCCACTCTTGGCTCATTCATCATAGCCATTTTAACTTCAAATATAATGTCTTGAATTTTCTTTTTTGCCACCAGTAAGTTCTTTTCACCTTTTAAAGACCTCAATTCATTTGCAACATATTCTCCAAAAACTGAAAACTCATCTCTGCTAACAGATGGTGTAGGGTACACTATTTCAGGCTTGAATGAGTGCAGCAAATCAGTCCGCGCTACTTTTGCTGGTGGTGAGAGATTGTCAAGCTTGCAGACTGTATTTTCATTTGGCTGCAATGTGATGTTGATTTCAGGATGGCCCTCCTGAAATTTATCAATTTTCGATACTGTATATTTATCAATTATATATCTAAATTGTTATACAAGTATAACAGAACAGTAGAGTGTATTGTACAGAAATGAATCTAGAAAATATTAAAACAATAGTATTGAATAATTCAGTAATAAAAAACATTACTTTTTTCCTATTGGTGTACATATTTTATATGTTATTGTTATTCATATTTTGGCCTCTTTAGAAGTCAAACCTTTTTAAACCAAAGCCTTACGACAGCCTTTTTTATGTGTTATATCATATACAATCTGATATGTGCTGATGAAAAGTACATTTATCATTAAAGTGCGATTTTATCACCAAGCTGTTGATGGAATGCACTATAACACGAAGTATTATTACTTCTTGAAACGGCAAATATACTTCGGAATGACCGCTCTTTGTCGACTAAACATCGCGTAGTTCTGTTCGGTACTGTACCACTCAAACTTTATTCAACATAGATTATATTTGTCATCTTACCCATTGTAACACTCTGTAGGGTTTATTGGAGTCCTTCATAAAGTGCAAATATTCGTACGCGTACCAATTACTGATGTAACTTTCGTTCGGGCCCTCGTTGTTGGCCCGGGCTTCACGAGCAGACTCCCTGTTATATTGTGTTCTAAGATGCTGTATTTTCTTTGTAGCATCAGACACTGATATGTTCAGTATGTCAGCTATTCCGCGCAGCTCCTCTTTACGTTTCTGTTTGTCCCTGCGGGTATCGCACAGGGATGGATTCCATAAGTTTGCATTCAGCTGAAGAAGCTCGATCAGTTTCAAAGTTTTGTCCTTCGACCACTCCATTAACATTTCACAAATCGTTCAACCAATCAGAAACATAAACAATGGATTTTCATTTAAACTGGAAATAACATTCGACGTCTTTGACGATCAATCGTTAGATCGTTTGCTAAACTAAGCGCTACTCTCTGTTATTATGACCTACGTAAACTTGACGCCATACCTTAAAATGCCCGACGCGCCGATTGATTAGTTGCGCGAGCGATCCAGTGTTGCCACATCAACTACTACTAAACTTTTTATCTTAGGAACTGTTAGTAATAATGTATTTATTATATAAAATTATTTTTTAAAACTTTTTTTAAATTAATAGTAATCAATATTTTATACTATTATAAAAGTCATTTTCAACTACAGTAAAACCTTCAAATTTTACGAGTATTATACCTTTATTTAGTTAATCAAAAATATAAACCCATACATCTTATTATTTCTCTTACCTTTCTATTTATTAACTTTAACACACAAGCAAGATTTATGCATGATAATTTGTAGTATTCATTCTGCATTCGGCACTACTGTATTCCAGCTGACCTAATACAGACTATACATAGTTCCCTCCAGTATGAAATAAAACAGGAGATATCCTTTGCTGCAAAACGGGGCAACTTTCGAATGGTCTGCTCAACCGACCGCGCCAGTTCATTGGATATTTGAAATTAAACGATGCACAACTTGGATTAAAAACTAATTTATCGCTGAAAGTGATATAATGGCGCTCAAGCAGACAAGTTTAAGACAGGTCGACACCTATTTATTACTTTTCTCGACCTTTCTTAAGCATCTTACTTGACTTGCCAGAATTGGTTAACATTTTGAGGTTTTGGTATACTTATAGCCAATTTTCATATATGCCGCATCTGTTTCAAAAACTTAGGTAATTGATGAACGCCATAGAACTAAAATTGGTTGTTCCATTAATAGAACTGTAATCAACAACCTGACTTACAAATGAGCGACTTAAGAGGCTACTGAAGATATATGAATATATACTGGACACATGTATAATTTGCATAAAAGTGAATTTTTGGAAAGCTCTAAATAATATCCCTGCAGGGATTTAACGGGATTGCTCAAGAGTTCATTATAGGTAGTATCTGGGAAATATGGGAGCGTAGGGTGTTGGCTGTCTGATGTAAATATATTAGCCTATATATATTTTTATTACTATTTCAAGCATAATGTAAATTTTTTACATGTGTGGCCTGTGGGTAACACATTTTTTTTCTTTTTGCTATCATGTAAGTATGAATTTTGTCTGTAAATAATGATGTATTATTATTGTCTTTTGAATTTGTATTTGAAAAATAGGTAATAAATTATGAGGCAAATAGGTAGGTTACTGTTTCTCTATTGAAAAAGAAGTATATCATCATCATCATCATGAACAACCCATTACCGGCTCACTACAGAGCACGGGTCTCCTCTCAATATGAGAAGGGTTTGGCCATAGTCCACCACGCTGGCCATGTGCGGATTGGCAGACTTCACACGCCATTGAGAACATTATGGAGAACTCTCAGGCGTGCAGGTTTCCTCACGATGTTTTCCTTCACCGTTGAAGCAAGTGATATTTTAATTGTTTAAAAACGCACATAACTCCGAAAAGTTAGAGGTGCGTGCCCGGATTCGAACCGCCGACCTCTGATTAGGAGGCTGACGCCCTAACCACTAGGCTATCACCGCTTCAGCTACTTTCACATAACTCCATTGCTTCTTACTGATAGGACTTAGGAACTTTGATTATGATTCCGGAGCAAAATAAAAAAACGTTTAATCTAATTCATTCTCATTTATTTACATACTACAATGTGTGAGGACTATCACATTATAAAACAAGTGCTCTATCATAAAATATTTACACTATTTACAACTGTCACTATCAAAATGCACTATTCAACTCATAAATGCCTAAAATAAAACAATTTCATAGAACCTAATCACAAAGGATGAAAGTTATACAGTAATAATTTAATGTTGCTTTAAACAAATAAGTAGACATATTGTTTAAAAGCTTTGAATTTTGAATACAGATATGAATTAAATGCGTTTTTATTTATTTAATTTAAACACCTAGTCGATCTTTAAGAAAAACATAATTACCTGCGTTTAAGGTTTGAAATTGATGTACAGACTCCATAAAATTGTTTTATTAAATGCACATAAATTAAAAACTTAAAAATACGAGTTCACGCCTCCACTTGTCACTAAGAGGAACCAAATAATAGGTAGATATAACAATAGAAATTAAAGAACACATATTTTATCAATAATACTCGCAAGGGTCACCATATTTTATTTATCATAAAGTTAGGTTAGATTAACATCTTAAATTATGGTAACCCTAATAACAAGTATTATACAAAAATAATATATACAAACAAAACAAATCAGTTCATTTTATAAACCAATAATTATTCTGTATTTTTTTATTATAGGTAATTAAATTAAAAGGATTTTCACTCTGTCATATCATGTCCTAGAAATAATGTTTCGACACTGAATTAATGTTAAACCATATACATAAGGATCACTGACAATTTTCCCAATATAAATAACCTAAAAATACATCACAAGGTGTAAATGGAACAATAAAATGTAGTTCACATAATATATAACGACAACAACAAAAATAAAACAAGGTTCTTTACGGATTAAACATAAAAGGTACAATAATTATTATTTATATACAGTTCCCTAAATTAGTTATCTAAACAAAAACCACTAGAGATTCGTTTAATAATTTCAAAATAAAAATTTATATTATATTTGACATGAATAGACTCTTCAGTCTTTCTATGGTTTAAACCAAATATGATATTCAAGGATATATTATGGTTACATTACGGTTAATAGAATTGCTGTTACTTTATGATAATCCATAAGAAAATAAGCTGCAATTAGATATAACTATTATATATCTTATAAAAGTTCTTATAAACTATAAGCAGTAGAGCCTTTAAAGTATTGTACATTCATAGTAGATGTACTTGGAGGTACAATAACCAGTCATTGTTATTAATTATTATCAATAATTTAACAAATAATAGACATTATATTTTTAACAATTGACAATAATTTGCCTATTTGTTTACAAATTGGTGGTCATATCGCCTTGAGGTTACTAAGGAAAGTCAAATCTTTGCCCATCTGTTACCTGTGCCTTTAGTATAAGATTTGTTAGCTCACAATTGTAGAAAAACACTAAAGCCATAGTAAATGGAAATGTATCCACCTAGTTTTAAAACTCAAATTTGTCCACACTTCCATACCAGCACAAGTATGTAAAACAAAAATAACTGTAAACTAAAAGCATAAGATCCATTTTACTTTGACGTTACAGTGTATCCTTAATCGAAAGCGACTGCACATTTGCGAGTACAAATCTTATACCAGCTAGTGTAAGTTATCAAACAAACAAACGTGACTTAAATGTTAGCGGTAGGTAATCTCATCTATGTATGGGGTTGAGTGGATAAAAGCTTTTGTGACGTTTGTTTACGCAAGAATTTACACTAAGGCTACTTTTTGATTCCTATTTAGGCACACTTCTTGTTAGGAATCCATCTCACTTCAAAGGTACCAGGTAGGTATGTTCTACGCGTTAACAGCTGACGTAACAACTAAATAAATACTAGCTATCTATGCCTGTACAATGTCTATTAATAAAATATTTGTACGCGAGTTCAGAACTATAGTTTACGTTATGTCAAGTGGTCGGTGCTCGCGCGCCCTGAAGAATCCTTTTTCAGTGCGGCACTCTCTGATGGTGACTGTTTGGAGGTTAACGGTAACGTCTGTGATGAAGATTTGGTCGGCGACAGGTGATCGCGCCATCCAGTACGCCGCCCCTCGCCGGGGCGGGGGCGGAGGTGGGTTCGGTGTGGCGACCGGTGCCTCACCCCACGAGTCTTCGTCCTCGGCCGGCGGGGCGGGGGGTGGAGGTCGTGCGCCCTTCGGTTCGGCTGGCGCGGTCGCCGTCGGCTGAGAATCGGTTCGCCTCTCCCTTTCCGGAGGAGTGTGCGCGTCCGCTTCTTCCGGGGAATGCGGCGCTCGTCTGGGTCCCGTTCGGGGTGCGGCAGCTTCGGCCGCGGGGGAAGCTGGCGCTGGCGCACCGCCCGGGGGCGCCGCCAGCGGCGGGGGCTGGGAGTGCGTTCTTCCACCGTTCACCTTCGTGGAGTCGTGTCGCTTGGCCGGCGGGCTCATGGTGATGGTGACGCCAATTTTGCCGGACTCTCTCGACAGCACTTCTGCTTTGCGTTTCCCGGGCGCGGGGTGGCGCTCCTCGGAGCCGCTGCGCGCTCGCTCCGCGGGCGAGTGCTCCCGTTCCCTCTTCCGGCCTTGCCTGCGTAGTTCCTCGCCCCTTTCGAAGCTTTGAATGAGCCGCGGGTCGAGAATGTTCTCCTCCGGCTCCCAGGTGTTGTGTTTCGGCTTCCAGCCTTTCCATTTCACGTAGTACTCCACTTTGCTCTGGAATAGAGAAAAGCCTCGGTTATTCAGGTAGTAGGGCATGTGACGCGGGCGCGCGGGCGAGCTCGCGTGGCGTGACTGGCCGGTGGCGTGCACCGTACAAGGGTTGCACGTAGCCTCGCTGATTATATTCGCGATTCCCGCATTTTGTTCGGGTTAAAACTTTAAAGCCGTTATTTTAACTTGGTTATATTTTGCCCAAATCTATTAATGTTGCCAGTCAAGTTTACGGCCATCATTTAGGTAGATAAGTTTAGAAGATACGTAGAAATCTCCTCAGTCGTATAATTTAAGTGCATATATATATTTGTGATTTTTTATCTTAATATCGTAATTTTGTGAACACAATAATCACCCTAATATTTTCTTATTTTTAACTTTGATTTGTGAACTTCTACCTTCTGATCGCGTTTTAGTGACAATCACTCTAACATTTGCATCTTTCAGAAGAATCTATCTTATCTAAAAGTTGAATTCGCAAGACAAAGCTAAAAGGGTATGTGGAGCATACAAAGAACCCAATGGGTATTACAAGCCAAAACGTGCCTTAATTTTTAACATGCAAGAATACTTTCCTATAAGTAAGTTATACTCACTTCCATACCCAAAAATAACTAAAACTCATCGGGGTAAGAAATGTTATTTTTTTGTACTTTTTCCTTAACATGCAATTACCACCCCACTCGTGCCTAACACTGAATATGTATTGGCTTTCGGTACACAGGTATAGACGCAGGTCTGTCCTGGTTCACAGTTTCGGAGCGCACCTGCCCGCGCCAGCTGTCGCCTATCTCCCCCGGGATCGAACCCGAAACACACTCGCGACACCAAATGCCGTTACAAGCCCACTAACATGCGATAATCATAACCACAGCAGCTATAGGAAGTAACAGTAGAAATTCACCTATGATTAATGATAAACCTATACTTTACTTTTCTCGCTTGTGAAGTCAACATCTCCTGAGGATGATCTGGTGTCGGGTCGAAACGTGCGTAGAGGTTCTAGTGGAAGATTTTGTGTGGTGTTATATTATACAAGTCTCCCGGTTGTCGGCGGAATATAGCAAATTATACTTGCTGTTTATTGTTTATCATGGACTTCCGCAAAGTAACGCCTGCTTCTATTCATTAGTAGAAATTCAAACCTATACGGAACATATATAATAGGTACCTAGGTACTTAAGTTTTTTTTATACACTACAAGTTAGCCCCTTGAGGGCAATCTCACCTGATGGTAAGTGATGATGCAATCTAGGATGGCAGCGGGCTAACCTATTAGGGGTAGGGGTTATGGTAAACCCACTCCTAATTCGTTCCCAATTTTTTTTTTCGGACCGTCTATTAGCTGTACTAACCCTATTGGTTGCCACAGCGTAACCGGGCTGTTTGGCGAGCTTCGGAAAGAAGCTCTGCCAGAAGAAATTTTGAGCCCTAGGGCTCGAAGAAACTAAGGAAACAATTGCCTTAGGGCGCCTATAGTCTCCTTTGAGGCCGAACCTCGGCTTAGGCGACGTTTGGGATAACGGGGGGTCGGACCGTGAGTGGTCCGTACGTCTCCGAGGCCGTGGATGTAGCCCATTTCCGGATGACGTAAGATAGCGGGGACCTCGTCTTCGCCGGCGAAGACGGCGTGTAGCGTATAATTGTGTGGTAGTTAGTACGAGTATGTTGTCAGTAGTCAACTGATCGTCAGGGTCGTGAAGGATATGTTTAGGTCTCCTCTTTCGAAGGGAGCGCTTAGGTCGGGAGAAAGGTTTCTACGCGACACCGTGCCGGAACGCTAAATCGCTTGGCGACACGTCTTCGTCGGTAGGATGGTAACTAGCCACGGTTAGTTTAATAAATAACTTATTATTTCTGATCACCAGTGCATTGTTTTAAACCCGCTAGTTAGGTAATAAAAAAAAAATAAGTTGGGCGTCATTTGGGTGACCTACCTTAAATGTTATTAAGAAAAGCACATATTATAGTTAAGTAAGACATTGGAGCGGAGCCTAGGCCTCCTAATCAGAGGTCGGCGATTCGAATCCGGGCACGCACTTCTTAATTTTCTGTGTTAATATATGCGTTTAAAAATATTAAAATATCACTTGCTTAAACGGTGAAGGAAAACATCGTGAGGAAACCTGCACGCCTGAGAGTTTTCCATAATGTTCTCAAAGGCGTGCGAAGTCTGCCAATCCGCACATGGCCAGTGTGGTGGACTTTGGCCAAACCCTTCTCATATTGAGAGGAGACCCGTGCTCTGTAGTGAGCCGGCAATGGGTTGATCTTGATAATGATGATGAAGGCATTGAACGGTAATACTAGAATGATGACTGAGATACTTAAGTAAATGTTTTTTTTGATGTTACGAAAAACACATGATTCCTAACGTAGATATCAAAGACTTTAAAAATATAAAAAAAAAAAATTTAAAAACCTACCTATAGAAGGAAAGTTTTTTTTTCTCTCTCTTTATGGCGGCAAACTTTAATATCCGTGACAAACAACTATCCCATATTGGACACCTGTGGCGACACAAATTACGAAGAAAACTGTCTAATACTCGCGCAAGCCCGATGTTTATTGCGAGCCTTTCTCTTTTGTCAATTCTGTACGCGCAAACTAAATGTAACTCTATATACCATATATTTAAGGCTCACATTTCTTTATAGCTGATCACACATAGGGCGTTTCGTAAGCTCCTACCTGTTGTAAACCCTCGCCTCTTATTGGTTTTTATAATGAGGGGTGAGTTAGCAGCTACAGTACGGCGTGACTTTGAAGTGACGTCGTTTTAGCTTGATTTAAAGAGGACTTCAGAAGTGATGTTAACATATGGATTAGTGTTGTTTTTTTTTGTTGTATAAATTAGGTCTATACCTATTTACATGTGAATTTTAACAAGAATGAAGGTCAGGAGGCTTCCTCTTGACTTGAAATGAAAAACAACTTACGAGCAAAATTTTACTTTGTTAGATATTTGTAATGACTACAGACATTCAATTCAGGAATTTACAAACTAAAACTGTGTTGACAATAATGAAAACTGGTAGTCAATTTTAATCAAAAAATTTATGCTTACATAATTAATTGTAGTATGTATTTGTACTAGGTAACCACCACTTCTACGTGTAATATCTAATATCTCAGTAAAAAAAATATGAGTAAGTAGGTAGTAACTGCTATAATACATACAGTAGACACCGTAAGTAACTCAATACCTATTTACCAACTAAATTGATTTAAGATAGTATTCCGGGAATATAGGTACCTACTAACGTAAAAAATTTAAGATGAATCAAATTTTATCACATTATGTAAGCTTAGGTTTTCAAGCTTCAAATTATTAAGCTTAGAAATAAAATTGTTACTCAAATCTCCTACATGCACGTAGAATTAACATCTGTGTCCATTCAGTTTAAATGCTATGTCCATATAGTTAAATATAAAGTAGTTTAATAACACGGTACAATAGTACTGAAATATTTAGCTTCCTCCCGATCTCAGCAAAAACTTACAAGAAAAACATAACTAAAATGTAACACTTGACCAGTATTCATTGAAAAAACGTAAATGAAACAATTCCGTCACTCAATCTTCAAAGCGAGAGCCCTTGATGCAAAAATTAAACAAAAACGTCGAGCATTATAGAAAAAAAAAAAGAATCATTGGGACGTACAAGCAAGGTGAGAGCGTACGGCTGTGCTACGATTGGCCGGCGGGCGGGGCGAAGGGAGAGGGGCCCCGCCCCCGCTCCATCTGCCTCCACCCCCGCAACGCCTGTACCGAGCCCACCACAGTACCCATGCGGCCCGCCTACCTACTATTCACATGGGCGTAAAGTCGTTTTTTGCTTAAACTGGGCGTATATATAAAGTGGTGGTTTTGTTATAGTGGCATTGCCATGGGCGTACCACGAGCCGGGATCATAGACGCCAATTAGAGCCGATTGCTGTAATTAACGAGTTAATTACCAATTATAAATAAGACACGCAGGTGATGAGTTAACTGTATTTGATAGCACCCAAAGCGTTTTTTAGATTAGTTTAGCTGGAGATTAGTTTTGACCAAAACTATTTGAGTCTACGTCACATTTTAAGGTAGGTAACCGTAAGGCAACTTTTTTTTTCGGACTGTCTATTAGCTGTACTAACCCTATTGGTTGCCACAGGGTAACCGGGCTGTTTGGCGAGCTTCGGAAAGAAGCTCTGTCAGAAGAAATTTTTAGCCCTAGGGCTCGAAGAAACTAAGGGAACGTCTGCCTAAGGGCGTCTCCTTTGAGGCCGCACCTCGGCTTAGGCGACGTTTGGGATAACGGGGGGGTCGGACGGTGAGTGGTCCGTACGCCTCCGAGGCCGTGGATGGAGCCCACGTCCGGATGACGTAAGATAGCGGGGACCTCGTCTTCGCCGGCGAAGACGGTGTGTAGCGTATGATTGTGTGGTGGGTGGTACGAGTATGTTGTCAGTAGTCATCTGATCGTCAGGGTCATGAAGGATATGTTTAGGTCTTCTCTTTCGGAGAGGAGCGCTTAGGTCGGGGGAGAGGTAAGGCAACGTAAAGGTGATTATATAGAAGGGTTTACAACAGGTTCCTACTGTGCCTGCACTTACAGTACTTTTGGGAGCTTAGGACTTTTACTACGTGATCTGTTTATACGCAGGTTGTTTTTTTTTAATGACTCCAGACGTTCAAATAAAGAACCTAAGGCAGGTTTGAATTTAGAACCTAGCTCGATATTTAAATAAGA
This sequence comes from Lasiommata megera, assembly GCA_928268935.1. Classification (NCBI taxonomy): domain Eukaryota; kingdom Metazoa; phylum Arthropoda; class Insecta; order Lepidoptera; family Nymphalidae; genus Lasiommata; species Lasiommata megera. Next base: position 13,277,077 of record OV743312.1, read on the forward strand.
AACTTTACTTTCAGTTCAATAGGCGTATTTTGTAATGCCTTTACGATATTTTTTAATCTGTTCCATAAATTTTGTCACATTCGAATTTGGAATCTACGCATATCGCTCTGTAATCTTACAGAATGTTTTTTTGTAAAGTCTATAAGCGACATTTGAATTTGGAATGTACGGATATAACTCTCTGAGATATTTGTTTAGACTATAGGTAAGAGGCATTTGAATTTAGAATCTACGGGTTTCGCTCTGTTAGATATTTGTTAAGGCTATGAGAGGCATTTGAATTTGGAATCTACGGATATAACTCTGGTAGATACTCGTATTTGTTAAAGTTATAAGAGACATTTGAATTTGGAATCTACGGGTATTGCTCTGTTAGATATTTGTTAAGGTTATAAGAGGCATTTGAATTTGGAATCTACGGATATAACTCTGGTAAATACTTGACTTTGTTAAAGTTATAAGAGACATTTGAATTTGGAATCTACGGGAATAGCTCTGTTAGATATTTGTTAAAGGTATAAGAGGCATTTGAATTTCCAATCTACGGATATAACTCTGTTAGATAATCGTATTTGTTAAAGTTATAAGAGACATTTTAATTTGGAATCTACGGGTATAGATAGCTCTGTTAGATATTTGTTAAAGTTATAAGAGGCATTTGAATTTCGAAACTACGGATATAACTCTGTTAGATACTAGTATTTGTTAAAGTTGACACTTGAATTTGGAATCTACGGGTATCGCTCAGTTAGATATTTCTTAAGGCTATAAGAGGCATTTGAATTTGGAATCTACGGATATCGCTCTGTTAGATATTATTTGTGTTCATATCATCATTGCCGACTCAACTCATTGCCGGCTCACTACAGAGCACGGGTCTCCTCTCAATTCGAGAAGGGTTTGGCCATAGTCCACCACGCTGGCCATGTGCGGATTGGCAGACTTCACACGCCTTTGAGAACATTATAGAGAACTCTCAGGCGTGCAGGTTTACTCACGATGTTTTCCTTTACCGTTGAAGCAAGTGATATTTTCATTGGTTATAAACGCACATGACTCCGAAAAGTTATAGGTGCGATTTCTGATTCGGAGGTGGACGTCCTAAACACTAGGCTATCACAGCTTCTTGTGCTCAAATTTCGAAATATTTATATTTCTTTAAATCTGTCATCGGAAGTTTTGCAATCGATTGATCGTTAATCCATTGTCCATACCACTTTGAACACACCGGTTCTCGTGTGATCACCGAAGTTAAGCAACGTCGGGCGCGGTCAGTACTTGGATGGGTGACCGCCTGGGAACACCGCGTGATGTTGGTATTTGACACCGTCCGACCCCCCCGTTATCCAGAACGTCAACTAAGCCGAGGTTCGGCCTCACAGGAGGCGCCCTTAGGCAGACGTTCCCTTAGTTTCTTCGAGCCCTAGGGCTCAAAATTTCTTCTGGCAGAGCTTCTTTCCGAAGCTCGCCAAACAGGCCGGTTACGCTGTCGCAACCAATAGGGTTAGCACAGCTAATAGTCAGCCCGAAAAAAAAATTATGTTATCCGCATTAGAACGGTAGGTACGGTGAAAACTTTACCCCTCTCGCCTATGAGAGGTTATATCGACAATAATAGATAAAAGGATGATGACCGCGATGTTTTGGAGTACAATCATTTCTCCTTTGGTATACCAACGCCAACAAATCACAATTCATTCAAAACACCACAACTAGTTAGTTCGGGGCCCGCATATATTAATAATAGGCTGATAAAGCAAGAATCATTGTTAAATTATAAATCATTTGACGCTTGTTAAAGTTTAACTGATCATGTTGATCAGTGTGAACTGATAAAACCCTGAGACCGAGATCTTAACCTGAATCTCTGATATACATTGAATATTGGAATGCAAACGTCTTAATTAAAAAACCAACTAATATAAGCTAGTTTGTGAAGCATATTTATTGCACCTCTAACTTTTCGGAGTTATATAGTTTTGACGACCTCCGTGGCGCAGTCTGGTCTGGTCGGAGGCTTCGGCCGTGGCTAGTTACCACCCTACCGACAAGGACGTGTCGCAAAGCGATTTAGCGTTCCGGCACGATGTCGCGTAGAAACCAATTAGGAGTGTATTTACCATACAACTAACAAGTTAGCCCGCTACCATCCTAGACTGCATCATCACCTACCACCAGGTGAGCCGTCAAGGGCTAATTTGTAGTGAGTAGTGTAGTGTATAAAAAAATAGAGTAGAGTAGAGAGAGAGAGTAGTGTATAAAAAAAAAAAAAAATTGTGCGTCTTTAAGCAATTAAAATGTCGATTGCTTCAACGGTGAAGGAAATCATCGCGAGGAAACCTGCACGCCTGAGAGTTCTTCATAATGTTCTCAAAGGCGTGTGAAGTCTGCCAATCCGCACATGGCCAGCGTGGTGGATTATGGCCAAACCCTTCTCATATTGAGAGGAGACCCATGCTCTGTAGTGAGCCGATAATGAGTTGATCATGATGATGATGACTGTAGTTATTGTAAGATTTAACATAGGTGAATGCATGCCAAATTTCAAAGCTGTCTGCCCGCGGCTTAGCTCGTAAATAACAGGAACTACTTAAGGAATCGGGATAAAAGGTAGCCTATGTTCTTTTCCATGTCAAAGGAGACCTGCATGTCAAATTTTCATCCAAATCCGTTCAGGCGTTTGAAACAAAATATTATTTTAATTGCTTAAAAACGCACATAAATCCGAAAGCTATAGGTGCGTTTTTGAACTTCGACCTATCTAGGATATCACAGCTTCAATTAAATAGTTTATATAAAACGTAAGCTTGTAGAAAAGTCCTACTATAGTGTAAAGGATTACGTAAATGATAAACAAGCATGGGTATGAAATATTGCTCTAATAAGATAGCTCTTGTGGCATGTGAGATGGTGATAACAAAAAGAAAATTCACCTGCCTAAGTTTGTTGTGGGCTTCTTCTTAGACCGGGGCGCGTTTGGAACCCTCATAGCTTTAGTTTTAAGTTTACGAATGTAGTTATCACCATCAAATCACTACTATGTAAATTATTGACGCGTCAAAAGTGCCTTTTAAAGGACTATTTGAATAAAGATTATTTGAATTGGAATTTTTAGAGCTAATATATGTTTGTAGTGGGTACGGTACTGAGAGCATAATTTATCGCGGACCTAAATATAAAAAGTGCACGTAGAAATCACAGGCGGACTGCAGTGGGTAGATGAGTGGTAGCAAGTGATATTTTAATTGCTTAAAATTAAAGTGTGGGTACCATAGAAAATAATACTGTCAAATTGTACAAATGGTGTTGTTTTTGGTCAAATAAATATTTTTACATCTCAAAATCATTTTTGGTATATCATGTCAAAAATAAGTCAATCAATGAATCTCGCCAAGCAAGCCAAGTCGCCCACTGCTGGGTATAGACCTTTCCGAGAGCGCGCCACCAGAGACGGTTCTCCGCTTTCCTCATTCACCCGCTACCAGGGATCCTTTTCGCTGCGCTTACCGGTACGCGGCCACCACTCCAGAGCACAAATAAGTCACGGGATCCATATTCCGTCATATTTGATAACCATTTTTTGTATACAACAAGTTAGCCCTTGACGGCTATCTCACCTGATGGTAAGTGATGATGCAGTCTAGGATGGTAGTGGGCTAACCCGTTAGGCGTTAGGTGGTAGTTATGGTAAATCCACTCCTAATTGGTTTCTACGCGACATCGTGCCGAAACGCTACATCGCTTAGCGACACGTCTTTGTCGGTAGGGTGCTACCTAGCCACGGCCGAAGCCCAGACTCGAGCCCCGGCTCGAGTCTGGGCGAACCCAGGACTTCCAACTTTATAATGCGACAGCGCGCGCACTGCGCCACGGAGGTCGTCTATATGTGTAGGTGTGTTTGTATGTTCCTGCTCTTTACCCATAACTGCCAATATTCACTGAACGATGGCGATAAATACAGATATTGTGTGACAACGGCGTCACTTTATCGGAACGAGCACATTCAGTCGTCTATCAAGGCACAAATTGCTACCCGGCTCTAGCCGTGGTATGAATGGGAGGGTTGAGCGAGGGTGGGAGGGTGCAGAGAGGGTGGGAGATTAATGGTTCGGCAGCGCCCGAACAAAGTCACCACAGTATTTAAATTCTCAGGACAATCCTATCCTGTTAATTAAAAGACGTGTAAGTAGACTTTTATTTGTACGTAAAGTAAAGAATTCAAACGAAATTTTCATCAAATTTCCTATAATATCCTTTAATAATTGTACAATAAAATATTTAAAATATCTACTCAATCTCAGTTTCAATTCAATTCAAATAATCTTTATTCAAATAGTCGTTTAAAAGGCACTTTTGACGCGTCAATAGTTTACATAGCGGTGATTTGATGGTGATAACTACATTCGTAAACTTAAAACTAAAGCTATGAGGGTTCCAAACGCGCCCCGGTCTAAGAAGAAGAAAAGTTTGAAATATACCTATGTTAATCAGCTAATTGATGAACTCCGAAGAACTAAAATTGGTTGTTTATTGATGAAACTGTACGTAATGAAAAACCTGAGATACTTACGCTGATGATTAGTTTTCATTGTCACAAATGAGCGCACTTAGAAGGCTACTGAAGATATACGAGTTCCATATCTTAGAAGCGGTGATAGCCTAGTAGTTAGGGCGTCAGCCTCCTAATCAGAGGTCGGCAGTTCGAATCTGGCTCGAGTCTGGTCTGGTGGGAGGCTTCGGCTGTGGCTAGTTACCACCCTACCGACAATAACGTGTCGCCAAGCGATTTAGCGTTCCGACACGATGTCGCGTAGAAACCAATTAGGAGTGTGGGTTTACCATACCCTAACAGGTTAGCCCGCTTCCATCCTCTAACTTTTCGGAGTTATGTGCGTTTAAAAAAAAAAAAATATCACTTGCTTGAACGGTGAAGGAAAACATCGTGAGGAAACCTGCACGCCGGAGAGTTCTCCATAATGTTCTCAATGGCGTGTGAAGTCTGCCAATCCGCACATGGCCGGCGTGGTGGACTATGGCCAAACCCGTCTCATATTGAGAGGAGACCCGTGCTCTGTAGTGAGCCGGTAATGGGTTGATCATGATGATATCTTCAGTAGCCTCCTAAGTTCGCTAATTTGTAAGTCCTAAACTGCGTCCCATAGACTCATCTATATCCAATTTAAAAAAATGTTAGAATGTACACCATAAAACTCATTAAAGTGGGTAAACAAATCGGCTTCCATCCCGTTCCGCGGTTACGTAAATTGAGTTAAAATTTAATATTATCCTGGGAAACGTGTTTATATAGTTGGTTGCCGCAGACTCTGTCCGCGGGGACCGATCGTGCGTTTAAACACGGCTCCTCTCAAATTGCCCGGGCCACGGCTGTGAAATGTCCGCCAGAGTGTTTGCTTTGGAATTGCGAGCCTAGAAACACGAAAATGACCGCATATTGGGATTTATTGGGTACATAGCTAACTATCCCTACATACATAGTCCCTACGTAAAGTCTGTGAAAATATATAATGGTCTGCTAGACTGCATACGAAACTTGAAAAAGAAAATGAATTTTACACAGTATTAAAGAATTTTTTATTGGAGAAGTGTTATTACACAATAAACGATTTTTTTAACGATGCAAGTAAAAATAAATGAAATCGGTCTCTCAACTACGGTCGATTCCAGACCAAGTTGCAACACCCAAACTGGGTATGTGTACACAATATGCAACTAAATAAATAAATATCTTCCTAACTAACTTAGCTAACTAGCTTAAGATTTGTGATGGTGCAAAGAAATGTTTTTATTTAATCCACTACAAATTAGCTCTTGACGGCAATATCACCTGTTATATCTGATGATGCAGTCTAAGATGGTAGTAGGCTAATATGTTAGGAGTATGATTAACCTATACTCCTAATTGGTTTCTACGCGACATAGTGCCGGAACGCTAAATCGCTTGGCGACACGTCTTTGTCTGTAGGGTGGTAACTAACAAGCCACGGCTGAGGTCTCCCACCGGACCAGACTCGAGCCGGGAATCGAACCCATCACCTGCAACTTCATATGTGAGGCTGAGCTACGGAAGTCACACACGACGGTTGTTAGTAATAGCTTTCAAGTACCTAAATTGTTTTTTTGGCAACATAAAGCACTTAGCTTCTAGTAACTAGTAACTTTGACCACATTACAAAGTTAAGTTAAGCAGTTACCATTTGTCAAGTCAGCCTCCAAAATGATTATTTTTATCAAGCATATTTTAATCATTTTGAGTTTATATCGAGTAACAAATTAAAAGATATCACGAATTACAAATAGACAACGAACTATAGACACGATATTTCCTACTACCTACTTATTTATGACTTCTTCGAAATTGAAAGATCGTCCAGTTAGCCAATGTAAACAGTTCAAGGAAGCTAGAATAAACAATTGCTAAGGAATCCAAGAAGCGGTGGCCGGTTGTTTGGACAGGCAATAAAAAGGATAGTGTTAATTGACAAAATGTCGCCGACCCCAGACCCATCGGCATGGTGGCGACGACGTTATTCCATAATGGAGATCATCCTTAACCTTTGACGACCTCCGTGGCGCAGTGCGTGCGCTGTCGCATTATAAAGTTTGAAGTCTCGGGTTCGATTCCCGGCTCGAGTCTGGTCTGATGGCTTTGGCCGTGCCTAGTAGGGTGGTACCTACCGACAAAGACGTGTCGCCAAGCGATTTAGCGTTCCGGCAATATGTCGCGTAGAAACCAATTAGGAGTGTAGGTTTACCATAACCCTAACAGGTTAGCCCGTTACCAACCTAGACTGCATCATCACTTACCACCAGGTGAGATAGCCGTCAAGGGCTAATGTTATAAAAAAAAAACTTAAAACATTCAGAAAGCCTTCCTATCAAGTGACGCTTTCTTTAGGTATTGGTAACTACTCGTAAGTCCAGTCCACTCCTTTGCGTCCAACCATTTGCGTCTCTCACGCTCTGGAGATCTCTTCCCAGCAATTTTTCCCTTTAGTATGAGTATCGGGAAGGAAAACAGGTCTCCTCTTTGTAGGTGGCCACAGAAATTTCTGCTCATAATGGTGGACTTCCCTCACTTAGTCATTTGATGGCCTTTTATTGGAGCAATCCGATGTTGTAGAGCAGTTAGCTAGATTAATGTAAGAAACTATGTGACCATCTCCATTAATGCTTTTCCAAAGTTAGCATTCTAGCAGATCCAAAATGTGCAAGGAGTCAATACTCTGTGAAAAACGAGTGCTAACTACGTTGTTGGTAATCAATGGCCTTAACGTCTTTCATGTCAACAAATTTCACAAATTTTGTCTCAATCCCACTAATTTTGAAAACGCGAAAGTTTGTAACTGTGTATGGATGGATAGATGTTTGTTACTTTTTCACGTAAAAACTACAGAATGGATTTTTATGAAACTTTTCAATAATATAGCTTATACATCATAATAACACATAGGCTACAATTTATAAAGATATTGTGCAAATTGTCCAAAATATGACGATACGTGTCAAGTAAGCAGGAAAAATCTACCATCTGCGTGATTTCTTTAATGTCATGTTTTTTTTTGCCACGCCACGCCAATATAAGCTACTCGAAACACTAATCCTGCGCGGTCGAAGTCGCGGGCACCATCTAGTCTGTCATACGATATATGTAAAGCTGATTGTAGGACCAAGTTCAAATGATAACTCGTGACTCGAAAAATGTGACGGAATAAGTAACAGTTTTTTGCCACAAAAAATATTCATTAGGTACACTTTTATAAGCATTAGTACAGACAGGTTTATAGAAGCAAGGATTTCCTATAGAGGAGCAGACAAAGGGCAACTTGTCGGTCATGTTTAATGAAACGTAGAAACTCTCATACCATTGCGTTGCCTCATGTCTGTTGGTTGAACGATCTCTTTGATCTAACATATCACTTCCGCGGTTTGTATTTCTGTATTATCTATTCTTGACTATTTAAGACGTTTTAATTACCCGTTGACTATCATCAGAGTATTAATAATTAAATGCAGAAATGGCGTTGTCTTGTACGGCCTTTGTTCTGTTGCGAAGAGGGCTTTGATGTTGTTTTTTTTTTAATTATTTTCACTCTCAGAAAATTATTTAAGTATAACGTTGAAACTATGAATAAGTTAACTAAAACTAAAATGTAGTAAGGTAGGTTTTTCTAGTGTTATTTTATGAATGCCTTTAAATACAAACTACTATTATATAGTCACCATACTAAATGATATAGGTACCGTGGCATACGAAACTAGAAAGATAAAATCTCGAAGTAAACAAAACTGCTATTGCAGTTGCCAAAGAAAATGTCATAAAAACGATCACTATAAGTATAAGTTATGTCTTCAATGTAGTAAGGTAGGTACTTTCTAGTGTATTATGTTATGAATGCCTTTGTACAAACTACTTGAATATAGTCACTATACCAAATGATATAGGTACCGTGGCATACGAAACTAGAAAGATATAATCCCGAAGTAAACAAAACCGCTATTGAGATTGGCAGAGAAAATGTGTTTAAGACGATCATTATAAAGTTATGTCTTCAATGTAGTAAGGGTAGGTACTTTCTAGTGTATTATGTTATGAATGCCTTTATACAAACTACTTGAATATAGTCACTATACCAAATGATATAGGTACCGTGGTCTACGAAACTAGAAAGATATAATCTCGAAGTAAACAAAACCGCTATTGAGATTGGCCGAGAAAATGTGTTTAAGACGATCATTATAAAGTTATGACTTCCATGTAAGATAGTTACTTTCTAGTGTATTATGTTATGAATACCTATAAACAAAATACTTTGCTATAGTCACCATACCAAATTATATAGGTACCGTGGCATACGAAACTAGAAAGATATAATCTCGAAGTAAACAAAACTGCTATTGAGATTGGCAGAGAAATGTGTTTAAGACGATCATTATAAAGTAAACCAAATGATATAGGTACCTAGAAAGATTTAATCTCGAAGTAAAAAAAATTGGTATTGCCATTGGCAGAGAAAATGTCATTAAAACGTTAATTATAAACACACACCCATAACAAGCAACGTGTGCCCTCGTGAGCCCCCATCAAAACCATCTCTCCATAAGTCCAATCACGGCATGTCACTTTAATAGAAGCCTCCATTTCAAGCAATGCACAATTTCATATCGAAGCGAAATTTAATATTGCAACGCTTCTATTATTTACCAAGCAAAAGCGAACCGTATCAGTATAAAGTCACAGCTCAAATTCCAATGCAAAATTATTTGAGTTTAATTTGGAACCCTCCAGAGGCGCTAAAAGGGTGGAGGCACGAGGGAGGGAAAACGGATGGCTCTCAGGCCTCGGGCAATTGATGTAATGATCGCGTGATTAATATGCCCGTGAAACCGATGACTGTTTATATGATATCCATATCTCTAGAAGTACCTACAGATAAAGATCTTTCCACCCATTTTTATAGACACTGGTAGAACTTGTGATTTGTTATTACCAATACACATTAACTGGTTATCAAGAGATTGTAATTTGTTTGTCGTCAGATATTAAAGGTTTAAGATTCAGTGTCACATTCGCTAGCCGCAATAAACTGAGCTTGAGTTTAGAAAGTTAGACCGGTGGTGTAAGTGATACCGTTTGTACTGGCACGACGTGCTCCACGAAACACGGGGAAGCGTTAAAGCAAAAGACAGGCACCGTGTGCAGTATCTACTCAATTATAGCAATACTATATATCCTATATTATATTATTATTAATGTGAAAGTGTGGATGTTTGTTAATCACGCAAAACCTGATATGGATGAAATTTGGCATGCATGTCGCCTTTGACATGGAAAAGAAGATAGGCTACCCGATTGCTTAAGTAGTTCCCGAGGGAAAATTGAAAATTGTTTACGAACTAAACCGCAGGAAGACAGCTTTCAAATTTGGTCAGCTATGCTATGGAAAAGGACATGTACTTTCCATACCGATCCCTCAAATAGTTTTCGTGGTAAGTTTAAGAATTGTTAACGAGCGAAGCTTTAGATCCAATTCTGAAGTCCACGCAGATGTAGTTGCGGACAGAAGCTTGTATGTATATATATATTTTTTTAGTGGTAATAATGCCAATACTGATAGGTACCTGTACGAACGTCTAAACTGAACTAAATTGGAAGGTGCAGTCTGTTTCAAGGTGGTTTTTCACAATAACAAAAATTACAGCACTTCTGTTTATTTAGACAACAACCAAAGAGTTCAAATAGCAAGCTACTTAAAAGAAGCATGCTAAAGTTGTAGATCAGTTGTTAACTGAGTAGAAACGCTTTAGGTTCGTAAATGGAGGTAAAATATTGACAGTAAACCTGTTTTAAAAACGCAATAGCAATTGCAAATGTATAATTTATTGCCATTATCCAGGAAGAAATCTGTCTTGCTTAAAATACATACCTATTATTAGTTTTCTAATGGCACCTTTGTGATACCTTGCTTAACGATTGATGGGAAACTAAATTCTTCTTGACAGGTAGTATATGTCATTTTGTCGAATTCATCTCAATTTGTTATAATTTCAGAAGAATCTTACGTAGCAAATAATAGTGTTAAGACGTTATTCAATCCCATTTTCAGTAGGCACCTAGGCAAGACAATGCGTCATATTACAGTACGGTATTGTTGAAGTAGGGTAAGGTTTGGTTTTAGACTATTTCAATGCTAACCGAATATATAATTGCAGAGTTCACAAAGAAAATAACTGTCAACACGTTATAATTAAATAAGTAAAATGGCATCCGTCAAACGGTATGGTGAGGTTAAACCTACTTAAAAACGTTTCCCATAGACACGTTGCTCGTAAAAATCTAATTAGGAAAACAATGCTATCCTAATGGAACGAAGGTATTCATTCTGAGCACGCGCGGACCACCCCGGAAGAAATCGTCCCCGGAACGTGACGTGTATCGACTTTTTACTCACATTTTCTTACACATTACGAAGCCATATATGAAAACATGAAAAAAAATATCAATTAAAATTGAAGCCGTTCTATGTACCTGCCTACGCTAATTACTATGAAGGTAATATTATGGTAATAATTTTACCTTGGACATGTTTGTTATTAGGTAGTTGGCAACCAATTACCGTAGTATAAAGGCATAAGAATATTTCCGTCTGACCACTTAAATAAATACTTCAAAGTTCATTTACATAATATATGTTTCATATAAATTATTAAGCGACGCTTTTTATTTAAAAGGAAAGATAAAATTTATGTTTATTTAAAAAAAATACTAAACCCAGGGCGATATCCGCGTATTCTTTTGTAACATAAATACTAGGAGTGCAGAAATTACGAAGAGTAGTGTAGATACCTAATATCCACAGCGGCTCGCCACGCGGTGTGTGTGTGTGTGTGAAGAGAAAATTGATATGTCAGACAAGGTAAGCAAGTTTGTGGGACGGCGAGGTAGAATCGGTTCGGCGTTACGCATACGGCGCACGTCAGTCTCTACCCAACTGTCGTTGAGGATGGTTGTACACGGATTTAGTTTCGTAATAAACGCATTTAAACATTTAAATCATACCAACTTAATCAATGGATGATTTTGATTACGATCTAAACGTTTTTAATATTGTGGTGATTTAAGGGCCATCTAATTGTTTTTGGATATAATAAGTACGTGGTTTATTTGTTTTATTGTCACTGGAACAGTAAGCAACTGTAATGAGAAATTGTAAACATTTTAGTGACGGTGCGTGCACTTAGCGGTCCGTATCCACGGTCATCGACTCTACGACAATTAAATCGATGCACTGTCAAGCGACGCGCCACGCTTTTATAGCTATTTGAACTACTGAATCGATGGGAACTGTTAAGATTTATGGTCATGACTCTGATATTTCATATAGGTAGGTAGCTGCAACTGTTCATTTATCGTTATCAGCGAAAGTTACATTACTGATAACGATAAATACAAACCATTTAAAGGGTTAATAAAATGGGACGAAACTTCTCATTTTGAGATCCTCAAAGATACCTACCTCTACACGGTAAAATAACACAAAGTCAATCTAGTGCTTTATTTTTTAAATAACTTAGGTACTTAGATGACCATGCTTTGTAGTACGTAAGTATACGTACGAACCTAATTAATAGATAATAAATTCTGTTGCTGATAATGATGTCGGCAGGTAGGCACAATTCATTTAAAATGCTATCATCTTTATGCTCTGCTAGTATTTTTTAACCTCTATTTGAGCCTTTACATATATAACTATTATATTTTTAACCAGTTTAATAATGAAAACATTGTCCTTATAATTTAGAAATCTTTATATCAAATCTAATTTACCTTCAAGAATTAAGTTTAGATACTAAAATAACGAACTTTTTGTTTTGCAGCTATCCTTTCCTTATTACCTTAAAAGCTAGTCAGACAAATCTATCTATTTTTAGTTTTAGATAGTTTATGGGTTGTAGAATGTTGTGCTTTAAAATAAAGTCCTTCTATCTAGGTAGGTAATATATCCTAAGTTTTGAAGATTGATATCAGATGTCTGAAGTGACAAAAGGTACTTTATATCAGGTGAATTAAGTAATTTTTCTGAAAATCAAATAAAGACACTTAAATTAGTTGGGTTAGGTCATTGCAGACAATGTACTACCAAAAATATAGAATAAGATATTATATAATAAATTTCAAAGATTCGATGTATCGAAATAGGTATATCGAAATTTTATTCACAAGTCTAAGTATGTTGAATCTTGAACAGGATATTCGAACAAATCTACTGAACAAGGGCAAGGTAAGTGGTACCCTTGTTGAAGACACAAAAGGGCTCTGGACCCTCGGTTTAGTTCAGCCGGAGAGCAAACACTTGTTTGACTAACTAATTCTCCTTAAAGGTAACAAAATACACACATCGTTTGAATTCGTAAATAAAGTTTATTTCTTCTGAGCTGGACAAACAGATTTTCAATTGTCAATTTTTCCTGTTATATATAACGTTAGTTAGCAACGTGCTATTGCGAAAAAACAATTTGACGGATCAAACAATTACTAACTATGTATATTTATATGTACATTTTTAATAATGGTAATGAAATTTGTATGTCAAAATTGTTCGTGTATTTGGGATAATCCGCAAATATAATTTTGCCATCAAGATATAGCGCAGTCGTAGGGTTGTCACAAACCAGATAATTGTTAATAAAACAAAGGAAGGTGTGGAGTCGCGAAACTTACAATTCTTTATTTTTAAGTCATTAAATTTTTCACTTTTGCAAATTGTAATGCTACTAAAAATATTAACTATTAAAAATGCCAAAATAAAAAGGCGTCCAGGGGTAAGATTACGAATCGAAAATCGAAACTATTTTTAGAGCATGCACGACTGTTGCAAAAACTCAAATATGCCTCTAACTCATCATTTTCGCATATTAATCCTTAAAAAGCTTACTGCCTTGCCTTATCATAATACCTAATAAAGTTACTTTTAAGGGCTATGTAGACTTAACTAGTACCGACAGCGTAAATCAATCAATTGTGCTAGTTAAGCAGCGCTGATTCAAGTAGATAACTGGAAAGACTGGCGTTAAACTTTCGGAGTGTACGAAACAACGTCAAAGCAAAATACTCACAACATCCAATCAAGAGACAGTTGGCAACTAAGATAGATATCAGATAGAAAGATAAAAGTAAATGAAAGTAATTAATGGTAAACCAAGAATACAATCTACGCCTTTATATAATAATCTATATATAAACATAGATGCACATGACGACCTCCTTGGCACGGCTAGTGCGTAATAGTGTTATAAGGTGGGAGGTATCGGGTTCAATTCCCGGCTGGGGTCTGGAATAGTGGGAGGCTTCGGACGCAGCTAGTTATCACCCTAATTGCGAAGACATAGGCGCCAAATTATTTAGTAAAAATTTCGTAAGAAATAAAAATATCACTTGCTTCAATGGTGAAGGAAAACATCGTGAGGAAACCTGCACGCCTTTCCCATAATGTTTTCAAAGGCGTGTGAAGTCTGCCTATCGGCACATGTCTAGCGTGGTGGACTATGGCCAAACCCTTCTCATATTGAGAGGAGACCCATGCTATGTAGTGAGCCGGCATGGGTTGATCATGATGATATCTAAAAAATAATTTGCATTTTACCCCAGATCTGGTAACCCTGGTAATAACTCAATTAAGGGGATAACAGCCCGCGGCGGGATGTGTGCCCGTAGTTGGGTCGGGGCAGATAAGAAAAAACACAATGCCGAACGGGTGGCACTGACACGGGCGCCGGGGGAGACATAACAAATATTTCCCGATACCCTGACCCTCGTCCCGACCCTTCATAACAGCGTTACTGATTACATTCCATTGTTATTTAGTATAAAACAATGTACAAACATTGTATTTATGAGATTGTTAGTTAAGCTCGTCCCATATCGCATGCGTTCGCAATGAAGGACGATGCGTCAGTGATCAGTTCACAATGAATAGTGCAAGATCAATATAGTTCCAAATGTGATAAGAAATCCTAAGAAAAAGGATATTTCCGTTGACACAAAGCTTGTAGGATTTTTTATTTTAATTTAATGTGTTGGGACGCATTTCACAAATCTTTTACGAATTTTGCCATAAAAAAAGCAGAATTTGAACTAGTTCCGCTATTTTGTACGTCTGCGGACTACAATTTGAGTGGAAGAATAATATAATGACTTATTAACTAACTAACTAACTAATACATGACAGAATGTTCAAATTGTTGTATGAGTTTTGAATTCATTTTCAAATAATCTTTATTCAAACAGTCCTTTAAAAGTCACTTTTGACGCGTCAATAATTTACATAGTAGTGAGTGATAATTTACATGGTGAGTAGCTATGAGGGTTCCAAACGCGCCCTGGTCTAAGAAGAAGCCCACAACGAACTTAGACCGGTTTGTTTTTGTTATCACCATCATACATAATCAATAATAAATTATAGTACCTATGGAGATAGAGCAATACACACGCAAAATTTTTTATCGTTTTCTGCTATAGACAAGCCGAATTTGAAAGCTAGTAGGTTAGGTGTGACGCAATAACCGTGACCGGAAGTTTGATGTCACACGTATGACGCGAGAACTGGAAACATCTCCCACCTGACGGGACTACGCCACTAATTACAATCCCTATCTAAATCAGATAAGGAGGGCAATAAAAAATCCCCAGCCTTTCCATGCGGTATTTACATAATAATGCACGGAGCATAACGACCGCCCGCGCTCGGCTCCGCAGTCGGCACCGTCCGCGGCTCAAGAGGCACATTATTATAATGATGGAGGAGCAGCTCGGCTCGGCTGTTACTTCATATTTTTATGGCGCCCGCATAAGGCGTAGTTTACACTTAATACGTTCTCCAGGGGCCATAGACAAGTTACGTTATGTCACGTGGTCGCCACGTGGCGAAACGTTATTTTTATTTCCTTTGATGAGACAG
Organism: Lasiommata megera; assembly: GCA_928268935.1. Classification (NCBI taxonomy): domain Eukaryota; kingdom Metazoa; phylum Arthropoda; class Insecta; order Lepidoptera; family Nymphalidae; genus Lasiommata; species Lasiommata megera. The sequence continues at coordinate 13,292,553 of OV743312.1, forward strand.
TGAATCTTTTTCTTTAATAGCAATTATTACGTGTATATTTTAATTATTTTTTTTATTATCAAGCACATAATTTAGATATTCATTCTTTAATGGAAAAATATATTATACTTCAATATGAATCTACAAATTATTTAAATAATATTTCAATAACATTTGGTGTGTCAAAGAACGATATAAATTATTTCAATTTACCATAATATTTCTATTAAATAGTAAGCATAATATAATAGTTATATAAGATGTAGCATAGTCAATCATTTGATGTAATAAGTGGATAAAATGAGGAATAGCGTAGATAAAGCTCGACGATGATTTTTGTATTGAACATGGCCCAAATCACATCTATTTCAATGACCTTTTCTTCTGTATCGTTGAGGAATTTTGAATAGTTTTGAACTTTTCTAGGGCCTTTAGGTAGCTATTATGCAAAGAAAATCAAGCCTCAGACATGTAATAATTTAAATTTAGTCTTATGTGATTTTTATATCGATTTGAAAAGTTTTATGGGTTGAATCTTGATTTCATAGTACTTACGTATCCCTATATCCACTTTATTTATCTGTCATGGTTACTTAATAAAACCGAAACAAAAACATTAAAAGGCAAAAGAAGCGTAGATACACACAACGCTTCTAAAAACCCACATTTATTTTAAGGTTACCTTTTTGTTGTCATAATCTATCAACGATTGACGGTGTAAGGAATTAAAATATTTTTTTAGCAAACACTTAAGAAGAAACTGGTAATAAGTTATAAGTCATTATGAAAAAATTGGAGGATGTATATAGATAATTTTTTTTGACTTTATAAATGAAAAAAATAGGATTACAATATAAATTAGATACGTATGACATACCAACCTATCAACTCTTAATCAAGTATAATAGCTTAACTCTTAAACAAGTATAATAGCTTATAAGTCGGTCAATACTCGTCAGCTAAGCTGCTGCGGCTGTGGGAAATACATATAGAAGGTATACACGCTCGTCTAACCGTGTCGACTGTCGATACTTGGATATTGCGAAGAAGTTTCAAAAGAAGCGAAATCTAAAAAAAAATCGAGATCAGTATCACGGATAAAGGTGTCGTGTTTCAAATGCATTATGTTGACATTCATTGTTTCAAAATCCACCTTATTGGTGAAGGATTAGGATTGAATTTGCTGCGGAGTGCGATGATCTGATCGTTAGTTCCCAGCGCGGCGGTGTCTGCCCGCAGTAACGGAATGTCTCATGCGTCAGTGTGCGTGACGGACAATGCGGTTGAGTGTTGTCAGAGTTTTTAGGGTAATTACCGCATTATGGGAATTTTTTAGATAACCAAATTCGACGATTTACAAATTTGTAATTTGCCTCGAAAGGTTATTTAATAAAATTTTATTTTTGCCTACTTTTCAGGACTTTATATATCCACCTGGCATCAAACACGTCAAATTACAAAACAACCAAATACACTTATAAAGATGTATTAATATTATTTAAGATAATTTTTTAAAATTCTTGACATCTTTAGATGAATGAATGAACCTTCCATCTTCCGTGTTCCCTAATGGTTATAATATGGGGATCTTCAAAGGGCGGACTAACAAATTGCTCAAGGGCCAGCAACGCATTGGCGGTTCCTCTGGTGCTGCAAATGTTCATGGGCGGCGGTAATCACTTACCATCAGGTGACCCGCCTGCTCGCTATGTATATAAAAAAAAATGAATTAAAGGTGTATTTATTTAGATTCTGGGGTAATTATAGTAGCGTGGTTGGTGTCACTGATTAAAATGTGCGGGGCTTGCATTTTTCACCACTTTAATATTCGGAGCGTACACGTATGCGATTAAGTATGCTTTCAATAAATATAAGGGGACCCTTTCACATAGAAAAAGTTTTTATATCGCAAGGGGTGGCAGAGAACAGTACCTACGCAACGTGTACATAATAAGACCCTAGTCATAATTGATCGCGTAGAGCGTAACTGCGAAATGTGTAGAGTCATTTTATTTGTAATTCAAATATATAATAATATCATATACGTTACTAATAAGATATATTACGCTACTAATAGAATTAGCTGTGATAGCCTCCGAATCAGAGGCAGGGGTTATGTGCGTTTTTAAGCAGTTAAAATATCACTTGTTTCAACGGCGAAGCAAAACATCGTGAGAAAACCTGCTTGCCTGAGAGTTCATAATGTTCTCAAAGGCGTGTGAAGTCTACCTATCCGTACATGGCCGAACCCTTCTCATATTGAGAGGAGACCCGTGCTCTGTAGTAAGTCGGCAATGGGTTGATCATGATGATGACTAATAAGAAACGTAGAAGCAAAGTGCAGTTAAAGCAAATCAATGTTTTTGTTTATACATTACAAAATAGCCTTTGACGGCTATCTCACTTGGGGGTAAGTGATGATGCTGTCTCGGATGGCAGCAGGCTAACCTGTTAGGAGTATGGTAAATTCATGCTCCTAAGAACGCTAAATCGCTTGACACGTCCTGGTAAACGGCCACGGCCGAAGCCTCCCACCAGACCCGACTCGAGCCCAGGAATTCAAACTTTATAATGCGACAGCGCACGCACTGCGCCAGGGAGGTCGTCTGGCTATTATTATTAATATATAAATAGGGATAATAAAAAATAAGCGACTCCATAGCTTCCTCTGTGCCCTTCGAATCTTTTTTATACCATTCTAATACAGGGATGGATAAAATTACGCCGAGGCATTGTCAGGCGATTATTTATAGAAAATTTCGTGGCTTTGTGTCCCGCTTCCGAGCGGAGCTATTCGTGTCAAACTGTTGGTAGCGTGGTCGCGCGTCGACGCCGCTTCCCTTTTTACAAGTCGGTTATAACAAATGCCGTTAGCTTTACCTTTTTTCTCTCATTTAAAATGCGGTTGTATTAAAAAATAAATAGAAAAATGTGAGACGAACGACGATCTCACTCTCAAGTTTAAAATCTTCGTAACGTCGCGCATGTAAGTAGTACAAACGTTTAAAACAAAATAATATCTTTACTGACTATAGATGGATAGATATTCTTTATTGCACACAAATTTTACAGAAAAATCAACACGGAACACTTAACACATAAGTATTGAAAGGCGGTCTTATTGCTTGAGCAATACTACTACTATCTAATATTATAAAATCACACTAACTTTTTTTTTATACACTACAACTAAGCCTTTGACGGATATCTCACCTAGTGGTTAGTGATGATGCAGTCTCGGAAGGTAGCGGGCTAACCTGTTAGGGGTATGTTAAACGCATACTTCTAATTAGTTTCTACGCGACGTCGTGCCGGTACGCTAAATCGGTAGGGTGGTAACTAGCCACAGCTGAAGCCTCCTACCAGACGAACCCAGTACCTCCAACTTTATAATGCGACAGCACACGCACTCAGCACGGAGATCGTCAAAAACACACGCACTTCTTTTAGTTCAGCCAACATGTATTGCGTGTAGATATAGATAGGTACACTAGACAACTATCTACATATGGAAGTTCGTTAATGCGTCAACGAAGACCGAACACAGAGGTCGTAGTGGCGACCTCACATCGCAAACGCAGCGTTGCTAAACCACCCACCACTATAGGTGTGATAGGAGAAAGACGCTAGGCTATAAACATAGCCTAATTGTAATAATTATTACAAACATAGTCCAACAGAAGACATCCTAGTATTACAACCGGTTGAGTTGTTTAATTCCCTTACGTAAACAATCATCACCATGATCAACCCATTACCGGCTCACTACTGAGCACGGGTCTCCTCTCAATATGAGAAGGGTTTGGCCATAGTCCACCACGCTGGCCATGTGCGGATTGGCAGACTTCACACGTCTTTGAGTACATTATTGATTACTCTCAGTCGTGCAGGTTTCCTCACGATGTTTTCCTTCGCCGTTGAAGCAAGTGATATTTTAATTGCTTAAAAACGCACGTAACTCCGAAAACTAGTTAGAGATCCGATCCGGATTTCAGATCATCCCAACTATATCGTTTAGTGACTATTAGAAAAGTCTTGAATGCTGAGATGTTTAAAAAATATATCCGGGTACAGGCAGCACAGTTTAGCAACTGTTAGGTATAAACACTGGTGGATTCTTTGGCAGCCAAGTGTAGACGAAAGAACGCAAAAACCAACCAAGGTATAACCATACGTAATGGATTTTTTGTGCGATACTTCAAACAGGTTTAGCCGCTGTTATCTTAAACTACATTATTACTTTTCACCAGGTGAGATTGCACTCAAGGACTAACTTGCTCAAGGGTTAAGAGGAATTAAAAAAAAAGTACTCGTTTTAATGTAACTTCAGAAAATTGTCTGTCAGTAATAAGATCACACCGTCTTTGCCGACGAAGACGAGGTCCCCGCTATCTTACGTCATCCAGACGTGGGCACCATCCACGGCCTCGGAGACGTACGGACCACTCACCGTCCGACCCCCCGTTATCCCAAACGTCGCCTAAGCCAAAGTTCGGCCTCAAAGGAGGCGCCCTTAGGCAGTCGTTCCCTTAGTTTCTTCGAGCCCTAGGGCTAAAAATTTCTTCTAGCAGAGCTTCTTTCTGAAGCTCGCCAAACAGCTCGGTTACGCTGTGGCAACCAATAGGGTTAGTACAGCTAATAGACAGTCCGAAAAAATGACAGTAATTGTCACCCACATTATCTATCTAACCACAGTGCGTTGTTGGCGGTTACCTTCACATTCCGTATTGAACCACTAAATATGATACTGAAATAATAAAAAAAGCTTTTAAACAGTGTCTACGAAAAGCAGTCAAGACGTCTCTAAGTGTAATTATTCTCGTTCAAGTGTTTCAGCAACGTAACTACAAAGTTAAGTTAATCAGATTTGTCATATCGCGAAGTTAGGTTTTTCATTTCAAATGACAGTTTCACTTCAAGCTAACTCTTAGTAAAGATAGTCTACATAGCTTACAATCATACGTCATCATCATGATCAATATGAGAAGGGTTTGGCCATAGCCCACCACGCTGGCCATATGCGGACTTCACACGCCTTCGAGAACATTATGGAGAACTCTGAGTCGTGCAGGTTTTCTCACGATGTTTTCCTACAGTGTTGAAGCAAGTGATACATTAATTGCTTATAAACGTACATGACTCCGGAAATTTAGAGGTGCGTGTCTCCGACTTCTGATTAGCTTATTGGGTAGATATTATAAATGCGACATTAATCACAATCAAAATAAAGTCAAAAGTTGATATGCAACAGTTTATTACTTTCTTCACTCTAGTAGGTAGGTACTACAGAACCATTTCGGCCGAAATTTTGAATGGAGATAGATTATACCATGGATACATAGACAACATAGGCTACTCTATTAATCCGGGAAAAATGCATGGTTTACGCGGGATTTTTGGAAAACTTAATTTCACGTGGATAAGCTATAACTTAATTGAATTTAAATTTATATTGTACCGTATAATTTTAAAAAGAAAGGGAATGAAAATGAGATCTGGGACATTTTAAATTACAAGCTTTGCATATTCCACAGTCATGTTTAGAAAACCCTTGTAATGCTAAATATGTACGCGGACGACGTCGCGTACATCCGCTAGTAAATAGCAATCACTACAAATTACCTTTAATATAATTAGGTGCCTAACTAAATTTGTGACTATGTGCGTAATACTTAAGATTATAAGATAAAGGGAAAAGGGCAAGAAGAAGTGCGTAATATTTAAGATCGCTTTCTGAACCAAAAAATGTACCTAAAGACGCCATTTAATCTAGCCGTGTTGCGAATAAGAAGAGATAATGTTATGGGATTTAATATAACAACAACTATATTATATCTATGCTATGGAGAATAGTCTGCATTATTCAGCATTATAAAAGTTAGCACGCCCAATTAGTTAAAACAGGTCATTTTTGATAGACAACCGGTATACGAGAGCTTGGCTTGACCTATGCTGAGGTGAAAAAGGACATATTCGGTCAGTTAGCTAACTAGCTAGCTATAGGAAGTTCGTAAACTTCTACTATCTACCTATCCAACGTATCCAATCGATGCCAACTATTGGATCGAGAAAATTTGCCATTACGATGGAGCGCGATAAGAGAATTTATGGCATGAAATTAAAACAAAAAAAAATATCTGTTAGCTGCGTAAATCGGATGTTATACCAAGATTTTTTTAGAATTTAATTTCGGTTTTTGTTAAATAATTTTGCGCACTTGGTAAAAGCGCCATCTAACCAGCGTTTGCAGAATTATTTCGTATTGAGTTTGTTTGGTTACATGTTAACGTTTCAGCAGCGATATATCAAAGCGGTAATATTATTAAAACGAAATATTTATCTGTTAATATTTAGTATTTTTTTTTAATTTACACAATGAATAACATAAATATTTTCATGTTTGTTTACAAGCACGTGGTTCTTACGTCGCACATTCGCTTGACAAGTTCCAGTCGACGCTGATTGGCCGACGGTAATGGCGGGGAGCATGCGCAATCGACGTGGGTTCGGTCTGTGCCGAATACTGGCGCGTTTGCTCCGAGATACCAGGGCTACAGCGCTCTGAAGGAGTTTCTATACTAGACATATTTTGCTATTGTAATTTAGTCCGTATGACTTTGCGGTAAGGTTTTATTTTGTAAGCTGTTAAATTCTCGTTTATGTTAAGCCGGTCTGACAGATAACAAGGTAGACCGACAGCACTGTAAAATGATCTCTATTACCATGACAAATAGGGTTGAAATTGATTATGGAAAAGTTCACTACGATTATTAAGTTTCCTAAATTTGACACGGGCGCTAGAGAAGCGGCTTTTTAGTTGTGAATGGTGACAATGAATGATGAAGCAACGAATTCAACAATATAGGTACAAGGATTTCCTTTCAAAGTCATTTTTTTTTTCAATTCAGACTATTGCAGCGTTTTTGAAAAAACAAATTTGACTATATTTCAGATATTAAACAAACATAGTGATTTAGTTTATTAAAACTACTTAGCAACCACGGTTTCGTTGCTTGTTTTCTTAAGAATTTATGTTGCTCAAAAAAAAAATGTATTCTTTGTCTATTTTTATTTGGTGGGAATATTATTATTATAATGGCTGAGTTATTATATATGGGATGTCCATTTTACCTTTAACATACAATGTGAAAAAAAAATAACAGTTCAAAGTTGGACTTCTTTTGACCTCACCATAATGGTTCACTTTGGTCAGTTACTGTATGATGAAAAGAGATGGCCACCTACCTTCCAAAGTTATACAACACCTCAAGGGTATGTTTGAGTACTAAAATAACAATTAAATCACGTAATAATTTATGGTTTCTGGAGTAATAGAACAATAATTGTATTACATCGTAGATGGCGCAATTTCTGCACTCTTACTTCCCGCTCAATAGGTGGCGCTAGTGGTAAAATCACAGGACCAAAGCAATGTTGCGAGATGGTGGTTAGGTATGATTCTGCAGTCGTAAATATAAACAGTACAGTTTATTACTGTTACAGAGTTATACTGCTGCGAAACATGTGCTAAACTTGACACCTCGTTAATAGATATCGAGGAAGAAGGCAATACTTTAGTTTTAAAGACTATGACGTATCTATGACGTATTCTGTTTTGAGTTAAATATGTCCAAACAAAGGAGAATGACCACACATAGGCCCTGGTTGGGTCAGACAGTAATATATTTCATAATTTAAGTTCAATTTTTACATTCAATTTGGAACAAAATAAAGTTCTCCCTATCCCGAGTTTTTTTATATATTATCTCTCTCTCTAGTCGTTCCTAAATTGCTGAAGATCGTGGTCCTGGTGTCCCTGGTGGGGGGTAAGGGGGAAAACTACAATAACACCTAGTAGGCCCCAAACGTCATCCTCACCTGCACGCGGTGCCCCCTGCCAGACAACAGACGAAGCTATGGCGACCGACCAATATCCATTACAAAACCGGTTGGAAGAGGCAAGAGCAGCCTTGAAGATCCAAATAGCTCCTAAAAGAGCTGGTGCAGAAGGCATGGGAAACCACTGCACTATTATCCCAAGAGAGAAATGGTGGATCGTAACTTAGTTATATAAAAGTACTTAAAATTGTTGCAATAATAAAATATGACTCCATTTTTTATTCGTAGACGTGTCTAGTGATGTCATAATCAAATCGATTGGTGGTAACCGAATAATAATCTTTGACGGAAATTATTTTACACTTACCGAGACACAAAAATATTTGTAAGTGGCCCAAGCTCCATAATGTGTTGGTCATTCTCCTTTAAAAAAATCTTCAGCCATAGTATAAAGGTCTGACTAAGGAGCTAAGACAACTCAGTCTCATGGGATGGGGGCCGTTATGCTCAGAGTATCTTGAAGATTTGATACGTCGTTGTCGGTAGTATGGTAACTAGCCAAGCCGAGTCTCGAGTCGAGCCGGGAATCGAACCCATGACCTCCGACTTTATAATGCGACAGTCATGTCAAAATATATACTACCTACGCGATAATTTTACTGTTGCGCAGGTGGTTGCATACCCCAGCGCAAATATTGTTGAGATGACATTCGCCAGCGGGTAGGAACTGTCAGAGAAGACGTAGAATAGAGGAGCTGAGGCATCAACAGCAAAATACTCATCCAGTTGAGTGTGACGTCAAAATTGGAAAGGGTTCACCTCCTACTTCAATCGTTAGGCACCAAAATACAAGTTCCAACTTGAGGATATAAAGGAGACGTAAGATAGAGAAGTTAGGTAAACTATAAAATAAGGGTTCAACTATTAACTTATCTTGCCACTATCCTAACCTTACCTATAGTTATTATTGTCTATTGTTCTATTGTCTATCTCTTAGGTGTTGTAAAAACAGCATAACAATATCTATCCATTCTATCTTTTCATAATATATCGATTTCACACGAATTGCCGTCGATTTTTAATGGATTCTATTGAAAAAGTTGCCGTTATAAATGTCACGTATTCAGCTTTGGGGAAAAAACCCTTGAGAGTTTGCCGATCTTTATCCATCACAATAAATTAACGGGACACGGTATTTGGCTAGATCAAGATCGACGCAAGGATTATGTGATTAACACAAAACATTTCGTGAGGTTTTGTGCTAATCACATGATCTTGCTTTGAAGACTTGACTTTGGACCCCGTTGTGATAATTTTAAGAGATTTGTAATTACAAAGTAAACATCCGGTTTTGTTTTCAGGGGACCTAAGATTTTATGAACTCTGCGTGTGCGCATTGTGTATTATAAAGTTGGAGGTCCTGGGTTCCTGGCTCGAGTCTGGTATGGTGGGAGGCCTCAGCCGTGGCTAGTTGCCACCCTACCGACAAAGACGTGTCGCTAAGCGATTAAGCGTTCCGGCACGATGTCGCTTACGAACCAAGTAGGAGGCTTACCATACTTCTAACAGGTTAGTCCGCTACTATCTAAGACAGCATCATCACTTACCACCAGGTGAGGTAGCCGCCAAGGGCTAACTTGAAATGTATTAAAAAAAAATTACCACCATTTTGTCCGCGTAGATTAAGGGGTTAAAAATTTCTGTGGAATAAGATGTTTGTAATAGAAGATTATTCCACGTATCATGGCAGTTACTGCTCCCTATTCCAACACATAAATCTTATGTCGATGACATTTGCTATGGCAAAGCTATAGTAATAGCTCATCATCGTGAAATTGAGTTTTTTACAAATTTCACTTGAATCATGTATTTTTTATATAATAAAGGTTTGTAAAGATGTTTGTACATATTAAAGTTTTTAATGGGTTTATTATTCTTTGAAGTCCGGATCATAACATTATCGATAGGAACAGACGTCTCCAATTTGCACTTACCTGACTGCTTTCGGGATCGGCTGAAAACTATGTGCTTGGGCAATAGGTACTTACCTTACCTAATCTCGTGGGTATTTATATTAATAATATGCGCTCCAATTAGATATCTCACAACGAGAAACAAATAGTGCCGCGAACGATGCTGAATTCACTATCATAGTTTGAATTCAAGCTTTTGACGACCACAGTGGCGTAAAGTTTGAGGTCCCGGGTTCAATTCCCGGTTCTGAGTCTGATCTGGGGGGAGGCTTTTGCCGTGGCTAATCACCACCCTACCTATGTGTCGCCAAGCGATTTAGCGATCCGTCAAGTTGTCGCGTGGAAACCAAGTAGGAGTAAGTTTACCATACCCCTAACAGGTTATCCCGCCCCCCTAGCAGGTTACCATCTCAGACTGCATCATCACTTACCATCAGGTGATATTGCAGTCAAGGGCTAACTTGTAGTGGATAAAAAAACACTTTGCACCACAAGTCTTAAGCTAGTAGTAGCGTATATAAAAAAAACGTTGCTTGCAACATAGATACCATGAAATAATTAATCTATTATTGAGAATAAACCTATTTATTGTCACATTTGACTCGTTTGTCTATGGTGTCTAGTTGGAGCGCAGGAAGACTTAGACAGTAAGGTATTTCCATGATATAGTAAAGTAGCTATAAGAACAAGAAAACCCACATTCGATAAGCAAAATCTACATAGTGCAAACAGAACATGCTTTACCCTATCCTCTCTCCCCACCTTATCTATCCTGATCATAATCACAATCATTTATTTGCAAGAATGTTAGTAAATAATTAGATGGTGTATACAATTTTGTCAATAAGTCGACCATAACATTCAACTAAACAAATAGTGTGCAAAATGCAAAAAAAAAAAATACTGAATATAGGCCATTGAGGACTTTTGAGGAATTTTGGATCATAGTTGACTGAAAGTCGCCAAATAAATTCAAGCCAATGGAATATTGACCTAACCACTCTCATCACAAGGTAAAATCTTAAGCGTTTACACAAATGCAAATAACTCTAAAGGCAGACAGGACGTAGGCAGATACCTAAAACATACCTTTACTACGAATGTATAATGTATAGGTACCTAGGTAATTGTAGATTTTACATGAATGCTTTCTCTATAAGAAGAAATATTTCCAGACCCAATCACTGTTGAGATGGGCGGGCCAATTGAATTGAAGCCTGAAGAATTATTGTGAAAGTTTAGCTGTGATAGCCTAGTGGTTAGAACGTCAGCCTCCTAATCAGAGGTCGGGGGTTCGAACCTGGGCAACCTATAACTTTTCGGAGTTATGTGCGTTTTTAAGCAATTAAAGTAAGCGTTGAACGTTGAAGGAAAATATCGTGAAGAAACCTGCATGCCTGAGAGTTCTCTATAATGTTCTCAAAGACGTGTGAAGTCTGCCAATCCGCACATGGCCAGCGTCGTGGACTATAGCCAAACCTTTCTCATATTGACAGAAGAACCGTGCTTTGTAGTGAGCCGAAAATGGGTTGATGATGATGATGATTGTGAACCACCCTACCGACAAAGACATGTCGCCAAGCGATTAAGCGTTCCGGCACGATGTCGCGTAGAAACCAATTAGGAGCGTGGGTTTACCATACCCCTAACAAGTTAGCCCGCTACCATTCTATACAGCATCATCACTTACGACCAGGTGAGATAACCGTCAAGGGCTAACTTGTAGTGTACAAAAAAAAAAGCATTCACATACAAAGCATTTCCCTATTTAAATTCTAAACAGTCTGCAGGGAAATACAATAAAACTTGTAAAGCAGGAACATAACTTTAATGAAGACATGGTAACTTAGGCTAGTAACAGACACCAGTCCAGGTCACAATACCGTCCCCCTTACTCGAAACTTGTTTACTTTCAACCGAACATTATCTTCGGAGCCATTCATAAGATTTGTGCTCCTTACAGCCCTCAGTATCCGAATATAAGCCGGGGTAAGGGGAGCCCCGATAATAACAAGGGACGAAAACGTGCGCTCAAAAGGCGTCCAAAAAACCCTTGCGATAATTTCTCAACAGCTGCTCGCTGGGTAACAAAGCTTGGATTAAAGTTTGAACACCAAATACCTACCTACTTACATATTAAAAGTTTACTATATCTACTGGTCACGTCACGTTTAAATGAAAACTGGGCAAAACTTTTGTTTACACGCAGAATAATCTCGTACTAACACGTATGTAACAAAGTTAGTAGGCAAAACATATTTGCATGGCGCTTATGACGTTCGAACTGTGTGTAAACAATGAAACCTTTCAAAAAAGATTAAGGTAGGCACTACTTATTCATAAAAGACAATTTAATCAAACTAATTTAAAACTGGGACACCTTTTTATATAGTAACTAAAAAGCCGGTTATTTAAACTAACTGCAATCCAACGTTCGCATACTTCCTTTAATCCCCAATTCTTTTTTTAACCATAAATATACTTAGGAAAGTTCTTACCTATGTGATGTAGTAGGTAAACAGCTAGAATTTGTTTTCGCGCGGAAAGTTAAAAAGTAAACTTATTAATAAATAAAAAATAAAAATTAGCTATGGTTAAATTGTAAACAAATATTCGTTCCAATTTACAGCCATAGAGCTAATAAACCTAAAAGTTATATGAATTATATACTAACTAAGAGCATGCTTTAAGTTCAAAAACAAAAACAATACCTCCTTAACCATTTAATCTTCCATTCCATGGACGGACGTTTTAAGAATGGATTTAAATATTGTTGATCAAGAATCCTTCCTCAATAACCGTACATTCTTACTCAGTTTCTTACTTTAGTAGTTCAGGTTGTTTGTTTGTTGTCAGAGAGTCAATTGTTTGGTTAAGATAAACTTAGTTGGAAATACACTAAAGCATGCGTGTTTTGATCAACAAAGCGTCATACAGGCAAGCATGTTTGTATCAGCAAAGCAGTCGCTTTAATTGCAACATGAGTCAAGACTACAAAAAAAAAAAACTAATATATTAGGCAGGCGATATGTGATCACGATTGGCGGTTTTGCAACCCGAAATATATAGCTGCATTCGCTTTCGCAAATGTAATAAGCTTACCTTTCTAATTCTTTTCTTCATGATCCGCTCAGCGGCGTAGACGCTGTCGCCCAGTTCCATCTTATGCATCCCCAGTTTGGAAGGCGGCACAAATGTATCAAAATCCAGAAAGTAACACTGCAATCCAAGTTATTGTGATCCGATCACTGCATCCAATTTGTTGCGCACCGCAATCCGTCACACATTTCTCTATCACGATTCACACCGTACACTGTCACTGTTCAAAGTTGCCGCGAAACGCTTGTTCCGGCGACGAGCAACAACAACGTCCTCTCCCCACGAAATCGTAGAAGTAACTGAAGAAGGGGGAAGCAGCCCCCGCCCCGCGCGTCTCGCGACCTCACGACGCTGTACCCCGACAGAGTGCGCCACGCATCCACAAACACCCGCTCGATATCTGTAAACAAGTTTTATTTTCATCAGTGTTATGAATTTTCAGTGGCTACTTCGATTTACAATCATGCTTCTACTAATCACCATTATGCGGTCACATACTAAGACCTAAACAAAGTTGATCAATTAGATAATAATTCGCTAATTACGTACATAATAGGTATATAAGGGGAGTATATTATATTTCATTGTACAGGATCCAATTAGTGATAACAGAATAGTAGGTAATCCTTGACCATCGATCCTCACCGTGTGTTATCACTTATCTCAAGTAATACAGTTATTGGCAAAGCGACAAATGAGTTCGTCATTGAAAATGTTTTAGTATGGTAGGTATACAGTCGGCGAGTGCGTCTCGCTCGAGTCGTCGCTCGGCGGGCGATTCCCCACAGCGCAGCGCGGTGGAGGCACGGGCGCGAACGCGACGTTGCCGCTCTGCGCCAGCTGCGAGAGAAAGACCGAGCGCCTACCCTATTATTTACGCGCGGCGTTGCCGCACCGACCGGCCTACGTTGATTACGAGGACACCGCTTTTACGTTCGATCATCCGGCACTAAAACGCGCCACTATATCACGATATTCTCATGATATCATAAACTATATCGAATTTTACTCAACTCCTGGGTCACTATAACATTTATGCGTAGCGATTGCGTTAGTACCTGAGTTATATCAGCCGAGGTCCTATTTCGCCAAATTATGCACACATTCCAATAGATAAACCACTCACTAAGTCCGTAAGAGTCTAGACCGGTTATGTATATTTTTTTACTGAAAACGGCGAGAACGACCGTGTTACAGCACGCACGTTTAGTAACTAAGGCATTTTCGGTCGTATCGAATCGGTTCGGCATTCGTGAAAGGTCGGTGTTTTGAAGCGGGGGCGCGCGGGAGGGGAGCGCCGCCAGCGAATGAGATTGAGCGGTGCGCTCGGGCGGCGGGAGACGTGGAACGGCGCCCAATAGCGGCGCAGGAAGCCGCGCCCAGTCCGCGGCGGCCTGGCCGCCACCTATCGCCTTCTCGCTCACCTCGAGTGCCGTGCTGGAACCGTGCTTTGTTTTTTGTGACGAGCGGCTCACATAGAAAAATAAACGGACATTTTGGATTACGTGCGACGCGAAGGGTCTCCGGATGCGGGTGCGGCAGGCACATTTATTTATTCTGTTGTTATAGCGCTGGGGAGATATGGAGCGATAAATATACACAGCTTGCACGACATCGCCCCGATACGAGCGGTAGGATTTTTGATACGTCACGTTTGATTTATGATCTCCGTACCCAATGCGTTCATAGATAATGTAGGAAAGTACCTATCTGAACGGTACATTAGCTAGACACTTTACCAATCTAATGTTTATTGTGGTCCAACGTACAAACTTAAATAGGTACCCTAGCTACTTACCTATAGAAAATACTGATTTTGAACGCCAACGCATTCGTTACAGCTCAAGTCTAGAACATTCTGTAACTAAGTTTTAACGTCATACGTCATAACGGCAAGAAAAAGAAGAAGAGTCCTCATAACTCGGGTACAAAATATAACCGCCCTTCCTTTCTTTGGGCTTATAGAGCTTGATACATTAATGACGCATTAATGCATACGGGGAGATTAAATAGATCTATGTGAACTCTGGCCTATGAACATCGATACGAAGGGCATAAGAACTTTTCAAAACCAACCCATTGCCGGCTCACTACAGAGCGCGGGTCTCCCCTCAATATGAGAAGGCTGCGGCCATAGTCCACCAGGCTGGCCGTGTGCGAATTGGCAGACTTCACACGCCTTTGAGAACATTATGGAGAACTCTCAGGCCGTGCAGGTTTCCTCACGA
Organism: Lasiommata megera; assembly: GCA_928268935.1. NCBI lineage: Eukaryota > Metazoa > Arthropoda > Insecta > Lepidoptera > Nymphalidae > Lasiommata > Lasiommata megera. The sequence goes on from OV743312.1 coordinate 13,307,671, forward strand.
TGTATTCCTTCACCGTTGAAGCAAGTGATATTATAATTGTTTACAAACGCACGGCCTCCGAAAATTTATCGGCCGATCGAACCGCTTACCTCTGATTAGGAGGCTAACCACTGCTCCCACGTCCTGTGACGGGGCAGTCCCTATAGAATCACTAACAAGCCACCTTCAGGCTTCCCTCCCCAACTACTCTACCTCCTGGTATTTATATATAACGCCCGTCAGGCAAAATCCTCTTCTTATAATGAGTGGATAGAAATCGTAGTTATAGGTATTAGAAAACGTGGCAAACCCGCCAGTCTCCCCTCTAGCTACCGCCCTAAAGTCTTCTCAACTCTTTAGCAAATGTGTGTGAGAGCATACCGTAGCATTTTTCAACACGCACTTCGACAAGAATTACCAATGGGACCCATTCATTCACGGGCGGACAGCTCTGTTTTCAGAATTTGTTAAGGTCAGGCTCACGGCAATGCGCAAAAATGCACACCCATGACCCAGTGCATCCAAGATCTTCTCACACTTACTTAGTGAATACTTTACCGATCGCACCTTTCAGTATCGAATAGACCGGTGTACCCCAGGGCTCTGTACTAGCGCCTATCCTCTACACGCTCTACAAAACAGACATTCCCAAGAACTCTGATCTGCGGATAACACCCGTTTATCCACGTCCTTCAGAACGATACCGTTCATTTTGTCACGCCTCCAGAAAGTGATGTAGCGCGCTTGTTTCTACCAATGGAGTTTAAAAGTAAACCTCAAAAACCTCAGAGATAGGAGGGATTTCGCATTATTTGATCACGATTCTATGTATTACCAAGTACCTAGTTGTAACCTTTGTTGCGGCTTATTTGCTCAACATTAAAAGGCGATCTAAATTCTAAACACATTCACACGATAAACAATAAACAGCAAGTATAATTTGCTATATTCCGCCGACAACCGGGAGATTTGTATAATATAACACCACACAAAATCTTCAACTAGAACCTCTACGCACGTTTCGACCCGACACCGGATCATCCTAAGGAGATGTTGACTTCACAAGCGCGAAAAGTAAAGAATTCACACGAACCAGACGATCAGATGACTACTGATAATATCTCAACTATACAGTGGTGGAAGAAGAGTTCAGTGCTTTCACGGAGTGTACTGAAGGTCTTTTCGACCCCCTCAAGCGTCCAAATTGGCACTAAGATTCGACATCACATTACACTGGATTTCCTATGCTTTTTAAAGCCCGAGAGCTCAAATTTCTGGCAGAGCTACTTTCTAAAGCTTTACCATTTACGCCGTAGCGACCAGTATGCCTTAAAACTTAAATCGGACACTATTAATACTGACAATGTTTTTTATACACTATAAGTTAGCCCTTGACGGCTATCTACTGTGATGATGCAGTCTAAGATGGTAGCGGGCTAACCTGTTAGGAGTATGGTAAACCCACACTCCTAGTTGGTTTCTACGCGACGTCGTGTTAAATCACTTAGCGACACGTCTTTATCGATAGGGTGGTAACTAGACCAAAATAAACCTACTCACCGAATCATCTGTCACCTCTCTAAGTTCTATAGCTTTATTGATGAAATGTTTTGCACTTTCGGAACGCCTCCAGACTAAGTCAAACTGCTCTCCACATTTTACTCCGGGTAATTTCAATGAGACGCAAAAGTCGCGTCATCAGAAGAGAGGTTATTTGGTGGACGTACGTACCTAGAGCGTCGATGATTGACTCATGTAGTTTGAGGGAGAAGATACCTAGGTACCAAGGCATACAAATAGGAGGTCCGTTTTTATTGCCCGCGCTTGACTTCTCTCTGCCAAGCTGACGCGATGAATCATCATGATCAACCCATTACCGGCTCACTACAGAGCACGGGTCTCCTCTCAATATGAGAAGGGTTTGGCCATAGTCCACCACGCTGGCCATGTGCGGATTGGCAGACTTCACACGCCTTTGAGAACATTATGGAGAACTCTCAGACGTGCAGGTTTCCTCACGATGTTTTCCTTCACCGTTGAAGCAAGTGATATTTTAATTTTTAAAAACGCACATAACTCCGAAAAGTTAGAGTTGCGTGCCCGGATTCGAACCGCCGACCTCTGATTAGGAGGCTGACGCCCTAACCACTGGGCTATCACCGCTTTACTGGGCTATCACCGCTTTTCGCGGTGAATGATGATGATGAATCACGCAAAAAAGAAGCATCAGTCTAGTATTATCTTCTGTATATCTTATTTATCAGCCGATCGGGTGGGCGTGACGTGCTCACAGACATAACGGATCTCTAGCGTCTGTTTGTAGTGGTCTTAATAATAAGTGTCTTAAAGTGGCAAGTATAACCTACTACTACGGGTCCCCCGGGCGTCCAGCAAAACCAGCAAGAGAGATGCCGTGGTGGGTTTAGCTATAACACACTTTGGGGCTTAAACATATATAGATAAAAGCTTTTCCACCACGACAAAAATAAAAGTTCTCCAACAAATATATTTCTTTTTGTGCGTATTTTGTTTTTAGATTACTTGATAGACCATTCAGGTTCTCTTTGAAAGCGACTATTACAAGCGACGATAAGTTCACCATATAACAGATTAGCCAGCTTCCATCTTACACTTGCATCATCACCAGACGGTTAAGTAAAACATCGTGAGGAAACCGGCACGCCTGAGAGTTCTCCATAATATTTAAAGGCATGTGAAGTCAGCAACCCGCACATGGATGGCCATGGTGATCAATGGCCAAACACTTCTCATATAGAGAGGAGACCCGCTCTCTGTAGTGAGCCGACAATGGGTTCACCAGACAGCCGTTAAGGGCTAACTTGTAGTGTATAAAGAAATAGACAATGATCGCCCAGTAGGTATGTATACCTTTAACCTTGCCTTATTTCGATTCTATTGATTCAATTCAATTCAATTTCATTTATTTGCTGATACGGGTATCTACATACAGGTAGATATTAATACACAATAGTACATTGGTCCATCTGTATCTACCACGCAAAGCTGACATGTCTTGAATACAATCATCATCATGATCAACCCATTACCGGCTCACTACAGAGCACTGGTCTCCTCTCAATATGAGAAGGGTTTGGCCATAGTACACCACGCTGGCCACGTACGGATTGGCAGACTTCACACGCCTTCGAGAACATTATGAAGAACTCTCAGGCGTGCAGGTTTCCTCACGATGTTTTCCTTCACCGTTGAAGCAAGTGATATTTTAATTTTTAAAAACGCACATAACTCTGAAAATTTAGAGGTGCGTGCCCGGATTCGAACCCCCGACCTCTGATTAGGAGGCTGAAGCCCTAACCACTAAGCTATCACCGCTTCGAACACAATACTAAGAACAAACTATAAAATTACAATGGTCTTTAAAACAAAATTGAATAGTCCCAATTAAATTTTACGTTAGTTAGGTAGATACGTGATACCAATGCCAACATGTATACCTACAGGTGAGTGTTAAAAAATGGCCGAGTCCCGTCTGACCGCTCATCATGAGAGATCGTTATCGTCACCGGAGCCCGTGTTAATGTGCTCCAGGGAATTAATGGCTTAGAAAATAAGTAACGACTGGTTTTATCAATCGCGTTCAGAAAAGGAAGGAGAATTCCATTCTCATTTCGATGAATATCTTTTTTTGTTATCACGTTTCTAATTATTTAATTTTAGTAGGATCTGTTTGGGTAAAGCAATTAAAGTATCGCGTGCTTCAACGGTGAAGGAAAACATCGTGAGGAAACCTGCACGCCTGAGAGTTCTCAATAATGTTCTCAAAGGCGTATGAAGTCTGCCAATCCGCACATGGCCAGCGTGGTGGACTATGGCTAAACCCTTCTCATATTGAGAGGACACCCGTGCTCTGTAGTGAGCCGGCAATGGGTTGATCATGATGATGATGATGATGATGATGTTTGGGTAAAATTGATTTCATGTAAATTTTTATGACAAACTACTTACGTGTTCTAAAACGGCTATGTTTTAGAGATAATTTGACGACCTCCGCGTTTGTGAGCGTTGGGATCTTATAAGCGGTATTTATCTTATAACAACAGTAGGTATGTAACAATTAGGACAATTATGGAATTTAAAATTTGCTGTATTTTCTTTTTTTTCTTATATATATATACACCACAAGTTAGCTCTTGACGGCATCTCACCTGATGGTAAGTGATGATGCGTTCTTAGATGCTTTACCATACTCTTAATTGGTTTCTACACGACATCGTGCCGGAACGCTAAATCGCTTGGCGACACGTCTTTGTCGGTAGGGTGGTAACTAGCCACGGTCGAAACCACCAGACTAAACTCAAGCCGGGAATCGAAACCAGGACCTCCAACTTTTTAAATTCAACAGCGCACCCGCTGCGCCAAGGAGGTCGTCAAGTTCATACGTTCATAGTTATATTAGGTTAGCCCGCTACCGTCTTAAACGGCATCATCACTTATCATCAGGTGAGTTAGCCGTCAAGGGCTAACTTGTAGTGCATAAAAAAAATCATAGATGATTGTAATAAGCTTATATAAATAAACAATAAACAGCAAGTATAATTTGCTATATTCCGCCGACAACCGGGAGATTTGTATAATATAACACCACACAAAATCTTCCACTAGAACCTCTACGCACGTTTCGACCCGACACCGGATCATCATCAGGAGATGTTGACTTCACAAGCGAGAAAAGTTGACTTTACTTTTCTATATTATACAAATCTCCCGGTTGTCGGCGGAATATAGCAAATTATACTTGCTGTTTGTTGTTTATCATGGACTTCCGCAAAGTAACGCCTGCTTCTATTCATTATTATATAAATAAAGCTATTTTTGATTTGATTTTTATACAACGGGCGGGCGGGCGTCCAGTAAGAGGGAAATGCCGTGGTAGTTTCTAGTTCGGGTATACCCCACCATCACGGAGAGTCCCACATAAACAGCCCAAGGGACGGAGGTACCTAGCCATAGCAAAAAAGGATGTGTGTGATGTCAGATTTCTGGTAAGGCGTCCCACATTTTAAGCTTTAGACACTCTTAACTCTCCTGGAGCCTTAATTAACTACTATCTACTTAATCACTAAGCGGTGATAGCCTAGTGGTTAGGGCGTCAGCCTCCTAATCAGAGGCCGGCGGTTCGAACCCGGGCACGCAAATCTAACTTTTCGGAGTTATGTGCGTTTTTAAAAATTAAAATATGATTTGCTTCAACGGTGAAGGAAAACATCGTGAGGAAACCTGCACGCCTGAGAGTTCTCCATAATGTTCTCAAAGGCGTGTGAAGTCTGCCAATCCGCACATGGCCAGCGTGGTGGACTATGGCCAAAGCCTTCTCATACTGAGAGGAGACCCGTGCTCTGTAGTGAGCCGGCAATGGGTTGATCACGACGACTTAATCACTTCTTTTTTGGACTGTCTATTAGCTGTGCTAACCCTATTGGTTGCCACAGCGTAACCGGGCTGTTTGGCGAGCTTCGGAGAGAAGCTCTGCCAGAAGAAATTTTGAGCCCTAGGGCTCGAAGAAACTAAGGCAACGTCTGCCAAAGGGCGCGTCCTGTGAGACCGAACCTCGGCTTAGGCGACGTTTGGGATAACGGGCGGGTCGCACGGTGAGTTTAATCACTTTGCCTACTATGCAAATATGAAAAAAATATTTATTCACAAAGTTTAACATAACATTTATGGGTGTGACTGTGTTTGTATAGCGTACGACTGAGTTGGGTGTGCAAATTATGTTTCTATTCAGTGTAGAAGTAGATTTTTCAGTTGATTACTTCGAGTAAAGCCTCAGTATCTTCATAGGTTATTTGTATGAGCCACTCAGTTTCTTCTTCTCCGTCGTTACACTCTTTGCAGAGCGGTCGTGGTCATCACGAATCAATGTCTTTGAGGCCAGATGTTATGCGCCTCACAAGCATTCGCCACTTCCCTCTGCTGGCCGAAAGTCTACACTTGTGCAAAGGAGCCATTCAGTTACGAGTCTTTTTAAGACAAAAGAAACTCAATACCAGTATTAAGTGTTTTTTTAATAAACTGTTTACCTCCTTGTAAACATAAGTTGATTGTTTAGTATACTTAGTAGTTAGTATTTTTACGACCTCCGTGGCGCAGCGTGTGCGCTGTCGCATTATAAAGTTCTTGTTGTTTTGTTGTCGTTCTATTAAAGAGGTCTTGGGTTCGATTCCCGGCTCGAGTCTGGTCTGGTGGGAGGTTTCGGTCGCGTTTTGGGTGTGAAATATTGCTCTAATAAGATAGCTATTAATATAATTTTAAGTGGCATGTGAGATGGTGATAACAAAAAGAAAAGTTACCTGGCTAAGTTTATTGTGGGCTTCTTCTTAGACCGGGGCGCGTTTGGAACCCTCATAACTTTATTTTTAAGTTTACGAATGTAGTTATCACCATCAAATCATTACTATGTAAATTATTGACGCGTCAAAAGCGCTTTTTAAAGGACTATTTGAACAAAGATTATTTGAATTTGAATTTGGCTAGTTACCACCCTACCGACAAGCGATTTAGCGTTCCGGCACGATGTCGCGTAGAAACCAATTAGGAGTGTGGGTTTACCATACCTCTTACAGGTTAGCCCGCTACCATCTTAGTCCGCATCAACTTACCATCAGGCGAGATTACCGTTAGGGGTTAAGTTTTAGTGGAAAAAAAAATACTGTTTTTTAGCAAATGTAGTTTATATATTATTAATGCGGAAGTATCGAGTATGTTCTCACTCAGCACTGGAGCGCAAAATGGAATTGGGAAGAGCATAATGTATATGGCACCGAAAATATACTTACAATAAGTTACCAGGAGAACTCGCTGACAGTTCTCTTAATATAGGTATGTTAAAGCACAAACTGAAAGATTTTCTAATTCAAAAATGTTACTATTCCATAGCCGAACCATACTTAGAGGATAGATAAATTATTATGTGTACCTATTTTTCTTAATTTTTAGTTTAATGAGTTTTTTTTTAGAAGTATTGCCGATGTTAAAGTTTATATTAAGCAGTTAATTTTGCACGTCTGTAAAGGCAAAAATGTTTGGTTTCATGTCTTATAAATACAGCTGTTACCCTGTACCCATTCATTAAGCAAATAAATGAATTTATTATATTATTATGTTTTATATTAAGTATATCCTGCAAAAGCGATGTGAATTTTTGCATTGAGACAGAGAAAGATACAGTGTTAGAAAGTGATATGATATGTTAGTATTTATACGTAAACGAAAAAAGAAACCTTCCTAATTCGGCTTACGCTTAAATACTTTAGTGTATTAATACTATAGGAGCATAAAACACAAATGTGTTTGAAAAAAAAAAACAATAACAAAACCGGCATTAAATTGAGCAAATAATTGCAAACAATAGCTCATTATCTGTAATTATCTGTTGCCTAATAGATCATAAATAAGGACAAGTTCTTACATACCGTAGAAAAACGTAACAATGGCTAAGAGAGCGGACATAAAACTTATTTTTTGTCGGGCACGCAACGTGGTCTCGAATTTGGTATGAGAAAAAGTTTTAAAACAAAAACCTACGTTACTTATTACCTAACAGAAGGTAGGCAGAAAAAAATACGAAAAATTGTGTTTCGTTCAAGTAGATAATATGTTTGAAAGCGGTCAACTTAGAAAGTTATATTTTGATTTGGAAATTACTTCATCCACGTTAAAAGCGGTAAACTTAGACATTATTCATCATGATGATCAACCCATTACCGGCTCACTACAGAGCACGAGTCTCCTCTCAATATGAGAAGGGTTTGGCCATAGTCCACCACGCTGGTCATTTGCGGATTGGCAGACTTCACCATTATGGAGAACTCTCAGGCGTGCAGGTTTCCTCACGATGTTTTCCTTCACCGTTGAAGCAAGTGATATTTTAATTATTTTTTTTTTAAACGCACATAACTCCGTAAAGATAGAGGTGCGTGCCCGAATTCGAACTGCCGCCCTTTGATTAGGAGGCTTACGCCCTAACCACTAGGCTATCACCGCTGCACGCATGAGAGTTCTCCATAATGTTCTTGTTACAAAGGCGTGTGAAGTCTGCCAATCCGCACATGGCCAGCGTGGTGGACTATGGCCAAACCCTTCTCATATTGAGAGGAGACTCGTGCTCTGTAGTGAGCCGAGAATGGGTTGATCATGTAAATAGGTAGTTTTAGGAGACAATTGGGAACAAAAGAACGAACTAACATAGCCTGGCAATTTCATTAACCTCCCTCGGTCGGGTATTAGTTTGTTAGTAGGTAGGCACCGTTCGGTCCCGATGACGAAATACGCGAAGGGAAAAGGTTTTAGCAACAATTAAACTGAAAAGCACCCTGCCGTCCGGGGCCCCTTTTCCTGACAATGCATTAAAATAAAAAGCGCTTTAAAATTCACTATACAACGACGAGCGGACCGCTTCAAGAGTATGCAGCGCTTTTTTTGTATGGATTGGCTCGTCGGAGCAGGAGCAAATAAACGAGGGTTTTGAAATCCCGCATTGAAGCAGCTGCTATTCAATATTGAACTCAATGCTCAAAGCAATGAGATCGAGAATCGCTTGTCGTTTGTAATCTTTTGTGTTAAGTCTGGCTTACATAGGGGTTACCAGTTGAACAAAATTGCGAGTTTTATCAAGCTGACAATAGGCGTTCTGGGAAAGAGACGGGTTTTGCAATGCCTGTGCAAATTTCTCAACATTGTCAACCTGCATGTGGTTTTAGCTTTAAGGCGCCGTTCCTCGCCTTTTTTAAGTGTAAGTCATATAACCTAAGTTTGTTGTGGGCTTCTTCTTAGACCGGGGCGCGTTTGGAACCCTCATAGCTTTAGTTTTAAGTTTAAGAATATAGTTATCACCATCAAATCACTACTATGTAAATTATTGACGCGTCAAAAGTGCCTTTTTAAGGACTATTTGAATAAAGATTATTTTGAATTTGAATTTTGAATTGAATTTGGAATAATATAATATATAAAAAAAAAACTTTATTGAGAACACTTAAGTCATACAGAAAAATGGGAAGGACGGCAATGTATTATAAAAACTGTATGCATGAGCCGCCGCCCACCTCCGAACTTTATATTAATAATTTAATGTTCTTCCAAATAAAACAATAAAAAGAAATGAATATAGAAAATTAATCGGCTTACCTGGCTAAGTTTGTTGTGGGCTTCTTCTTAGACCGGGGCGCGTTTGGAACCCTCATAGCTTTAGTTTTAAGTTTACGAATGTAGTTATCACCATCAAATCACTACTATGTAAATTATTGACGCGTCAAAAGTGCCTTTTTAAGGACTATTTGAATAAAGATTATGATTGATTGATCGGGTGATCGATCGATTGATTGAACGTAAAACTAGCAGTGAACTCATGAATTAAATAGTCTTCATGTTCACAGTGTACTCAGGTCTCGTCTCTTGCAATAGATGGGACTATAGACTCTCCGAAACGGGATGGAAGATGAGAAAAATGTGTAGAAACAGTTATTATAAAAAAACTAATCTCTCACAATCGGATGTATTGTTCGTCATATTACGTTTCGCAACTTATACGGTAGAAATACCTACCAAGCGTTTTTATGATTGCAATATTAAAATATGAAAATGAATGCAAGTTGAAATGCAGCTGATAGTAGTTCTACGAAATGAATTAAAATTTTAACCGCATACCTACTCACGTAGTTATGGCATGCAACTATGATGTTAAACTGCCTTAAAACCTAGAGACATATTCATAACTATTTTGTATTGAAATTCGACAAGTTTTTACAACAACACAAGATAGGATGGAATTCTTGAACATTGGTAAGAGCTTCATTAATAAATTTATAGGTAGAACTTTCTAATGCCTTGCATATTTATTCATCATCATCATGATCAACCCATTACTGGCTCACTACAGAGCAAGGGTCTCCTCTCAATATGAGAATGGTTTGGCCATAGTCAACCACACTGGCCATGTGCGGATTGGCAGACTTCACATGCCTTTGAGAACGTTATGGAGAACTCTCAGGCGTGCAGGTTTCCTTACGATGTTTTCCTTCACCGTTGAAGCAAGTGATATTTTTAATTTTTTCTAATGCCTTGCATGTTTATTGTTTGCAGTAAATTATTCAATAACGACAAAAATAGGTGAAACTTAAATCCGGACACGACCTTCTAATGAAGAATACGAAATGGAAGGATAAGCTAAACCCAGAGCATTAAGTACAAATGTATCTCAATGGTATAAAATAACGTTGGATACTCTTCTTCTTTTATCAACAACCTTTTTTTTATACACTACAGGTTAGCCCTTGACGGCTATCTCACCTGGTGATGATGCTGTCTAGGATGGAAGCGGGCTAACCTGTTAGAAGTATGAAAAACCCACGCTCCTAACCAGTTTCTACATCACATCGTGCCGGAACGCTAAATCGCTTGGCGACATGTCTATGTCGGTAGGGTGGTAACTAGCCACGGCCATAGCCTCCCACCAGACCAGATTTGAGCCAGGAATCGAACCCAGGACCTCCAATTTAACTGCGCACGCACTGCGCCACGGAGGTCGTCAAAACCTTATCGGTGGCCTATTTGGGGTCAGCATAACGCATCTTCTTCTTCCACTCACTTCTATCAGCCGTCACTTCACTACCCGCACCTTTTACACGCATATCCTCTTTACACAGTCCATCCATGTCTTCTTTGGTTTACCTCTACTCCTTTGCCCTTTCACGTTAGATACTAAATACTAACAAAAACCTTCATTGAACATTCTGCTAAACTCATACTTATTTATTTGCTGAGTGCAAAATTTTTACTTATTGGATCTCTTGAAAGTTAACTTCGTATAAAAATGGCGCTATCGCGATTCTGTACCAATTGAGGTTAATTTTCTTCTAATAAGTGAAAAATCTCGCACTAGGCATTGTTTCATCGTGATCTTCAGGCAGGCCTATTGCAGACTCGACCAGGAAGTATACAATGGGTCCCCCGGGCGTCCAGTAAAACCAGCGAGAAGGACATGCCGTGGTGGTTTTTAGTTCGGGTAGACCACCCATGGGTGGGAGTCCCACATAACCTCCGTCCTGCCCAAGGGACGGAAGTAGCTATAAAGCTTTTCCACCACGAAAAAAAGGCCTATTGCAGGCTCACTACAGAGCACGGGTCTCCACTCAATATGAGAAGGGTTTTGGGCATAATCCACCACTCTGGCCATGTGCGAATTAGCAGACTTCACACGCCTTTGAGAACATTATGGAGAACTCTCAGGCGTGCAGGTTTCCTCACGATGCTTTCCTTCACCGTTGAAGCAAGTGATATTTTCATTGCATAAAAACGCACATGACTCCGAAAAGTCAGAGGTGCGTGCGCGGGCTCGACGACCTAACCACTAGGCTATCACAGCTCATACGTAGTATTTGGTTTGAATATATAACCAGCGCGAGGTGCGAATCCCGGGATCGAACCCCCGAACTCTGATTAGGAGGTGGACGCTATCACAGCTTTGTTTACTGTGTTTTTAGTCGTGGCACTGCCAACTGGCAAGAGAGGTCAGAGGACAAAATATAATGACTTCGAAGTTATTTGATGGCAACTTTCCATCGTTTCTATCGTATTTCCATATCATGGCCATGGGGTTAAGGACGAGGAGTCAGCTTTTTAAGTCTAACTAAAGCGACTTTTACTATGGGATTAATCAATTCTATCGTTACTCTAAAATTATTTTAAGTTTTATAGCCGGTAAAATTACTAAATCTGGCTTAACAGCTACTGATAAACTGAAATGAATCTATCCCTAAAGCATTTTAGTGTGTCGATACATCTATAGCCTGAATAAAAAAAACAAAAAACGGTTGGGAAATCGGCGCAAATATCGGCTCATTGCATCAAGAAGGTTATTAATTTTAGATACACATACTTAGTACAGTTTCTTTGTTTATTATACAGAACTCCGCTTAATCGGTTGGACCGATTTTTGTTTCCTAATATCAAAGTGTTTATGTTGTTCTAAAGGTTGTTAGGATTCACAATTCGACCTGGTAGGTAGCGCTGCGATAAGATTACAGAAACTTTGTTTATTTTATAGGAATTAATGAAATCCTAGGGGTGCGAAGCGGTGATAGCCTAGTAGTTAGGGCGTCAGTCTCCTAATCAGAGGTCGGCGGTTAAAGCCCGGGCACGCACCTCTAAGCTTTTCGGAGTTATGTGCGTTTTTAAGTCATTAAAATATCACTTGCTTCAACGGTGAAGGAAAACATCGTGAGGAAACCTGCACGCCTGAGAGTGCTCCATAATGTTCTCAAAGGCGTGTGAAGTCTGCCAATCCGCACATGGCCAGCGTGGTGGACTATGGCCAAACCCTTTTCGTATTGGGAGGAGACCCGTGCTCTGTAGTGAGCCGGTAATGGGTTGATCATGATGATGAAATCCTTGTTTACAAAGGTTTTAAATATAATATCTTAAATATGAGTACTCACTTTGAGATTGCCAGTTGCTTCAACGACAGAGCTTTGAAGATAGTATCACTTCAAAATGTATGGTATCGTGAATCTAGCACAATAAAGCGTTTTGGTTAAATAGTGAATAGGTATTTAAGTAAAGTATAAATAACCTTTGTCATTAATATTGCTTTTTCATATCTATTTGTCAAAGAAGACATTTGATACTAGTATAGAAACTACATTTATAAATAAATATGTTAACCAAAAAGTATTCAATCGATCTCAATTATATATATATTAAATTAATCATCCCAATAAAAATTCACATCTACAATATCAAATTAATATACATCTAGATATAATAAGTGGAATTTCAAAAGTATAGTTTATTTTTGGGGCAGTATGGCGCGTAGTTCCTTTGCATGTTTTAAAATAAATGAAACAAATAAAGTCTATGCCCCAAGGGAATAAATTTCGAACCCCTTTCGAATTTCGAATGCGAATAGGATGTGGAATGCAGCAGACTCGAACGAAGAGATAAAAATTCAGAGCGAGTCACGGTCTGTCTTTTTAATAAAATTACGTTGTGAATAGTCTTGGGTGAAACGATGGGTGAGCGAGGGTGAGCGGGAAAAGGGCGCAGGGAACGGAAATTGAAAAGCCAGCTTCGGCTTCATAAATACCATGACCCTTCGTCCCGGTTTCGGCGGGACAGCCCTGTTTTTGCTTAAATTGCAACATTATAAAAACAAAATTTTATATGAATAAAGATGTTTTTATGTTTACTTTAGGTACCTTCCTTCTTCTTCAAAGCAAATCTCTTTAAACTTTTACAGGCACAGTATTTCAAGCAACTTCTAGGTATTCTTTGCTTTGTTTTTTTTTTTTATTTTTTTTTATTCCCATAACCAGAGTGGCGATACGGTCGTTTTAAATAAAAAATACAGATATTATTATTTCGTAAATTCACAATTATTATGTGGCAATTGTACAACCGTACTAATCCCTATGTACAGACAATAAGCGTGTTTTGAAGAAAGCCACTTTAAGCCGGCAAAACCTGGTCACTGTATTGATAAATCCACCCTCGCTTATCCCCGGAACACGCACTCTTATGGGTGCAATGAAGTGTGGCCGTGATTCATGGCCGGCGAGTTTCCATGTTTGAACGCGTAATTGGTATAGGTAGGCTGTTAATTAGTCCCAGCGTGGAACTTTTAACATTAATTAGATAGCAGTTTTATTGCGCGCCGCGCGTTGAATCGCCTTTTATACTGCCTAGCATCGAACCATAGACTACAGATTTTTAATCTATGGTTTTTTGTCTATGGTTTAAATTCATGTTGGTATACTCATAAAATTATTTGAATTTAAATAATTGAGCATTTAGTTACACGTTTACCTTCTCGTTTGTACACGAGCGTTAAAGCTTAGAATAGAATAGAAATAAATAGTTTAGCTAACTCAGCACATGTTAAACACAATAAACATTAAAAGAAACAACGATTTAAAATCGGACCTAAGAAAAAGAAGTATGCCAACGAAAAGGCCCGAATTCAGCTGAATGTTGTGTTTTTTTTTTATAGGTACATTACAAGTTAGCCCTTGACGGCCATTTCACCTGGTAAGTGATGTTGCAGTCCAAGATAGTAGCGGGCTAACCTGTTAACCCACCCATCCTTAATGGATTCTACGCGACATCGCACGGAACGCAGAAATCGCTTGGCGACACGCTATTGTCGGTAGGGTGGTGCTAGCCATGGCTGTAGCCTTCCAACTAGGCTTGAGCCAGGATCGAACTCAAGAACCTTCAACTTTATGCGTCAGCACACGCACTGCGCTACGGAGTTCATCAAAATATATGGAAGTCCACGATATAGGTACTTAAAACTACTAGATTAATTTACTACTATATTACTAGGAAATCATGTTCCAGAGAATGTATCCCCGTTATTAAAGCAGGTGTCTAATACCCGAAATTCAAATTGCGTCAGTTTTCACGGCCCCTTGCCGCGCACAATGCAACTTTCTCCACCGCAAACGATTAATCCAAAGCATTGAGGCATAGACAATTATTGTGTTGCGGAGGAATCTAATTGTCGGCCACGCAACACATGGCCGGCATATGGCGGCTAATGTGGATCGTTTACGGCCAAATAATGGCTATTGTAGACACGATAAATGCGAAGATTTTTATTTATTCGCAATGTTAATATACTCAGACCCATTGCTACGTACGAGTCGTGATAGCCTAGCGGTTAGGTCGTCTAACTTTTCGGTATGTGCGTTTTTAAGCAATTAAAGTATCACTTGCTTTATCAACATCGCGAGGAAACCTGTGATAGCCTAGTGGTTAGGGCATCAGCCTCTTAATCTGAGGTTGGCGGTTCGAATCCGGGCACGCATCTCTAACTTTTCGGAGTTATGTGCGTTTTTAATTATTAAAATATAAGTTGCTTCAACGGTGAAGGAAAACATCGTGAGGAAACCTGCACGCCTGAGAGTTCTACATAATATCCTCAAAGGCGTGTGAAGTCTGCCAATCCACACATGGTCAGCTTGGTGGACTATGGCCAAACCCTTCTCATATTGAGAGGTGACCCGTGCTCTGTAGTGAGCCGGCAATGGGTTGATCATGATGAATATATTTCTGATTAGTTAAGGCAAGATCAAACGTGCGAGCAATCATAAAGCGGCCATTTGAGCAAGAGAATTGTGTTCCTGGCCAAAGAGAATATAAACACAACGTTTCTAGACGATTAAATTAATTCTTGCACACTTATTGTTCTTGCACACATAATTGCTTAGTATTCCTCTACAACGTTGGTCGACCCCCAACAAGGTGGACAGACGACATCAAACGAGCCGCACGGAGCCGCTGGATACAAGTGGCCCAAGACCGTGGCCATTGGAACTCCCTACAAAAGACCTATGTCCAACAGTGGACGTCTATCGGTTGAAATGATGATGATGATTCCTCTACTAATGCAAAATTAACAGGATAAGTAAGTATAGCAAGTTTTGCTTGGTATTTTACCTTTGACGTAAATAAAATAAAATAGTGAGTGGTCTATACAAAAACGCGATCTTATCGCTAATTAGGGATCTCTTGCTGACTTGCCTCAATAGTAGTGCGATAACTGAGGTACATGAGATAAGTACTAAAATAACATATTATAAAAACAAATAAAATATAAAAAAATATAAGGTATAATCGTAGATAATAATTACGCTGGGAAATGCACATATCCTCCGGAAAATGACAAGTACCTAGAAGCTGCACAATTTTCGGAATGTGGAGTTCACCGGCTGAGAAGAAGTCAGTATAACCTAGCTATAAGCCCAGATACAAATGCATAATTATCGCCGATCCAGCCCACGCCGTCCGCCAAAGCAGATTCTACGCAGACGGACCTATTTACGAGGGCCCCTTACTTCATCTGAGGCACACCTGGAACATGTGGTGCGCTTCACGAACCAAGGACGCTCTACGGTTTACGGATAATCCTAAAATCAATCACATGGAGCTCCTCGACGCCTGCGACCCACTCTTCAACTCAGGAGAGAGTCCACAGCTGCGTCGTCCTCCAGGCGATGTCATCCTCCTTCTGAGTTATCAGAACTCATAAATATTCCTATATTAACTGGCTGACTCGTTCCGCCTTAGAATAAAATGATGTTGAAATACCCTAGTGGTTGTATAATTATTTAGAATCTTCTTTTTATAAAAAACAAAGCAGGAGACTGCGTTGCATATCCAATATTAATG
This sequence comes from Lasiommata megera, assembly GCA_928268935.1. Classification (NCBI taxonomy): domain Eukaryota; kingdom Metazoa; phylum Arthropoda; class Insecta; order Lepidoptera; family Nymphalidae; genus Lasiommata; species Lasiommata megera. Next base: position 13,323,859 of record OV743312.1, read on the forward strand.
AGAACACGAATTCTCTAAAAAAAATCTGGATTTTTCTATATTTTGATTAATAATGCTATTAAGGCGGAGACAAATTGAACTGGTAAATCATAAATCACAAAAATCCTTGCAGCCGTTCTTGAGTAGGTATGTACTCGTAAGTAGTATAACCACGGTTTTACGAACTGTGGTATAACTGAGAAGACTTGACTCGTTTTATATAATACTCTAGCTGTTTCACCCATTTCACTCATGTTTATTAGTATAACTCTACTAAAACGTATTTCTTTATTTCAAGATCTCTTAAAGGCTCACCGTGTGATCAGTGAGAGTTGACCTTTCTTTTATACACTACAAGTTAGGCAACCTCACCTGGTTGGTGTAAGTGATGATGTAGTTTAAGATGGTAGCGGGCTAACCCTTTTAGCAGTATGTTAAACCCATATTCCTAATTAGTTTCTACAAGAAATCGTGCCGGAACGCTAAATCGCTTAGCGACACGTCTTTCGCGGTAGGGTGGTAACTAGCCACGGCCGAGGGCCTCCCACCAGACCAGAGTCTTGCCGGGAATCGAACCCAGGACCTCTAACTTTGTAATGTGATAGCGAGCGCGCTGCGTCACGGAGGTCGTCAAAAGTTATTATAAAAGTATGTATGTATCTCCGAAGATATTAATTAAAACCAAATTATGTCAAGGGCGATTTTGTTCAAAATTAAATACTTGCGATGTAGGTATAACGTATTTATTAGGATAAAGATTAATATCATGTTTATAAAAACACTTTCACAAATCGAGCATTATTTTTAATCAATTTTGGTTACCATAAAAAAGGTTATAATGGGTGAACCTTAAAAGATAGATATATGATGTCACGTAACTTTTTTGATAACTTTTAATGACAGACAATAATTCTGTCTTTTATGATTTTTGCGTAACTTTAATAGTTGCGCAACAGAAGCCCAACAATGAATATTTTCTCCCGCTTTTGTATCATTTTTCATTTATGCTCCGCTCCTATTCGTCGTAGCGTGAAGTTACATACCCTATAAGCCTCAAAATAATGGACTATACAGCACAATTTTTTTTTATCCACTACAAGTTAGCACTTGACCAACCTCACCTGATGCTATGAATTTTTTAATTTTTCTTCCCACAGATTACAAGCAAACTGTACAGTTTTATACAGCCTACAAATAATAATATCATTTTTTAATTTGGCAACTAAGCCCAGTTAAACGTTTACATGCATAATTACGTAATTAATTAATAAAGAATATTTTTTTATTTTTTTATCCACTACAAGTTAGCCCTTTGACGGCAATCTCACCTGATGGTAAGTGATGATGCAGTCTAAGATGGTAGCGGGCTAACCTGTTAGGGGTATGGTAAACCCATACTCCTATCGGTTTCTATGCGACATCGTGCCGGAACGTTAAATCGCTTGGCGACACGTCTTTGTCGGTAGGATGGTAACTAGTCACGGCCGAAGCCTCCCTCCAATTTAATACCACGAATATCGATTAAAATAAATTTAATTAAATGCAATGAAACTATTTATTTTCTGTAAAGTAAGAATTAAGATTATTACTTAACTGGATATATTTTCCATGAGTTTTTAAAACTGTATTTTGGTTTTAAAAATAAGTGTACCATAAAAACCAAATCAGAGCCGCAGCGAGGCGCCCTTCCTCAACGACATTACAATGGACTCATGATGGATTGCCACCCTCCTCGCCTCACCATTGTGGTGCTCCGATTATTACTGTCGATGCCTTTTACTATACAACTAGCTATTACCCGCAGTTTTGTCTCTTTTAAAGATTGGCTTTCAATGAACAAGGAAACCTATGCTACACTTTGATTACATACCTATAACTTTTTCTTTTTCATAAAATTTCAATTTCAAATTCAAATAATCTTTGTTCAACTAGTCCTTTAAAAGGCACTTTTGACGCGTCAATAATTTACGTAGTAGTGATTTGATGGTGATAACTACATTCGTAAACTTATAACTAAAGCTATGAGGGTTGCTAACGCGCCCAGGTCCAAGAAGAAGCCCACAACAAACTTAGCTGGGTTTTTTTTTGTTATCACATTATCAATAATAAATTATAGTACATATGGAGATAGAGCAATTCACACCCAAGGTCTTTTATCGTTTATAATCCTTAAAATCGTAATATGATTATTCTATAAGCTTTCGTTTTATAAAACCTTGAACTTATTGATAGACATCTCCAAGATATCAATACGTAATTTATTATAAAATAAAATACAATTTCCTTTGAATGAGTTACTAATTTTGTGCATTTCATACATTTCATCGTCCGAACCCACTTTTTTTTTTAAATATATTTGGTTCGCCTAATTCCCAAAAACATTTCACATTACAAGATTCACTACCTTGCACTGTGGTACAGCACAGAAATGCTTAGCCACTTACAGGCAAACACCGCTTGCAAGTAGTGTAAAATAATGTAAATTAGCTTATCCATAATACTAAACTCTTTTGCCATGTGAAATATTCACAAACACCTCATCATAATCATCATCATGATCAACCCATTACCGGCTCACTACAGAGCACGGGTCTACTCTCAATATGAGAAGGGTTCGGCCATAGTCCACCACGCTGGCCGTGTGCGGATTGGCAGACTTCACACGGCTTTGAGAACATTATGCAGAACTCTCAGGCGTGCAGGTTTTCTCACGATGTTTTCCTTCACCGTTGAAGCAAGTGATATTTTAATTGCTTAAAAATGCACATAACTCCGAAAAGTTAGAGGTGCGTGCCCGGATTCGAACCGCCGACCTCTGATTAGGAGGCTGACGCCCTTTTTTTTTTTTTTTGTTTACGGGGGGAAATCTCCTAGTGAGATACCCGACTATTGCTTTGGGGAAAAGCTCGGGTTATGTGGGATTTTTGCCCACTAAAACCCCCTCGGTGGCCACCATCAACATAAAACAGTGGGAGGCTCCGGGATCTCCTAGGAACGCACCGGTGCCTTCCTTGTGCTCCTATTTGCCTCCTCGCGGATGTAGGTCCGCAAAACTAACGCGGCTTACTGAGTAACATATTGTCTTTCGTCACGAGGTCGCCTAAGAGTTAACAGAATTCCCCACTCTGGCCGCTCACGACCCCGAGGTCCCAGAAAACGGAACTAATGGATAAGGAGGCTGACGCCCTAACCACTAGGCTATCACCGCATATCACAAACACCTAAAAACTTACAAATAACAAACTATAGTATGTATAAGTATAATTTCAAAAGTCCACGATGTTCTTCACGTGCAACGTGGCAACAGTATTGAGGAATACGACGCAGAGAGAGAGAGAGAGAGAGAGAGAGATAAGTCTAAATATAAGAATTTGAAATTTAGTGAAAACTGAGTAATATTTCCTTATTAGGTAAATATCCCATCCATGTTTTAAAGTTGCAATACCTATCATAACTACATATAAAATAAGTAAAAAAATAATAGCCTAAGTGTCACCATATCATTATGTTAAGTCAATTTAATAAAGCAAGTGGCAAGATCGTGGCCAAGTGCAAACCTGTTATCTATTATTAATAACTGTTATCACAAGCCTTGACCTTAAAGTAGGCTGACAATAAATTATTCTTTATCTTTGTGAAACAAAGAAATTAACAAGTCAATTATCATGCTGTAGATACCTAAATTATTAACAATAGGTAGTTTACACATTACATACATTACTGAATATCCCGGAGGAGGATCCGCCATTGCGGACACCGCCGGCTGAGTCACGGATGTGTACGAAAGATACGCCGTGACCCAAGCGACAAGTTGGAACACTGTGTGATGATATAGAGGTTTAGTCGGTAAGTATCCTACATATCCATCGCGGTCATATATGAATTCTACGTAAAGATTTAAGACATTTTTAGCAAAGGTACAGAAAGATACTGGGGTACTGGTGGGAGAGGAGAGGAGTTTAGACGACGTCCGTGGCGCAGTGCGTTGAAGTTGGAGGGCCTGGGTTCGATTCCCGGCTCGTGTGTGGTCTGGTGGGAGGTTTCGGCCGCGGCGAGTTACCACCCTACAGACAGAGACGCGTCGCCAAGCTATTTAGTGGAGAAACCATTTAGGAGTGTGTGCTTACCATACCTCTTACAGGTTAGCCCGCTAGTATCTTAGACTTCATCATCACTTACCATCAGGTGAGATTGCCGTCAAGGGATAACTTACTTACGTATATAAAAAAAAGAATTTGGACTGATATCCAATCCATCGCCAAGTACACACAATCTCACCGTCTGCCTTTGGGAGGATATCCCGGCGATGGAAACTGATAATCGGGTGACTTAACTCATTGAGAAATCTCTTTAGGCAGTCAAATTCGCGACTACGAGAAGATTTGGAGATGATCATAGGCACACCTTGTGTTACCGTTGCGCCGGATATTGTATTGACTCCGTAAAAGGACGCCTTTGAAGCCTGGTCAGGCTCTGGTTGTACGCGAAAGCTTTTCGCGACAGTCCCATCTCCAGGCGACAAACTTAAACTGTGTTGGACTTCTGTATTGAAAAGGGTAGGGATCATCAAAATTTCGAAGAATTCGTCACAAATAAAAAGGGACTTTAGCAGCGCATTGCGGATGTTTGCGAAAGCGTTTTCATCAAATCAAAATCATGAAGACAAGTGAGTTCATTCACCATAAGGTATCAGATGGTGGAAGTCCGACAACTCATTGCGAGGGAATTCTTTTATCTATTAAAAAAACAGTTTAAAATGCACTTATAAGGATACTCTGGGTCAGGCTATTTATCATCTCGAAAACACTGGAGTTTATCGGAATTTGGGATTAACTTTATTGGTCGATTATGCTCCATTAAATCCACTGATTTAGGCAATCCTTTTGCAATTCACAAAAGTTGTCTCATCATCTTAGTTTTTGTTAAATAACGTGATTTATAATTATTGGAGATGTAAAAATTAACTCCTTAGCAGGCAGCAGCAATCCCTTTACTTAAGACTTAACGATACTTGACACATGTTGATGCTATGCACATATTATGTGTGTGAATGCACTTGATGCAAAATGGTTTGAAGATTCTTGCCAGTTATTTGTAATAATAATGGTTTTTTTAATTCCTTTTTCTTTATTAATACTTTTTGTTGTTGTTGTTGTTGTTGTGACGTCACTCTGGTGTCAGCTGAAAATAAGCGTCGTGTTTTTCATAAGAGACACGACATATGCTGAGCTGTACGCCCTTTCTGGGTTGTGTTACAGACAGACATAACATTTGAATACTGATGTACTGTGTGTACATCTTATTCAAATATGTCTTCTTTCTTTCTTTCACATATCCATTATAATGGTTAGTTTATTAAGCATGAGATTTCGTATAATTTAATAACTATTAGATAATATAGAAACTGTGTACAATTCTCCATGAGTTAATATTGCTTGTACACAGGATTTTTTTAAACTTTAATCTACGCGGAAGCAGTCATGAGTAGGTACACTAGCTCTTAGCAATCAATATTAAAAGTTTTTTAAAAGAAAATACGCTAAATATGATAAATTTTTAATTCGGACTAAATTGGTCTATGTTATTTAGTGCCAACAATGTAGTAAAGAGAAGTCACGAGTAACACTTATAACGTTAGTTTAACACTCGATCGCTAGAACAAACAAAACCGTTTCAACTACCTACCTGTCACATTGTAAACTTGTTTGCCACACGGCCGTGCAACAAGCCGTATCTCGTAGGACGTGGTTGAGATAAATTAGCCCCAAACTGTCTCGTGTCTGGAAAACACCTGTTGATCGCAAAAATAGTTCCAGCCAACTTATCGATAATAATAAATACCTGTTCTAATAAAAAAAAGAAATGCGAGCGCTGTATTTTATAAACTGGGTAGGTAAGTATTTTAATCGAAATTGACGGTGCTAATTCTCAACATGTTAATTATTATAATATTTAAAATATATTATATATTTAAATTTAGGTAATTTTTATATACATTATATACTTTTATATCAGGCTACTCTAGCAAATTAGATTTTTATCCTGTCAAGCTAGTATAAGAGGAGATAAATAAATAAATAAATAAAATAAAAAAAATAAAACGTCGAAAAAGACGGCAAAACGTTTAATTTACTCTGAGATTGGTTTAGTTTATTTATTCTGTACAAATAACTTGGGAGTATACATAAATAAGACAGGATGTCTACAACTACAGAGATTTCTTGCAGAAGCCCAAAACTTGGTCATTGAATTTTTTCCGACTGTCTATTACTACTTGTCTACTACTTGTCTATCAGAGACACTTTCAACGATTCTGGCATTGCAAATTTCTGCCTATTGGTTCAGTAGTTTTTACGTGAAAGTGTAACAAACATTCACACTTGCATACATAGACATTTTTGTTTTCGGACTGTCTATTAGCTGTGCTAATCATAGGGTTGGTTGCCAGCTGTTTGGCGAGCTTTGGAAAGAAGCTCTGCCAGAAGAAATTTGAGCCCGAGGGTTCGAAGAAACTAAGGGAACGTCTGCCTAAGGGCGCCTCCTGTGAGGACGAACCTCGGCTTAGGCGACGTTTGGGATAACGGGGGAGTCGGACGGCGAGTGGTCCGTACGTTTCCGAGGCCGTGGATGGAGCCCACGTACAGATGACGTATGATAGCGGGGACCTCGTCTTAGCCGGCGAAGACGGTGTGTAGCGTATGATTTTGTGGTAAGTGGTACGAGTATGTTGTCAGTAGTCATCTGATCGTCAGGGACGTGAAAGGATATGTTTAGGTCTCCTCTTTTGGAACTGAGTTTAGTGATTGTATCTACTGACTCTTCTTCTTCTTGCCCTTATCCCACATTATGTGGGGTCGGCACAACACGTCTTCTTCTTCCACTCACTTCTATCAGCCATCACCTCACTACCCACACCTTTTACCCACATATCCTCTTTTACACAACCCATCCATCTGTTGTTTGGTCTTCCTCTACTCTTTTGCCCTTCCACGTTCATATAAAACATTCTTTTGGTGACATCACTTTCTTTCCTCCGCATTATATGACCATACCATGCCAGTCTGTTACTCCTCATCTTTTCTGTATTTACTGACTTACAACATAATTCCCTATGTTAGTTTTAGGCTTTGTCCCCAGTAGGCATTAGCGGCCGATTGAGTTTGCGGCGTATAAGTTTAGTACGCCCTTCCATATATTTCCTTCCACAGTTTGCTAGTTTTGCACTCACTTTACGAAAGACTTGATCTGAGTTAGCAAGTAACTCGGATTTCAGTTTGCCACAAATGACGTCGCCAGACTCGGGATTCTGGCCTAATAATCAGTTCATAATACTTAAATGCTCAGTTTCATATTAAATATTCATAACTGAAAATTACTTTTGACGACCTCCGCAGCGCGTGCTTTGTTGCATTTTAAAGTTGGAGGTCCTGGGTTCAATTCCCGGCTCGAGTCTGGTCTGGTGGGAGGCTTCGGCCGAGGCTAGTTACCGACAAAGACGTGTCGCCAAGCTATTTAGCGTTCCGGCACGATGTCGTGTAGAAACCAATTAGGAGTATGGGTGTACCATACACCTAACAGGTAAAGCCCGCTACCATCATTTACCATCAGGTGAGATGCCGTCAAAGGCTAACTTGTAGTGTATAAAAAAAAACTTTTAAATTAAACTAAAAAATATCGATATATCTTCTACGTGTTTTTTTAATATTATTCCTGATATGATTAGTTTCATAGCGTATTGTCATCAAAATATTTAGGCGCACTATTTTGTTTTCTAGTATACGATCTCTCGCTTGGTCCCCGATCATAAAACTTAAACGGATGTAAACACACACATTTATAAGCTTTAATATGATGTACTGTATATTAATTTTATATCGATGAACTCAGAGATGGGTCACTGCGTTGCTTTCATGGAAGCTTTTCTACCTCGCCAACAAAACTTTTTTTTTTTTTTATATAAACGTTTCAAAAATTTACACTGTATATTAATGATCATGAATATTTTAATAAGGGCACAGCTCCATGTACATTACGGCCATTCGGCACTCAGTTTGGCTACTATGAACTCCGCCTTAGCTCGGTAATATTATATACAGTATTCCAACTTCATACAAACGGCCGAAACGCGGGCTATGCCTACGCGCCTCGATCTCGGGGTGCATTCGGCATGCATACAGTCGCGACTGTGCCGCAGTGACCAACGGAAGGTGTTTTGTTTTTTTAAACAATAACCGCGCAATTTTTTCACTTAATATAACTTCAACGATTTATTTAAAATGACGAGTAGGATATATTGTGCACTTTTTGGTTGCATTAATAATAGTTGTTTATTGTATGTACTGTTTGTATGAATAATACCAGAAAAAATAAATTTGACCGTCTGTCTGTCACTAGATAGTTGAAATTTGAACACAAAGTAGGTAAATGTAATTAAAATGCTGAAGGCGGGTCTCGGCACCTATCGCATGTTTAGGTGCCGAGCGGCTATTGGTATTTATTTCAAAGACAAGCCCGAGTTACAATACTGTATACATATTATTACCGTGGCCTTAGTTCGTACGTTTTCGCACAAACAATCTAAATTTACAGCTCTATAATTGGATTAAATAGCACCGACGCGATGGCCTCTAGGACATGCGTCGAGGAGTTATATCCTTTATGCTTTACTCAACAGAAAATATCCGCGGCTGATTGTTGCGGGAAACCAGCTAATGGATGCAGAACGCAAAGGAGGGTATTTTAAAATAAATCGACAGTGTCATACTTTTTTAATAGAATAACTTTTATTTTCAGAATTTATATAAAAGGAATAAACGTGGACGGGTGTTGTTTTAACTATTGCCTTCAATACAGGGTGATATTGCAAGTATTTGACGACGTCCGTGGCGCTGCGCACGTTCTGTCGCGTTATAAAGTGGACGTCCTGGGTTCGATTCTTGGCTCGAGTCTGGTCTGGTGGGAGGCTTCGACCGTGGCTAGTTACCAACCTACCGACAAAGACGTGTCGCAAAGCAAGCGTTCCGGCACGATGTCGCGTAGAAACCGATTAGGAATATGGAGATTGGATTTAAAAGGAATGAAGGAATGAAACGTGAACTTGTGTTGTTTTGACTATTGCCTCCAACAGGGTTATATTGCAGGTATGGGTACCTTGCCTTGCCTCATATTGTAGGTATGGGTACCTTCTTGCTCGATGCTGCCATTGAAATGTGCAATGGATATTTCTCGATGCTTTTCATAACTGCTTATATATTAATGCAAAACTGATTCTGGCAATATGTGTTAGTTTTAAAGGGGGAATGTTTGCATTTATAACATAAAAAGGTACATTTAGTTGGAAACAAAGTATTCTTGCTTTTTTCGCACCTACTACGCGTTCATACATAAAATAGGTCAGTAAACGTGAACTGACATGGGAGATGCATCAATTCAAATGAACTATGACAGGATCGAGGTTAGTGCTTCATGAGCTCGCTCTTACGAAATATTTTTAAGCGATTTAAACAAGTTAAGATCTCACTTGTGAGACAATCTTTTCAATCATGCAAATAAAGGTAATTTATATAATTATATTTTAACCAAAAGCTAGCTTTACGAAGCGGTGATAGCCTAGTGGTTAGGGCGTAAGCCTCCTAATCAGAGGTCGGCGGTTCGAATCCGGGCACGCACCTCTAACTTTTCGGAGTTATGTGCGTTTTTAAAAATTTAAAATATCTCTTGCTTCAACGGTGAAGGAAAACATCGTGAGGAAACCTGCACGCCGGAGAGTTCTCCATAATGTTCTCAAAGGCGTGTTAAGCCAAGGCCTGCCAATCCGCACATGGCCAGCGTGGTGGACTATGGCCAAACCCTTCTCATATTGAGAGGAGACCCGTGCTCTGTAGTGAGCCGGTTATGGGTTGATCATGATGATGATTTTAACCAAAAGTGGTTAACATAAAAGTGGTACTGTGGTAACATGTGAGCGGGTATAGTAATTGTTTCAATTGGGCTCAATAAAGGGCGCTATGTCAGGTATGTCTAAATGACCGTACAGTACGCGCAAATGGCCGCGCTTAAGCTGGATTCTGCCCGACTCGGTTAGATTCTGGCAACACCAAGACGAGACCTACGAAATTCATCATCATCATCATGATCTACCCATTGCCGGCTTACTACAGAGCACGGGTCTTCTCTCAATATGAGAAAAGAATGATTTGGCCATACTCCACCACGCTGGCCATTTGCGGATTGGAAGACTTCACACGCCTTTGAAAACATTATGTAGAACTCTCAGGCGTGCAGGTTTCCTCACAATGTTATTCCTTCACCGTTGAAGCAAGTGATATTTCAATTGCTTACAAACGCACATAACTCCGAAAAGTTAGAGGTGCGTGCCCGGGTTTGAACCCCCGACCTCTAATTAGGAGGCGGACGTCCTAACCACTAGCCTTTCATTGCTTGGATACCTACGAAATTGGATTTCCATAAACATTTTTATCCGCTTGGCATGACTTACTATTACTCTGCGTTACAAAGGATGCGCTGTCCCGTTGAATTTTATTGCGAATTTCCCTTTTTTTTGCGGATTGTCTATTAGCTGTACAAACCCTATTGGATGCCACAGCGTAACCGGGCTGTTTGGCGAGCTTCGGAAAGAAGCTCTGCCAGAAGAAATTTTAAGCGGACCTCGTCTTCGCCGGCGAAGACGGTGTGTAGTGAATGATTGTGTGGTAGGTGGTACGAGTATGTTGTCAGTAGTCATCTGATCGTCAGGGTCATGAAGGATATGTTTAGGTCTCCTCTTTCGGAGCGGAGCACTTAGGTCGGGGGAGACGAATTACCCTCGTTTGCCTGCAATGTATGCAAGCAAACGAGGGTAATTCGCAATAAACAAAAGCCGTGCCACTTCTTTAGAGTTTAATTAAGCACGGTAAACGCAGATTTACGATAAATAATACGTAAACGGGTGTGGTAGTCGTTTCAATTGCCTTCAATGCATGGCAGGTATGTCAGCGCGCATATGGCCGCCGCGAGCTGAATGCAGTCCGGCTCGCTCGGCAGGATTCCGGCGACGCGTTAACGAGCGCCGCACACGCACCGAGACGATTCCTAGGAATTGGATTATCGAAAAACGTTCTCGCTCGCTTAGATCATATACACTTTTATCGAGCAACGGTTAAAAATAAAATAATAAAAACACTAGTCTAGTTAGATTTTGTATAGTGCGTATATACCTGTCATCATCATGATCAACCCATTACCGGCTCACTACAGAGCACGGGTCTCCTCTCAATATGAGAAGGTTTTGGCCATAGTCCACCACGCTGGCCATGTGCGGATTGGCAGACTTCACACGCCTTTGAGAACATTTTGGAGAACTCTCAGGCGTGTAGGTTTCCTCACGATGTTTTCCTTCACCGTTGAAGCAAGTGATATTTTAATGACTTAAAAACGCACATAACTCCGAATAGTAAGAGGTGCGTGCCCGGATTCGAACCGCCAACCTCTGATTAGGAGGCTGACGCCCTAACCACTAGGCTATCACCGCTTATATACCTGTATATATTCCTAATTCGTTATTATAAAGACAAGGTTACTTTTCTGTTCTTTTGTAATAAGTTCTTTTTTGTGTTTTTTGTTATTTGCTGTTTGTTAATCTATAAAAATTTTGCATATTATTAGCGACATATTAGCGTCGACTTAAGTTATAAAGCATCCTGTAGTTACCTCTAAATTGATTTATATGCATATCCTAGCACTTAAGGTTTTTAAATGTTTATTTTTTTTACAAATAATTCTGTTGGTGGCGCTTTGAACAAATATGTAAATAAATAAATAAACGGTTTAAAAACCACTGTTATTTGGTAAAGCAGTATCTACCGTATTCGCGAGAAATATGTTCCATAAATACGCCGCGAATACAGAATCCGTGAATACGGAATTAATTTATATGAGATTATTAATAAGAGATTAAAAAAAAAAACAAAATATGTCAGAGACTGGATGAAATTAATGACCACTTCGTCTTTATTTACAATCAAAACAGTAAAGCTATCACTGCTTTTGACAATAAGCAACTACTTTTCGTGTTAACATAATCATTATCAATTTATCTGAATCAACCGCGCTTGTACCACGTACAGCCTCGTTCCCGCTCTTTTTCCATCTTCCCGCCATCCCCGTTCTTTTTTATTTTCCACATTACGTTCGAAAACCGAAGTTGTCTCTTCTTTGAAGTGGGCACTGGTGTGTCTTGATTGAGAGTTTATAAAATAAATAAAATAAAATCTGTTTATTTCAGACCATTGGCCCACAAAATGTTAGTATACATTTCTTATAAGTAATGTTAGTATTATTACAGGATTTATTCTATTTTTTTTTATTTAAATACTTGCCACGACACACTGAAGCACTGGCTAAGCTAGCTAGTGCCTCAATAAGTGAACTATATATACTCTTCAACTCAAAAATAATTTAAATTAGAAATTTCCAGTACAATTTTCACGATGAAAGATTTTAATTTAGGTAATAAATTTATTAAGTTTAAGCATGAAGGTTATATATTTAAACTTAAAATTTTGACTGCTAAACTAAATTGTGAAACGTAAAAGTTTTATACTACCGTCTTTGCCACAATCGCTCGTTGACAGCGTGTTCGGGTTTTGCTTTACTTACTACCTAATCTTGTTTCTAAATTAAACCGGACACTTATCATTTATGTACTACCTACTTGTTCCCCGCCATTTCAGAGCTTGTACGATGTAATTTAATAATAGGTATAATTTAAAACACTGTAAGTTCTATTGACCGTATTCTCCCCTATTTTTCCGGTGGGAAATGTGCATGCGCATCACCTCCGAACGGGGTATGTAGGACTCGCCGGCAGCCAGACTAGCGTCCAGAATACCCATTAAAACCCAGCGATGCTCCTACGCGTCGCCTGGTGGGCTGGGTCACGAGAACACCCGCGCACTCGAAGCTCTCGTGTCTACAAATTCTAATTTTCAATATATCGTAAAATATTTGTTTAAATAGCATAAAGAGTATATTTCTAAATATATAATATATTTTTGATAAGGATTAATAATTTATCAAAAATAAATGAATTATTTTCGACATAAAAAGTACCGAATAGTAACTTACTCATAACAGGTAGGCATACGGTCTGTGGGGCTTTTTTTAATTAAAGATTAGACTATGAGTATATTTGTAGTTAACAAATTAATGTATAACGATTTTTCTGATTTGGCTTCTGGCAGATACTATTATTTCACGCTGGTATCTTTTTATCTTGTATGCATATATATGTAGGTATATAGATTAGATAATAAACCTGTTCATTCAGTATTGTAGTTTGAAATGCATGAGACTATTTAGTATTTACGTTTCTCAGCATACACTCATGGCGAGATTTATTCTACGACAAACGCCATCTGTGAGAGCTGCTAACATCGCGATTTTATCTACATATAACTACAGAAGAAAAAGATATTGCCGTGAGGCCCTTTATTACAAAAGTACAGTAATGTAAAATAAAACACGTATGTTTTATCTTCAATTATAAGTTTTAAAGCGGTGAAATAAGAAGCAAAAGTGTATTAAGTGCAAGCAAATAATTTATGTACCTAACTCGTATAGTGGATAGATTATAAGATTCCTAGATGTCTTTAACTTAAACAGGAAGAAATTTATTCGCGGTCGAGTGCACGAGTGTTCCCGTGACCCAGCCACCAGGCGACGTGAAGGAGCATCGCTGGGTTTTAGGTATTCTGGTCGCCAGTCTGGCCGCCGGGGATTCCCACATACCCCGTCGGAAGCGGCGCAGTCTTGCCTGCGTCGCCTCCGGAGGGGATGCGTAAAAGCATTTCCCAGCGTGAAAAAAAGGAAGCCATTTATTGGCATATTCTTATTATTAATTGAATTAACACTCACACACCCACCCATACACCCACACACCTACCCACTCACCCTCTCACTCTCATGTATGAATGTGATTAAGTCCTTACTTTAAGACAATACTGTAGTTTAACTATATATTTTTTACTGCATTATTTTAAAATATTGACCCCCGATATACGGGCTATCCTAGTTTGGGGACCAGTTAAAGAAAAATTGTACTAAATTGAAATAAACGATTAATATTTTATTTTAATTTAGTACAGTTTCATTATTGTATTCAGCGATATTACCGAACTAATTTATTTTATCACTGGGTACATTTTTAATGAGCTTCATCATCATCATCATTATCATCATGATCAACCCCGTTGCCGGCTCACTACAGAATCTCTGAGAAACTTAAGCCTTTGAGAACATTACAGAGAACTCTTTGGCGTGCAGGTTTCCTCACGATGTTTTCCTTCACCGTTGAAGCAAGTGATATTTTAATTGATTAAAAACGTACATAACTCTTTATTTTTTTTATACACCATAAGTTAGCCCTTGACGGCATATCACCTGATGGTAAGTTATGATGTGGTCGAAGGTGATAGCGGGCTAACCTGTTAGTTGTACCTATGGTACATCTATACTCCTAATTGCTTTTTACATGACATCTTGCCGGAACGTTAAATCGCTTGGCGACACGTCTTTGTCGGTATGGTGGTAACTAGCCACGGCCGAAGCGTTACACCAGACACAAAACTCCGAAAAATTGGAGGAGCGCGTCCAGGATCGAACCCCCGACCTCTGATTAGGAGGCGGACGTCCTAACCACTAGGCTGTCATAGATAAAGTGGTTAAGCTTTTGAAATTGATGACGCAAATTTCTATTCATCTATACCGAAATATTCAAATCTTTGAAGGGAATATAAATTGATTTCAGTACGGATATAGAAATACGGTAGATAGTATTCACAAAAGAATATGCTATCTTTTATCGTATGTATATGTTTATCTAGAGCCTGTGACAAATTGATTGTTATATCTACTAACTGGTAACTTTGTTGCCTACCTAAAAGTACTTTTATTTATATTGCGTTAATAGATACCTACATGACCACCGCAAGAATATTAGCTACGGACTCCTAATGAAGGAATTTTTGTTTTAGGTAAATGATATAGATTTATATCATATATATAAATATGTGTTATTTTATTATTTTTTTTTTTTCAATTTATCTAAGTATATTTTTGTATGTAGTTTAATAATACCTTGCTTGACCTATACCACTTTATAAAGGTAACATATAAGGGTAGCTGGAAGAGATATCTTATAGAGATAAACTTTCCTTTGTATACTTCTTTTGTAAGAGTTTGATATCACAAATTTGGTACAATAATAAAAATAAATCAATAAATGATATGTTGCTAACATGTTTATAAGTAATATACTCTTTCTAGAAGATAAGGCGAAACCCGTTCTGTTTGTGAGATTTGACCGGACATTGCTAAAAGATCAACCAAGTAGCTAGGTATTATCAGAAATCTTATTATCTTATATTGGTTTATCTCGTTCGGTAAAATGTACAAAAAATTCTAATTGGTTGGCTAGAAGAAATTTTGAGCCCTAGGCCTCGAAGAAACTAAGGGAACGTCTGCCTAAGGGCGCCTCTTTTGAGGCCGAACCTCGGCTTAGGCCACGTTTCGAATAAGGGGGGGGGGGGGGTCCAGACGGTAAGGGGGGGTTAGGTAAGTAGGCAAAATAAAGGTATATTAATCATCATATAAATATGCCCTACTTTTACTTAATGCAATAATGACGCTCGCTTGACTAAACTATGTATATTTTTGTCGAAAAATAAAATAAGTAGGTTTGACTTTAAATTTATGTGAATAATTTTATTGTACGCGAAGTCTTCGTTGTTTTTTACGCAACTTTTACATTTACCAAGATATCGTACTAAGAAAAGTCCTAATATCCTTGCAGCATGTAAAAACCACCACGGCATATCCCTCGCAATGAGTTTTCTAGACGCCTGGGGAACACTCTGCACTCTTCCCGGGCATCTATCAGGCGCCCCAGTCATTTGCGCGCTTGTGGGGAGAGGATCGTTACAGCGCGATCCCCCTTCAGGCAGTCAGGAGGCTTGGTGAGGCTTGTGAGGCGGTGATTACAAAAAGAAATTTTACCTGCCTAAGTTTGCTGTGGGCTTCTTAGACCGGGGCGCGTTTGAAACCCTCATAGCTTTAGTTTTAAGTTTACGAATGTAGTTATCACCATCAAATCACTACTGTGTAAATTATTGACGCGTCAATAGTGCCTTTGAAAGGACTATTTGAATAAACATTATTTGTATTTGAATTTGTTATATGACAGGTAGCTAGCCCAATAGCTACCCGCCGCCACCCAAGGGAAGTTGACGTCTCTTCCGGTCCGTCTGCGCCGGAGTGGGTGCGCATCAGAGGCTTGCGCACGCGCCCCTTCCGCGGCCTTCTTTTGCGATTTCACGTCCTCGCAGAAAGTGGCCATGGCATTCCAGGACCACTGCTTAGCATGACTCTGATCACGGTGGGCAGCGATACGTTGAACAAAAACAAGAGAACCTTGCAGCATCTGAACCAATTAATAACAAGTCATATCAATTAACATACGTCTCTATTATGATCCGAGCGTCCAATACAAAGCGAGCACGCATACAACCGCCGCACAACTGACAAACAACTGACGAACAATCGGGGATTAAATCTAAAATCATAAATAATAACCAACGTAAGCCGTTCCCACGTCACCTGGCGACGTCTCTATAAAGCCGTATTCACGCACTTGACCCTTTCAGTGACGAGAAACCGGGACGCCGAATAAAATTATTAAATACCGCTGATATCGGAACTAAGATAGGCTGATATTCTTATCACATTAATTCCGTTACACAACAGTACGTAACTCACAACCTATATAATAAAAGGAAGGAAGGAAGCTGTGATAGCCTAGTGGTTAGGACGGCGGTTCGATCCCGGGCACGCACCCAAACTATTCGGAGTTATGTGCTTTTGTGAGCGATTCAAATATTAATCAACGGTGAAGGAAAAGTAAACGGTAAGTAGAAAGATGTATTATTTAAAAATAACCTATTATAAAACCTAACCTATTAAAAAAATAAAATAAAGTATCACTTGCTTCAACGGTGAAGGCAAACATCGTGAGGAAACCTGCATACCTCAGAGTTCTCCATAGTGTTCTCAAAGGCGTGTGAAGTCTGCCAATCCGCACATGGCCTAAGCCCAGCGTGGTGGACTAAGCCCGAACCCTTCTCATATTGAGAGGAGATCCGTGCGCTGTAGTGAGCCGGCAATGGGTTGATCATGATGATCATGTTTAGAGTTATCTAGAATCCAGATAAACAGACAACATTATAAAAATCATGGAACTTCAAAGCCCTTAAACAGTTTTACGTACATTACGTATAAAAATGCGATGTCGCAAGAAGCATAATTGAAGTACCTTTAAAAAAAAATTTAAATCAATTTGCCACAATATTCACGTCTTCAAGACCATCAGTAGGCTAAATTTCCAAGAAAAATCATGTTTTTGGTTTGTGCATATGTTGCAACTATTAAATTTACGATTTTTACTTGCTGCTATATTTAGCTATATTTGTATTGAAAAATTGCAAAATCTTGGAAAAATACATACATATCAGAATCATGCGTGCATTTATATGGATTTAAGGTAACTTATTGCTATTAAAATGAAGATTTAAAGAAATAGGAATAGAAAAAAACTTAAAACACATTGACATATTATGTGACAATAATGGCCGCGAAAATCAAACGAATTAAATAGGAACTCCAGTGTATATCGCAGATCTATGCAATAAATTATCGCCCTGGATACAATATGGACGTAAGCCGAAGTGAAATTACCTCTGTCAGAAAAACTAAATTTTTAGATCAATTTGTAGAAAGAAATGTTTTTTATTTTTTTATACACTACAAGTTAGCCCTTGACGGCTATCTCAACTGGTGGTGAGGATACAGTCTAGGATGGCAGCGGGCTAATCTGTTAGGAGTATGGTAAACCCACGGTCCTAATTTGTTTCTACGTGCCATCGCGACACGTTTTTGTCGGTAGGGATTACAGGTGGTAATTAGCCACGGCCGAAGTCTCCCACCAGATCAGACTCGGGCTGGGAATCGAACCCAGGTATCCAACTTTATAATGCGACAGCGCTCGCACTGCGCTACGGAGCTCGCAAAAAGTTTTTTTCTAAATTAACTTCGAGTTCAACGTCTAGGCAACCACGTATCCAGAATTATTAATATCGACGATGAAAACGAACAAAACGATACCCTCTCACGGTTCACGCACACTCGCTTACCGCAACCTCATTTGGACGTATCAAATGCTGGGCGTGCACACATGCGCGGCGTGTGCGTACACGCGCACGCACACTGGCGCATTGCGCTTCGGTCGCATTCGTACGGATTCGTTGCGTTTCGTCTATACCGACTCGCCGAAGCGGCATAAAGGTGTATTAACATCGACTTTAGATTCCGTTATGTTGTTTTGGTGGTAGTGGTTCCGCAATGACACCTAATGGTGGGTGATGATGCTGCCTCGAAGTTGGATATTCACTCTGGATGTTTCATCATCATCATCATCAACCAATTGAAGTCCACTGCTGGACATAGGTCTTTTGTAGAGAGTTCCAATGGCCACGTGTTCCAATGTCGTCTGTCCACCTTGTTGGGGGTCGACCAACGCTTTGTTTACCGGTGCGAGGTCGCCATTACAGCACCTTGGGACCCCAACGTCCATCGGTTCTCCGAGCTATGTGCCCCGTCCATTACCACTTCAACTTCGCAACTCGCTGAACTATGTCGGTAACTCTGGTCCTTCTACGGATCTCTCCATTTCTGCTTTGGTCACGGAGAGACACTCCTAGCATAGCCCTCTCCATTGCTCGTTGAGTGACTCTGAGCCTTCTTATTAGGCCCATAGTAAGCGACCACGTTTCTGAGCCGTAAGTCTTCAGACACTGAGGAATTTTGGACGAATATTTGATATTTGTATTGAAGTTTAAATATATAACTCTGTTTTATTGTGTTAAAATAGTCCTTTAAAAGGCACTTTTGACGCGTCAATAATTTACAAATTAGTAATATGACGGTGATAGCTACATTCGTAAACTTAAAACTAAAGCTGAGCTTCGCCAATAAGCTTATGACTTCCAGGCATCTTACGAGGTGGGTTTGTGTGCTTCTGTGTATATGTGTGTTTTAAGTACCGTGATCACACTTTTCACAATTTGGCAGTGTATGTTTTAGTGACGTCATCTAGAATAACCGTGCTATAAATCGCAACTACAAATATACATAGATAATAAAAATTGTTAATTTAGTAAAATAAATTTAGTTTCATTGAGTCATGGTTTACAAAAATGTTGTCAGTTAACTTTGACACTAAAAAAAAAACAAAAAAAGTAGGATTTTTTTTTTTTTTTTTTCCGCTGGGAAATGCGTTTACGCATCCCCTCCGGAAGCGACGCAGGCAAGACTGCGCCGCTTCCGACGGGGTATGTGGGACTCCCTGGCGGCAAGACTGGCGACCAGAATACCCACTAAAACCCAGCGATGTTCCTTCGCGTCGCCTGGTGGCTGGGTCACGGGAACACTTGTGCACTCGACCGCAAAACTTGGCTACTTATTTCAAAAGGTGACCCATTTACTCATGATTTCAAAATGGTGCAACACTTGCCACTTTTTTTTCCATTAAAAATGTTATTTCTCATTTTTCTGCAAATCGACCCCATCTTAACACCGACTGACCGAAAAAAATATATATATATATTTTTTTTTTCGGACTGACTATTAGCTGTGCCAAGCCTATTGGTTGCGACAGCGTTACCGGGCTGTTTGGCGAGATTCGGAAAGAAGCTCTGCTAGAAGAAATTTTGAGCCCTAGGGCTCGAAGAAACTAAGGGAACGGCGCCTGCCGGCGACGCTTGGGATAGCGGGGAATTTATCACGTCCGATCCCCCCGTATCATATATAGGTTAGCAAGCTTACTAAAGCTGTAGTGTGATTAGGATGTTGCAATTGTATGACAAACTACATACACCATTGCCTATGTGACGTTTGAACTCTGTGGACGCGGCTTTGGTACTGTAGGTAGCTTGTAGTATATGCTGTGACGCCGACTCTATATGGTGCGGGTATTTTTAGCTATGATACGGAGTTCTGCCGACGGCGGGTTACGTATTGCCGCTTTCATACAAACGAGACTAGACAAAACGATCCTACAGCCTGTGGTTTTGGCTCCATACTAGCCAAAAGCTAACCTAAGATATTTTATATCTAACCATATACCCAGGTTTCGCTCACGTTCATTTGCCTATTCATATAGATTTCACTGTATTCGCAACCATACGGGTTAAATCTTGCAATTTAAAGAAATACAAAGAACTATAATTGAAAGAAAGTTTAAACGAAAGAAAGTTTATTTATTCCAATAAAACATACATATAGGTTTACAATAGAAGTAGTATAACTAAAATTGTCTAATATAGTACACTACCATTATGCACCTGTGTTCCGAACTAGTTAAGACTGTATCTCGGAAATTCAAATTATTATACAAATTAGTGTAAAATTAACCGATTTGAACAATAGAGATAATATATAAAGATATGTTACAAAGGAGCCGGCTCAGTATAGATGGACTCTTGAAGACGCAGCACAGGTTTTAAATCAGCTTGTTTTCCAGTGGAATTGGCGACGTAGCAACATACAAACAGAATAAATGAAAAACAAATCGGAAAGTAATAAATAAAAAAAAAATAGTAAATAATAAACAAAACACGAAATAACTAAAACCCAAAGTTATCTCGGACTTTGGCAATTAAAATCAAATAGACAACGAAAAAAACTTGAGAGGTGTCAAGGGACACACGGATGGAACGAAGTTCCTTTCGATTAATTAGTGAAGGAATTGTAATTAAATTTTATTTTATTTAAGTTATAATAATATTTTTTTTATTATTAACAAATATAATGTTATATAAACTTAATCAGTAGGCTCAATTTTGTACTCCATCAGCAATATCCGGAACTTGTGCAGAAACACTGTCAGGATTCATTATTATTATTATTTTTTATTTTTAATTATTTACAAAAAACCTGTATACACTCAACAAAAATAATCATCGCGACACCACACTGTTCAATGCGAAATAGAAATGAAAATATCTGGCTTGCTTTCTATAAGAGAGAGAGAGACAGACAGAGGAACATGCGACGCCGCACAGCTTACAATAACAAAAAGTGTCGTGACAACTTTTCGTAAGAATTTTTTCCGTCTAGCCCCCTTTCACAACGCGCGATAAGGAACTTCGTTCCAATAATATACCATAATATCTTCTCTTAGTCCATACGTATGCCAAATTTGAGCTGTCAGTTGATTGTTCAGTTAATCAGGTTATACTGATATTATAAACGCGAAACTGTCTATGTATACTTCCCCGACCTAAGCGCTCCTCTCCGAAAGAGGAGACCTAAACATATCCTTCACTGACGATCAGATGACAACACACTCGTACCACCTACCACACAATCATACGCTACACACCGTCTTCGCCGGCGAACACGAGGTCCCCGCTATCATACGTCATCCGGACGTGGACTCCATTCACGGCCTCGGAGACGTACGGGCCACTCACCGTCCGACCCTCTTGTTATCCCAAACGTCGCCTAAGCCGAGGTTCGGCCTCAAAGGAGGCGACCTTAGGCAGACGTTCCCTTAGTTTCTTCGAGCCCTAGCGATCAAAATTTCTTCTGGCAGAGCTTCGGAAACAGCCCGGTTACGCTGTGGCAATAGGGTTAGCACAGCTAATAGACAGTCCGATAAAAAAGTAATGTCTATGTATGTAAGTGTGAATGTTTGTTACACTTTCACGTAAAAACTACTGAGCCAATTGGCAGAAATTTGGAATGCCAGAATCGTCTAAAGTGTCTGTGATAGAAGGCCTAGCTATCAGAGTTTTGTTTGTGGTATATTGTGACTCTTTACGCCAGATACCTACTTACCTAAATGCCAAACCAAGCTTACTTACGCGCCGTGTTTGGTCATGTTTCTCACTTATCCGTGCGACGAACAAAGGACAGTTAAAACTGGCTATGACTACGGCTAACTGAACCGTGAAAATGGTGTCCAATCTGCGACGCTACTACAAGACACTGCACGGTTCCGTCATGGTTTCGCATCTGTAACCACGGAACTGTATTCTCTAGAGGAAAAAAATAATTATATTTGTTAATCATAAAATAACGTATATATAAACAATATATAATAAGGAATTTATAAATTTATAAAGTGTAAATCACTTTATAAATTTATAAATTCCTACTTTAACTTCATAAATTCCTACTGTAAATTCCTTCATATTTTAAACTAGTAGTAAGTCAATATGTTTCTCTGAGGGAAAGAATCCGCAATGAATACATCCGTGGGAGAACCAAAGTAACCGACATAGCCCAACGGGTTAGCAGGCTGAAGCGGCAGTGGGCAGGCTAAATCTGTCGCAGAACCGACGGTACGAGTACTTGGGGCAGACGTGTTCTGGGGTGGAGACCGCGTACCGGTAAGCGCAGCGTAGGACGACCTGAAAAGGATCGCTGGTAGCGGGTGGATGAGGAAAGAACCGTCTGGGGTGGCGTGCTCTCTTAAAGGCCTATACCCTGCAGAGGGCGTCTATAGGCTAAATAAGCTAAGTTGTAAATACTCGGCATGCATTGCGATGACAAGTAAAAAATAATAATTGAGGAACCCAGAACCAGGAGCCTTTGCTGGCATCCTCACATACTGTACACTGAAAGGGCTTACTTGAAGTACTTCGACTTTAAATATGTTTATAGTTCTTTACCTTAAGCCTACTGAAGGGATATGTCATGAAGGCAAAGTTAAAATTTACACAGAATGTCAAGACATGAGCCATATCTATTGCTGCTATAACAAAGTATAATGTACCGAAAATAAAACTATTTGGCCTCACCAATAAACCTTGAATAGAGAGCGAATAGTAGATAAACCACCGTTCTCTCACTTCCCGTCTTCGATAAATTAACATTTTACAGACGAAAACTTAACATTCTAAACAATCGTATAACTAAACAATCGTTACAAAACGTTTATCAATAAGAGGGATCGTAATAATATCAAACTGTTTATTGGACGTAATTTATTTCGTGACTCGTGAGAGGAAATCTCTTCTACACTATATAGGTGAATTTTCTTCAGAGCATGCCCGACTAGTTTCGAACCCATACGGGTCACCCATTCATAAACGTGCGCTCGCAGCACGGAACACATATTATATAGTTTTACATAATGTACGGAACACGTTATAACCGGTTTTTCAATCGATACAAATAACTTTACAATTATCAACGTCTGTTAAGAGATTGGACAGAACCCTTTCTAGCCGGTTTTTTTATTAGATACAAATAACTTTACAATTTTTAAATTCTGTTTAGAGATTGGACAACAGAAAAAAGCACCACGGATTTCCATACATACTTTTAGCATTTTATGGTAAATCTCGACTTTAATTTCTAAAAAACAATTTGATACATTTAATTTTAGTTTTTTTTTATTCCACTACGACACTAGTAGGTGATATACCTTAAAAAGATTTTGATCTACATTATTCCCTAATGACCTAGTACTGATGCTAGGCTATATAATTAATACGGGTGTTTCGAAAAATGTTTTTTTTTTATATATATTTGGTATACACATTCTATACACTTAGGTATTATTTGTATTGTTATTATTTTATTCAATCAATTCAAATTCAATCAATCTGGCACCTCTAACTATTTTTAGTTATGTGCGTTTTTAAGCAATTAAAATATCACTCGCTTCAACGCTGAAGGAAAACATCGCGAGGAAACCTGCACGCTTCTGAGTACCTACTCCATAATGTTCTCAAAGGCGTGTGAATGGCCAAACCCTTCTCAAATTGAGAGGAGACCCGTGCTCTGTAGTAAGCCGGCAATGGGTTGTTCATGATGATCTATATTTGACGTCCCGTCGTCCGAAGGGATCGCTATTGTACTACCAATAACTGGATTTCATTGCCTATTGCTTATTATTTGGTTATTTTGATGTACTAGCAGTAACTATGTAGGTACCTACTTACCCATGATTAAAAATAAATATATATATACAAAGATTTCTCTCCAGGTATTAACACGTAGATTGAGACTAAAGTTTTATTCGCTACACTTAGTGAATTACCCAATGAAGGGGGAAAAGGTTGTAGTTCAAGTTAAAATTCCCGTGGACTGCGGACCCTCGTCAGACGTCACTTTTGAATAAAGCAATTTAGCGGGGCTCTAATCCCTAGATCGTTTTCCTAATCCTTTGTTATCGAGGAAATTTTAAATGCAGGGGAAACCTTTTCTTTTTTTTTAAAGTTGATTTAGGGCCAACGTTTGTCTGGTGGAATACCGATAAAGGTTATTTCTATATTATCTATATAGATAAGGCCTACTTTTAAGCATATTGTAAAATACCCGTCTGTTGTCGTTCTGAAAGATTTTTCTTTTTTTTATACACTACAAGTTATCCCTCCGGCTATCTCACCTGGTAGTAAGTGATGATGCTGTCTAGTATGGTAGTGCGCTAACCTGTTAGGAGTATGATAAACCCACGCTCCTAATTGGTTTCTACGCGAGAAACCAATTAGGAGTATGCGTTTACCATTCCCCTAAGATGTTTGCCCGCTACCATCTTAGACTGCATCATCACTTACTACCAGGTGAGATAGCCGTCAAGGGCTAACTTGTAGTGCATCAAAAACCCCAGTAGTTAGTATTTTGTTGTTTATCTAGGTATACATACAGAAATACCTGTTGGATAGCCTTAGTCTTGGGAAAGGTTAGACACTACTTGTCATAGTGTTCAGATACGACAAAAGAGTAACGAAAAAGAAAATAGATGCTAACCGAAAACTAATTAACAACGGGTTATGCGACGCGGTCGATCGCGGGCTTCATGATCAACCCATTACAGGCTCACTACAGAGCACGGGTCTCCTCTCAATATGAGAAGGGTTTGGCCATAATGGACTATGGCCAAACCACACGCTGGCCATGTGCGTATTGGCAGACTTCACACGCCTTTGAAATCATTAAGGAGAACTCTCAGGCATGCAGATTTCTTCACGATGTTTTCCTTCACCGTTGAAGTATGTGATATTTAAATTTTTTAAAAACGCACATAGCTCCGAAAAGTTAGAGGTGCGTGCCCGGATTCGAACCGCCGACCTCTGATTAGGAGGCTGACGCCCTAACCACTAGGCTATCAACGCTTCGTACGTGTTAAAATGTGCGTGAAACCGCGGTCCAAAGCTAGTTAACAGACAAGAAGACTTAATATTTGATATAGGTATACCTATTAGCAGCTTATTCCAAATCTTGTTATCACCCAACTATGGGATGCGAAATCTTGGTTTTACTTCTACAGAGTTCAATGTAAAACCGCAGGTTAATTGAATTATTTACCTACCGCGGCTTACTTCCCTACTGTCAGACAAATGTCGCTAAAAGTTTGAATGCTTACAAAGTAGATCTTAAAAGGCGTAGGGGTGCATCAAAAATGAAGTCCTGGAAAGAGTGAACCACATGGTAAATTATTTTTATAAGGAAAAGTTCGGTATCTGGGCTGAACCTGTTAATAAATGAATAAATAATATATATAATGTTACTATATTTAGGTTTGGTTTCATATTGCAGCGATGACGTAAGTAGCTATCAGGGTTAAGGGGGGAATAATTGGATTCAGCAGTTGCAACAAAGTAATGCTTATGAAAATACCGCAGCTATCAGGGTTAAAAGGGGTAGATAACAATTGGATTTAGATTCGGATTAAAGCTACGAACACTGATTAGTCTGATTTCCGCAAGCTAAGCCGACAAAATAGATCACCACATCCATTAACCGCTGAATTTATAGATAGATCAATTCTTTATTGCATTAAATAAAAAGGAATACTATATACTCCCCCGACCTAAGCGCTCCTCTCCGAAAGAAGAGACCTAAACATATCCTTCATGCCCCTGACGATCAGATGACTACTGACAACATACTCGTACCACCTACCACACAATCATACGCTACACACCGTCTTCGCCGGCGAAGACGAGGTCCCCGCTATCTTACGTCATCCGGACGTGGGCTCCATCCACGGCCTCGGAGACGTACGGACCACTCACCGTCCGAACCCCCCCGTTATCCCAAACGTCGCCTAAGCCGAGGTTCGGCCTCAAAGGAGGCGCCTCCTCGTTAGGTAGTCGTTCCCTTAGTTTCTTCGAGCCCTAGGGCTCAAAATTTCTTCTGGCAGAGCTTCTTTCCAAAGCTCGCCAAACAGCCCGGTTACGCTGTGGCAACCAATAGGGTTAGTACAGACAGTCCATAAAAATATATATATTATGAGTATGTTGTACATTTTTATACACGGCACACGGAGATCAGACGTTATCTGACTGTTTAAACCCAGTACAGTTGATACGACATTTTCGGTGAGCCTACAATGACCGGTTTCATATTACGTGTAATGTGTAAACGCGTTTTTTTCTCTTTACGTGGCTTTACACAGATTAGCCAATGTCAAGTTTAATAGCATGCATATCAAGTTTAATAGCAAATAGCAATGTTAGGGAAAAATGGCTTGAAACTTCGCACACACTACACAAACGACACCAAAACTATAATGTCCACAACACAACCAACACCAATCCTTTTCAAAATTAGCCCAAAAACATTAATTCAAGGAAAATCGTGAACAAACCGCGCCCGCCATATACGAAGTCTCCCGCCTTTCTCCATCGTGAATGCTCTATTTATTTATTTATGCAATATATAGGACAGTACATACATGAAATTGAAACTGTGATAGCAAAGTGGTTAGGGCGTCAGCTAATCAGATGTCGGCGGTTCGAATTCGGGCACGCACCTCTCTATCTTTACGGAGTTATGTGCGTTTTTACACAATTAAAATATCACTTGCTTCCACGGTGAAGGAAAACATCGTGAGGAAACCTGCATGCCTGAGAGTTCCCCATAATGTTCTCAAAGGTGTGTGAAGTCTGCCAATCCGCACATGGCCAACGTGGTGGACTATGGCCAAACCCTTCTCATATTAAGAGGAGACCCGTGCTCTGTAGTGAGCCGGCGATGGTTTGATCATGATGATACATGAAAATTACAAAACGTATAGCAACTGCGTCATACCTATAACCTGTCAAAAAATTTATACGTAATGCGCCGGCAGTGCGTTCTAAAATTTCCACTAATTCAAAGTAAATTTAAACACTAGATCAATGCTATAAAATATTAGTAATTTTGCATAGCTGCGATGCGATGCGTTAAGGCGTAGTTTAAGTGGAATAAAGGTTCATCACATTACAGTCCGTTCACACGTCATTAGGCAGTATTAACGCGTTTTGTTTCGCTCGAACCGTAATTCTCGTGACTTTGTACTTGTGAACTGTGGAGTACGTCGATTCGATTATGTCATTTCCATCAGCGACGCCTGGTTTTGCCCAAGTTTTTGTTTGTTTGGACTGACTTTAGCAGTGAACTGACTATTTGCACAGTAGCTCGGCAGGTTTTTTTTTTCTTCTTTTGGTGGAAAAAATCCTTACGGACTATAACCTCCCCCAGTTCTTCTGAGTCAACACGGAACCGTTCAGCATTACTTTATGCTGACCGTCCCAATATTCTGTCTCTCTTTTCTTCTTTTCTACTCTTTCTTTTTCCTTTCTCCTGATCATTATTACCTTGCTTTAGACGGGTTAACATAGACGTGACGTGAAGGTAAGCGATTTAGCGTTACGGCACATGGTAATAGACCACCAATTAGGAGTATGGTTTACCATTACATTACTTTGGGTTTGGCTTATCCTTCCATTTAGTTTTTTTTTACCCACTACAAGTTAGCCCTTGACGGCAATCTCACCTGATGGTAAGTGATGGTTTTCTTCATTACAAGGTCGTGTCCGAGTTTAAGTTCCACCTATTGTAGTTAATGTCCAATAATTCACAGCAAACCATAAATACGCAAGGCCTATTTCTAGGAAAGTTCTACCTATAAGTTTATTAATGGAGCTCATACCAAGGTACAAGAATTCTTGCAAACGCTATCTTATATTGTAGAAAGAAGAAGAACAGAAATAATGCAATTTTTTCATTGCTGTTTTACACTGTGGCTATATCTATTAATCTGATTATCATAACTATTCAGATATCAGATAAAGGCTGTGGGCGGTCCTTTGCACGAGTGCACCAGGCTTTCGGCCAGCCGAGAAAAGTGGCGGAAGCTCGTGACGCGTATAACATCTGTCCTCAAAGACATTGCTTCGTGATGACCACGACCACCAACAAGAAGAGTCATTGGTATTTAAAAATAAATACCTAAGATTCTTCTTAAATCTGGACTGGTTTTTGACGACCTCCGTGGCGCATTGCGTGCGCTGTTGCATTATAAAGTTGGAGGTCCTGGGTTCCGGCACGATGTCGCGAAACCAATTATGAGTGTGGGTTTACCATTTTTTTTTGTCGTGATGGAAAAGCTTTATTGCTACCTCCGTACCCTTGGGCGGGAAAGAGGTTATGTTGGACTCCCATCCCCGAAAGGGGGTATACCCGAACTAAAAACCACCACGGCATGTCCCTCTCGCAGGTTTTACTGGACACCCGGGGGACCCGTTGTTTACTTCCCGGATGAGTTTACCATACCCCTAACAGGTTAGCCCACTTGTATCTTAGACTGCATTATCACTTACCATCAGGTGAGGTAGCCGTCAAGGGCTAACTTGTAGTGGATAAAAAAAAAATAGTTAAGGATAAGCTATATTAATGCAAAGCGTTTTTGCATAGTTAAAGTGGAAACAAGCTTTATCTCATCGCAGTCGATACCGCAAAATACATCTCATTAGACAGTATTAACGCGCATTGTTTCTTAAGCCGTAAATCTCTTTGTTTGTTTTTGTTGTTTGTAGTTTAGCAGTTATATAGGAAATGAGTCACTAAATGTAGTTTAGCAGCTCGGATATGAGTCACAAATGTAATTCTGCAGCGATGAGAGAATAGAAGGAAATTAAACAGTTTATCCAATTGATTTTTTTTTTTCTGTTTTTTTCGGACTGTCTGTCAATACAGCACAGCTGTGCTAACCCTACGGTTGTGTTTGGCTGAACGGATTAGATGAAGTTTGGCATGCATCATCATCATCATCATGATCAACCCATCACCGGCTCACTACAGAGCACGGGTCTCCTCTCAGTATGAGAAGAGTTTGGCCATAGTCTACCACGCTGGCCATGTGCGGATTGGCAGACTTCACACGCCTTTGAGAACATTATGGAGAACTCTCAGACGTGCAGGTTTCCTTACGATGTTTTCCTTCACTGTTGAAGCACTTGATATTTTTTGTGTTTTTTTTTCTAAAAAAGCTCATAACTCCGAAAAGTTAGAGGTGCGTGCCCGGATTCGAACCGCCGACCTCTGATTAGGAGGCTGACGCCCTAAGCACTAGGCTATAACAGCTTCCATGCATGTAGCCTTTGAAATGGAAAAGAACATAGGCTACGTTTTATCGCGATTCCTTAAGAAGTTTCCCAGGGAAAATTGAAAATTGTTTAAGTGCTAAGCCGCGTGCTAAGCTTAGAAATTTGGTATGCATGTCACCTATGCCATGGAAAAGGACATGTCTTTTCTATACCGATCTCTCAAATAGTTCCCGTGGTAATAAAAATTGTTGACGAGCGAAGCTTTAGATCCAATTTTGAAGTAAACGCAGACGAAGTCGCGGGCAGAAGCTAGTTAAAAATAAACTTGAAATTAATGAATAAGTGACAGAAAAGTTTTTTTTTTTATTCACCACAAGTTAGCCCTTGACTGCATTTCACCTGATGGCAAGTGATGATGCGGTCTAAGATGGTAGCGGGCTAGCCTGTTAGGGGTATGGTAAACTCATACTCCTAATTGGTTTCTACACGACATCGTGTCGGAACGCTAAATCGCTTGGCGACACGTCTTTGTCGGTAGGGTGGTAACTAGCCACGACCGAAGCCTCCCACCAGACCAGACTCGAGCCGGGAATCGAACCCAGGACCTCCAATTTTAAAATGCAACAGCGCACGCGCTGCGCTACGGAGGTCGTCAAAGGTGAGTTTTCCAAGACATGATCATGGAATAATTCATTGGTCAGTGTATAAAACAATCGCATAAGTTATTTATTACAAGTGTAAGAAAATAATGAAATTCTAAAACGGGCGCCGAGAGCTCGGCACTCGTCCCACCCTCCACAGCAGCGCGGCTCGAGAGCCGGCCCGAGTGTAATCCAATATTTGTTTTTCCCATTAGATACCAGCCTCGAGTAATTTACATTCGACCGATAAAGGGCAATACGGCAATATTGTTAGAAAGCTTCGGACATGCGTGTGATGTTTTGTGTTGATACGTAGGTAGGTACAAATTCTCACACCATCATGATCAACCCATTCTCGGCTAACTACAGAGCGCGGGTCTCCTCTCAATATGAGAAAAGTTTGGCCATAGTCCACCACGCTGGCCATGGCGGATTGGCAGACTTCACACGCTTTTGAGAGCATTATTAACTCTCAGGCGTGCAGGTTTCCTCATGATGTTTTCGTTCACCGTTGAAGCAAGTGATATTTTAATTGCTTAAAAACGCACATAACTCCGAAACGTTATGGGTTCGAACCCCCGACCTCTGATTAGGAGGCTGACGTCCTAACCACTAGGCTATCACAGCTTATTCTCACACCATTCCCCCACAATGCCTCATTACGCAGTGCGAGATTTGATACTTATTCGATCGCGTTTAAGTTAACTTCAATTTGTATGGAATCGAGTTAGCGCCATCTAGTGATAAAGGGCAATACGGCAATATTGTTAGAAAGCTTCGGACATGCGTGTGATGTTTTGTGTTGATACGTGGGTAGGTACAAATTCTCACACCATCACGATCAACCCATTATCGGCTCACTACAGAGCCTGGGTCTCCTCTCAATATGAAAAAGGTTTGGCCATAGTCCAGCACGCTAACCATGTGCGGATTGGCAGACTTCACACGCTTTTGAGAACATTATTAACTCTCAGGCGAGCAGGTTTCCTCACGATCTTTTTCTTCACCGTTGAAGCAAGTGATATTTTAATTATAATAAAAACGCACATAACTCCGAAACGTTATGGGTTCGAACCCCCGACCTCTGATTAGGAGGCTGACGTCCTAACCACTAGGCTATCACAGCTTATTCTCACACCATTCCCCCACAATGCCTCATTACGCAGTGCGAGATTTGATACTTATTCGATCGCGTTTAAGTTAACTTCAATTTGTATGGAATCGAGTTAGCGCCATCTAGTGACAACCTCCGTGGCGCAGTGCGTGCGCTTTCGCATTATAAAATTGGAGGTCCTGGGTTCGATTCCCGGCTCGAGTCTGACTTGTGGGACGCTTCAGCCGTGGCTAGTTACCACCGCAAAGACGTGTCGCAAAGCGATTTAAACCAATTATGAGTGTGGGTTTTATCATACTCCTAACAGGTAAGTGCCTGTGATATAATTTTTTATATAATCTGATTTGATTTCTAGATAGTGATTTATATAGGGCGATTCTTATTGTGAATACTTTAGAACTCTTTTTGTGGTTCCGTTATTAACTAGTGTTGAAATCCTATTTGGCGCTTTATAAAAGCCATTACCGGTCACTGCAGGATAAGTATCTAATCTCAGTGGGCATCAGATACCTACCTATGCATGCCATCTCCAGAGCAGAAGATATCTGTGCCAAAAACCACACCAACTATTTGGCCTCGAAACACAAATCTAAGGCAGTATTTACAAATTTATTCGGTAGAGAAAATACTCGTATACCTAACCATTGATCATTTTAGACGTTTGGCAGATAAATCAATCGACTTGGATAGTTTCCAGAAACTTTCGACTGTGAAGTGTGTTATAATATGCCAGAATCGATTTGCATTTACCCGGATCGGTTTTCTCACTATTATCTCTGCAAATAGATTCTTAAAGACTACTTTTCAATAACTACTTACAGTTAATTTGTTCACCATTACCTTTGCACCATAAAGCTATGTTTCTATCTATTATACAAAAAATTATGCATGCGGAAAGGAATTTCATTCCTAAAAACTGCTATTTTCAATAGATAAAATGCTAATCGACGCTGATAAATGTGATATTTCTAATTTCTTTATGCTCAGTTTCTATTATAGAATGTATTTAAATTACAATATATTTATTTATTTATTTATTTATTTATCTCCTCTTAATCTAGCTTAACAGGATAAAAACCTAATTTGCTAGAGTAGCCTAATATAAAAGTATATATATATAAAAATTGCCTAAATTTAAATCCGGTAACATATCATCCATGATGACACTCTTGTGAGTTCACTCAGTTATTTATTATTAACCTAAGTATATGTATGAATTTACAATCACACTATCTCACACTAATATTAAAAGATCCTTGCAAATAGAGACAGGAATTCAATTGTGATTTTATTACAAATGTAAAGTTTCTCATTTTTCCCTGTATTTATCTATAGGATAAAATTAAATCACTTGCCACATTTCCATATTTGTAGGTCAACCCTGAAGCGTGAAAGTGAAGCGGTGATAGCCTAGTGAAGCGGTGATAGCCTAGTGAAGCGGTGATAGCCTAATGGTTAGGGCGTCAGCCTCCTAATCAGAGGTCGGCGGTTCGAATCCGGGCACGCACCTCTAACTTTTCGGAGTTATGTGCGTTTAAAAAAAAAAAAAAAAAAGTTAAAAATATCACTTGCTTCAACGGTGAAGGAAAACATCGTGAGGAAACCTGCACGCCTGAGAGTTCTCCATAACGTTCTCAAAGGCGTGTGAAGTCTGCCAATCCGCACATGGCCAGCGTGGTGGACTATGGCCAAACCCTTCTCATATTGAGAGGAGACCCGTGCTCTGTAGTGAGCCGACAATGGGTTGATCATGATGATGATGATGAGGTCAACCCTATACATTTTGACAGACATAAACCGTCTTTATCTTTTTATTTACATAAACTCAGAAAGTTTTTTTTTCAAAGCTTGAAAGGACAAGACCTGAATAATAATTTAATTTCAACCCGGGACCTGGTATGGGACAGTATCGATCCTTGCCGGATCTCAACAGACAGACGGGACAGCGTAGTTTCCTATAAGGAGACCATTTTTTTCTTTCGAGGTACGGAACCCGAAAAAAGTCTACCAAGAAGGTTTTGTGAATTAATAAACATTTATTTTTACTAGCAACATGAAATCATAGTTTTGACAATCATTTTCATAACACGTCTCCTAAACAGGGGATTGGAAGGCAAGGTAAAGTTTCCAACAACCAGAAAAATTTACTACAGCATACGAAACCTGTTGCATTGTACGCGAGTTACTAGGAGCGCATACTCTAAAAGGAGACTCGCGTTCCATAACATCACCAGTTACGGAGACCTCTCTCGGGATCACAAAACTGTCGCACCAATTGATTTAGAATTCAAATTCGAATATACAGGGGTCAGCTTATATTGGGGTCCAGAGCAACATGCCTCGCATCGTAGCGATCGCATAAACATTCCGTTTAAGCAAAATGGAAGGCATGTTATATTTTTAGTTTCTGAATAAATAAGCATGTGTAAAGGATTAAGAATCGCTAGTGTACCTACGTATTGATACTGAGATAGTGACGAATCTATACTATTTCCAAAAGTTAATTCAATTAGATTCTTATTCTTTTTAACATAAGTTTTTATAGTTTTTGTTTGTTTATATATATAGTATGTTTATGTATGCGTTCTTTTTCTCTAATTAGTTTCTAAAGATGTTGTGGCAACCTCTATGTGGATCTGCAGAATTGTTATATATATTTATCTCTATACCTCTTCCTATGTATTTTTATAGTTTTTAGTGTTCTGTAACCTGTTGGTTGGCCTTAATTAAATAAATAAAAATAAATAAATTAAACGATATTAGCTAACAAGTAACCTACTGATTATAATGATCTGTTACTTTGTATTTTAGTAGAGGAATAGTAACATACGTTAAACTTCGGCTTTGTAATGCCAGAGGTTCTAACTTAATCAATATAAAGCAAAATCATGGAGGAGTTGGAAAAGGATACGTATTAATGAATTCTGCCTTTAACTCTTCCATCTTGAGATTTGGAATAAGATTTTAGACATGTAATTTCAGGCGTTAGTAGATCGTATTAGAAATTGCTACTGTTTGCTAGATACATCTCTAAACTATACTGAATAAGGTCTAGAAAAGTGTATGAAGTATTTCTAAGAGCCACCGTGTTAACTCGGGAGAGCTGGGGGAGGTTATTTTAGTCCGTTAAAGTCGGACACGCCCTGTGTTGTAGTCCGTAGGGATTTCTGTTTCACTAGAAAAGTGCAGTCTTAGATGGTAGCGGGCTAACCTGTTACCGGTATGGTAAAGCCATACTCCAAAGTCCGAGTAGTTTTTATAAGGTTGGAGGTCCTGGGTTCGATTCCCGGCTCGAGTCTGATCTGGTGGGAGGCGTCTGCCGGAGCTAGTTACCACCCTACCCACGAAGACGTGCCGCCAAGCGATTTAGCGTTCTGGCACGATGTAGCGTAGAAACCAATAAGGAGTATAGGTACACCTGTTAGTTGTTAAACCATTGGTTTACCATACTACTGACAGGTTAGCCCTCTACCATCCTTGACCGCATCATCACTTACCATCAGGTGAAGGGCTAACTTGTAGTGTATAAAAATAAGACGCCAAATCGTTTGAAACGTCTTTGTTTGTAGAATGGTGACTAGGCACGGTCAAAGCTTCCCACCAGACTCGAGCCAGGAATCTGACCACCCCCCCTCCCCCCGATAGGGGGTATACCCGAACTAAAAACCATCAAGGCATGCCCCTCTCGCTGGTTTTATTGGACAACCTGGGGACCCGTTGAACACTTCCCAGACGCCAGGAATCGAACCTGGCATCTCCAAATAAATAACTCGACAGCGCACGCGCTGCGCCACGGATATCGTCAATTGTATTTATTTGCAGCGATTTGGCAAAATATTGCTTACCTATATAAAAAAGTACTTTTTGCGTATATCGTGTATCCGAATACCTATTATTATTCTCGGTCGGGAATTCGAAAAAGACGCAAAAGGCGCGCGAGCTGCACGCAACGCAATCAATTTTTTCTCCGTAGGCACTACGTATTGAAAATTTCTAGGAATGACGTAATTAATCACGCAAAATACAGCTTCTGATACACCCAATAATCAAATTTTTTTATCTGAATAAAACGTTAGTTTATCGCTTTGTTTTATCGCAGAAGAACGTAATCAAGTGACGTGTTGTTTACACTGGTGTTAAACACCGTCTTCGCCGGCGAAGACGAGGTCCCCGCTATCTTACGCCATCCGGACGTGGGCTCCATCCACGGCCTCGGAGACGTACGGACCACTCACCGTCCGACCCCCCCGTTATCCCAAAAGTCGCCTAAGCCGAGGTTCGGCCTTAAAGGAGGCAGTCGTTCCCTTAGTTTCTTCAAGCCCTAGGGCTCAAAATTTCTTCTGTCAGAGCTTCTTTCCAAAGCTCGCCAAACAGCCCGGTTACGCTGTGGCAACCAATAGGGTTTGTACAGCTAATAGACAGTCTGAAAAAAAAAAACTGGTGTTAAAGTGATATAAAACCCACTCAATATGCATATATTCTGTCTGTAATTCAACTCATCATGAACAACCCATTACCGGTTCACTAGACAGCACGGGTCTCCTCTCAATATGAGAAGGGTTTGGCTATAGTCCACCACGCTGGCCATGTGCGGATTGGCAGACTTCACACGCCTTTGAGAACATTATGGAGAACTCTCAGGCGTGCAGGTTTCCTCACGATGTTTTCCTTCACCGTTGAAGCAAGTGATATTTTATTTTTTTTAAAACGCACCTAACTCCGAAACGTTAGAGGTGCGTGCCCGGATTCGAATCGCCGACGTCTGATTAGGAGGCTGACGCCCTAACCACTATCCGGCTATCACCGCTTCAATTCAACTAAATACTATTAAAAATCTCTCTTAAAAGTATAAGAGAAGGTAATATTTAACCCCAACCTTTTGATAACTACAAACGCCTGAAGCTTTAGATTAATTAAAAGCTGATGATGTCTAAATTATACAACAACTAGATTGAAAGCCTTTCGGATGTCTTATTCATGAGCTCACCTACTAACTAGTCAAGCATACTTTGAAGATAGTATATATAGTAATATATATTATTAAGATATGAATTTCACTCACGACTGTTTAAATTCTTAAAAGTCCTTTCGAAATCATAGCTAGCGTAAGCAGTTACAACTAAATTAAACCTCAGAAACCAGAAACAAAATGGCAGACCTTCTGTTCGGCCTTTATTGGCACTAATTTTGTGAACGCAAAATGTCTATCCCACGTCAATCTTAACTTCCTGACTAACGTTTGTTACGCTTTCACGCCTTAACCATTTGATCTATTTCAAAATTTCTTTCACCAATAGAACGCTAAAATATCAGCTAGAACTACAGGCTATATTTTATCCCCGTATTCCCACGGGAACAGAAGCGGTTTTGTTCTAAATAGGCGCAACTAGTTCTATATAATTTATATTATGTCAGTTCACATAAAGCCGATTTTTTATAGTCTAATAATTCACACAGCCTTTATGAAGAAACTGTCACATTCACGGTTTCGCAAAACAGTAGCTTTGTGTCATCATCATCATCATGAACCACCCATTACCGGCTCACTACAGTGCACGGGTCTCCTCTTAATATAAGAAGTGTTTGGCCGTAATCCACCACGCTGGCCATGTACGGATTGGCAGACTTCACACGCCTTTGAGAAATCTCAGGCGTGCAGGTTTCCTCACGATGTTTTCCTTCACCGTTGAAGCAAGTGATATTTTAATTTTTTAAAAACGCACTGCGTGCCTGGATTCGAACCGCCGACTTCTGATTAGGAGTCTGACTCCCTAACCACTAGACTATCTGGCTTCCAGCTTTGTATATGGATACCAAATACGTTAAAATTTGGCAATTCCATACAAATACTCGTTAGAGAAATTTGTTAACGTTTCGTTCCATATAGATAAATAAGAAAGCAACTCTTTTCTTATCAAAATTTAGTTTGTACTCACACAAAGCGATTACAGATGCTAATAAGAACAACTATTGATGCTCATTCTGTTGTATTTACATAAATCTCAATCAATCAAAACTAAATTGACGTCTGAAAATAGTGTAATCCATTTTTAATGCAAACACTGGGGATGTTACGCATATTTTGATGAAATGTGCCCGAAATGAAGATTATAGGCGCCGTAATTTCAACTACAATAAGGATCTTATTTCTATTGGATATTTCAATAGTGCGTTAGCATATCCAGAGTCGGCTTCTGCAACTCAGGTGTTGAAATTGGTTAGGATTGCCTTCGAGAACAGACAATAATATTTTCTTCGAGGACAGTCTTTACTTTATTTTTGTTATTTTTTTGTGAACTTACAGAGAAGCATACTCGCTCAGCGATTAATCTCTTTATAAGATTAAAAAAAAAAACACTGGGGTCTGTGAATTTGGTTTAGTTTAGATTTATGAACAAAATCATATGCGCCGATCAATCATTGTTTTCATATTACTCTAGCTTAAAGCAAATATATAGCCAATCCTGGAGTAATAGTGGCTGGCATTAGCTAGTATCGTCATGGTTTGTAATGCATCATAAGGTCTGAAGTTTTGAACGGTTCTTGGATAGAAATTTGGGAGCTCAGAAGCGTAGGAAAGTCCGCTGTTGGAAGAACACGTTGGAAAACACACGCTTCATTCTGATTTCGAGGCAGAGAAATGTTAAACTAAGCTAGCTAAATTCATACGCTGAGGTATGAAGATCATCGAACGATATCGTTATAATAATTTAATGCTCATTTTATTTTAATTTCTCTACCGCCTGGGAGGTGGTTTGTTTACCTATATGCTCAAAGAAACAGAAGTTTGCTCGCGTGTATATCGAAACTAACATTTCGGTTTACGTCTATCAAAGAAGAGCCGTAGTCTTTCTGGAAAAACGTAAAAAGGATACCATGTCCAGAAATCAAAATGTCTTACATATTAAAGCACAGGAAGGATCAGGTACGAAATTAAGAACCCTTCCGAACAATGCGAGAAATTGGAGCTCCCTTTTCGATAACTTTTTTTTTTTTTTATATATATACAAAGCGAGCAAACGAGCAGGCGGGTCACCTGATGGTAAGTGATTACCGCCGCCCATGAACATTTGCAGCACCAGAGGAACCGCCAATGCGTTGCTGGCCCTTGAGCAATTTTATAATCCGCCCTTTAAAAATCCCCATATTATAGCCATTAGGGTACACAGAAGATGGAAGCTGGTTCCACAATTTGCAGGTTCGTGGCAGAAATGACCTGGAATAGCGGGTGGTGGAACAGGTCCAGGCATCCAGGTGGTGAGGATGATATTTATTTCTGCGACGAAAAGTGCGACTGGAGAACACGGATAATAACTTCCGTTGCATTATTTTAATTGGTACCTAAGATTCAGTACAAAAATGTTTTGTATTTGAATGAAAACATCCTCTTGTTTCTAAAACGAACGTCGTTTTGGTAGGTTCAATTATAAATCTGGGTTTTATCAAACCTTTATTACCAACTTGTATGTTAGTTGTATGAATCATTTGTTACTTTGTCGTCACTTCCAATCGTCGCTACAGCATACAATAAATCTTTTTTTTTACCTGTGATGCGGTCTAAGATGGTAGCGGGTTAACCTGTTAGGAGGTATGGTAAGCCCATGCCTACTCCTAATTGGTTTCTACACGACATCGTGCTGGAACGCTAAATCGCTCGGTACACGTCTTTGTCGGTAGGGTGGTAACTAGCTTCAAGCCTCCCACTAGACCAGAATCGAACCCAGGACCTCCAACTTTAAAATGCAACAGCGCGCTGCGCCATGGAGGCCGTCAAAAACTGTCCCCAAAGATACTGTTTAGTTCCGAAAATAATAAAGATCTCTATCACACTATAAAAAGAACACGTCGAGC
This sequence comes from Lasiommata megera, assembly GCA_928268935.1. NCBI lineage: Eukaryota > Metazoa > Arthropoda > Insecta > Lepidoptera > Nymphalidae > Lasiommata > Lasiommata megera. Next base: position 13,362,879 of record OV743312.1, read on the forward strand.
ATTTATGTATAGACCACCTACCGAATACAATACGCACTGGAATCAAATAAAGAAACTCCGAATGTCCCAACAGCCTCGAACAATGTCGACTATGTATGCCCGGAATGACAATTGATCCGTGTTTTATCGACGCATGATCGCGACGGCCTCGCTCTCATTGAATTTCAACAGGCGATCACGAGCGGCTCATCTGCATCCCGCATTTAAATTTGTAATCAGATTCGCGGGCCCTTCATTCATCATTCATTGCTACCATCGATGCCTAATAACGTCCATAGCGTCCTTTGACGGTGCCTTCCTCTAATCAATTAAAGGATGTACGAAAAAAGATCAGATCGCCGTTCTCGGTTCTCGGCTCGCCAGTAACCGCTCATTATTTCTTCTCACACGTTTTTTATTGCGGCAATATTATATGTGGGTGTGGTTGTAATTTCCTTTCACCGACGTAAGGGCACACACGCAATCCCGCGGGCGGACGAACCGTTTCCAACCTTATTTATATATGGATTAAGCTTGAATTTTGAATGGAAGAGGAGACGTTGATGAGGCGATGACTGTAAAATATTAACGCAGCCGTCCCTTTCCGCCCTGAAGGGTTTTCTCTCTCGCACCCGCGGCCGGCCGTCGTGAATGTTTTTACGCGCGCCGGGGGGCAAAATGTTCGTTGTTTTGGCGGCAAAACGCTTCGGGGACAGCGTAACTTAATAATGTGAATGCTTCGAAGGGTGATCGTTGCAACATGTTTTATTTACGGTGCTTCTATCGAATCTTGACAGTTTTCCGTGGAGGCGCGCTCTGTTCCTCTGTGAGTCAGCATGTACGCAACGTGCGCGTGACAGTTCCCGCGTTATTGCTTTTACTTGCACAATGGTAATCCCACTTTGTTACGGTGGCTGTCTGTTCTAGAATATTTATATTGCAACAGCTGTTTCTCACTAATAAGTAGCGAATTTACCCAGATTATGGAAACTATTACCCTATTTCACCCAGTGGTTTCACCCATATTTACTGTGCATCTCTCGCTTTAATTTTTAAGCATAAATGAAGGATGGAATACAAAACATTACATTTCTTAATTTCAATATTACGTACATAGTTATACGGAGTCAAATGCCCTGTGCATTATTCCAGAATATAAGAAAGGTTACTTAAAATAATAATAATCGTCTAAGCCTTAATAATTGTGATTTGGGTATCCTATAGGATATGTCACTTCATGGTCGATATACTCTGGGTATCCATGCAAATAATAACGTAAATCTGTTGTTAGGTAACTCGGTGAAAGATTGTCAAATCAAGACAGAATTGGTATTTAAAACTAGCTAGTAGGAATTAATAAGTCCAAAAGTCCAGAATTATGATTTGTCCATATTGTCTCAGTATTCCAGTATTTATTGGGCACGGTTTCATAATTTCTGAAAGCAATTAAAAAATAATACGAATAATATGATAGCCCAGACCTATAAGTTAGTGAAAAAATAATTATGAACGTCTCAAACACAAGAAGTAACGTAAGACATTCGGTATCGTTTTAATATCGGCCACAATCCGACGTAAACAGCATTTAAAACCAAATTCAATTCTAACTAAACCATTAAAGTAGTGAGACGAGATAATTTGCGCTAACTAAAATAAATGGCGGCTTCGCTCCATCTCATACAATATTAAAATGCCAAACGAAATCATGCATTACCCCAATTTAGGCGCGCAATTAGTGCACGCAAGCCCTCGGGGGGAATGGGGAGGCACCCGGTTCACCCACTTTGCCCGCTTTGCCCTCTGAGGGGTGGCAGGGGAGAGGGGCGATCGGATAGCCTTTGTGCTCCCCTTTGTACTGTTCCATTTCCACAACGATCCCCGGACAGAGGAAATGAAATTGGAAAATGATTTCGCTTTTAGCTGATTGCTGCCTTTTTTCAAACGATAGCGCTCGGTTATGAAATATTCTTCATTAAAATTACATTTAATTCTCGCAATCTCCTACTCGACGAATTGATTTTTCGCCTGAGGGACTGAAATATTTTCCATCCAAAGAATTTATATCACTTTTTCAATATTCATTTAAGCGCAGCGTAGGACGACCACCTGCTCGCTGGACCGACGACCTGAAAAGGATCGCTGGTGGCGGGTGGATGTGGAAGGCGGAGGACCGTGTGTGGTGGCGCGCTCTCGGAAAGGCCTATGTCCAGCAGCGGGCGTCTATAGGCTGATTGATTGATTGATTGATTTCAATATTCATCTACAACCATAAAAAAAACTTGTGGATGTCGTTTCAAAATCTGATATAGGAATCATTTGAACACATGTCTCTCGGAAAGAGCCTTGAATTTCTTTCAAATTCTTATCGAAGCTTGTTTTAAGAGAGTTATACCATCAATTATAATTTGGTGATAATTTATGAATGTAAGAAAAGTTGTTTACCGATTCGTGCACAACTAGTGCTTACGCTTTACTTTACTTTTGCTGGAAATTTAGATAAAGATTCAGGATTATAAATTTCGACATTTACGACAATTACATCGCTAAAACTAACCGTTTTAGCGATGTAATTGTCGTAAATGTTTCGACCGTTGATCCGATAAACGTGAATTTTCGAATATCTCGAAAATAAACGGCAATAAAAACACAGCTTTAATATTTTACCTGAGTTAACTCTTTCCAAAATATCCCTTACGGTATGGTTTTCCGTGATAGCAATTACTTGACTTTTTATAGGAGATTGTCTGTCAGAAAACTTTGGCACCCCATGGATAATATACCTGGAGGTATTCGCGAAAATCCGCATGACGTTTTAAATAACTTCTATAACACTAAGGAATATGCATTCTTTAAACTCTCTGAACCCAAAGTTAAACCACTTGAGGGAAAAAGAAAGGTTTTGGCATTTATTTTAGACATATTATTATAATTTTCAAATGTACGTCTCGTCTGTTTTTACCATTTTGCCAGAGTCCTCGAGTGAGGTGCCTCCAGCATGTTAATGACTTTGTCGACGAAGACAAAAACATAACATTCGGTGTTCCTCAGGGTAGTATTCTTGGTATAGCACTATTTCTCATTTATATAAGCGAACTTTGTCACATTAGTGCGTGCATTTATAAAGTTTTGTCTTACGCAGAGACTGTCATACTTATTGTGAGTGGAATTCTGTGAGGCATACTGCCAAAACTACCCTAGTAGTTATATCGAAATGGCTAGCTGGCAGTCTTATGACGCTTAACATTGTTAAAAATAAATAAATGCCTTTCTCACATAGCTTTAACAGTCAGCCTAGCCAAAACCTTGTATTTAAGGCCAATAGCTTTCCATTCCATTGACTGCTCGACAATAGCTCGCTCAAAAAATGCTAAATATTTGAGAGTCGTTTTTGATTATTCATTGAGTTCTCATCAATAAATTGATGCTAAGATATGTATATATCGAACATTTTAATTTATTTTAACTTTAATTTTTAACTGCAACGTAAAACTAGAACCTTAAACTCTTAAGAAGATATACTTTGCTTTGGTGCCATCTATCTACTGTATAATTGTAGGTTCTTCCTCCTTATTTTTACGGTAGGAACGTGCTCAAAAGTGAGGAGGAGTGAGTGTAGTATAAATACGTAGGTAAATTTTATAACCTCAATACTATGTAAACAATACCTTTAAACCGATAACTAATACTTAAAACCCTTAACTAAGAGAAAAAAGCTAAGAGAAATCAGTTCCTTTTATTGTTTTGAGATATAAAATATTCGTACCACTTATCTTTGCTAACCGACTTTTCAACCCTAAATCATCCAAATTGGCAAAGCAAGTTCCCAGCTTGTATATCGGCCATGCACTCTTTAAATACGTTAAGATTATTTTAGGTCAAAACACGCTTTTTAGATCAAAAAACTCAATTCAAACATACAAAAACAAACACAACGCTGTAACACACTATCTTAGGCATAGTATAAGCGAAATTAGTAGTTCCAAAAACATTATTCTCATGACTTTCTTGACCGAATATAGTTCTGTATTCAATAATTGAAGCTGTGATAACCAAGTGGTTAAGACGTCCGCCTCCTAATCGGAGGTCAAAGGTTCGGACCTCTAACTTTTCGGAGTTATGTGCGGTTTAAAGCAATTAAAATATCACTTGCTTCAACTGTGAAGGAAGCCTGCCTGAGAGCCTGGCCTGAGAGTTCTCCATAATGTTCTCAAAGGCGTGTGAAGTCTGCCAATCCGCACATGGCCAGCGTGGTGGACTATGGCCAAACCCTTCTCGTATTGAGAGGAGACCCGTGCTTTGTAGTGAGCTGGCAATGGGTTGATCATGATGATGATGATGATTTAATGATTAATTAAACTATCAATTAAATTTACACATAGTTTTTTATAAAAAAAATTATATCTTTTGCTCATTGACAGTTGTTATGTGTACAGGTTGTTATTTAAATAAACAAATAAACATAAAAACTTTGCATTGCGATATGAATACCTTGCAAGTTGGATAATTGAAGACATTTAATTAGCACGTTACGAGCAGTAATTATGCTCCATTATGTTTTAACAGGCCATTCGTATGCTTCTCTGAAGTTGTTGAAACATGGTTTTTGTAATTTGGGTCATTTAACTACCAGCAATTTACTCACCTACCTACATCAGTTATATTTCCAGAGCAAAAACGTTTGGGTCACGTGGATTCTATCGAATGTAAGACCACATAGAGACTATTAAAACTTGTAAATGTGGTATATTAATTATGAAGTATTACAACAATGAAAAATTGTATATTAAGTGTAAAATTTTTAATGTTTTTAATGTGACATACAAAACGTGTCTTTTATTGAGACTCATTTCGGTTTGTACTATGTTGACAACAAAGGAAACTTGTTAACTCTGTCTCGTTCTTTCGACGATATCTCAAAAGTAGTTATTTTTTACGCCCCATGAATAAACCCCTTCTTTAATTATAAGACTCATCAGCATTATTAAACTGTTAACTTGCCACTGTTAGAATAAGTAAAGACTAAATTTAATTCACTAATTATAATCGCTCAACATATCGACTAAAAATCGAATCGGCTGAAACTTAACTTAGAAAGTGAACTTTATTTTATGTGGCGTAAGGTATTCTTTTGAATATTTTAGCGACTGTTTCTGTGCCTGATCTGTCTCTGTGATCTGAATCTGTGTGGACATTAGTTGCTCACGCGTTCCACAACCTAAACAAGACTGTATGTGATAAAACATAAAGTTCACATTTCAATGTATTAATTTGAGTTAACTTAGTGTAGAGTCGATATGGTGCAGGCAAAAATTAAACCGAGTTATTTGTTATATAACTACCCACTTAATTATTAAGATTTTAAGTGTGGTGTTCAAATTCAAATTCAAATAATCTTTATTCAAATAGTCCCTTAAAATGCACTTTTGACGCGTCAATAATTTACATAGTAGTGACTTGATGGTGATAACTACATTCGTAAACTGAAAACTAAAGCTATGAGGTTTCCAAACGCGCCCCGGTCTAAGAAGAAGCCCTCAACAAACTTAGCCGGGTTTTTTTTTTGTTATCACCATCTCACATAATCAATAATAAATTATAGTACCTATGGAGATAGCATATTACACAATTCAATATATATTACATATTGAATTATGGTTAAAGTATACATATATAATAATAGTGATTTAAATCACTAACCCATATACATATATTTAGATCTAAAAATATATCTGTTGTGCTTGTTTTGTCCTTGTCATGTAGTTAATATGATTTTTTTCTATCGTCCCATCAGCTAAAAATGATAACATTACTTTTAGATCCGCAGTTTATTTGAGTTCAATATATTTTTGCATTTGCAACCGACTTAGAAACAAGTATAAGGTATCTATTAGGTAGATACTATATATTTATAAAGCTTAATTTTAGGTATTTCGAAAATAAGTTTTAAAAAATTATATCGTTGTTAGATTTAAGTTTTTAGTGAATGTTTATATATATATTTTTTATATATAATAACACTTGTAACTGATATGCATACTTGTGAATGTGCAGTTTTGTTTGCTGAAATGTATTTATGTATATTGTAAGTGTATTAATAATAAATATTTTTTTTCTATTCTATTCTATTACCATTTTATTCATAATTCTCAGCATACCTTAGTTTTCAGCATATATTATGGCTGTAGCCACACCACATGTACTTTTGTATTTTTCTACATATAGATAGCCCTCTACAGACCATGCAGTATTTACTCAGTGGCGTAATGCAATTCTCACGGACCGTTCCCATACTTTGATTGCGTTAAATCATAACTTAGTTGTTGCTTAATTTCATTTTCATTATGCTTATTCAGTTTTTTTGTGTATACAGGTGTATACATTTCTTATATTTCTTAAATGCTAGGTACCTAAATCATCATCATTATCGTGATCAACCCATTGGCGGCTGACTACAGAGCACGGGTCTCCTATCAATATGAGAAGGGTTGGCCATAGTCCACCACGCTGTGTTTATATTCTCTTTGGCCAGGAACACAATACTCTTCCTCAAACGGTCGCTTTTTGATTGACGTTTGATCTTGCGTTAACTAATCAGAAATATATTCATCATGATCAACCCATTACCGGCTCACTACAGAGCACGGGTCTCCTCTCAATATGAGAAGGGTTTGGCCATAGTCCACCACGCTGGCCATGTGCGGATTGGCAGACTTCACACGCCTTTGAAGACATTATCGAGAACTCAGGCGTGCAGGTTTCCTCACGATGTTTTTCCTTCACCGTTGAAGCAAGTGATATTTTAATCGCTTAAAAACGAACATAACTCTGAAAAGTTAGAGGCGTGCCCGTGTTCCAACCCCTGACATCTGATTAGGATGCGGCTGACGTCCTAACCATTGGGCTATCACAGCTTAGCTTTGTGTTAACATCGTGTCTTGTCTAAAAATCTTCTTACACTTCTTCTAAGTTCTTATATTTCTAAATCAAACATTCTTCTGCCGGATTTATATAACTCTCATTTATCTTCATCGTCGGGGTTTTTAAATCTACTTCGTCTTCGCCCGTTACATTTGTTTTAGCCAATTTGATTCTGGTAATACAATCAATCAATGTTGCTATTTCTATTTAATCTATCCTTCAATCTGTCCTGTAATATACGGAGATAGGTAGGTTACCTACTAGAATATCTATTACTAGCTGTTGCCCGCGACTGCGTCTGCGTAGAATTGCTGATTTCCTGCTTCAGAAAGTAAGCTACAGGCAAATTTCAAATTGCCGATTTTCGTGTCTCTAAATTGAAAAACATAGTACTTTCATACAAACTTCAGACCCCTATTTTACCCCCTTAGCGGTGGAATTTCCAAATATCCTTTCTTAGCTGAAATCTCTCAACTATCAACTGCCTACTTGCTAAATTATAGCTTTATACGTACAATAGTTTTTGAGATCTCGTGTTTAATCAGTAAGTAAGTAAGTGACCTTTCGCTTTTATATATATAGATTTTTGTACGAACATTCGCCCCAGCCCGTTTTATTTGTTGCCTGCTAATGTTTTCGGTACAATAAATTGTGAGAGGCAAAAAATCCATATTTTCTTAGTCTTATTAATACGGTTTGACCTCGAACCGTTCGAAATTAGAGCTATTTTATTGGTTTTTTATGATTTCGCATTCTATTATGCATAGTTGATTGGTCTATAAAGTATCTGATTAATGTATCGGGCCGTTTCAAAGGCCAAGCGGATGTGCGCTGTCTGTCAAGGTGATCGCCACGCGACGCTAATGCAGTCCCACTTGATTCCTACACAACGTCCGTAGTTATAATATTGTGTTGTCGTAGGACGAAAGTAAGCTGTGATAATCTAGTGGTTAGGACGTTCGCCTCCTAATAATAGGTCGCGGGTGCAATCTCGGGCACGCACCGCCAACTTTTCGGAGTTATGTGCGTTTTTAGGCAATTAAAATGACACTTGCTTGAACGGTGAAGGAAAACATCGTGAGGAATCCTGCACGCCTGAGAGTATTCTATAATGTTCTCAAAGGTATGTGAAGTCTGCCAATCCGCACATGGATAGCGTGGTGGACTATGGCCTTCTCATATTGAGCGGAGACCCGTGCTCTGTAGTGAGCCGGCAATGGGTTGTTCGTAATGATGATGATGATGAGGAGGAAATAATGTAAGTAATCCCACTTAAGTAAACTCAATAAAACCTCGTTGACTTCATAGTTTGCGTGAAACAAGTCTTCATAGCCAGTGCCAACTCCCCATACAATTGTCCGATTTCGTCTCACAAAAATAGTTGTCGTTTGCACATGTCTCATTTAATTATCTTCCGCACACACACAGAAAACACAGGTTTTAAACACAAGTCTTAGAGGTGCCACCTAACGAAAAACAAACATAAAATTTGCTAAATTTTTCTTAAATGCTACTAATTCTTTAATAAAAATAAAAAATAAATAAAAAATAAAATCTTTTTATTGCAGGTCAGGGACCCATATAAATGCTTATAATTTAAATTTAGAAACAAAAATAAAAAAAAAAATAAAAAATATTGAAAGTAGAATTAATAAAAATGAAATTAAGAGATATAAAATAATTTAAAAATAATTCCTAGCTTACCTTACGTTAGGGGTCTGGTGTACCCTGAGCCAGTGCTATATATAAAACACATTGTCAGGGGATACCTGAGCGACGACTTTGATTAGCTTGTTTTTTGAATTGCGGACGCTTTGCCAGAAACCTGCAATTCTGTTCCTAACTATGGCGTAAAAGTCAGGGACACCAGCGTCGGCGAACATGCTTGACGCGCTGCAAATTAATTTAATTTTTATTTAATTTTTCCAGGTTTTTTCCCTTTGGCAGGGCCGCGGTCGAGTGCACGAGTGTTCCCGTGACCCAGCCACCAGGCGACGCGACGGAGCATCCGGTGGGGATGCGTAAACGCATCCATTTCGGTGGGGATGCGTAAACGCATTTCCCAGCGTGGAAAAAAAAATTGGTTTTTTTCCTTAAAATGACAATGTACTATATTCAGGAAGGACCCAGCACCCACCTGCAGCGAGTCCAAATAGGGAATAACCCCCATTCTCAAGCAAACTCAACAATACCACGTTAACTTGGTAGTTCGCGAGTAACGTGTTGGAGTCTTTATAGCCAGTGCAAACTCCCCATACAATTGCCCGATTTCGTCTCACAAAAATAACCCACTGTGCAAGCTGTATTTATAACAATTAGATTGAGTTATGCATATTAATGTAGGTACATAAGTCTAAATAATCATAATGTATACAATCATTTTTCAATATGCGATGTTATGGCCGATCTCCAATCGGATGTATGGAATTAGATTCGTTTTATTGCCTAGGTACGATTAAATAAACAACACCACTATCGCAAAAAGTTGCTCCAGCTGGCCGATTCGGTAATCTTTTCAGTAAGTTCTTCTGCATAGAAAAACTTTTAATATCTATCTATATACTCGTATATAAAAGCGAAAGGTCACTTACATACTTACATACTGATTAAACACGAGATCTCAAAAACTATTGTACGTATAAATCTATAATTTAGCAAGTAGGTAGTTGATAGTTAAGAGATGTCAGCTAAGAAAGGATATTTGGAAATTCCACCCCTAAGGCGGTAAAATAGGGGTTGGAAGGTTGTATGAAATTTCTTTGTTTTCTGAGTTAGAGACACAAAAATTTGCATTAAGATTAATAATAATAAATAAAAAACATGTACATTAAAGTTTTTTTAATATTACCTGTTAAGGGTGGTAAAATACGGGATGATAGTTTTTGCTTATTTTTTTATTATGAAGTCTACAAGCTTTAAATTTTGAAAATAGGTTTCTTTTAGGGCGTAAGTATAAGGTTAGATTTTTTTCATCCAAATCTACCCCGAAGGGGGTAAATAGGGGTTTGAAGTTTGTATGAAATTTCTTTGTTTTTAGAGTTAGAGACACAAAAATTCGCATTAAGATAAATAATAATAAATAAAAAACATGTACATCAATTTTTTTTTAAATATTACCTGTTAAGAGTTAAAAAAGGGGATGATAGTTTTGCTTATTTTTTTATATTATTATAGAAAGAAAAAAACACTTTCAACTCTTCCAGTACAGAAATGAGTATGGACGTATGATCACGTAATATTAAATACAAAAATGTGGAGTTCAAGGCAACGAATTTGTTTACAAATCTACAATGTTAGTAGGTACTTATTCGTTTGTATCCTGGTCGTGACTCGTTAGCAGATCAGCGAGGCCTGCCTACCATATGGCTAACAAGGAGGCTGCTCCAGGCGAAACCGACGAGCTGAAACCAAATTCCATGGAAGTATTCATCGCTAATTTTACTACTGGACGTATTTAAGACCATATAAAGTATACATAGAAAACAACTTGTATATCCCTAACAACTAGTTTTTTGACGACCTCCGTGGTGCAGTGTGTGCGCTGTTGCATTACAAAGTTGGGGTTCGATTCCCGGCTCGAGTATGGTCTGGTGGGAGGCTTTGGCCGTGGCTAGTTACCACACTATCGACAAAGACGTGTCGCCAAGTGATTTAGCTTATTATTTTGCTTCGTCGTGTATCTGCGACATCTCCTGCAGTTCTGTGGCCTCCTTTAAAAAGCAAGTAAGATTGTCTATTACTACATTATAGGTATAAATTGAATTATTTAGATGTAAGGTTAATTTTAAGGTTGCATGCTGTCATTTCTAGAAAGTCACTATCACGTGTTTGTTCTTCTGAAATGTTTTTTGTTGTTTTTTTTATATAGATTGTGACTAGTTTAATGATCCAACAAAAAAAATATATAAACCAATTAGGAGCGTGGGCTTACCACCACCCCTAACAGGTTAGCCCGCTACCTTCTTAGACTTCATCATCACTTACCATCAGGTGAGATTGCCGTCAAGGACTAACGTGTAGTGAATAAAAAAAATAAGTTTTATCTTAGATTTCATAACTAGTGCTTGAGGAGGATTATTCTATTTCATCTACCGGCTTCTTGGTTACCGTTGTCTAACAGGACTGTTAATCTTGTAATACTGTTACGAGATAAAGGTCTGGGATTTTATTGATAACACGCGAGCTTCAAACACGTGGCTTTATTATGACGAACGTGTTACAGTTTCGTAAGCGACACCGGCATAGACTCTTACGTCTTGCCACTTTTCATTGACACAATTCCTCTCCTTGATTATTACTCATTATTATTATTTATTTATTATTAATATAAAAGGAATATAATTAATTGTACAATAACGGCACCAAAAAAACCAAAGAGGTTTGTTTTCGGTGCTAATCTGTAACTTAACAGCTTAAAACTAGATTACTTATTCTAGATCTTCACTGTAATCTGAACAGTTCTTGTTATTTTGTCGCTCGACCGCTCATAGCAAACATCGAAATGTCTAAAGTAAAATTCTAGGAACCGAAAGAAATTGTTTTGCATTTAAATTTACAATTTTTACACGCTCTGTTTCACTTCAATTGTGACAGTTCTTTTATCTAGTTCGCACAAAATAATGGCAGTAGATATTTTTATTCTTCTAACGTTGACAAGTCTTATACTTTGGCAGTTCTCAATATTAGCGTAATCTTACACTAATTGTTTAATGTTCTGTACTATATCTCGTGATGACATAAATTAAATATTTTTATTTCTGATCAGGGGTAGGTATTGGTTATTTTCTTTTCCAGCAATTTTTGTGATAGGATAAACTTTAATTATATTGTTTTCCTGATGGCCAATGATATGTGTGATTATATGTGGGATTATCTATAATATAATAAAACTGTAAAAGGACGAATTCTGTACATTATATTTTAATTGGAGGATGCTTTACTATCGATACTAAGCCCAAAAAAAAAATTTTTTTTTGTCTGTCTGTCTGTATCTTGGCCGCGCATCACGCCGAAACTACTGGATGGATTTCTTTCAAGCTGTTCTGTCCCTTGTTTCTGATGTCGATGATGAAAAATACTGGAAACAGAGATGGCAATGGTAATTATTTATTCTTTGTTCGTTTTTATCTAAAGTATTAAAAATACTATTGAAGCTGAGATAGCCTAGTGGTTAGGACGTCCATTCTCCTAATCACGCACGCACCTATAACTTTTCGGAGTTATGTGCGATTTTAAGCAATTAAAATATCACTTGCTTCAACGGTGAAGGAAAACATCGTGAGGAAACGTGCACGTCTGAGAGTACTCCATAATGTTCTCAAAGGCGTGTGAGGCCAATCCGCAAATGGCAAGCGTGGTGGACTATGGCCAAACCCATCTCATATTGAGAGGAGACACGTGCTCTGTAGTGAGCCGAGAATTTGTTGATCATGATGAATAAAAATACTATAAATACTTAAGATAAAAAGAAAAACAAAGGATATACATCGAAACTAACGATACAAGCTAGATAATTTTTGCTGTAAAAATATGCCTGATAGATCTTTTTAGATGAAGGTTACAAGGAATTGAATAAGAAGTATTGAACACTTCACGGCGACTGGACTTTCTTCAAACACAATTTAATGGTTCTGTTTCGATACGTGGCCGGCTCGCATTGAGACACGTTTATGGGCCATAAAGTAATTTTAATCGACCATTAGTATGCCGCGGGCGGTCGTCAATTAGGCGAGTGTCGATATCTCTGCTAGCGTCCACGCAATGGGGATTGAGCTCATGCTGGACTTGGATTTTACTATTACTTTGTTAGATTCGTTGTTGATATCCGTATGGAAATGTTACGAGTAGCTTACCTCAGCTTATTACGTCCAGCTGGACACAGACCTTCTGTCTCAGGAGTTTATAGCTTGACTGCAAACGATTTTGGAATACTGGTTCACTGGTCTAGGTAAAATAATGATCATCATTACATGATTACAATCGATTGAATTCTGCTGCTGATTTTGGTAATTTGTAAGAAGTTTCAAATTCTTTAGTGGACTGTATCCAAAGCATAGCGACTTATGTTAATAATAAGTAAATGTTGTTCGTCCATGTAGTTGGGGGTGAACCAAAGTTTCTTTTTTTGGGGGTCCTCATTGTCCTTGAGACCCCAAAATCCATCAGTTCGTCGAGCTATGCGCCCCACCAAGCTTTCACTTTAGAAATACTCCTTTTAGGGGAGCAGTTATTAAAGTACAGCTAGCTTTAACGGTTGCCATCCTCCGAGATGATACGGTAAGAAGAGAAGAAATACTCCGAGAATACTCTTCATCGCTCACTTTTTATGAGGCCATATTTCAGAGCCGTGTGCAACGCACAATGTTTGAAATATTTTACCAGAATATGTTGCGAACTTTTCCAACGCTGCTCTCAGCTGAATGACGTTGAGAAATTGACGTAGAGTACAATTTCTCAACTCAGGACTGATAACGACCATATGCCTACGCCTAGATGATGCGACAGTATGGAATCGTAACACATAGTTAATCATGTTAGATTGGCTACGCTTGGAACGAGGTCTTGTAGCTGAAAGTCTTTTTCTTCAGAAGCTACCTGTGTGAGATTGCCGGTATGAATCCAGACAAGACCATAGAGCGCAAAAATGTAGTAAGGGATGATAATAGCAATGCCTACTAAAAAAACACTTTTAATTCTAAGTGAGATCTTGCATGGAGTAGCATAAACACATATTGGCTCCTCACATTACTCCTTGAAGTACCCGGCGATGTCGGTGGCCTGAAGCCACAGATCTAAGCTCACTCCAGAGAGTGAGCTTAGATCTGTGGCTTCAGGTGCAACGAATGGTAACCGTTATTCAAGAACGGATACAGGCCCAGACAAATAAGAAGTAAGTGGCTAGTTAAGGACTACAAAGGTAAGTCATGCCAATTTCAAATATGGCTGCACCACAGATAATGTGGTGCAGCTTACTTACGCTAAGAGACGGACGCCACCCGATGCATTTGAAGGGTTGGGTCAGACGCCAGTCGTAGTTAAATACGTAGCGGTGACGGAGCGGTTGAAAAAGGGTGAAGGGCAATCTGTTGTAGGAGGGTCGGGTGAAGAATCTTGCATGAGACCAGCGTCTACTGCCTACCGAAGGACTTCCGGGTGATGAATACGGGAAATCTTTCGGCCTTAGATGGTATATTTAAATCTCTCAAGCTGTATTAAAAAGAAAGACTAACCAAGCAATCATAAACTTTATTGAAATAATCCTTTAAATGGCACTTTTGATGCGTCAATTACATAGTAGTGAGTTTATGGTGATAACTACATTCCTAAACTTTAAACTAAAGCTATAAGAGTTCAAAACGCTCCGTGGTTTAAGAAGAAGCATGTTTTATTACATGCTTCTTCTTAAATATAGCCGGCTAACTTTCCTTAAGTTACTTAAGTTTAAAAATGTGGTAGCGTTAATATATATGTGAAATTTGCTTTCTAAGTTTTAAAATAACCTTACAGAAAGTAACAGAAGTGCGTTAGATATTCGAGCATGTTAAATCATCACTTTCTATTGTTAACATCATCATGATCAACCCATTGCCGGCTCACTAAAGGGCAGGGGTCTCCTCTCAATATGAGAAGGGTTTGGCCATAGTCCACCACGCTGGCCATTTGCAGATTGGCAGACTTCGCACGCCTTTGAGAACATTATGGAGAACTCTCAGGCGTGCAGGTTTCCTCACGATGTTTTCCTTCACCGTTGAAGCAAGTGATATTTTAATTTAAAAACGCACATAATTCCGAAAAGTTAGAAGTGCGTGCCCGGATTCGAATGGCCGACCTCTGATTAGGAGGCTGACGCTCGAACCAATGGCTATCACAGCTTCGCTATCTTCTATTATTAATATACGCATAATTTCAACAAGATATAGTGCAAAGCATTACAGCATCAGCGGAAAGAATGACGATGATGTACAAATATTTTAACCTAACAGATCGCATATCGCGTTTCTGCTCCGAGCTTTCCTACTTCTTCGGTTACATGAAGGTTAACTCCAATATGTGTGAAATCGAAATACAGATGGCGCTTTTTCGATTCTGCACAAACTCTCACGTTATCGAATAAGTATTAAACCTCCCACTCACAGAATGTGAACGCTTACGTTATCTTTTTACATAACAATGAGGTATGTTACATTGGGACATTGAAATGTTAATTTTAACGTAAAACGTAATCGTGCGGCGGCAGTTATCGTTGGAATAAATTGTTTCGTATTTTAATTAAGCTAATGAATAGGTACCTAGGTATACAGGTACGTATTGCACGCATATACAATAATATTATTTGTTTGGGACACAAACACTTGCCTACGTAATTTTTTCATGATCATCATGATCAACCCATTACCGGCTCACTACAGAGCACGGGTCTCCTCTCAATATGAGAAGGGTTTGGCCATAGTCCACCACGCTGGCCATGTGCCGATTGGCAGACTTCACACGCCTTTGAGAACATTATGTAGAACTCTCAGGCGTGCAGGTTTCCTCATGGTGTTTTCCTTTACCGTTGAAGCAAGTGATATTTTAATTGTTTAAATTCATGATGAACAATATTGATTTATACATATAAAATCATAAATACCAAGGGTTGTGGCCGTAGGTACTCCACCACACTACGGATTGCTAGTTAAGGCATGTAGTTCTCCTCACAATGTTTAACTAAATGGTAAACCATTAACACAAGTGCAAAACTTTGAATAGTTATAGTAGCTAGTCCGGAATAACTCGGTCGAAATTATCAAGTAACATTTTATTAACGATATCGTACCTATCTACAACATTTTATATACAAGTAGAATTTTTTCTCCTATAATATTTTTTAATTCACTACTCCTTCTTTTCTTTAGATATGCCTACTCCAACCCACCGAATCGGATCGCCCGAATTTTTTATAATTGTTTTAACCACACAATTCATTGGCATTCATATTAAATTAGGTAAAGATGCTCTAAAAATATAAGATGTAATTTTATTTAAAACAATTCTAATAACTGCCTCAAACTGAACCGATATGGTTATCTGCATGCAGGTCTGTAATAATTAAACAAGATTCGTAGTAGTAATGTAGTAGATTTTTGTACAGTTAGTATGATGTTTTAAATTAATATTTAAAAAATAATACTAATTGTATAAAGAGTTCTATTGCTTATTAGTTAGTATGTAGCTCTATAGCTTAGTCTATGGTACAAGTTTGAGCTAAGTATATACAGTACAGTTATGGTACTGGTGGCAGAAGAAACACCCACATATATTGATAATACTATTTACCTCTACTATCTTAGACCGGGGCGCGTTTGGAAATAGTTTTAAGTTTACGAATATAGTTATCACCATGAAACAACTACTATGTAAATTATTGACGCGTCAAAAATGCCTTTTTAAGGAATATTTGCATAAAGATTATTTTGAATTTTATAATTTATAACTTATTCTAACTTACCTTACCTTGCTATGTGGGTAAACTGGATGAACGTAAAATAGGGTTTAAAACAAATATAAAATAGTAGCATCTAACTGCAAAATACTAAAAATCTAAATTGGCTAGGATTATAGCCCGGTTCCACTCCGGTTGCTGTTCTCACACTGAACGAACTCAAACGGAATAGGGCGTGGTCTATGGAACCGGTGCGTTTGTAACCGCCAACAAAACTACCGGAGTCCGGGGCATAGCTAATTATTGATAATTAACATATAAATCCCACCAGTTATTCGCTTCATCTATTCAAACCGCCACAGTTCTCTGAAAATAAATTGGTCATGGTAATAAAAAAAATTTTCAAGGAAAAAAAAAAATATGTTATGAATTTATGAATGTTATATATGAATGTGGAAGGGCAAAAGAGGAGAGGACGACCAAAGAAGAGACGGATGACACTCTTCAGAAAAAAATAAGAAGAGAGATGATAAAAAAAATAATAAGTGACGAATAAAGATACCTTCCTATCTAGGTATTCTTATCGAATAAGGATAAAAGGGAAGTGGCAAAACATTTAGGTACTTTGCGTTAGCTTAAGCGCTTTCAGTTCTCTTCGTTTTTTTTTTTCTCTTCTTTTCGTTCCAGCACTTAGAATAAGTATTCGTGTTAGTTTTAGTTTTAGTATTAGTATTAGTTTTAGTTTTAGTATTTTTTAATAATTGGTAATATCGTTTTTTCTTTGTCTTGTTTTTTATTTTTTGTTTTTTTAATTTTTCTGATCTTTTGTGATTATGCATGTATATATAGGTGATCGCGTCCGTGATGCTACCATTATTCAGGCTCCCACTGAAAACCAGCGCTGCGGCTTGCCGCAGCTGACGCTGAGTGGGTTGCCTTTATTTGGTCATGTCGATATGTATATATAGTAGAGAGAGTATGTATAGCAAATTATGACTTAAAAAAAAATTTTTTTTACTTTCTTTCTTTCTTTCTTTCTTTCTTTCTTTCTTTCTAACAAGTTAGTTAGCTAACTAAAATAGATCACGTTTGGCATCTCTCCTGCCCCCTTTAATGAGTACATAGTGAGTCAATCAGTTAGTCGTCTCTCCGTTTGACACTACATTTTCCGATTGTTCCCACTCTTATACGAAGTCAATTTGAACAAAATTGCCGCACTTGAACCAACCCATTGCCGACTCACTACAGAGCACAGGTCTCCTCTCTAAACAAAGGGGTTAGCCAGAGTCCACCACTCTGGCCGTGTGCGGATTGGCAGACTTCACTCGCCTTTGAGAATATTATGTAGAACTCTCAGGCGTGCAGTTTCCTCGCGATGTTTTTACTTCACCGTTGAAGCAAGTGATATTTTGATTGCTTAAATATAACCCTGAAAAGTTGTAGGTGCGTGCCCGGGTTTGACTCCCGACCTCTGATTAGGAGGCTGACGCTCTAACTTATCTAGGGCTATCACAGTTTATATACTTATCTACAATCATCATCATCATCACGATCAACCCAGTACCGGCTCACTACAGAGGGCGGGTCTCCTCTCAATATGAGAAGGGTTTGGCCATAGTCCACCACGCTAGCCGTGTGCGGATTGGCAGACTTCACTCGCCTTTGAGAACATTACGGAGACCTCGCAGGCATGCAGGTTTGTCATGTTTTCCTTCACCGTTGAAGCAAGTGATATTTTAACTGCATAAAAACGATATGTGTTTTTACTTCGAAAAGTTAGAGGTAAGTGGCAGCGGAAGCCCCGACCTCTGATTGGAAGACAGACGTCCTAACCACTAGGCTATCACAGCTGTTTTGCACTTGCATCAATGATGGTTAAATTGCAGGTACGTATAATGTATTTGTGACTTGCGAGATGACCGAAAAAAAACGTGCGCACCCGACCTGATCTGACCAGTTTGGCTTTCGGAGAAGCGCTCGGGGAAAAAAGCACTTGCCATTTAGCGGGAATGTCGTCAAGGATTTCAACTTAACAGGCGCATTATGCTGAAACTGACATTTAAAAAATAACTTAACCTAATCATTAATGCTGTTTATATTCGTACATAAAATTCGAAGCGGTGATAGCCTAGTGGTTAGGGCAACAGCCTCCTAATCAGAGGTCGGGGGTTCGAATCCGGGCACGCACCTCTAACTTTTCGGAGTTATGTGCTTTTTAAACATTAAAATATCTCTTGTTTCAACGGTGAAGGAAAACATCGTGAGGAAACCTGCACGCTTGAGAGTTCTCCATAATGTTCTGAAAGGCGTGTGAAGTCTGCCAATCCGCACGTGGCCAGCGTGGTGGACTATGACCAAACCCTCATCATATTGAGAGGAGACCCGTGCTCTGTAGTGAGCCGTTAATGGGTTGAGGAGACGATATTCGTACGAAAACTTAAATTTATCTAAGTATATTTTTGTATGTAGTTTAAACATACCTTGTATGACCTATTCCACTTTATAAATTCATCTTACTCACATCAGAGGGTAGCTGGAAGAGATCTCTTATAAGCTTTCCTTTGTATACTTCTTTTGTAAGTGATTGATATAACAAATTTGGTACAAAAATAATAAATAAATAAATAATACGGAAAAGAATGACGCACTGAGACATGTATCTACTACCTCAAAGTACGAAAGGATAGGGATGAAATTTAGCAAATAGAAACCGACAAAGGCGTGTCGCCAAGCAATTTAGCGTTCCAGCACGATTTCGTGTATTAGGAGCGTGGGTTTACCATACTCCTAACAGGTTGGCTCGCTACCATCTTAAACCGCATCATCACTTAACATCATGAGATTGCCGTCAAGGGCAAATTCAAATTCAAATCATTTATTTGCATAGATTGAGCCGTTGATTTGGTGTTACATTTAACTAGAGTTGCTTAGAATAACATGTAAATCATTTTAGTAATTTATTTAAAAAACTTACTTTTTTTTTTATTCACCACAAGTTAGCCCTTGACTGCATCTCATGATGCATCAGCTGATGGTAAGTGATGATACGGTCTAAAATGGTAGCGGGCTAACCTGTTAGGGGTATGGTAAACTCATACTCCTAATTGGTTTCTACACGACGTCGTGCCGGAACGCTAAATCGCTTGGCGACACGTCTTTGTCGGTAGGGTGGTAACCAGCCACGGCCAAAGCCTCCCACCAGACCCGACTCGAGCCGGGAATCGAACCCAGGACCTCCGACTTTAAAATGCAAAAACGCACGCGCTGTGCCACGGATGTCGTCAAATAACTTGTAGTGGATTAAAAAAAAAAAAAAGATATCTATAACAACGTACTAAAGGGATGAAATTTAGCAAACAGATATCTATAACAACGTACTAAAGGGATGAAATTTAGCAAACAGATATCTATAGCATGTATCAATGAATAAACTTGTGTTGAACACAACAAAATAAAAGAAAAAATAAAAATTTTCAAACCAATACAAAACAGTATACGATTTGGCGGCCTTATCGCTACATTGATCTTCCAGACGTATCCGGTGAGAAAGGATTTTTAATAATAGCTGGTACTTTGTATTGATTGAACATAATAACATATCCCATTCCTGTTTTCGTTCAAGTTTCTGGTCCCTACCCCAATATATAGGAAGATTCCTAAAGCCAAATATAGCTCACGTGAAATTCAATTTTTCACTAATCCCGTGGAATTTATTGCTTTTTCCGAGATGAAAAGAAGCCTGTGTTGAAATGTGTTGATCTTAGGTATAAACTATTTCCAATCCAATTTTCTACCTAATTGGTTATGTTGTTCCGGCGAATCTGGGGTTTTTGGTGTGAAGAATCCTAAGACACGTAAAAAGTTGATAGACCATAAAAACCTCAACTTTTCGAGGTGCCTATTTATTAAGAAGTCTTTTTTTTATACCCCACAAGTTAGCCCTTGACGGCATCTCACCTGATGGTAAGTGATGATACAGTCTAGGATGGTAGCGGGCTAACTTGTTAGGGGTATGGTAAGCCCATACTCCTTATTGGTTTATACACGACATCGTGGCGGAACGCTAAAACATCTTTGTCGGTAAGATGGTAACTAGCCACGACCGAAGCCTCCCAACAAAACAGACTCGAGCCGGGAATCGAACCCAGGACCTCCAACATTTAAAATGCAACACAAAGCGCGCTGCGCCACGGAGGTCGTCAAAAAAGTCTAGATGAAAGCAGTAATCAGTGGTGATTGATGTTAGATTAGATTTAGATACGAGAAGAACGCTGATCCATCTAGTTATAGCAAAAACTGGACTCCATTAAATGAAGAAACAAAGTGAGTAGAAGTTAATTTAAGTACCTATCACTACCCATCGAGTAGGTAGACCATTTTCTCAAGTTTTGTCACACTAATATAATAAATGCGAATTAATATAAGTGTGTTTTTTTATTACTCTCTTACGCCGGAATTACTGATCCAATTTGGCTGAATTTTGGTATGTATATAGATCATAGATAAGATGAGCTACAACTGAATCTATAGTTTGTGTTTGTCATAGCAATAAATTACATTTATAAGTAAAATTCGGGAACGACAAGAGGAATTAAAAATTTCGCCCGGGGTTTGACTATTATGAAATAAACGCTCTCATTGAGCAGATTCGTAAGAAATTAATACGTAAGTAATTTAACACTTACTTGGTACCGCGATACCCTTAAAGAGTGTAAATTTAATCGTATATCTAATAAAAGTCTACAGTTTTATAACGTTAAATAGGTAAAGATATTTATTATTTTATTGCTATATTAAAGGCCTATTTTCGGAAATAATTTAATAAACCTGTGATTCCAAGCGTCACTAAGGGGTAATTATAAAAACAATAAAGTAATTGTATTACAAAAAAAAACAGAATTTGATAAACTTTGCCCTACACTTATTTTAAAATACGTACGGAAGGGGAATTGACTTCTAGATGTGTAGGTAATCTTACCTACACATCTAGAAGTCAATTCCGCGTATCTACGCGGCTGGTTTTATGTTATTATGCTAAATAGCATTTAATAACTTTACGACTCTTCGTTAACGCGATTACACCGCGGGGTTCAACTAGTATGAACTAAACGATCTCATTGAGTAGATTCTTAAGAAATTAATTAAGCATTTACAATGGTGATACTTTTAAAGTGTAAATTTCATGGTATAATAAAAGTCTACAGTTTTATAACGTTAAATGGGTGGGTAAAGATAATATATTCAATGCAATAAAAAAAATAAGATTCAGACTCATAAACAGCTACCGTAACGCTACCGTTTATGGCGCAACCAACATATGGCTTTAATAGCCATAGCTTAACACATTATGTTGTTAATCACTTTAATAGTACCTATCCGCTACAATTATATTTATACACTAGCATTTCATGCTCTTTAATTGCCGGTTCTTTTACTAACTCATTAAGTAATAACTTTTATCCTAATTACGGGGAGTGAATGTTACGCATTTATATGTATTTAGTTCTACAATAAGTAAGAAATAACTGCATTGAATATTAATCCAATACTACGGTCAACACTTGCACGAAAGACAAGGGTATCCATAATTTAAGCTTCACGTAATTTGATACTGTAATTAATTAATCATCATCATGATCAACCCATTCTCGGCTCACTACAGAGCACGGGTCTCCTCTCAATATGAGAAGGGTTCGGTCATAGTCCACCACGCTGGCTATGTGCGGATTGGCAGACTTAACACGCCTTTGAGAACATTATGGAGAACTCTCAGGCATGTAGATTTCCTCGCGATGTTTTCCTTCACCGTTACAGCAAGTTTTTAATTGCTTAAAAACGCACGTGTTATACGAGTAGGTGCGTGCCCGGGTTCAAGACCCCGGCCTCTGATTAGGAGGCTGACGTCCTAACCACTAGGCTATCACAGCTTACTTAATTAATTAATGTATGTAAGTAATTTCGTTACCATCGTAAGACTAACAGTTTAAAAGTAATTAGGTTTGACCAAAATGTTTATCCTTTATTACCAAAACCGATATCCTTATTAAGTCATTGGCGGTAAAATTACCCCATATGCCTAAATGAGCAACAGCATTACCACCGAAAAAGTCTCTGGCAATATAATGGTTATAATTTATAAATATCGTGCTAAACAAACATCCTCTTAAATTATATCGTAAAATTCCAGGAGAGGGTGGGTCATTTTCATTCAGTGCTTTATAAAAGCTTGCTATGAAACG
The DNA here is from genome assembly GCA_928268935.1 of Lasiommata megera. Classification (NCBI taxonomy): domain Eukaryota; kingdom Metazoa; phylum Arthropoda; class Insecta; order Lepidoptera; family Nymphalidae; genus Lasiommata; species Lasiommata megera. The sequence continues at coordinate 13,385,436 of OV743312.1, forward strand.
TGATTTTTTATCGTTAGTTATGTGAGTTTTGTTTTGCGGACTAGAGCTGCCAGCTTTTCAGTGCTTCCTGCAAATTATGATTTTTTAGTTGAAAATTTAATTGTTTATGAGAAATTACTGGTATTAACTGTTTTTGTAATTTATTAGTAACCATTGGCTCTGTAAAGCTGAACTTTTAGTTTTTAGCACAAATCTGAATTTCTGCGGAGGATTCTTTTTCGGTTTTTATACGTAAACGCACATAGTTTTTCCATAATTTATTATTAAATATAGATGATACTATTCAAATATACTAATAATATATAGTAAAAAACGCTTTTTTAGTTAACCAAACTGAAAAATAGAAAATAAAGTTTATTTCATAAGAATATATGGTGTGTCTCTCTTACAAAATTCGCTAATTCTTAAGATCCTGATCTGGAAAATGGAGGATGATTATTGCGTAGTCATCGATTCTTGACAGTTGTGTTGCACTTGATAGTTAATTTTTAAATTATTCCGACGTTTTGCAGTAATTAAAATCAAGTTCAAAGATTTCATTACATGCATAAAAAAAAAGCAAATTAACAAATAGTGTGTTAATTATTTTAAATTGGACATTCAAACAGATTCGCTGGTAGATCCAGCTATACTGAGATAAGATTAAGAACTACAGGACTCATTTCACAGACTACCTGGTTCACAAGCACCCTCAGCGAATTTCCTACGCCCTCTCGGATCATAATTGTTTCGGTCGAGTGATTTAAGTCATTTTACGGTCGTCGCCATATTTGGGGCCACATGACGGCGTACCTGCAGAAGCGGTCGCGATTAAAATCATTAAAAGACACAATTTATGCTCGTGCCTTACTTTTCTTGGCTTTAAAGGAAAACTAATTAATGCCTTTTTTATCTGGACATAGATATGCCACTTTGGAGTGAGGTTTATGATGTCGATTCCAGTTGCAAACCTTTTACAGTGCAGCGATTTGTGGAGAACTGTACGACGACCTCCGTGGCGCAGCGCGTACGCAGTCGCATTATAATGTTGAAGGTCCTGGGTTCTGGGTCTGGTGGAAGGCTTCGGCCGTGGCTAGTTATCACCCTACCGACAAAGACTTCAACTTTCCGGCACGATGCCGCGTAGAAACCAATTGGGAGATTGGGTGTCCCATAACCCCTAACTTAGCCCGTTACCATCCTAAACTGCATCATCACTTACCACCAAGTGAAATAGCTGTCAAGGGCTTACTTGTATAAAAAAACCTACTCATCAAGTGCGTTTTCATTGTATTTTCGATCTTTATAGGCACTATGTTGTAAATACGCATAAAACCTGGAGTTTCACACGTTTACTATCTATTAATAATTTCTTACGATATATAGCCAATTTCCTTCGAGTAGGGTACTAACTTTGCATTTCAAACGGTAGATAGTTATGGCATTTCTACAACCCACACACAGAGATGTGAACGCGTGTTGCGTGAAAGATAATCTTGGTGCTATCACGAGCAGATATCTTTTACAAGGGGACCGGGTAGGTAATCTGTGAAGTGTAGCCAAGTTTTTTGTAAACAATACAGCTGTTCTGATTGTTTAATATTATTATTGGATTAGATAAGTATATTGGAGCTTTTCAGTCCTTAGCAACTATTAGATGCATTCGTACTAATTTGGGCTTGGGGAGGTCCAAAAGTTCGTGGAATGAATGGGTTTTAAATAAAATGAAACAACAAATCTATTTTTCCTTTTCAATATAATCACCCTTAAGCTGAATACATTTATTCGATCTATGAATTAATTTTTCTAAACCATCGTAAAAATATTTTTTATCCTTTGCCTCAAAATGAGCCAAAATTGCCTCCTTAACCTCATTGTCGTCGGAAAATTTTCTTCCCCTTAAGTCTTTTTTAAAATTGGGGAACAAATAAAAATCACAGCCAGGGGCCAGATCTGGACTGTAGGGTGGGTGGACTAGTGATTCGAAGCCAAGCGTGTGCAGAGCAGCCATTGCAACTCTGCAACAGAAAATGTGATTCAAATTTAGTTATTTGTTTCATAGTTTTCAGTTGTTTAATTATTGTAGCTATTTTATAAATGTAAGAAAATAATAATAAAATGATGTTGCATTTATTTATTTTCACATGATTAGATACAAAAGTCACTTATATGGTATTGCAAACTAATTGAAATTTTAATTGCAAACTAAGCAAATGAAATACTCTTAGTTAGAAAATAACTTTAGACAACTGATCAGATATTTTTCGCTTTAAAAAGAGGTAAACCAAACATTCATTGAATAACAGGTATGTGGTAAGTAGATGGCATTACAAAATAACTGTATTATGTGGGAGTGACGAATAATGGGCCGCCGATAAGTGACTCGAGCGCGGGCCACCCGCCGTCAAACTAAGTGGGGAGGTGGTAGTGTAGTGACGCGGCACCTTTTCATATCCTTTACGACCCGGACTAGCGAAATGCAAACGACAAAGTCACCCAAACAGGTCACACGTAGAACCCAGCATAGCGTGACTGACGAAGACGAGATCCTAAATTTATGACGTCACCTACGCTTAGTCGTCGTTTCACGACGTGACGTACTTTTTTTTTGGACTGACTATTAGCTGTGCTAACCCTATTGGTTGTGACAGCGTAACCGGGCTATTTGGCGAGCTTCGGAAAGAAGCTCTGCCAGAAGAAATTTTGAGCCATATAGCTCGAAAAAACTAAGAGAACGTCTGCCTAAGGGAGCCTCCTGTGAGGCCGAACCTCGGCTTAGGCGACGTTTGAGATAACAGGGGCGTCGGACGGTAAAGTGACGTACGTCCCCGTGACCGTGTATGAGACCCACCACCGTGGGTCTCATACACGGTCACGGGGACGTACCGATTTAACTCCAATAAGTTGGATACAACCTAATCCAATAAGTCAAAGACCGAGCCTCACAGAACGCGCCCTAAAGGGGGACGTTGTCCCCATGTTTGCCAAGCCCTGATACATTCTAATAAATAAAACATTAGTTGTCACTTGCGGTCTTCACTTCTTGTAAAACTAAACTGCAATTTTTTTTTCTTTTATACATTACAAGTTAGCCCTTGACGTCTATCTCACCTAGTGGTAAGTAATAATGCAGTCTAGGATGGTAGCGGGATAATATGTTAGGGGTATGGTAAACCCACACACCTAATTGGTTTCTACGCGACATCGTGCCGACTACTGCTTCTAGCTTGGCGACACGTCTTTGTCGGTAGGGTGGTAACAAGCCGCGGTCGAAGCCTCCCACCAGACTAGACTCGAGCCGGGAATCGAACCCAGGACCTCCAACTTTATATTGCGACAGCGCACGCACTGCGCTACGGACGTCAGAGGTTTAAATGCACCAGATTGCCTTTTCACATTGCGTAGATATCTCGAATGAAGGAATTTAGTAGCCGTTGACTCATTGAATGATAAAGTGGTTGAAAACATACCGTTATCTCCGATGATAAAGAGAATTATTGCGTTCGGTAATTACTAAGTAAATTACTACGGGCGGGAGTGTTGAGATAAAAGTGAAATAATAACACCACTTAGTGGATAAAGCTGTTTTTATTTTAATTTTTGAAGTTATACTTCTTTTGGCGAGCTATGAAAAAATTATGAGAGTGAAGTTTTAAGATGCGCGCCCATCACTATTACAGTGATCATTATGTCTCGAAAAAAATGCTACCAACAAAGTTGTAATGGAACCTCTTTTAGTCACGCTTGTTGGTTGGTCTTGTGAGTAACTAAATACTCTTCGTCGAGGTGATTATTCTTTGAGCATACCCGTGACTTCATCCTCTCTTATTAAGATTTTACGTTCCCGGACTATACTAATATTACCATCCATTTATTCTTATATATACCTACCTGTAGGAAAGAAAGAAAAAGTTTTTTATACACTCATACAGTAATATGTAAAATAATTTGACATAAGATAGGTAACGACCAAAAAAAGGCAACCCACTCAGCATCAGCTGAACTTTTAAGATGCGCGCGCATCACTGTAACACAAAAGTCACAGGTTGAAGCTGTCCGCTAAACGCTCATTAAGTCTCGAAAAAAGTTACCAAAAAATAGAAATAGAACCTCTTTTAGTCGCGCATGTAGGCACGCTCGTCGTCTCTGATCACTGTTTTCATTTTTGTAATACTAGCTGGTGCCCGCGACTTCATCTGCGCAGGATTATCACTTCGAGTAGCTTATGTTAGCGTGGCGTAGAAAAGAGCTAACATTATGACATTAAAATTATCACGCAGATGGTAGTTTTTTTTCTACTTGCTTGACACTTATCGTCATATTTTGGACAATTCATACAATATCTTTATAAATTGTAGCCTATGTGTTATTCTGATTTATAAGCTATATTATTGTAGTTTCATAAAAAACATTCAGTAGTTTTTACGTGAAAGATTAACAAACATCCATCCATCCTTCCATGCTTACAAAGTTTCGCGTTCATAATATTAGTAGGATAGGATTTATGCACATCATCATCATCATAATCAACCCATTATCGGCTCACTACAGAGGGCGGGTCTCCTCTCAATATGAAAAGGGTTTGATCATAGTCCACCACGCTGGCCATGTGCAGATTGGCAGACTTCACACGCCTTTGAGAACATTATGGAGAACTCTCAGGCGTGCAGGTTTCCCCACGATGTTTTCCTTCACCGTTGAAGCAAGTGATATTTTAATTGTTTAAAAACGCACATAACTCCGAAACCACCGACCTCTGATTAGGAGACGTCCTAACCACTAGGCTATCACAGCTTCCATATACTACCTTAGTATATAGAGTTAGTATACGAAAACTAGTGCCTACACACAACTAATTCTCTCGGCAAGCACATTTAGAATCAACAACCAGTAGCACCAAGTTTGATCACAATACCGGCGGACGGAATATTCAAGCACTTAACTTTTTCTATTGTCCAATAGTTGCGCAGTCATTGTGGGACCAGTAGCTGCTTGCATTGTTTGGATTCTTTGTCTAATGCCCCGGCTACTGGCAATTAGAAATTCACTATTGTTTTAAATTGTTTACGAATGCGCTAGAATGTTTTTTTTAGTTGTTTTTTTATCAAGTACATATTTTTCAAAGCGGTTTCGTCAATGACAACCGTCATTGTGGGTAATTAATAAACTTAACAATGCAATTGTATGAATGACGTGTGTAGTTTTTTATTTTTAATATATAGTAAGCCTAGGTAGAGGGTAGGGATTTTAATTTTTTTTTTATTCATCATCATCATGTTCAACCCATTATCGGCTCACTACAGAGCACGGGTCTCCTCTCAATATGAGAAGGGTTTGGCCATAGTCCACCACGCTGGCCATGTGCGGGTTGGCAGACTTCACACGCCTTTGAGAACATTATGGAGAACTCTCAGGCGTGCAGGTTTCCTCACGATGTTTTCCTTCACCGTTGAAGCAAGTGATATTTTAATTGCTTAAAAACGCACATAACTCCGAAAAGTTAGAGGTGCGTGCCAGGATTCGAACCGCCGACCTCTGATTAGGAGGCTGACGCCCTAACCACTGTGCTATCACTGCTCTCCCTTTTTTTATTATGTAGGTATATATATTTTTTGCATTCAATACATTTATGTAACAGTATTGAGAAATCTTTTCAGAATGTTATATATGAACGTGGAAGTTCAAAAGAGTAGAGGAAGACCAAAGAAGAGATGGATGGATTGTGTAAAAGAGGATATGCGGATAAAAGGTGTGGGTTGTGAGGTGAGGTTAGAAGTGAGTGGAAGTAGAAGACGTGTTTTGCCGACACCACACAATGTGAAAATGTACGATAATAACACACCACATAATGTAATAATACAATAAACGATCCTAAGGATCGTCTGCCTCGGCGGACGCCGCTGGTTGGGTCTCGGTCGAGTGTCCGAGCGTTCCCGTGATCCATCCACCAGGCGACGCGAAGGAGCATCGCTGGGTTTTAGACGGTATTCTGGTCGCCGGGGAGTCCCACACGTTTCCATTTCCTAGCGTTAAAAAAAAGGTCGTGTAGACATACCACAATATAAAAAAAACTTGTGGCAAATCTATCTATATATATAAAAGCGAAAGGTCACTTACATACTTATATCCTTACTGATTAAACACGAGATCTCAAAAACTATTGTACGTATAAAGCTATAATTTAGCAAGTAGGTAGTTGATAGTTAAGAGATGTCAGCTAAGAAAGGATATTTGGGAATTCCACCCCTAAGGGGGTAAAAAAGGGGTTGGAAGTTTGTATGAAGTTTCTTTGTTTTTAGAGTTAGAGACACAAAAATTTGCATTAAGATTAATAATAATAAATAAAAAAACTGTACATCATTTTTTTTTAAATATTACCTGTTAAGGGTGGTAAAATAGGGGATGATAGTTTTTGCTTATTTTTTTATTATGAAGTCGACAAGCTTGAATTTTTGAAAATAGGTTTCTTTTAGGGCGTAAGTATAAGGTTAGAATTTTTTTTCATCCAAATCTATCCCGAAGGGGGTAAAATAGGGGTTTAAAGTTTGTATAAAAGTCCTATGTTTTTAAATTTAGAAACACGAAAATTGCCAATTCGACATTTGCCTGTAGCTTACTTTTTGAAGCAGGGCATTGGTCGCACGGGTAACCTCAATCTCAAGGGAAATCAGCAATTCTACGCAGACGAAGTCGCGGGCAACAGCTAGTAAGTAATATAAATGAAAATTCCTGTTGAAGATAATTTTATATAAAAAATCTTTTTGCTTTCGCCATTGTTAGATACCTTAGTAATAGGTATATAACAATGGTATATAAAATATACCTGTATAGTTCAATTTCTTGCTTGTCATATGATGTCATCTAATATATCATTTATCTATTTGTTGTTTTAGCCAATTAACTAACTAACACAGATTATTTCATTTCTGATATTAAAATTAAGTTAAAGTTTATTTTCATTTATAAGCTATTAATGAGCTATTATTTTCTTTCATTAAAGTCAATTTTCTCGTAAAAGCTTCTAACACTCGGTTCGGATTCGGTTGTTTTAAAGAACCGCTTTAAAAGTGTTTCCTTAAATTTCAATATTAACGGTGTTAGGTGCGTTTTTAAGCAATTAAAATATCACTTGCTTCAATGGTGAAGGCAAACATCGTGATTAAATCTGCACGCCTGAGAGTTCATAACGTTCTCAAAGGTGTGTGAAGTCTGCCAATCCGCACATGGCCAGCGTGGTGGAGTATGGCCAAACCCTTCTCATATTGAGAGGAGACCCGCGCTCTATATTTGGTCGGTTCCTAGCTTATATCAAATTATTTTACGTACGACTGAATGACTTAATAAAAACTTTTTCTTTCTTTTTCTAGTTATCTATAGGAATAAATGGATGACAATATTAGTTTTAGTCCGGGAACGTAGAATCTAAATAAGAGAGGACAAATTCCGTGATATGCTCAAAAAATAATCAAATTCAAATTCAAATTTTTCATTTGAAAAAATAGGAGTCCCTCAGGGATCTATTTTAGGACCTTTTCTGTTTCTCGTTTACATCAATGACCTTCCTTACCTTGCTAAGGACAGTCATGAGATAGTATTGTTTGCTGATGATACATCACTCATGTTTAATATTATCGTTTCGCGTCATGAAAGAGCTTTTGACGATGTAAACAACTATCTCGCTAAAGTAGTAGAATGGTTTGAAGTCAATAATTTGGCACTAAATGAAAAAAAACTAAGTGCATTAAATTTACATTACCAAACGTTACACCAAGGGTTAAGAAAAGGGTTCCAAACGCGCCCCGGTCTAAAAAGAAGCCCACAACAAACTTAGCCAGGTAATTTTTTTTTTGTTATCACCATCTCACATGCCACTTAAAATTATGTTAAGAGCTATCTTATTAGAGCAATATTTCATACCCATGCTTGTTTATCATCTCGATTTTATTACTCGAGTTAATCAAATCGACGAAGAGTATTTAGTTCCTCACAAGACACGCGTGTTTGTACAAAACGAAAACACAAAAACAATTTATCAGCTTGTTCGATTGAAACGGGTATTTATCCACGCGTCGTAGATAAGAACCAACAGACCTTGGTCACAAGGCTGCGGTGTTTTTAATTCAGAAAGGTTATTTGAAAGCGAGCCGCGTTCAACTGATGCTTTTTATTGGTTAATTAATTTTATTGCCCGAGATTATCGTCCGAGAGGACCACCGTTTCTTATTTTTATTTCGCGGGTAATTTTATATTTTTATCGAAATTACGCAACCGATGAAATTACACGGAAATTTAATTGCATGTAATTCAGATGCATATAATTAGCGATGTCGGTTTATCTTGTACGGAAGCTGAATGTTTGGATTGCATCCACTGGTTTACGTAAGTCCTATACTACCTGTCTTAGTATGTAATCTACATAATAAACCTACTAGTAAGACAGTAGTGCAATCTTTGTGTGATAGATTGTTACCTGGATTGGCACCATTAATTGCACTAGTGTAATAATCGCACGAAGTTTTAGTGGACCTCCATTTTACTTAATGTATATATATATAAGCGAAAGGTCACTTACTTACATACGTACTGATTAAACACGAGATCTCAAAAACTATTGTAAGTTTAAAGCTAGAATTTAGCAAGTAGGTAGTTGATATAAAAGAGATGTCAGCTAAGAAAGTTTTTAGAGTTAGAGACACAAAAATTTGCATTAAGATGAATAATAATAAATAAAAAACACGTACATCAATTTTTTTTAAATATTACCTGTTAAGGGTGGTAAAATAGGGGATGATAGTTTTTGCTAGAAAGCTAGTAGACTTGAAATTTTGAAAATAGGTTTCTGTTAGGGCGTAAGTTTAAGGTTAGAATATTTTTCATCCAAATCTACACTTCGGGGGAAGGGTGTAAAATAGGGGTTTGAAGTTTGTATGAAAGTCCTATTTTTTTTAATTTGGAGACGAAAATCGGCAATTTGACATTTGCCTGTAGCTTACTTTCTGAAGAAGAGCATTGACCGCACGGGTAACCTCAATCTCAAGGAAAATCCGCAATTCTACGCAGATGAAGTCGCGGGCAACAGCTAGTATCATAATATTCTACACAGACATTGAACTGTTAACTTTTTATACCGTTTTGGGCCCATTAAAAGAAAATTGTTACCACATTTTATCTAGTTACTCGTAGTTCCAAAATCGTAAAGCATATACCTAACACAATTCCAATTAGTTATTAGAGAAATGTAACCATTTCTATGTTTTAAATCTCTAGAAAAGCTCTGACTTGCTGATGATTAGTTCATTTCTGTTCACCAAGTTCCTTACACACTTATTTTCTACTTAAATCTCACGAGCAGGAAAACAAAAGAATACTTGTAATCCCACGAGATAATTGCATCAACCATTCTGTTATCCTATTTCTTTGAGATTTGACTAGAAAATCAGTAGAATTAATAAAGTCGTGAATGAATAAATGAATGAGTGAATGAATATACCACACAGAAGAACGAAATAATGATTTGGTGATGATGATTTAAGCAATTAAAATATCACTTGCTTCAACGGTGAAGGAAAACATCGTGAGGAAACCTGCACGCCCGAGAGTTCTCCATAATGTTCTCAAAGGCGCGTGAAGTCTGCCAATCCGCACACGGCCAGCGTGGTGGACTATGGCCAAACCCTTCTCATAATGAGAGGAGACCCGCGCTCTGTAGTGAGCCGGTAATGGGTTGATCATGATGATGATGATGATGATACCTAACACAATTCCAATTAGTTATTAGAGAAATGTGACCATTTCTATGTTTTAAATCTCTAGAAAAGATCTGACTTGCTGATGATTAGTTCATTTCTGTTCACCAAGTACCTTACACACTTATTTGTAGTTTGACTCTCACGAGCAGGAAAACAAAAGAATACTTGTAATCCCACGAGATGATTGCATCAACCATTCTGTCATCCTATTTCTTTAGAAAAGCGGTAGAATTAATAAAGTCGTGAACGAATGAATATACCACACAGAAGTACGAAATAATGATTTGGTGATGATGATTTTGTGAAATGATGAAATGCGTGACCTTATCGCTACTTAGCGATGTTTTGGTTGCCTAGAAACAATGCAACGGGTTAAAAAAAACATTAAGGTAAATTGGACAAATTGGTAAATATCAATTTATCTAATTTTATTCTAAGTTATATATGTAGTCTTGAAATATATAGACAGCCAATAAAGATTCATAATTGGGCATATATGTACACATTTGGTATATGTAATGTATTAATGTTTATATGAGGATGGTCAAAATTTTTTTTCAGTTGTGAGGAACTGTTGAATGACTTGAATGGTGGTTTTAATGCCAACAACTCTCCAGAAAACTCTCCGATATTAATGTCAATACACAAAAGGAACTTACAAATTTTCGATGCTCGAGAGTGTGGGTTCTAAAATGTGCAGCTCAAATGGAGATTATTAACACCTAGACCTTTTGTATCCGGGCAAATTAAAGAAAATGAGTTGGCATTGAAGTTTCCAAAGTAGAATTTAGCTTTGTTTGCATCTCAGGCTTTCGGTCGCTCTTTCTTCATGTTCCAAAACTTTAAATTTATTAACCGGTTATGCACTAGGGGACATTTTCCTCAAAAACCTACGTTGAGCTATAATTTTTTTGTAAGTAATGCTGATCAAAGCCCAAACGACTTCTTCCAGAAGATTTAGCATGGGGCTGGGGATTTAGCCTGATATAGATCAGGGATATAGCGTATGCTCTTTTCATCATCATCATCATCATGATCAACCCATTACCGGCTCACTACAGAGCACGGGTCTCCTCTTAATATGAGAAGGGTTTGGCCATAGTCCACCACGCTGGCCATGTGCGGATTGGCAGACTTCACACGCCTTTGAAAACATTATGGAGAACTCTCAGGCGGACAGGTTTCCTCACGATGTTTTCCTTCACCGTTGAAGCAAGTGATTTTTTTTTAAACGCACATAACTCCCGAAAAGTTAGAGGTGCGTGCCCGGATTCGAACCGCCGACCTCTGATTGGGAGGCTGACGCCCTAACCACTAGGCTATCACCGCTTCTATGCTCTTATATGAGATGGTTTTCTGTGATGGCGGTCAAGATACTAATATTTACCAAACGATGTTCTCCATTAAATACAAAGATGTACCATTATCTTTTAGACCGTTGGGATTAAGTTAATAACTAATTAATTGTTAAAGTCCTTTTAGTCGATTTATGTTAACCGTCACTTGCTAAGGCATTTCCTATTGGGCTTCCTCAGTTGTGCAGCGCATGCGCAATCGCATTATTAAGTAGAAGGTCCTGGGTTTAGATTCCCAGCTAGGGTCAGGTTTCGTCGTGAGGCTGGGATTGTGGCTAGCTATCACTCTGTAGACAAAGTCGTGTCGTTTAGCGTTTCGATACGATGTCGCGTAAGAAACAATTAGGAGTATGGGTTCAAAGGTAAGCCCACTACCATCTTAGACTGCATGATCACTTACCATCAAGTGAGATAGCCGTCAAGGGTTAACTAGTGTATAATGGCTAATTAGTTTCGTCACACTCTTTTCCACCATTACTTTCTTTTTCGCTTTTGGCTATCTTACCTAAGGTCATTTCCTTTCCTGACAACATATCAGTGCAAGACCACTGGGTTAAGGTTTAAAGATTGCAAATGTGATTATTAATTTGTAAATTCCCCAGTGGATACGGGTATTCTGTTCGGGATCGCGTCAAAGCGGCAGCTGCGTGCAGCGGAAGCCGATAAGCGCGCAGTGATAACGTTATCAGTGATACCGTCACCACACTCGAAACTCGGCGTTCATCAGGATCCTTAATACGAAATTGCATTTATCACAAGAATCTGTAGTCTTCGTGTATCGCAGCTCTGTTTTGACAGGATCAAATTGTCTTGAAGCGTGATTTCATGCGTCTTTCTACAGAACGTACAGTGCATACGAGCATGTGGATTGAAGTTGCCCGAATAAAAAAATCCCTGGTGGCCTTGGCCCTCTTGAATTTGTACGTACTCTTGCACGCTGCTCGTTCGTTCACGTTGACTTCGACCAGGGTCCAGTCATGGGTACACGTATAACATACTGTTCTCTAAGGCTGGAGGAGGACGTTAATAAATGTGACTATGGATTTAATCTAACACAGTTTCGGTGTCGAGACCCTTGGTCCGTGGGGTCCTAGCGCTATAGGGCTTTTTAGGGAAATAGCAAAAAGGTTAGTCGACATCACAGGGGACCGAAGAGCTGCCAGCTACCTCGGACAACGAATTAGTCTTGCAATCCAAAGGGGAAACGCTGCCAGTATCTTCGGAACCTTGCCTAAAGGGACTCCTTTCAATAATATATTTTAGTTTTAGGTTTAATTTAAGGTTTATCTTAAGTTTTTAAGTGTTTATAATACAGTTACATTGTTTTAGTTGTTAATTATAATTGAATAAATATTTTTTATCTAACACAGTTGTCGCTCTTTAGATTTAATATTCCCCTGTGAAATTGAGACACAATGGAAATTTTTTCGATGGCAGGCCTTAGACTTTAAAAGACAAATACCAAGGCTACACTGCTAAGTATGACCCTTTTTTTCACGCTGGGAAATGCGTTTACGCATAACCTCTAGAAGCGACGCAGGCAAGACTGCGCCGCTTCCGACGGGGTATGTGGGACTCCCCGGCGGCCAGACTGGCGACCAGAATACCCACTAAAACCCAGCGATGCTCCTTCGCGTCATCTGGTGGCTGGGTTACGGGAACACTCGTGCACTCGACGCGGCCCAGCCAGATGCTAAGTATGACCCTGGAGACCCTTTATGGTAGCTGCACCCAACCGGCTTAGCCGAACGAAGAAGAGTGATTAGGAGGTTTACCTTTATTATTTTTTTTTAAATTCTCTTTTTTTGGACCTATTCCCGGATCCGAAACGGATATGACAGCCCCATCATCTCCTAATTAAAAATAACAAACTTATAACTAAAACAAGTTTTTAAAAATTTGTAACAGACACTTATTGTCTCTAGATTTAGTTTAGAGAAATGTAAAAACTACCATTTTATTTCTATTTCTTAAATAGTGTTGTTTAGTTTGCGACTAAATAACACGTATCTAGTAAATCTAGAAGTATTATGTCTCTGAATTGAAATGTCAAAAATTACGAAAACGTACTAGAGACCGTGATGGAATTTTATCCTCTTCTCTCTTAGAAATACATTTTTTTTATAGCTAGGTGTCTTGCGTATCTCCAGTTATGGAGGAGTACTCAACTGTTAGCTATGTTTTGACGACCTCCGTGGCGCAGTGCGTGCGCTGTCGCATTGAAATGTTGGAGGTCCTGGGTTCGATTCCCGGCTCGAGTCTGGTCTGGTGGGAGGCTTCGGCCGTGGCTAGTTACCACCCTACCGACAAAGACGTGTTGCAAAGCGATTTAGCGTTCCGTTATGTCGCGTAGAAACCAATTAAGAGTGTGTTTACCATACCCCTAACAGGTTAGCCCGCTACCATCCTAGACTGCATCATCACCTACCACCAGGTGAGATAGCCGTCAGGGCTAATTTGTAGTGTATAAAAATAAATAAATGTAAAATTAGGTTCTAAATATTCGGGTTTGAGTTGTTATCTCCTATTATTTGGAATGTTTGTAAAACCTAATCTAATAACTCTTTTAGTCAGCTGAATAAAATAATATAGGAGGGATTCATGATGCTAGTAACCATTGCTAGCATCATTAATTCCTCCTATATTTTTTATATTTTGGGTCTCCATGAGACCCAAAATGAAAAAATGCAATATTAGTTATGAAATTCGCAACTCGAATCAGGTGAGTAGATGATAACTATATGAAAATTGAAATATCAGGGTTAAACCCAAAGTAGCATAAAACATTTTATAGTACCATCAAGTGAGTTGACAGCAAATGAATTTTTAATGGAAGAAGTCAGTCAGAATCAGTGCTTGGAAAGTAGCCTTTTATTACTTGTATTTGATAAATACTAGACAAAACTACAAAAAAAAATATTAACTTTTTAACCGACTTCGTAATATATGCTTAGCATTATTACGTTTACTTTAGGTAATTCCTTTTAAGTGCCCAAGTTCAATGGGGCGTGCAAATTATTAACTATTTAATTACGTAAGGTATGTATGTTTTAACAACCTCCAAGGAGCAGCGCGTGCGCGAACACATTTTAAAATTGGAGGTCCTGGGTTCGATTCCCGGGTCCAGTCTGGTCTGGTGGGAGGCTCCGGCCGTGGCTAGTTACCACCCTACAAAGACGTGTCGCAAAGTGATTTAGCGTTCCGGCACGATGTCGCTTTGAAACCCATTAGGTGTATGAGTTTACCAAACTCCTTAACAGGTTAGCCCGTTACCATCTTAGTCTGAATCATCACTTACAACCGATGAGATTGCCGTCAAGGGCTAACTTGTAGTGGATAAAAAAAAATGTAAAGTATTAGATACTTTTTACGTAGTTAATGTGGTTCATTAAAGTAATGTTTATTTCATGTTCTTACTGCATAATTGAAATCATTACAGTAGTTTCGTTAATCATTAACCACGGTTAATTTTCCGCCTCAGCAACAATCATTGTGACTTTTAACTAACTTACCTATATTAAAAGGTTGTAGGTAATCTTAATTGAGAAAAAGAAAATTTCGCACTTACTGACTGACTCATAAACGCACAGCTAACCCCTTGTACCTAGCTGAAAATGGGCACAGTTTCCATTTATGATGCAGGCAAGATTTTTGGGAATATAAAGAATGAAATAGGGGCTGAACTTCTTAAAGTTTTTTTTTGTTTTAAGTTTAGTCCATAGACATTTTTTTAATCGTGGATAAATCCTCATGCAGACCTTTGCGTCACGGGGAGGCACAGAGGTTATGTCAGACTCCTACTGACTGAAACCCCCACGTGTTCCTACTCACCGCTGTATGGTGAAGCCACGGGAACGCTTTCGCACACAACTGCGACTCCTCCAGCGGGTGTCCGCGGCAACAGACCCTCCTCGAGCACAATGTGCCCAGTTTCGCCAGTTAGAGGTGTGCCGGAAAAACGGCAAACCAGCCAACTCGAGGACCGTACTGTGAGTGACAGTCGACCATGTTTCCATCGCCCACAAATCCTCTGAAGGCATAAGTAGGCAAGACTCACATTGCGGCGCGCTGCAGATAAATATGCAGTGGTATTTTAAAACGAAACCGCGGCGATGTGACCTACGCATGGTTCATGTCTTCTACGTACGGTTTATTCCGAATCCGCAGTCTCTGCCCAGCTGTGTCATTGATGACGTAGACAGATTGCATACCTACTTACTAATTCGACCATACATTTCGGTAGTCGTGGTAAGTAGGTAGGCAAGCCTTGCATTGCGGCACCCTGCAGATAAATATGCAGTGGTATTTTAAAACGAAACCGCGGCGATGTGACCTACGCATGGTTCATGTCTTCTACGTACGGTTTATTCCGAATCCGCAGTCTCTGCCCAGCTGTGTCATTGATGACGTAGACAGATTGCATACCTACTTACTAATTCGACCATACATTTCGGTAGTCGTGGTAAGTAGGTAGGCAAGCCTTGCATTGCGGCACCCTGCAGATAAATATGCAGTGGTATTTTAAAACGAAACCGCGGCGAAGTCATCTACGTGCCGTTCAGTTTGAATCCAATGTCTCTGCCCAGCTGTGGGTTTGATGACGTAGACAGACTTCATACTTACTAACACAAGTAGGTAGGCAAGACTCACATTGCGGCGCGCTGCAGATAAATATGCAGTGGTATTTTAAAACGAAACCGCGGCGATGTGACCTACGCATGGTTCATGTCTTCTACGTACGGTTTATTCCGAATCCGCAGTCTCTGCCCAGCTGTGTCATTGATGACGTAGACAGATTGCATACCTACTTACTAATTCGACCATACATTTCGGTAGTCGTGGTAAGTAGGTAGGCAAGCCTTGCATTGCGGCACCCTGCAGATAAATATGCAGTGGTATTTTAAAACGAAACCGCGGCGAAGTCATCTACGTGCCGTTCAGTTTGAATCCAATGTCTCTGCCCAGCTGTGGGTTTGATGACGTAGACAGACTTCATACTTACTAACACAAGTAGGTAGGCAAGACTCACATTGCGGCGCGCTGCAGATAAATATGCAGTGGTATTTTAAAACGAAACCGCGGCGATGTGACCTACGCATGGTTCATGTCTTCTACGTACGGTTTATTCCGAATCCGCAGTCTCTGCCCAGCTGTGTCATTGATGACGTAGACAGATTGCATACCTACTTACTAATTCGACCATACATTTCGGTAGTCGTGGCAAGTAGGTAGGCAAGACTCACATTGCGGCGCGCTGCAGATAAATATGCAGTGGTATTTTAAAACGAAAACGCGTCCATGTCATCTCCATACGGTTTAGTCTGAAACCGTGTATCTGTCCAGTTGTGGGGTTGATGACGTAGACAGATGACAGATTAGTAAGTATGAAGTTACTAACACAAGTAGGTAGGCAAGACTCACATTGCGGCGCGCTGCAGATAAATATGCAGTGGTATTTTAAAACGAAACCGCGGCGAAGTCATTGACTGCCGCGCCGCCAGATTAGAAACGCGCTTTCTACTAGCGCGACTCGAGCCTGGCGGTGCGGCGTTGCCAGCTCGCGTTGGCGGACCGACTCGGAAAATCTATTGCGTCAACAGCGCACGATACATTGCTGAGCACAGTACGGATTTGTTACGTTATGTGCTTATATTATATAGATATTATTTTTGTTTGGCACGCCGGGTCATAAATATTAATGAATAGAAGCAGGCATTACTTTGCGGAAGTCCATGATAAACAATAAACAGCAAGTATAATTTGCTATATTCCGCCGATAACCGGGAGATTTGTATAAAACCACACAAAATCTTCCAATCGTAGAGGTTCTAGTGGAAGATTTTGTGTGGTGTTATATTATACAAATCTCCCGGTTGTCGGCGGAATATAGCAAATTATACTTGCTGTTTGTTGTTTATAAATATTAGATTATTACGTTCTAGTGGCATGCTCAAAAATATTGTTTAATAGGTCTATTTGAATAACGAATAAAATTTTTTTTTAATTAATAATAACTTTTTTTAATACGAAATCTATTTTTGTTGAACGTTGAATACAAGATAAATCGATTTTGGCTGGCATGCGATGGTTTATCGAACTTACATATATATTAGAAACTAAATTATCAGCGTATTATCATTAATTATAATTAAACGATCAGCGGTTCTGTTATATTGTCTCTGAAGATATATATCAGGCCCTCATATATTAAATTGGGTCTAATTCAACGTCGAATTCTTTAAAATCCAATGAAAGCATCAAAAATTGGTTCGAAAAGCTGAATTGATTTTCATGTTCCTAATTATGAAACTTGAAGCTTGTACGCCTAGCAAAAAGTAGGTACAGCGTACAGAATATACTTCTATTACTCTTCTTCTTGTGTAATTCTCCCAACTTTTAGCATAGTGGTTACTGTGAGATACTCGCCTTTCAAGCTTCTTCTCCATTTCTTTGTGATAATGTTCTTTGTAATGAATAGAAGCAGTCGTTACTTTGCGGAAGTCCATGACAAACAACAAACAGCAAGTATAATTTGCTAAAGTAAAGTGATTTTACTTTTCGCGCTTGTGAAGTCAACATCTCCTGAGGATGATCCGGTGTCGGGTCGAAACGTGCGTAGAGGTTCTAGTGGAAGATTTTGTGTGGTGTTATATTATACAAATCTCCCGGTTGTCGGCGGAATATAGCAAATTATACTTAATGTTCTTTGTTGCTGATAGGTGCGTCGACTGCTTCTCTTATCTGGTCTAAGTGACGCGTACGATCTGACAGGGATCACCAGTTTTTCGAGTCTGGCGTTTTTCCTGCTAAAGTGACCGAAGTAATGCATCCGCAGCGTAAATTAATTCTATAGCCGCTTTTATATTATAAACGTTTTTTTTTTTTTTTTTATTTTATTTATTTATTTATTTAGGTTTACCAACAGCTTATACATTATAATTAGACTAAAATAATATATACATATAATAAGGTATTAAATCTAAATGCTAAGCTAATTATAGGTATCTTCTTTAAATCAGCGTATTCAAGGTTCCACGTCTCGACCATATAATATAAGGGAAAGAGAAGGCCTAGGTGATTTTTTGGCCCATTGCGAGATGTTCTTATCCTTTCATAACTCGAATAGAGACTTTCTTAATCAATGCAAGACTAACTATTCTATAAATTTACTAATAATAATCACAGTCTAACTGGACTGTTCTTGTTCTTGAAACATATTAATCATTCGAATCTTTTATACTGCCTGTTCACGAATCACAATAACTACTAAACAGATTTCAATACAATTTCTTAAAAATACTCAAAGCTGCCACTTTGGGTAAACTGTTCAAATATCTTTATACCAATAAACCATAAGGCGTCAGTTTCGGCGATTAAAGTTTTTGTCAATTTTACGCCTTAACTCCGTTCGATCTGAACGGATTTCAATAACCAATATTGCTGTCCAATATTTGTAAAGATCTGAACACCGTCCGACCCCCCCGTTATCCCAAACGTCGCCTAAGCCGAGGTTCGGCCTCAAAGGAGGCGCCCTTAGGCAGTCGTTCCCTTAGTTTCTTCGAGCCCTAGGGCTCAAAATTTCTTCGGGCAGAGCTTCTTTCCAAAGCTCGCCAAACAGCCCGGTTACGCTGTGGCAACCAATAGGGTTGTACAGCTAATCGACAGTCCGAAAAAAAAAGTAAAGATCTGGTAATAAAATTGTTGGTGATGGACAGAACTTTTGACAAGCTCCGTGGCGCAGCTCGTGCTCTGTCACATTATAAATTTGGTGGTCCTGAGTTCAATTCTTAGCTCGATTTTAGACTGTTCTGGTCTGGTGGGAGGCTTTGGCTGTAGCTAGTTATCACCCTACAGACAAAGACGTGTCGCCAAGCGGTTTAGATTTCCGGCACGATGTCGCGTAGAAACTAATAAGAGTGTGGGTTTACCATACCCCTAACCTCTAACAGGTTAGCCCGCTGGCATCTTGGACTGTATTATCAATCACACTGGGTGAGATTGCCGTCAAGGGCAAAATTGTAGTGGATAAAAAAAAACTCCTCATCTAACAGCAGCAATTCCCCAACCCAAGACAATTTACTACTAAACTAAATAATTTTGCAGCGGTGATAGCTGCAAAAAGATAGGTTAGGGCGTCAGCCTCCTAATCAGAGGTCGGCGGTTCGAATCCGGGCACGCACCTCTAACTTTTCGGAGTTATGTGTGTTTAAAAAAATTAAAATATCACTTGCTTCAACGGTGAAGGAAAACATCGTGAGGAAACCTGCACGCCTGAGAGTTCTCCATAATGTTCTCAAAGGCGTGTGAAGTCTGCCAATCCGCACATGGCCAGCGTGGTGGACTACGGCCAAACCCTTCTCATATTGAGAGGAGACCCGTGCTCTGTAGTGAGTCGGTAATGGGTTGATCATGATGATGATGAAATAATTTAAAACCCCGATACAAAAATGGTGGCGTAACACTAATTAAAAAACTTTCTGGAGGCAGCAAAGCTTCCTTAAATTACACATCCTCATATAATTAATTGTAGTCTTATATTATGAACGAAATGTATTAATTTTCAGATAAAACTGTAGTAAACTAAAACGAATACAGCAATACCAACAATTGGAAATGCCACTAGCAAGAAAGATATGGAAAAACGCATCGAATTGTTTTTACGAGTATATGACAGTTTTTTGTATTAACTAACTGGTTTTAAGGTTTACGTCGTCTAAGGCTAGGCTTCTATGAGTCTTAAATTGTAGAGAAAAAGTATTAGAAGAATATAGGCAGCTCTATTTTTCGAAAATATTTAAGGTATTTTTACCGATACGCGCAGTATTTTGACAGCGGCAAATTTGACAATTCCGTGGGTTCTTATATATATAAATATATGAAACGCTGATGAAATAAATCTATTCTTGGTTATTGTACAGGAAAATATTATTTTACATCATGTTTTACGATCCAAATTATGTTTGCAACAAATATAGTATATTCATCTGTGAATACCGTGTTTTTGCGTTTATTTTGGATACGAACAACATTAATATAGGGTAATTCCGGGGGAGATGGCCGTACGGGAGAGATGGCCAATAGAAAAAAGTTCAAGAAATTATTCATAGATCGCACTATTTTAAATTTAGTTCGATTCGTTTAGGCACGGGCAACAAGTAGTAGTGAATTTTTTTGCAAAAAAATTAAGAAAAGGTGAGTAATTTGACTTTGTTTTTTAATAATACGTTAGATTTAAACTAAGGGGTTGACATATCAAGGGGTAATAAAAAAGTAATGAAAGTTTTGTCTGTATTTATGCTTTCATTGTGAAGTAAACGGACTTTCTTGTGTTCTAACCTCAAAATTAACTGCAAAATTGAGAAGTTGCTCTTAATATGTGGCCATCTCACCCGGACAATCGGGAAAGATGGCCATAGTATTTATAGGAGAGATAACCATAAAATAAGTGTCCTAATTTAAATTTATTTTTAAAGATGCTCAACCAATGCATACGGAAAGCGACTGCTGTCAGAGGAGCCTGGAGTGAAGAAAACTTAAGAAATGCGATGGCAGAAGTACGAAGTGGGTGGATGCCGGTTTATAGGGTTATTTGATTACCATATTCCTAGAAAACATTAGAAAGAAGGTTAAAACAATCAACCACACAAACGAGGGACCTATGGGACCATCATCAACCTTTGGTGCAGCCAACGAAAAAGACTGAGCAAGCATATTAAAGAGAAGCAGTCGAAAGGCTTTCCATTGTCTGTTGATGATTTAAGAAGAATTTCATTCAAGTTTGCTGAGCAATTAGGATTAAAACACAGATTCAATATGAAATCTGAGAAGGCAGGCTATGATTGGGTGCAAATGTTTTTGAAAAGGAATTCCGATATTTCATTAAGGAAATCAGAAGAGGTGTCATATGTTAGAAGTCAAGGGATGAATAAAGCTAAAAACGCGTATTTTGAATGCAATATTTGCATGTTCTGGGTGCATGAAAACTGCACCGAGTTTGAGGACATGTGTTCTTACTGCGGTAATAATGAAAAAAAGAAGTTAAAAGATCTCAAGGGCAAAGGGAAAGGCAAAAAATTTCTGGCCATCTCTCCCCTATAACTACGGCCATCTCTCCCGGGCACTCTGGGAGAGATGGCCAGTCCTAGTTTTTTTTTAAAGTAAAAAATTTCATTGTTTTCGTTGTTCAAAGTTATTTATCATTAATGTATTAATAACAATAATAAATAAAGATTATGTTGAATATGAATTCAATGTTTTATTAATCATAATTCCAGCACAATAGAGTCTTAAAGTAACTAGGGCCATCTCCCCCGGAATTACCCTATAGAAAAATGTCATGAAATGTCGCCAGTTGTACGTAATACCTACTAAGCTATGTTTTTCTCTTTAAAAGCCAAAGCTCCTTTTAACATTTCAGAAATAGTTGTGAGAAAGCGGGTATACGGCATAACGGGTTCTGGGAACTTCGAATAAAACGATTTACTAAATAATAAAATATTGTTTAATCGATATTTGATAAAGATAGCGTATCAAGTCATTTGGAGAGCTCTCCGATGCTAAAGAAGCTATAGATGGAGGTCATGCCTTGAAGGAAAGATAGGCGACCTAAGGCGGGAAAGTACTGATAGATGCAAAAGTTACATTGTCATATTTCCCACTGAGAAGACAGACTTGTTTTAACTGAAATCTTAGTAATCTCTTGAGAAATTTAAAGTTTCGAAAAGCATAACCTAAAATCCTATTTGTATATAAAGAATTAAATAAAAGATAAAAACGCTTAGTTGGGAATTTCTCTAACATGATAGCTATTTATAATTAATTTTTGACTAGGTGTGTGAGATGTTGTAACACAGAAAAAAAACCCGGCTAAGTTTGTTGTGGGCTCTACAATGACCTGGGCGCGTTTGGAATCCTACTAGCTACTTAGTTTTTAGTCTACGAATGTATGAGTAGGTATAACTATGACCTCACGAATTAAATTAATATTAAAGTTTACATGAACAAAACATTTTTTTGATTTGTTTCAAATTCAATTTTAGCAAGTATCGCTTGGCATAAGCAAGCTATCGGTAGTAGAAGATAATGATGGGTTTCAATACAATAGAAAAAAATATGTTTCTTTTTTTTTTCTATTTAACTGCTTATGGAGCCATTAAAAATATAAAAAATGCAAATATCTGGTCAACGTATTGTGAGATTTACAATTTACGAAGTTGTCTTTCCGAATATTATCAGGGTATAAAATCGTTACTAGAGGATCAAGAGTCTACTAGGTACTTGAAAAGGTTGAGACTGCCTACCACCCTCCGGAAGACTTAATAAACATAGTCTCCATAATATAAAGAGTGGGTAAGGTAAAAATACAAAATGAAATAATAATTAGTTTTATGTTAAGGGATTCTGATTCAAATTGCGTAATATTATTTACTCGTAGACTGAAATACTTACCTTTTATTCTAATTTAGTGAGTACTTATCGCAATTTCCCGACAATGATTTTACGCTGAGTAATTAAGTTAATAATAATAAATAATGAACCGCTATCCCAACAAAATCAGCGATGTAAACGAAAAATTAATGCAGTCATTTTAATGTAAATAAATCTAATACATTAAAGAATGAACTGTAGAATTTCGTTAAAACTAAATCATATTTTCGTAACGAAGATTCCGTGGTCCGTTTTGTTAAAATTAAATACCTCCCTTGTTTGACATTAAGGTTTAGATACTTAATAATAAAAAATAATATTTTATATATTAATATCTACTACGGTACGGTACGAAGCGTTGATAGCCTAGTGGTTAGGGCGTCAGCCTCCTAATCAGAGGTCAGCGGTTCGAATCCGGGCACGCACCTCTAACTTTTCGGAGTTATATGCGTTTTTAAACAATATAAATATCACTTGCTTCAACGGTGAAGGAAAACATCGTGAGGAAACCTGCACGCCTGAGAGTTCTCCATAATGTTCTCAAAGGCGTGTGAAGTCTGCCAATCCGCACATGTCCAGCGTGGTGGACTATGGCCAAACCCTTCTCATATTGAGACGCGTGCACTGTAGTGAGCCGGTAATGGGTTGATCATGATGATGATGATCTACTACGGCATAAATGTAGCGAAATGTACCTATTCTATGATAACAGCGGCCTTGAGACATTGCTTTAGAGTCCGCATTAAGATATTATTGATAATAAAACTATACGTTAAAAGAAAACACATGAGCGATATCGGTGTTTCATTAATTTTAGTTAGCTAGTTCTTACGGAATTCATTCTGCTTCTATTATCAGACGTAATTTATTACGTGTTTTATAAATTGCTTGTGCTGAACAATTCCGTTGTTCCAATGTTCCGAGCTAAGAATTCTATGCATGAAAATAGTGTAAAAAGTTATACATATATATTTCTAGCCATTAAACTTGCTCGGAATTGACAAACCCTTCTTAAAATGTTTTAACTATATCCCCAAAATGTTAAGTTTGCCTTTAGTCTTTGAAATGTTAGGGGTTCTTCTTCGCTCGGAATAATGAAGGTGAGACTTTTGGGAGACTTTTTTCAACCATACAGTTTCATGTAAATATTAGTTTATTACTAGCTGGTGATTACATTTAGAGATTCCAAAGGCTCCATAGATCCCTGGTTAAGCTCGTTTGACAATAAAATGTTTGGGTAACTTTTGCTTCAACAATATTGCCTCAGTAAAAAAATGCTATTTTTTTTTAGGACTGTGTATTAGCTGTGCTAACCCTATTGATGCCACAGCGGAACCCGGCTGTTTCGGAAACTTCGGAAAGAAGCTATGCTAGAAGATATTTTGACCTAGGGCACGAAGAAACTAAGGGAACGTCTGCCTAAGAGCGCCTCCTGTGAGGCCGAACCTCGGCTTAGGCACGGTATAATATTACCGTGGCTTAGGCGACGTTTGGGATAACGCGGAGGTCGGACGTTGAGTGGTCCGTACGTCTCCGGGGCCGTGGATGTAGCCCACGTCCGGATGACGTAAGATAGCGGGGACCTCGTCTTCGCCGGCGAAGACGGTGTGAAGCGTATGATTGTGTGGTAGGTGGTACGGGTATATTGTCAGTAGTCATCTGATAGTCAGGGGCATGAATGATATGTTTAGGTCTCCTCTTTCGTAGAGGAGCGCTTAGGTCGGGGGAAAATTGCTGTGATATATAGCCTAGTGGTTAGGGCATCCGCCTTCTAATCATAGGCGCACACGCATCTTTAACTTTTCGGAGTTATTTGTGTTTTAAAGCAATTAAAATATAGCTTGCTTTAACAGTGAAGGAAAACATCGTGAGGAAACCTGCATGCCTGAGAGTTCTCCACAATGTTCTCTAAGGCGTGTGAAGTCCAATCCGCACATGGCCAGCGTGGTGGACTATGTCCTAATCCTTCTCATATTGGGAGAGCACGGGTAGGAGACCCGTGCTCTGTAGTGAGCCGACAATGGGTTGATCATGATGATGATGAAAAAATGCGATTTGTAATAAGTTAATTGGCATCTACTTAACTAGGTACCTATTATCTTTTTTATCATTTATTTCTTAACAAATAAATAACGCTGAAGCTGTTTTTAACATGTTATCTTTATTATTGAATGTAAATAAAGTAATCTTTTTATAACCTGTTAACGGGACTGACTGAGTGTGATCTGCTATTTTTTTGCCACATTTCAATTTAAAATGTAAAATGCTAATTTGACATTCAGAATACGACCCAAACAAAAACACAGCTCGTTAGTAAAAAAAATGTGTTTGTAGGTACCTAACTACGTATTATTAAACATTTATGCATTTTCAAATAACTCGTCAGCACCGTGACCGTCATTCATTCAACTACCTACCACCTAAATCAGTTGCAAATTGATACGTAGGAACGTAGGAAGGTAGGTACCTACGAATAATCATGCCGCGTTCGAATATTATATCTTCTTGATTAATTAATTACCTGGCATTACGAATTAATCGCCCGATTAAACCCGAGTGTTATTCGATCGAACCGACCTATACATAGCCACCTGGACGGTCACATAGAAAAGCACCCTATTAGAACAAGGTCGGATTCCACTTGGAATTAAATTAATGTGGACCCTACTCCCTAGTCTCAAAGTGTATTTTATTAGTCCCTCGGAAAAATAGAACCCTGTCGCCCTAAGCGTACGTCAGTATTCTGTTAGTATACAATAAATATTCGGCGCCAGTTGTGTCCTACACACATATACATAGCAGAGAACACTGAACAGCGCTGTTGCTTGCACGGAGCGGCAACGTCGCATCGCTTGACGGCGACGGATTCCAAGCTAACTTCAATTTACCGTGATAAGATTGATAGAGTTCTCACACTGCATTGCCATGCTAACTTGAATCTTATTACAAGTATTTTAAGATGTAGATTAGTACTAAATGTAATTATTAGAACTTTGTAACATTAGTGAGTTGGAAGCCGGCGCGAGGGTAGCGGGACGCGTGGTTTTCGACGCATTGTGTTCGTTTTTTATAAGCATAATAGAATCGATGTCAGTTGGCAGATTTTTTATTTTACCGTTTTTTGGCCTTGTTAGATGCGAATTAGATGAACAACAATAGACGCCGATAGATAAGGCAGACGCTCTAACGTTATTGTGACGAAATGCTTTACAATTTTTTTTCAAACTGTACAAATTGTTTGCTGTGATTACACCACACTTAGTATCAGCTTAGAAATTAAAAATATAAAACGTTAATTGTTTTTATTTCAAATTAATTTCTACATACCTAGGGTAGTAAGGCTACCTAGAAATACTTAATAGATTACCTAAAAATACTTACTTAATAACCAAGAAGTCTTGAATTGTCTATTTTTCATTTAATTCTATAAAAGTTTTTTGTTGTAGTACTAGGGCCTCATAAAGTATAAAAAGGAAAAAAATTACACCCAATTGTGCAGTTTCTTTTCGAGTTAAACAACATTCTTTCGCTAATTTATTTAAATTTAAATTTATAGCTAGATTGTTTCGTTTAGAAAAACCAATTAAATTGTAGGCATTTGTAAACAGAAAAACGCAATATTCTTATCACAATATAGGTACAACTAACTCTCTCCCCAATGATATAGAAGGAGTATCAGTTAATATTGCTATAATTCCCAATAGAAGATATGAAATGCTCTAGGTAGCTATAAATAGTAGGAAAAACGGTTTATCAAGTCGAAAAAATGGAATATTCCAGTGGTATTAAAAGGGATCGTACAATCCGTTCTAGTTCTTAGTGGATGTGTTTTCCTGGCCTAAACTAGTTCTCAATTAGATCGCAGCATCACTGCCGATGAAGCCAATATCGTGGGTATCAGAATCATTGCAATCAAAGAGAATTAAGTAGGGAACATTGTTTTCTTCAACATTTTGAGCTTCGCTTCATAACCATACGTTTTCCAATCTATGCGGAGTGAAATGCGATTTAGCTACGAAAAAGTAGTACCTATTAATCATTTTTTGAACGTAAAGAATATTTAAACTGTCGACTAACTTAGAATAACGATAATACGCTTATATTGCATAAGAAAATATGAATTGAGCTACCGCATTACCTTTCCAATAAAATATTGGCTAGTGTGTTTTTTTTTTCGGCCTAACTATTAGCTGTGAACTATTGGTTGCGACAGCGTAACCGGGCTGTTTCGCCCGCAATTGAATGAGAAGAAATTTTGAGCCCTAGGGCTCGAAGAAACTAAGGGAACATCTGCTTAAGGGATCCTCCTGTGAGGCCGAACCTCGGCTTAGGTGACGTTTGTGATAACGGGGGGATCGGACGGTGAGTGGTCTGTACGTCTCCGAGGCCGTGGATGGAGCCCAGGTCTGGATGACGTAACTGGATGATAGCGGGGACCTCGTCTTCGCCGGCGAAGACGGTGTGTAGCGTATGATTGTGTGGTAGGTGGTACGAGTATGTCGTCAGTATTCATCTGATCGTCAGGGTCATGAAGGATATGTTTAGGTCTCCTCTTTCGGAGAGGAGCGCTAAGGTCGGGGGAGTAAAGTTGGCTAGTGTGGCTTCGTTGGAAAGTACTACGAAGATCATAAGCCGCATGCATTTCAGAGACAGCCTTGCTTCTTCTCTTTATGTTTTCTGAGTGTTTGGACACATGATATTGTCCAAACACTCAGAAAACTTGAAGACAAAAGTATTTGCAGAATATTTGATAATAACATACCTACCTTTTATTAATTTAACATTAGTTTTAGCATAATTTGGTCAGCGACCATGTCTTTTTCATCGGCCGGCCGGTATTGAATTCCTATTATACAATTTATTCTATGTGGGATTTCAGCTTGGTGGTTTGTAATATGTTTTTTTCAGCGCCAGTTTAGCTCCTAAAGGAAGACTATCTATATTCCCCCAAATTGTTCCTGTGAGAGTAAAAGCTAAGCCGCGGGAAATATGGTTTTTTCAGTTTCAATCTGGCTCCGAAAGGAAGGCATCTATTGCCAGAAATTCTTCCACATAAATATATAGCTTATTAGGATATATGTTGTTTTTTTTCAGCGTCAGCCGTGCTCAGAATGAAAGATATACATACCTTATTTTCCCCGAAGGCCGAAATTGGTTGTAGGAAATATGTTTCTTTCAGCGTGAGCTTGACTCCGTAAGTTAAATAATTTAACTTTACTACTTTAGTTTTCTCGCTTGTAAAGTCAACATCTCCTGAGGATGATCCGGTGTCGGGTCGAAACGTGCCTAGAGGTTCTAGTGGAAGATTTTGTGTGGTGTTATATCTCCCGGTTGTCGGCGGAATATAGCAAATTAAACTTGCTGTTTATCGTTTATCATGGAATTCCGCAAAGTATCGCCTGCTTTTATTCATTATTTGTAAATAATTTTGTTCCCCGAAATTCTTCTACGTAGAAATTCTGCTTATCCGTAGGTATATTTTTGATTTTACCCTCAGTTTGGTCCCGAAAGCAAGATACGAGTATATACCTAATATTTAATATCAAGAACAGTTCGCAATATAACCTTTAAAGGACAGACAACAAACAAACAGGCAAACTATCATAGATATTCGTAAGTGAGATACTTCCAGCTCCAAGTCTATAAGTCTAGTCTAAGTCGCCACCAAGGCATTGCATTCGACAACCAAATTGTTTCTTAATTTTCTAATAGTGAAACCATTTTTAAAATTGGCACGATACCAGAGTTTATCGATTACAAATAAACAAGCAACGAAACTTTCCTCTTTATTACAAAAGCACAGACTCATGGATTATAATTCTAACAATTGATCATATCAGATAACTGTGATGGTATGCGGTAGCACGGGCAGTTCTACCACGTCGAGGGTCCCTGGCTCAAAAATTCTCATAATGATCAACCCATTGCCGGCTCACTACAGAGCACGGGTCTCTTCATATGAGAAGGGTTTGGCCATAGTCCACCACGCTGGCCATGTGCGGATTGGCAGACTTCACACGCCTTTGTGAACATTACGGAGAACTCTCAGGCGTGCAGGTTTCCTCGCGATGTTTTCCTTCACCGTTGAAGCAATGATATTTCAATTTTAGAAAACGCACATAACTCCGTAGAGTTAGAGGTGCGTGCCCGGATTCGAACCGCCGACCTCTGATTAGGAGACTGACGCCCTTAAACACTAGGCTATCACCGCTTCCAAAAATTCTATGTATATTCATTTTACAATGCATTGCGCGTTGCAATACAATGTATACCACGAAGTACCAATATAAAAGTACTCGTATAAGCAATATTTATGAATGTATCGCTGGTGACAATTCAAGGAATGAATCAGATTACATTGCTGGACTTCCTTCCTTGAGGAATTCCGTCCATTGTGCAATTCGCGGAAACAGATATACTATACCTAACCACTTGATTAAACGGTGGCAGCCCAGTGGTTAGGGCGTCAGCCTCCTTATCAGAGGTCGGTGCAATATCTGTATATATATGACTTTACTAGATAAAGTAATCCTTAGAAAAATATATCGGTGCAATTATAATGCCTTTACGCTTGTGGTAGCCTAGTGGTTAGGACGTCAGCCTCATAATCAGAGGTCGGTGGCTCTAACTTTTCGGAGTTATTTGCGTTTTTAAACAATTAAAATATCACTTGCTTCAACGGTGAAGGAAAACATCGTGAGGAAACCTGCACGCTCGAGATCCATGCTGTTCTCAAAGGCGTGTGAAGTCTGCCAATCCGCACATGGCCAGCGTGGTGGACTATGGCCAAACCCTTCTCATATTGAGACGAGACCCGTGCTCTGTAGTGAGACAGTAATGGGTTGATGATGATGTTGCTGAACCACTTGATTATTAGAACGCTATCGTTTATTATGCGATGGAAATTAATGAATTGCAGCCCCTCCTGCAGGGAAATATTAAAAAATCAATGATTTAAGTTCAGCTATAGTTAGAAAACTCGTGTAGATATATTCCAGCTATGAACTAAGAATAACTGTACTAGAAGATGTACAGCTTAACTTTAAGAGAAACGCTGCTTTGGACATCAGCCAGTTAGGCTATCAAGAGAGACCTTTTTTTTATACACTACAAGTTAGCCCTTGACGGCAATCTCACCTGATGGCAAGTGACGATGCAGTCTAAGATGGCAACGGCCTAACCTGTAAGGAGTATGATAAACCCACACTCCTAATAAGTTTCTACGCGACATCATGCCGGGACGCTAACTCGTTTTGCGACGCGACTTTGTCAGTAGTGTGGCAACTAGCCACGGCCGAAGCCTCACACCAGACAAAAAGACCTTACTAAGTCTTATTAAATAGGAAAACAGTTAATACTTTAATTTCATTGTTCTAGTTACATTTCTTTATTGTAAATCGACTAGCGGCTGATTCAGTGAGCGAAATCACCAAATAATCTCTTATTTATTATGTCATTTTTTTTTATATACATAGCGAACTGTCAACTGACATTGACTGTCAGAAACAATAGGAAAACTGCAGGTTATACTTTCATTTCATTGTTCTAGGTACATCTCTGTTGTAAATCGACTAGCGATTTGTCAATTAACAAAGAGGATTATTATGACTGTCACAAACAGTATAGCCATATGAAGTCGGTATGAAATTCCATATCGGATTATTAAGTAAGCGATATGGTGATCAAGTTTTAACCAGCACCCTTATATTCATAAGAAGGTACTTATTGCTGATATCCACGTAGTCTATAATCCGCAGCTTAGGGCGTAACCTTACCCTGTTGCTGTGTTTACGTATAAGAAGTGGGATAACAAAGAAAAATATTAACTAGAGATTGGAGAATTTTAGAGTAACTTGTGGTTAACGATGTTGCGACACGCAAGTTCATCGTTGGAAGGTAAATAAAAAAAAATCTAGGTTATTATTATATTATTATTATTATTTATTCTTTATTTGTACACCACATTTAAATATAAATAATAAGAAAAACAAGAAGAAACAGGAACCAAAAGGCGGCCTTATCGCTTAGTAGCGATCTCTGCCAGGCAACCTTAGGATTAGGAAAAGAGAAAGTAGACGACGTAAATAATACAATACATTAATAAATATGAAATAAATATACTAATATATACCTTATAATATTAATAAAATAAAAAAAAAAACTAAAATAAAAGTCGTCATTTTCGCGTGAGGAATTGAAATTTACAGCTCTTTTAAAAACAGTGAGTGACTTTGACTGTCTTATGCTCAAAGGTTCGCTCATTTACACCTATTTCATAAGCACTCTATTAACGTCAGATATGACTGACTCTTCCTACGGTTATAAAAGCGTATTGAAACGAGAAGCCGGTAGGGTATTTAGCTTAGGTAAGTACTCTGTTGTAACGTCTACAATATTATTCAACATACATTAGAAAAACTGCAGTATACTTACATGCTTTGTCATTACTAAATATCAATAAAATTATATTTATAACTTAAAATAAACCTTAGATTAACCTAAAACTAAAAATCTTAAAAAATATATAACGTCATAACTAAAATATATTATTAAAAGGAGTCCCTTTAGCCAAGGTTCCGAAGATACTGGCAGCGATCCCCCTTTGAATAGCTAGACTAATTCGAAGTCCGAGATAGCTGGCAGCTCTTCGGTCTCCTGTGATGTCGACTAACCTTTTTGCTATTTCCTTATAAAAGCCTTATAGCGCTAGGACGGACAACGGACCAAGGGTTAGGTTCGGCCTCACAGGAGGCGCCCTTAGGCAGACGTTCCCTTAGTTTCTTTGAGCCCTAGGGCTCAAAATTTCTTCTGGCAGAGCTTCGTAGGGTTAGTACAGCTAATAGTCAGTCCCAAAAAGAAAAAAGGACCAAGGGTCATATATAGTTTTTTGGCCGTAGCGACATTATAAGAAGTTTTACAAAGTAGGTATTTGCTGTGACCTCAGCACTTTAGATTGTTGATGAGTATGCCTGAGAAATGCCTGGTAGTATCACTTGGGTGGGTCTTAGAGGGTACATGCTTTGCCATTATTAAATTTTAAATTAGCTTTTTAAATAGTAGATACGTCAGCCGAACCAATACTAAAAGAAGCAGTTGAAGCCGAATATTATATTACTGAGAAGTAAAAATGGTCGTCTCGGCTAATTTTGTTGTGGGCTTCTTCTTAGACCGGGGCGCGTTCGTAGCTTTAGTTTTAAGTTTACGAATATAGTTATCACCATGAAATAACTACTATGTAAATTATTGACGCGTCAAAATTGCCTTTTAAAGGACTATTTGAATAAAGATTATTTTGAATTTGAATTTAATAAGGTACGATACCATTGTCATATACATTGTATAAAAGCCCTTAATAAATAAAGATATAACAAAACAATCCTTGTTTTATGTTATATGAGAAGAACGTGGGAGAAGCTGACTGCTTCAAAGCAACCTTTTCTTGTGGGGATATTCTAACACCTTCCTGGCTTACTTTATCGATGGATGTTCTTAAGATGAGGTGGATTTATACCGTCGAAAACCCATCGGTGCTTAACAGCGCGTACCAAGACAGTCCAGAATCTCTAGTCTCTACCACAAAAAGGAACCTGAACCTACTGGAATCAACTTGACGACCTCCGTGGCGCAGCGTGCACGCTGTCGCATTATAAAGTTGGAGGTCCTGGGTTCGATTCCCAGCTCGAGTCTGGTCTGGTGGGAGGCTTTCGCCGTGGCTAGTTACCACCCTACTGACCAAGACGTGTAACCAAGCGATTTAGCGTTCCAGCGTGATTCCAGCTTCAACGCCTGCTCTCCTATTTCGGACACATCATGCGGCGGGGGCGTGATATCCTGGAAAAGCTTATTGTGACAGGCAATACAGACCGCAAAAGATCGAGAGGTTGCTCACCAACCAGATGGACAGACCAGCTGAGGGAATCTACTAAGTGCAAATTTCACACAATAGCGAGACTAGCCTCCGATAGAAGCCGGTGGAAACAAATAAACCGCACGAGGTTGCAAGGACACCACCAGGACCACGATCTTCAGTAATAAAGAAACGACTGGAGAGAGAGATAACGTATAGGTAATAGTCAAAAAAATGAGACAGCAAAATTTTACAATATCTCTCTCTGACCATGACGAAGAGAGAAGTTATTAGACTGAAGATGTCTTCGTAAACAACTCTATCTTTCCAAGACACGTTACAAATAAAAATGCCTCCGTACCTCAGACTACATTGCGCTCGACACTGAGTTAATTAAAGATCATTAAGCTGTGAGGTTTACGAGACTTCACCTCATTTTCTATTACTTAACTCGTCATTGTTCCTCGCTCCACTCATATTTTTCTCCAGCGGGTGGTCACTTATACCCCTACTAATGTACTACCAAAAATTCACTGTAGAAGTTAACAGAATTCGTCTCCTCTTCCAAGACTTGCGTTCCTAATGCAGTTTGAAGAGTCAAGCACTTTGTACATTCAACAGTATCTTCTCTTTCAATCAATCAGCCTATAGACGCCCACTGCTGGACATAGGCCTTTCCGAGAGCGCGCCACCACACACGGTCCTCCGCCTTCCTCATCCACTCGCCACCAGCGATCCTTTTCAGGTCGTCGGTCCAGCGAGCAGGTGGTCGTCCTACGCTGCGCTTACCGGTACGCGGTCTCCACTCCAGAACACATCTGCCGCAACGGCCGTCGGTTCTGCGACAGATATGACCCGGCCACTGCCACTTCAGCTTGCTAATCCGTTGGGCTATGTCGGTTACTTTTGTTCTCCTAGGTATGTCCTCGTTACGGATTCTATCCCTCAGAGAAACACCCAACATAGCCCTTTCCATAACTCGGCTCGGCATCGGCTCTTTACCCGCGCGTTATAGGGCAGTCCGATCTCAGCATGAGAATTTATGGCGCTGGCCAAATACAGATAGGTACACTTAGGAAGCCGCAATAATAAGCTGTGATAGCCTAGTGGTTTCGACGTCAGCCTCCTAATCAGAGGTCGGGGGTTTGAACCCGGGCACCTATAACAATTCGGAGTTATGTGCGTTTCTAAGCAATTAAAATGTCACTTACTTCAACGGTGAAAGAAAACATCGTGAGGAAACCTGCACGCCAGAGAGTTCTCGGCAAAGGCGTCCGAAGTCTGCCAATCCGCACATGGCCAGCGTGGTGAACTATGGCTTCTTCTCTTCTCATATTGAGAGGAAACCCTTGCTCTGTAGTGAGCCGAGAATGGGTTGATCATGATGATGAGATAAGCGGGCAACTGCTTACGAAATAGTTAAATTTTTCGATTCACTTTCGAGTTGGTAAGCGGTTTCGATGGTAGTTTTTCAGCAGGCAGCAATCGCAATAAAGCATTTTTACGAGCCATTGTGAGCGGTTTACGACACAGCGAGCGCGATTGACTTACGAACATAAAATGTGTTTTCTATGTCGCCATTTAATGTTTACTCCTTGTTTTTTGCCATAATGCGTGATTATTTTCAAGGTTTACTGGCATTAAAATCGAGAACTAAGACAGATAGTTAAGTTTATTTTATATCCACTACAAGTTAGCCCTTGACGGCAATATCACCTGATGGTAAGTGATGATGCAGTCTAAGATGGTAGCGGGCCAACCTGTTAGGGGTATAGTAAACCCACACTCCTATTTGGTTATATGGAGGAATGTCGCGTTTTTATTCCTAGCTGTGTGGATGGACGCGTTTGTGCACTTAGCATATACGTTATATTATTTGACAATACAAATATAATATTGAATCGTAACGTAAGTATTTACTAACGAGGTTTTCGTTACAGTGCAATTTATGTAGCTAAATACTTACACAAACTATATTTATCTACGATCTTGACGACCTCTGTGCCGCAGCGTGTGCGCTGTTACATTTTAAAATTAGAGGCTTCGGCCATGGCTGGATACCACCCTACGGACAAAGACGTGTCGCCAAGCGATTTAGACTTCGTCTACGCAGGTTTAATATTTCGAGTAGCTTATATTATCGTGACGTAGAGAAAAACTAACATTATGACATTAAAATTATCACGCATTTGGTAGATTTTTCCTTTTTCTACTTGCTTGACGCTCATACGCGTCATATTTTGGACAATCTACACAATATCTTTGTAAATTGTAGCCTATATGTTGTTTTGATGTATTAGCTATAATATTGTACAGTTTCATAAAAATCCATTCAGTAGTTTTTACGTGAAAGAGTATCAAACATCCATCCATCCTTATAAACTTTCCCGTTTATAATATTAGTAGGATTTATCTCAGATGTTCCGGTAGTTGTTTCTCCAAGTCACTAGAGCAATTGTTTTAAACACTAGTTTTCATGCCAATATCTCATCGTTATGTGGAGTCGGCATGACATTTTTTCAACGTTTTCCCATATTCTATTTTAACTGTAAGACAAGTTGTTTTGGCATATTTTTTACTAGTGTCAGCCTGACGTGACGTCAAAGCTTTTAAGGTATGTTTCTGCTGGTGGAGTAACCGCCTCTTTTAGGTTATAACCTCCTTTTAATTCAGCAAGTGACCCGGTGCATAGATCATGATCAACCCATAACCGGCTCACTACAGAGCGCGGTTCTCCTCTCATTATGCGAAGGGTTTGGCCGTAGTCCACCACGCTGGCCATGTGTGAATTGACAGGCTTCACACGCCTTTGAGAACATTATGGAGTACTCTCAGGCGTGCAGGTTTCCTCACGATGTTTTCTTTCATCGTTGGAGCAAGTGATATTTTAAAATTTTTAAAAACGCACATCTCGGAAAAGGTGCGTGCCCGGATTTCGGATTCGAACCGCCGAACTTTGATTAGGAGGCTGACGCCCTAACCACTAGGCTATCACCGCTTCATATGCGCTTTCCCGGAGCATACGCGTGGTCATATTTCGGATTCTTTCGCAGAGTTCCTCTTCGCTTTGGACTAATTGTAATTTGTGTCTCAGGAGATGTTTTTAAAAGGTTTCTTTACTTCATCCTCAACAGTATTATGTGAACGAATAAATTTTCATTTACATTTCATTTTAAATTCTTGATGCTGTTGTGGTTTCTCTAACGCTCCCTGCGCGTCGTGTGCTGGTAGCTCGATCTGGTGATAGACAGAATCGGGGTTCTGTTCAGAAGGTCAATACATTTCTGTTGATGGATTGTCTTTTGTTTAGAAGCAACAAAACAAAATTAATTTTGCCCTAGATATCTATGTATTTGACGAGCTTGGGTGGCAGAGGCTACTTTTTGCTCTAGAATAACAAACCCACTAAAAGCTACACGCCTACCTACAATATGCGAACATATATATGCTTTCGAAAGCATATGTCAATTCTACTTGATTATGTGATATGATATTTGAAGAGTTTTCTTACATTTTATATTTCATGTAGCGATAAGGCCGCCAAATTGTATAGTGTATGTATGTTTTTGTGTTATTCTCTGTTTTTTTTTTGTTTTTTCCTATCTTGTGGTACAATAAAACTGTACTCATTCATATATACATATTCTGAAATACAAATGTATTTGCATTCATATTACTGTCAACTTCGACCACAATTGGTTCGACTTTGTACTTTATATGCTTACATGCGTTCACTAGTTTAGCCATATGTGCAAACAGGCCGCCATGTAAATTACTATTCAAATTACGCACCATTGCGAAATTGAATAAAGAGAGAAACAAAAAAACGTGTGCGGCACGCTTCATTTTAATAGCTGCCCCACCCGCCTCGGGACTTCAATAGACACGAACCGAAGGGCGCCTCGCCCTTCGCAATCAATTGAAACCCTCTTCTATTACTATTCACTGTCACGCTCTCGCACAACCGACGGCGTATTCTCCATCCTTTTCGAAACCACGATTTGATCGGCGCGAAAAATACCGAGCGACGCCTCGGGCCACGTTGCTACTTTCAAAGAGAGAATTTTTAGTACATCAATTCAACGTTAAGTTATTCGTTTCAGATGCTATCACAAGGGGGTAAGGTTGGAAATGCGCGAGCTCGACAGCAAAGTTTGTTTATGTTAGCAATACTAAGATTGATGTATAAATTGCGTCGAGTGATGAAAAGCAGATTACATTGCGTTGACGCTCTGGGCGGGAAAATGGAAATAAGTTGGAAAATTTATAGCTTTTCCAATTTTTATTTCGCGTTATTCTTGTACAGACTACTTTACCAGTTTATTTAATAAAATTCTGACACCTACGGCATTATTTTAGAACACAATTTAAAATTTAAATTACTAACGTTTTTGTTAATAATTAGGTAAAACTTGTTTTTATCAATTTAAGATTCTGCATGTCATCGACTGGTGCATTTATTTTTGACTTTTTTCAATTTTAACTGCATTCCTACCTAAATACAATTAAAACGATCGTTAAATACAAGCTTGGCAATTTTAATTTTCTGTATCTCGCCTCGAACTAAGTAAGGTTAACCTATGTAACAAAGAAAATATTTCATTTTATTTGATCCTATTCCAAATACAGCGCCATCTATCGTCATATCATGTGAGTTTACACAAGAAATATTACGAAAAGCGTATTATTTTGTATTGTTATTCATTGAGTGAGTAATACTTTCAAAATTTTGGATCCAACCGATAAAATTGATCTTTCAAAAATCTTTTAAGTAGTTATGTAGCTGAACTACTGAGCTTATTTATATAAAACATTCATTACGTTGAAACGAAGGATAATGATTCTGATGCTAATACTGTGAAGAACGGATAGACAGGCAGATAAATAATAAATAAATATAATAGACTTAGACATAACTTCGTTCGGGTATTAAAGTTTAAAGAAATAACGACTAACAGAGAAGCTGGTAACGTGAAGATAAATACAGTAAAAGTAATTTGAAATCTGCTAATACTCGTTAATGTGTTTGAACATTTATTAGCAAATTTCAAAGACACTCTCACGTCTAGTGATAAAAGGTATCTCCAAACAATGAATTTTCATATTATCAGTGTTGTTCTTCACTCTGTTCCACTCGAATGAAAAACCAGTGGTTGTAAGCTGCTAGATACCATGATATAGTATTTTTTTTCTCGGACTGTCTATTAGCTGTGCTAATCCTATTGGTTGCCACAGCGTAACCGGGCTGTTTGACGAGCTTCGGAAAGAAGCTCTGCCAGAAGAAATTTTGAGCCCCAGGGCTCGAAGAAAATAAGGGAACGTATGCCTAAGGGCGCCTCCTGTGAGGCCGAACCTCGGCTTAGGCGACGTTTGGGATAACGGGGGGGCCGGACGGTGAGTGGTTCATACATCTCCGAGGCCGTGGATGGAGCCCACGTCCGGATGACGTAAGAGATAAAATTAACCACTTGTTATGTGTTTGTGTTTTTTTAAACTTTGTTAATGCTTTAAAAACCTCGCTGCTGAAGCCTGTGCTTAGTAGTTTAATCTTTAGGCTGATGATGGTGGTTATGTACCTACCCATGAGTCACACATTTTGTCCGCTATAACTCGCGAAAAACCGTTTCTTGTAAAACTGACGTGAAACAAGCACCGAAGACACTGTCCAACTGTTAACAGTGGATATATATTTTTTTTCGGACTTTCTATTAGCTATGCTAACACTCTTGGTTGCCACAACCGTAACCGGGCTGTTTGGCGAGCTTCGAAGCGACTATCAAAGGTTACATCTGGATATTTGACAGTGCGTTCCCATGGAATCTCACGATTATAACAGTGGATAGTAGTTGCAACTGGCTATGGTGACTAACGGATAGCTACTGTCAAATCGATTGCGTAAAACATATATACCAATCTATACCTTTTTTATTTACGACCTCCGTGACGCAGCGAGTGCGCTGTCGTATTATAAAGTTGGACTTCATAGGTTCGCTTCCCGGCTCAATTCGGGTCTAGGTGAGAGTTAAACCTTGACTACTTACCACCCTTTTTTTTTAACGTGGGTGATCCCCATGGATACCTCCGCGCCTGAGAAGATGCAGTGATTATGTCAGACTCTTACCGACTAAACCCCCACGGTGCATTCCTTTCCCGCCGCCTGGGGGTCAAGTCACGGGTAACGCTCGCGCACACGTCCGCAACCAGGCAAAGATGTGCGAAATGATATAGCTTTCCGTCACGATGTCGCGTAAAACCAATTAGGAGTATGGGTTTATTTCCCAACAGGTGGGCTACACCGTCTTAGATTACTTGCCACCTGGTGACATTACCAACAACTGCTAACTTGTACTGGAGTATAAAAGAAAAACTAACCTACGTTTCCTACAACAAAGACTTTTTTGACGACCTCCGGGACACAGCGCGTGCGCTGTCGTTTTATGAAGTTGGAGATTTTAGGTTCGATTCCCGGCTGGAGTCTGGTCTGGTGGGAGACTTCGGCCGTGACTAGTTACCACCCCACCGAAAAAGACGTGCCAAAACCATAGCTTTCCGGGACAATGTCGCGTACAAACCAATTAGGGGTATGGGTTTACCTCCTTACAGGTGGGCTTCGATACCATCGTAGACTACATCATCACTTGCCACCTAGTTATATTGCAGACAAGTGCTTGCTTGTACTGGAGTATAAAAGAAAAACTAACCTATGTTTCCTACGACGAAGACGTATTTGGAAAGCCACAAGGCTTCGAGCTTTCGAGTTTAAAAACATTAACATCTTTTTAAATCATCTCTTCTCTTCTTTTTTACATAAATATCAAATCAAAAATAGCTTTATTCATATAAACCTATTACAGGCATCTACGAATCAAGAGATATGGCATAACAGTAAAATCAGAAATAAATCACCGTGTGGAACATGAATACGTTTACCTATCTAATTTTAAGGTAATTCAGTGAATTAGATTGGTGTAAGCTGCATAAAGGTTAACCTATTTCAAAAATGAGGAACCTATCTCAACTTTAGGAAGGATAGTGGAAACCGTCCAACACTTATAGTACACGAATAACCTATATTTCATAAAAGAGGATTTTATTTGCAGGAATTAAGGCTGAACTTTTTACAATACAGTAATGTTTATTTCAGCAACACTTAAATAGAAACATAAATTTGTTTGTTTCAAACATTAACATTGTTTAAAAATGCAAATTAATCACCTATACAACTTACTACGAAGTATTTAAAAAATACTCCGACTGCAATTGTGAGACTACGTAAGTAAAATTATTTTAACATCGACGCATTTGTCAGTGAAATGATTATTTCTTTGTGCTGGCAATTTGTTTTTTACCTTTAAACACTACTTTTCTTAAATTATTCATTACACCATTTGTATGAATGGTGCATCCATAAATAGGTAACCTATAAATTCATGTAAAAAGTGCTTGAATACTTGCTATGTAAGTCAACTGGTGTATTTCAAAACCAATTAAATTTCCACCTGTATGTAATTTTGTATGTGGTATAAACGTATCCTTATTCGTTCGTAATAGGTTGTAGTAGGTATGTTGGTATGACGGGAATTCACTATTCGGAATAATTTATCATAATGGATGCGGAAAACGATTAATCAATATATTATGAAAGGTAGCAAGTATTTTGTATTGAGTAGGTAGTTATAAATAAATTGTTAATTATAGCCGCTTTAAAACGCGTTGTTGGGATTATAGTCCAACGTCGGTTTGTTGCGGTCGTATCGGTTATGGGAGTGGCGCGGGTGGTGGAGTGGCGCGGGTGGTGGTGTGGCGCGGGTGAACCGCTCTGCGCCACCGACCACCGCGCCACCTCGGCCGACACGCAAGCGATCTCAGCTACTAGGACTTCATAACGTCACATGTACCTCGTCGCGTTCCATTCCGGCCTAAGGCCAAGGCTACATTAGACCGCGACGCGTTTAACGAGAACTACAAATGTTTACATCACTTTGAACTAGTAACGCAAGCGGTATTCTTTCACAGTGATATACAAATTATTTTCAATCTTTGCTATTGGATAATATATAATTTTGAAGAAGCGGTGATAGCCCAGTGGTTAGGGCGTCAGCCTCCTAATCAGAGGTCGGCGGTTCGAATCCGGGCACGCACCTCTAACTTTTCGGAGTTATGTGCGTTTTTAAACGATTAAAATATCACTTGCTTCAACGGTGAAGGAAAACATCGTGAGGAAACCTGCACGCCTGAGAGTTCTCCATAATGTTCTCAAAGGCGTGTGAAGTCTGCCAATCCGCACATGGCCAGCGTGGTGGACTATGGCCAAACCCTTTTCATATTGAGAGGAGACCCGTGCTCTGTAGTGAGCTGGTAATGGGTTGATCATGCATAATTTTGAAAACGAAGCCAGAATCAACAGTAAGCGTAAATATTATAGCTTCTACTAAATAAACCTATCAGTATAGTTTATTTATGTTGTACTATCATCGAAACTGAAAATTGTTTGATAGTATTTTAAGCAATCGTATGAGCTACGATTAGAAGTGGTTCCATTACTAGTAATGGAAACAATAGTCTTTGTGTACGTTCTATGAAAACTACTATCACATAAAAATTTGATTTTATCAGTCATTTTATAAGGCATTTCGTCGTAATATGTCAACAAATATGGCAAATTATCGTTACCTTTTATGTGACGTTTGTTAATTGGGTAATTAGCGTAGTGCTAATTCATTAGGCTACGTAATTGGACAGCGAAATTAATGCTCCATCACTCGGATGGAGACAGTATCTGATCAACTCATCAGCAAAATTATTAAGCGAACTTGTTCCAAGACTAGATAGTTCCGTGAAGAAAATACGTAGTTACGTTATATTATGTACTCAATGGACAGTTGTTGTATCCCTTCCAAAAAAATAAACTGAAGCCACACAATTATAATATTTCTTTCGCTCTTCCTGCACGGTCTAATGTGGCCGCAGCCTTATGCTTATAAACGCGCTATCTCACTCGCTCTATCGATAAAATTAATCCAAACGACTGAACCAGAATGCCGCTTACAAATTGTTTGTTTTAGTCTAAATGCTACCTTCTCCCATGGACATAAGCGTCAAAATCATTTAATGGGAAACTTTAAAGAGCTGTCACTGGCAAAGTGACTTTAATGATCGAAAGTAGCGATGTGCTACTTGAAAATGGAAGTATATTATTATTGTTAAGTACGGGCGGAATTCGTGTAATATTTTGTAAACTTATGCGCTCCTACTCATTCTGATGCTTAAGGATCATTTTAGCGTCTTTAGAATACTTTGCGGCATACCTACCGGCTACCGCGGTTCTTAGTGCTATTCGTTGTCTTTCAGCAAAAATATCAGGAACTGTATTTATAATAATTATGTACGGTAGGTAGGTAGTTTTATTGGGTCTGCGTGGAAGCGCGTGATTTTCTTTCAATGTTAAAAAGTCATTCATTCATAGCCAATTCTGAAACAGACATTACAGAATTTTAAGATAAAATATTAGTAGAGAAAAGTAACAATTAAAAAAAAAGAAAAATAAGCATATCGTTTCGGAGAGGTAGTTTTAATTAAGAATGATAGATAATTACTTGTTTATGCTGATTATAAGTGTGGCCGACGGCTGTTTTAGGGACCATTTTAAATCCGCTAAATTTGCTAAGAGATGTTTGTATTTTCATGTCTACACGAAAATGTTGGTTGTTCCCACGAGGTCAAAGTAGGTGAGTCTCTACAACAAACGCAACATGCAGCTTTCATTGGTAAAAAAAAAAGTATATTTATTATATTAGATGTAGTAGGTAAGAATGAAAATATTTAAAATTGTATATGGTAATTTGCATAATGCTTATTATATAGTTAAAAAATGTTTATAAATCCGCTTCTCTCTTACACGCTCTAACAACCATGCACGTGTTTTTTACGGGAGAAAAGTACCGCGTGCCACGGCTTAGCGGGCATTGTTACTAGGAGCGCAGAAATGGCAAGGCGATTACATGCCACGCTGTTTGACGTGGTCTCCGTTCCAATGCATTTGCGCATGTGTGCAAGTTCACATGGGTAGGGGGAAACCGCATGTAGTATTATCAACCTTATTTCTATAGCGGTAAAGTTCCATATTCAATGCAAACCTTGTTAAGAGGAATTTTATTTTGACAGGAATGTGTCGGTAAGCTGCTCACAGGCTATGATGCCCTAGTAAGCAGCGCGCACTGCGCAACTCCCCAGACACACGACGTCACTAGTGTTGTCACGACACACAAGGCAATCTTGTCGGGCGAGGTTATTTATTATGCAAACAATATCCGGTCCTCGAGTCCAACTCCAAAAGCCAAATGTTACGCGGAATTCATACGAAAATAATGTTCAGTTACGGAGAATGTGTTAAAAACGTAACCAGGGAGAAGTTATAAACAGTGCTTACTAAATATTTTATTAATTATTTACTAGCTGTGCCCAGCGGTTTCACCCGCGTTTATTTTTAAAAACTACTAATAAAACATACTTATTCCACTTCAGCAGATTATTTTAGCATCAAGGCTGTAACTACTAAAAGTGGAACTGTATTAAAAATAATTGCAATTTATTGTTAGTTAAACCATGATAGCTCCCAAAACATTCATTGAAATCAAATATTATTAGGAGCAATTTCGTTCAAAATTAAAAACTTGTGGTCAATAAAGTATTTTATTTATTAAGTTAAATAATAAATTAATCATATTATAACGTTTTTATTTTTAACAAATTAGATTATCTACCATAAAAAAGCTAACCTGCTATCAACCTCGAATATGCTATCAAAGTCAGTCTTTAAGGATTATATGTATATAAATATGTTGTTGCTGACTTTTAATTGGAACTTTTGAAGAGATATTTTCCAAGTGATTCTTACTTTTAAACGTGTACGCAGACATAAGAAATAACACAGAAGAAGAATAATCATTTCCGTTTTAGCAATATTTTTCCACTTCTAATTGTCATAGCGTGGTGTATGTAATATAGCTTTTAGCCTACTTCGATAAATGGATTATCCAAATCATATACGTATACTTTTTCAAATAGATCGAGCAGTTCAGTTTGTTATAAATTATTTAACAAACAATCCTACTATAGTGGAAAGGATTATCGCACAGACTTAGCTCTGCTGCTTACGCGGTAAAAAAGATCCGTCATTTGACGGATATAGAGACTGCCAGACTTGTATATTTTAGCTACTTTCACAGCATTATGTCATATGGTATTTTATTATGGGGTAATGCTGCTGATATTGACACTATATTCGTTTTGCA
This sequence comes from Lasiommata megera, assembly GCA_928268935.1. NCBI lineage: Eukaryota > Metazoa > Arthropoda > Insecta > Lepidoptera > Nymphalidae > Lasiommata > Lasiommata megera. The sequence continues at coordinate 13,429,087 of OV743312.1, forward strand.
GAAGAGGTCTGTTCGTGCGATATATAAATTAGGTCCCAGAGAGTCATTAAGAGATAAATTTAAAGATTATAAAAAAATGACAGTGCATAGCCAATATATATATGAAAATTTAATGTATGTTCATAAAAATATTGATAAATTCAAGAAAAAAATGGAGTGTATCGCACTGAACATTAGAAGTAAAAGTAAGCTTGTAGTACCGTTTAGTAGGCTGCACAAAATTAGTAACTCATTCAAAGGAAATTGTATTTTATTCTATAATAAATTACCTATTGATATCTTGGAGATGTCTATCAATAAGTTCAAAGTTTTTATAAAACGAAAGCTTGTAGAAAAATCATATTACGATTAAGGATTATATAAACGATAAAAAAGCTTGGGTGTGAATTGCTCTATCTCCATAGGTACTATAGTTTATTATTAATTTTATTCATTATGTGAGATGGTGATAACGAAAAAAAAGAAAAACCCCGGCTAAGTTTGTTGTGGGCTTCTTCTTAGACCGGGGCGCGTTTGGAACCCTCATAGCTTTAGTTTTAAGTTTACGAATATAGTTATCACCATGAAATAACTACTGTGTAAATTATTGACGCGTCAAAAGTGCATTTTTAAGGACTATTTGAATAAAGATTATTTTGAATTTGAATTAAATTTGAATATGTAAATGATAAACAAGCATGGGTATGAAATATTTCTCTAATAAGATAGCCCTTAACATAATTTTTAGTGGCATGTGAGATGGTGATAACAAAAAGAAAATTTACCTGGCTAAGTTTATTGTGTTAGTTTTAAGTTTAGAAATGTAGTTTAAATTAAAACAAACAATCTCTCCAGCTTCATAATATAAGTATAGGTATGACTGCTACCTTCTTTCCAGTTCTTAAGACTGAAATTGATGCTCATTTTGAACGTCGTCGAAACCCTGCCGACTCTTCTACCTTTTCCTCTTTTCCGCAGACAGATTCTTGTCTCAAAAACCTATCACGAACAAAAACTAGGATAATTTGTATCCTTACTTGTTGGATACCTATTTTAATTAATCTATGGAAAAATTTAAAGTGGGGACACACATTTTCATTTAACACATAATTCTAAGTGCAAACAAAGATTTGCCCTTTGTATTTGGTATTAACAAGGCCCTCCCTCGTTTCGGTTTCATACTTCTCAATTTATAGTGGAATGCACTAGATCTCTTAGCTGCGTCTGTATTCCTAGTAACTTGCGTTCAGTACAACAGGTTGCGGTCGCATCAGAGACCGCGTGGCGGCCAACTGCGAGGACAAGCGACGAACGAGAGGAGAGAGAAAGAAAGAGATGCACGAGGTTCTAGAGGCCACGGCGCGGTGCCACGGGCCGCGGCTGAGTACTATTCGACTCCGTGATATCAAGCGGCGAATCAATTAAACTGAGCACACACACGGAAATTTTAAATTGGTCAGCAATTAGTGTGAAATCCATAAGTGCTCAAAAGTTGTTGTATTAGAATATCGATTATAAAAAATACTGGCCGCTTAGAGTAACGTCAAGTTTGAATATGGAACCAACTTAAAAAATACTACGTAATCAATCTACAGACATTTTTAGGTTCAATTTAAGGATTATTTTAAGTTGCAGATGTTATAAATAAATTATGTCAAATTTGTATACTAATAAAACAATTTGTCTACAGTTCTGACATTAAACAAATATATAAATCTCGAACAAGACAATCTATAATCCAACGTCCATCCAAAAGGGAAACGTATGAAAAAGACCCAATAATAAATTCAATCTGCGATCTTTATGAATTTTGTATTGGACTGTTTATTTTTAACGGATAAAAGCAATTGTATTTGATTTGTAGTTCAAAACAATCAGGGCGTTATTATTTATTACAGTCTATAAAATTTGAATATAGAAATACTTCGTTGTTTCAAAATACTTTTAGTAACTTATTCACTGTTATCGCTTATGGCTATATATTTTATATTCCTGCCAAGTCCTATAATCAAACAGCGATGACGTTTTATTAAACGTATTGGCGCCAATTATTTTTGACCACAGATCATATACAAAGTCAAGCATCATTCATCGTTTTTTTTTTCATCGATTCATAGATACGAGTATACAAACTAAACACAGTATAACCAGAAGTTATACTAGTAAATTAAAATACTGGTTTAAATCAAAAATATCATTATAATTACATAATATAGACCGGATTTCAAGGATTTGGATTAAACTTGTAAAAGTGGAACGTGTATTTTTAAACATTATGTTATAAATATTCAAAGGGAGTTTTTGTTAAATGGGAGTCAGTGCGGTAAAATATTTAGATATTGGAACCAAATCCTGAATTAACTTGAAGTATAACTGTCTTGCATAAAACCTGGTCCTCACGTTTAAGTATAATGATAGTTGCCTCCCACTATAAGATTTTATCTCATCCAAATTTTAATCCATAACTTGAGATTGCAGTTAAACAGCAATTTTCTAACAGTTATTCAACGAGTTTTTTTTCTAGGAAAAATGGCCAGGGTATGGAGGTATGTAGAATTGTTCTTGCTTTAAGGATCCCAGAGCTTAGCTATGGAAATTTTGCAAGACCAATTCTGGTGGTTTGAACTGGCTTGGCAGACAGATTACCTCCTGGCGCCTCCGGACTTCTTTGAATGTGAATGTTCACAATAACCACGATATAAATAAATAAAGACTTATGCTAACCATCTTTGGTTATTTCACTAATAACATTTTTAACCTCAAAATATTATGCATAAATATTAATATTAAGCTTTAGCCATTTACACACACAATTAATATTATTTTTGCCTCATATGACAATCAAATAAAATCTTCAAAAATACTTGTGAACGCGTAACAACAAAACAACGTTTGTAAGGCGAAAACGAATGCATTGGTACGAGTATATTTTGATGCATACTCGTGTACGATAAATTTAGGCATAAAAACCGAAAACGCCATCTATTTTTTACTAATTCCATATTAACTCACTGAGTCTCTTTGACGACCTAGTATGTGTAATTAGATCAGCTTTCGGCGATTTTACATTAATTTAAAAACGGTTACATCATAAATTATAATAGGAACCTACTATGCTTCTCTATGTATGATAAAGTAGTGCTATCTCGTTTATGTATATTGTCAAGGTGTCTATCTACGCTATCTGTTCAATTGCAATCATAATTCATAACGCTTATGTGGTAGGACATTATTAAATAGACTGACGTCGTTGGGTTGCTTACAGTACATACACATTACAAGAACCAGAATATAAATGCCCCTTAGATGTATAATGTAGACTTTATTTTCATAGACGTAAGGTACAATATATCTGAGCACGGGAGTTCAGCTTATTAATTGCCAGCGGTGTGCAAAGAGCCTCTTCTACATTTATGTGTGCCTAGTAACTTGCGTACAATGCGACGGGTTGCGACCGCATCGCAGGCGAATGCCGACGGGTGGTCGGTCCAAAAGCGACAGGTCCACTAAGCAAGGAGTTCAATTACCAAACCAATATAAACGTTGTTTTTTTTTTTTTTTCTTTCGTTTTATGGCTTTACACAGATTAGCCAATGTCAAGTTTATTATTTTATTAGTTCTCTCTTTTTATGGCTTTGCAGAGATTAGCCAATGTCAAGTATATAACAATGTAGAAGTTAGGGAGAAATGGCGGGAAACTTCGCACTCCGCGAACGCAGCTCCCTCAAACCTTTCCCAAATCAATACCTGTCAACCATTCAGAAAACCAACCACTAGTCCACTACACAAACGACACCAACACTGTCCACGACACAACCAACACCAATCCTTTTCAAAATTAGCCAACAAACATTAATTCAAGAAAAGCGTGAAAAAACCGCGCCCGCCATATACGAAGTCTCCCGCCTTTCACGTTGTTTACGCATGCATGAACGAAAGGTAAATTTTTCTTTAATATATATTATCTGGACGTAACTTCGCTGCTTTTGGCAGATTATATTGCTTGTCAAATTCTGTGTTCCAAAATATAAAAAAAAAAAAAAACACCAAAACAATTACCAAAAATAAAACGATATTTATAAATAATATCTATGTATTTGTTTAAGCTAAAGATTATTAAAGTCTGAATTTATTTGTATCGTAGAATTTGTTGTCAATTTGTTTAACCTAGCGTGGAATATTGTATCGGAGATTAATTTCTCCGCTATGACCCTTTGTAGACCGTCCAATTCTTTAAGTTGGAGCCCGACCGCTTTGCCAAATGCCACGGCCTCGTTGATCTCACTGAACATCATTGGTTCCTCATGATCGGGACCGGTTAAAAAAACACCGGATATGTTTGGATTCGTGTCTTCTTCCTTGACTTTTTTCGATAAATAGTCTGATTTTCTTGACTTTTTTGGCTTTGGTTCCTCTTCTAAGTATTGGGCATAATATGGAGGATAATCAGCTTCAGCGTGCGAGTCCTGAAACATCATTATTAATTGTCACTACATTTATTACAATTGTATTTACGTAAAAGGTTTTAAGTAAACAAAGATAATCTACAAACTCACAAACTGCGGTGTAGATAATATAGAAAAAAAAAAGCATAGAACTGAGCGAGTGATTCTTATCATGAAGATAATGAAACAACTCACGTCATTGTCGTTGTCGGGTTGGTTTTCATCATTGTCCGTTTCCTCAGCGTTGTCGTCTCTCGATGTCCTGGAGCCTTGGGCAACAACTGTTCCACCGTCAATGAACGAAAACAAATCGAAGTACCAAAGCGTGGTGCGATAGCTATCGCCTCTCTGTGTTGCCGCCATCATCTGTTAAAGAATAAAACATTATTAATAACTCGTACCAACGTTAACTATTTCATGCAAAATAGGAATTTTAATTAAACATTCTTTTATTTACCATCGAAACAGTACCTAGCTATCATTCCCGCGAAATACATAGAAAATGCTTACTCATACAAATTGTTAGTATAGTGAATAAAACAATAAATGAATATAATTGAAAAACATTTCCAATGGACTCTCAACTTTTTCCTATAAAATTACGTTACATATAGGAACTTTCGAACAGACGTCACAGTTTGTCAAAAAGACAAACCTAGCTACGTGAAGTTGTTTATAACAACTGTCAAATATACGTCAGATTTCTTAACGTTGTACATTTAAAACGAAGTTGGTATGTTTTAAACTCGTGAATATTAATAAGTGCGTAAAACATCAATGTAAATAAATAAAAATATACCTACCCTCCTTACTTCCCGCTTGTACGTAGCTCTCATGTTTTCGAGTTTTCTCTTGCAAATGTCCATTGTGATGTCTTCGTGATAGGTTTTCATTTTTTTTAATATCGCTTCGTACGCTTCCTTCCTCGCGTCTTTGTTGCAGTAGAGCAAATCTGTTTGGTCCCAGAGGCATGGTGAGTTCCTGTACATTTTAAGTAGCTCTCTGATCGCGTTGGGGTCCAGCGTTATCATCCTGACGTCAAACTTTGCGTCCATACCGACCGGGTGTCGCGGCCTACTAACTTGGGAGCCGATTTGTGCCCGACGCGAACGGCACGATTGACGATAGCGGCCGGCGGTTATCGCTGCGTCCTTGTCGTTCGCGGGGGACGGAGCGAGACGGCGTGCGATGTAGATTGCCACAACAAGTCGACCCCGACGGTCGGCAGCTGCCGCGCGAACCTGTGTGTAGATTATTTGTGAGCCGAGAATATTCGTTTTAAAACGTAGCGTGGAAATAGATGAATGAAACTTTATTATTATCTTACTTTGTACTTTTCAATGTTCCCACTTTATTGTTTACCTCATAAGCCTAATTTCTATAACAATGTGAATTAATATGCCCAAAAATTACTACTATACGTTTAGAACCTACGTTGGTAGGTTTGCGAAACATTGAAAGATGAGAACTTAATGAAGACCTTTAGATCTGAAGACTGATTAGGTAATTCCTCAAAGGACAATTAAAGGGTAAATAAAGCGAGTAGATACAGTCCGAATTTAAAATGAGCTTACTAGCTTAATTTTTCTTAGCTGGGGCTGTCGTACTTACATACCTTTGTTTTCTATCGTCATCTATGATCGAATGACTTCCTATACTACTCGGTTTTTTATACACTTCAAGTAAGCCCTTGACGGTAATCTCACCTGGTGGTAAGTGATGATGCTGTCTAGAATGGTAGCGGGAGATGTAAGGAGTATGGTAAACCCACACTCCTAATTGGTTTCTACGCGACGTCGTGCCAGAACGCTAAATCGCTTGGCGACACGTCTTTGTCGGTAGGGTGGTAACTAGCCACGGCTGAAGCCACCCACCAGGCCAGACTCGAGCCGGGAATCGAACCCAGGACCTTCAACTTTATAATGTGACAGCACTGCGCCACGGAACGTACCTAACGTAGAAATGAATGAATGAAACTTAATTATTTTTTTATGTTAATGAGGAAGTAGAGTATAATGTATTTATACATACATTAAATAACTACAGCAATAGTTACATTTCATTGGTAGTTATAGATTTTACTATTAATTTTAGGAACTCATGGAAGCTGGGGTCTCAAGGAATGGTGACCCTATGGCGGTAAGTCAGTTTTGATTTACTCTAAACCAAGCAGATTAGGTTTTATTTCTGATGTATCAAAAACACCACACAAACTTAAAGAAAGAAAGAAGAAAGAAAATGTATTTATTCTCATATAGTGTTACAAACAGTACCTCTTATTGTAATCAAAAAGGTTATGTCTGTCTGTAACACCAACCAGTAAGGTTGTATATGCCGCGCCTTATGACCGTCCGACCCCCCCGTTATGCCAAACGTCGCCTAAGCCGATATTCGGCCTCACAGGAGGCGCCCTTAGGCAGACGTTCCCTTAGATTCTTCGAGCCCTAGGGCTCAAAATTTCTTCTGGCAGAGCTTCTTTCCGAAGTTCGCCGAACAGCCCGGTTACGCTGTCGCAACCAATAGGGTTAGCACAGCTAATAGACCGAAAAGAAAAACCTGCCTTATATGAAAAACACGTCGCTGATTTTCAGTTGACACCCGATATCGCTATGTCATTAAAAATTTACCCGTTATTAAATTTTTTTAAACGTTTTTGCTTGCTTCTAAGCATAAAACCATTTATCATGACGTGTTATCGTATTTGTAAAATGGTTCAGTTGTTTAATTTAAACCTTTAATCAAAATTGTATACTGAAGTGCACTAGATATGTAATTATTATTCAATGTTTGGGAAGGCACTGGCCCCTAAGATACGGGTTTTCCTAGTTAAGGGGTTAGGATTCCACAGTATTGTGCTGTACTGAGTTTTACAAATAAAGAATTATTTTTATATTATTTTCACTATATTCTACCACTCACGCCCGTGTGCAAAATAAATACATTTAAAAACCAAAAGAGATATAATAAACTTAGATAAAAATTAATAAACCTAAATACACATTACATAAATACATATTTATATAGGGGCCAAGCCGACATATAGGCATAGGAATTATATAGCAATACAAATATTTAATTAATTATAATAGATGTTATTTTATTGTTATCATATTAAGTGATCTTGTCAGATAAGCTTAAAATTATGTCTACCGGTGCATACCGGTTAATTTTAACTTAACTGGGGGTATCTACTAATTAGCTGGTGACTCATGTCTGGCCCTCTCTAGAGGTTGAAATAGGTACCTACTTAACTATTATGTATAAAATTCAAAATCAAAATTCAAATAATTTTAAAATATTCAAATAGTCCTTTAAAAGGCACTTTTGACGCGTCTATAATTTACATAGTAGTGATTTGATGGTGATAATCTACGTTCGTAAACTTATAACTAAAGCTATGAGAGTTCCAAACGCGCCCGGTCTAAGATGAAGCCCACATCAAACTTAGCCAGGTAAATTTTCTTTTTGTTATCACCATCTCACATTCCGCTTAAAATTATGTTAAGAGCTATCTTGGTAGACCAATATTTTAAACCCATACTTGTTTATCATTTATATAATCCTTTACACTATAGTAGGACTTTTCTACAAGCTTACGTTTTATATAAACTTTGAACTTATTGATAGACATCCGAGAAATTTCATTTGGTAATTTGTTATAAAATTGTATTAAATTACCTTTTAATGAATTTCTAATCTTTGTAGTCTAGTAGCGTGCAACACAAGAAACAGAGAATGAAATGATTAAAATATCTTCGCGAGTTACAATAACAAGTAGAAGAATAACAAGTGGTTAATCATCATGTAACAAAGATCTAGCCAACATTTATGGTGATCAATTGAGGGATAAGAGAAAGAATAAGACGTACTCTTGCTTGCGACGTTAAAATAAGTAACAATGGGCGGGGCACAGAGCTTGTAGGGCTGCCCTTAGGGTCCCAAGTTGCTGGCATGGTTATGGGTGACCTCTTGCTGGTCAGTATGGTTAAGTAAGGCGTAACTTGGATGTAGTTGACTGCTAGCCTCATGCAGTTTGGATTATAACAACCTCAGTGTCGCAGGGCATTCGCTGGAGTGGGAGGTTTTGGGTTCTGTTCCCGGCTCGAGTCAGGTCTGGTGAGACTCTTCCACCTCAGCTAGTTACCGCCCTACTGGCATATCAAATCAAATCAAAATCGAAAAATTGTTTTATTCATGTAAACCTAATACAGGTATCTATGAAGCCTTCATTTAATACCTATATTTATCATTATTTTCATTCGTTAGGTGATGGTGATAACTACACTCATCAACTTAAAACTAAACCTAGGAGGCTTTCAAATGCGCCATGTGAAAAACAAAACGCCTAGGGATTTAACGTTCCTGTATGAGTTCAGTCGACAACGCATCGGTGTCACCTCTTATGCTGCAAATGTTCATAGGCGCTGGTATTCACTTTACATCTGGTGGTTTGCCCACGATGTAGGTATAAAAAAGAGAGTACATCGGTATTTGCAAATTGCAATGACAATGAACGGCCATATTTTTTATTTGTCTTTATCTACCTGTGAAACTTTAAAATGAATGATAAAAACCAACCATTTAGCGTAAACGTACACCCTGATGCGGGTAATCTATAATTTTAATATTATTAATTAATAGAAGCAGGCGTTACTTTGCGTTTAGAGATGTTGACTTCACAAGCGCGAAAAGTAAAGGTTTACTTTTCTCGCTTGTGAAGTCAACATCTCCTGAGGATGATCCGGTGTCGGGTCGAAACGTGCGTAGAGGTTCTAGTGGAAGATTTTGTGTGGTGTTATATTATACAAATCTCCCGGTTGTGCGGAATATAGCAAATTATACTTGCCGTTTATTGTTTAATATTATTATTATTCATTCACTCTTGGCAGAGTGGTCGTGGTTATGATTTGGCCTTCACAGCAGAAACGACGATATACGAATATTATTATAGTAGTATAATATTTATATTTTGCGGAAAAGTATACGCAAGTTTTAGTAACGTACTGTAAAGAGCATAGCTCTTAAGAAGATATAAGAGCCTAGTACGTTAACGTCCGACTCCCCCAAACGTCGCCTAAGCCGAGGTTCGGCCTCAAAGGAGACGCCCTTATGCAGACGTTCCCTTAGTTTCTTCGAGCCCTAGGACTCAAAATTTCTTCTGGCAGAGCTTCTTTCCGAAGCTCGCCAAACAGCCCGGTTACGCTGTGGCAGCCAATAGGGTTAGTACCTGCAACTAATAGACAGTCCCAAAAAAAAAATAGTACGTTAAAAAGCTTTAAAAAAATAATTCTGAAATTGGTTCGAAAATGGAGGAAAGAAGACGTAGAAAGAATAACCGTATTATTCAGGGTTGGCTTGAGAAAGTGGGCTGATCACGTTTGTTGGAAGACCGACGAATGTTACAATCAAAAGTCCGTCGAAAAAACGGCTTTGTTTTATATTTATCAGTAAATGTAGGCGACTACGTATTTCAGTAAACGTGCCGAATCGAGTCAAATAGAAAGTATTCAACATATAAGTATACTGTTTTCTTAACAAATTTTCTCAATAACACACCAAAAAAAGTCGTAGTTTTTGTGGCTAGTTACTACCCTACCGACAAAGACGTGTCACCAAGCGATTTAGCATTACGGCACGATGCCACGTAGAAACCAATTAGGAGTTTAGTTTACACTATCCCTAACAGGTTAGCCCGCTCCCATCCTAGACTGCATCATCACTTATCATCAGGTGAGATAGCCGCACAGGGCTAACTTGTAGTGTATAAAAAAAACTTTGAATACACTATTGCCAGTCTTTATCCGAATAAGCATGTATAAGCTACTTTATAGGCAGTCACCACTCGTGGAAGGTCAGAGTTGTAGGGTAGATGCTAGGATACTCAACACCAGATTCCTCTATAAATCTACGGTCTTCTTTCCCGTATAGCTTAAGAATAATTGGCAATGTTACTGAAGTAGGTATAGCATTCTGAGTTAATGGATTTACATATTTTCTGTGACACCGACAAATGTTTGCTCCGCTAAAAAACTATCCACCATTTATTTGCCAATGTTGCAGTTCTGTCAATAACTGTCTGTTTGAATTACCCATATGTTTGTAGGGGTAGGGTTTATTATGTGTAGGGTGGGCAGCGACTGGCTGGGCCGCGGTCGAGTGCATCAGTGTTCCCGTGACCCAGCCACCAGGCGACGCGAAGGAGCATCGCTGGGTTTTAGTGGGTATTCTGGTCGCCAGCCTGGCCGCCGGGGAGTCCCACATACCCCGTCGGAAGCGGCGCAGTCTTGCCTGCGTCGCCTCCGGAGGGGATGCGTAAAAGCATTTCCCAGCGGAAAAAAAAAAAAAAAAAAAAAAAAAAAAAGGGTGGGCAGCGTCTGGGAAGCTCCGCGACATCTTTTCGTCCAATATCCCTCAGTGCTTGAAGACTAAAGTTTTCGAACAGTCCGTATTGCCAGTGATGACTTACGGCTCACATGGACCTCATAAGAAGGCTCAGAGTTACTCAGCCGGCAACGGAGAGAGCTATGCTAGGAGTTTTGCTACGTGATCAAATCAGAAATGAAGAGATCCGAAGAAGGACCAGACCAGACATAGCTTGGAGAACCGATGGATGTTTGTTGGGGTCCCAAGGTGCCGGAATGGCGACCCCGCACCGGTAAACGTAGCGTTGGTCGACCTCCAACATGGTGGACAGACGACATCAAACGAGTCGCAGGGAGCCGCTGGATACAAGCGGCCCAAGACCGTGGCCATTGGAACTCCCTACAAAAGACTTATGTCCAACAGTGGACGTCAATCGGTTGAAAATGATGATGATGATGATGTATATGTATGTATGGATGTTTGTGTTCTGAATCATGTTGATGGATTCAAGTTTCGTCTTCAGTAGGTAACGAATTTTGAAACACATCTTGATGACTCCTGTTCGCAGCGAAAGTATATGTGGTATGAGATAATATATAACTTTAAATGATAACTAAGTCATCACTATCATCGCTTTAAACCTATTACCGGCCCACTACATGACGTTGTCTCTTCTCAGCATGAGGTTTCGGCCGTAGTCCACTATGGTGGCTTAGTGCGCATTTTGTACACATTCTAGCTATTAGCTATAACAAATCTGCTTCGCTCCAAGATGCTGATGTGGTATGGAATGAACACTCCCCGAACCTATGGCTAGGATCTTCACGATGTCCGTATATATGATGTCGCATCAACATTTCTTTAGTACACACATTTTGCGTAGTTACTGCTGTTTGCGCTCACCTTTAAATTTAGTTTAGCTGTTTTTAAATTCACTGAATCATCTATAGAATTTTGCAGAACATAGAGCTAAGTCTCCCAATGCTGATTGCAACCATTGTTAACTTAATTGTTAAAACCAAATCTAATGTCGTAATAAATCATAGCGCGCAAACGTTAGTTCCATCTTTTTAAATAAAAGGCCCGGAAAGCGTTGCGGAAAAATTGTAGGAACATTATTTTTTTAATCAAGCCAATAGCTAATAGAGTTATTCTATTTTCAAATTTCGAGTATCTCATGTCTTGTTGAGTTACCTACGTACGGGAATGTAGCTATTGAGACAAATAGATGCGAAAGGCTGGTAACCGAAAGATACGCTGCATAATAGGTCTAAAAGCTGCATGATTGACGATGATGAAAATATGAATTCTTTCGGGTTTAAAGTTGTATAGATGTAAAATATTTTATTATCCTCGTAGGTGTTTTGTGTTGTCACTAGAGCGCCTTTCTTCTTAACTGCAGAGCTTCCCCAATCTTATAATTTATCTCTGTATGACGTAACATGGTAAGAGCAAGATTATAAAAGTAGCTTGTACTAGTTGAGATGAAAAAAAAATATGGCGTCTACACAATTGCGCCTGTTATATATATTGTTTTGTGGCTTTAAACTACTATTTCTTAAAACAGTGTTATAATAATATTGATGCTGCTTTTGATTAAGAATTATATTACTTATTTTAACGTAAACGTACGAGTTAAATGAAACGCCGCTCGACTGTTGGACGTGAAGTACAGCTAGCGACATCTCTGGGCAAATAAAAGCCCTTAGCTTTGAGTCTAAAGAGTCAAAGACCCAGACCGGCGGGGCTCGCGGGGACAGGGGCAGGACGGCTTTGCTGTGCCACTATTGATCTCGCGCTTATCCATCAAGCGCTTACATCGCTTCGTATCCCTCCATCGTTTAACGTAAATAATTTTTGCAGCGATTTAGCTGAGCTGAGAGCAACAAAGTTCCACAAAAACACACACTCATACGTAATTTTCTGTGTAGGTAAGCGATTGTAGCGCTCTAAAATTTCAGCTGAGCTAGACGCTTTGCTACATACAGCGCTGTAAGATGTTAAAGTGGTTAGTTGGAATGTCGATGTGTGCGTTGAAATGAGTGCGAGGGCGTGCTAGAGATCGCCGGAAAGTGTAGCGTCAGGTAAAGATGGGGATTATCCTGTAAATAAATACATTAATATACATATTGACAATAGCTTAGGCACTATTGTATATACCTACCTAATGATGTATGTAGTTTTTATATATATTATAGATACCGTTATATTTTAAGTTTTTAAGTTTATAGGTAATGGTAGTATCGCAAAAGATAAGATGCTTAATAATTAGGTGAATAATAAAATTCCATTTCAGGTAAATAGGTAAGAAGGCAAAAGTAGGGAATTAATTAATTCCGGTCTTACCGATAAACCGTAATTGCCAGAATTAAATTAAAAAAAATTATGTATAATAATGAATATATATTCTAATTTACTAAAAATACATCTATACGAGTACCATAATATAGATCTTAACTAATCAAAAGTAAAAAGAGCATCAATTTAAACCTAAGTTTAAACCATTGCCGGTGATAAATTTCATAAACCATGTAAATTTAAAGCCTTAGCTAACAACTGATAACGAATATCGAATCGTAGAAAATTGCCGATTTAACGAACAAAATGGGTCAGTTCCCGAGAAAATCCAGACAAACCATTTAAAAAGTTTAATTTCCTCTGTGCAGTTCCTTGAAATAATGCGTCGTTAAAAGGACACCCTTCTTCCGTCTATCAGGTCGATCTGGTGTAGACGCCCAAAGATAAATTACCCCACTCTCAAGTATGCACCTAATGTATGAGTGATGCTTTAGACCCAATTTTGAAGTCCACGCAGACGTAATCGCGGGCAGAAGCTATTACTATATTACTATTATTATATTACTAGTAATATATAAATTAAAATTACATGATGACTCGTAGACATTACGTCTATTACAAAATATTACTTTACCTACCTTAGTATAATTGGCTAAAGGCCGCCATTTTGTTTTACACTACTAATCAGCCCTTGACGGCAATCGCACATGATGGTAAGTGCTGATGCAGTCTAAGATGGTAGCGGGCTAACCTGTTAGGTTAAGTTAGTTACACCCGTACTCCTAACTGGTTTCTACGCGACATTGTGACGGAACGCTAGATCGCTTGGCGACACGTCTTTGTCGGTAGGGTGGTATATAGCCACAGCCGAAGCCTCCCACCAGACCAGACTCGAGCCGGGCACGCGCGCTGCACCATGGAGGTCGTCAAAAATTCTTTTCCGATTTCGATTTCTTCATTCGATCAAGAAAACGCACGCTCGCGATAACTTTAGGTATTGCGTACGAGTTTGGATTGACAAGACAGTTTAATAGTAATGAATAGAAGCAGGCGTTACTTTGCGGAAGTCCATGATAAACATTAAACAGCAAGTATAATTTGCTGTTTATTGTTTAACAGTTTAATAGCTCATCTATACCACTTACCTACCTACTTCTGGTTCAAGGATAGGAAAGGGATGTAAATGTCTCAAATATCACGTGTTAGCTATTTTTAAACACTCATCTAAAAAATAATAAGGGGTGAAGGAATCTACCTACCTACTCGTACATATTCGTATAAGTGGATACAAGAACACATTGAATTAATTTTTGTTTAATAGATCTGGCGAGTTCTGTTTGCGAGCATGAAGCTCAGCCTGTGAGAAGAACATTTGGGCTCGACACCTGGAGAACGTCGAATGACTTAGTTACCAGCTATTTCGGTGGCACTACAATAAGTACAGATGGGCTCTTCACTACACTCCTCTCGGTCCTCCCACTCTCACCAATATGGAAGTCTCTTTGTGTCGGGTGAGTAAGACTGGCCATGGCCATGTGATTAAACCGAGGTCCCCGCTATCTTACGTCATCCGGACGTGGGCTCCATCCACGGCCTCGGAGACGTACGGACCACTCACCGTCCGACCCCCCCGTTATCCCAAACGCCGCCTAAGCCTAGGTTCGGCCTCAAAGGAGGCGTCCTTAGGCAGTCGTTCCCTTTTTCTTCGAGCCCTAGGGCTCAAAATTTCTTCTGGCAGAGCTTCTTTCCGAAGCTCGCCAAACAGCCCGATTACGCTGTGGCAACCAATAGGGTTGGTACAGCTAATAGACAGTCCGAAAAAAAAATGTGATTAACTAAAATTTATTAACTTAAGAAACAGTTTAAGCGAGACAAAATTAGTAGTGACAAAATAGTGTCCAACATAAAATTGTCACGTTATTACACAAGCTTCGGCTGAATAAAGTCAAAGTAGGTACGCTTAAACGAAAAAGGAGAAAGCTATATAATCGGAGTATAAAATCTAAAGGACTTTAAATGGCACTGACTGTCAAAGTCATGACTACAAAATCAAGCGGGTTGTGAAGAGGCCTACAGCTTGTCTTCCCTGGATTTTCATCATCTACTTACTTCCTGGCTATGGAAGATAGTACATTTTCGTACATACGTGCGTAGACACGTTTCATGCCAGAGAAATTAGAACCTCTATATTTTTTTAATACAACATTCTATCTATCTATCTATCTATCTATTTCGTGACTCTTAGATTCCCAATTTATTATCATTTATTTAAACCAAATCGTAGTATTTTCGACCCCTTTTAAACTAAAAGTGATACTAGTCTATGTCTACGGCGCCGTCTGATGCTTCAACGGTGAAGGAAAACATCGTGAGGAAACTTGCATGCCTGAGAGTTCTCCATAATGTTCTCGAAGGCGTGTGAAGTCTGCCAATCCGCACATGGCCAGCGTGGTGGACTATGGCCAAACCCTTCTCATACTGAGATGAGACCCGTGCTTTATAGTGAGCCGGCAATGGTGAAGATGATTCAAATTAAACATCCGCCTTTTTAGCAGTGATTTTCTCAAGACCTACTTAGGTACTTCTGGGCAGTGGGTTTTTTATTTTATTTTATTTATTTTCTTTATTCAAATAGTCCTTTAAAAGGCGCTTTTGATGCGTCAATAATTTACATAGTAGTGATTTGATGGCGATAACTAGATTCGTAAACTTAAAACTAAAGCTATGAGGGTTCCAATCGCGCCCCGGTCTAAGAAGAAGCCCACAACAAACTTACCCAGGTAAATTTTATTTATTTTTTCACCATCTCACATGCCACTTAAAATTATATTAAGAGCTATCTTATTAGAGCAATATTTCACAACCTTGCTTGTTTATCATTTATGTAATCTTTTACACTATAATAGGACTTTTCTACAAGCTTACGTTTTATATAAACTAAACACCACAGAAGAACATACACGAGATAGTGACATTCTAGAAATGACCACAGCATGCAACCTTAAAATTACTTTACACCTAAATAATTCAATTTATACCTATAATGCAGTAATAGACAGTCTTACCTACTTGCTTTTTAAAGGAGGCCACAGAAATGCAGGAGATGTCGCAGATATTCCTGTGATCATTCAGCATTGAGCATATTCTATAGACAGGCGTATGCTGACCAGCCTTGGTTCGACGAAACGGTAAATGATAAGGCTTAATAGATATGTAAGCTCTTTGAGTTATAGGATTTTTAAAGAATAACGGACCAAGTGAACCACGTCAGATAATTTAGTCTCGCTTCGCCTGTGAACCGGCATCTGACATCTTGAGTTAGAAACCACGTGGCTCCTTAAACATTCAAATGTTTCTCATCACAAATCATTAGAATAGGACGAGAGCAAGTTGTATTATATAGTGTATAGTTTGCTCTATCTTCTTTCTCCTAAGTGTTGAAACACTCAGATAGCTTGACTACGCTGTTGGTTCGCAGTTTTTTCGCGATGTTAAAAGCGAAGGTTAAAGACGCTATTTGTAAAATATTTAATTTAAGCCTTACACGGTGTTGCCAGCTTTAGATCGGTAGAAGTTACATTCCGAACCCGCTGAGGGTCACATAAAACATAATACAGATTTGACACAATTAAAAGTATTAGCCAATATTCGTATTTATCTTTTTGTAATTAACGCAACCAACAGTTCATATTAGCGAATGATAATATTAAAAACTGGACGTGTGTTTACTCTCTTGCTTAAACGGTTAAATAGTTTTTAATGAATTTTGTAAGATCCTTGATTCTTCTTTGATCTTGATTCTTGATTGATGGTCTTTGATTACCAATTCGTCCAATTTTCAGTGTTTACATCTCACTTGAAATTGAGGATAGTTCCGCCTTGACGAAGTTATGGACGGTAGACAGTTTCTTGATTAATCTACAACTAAAATAATATATACCAAATAAGAAAGATACTCTTAAACCTGCTTAATTACTTTACGTACTACCTACCGTCAAGCTGTACCTATGGTTATTTACGAGTACCTTTGTTAGATATGCATATTTTTTCTACTGGTGGCATTTATTTTGTCTGGTGGGAGGCTACGGCCGTAGCTAGTTACCACCCTACCGACAAAGACGTGTCGCCAAGCGATTTAGCGTTCCGGAACGATGTCACGCAGAAACCAATTAGGAGCGTGAGTTTACCATACTCCTAACAATTTAGCCTGCATGATGCTGTCTAGGATGGTAGCATACCATCCTAGACAGCATCATCACTTACCACCCGGTGAGATAGCCGTCAAGGGCTAGCTTGTAGTGTATAAAAAAAAACTTCTGGATTAGCCATATGTACGAATTTTCACGACTGCAAAGTTTTACGTCACGTAAAACGAGTAACAAATAAAATCTTGATTCCATAAAAAGTTACAGATCTTTGTATTTTTTTTTTACATATTAACCTAGCATATGTGACGGTAATCTCCAGGACTACAATTAAATATTTAAGCGTGTTTCTCATCACAAATCATAAGCTAAGCCGCGGCCGTCAAAACATAAATAAAGGCGCCTACAGACAAGCGGAGGGCATCAAATAAAGCGCCCTACAGACAGGAAGAGCGGCGACGTCGGCGCGCTCCGGCTTTAATGGATTTATTTAGATGTCATTTTTTATGTGGGCGGGGGCTCGCGCTGTGAGCCGCCTGCGCTATCGTGTTGTGGACATGCCTTATTGCCGACTTCCAAACATTTTTCAACAGTAAAAAGTTTAAGCGACATCACAGGAGACCGAAGAGCTGCCAGCTACCTCGGGCAAAGAATTAGTCTAGCTATTCAAAGGGGGAACGCTGCCAGTATCTTCGGAACCTTGCCTAAAGGGACTCCTTTTAATAACATGTTTTAGTTATGATATTATATTTTTTAACATTTTTAGTTTTAGGTTCAATCTAAGGTTTATTTTAAGTTTCAGTTGTATTAATAAATAATTTTATTAAATTAAATTTTAACAGTTTAATCTTTTCGCGAGTATCCCCAGATAGCCTTAACAAAGTTTCATCACAATCTGATCATAGGTTTTCGAACGCATACAGGATTATAAATACAAACATTGATTATAAATACTGTTTAAAGCGGTGATAGCCTAGTGGTAAGGACGTCAGCCTCCTAATGAGAGGTCCGCGGTCGAACCGCGGACCTCTCATTAGGAGGCTGACGTCCGGGCATGCACCTCTAACTTTTCAGACTTATGTGCGTTTTTAAAAATTTAAAATATCATTTGCTTCAACGGTGAGGGAAAACATCGTGAGGAAACCTGCACGCCTGAGTTCTCCATAATGTTTCAAAGGCGTGTGAAGTCTGCCAATCCGCATATGGCCAGCGTGGTAGACTATGGCCAAGCCCTTCTCATATTGAGAGGAGACCCGTGCTCTGTAGTGAGCCGGTAATGGGTTGATCATGATGATGATGATGATGAAAATAGTTTATTAGTAATATAGTACGTAAATGTTTACGCGCTTACAAATACGTATAAATATTGTAGATATTATATATAAGCATGTCATATAATTGCTCATCATTAATAAATATAGTATGACACGTTATAATTTCGCAGTTAGTATTTTTTGAGAAATTATTAGGGCGTACAAAACACTGTATTTAAGTAAATCCAAAATAATGCCGCCCTTACACCATTTTTGCCTTTTTTTATTTTTGTTTTTGTATACTTTGTCTTGTGTGTAATAAAGAGTTTTATTATTTATTATTAATGTCTAGTTGTAATGTACATGACTTGACACTTCCTTGATCCGATCACAGTGACGTACACAAAACATACAAGATCATATTCAAAACATGATATTAAATCCGTCATATCCACATTAGAGTGTCGTTACAAATGTAAGCCCTCAGTTCTCCCTTGAACGCGTGTTCCATCTCAGCGGGCGCGTTCTACGTGTGGGTGCGCTCTATCAACGCACACACGCCCGAACTAATGCATTTCTCACTCCAACACATGCGCACGTCGTGTACATACACGGCGGACTTACAGAGGTTACGAGTTGCGCGCGTGTGCGTGAGCCGACATTGGTATTTTGATTGGTCATGCATTTTACGTGTTTATAGTCTCGTGCTTCTACCCGTGCGGGCCAGCGGAGCGCTATAAAGGTGTAATTTATGCCGGTGTTCTGGATAGTGGTGCCAGGTAAGACGTGAGGAAACGGGACGCGGTGGTTAAAACCGGGACGCGATGGTTAAAATCGGGACGCTGTGGTAAAAATCGGGACATAAAAAATGTGGCATCGATCGACAAAAATATTAAGCCACAGTATTTCGACGTCCAGAGACGACATATTACTTCATAAGTATTCACATTTGTTTGTAACTTTCGGAATGTTACCTTCGAGTTATTTGTTGCGAACTTTATGTTTAATTTGCTTTTAAACAAGGCTGTTTATTTTATTCATTACGGAAAACAACAGCTTACCAACAGCAAAGTTAAACAATGGTAATTTTTTCATGACCATTTTTTAACGTTGTTAGCTAATGAGAATGATTAGCTTTTTACGGGTTTTCACAACGTTCGCAAATAGTTTAAAAGTAAGCAACATCTTAATTGATTAGCTTGATTCACTATACAATATATAATAATCATAAAAAAAACGTTATGCTCTTGCGTATTTTTCTGTTTACTCTTGTAAAAAGAAAAATACGACCCTAGTGTGTTACGGAGTCGATTATTTTTTTGGGTAAGTCGAAATAAATAAGTCGAAAAACGTTCCGTCGGTATTTAACTTAACTAACGGTACTTAATCCAGATTCATATCATCGAGTTGTTAATAGGAAGGCGAAAAACATTCCTGTGGTATATATTATAACAGTGACACTGAGCACGATGCAATGGATATTGTCTTTAAACATTTAAAATCCGGGACACGGTCAGCGAAATCGGGACAGCGTACAACACTATCGCCCCGATACCTAAGGGCTTATTTTACCGATAAGGCATCTAATGTAACGTAATCGTATGGTTTTGGGCATTACGTTTCGACTGGGAGATATAAAGTGTATTTTTACATCGGCCGTTGATTTGATGGGTCTGTTACTCCCTGTCCACTGAAACTCGATTTGGGTTACGGTATTAAGATATTGCTCATAGCTATAAAGATATGGTTTGGTTTTTCTTTAATAATCATCATGGAAAATAAAGCCATAATGGAAAATAAAGTTAGTTGTTTACGACTTGTCTATAAATTTACCCTTTTTCTTTGTCGTGGTGGAACAGCTTTATGGTTACCTTAGTTCCGGTTGGAAGAGAATGGAAGCGGTGATAGCCCAGTGGTTAGGGCGTCAGCCTCCTAATCAGAGGTCGGCGGTTCGAATCCAGGCACGCACCTTTAACTTTTCGGAGTTATGTGCGTTTTTAAACAATTAAAATATCACTTGATTCAACGGTGAAGGAAAACATCGTGTGGAAACCTGCACGCCTGAGAGTTCTCCATAATGTTCTCAAAGGCGTGTGAAGTCTGCCAATCCGCATATGGCCAGCGTGGTGGACTATGGCCAAACCCTTCTCATATTGAGAGGAGACCCGTGCTCTGTAGTGAGCCGGTAATGGGTTGATCATGATGATGATGATGACACATTTTGACTTTCATCCCCTCTCCTAAGAGAACCATGCTGAATTCTGGGATAAAAACTATTCTAGATGTTGAACCGGAGTATCAGCTAATCCAAATTTCATTCAAGTCCATCCAGTAGTTTCGGCGTGATGCGCAGCCAAAATACGGACAGCCAGACAAAACAATAAAATAAAATGTTTTTGGCTCAGTAGATAGTAAAGCATCCTCCAATTAAAATTTAATGTACAGAATTCGTCCTGTTACACTTTGTTATATTATAGATAAACGTTTAAGTAAGTCAACAATACTAAAATACAAAACTTAAAATATCTCTCACTTTTCAGACTCATTTTCGTTTGAATAAGCCTGAAATTTGTCCATTCATCAGTTTTCAAAGGCTGAAGTCTACCAGTCGTCACTTGCTCAGCGTGGTTAGCTGGGACTTATCTTATGCTGCGAAAAGATCCGTGACCTGTAGAGAGCCGATAATAAGGGTTGATAAGGATGATTACGTTGACATAAACGCTTTTTAATGCTAAGAATATTTTATACTTGTAGCTAGATATATGTACCGCCATAGAATTTCCCTTAAGCAGGTAGAGAAGATATTTAAAATTTAGCCGATAAACTTGCAAACGGTGCAAGAATGACATTACTTCTAATTGCTTGAGTCAGGAAATACCTTATTATCAAACGACTTGTGACATGCGAAAGAAATATCCTGTACAACTAACTCAGTTAAAACTAACTCAGATAAAATAATACTTACTCGTTTTACTACGCTCCCCCGACCCAAGCGCTCCTCTCCGAAAGAGGAGACCTAAACATGTCCTTCACGACCCTGACGATCAGATGACTACTGACATCATACTCGTACCACCTATCACACAATCATACGCTATACACCGTCTTCGCCGGCGAATACGAGGTCCCCGCTATCTTACGTCATCCGGACGTGGGCTCCATCGACGGCCTCGGAGACGTACGGAACACTCACCGCCCGACCCCCCCGTTATCCCAAACGTCGCCTAAGCCGAAGTTCGGCCTAACTGGAGGCGCCCTTAGGCAGACGTTCCCTTAGTTTCTTCGAGCCCCAAGGCTCAAAATTTCTTCTGGCAGAACTTCTTTCCGAAGCTCGGCAAACAGCCCGGTTACGCTGTCGCAACCAATAGGGTTAGTACAGCTAATAGTCAGTTCGAAAAAAAAGTTTTACTACTGAACTGGTACAAACACAAGTAAGGAATGCAATTAAAAACTTATTTACTGTCTTCAGTGCATCGTCGTGATCAACCCATTACCGGCTCACTACAGAGCACGGGTCTCCTCTCAATATGAGAAGGGTTTGGCCATAGTCCACCACGCTGGCCATGTGCGGATTGGCAGACTTCACTTCAGTGCATGAAATGAACAATTTGTTTCAAATAAAGGACAGTTAAACTACCTAATTCATCACATATACCCGTCCATACACTGCGATGCTATTAAAATATTTGTTAAAACATTAACCACCGTAATGACTTTGTTTTACCATACAAGGGAATGCTATACAATAATAAGACATTGGCGAAAATAGAAAAGTTCAAGCTGACCCATTAAAAAGTCGTTAGTGAGAAAACACATGTCTCTTGGTAATTTATAAGTGGATTGCTTTATCACTCGACAGTCATTTGCGCTGAATACTTTTGCAAGTTACAGGATAAATAAACCTTACATAAGTTTGCTAAGGCGATATAAAAATCACGATGGAATATCCTTTTATTGAAAATAGTTAAATTTATGTATTTTCATTCATATGTAGATATTGTACGCCAAATACCTAACAAGATATTTTGTCAAGAAACTTCATAAATAGTACTCATTATTTATTATTATCAGCCCGTACTGTCCCAATATTGGGCAAAGGCCTCCCTTTCTTCCTTCCATTTGTCTCTATCTAGGGATATTTGGGGCCAATCCGACATATAGGCATCGAGTTCGTCACGCCAACGACGCCTCGGTCTGCCTCGACGTCTTTTTTTTTTACTTAAATACTAATACTTAATATAATTTAATACTAAAATAGTACTTACTTACTTGAATATTGATTGTTTAATTGAAACTTATAAATAAATAAAGCTTCATAGACATTACATAAATACATATTTGTTCAGGGCGGAAGATTACACCCCGGCAGGGGAGACCAAACGGTGGGGGTCAGGGCGGCAGGTTGGAAACCGGTGAACTATCCTAGCCGTGTCCAGCAACACCGCTTTTTGCATCCTGGCTAGGAGCGAACTGCCACAGAACCCCAGTCGCCTCAGAAGGTGAGCAAGGCTGACTGGGATCAACCCAGTCGCAGATTTTAATTTTATTATTATTGTTAACAAGTTTTAGGGGTGTAGGGGTGGATAATTTCTATTAATTTTCTCATAATCATAATAACCCATGTTGATCCATTATTATAACCACTCTAAATTTACAGTAATTTACTCTAATTTTTTCATTACAGTGCGTTTTTGATAACAAAATGAAGAACTGCTTTTGACCATCGTGCGCTTGCGCAGTGGCAGTAACCACAGAAAAGGATACAAAAACGCAAATACAATAGAGCTGTAAGGCAGAAGGTACAACTTACCGTTAAAACATCGATCTCTTCCACAAACCAAAGGGCAAAAGAAAAAGGCGTAAGACGGATTTTGCGAAACATTGAAAGATGAGAACTTAATGAAGACCTTTAGATCTGAATACTTTTAGTGAACTGAGAACAAATAAAGAAAGTACATTCGTATATACTCAGATATCGGTGCCGTTGTTTATTACGCAAGTCCTAATTTGCAATCAGCTTACTAGCTTTTTTTTTATTTGCTGGGGTAGTCGTACCTACCTAATTTTGTTTTGTATCGTCACCTATGATCGAATGACGGCAATCTCACCTGATGGTAAGTGATGACGCATTCTAAGAAGGTAGCGGGCTAACCTGTTAGGTGTATGATAAAACCTCTACCCCCTTTGTATGCGACATCGTGCCGGAACGCTAAATCGCTTGGCGACACGTCTTTGTCGCTGGGTACATCAGGTGAGATTGCTGTCAAGAGCTAGCCACGGCCGAAGCTTCCCACCAGACCAGATTCGACCCGGGAATCGAACCCCGGACATCCAACTTTATAATGGGACGTCAAATAATATTTGCATTACTATATATAGTAAAATAAGTTTTAAAATACCTAATACAAAGACCTACCTAGTAATATACACAAAAAAATCTCGTTTTATTGACATTTGAATGTTTGAAACGTTCTATGAAGTCGTTATATTTTGTGAATTTCTAAGGGCGAGGCGTTGATATTAGCTGTCAAGTGATTGCGGCCGTGTGGCACCGGCAGAATAGAATAGTGTCACCCCTATTACCCAGTGGGTGTCGTAAGAGGCGACTAAGGGACATATGGTGAGAAGCTGGCTCACAAAAATTAAGACAGCCCCCTCGGGGACATGAGTGAACCCCGTGTGGCGTAAACACCACTCACCGACAAATGGCGGGATAACCATTTCGCAATTTTCCCAACTGAACAAAAACACAGGCCGGTGTCGGGCAGCAGCGACACCGGTGCGACCAGTTGAGCCCTGCGGTGACCAACCCGCCTGCCCAGCGTGGTCACTATGGGCATACCTTCTGATGAATAGCGCCAATACACAATGGCCCCCAGTTCCCGGTCGCCCTGCTATTCCCGACCTTGGTAGCAGTCGTGGTCACGGCGGGGCAGGGGGTGCGAAGAATCTCCGGGCGACGGCGAGCTACCACCACAACCGACTATTCTTGGCTACATATAATACAAGGACACTGAGGTCGGACGAAAGCCTAGCCGAGATTTTAGTGGAGTTAGAAAAGATTAAGTGGCATATTTTGGGGTTGTCAGAAGTCCGTAGAGAGGGGGAGGATACTGTAACCCTAGAATCGGGCCACATACTCTACTATCGAGAAGGCGATAGATCGTCCCAAGGCGGAGTGGGATTTTTGATCAACAAAGTCCTCGCTAACAACATCGTGGAGATCAGTAGTGTGTCGACGAGGGTTGCGTATGTTGTTCTTAAGTTGAATAAGAGATACTCTCTTAAAATAATACAGGTCTATGCACCAACGTCGACATACTCTGATGAAGAGGTGGAAACTGTATACGAAGACGTATCCATAGCTATGGGCAATACCAACAAGTCCGTCTTCACGGTTGTTATGGGGGACTTCAACGCAAAGGTGGGTGTACAAGAACGCGACGAGTCAAAAATTGGGCCACATGGATTCGGTGAGAGAAACCATAGGGGGCAAATGCTAGTCAACTTTCTAGAAAAGCAAGGGTTGTTCTTAATGAACTCTTTCTTCAAGAAAAACACCCATAGGAAGTGGACTTGGCGGAGCCCCGATAACATGACCAAGAACGAGATAGACTTCATCATGACGGATCGTAGGGATATATTCAGAGATGTCTCTGTGATCAACAGGTTTAATACCGGGAGTGATCACCGACTTGTAAGGGGCTCTCTGAATATAGACCTTCAGTTATATAGGCGTCGCATGATGGGGTCTAATCTTCGCCCACAACTACGCCCATCCATGACAACATTACAGAATTTCCAACTAGAATTAAAGAACCGATTCGATTCGCTGGAAACCACTGACGAAGTTGATCAGAAATATGGCGATTTGGTGAAAGTCATTCGTGAAGTGGAAGGCAAATTTTGCAGGAAAGGCGGGAGAAGTGCAACGTCCAAGATCTCTAGCGAGACACTGGATTTAATGAGGCAAAGACGGGAGGCTTCTCCATCTGTAGTAGATCGGCATACTTTAAACAAGCTCATTAAAAAGCGGATACGTTCTGACCTGCGATCTTCGAGTACGCGAAAAATCGAAGAAGCGATCGAGCGCAACAAGGGGACCAAAGTATTTGCTAAAAGTCTTGGGAGAAGCCATCTTACAAAGTTGAAGACTGCAGACGGCAGAACCGTTACCTCTATTCCAAGTGTGTTAGCTGAGATTGAAAACTTCTATGGGCAATTATACTCTGCGCATGCTCCTAAACCCGTCTCTCACCAAATCACGAATGACAAGCGAGCGAGACTTGCTCGCCACTACACCGATGACCTCCCGGATATCGACGTTGGTGAGATTCGTATAGCACTAGAGCAGCTTCGGAATAATAAAGCACCGGGTGATGATGGCATTACAGCGGAGCTTCTGAAAGCAGGAGGAACACCTATCCTAAACGAAATGAAGCGTCTCTTTAATGCCGTCATCTCGACCGGAACAACGCCAAAAGAATGGAGCAGAAGTGTAACCGTACTCTTCTTCAAGAAAGGAGACAAGAACTTGTTAAAAAATTATAGGCCCATCTCACTTCTGAGCCATATTTACAAGCTGTTCTCTAGGGTTATCACTAATCGTCTCACCCGGAGACTTGACGAGTTCCAACCTCCGGAACAAGCCGGGTTTCGGAAAGGCTACAGCACCGTAGACCACATTCACACTCTAAGACAGATTATGCAGAAGACCCAGGAGTATAATCTGCCTCTGTGCCTCGCATTTGTGGACTACGAGAAAGCCTTCGACTCCATCGAAACCTGGGCGGTTTTGGACTCA
Source organism: Lasiommata megera (assembly GCA_928268935.1). NCBI lineage: Eukaryota > Metazoa > Arthropoda > Insecta > Lepidoptera > Nymphalidae > Lasiommata > Lasiommata megera. The sequence goes on from OV743312.1 coordinate 13,455,374, forward strand.
CTGCAGAGATGCCAAGTCGATTGGCGATATATCGAAGTGCTAAGATGTCTATACGACGCCGCCACAATGACCGTTCAGGTGCAAAACCATGAAACACATCCGATACCAATTCGAAGGGGAGTAAGACAAGGGGACGTTATTTCCCCGAAACTGTTTACTTCTGCTCTCGAAGATGTGTTCAAGGTTTTGGACTGGAAAGATTGTGGCATAAACATAAACGGCGAATACATCTCGCACTTACGATTTGCAGACGACATAGTTATAATGGCAGAAACGCTGCAGGAACTTGAACAAATGCTGTGCGACCTTAGCACTTCTTCCAGACGGGTGGGTCTCAAGATGAACGTGGACAAAACGAAGATAATGTTCAATGAATACGTCATCACAAGGCCCATTGTTGTCGAAAATGTCAGCATCGAAGTTGTCCAAGAATATAACTACCTAGGACAGATTATACAGTTGGGTAGGAACAACTTCAACAAGGAAGCTAACAGAAGAATTCAGCTGGGATGGGCAGCATTTGGAAAACTGCGTCAAGTCTTCAACTCGCCGATACCCCAATGCCTAAAGACAAAAGTCTTCAACGCCTGTGTCTTACCGGTCATGACATACGGAGCAGAAACGTGGACACTCACGGTAGGCCTTGTCCAAAAGTTCAAAATCGCTCAGCGTGCTATGGAAAGGGCTATGCTGGGCGTTTCTCTGAGGGATAGAATCCGTAACGAGGACATTCGTAGGAGAACGAAAGTAACCGACATAGCCCAACGGATTAGCAAGCTGAAGTGGCAGTGGGCGGGTCATATCTGTCGTAGAACCGACGGCCGTTGGGGCAGACGTGTTCTGGAGTGGAGACCGCGTACCGGTAAGCGCAGCGTAGGACGACCACCTGCTCGCTGGACCGACGACCTGAAAAGGATCGCTGGTGGCGGGTGGATGAGGAAGGCGGAGGACCGTGTGTGGTGGCGCGCTCTCGGAAAGGCCTATGTCCAGCAGTGGGCGTCTATAGGCTGATTGATTGATTGATTGATTGATTGCTCACAGTTCACACGGGTCTCCTCTCAATATGAGAAGGGTTTTGACCGCAGTCCACCACGCTGGCCATGTGCGGATTGGCAGACTTCACACGCCTTTGAGAACATTATGGAGAACTCTCAGGCGTGCAGGTTTCCTCACTATTTCTTCCTTCCCGTTGAAGTGATATTTTAATTGCTTAGAAACTCACATAACTCCGAAGAGTTGTGTGAGGTGCGTGCCCAGGATCAAACCAGCGACCTCTGATTTGGAGGCGGATGTCCGGGCTGAATTACCCATACGAATTTCTGCTCGCTGCATTTCTGTGCTTGATGGCACTTTCAGCTTTTATAAAATTAAAATAAATTGCTTCTTCACCACCTTAGAAGAATCATTGTCACTTATTTTTGAACAACGCACGCATCTCTTTCCCCCTCTCTAGGTCTACGTTACATCTCTCTCGTGTAACGATATCCACTGATACGTGACTTTCAAGATAAACTCGCTAGTCCCGTGTGTATTTTTATTTATTTATTCTTTATTTGTAAACCAAACAAATAAAAATGGAATTAATAAGAAGAACAGAAAAAAGAAGAAGCAGGATAAAAAGGCGGCCTTATCGCATAGTAGCCATCTCTGCCAGGCAAACGAAAAAAACCGAAAAATATCGAGTTGTCATCAAAGAAGTTTTAAGTACTTTAAAAATTTTAAACCAAATGCAACTTATATACAAATAAAATTAGGTAGGCAACCACTCTTGCTCCTGTGCCTTCGGAGGACTTGTGGGCGATGGAAGCGGAGCCGTCCATCATTCACAGTACAGTCCTCAAGTTGGCTGGTGTGCTGTTGTTCCGGCACACCTCTAACCGGCGAAACTGGGCACGTCGTGCCCAAGGAGGGTCTGCTGCGGCGGACACCCGCTGGTGGAGTTGCGGTTGTATGCGAAAGCTTTCCCGTGGCTCCACCATACAGCGGTGAGTAGGAACACGTGGGGGTTTTAGTCAGTAGGAGTCTGACATAACCTCTGTGTCTCCCCGTGGCGCAGAGGTATCCATGAGGATTTACCCACGATAAAAAAAGGTAAATGTATAGCTCGTGTGAAGTTGGACGTTCAGTGTATTGCAGCGTCAAGTCACTCAGTGGCGGGTCAGGTTACGCTGGTGGCTGCGTAGGCAGCAATCTAGTGTATTAAAGCGCGCGGCGTCGCGTGACGCGGGGGACGTTGACCGCGCAGCTCTTTGTAAGCAATTGCGTTAAAGGCGCTTGCGGACGGAGCACAACTATTTTTTATCTTCTCATAAATCATTTTGATATGAAGACATTCGTGGTGAAGTAGCAGAAGTGTGTTTGTTTGTCTTCCAATCACGAAGCAATGGATTACTAAACCGACGACGACCATGAAATAATTACAGGATAAACATTAAAGTATCTCCTTTCTAACAAAAAAAAAAAGAATGAGTGAAATCGGAGTACGCGTTTACAACTAAATACACATTTTGAATTTCATCCCTACTCCCAAGGGAACAGTGAATTCCGGGATAAAAACTAATCTATATGTTGAACTGGAGTATCAGCTACTTCTATATCAAATTTCATTCAAATCTATCTAGTAGTTTCGGCGTGATGCGCGACCAAGATACAGGCAGACAAACAGACAGACCGACAAAAAAATAAAAAATAACTGTTTTGGGCTCAGTATCGATAGTAAAGCATCCCTCAAATAAAATTTTCAAAATATAGTTAATGTACAGAATTCGTCCTGTTACATTTTATTATATTATAGATTGGAGATCCTCAGTTCGATTTCTGGCTCGAGTCTGATCGGGTTTGTAGTTTTACTTTCGGTTGTATACACTCTACTAGACCGCCAAACGATTTAGTGGTCCGGTTTGATGCTGACTAGAAACCGATTAGAAGTAAGCAGGGTACAAGCTCTAGGGTAGCTCAGATGCTCATGGACGAAGGTAATCACTTTAAACAAAAAGTCATCATCATTTCTACCGCGGGATACAAGATTTTTCTCTTGTCAGATGAATTCAAAAATATGGGGATCTATCTGACATCTATTGTTACAGTTATCCCAAACGTCGCTTAAGGCGAGGTTCGGCCTCACAGGAGGCGCCCTTAGGCAGACGTTCCCTTAGTTTCTTCGAGCCCTAGGGCTCAAAATCTCTTCTGGCAGAGCTTCTTTCCGAAGTTCACCAAACAGCCCGGTTATGCTGTGGCAACCAACAGGGTTAGCAAAGCTAATAGACAGTCCGGAAAAAAAAAATGTAAATTAACAACAATCATAATATAATATCCTTCCGACACAGGCTTTATACTTAACAGAAGGTCTCAGCCTTATCGGACACTGTAATATATGAACAAATAAAGTTTCAAAGTTTCAAATAATGTGAGAAAATAAAGTTTTGTGTTCACGCAGCCTTAATGGTTTCTCCATTAGCAGGGCTGTCTCTGGCACGATAGCCATCCGTTGCGTCAATGAGACCAGCTCGCGTCACATAATTAGCCCTTTCCACCTCGCGATTGCACTTTGATTCAGTAACATGATTACCGTAGCGTACTGTCTAATCAACATGACAACTAGGCCACCTTTCCGTTGTAATTTTTGGTTCCAGACCCGAGTGCCAACAATCAGCACTTCACACAAGCATAAAAGCACTGCATACCCTTTTTTTTTTTTTTTTTTTTTTTTTTTTTTTTTTTTTTTTTTTTTTTTTTTTGTCGTGGTGGAAAAGCTTTATAGCTACTTCCGTCCCTTGGGCAGGACGGAGGTTATGTGGGACTCCCACCCATGGGTGGTCTACCCGAACTAAAAACCACCACGGCATGTCCCTCTCGCTGGTTTTACTGGACGCCCGGGGGACCCATTGTATACTTCCCGGTCGCCTACCAGTCACCCCAGCCTACCGCCGGGCCTCTTCCGCACTACAAGAGGAAGGATCAGGACAGCTTGACCCCCCCCAAAACTATAAGGAGACTTGTGCAATGGCGGACAACTAGCCCAATAGCTACCCGCCCTCTCCCAAGCGAAGCTGACGAGCGGCAAATTGCCGAAGTCTTCTTCCCCTCCGTTTACGCCGAAGCGGATGTGCGTCGGAAGCCTCTTCGCGTATTCGTTCCGCAGCCTCCTTCTGCGAAATAACTTCTTCGCAAAAGTGGGCTAACGCATTCCAGGAATTCTCACTGCTTAATATTGCAAGTATTACGCTAGGCAGCGAGAGATCCCCGCCGATCGTTGCCACCAGAGTACGGCGCTGGGGATCCCACTTGCTGCACACCTCGAGAGTGTGCTGAGCGGTATCGTCCGCAGCACCGCACTCATGGCATTTTGGTGTTGGTTCCCTCTTCGCGACCCGGTGCAGATAATGGCCAAAGCAACCATGCCCGGTCAAGACCTGCACCAGGCGGAAGGAAAGTGCTCCATGCCTGCGACGGGACCACTGATCCAGGACCGGGCGGATGGCCTCTATAGTTCGTTTGCCATAGATGGCATCCGCCAGGCCCACCTTCCATCTATCCCGCATCCTCCGAGCAGCCATCCGTTGTACTCTGCCTACCATTTCAGGCGCCAGTCTTTCGCCTCTTGCCCTGCTCTGTGACCTGGCGCGGTACGTGTCAGCAAGCACTCCCGCTTCCAACTCCCAAGGGGGAGTGCCCGCCAAGGTGCAGGCGACCGCGAAGGCAACTGTGGCATATGCCCGGCAGATGCGATTTGCCACCACCCTCTGTGGCCTCCGGAGAAGGGCCCTAGTTGACGGACGGAGTGATTCGAACCAAATGGGGGCCCCATACATTGCCATGCTCCTCACAACTCCGGCAAATAGACGACGGCATGGGGCTTCAGGGCCCCTTACATTTGGAAGAAGGCGGCCAAGCGCGGCTGCCGTCCCCACCACCCGAGGAGCAAGCTGGCGGAAATGTTCCTCGAAGTTCCATTTTCGGTCCAAGACAAGGCCCAGATATTTCATGTGGGCTTTAACCCTAACCACTTCCCCGGACACGGAAATACTGGCATGTGCCGGAGGCCGCCAACCTGCTCCCCCAAATAGAACGGCATCTGTCTTTGGAAGGGCCACTTTTAGGCCTAACATTCCTATCCTTGTGACCACTAATTCGGTGGCCACCATGGCCCTCCTCGCCGTCTCCCCGTAGCTGTCGCCCCGCACGGCAATTAGGGTATCGTCCGCGTAACATATGATTCTCATGCGGGGCAGCAACATCGGGCGAATGGCCCAGTCAAACCCCAAATTCCACAACAGGGGGCCCAGAACAGACCCTTGTGGAACTCCACAGGCCATGCGTCGCTCTTTTCTCCCGTCCCTGGCCTGATATAGCACCATTCTTCCCTCCAGGTAATGGCCTATTATTCGGCGAAGGTAGAGGGGCACCTCGTGGTACCGAAGCGCCTCTTTTATCACGGCGAAAGGGAGGGTTCCGAAAGCATTGGCGATATCAAGTGACACCGCCAATACCCCCTCGCCTCGTTTTGCTGCATCCTCACAGAACCCCTTCAGAGCACCTATAGCGTCGAGTGTCGACCTTCCCGACCTAAAACCGTACTGTCGCTCTGAAAGGTCAGGACCTTGCAGTGAAAGATGGAGGTTAAGTCGAGAGGCCAGAACTCTCTCGAACATCTTGCTCACTTCATCGATCAAGACGATTGGTCGGTAACCCGATGGACAGTTGGGCGACCGACCATCCTTCCGCAACAAAACTAACCGCCCCTCCTTCCAAACCCCGGGGAACCTTCCCGCCTCTAAGCAGTCATTAAATAGCTGCCTGAGTCGGCCCCCAAATTGCCTCAAGGCAATCGCCAGGACCCTTCCTGGCACTCCGTCCGGTCCTGGTGCCTTCTTGCTCCTCCGAAGTCGCTCCCACACCTCCATCATCTCAGCCTCTGTGACTGGGGGGACTTCGAAAGGCTCATCTTGCACTTCAGACGGAGGCGCCATCCTAGGGGGCGTAAAGTCTGGAGGTTGGGGAAAAAGCCCTGATACCACCCGGTGAAGGAGCTCTGGGTCCATCAAATTCAGGGGTGTGGTCGACCGCATCTTGCCTCTTACTATGCGGTAAGGTCGGCCCCAGGGATCCATGTCCAGAGTTGCCAGGAACTCCTCATTTGCAGAGTCTTTGGCCCTGGCGATGGCGTCTTGAAAGGCCTTCTTGGCTATTCTGAGCACATTATAGAGGTGCTCCTCCTCGCGCGTGGACACCGGTCTCCTGCGACGGCATCGGGTATAAGCCCGGCGCGCTCGGTTACTGGTGGCGCGGAGCGCTGCGATCTCTTGCGACCACCAGTAGACCGCTCTTCGAGTCAGAAGGCGCTTTATCCGGGGCATTGCCGCATCACACACTCTCATAAGTGCGACGCGGAAAAGATTTGCCCTCACCTCCACACCAACCGAGACCGGAGGACTTGCATTCCAGGTCTCGATGATGGCCCCTTCCTCTACCAATTGTCGGTCGAGGTGGGCCAGTTTCCATCTCGGGAACGCTCCTCCCCCTCTCCTGTGCTGAACATGTAGTGCCGGGGGTGATGCGGAAACCCTCCACCGAATATACCGGTGGTCAGACAGGGTCTCCACATTCTCCAGGACGCGCCAATCCTGGGCGTGCGCGGCAATGGCAGGGGTAGCGAATGTTATGTCTACAATTGACCCTCCCTGGCGGCGCACACAAGTATTAACGCACCCCTGGTTGAGAACGACCAGACCGACCATTGCCGCCCAGTTCTCCAATTCAGTTCCTCTCAGGTCCGTGGTGTGAGATCCCCATGCGGCAGATTTTGCATTAAAGTCCCCCATTACCACTACTTGAGCCGGGTACACCCCTCGCACCACTGGCTCCAAGCCTCTCAAAAAAGTTTCGAAGGCAGAAAGGGGTCTGTTGGGAGAGAAGTACACTCCGATGAGTACCGTCTCGCCCCACCCGACCGCTACAAACCCCGGTCCTCTGCGTTTTGGAACCAGTGGGAGAGATTCCCCGTGTGCTGGTACCACGATTGCCACGGTGCCCTCTGTATCCCCTGCCCAGTTTGGCTGAGGTGGGACGAAATAGGGCTCAGCAGCCATCACCACGTCAATCCGCCACTCAACCATATGCTGCATCAGTAGATCCTGAGCACGGGCGGAGTGGTTTAGATTAGTCTGCAGAAATTCCTGATGACGTGCTGGCATTAGGCCTCCAAGTCCATTTCCTCCTGTGCCGGCTCATGCTGGCCTGCAGACATCTCATAGGCCCGGGTTAAAGGAACCTCCTTCCCTTTAGATGGTTGTGGGGTACACTTCAGCCCCCCCATGACATGACCAGCTTTATTGCCTAGTGCTGTGCAAATTGCACATTTAGGCGAATCCAAGCACGATGTTGCCTTATGTCCGGCCTTTCCACACCTGAAGCACAGGGTGCTTCGGTCCACCAACGACGGACAGAGGGCTCTTGTATGGCCTATCCCCATGCACCGGAAGCACCGCATAGGAAGAGGTTCTAACAGTGTAACCCTGGCGGAGGACCAACCAATAACCACTCGACCAGCCGCGCAGAGCAGCTTTGCTACGGCCACTGGGCATCGGACTAGTGTTGACCCGGTCCCACCGGGTCCTACCCGGATAGTGCCAGCCCTCACCTGCTCCAGTGGAACACTCCCTTTTTCCGCCACTACCTTTTGCACCTCTTGAGCCGTGATAGACTCGTCCAAGCCAACGAGTCGCAGTTCAGCAGTTTTCATGGGCCGGGATACTGTCACCCATTCGCCAACTAGGCTCTGTAGTTTGCTAGCAAGATCGTCCGCGGCCTTATTGCTGTTAGCCCCTGGAACTTCGATTACTCGAGCCCCAGTCGCTGCTTTGCGCACCCGAACGTGATCAACTCCGACCTCTTTCAAATTCAAGGCCTCGGTGGCCGTCCTCATGACCGTTGCGTAACTTTGGGTAGCAACGGCTTCCGGTTTCAATGTGATGACCACCGCTGAGGACTTAGGGGAGGTAAGTTTACCTTGCCAGGTGGACGGAAATGTCGTAGCGGGTACGCGGGACGACGTGGTAGGTTTGGGTGCAGCGGCAGACTTGCCTGCCTTTGCTTTGGCCTTCCTGCCGACTACTTTCGACCAAGCTGGTGGAGTCGGAACGGTCGTCTCAGGCGCCGGTGGCATTGTGGCTTGCGAGGGAACACTGCATCTTTCCTGTGCAGGAGCTGGCCGGGTGGCCTTTTTTCCTGGAGCTAGACGCATTGTCGCCGGTCGTGCCGGCGATGGGCCAGCGGATGGCTCGTCAGATGGGCAACCAGTCGGCTTCCCCTTCCTCTTGTCAGCCGGTAGTGGCGGTCTCAGTATGGGCTCCTTGGGGAGCCGCCTCTCAACATTGTGGAGGCGGTCGTTTACCATTCCTCCGATCGAGACAAAGAGGTCCCTCTTGAGAGTTTCCAGCATCTCCACCAACGCAGGAGGAATCTGAGATTCTACCTCCATAACATCACGTCCCACCACCGCGGGGGATTTATGAATTGCGGAGAAGGAAGATTGGAGGGCCTTGACTTCTGCTCTTAGCGCCGTTATCTCTTGCCGCATCCTCTTATTGTCAGCTCGGAGCCTTCTAGCCTCCTCGTCGATATTCAATGCCTGGAGAGTGTCCATGGCTGAGCAGATCTCTTTTGAGGCCCGATTGATGTGCCCCCTGGCGCCACTCTTTAAATTCTTTGACTTTTGGGCCTCCGTCAAGATAGAGGTAACCGCGCTCCTGGTTCTTTCAATCAGCTCGTCTTTAGAAATGGAATATTCTTCACCGATCTCCGAAGTTATTCCGGCTGATCTCAGAGGGCTTCCTTCACGCACATCCTGGATTTGTCTTCGAGAATTACTTCTAGACCTAGTCAGGGGAGGGGATAGCCGGAAGGATTTATCGAGGTCTGCTTCCGACTCAAACGAGCACATTTCTAGCTCCTCAAGGCGGGCCTTCGCACCCTTATATCCAATAAAGGCCCCCATTCCGCGTTTCGCCTTCGGCCTGGTAAAGGTAGCTTCCAGCTCTACTGCTATGGCCTTCTCAGAGGGCTCCCCCTCTTCTTCCTCCGCAGTGCCTTCCTTATCTCGGGGCCTTTTTGCTACAGCTCCGGTAAATTTTGGCGGGCTCATCAGAGTCTCCAATACTCTGTCCATTTCTGAATCCGAGTCCAAGCCGGACTCCACATCCTTTTCAACGCATATACGTTTTGTCTGAATTTTCATCAGCTTTTCATCCTCTCCATGAGAGCCTAGCGGCGCTCTTTGATTATTATTTTTTGTTTTATTAAGGTCCATAATTGATCCCACGAGTGTGGGGGAAATATACGGTCCATCCCGGCGGTGCCCCCTGCACCGAGATAAGCCTACGCGTAACCCGCCAAGGGTGTCGGCCGGTACCCTGGCGGGAGTCGCACTATCGACTGAACTACCCATCAGCCATGCATCCCCTCACGGTGTGCCGCCGCTTGGGATTCGGGGTTATTTTTTATAGAGGTTTTCTTCCTCGCGATCCGGCCGGTTAAGGCAAGACCCTCGATCCCGTGCAGGCCATGAGACATGACCACGACGCCTCACTACGGGATTGCGAGCCCGACGGCGGCTAGGTAAGAGATTACCATAGCCTGTCTAGTGGCATTGTAAGTGCACACTAGGCCCGTCCTTGTTTCTCAACTGTGCCTTCTGCTGACCAGAAGGACACGCAGAGAAACGCCCTCCCATCGTCAGGTTATTCGCTACCATTCAATAACCCCCCGACAAGTCGATGAGTTATTGACTGGTACCCAGGGTGCACCACGTGGAGGTTACCCGACCTAGCACCCCAAGCACTGCATACCCTACCACAGAAGTGGGAAATTTTTTCGGCTGGATGTTGTTGGAAAGCTTGCTTAACAACTTTGCATGCACTTCATAGAAGCGTAAAAGCAGTGCATAGAAGTCTCTGGAAAAAATGCAAATATATTGAGGGAAATCGTTGTCAGCTGGATGTTGTTGGAAAGGTTGCTTAACAACTTTGCATGCACTCAAATACAGGCGTCAAAGCAGTGCATAACCTACCACAGAAGTCTCAGGAGAAATGGAAACATATTCTTGAGAAATCCTATTGATTTAATTTGTTATTATAAATGTTATATTATTTGGTTGTGAAAAATCTTCATTTTCTTGGTGCTACTGAAAAACGTGGGTATTTTAATACATTAGTGTGCACTTCAAGCAAACATATAAATATTGTATTATCTGCCATAAAATAGTGTAAATGTTAATGACACAAGTAGAGAAGACTTTTTTATAATATCATCTGTATATGGGAAACATTTGTAGTCTTAGTATTGCTGGGAAATGTGCGGTTTATTTGGCTCCGATACAACCTTTTCCATAATTTTATTGATGTTAATTTTTTTTTAAATTGTCCAAGTTGGATTTCAAGCACTAAGACAAAAATATGTCGGAGTCGAGCTTCTCATTATTTTGAGTAATTACGTGATCGAATTAAATATAATGATCCGGTTAAAAAGACGAATTAATCGGTATAGATCATCAAGTCCCGAGGTTGGAGCACTTTATTGGATTGGATGTTATCATCCCAAGTGGTGGAGTCACACTTAGGCAAAATATGTAAAATGTTAGCCCTAAGATGGTAGCGGGCCAACTTGTTAGGGGTAAGGTAAACCCTATACCCTTTATGATGCGACAACCCACGCGTTGCGCCACGGAGGTCGAGAGTTTTCCATTGGTACACCCAAACTCCTAATTGGTTTCCACGCGACATCCGCGCTTGGCAACACGACTTTGTCTGGTAGGGTGTTAACTAGCCACGACCGAATCCTCCGATCAGAACAGACTCGATTCGGGAATCGAACCCACGCGCTGCGCCACGGAGGTCGTCAAAAAGCTGATTGCCCAATTGTCTACCGTCAAGTAATCGCTAAATGTTATATCGTCTCCAAACAACACCAATTTTTCTCGTTAATTGTCTTAAAAGAACCTAAGATAACTGCAATCAGTTAGCAATATATGGTATAAGGTACGTCACACTCCTGAATCCAGTATCGCTGACTAGTCTAGTTTGTATTTGCGCAATAGTGCCAAAGCTATCCGATATGCCTTCATCAATATAAGGTATGTTATAAAGTATATTATGGTATAAGGTACGTCACACTCCTGAATCCAGTATCGCTGACTAGTCTAGTTTGCATTTGCGCAATAGTGCCAAAACTATTCGGTATGCATTTATCAATATAAGGTATGGTATATTATAAGGTATGTCACACACTTGTATCCGGAATCGCTGACGTGTCTGGTATACATTTGTGCAATCGTACTAAAACTGTTCGATATGCAGTTAGCAATATAAGGTTATAAGGTATGGTGTGGTATAAGGTACGTCACACCCCTGAGTCCAGTATCGCTGGCTTGTCTAGTTTGCATTTGCGCAATCGTACCAAAAATATTCGATATGCATTTGCCAATATAAGGTATGTTATAAGGTATGGTATGGTATAAGGTACGTCACACCCCTGAATCCAGTATCGCAGACTAGTCTAGTTTGCATTTAAGCAATCGTACTAAAACTGTTCGATATGCAGTTAGTAATAGGTATAAGGTTATAAGGTATGGTTTGGTATAAGGTACGTCACACCCCTGAATCCAGTATCGCTGGCTTGTCTAGTTTGCATTTGCGCAATAGTGCCAAAACTAGTTGGTATGTGCGTAAGCAGGCCCGGCTCCGGAGCAACGACCGTCACGAATCCGAATCGCAATAACGGTGCGCGTCGAGCGTTTTACGTCTAGATTGTCGTCGCTGCTGTGAGGAGGTACCTACCTACTTACGCACACAGCGGTATATAGAGGTATAACTGCAAACGTGAAGAAGTAGAAGAGGTATGAATATCTCCAATTTCATACCTAATAATAGGTTATTATTATGAGAATATAAATACCAAAGTAAACTATAGCACGGCACGGAAACCTCGTTTCTTTAGTTTTAAGTTAGAATGCAGTTACCACCATCGTGTAACAAAAGAATTATTAAATATATTTGTCAATGTCCCATAGAAAGTTGGTTCCATGGAATCTAATGAAACGTAATCTAATTTACGTAAACTTTGTATCATTCAAAAAACAAGGTATTGTTGTTACATCTTAAACATAATTCCCCAAATTTGATAGATACAGAAAAAATAATAATCATGTAATAAATTCGTGCATACTTTATACTTTCATTTGTAAGAATTCTCTATCAACTTAGTGTTGCAGAAAAACAAGTACAAAAACGTGCACTTCGTACATATTTAAAAGCATTGCATACCTAAACACCCATTATAGATAAGAATATTTCTTTAATGTAGCATACGTCTGCATACCTTGGTCAAAAACCCTTTGCACACCGCTGCTAAAATACACAAAGTGGCTATAGAGAACTGATAGACAGTGTGGTCTGGTGTGGTGTGGTCCAAGGGATTCAAAACAACCAGCGAAGCGCCGCTGGATTCAGGCGGTACATCATGATCAACCCATTATGGGCTCGCTACAGAGCAAGGGTCTCCTCTCAATATCAGAAGGGTTCGGCCATAGTCTGCCACGCTGGCCATGTGCAGATTGGCAGACTTCACACGCCTTTGAGTACATAATGGAGAACTCTCAGGCATGCACGTTTCTTCATGATGTTTTCCTTCACCGTTGAAGCAAGTGATATTTTAATTGCTTAAAAACACACATAACTCCGAAAAGTTAGAGGTTTGTCGCGTTTGAACCCCCGACCTCTGATAAGGTGGCGGACGTCCTAACCACTAGGCTATCACAGCTACAGGCGGTACAAGACCGTGGAATATAGAAATCCCTACAACGTGTCTATGTCCATCATAGCAATGGATCTAAATGCTAATCGCTGCTGACAAACGTAATTTCTCTCCCTCACATCAGCCAATGTGTCGTGATTTGCGCGCTGCAAATTATTCAGGAGCAACGACCGTCGCAAATTGGAGCCGCGGTAACGGAGCTCGACGGGCGTGTGATCTGTCTGCTCTGATGGCGATAGCGATATCGATTTTAAAATAACTAGCAGCTCGCCCTGAACTAAGACCTCGTGCTGATACAAAAAAACCTATCACCGTACCAGCGTCATCGATCCAACCATAAATCGTAGCCATTCGAGGAAGTAATGTTACGATTTAATAGTTATTTATCAACAGTAATTATACGTTTTATGGCTTCACACAAATTAGCCAATGTCAAGTTTATAGCAAGAATAGAAGTTAGGGCAAAAGGGCGGGAAACTTCGGACGCGGCTCCCTCAAACCCTTCTCAAATTAATACATGTTAACCATTCAAAAAACTAGCCGCTACACAAACGACACCAAAACTATAATGTCCATGACACAACCGACACCAATCCTTTTCAAAATTAGCCAACAAACATCAGGTAATTCAAGAAAAGCGTAAAAACGTGCCCGCCGAATACGAAGTCTCCCGCCTTTTTCATTATACGTTTAACACTACGCAAAAGTTCCAAGACCCTATACAGTATGATGGAAAGACTTTGGGAATATATATTCTTTTAATACACCATAAGTTAACCGTTGATCACACCTGATGGTGCAGTCTAAGATGGCAGCGGGCTAACCTGTTAGGGGTATACCCATACTCCTAACTGGTTTGTACGCGACATCGTGCCGGAACGCTAAACCGCTGTGCGACACGTCTTTGTCGATAGGGTGGTAAGCCACGACCGAAGCCTTCCACTAGACCAGACACGAAACGGCAATCGAATCCAGGCTCTCTAACTTTATGATGCGAAAGCGTGCGCTGCGCCACGGAGGTCGTGTAAAATACTTCTTAAATTAACTTTGATATACTAATATCAAAATTGACAGCCAAAAGTACATTACTTTGTGAAAGTAGTTCCCTACGATAGGATTATACAAAATATCTCATAAACTACCCTTATGTATAAAAGTAAAAAATAAGATCTATATGTAAATAAAACAACATATATTTGTATAATTACCTATGAAATAATATGTTTTAACTACTTAGAATTAAATTATGAGTTCAGTATTTATTTACAACTCAATTTTATCCTTGGACTGAAGATTAATATAGTAGATTTTTGTTTTACTATTTACGATAAATTTGAAGAAATATTCAGCGTTCAAGATGAAAGTCACAACTAACTCAGTATCGTATTTGTTAGAAACTTTCTCAGGATGAAAAGTTTATCTTATATATATCTTCATCATCATCATCATGATCAACCCATTCTCGGCTCACTACAGAGCACAGGTCTCCTCTCAATAAGAGAAGGGTTCTGCCATAGTCCACCACGCTGGCCATGTGCAGATTTTCAGACTTCACACGCCTATGAGAACATTATGAGAAATAACGGAAAAATCATAGTTCCCGTTCAGAATAAGTATAACCCAATTCCACATGGATAAAGTATAAAGCTAAGTCTTTATGACATCATGGATAAAAGTTGTTTATTGTATTACCTACTTATCTTTCTTATTACTTAAATATATTTATATATATCTTCTGTTATACCAATTGAATATACATTTTACGGAATTAAAATTTTTTTTCGGAATTAAAATGACCATTCTCACGTTCCATAATACACATCAACTAACAAACTGTAGAAATATTATTAATATAATATAATATAAAGATTATATTCTATTGATTGTGAAGTCGGCACATTATTATTAGCTAATTCGGAGCAACGACCGTCAAGAATGCAAACGGTAACGGTGCTCAGCATTTGCTAATGAGGAGACCAACGGGGGTAATTCATCAATCACAGTTTTTGTTCCCCAACTCATTATTACAGCTGTTTACTACTTACTATGTTACATATTATGTCACCAGCTACAGAGTTACGGATATTGGATAGAAACTGACTAAACTTAGTGGTTACCTACGAGTGTAATGAACTTATAAACTTTATCTGCTTACTAAGCGATAAACGGACTTATATGGTGTATTTCATTATTTTATCATTTAAAATATCATAATTAACTTTTATGAGATTATTACGTAATAGTAAATATTGTAATCAAAACAAATGTGTAATGCTATAAAAATAAATGCTATAATAAACCCAATTCTCATTTAAAGAACAGTAGAATACCGTGATGAATGAAATGTAGGTGTGATTTTCTCAAAGCCTTAGTTTCTTAGAATATCGGTATTTAACCACTTCGAGCAGGTTTATCGAGCTCAAATTAAAGATCTCATTCGACGCTTCACTGTGAAAGAGGAGTCTGTAAAACTTTCTTCGCCGATTAACGTGCAGATTTTAACAGTTCTTCTCCAGTTCAGTAGAATATTGTACTTTTTGAGATGAGATTACTTGCAACATTTTAAAATGTTGATGTTTGAAAAGTTCTAACTACCAAGTTTCTTATCGGTACGAAGAATCTGCCTTGCGATACGGTGGTAGTAAAAATCGAATTGCGATCGAAAAGTCAATAGACAGAAAGACAAACAGGCGGACTTGTCATTTTAAAAGTGCCTCCAGAATAGACCTTGGAAATTAATAATGAACTTTATGGCTTGGTATATGCTACCGGACCGACTCTCTGAGACACAGGACGAGCAAAATCCAATTGCTAGACTTCGCGGACTGGTACAGGGAATTACATTACATTAAAAAAACTAATACTCAATCTAAAAACTTTAGTCCCACTTCGAGATCCGAATCATATTAACTAGCCAACACTGCAGTTAAGTATGTACCTTTCTATCTAACTTCTAATACCTAGTGTAGGTGTGAAGACGTGAATGTCTTTATTTGTTAATGCCCACAATGACAAGCACAGTACAAAATGTCAAGAGCTTTGAATATTTGGACTTTTGAGATCGTATGACCAAATAAACGCACAATATGGTAATGAACTCGTTATTATTTGTTGACTCATACAAAGTTTACTTTACTAGAATAAATACTAGAACTACTAGAATTGAAGCGGTCATAGCCTAGCGGTTAGGGCGTCAGCCTTCTAATCAGAGGTCGGCGGTTCGAATCCGGGCACGCACCTCTAACTTTTCAGAGTTATGTGCGTTTTAAAAAAATATCACTTGCTTCGACGGTGAAGGAAAACATCGTGAGGAAACCTGCACGCCTGACAGTTCTCCATAATGTTCCCAAAGTCGTGTGAAGTCTGCCAATCCGCACATGGCCAGCGTGGTGGACTATGGCCAAACCCTTCTCATATCGAGAGGAGACCCGTGCTCTGTAGTGAGCCGGTACTGGGTTGATCATGATGATGATGATGAATGGCGTATATCTACTCTCAGCATAAGAAAGGTTATGTTTGTAATTCACCGCGCTGACTAAGTGCTATTTAATACACACACGCCTTCGAGAACATTATGAAGGACGGCCATGCATGCAGGCTTCCTCGCGATATTTTCCTTCACCATTATAGCAAGTGATATTTTAAGTGAAATTTCAAAAACCTATATTCATGGCCAAACCCTTCTCATGTTGAGAGGAGACCCGTGATATGTAGTAGGCCGGTAATGGGTTGATCATGATGAACAAAGAGGTGCCGCAAAAGGTTGCGGCTTACATAGAAACTAAATAGGGATAATTATACCTATTAATATAACTGCCATACTTTTAATTAGTTTAGCCTACATTGTCGTTGGTGGTAGGAGAGATTGCAGTTAACTGCTAACTTGTATATGGGATAAAAAACGTAGGATTTTTTCGTTGTCGGTTAAAACACTACGTCATTTCAACCAAAGATCCCCCTCTTCGAAATCGTTGTGTCACCGTCCTCTAATACCAAGCTAAGAAAAGACAAAATATACACTCCCGCAGGTGAGGAAGCGAGACGGAAAACACCAGCAGAATCCGAACAAATTGCTCCATGATTGGATAATTATTTTATTGATACTGTTAAATGCTATTGAAATAGAACCGAATATAAAATGAGGGAGATTAGGCTGTTATTAATGGGAAAAGCAATTAATATGACTAAGCCAGAAATATGGCAGTGGTGAGCGCCATAAGTGAGAAGTCCAGGGTTCGATCCCCGGCTGGGTCAATTTGGGATATTTATGATTTCGTAACTCTCTAGTTTGATCAGGTTTTTGAAGGCTATGGCCGTGGCCAGTTACCATCCTACCTACCTACAAAGATGTACCGCGCAGCGATTATGCGTTCCGGTAGGTACGATGTTGCGTAGAAACCGATGGGTTTAGTATTGGTTTAATATCGATATCGATCCCCAGCTGGGTCAATTCATGATTTCTGAATAGTCTAGTTTGATCTGGTGGGAGGCTCTGGGCATGGATAGCCACCCTAACGCCAAAGGCGTACTGCCTAGCGATTAAGCGTTTCGGTACGAAGTCGCGTAGGAACCGATGAGGCTTTAATATATCAGTCAATCGCTAACTTGTAACAAGTAAACAATACATACCTACGTGTACTCTTTTTTTTAGCTTGTCTTATTATGCAAAAAAACATTAAATTCTAATTCAAATAATCTTTATTCAAATAGTCCTTTAAAAGGCGCTTTTGACGCATCAATAATTTACATAGTAATGATTTAATGGTGATAACTACATTCGTAAACTTAAAACTAAAGCTATGAGGGTTCCAAACGCGCCCCGGTCTAAGAAGAAGCCCACAACAAACTTAGCCGGGTAACTTTTCTTTTTGTTATCACCATCTCACATGCCACTTAAAATTATATTAAGAGCTATCTTATTAGAGCAATATTTCACACCCATGCTTGTTTATCATTTACGTAATCCTTTACACTATAGTAGGAATTTTCGACAAGCTTACGTTTTATATAAACTTTGAACTTATTGAGAGACATCCCAGAAATTTCATATGGCAATTTGTTATAAAATTGTATACAATTACCTTTAAATGAGTTTCTTCATTAATTTTAAGCAGTAGGCATGGTTTGCAAAATACTACCCTACCTACTTATTAATTCGGTACCTATTTTCCGCCTTAGTTGTTTACAAGAATCTGTTTGCCAGATGACACTCGAAGATGTCATTACCTTTTATCGTAAAGACAAGGCAAGGTTGACAGTTTAGAAGTTAAGTACCCCCTTAACCAACACACCGTTTTATTTGCAGATACTTTTTAAGATATTTACAAGTATGCGGAGGGGATAAAGTAATGTCACCAAAATAATGTTATCCATGTATGTGAAAGGGCAAAGAAGTAGAGGAAGACCAAATAAGTGATGGATGGTTTGTGTAAAAGAGGATATGCGTGAAAAAGTGTGGGTAGTGAGGGGACGGCTGATAGAAGTATGTGGAAGAAGAAGACGTGTTGTGCCGACCCCACATAATGTGGGATCATCATGATCAACCCATTGCCGGCTCACTACAGAACACGGGTCTCCTCTTAATATGAGAAGCGTTTGGCTATAGTCCACCACGCTGGCCATGTGCAGATTGGCAGACTTTTTTGGACATTATGGAGAACCCTCAGGCGTGCAGGTTTTCTCGCGTTGTTTTCCTTCACCGTTGAAGCAAGTGTTATTTTAATCGTTTAAAAACGCACATCATTCCGAAAGTTAGAGGTGCGTGCCCGGGTTCGAAACCCCGACCTCCGATCCGAGGACGCGGATGCCCTAACCACTGGGCTATCATATCATTAATGTGGGATAAGGGAAAAAAAATATCGTCGCTTTGATACAAAAATTAGATTCACTTTAATCATTAAACTCTTACGCCTAAATGCATTATTCTCGTTTCTGGTCCAACGCTCGACACCCTCGAATATATTTCCAGGTTGTATATATAGACCTAGGTCTCTAGTTAAGTCTCCCTTTTTAATTACGCCATTAATAACACCTGTGTCAACGATTACGAACACCATGCAAAAAGAGATACGTTTGTGACATAAGTTTGCCTTTTCCTTCACGAGCATAATTAAATCTAAAAAACCAGATGTCAACTCATAACTCCTTTCATGTTGGCATTTATTGGCGCAGCACGCAATAAGAATCGAGAAAAAAGTAGCACTAACCACTAAGCGAGGCCATGTTTGTATAACAAAGAGCTAAACTAATTTGTGAGGCTAATTTTATTGGCATTTAAATTCTGAAGTAACGAAGGGATACGGGACCAGATACAGATGGACACAAGCCAAATTCAACTCTAGGAATAGATGGATGGAGTGTTATTTCCTTTGCAGGTAAACCGATGGCCCTCATCAACGGAAGAGTGTGAAAATTTTAGATTCACGGAACTATTTGTGAACGATCATAAAACGCTAGCTGGCTATTATAAGTGCGAAAAGTTATATATTATATATAGATGTTGTCGCTGGCAATATTTTTCTAAAAAGTCAACATAGGTGATTAGAGGCGCCTTCTCGGAAGCGGATGAGGGCACTATATTTAAAAAAAAAGGAAAAAGAAGATAGTCATGAAGGAAATGACAGGTTGAAAGGAAACAAAAGGAGAAGTGCTTGTTATAAATTGCTTATTATTCTGGTATTGTTTAATATTGTCTCATTCATTCTAATAACATGAAAAAATATTGAACAATAATGCTCTTTTATATATATGTAAACTCCGGGTCTGACATCGTTTTAACAATATTACAACAGTATTGTACGGCCGTGGTGCAGCATGTGCACTGGACAACCGACGACTGCCCGTCTCATTACAAGCCAGCTACTTTTATATCGTTCAATGGCACCACACAAACACGTGACGTCGTGACTCATTTGTCCGGTGCACCTGTTGTAACAAGTATCGACGGTGGCGCCGTCACGGCCATTCTGACGAGCACACGCCCTCGTGCGCGTCTTTGTTGCTTATCTGAGAGCAATAAACACAGTTCGATCACATTGTCTTAAATTTATTGTAAGCCTCAAAACATCTGGTCCGGTTTGCATTAACCCTTCAGACAATGCTGGTCCAGTCAGTTGACCCTACAGCCACTTTATCCCTTCAGTCTTATTAACTGGTCCGGATTATACTAGACCGGACTTTGATCCCTTTAGCAGATGGTGCTAGACCAGATCAATACCCTATAGCTGCTAGTGCTAGGCCGGATGTACGTCCGTCATTGGTCCGATTAAATCCTACAATGACTGGCACCATCCCTTTAGCAGACATTACTATCACTATGGACAGACACAGTATCAATACTAAGGAGCATTACCACAGTGTATTTACATCAAAGGTACCGCGCTCGCTTCATGAGCAATTGTAAGGTCTACTTCACTCGCCGTCACGTCATCTTCGGTGTCATAATTTTCAGATGCTTCCAAAAACCCCAGTGGACCACGTGGTACCTCTCGTAAATTTTCGTGCGCGTATTTGTAAATCCGATTTGAGCCGTTTATATTTCTCATCTCATACCTATCGTTTTCTAGAATTGCAGTGATTTTGAAGGGGCCCTTATATTTCCTATCTAACTTCGTTTGATGTCGTTCTTCGCTTTTAACAAAAACAAAGTCACCTACAGAGAAAGGTTTTACCTTAGCCTTGCCTTGGTTGAAACGTATAGTATCGTATTGGGCCAGTTTTTTTATACTATCACATGCAGTTGATCGAGCAGTATCAAGATCTAACCTAGGTGAAACGTCAGATTTTGGAGATATACTAGCGATTCCTAACGAGTTTCCCTTAATTCCGAACATTAATTCTATCGGGGTAAATCCTGTCGCTCTAGACCGCGTACTATTTAGGGCAAGTTGTATATCACCTAACTGTTCCTGCCATGACCGATCCGAGCTACATTCAGCAATGGTTAGTAAACACTTCAACGTACGCATCACACGTTCTACCTGTCCATTAGCTCTACTAGACCCGGTAGCAATAAGGTGCAATTCGATATTATTACTTTCACAAAACTCTTTAAATACTGAATTATCGTACATACGCCCGCGATCTGCAATTATTCTTTTAGGTGAACCGAATAAATTTACTGATTCTTTAACCGTCTCAATAGTGTTAGTGGAGTTTAGCGACGTAGTGTGTTTAAGTAAAACGAACTTTGTAAAAGCATCGATTAAAACAGAACAGTATTCTTTACGGTCACTTTTACCACTTAACTTGCCCGTAAGGTCTAGATGCAACGTATGCCAGGGAACTGCTAGTTTCGGGATAGGATGCAATCGCACTTGTTGAGCACCAGATGGCCCTTTAGATGATTTACATATAAGGCACGAGTCTACGAATTTTTTTACGTGCCGGGACATATTTGGGAACCAATAAATTTCGTATATCTTATCAAGGGTCTTTTCATACCCCAGGTGTTTTAGTTCAGAGTGCACGTGACTTATGAAGGACCAGATCAATGAATGCGGCAAGATAGGCAACCACTTTGTGGTTTTAGCACGCTCGATTTTACGATATAATATACCGTGCCTAATATCGTAAGTTTGTAATATTTCAGGGGGCAACTGACTGGTTTGTATTTTACTAACAGTGCTTGAGATTTCGCTATCACGCTGTTGTTCGACGAATAGCCATCCCTTTTCGAGTTCTGAGAAGTTCACTCTCTTTGATGTGGGAAACTGCTGGCGAGGCTCTTTAAAGTGAAGGTCATCAGTTTCTAACAGAGAATTTCGGGACAGAAAATCTGCATGGGCCATGTTCCTGCCTTCCTTGTAGATTATATCAAAATCGTAAGACTGTAATATTGCCCACCAACGATGTACCCTAGGGGTCAGGTCTTTTTTTGAGTGCGAAGATTTTAGAGCATTACAATCCGTGAAAACAGTAAATTTTCGGCCATATAGATAGTGGCGAAAATATTCTACCGATTTAACTACAGCTAGTGTCTCCAACTCGTAGGAGTGATAACGACTTTCCGCAATACTTGTTTTGCGACTAAAATAGGCAACTACATGTGGAACACTGTCGTATTTTTGGATTAAGACTGCACCGTAACCGTCGGTACTCGCGTCAGTGTGTAATTCTATTGATAATGACGGGTCAAAAATTTTTAATACCGGTTCTGTTACAAGATATTTGACAATTTCTTTGTGAATCCTATCATGTTCAGCAGTCCAGACTATATTTCCCTTTCCTGATGTTAATGGGTAAAGCGGTTTAAGCAACTTTGAAAAGTTTGGAATGAACTGTCGGAAATATGTTGCTAGACCGATGAACTGCCTCACTTGCTTTGCATTGCATGGTTTTGGGGCATATTTAAGGGCTTGGATTTTACGAGGATTTGGTTTAACCTCTCCAGCGGAGATAACATAGCCTAGATATTCGACTTCCTTCTTCATAAAATTGCATTTTTTGAAATTGAACGAAAACCCAGCATTAGACAAAGTCTCTAGTAACTTGTCAAGGCGGAGAAGTCCTTCGTCTACTGTTTCCGAGGCGGATAGGACGTCATCCATATAGACCAGTATTTTATCGTCATTAAGGGGTTTCAGAGCAGAACTGATAGCTCGTTGAAAGACCTGTGGTGCATTTCGTAACCCGAATGGCATGGTAAGGAATTCATACTGCCCTGTTGGGGTAACAAAGGCTGTCTTTTCTATGGAGTCTTTATGTACTTTGATTTGATGGAACCCTGAAGCCATATCGATACTACAGAAAAATTTAGCTCCATGTAATTTATCTAATTGGTCACTTATCAATGGTAGCGGGTAGCTATCCGGTCGCGTGTTATTATTGAGTTCTCTATAGTCTACGCATAAGCGGTCACTACCATCTTTCTTTTTTACTAAAATGATGGGACTTGCGTACGGGGAGGCACTTTCCCTGATAATGTTTGCATCCAGCAGTTCCTGAACTTTTTCGTTTACTATTTTTAATTCAGCTGGGGATAACCTATAGGGCCTTCTATGAACAGTTTTAGCAGGATCAAATAGTTCGATTTTCATTTCTCCCGATTGAATGCGCGAAGTGGGTAAACGATTGATGAAGTTATTGGAATATTTTTTTAGTATTTCTATTAAACGCTCCATATCCTGACCTTCAAGATCAGCGTCAATTGTTTTATCATTGAAGTTGCTTGAAACTGTACAGCGGTAAGACTCCTTATTCATAACTAGCGTTATTCCATTATTATTAAGAGTGACTGATATACCTACGTCTAAAATGTCGCGACCTAATAGTACATCATCACTAAGGTTATTATCGGGCAACACGTGGTATAAGACATCAAATACAAGATCCTGAATAATGGTTGGACATTTAATCTGAGTTTTAGAAATTATATTGCTAGTGCCTAACCCTTTTAAAGACACCTGTTCGTGAAACCGCTCACCCTTTAAATATTTACTATGACTTTGTTTAATAAGACTACATTCAGAACCTGAATCGAATATAAAAGGTAGTTCAATATCACTTAACTGTAAGACGCCGTGAGAAGTCCTGGCACACCTATTGACCTGCTTGCTTGAACTCTTACTCAGGGCTGCATTATCCCTCTTATATCGCTTGGGGCAGCTTGAGACTACATGACCTGGGTCGCCACAGACGTAGCAGCTGACTGCAGACCGAGAACTAGCGACCGACGGCTGTGGTTGCTCGAGTTTAGCTGGAAATTGGCGAAAGTTTGAGGTTGATTTGTTTTTATCGCGACATTCGAGCCCACGATGCCCCATCCTGCCACAGAAATGACAGTTTCCTCGAAATGGTGTGAATCTGGGTCGTTTGGCCTCTGATTCCATGGGAATCTGATCATCATTTCGTCGCTTCAAGGTAAAGCCGCGTAACATGCGGAAAAGTTGGCTTTTGCTTTTGATGACAGCAGAATTTAATTCGCGGCGAATTTTGTCATCACAATGCGACAGTACCGAAATAGCAAATCCAGTGATAACTTTTTCGGGCATATTAGCGTCGGGAATCTTCTCAATCAATTGCCACAGTCTTATGCCCGCTTCGGCTGGGCTTTCTTTGACGTCTACCTGAAACTTCATGATTTGGTCAAAGTGATCCTGCATCATCATAGGTTTAGAAAATCTTGATATGAGGGTCTCTTTAACCGTAGCCCATGATATTTTATTAGGCTGTATTTTGGTGAGACACATCGCAGCACGTCCTTTGAGAGAATGCGTGAGCGCCAGAATCAAGTCTACTCCTTCTAGGTTCTTTTTTTTTATTATAAGCTCGCTCAGCTTGCACCAACTTATGATATCTGCCTCTGGCTCGTCAGGGTCATAATTGACCAGTTTTGGCACCGTCATTTGAGGTTGTTGGCGCGGGACGAGGTTGTCGGCGATTTTCTGGAAAATCGCTTCCATTCCAAAGGAAAAGGTTGTTATTTGTTCACTTAATTGTGGAGGCGGATCCGAGACTTCTGATGTAAACTCCGGGTCTGACATCGTTTTAACAATATTACAACAGTATTGTACGGCCGTGGTGCAGCATGTGCACTGGACAACCGACGACTGCCCGTCTCATTACAAGCCAGCTACTTTTATATCGTTCAATGGCACCACACAAACACGTGACGTCGTGACTCATTTGTCCGGTGCACCTGTTGTAACAAGTATCGACGGTGGCGCCGTCATATATTTGACGAGTTAAGGGCGTCCGTGATGTTTTTTAGTAACGCCTTTTTTTATTTTCGCTCATAGTAATTAAAACCACAACTTGCGGGATTACACTTTTATTGCGACCATAATTAAGACGTCCGAACGGTCCGACGTCTCGAGCGAGAATGCCACGAAAGGTAACAACCGCCCGTATTTATAGCAAAGCATGCTTGTACAAAATTGATTGCTACCTTCTAAATACACTGATTAGCAAAGAAATCATTAATTAGTGATTTAAAGAGTTCAAATGTGGGTAATTATTGAATTCTTCGCTGAATGAAGTTAATAACTCCTTCAGGCCGACATATTAATATACCTATATGAAGGATTTTTTTTTATTTGTTTGTTTGTCATTTACCTAAGTAAGTATAAAAGTTTGTAGAATAATTTTGATTAATTTTGGCTGCCACCATAAAATAGAAGCTGTATGGTAAGTTTACGCTTTCACGCTTAAACCATGAAACCGATATATAAAATTCTGTCATCATTGGAAAGCTACATTATCAGCGAGTAACTTTTAACCCGTGTTCCCTCGGGAATGGTTATTACGCGAGACAATAGAAGATAATATAAAGCGCATTCGAGCTACCAAAAACAACAAGACCAAGTAAAATGAGAAAAGTTGAACAAATAATGCGTAAATAATATGTTGAATTGGAAAGTTGAACAAATAATGCGTAAATAATATATTGGAAGCGGTGATAGCCTAGTGGTTAGGGCGTCAGCCTCCTAATCTTAGGTCGGCGGTTCGAATCCGGGCACGCACCTCTAACTTATCGGAGATATGTGCGCTTTTAAAAAATTAAAATATCACTTGCTTCAACGGTGAAGGAAAACATCGTGAGGAAACCTGCACGCCTGAGTTCTCCATAATGTTCTCAAAGGCGTGTGAAGTCTGCCAATCCGCACATGTCCAGCGTGGTGCACTATGGCTAAACCCTTCTCATATTGAGAGGAGACCCGTGCTCTGTAGTGAGCCGGTAATGGGTTGAACATGATGATGATGAATATGTTGAATTAGGGTTCTATACTAGACAAATATCCGAACGTGCTATGTTAAACCTAATGCCGCTGTCACGTTGGTAAGTTTAAAACTGTCTGTGGCTACGTGGGTTGTCAGCTTAAGACACTTGCTCGTGTAGCCCGCACGTAGTTTAAACCATCCTGCGGTTAGGAAGAGCCGTTAAAGCTATTTCGGGATGGAATCTATAGGGGTTTCGTGTGTAAACTGTACGAATAGGTGCTACCCGTATATCATTTTAAACGCATTGAAGATTGTCAGGTGGAATCGCCACTGCATGTTTCACGTTTATACCTTTTTTTTGTCTGTTTTGTTGTTATCTGTAAGTATCTTCCCACCCTAAACGTATATTCACACGATATTTTGGCCATTCTCTGTCCTACAAAATTGGATCAATCTACCAGTGATGGTTTACCAATCTTGCTGATGGGTCACGATGCCAAATTCAAGATGCTATTAATTGGGCAGCTGCTCCCAAGTTTACTATATGCATGTACTTACTGCATAATGCAAAATGCGTAAATAAGGAAGCGTAAAGAGATGATAGAATCGCTCTATATCTCTATCCGAATCCACATAGGAAGTGTTCATATTTTCTACGCCACTCTTCGGCCAAAAACGCAATAGGCGTTGCAAAAAATCACTCCAATCGGTTGCTCAATCGCCACGTGATTTAAGGACAGACCAATTTTTTGTACACTACAAGTTGTCCCTTGACGGCTAACTCACCTGGTGGTAAGTGATGATGCAGTCTAGGATGGTGGCGGGCTAACCCGTTAAGGGTACGGTAAACCCACTCTCCTAATTGGTTTCTACGCGACATCGTGCCGGAACTAAATCGCTTCACGACACGTCTTTGTCGGTAGGGTCGTAACTAGCCACGGCTGAAGCCTTCCAGACTCGAAACGGCCTCCCCCGACCTAAGCGCTCCTCTCCGAAAGAGGAGACCAAAACATATCCTTCATGACCCTGACGATCAGATGACTACTGACAACATACACGTACCACCTACCACACAATCATACGCTACACACCGTCTTCGCCGGCGAAGACGAGGTCCCCGCTATCTTACGTAATCCGGACGTGGGCTCCATCTACGGCCTCGGAGACGTACGGACCACTCACCGTCCGACCCCCCCGTTATCCCAAACGTCGCCTAAGCCGAGGTTCGGCCTCAAAGGAGGCGCCCTTAGGCAGTCGTTCCCTTAGTTTCTTCGAGCCCTAGAGCTCAAAATTTCTTCTGGCAGAGCTTCTTTTCGAAGCTCGCCAAACAGCCCGGTTACGCTGTGGCAACCAATAGGGTTTGTACAGCTAATAGACAGGCCGAAAAAAAAAAAACTCGAAACGGGAATCGAACCCAGGACTTCCGACTTTATAATACGACGGCGCACACCCTGCGCCACGGAGTCGTCAATTAACAAACAAACAAACAATATATGTATATGTATAAAGGCTGACTTTTGTATATTCCGTAGCCAGGGTGAAATAAAAAATGGCTGGCAGCTAGCAACAAAATTGTTTGCACAAGTGCCGGTGGATATTTTCATTTAGTCACGCGGCCGTGCCCGATGCCTCGTGCATGAAACCTGCAATGCGCTGCGAAAATTAATAACAGCGTTCGTAATATGCTTCGTGAGGATAAACAATGGTGGAGTTTATAAATACGTACGTAGGTGAATATCAGACGTTTGAACGACTGAACTTTTTTTTTCAGACGGTCACAAGGTTTCGACCAATATGATAAAAGAAAGCGTTATATACCGTGATATTTACGGAACCTTACGTAAACTGTAATGGAAGAAAATAAAAAAGATAAGAAAGGTTGCCATATTTAAAGAAGAAAGACGAAATTAAGAACGCCAATAGCAAAATAATTCTCAATCAATAGTTGATTAAACACTGGTAGGTACATTTTTATAAATTAATCAATAATTTATCGATGTTAAAGGTAAAAACAGATTTATTAGGAATAATATTACTAGAATGTAGTAGATGAGAGTTACAGAAGTATAAACAAATATTTGCAATACCAAAAAGGTGTGTTAAAAATAGATAGGTACTTACTTTTCGACCGTCGTCGAACATCTTTTTTTTTCGGACTGTCTATTAGCTGTGCTAACAATATTGGTTGCCACAGCGTAATCGGGCTGCTTGGAGAGCATCGGAAAGAAGCTCTGCTAGAAGAAATTTTGAGCCCTAGGGCTCAAAGAAACTAAGGGAACGACTGCCTAAGGTCGCCTCCTGTGAGGCCGAACCTCGGCTTAGGCGACGTTTGAGATAACGGGAGAGTCGGACACGACTGAACGCAGCGACCGGGTTACCCTCGACAGCAATTTTTATTATGTATCGGTATTACAGATGCATAAATAAAGTTTTTGAGTATATCATAAGTTTTGAGTTTGACGACCTCAGTGGCGCAGCGCGTGCGCTGTCACATTTAAAAATTGGAGGTCCTGTGTTCGATTCCCGGTTCGAGTCTGCTCTGGTGGAACGCTTCGGCCGTGGCTTACCACCCTACCGACAAAGACGTGTCGCAAAGCGGTTTAGCGTTCCAGCACGACGTCGCGTAGAAATCCATTAGGTGTATTGGTTTACCATACTCTCAACAGGTTAGTCCGTTACCATCTTAGACTGCACCATCACTTACACCAGGTGAGATTGGCTAGTGGCTAACTTGTAGTGGATAAAAAAATACTTACCTACGTTCTGTCCGCCTCTCAGCCTTAGGATTAAGAATATATGAATTAAGAGGACTATTGTGCTTCTAGCCGACACTGATTAATTTCCTCGCAATTAAATTAAAATAACTCAAGTGGTAAAATCCATTTTCTGCACGTTTCAAACAATCCAGAACTTTTTTCGGTATAAGGTGTTAAATAGCCCTCTTAATCATGATCATCATCATTGAGGCCTTTACGTCTATTCTAGACGGTTTAAACATTGTCCCGGAGGCATTTTCTCCGTGTACGTGTAAATACCCTGTGGAAACCATCCTACTTATTATTCATAAAAAAAATATATAATAATCTCTGAATATCCTTAGAACCCTTAAATCCTTTTCCCCCAATTTACACGTAACTTTATTTTCACGTAACGCCTTATTAAAACATGATAAGGTCTTAACTTATTAGATAACAGTTCGATTTTAGTAGTGAGATCCTTGTTTTCGTTGTTGATTAATTGTGATTGTTAATTGTGATGTGATTAATAATTTCGTATGTCGCTTACTGTCCCCAACATTGTCAGCGTAAAAAAGATATATTATTGCGGTAATATATCGAGGTAAAAGGTAACGTTTCGACATTGATTTACCACTAGCCGTATATAGAGCGCGTCATACAAAAACAAGGCGAGAATTTGTCACCAACTAACATTAAGAACTATACATTCCTGCATATCGGTATATCGATGTATTATAACCCGTCTAATACACTAGACAATCTGGCCGTTATATTATCTATAGCGTTATATCATCGCCCTCCAAGAAATAAACACAGTGTCCCACAAAAACAAAAGGATAAACATAACAAAATATACCTATAGGCCATTTGACAATTTAAACATAATCAATTTAGAGAAATTATGGCATTCTGTAATCATATTGGTCGAAACCTACACTTTAAGTTCGTATTCGCTGTGAGACTTTATTGTAATGATGTTTTTTTTTATATATTAGAGGAGGTTGGTACGGTACTAGTTTCGATACTGTTGTACACTCTAACTAAACTGTACTGACATTTCTTTAAGCAGTGTTGTCCTCTTAACATAGTATTACTTAGAAAAGGATCATCATGATCAACCCATTATCAGCTTACTATAGAGCACGGGTCTCCTCTTAATATGAGAAGGGTTTGGCCATAGTCCACCACGCTGGTCATGTGCGGATTGGCAGACTTCACACGCCTTTGAGAACATTATGGAGAACTCTCAGGCATGCAGGTTTCCTCGCCATATTTTCCTTCACCGTTGAAGCAAGTGATATTTTATTCGCATAAAAACGCACATAACTCTGAAAAGTTAGAGGTGCTTGCCCGGGTTCGACCCGACCTTTTATGGCGGACGTACTAACAACTAGGCTATCACAGCTTAGAAAAGGATGCCACTATTAAAAGACAGGTTAATTTAGATTCGTTTACAGATCTGGTATCATTAGTTTCTACAAATAAAGCTTATCACCACCACTACATAGTAAAATTAAGTAAGTTATCATTTTTGTTACAGTTTGTGAAATTGGCACTTGAAAGACAATCTTTTATTTCTGATCTTAGGAGCCTGGACTGGGAGCTTTTACTGGACACCCGGGGGACCCGTTGTATACTTCCCGGGCTATTATATAAACTTACCTACTTTAGTGACGTAGGTTCTAAGCAATCGAAAGAACATTAAACTACGTCAAAGCAAACGACGAAAGAAAAAGTTTTAGGCATTTAATGTTAATAAAATCAATTTATAACTTTTAACGTCTTTTTGAATTCCCCGAATATTACAAACGCCACTTCTAAACAGTTTTTAAGATTCAGTTGTTTGAAATTGTATCATACAGCTTTGTTAATAAAACTCAGTATTTCACGACGTAGAAGTGACCGCAGGAAGTGAGTGCCGTTGTTAGAAAATGCTTCTTAAGTTATTACGGTACGGTTTATTTTGCTTTGAGGGTAAGGTAACCGCGGAATGACTGCGCGTGTTAAGCTAATGACGCGTGAAATTGGCCGCCGCTATCGTATTAGGCAATCTTTTTTTTTTTAATTCTTTTTGTATGCAAATGCAAATAAAATATCAATTTGGATGAATATTTCATAATTTTTGATTTACGCAAGGAAAATCATATGGTCGTACGAGTTGAATTAAAAATAGGTTTATTCATGTAAATCTATGAAGCGTTCGTACAATATATTTTTCCGTATTTCTCGTGACGTGTTAACTACGTTCATTAAATTATAACTAAAGTTATGAGGATTCCAAAAGCACCCAGTTCTTAGAAGTCCACAACCAAATTATGGCAGGTTTTTTTTTTGTAAATTACTAGCTGCAATATCTGTATATATATGACTTTACTAGATAAAGTAATCCTTAGAAAAATATATCGATGCAATTATAATGCCTTTACGCTTGTGATAGCCTAGTGGTTAGGGCGTCAGCCTCATAATCAGAGGTCGACGGCTCGAATCCAGGCACGCACCTCTTACTTTTCGGAGTTATGTGCGCTTTAAGAAAATGAAAATATCACTTGCTTCAACGGTGAAGGAAAACATCGTGAGGAAACCTGCACGTCCGAGAGTTCTCCATAATGTTCTCAAAGGCGTGTGAAGTCTGCCAATCCGCACATGGCCAGCGTGGTGGACTATGGCCAAACCCTATATAGGCTTCTTCTTAGACCGGGGCGCGTTAGGAACCCTCATAGCTTTAGTTTTAAGTTTACGAATATAGTTATCACCATGAAATAACTACTATGTAAATTGTTGACGCGTCAAAAGTGCCTTTTTAAGGACTATTTGAATAAAGATTATTTTGAATTTGAATTTGATGTTTTCCTTCACAGTTGAAGCAAGTGATATTTTAATTACTTAAAAAGGCACATAACTCCGAAAAGTTTGAAATACGTGCCCGGAATCAAACCTCCAACCTTTGATTAGGAGGTGGACGTCCTAACCATTAGGCTACCCTAGCGCAATTAATATCGATTGTAAGTCCCTTATAGAGTTTAATATAATTAAATTTGCCAGTTGGTATGGTTTTCCACCACCACAGTAAGCCCCGACGCATGGATCAGACAAACATGTCTCACAAGCACTTTACCTGTAGGTAACTAGTACTGAATCAGATTACGAGCTCGCCCTCCGCACGATTCAGGAGGGTGAGGGGAAACCAAGAGGCAACGATCTGTAACGACGAATACAAATTATTTATCACACTTGTACTTAGGTATTAATGTTTTAAATTAATGGACGAGACTGATTTTCATTATCAAAGCGTTACCAAGTTTAATTGCTGTAATTATTGCGTTAGTATATTTACTAGTTAGGTTTGGCCAATTAACTTAGTTTGCTAATTAGTAATTAGTGTAATTAGGTAGTGCAGCTATCGAGAGAAATGACAAAAGCTATAGAGAAGAGTAGAGATTTAGTAGGCTATTAATATAACTATTATAGTTGATCTTAATAGAAGTGAATTTTCCTTAATTCAAAATTATCAGCATTGAATAGATACATTTTATTTTTGCCGTTACACATCTATTTAACTCTGTAGTTTCGTGTAGGCACACACTACTTAACAATGTATTGAAATGTAAGATACAACGTACATTAACATTAAAACATATGATTAAATATACATAAGATATCAATAAAGTTTTAACTATAGGTTTCATATCTACTAAACAAGAGTGCCTACGTCCGTATTTGGCTAAGTCTTAAACGGACGTTTTCGCACACATCCGCCTTTAATGAGTTAATAATGTACATTATTGAATATATCTATGCAGTTATATTGTACATACACGGATGCTGCCAATTATCTTATAAAAGGGCTCCACCGTAGGTTTAAAATAGGAAAAATTTTGCGTCAAGTTAATCGAAATATTAAACGGAACCAGTGAACACCAACGTAAAGATTCGCCGCAACAAGGCCGCACGCAAAGGGGTTTCCCTTCGTCGTTAGCTAGGTAGGCATGTTCTTGTTTAGTTTCTCCCCCATTGCATGGTGTACTTGTTATAAAAATATACCTACAGCAAAGCCATTCAACCTTTTTACCATAAAACTATCTTTTATGTAAAGTCTATGCCGGACGTGTTATTAACCTGCCTAACTCGTATTTTTTTTCTTTTTTTTTCTTGTTTAAGTACGTTTATTTCGTGACAATTTGTTGTTAGGAATACATATATAACTTAAAATAAAACTTACATTAACCTTAACTAAAAAAAAAAAAATATTAACTTTTAATTAGTAATTAAAATTCATTTATTTAAAGTAGGTTTCATTACACCTATTACTATTTTACGTTACCAATCTACCGACAAGGACGTGCCGCCAAGGGATTTAGCATTCCTATCATCAAATCGGAGTCCAGATTCGATGGGGAAGACAATCATCAACGGGTCAGTTTCCAATATACAAAGCGAAGCGGTCTGTTTTTTTTATACACCACATGTTACCCTGCTATCTCACCTGATAGTAAGTGATGATGACGGCTAGGATGGTAGCGGGCCTAACCTGTTAGGGGAATGGTAAACCCATTAAAAACCACATTACAAAACACTGGAAACAACATTGGTTTCTACGCGACATCATGCTGGAACGCTAAATCACTTGGCGACACGACTTTGTCGGCAGGGTGGTAACTAGCCACGGCCGAAGCCTCCCACCAGACCAGACTCGAGCCGGGAACCCCTAACTTTATAATGCGACAGCGCACGCGCTGCGCAACGGAAGTGTTACCAAGAAAACTATAATACCTTTGTATTCGTTTTTACCTAACGGAGAGAGAGATAGAGTGAGAACAGAGGGAGGGAGAGATGATCTCGAATGTCGAACTCACACTGGACAAAAATCCCTTGAAATAAAACCGAAGCGTATAGGCAGGTATACGCCTGAATTACTAGTCAATTTAATCCAAAAAACTTAACATAGATTGAAGCTGTGCATCCTTATCACTATTTAATTGCCATTTTAGAAGATTATTTATTAGATTTTTTGCCCTCTTCTCGAAACATTAAATGAATGAATTAAAAATGTCTAAGTTTTTTCAGATTTTCCGAATGCGCCTTATTAATCTTATTTTTCAATTCAGTTCTTGTTAATGACCTTCATTTATGCAACGTCGTTTTTACGAACTAATAATATATCCCAACTAAGCTCATTGCAAAAATTATAATAATTATAATTGTCAATATCGGCCGATAGTAAACACCCATCGCTAACACTACGAGTTAAGTATGACGATTAATAATATTAAAACGAACAAGAAAATAATACTTAGCTGCAAGCAAAAATACAGCCTCGTGTATAAACATCCGCCTGCGGTGTTTATCTAGAATTGAGATAATTCGTCGTTCCACAACAACGAGTTTGACTTCGATAATATGTTTATCTTTAAGCTAGACCCTAAGCTATCTATAATCTTTTTGTGTTATAGGTATAAAAAGGCAGGAATTAAAACCTAAATCAACCACGTCAGATGCAGAACTTAAAAATACCAGACTCTTTTTATAAACACGATTACAGTCCCTATCCTTCTTCTGCATCGTCATCCTCATTGCTGAGGGTCGCGATCCTCAGCATGGATCACCTTCTTTCGTACGATTTTTCTCCAGATGGTTCTGTTTCCGGCATTATGTATGTGTGTGCGGCGTGGAATGATGTACCGAGTGCAGTGCTGATCTGATCGCACCAACGCATGGGGCTACGTCCTCTTAGCCTTCTTCCCTCCTCCACCTTGCCCGTTACGAGCAGTTTTTCTAAATTCCCAGGGCTACGGCGGTCCCTATATTACTTCCAAAATTCCTTACAGTATCTTCTTGCATCTTTAGCATCCCTAACACAGGTTTAGTTTCTTGGTCACGTAAACCTGTGGTTAAACAATAATCGGTCCGATTTTAATGAAAAGGATACCGATTGTTATTAGAAATTACGTAGTTAGTAATAACAGCTTTGAAGCTAGGAAAAATATTAAGCTTACTTAAGCCATATAACTAATCTGTCTAAATAAACGGACTACCTAACGAGAAGAGATCTTTCGTAAAATCCACGGGTAAATAATCCCAGAAACTAGCGATTTTACCATATTCCAGTAATAATACAGTTTTAATTGTAGCTTCAATATTAACCTCTTACATTATGATGTAGTGCGAGTTTTTTAAACGGTCTTCACAGACCACAGTCTGGTCCACCTATATAGCGAAGCCTTGCGCCGTCGTTTCACCTACTTGCCTTGGCAATACTTTGGGTTCCGAAAGTCCATCAATCCTCCAAACTATGTGCCACTGTGACCATCGGATCTTTCGGATGAATCAGAGCTACTGAGCTCTCCATCTGATTAAATCACGAAGAGGTATATATGCCTAGCGTAGATCTATTTGCAAGCCATTTCCATCATCAGTAACTACGTTTTAGTGCGTAACAAACAGGGTGGAGGGAGTGACATTGTGGGGGGTAACGCGGGATAGCAGGTAACGTCGCGGTCCGGGAATTAACCGCACTGGTGCGGTCACAGTAATTGGCAATCCCTCGTTAAGCACCCAATTACCAACTTGGATATCAATTTATTCCGCCATTCCTTTTTTAATTCTTTAACTGTAATTTATAGCTACTTACTCACTTTATTACAACCAGTTTGGTTTAAATCCTGCAAGCTGCGATTATCGTGGACCTGTTTTTTCTATACTTAACAATGTTTTTCTCTAAGGGCAACTAACTGAGAACTAGGACCGAGTCATTATTTAGTCTACCATCCAAGATTAATGTATCCTGACAAAGTTTTTATTCGCTGCATCGTTCTTGCCGTCACTTGGCTTGCGGGGAAAGATGTGTATGTATAGCAACTGACGTTTTGATGAAAAATACAACGGTACAATCATAAATCGTACATGTACGTAACAATGTTTCCGGGACAAGAAATGACGTCCAGATCAATTATGCTTGATTGAGTGACAAACATTCATCAAACCATACTTTCGCATTGATAATAACACTTAGTAAGATTTTTAAAGATTTTTAATGGTTGTGAATTCACACGAAGCACTTTTGTCATTGACTTCTTCTGTGAACAGATCCTGGCTTCTTGTTTGTAATACCTCAGTCAGGTAGCAACCGGGTAAGGAGACCCAGGCAACGAGACCAAAGTGATTATTTAGTTTTTATAATATTATATTATATTACAAATATGTATAATAAAAAATATATGATGCATATGAACGCTTTATATTAAGTTTACCAGAATAAAACAAATTCGATCGATTTGACTTAAGAGGCCGTACATATCAATTCCGATTTTTATGGGGTGACCATTTCAAAATATTTTCAAAGAATTAATTATCTTTAAACATCGGTGTTTAACAGAATCACATAAAAATATACCCACTAAAGTGGAATTTTTAAAACGGTTGTAGGTACGCCAATAAGTACTTTTTAAAATGGTTGTAGGTACGAAATAACTTCGCCGACACTCGATTGTTAGTTGTTACGTAGGGGAGCGCATATAAATTGCTGTCACGTGCCACTTTGTCAGTCGCTCCTCATACTACTACTCTATGGCTGCGGAATAACGTTTAGATGATCATAACATTTATTTTGTTTTTCTGTATGATAATCTGACAATTGACAACAGGGGTTTAGATGTTTACGTAGATTAGAGCCATAGAGATTAGTGTACTTTTGTTGTTTTTGTAGTTTATCTCTTTCAGGACAGGACAAAGATTAGTGACCATACAGCCTAAGCAGTCGAAAGAAGTTTTATAGAAACAATTAAAATCTCATCATTGCATTCCACTTTGCATGATAGAAACACCGAACAGTAATTGTTTTAATAATTATGCTTACAATAACAAACCTATTTTTGACATTGCACGAAATATACCTTTCTAGTGTGTGTGTATTTGTACTTGTTTCTGATAAAAAACCTTGAAAATGGAGGACCGAATTGTTTATTTCCCTTTCCCTAAAGTACAGATTAAACAACAACAATTAACATAACTGCAAAGGTATCATATACCCGGACGAGGTCGTGCTATATGAGTTGAGATCGTAATGTTTTACCTTTATTACATTTAGGTATATTTTGTAAGCCATTATATTTTTTAATTTTGCGCATATTATATCAGGAAGACGAGAGGTAATTACTGAGTCACAGGAATTTAATAGCCAAAAGAATATCTAGTCTATACTTACGATAGTAGATTATAAAACATAGGGGGTAAAGCTATGTCATACACCGGGATTATCCCCGAACGAATGCGAAATTTTGGAGTACCTAACTCACGAGTGTAGTAAGGTTGTTGCATCAAGACGGTGCCATCCATGTTGGAATACTTACTGTTCACAACTCGCAAGACTATTAAATCATGAACAGTATAATATCTTCTTCTTCTTCTTCTTGCCCTGATCCCACACTATGTGGGGTCGGCACAACACGTCTTCTTCTTCCACTCACTTCTATCAGCCGTCACCTCACTACCCACACCTTTTACCCGCATATCCTCTTTCACACAATCCATCCATCTCTTCTTTGGTCTTCCTCTACTCTTTTGCCCTTCCATATATAACATTCTTTAGGTGACATCACTTTCTTTCCTCCGCATTATATGACCATACCATGCTAGCCTGTTACTCCTCATCTTTTCTGTCACTGGCGCTACTTTTAGACTTCCCCTTATATATTCATTTCTTATCTTATCCATTCTTGTCACACCACACATCCATCTCAACATTCGCATTTCTGTCGCATGAACTCTTCTTTCATCCGTTCTTTTTGCCAAAATTCTGATCCGTATAACACGATAGGTCTTACGACTGTTTTATAAATTTTCCCCTTAAGTTTAAGGGCATTTGTGGGTCGCATATCACTCCTTAGACCTGTCGCCATTTCATCCATCCCGCATTCATTCTATTGTACACATCTCGGTCAATATTGCCGTCGTTTTGGAAGAGCGAGCCGAGGTACCGGAAACCAGAGCAGACTGGTAGGGATACACCATTTAAGGCAATTTCGGAGAAACGAGAGGCGCCGCCAAAATCACAAAACATATAGATTATAAACAAAATATTTATTTAATTAAAAAAAATGCATGTATGAGACATTAGATATAATAATAAAGCTGACTATTTGCTTGTTTATTTTAAAATTACATCTTCAACAATCAAGCTCAACCAAAATAACGAACTGTAAAGTTCGTTCCAAAGTATTTATTGAAGTTAACTTCAATAAAATGTTAATTAACAACCTTTAGCACTTCATACTGTCAAGGAACAAACAAAGTTCCCCGTAACTCGTCGGTACGAGGGGGAACTGAAAGTTGCAGAAGTGGAAAAAGTTGTGAACACTCACGGACAACTTTGTTCTTAAAACATGCTACCTACTTTGTTGTTTGTTGGACCAATTTATATTCACAACTAAGTGTACTTATAAAAGTAGTGATTCTATGCTTATATGCTTATGCTATAATGTCTTTCGATAGCTGATAAGCCCTCTGGCTGGGTTGCGGTCGAGTGCACAAGTGTTCCCGTGACCCAGCCACCAGGCGACGCGAAGGAGCATCGCTGGATTTTAGTGGGTAATCTGGTCGCCAGTCTGGCCGCCGGGGAGTCCCACATATAAGCCCACATATACGTCGCTTCCGGAAGGGATGCGTAAACGCATTTTCCAGCGGGGGAAAAAAAGCTGATAAGCCCTTATCAAATTATCAGCTATAAATATAAAATAGACTTGTGCCAAATATCATTCAAACCCGTTTAGTAGCAAGGATTTTGTCGATGCGAGAACGATTTTAGATACAGGTTCAGTTTGTCTCAATAGATATCGTGAAAACATTTGTAAGTTTTTTTTACAGTGTGTTAAATGCATAGAAATAGTCTATAGTTAAGTTAGGTATACATATAGAATTATAGTAGACAAAGAATATATAATATTCCGAATTAGTTTTCAAACTTACATTTTTTCGTATTTTTTTTTAAGCAGAGAGTAGGTACAACATTTATTATAAATAAATATGGTTTGATTATTTTAATATTCATATTTCCTTATTTCTTAATTATGCTGTAATTTCAGTAAAAGAATTCACCGAAATTGGTTGAAATTGATCGAAAGATAATTTTGTTAAATTTATATTATT
Organism: Lasiommata megera; assembly: GCA_928268935.1. Lineage (NCBI taxonomy): Eukaryota > Metazoa > Arthropoda > Insecta > Lepidoptera > Nymphalidae > Lasiommata > Lasiommata megera. Next base: position 13,493,719 of record OV743312.1, read on the forward strand.
GTATTGGTTATTCCTTTTTGATTATTATTAGATAGTATTTAGATATAAAAATGAATATTTCTTGCACAATTAACAGAGTGTGTTAGTTACTGTATACGAATGTACTACTTTCCTGTAATAAACTAATTTGAATTTGACTATAACTTAATACTTATAAGCTAAATTAGTCACTATTATACTAAAAATCAAAATGTTAACTTGAACATTCATAACAGGTTATTAGTAAATACTAATATCGTATTGGAAGACAAATCAAAATACATTAATTATGGACGTACGTTGGAAACCATACGCGGTAAACTCTATTCATCCTAAATAGTCATAAACTTTGTTTTATCTGTATAAATGTAGTATATACAAAAAAAACCATAGAGCTGCTTGTAAAACGTGATGAATCAATTCGAATCGCTTTTATTGGTGGTTGTATACTCTCAGTCAGAGCTGTTAATTAGCTATCTCAACACCATGACCCGTGTAATGTAACGAAGGGTTATAAAACTGTGCCAACAGCTTTAGATTGATTAGTCAAATATTGTGTCACGTATTACTGGATGCAAGTTTATTTAGCCTGGTTGTGACATCTCAAATAATCGGATTGCGTTTGAGCTCGTCCAGCAACCTTGATCATTGGTTTGCAGAAAGGGAAGCACCATTATTGTCTATAAGCTTTTTACCTTCTGTGTCTTGAAGAAAATGTTAAGTTTATCAAAAACACGTGATAATGATCGGAACTAAAAAGTCGATATTCGACAATAATCTGCTCTAAGATGTATGGAGTTGCACAATTCTATCTCCTAAGAGAGAGGTCTATGTTTCATCATGATCATGACCAACCCATTTTCGGCTCACTACAGAGCACGGGTGTCCTTTCAATATAAGAAAGGTTTAGCCATAGTCCACCACGCTGGCCATGTGCGGAGTGGCAGACTTCACACGCCTTTGAGAATATTATAAACTCTCAGGCGTGCAGGTAACCTCTGGATGTTTTCCTTCACTGTTGAAGCAAGTGATATTTTAATTTTTTTTAAGCGCATATGATTCCGAAAAGTTTAGAAGTGCGAGCCCGGATCCAGATTTTTAACCACTTTGTGAGCAGCGTATTGTGTGAAATCTCTTCACTCTGTCACTTATTGGCTCATGGTGATGAATGTGAGAGACGAGGAATAAAATAATTTTTTGACGACCTCTGTGGCGCATTGCGTGCGCTGTTACATTATATAGTTGGAGGTCTCGGGTTTCATTCCCGCTCGAGTGTGGTCTAGTAGGAGGCTAGTCTAGTCGGCCGTGGCTAGTTACTACTCTACGTAAAAAGACTTGTCGCAAAGCGATTTAGCGATCCGGCACGATTTAGCGTACAGAAATCGTTTAGGAGTTTGGGTTTACCATATCCCTAACAGGTCAGCCCGCTGCCAACTTAGACTGCATCCCTTATTCAGTTGAGATTGCCATCGAAGCTATCTTGTGGATTTAAAAAAAAATGAAGGTATTTTATACATTTTAATTAAAAAGTTAGTAGGTTTTTTTTGTCGCAAAAACGGTTTTAAGTAAACCTGAACGGATATTAATCCGGCACTGCCCTTATGAGACGCGTCCACAACTGGTTGCCGTGGGTGTCTAGTATCGATCGCCCTTAGAAAGGGACAGCGGTACACCGGCGCCCGCTCGAGGGAAAGGGACCAAAAACCCACCTTCCAAGAACAAGATAGCATCAAGAAACACGTCGGAAGAGCGAGACGACTCTGGCGCACCATCAATAAAAGATTTTTTGTGTTTCTTTTTACCTTTATTATTTATTCATAACACCTTTGTCGGCTTTATGTCGCGCTCATTAAGCGGAATCGGTTTAAAAAGGATTAAGGTGGCGTTCGGAAAGGCGATCACGACATTTTATGGTTGGAGGCTTGTTGCTTTTTGCACTAGCTATTAAAAAAATATATATCATCATCATCAAGCCCATTGTCAGCCTCACTACAGAGCACGGGAATCCTCTCAATATGAAAGGGTTTGGCCATAGTCCACCACGCTGGCCATGTGCGGATTGGCAGATTTCACACGCCTTTGAGAACATGCACTCTCAGGCATGCAGGTTTCCTAACGATGTTTTCCTTCACCGTTGAAGCAAGTGATATTTTAATTGTTTAAAAACGCAAAGTTATAGGTGCGCGTGGGCCGGGTTCGAACCCCCTACCTCTGATTAGGAGGCTGATGCCCTAACCACTAGGCTATCACCGCTTCAAATATATATATATATATATTGGTACCTAACCGAGTCAAATCTACTAATTGTGTCGTTGAAGGATTTTCTTTTTTGTTCAGAAAGACTTAATTTATTCAGTCCAATATTGTATAAATACTAGCTGGTGCCCGGGACTTTATCTATGCAGGATTAATATTTCGAGTAGCTTATAATTAGCGTTGCGTAGAAAATGACTAACATTATGACATTAAAATTTTCACGCAGATGGTAGATATTTTCCTACTTGTTACTTATCGTCATATTTTGGAGTATTTACATAATATCTTTATAAATTGTGGCCTAAGTGTTATTCTGACGTATAAGCTATATTATTGTAAAGTTTCATAAAAGTCCATTCAGTAGTTTTTAAGTGAAAGAGTAACAAACATCCATCCAACCTTACAAACTTTCGCGTTTATAATATTAGTAGGATTTAAAATGTATCTTAGTTAAATATTACTAGCCGTTACTAGTGTAAGCACTATATTAAGGTTAAATATACATTTCGCGCGACATCCATCTTGGATTCCACAAATAATATCGCTTTGTTTCTTAGCTACTGCAAACTCCTTGGACGCAATATACATTAAAAGGGTTAAATTGACTGCTTGGAGCGGCTTATTTAAGAAAGAGTCATATATGTATATGTAAAAAAAAAGATTTTTTTTTTTGCAAAAAAAGTCTAAAAATCTTGCTGTGTTTAGAAATAAACTCATCGATCATCTATGGCATGATCGGTGAGTCTCCCATCGCTTATTTAAATTTAATAACATTTTAATATATTTAAAATATGTAGATTGTTTATTTAATGTGTTTGTAATTGTTCTTAATTTGTCCTAATTGTTCTCTTGTAGCCGTTTACATGTACCTATTGCATTCAATCTTGTGTACAATTTTGTTTGCTAAAATGCATTTTTTATGTATATTGTAAGTGTATTAATAAAAATAAATAAATAAAATAAAACAGCTTTCTTGATCACGAAACACCGAAGTGCACCTTAACGATAAGTGGTTTTATGACGGCGAAAGAAATTATGACGTTTTTACAGCAAGCGAATTATATTAATTAGTCTGTATAAGTGAGCACTTGCGATAATTAGGTACCGCTCAGTTTTTGGCGCACTTAAAAAATTTAAGAGTAAATCTTGTAGTTAGATGTTATATACTTTTTTTTTTATCCACTGCAAGTATACCCTTGACGGCAATCTCACCTGATGGTAAGTGTTGATGCAGTCTGAGATGGTAGCGGGCTAACCTTTTAGGGGCTTGGTAAACCCACACTCCTAATTGGTTTCTACGCGACATCGTGCCGGAACGTTAAATCGCTTGGCGACACGTCTTTGTCGGTAGGTATATACTATATATGAAGACATAATGACAATTGAGAACTTAGAGCTGATTTCCTTTTTTTTCGGACTGTCTATTAGCTGTGCTAACCCTATTGGTTGCCACAGCGTAACCGGGCTGTTTGGCGAGCTTCGGAAAGAAGCTCTGCCAGAAGAAATTTAGAGCGCTACGGCTCGAAAAAACTAAGTGTACGTCTGCTAAAGGGCGTCTCCTGTGAGGCCGAACTTCGGCTTCGGCGACGTTTGGGATAACGGGGGGGTCGGACGGTGAGTGGTCCGGACGTCTCCGAGGCCGTGGATGGAGCCCACGTCCGGATGACGTAAGATAGCGGAGTCTGTCAATCCGCACATGGCCAGCGTGGTGGACTATGGCCAAACCCTTCTCATATTGAAAAGGATTGGTGTTGGTTATGTCGTGCACATTATAGTTTTGATGTCATTTGTGTAGTGGCTAGTTTTTTGTTAACAGGTATTAATTTGGGAAAGGTTTGCGGGAGCCGCGTCCGCCGAGTGCGAAGTTTCCCGCCATGTCTTTTTATCTTCTATTCTACATTGCTATAAACTTGACATTGGCTAATCTGTGTAAAGCCTTAAAAGATAAAAAAAAAATGCAGCATTTTTTAATGACAAATTCTTTCAGTTTGTGCTTCAACATACTACTACTACATATACTAAGAGATCTGTCTGCGAGTTATCTTGGTAACTTATTGTATATTCTCGGTGCCTCGGTATGCTCTTCCCGAATTTCGCGCTTGAGTTCCGAGTGAAACAAATTTTGTTGTTCCTTCTTGCATTCTCAGAAAACTTAAAAAGATTTTCATTCGTTATAATGAATACAAGAACCTCATAGATATAAAGAAATGGACAAGGAAGCACTTTTAACTTTTGGAAATGCGGCCTACATGAATCAGTAGGCTAAAGGTGACAAATAGACCTAATTTTTTTTTTTTGGGATTCGAATACTCTACACCTGTTAGCAGAATTTTCCCAGAATATCATACCATATGTAGTGTTGTCGGTCATGTTTAATGAAACGTAGAAACTCACATTCTATTGCGTTGCCTCATATCTGTTGTTCGTCGCGGGAACCAGATAGTTGCTTACAAAATGGCTTTTGCATATACGTTTAAGAAGGTCCTCGAACATGTTAATATGTAAACAAATGAAACCAACATCTAGCCGTGATTAACGAATGCAAATGTAAGCACACTCGTGACGGGCTGTCAGCTGCTTCCGACACACTGTATCTAGATTAATTAGTCGGCTCAGTATTCAAAACGCAAACAGGAGGATAAACTCGCGACAATGGAATAACAATGTTCAGGAAATAGCCCTGAGCGAGCCAAGTTACAAACGCTCTGAGAATTCACGCTGGATATATTATGAAGCTATAGCCTAGCGGTTAAAGCGTCCGCCTAATCCGAGGTCGGGGGTTCGATCCCGGGCACGCACGCACCTCTAACTTTTCGGAGTTATGTGCGTTTTTAAACAATTAAAATATCACTTGCTTCAACGGTGACGGAAAACATCGTGAGGAAACCTGCACGCCTGAGAGTTCACCATAATGTTCTCAAAGGCGTGTGAAGTCTTTGCACAAGCACATGGCCAGCGTGGTGGACTATGGCCAAACCCTTCTCTTATTGAGAGGAGACCCGTGCTCTGTAGTGAGCCGGCTGTGTGATGATCATGATGATGATGATGATATCCACACGTGGGTCTCATCCACGGTCTCGGGGGTGTAACAAAACCGAGTTCCCAACGTAGCGTGAAGTACACAATGGGTGTCACGGGCGTCCGGTTAAACCAGCGAGTGGCATCGTGGTGGTTTTTAGTTCGGGTATACCACCCATGGGTGGGAGTCCCACATAACCTCCATCCTGCCCAAAGGATGGAAGTAGCCATAAAGCTTTTCTACCACACGGGAACACCACGGGGGAACGTTCTCCCGATGTTGTCGAACGGGCTCTCTTCTCTCAGGCGAAGATTCGCGCTCGCCAAAACTCCGTGGGTTTATGTGTTACAAGATAAGGTATCTGGAATCGACAGTATTTTGTCTGGTGGAAGGCTTCGACCGTGGCTAGTTACTATCCTACCGACAAAGACGTGTCGCCAAGCGATTTAGCGTTCCGGCACGATGTCGCGTAAAAACAAATTACAAGCATGGGTTTACCATACTCTTAACAGGTTGGCCTGCTACCATCCCAGACAGCAGCATCACTTACCACTAGGTGAGATAGCCGTCAAGCGCTATCTTGTAGAAAAAAAAGTATTACTGATGTCTGTTTTGTTGAGCGACGAAGTCTATTTAAAGTGCTCGCGGAGCCAATGCTAGCGAAAAAAATAAATGGGGGTAGAAAGGTGTTATTGAAGGTCGACGATATTGTTTCTCATAAGGGAAGATCAGGGAGTTGATATGTACCCTTAGCGGAGTTCAAGTCCTGCGGTCGGCCAATCACAATGCTCTCAATCAAAGAGCGAGTATTGTGATTGGTAGCAAGACAAAAAAGTCACCAGTCACGTCACGTCAACACGGACGTCGGTTAATGGCAACGCAAAATGCAAAGTGTACAGGCTTCTGTCCAGCAAGGAACCAATCAAAAGACGCGGTGGTTCTATCATAGCTTTTTTGTATGCACTACAAACTAGCCCTTGACTACTTGACTTGACTTCTCACCTGATGGAAGTGATAATGCGGTCTAACATGGTAGCGGCAAACTTATTAGGGGTATGGTAAACCCATACTCCTAAATGCTTTCTACACGACGTGCCGGAACGCTAAATCGCTTGGATACACGTCTTTGTCGGTAGGGTGGTAACTATCCCACCAGACCAGACTCGTGATGGGAGACGAACCCAGGACCTCCGTAATGCAACTTCGTAATGCGCACTGCGCCACGGAGGTCGTCGAAATTTTGATTGGTCGGTGTAATATAGATTCAGTATTTCAACTTCAAATTCAGTATTTCAACAACTAAGCTGTGATAGCCTAGTGGTTAGGGCGTCAGCCTCCTAATCAGAGGTCAGCCTTCGGTTCGAATCCAGGCACGCACCTCTAACTTTTCGGAGTTATGTGCGTTTAAAAAAAATTAAAATATCACATGCTTCAACGGTGAAGGAAAACATCGTGAGGAAACCTGCATGCCTGAGTTCTCCATAATGATCTCAAAGTCGTGTGAAGTCTGCCAATCCGCACACGGCCATCGTGGTGGACTATGGCCGAACCCTTCTTATATTGAGAGGAGATCCGTGCTCTCTAGTGAGCCGGTAATGGGTTGATCATTTGATGATTTCAACTTCTGTTCAAACAGAAACAGCGGCTCGCTATCGAGAACAATCGTACGTAGCTCGATAATGTCTCTTAATCATGAATAATTTTTTTTGTCTTAATTGTAACAATAGATAGAAATTGACCAACTTATCGCACTAGTTGTAAAACCTCTACGCGGGTTAGTGTATCCAATCTCGTGTCAAGTACCTAGCGAGATTCGCCTTATCTTGATCAGAGCTTTTTTGTAGCAGATTTTAAATAGATTTTTTATGTTGAGTGAAACTATTGACCCGTATAAGTTAGTCAATTCATCATTATCTATCTATTTACGTTACCCACTGCTGTGAATATACCTCTCTCATAAGAGAGTTGTTTTCGAGTATACATCCGCAATTGTGCTCCAAATCCGGTTAACTCTGGATAGCTACTGAAATTTTTTAACTAAAAATTCCAACACTTAGTATTCCAACTGATTTCTGTTGGTTTCTGTAGATAAAAATAAACCACGAGAATGACTTGATAGTAAATAAGAAATGGCGTCAACGCAATTCTAGATCATTGCAAAAACCTAACTATTTAAATAGCTCTGTTGCTAAATTTCTTCATCAGTCGATGAACAAACCCATCTTGGTGGCGCAAAACTTGCTTTGCATCACGTTTCTCAAATGTTGCACAATGATTTTAACCTTTTCGTTTCGAACAACTTCAAACCTCTTGGCAAATGGCCCGTAATCAACCAATTGCATATATTTGTGATACGTAATCACGCGTCTGTCTTGTTATATGTTTTAATTTAATACTAGCTTTACTTTATTCATGTTCTCATCATGGAACAAAAGAAAACTTCTCTGTCCGCTCTGTGTCTGTGGGGTCCGCTTTTATTAGCGCTATAATGCTTTTTAGGTAAATAGCAAAAAGGTTAGTCGACATCACAGGAGACCGAAGAGCTGCCAGCTACCTCGGACAACGAACTACGTCTAGCTATTCAAAGGGGTAACGCTGCCAGTATCTTCGGAATCTTGCCTAAAGGGAATCCTTTTAAACATATATATATATATTTATGATATTATTATTGTTTTGAGGTTTTCAGTTTAAGGTTTATTTTAAGTTATATATGTATCCTTGAAATTTAATTAATAAAGAAAACCAGAAACAAAGAGAGAAGTATGATATAAAAAGCAAAGACATCTCATTTCCTTTATTTTTCGTAGTCCCTCAGATTTCTTTTCTTCTTTATATTTACATCACAGGCAAACGAGAGGACGGGTACACCTGATGTCAAGTGATAGCTGACGTCCATAAAATCTATATCACCAGAAAATCCTCCGTGCGATGTCGGCTGAACGCATCCTTCTAATTGGTGTCGACTCTGCATCATACCGGAACACTAAATTTCTAAGCAAACGCCAATGGCGAAGCGGGTGCGCTGTCGCATTATAAAATGGGAGGTTCAGGGTTCAATTCCCGGCTCGAGTCTCGTCTGATAGGAGCCTTCGGTTGCGGCTTGTTACCACTCTACTGATAAAGACATACCGCGGAAAGATTTAGCGTTCCAATGTATAATTCCGCGTCGAAACCGATTAGGAAGATGTGGTCAACCGAAAACTCATCGTTGACTTCTGGTGCTGCAGACATTCATGGTGGCGACGGTAATTGCTAAATATTCCCGACCCGTGTACTTTTGTCCGAAATGAAAATGAAAAAAAAAAATGAAAAAAATTTATTCAAAAAATACGCTTTACATAACATTTATCCGTTGTTGGGACATCCTTTTAAGTAATTATTTTACTTGTGCCAGAATGTCCCGCCTTCCGTAAATGTATATAATATGTATAAATTCTTATATATATAAAATTAAATCAACCAGGAGTGTGTGTGTGTGTGTGTGTGTGTGTGTGTGTGTGTGTGTGTGTGTGTGTGTACGTGAGTGGGTGTGTGTGTGTGTGTGTGTGTGTGTGAGTGTGTGTGTACGTGAGTGGGGGTATGTGTGTGTGTGAGAGAGAGTTTGTGTATTGCGTACGATCGGAATTTTACTTGTTTACTTCGAATAATGCCTCAGTGTCTTCATAGGTTAGTTTTACAAGCCACTCAGAGTCTTTTTAAGCTGGTAAGTATCAAGTGAGTGTATATTAGGTATATATATAAAATGTAGGTATATATATATATAAAAAACTGGCCGACTACCAACTTAGATTAAATCATAAATTACCACTAGGTGAGAGTAACTTGTTGATGTTTAAAATAATCCTAGCTATTTCCCACCACTTCGCCCGCGCTTGTTCAGTTCTTATTATAGAGGCGGGAACCGTCTGCTTGCCCGGGTACGGAGTACCTTATGTCTTTCTCTGATACGATATGATTCTCCAAACGATATGTTCGAAGCGGCGTTGGCATAATAGATAAATATAGTTACTGGACTTAGCTAAACCTAGTCGAAATATTGCATCCCCGTGTATCTTAACAATGCAATACTATTATAGATCTGACCCGACTGATCTGGAAAGATGGCATGGAAACTCCTCAAGTGTCTAAGTACCTCCGTGGCGCAGTGCGTGCGCTGTCGCATTATAAAGTTGGAGGTCCTGGGTTCGATTGCCGGCTCGAGTCTGGTCTGGTGGGAGGCTTCGGCCGTGGCTAGTTACCACCCTACCGACAAAGACGTGTCGCCAAGCGATTTTAGCGTTCCGGCATGATGTCGCGTAGAAACCAATTAGGAGCGTGGGATTACCATACTGCTAACAGGTTAGCCCGCTACCATCCTAGACTGCATCATCACTTACCACCAGGTGAGATAGCTGTCAAGGGCTAACTTGTAGTGTATAAAAAAACACAACGGAGGGAGGTCGGTCCCCCGGGCGGTCAGCAAAACTAGCGAAAGGGACACTCCCTACGGGTTCGGGAGTCCCACATATATATATAGTAGTAGGAGGATATAGTGGTATGAATAACAATGTGCAATAAGAACTGGTGCAAAATTAAACCCTAAATAATATAAGCATTATCGAGAAAGTATAAGTTATAGTTAAGTATAAGTTATAAAAACCACGTATAAAGTGATGAAGCGTCGTCATAACCACGTATGAAAGTGAGTTTTAATTATTTTATTTTTATTATTTTGGGTTATAAATTATTATACAATCTGAAAATTTAAGCCAGAAAGCTGACCCATTTCAAAAACCTTCTGAGATTTCTAACTAACAGGTAGAGAGAAGAACAAGTTCTTCTAGAAATCTTAGGTCTTTGAAACGGGGTTCCGTTTGCACATTTTGGCGTTGGGCTTGCTAGGTGGGTCTCCTGTCAAACACTTTTCAGTTAGTAGCGTTAGAGACGGAGTTGACGGAGAGCAAGTTTTTTTGCAAACTGTTATAACATATTGCTGTATTACTCATTCTGAATTTTAATCAGCAATTGACATGTAATATCTTCGTCAAATCCAATCTTAGTTTACTATCGAATTGCTGCCCAATTACAGACCTATGAGTATAAAGTAAATTACCCCGGCACGAATCAATCCTTCACTAGGTTGGAATGTTTATTTTATTTACACACTTTTATTGTACACCACGAAAAGGAAAAATATAACAAGAAAAGACAGAAAATAACAGGCACAATAGTATAGGTACAATTTGGCGGCCTTATCGCTACATAGTGATCTCTTCCAGGCAACCAAATATGTAGAAAATATAGAGATACGGAAAGAGGAAGGTGGTGCAAAATATATACATAAATAAATGCCTTGAAATAAACAAATATACATACATAAATAATAACCATATTATAAATACTTCAAAAATAACACTAAAATTGGGCCGCAGATAAAAGTGATTTTTGACCATTTTTTTAAATATTTTTATAGATTTTGCAAGAAATGTTTGATACAACTTTAAATTTTTATATTTAGACAGAGAGGGTTACTTATAAAGGATACTAAGCATGGTGTTGCAATAACGGCTGCAGTAGTAAACTGTGGCACAACCATTATTTAATAATATTTCTTCTTTTTCCTGCCCTCATCCCATATTATGTGGGGTCGGCACAACACATCTTCTTCTTCCACTCGCTTCTATCAGCCGTGACCTCACTACCCACATCTTTTACCCGGATATCCTCTTTTACACAATCCATCCATCTCTTCTTTGGTCTTCCTCTACTCTTTTGCCCTTCCAGATTCATATATATAGTGACATCACTTTCTTTCCTCCGCATTATATGACCATACCGTGCTAGCCTGTTACTCCTCATCTTTTCTGTCATCGTTTCGCACTGTAAAGTAGTGGGCATTTATATCTGATAATGTTGTAAAATATGCAGAGAACTGTCTTTTCTAACTGAGGTTTACTTCGGTTCAGCAAATCCGTGATAGTATTGTCAGAGATATCATTGAGCGACACTTTCGCGAGTGGCGGAGCGAAGTGAAACTCCGCTTTCTCTTGCGGTTTGAGCGGCGCACGCGCATCGACCGTGCGCATTTCCATTTGGCGGCATGAAACTAACGTCACGACTGACGAGCTCTCGTGAGAAACAACATGAAGTTAACACAAATTAACTATCACTCGCATCTTCATTACCGTCTTCCAGTTCCGTTACTTTTTGGCCGGAGATTTTTGATAACCCCGGCTTTGTTAGCTCCCAAGATAGGATATAGAATTTTTGACGACCTCCGTGGCGCAGCGCGTGCGCTGTTGCATTTTAAAAATGTCGGAGGTCCTGGCTCGAGTCTGGTCTGGTGGGAGGCTTCGGCCGTGGCTGGTTACCACCCTACCGACAAAGACGTGTCGCCAAGCGATTTAGCGTTCCGGCACGATGTCATGTAGAAACCAATTAGGAGTATGAGTTTACAATACCCCTAACAAGTTAGCCCGCTACCATCTTAGACCGCATCATCACTTACCATCAGGTGAGATGAAGTCAAGGGCTAATTTGTGGTGAATAAAAAAAAAAGAATTACGGTAACGAGTTATTACAAATTACTGATAAGTGAAGAACCGGTTTAATTTAGGATAAATAGTACATTAGTACAATAGGAACATTATATTATTATCAAAAAATGTCTGTCGATGTTGCTGCTATCAAGAAGTATCTTGGCGATCTCCGTGGCTCAGCGCGCGTACTGTCGCATTATAAACTTGGAGGTCTTGGGTTGGATTCCCAGCTAGTTACCACCCTACCACAAAAAAAAACGTGTCGCCATTAGCGTTCCGGCACGATGTCGCGTAGAAACCAATTAAGGGTATGGGTTTACCGTACCCTTAACAAGTTAGCCCGCTACCATCATAGACTGCATCATCACTTACACCAGGTGAGATTGCCGTCAAGGTCTAACTTGTTGAAAAAACACTTCCATGGGTACCCCTTGCACTTTCTAATCTTATATATTATTTATACATTACATCTCTGGCAAATGACAGATTTCTTGTTCACCTGATCTTGAGTGATTACCATCGCCCCTGCAAATCTACAACACAAGATAACCAATCCTGAGCTAATCCTCCTAGTAGGTTTCTACTCGGCATCATACCGGAACGCTAAATCTTTAGCGGTATGTCGTTGTAGGTTGCCCCTAGCAGTGACCGAAGACTCCCAACAGACCAGACGAAACCTCCCACTTTATAATACGGTAGCGCACGCACTGCGCTATAGATGTCGTCAGAACTGCAATATAACCTTGATCTGACAGTGCGTCTAGGACAGATGTCTGTCATAGATATGGTTTGATAGACAGCAGATAGCACCCGAAACAGCTAATGCAGCGTAACGATCGTTCCAAAACGTTCATGATTATTAAAAACCTGTAATTAGAAAAGTGATTGTCTTCCAATAAAGCACTATTGTGACAAATGTTTAAGATTGTCATCACAGTACAATAGTGAAGTTATTTAGGTTCCCCCAACTATAAATACGGAAATTATTTCCAGATATCTACTTAGATGTTAAGCGGTGATGGCCTAGTGGTTAGGGCGTCAGCCTCCTAATCAGAGGTCGGGGGTTCGAATCCGGGCACGCACTTCTAACTTTTCGGAGTTATGTGTGTTTGTAAAAAAATTAAAATATCACTTGCTTCAACGGTGAAGGAAAACATCGTGAGGAAACCTGCACGCCTGAGAGTTCTCCATAATGTTCTCAAAGATGTGTGAAGTCTGCCGATCCGCACATAGCCAGCGTGGTAGACTATGGCCAAGCTCCCTTCTCTTACTGAGAGGAGACCCGTGCTCTGTAGTGAGCCGGCAATGGGTTGATCATGACTGATCATGACTTCGATGTTACTGTACTTTCCAGATATCTACCTAGATTACTCCACTTATAAAGCTCTAGAACGGCACCTATACAGAGACGTAGACAGATAGAAAGGCAGAAAATATAAGAATAAAATAAAAAAGTTAAAAATACAGGCGTAACGAAAATAAAGTAATGATGATGTACTCGTAAAAGTTTAGGGTTCGAACGCAATAAAACGAATTTACGAGAAGACGGGTTAAAATAGCTTCACCTAAATAATATGGGAGAGGAGATGTGGAATTCCATCCATATCTATTTGTATTCTATAGGTTATATTAATCTTTTTACCTGTTTGTTGAATACTGAAATATTTTCAGCGTAGAGCGTCCTAAGCTAAATATATTATTATTGTTTGACTTAGTAAAAATACTTGAGTAAGATGTCTTGTGAAAAATAAGCGGAGTAATCGTTCAAATGGCGATTTCTATGTAGCTGGAATGGTAAGGCTGGTACAGCGGAAAGTCGTATAGGATCCTTGGATGCAAGTGACAATACCATGGTGTGTGGAATTTCCTTAAAGAGCGGCGGAAATCCATTGCTTAGGACGACGAACGAACAAGCTACGTGTCTGAATAAGTAGTATGTCTGGTGGGTGGCTTCGGCCGTGACTAGTTACCATCCTCCCAACAAAGACGTGTCGGGCACGATGTCGCGTAGGAACCAATTAGAAGCGTGGGTTTACCATACTCCGAACAGGTTAGTCCGCTACCATCACAGCAAGCATCATCACTAACTTGTGGTGTATAAAAAATAAAGTTGTGCATAACATTTTTTGGTGATATCAACTTGCGTAATGATACTTGCATAAAAACGCTTTCGGGACCCAGTTCCTTGACGCAGCTCTAAGTTATCCGATCGCTTGCTTTAATGGCGATGGAAAGCAACGTGAGGAAACCAGCACGTCTTGTTCGGTAAGGTGGTAACTAGCCACGGCCGAAATCTCCCACCAGACAAAACTAGGCTACTGCTCTAAATATCACAGAATAAAAAATGTTTCGAGCAGAGTTGAGAATGTTGCTGGGCTGCTAAAGCCTTGTACAAATAGTTGTAATAGGCTATGGCTGTTCGTGATAGCACAAGTTGTTATCGCTGCGCGCGAGGCGAGGCGAGGCGAGGCCGGCGGGCGCTGGAGGCAAATCGCTCTGTTTACCAATACACCGCCATTACCAATGCAAATGACACCCTATTGAGCCGCCAGCTCTCCACTACGGTCGGCGAAAACGAACATTATTTTCAAACCATTTTTGTATGGTTGCGTACACCAAAACTATTTATTGCTGGATTGTTGGGAACTGGGAAATTCGTCAATAGAACAATTCCCTACAGCTTCAAAGGTGTTCTTTATTCCTGGTTATATTATCTATACAAATAAATAAAGTTGGAGTGTCTGTTTGTAATATTGAAATAACCGTTTTTTACTACATGCATATGAATATGTTTACGGAACATACACCAAAATAACATTTTTTACAATTTTTGTCTGTCTGTCTGTCTGTTTGTTCCGGCTAATCTCTGAAATGGCTGGACCGATTTTTACGGGCTTTTATTGGCAGGTAGCTAATGTAATAAGGAGTAACTTAGGCTACTTTTATTTAGAAAAAGTCTTTAATTAAAAAAAAAAAAGTAATGTTGCAATGTCCAAGTACTGTCCAGTACCGCGCGCAACTCACGAATGCTACCGCCTGTGCCATCACGTCTCGGGTGCCTCCCACCAACGAATCAATATCTGATTTCACTCATTCTTTTTTTTTTAGAAAGGAGATACTTTAATGTTTATCCTGTAATTATTTGAAGTAATTCGGGTTAGTAATCTATTGCTTCGTGATTGAAAGACAAACAAACACACTAACTTAACGCAGACAAGTCGTGGGCGGCAGCTAGTTATAACTATTTGTACAAGGCTCTAGCAACCCAACAACATTCTCAGCTCTACTCGAAACATTTTTTTTATTCTGTGATATTTAGAGCTATAGTCTAGTTTTGTCTGGTGGGAGGTTTCGGCCGTGTCTAGTTGCCACCCTACCGACAAAAACGTATTTAGCGTTCCGGCACGATGTCGCGTTTAAACCAATTATTAGCGTGGGTTTACCATACTCCTAACAGGTTAGCCCGCTACCATCTAAGACTGCATCATCACTTACCACCATGTGAGGCTGCCGTCAAGGGCTAACTTGTAGTGGATAAAAAAAAAGATCCTCATGAATTTGAATACGTGTTTACTCAAAGATGACTATCGCAGCAAGAAGTTACTATCTACAATAGAAGCCTGTAATCTTTCTGTCCTTCCCCTTGCCGCTACACATTACTCTCCTGGCTGTGCTCCCTCTCTTCTTGACTTAATTATAGTTTCTTCTCCGGATTTCGTCTTTAAACATGGTCAGTGTCCTGCTGATGCATTTTCCTACCACGACTTGATCTATCTCTCTTATATGATTCGTCCTCCTAAAGCAAAATCGAGAATACTTCTGCGGCGTAACTTTGGAGGAATTGATAAGAATCATCTTTGTGATGATGCCAGCCATTTGGATTGGAGTGCTATTTTAGATGCTGTTTCGATTAGTTGCAAGGTTGAAATTTTTAACTCGCTGATTACACAACTGTATGATAAGCATGCTCCTATAAGACCAATTAAAATGAAGCACTTGCCTGCTCCGTGGTTGTCAGAAGAAATAAAAAAATCAATGCATAAAAAGAATTCTGCTAAATCTAAATATAAAGCTAATGATTCCGAAACTAACCGCACCAAATATCATAAAGCACGCAATCGCTGTAATACATTGTGTAGAGATGCCCAACGACGCCACATTCATAAGTCTGTTGAAAACGGTGATACTGCTAAAACATGGAAATTTCTTGAGTCACTTGGAGTTGGTAAATCACCCCATAATACTTCTATCAATGTCGATATCGAGCTCCTGAATAAACATTTCTCTACTTCTGATACTATTGATAGTGTCGTTAAAGATCGTACTCTTAGTATCCTTTCTTCCTCTAGAACTCCTGACTTTTTACCTTTTACCTTCAAAGCTTTCACTGAGTGTGATGTTAAGAAGAGCATATTGTCCATTGCCTCGAATGCTGTGGGTACTGATGGCATTAGCCGTAATATGTTCATACCTATCCTTGATGTTGTTTCTCCTATCCTAACTCATATTCTGAACTGTTCCATTTTTACTAGTGAATTTCCTGAAGCATGGAAGAACGCTCAAATCATTCCTCTACCTAAAAAAGCTAGTCCTGCTTCTCTCTCCGATTTCCGTCCTATTTCTATTTTACCATTTCTTTCAAAGGTCCTTGAGAAATTAGTGTATCAACAACTAAGTCTTTTCATTAATAATCATTCCCTCCTTAGTCCTTTTCAATCCGGTTTTCGTCCTGGTCATAGTACGGTTACAGCATTAGTAAAAGTTACAGATGACATTCGCTGGGCGATGGACAAGAAAGAAGTCACTGTCCTGACATTGCTTGATTTTAGCAATGCTTTCAATACAGTTGACTATGACATCTTGCTGAGTCTCCTACGCTTGATTAACATATCTCCATCAGTGGTAGACTGGTTTCGGAGTTACCTGCGAGGCCGTCGGCAGCGCATTCGGATTGATGAATCCTTATCGTCCTGGTGCGTTGTCATGGCTGGGGTACCTCAGGGTGGCGTGTTATCTCCTTTACTTTTTTCTATTTTCATAAATTCAATCACTCAACGTATATCTTCTCTCTATCACATGTATGCAGATGACATTCAGATATATCGTCATTCAACGCTTGATAATCTGAGTGCTGCTATTGGTGCTGTTAATAAGGACCTAGCAGAAATTTCTGAGTGGAGCAGGCAGTATGGCCTTATAGTTAATCCAGTTAAATCTCAGGCTATCATCATAGGCAGTCCAGGATTAATTACAAGGGTTGACTGGGGAAATCTCCCTCCAATTTTGTACAATGGTTTTACTATTAATTACTGTGCAACTGTTAAAGATCTGGGCTTAAATCTAGATAAAGATTTTACGTGGTCGAAACATGTTAATGTGTTGAGTAGAAGATTGTTTGCGGCTATTGGGTCGCTACGTCGTTTGCAATTTGTTCTCCCAATTCCTACCAAAGTTATGTTAGCACATTCTCTTCTTCTCTCTATTCTCGACTACGCAGACGCAAGCTATCTTAATTTATCCGAGGACTACCTAAACAAACTTGAGCGCCTTCAAAATCTCGCTATTCGATTCATATTTGGCTTACGCAAATATGATCATGTTTCTGAATTTCGTCAAAAGCTTAAGTGGCTCTCTATTCGCCGTCGCCGGGATCTGCATGTACTTTCACTTCTGTACTGTGTGCTATTCGATCCAAAAACTCCTGCCTATCTCAAGGAGAAGTTTAGATTTCTTGGTGAGCAGTCAGACCAGAGATCATGTCGTGCGCTGACTTTGAGCATGCCGTTTCATAGAACGAAATTTTATAAGCATTCATTTACAGTGCAGGCAATCATATTGTGGAACGCGCTCCCTTTGAGCATAAGACAGTCAAAGTCTCTCACTGTTTTTAAAAATGCCGTCAAGATTCATTACATTTCTCAAAAATGACGACTTTTATTTTTATATCATTTAATGTTTTTTTTTTTATATATATTTTATAAGGTATATATTAGTATATTTATTAAATATTTATTACTATATTGTGTTATTTATGTAATCTGGTTTATGTATTAGTATTTAGTTATTTGTATGTAGTTTTTTTGTTTATTTTACGCCACCTACTTTCTTCTTCTCTATCTTTTCCTAATCCTAAGGTTGCCTGGCAGAGATCGCTACTAAGCGATAAGGCCGCCTTTTGTATCCTGCTTCTTCTTTATTTTGTTTTCTTGTTATTTCTATTTTTGTTGTGGTGTACAAATAAAGAATAAATAAATAAAATAAATAAAATGTTTTCAGTATTTAGAGTTTGAACAGCATAAGACATTCTGATACAGGTTTGCCAGTAGGAGAAAAGGTTCAGCAACTATCTTATATCCTCTATGTATAATATAAAAATGTGTGAAAGTGTGGATGTTTGTTATTCAATCACGCAAAAACGACTGAACTGATATGGATGAAATTTGGTATGCATGTCACCTGTGCTACGGAAAAGGACATGTATTTTCTATACCCATCTCTTAATTACTCGCCGTGGAAGATTAAAAATGGTAAACGAGCGAAACTTTAGACTCATTTCTGAAGTCGCGGGCAGAAGCTAGTTATACAATAAACCAAATATAACCCCCTTAAAATAGCAATCAAAACTTAAAATAACTCAATATATACAATTTTTTTACAAAAAAAAATTACAAAAATATAATTTTTTTGTAGTCGTTACGTTAAAATTTTCGTCAGCGTGTTTTGCTTGCGTGTCGAACGCTATCATTGTGCTGCGACCGGAAAAAACGGTCGCTAGCGTGCGCATCCATTGCCGTTCTAACGAAGAGTTCTAAAACGGTGCGAGAAGAAAATTGGGCAATGTATGCTATGCGTTGCATAAGTGCCCGTGTGCGGTTAACGCGTGATGCGTACGGCCGTGCATGTGTGTCGTGAGCGACGTGTTAGCAATCGGCTCACCTTCGTGCGACCTCGTGTTTCGACACCGACACCGGGCGAACAACTAGTTATTGTTCTGCTGAAGGTTCGCGCCGGCTCCGAGCGCGCGCACTGATTACTGATGAGCTGAGGCGAGTTCTATTTTTAAAATTCAATTGGAGTAAATGCTCTGTGGCATTTCATATTTAAAAAATCTCCACCTTAAGAAATAGGTCTCGCCAGCATGTATCGAATAGCATGCCTTTGTTTCATATAGGTATGTTTTTTCTTTTTCTCTTTTTATGGCTTTACACAGATTAGCCAATGTCAAGCTTTTTTTTCTCTTTGTGTGGCTTTACACATATTAGCCAATGTCAAGTTTATAGCAATGGAGAATTAAAGTTAGGGGAAAATGGCGGGAAACTTCGCACTCGGCGGACGCGGCTCCCTCAAACCTTTCCCAAATTAATACATGTTAACTATTCAAAAAACTAGCTACTACCACAACACAACATTAATTTAAGAAAAACATGAAAAAGCCGTGCCCGCCAAATACAAAGTCTCCCCAGGTTTTTTTTTTCTTTCGTTTTATGGCTTTACACAGATCAGCATTGGCTGACAGAAAGTTGACATTGGTCAACTTTATAACAATGTAGAAGTTAGGGAGAAATGGCGGGAAACTTCGCACTCTGCGGACGCGGATCCCTCAAACCTTTCCTAAATCAATATCTGTTAACCATTCAGAAAACTAGCCACTACACAAACGACACCAAAGCTGTCCACGACACAACCAACACCAGTCCTTTTCAAAATTAGCCAACAAACATTAATTCAAGAAAAGTGTGAAAACACCGCGCCCGCCATATACGAAGTCTCCCGCCTTTCCCAGGTTTATTCATATATCTTTAATCCATAGTTTTAACCACAGATTAAATATAAGAACTCATAACTTTATAGAGTTCCATTATATGCTATAGATTTTAGCTTAATTGTCGCAAAAAACGGGCAAGTATGTCTGCACGTTGCAATTTATAATACCCCCAATGTTTACACCGCACAGATAATAAATACGACCTTAATACACGTTTCGCTCCGACACCGAAGCATACTGAGTAGAATTAACGGCAAACTATTTTTCAGTATTTAATTCTTAATTATTTAATTTATATTAAATGAAATAAATAAATTTCAATTTGTTACATTAGGAAAAAGTAGGAAATAGCATTAATTGTATGAACAAACAACACGTTAAATCATCATCATCATCATGATCAACCTATTCTCGGCTCACTACAGAGCACGGGTCTCCGCTCAATATGAGAAGGGTTTGGCCATAGTCCACCACGCTGGCCATGTGCGGATTGGCAGACTTCACACGCCTTTGAGAACATTATGGAGACCTCTCAGGCGTGCAGGTTTCCTCACGATGTTTTCCTTCACCGTTGAAGCAAGTGATATTTCAATTGCTTAAAAACGCACATAACTCAGAAACGTTATAGATGCGTGCCCGGGCTCGAACCTCTTCTGATTAGGAGGCTGATGTCTTAACTACTAGGCTATCACAGCTTCACACGTTAAGTAATATGGCACAATTTGATCAAAAGACGCTAGCGTAACGAGCGCGATGGTTAAAAAGTTATAATTCGCACTTATTCAGTTTTTATTTCGAGATATTATAGAGAAGATAAGTATTTCAATATATAAGGAATTTTGAAACTAATTATATATCCTTTATTTCCCACATAATAACTATTATTATCATGGTTAGGGCAGGGTAGGATAGTTTAATTCCTCACTTAATCATTGCTATTCCTCAATTGGTTTACGTCGCTTTGGGGTACCAACTCTAATATACCAATTATAGGCCAATATATTGGCACTTAATCACCAACCTTTTAACGCACCTCTGAATAAGAATAGCTATTTTTGTGCTGCTCTAATGTGAGTTGGTGACACCGCTGTAGAATTTTCAACAGGAAACCTCTTTGACAACCTCCGTAGCGCAGTGCTGGCGCTATCACACTCTTTCGAGAAATCAATCCGACACCCCAACCCTTTCGTAGTTGCGGCTTCTCTTTACTCCCCCGACCTAAGCGCTCCTCTCCGATAGAAAAGACCTAAACATATCCTTCACGACCCTGACGATCAGGTGACTATTGACAACATACTCGTACCACCTACCACACAATCATACGCTAGACACCGTCTTCGCCGGCGAAGACGAGGTCCCCGCTGTCTTACGCCATCCGGACATGGGCTCCATTCACGGCCTCGGAGACGTACGGATCACTCACCGTCCGACCCCTCCGTTATCCCAAACGTCGCCTAAGCCGAGGTTCGGCCTCAAAGGAGGCGCCTTTAGGCAGACGTTCCCTTAGTTTCTTCAAGCCCTAGGGCTCAAAATTGCTTCTTTCCGAAGCTCGCCAAACAGCCCGGTTACGCTGTGGCAACCAATAAGGTAAGCACAGTTAATAGACAGACCGAAAAAAATCACACTATAAATATGGAGGTGAGTATGTTAGTAGTATCGTAAGCCTCCCGCGGCTTCGGCCTTGGCTAGATACCGCCCTAACGGCAAATAACGTGTCACAAAGCCATTTATCGTTCCGGCACGATTTTGCTATTAGGAGTAAGAGTTTACCATATCCCTAACAAGTTAGCTTGCTACCATCGTCACTTATCCCCAGATGCGTCCCACTGGATCCGCTACGGGCTAATGCCTACCTCGATTACCACAGTCCACGAGTATTACGATACGAAACCTACCTCAAGAACTTGATACGCGAGTTATAAGACCGAGTGGTTGGTTACGTAAATAGGAACGCATAATATGCACATATATGGTACAGGGCCTGCGCATGCGGCGAGATTATAGATAATATGCTATAATAAGTCATGCAATGACTTTTACCTATGCAACTTACAACATTACCTTTACCTAATCGGTACACCACTCAATCCGTGACGATCTCCGTGGCGCAATGCTTGCGCTGTCGCGTTTGTAAAGTTGGCGGTCCTGGGTTCGATTCCCCGCTTGAGTCTGGTCTGGTGGAAGGCTTCGAACATGGCTAGTCACCAACCTACCGACTAAGACGTTTCGCCAAGCGATTTAGCGTTCCAGCACGATGTCGCGTAGAAACCAATTAGGTGTATGGGTTTACCATACTCCTAGCAGGTTAGCCCGATACCATCCTAGACCTCATCATCACTTACCACCAGGTGCTAACTTGTAGTGTATAAAAAAACCTGCAATAGCCAAAGTGCCCCGCGATTTATTTATGTCTACATTTTTCTCGTCCCATATCAGCTATGAGATAAGAGGAGTAACTGGGTAGATATACAATCAAAAGGACGTTCTAAAATATCCGCGGACCAAATGTGTACGAATGTGGTAAAAGTGGCGAACTGATTGATGTAATCCTCAGTCTCCCCATATCAAATTACCGGTTAGGGAGCGCGTTGAAAAATGACCGAAACAACTCTTTGTTTCGGTAGGGGAAATGCCTTCTTTTTAGGGATTTCGTCTAACTCGAGTAATCCGACGTGAAAAGGTCTGGCCCTAGGGGAGTCGTTAATTCTAACCTGTTTAAATTTGACCGCATCGCGCAAATTATACCTATGATCTTTATAATGAAAAGTATATTTTAATTTGTTTTATCCACTACAAGTTAGCCCTTTACGGCAATCTCATGGTGTAAGTGATGATGCAGTCTAAGATTGCGGGCTAAATTGTTAAGAGTATGGTAGAACCATAATCCTAATTGGTTTCTACGCGACATCGTGCCGGAACGCTAAATCGCTTTGCGACACGTCTTAGTCGGTAGGGTGGTAACTAGCCACGGACGAAGCCAGACCAGACTCGAGCCGATAATACACCCCAGAACTTCCAACTTTATGATTCGATAGCACACACTGTACCTTGGAGGTCGTCAAAAAGATATCTGTAATCAAAATTATCTCACAACTTGTTTTTATTTTAGGAATAAAGAAATGGACCAGTGGTCGGCGTGGTCGACTACGGATTACGAGGTTTTGGTTTTTTTTGCAAGATCAACTCAAGAATTGTCGGGCATTGAGTTTTATTGTCAAGAAATTCTCACTCGGAAACTTCACTCAGAATTAGGAAATAGGAATATGATATGGTCATTGGTCATGTCAATGAGTTTTTTTCATATTATTGTTTAAGGATGTTAAAGATCAGCTGGACCAAAAAGGTAACCAATGAGGAGGTCTTGCGGCGTGTTAGTTGTCATCGTAACCTTTGGAAGACTGTCAAACAGAAAATAGTTGCTTCTCTGGGGCATGTGCTTAGGCATGACAGATACAGGCTCCTGCAACTCATAATGATGGGCAAAGTAGTAGGAAAGAGGCACATCGGTCGCAAGAGGAAGTCTTGGTTGCGAAACATCAGGGAGTGGACTGGGATCGCGAGTGCCGACCAGCTTTTCAGCCTCGCGAGAGACAAGGCAAAATATGTCATTCTGACTGCCAACCTTCTCTAGTTGGGGAGAAGAGAGACACCTAAAGAAGAAGAAGTAATAGACTCGCGTTTGATTTAAATCAAATCAAATCAATAATAGCTTTATTCACATAAATCTATTACAGGCATCTATGAATCGTTCATATAATATATCACATTTTTCATTATTTATATTAGTGATGGTGATAACTACACTAACGCCAGCTTAAAACTAAAGCTAAGAGGGTTCAAATGCGCCCAGGTCTAAGAAGAAGTTTTGTCATCACCATCTTACATAATCAATAATAAATAGATTAAAATTCTGACGTATGCTAAGGATGGGACGCGCTTGCCCAGTAGCTGTTTATTCTATCTCGTTATAAGTACTCAGATTGAAGTAGAAATTGGAAATGCATTTTTAACTATACGATTTGTAATACTAACTCTAGACACGAATATAGTGTTCTGTGCAACACTGATTTGGATCCTGGGAGCTAAGTGTGTTAAGGTTTACAAAGTTTGTTTGTGTACGCGGATTCTTTCAATTTCACGGTAGCTTCACCCCCCGGCACTTTCATTCTGATGAATAAATTATGTTCGCACCTCGTATATTCCAGTTTCTGTTTGCTTTGAGATTTCCGCTTTTAGGGGACGTAAAAGATTTGTTTTACCCTGCGGAAAATTCGTTTTATTCCGGTAAGGAGCCGTGACAAGGTGAAAAGTCGTAATTTCATCTTGACCGGCATGGGTTTATATGTTCTTTTGTGTCAATTTGTTTGAAATAGCCATGACCATTACCGGCTCACTACAGAGCACGGGTGTCCTCTCAATGTTAGAAGGATTTGGCCTTATTCAGTCACGCGGACCATTTGCGGATTGGCAGACTTCACACGCCGCTGAGAACATAATGGAGAACTCTCAGGCATGCAGGTTTTCTCACGATGTTTTCCTTCACCGTTGAAGCAAGTTGTATTTTAATTGCTTAAAAACGCACATAACTCCGAAAGGTTAAAGGTGCGTTGTCTGATATTGTATCCCCGACATCTGATTAGGAGGCGGACGTCCTAACCACTAGGCTATCACAACTTAGCTGATATAAATCTATCGTTATACCAGGAGATACCAGGCCCTAGTTTTATATGTATGTTTGTTTTTCTTGTTTGCTTTATTAGTCAATTCTCACTTCAATTTATTTTGTTATTTTACGCTATATATTTTTCTTGTATTTATTAAAGACTCTTTAAATTTAAATTTAAATTTCTATCTTAATTTTTAGTTTATTAGTATACCTATTTATTCTACTACTTTTTGTCTCAATATGCCCGATGCTCTTTAATCGGGGTTACACATGTAAAATTAAATGAAATTAAATTAGAATACACTTTATTGTACACAACACAAAAGAAGAAATACAAGACAGTAAAAAACACACAAAAAAAAAGAAGGTGCTATAGGCGGCCTTATCGCTAAATGTACATCGAATCTGAGGCATATTTTTTGTAAGATATGTACCTATGTGAAATTGGTGGTTCATAGTAAATAGGTTTCCAGCCCAGCTTTTCAGCGTTTCAGCCAAGCTTTTCAGCCTCGCGAGAGACAAGTCAAAATATGCCATTCTCACTGCCAACCTTTTCTAGTTGGAGAGGCACCTAAAGAAGAAGAAGAAGTAAATAGGTAACTAATACGTAGGTTCTCATTTAACGTATAAACGTGTACCTATAGATACAAAGGTGTTTAATATTCCATACAAATCCATACATATAACGTTGTAAAATCGTTTACGGCGACGCGATATCGATTCCGTCACTAGTTATCTAGCGCACCACGCTCGACTTGAGCGAATTGCCCTGTACGTGTTCCCCGTGCGATGTCAATTCATTATCGGACTTACACACGTAACGTGGATATCCCAGTGGCAAAGTCGCCACACCAATTTAAACTCTATTTAATATATGTTAAAGTTTATGTTCGTTTACAAAATAACGCTGATAAAACAAACTGGAAGCGGACATCGAATGATTACTAGTCTCGCGTACGCGTATCCGAAAGACGTATTCATGTTTGCCGCTAATTAAAATTTGACTGTATTCACAATGGAATAAGGTTAATTTTCGTAGATTGAGAGGGAATGTTGTTTTCCGTACGCGGTACGGTGAAGCAATGAGAGAGGGCGGCGATAAATAACCACCTTTGTGCCGTCACCGCTCGGCTATTAAAATATATTCTGAGATTGCCTGTTTTTTGCGGCGGGACTTGGCCCTGTTCCCGTCCGTGCCAGATATGCGGCGTGCATTTTTTTTCACCGCCGCGGAATATTATGAAAATGTCTGTGTTTTACTCGGGCCAATCTTACTTTTTTGGTCCCAGATTGGTTTTGCGAAATGTTGAACGAATGTCGTAGAGCATGTCTAACCGGTCTACCGCCGACCGAGGTCTGGTTGTAGTTCCTTCACGGCTTACTATCTCGGCAACAAACGCCTCTATACTCAAAGAGCTGAAAATAAATCAAAGGCTTTCGTCGCTTGTCTGGTGTGAGGTTTCGGCCGTGGCTAGTTACCGCCCTACCGACAAAGACGTGTCGCCAAGCGATTTAGCGTTCCGGCACGATGTCGCGTAGAAACCAATTAGGAGCGTGGGTTTACCATACCCCTTACAGGTTAGCCCGCTACCATCCTAGACAGCATCATCACTTACCACCAGGTGAGATTGCCGTCAAGGGCTAACTTGTACTGAATAAAAAAAAAATGTACGACCGCGAATCCTTAAGTTCTTTGGGCATATAACAAGGAAAACTGGTACCATCGAACATCTCGCGGTACAAGGTCAAGTCGAGAGCACAAATCCACGTGGTCGCTCCCCTACTAGGTGGACGGACTCAATCCGTTCCGCTACAGATTTATCGGTCTCCGAGTGCCAGCAATAGAAATCGCTGGAAGAAGATCGTAAGAGCTGCTGTGAAGGCCAAATCATAACCACGACCACTCTGCCACGAGTGAACGAATAAGAAGAAGAAGAATCTAATTCTTACTATGATAGAGGAGACCTGTTGCCAGCCAGCTGTGACCAGCTCGCCAATGGTAATCTGCAACACCAGAGAACATTCTTAGCAGCTTCTACAAGATAGACGAACTGTTCCAATATAAGTATACTTAAGGCCTCAATTGGACATCAGCCTATGCGTAACAATTAAAATATTAATATTATTATTATTTTTTGACTATTATAACATTGACTCATTGAATTATTATTGTTATTATTTTTAATTTTTAATTTTTTTAATTTTTATTTTTATTGAGTTGTTTAACATTAGAATATGATGAATGTATAACAATTGTACTGTTTGCAATGCCCTGACCTGGTCTCATGTCTGTTAGATATGGAAGCAAATAAATAAATAAATAAAACATACTGATGCGTTGCCGGCTTAACCAGTTTTTCCGTTTTGTTTCTACGCAGCATCGTACTGGAACTGAGGGTAGCTGGAAGAGATCTCTTATAGAGATAAGCTTTCCTTTGTATTCTTCTTTTGTTAGTGTTTAATATCACAAATTTGGTACAAAAATAATAAAAATAAAAAATAAAACGCTAAATTGCGTGATGCTGATGACATTTTGTTTGGTTTGGTTCCAACCCTATATAGTTTTTTACATAATGAAGACAAAACAACTCCTCCCGTGATAACCTAAAAAGATTTCTATAACTTTGCAATAGTTTATCTTTAACAATCACGAATATTCATAATATTATGAACAGTAACATTGCGTGTGTGCTAGCTTATCTTACAACCTTAGCTTACAATAGAAGTTAAAACTACTGTTTGAGCTTACTTAGAACAAAAATAACAAATTGTGATTTAATTGTATAGAATTAAATCTATAGCACAGCCGAGTTTGTTACTGCTAGCGCCATCTATGTAAAGACCTTGTAACGTGCCTGGATCGCAGAGGTGGCCTGCACGTGTGAGGTTGTACCCGCTTTTAACTCTCCCTAATGACGTAACAAGATTTGTCTACCACTTCACAAATTGTACTCTAATTGTAAAATGTAAAACTCTTTGGATAAATAAAAGTTATTATTTTTAACGAAAACCATCCTTATTTAATACGAGTTAAAGTTAAATTTTGCCTGTCTGATTGCTTTCAATAAAGTTTATATTAAAAAGTGTTGTTCTTGTGATCTAAAGTTTGCGTACAAATAAATTTGTTAGGTACAAAATTAGTATTTCATAATTACTTAAATTTTAACTGATTGATAAATGTTATCATTATTATGTTTTGTTTCGGATTGAGTATCTTTTAAAGTTTGTCTAGCGATTCCAGAAACGAAAAGTAAGTTATTGTGTATTTTCTTGTGTGCTTATGTAAATTATAAATACCATGATGACCAGGTCTCGAATGACGTCATAAAAGTAATGTCGGTATAGTCGAAAACCGTTGAGCAGTTCATTGCAACCCAGGTTAAAAATTAGTAGGCACTTCAATACCGCCTTTCCGTGGTTAGTCCGCTTCTATGGTCAAAGCGTAAATATCAACAGCAGGTCTGTTCCAAACAGAAAGGGTCTATGAATGAGGTGCCTATAGTTTAGCCCTATGTATAATTTACTCGCTTAGCCAGTACAATCTGGAGTGCACTTCGTACGAAGGTGCATCTACAAAGAAATTACTGTGAGCAATCGGTCAAAAGAAATAACGAAGTTCAAAGATATTATACAGGCCAAACTAAAAGCCCAAAAGCAAGAGGTTAAAGCGATATTTCAAGCGATGCTTTAAGTAGATAGGTAGAGGATACCTGTGATAGCCTAGTGGTTAGGGCGTCAGCCTCTTAATCAGAGGTCGGCGGCTCGAATCCGGGCACGCACCTATAACTTTTCGAGTTATGTGCGTTTTTAAACAGTAAAAATATCACTCTTCAACGGTGAAGGAAAACATCGTGAGGAAACCTGCACGCCTGAGAGTTCTCCATAATGTTCTCAAAGGCGTATGAAGTCTGCCAATCCGCACATGGCCAGCGTGGTGGACTATGGCCAAAACCATTCTCATATTGGGAGGAGACCCGTGCTCTGTAGTAAGCCAGTAATGGGTTGATCATGATGATGGCCGTTGGAGGTGCGGTCCCATCGTGGAGATGGCGTACAAGTAAACGTAATCAGGCCCAATTCCCTGATGGGCCGACCATATAAATGTACGATGAGATGGAATAAAGGAGGGAAGGTGACGATCGGGTATTTGCTGCTCCTTGGACCAAATGCTCTACGCCTCTTAAAAACTCATCCGGTAATACTAATGAAACGATGACGTTACTTGGTTACCTACTAGTTACAAGTTCAATTCAGATTTATTTGACAAAGATCACCGCATTACACACCTATTTGGGTTTAACATTGTTACCTATTTGGGCACAGAACCAAAACCAGTTATCGATTTAGTTGAACTCTTGCTTCCTGCATCGCGTCTGAAGTCCGATTTGAGTGTATCCAGCAATAATCATGTTAATGAATTCGTTAACTTCCTTAATTTGAGAGCGAAAACGTGTACCTTATCTATAAGTAATAAAAATTTGGTTAAATGTGTAGTTAAGGTAAAGCCAATTGCTTTACGAGATGGACCTCTTTTTCATTGACGTGTTTCTAAATTTATTGAAGAGTTAATGTTATTTTTTTAATGACAGCGGAAGTTGTAGTTGTAAAGTTAACAAAGTTTATACAACTACAATACAACTTTCTTGATGAAGGGACTAAAGGGCAGGTAAGAGATTGAAGGCTGGGTGCGAGGGAGTGTTTCTCTTCCACCTCTCTTGCTCCTGTGCCTTCGGAGGACTTGTGGGCGATGGAAATGGGTCGGTTGTTGGCTGCCTCAAGTTAGCTGGTGTGCTGTTGTTCAGGCACAACTCTAACCGGCGAAACTGGGCACGTTGTGCCCAAGGAGGGTCTGCTGCGGCGGACACCCACTGGTGGAGTTGCAGTTGTATGCGAAAGCTTTCCCGTGTCTCCGCCATACAACGGTGAGTAGGAACACGTGGGGGTTTTAGTCAGTAGGAGTCTGACATAACCTCTGTGCCTTCCCGATAAAAAAGGTAAGAGATTGTTCTAAATAATTAGTAGCCATACATTATCAAATCACCCGATTGACGACCACTGCTGGACCTAGGTCTTTTGTCGGAAGTTCAAAAATCCAGGAGCCATGCGTTGGCTTTTATTCGCTCACTAGTTGTTCGCCGCCGTTCTGTCAATGTTGTGTATCTAAACATAAATTATTTCTCTTGAACTTAAATTCCGCACCTTTACAGACGTATTTTAAGTTTAATATTTTATTAGCTCCCAAACCAGTATTGGTGCGTTTAAATAACAAGCCAACAATAATAAAGGTTTATCTATGGTCTTGATAAAAAAACCTTTTTGTTAAAAGTAATGTTTTATGCCTAATATCGAAGACTGAAACCGATTTTATTTGGAAATTATATTCTGCATAAAATGCGTTATCGTGTCTTATTTATATGTCTTTTGAATCCCTACATGGCTAGCGTGGTGGACTATGGCCAAACTCTTCTCGTATTAAGAGGAGACCTGTGCTCTGTAGTGATCATGATGATGATGATGATGTGATGATTATTTTATTATTATTTTACCCGTGCTCTATAGTGTGTGCATCATGATGATGATGATGATGTGATGAATATTTTATTATTTTTTTTCAATCAAATGATCTAATTTCGTCTAGGCCTAGTTTAGTAACAAAACCGGTGTCCGTTACGTATAATTTGTTAAACTAAGAAGTTTCGTCTGGTGGGAGACTTCGGCCGTGGCTAGTTACCACCCTACTGACAAAGACGTGACGCCAAGCGATTTAGCGTTCCGGCACGATATAGCGTAGAAACCAATTAGAAGCTTGGGTTTACTAACAGGTTAGCCCGCGTCCTAGACAGCGTCATCACTTACCACCAGGTGAGATAGCCGTCAAAGGCTAACTTGTAGTGTATAAAAAAGAAAAAGATATCGAGCTTCCGAAAGCATTATTCCCCGGATATAACCCTTTCCCGGGTTCGCGACGCCGGCCGCGCCGGGGCGGTGAGATATCGGCAGACGGTAAATCACGGAGAGACATTTTTTCCGGCACTCACCCCTCTATTCGTGTCGAGTGCTGTCTCGAGAGATAGCGTTTGGTACTGCTCGCAAAAAAATATTCATTATTTATTACTATCATAGTAATGGTATTCAAATTCAATTCAAAATAGCTTTATTAATGTAAACCTATTGTACAGTATAAGGCATTCATGAAGCGGTCATATGTAAAATAATTTATATTTTAATTCTACACGTGAGGTGATGACTACATTCTTAAAACTTAAAACTTAAACTGGGAGTTATACGTAATAAGAAAACTCCTGCATGACGGTAATACAGGCTTTATAAGCCTGTATATATATATCTACATACGTGTATATATAGATAGTAAACTTTCAATAATATTCATAGCCTAGTGGTTAGGACGTCCGCCTAATCAAAGATCGGGGTCGGTTCGATCCTGGGCACGCATCTCTAACTTCACGGATTTATGTGCGTTTTTAAACAATTAAACTATCACTAGCTTCAACGGTGAAGGAAAACATCGTGACGAATTCTGCATGCTTGAGAGTTCTCCATAATGTTATCAAAGGCATGTGAAGTCTGCCAGCATGGCCAGCGTGGTTGACTATGTCCAAACCCTTCTCATACTGTAAAAATCTGACTGAATTCAGTTTTGTTTGTTTAATTAGTTTATTTTACTTTAATACTTGTTTACTCATTTCTGTTGTTTTTTCCTTGTTGCTGTAGTTATTTCACATATTCACCTTTTTTTTTTTTTTTTTTTCCCGCTGGGAAATGCTTTTACGCATCCCCTCCGGAGGCGACGCAGGCAAGACTGCGCCGCTTCCGACGGGGTATGTGGGACTCCCCGGCGGCCAGGCTGGCGACCAGAATACCCACTAAAACCCAGCGATGCTCCTTCGCGTCGCCTGGTGGCTGGGTCACGGGAACACTGATGCACTCGACCGCGGCCCAGCCAGCGGCGTCCGCCGAGGCAGACCCTCCACGGGGGGCCTATTTTGACCCCCGAGCTCCGTCCGAGGCGCGCCAGGACCATTGGACGCGCCTCCCGACCCGAGGATTAGGCTCGACGGGTGAGGATGCCTCTCATCCATCACCCGGAGCTCCTCGTCAGGGGGGCAGGCGGCGATCGTGCGCCCGTCGCCTGCGCCCCACCCTACGACGCCGGAGAGGGTGCGCGTCTGCGTCATTCTCCCGGCGCCGTCCTGCCGCCTCCTTCTGCATCATCACCTCCTCACAGAAGGAGGCGACAGCGGCCCAAGACGTCTCGCTGGCCACCATGGTGCGAACCACAGTGGGCAGCGAAAGGTCAGGCCCCACCTGTGCCACGAGTAAGGCTCGCTCGACCGACCACTGGACGCACGATTCCAGCGTGTGCTGCGCCGAGTCCTGAGCGTAGCCACACTCATGGCACTCCTCCGTGGGCTCCCGCCTTGCGACCCTGCACAGATACCTCCCGAAGCAACCGTGCCCCGAGAGGATCTGCACAAGGCGGAAGGACAGGGCCCCGTGCTTCCGGCCCGTCCAGAGCTCGAGGACGGGCCGGATCGCCTCGATCGTGCGGTGGCCAGCTGTCGGCGCGAGAAGCCTCTCCCGCCACAGGGCGACGAGATTAGCCTCCGCCAACCGCCTCCACGCACGATCCTCCGCTGGCGTAGGGTGTTCACCCCGGAGTCGGGCATTCACCCTACGCCAGTACGCCTCGGAGAGCACTCCGGCGTCCAGGTCCCACGGCGGTGTCCCCGCCAACACACAAGCTGCCTCGCACGAAATGGTGCGATACCCGCGTATCATTCTAACTGCCATGACCCGCTGCGATCTCCGCAGCAGGGCCTGGGTTTGGGCAGTCAGAGCGTCCGCCCAGATGGGCGCTCCGTAGAGTGCCATGGATCGCACCACGCCCGTGTATAGACGCCGACACCGCGAGCTCGGACCGCCCAGGTTAGGCAGGAGCCGACTAAGGGCTCCAGCGACTCCCACGAGCTTGGGGACCAGACGCCGAAAGTGTTCTACGAAGGTCCACCGGCTGTCGAGGACGAGTCCAAGGTACTTCATCGTACGCTTGACACCGATGGATACCCCACCCACCACCAATTCGGACCGGGCGGGAGGCGCTCTTCGAGGCCCATGAAAGCACAGGGCCTCGGACTTGTGCAAAGCGACCTCCAAGCCCAATGTCCGAATCCTAGCTACAATGTGGGCCACGCCGGCTGTGGCCCTACATCTAGCCTCCCGAAAGGTGCTGCCGCGAGCCGTCACTAGGGTATCGTCGGCGTAACAAATGACGTCGACGCCCCCCAAAACGGCTCCACGTAGCACCCAGTCGTACCCCATGTCCCACAGGAGGGGCCCAAGTACCGAACCCTGTGGAACACCGCACGACACAGCCCTCTCCGACCAGCCTTCACTGGTCGGAAACCTGACCGATCGCTCGGAGAGGTAGGCCGACACGACCCTCCGGAGGTATAGAGGGACCATGTGGTACCTCAGTGCCTCCCGGATGCAGCTCCAGGGCAAGGTGTTGAAGGCGTTGGCAATGTCTAGTGACACCGCCACTAACACCTCGTCTCGGGACACTGCACTTTCCGCTAGGGCCCTCACCCGCGCTATTGCGTCGATGGTGGACCTACCCCTGCGGAAGCCGTACTGGTTGGCACTGAGATCGGGGCCAACATTCTCCAAGTGGTGAACGAGGCGAGCAGCTATTACACGCTCAAAGAGCTTACTCACCTCGTCCAGTAACACGATCGGTCGGTACGCCGAGGGCTCGTGGGCCGGGCGCCCGTCCTTACGGAGCAAGACCAGTTTCCCTCTCTTCCACTGCACTGGAAACTGACCCTGCTCCAGACAGGCTCCAAACAGAGCCCGGACCCACGGCTCGAGCGGCCCTAGGGCCAGAGCCCAGGCGCGCCCAGGGATGCCGTCAGGGCCTGGGGCGGTGTTCTTCGCGCGCATGCGCAACACCGCCGCCCGCAGCTCTCCCTCTGTGACTGGGGGTGCGCCTGGGTTCCAGTCTTCCTCCACAGTTGGAGGCGCCATGCGAGGCGCCACGCCTTCGGTTCGGTCTGGGAACAGTGCAGTGACCACCGACTCCAAAACGGATGCCTGAAGACTCTGGGTAAGAGGCGGAGCCCAAGGCCGGAGTTTCCCCCTTACTGCCATGTAGGGCCTCCCAAACGGGTCCCTATCCAGAGTTGCCAGCATCTCGTCGTCGGCCCGATTCTTGGCCTCACCGATGGCTTCCCGCAACGACCTCACCGCTTCTCTGTAGAGGGAGTAGAGCCGCTCCTCCTCTGCCGGGTCCCGTCTTCTCCGCCGGCGGCGACGGGTGTATTGGCGTCTCGCCGCCACACAGAATCTGCGCAGCAGCGTGAGCTCTCCAGACCACCAATGCACCGCTCGCCTGGAGGGAACGAAGCGTGCTCTGGGCATGGCCGCGTCGCATACGCGTGTCATGGCCACACCGAGACGCGCTACTTCGACCCCGACCTCATCCAAGTTGCCCTCTCTAGGCGCGCAAAACCACGCCTCGACGAGGGCAACCTCGGCCATGAAGTCCCGGTCCATTCGCGACAACGACCAACGAGGACCGTCCCCTCTCAAGGGTTGGTCTGGGCCGCTCGGGATAGCTGGACTGGTGGAGACGCCGAACCTCACGTATCGGTGGTCCGACAGCGTCTCCACTTCTTCCACCACTTCCCAGCGCTGAACACGGCGCGCCAGGGCGGCATCGGCGAACGTGACGTCCACAATGGAGCCGCCCTGTTTCCGTACGCACGTGTTGACCGACCCTCGGTTCAGGACCGTGAGTCCAGTCGCCGTCGCCCACTCCAGGAGCTCTCGCCCGCGAGGTGTCGTCGCCGGGCACCCCCATGCCACAGATTTGGCATTGAGGTCCCCCGCGAGGAGCACGCGGCCGGTGTCACTTCTGCTGATCAGAACGCCGACTTCAGCAAGAAACTGCTCAAAGTCGGCGAGACTCCGATTCGGCGAGAAGTACACCCCAACCACTGTGACGTCGCGGATAACAGCCGAAACGTATCCCCGACCTCGGACTACGTCGACGAAGGCCGGAGATCCCACTATGGACCGGGACACCATGGCCACCACTCCATCCCTATCTCCAACCCAATCGTTCCCAGCCGGGACACGATAGGGCTCGGCTACCACGGCTACGTGGATCGACCACTCCGCCATGCTCTGGAACAGGAGGTCCTGAGCTCTGGCGCAGTGGTTGATGTTCGCCTGGAGGAAGTTCAGGGCCATTAAGCTTCGGCCATTGGAACCTCCTCAACCCCATCCACTTGCTGGGATGGAGGGGAACTCTGCTCGGCCTCTATGCCAGCGGTTCCTCTTCTCCTCTTTCCCTTGGGTGGTGAGATACAGGACTTCGTCCCCACGCGGTGCTCCGCCGACACACCAGCTGCCGCACATACGACGCAGTGGGGTGCAGCGGAGCATCCGCGGGCCTTGTGTCCTGGTCGACCGCAGCGGTAGCACAAACTGCTACGATCGACTCCCGCCGTACACTGGACACCCATGTGCCCAGGTGCCAGGCACCTGTAACACATTAAGGGGCGGGCGTCCAGCAGCTTCACGTGGGCAGAGACCCAGCCCACGCGAAGCCTCCCTCCGGCCAATATTTTCTTGGCGGCTGCAACGGGACAGTGAACCAACACTGAACCCAGCCCATCGAAGCCGCCAGTAACCTCCCCGGCCCGCACCTGCTCGGGGGGACACCCTCCTGTCGCAGCGACTGCAGCGACCACCTCGGCACTGGTGACGGAGTCGTCCAGGCCGGAGACCCGCAAGTCCACAGACTTTATAGGTCGCGAGATCCGGACAATCTCATCCCCGAGGACGTCTCTGAGCTTATTAGCCAGAGAGTCCGCCTTCTCCGCACTGGAGGCCCCCGGGAACTCGAACAGGCGGCCTCCAGTGGCTGCCTTTCTGAGTCGGACTCCTTGGGCACCGAGGTCCGCAACGTCAATTCGCGACTTCGCGAGGGCGATCACCTTCGCGTAAGTCGCGCCTCTCTCTTCCGCCCCAGGCTGCAGCGTCATGACAACCGCTGCAGACCGGGGTGTACGGAGCTTGGTGGCGCGACTCTTCGCGTCCGGCCGTGTCTTGGGACCCACCTTCGTCCATCTCGAAGACTGCGGTTGTGACTGGCCCGTTTGCTGTTGTGGACCAGGCCCCTCGCCTTCACTCACTCCCTTTTTCTTCCTCTTTTTCTTCTTCTTTTTCTTTTTCTTCCCACCCGTAGGAGGTGGGCGAGGAGAAGGAGGGCCGCCAGTAACTACTCGCGCCTGTTTTTTAGACCGCCCAGGTCTAACTGGAGCCGTACTGTCTCCGGCTGACCTGGAGGAGCCCGTAGCGGGCCCCGAAACCGCGGCCGCGTACGTACGTCCGTCCCTCCTGGCATCGGACGCCAGAGGCGGCCGAAGTCTCTTCTCTGGAAGAAGTCTGCCCTCGAGTGATATGGCTACTGCCCGACAGATCTCTTCCAGCGTCGGTGCAGCAGAAGAGCCTTGATGCCGCGCACTCTCCATTTCCCGCCGTAGTTCTGCCAGATCTCTCCGCAAGCTGGCTATTTCAGCCTGCAGGCGAGTGTTGTCCGCCTGCAGGCGAGCATTGTCCGCCTGCAGCCTCAGCGTCTCTTCTGAGGTCGTGCGCGACCCGAGGACGCCGACGGCTCCTTTAATGGAAGCCGCGGCGTCCTTTAGGTCACGCACGAAAGTACCCTTTAGGTGGGAGGACTTGCTCGCAACCTTACCAATGAGGTCAAGGTCCTCCATCACCTGATCCCGTAACTGGGCAGCCGTCTTATCATCGACCCGCCCAGCCGGAACCTCCCTTCTCGTTTCTCGCCGGAAGCGGGCAACAGCAGCCTCCCTAAGGAGTTCTTCCTCCGCCTTTTGCTGGGCCTGGGCTTTTGCCTCGGCTTTTTTCTCCCTTTGGAGAGCCTCCCTGGCCTTGCCCAGGCCAACGTAACGCCCATGTGTGGGCGGACGCCCTCTGCCTCTGTGAGGCACCGGCGTTCGCGGCCTCTCCTCAGAGTCGGTGGACATGTCCTCACCCTCAATGTTTCCTCTCGATGTTTTCGTTCACCGTTGAATTAAGTGATATTTTAATTGTTAAAAACGCATATAACTCCGAAAAGTTAGAGGTGCGTGCCCGGGTTCGAACCCCGACCTCTTATTAGGAGGCTGACGTCCTAACCACTGGGCTATCACAGCTACGAAGATTAAGATTACTTACCTATATAAATTTATTAATATATTCCAAAACATTATTTGTTTTAGAAAGCGTTTGGCACCCATATTTATTAATTAAGGTAAACTTTGGTTTAACAGCAATACTGATATTGACAAATCCTTGCACAGAGAGAGAAGCGTTTATCCAGGAGACAGTGGATCGATCACTGTCTCCTGGATAAACGAAAGACCAACCCAAGAAACGATTCTCGAGGGAGTTAAGATAACCCCAAACTTATACAGTACCAGCTAATCAATACATTGCCGCATAGAATGTCTTACAATGTCACAGGAAATGGGTAAAATCCATTAATGAATGCACTAGGGCCGTAAACACTTGGAATGGAGCCGTTTTGTAAACAGGACACGTTTAACGAGCTCGTCATCCCATCAGTTACAGCTTGCACGTGTGATCATTCAATACACGAGTATCTGTGAGTAGGTATCACCGTTTTATTTTGCTACTTATCTATATTCTTTTTTTTTTTTTTTTTATCCACTACAAGTTAGTCCTTGACGGCAATTTCACCTGATGGTAAGTGATGATGCAGTCTAAGATGGTAGCGGGCTAACCTGTTAGGGGTATGGTAAAGCCATACTTCTTATTGGTTTCTACACGACATCGTGCCGGAACGCTAAATCGCTTGGCGACACGCCTTTGTCGGTAGGGTGGTAACTAGCCACGGCCGCAGCCTCCCACCAGACCAGACTCGAGCCGGGAATCGAACCCAGGACCTCCAACTTTATAATGCAACAGCGCGCGCGCTGCGCCACGGAGGTCGTCACATCTATCTTAAAGAATACATATCTATTAGTACGACTGTTTAGTTTGCTACTTAGCTACATTCTATCTTCTTTTTAAATATTCTAACTTAAAGTACAAGGAATAGTTGAATCTGTCGCTAAGTTCAAAATTGGTAACGGCTGGACCAATGCGCTTAATTTTTCCATATAGAATAGAACATAATATAATAGAGTAGAAGAGAATTCGACGACCTCCGCGGGGAAGCGCGCGCGTTGTCGCATTATAAAGTTGGGGGTCCGATTTCCGGATCGAGGTGGTCTGTTGAAGGCTTCTACCGTGACTAGTTACCAATCTACCCACAAAGACGATTCGCCAAAATACAATGCACATGCTTTCGGTCGCCCAGAGATACAATGGATTTGTTATTAATATCATAACGGTATCATGATCAACCCGTTAACGAGCTCACTTAGGTTCACTACAGAGCACGGGTCTCCTCTCGGTATGAGAAGGGTTTGGCCATATTCCACTAAGCTGGCCATAATTATGTGGATTGGCAGACTTCACACGCCTTTAAGACCATTATGGAGAACTGTCAGGCGTGCAGGTTTCCTCACGATGTTTTTCTTTCATATACATTGCTATATTTAATTGCTTAAAAACGCACATAACTTCGAAAAAGTCACTACTTTTTCGGAGCACCACTGTGCGTGCCCGGGATCGAACCTCCGACTTCTGATTAGGCAGACATCCTAACCACGAGGCTATCACTGCTTCCTTCATCTTGGCTTCATAATGGAATATCACAATCCAAACTGAATATTTCCAAACTTGCTCTTGCGTTCTAAACAAGATCTATACACGGTTAAAGCGTATAACAGTTGCTAGGTAGGTAGGTAGGTAGTAAAATTAATATGGAGTACGGGAGCGGTGGCCGGGTCGCTTTGTTTGCTTTTGCTAATGACAGCTAATTCCCTCGTCGCCTCTTTAGCTAACCCGTGCTACGTTAGCACGTTGAAATCTATAAGTATGTTTGACTGAAGACGTAGCACATTTATATATGTAATTCTATAGGTATGATGTTTAATTCCTCCCTAAGTTATATCTTATTCATGATGCAAGTATATCTGATTTCTCAACGTTTCCGATAGGATCCACTTTATAAAACGTAAGCTTATAGAAAAGTCCTACTATAGTGTAAGGGATTATGTAAATGATAAACAAGCATGGGTATGATATATTGCTCTAATAAGAAAGCTCTTAACATAATTTTAAGTGGCATGTGAGATAGATAACTAAAAGAAAATTTACCCGGCTAAGTTTGTTGTGGGCTTCTTCTTAGACCGGGGCGCGTTTGGAATCCTCACAGCTTTAGTTTTAAGTTTACGAATGTAGTTATCACCATCAAAACACTACTATGTAAATTATTGACGCGTCAAAAGTGCCTTTTAAAGGAATAAAGATTATTCGAACTTGAATTGATGGAGCGGAGCGAAATAGAGCGGTGATAGCCTAGTGGTTAGAGCGTCAGCCTCCTAATCAGAGGTCGGCGGTTCGGATCCGGGCACGCACCTACAACTTTCGAAGTTATGTGCGTTTTAAGTAATTAAAATATCACTTGCTTCAACGGTGAAGGAAAACATCGTGAGGAAACCTGCACGCTTGAGAGTTCTCCATAATGTTCTCAAAGGCGTGTTAAGTCTGCCAATCCGCACATGGCCAGCGTGGTGGACTATGGCCAAACCCTTCTCATATTGAGAGGAGACCCGTGCTCTGTAGTGAGCCGGTAATGGGTTGATCATGATGAACTTGAATTTGAATATGAATTTAGGTGTTATTTATTTTATGCATGTCAGGCTGTAGTAACATTTTACTCGTATGTGTGACCTTGTACCTTAATGTAGTAAGCAGGTAGGTTGTAGTTATTGTCCATAGATGGCTTCGTAAGTGCGTCGTACACGAATTTCTAACTTTAAAACTAATAGGCTTTCATACAAATTTCGAAAGCTATTTGTCCCCCTTAGAGAAGAATTGTAAAAAAATCTTCGTTTCAGACGCATACGTTATAATTTGCATGCCAAATTACAACCCATTTTTTCCAGTAGTTTTAGCTGTGCTTTCTTCCTAGGTCAGTCTGTTTGTTTTTAAAGTTCCGAAGCCAAATTTTAAATAATTAACAGCTGATACCTGAAGCTTCGTCCACGTCTTTAAGAACTCCTGTGGAGTAAGCAACGTTTGTACTAGACTGAAATATGAAAAGTTATGAGATACAGCCCACTTACTGAACCCTTTGGGTATGCGAACTTAAATGACTTCTACCGACAAGTACATACGATAGCGATTTAGCCATCCGATGTGATGCTGAGGAGAAACCGATAAAGATAGGTTCAGCGGGTAACACAATGTGACTTCTGGTGCTGCAGATGTTAATGGCTGACGTTGATCTCTTAATATCAAGTGACCAAAATGCCCGTTATGTAAATATAAAAAAAAAATCAAGTCTATTCACCTCAACGTAAACGTCAACGTATGTTTAGGTCTGAGGCCTGAGTCTCACAGGAGGTACCCTCTCCGCTTGGTCGAGCCCTGGTGCTCTTCTCTCAGGCCGAATGAAAGCTCCCGTAACACGCTGTCATAACTATTAGCGTTATGAGCTAACTTCAATTCAAAACAACAACTGAAATGTACCAGCCGAGAGCAGATTAATCTTTAAGATAAGATTGAACCAATAATCAATGCATTATCATTCATCACACATACAGTAGCGACATTAATAAAGTACCTAGGTGAAATACTTTTAAATAAAGTTAATTGCATTCAAATTGGTCCAGGTGTATTGCCGCTTGCTGGTAGGACATTCGGGAAGTATACAACGGGTCCCCCGGGTGTCCAGTAAAACCGTCGAGAGGGACATGCCATGGTGGTTTTTAGTTCGGGTATACCCCCCTTCGGGGGTGGGAGTCCAACATAACCTCTTTCCCGCCCAAGGGTACGGAGGTAGCTATAAAGCTTTTCCACCACGAAAAAAAAAAAAGAGGTGTATTGCCGCTTGGAAGGCACACCCTGTGTTCCTCGTGCGTCTCTGGCGACCAATATGGGGGCATCTCATATTGCCCTCCGAGTTGGGTCTGTCTTCGGACGGACACCGCTGGCCTGGTTGCGTACGTGCGCGAGCGTTAGCCGTGACCCGGCCCCCAGGCAGTGGGAAGGATACACCGTGGGGGTTTAGTCGGTAAGAGGCCGACATCCATGAGGATTACCCACGTTAAAAAAAAAGGTGTATTGCCGCTGCGATGATGAATATTGCTATCTATACTTTACATATATAAGCGGTGATAGCCTAGTGGTTAGGGCGGCAGCCTCCTAATCAGAGGTCGGTGGTTCGAGTCCGGGCACGCACCTCTAACTTTTAGGAGTTATGTGCGTTATAAAAAAATTAAAATATCACTTGCTTAACGGTGAAGGAAAACATCGTGAGGAAACCTGCACGCCTGAGAGTTCGTCATAATGTTGTCAATGGCGTGTGACTTCTGCCAATCCGCACTTGGCCAGAGTGGTGGACTATGGCCAAACCCTTCTCATATTGAGGGGAGACCCGTGTTTTGTAGTGAACCGGTAATGGGTTGATCATAATGATGATGATACTTTACATTGACTCGCATCTAACAAACGAACAGTCCCTTTTTGAAAACCTTAATGGCGCTTCCAGCGTTGTGGTCTTATAAGTGGGTTAAGCCGGTTGCTTTACCTTCAGGGACAATTTGTAAAGGTTGATATGAGAGTTGTAAAGGTCTGGTTGGCTTCATTATCCATCCTACAGACAAAGACGTGCTAAACTATTCAGCGTTCCAATACGATCTCGTGTTGAAACCAATTAATTAGGAGCATGGGTTTAATGTAAATTCATATCCCTAATAAGTTAGCCCGCTATCATTTTGATTGCATTATCACTTGCCATGCGAGATTGCAGGGAATTGTATTAAAATACCGACCTAAAGGTCTGACACCTCTATTTATACGTTGGGGGTAAATATTGCTTAGAGTAGCTTATTTTATTATTTACTTTATATCGTCTAGACAGTGCTCTCTCCGCTACATTCTTATCTTAGGTAGGTAACAACACAATGTGAGACAAAAAATGTCGACCAATTT
The DNA here is from genome assembly GCA_928268935.1 of Lasiommata megera. Lineage (NCBI taxonomy): Eukaryota > Metazoa > Arthropoda > Insecta > Lepidoptera > Nymphalidae > Lasiommata > Lasiommata megera. The sequence continues at coordinate 13,535,082 of OV743312.1, forward strand.
TGATACAAAAGAGATGTCAAAGTACACGTCACAAGTTATTATAGATACATCAACTCAGTTGTGCGCGCGGCCCTATGTGTGGGTAAACCTTGTACATATACAGTGACTTTGTGTGCGTGACAAGAGGTACAGTCGGGTACAAATACAAATACAGTTATTTACGGGTTATATACGGGTTTTTTTTTAAAAAAACAGTTATTTGGTAATTTAATGTTTATTTATTGAACATTATTCTGAATCGCTACTTGAAAAATCAAATGATGAATTTTCGGATTCGCTGCTCTCATCAAGGTTAATTATGAATTCTGACTCCATGTCAAAATGTCTATAGTATTCTTCTTCTTTCTTTTGTACATGTCGACAAGTATTACCCCACATCCCTTCATCAATTTGACTTAAACATTCATTTATGAGTTTCATTATTTCCGTCACATTTTGGTCGACATTACGCGAAGCAATATAATTTTTTAAAATTCCCCACACATTTTCTATGGGGTTTAGTTCAGGATGATATGGTGGCAATCGAAGAACTTTTATGCCATATCGCTGAAGTATGTCATCAATCTTGTAACAGATATAGTTTTCTTTATTTTTTTTAATCAAATCATACAGTTCAATTTTTTTCATATCTTGATTAAAAGCTATATTTTTTTCTGTCAGCCATCTCTGCATTTCTATTTTTTTGGAATTCGAATTTGGGGCTCTGTCATTTTGAACGTTATGGTATGAGGCATTATCAAGCACAACCACAGAGTTAGGTGGAAGATTCGGTACTAGACGTTCTTTTAGCCACTTTTCATAGTTTTCCGCGTTCATGTTAGAATGGTAATCACCAGAAACACTATTTGCTTTGTATGTCAATAGTGCGTTAGGTACGAAACCTTGTTCTGAACCAGCATGCACAATGATAATTCTTTGTCCTTTCGACAGGTTTCTCTTTAAAGGTGGTCCATCTTTATTACCCCATCCTTTGTTTTGAACATGATTAGTTAAGATATAGCTCTCATCTGTATATACGATACACCGATTTTCTTGACGGTATCTGAGTAAATTTTTTAGGTAGGAAAATCGTAGTTTTTGGATGTCATGCCGCTCTATAATAACACGTCTGTTATCCACAGTTTTTCGCCATTTGTATCCCAACTTTAACAAAGCTGTACGCAGAGTCGAAATACTTCCATCATAGTTAAGTTTATCTTGAAATATTCTTTTCAACTTTAGCAAGGTAGGTAACTCACGATGTTCTAAATGGTAATTTTGAATAGTGGAACGTATAACATCAACGTTAAAGTTGTCTAATTCTAACTTCTTTAAACGTTTTTTACGGTCTTTATGCGGAGATTTAAACTTAGAGTCAGATTCTTTTCCTTCAGCCAATATATTAGTAACTGTTCTCTCTGATACCCCCACTGCCATTGCTGTTCTTTTCCGTACGCTATTTAAATGTTCACTTAGTTTCGATATTAAAATTGGACTTGCACTGCAAACTGGATCACTTACTAGTTCCAATATATCTCTCGCATCTATTTTCAGAAATTCGTATACCTTAGCAATGGTTTCTCGAGTCTAAAACAATAATACGTAAACGTCAACAAGGATATATTTTTTCGTATATAGAATCATAATAAATACCTATTCATTACATCTAAATTTAAAAATAAAAAATATTTACCTGACTCCTTAAACATTTTTTCCGTGAAGAACTAGACATTTTCGTAAACGACTGTACCCGTAAGAAAAAGCGATAGGAACACGTCTTGCTCGAACGACGACTGCCGCGTCACTGCCACACGAATGAAAGTTGTATATTTACAAGCGCACGCACACATAGGGCCGCGCGCACAACTGAGTTGAAGTATCTGTACAATATTTCGTGCGCAGTTGTGATTTTAAAACCGTAGAGGATCAAGGCTCAGCGTTGTGTATTCAATGCGAATCTAGTCCTTATGGCAAACACAGTACGTATGACTGACGAGTGACGTGGCAATACACCGCTCTGCGACGTTGCCGCTTCGCGCGACACCGCTCTCGCCTCTCTCAACGAGCCCCGCAGTCTCGCTAGATCGTTCGAAACACAACTACGCTGCGAAATCGTGGAAAATTAATAATGGCTTCTAGCTCAAACACCGCCGATTTGACACCGAAAACGGAGGTCGACGCTGACGACGCGTCGAAACGTGTGCAGTGGACGTCTGAGAATACTGCGAAACTGATCGAGGTGTTCGAAAAGGAGTGCAGAGAGCTGTGGGACCCGAAGAATCACTTGAACAAGGATCGATCTGCGCGGCAAGCGAAACTGGAGTACCTCGCTGGCGTGTTTGGCACTAACTCCGAGGAGATAAGCCGGAAATTGCACAACTTGCGGACGCAGTTCAATAACGAGCTCAGGAAGATTAAGAGGAGGGCCGCAATAGGGGAGTCCAGTGCGGCGGGCTCCAGCGGGTGGGAGTACTTCGAGTCGCTGTTGTTCCTGTTGAGAGAGCCCCTCGTTGACACCGCAGAATCAATGGACGCGGTCAATTTGGCGGTACGTTCTTTTTCCATTTCATAGCTTAAACTATGAAGTCATAAAACACGTCACCGCGACTCTCCTTTGTCGCGATTGTCTCCTTTTTATTACCTTTGTTTCTCGAGTTTAAAAGACTGGCATAAAGAGTGAGTTTTCACACATTTTTCAAGCCAGTCTTGAACATGAATCGACATCAAGTTATTGCCAACCTATTGCTTACTAAATATTTCATGTTTAACGGACGGTAGTTTGGTTTTATGCAGGTAAGTTTACGGTACACGAAATTAGATAGTTGTGTAAAGTGCGTGACTTGGTACGAATTTGTAATCCGTAGTAAATGTCCGTGTAGCATGAAAGATAATCGATCGATACCTGTCTAGGTATGTCATGGCGCTTCAGCTTGCTCTTTTGGTTACGCTCATGGAGGTTTCTTATATTCATCGTCATCATCATGATCAACCCATTCTCGGCTCACTACAGAGCACGGGTCTCCTCTCAATATGAGAAGGGTTTGGCCGTAGTCCACCACGCTGGCCATGTGCGGATTGGCAGACTTCACACGCCTTTGAGAACATTATGAAGAACTCTCAGGCGAGCAGGTTTCCTCACGATGTTTTCCTTCACCGTTGAAGCAAGTGATATTTTATTTATTTAAAAACGCACATAACTTCGAAAAGTTAGAGGTGCGTGCCCGGATTCGAACCGCCGACCTCTGATTAGAAGGCTGACGCCCTAACCACTAGGCTATCACAGCTTCTTATATTACTACGTATAAAATCGATATTTTCACGTCCCAGCTCTCGACAACGTTGGTTACACTTTCATCTCTCACATGATAGATATTGGTCAAGTTGTGTTGATGACATTATTTCCGGCTTCTTCTTCTTAGTATCTGCCTTTGGAACCTGTAGCACTACCCACTGCTGATCAGTAAAGGTTTCAAAATAAGCCTACTTGAATTCATGAATAATGGATTATTAATCGCATGTAGACTACATGCGATTAACTGCGTGCGACTACGGGCTATTTATTAATCTAGATGACCTTTATTCTGATGTTTCTTGTTATATCCTGGTCTGGGTTGCCAGGCAGAGATCTTTTTTTTTCGGACTGTCTATTACCTGTACTAACCCTATTGGTTGCCACAGCGTAACCGGGCTGTTTGGCGAGAATCGGAAAGAAGCTCTGCAAGAAGAAATTTTGAGCCCTAGGGCTCGAAGAAACTTAAGCATTACTTAAGCATGTAACTTATTATCCTAATATAGGATGGTAAATTCTGTTTTAAAACCCATATATTAATACTAACTTAACTAATATTAATAATATATACCATGTCTATTTAAATTGTTACTTTTATAATAAATATAATTAATTTAATACACACATACAATTTCAAACTTGTTATACTCTAAACAACACTAAAATATGTACACAACTTATTCAGCCTAAAATATTCCAGCGTAACATCCATATGGTATATAATTAAATCTGTATATATAAAAGAAAGTCGTGTTAGCTACACTATATATAACTCAAGACCGGCTGAACCGATTTGGCAGAAAATCGGTGGGGTGGTGACTTAGAACCAGGAGATGACATGGGATACTTTTTATCCCGTCACATTTCCCGTCAATGAACCATAATTATAGTTTCAGCTTGTCACAGAAATTTTCCGCGATTTGGTGGCTTATTCCATGGGAGTTTATATTTTTTGTTATATATACAAAGCGAGCAAACGAGCAGGCGGGTCACCTGATGGTAAGTGATTACCGCCGCCCATGAACATTTGCAGCACCAGAGGAACCGCCAATGCGTTGCTGGCCCTTGAGCAATTTTTTAATCCGCCCTTTGAAGATCCCCATATTATAACCATTAGGGAACACAGAAGATGGAAGCTGGTTCCACAATTTGCAGGTTCGTGGCAGAAATGACCTGGAATAGCGGGTGGTGGGAGTTTTAAAAAATCCCTAATCTATGCGGACGAAGTCGCGGGCATCAACTAGTATCTTATAATCATGGAATTCTGCCACAGAAGGACAATATTTTACAGAGCTAAATAGGTACACAGATATATTCTCTGGACTCCAGTTGAAGCATTTACCTGATTTAATTCATTTGCAATTCCACCACAGCTTGCGGAGTTCCAAGCGGATGAGGAAATAGAGTTCGAGGCAGCAGCTCGGAATCGTCTCTATCCAACCGTTACTACGACCCTCCGCAAACCAACGATGCGGGTTGCCGCATCAGCTCCAAATCCGCTACCAGCCAGTTCCAACCCAATGCTGTGGCCTGACGAACCGAGGATATATCCCAACAACAATCCAGATGAATGCCAGGTAAGTTTGGTCGTTTACCCGGTTTTACGGACGCAGCTATCACCATATCCTGGTGCTTCCAATAGGTATTTGGGTATTTGAGTCTCAGTGCTATAGTTTTGGTATAAACCTTACAGCTAATGTACTTACATTAGCTATTGTAGAACCTTTATTAAAGCGTAGGAATTGAAAAAGCTATCCACTTTTTTTAAATTGTACCTTTTTTATATGCAAAAATTAGGCAGAATTACGAAACTTTACTTACCTTGTATAATTTATCGAGACTCCGACAATATTGGCTAGAATTCTTAGTTTTCGATTGAGTAACATAACCATCAGCCAATCACAAACAAAAATCACAGCAAAAAGATTCCGGAACACAGAAGTTGAAATATCATTTAAGATTAATGTCAAGCTTGATCCAATTACTGTGTAACACAGAAACGATGTCACCAATCAAACTAATCCAGTAGTTTTAAAATATAAGATGGCCCACCTTTCCCGTCTACATCGAGGTGTAAACGAGTGAACAGTTAGTAGAAGCGACGTTTGAATTGATTACTTCTGCTGTACGATTAGATTACGTCATAAATGATGCATTGCACCGAAAAATGGTCATTAGCTACGCTGTGATATTCCACTTTAATGATGAGGTATTCATTTAATTAACGCAATTCTATTACAAATGTATTGCATACTATGAGTTTGAGATAATTTTATATATCTGCACTTAGATATGACTCATAAATTTTTATTGTATTTTATTTGCGTTAGCATAAGTAGTAGTTGAACGAACTAATTTTATACTATTCAAAAAATAGATGACGCTCACAACCGTTTAGAATAATTAGAAATGACCGTTTAGAAAAATTACGCGTAAACGTATAAGAAACAACTCTAGTCCACCAAGAAAATAGTAAATCATCACACTGTACTATACGAGTATACTAACCGGGGTACTCAGGAGTTACCTAAAGATAAAATTTATACTAAAACATATAGAGTTCATTTGATAAAAAGTAACTTACCGACTGATGGGCGGAAATGTTACAATTTTTTAACGAAGCATTCATTTGGTTTAACATTGAACTTTAAGCTTACCTTGTTTAAAAGCCACGAAAACCAGGTAAATCTGCAGGTACGTTTCATTATTACTTTATATACAACACCTTGCAGATCTTCCAAAATGCGCATGCCGACCGCGATACCAGAGCATAAGAGATATTGATTGACAGCGTACAATTCCTTAGGTTTAAATCAACAGTTAGTTACGGGTTCAAATTGAGTTCCTCCCCAATTTCTGAAGCTATATAAAAACACGTCAACGTCGTTTCTAGATTTTCGGCGACTTCGTCGCGTCCGAGCTGCGCACTCTCCGCAACCTCGATAACAGGAGCAGGTTGAAGAGGATCATCCAAAAAGCCATCCTCCAGGTCGCCGAAGAAGAGGACTCCCACGTCCTTGTACTACGCCGCAGCCGGTTGGCGACCATGCCACCTTCTGACCCCTTAAATTAAGAGCGGGATTCTCTAACGGGATCGTGTATCCCTAAATATTGCTTGTAGGCAGGCCATGCGGTAGCATTTCTTATAGATAATAAAACTTTGAATTAAGTTTGAGTAATTTTACAAATTCATACTATTTATTACAACTAACCGAAGTAAAGTCAAGTCTATTTGTATATATGTCTATTTGTAGCTTAATCTAACTATTACAGAAGCAGATAATATATTTTATCTGAACACTTGTTTTTCCCGAATGTCAAAAGGTATATGGAAAATCCGTGTATTTCTTTTATTGTAGTGCAGTAAAGGCAATAGCAACGAGATTATGTTTGAACTGAAATCGCTTGCCAATAGCTCAATCCATTTATATTGTTATATAAAAATTATGAGGGAAAGCAGACTGCTCAGGATGAGAGTAAAGTAAAGAGAATGGAGGTGGAAAATACCCTCGCTACGTATGCCTTACAGACATCTCGGGTGCGAATGGGTGCTTTTTCAAAGTTGAATAAAGGTACTTTTCATATCAATAATGAGGAAAAATAATGAGATGTGAGAATACGGTAAAAATGTTCAGACTTTTTTTTTATCTCGGTACTTCATTGTACACGTCATTCTTTGAAATTCAAGTGAATGATTTTACATTTCCTCAAATATTATTTCCTGTTTTAATTAATTCAGGCTTACGGCTTTATAATTAATTGTACTGCTCTATTGCATTTATAAGCGAATATCTTACAAATGTGGAATATGTTTTACAGAGAGAAATTTAAGTCTTAAATTATATCTAGATATGTAAGTGTTTTATCTTCATTGGCCTGCAATTTGCCACTTTATTTAGGTATAGATTCCAGTTAATTAACTTTCGTTCTTAAGGCAAAGCATACAAATTGTTATTTCAAATTTCAATGTAAGATAACAATATCCAATTTTTCATGATCTCGATCTCATAGAACTTAAGTATTCGTATTGAATATAAATAAAACCATAAAGTTACCCTGACTTAATTTTAATCATAGACGTTGATGTCTGACGGAAAATTTTTATTAGCTGTTCTGACAATTGTCTATACTTGTATTGTTGTCTGTGGTTATTCACTTTTTTTTAATCTACCGCGTTGCGGGAATGTAACGTTATCCAACCACAGATTAAACATGGGATACCTCATTTTGGGACTTTCAAACTCAACGTGTTTATGGGGAGAAAGGCGGGAGACTTCTTAAATGGCGGTCGCGGTTTTTTCACGCTTTTCTTGAATTAATCTTTGTTGGCTAATTTTGAAAAGGACTGGTGTTGGTTATGTCGCGGACAGCTTTGGTGTCGTTTGTGTCGTGGCTAGTTAGTTTGGATTTGGGGAAGGTTTGAGGGAGCCGCGTCCGCAGAGTGCGAAGTTTGCCGCCATTTCTCCTTAAAATCTACATTGCTATAAACTTGACATTGGCTAATCTGAGTAAAGCTATAAAAGAGAAAAAAAAACGTGTTTATCTAGGCTGCTTCCTGAGACTAGCTTAATGTTCGTTAATCTCAGTGACTCTGTTTCACGTTCTAATGTCTTTTTTGGTTTATATCACTAAGATATCACGTAGAAAGCATGACTTCATCAAGTGTAAGGTGAATGACGACTCTTAGCCTTCTTATCAATCTATTACGAATATATATACTTATGTAGTCACAAACATATTATGTACACACGTTTTATTAATTCAATTCGTATCTCATAGATGATAATTATTTTATGTTTAGTGTCTAGTTATTAAAAATATATCAAACTTAATAAACGTAGTATTTGGAATCCACGAAAAGTGTGTTTTAATTATCACCCCATTATTTGACAGTATCTACCTACCAAGCCATAGGTAAGTGATTGTATATTTGAATAGGTACAAACATATTCTAACGAACGCGAACACTTTCGAAGTTATGTGCGTTTTTAAGCAATTAAAATATCACTTGTTTCAACGTGAAGGAAAACATCGCGAGGAAACTTACATGCCTTAGAGTTCTCCATAATGTTCTTTAAGACGTGTGAAGTCTGCCAATCCGCACATGGCCAGCGTGGTGGACTATGGCCGAACCCTTCTCATATTGAGAGGAGACCCGTGCTCTGGAGTGAGCCGGTAATGGGTTGATTATGATGATGATAATACATATTATTATATATGTCGAGTGAAGGAGTGAGTTTTCAGTAAGGGTGACGTCAGCATTGTTGACGTCACGCTTTTGTTTACTTTTGCTCATTGTAATTAAAACCACAACTTGCGGGATTACACTTTTATTGCGACAATATTTAAGAGGTCCGAACAGTCCGACGTCTCGAGCGAGAATGCCACGAAAGGCATCGACCGCCCGTATTTATAGCATTCTTGTACACAATTGATTGCTACCGTCTAAATTGTATTATCAAAATCATCATCATCAAGAGTTCAAATGCGGGTAATTGAGGGGTATTGAATTCTTGAGGTTTGTGCCGTTGAATGAAGTTAATAACTCCTTCACGCCGACATATAACTTTTTTTTTTAACTGTTATGTATTTTTACTACTTCTGTGAAGATACTATATAATACTTTCCAAGCCTGCCCACCTATGATTATATTTCGAGATTATTGAATTAGTTATATATTTTTTAACATCAATTGGATGTTTGAGCTATAACTATCAAAGATAATAAGTTATGCGGTAGCTCACTAGGACAACATACCTCATGAAGAAATACGTGATTAAGTGCCTACCAGATAGCGGTGACCGCGTTAAAATAAACAGAACTTGTCCCTTTGTATTTTACGCCATCAGCGCACAGGAGGGCATCACAAATGCAGGCCAACAAAGGGCTTATCCCTAACTGTGTAACGAGTAAACAAAGCCGCCGAGGGCGCCGCCCCGATGCTATCTGCGACACGTACGGACAAACTAATTGATGTCCGGCTTCATTATCTCACCGGAATTAGGTTTTTGTGTGGGGTTACATTAAGGTTTAGCGCCTGCATTTAACGCGGTAATTATATTAAGAGTAGGCATTGAAATAACAGCACATAATCTTACAAAAAGGTGGCCTGGAAGAGATAACTTTTAGTGATAAGGTCGCCTTTATATTATGTATTTTTTTTTCTTTTCCTATCTTTTGTATGCAATAAAGTTCTATAAATAAATATATAATAATTCAATGAGAGTAGGTTCGTAGTCCGTTTTAATTATAAAAGTCTCTAATAAGGTTATTTTTTTCTGATCCCAAGTTTGTTATAATTATAAAAATCTCTACAAAATAAAACAGAGAAAAAAAAACAAGTTGTTTATTAAAAATCGATCAATTACGTGTAATGTGGAAAAAAATGGAAAAAAGGTTTAATTAAAAAATAAAATAAAATAATTTTCTACGTTTGCAATCAACTAGGTAACTACCCCCATAATGCATACTCGTACCGTGGCCTATTCAAGCTTTGTTTGCTTTTGATTCGGCAACATTTACTAAATGTTTATTGCACAAAATATTTCAGTGATAATAAACGATTTTTCCTTTATTTTTCATCAATACTATTATGCCATTGATTAGGCACTTGCAATAAAAGATTTGATGTAATGTAAAGATTACGTTATAACAGGGGAGTAAGTTAGTTCAAGTCAGTTAAGTTACTTATTGCTTACAATACGATCAATGACAGTTAGTTAACGTGTAAATAAATAAACAAATATAGGAAAAGATAGATTATTCTCTGTAGCTATCTTTTTGTTTCTTGAACAACTAAAATAAAAAACATAGATTATTCTCATTAGCTATCCAACTTTTTTCTTAACTTTTCAACTGTTTCTTGGCCAAATAATACAACGATTTTTTACGTTCGACAGCGTATTTATATCATGTCCAATAACCGATTTCTCCGTCATTTGGAATCTCTTTTTTTCCTATCAAAATGAAAAAAAAAAAAATAACAGTTCTTTCGTCATAATGGAATTGTCGTGTTGTTGGAAGTTTTGTCACAACTGAAATTTTTGTTTACTAACTAGGTCATAATACTGGAATAATTTTATGCGCGATTGAGCTTTTGGTTTCGCGTCTGGGATTAAAAATAGTCCATTGTCTGTGCTTTGGTCACTCTCCACCCCTTCGATCCATAAACTATCTGGATGGACACTTTAATGTTTGCACCCTTGCTGTGTGGTTGAAGGACAGACCAACAAACACACTTTCATATTAATAACATTAGTTAAGATAGGAAGGTTGCTTGTTCAAGTAAAGGTTCTAGTAAAACATATAATAAAAAAGAAAGGGGTCAGTACATCAAGTTGAGTTTATTTATTAAGTAGGTTTCTTAAAGGACTATATTGGCTTATTCCAAAACGGGTGGTTATTTTTTCAATGCCTCTAACCTAGTAAATCTAGGTATTAATAGGCTGTCTGTAATGTAGATTCGCCCCAACAACAAATTAGCGCCATCATGCGGCATTAGTACGTCGTGAGTTTTTTTTTATTTAATTGTTTTACGGCCTCAGATTCATGTATTTTACAGCTTAAATAATCCGCACAGAATACATGAACAGCAGTGGAAGCCTATCGACGTAAAATATTCATAACAAAGGTATCTTGACCTCTCACAAACTTCAGTAAACCATGAATAAAAGTTTCGCCTTTCCCATGCCTACACAAAAGTCGCAAATCCCATACAAATTTTCTTCGAGTCAACCCAAACGAAAACAAAAACCGTGTTTTACTTACAACCGTATTTGCCAGTACTTGTACCATCTATCCCTCTCTCACGCCTAGCATGAGAGATCCCGCTTCTCTCTCGCACGGGCGTCGACCCGGCCTCGGTAACGCAAGTTCCGCACAGACTTACAAATCTATCACATACAAATATTGAGAACGAACGCTGCTTTTGACTCCTTTAAACGAATTCAGTTTACTGTAGTTTAATAATTGTTGTACCTTATTTATTCAAGAGTAGCTAGCTATGCATCTATAATGTTATAAAACTGTAACAGGACGAATTCCGTACATTAAATATATTTAAAAAATAAATAATTGGAGGATGCTTAACTATCGATACTGAGCCCAAAACAATTTATTTTTATTTTTTTGTCTGTCTGTCTATATCTTGGCCGCGCATCACGCCGAAACTACTGGATGGATTTGAATCAAATTTGGTATAGGAGTAGCTGATACTCCGGTTCAACATATATGATAGTTTTTACCCCGGAATTCATCACGGTTCTCTTGAGAGAGGGGATGAAAGTCAAAATGTTTATTTAGTTGTAATTCATTAACGTGTACTCCGATTTCTTTTTTTTTTTTTGTTAGAAAAGAGATACTTTAATGTTAGCCTGTAATTATCTCAAGGTCGTCGGTTTAGTAATCCACTGCAGCGTGATTAGAAGACATGCAAAACACACACTAACTCAACGCAGACGAAGTCGCGGGCGTCAGCTAGTAAATATATATAATCGGTTAAAGACTAGATTAGACAGTTTAACATACAAGCAAAGAACAAGCAAGCACACATACGAATTTTATTATTTCATAAATACTATTTTTTTTTAATAGTATTTAATTTTCTACCACCACTATAGTGCGCGAATCTCCACTCTGTATGAGAAGGGTTATGCAACACGCTGACCAAGTTTGGTAGATTTGACACCTTTGAGAACATTACGAAGAAATGAATGCATGCAGGTTTCCTCAAGATGTTTTCCTTCACCTATAAATCTAATGATATTTAATTTAATTGAAAACTAGCATAACTTCGAAAAGCATTATGAAGGCACTTTTTTATTTCAGTTCTTTACAAAATAGCACAAAAATTGTCGTTGGCTGTACGAAGTCCTTTATTTCCATAGAGTAAATATTTTTTCCGAGCCAAAAAGCATCTGATGCCATTTTTGCAGTAACACACACATAAAGGCACACCTAATAGATATAAACTGCAAAAATGATAATAAAGTCAAGGTAAGAAAAGGTAGAATATGTATTACGGGTGATGAATGTTTGTTATTCAACTGTCGTTAGTTAAAACAATAAAGATAGGTTAGGCATTAGATACCTAAGTATTTCTGCGTATTTATTTATGTAAGTAATAACTAGTTATTTATATAAAACCATCGCCCGCTTCTATTTATTACCACACCATCTCGTTCTAATTACCAGGCGCCCATGAGTCAGTAGATAGTGTCGAAGTACTCACGCTAGTGATAAACAAGTGTACCTCATTGCTGACAAACGCTCTTAATACCTACTGCGATACCGGTATTAGGTATAATTTAACACAATAAGTTAAAAGGATTCGATTATTATCGTATTTAAAGAGCGATATGACCGCCTGGTACATTGTCGAATTTGGCGCTCCTGCATACTTCGGAAACGCGTCACATCTTTATACAATTAAGGACAACCTTACCTGTAAATCCTGCGTCCAGCACTGGGACGATTAAATAATTTAAGGTCCTTTTTGTATCTGGGGTCAGGGCGGTTTAACCCGGTAAAAAGAAGCGCTTTGCTCTTTTCCGGGTTAGCCTCTATCCTCCATAGGTAGCTGATGTAATAGGGAGTAACTTAGGCTACTTTTATTTTAGAAAAAAGTCTTTTATTTTAGAAAAATATAGTAGTGTGGCAATGTCCAAATGTAATGTCCTGTGCCATCACGTCTCGGGCACCTCCCACAACTTCTCCCACCAACGAATCAATATCCGATTTCACTCACTTTTTTTTAGAAAGGAGATACTTTGTCCTGTAATTATTTCACGTAATTCGGGTTAGTATCTAATCTATTGCTTCGTGATTGAAAGACAAACAAACACACTAACTCAACGCAGACGAAGTCGCTTGGCGTCAGCTAGTTCCATAATAAAGTTCGTATTTAATCACCCTTCGGATCCCTAATTACGCGTCTCACTATTAAATAACTACGTACTACTTACCTCGTTTTCTTTACTAAGGCAGCAAAATACATAATATTAAAAATATTGAAAATAAAAGCAGGTAATTATCCAATTTGTTTAATTAGATTTATGACCTAACTTGCCGATTAAAACTACATTGCAATCTACTCGACTTGCAGTGTTAAAATATGCAAAGTATACTTTCTTTCCGACATCCTTCTTCTTTGACACGTACAAACTTTTAAATAAATTAATAGATTTACTTTGACTAAAGTTTTCAAATAAAATCTTCGCACTTTATATAGTGTATTTGAAATAACAATTAATAATCTATTATTAATGTTCTAAATAACTATATAATTGCTTAGCTTAGCATTACAATTTTGTAAATATTCCCCGCAATAAAAATCAGATAGATAATTACATAATAAAGTTCGTGCTATATTTACTTAGAGTCATCCTCAACACCATTACCACCAATAAGTCTCTTGAAACCCCCACGATGGCCAAGGACAAATTGGTAGACTTTAATCGCCTTTGAAAACATTACGGAGAACTTTCGGACGTGCTGGTTTCGTGGTTACAGCAATCACTATTTAATTAATAATAGATTTAATTCCATTTTAAACGTACGGCTTAACTTCGTAAATTAGGAAAGCTCTGGGGATTCAACTGGGATCCGCTGACAGGGAGGTCAAAGTCTTAGTCCTAAAGATTTATAGTTTATTTCTAGAATGGTATGGTAAAACACATTTATCAAATAGCCGCTATTTTGGTTTCAAAATACCGCCACCTGAAATCTGCCGCCTGGGGCCGTAGAAGCAACGAAACCATTATTTCTACTATCTATATATATAAAAGCGAAATACCACTGACTGACTGACTGACTGATGATCACGATATCTCAGGAACTATAGAACGAACGAACTTGAAATTTGGAAGGTAGATTTCTTTTATGAAGTAGAGGTCAGCTAAGAACCGGTTTTGAGAAAATCCACCCCTAAAGGGTTGAAATGGGGGTTGGAAGTTTGTATGAAAGTCCTTTATTTTTGAAGTTAGAGACATGAAATTTGGTAACTAAGTTTTTTATTATAAATGATAAAGATCTGTATAATCAATGTTACGAAAATCTACCCCAGGGGGGGTGAAATGGGGGTGGGGCGTTTTCATGAGGATTCTTTGTTTTCGAAGTTAGGGACATGAAGTTTGGCATTTAGGTAATTTGTTTTAAATTATAAAAACCTGTATACGCAATATTACAAAAATCCACCCTTAAGGGGTAGAAATGGGGGTTGGAAGTTTATATGAAAGTCCTATATTTTTGGAGTTAAGGACGTGAAAGTTGGCAACTAAGTTGTTAATTATAAATAATAAAGATCTGTATGATCAATGTTGCGAAAAACCACCCCAAAGGGGGTAAAATGGGGGTTGGAAGTTTTCATCCGGATTCTAAGTTTGGGACATGCAAATTGCCATTTAGTTTATTTGTTTTAAATAATAAAAACCTGTATATGATATATTACAAAAATCCACCCCTAAGGGGTTGAAATGGGGTTTGAAGTTTGTATGAAATTCCTATATTTTTAAAGTTAGAGACATGAAAGTAGGCAACTTAGTTGTTAATTATAAATAATAAAGATCTGTATGATCAATGTTGCGAAAAACCACCCCAAAGGGGGTAAAATGGGGGTTGGAAGTTTTCATCAGAATTCTAAGTTTGGGACATGCAAATTGCCATTTAGTTTATTTGTTTTAAATAATAAAAACCTGTATATGATATATTACAAAAATCCACCCCTAAAGGGTTGAAATGGGGGTTGGAAGTTTGTATGACATGAAAATTGGCAACTAAGTTGTTAATTATAAATAATAAAGATCTGTACGATCAATTTTGCGAAAATCCACCCGAAAGGGGGTAAAATGGGGGTTGGAAGTTTACATCAGGATTCTAAGTTTTCGAGGTTATGGACATGAAAATTGGCATTTAGGTTATTTGATTTAAATCATAAAAGCCTGTATATACGCCATATTGCATAAATCCATCCCAAAAGGGGGAGAGGGGTGAGGGTTTGGTGATTTTTGAAATTATAGGTGAGGACCTGGAGAGTGACATAGGAGAGTTCCCGTTGGCATTTTTACAACTTATTCTGACAGAATTTTAAAAACTTATGCCACGCGGACGAAGTCGCGGGCGCCAGCTAGTATTTTATACAAGCCAAAATGTATACAAATTCAAATTCAAATAATTTGTTCAAATAGTCCTTTACAAGGCACTTTTGACGCGTCAACGATTTACATAGTAGTGATTCGATTGTGATAACTACATTCGTAAACTTAAAACTAAAGCTATGAGGGTTCCAAACGCGCTCCAGTCTAAGCCCACAACAAAATTAGCCGGGTTTTTTTTTTCGTTATCAACATCTCACATAATCAATAATAAAAGTACCTATGGAGATAGAGCAATTCATACCCAAGCTTTTTTTTACTGATTAGGTACTTTTATTTAAACTCATCTCGTCAGTAATCGATGATAGATTTGTGATATTTAACGTCTGTACTTGCGTCACTTGCTGCCCAGAACTTGCCAAGCAGGCTCTGACTGGCTCGTTAACTATCAACAAGTTTACCATGACTCAATGACTCAACTCATAATATAGACTACGAAATATAGTATAGATATGCTTAATATTATAAAACTAGGGAGTTTGGTTGGTTGCTTATGCCCTAATCTCTGGAACTACTGGCTTGAATTAAAAAGACATTTTTTTCGTTAGTGCGAGTTATGCTTGCACACTAAAACACATATAATAGACATAACTAAGATCAAGCAAACAAATCGCCAATATAGAATTAATAAATTATTATTTTTATTATTTGTATGACTTTTAATTTTAAATTCACTCTCGTTCATGAGACAGCCCACTGACAGATGGGCGGATGACGGATCGCAGTGTGCTATAATAAGGTCTCTTTGTCACCTTTCGGTTCCCTAAACGCGTCTTACTGTTTAATAACTAGGTACTACTTACTTTGCTTTCTTTCTTTCTAAGGCAGCAAGAAATATTCAAAATGACTATTAAAAGTATAGAAATATAAATAATCATGCAATTGGCTTATAAAAATGTATTACCTCACTAGCTGATTAAAACTACATTTAAAACTACACATTTTGCAGAGTATTAAAATATGCAAAGTTTACATTCTTCTTCAACACGTACAAACTTTTGAATTAATTAACTAAATTTAGTTTGAAGCGGTGATAGCCTAGTGGTTAGGGCGTCAGCCTCCTAATCAGATGTCGGCAGTTCGAATCCGGGCACCCACCTCTAACTTTCCGGAGTTATGTGCGTTAAAAAAATATCACTTGCTTCAACGGTGAAGGAAAACATCGTGAGGAAACCTGCACGCCTGAGAGTTCTCCATAATGTTCTCAAAGGTGTGTGAAGTCTGCCAATCCGCACATGGCCAGCGTGGTGGACTATGGCCAAACCCTTCTCATATTGCGAGGAGACCCGTGCTCTGTAGTGAGCCGGTAATGGGTTGATCATGATGATGATGATGACGATGACTTTGGCTAATTTTGAAATAAAATCTTTGCACTTTGTATAATGTATTTCAAATAACAGTTAATATTCTATAATTAAAACTCTAAATAACTATCTAATTTCTTAGCTTAGCATTATTCTTTTTTAAATGCGCAGGTATCTAAAGCCTATAAAAACTTCAAAACGTTCCACATCAAAGATAATATAAACAATATTCTTCCATTTATTTCATATTTCCCGCTTTCAGTTTCAAACTTCGCATCGTAATTTGAAAGTACTCGTATGTCTTTTAACAAAGCTATGTTCTTCAAGTGCACTGTACCGTTAGCTTTTATTTAAGAAATTATATCAGAAATAAAGGTAACATTAGGTTAGGTAAGTTGATAGGTATAAGTTTTAGATGATAATATGAGATGATGATGACCTAAAGAGTGATATGCCTAATTCCTAAAGGAAAGGAATGCGCCGAAAATTTAGTTGTGACCGAGGTCAATCCTCTCACGCGCCCCTAACTTTTAGGAGATAATTTAAGCAATTTTAAATTAAATAAACTGTGAAGAACATACAACATAGTGAACTGTTTAGTTATCTAATCGCAGAGACTTGACAGATCTCGTTGACGGATGTATGTTACACAAAATTATTAATGTGGTTGTATCGATTGTTAAAGTTTAACGAATAGTTAAAGACTTTATTACAAGTTTGTTTATTAAAAACAGGCAGTTTTAAGACTCAAAAAGCAATTACGAATCTAGATAGATCTGCGCTATGCATAGATTTGTCACAACCTGTAAAAATATTTATAACTTATTGAAAAAAGCAGCCCTGCTTTTTTTGGAAATCTCCGCCGTGTAATATAAGCAAAAACAAAGAAAAAAAATTTACGCTCACTATTGATCGTTTTTTTTTAAAGTGTTGAATGTGTAAATTGTGTAATGTGTAAATGTGACAGGTACGTACATGCTGTGACTGTAAGTGGGATACACAATGTTTTATTAAGTTATCTATATTACGTGTATTGTAAAACAAAAATAAATAAATAGCGGGGCAATGAGCATGCCTGAGAGATTCTCCGTAATGTTCTCGAAGGCGTGTGAACTCCACTAAACCACTCTTGGACTCATCCTTTCTCATGCTAAGAGAAGACACGTTCTCTTTAGTGGGCCAACAATGAGTTGGAAATGATTATGATAAGTAAATCTCTCCCTATTCCAGCGCACGTTTATAAGCCCCAGAGCTATGTTTTAATTGAAAATTATCACAATCAATCAATTCCAGCAATGGCGATATATATTTTTGTAAACGTACTGTTTATGATCAAAATAAGCTTAAATCATGAAGTGTTAAATTAGTTGTCACAATATGCCTTCATTTTAAACCATAATATTTGATAATGTTTTTGTATATGACCGGGTATAAAACCTTGGCGGTCCCGTTAAAAGACAAAACTCAAATCTACGGTGGTCGTTGATAAGGCCGCTAGACTTCAAAGGGTAATCTTTACGCTTATTTTTCCTGTTTTCTGTACTTCTATGTAGTAGGTATACCAAAAAATGCATTCATAATTTAACTACTGGAATTTTACATTACGTTTCCCATATTACGGTCATTGTAAATCCATTTTTTAGAATTTTTTTATTTTTTTATGAGGAAGCCCACGATGTATGCAATGTGACTGCTGACTTATATACTATAGCACAATATTTAACATAATATTTTTTACTGACATTGTATAACCCCATTTAAGGGCTAACTCAACAAAATTAGAAGTAGATATTTATTTAATAAATGAAGCCACTGCTGTAGTAGTGTATAGCTGTGACAGCCTAGTGGTTAGGACGTCAGCCTCGCAATTGGAGGTCGGGGGTTCGAACCCGGGCACGCCCTATAACTTTTAGGAGTTATGTGCATTTTTAAGCAATTAAAATATCACTTGCTTCAACGGTGAAGGAAAACATCGTGAAGAAACCGGCACGCCTGAGAGTTCTTCATAATATTCTCAAAGGCGTGTGAAGTCTGCCAATCCGCACATGGCCAGCGTGGTGGTCTATGGCCAAACCCTTCTCATATTGAGAGGAGACCCGTGCTCTGTAGTGAGTCGAGAATGGGTTGATCATGATAATGATGAAGCCACACATAAGTTACAACAATTACCCTAACTAAGACCTAAACTTAAATGCTTCAGAATTCCCCTATAGTGATTTTAGTTATTTTTAACGAAGATATGACAATGTTCTTTTGATATGGAGATTGGAACTCCTGAAGGGACATGCGTATCTTGCGCAATCAATACAATAGTTAATAAACAGTTGTACTTTTGATCACATTTCACTATTATCGCTAATGCCAATATTTTTCATTCCCGCCAAGTGCTTAAAAAACCACCGCGATGACGCGGACGTCATCTGTCAAACATTCCCGCCGATTATTTTTGACCACAGATCATATAAAAACTTGGGCAACATTAATTGTTACCTTACACACTATACTTAATCAACAATTAATAGATATTTAATAATCAGTATATCAGGCCTCTAAATCATATCATACCGTTCGCATTGTATGATTTTTTATTATTTTAAAGTGGTTCTCCTATGCTGTCATAATTATCACGCAGATGTGTTAACAGCAGTGAAATACTAACTCCAGCTCCTGATATTGTCAACATCCTTTCAACATCCCGATGGCCTCATGTTACGCAATTAAGCCTTTTTTATTATTTTTCATTCATTCCGATGTTACGGCGCATTTTAATCGGCTTCTGAGCCATTCATTTTGTTCGGGGCCCGTCAACCGAGACGCTCTTGTGTAATGTTCCGGTCCTTTTGCATCTCCCTCGCACCTTTACAACTTTGTATAGGGTCGTCCTGTTTTAACTGCCGCATGGCCCCTTTGTGCCTTCAAAGGAGATTAGGGGACGCACGCTCCTGAGAAAACGGCAGATGTTATTGTGGCCAATGTTTGCGATGTTGGTTGCGTAAAAGATTCTGATAAGTTCAACAATCACGGCTTAGGATACTTTCTTGCGTTTTTTTAGGACAATCTGTTTATCTTATAAGGCTTGCAAGGTTTTGTATACATGTATAGATCTGTTTGGAGTTTTAAGCAATTCTAAGCAATTATATTCTTGCACCTAACTTACGAACCTTTTTTTTTTATACACCCCAAGTCAGCCCTTGACAGCATCTCACCTGATAGTAAGTGACGATACGGTCTTAAATGGTAGCGGGATAGCCTGTGAGGGGTATGGTGAACCCACACTTCGTATTATAGAACTCTAAATCGCTTGGTACGTGTTTGTCGGTAGGGTGGTAACTAGCCACGGCCGAAGCCTCCTACCAGACCAGACACGAGCCGGGAATCGAACCCAGGACCATTTCTCCTTCGAAGCTCCAAAGTGGGTCAATCATTCATTTATTGTCTTGAGTCAACGTTGCATGCAATGAGACTTGCACTTGCTAGATTCTAAATACACCTTATTCAATAACTTAAAAATGCCAGACTTAAAAATAATCACAAAAAATGGTCGTATACTAAGTTAAATGTTGAATAGAAGCAGCATTTACTTTGCTATACTATGAAAATTAAGATTGATTTGCTGTAATTCTCGTGAACAATTGAAATATCACTTGCTTCAACGGTGAAGGAAAACATCGTGAATAAACTGGCACGCCTAAGAGTTCTCCATAATGTTCTCAAAGGCGTGTGAAGTCTACCAATCCGCACATGGCCAGCGTGGTGGACTATGGCCAAAACCCTTCCCATATTGGGAAGAGACCCGTGCATTGTAGTGAGCCAGTAATAGGTTGATCATGATGATGATGAATTCTCGTGAAAGAAGCAAATCTGCATAGTGCAATTTAAAATTCTTTCAATATTCGTACACCAAACACTGCATATCCTCTAGAACGCCATCTCAACGCACGTTTGCTCCGTCACCGGAGCATCCTCAGGAGATGTTGACTTCACAAGGATCAATTACTAATTGGTGTGGGTGTACGTTGTAATTTTGAATTGGCAAAAGCAGTTAACTCTATTAGTTATTGCTGCGTCACCGGCGGCTTTGGTGAGCCCGAAGCTGAGCCTGTGAGAAAAGCTCTTAGGCTCGACGACATCTAGAGAACGTCCCCGAAAGGCCGTCTCCTTTAAGACTCGGGCCTAGACTTAGTATGACGTTGGGAATTTGATTTTTTGGACTGGGATCTCAGTCAGAGTGCCCCCTTGACCGTAGATGAGACCACGTGCGGATGACGTCCAGTTATTGGGCACCTGGTCTTCGCCGGCGAAGACTATGATTGGTTATGCGTGTGTGTATAACCTAATTGAGAAGCGTTGTTGTGGGTTTAAAAAAAATTAAGAAATTATAAATTTCCTTGTTTTATGTGGATTACAGCTACTTTAGCTAAATATTCATTGTTAGGTAAATGAAAAGATATTTTTAAGGTAGTTATACTTTATTTATTTTCAAGTTCACATCAGCGTATTCATAAAATTAACTCAAAATGACTTCTCAAGTTTTATTTACCTAAGTACCTACCTAAGGTACTAGAGTTATTATTGGACAATCATAGACGGCATCGTATAAAAATTCACTTCTAGATACACTCGAAGTTATATGATAAGGCTTTCCAAATTTCACGATTTAGAACTGCTTGTTGTCTCGGCCAACGAGTCGTTTCCGCCATTCTTCTGGCACCTGTCCATCGTAGATACTAGTAGTAGTATGTCTGCCAACGCTGCTTTTCTCGAAACAGGATCGCTATTAACCTGGGTATTCTTTCTATCTTAATTTATATATTAGATAGATACTAATAATTAATTAGTAATAAATTAGTATCTAGTAATTAAAGTAATTTGCAAGACATTTCTTTACAGATACAATTATTGGTACATTATCAAAATAATCTGCCTAAAAAATGTTTTTTTTTTAATATTCAAAATTATGGGGAATTATGGAGAATTTAGACGGATTTTAGACGAATAAATGCTCTGGCTAAAATATGGGCTTTAAAATTATCAATATTACATTACCAATAGGTAAATAATAACAATTGTATTAGTTTTTAGGAATCCATTTTTTTGAGGGCGCGGAATTAAGAGATAAAATGTAATTAATAAATTATTTTAACTGATAAAACCTTATGGGCTTTAAGCGACAGTCAGGGTGGGGCGAGCGCAAACTTTCTGAGCACGTCAGGTGTTGAGCCCCAGGGATCGACATCGGGGGAACGTCAGCCTAACCGGGTGGGAAGCCGCCTGTGAGGGTTGTACTTCAACTTATTTCGTCGGGCGATTAGGTTCGACGAGAATGGAATTTATAAAACTAAATAAACCAATCGTAAGTACAAATAAAACATTAAATGTCGATATCTTTCATTGATCAATTATTAACATTACGACATGCCTTTAGTTTTGTTTTATCAAACCAATCTGTTTAAATAAATAATGGTTCGAGTAAATAACCATAAAACTGCGTCAATAAATTACCGCCCATCGAGAATAATGTAGAACGCCCACCCACAGTCCCCTCTCGGTACAATTCATGGTATTCCGAGAAATTCAACACATAAAATGACTAATTTTTATTAATAAGTAGGTATTGAATAAACTCCTGCCCATATTACAATATGATGAAGGTATGTCAGTATGACAGGGAATTTTGTTAATATACCTAGATACCTAACCTTAAACAAAAAAAAAATCAACATCAACTTTGAATGCAACGTTCTAAATTTAAATACAATCTTTAAAACTCTGTAACGTATATTTTTAAATTAAGAATCAGGCATTCTGTCTTTAACATAAATAAAACAAAACCGCGCCGAGTTAAGTGACATTCCCGGCCTTCAAGTCACGAGTGGGACAGACCAGAAGCGCCGCGTGCAACAGAACTCCTCTATCGTACTGCCGCCCTAGTACTTGTCACCAGTTTCGATTGAGCATTTGTCGCCTTGATTCTAATTAACGACTTGTTTTTTTTTCCTCTTGTCTGTCTACTTTTTTTTACAAGTGTTAAAGTAAATATGGGAGTCTATCATGAATTGAGTTTTTATAACTTTGTAGGGTATTGCATCGAAGGTTTTATTTATTTCCATCGTGCAATAGTTAAACTGCGGTTCAATAATATTCTCTACTATTAAACAAACAGATCGATTACAGCTAATGCAATTTAATGCTATTAGCTGGCAATGTACTTTCAGCGATAAACGTTTTCCCTTAGGATTTCATTATGATCCGATTACGTTCGAAGGGGCATCTACCCAAAGCTTATTAATTATCTTTTTTTTTAAATTACATTACAAATTTTTATTTTATCGTAAGCCTTTAAGGTTCTTGGATTACGTTAGTACTGTTATCTGTGTTACTTTGATGATTAGGAACATAAATATTTTTCGTAAACGAATCATGATCTTACTGACTGACTTCTGCTACTCACCCATTATCGTCGACTCTTTTTGCGGAGGCTTCAAACAAAGAGTTTACTAGTTTGAAGTCGCTACTCCAGCACCTTAGACCCTAACGAGCATCACTCTATCGTATACTTTGTACAACAGTTGACCTATTAGTTGATCAAATGTTCAAAAACAATAAGTATTAACAACAAATATTTTATTGCTAGCAACAAAGCTAATTTTATAGTAAAATTACTTATGTGAGTTTTCACTTAGATAGATATTCAAAAATGATTGAAGATTCTTACTACGCCTATTTAATCATTTTGATTTTATCACTAGTAACATGAACTATTATTATTCAAACATGAAATACTTAAACAAGTGAATTTCGCATTTTTTAGAAATTTATTTTTTACAAGCTTGTTAAATATTCCTTCCAACAAAAACTGCATTTGAATCTACATCAATGCCTACTTGGGTACAATTGAATATACCTATACGTATCTGTATAGATATGTTTAGATAGTCTATCTATAAGATAAGATAAGATAAATACTCTTTATTGCACACAAACTTTAAAGAAACAACAATACAAAACATTTAACACATAAGTATGCAAAGGCGGTCTTATTGCTTCAGCAATCTCTTCCAGACAACCCTTGGGGAAAGAGTTAATTGAAATATGAGGGTAATGGCGCAATACAAAACATAAAATAAAATATCAATAAATATAATATATAAATATATACTTTTATATATATTATATATATTTTATATTTTTATATATATTTTATATTTATTATCTATCTATCTAAACATATCTATAGTGATAGACGAAGCGGTCGTCCTCTTTTTACGAGAAGGATAAAAAAGGGAGCTGAATGAGAAATGACCTATCGTTTTGTATACCGTGCATTAAACAGACAATAATATCTGTCTATGCAATTGTCCATTTAAAACCAAACTTCTTTTAGAAACTCCTTGTCTTGTAGACAACTTTTGGGGTATTAATGCCAAGCTTTATAAGTCAGGGAAGAAACTGTAGAGTTTCTAAAAGAAACCAAAAGTTGTCTACAGGACACCTTGTCCTGTAGACAACTTTTGGGGTATTAATGCAGGGATGAATCCTAAAGACAATAATATCTGTCTATGCAATTGTCCATCAAAAACCAAACAGCCCGAATCTTTGTAACGGATAAATTGAGTTTTCAGGTAGATACTGAATAATAATCGCTAAGGGTTGGTTGAAGAATGGATTCAGTTATTTTCGAGACGGACATAATTACAGCCCCTTGCCAATTAGCGGAGTACCGTACTATTGTGCGAACTTTGTTTCAATGTCGTAAAATTGCGAACAGCGCAAACTTCGCAGACTCAAACCCGCTCACTATAAAGGCTCCTTTGTAAGTATGTCGGGAGGGAAAAAATGCGGACGCGAAAATATTTTTCGGCTTTGTTCATTCCACCCGCAATGCCCACCATCGCTGAAAGTTGCCCCCGTTTTGATATCTCCGAGGGATCTGGAATAACATACGCGTTCTTAATACATATTTGTGTTTCGCTTGGAAAGTTTGACTGTATTGTATTTGCATTATTTTTTTATATTATGGTGTACAGTAAAAGTAAAGTAAGTACTAAAGTGTAGTAGTATCTAGTATCCGCTTGTTTTATCCCAAAATTATATTTTTGTGTTCTTGTAACTCCTGTATATATTTTTCAAATAACTTTTCTGTTAATGCGTGATTACTCAAATATCATACAATATGTCTGAAAATAAAAATTTGGCTCTGGCTACGTTGATAACGGAAAAATCATAGTTACCGCAGTAAGAATAAGTACAACCCAATTCCAAATGGATATAGTATATAGCTAAGTTTCTTATAACATCGCGGATAAAATTTGGTTATTACGTATATCTTTCTTATTAATTATATTTATATTTTCTAGACCCTATGAAAACCTATACGTTCTGACAGAATCTAGAGAATAAATAGCAATAACAACAAATTTAGGAAGACAAGCTAAGACATGCATAGGTACGTACATACATACGTACAGGTGTAGAAAAAGATAAAAGAAAAAAGATTCTTATCATAAACAATATAACAGGAAGCTTAAACACATGAAAACGATGATCCTGCAGAACTATAAACTGTGTTTCAGTAATCATCGCCCTCCAACAAATAAATACATTGTTCCAGAAAATGAAAGGATGGCTAAGTATTAAAAGAAATTTAACTAATTATCTAATAAGTTATTTTTATACACTATAAGTTAGCCCTTGACGACTATCTCACCTGGTGGTGATGATGCTGTCTAGGATGGTAGCGAGCTAACCTGTTAGGAGTAAATTAAACCTACGCTCCTAATTGGTTTGTACGCGACATCGTGCCGGAACGCTAAATCGCTTTGCGACACGTCTTCGTCGGTAGGGTAGTGACTAGCCACGGTCAACGCCTGTCACCAGACAAAACCGATAAGTCATCATCATCATCATGATCAACCCATTACCACCTCACTACAGAGCACGGGTCTCCTCTCAATATGAGAAGGGTTTGGCCGCTGGCCATGTGCGGATTGGCAGACTTCACACGTCTTTGAGAACATTATGGAGAACTCTCAGGCGTGCAGGTTTCCTCACGATGTTTTCCTTCACCGTTGAAGCAAGTGATATTTTAATTGCTTAAAAACGCACATAACTCCGAAAAGTTAGAGGTGCGTGCCCGGACACAAACCGCCGACCGCTGATTAGGAGGCTGACGCCCTAACCACTGGGCTATCACCGCTTCGATAAGTAACCGATCGAAAACTGAACCTACTCTTGCGTTAGTACTAAATATACTAATTAGTAGATAACATTAATTGCAAATGAGTGTAAAATTTTCAGCATGCCTGTCTTTACAGGCACTTCGACAATGAAGTCTCGAAATGCACTCAAACTAAAGTCATTACTCATAGTTCTGGCATAGCCTTCAAACGTTGGCCAGATGAAGTTGGTAATTGACGTCTGCTCGCGACGAGCCATTTAGTTCACTCAACCACTTCTGCGGCGTTCATCGCCACCGCAATCAAACACCTACTTTATGACGTGCGAAATAGGACAGATAATGGAATGACGTGGCCACTTGCGTCAGTACCCGCCGCAATTCGAAGCGTATGGTGCTATGGCTAGAAGCGAACGTTATATGATTTGTATCTTGCGTGTGTGAGAGACTGGATAGGTTTGGTCGTGTGCGTGCGCTCAATAATGTGGCGCATGCGTGTTGACGTGTGCCGCCATCTGTTGACAGCCACGTGGAGCCCGAGGTCGACGCGCACGCGCGGATTTATCGATCCAGTCACCTTGACTGGTTAATAAATTCTTGCACGCGCTCCGTTCATAGACACACCCCGTCTTTTCCTTTTCAAGGAGGAGTATATTGGATTTGGGTGTTGTGGGGATAACTCTGACGTGGCATTCGTAACTGTTTTATGTGTGAGTGAACAACAAATCAATTTACGTTCAGTCTATTTAGGTACCTATACCTAAGTCCGT
Source organism: Lasiommata megera (assembly GCA_928268935.1). Taxonomy (NCBI): domain Eukaryota; kingdom Metazoa; phylum Arthropoda; class Insecta; order Lepidoptera; family Nymphalidae; genus Lasiommata; species Lasiommata megera. The sequence continues at coordinate 13,561,748 of OV743312.1, forward strand.
TTGGATTTCTATGCAGCTTCTTTTAGAAACTCCTTGCCTTGTAGACAACTTTTGGGGTATTAATGCCAAGCTTTAAGTAATAAGTCAGGGACGAATCCTATATCCTAAAACAAACATTCTAAAAGGACAAGTTAGTTAGCCAACGCGCTCTAAGCTACGCCTTAGAGAGCGTGTAAATCAGGTAGTGCTCCCCCGACCTAAGCGCTCCTCTCCGAAAGAGGAGACCTAAACATATCCCTCACGACCCTGACGATCAGATGACTACTGACAACATACTCGTACCACCTACCACACAATCATACGCTACACACCGTCTTCGCCGGCGAAGACGAGGTCCCCGCTACCTTACGTCATCCGGACGTGGGCTCCATCCATGGCCTCGGAGACGTACGGACCACTCACCGTCCGATCCCCCCCCTATCCCAAACGACGCCTAAGCAGAGATTCGGCCTCACAGGAGGCGCCTTTAGGCAGACGATCCCTTAGTTTCTTCGAGTCCTAGGGCTGAAATTTCTTCTGGCAGCCCACCCGCTACGCTGTGGCAACAAATAGGGTTAGCACAGCTAATACATAGTCTGAAAAAAAAAACTTATAGGTTTTAAATCTAAATGGTCTTCAGCACTACATACCTACTTCTCCAGTCTGAAGGAATACATCAAGGTCAAACGGTGCAAAGCAATGGGCGGTGGCTCACAGAAATTTTACTACAGAAGATGTTAAGGCAGGTAAATAATTCTTCTTTGTCATGAATCACGACGCAGTGTCTTTGAGGGCAGATGGTTTGCGCCTCACGAGCATCTGACAATAATTCTTTCCTCTGGCAGAAAGCTTGTGCACTCGAGCAAGAACCGGCCAGAGCAAAACTTAATCTGATCGGTCCATCGCATAGGTGACCTTCCTCGCCCTCTTGTGCACTACACCTTGCCGCACGACAAAACGCTCCATGGAGTCCTCTCACTCCGGGAGACTGTTTTTAACTTCTGTATTATTTACCTATACAAGCGAACCCTTCTGTACCCTTCTGTGACGACCTCCGTGGCGCAGTGCATACGATGTTGCATTATAAAAAAGGAGGTCCAGGTTTCGATTCCCGGCTCGTGTCTGGTCTGGTGGTAGGCTTCGCCCGTGGCAAGTTACCATCCTACCGACAAAGACTTTGAAAAATTAAATAAACGTCCGGAACAATTTTGCTTTCACAAGCAGTTTCTTTTAAAAACATTCAAATTTTTCAAAATTTCGTAAACGTAAAATAACGTGACGAAACGCGCACGTAAAATTTCTTTGCGACACGCCTTTGCCGGTAGTTTGGTATCTAGTCACGAACTTGTAAACCATAGCAGAGAACGTTCAAAGCAATTATAAATTCCCAAAACGCTTCTGCTTGGAATCGAATCTCGGAGCTCCCGTTTACCTACAAGATCACAGCGGTTTCAGGCGGAAACAGCGCCGGGGTCGTTAAAAGCAAACCTTGTCTACAATATAATATAAGTAACTAGCTTCTACGTGGAGTTAAAATCTACAGCTTAGCTCGTTTAAAATTCCCACGGGAACTATTTGAGAAATCGGTATAGAAGATACATGTTCTTTTCCATAGCACAGATGACATGCATACCAAATTTCAAAACTGTCTGCCCGTGGCTTAGCTCGTAAACAATTTTTAATTTTCCCTCGGGAACTACTTAAAGAATCTGGATAAAAGGTAGCCTATGTTCTTTTGCTTGTCAAAGGCTATATGCATGCCAAATTTCATAAAAATCCGTTCAGCGTGATTGGGTAACAAACATCCACACTTTCACATTCATAACATAAAATATAGCATTACGGTTTCCACGTCTATTATTTTCATGCCGCAAATAGCTCAGAATAACAAAAAATGCATTCACATACCAAATCATGAATCAATAGATATGAAGTACACGTAGACGGTCATCATTCCCACCATTGGATGTAGGTCTACATTCTTTGCCGTCTGGAATCAATCAATCATTCCATATATAGACACAACTTGTAATTAAATCTTGTCTACAAATAGATCAATAGTGCTTGTTGAATATAGCTGTGATAGCCTAGTGGTTAGGACGTCCGGCTTCTAATCAGAGGTCGGTGGTTCGGACCCGGGCACGCAACTCTAACTTTTAGTTATGTGCGTTTTTAAGCAATAAAATATCACTTGCTTCAACGGTGAAGGAAAACATCTTGAGGAAACCTGCACGCCTGAGATGTATCCGTAATGTTCTCAAAGGCGTGTGAAGTCTGCCATTCCGCACATGGCCAGCGTGGTGTACTATGGCCAAACCCTTCTCATATTGAGAGGAGACCAGTGCTCTGTAGTGAGCCGGTAATGGGTTTATCATGATGATGTTGAGTGCTTAATGACAGTTTAGTTTTTTTAAATCGCCTTAAATTGTAAATACCTAATTTGAAAGAAAGAAAAAGTTTTTTATTTGACGCGATATACAGTACACGTAACATTATTTGACATAAGATAGATAGCTGTTAACGACCAAATAAAGGCAACCCACTAAGCATCAGTGGACTATGGCCAATCCCTTCTCATCTTAAGAGGAGACCTGTGCTGTGTAGTGAGCCAACAACGGGTTGATCATGATGATGAGGATTACCTACTGCTGCAAACTCATTTAGTGCTGAGGATACTAAAGTGTCCCCAACGCTAGCTTTAAGGCAGTACCATGAAGTACTTAGATAGTTAGATAGTATTGTCGTTTAATAATAGGTAAGACACGCGCGCGAGAAACTCGAATAGCGCATAATATTGCCTTTAAACTATATATATATAACTAATAAACTATAGTTCTATTTACTTATTTTTATTGGATCATTAAACTGGTCACAATCAAAATATAAACAACAAAAAACAAAAACAGAGGAAAGAAGAACAAACACGAGATAGTATATCGATCAACCCATTACCGGCTCACTACAGAGCACGGGTCTCCTCTCAATATGAGAAGGGTTTGGCAATAGTCCACCACGCTGGCCATGTGCGGATTGGCAGACTTCACACGCCTTTGAGAACATTATCGATAACTCTCAGGCGTGCAAGTTTCGTCACGATGTTTTCCTTCACCGTTGAAGCAAGTGATTTTTTAATTGTTTAAAAACACACATAACTCAGAAAAGTTAGAGGTGCGTGCCCGGATTCGAACCGTCGACCTCTGATTAGGAGGCTGATGCCCTAACCACTAGGCTATCATGAGATAGTGACCTTCTAGAAATGATCACAGCATACATCCTTAAAATTAACCTCACATCTAAATAAATCAATTAATACCTATAATGCAGTAATGGACAGTCTGACTTGGGTTTTAAAGGTCACAGAACTGCAGGAGACGTCACAGGTGTTCCTGAGATCATTCAGAATTGAGCATATTCTCTAGACAGGCGCGTGGCTGACCTGCCTTGGTTCGACAAAAGGTAAATGAAACTCTGATGTACCGAAAGCGCCAAGGGTTAGAGCACAGACCAATCGCCAATCTAAATTCATTGCACACAAACATTCAAATTCAAATAATCTTTATTCAAATAGTCCTTTAAAAGGCACTTTTGAAGCATCAATAATTTACATAGTAGTGATTTGATGGTGATAACTACATTCGTATAATTAAAACTAAAGCTATGAGGGTTCCAAACGCGCCCCGGTCTAAGAAGAAGCCCACAACAAACTTAGCCGGGGTTTTCTTTGTCATCACCATCTCACAAAATCAATAATAAATTATAGTGCGTATAGAGATAGAGCAATTCACACCCAAGCTTTTTTATCGTTTATAATAATCCTTAAAATCGTAATAAATGATTTTTCTATAAGCTTTCGTTTTATACACATTTTTTCATTTTTGTCATTTTTGGCGAGCAACGCATTGGCGGTTCCTCTGGTGCTGCAAATGTTCATGGGCGGCGTTAATCACTTACCATCTGGTGACCCGCCTGCTCGTTTGCTCGCTATGTATATAAAAAAAACATCACAATTACGCATTACAAACATCGCTGCCTATTTATCATAACTAGAAACATATCGAAAAAATGTTATAGGTACATCTGCAAAACGGAAATCACTTATACAATACCTACGTTTCCTGTATTCATACATAAAAAAGTTAACAATTCCAAAGCACTAAAAGCACATCCGTTACAATGACCAATTAATGTAAACTTCCCAATGGAATCCCTAAGCGGATGGGGCGTAGGGAGTGGGCGTGGTTAGTGCGGAGCTGCGAACGCGCCGCCGCCTGCAGCGTTATGCTGCCCTGGTCCCGTGACGTCACGCTCACCTTTGCTGGGTGGTCAGGCTTTACTTATTTGATTGATAAGTGTGACCCGACCCACTTACCACTACTTTAGGGGATTCCTAGCTTCCAAGCTAGCTACCACATACCTACCTACTTAAAAAAAACGGAAGAAAATCTTACAACCGTCTTTATGTTTATTTCGTAAACACCTTCTTTGTTATTTAAGTAGGTTTTTTTAATTACCTTACATTTATTAGCTCTAAATTTTGTATTATGTTGGGTATGACGTTTTTGTATTTAATTATCTCGTAGTTTTGCATACAAAATTCATATGACTTACTTGTAACATGTTTTTGATATTAAAAATAAAAGCGTGAAAATAAAAAACACGTTTTTGATCCATTGGTTAAATCTAATCGTTTCGTAATCTAATACAAATTTAATGTTTATTTTTGTGAAGATTTACCGTTTAGTTTAAATAGAATAAGTACCTACGGAACTCGTTAAAGGATGACTGAAAATCTCTCGCAAAGTGAGCTTTTTAATTCTTATCACAGACCTATTGATTTTTTTTAAAGTAACGTTTTATGGTAAGCTACATTTTTAGGTTTTTTTTATTACTTGTATCCACTATTATAACTTTTTGCTTTTTTGCAAGTGTTATTTTGTGTTTTGAATAACTTCTTATAATCCGGAATATTAAAGTATCTTCTATCGGTAAGGTAGTTCTACCGTAATAATTAAGTTGGTAAGCTTTCGAATTTTTTTTTTCGGAAACATAGGCATATACCTACTTACAAACATAGTTACACGTGTTTTATTATAAATAAAACAAAAGTAGAAGGTATTATTGGTAGAAGGGTAGGCAGGTATACTTTTTACTTTTTTTATGGCCTTACACAGATTAGCCAATGTCAAGTTTATAGCTATGTAGAATTGAAGTCAGAAAAAAATGGCGAAGCGAAGTTTAACTTCGCACTCGGCGGACGCGGCTCCCTCAAACCTTTAACAAATTAATGAAAGTTAACCATTCAAAAAACTAGCCACTACACAAACGACACCAAAACTATGACGTCCATAACACAACCAACACCAGTCCTTTTTAAAATTAACTAACAAACATTCATTCAAGAAAAGCATGAAAGTCTCTTGACCAACTACGTACCTACTTACTAATTGAAAAAAAAGCAGAATAAATGAGATGCTTATAGTTGAATAAGGTGTAAGAATCACTTAGGTAGGTACTTCAATTTTTTTTTTTCGGACTGACTATTAGCTGTGCTAACCCTATTGATTAGGTATTTATAGTTCGGCAACCGTTTGGATAAAGCTTGCTTGACAGTTTATGATCGAATGGGATGATGGAACTTTGAATTGACGTTGCTTTACGATATCATCATCATGATCAACCCATTAACGGCTCACTACAGAGCACGGGTCTCCTCTCAATATCGTCAACCTCTTAAACAGAGGTCGGCGGTTCGAATCCGGGCACCTCTAACTTTTCGGAGTTATGTGCGTTTTTAAAAAAAAAAAAAAAAATATCACTTGCTTCAACGGTGAAGGAAAACATCGTGAGGAAACCTGCATGCCTGAGAGTTCTCCATAATGTTCTCAAAGGCGTGTAAATTCTGCCAATCCGCACATGGCCAACGTGGTGGACTATGGCCAAACCCTTCTCATAGTGAGGAGATCGTGATGAAGATGATGAATCTTGTATAGAATGTCAATGTTATCTAATCAAAATTAAGTTTATTTCCAGCCTTTAGATTCTTTTCTCGAAATAACAAAATGACGACCTCCGTGGCATAACGCGTGCGCTGGCACATTATAATGTTAAAGGTCCTGGGTTCGATTCCCGGCTTCGGCCGTGGCTAGTTACCATCCTACCGACAAAGACGTGTCGCCAAACGATTTAGCGTTCCGGCACGATGCGTTTAAAGCAATTAAGAGTAGGAATGGGGGCTACCATACCCTTAACAAGTTAGCCCGCTACCATCTTTAGACTGCATCATCCTACCTACAGCTTGCCTTAACATTAAGATCAGATTAAATTTTTGACAATCTGATATATATTATAGACCTATATATATATATCAAAATAAAACAAAATAGCGATTAGAGAACTGAATATTTCAGCTCTCTAAATTACGGTTCAAAATATTCAGCCGACTCAATTTTTTTTTTCGGACTGTCTATTAGCTTTACTTACCCTATTGGTTGCCACAGCGTAACCGGGCTGTTTGAAGAGCTTCAGAAAGAAGCTCTGCCAGAAGAAATTTTGAGCCCTAGGGCTCGAAGAAACTAAGGGAACGACTGACTAAGGGCGCCTCCTATGAGGCCGAACCTCGGCTTAGGCGACGTTTGGGATAACGGGGGGTCGGACGGTCAGACTCTAGGACGACCCGCGAAGCCTTGTGCCGAAATCTATAGAACGTATACTTTGACTTTGCTCAACCATAGTTGATGTTAAACCGAAAAAGAATAATCTCGAAAACCGTTGTCTCTTTTTTAAGACGTCTAAGTCAAAGGTAAGGCTAACCTAGCTTTTTAGATATCGGCCTTAGTAATTGATTAGAGTAAATTAATAAGGTTGCCCTAACCTGCAAAGAATTTCAAGATTTTCTACTGAAACGTCTTGAACTTTGCTGCAAATGTACCTATTCAATGTTATGAAAATACATTTTTACACAGTTTTATTTCATGACGCTCGAACGTTTGTAAGTTAGTATACCGAGCAATAGGTAGATAGTATCTGCCAGTTATCCAGCCACCCAACTCTAATTTTTTTATACACTACAAGACACAGAATATTACTTAACAATTGTTAAAAAGAAAAAGATAGGTAAACTGAAAATGTACAAAAAGTATATTTGTTTGTTTTTAATGTAGATATTGTGTTCCTTATCAATGTGAAATATACCTAATGAAAATGGTTTTATTCTGCTCATATTATCCCATCATTCTTTTTACACAATATTTGTATATAATTTTATTATATAGGTAGGTACCAAGTGTCATTGTATCACAAAATATGTTATTATAAGTAGGTAGGTATATATATTAAGTTTAGTAATTAATATCAATAAGTTCAAAGTTATTAAGTTAAGTTTAGTAAGTTAAAACGAAAGCTTATAGAAAAATCATATTACAATATTAAGGGCCATATAAAAGATATAAAAGCTTGGGTGTGAATTGCTGTATCTCCATAGGTACCTAGGTACTATAATTTATTATAGTTAAGTGATTTGCGCGGCGAAGCGTTGATAGCCTAGTGGTTAGGACCTCCGCCTCCTAATCAGAGTTCGGCGATTCGATCCCGGGCACGCACCTAACTTTTCGGAGTTATGTGCGTTTTAGAGCAAATAAAATAATACGTGAAGGAAAAACATCATGAGGAAACCTGCATGCCTGAGAGTTCTCCATAATGTTCCCAAAGGCGTGTGAAGTCTACCAACCCGCACATGGCCAGTGTGGTGGACTATGGCCAAACCCTTCTCATACTGAGAGGAGACCCGTGCTCTGTACTGAGCCGGCAATGGGTTGATCATGATGGTACCTACTATATATTGTCATTGTATCACAAATGTTGGTTTTACACTTTGCTTATATTATGTTATATATACTTAGTTGGTATAGGTACCTATATAGAGCCGTGTTTAGTGCAAGATGTTTGTTGATTTTTTATGATTTATGGGAGGTTAACCATGTCCGATAACTATGATAAAATTCTCCCTTTCAAATGTCGAAAAAGGACAGTTTTTCCTTTCACTAGCCCCCGTGCCAGGGGCGGGGATATGTGTCCAAGTGTAATGTCAAACGGGGATTAAATGTTGATTTCCTTTCCCCCGTTCGTTGTCGTGAACGTTTATCACTCGAATAAGAAAAGTAAAATTTTGATAAATGTATTACTTATATCTAGGATGGCCAGTTCGTCGACTCTTGCGCAATATTAATGAGTGAAATAAAAGATATTATTATCTGTCATTATTAAATTTATTTATATAGGTACAACTTTTGTTCGTGTTTCTGACTGTAGCAAGAAAAAAGTGGGTTTTTTTTTTAAGTTCAAGTTTCAAGTTAGCCCTTGACGGCTATCTCACACAAAATGGGAACGGGTTGTATAGGGTATGACAAGCCCACACTCCTATTTGGTAGATACCAAATAGGAGTGTGGCCAACCACACCAAGATACCAAATAGGAGAGCGATTTAGCGTTCCGGCACGATGTCGCCTAGATAGGCGACACGTCTTTGTCGGTAACTAGCCAAGACCGAAACCTCCCACCAGACCAGATCGAGCCGGGAATCGAACCCAGGACCTTCATTTACCAGGACCCAACAGGCGACAGCGCACGCACTGCGGCACGGAGGTCGTAAAAAAACAATCAAAAAAGTCAAAAGTTATATCATAATTATGTGAGATCCTACGTTAGAAGAGATATATAAATATATGACACTTGTTAGATAAGTAGATATAAATAATTAATTAATCAAATTACAAAATGTGATAATCGAAATCCAAGAAACATAAAAGAATGTCCTAGTTTTTAGGTGATGGTATTACAGCAAACCACCCATAAAAAGAATAGCAAAAGCTTATAAACAATAGAGCGTCCCTCAGACCCTATCGCGGTCCCTACGGTGGGTGTGTCGAAGGGCCGGGGCGGGGCACACGGCGAGCGGGGCCGGCCCGGGCGGGACCGGAGCACGCCCCAACACGACTCACGACTCAATGTTCCGTATGCTTAGGGCCCTTTATCTCACGTCTTCTTACACGTAAGATGGTAATTTAATGAGTGAAAACTGTCTCTAAGACTTAGGTAACACTAAAGTTGTTCATTTACACACTAAGTCACTAAGACTGAGGTCTTTAAAGCTTGCAGACTTATTTCAGACTGAACAAGCAGCTTAAGGACAGTTAGAAAATGAGTGAGAGTTGTAATAATAACAATTCTTTAGTATGGCAACTACGCCCCATTTCAAAATACAACCGATTAGTAGGCTGCACAAAATTAGTAACTCATTCAAAGGAAATTGTATTTTATTCTATAATAAATTACCTATTGATATCTTGGAGATGTCTATCAATAAGTTCAAAGTTTTTATAAAACGAAAGCTGATAGAAAAATCATATTACAATTTTAAGGATTATATAAACGATAAAAAAGCTTGAGCGTGAATTGCTCTATCTTCATAGGTACTATAATTTATTATTGATAATGTGAGATTGTGATAACAAAACCAAACCCCTGCTAAGTTTGTTGTGGGCTTCTTCTTAGACCGGGGCGCGTTTGGAACCCACATAGCTTTAGTTTTAAGTTTACGAATGTAGTTATCACCATTAAATCACTACTATGTAATTATTGACGCGTCAAAAGTGCCTTTTAAAGGACTAAGTATTTCAATAAATTTGAATTTACGCTATAAAAAACGAAACAAATTCAAAATTAAATTTCTCCCGACAGTTCCCTATCTACATGCAATCTTAAAAACTGTTCAAAGATAGGAGAGTACCGTAATCTATCTCGCTTTAAAGTAAATTTGGCAAAACAAAGTCAAATTAGGTTCTACGAAATTATTGCGTTTTTTAGTGTACCTAACCTAACCTAACTTCTTTTCAAAAATCTTTCACACCACTTCTACTGACTACACGCAAAACAATATATCAAGAGTTTTCCAAATTTCAATTCCTCACTATTAAGTGAGTTCTTTTAAAAAAGTGGAAATGATAAAGTGTGTCAAAAAAGCGAAGAAAATAAAATAAAAAGAGATTTTCCTTATTAATAAGAAAACCTTGTATGGTTTTAGTGGTAGAAGATGTGTACCACCTACTACTGACTACCTAATCTTTTATGTATTTTGCAATGATTTTTTTAATTCGGACTGTGTTTAGTATACAAAACCTATTGTGAAATATTGCTCTAATAAGATAGCCCTTAATATAATTTTAAGTGGCATGTGAGATGTTGATAACAAAAAGAAAATTTACCTGGCTAAGTTTGTTGTGGGCTTCTTCTTAGACCGGGGCGCGTTTGGAACCCTCATAGCTTTAGTTTTAAGTTTACGAATGTAGTTATCACCATCAAGTCACTACTATGTAAATTATTGACGCGTAAAAAACGCCTTTTAAAGGACTATTTCAATAAAGATTATTTGAATTTGAATTTAATTTGTTGCGACAGCGTAACCGGGCTGTTTGACGAGCTTCGGTAAGAAGCTCTGCCAGAAGAAATTTTGGGCCCTAGGGCTCGAAGAAACTAAGGGAACGTCTGCCTTCGTATGGAGGTAATAAATAAAATAAATAGCTATCTAAACCTAACTGGATGCACTATAGTGGAGGTTCAGGTAAAGCACCGGTCCGGTAGCACTCCGGTTCATCTTCATTACCTAATCTAATATTGTCGGACCGAACCCCAAAAGCCTTAGGCCACGCCCATTCCAGACTCCGGATATCGAGCGTGCAGCCTAGAGCAGAAACCAATTTCCTGAAATAAGACACTTCAGCACTAAGTTTTCGTTGATTAAATTCAAATTCAAATTCAAATAATCTTTATTCAAATAGTCCTTTAAAAGGCACTTTTGACGCGTCAATAATTTACATACTAGTTATTTCATGGTGATAACTAACTACATTCGTCAACTTAAAACTAAAGCTATGAGGGTTCCAAACGCGCCCCGGTCTAAGAAGAAGCCCATAACAAACTTAGCCAGGTAAATTTTCGTTTTGTTATTACCATCCCACATGCCACTTAAAATTATATTAAGAGCTATAATATAATATAAAACTTTTACTAGGTAAGAAGGGCTTGATTTAAACTTTTAAACCATACGGGGACTATTAGCTAGCTATATTATGTTTGGCCATAGGACACCACGCTGGCCATGTGCGGATTGGCAGACTTCACACGCCTTTGAGAACATTATAGAGAACTCTTAGGGGTGCAGGTTTCTTCACGATGTTTTCCTTCACCGTTGAAGCAAGTGATACTTTATTTTTTTTAAACGCATAACTCCGAAAAGTTAGAGGATTCGGATTCGAACCGCCGACCTCTGATTAGGAGGCTGACGCCCTAACTACTAGGCTATCACCGCTTAATTCAAATTCAAATAATCTTTATTTAAATAGTCCTTTAAAAGGCACTTTTGACGCGTCAATACTTTACATAGTAGTGATTTGATGGTGATAACTACATTCGTAAACTTAAAACTAAAGCTATGAGGGTTCCAAACGCACCCCGGTGTAAGAAGAAGCCCACAACAAAATTAGCCGGGTAAATTTTCTTTTTGTTATCACCATCTCACATGCCACTTAAAATTATATTAAGAGCTATCTTATTACAGCAATATTTCATACCCATGCTTGTTTATCATTTACATACTCCTTTAGACTATAGTAGGACTTTTCTACAAGCTTACAATAAGCAACTTATTAAAATAAGTTAAGGAATCTTTATACTACTTACTATTTAATTAAACTAAATTGACATGATTCCTGTAGCATACGTATATTTTTAGACTTGTCAAGTTAGCTGAGATTTCCGTACAACATTAGATATTTATCGAATTGTAGGCTATTATTTATGCGCGTAAAGTACTAGCTAATTATAACTCGTCTTGAACGCTTCTACGTTTAATTTAGGGCTTTATGTACAATATTTGTTATCTCTAACAATATTATCTCGAGCATGAGCATTTTATTTGTGAACCCAACGTGGACGGTTCCCGTACGGCGACAGAGTGGCGCCAGTCGGGCCGTTTAGGCCTAAACGGTGGAGCGCCGCGAATCTTTGCGCGTTTCTGAACGCCTGGTACTCCAACTCGGGACGTGATAGCATGCTGTTACTGTTCTTGCGCTGATGGTTTTTTTTTTCTTTTCTGCTTTAGTTTACAAAAAAGGCCGACGTAGCAATTTAAAAAGGAATAAAAAACCTTCACAAATTTCTACGCCGTTTCTTGATTAATTTACGTTTGGTTTGGTTATAATTATACTAAACAATAAAAAGCAAGTATAAGTAAAGTACTACTTTTATCTTCACTTTAACTTTCTCGCTTGTGAAGTCAAGATCTCCTGAGGATGATCCGGTGTCGGGTCGAAACGTGCGTAGAGGTTCTAGTGGAAGATTTTGTGTGGTGTTATATTATAAAAATCTCCCGGTTGTCGGCGGAATATAGCAAATTATACTTGCTGTTTATTGTTTATCATGGACTTCCGTAAAGTAACGCCTGCTTATTCATTATAATTATACTGTTTGGTTAATAGATTATTTCTCTAACCCAAGTATTACCTACGTATGCCCATCTGTCTTTGTTTCTACGGCTTAAGATATAATAGGATGTCAGGGAAGATCAGATAAAAGTGTTATCCGAAATAAGTTCGTCTTAATCATAAAAAATAAAAATAAAAAAATTCTGATGTAATTCACTAAATTCTTAATTACATTATAAATGCAAACGATCATTGTTTTATCCCTCGATCACGCAACAATTGAGCAACGGAATGACTTTTTGTGTAGATTTCTATCTACCTTAATATGATTTATGTTTAGTTTATTAAATCATAAATCATCATTAACTAGGTTGTCACACTTAATCATGTACCTATCACCGTTTTTGTTTTTTAATCACCACTTCTAAGTAATGTAGTGTAGGAAGATAGGTGTTAAACTGAAAACCGTTTTAAAATACAAGCCATTACTTTAACACAGTTTTCTGCAACTACCTCATGTCTATTAATAAAAATTAACTCGACAAACATCTAATCAGGTTAATATATGAAAGAATGAAAATGTTTTAAACAATCAAAAGTCATACAGAATTAAATTTCATTTATCATCATTCCTTCACCTACATGTTTTTTTATTCTAAGTGTTATTCATACATAGGTAAGGTGAAGCTGTGATAGCCTAGTGGTTAGGATGTTCAGAGGTCGGGGGTTCGATCCCGGGCACTCACCTCTAACTTTACGGAGTTATGTACGTTTATGCAATTAAAATATCAGTTGCTTCAACGGTGAAGGAAAACATCGTGAGGAAACCTTGCATGCCTGTGAGTTCTCGATAATGTTCTCAAAGGCGTGTGAAGTCTGCCAATCCGCACATGGCCAGCGTGGTGGACTATGGCCAAACCCTTCTCATATTGAGAGTAGACCCGTGCTCTGTAGTAAGCCGTGCTCGGTAATGGGTTGATCATGAATGAATTAATCTATTTATATAATAGTTACAGAAAGTTATCTAAGATCAGTAGCTAAGGGCTAACTTGTAGTGGATAAAAAAAAAAGATCACTTTCTTACATTCCTGTAGCGTAGTTGTTCTAAGATAGAAACTGTAGATATGAAATCATAGTAAATAAAGTTTAATTTAAAGTATTAACATTATGCAATAGATAATAAGTTACTTACTCTGTTGCGATCTCTTATTTGTTGTATATTTGTAATTGTGTCGTTCAGATAAATAAATGTTTTCTATTCTATCCTATTCATAGCGTATATTAATCATATTTTTCACAACTAAAGTTACAAATTCTTATATAAAACGGACTGGATTTAATGGGTATTAACCATTAATTTAATGGGTATTAATCTAACCGAAATCATTAAACCATTCAAAAATGTATATCTCGATATTTTAGGGTTCACAATTCTGAAGATGATGATGAGCTAAGGTGAAAATAACAAATAAAATCTCACGTAAAAACGTAATTTAAAAAAACAAATTTTATCTCTCTTTGTAGATATATTAGGATAGTAATAAATAGTCATCTACACTAATATTGTAAAGAGGAAAAATTTGTTTGTTTTGTTGTAATGAATAGGCTCAAAAACTACTAGACCGTTTTTAAAAATTCTTTCACCATTCGAAAGCTACATTGTCCAAGAGTAACATACGCTAAATTTTATTTTGGAAAAAAATAGGGTTCCGTAAGATATTTGGGTTTTTTCGGACACAAGGTGTAAAAAATCAACCAGAAAAGTTAGGTGTTTTAGAGGAACTGGAGAGTGACATAGGAGAGTTCACGTAGGAATTTTTACAACTTATTCTGACTGAATTTTAAAAACCTATTTCACGCGGACGAAGTCGCGGGCGCCAGCTAGTTGTAGATAAATGTAGGTATCTCTTCATTGTCAATTAATTCTCTTCATTATTACGTACCATACAGTAATTTATGATGTACAATTACTGTATATTGCTTGGTTGCAAGACCGAATTTGGCTTTAGGTATGGCTCAGGTATAAGCCCGTGAGTGACACGGGCAACTGATTATTATGACAAAATGCACGGTTCATCACACCAGTATAATAAATGCGTAAGTTTGTGTGTTCGTAACGCCTTCACACTGAAACTACTTAGCCAATAAGGCTGAAAATTTAACTGAAGATATAATATGTCGAATTAAGGCCGTCCGAGTTATTTTGTAAGAGTAACTTTAGAATTGCTGACGTCACAATTTTCTTTACATTCGCTCATAGTGATTAAAATCACAACTTGAGGGATTACACTTTTATAGCGACCATAATTAAGAGGTCCGAACGGTCCGACGTCTCGAGCGTGAATGACACGTAAGGCAACAACCGCCCGTATTCATAGTAAAGCATGCTCGTACAAAATTGATTGCTACCTTCTAAATACACTGCTTAACTCTTTCATTGCCAATGCTAAAATTGGTGTTTTATGCTGGTGGCCCATCACCTTTTTTTATATTATTTAAGTCTTAAGTACATAAAACATTGTTTACGGGTATGTTTATGCTTTTTATATATACATATGATATTTTACATAATATACTTATATATCACGCAACGTCGCGTGATTGGCCATGAGGAATGTACAATAATCCTTAGGGGCCCCATCACGCGACGTCGCGTTATGGGTTACCTTAGCACTTTTGTGCATTTATGAGTTCAAATGTAGTAAAGTGAAACTATTTTTAGTATCCAAAACTTTTATTTGAATAATACAACCCGAAAAATAAAATAAAAAATCAAAAAAACACGCAACATTAATTTTTCTCTCATTAGACATCAAAGTCTATAATTATAATCAACAAAACTACTGTGAAAAACAAAAAAAAAGTACTATAATTACTATACTATATTAGGATATCAATTAGGAACATTAATTTCTTATCAGTCTCAGTAAACAAATCAGTCATAAAGTTTTAAAAAACAGAAATAATATTTGGTAAATTAGGTTTTGGTACAAGTATGTAATATAAAAAAACAGTCCATGCACATAGGCGGACTATCGGGACAATTCCTACATTCCATCGTAGTTTGCACACGTTTCTTATTTTTATAGCAATTTCTGCAATCTTTTCTTGCGACTGCTTGGACTTTTCTTTCCGGTCCACTTTTTATAGTCCGTTCCGTCGTTTTGGCTATTTTCGTCAAGCTATGAGTTGTTTGATTTCGAATTCCCGATGAAGATTCTTGTCCATTATCAGGCAAAAGATGCTCAATGATTTTCTCCCTAAAGTCATATAATGAAAGCTTAGGTTTTCCAGAGAACTTGTTATATAATAAACGGGAATTTATCAGGCTCATCATCATTGTATGTATAAAAATTTTTAAGTACCAACGTAAAGTTTTTCTTTCGCATGGGTAATACGAAATCATTTGATCCTGAAGATCAACTCCTGACATGTTTTCGTTATAACGTACTATAGCCAATGGTTTCTGTGTTGTAATACCACGTTTACTCGTCACTTCTTGCATCTCGTCAGCGAACTCTGAAGATATATATAGGATTTCTCTTTTATCTTTCCATTTACCAATATGGACTCCATTTCTATACCGCGAGATGTTCTCGCCTTTCTTTAATTTTTTCGCAGTTATAACGCGTGGATTATCCTTACGTTTTTTATTCAGGGTGCCAGTACAATAAGTTAGTCGACTCAACAATTTATTTGCTAAGGTATAAGAATTATAAAAATTATCCATGTAAATTGAATGGCCAACGTCCAATTTATTTTCCATTAATTTTTCGACAATTTTCTCTGTGTGGCCCTTTCCTGCTGTTTCATCTTCTGTACTGGCAAATACATGAAAATTTAAAATCAAGCCATCCGGTTCTGCGAGTACGTATAGTTTGATACCATACTTATGGCGTTTACCTTTTATGTATTGTCTAAAAAATAGGCGGCCACGCCATAAAACCATGGACTCATCTAAAGATAGGTTCTGGCCTGGATAATATATATTATTCATTGTATTGTTGAAATTATCGATTATTTTTTGACATTTATTTAGACGCCTAGCAATGACTTCTTCTTCTTCTTCAGGGAGTGTAAAATGTAAACAGCGTAAAATAATAAAAAATCTGTTTCTTGACATGTAGTTCGGAAAGCATGATTTATATAACCGGTGGACCTTCCAATAATCTGTCAATCGATTCATTTTTGCAGTGCCAGTATGTAACAATAAGCCCAGGAAAGTTTTGAACTCTTCAATGGTCAACTCTTTCCATCTTGAAATACGTACATGACGATGTTCACTAGAGCTTTTCATACGTATGGCGTATGCGTTGGTGCACTCCACAATCATTCTCAAGTATTCTTCACCAAAAAAGAGATAAAAATAGTCTATTGGTTGTGAAGGCGGTTCTACATGGAGCTTTGACTCCCGAATGAATGGTATTTGTTTCATGGACGAGCAAGAAGTACTCCAGTGTGTCGTTGAACCTTCGGTAGCAGGTTCAGGAGACTCACGTGGCTGAGTTGGCTCTTCGATCATTTCACTACCCTCACCCCTTTCTGTAGAGGAAAATTGAATTCCACTAGAAGGTAGCTGTGATATTATTTCCTCGTCTTCTTCTGACTCCAAGGTTGAGCTGTCTCCATCATCATTACCCAACACAAAATCTTCGTCTTCATCACTTCCCACAAAGCCATCTTCATCAGAGTTTTCTAAAGCCTCAAGAATATCCAAATCATGTGACAAAAAAACACGTTTTGATTGCACTCGCAACGGTCTCTCATTTGGTCGTTTCGTACCCCTGGAGGTACCAGGTTGATGATCACTCATTATAAATTTCGTTTTATTACTAATATTATATTTTTTTTAATTAGAAACTCATTATATTTGTTCAAAAGTAACTAAAAACAAGCAAGCAAGACGTTCGCACGAGCGGCGTCACAAGGCGTACTAACCAATTACGTAACACAAAAACAATCGCATGATTCTGATGGCCCCGCCCACTTTACGATACTTAAGACCTTTTTTTAGAGGCCCATAAAAATGTCATTCGCGATAACGCTCCGGCCCGCGCAATAACTGCCATACAAAATTCGTCGGACACTTCACGCGACGTCGCGTGAAGGGCCAAATCAAGGAGTACTGGGAACACGCGACGTCGCGTGATGGGCAATGAACGTGTTAACAAAATAATGATTAATTAGTGATTTAAAGAGTTCAAATGTGAGTAACTATTGAATTCTTGATTTTCTTGGCGCCGCTGAATGAAGTTAATAACTCTTTCGCGCCGACATATATGTTATACTATAGATTAGTACGCTTCTTATCCCGGGAAAACCCATGGTTCCGCTATAACATAGCTATAGTTTACCATAGCAAACTCTTGACTTACCGACCTCCGTGGCGGAGTGGGCGGGGGAGGGGGGGTGTCGCATTATAAAGTTGAAGACACTGGATTCGATTCCCGGCTCGAGTCTGGTCTGGTGGGTTGCTTCGGCCATGGCTAGTTACCACCCTACCGACAAAGACGTGTCGCCAAATCTAGCATTCCGGAACGAAGTCGCGTTGCAACCAATTAGGAGTATGGGTCTACCCTTAACAGGTAAGCCCGCTACCATCTTAGACATCATGACCAGGTGAGATTGCCGTCAAAGGCTAACTTGTAGTGAATACAAAAAAGAATACGCACTAAACCCCAGCGATGCTCCTTCGCGTCGCCTTTTGGTTGAGTCACGGGAACGCTCGGCACTCTTTTTTTTTATCCACTACAAGTTAGCCCTTGACGGCTTTCTCACTTGGTGGTCAAGTGATGATGCTGTCTAGGATGGTAGCGGTTTTACCTGTTATATGAGTATGGTAAACCCACGCTCCTAATTGGTTTCTACGCGACATCGTGTCGGAACGCTAAAATCGCTTGGCGACACGTCTTTGTCGATAGGGTGGTAACTAGCCACGGCCGAAGTCTCCCACTAGACCAGATTCGAGCCGGGAATCGAACCCAGGACCTCCGACTTTATAATGCGACATGCGCTGTCGTCGTCAAAACTCAACCGCAACGCGTTGTTTATCTCCGAAAAGTTTTCTAGGGTGTATAACGTAAATTACTAACTGAACAAAACCGCGGACCGGAACTAGTGTAGGTACGTGAACAATTTACATTTGTTCTGGCTACTTATCTCATTTCCGTTGAATTCCGCTTTCGGTTATGTTTCAGAACAATGACGAAGTTCGTCCCGATCCAAATTTGCCGTTTTGATCATTCGAACGTTCAGTTTTGTTGTTTTTATTATATAACAAATCAATTTACGCTACTTTTCTCTCCATTCAAAGACAGTTAAAATTTTAAGTTATAATTATTCAGTCTTTAATTATAAAAGTAATCGTTCAAAAGTATAAAGAAATCAGTAGGCATAGGGCTATTTCAAATGGTTCTTGTTTACAGACCCTTTATAAACTTCAAGTTAGTTTAACAGAGAAGTTTAGCAGACACATTTGATGCAGTATTAAGGTACGTCCTACTTTTTTTTTTTAACTATTATAAGTGTTTTCCCGCAATGCAATTCAAGAGTAAAACTATCAAGAGTAAGACATTTTCACTTGACTGGTAAAGTAACACTTTAAAGCAAAGTGAATTAGTAGTAAAAAGTCTACGGTTCACTCGTGACGTGCAGAAATAGATAATTAGGTTCTCATATTTATAATGTGTCCAGAGCTAGGCTGTAGATGCATAGGGTGCCAGGTCGGGTAACCTCCACGTGTGCCTGGGTGCTGTGGGTCCCTCTTGATTCGTCCGGGGGGAAGAGCAGCATTCGGGCCGGTGCACCCTGGTAACATCGGTTAACAATTTCTTTTGTGCGAGATTGTTAGCCGATGGCCAATGACCCGACGCGGAGGGGGTCTCCGCGCGTCCCTCTGACCAAGCTGAGGGCGCAGTGGATGACCCAGGGGGTGTATCACCCCGTGTGGCGGAAGGCCTGTCCAGGTATGGGACTGGCAGGCGGGGGTGGGCGGCAGTTTGCTGCTGGAAGTGGGGGTGACGACTGGTCTGGTCGTCCCCATTGGTGGTTTGCGGCCCGTCCAGGTATGGGACTGGCGGGCCTGGATGGACGGCGAGCGTTCGCTGCGCTTGCCGTCGGCGATGGAAGGCCGGGTGCGAGAGAGCTCTTCCACCTCTCTTGTTCCTGTGCCTTCGGAGGACTTGTGGGCGATGGAAACGGGGCCGTCCATCACTCACACTACGGTTCTCAAGTTGGCTGGTGTGCTGTTGTTCCGGCACACCTCTAACCGGCGAAACTGGGCACGTTGTGCCCAAGGAGGGTCTGCTGCGGCGGACACCCGCTGGTGGAGTTGCGGTTGTATGCGAAGGCTTTCCCGTGACTCCAATTACTTACAGCGGTAAGTAGGAACACGCGGGGGTTTTAGTCAGTAGGAGTCTGACATAACCTCTGTGCCTCCCCGTGGCGCAGAGGTATCCATGAGGATTTACCCACGATAACAAAAAAAAAAAAAAGGCTGTAGATGCATATTTTATTGACTAGTGCGTGAATAAATTCATGACCTATCAATGTATCAGCAGTGTGCGTCAGATGATGGCTCGATGAATAATGTGTTTAAAAAAATACATCATTCTTGCTCATGATACAAACTTGATCTTCCTGCCTATTGCTTTTATTGGATAATTGTGCAACTTTGTTTACTTACCTAGGTACTGGTGAGAAAGTATTCGCAATAAGCTTCAGTTATTATTATTAGTAAGCTTGTAGAAAAGTCCTACTATAGTGTAAAGGATTATGTAAATAATAAACAAGCATGGGTGTGAAATATTGCTCTAATAAGACAGCTCTTAATATATTTTAAGTGGCATGTGAGGTGATTATAACAAAAAGATAATTTACCTGGCTAAGTTTGTTGTGGGCTTCTACTTAGACCAGGGCGCGTTTGGAACCCTCATAGCTTTAGTTTTAAGTTAACGAATGTAGTTATCACCATCAAATCACTACTATGTAAATTATTGACGCGTCAAAAGTGCCTTTTAAAGAACTATTTGAATAAAGATTATTTGAATTTGAATTATTTCAGGTAAGTTTATAATTGTTAATTAAACAAATAATTGTAGTTTAAGAGTGAGAGTGTTGTATAAAAAAATTATTTGATATTAGAGTAGGTATTTGACGACCTCCGTGGCGCAGCGGGCAGTATGGGTTTACCTTTACCCTAACAGGTTAGCCCGCTACCATCTTAGACCACATCATCACTTACCATCAAGTGAGATGCCGTCAAGGCCTAACTTGTGGTATATAAAAAAAGAGTAGAAATTTGAACTTGCAGTTAACTATTCTTATAAAGTCAAGATAGTGACTCTTCCGCGGTCCGGACACTACAGCACACCTCAAAATTACTGTAAGATGCAAGGCAGAAATATTTTTACAAGTTTTTAATCTTCTTGTATTTCATGAATATATTATATCTTCTATTATTGCGGTGATATGCGGTAAAGACTTCGACTTATTTCAGAGGGAACGATTTCGACTCCCGTCACGCATGTGTAACTTTTAGTAGTTAGGTATGTGCGTATATAATTACCATAACATAATATAACAACATAACATGTTCAGGCTCATGTTCATAGGTAGGCCTACCTGTTGAGAAACTCTGCTAAGGTCGTCGGGGTGTATGGGGAATGCTTGTACCAGTCGGTATTCCCAATTGCCAACCTCACCTGCTCGTGGTGCACCCTGCCGACTTACCGACGAGGCTCTGGCGACCGATCAATGGCGGTATAACCATTCAATATTAGCTGGTCTAAAATTGGCTGACAATAGTAAATAGACCAGTTATTCGTAGTAGCCCGTAGTAACGCTGCTGCCCGTAATAACGGGCAGCAGCGTTATTGGTGCGAGAGGACCAGTACTGCGATCACCAACCCGCATGCCAAGCGTGGTGATTATTGGCATTATCTTTGTAGATGATTTGTCCAAAACAGCCACAGCCCCTAGTCCCCGGCAGCCCCGCTATCCCTGGCTCCGGCAGCGGTTATGGTAACGGCGGGGCAGGGGGTGTCAAGAATCTCCGGAAGAGATTCAGCTGCCAACCCCGACGACTAGACCTGGCAACTTATTTTATAATATTTTGATATAATTTCCTTTTTCTTTCTCCATTTTATGGCTTTACACAGATTAGCCAATGTCAAGTTTATAGCAATGTAGAAGTTAGGAAGAAATGGCGGGAAACTTCGCACTCTGCGGACGCGGCTCCCTCAAACCTTTCCCAAATTAATACATGTTAACCATTCAGAAAACTAGCCACTACACAAACGACACCAAAACTGTCCACGACACAACCAACACCAGTCCTTTCCAAAACCAGCCAACAAACATTAATTCAAGAAAAGCGTGAAAAAACGCGCCCGCCATATACGAAGGCTCCCGCCTTTCTCCTATAATTTCCTTTTCAGCCGTTATAAACTTTTTCTAGTTGTATAAGTTATCTATATTTATATCACTTGACACCTGTTTAAGGCTACTAGATTTCTTAAAAATGTCGAGACTTTACGTAACATTCAGTCCATCCGAATTAGATTACCTACCAGACTTGCAACAGAGGTTAAACAATTGACTACTTATAAATGACTTGCTCACTTCTCAACATGTAAAGACCAATCTACTTTTGGAATTAACATTTTAATAATTAAATAGTCACTTACCTTGGTTATTTACAAAATAATGGACATCAGCTATCACAATCCAGATACATTTTGAAATAGAAACAATTATCTAATTACAAGCTTTATGTTATTTATAATATTGAACTTAAATATGTCTAACCTCATTATTGTAGACTTTACAATATTTTTTAATAAGATTTAGGTAGGTCAATAAATTCCCGGCACGCGATAGGCCTAAATAATCAGCAAAACATTCCATAAACGATCAACGAGTCGGGTAACGTAGAGTATACCGCGTCCAATAAACTGAAAAGAACTGGTCCTTTGCCTTATTAAATTAGTTTAAAAAAAAAAATTAAATCCTTTCTAATTTATACATTTAAAAATTTGTTATCGGCCGCTTTCACGTGGGTCACGAGTTGCACACTTAATAACAGTTCGCTCCGCACAATCGAAAACGTGTCATCTCTTTCCAACTTATCGATAACTGTATCTATCAGTATAGCTGTCGCTGTTATGCCGCATTGCGACGTTGCCAGCTTTCGGTAAGCAACCGAATGACCTTGTAGCGTACTTCGCCAGAGTACGACTGAATACCTATATAGCTTATAATTTATAGGAATAATAATTTACCACTATTTATTTTATTTAGCGGGAGATAGCGTTAGTTACTTTTATATAACCTTTGACTGCCTTGTTGATCAAGTGGTTAGCGTACGGGTCACGAGGTTCTGGGTTCGATGCCTTTGAGGTTTCTTAGGGTTTTCTGTAATAAAATCCAGTACCTACATAGGTATTAAGCGAGATAGAGGATTGCATTATTGGTCCTTGTATTCATGATACCATAATTAATCAATATGATTAAGTATCGTAGTATGTATCGTATGAAGCGGTGATAGCCTAGTAGTCAGGGCGTCAGCCTCCTAATCAGAGGTCGGCAGTTCGAATCCGGGCACGCACCTCTAACTTTTCGGAGTTATGTGCGTTTTAAAAAAAAAAGATATCACTTGCTTCAACGGTGAAGGAAAACCTGCACGTCTGAGAGTTCTCCATAATGTTCTCAAAAGTGTGTGAAGTCGGGGGGTACGGACGGTGAGTGGTCCGTACGTCTCCGGGGCGGTGGATGGAGCCCACGTCCGGATGACGTAAGATAGCGGGGACCTCGTCTTCGCCGGCGAAGACGGTGTGTAGCGTATGATTGTGTGGTAGTATGTTGTCAGTAGTCATCTGATCGTCAGGGTCGCGAAGAATATGTTATGTTTCCTCTTTCGGAGAGGAGCGCTTAGGTCCGGGGAATAAAAAGAAGCCGCAACTACGAGAGGGTTGGGGTGTCGGATTGATCCCCGTTATGCTATCATATCCAAGTTCCACTCCACAGCCTTGGAGACGTATAAACTAATACCCGTCCCCGTCACCGCAGCCGTTGATCAAACTGCGGTGCCACAGCGTAACGGGGCTGTTTAGCGAGCTTCGGAAAGAAGCTCTGCCAGAAAGAGAAGAATGAGAACTGCGCGACGTAGAGCAGCTTTCGGAAATTGTTATATAATTAATTATGTAGCCAAATTTATAGGATTTTTTTAAGTTTAACATCTGTTCTCTTAGTTCGGGATCAACAACCGCTGTAATTTCCGCTGCGAAACCGCGGTTCCCTTATCTCAGACCCAGCAACCATGGGCCTCCCTGCTATGTAAACCATACATTACCATTATAGCCTCGCGGCTCTTTGGTCTATTAGTATGTAAGCAATACTGATTATTCCTAATCAGTTAACATACGAGGATTCTAAATACCTACATGTAGTTATTTTGGTTTCATTTTACAAATTGTAAGTAGATTCATTTATTCATGCTTATGTACAACAGATAGGTAAGAATATTTACGCGATGTACGCGAAGAATAGATATGTACGTTAAAATAAAATTGTAAGAAATTTGATTTATAAATATATTATTATGCATACCTATAAGCTAAATACAATTATTAAAAGCTAATATAAATAATAATAAATTATATTTATTAGTCATGCTATGGCCGCGATTCTAAGCTATACATGGGGTGCCAGGTCGGGTAACCTCCACGTGTGCCCGGATGCTGTGGGTCCCTCTTGATTCGTCCGGGGGGAAGAGCAGCATTCGGGCCGGTGCACCCTGGTAACATCGGTTAACAATATCTTTTGTGCGATATTGTTAGCCGATGGCTAATGACCCGACGCGGAGGGGTCTCCCCGCGTCCCTCTGACCAAGCTGAGGGCGCAGTGGATGACCCAAGGGGTGTATCACCCCGTGTTTTGGAAGGCCTGTCCAGGTATGGGACTGGCAGGCGGGGGTGGGCGGCAGTCTGCTGCTAGAGATGGGGGTGACGACTGAGACTGGTCGTCCCCATTGGGAGTTTGCGGCCCGTCCAGGAATAGGACTGGCGGGCCGGGCCCGTCCAGGAATGGGACTGGTGGGCCAGGGTGGACGGCGAGCATTCGCTGCGCTTGCCGTCGGTGATGGAAGGCCGGGTGCGAGAGAGTGTTCCTTCCACCTCTCTTGCTCCTGTGCCTTCGGAGGACTTGTGGACGATGGAAACGGGGCCGTCTATCACTCACAGTACGGAAACAACAGCACACCAGCCAACTTGAGAACACAAGTACACCTCTAACCGGCGAAACTGGGCACGTCGTGCCCAAGGAGGGTCTGCTGCGGCGGACACCCGCTGGTCGAGTTGCGGTTGTGTGCGAAAGCTTTCCCGTGTCTCCACCATACAGCGGTGAGTAGGAACACGTGGGGGTTTTAGTCAGTAGGAGTCTGACATAACCTCTGTGCCTTCCCGTGACGCAGAGGTATCCATGATGATTTACCCACGATAAAAAAAAAAGCTATACATACCTATATGTATACATTATGATGTATTTATTAATTAAGACATATATTTTACAAGTAGTTTGTAAGGGTTAAGATGTTATTAATCTGTATACCTACAAAAGAGTATAAAACAAGAATACTATTTGAAAATATTAGGAGAAAGGCGGGAGACTTCGTATATGGCGGTCGCGGTTTTTTCACGCTTTTCTTGAATTAATGTTTGTTGGCTAATTTTGAAAAGGACTGGTGTTGGTTGTGTCGTGGACAGTTTTGGTGTCGTTTGTGTAGTGGCTAGTTTTCTGAATGGTTAACAGGTTTTGATTTGGGAAAGGTTTGAGGGAGCCGCGTCTGCAGAGTGCGAAGTTTCCCGCCATTTCTCCCTAACTTCTACATTGCTATAAACTTGACATTGGCTAATCTCTAGAAAGCCATAAAAAGAGAGAACTAATAAAATAATTAACTTGACATTGGCTAATCTGTGTAAAGCCATAAAACGAAAAAAAAAAAAAAAACTATTTTTAAGGTATTAAGTTGGTTGTCATCATGTCGTGCCACCACGCTTTGGATCCCGCCAAAACGGTGGCCAGTGATTGGTCCGCGAAAAATAGCGATAACAATGGACGCCACGAGGACATTGTTATACGTTTATGGATATTTTTAGGAGAAAGGTTTCAATTTAACTGGCGTATTTATCTAGTTTTGACAGTCGCAGTTATTGTTATAGTCGATGTATTATAACTATATAATATATAAATTCTAGTATAATATACATTGAGATTAGGTTAATTACTTAAGTGTCCGAATGTCTATTATAACTTTTTAAAAGATTCCTTCAATGTCACACGGCGTTAAGAGCTTAGGAGGGATGGTTTTCTAAATTAGGCGCACTGACGTGGTCCATTACCTACTTGCTTTATCTCGTAAACTTGATTCATATCTGTAGAAACATTTTCTAGCTAAAAGCATATATACCAACCATAAATAGTTAATTTCTTCTCTTTTTCACCAACACGATTGAAAACCAACCAACAACTCGATAGGTACTTTTCAAATAAAACAAAATAGACGATAAATACCTAGTTTATGGCTGTAATCTTGAAGGTAAACTGTGTTTGCCAGCCAGTACCTATTTACTTTTTTTTTTACTTCTAAAGAGTTCATACCAGCCTGTTTCTATGAAATCGAAACTATGACTGTTCTAGCTGAATGACTTTGAACACGTTATTGAAGCGCATTTGAGATATAGAAGCAAATTTTTCTCTTTATTAGGGCGTCAGCCTCCTAATCAGAGGTCGGCGGTTCGAATCAGGGCACGCACCTCTATCTTTTCGGAGTTATGTGCGTTTTAAAAAAATTAAAATATCACTTGCTTCAACGGTGAAGGAAAACATTGTGAGGAAACCTGCACGCCTGAGAGTTCTCCATAATGATCTCAAAGTCGTGTGAAGTCTGCCAATCCGCACATGGCCAGCGTGGTGGACTATGGCCAAACCCTTCTCATATTGATAGGAGACCCATGCTCTGTAGTGAGCCGGTAATGGGTTGATCATGATGTTGATGATGCTTTGACATATTAACAAATGTATAAATTA
Source organism: Lasiommata megera (assembly GCA_928268935.1). Taxonomy (NCBI): domain Eukaryota; kingdom Metazoa; phylum Arthropoda; class Insecta; order Lepidoptera; family Nymphalidae; genus Lasiommata; species Lasiommata megera. The sequence goes on from OV743312.1 coordinate 13,588,288, forward strand.
ACTGTCAGTGGAAAGCATAAATGTAACAAAAACATCGAAATTGTCGTCTAAGTATCGTACACAATAATAGTAAAAGCAAAGCAAGATTGGTTCTCTGATAGCGCCACTCACAACTTGTAAACAACGCTACGTACCAGTTTAAAACTATCCAAGATTCATATAATTCAACACTCGAAATCCTACTCTATCATTAGTGATATTAAGTTAAAATTAATTCGAGGGTAGTGTCGAAATGAATAGTCAGTTGTCGAGGTTTATTTTGGGCTGCGGTAGGCGGTCGCTCGAATGCGTGGAGTTTTTTTTAATCTTCCACCGTGTTTTTGTTAGCCGAGCCGGTCTGCATTTAGCCCGTGCTTCCGGCTATTGTGCAATCATTTTGATTAAAGGCCTTTTTGAATTTCAATCGGCTGGTAGGAACTGGGAACTTTGAAATAGGTACCTACCTAGATGTACCGTAGAATTAGTACATCGTCGTTAGAAAATAGTTTTAGTTCACTTGCTATGCAGGCAACTAAACTTTTCATATGAAATCTTATTGAAGAAGGATATTCTTGACTGCGAAGCGATGATAGCCTAGTGGTTAGGGCGTCAGCCTCCTAATAAGAGGTCGGCGGTTCGAATCCGGGCACGCACCTCTAACTTTTCGGAGTTATGTGCGTTTTAAAAAAAATAAAATATCACTTGCTTCAACGGTGAAGGAAAACATCGTGAGGAAACCTGCACGCCTGAGAGATCTCCATAACGTTCTCAAAGGCGTGTGAAGTCTGCCAATCCGCACATGGCCAGCGCGGTGGACTATGGCCAAATCCTTCTCGTATTGAGAGGAGACCCGTGCTCTGTAGTGAGCCGGTAATGGGTTGTTCATGATGGTGATGATTCTCGACTGTTTGTTGTGCGCTTCTTATTAGCTATGGACGCGTTTGGAACCCTCCTAGCTTTAGTTTTAAGCTGGCGAGTGTAGTTATCGCCGTCACCTCAAGAATTAAAATAATGAAAAATATATATCTTATTATATATTAAAAATGCTGTGATAGCCTAGTGGTTAGGACCCCGGGCACGCATTTTGTTATGTACTTCTTATTAGACCTGGGCGCGTTTGAAACCCTTCTAGCTTTAGTTTTAAGTCACGAATTAAAATAAAGAAAAATATACTGTTGTCCGCGGCTTCGCCTGCATAGAATTGCTGATTTCCCGTGAGATTGAGGCTTCAGAAAGTAAGCTACTTAATACGAATTTTTGTGTCTCCAACTCCAAAAACAAAGGAATTTCATACAAACTTTCAACTCCTATTTTACCCCCTTAGGGATGGAATTTCCAAATATCCTTTCTTAGCTGACATCTCTTAACTATCAAATACCTACTTGCTAAATTATAGCATTATACGTACAATAGTTTTTGAGATCTCTTGTTTAATCAGTAAGTAAGTAAGCACGTCAGTGACCTTTCGCTTTTATATATATAGATTATATTGAATAAAGCTGTGATAGCCTAGTGGTTAGAACGTCTTTCTAATCATAGGTTTGGGGTTAGATCCCAGGCACGCACCTCTAACTTTTCGATGTGCGTTTCTAAGCAAATAAAATATCACTTGCTTCAACGGGGAAGGAAAACATCGTGAGAAAACCTACACGCCTGTGAGTTCTCCATAACGTTCTCAAAAGCGTGTGAAGTCTGTTAAGTGCGGCATGGCCAGCATGGTGGACTATGACCTAACCCTTCTCATATTGAGAGGAGACCCGTACTCTATAGTGAGCCGGCAATGGGTTGATCATGATTATACAATATGATGTTTTATAAAAGCAAATGTTGAATTTGTTGCCGGCTTCTGCCTTCTTAACCGGTGGAATAGTCACTATGAACAGGTTTCTAGAAGTTTCAAAGGTGTCTGTTTGTATGTAAACCAGTTACTAATTATTTAGGCATACGGCTGTAGATACTTGATGCGCGGTCGTATTATTAAGTTTGAAGTCCTGGGTTCGATTCCCGGCTCTGGACTGGACAAGGTTAAGACCGTGGCTAGTTATAACCCTACAAAGACGTGTTGCCAAGCAATTTAACGTTCCGACACTATGTCGCGTCCTAATTTGTTAATTAGGAGTAAGTATAGGTTTACAATCCCACTAAGAGGTTAGCCCGCTACTTCTCGCATCTCACCATCAGGTGAGATGACGGCAAACTTGTAATATAATTTAAAAAAATAACAGACTCGGAAGTATGAAAAGAGTATGTATAGAGAGCGAAGATATCAATACATCATACAATCAGAGCCCACTTGAATTACCCACCCACGCAATTGATTACAATGCAAAGTTATGCTAATTGGCGTTTCGTACACGACTCCACATTTTAAATTACCTTTTAAATGTTTCATCTCTTTTATTCAAATAAATCCAGTTTTCACTTCCTTCAAATAATAATAGAATGTTTAGCTAAGACATAAATATTAATTAATACAATCAAATATCGATAAAAAAATATTTAAGGTTTTTTTTTTAAATGAACAACTCAATAAAGCAAAGGTTGCAAGTTGTTGTAAAGGGCGTTAGTAGTATACTAACGCCATCTATTAGAATGTATGTGAACTAGCTCGTTTTCCGTTGTTGCTAAGCACGCCGCATCAACGTCACGGTGACATTTGACAAGTGTAGTGAGGAGTGCATTGCGTGCGAGCGAGTGGGAAGAACAACAAACGGTTTCCATCGATTCGCCGGTCGGCGCATGTCAATTGCGGTCCGAGGGGCGCTACTATGAAAACGAGAAAAAAGCATTTTAGGTGCGAGACTGCATGCGACGTCGTTTTCTTTTTTAACTGGAATTTAATGAATACGAATGATTTTTTTCCACCCTTTTTTAACTAAGGAAAATTTTGTCTGGTTTTCGATTTAGCGTTCCGGCATGATGTTGCGTAAAAACCAATTAGGAGTATGGGCTTAACATACCACTAACAGATTAGCCAGCTACCATCTTAGACTTACCATCTCATCACTTACCATCAGGTGAGATGACCGTCAAGGGCTAACTTGTAGTGGATAAAAAAAAAACGGTTCTCTATGAAATTACGTAGTAGTACGTACGTAGTAGTAAGTACGTAGACAAGTCTACTCGACTTACAAACGAAATTCGAGAGAACTGCATGTTGATGTAGTTCTTGCGAAACTTCTAACTTCTGAAAAGTAACTTTGTCCCAACTTTAGTTCTACCTTTATTGTCTATTGCCCGGCTGCTCAGCGTCATAGATCTGAAATATCCTTTAACCTTCCTTAAATTTGGATAGATAATATTTCTTAAATCAGACTGGTAGTTTATAAAATAAGTGCATTTAAAAAATTCCTTATTCATTTACTTTATGCTTAAGCAAGATTGAGAGGCTATCTCTTACGAACTTTGTTTACTTCACCTATTAAAGCGTTACATATTCATAAACATATTCGTTTACAATAAGGATTATATCTATATCTATCTTATTTTTACTGTCTTCTAGGGGAGAACGCAATTGTCGCAGATTTGTGGGTTCAAATCCCGCCAGTTCAGGAAAATTTTTGTTCGCATTTTAATAAATAAATATGCTATTATTTATGAAAATGCGTATAAAATACTAAATCTATATATATCTATGTATATACAATAATAATACAGAAAAAAAAAAAAAATTAGCTGTAAAATAAGTATACCTAGACAGCTAAGCGGATAGGTAACCTATGTATAATATAATATTTATGATTACATTTATAGTATTAAGAATATAATAATCAAGATTTATCTTTGGACGCCGAGTTACAAGAATAGACACAAAACTATACATAGACCACGTTCGCTGAAAATAAAATATTGTTTCAATTATAGTAAATACATACAAAGAATTCACAAAGGACTTATACTCGTATATACATACACAACTCACACACTCACATATTTGCATTGTTCTCTTTCATTATTATACAATTTTATGTTTCTATTTCAACTCATATCTATCTACGCATAAAAGAAGGATACATTGAATAAAAATTATATACTAGACTCTAAAGTTAAGATTTAAAGTTGTATTTCCCTTGTTAACGTTCGCAGGAAACAGTGCGTGTTATTACAGGATTTAATATGTGTGAGTGTTTAATTAACGCACACATAAATATCTCCATTGTAGTGGTACTATGCCGTTCTCGCCAGAATTTCACTACGATATTATCTTACTTTCTCATCATTTCATATTGAAATATAAAAGGTAGTCACATATAGCGACAATTTGGTGACTTTATTTACATTAGTAACTCCGTCAAAATTACTATGAGGATCGATTTCTGCGAATTTAAGCAACACATGTATTTATTTGTTAATCCGATCCGAAGATGAATCTGACTAATAAAATATTATATCCCGATGTATGTCAGTTGTCATCTCATGTAGTTTTTTTGCCTGTTATGGGGGTGACAATGTGAGGAACGAAGTTGTGCGAAGTCCTTCTTGGGATTGAGGGCGGTTTTAATTTATGGTTGTCCGCAGCCCATATTTCATCATTCGTATATCCTTTAAGGAGAGTCGTGCTAGTTCTTAGAACCTAAACAGTTGAGATATGGTACATTGTAGGCCCCGGGAAGCGTAAAATTTATACGCCTCTTCACACTCACTCACTTTCACATATATAATAATAATGATCCAATATAAACATATAAAAGAGCTCAAAAACCAACTATCGATGCTGTAAAACCACGCCTTATGTAAATAGAAGGCTGTCACGCCAGCTTACCTATATCTATACATTTAACCAAAGTTTTAAGAAATGCCGATATTACGTCATATTTGATAGAAACTGTTATATACTAAGATCATTTTTGAAGGTACTTAGTATATACTCTCATGTTCATGAACTAGAACTAGAATACATGGCCTATGTATTTGTTTTTGTTTATCTTTTAGTTTTGTGGAACACTGTATTTATTTCTTGGAGGGCGATGATTACTGCTACGCAGTTTATACTTCGACAGGATCATCATTTTCATGTGTTTAAGCTTCCTGTATCATTAGGTTATTTGTTCCTAATAAAAAAGAAGCGGTGACAGCCTAGTGGTAAGGGCGTCAGCCTCCTAAACAGAGGTCGGCGGTTCGAATCCGGGCACGCACCTCTAACTTTTCGGAGTTATGTGCGTTTAAAAAAAAAAATAAATATCACTTACTTCAACGGTGAAGGAAAACATCGTGAGGAAACCTGCACGTCTCAGAGTTCTCCATAATGTTCTCAAAGGCGTGTGAAGTCTGCCAATCCGCACATGGCCAGCGTGGTGGACTATGGCCAAACCCTTCTCACATTGAGAGGAGACCCGTGCTCTGTAGTGAGCCGGTAATGGGTTGATCATGATGATTAAAAAATCTTTTGAAACTCAAATAATCTTTATCTTTATCTTAGAACGAATGTTATTTAGCCCTAAAATAAAATCATTAAAAAAAAATTGTCAATACTTCATTTTGATAGTCAAATCCATATTGCAACATAGGATAGGATGTTCCAATAATACCCAACCGTCCACGGCCAAGTTTAGTTGAACTGGCAAAACGGATATATCTCGGCATCAGTCGTGAAAACCCCACTTCAAGTGGATCATACCCAACCGCACACATAGACCCAATTTACCCACACAGCCACACTACGTAGACAGTGAGACATCGTCCCGGCAGACCTTAACGCACACAGATACAAAACGACACGCCATTCTGAACCTTAAGGATTGGGCACCCTCCGATATGCCCTACATTCAGACTTTCCGCGAGATAACCTCAAAAATATGAGATTTCTAGAGGAACAGACTATGTTTTCGTGTGATACCTGTATTCTTTCCCATCTCTAGTGTTTATTTCACGGTGTTTCGTGTTCGTTTAGTGTTTCTGGTGCTAAAGTTTGCGATGTGAAAATTGTGTGGAGTTTTGATAGGCGATTTTGGTGTCACCCGGTTAAATAGCGTAGAGGAATGTGGCATTATCTGCTCGTATTGCACGGTTATTTATGATACAGTACCGTGAAATTGCCTTGACGTAAATGCGTTACGATTGTGGGCCCGAATAGCGATGAGCGTAAGTAATAGTATAATTACATTGTATTACCCGGTTTTATCCGATTTCAATTTCGTATCGTCAGTTATTTAAATGCCTATTACAGATATTTAATGAAAGGTTAGGCTAAATTAGCTAAGGGAACCTACTGTACCTACAGATAGTACCTGAGTTTATGATTAATCATATCTGACATCGGCGTCGAATGAATCTGTCATCGGTTAATTATCGGTTTGACAGGTGTTTAGTTAGTACTAAATTATCCAACAGACCTCTTTGTGCTACTGTCAATTATTTTCGTGCCTTCTTAAAACTGCTAGACACTGGATTGTGCTAGTTTAGAACTTTGCAAAGCAAAGCAAAATGAATTGAATTCGAAGAAATTAGCTGCAAAACTGTATTACTGAGAAATCATGCCTAGAGAAATGATACCTATTAAAAAATAAATAATAGCTATACACATGTAAAGCTATTATGGGCATCTATGAAGTGTTCATATAAAATAAAGATGTGGTGTCGTGGGAAACCAAGTACCTAGGAACGAAGTGCCTTCGGCTAATGTAGAATCGACACAATTTGCAAAAAAAAAAATCGTGCTCAATTTTATGTAGGTTTTCTTGATTTTTCTCTTAAATTTTGCTGATTAATTTTTATTTAAGTACAGGAACGTATTTAGAAAATTCAGTATTTTAGGAAATAATAAATAACGTGAAATATAAAAAAATCGTTATTCAAATTATCAACTAAAATAACAAAATATGTCTGTTTATTTTTGAAATGAAAAAAAAATGAATACACTACTCGCTTGTGTATACGACTGTCGCGCCTGCGCACGTCTCATTTAACGGTTTTATTCCACGGACTTTTCTTACGGTTTTACTATCACATTTTTTTCAGTTCGGTCGCGCAGCAAAATCCCTTTCTCCTCCAAGCCTGCCGTAAGGAACTTCGATATATTTTTCACCATGTATTTCGTGAGTTGATGGTGATAACTATACTCGCCGACTTAAAACTAAAGCTAGGAGGGTCGGAAACGCGCCCATGTCTAAGAAGAAACCCACAACAAATTTAGCTCATTTTTTTCTCGGTATCACCATATCTCATAGTTAATAACAAATCAAACAAAAAAAATTTGCCATGAAGTTAAAGCAATTCACACCCAAGCTTAAGCTAACTTAATATCGTAATAGAATTTTTCGATAAGCTTACGTTTTATATAAACTTTCAATTTATAGAGAGACATCTCCAAGATTTCTATGGGTAATTTGTTATAAAATATTATTACTTTAGTTTACCAGCGCTATGTTACTAGTTAATTAGTTGCTATGTCTAATTATCTAGTTTTTAAACTGGCGCGAAAGCAATTGGCAGGGGCAAGAAAACTTAAACTAAATGTACCATAAAACGCGAAAATTGACACACCTTTAATCTTTAATTAATATAATATTGAGGCAGTTATAACCAAACCACGTTCGTCTTGCATAAAAGGCTGTTGACACGCGCGTATAGGTATACCTATTCTGTGGGTGAAGACGATATCGGTCGAGAGAACCCTCCCCCGACCTAAGCGCTCCTCTCCGAAAGAGGAGACCTAAACATACTCTTCATGACCCTGACGATCAGATGACTACTGACAACATACTCGTACTTCGTACGTATTATGGAGAACTCTCAAGCGTGCAGGTTTCCTCACGATGTTCTCCTTCACCGTTGAAGCAAGCGATATTTTAATTGCTTAAAAACGCACGTAACTCTAAAACTTTAGTTGCGTGCCCGGGATCGAACCCCTGACCTCTTATTAGCAGGCGGAGGCCTTCTGCAAAATAATAATAAATATAAATAAAATAATATATATAAGCTGTGATTGCCTAGCCATATAATAATAGATATCTAACTTAAACAATAACAAAATTCTTGAAGGAGTTCTTTAGACAATTATAATTAACAACTAAAACAATGTAACTGTATTATAAACACTTAAAAACTTAAGATAAACCTTAAGTTGAACCTAAAACTAAAAATCTTAAAGAAAAAAAATATATATATATACAATATGATAAATAAAATATAATATTAAAAGGAGTCCCTTTAGGCAAGGTTCCGAAGATACTGGCAGCGTTTTCCCTTTGGATTGCAAGACTAATTCGTTGTCCGAGGTAGCTGGCAGCTCTTCGGTCTCCTGTGATGACGACTAACCTTTTTGCCATTTCCCTAAAAAGCCCTATAGCGCTAGGACCCCACGGACCAACAAGAAAACAACAACAAAATATATCTATTTATAACAAAATTACATCACAGTTTATTTACTCGAAAAGTAATACCGTTTCGAGTGTGCGAATGACATACTAAAGGCGTGGGGGGTGGCGATCAATAATAATGAATAGGCTCAATTAGATGATTCGACACTCGGCTCTCCATCCGTCCCCTCGCTCCACTCACCAGTTGAATGCCGGCATTGACCCAAATCTGAAGACCGGCGGGTACTGGCAACTTATCGGTGAAAAATAACCGTTTTTTACGGTAATTTTTGATACGCAACATTATGTGTCTTACTTAATCTACTAAAAGCGGAAAAATCTATACGGTTTTATTTTTTTTGCGTTATGGTTCAAGTCACAACACTTTAATTATAAATTTAACCATTCTCAAGAACAGACGACCTCCGAGGTGGCGCAGCGGGCGCGCTGTCGCATTATTAAGTTGGAGGTCCTGGATTCGATTCCTGGCTTGAGTCTGGTCAGGCGGGATGATTCATCCATCCGGTAGTCCATCTGGGACGTAGGAGGCTGCGCTGGGTTTTAGTGGGTAGTGTGGTTCGCCGCTTTGGCGGTCGGCCTTGAGTTCCACATACCCGCCTGGAGTTATGCGTAAATGCATTTCCCAGCAGGAAAAAAAAGGCGGGAGGCTTCGGCCGTGACTAGTTACCACCCTACCGACAAAGACGTGTCGCCAAGCTATTTAGCGTGACGATGTCGTGTAGAAACCAATTAGGAGTATGGGTTTACCATACCTCTAACAGGCTAAAAAACAGGCACAGGCTGTGAACATATATTCTTGGAGGTATTAGAATTAACATAGGATATTTACTATTAAAAAAAATATATACGAAAGAAAAAAAAAATGGCTTATTAAAATATAGTTATCATATCGATTAATTTGTATCGTAATATCGCAGATACTTATTTAAGGGCTTCATTGCGAGCGTAGCCGCTGATAGAAGCTAGTAATATATCGTACTACAAATTCGGAACTAAGAAAAAGCGTATAGGTACCTATCGTTAATTCGTTATATTATCATAGAAACGACAAATAGGCAATAGTGTGTAAACCGGCCATTAAAATATACTTCTTTCTAGAAAACTTTGTCGGTAGGTATTTAGCAAGGTAGGTACTTATGATTCTATAGAAAAAAGGAATAATAAAGATTTTTAAGCTATAAACATGTTTTACGTAAGAACCATTTGGTGGTTGCGTTATGCGTACAGTTAACAGTTTTCACCAAAATATGAACCCGTCGTCCTTAACGTGATTCTGAACAGACGCGAGAGATGGCGCACAGAGCATGAAATGTACCTAACGCCTAATAATTATGAAGGCCCTTTATATATTTATTATGGCTTTAAGCAACATAATATACATGATTACAAATAATCGATTTACTTACGCCTTAAAATAATGAACAATATAATTAAATTTTTTCAAATTGCAGATATTATTTATAAACTATTTGATAGTGCTATGCTTTTCCTTCTCGTTTATGTTAATAACTTCATTATATCTAACTTGAATGTATGATCTATAATTCAGCTGATTCTAGCTGGTCACTTGATTTAAAATTAGCTTAATTTTAGTAATTAAATAATATCAACGATTCATTCTCCCATTCATCATGATCAACCCATTATCGGCACACTACAGACCACGGGTCTCCTTCCAATAGAAAAGGGTTTGGCCATAGTCCACCACGCTGGCCATATGCGGATTGACAGACTTCACACGCCCTTGAGAATATTTTAAACTCTCAGGCTTGCAAGCTGCTCACGATGTTTTCCTAAACCGTTGAAGCAAGTGCTAATTTTTAATTGCTTAAAAACGCACATAACTTTGAAAAGTTAGAGGTGCGTGCCCGGATTCGAACCCCCGAACTCTGATCAGGAGGCGAACACCCGAACACTAGGCCATCACAGCTTAACATATCTCCCATTAACATATCTTTAATACAAATCATAATATACCCAGGTAACTGCCAAGAATACCTACCTAAGTTATACAAAAACCACATCCTAATCGGTTCATCCGTTTGCTCTTATTGCGTCACCCAGAGTCATCCTCTTATTGCGTCGAAGGTTTATAAATATAAGAGAAACGTATTACCTATAGAAGCGATCTTAAAAAGCTTTTATCGTCCAAGTAAACGTATTTAATACGAGAGAGGTGAAAGCCTTTAAAAAGGTAAAAATGAGGGGTGAAACTTGAAAGCCAACCCTTAGGGTGTTTACAAACTTGCAACTATTATGTATATTGGCCTATAGGCTATATTGTGCGAGGTTAATATTTTACGACGTCTTCTCGAAAGTGAGTATTCGACCCTAACCTTCGCATACGTCGTTATCGAATATCGAAACATTGTACTGACTTTAAAGACCCTGCAAATGAAACTCTTTCCACTAGTGGACGCCCATGGGTTGAAATTATGATGAAGTAATTACAAGTGGTGTTGCAAGAGTAAACTAAGTGTACTAAAATGAAAAGAACGCGATGTATTCAAAATCACCACTATCTACCATCTAACTAACATGCGTTTTAGTTATTGTACTACTAAGTTTAAATCTCATACAATTTTTTTAACTTCAATTTCACCCACCTAAGGGATGAATTTTTAAAAATCTATATATAATAGTGGACGTGTAAATATTCTCATGTATTTGAGTTGTACGTTTATTTATTGAGAAGTCGGTCATTAATTCAGTTACCTTTCCTTTTTAGATATTTAGGTTTATTTTATTTGTGACAGTGTGTGTATGTCTTCGGTTTACAGCTATATTCATGAAATATACACACACACACAGGGAGGCTTGCATGATGGAGACGGCTAATATAATTATCCCTTAAAAGTGTGCAGGAACCGATCAGGATCTACGTTTATAAAAGTTAACCTTCTTACAGCTTAAAAAACAATTTTACATGAGACCCTGCATGATGATATGTTTTTAAACAATCGGTGCTTTCGGCATTTTAATTAAGACTGATTTTTAAGACTGACTTTAACTGAAACAAACATGGACAAAATCGCTGGCAATAATGATATATTAGCTATATTATTATAGACACTATATATTTATAAACACTACAAGTTAGCCCTTGACGGCAATCTCCCCTGATGGTAAGTGATGATGCAGTCTAAGAAGGTAACGCGCTAATCGGTTAGGGGTATGGTACACCCACGCTATTTATTGGTTTCTACACTACATCGTGCAGGAACGCTAAATCGCTTGGCGACACGTCTTTGTCGGTAGGGTGGTAACTAGCCGCGGCCGAAGCCTCCCACCAGACCGGACTCGAGTCGGGAATCGAACCCAGGACCTCAAACTTTACAATGCGACAGCGCACGCACTGCGCCACGGAGGTCGTCAATATCACTCACCTTTAACATGGATGAATGATAGATTAGGTGTGATATATATAACCTTTATACCTATGGTTACGGTTTAATTAATACACATTGATATCACAGTGAAATTTACTTAAATGCTTGTTAAACCATTCGAGATATCGCACCAATCTGTCGTATGGGTTAGATATCTGTTACGATGTTTTTCGTGAATTAATAATTAAGTATCATAATGGTAGCTTGCAATACACTTTAGTCTTGAAGAAAGATTTAAAGGCACTGAGACGCCTTCAATACGTTAAATTGCTTTCAGTTCATCATGATACCGGCTCACTACAGAGCACGGTTCTCCTCTCAATATGAGAAAGGTTTGGCCATAGTCCACCACGCTGGCCATGTGCGGATTGGCAGACTTCACACGCCTTTGAGAACATTATGGAGAACTCTCAGGCGGGAAGTTTCCCTCACGATGTTTTCCTTCACCGTTGAAGCAACTGATAATTTTTAATCACTTAAATACCTTTCACAACGTAATATTGCATAAATAGCTGATATACTCATATGTAAATTTATATTTAATATTAACTCCAATACAAAATTGCGCATTATTCGGAAAAATGTGGGTTATTACTAATTAGCTCAGCTAGTAGCAAATCTGAATGTTAATTGGAGAAACTGGGCACGTTGTGCCCGAGTATCCATGAGGCTCCACAGAGGTTTCCATGAGGATTTACCTAAGATAAAAAAAAACACTGAATGCCCTTAAGCTCGAGTATCGAATTCGTTCTAAATAATTAATCTGTTTGACTTTAGGTTACCTCCGAAATTGAACGACATAATTATCGTGACTAGATACTATTCGTATCACTCTCATTATGGGTAAAACGAAGTCGAATTGTGTAAAGTTATTTGACACAACGGCGTACGGATTTGTATGCTTCATCTATATGTTTAGGATTAGCTTACCTTAGCTTAGTCAACCAACAAATAACTATGCCTATACTAAAAGGTTAAATCATCAGTTCACGAATATTCATTACCCTCACAAATATAAACTAGTGGCCCGCTTACCTACAACTTCTTTTGTAACAATGTTGTTGTACAGTCTACAAACTTGAAATTTAGTCAACTAAGTTCGTTGTTTATAAGACCTTTAAAGACTTGAAATTATGTATGCAACTCCTATGACCTTCTCACATCATTTCTCTTTTCTTATCTCACTTCATTATAATTGTTATAAACTGTATCAATTAAAAAGTTGGACTCTAGTTATATTTCTTTAATAACCGTCATTTGAAGGTGCTGAAATTACTGATGAAATTTTTTCTGGCAAATTTCATTATGAAGCCTAGAATGTAGTTTTGACTCTAGACTTTTGAATGGTTGAAATGGGTGTTGGAGAGTCATATGAGAGTTCCACATGAACATTACATTTATATGAAATCTTTAATTTAAGAGTTAAAGTTTTTTGATGTAAGAAAACCCCTCAGTTGGGGGAGGCAATGGGGTCAAGGTACCACGTTTTTTTTTGAGAAAATTTCATTCTAGAATCGAGATAGAATCAGGTTCAGATACACATCTTAAAAAAAATTATGTGATATTAATTTTTTAATTAATTAAGTTGCTTAAATTAAACTCGAACATATCTCCGAGAAGTTAAAAGTGGGATCAAACTCGGTCTTTCTAAAGCAAAGCTTGAGTCTTAACCACCAGGCTATCAGCAATAATGAGGATTATAACCAACCTATAATCCATAAACCTTTGTCAACTGTTGCTTACAATACAGAGGACAATAGCATTGCGCTTGGACGATCATTGTGAATTACGAATTGGTATCCCATCGGAGCTAATCCGGTTTAACAAGATCCTCTAAAATTAATTAAATTGATAGGTAAGTACGTCATTATCAGCGCGTTATGGTTTCGCGAGGTTTTTAGGCTCGACTACAAGGTGGGTCCAATAATGTTTACTTAGAATTTGAGATTTATCCGTTTAAGAAGTACTCAAGGCCACGCGTAGAATAAGATATTTGCAGCCAATCCCGTGTCTGAAAGGGCACGCAAGGTTCTCCTTAAACAATCTTTCCTATCGATTTTAGTTATAATCATAAACATGGAATAAAAAGTTATCTTAAATATGAGGAGTTTCCATATAGGTTTTGAAGATTATTATACATACATACATTTCCTGCTTCTAATGTAAGGTCCTAATAGCTGGATCACGGTTTACCTCTGAACACATTCCCAATAGACCTCAGAACCTGTAATGAGTAGGAATCAATCATAAACCTACTCGTATCTGTATATCAGGATCTTGGTTATTTTACAAAGAGATTTCCCCCCAAACCGTACATTAACTCTCCCCAAACAAAAACAATGTACGTATTAACAGTATCACACCGTCTTCGCCGGCGAAGACGAGGTCCCCGCTATCTTACGTCATCCGGACGTGGGCTCCATCCACGGCCTCGGAGACGTACGGACCACTTACCGTCGGACCCCCCCGTTATCCCAAACGTCGCCTAAGCCGAAGTTCGGCCTCAAAGGAGGCGCCCTTAGGCAGTCGTTCCCATAGTTTCTTCGAGCCCTAGGGCTCAAAATTTCTTCTGGCAGAGCTTCTTTCCAAAGCTCGCCAAACAGCCCGGTTACGCTGTGGCAACCAATAGGGTTTGTACAGCTAATAGACAGTCCGAAAAAAAAAAAAAATATTAACAGTACCGTATTCGTTTTCTAAACGCAGTGTATGCTATCAAATTTGTTTATAAAAAGTATTATTTCAGCACGTGGGAACCGACGACAGCATGAGCGACGACGTCTTTGAAGATGACACACTTCGCGCGCCCACCATCCGCAGCACTCCCTCCCCCACGGGCTACAGAGACTACAGGCCCGAGTCACCAGCACGGACTGTCATAGACGAAGACGTTCCCATACACAAGGTAAGGATCCTGGTTAATAAAAAAACAAATCACCTTTCCCAAACACCCGAAAAAATTTATATGATATCCTTCGAACGTGCTAAGCTTTTGGCACTCTAACCATTACCGATATATATGTACACATTCTACTCAACATTGAGTAGAATATGTACACATTCTACTCAACTATTTACAGATGAATCTTCTAGCTTGATTCGCTAAAACTAGTGTCATCAACGAATCGTTCCAAGTACCCTTAGTATATTGATATTGCTTTGTCCTAGAGATGCAATGTTAGAACTGGGTACTAGTCTAACTATGTAGAACTACTGAACTCAAAGCACTATAAACTCATCACGAGTTACAAAGTCTCAACACCTAAGCCAATAATATTTCCTAGAAGTATATGCATAGGAAGGGTAATTTTGTGCACTAGATAGGGATAAAAATACTTCTATATAAGCTGGAATAATGTACCCACAGTACACTATTGCAGCTGTGCGGCACCAGGGGTTGAGTCGACATAGTCGCCTAGTTTTTTGTACCACAAGGTATATTATAAATAAATAATTTGGATAATAATACAATTTCCACGTAGATATTGTAGGTGTACTTACTATCTAGGAAATCGAGTAAATTCCGTTAAATCGACTAAAATCTTAATTTTACTGTTATTTGAACAAACTGCAATATTTATTTATATTGTACGAGAGTAATCTTGTAACGTTTATTATAAGGCATTTTTTTTTTCCCGCTGGGAAATGCTTTTACGCATCCCCTCCGGAAGAGACGCAGGCAAGACTGCGCCGCTTCCGACGGGGTATGTGGGACTCCTCGGCGGCCAGACTGACGACCAGAATACCCACTAAAACCCAACGATGCTCCTTCGCGTCGACTGGTGGCTGGGTCACGGGAACACTTGTGCACTGGACCGCAACCCAACCAGCGGCGTCCGCTGAGGCAGACTCTCCACTTATAAGACATAAAACCTATCGACAAATCACAGCTTCTTGCATAATTCGTAGCAGTCAATAAAAAATAAATAATTATATACTTGTTTTACATCTATATTTGTTTTATTTAGACGATACTGCTCGGTGACAGCGGAGTTGGGAAAACTTCTCTACTTGTGCAGTTTGAGACCGGTAAATTCCAAGCAGGCAACTTCTCGGCAACAGTCGGTATCGGCTTCACGGTAAGTAATAACTAATAAGTAGCAAAAGGCTTTAGATATCAATGTTGAAAATATGCTATCATTAAACCCATCTATTCGACTAGGTAAGAAATTTTACCTTTGCGATGTGAGCTGCGAGAAATGTTACAAACAATAAATACGTAATTTTTTTCCAATCTTTAGATATTAGGTATTTATGAGTGTAATAGCATATGCCAATAATTATAAACCCATAATATCTTAGTACCTATACGGAGCAGATTTTCAGCCTACCTACTGATCAATCATCATCTAAAAAACTAAAGCATTCATCAAAGCTCCTCATGTCTCTGAAATAAGGGCATTGGCTTAAGCTGGAATGATACATTTCTTTTTTTTTTTGTTTTCAAAATTTGATAATTTGTAATTTATTTACTTTATATAAGTCTCAATTTATTTGTCTGACATCCGAGCGTCAAGTGTAAACTTGAATTTTTAATATCGGCGAATTGGGCCCCACGACACAGGATTATCTAGTGTGAGTCCCAACGGATGTACTAAGCTTTGTAAAATTGTTTTTTGGCAAATAAATATGACGGCAATCAGAGAGCAGCGCCATCTAGTTTTGGAGTCATGTACGACAGACAAGAGAGTGGCATCGCCCCCTCTCTTTACGCAACACTAAGTGACGTATGCAGGTTCTTATAAGGCTCACCGGCGCATTGCATTGATTGCACTCGCTCGGGTCGGACCGGTGGTGGTGCATTCGTACTTGGTGGAGCGTATAGTCTGCAGTTACAAATTACCATACTTATAATTGTAGTTCTGTTCTACCAAGAGTGTCTGGTCTCTTTGCCCGAAACTACCCACGTCTACCTAAATTACCGACATAGACACCCACCCGCCCGTAGTCATCCTACAAATATTTTTAATTTTTTTCAAAGTGATAGAAACAGTAGCACGGATTGTATGGGTAACTATTGTGTCCTATCTACGGATTTAACTGCGGTTGGGATGACGGTCAAACTTCGTATAATAACTAATTGGTTCAGCTGCTTCAAACGGAGTAATTGGAGGTTCTGGATGAAGGTTTTCCGTTTAATTAATCTACCTAAGGCTCTTGCTATCCGCCTGTAAATCAAAATGAAATTTAACATAAATAGTGTATTTCTATTAAATTGTCATAAAACTATATAAAATAGGAATAATACTACTACTATGTTAGTCGTTTATCTCGCCATGGTTTCATGTCATAGTTTATCAACAGTTTCTAATGAACGGCGTTGTTTAACTTGTATTTTATGTATAAAAATCATCGTCTTGCCTTTAGGAAAAGTAGCTGAACTCGGGGGCATGATTATGAGGGCCGTCATGGTGTGGTGGCTTGGACATTTGTTATTGTAACCATAACTAGTATGCCGAGTAACAGAGTAAATTGCCTTGGCCAATAGCTGTACACTTGTAGTACCAATAAACGTATATTCATTCATTTGTTCATTCATTCATACCAATGATTATAATATAACCAAGCAACACCGATACATAATCTATACAAATAAAAAAAAAATCTGTAAATAGAGTGTCTGTTTGTAATATTGAAATAACTGTTTTTTACTACATGCATATGAATATGTATACGGTACATACACCAAAATAACATTTTTTACAATTTTTGTCTGTCTGTTTGTTCTGGCTAACCTCTGAAATGGCTGGACCGATTTTTACGGGACTTTTATTGGCAGGTAGCTGATGTAATAAGGAGTAACTTAGGCTAATTTTATTTTAGAAAAATAAAGTAATTTTGCAATGACCAAGTACTGTCTGTTTAGAAAGGAGATACTTTAATGTTTATCCTGTAATTATTTCAACTAATTCGGGTTAGTATTCTATTGCTTAGTAATTGAAAGACAAACAAACACACTAACTCAACGCTGACGAAGTTGCGGGCGTCAGCTAGTGTTAAATAATATTGAATATTTTATAATGGGAAGAGCGAGTCCTTCTGACACAGGTTTTATACTTCACCGAAGGCCTGCCTTATCGGAAATCGTAATATTATGTGAACAAATAAATTTTCATTTCATTTTTTATTTCATTTAAGTTGTTACGTTACATGAAAGTTTTTTTGGATAAGACATGATGTCTTAAATATGTCTTATTAAATTGGATAGTTATGGGTATGTCGCGTCAAGGGCGTCCGAGTTGTTTTTTGTAAGAGTGACGTCACGATTTTGTTTACTTTCGCTCATAGTAATTAAAACCACAACTTGCCGGTTTACACTTTTATTGCGATAATAACTTAGAGGTCCGAACAGTACGACGTCTCGAGCGAGAGAATCTTTGAAAGGCATCGACCCCCCGTATTTATAGCACAAAGCATGCTTGTACGAAATTGATTGTTACTGTCTAAATTGTGTTAGCAAAATCATCAATAATTAAAATGTGGGTAATCATTGAATTCTTGAGGTTTTTGGCGCAGCTGAATAAAGTTAATAACTTCTTCGCGCCGACAGGTAGTATTATATATATAAACGTCGTAGTTTTATTACACAGTATAATCCCGATTATTCCGTAAAGACAATAACAAACTTTTTGAGTAGTTTGAAACTTCTTGCCTACTGTAATGACTTACCCAGCCACAGAATTTATACCAACTATTTACAGAGGTTTCTGCTTTCGAAGGGTGGATCTTATTTACTCAAGTGATTCCGAGAAATCAATTTGTAAACCTATGGAACCTCGAAATGTAATCCGATGAAATTGATATGTCTTATACTTAAATATATATCTAATAATCTAAGTACCCTTGCTTTATTACTTTTAGTAAGTAATTTGATGGATAATATTAATCGAACAAAAATGAAGAAATATTTCATTGTACTCGACTATAATAGACATAATAAAAACAATTATATTTTTGTTACTTATAGTTTGATTTATCTTTAAAATTAATATTTTAAAGGGTAAAAAGCCTGTCACCGAGTTTTTTAAAGAAAAACCTGCGACGTCTACCTACTAACCTGTCAATCTTTTTATCCACCTATAATAAAATAGGCTCAAGTTTTTATTACTTATGTAGGGACTAATTTTTTTTTTCGAACCGTCCATTAGCTGTACAAACCCTATTGGTTGCCACAGCGTAACCGGGCTGTTTGTCTGCCAGAAGAAATTTTTGAGCCCTAGGGCTCGAAGAAACTAAGGGAACGTCTGCCGAAGGGCGGCTTCTTTGAGGCCGAACCTCGGCTTAGGCGACGTTTGGGATAACGGTGGGTCGGACGATGAGTGGTCCGTACGTTTCCGAGGCCGTGGATGGAACCCACGTCCGGATGACGTATGATAGCGAGGACCTCGTCTTCGCTGGCGAAGACGGTATGTAGCGTATGATTGTGTGGTAGGTGGTACGAGTATGTTGTCAGTAGTCATGTGATCGTCAGGGTCTTGAGGGATATGTCTTCTCTTTCCGAGAGGAGCGCTTAGGTCGGGGGAGTAAAAAGAAGCCGCAACTAAGAGAGAGTTGGGGTGTCGGATTGAGTTAGGATGGTCTGTATAGCGAACATGGGTAGAATACATAGATAGATAGATAGATTGATAAATAATTAAAACAGTTGAAAGCCGTTTATTCAATCATGAAGTGAGTTCTCTATTTTGATACAAACTTGCGATGAATTTTGCTCCTGTTGTGCCGACCAATTAATATTGTTCGGTATTTTTGCCGCTTGGGTAACATTGTTGCTTTTGGCCGGAGTAAGCTGTTGTATTTCCAATTCGGACACCAGGTTGAATATTTTGTTCTTCGCTATGGCTTGCAGGTACGGCGAGAAGCTTTTGACTGTATTTGATAAGCTTAGAAAGAATAGATCCATTTGGTCGTGTGTGATATCGGTTTCTTTGTATTCCTTTACTGCGTCTTCCGAATAATTTGTTGTTACGTACGATGAGGGACTCGGTTGTGAATTAACCCACTTTTGGGAGTTCTTTTGTACGTTGCCACCGGAACTGGGTGACGGTGAATGAGCTAAAATAAAAATGAAACATCTTTATATTATATTGCTTTTTTTCTTTTTTAGTTTGATGAATTATTCAGTTTATTTAAGAGTTATATTTATTTAATTAAAGTATCATCTTTGCTACAGACTGTTGATTGATTTTCTGTAGGTATCTAAAATATTTGAGTCCCTATTTTCATAAATATGATGGAAATTTTGAAGTTATATTTCTTAAGGCGCGTTATGAAAAATGTTGAGTGTCGAAAAAACCTAACAACAAAATAAAAATAAAACCTCTTTTGCGCGTGTTGGTTCGCTCGTCGCCTCTGACCACTGTTTTTATAGTAATAATATTTATCCACATGTTTCTAGTTGCTACATCCGCAACACGTGTTTTAGTTTCATACAAGTGTAAATTATATCTCTGCTAATAAATTATATTCAGTGGTTATTTAAATTGAATATTTTGATTAATATTATTTACTATTCGTATTTATTACGATTAAATATTAGTGAAAATTGTGCTTATATACTTTTATTAATTATGACGAGTTAAGGCTATCCGAGTTGTTTTTAGTAAGAGTGACGTCAGCATTGAGGTCACGATCTTCTTTACTTTCGCTCTTAGTAATTAAAACCACAACTTGCGGCATTATACTTTTATTGCGACCATAATTAAGAGGTCCGAACGGTCCGACGTCACGAGCGAGAATACCACGAAAGGCATTTATAGCAAAGCATGCTTGTACAAAATTGAGTGCAACTGTCTAAATTGTATTAACAAAATCATCAAGAGTTCAAATGTGGGTAATTATTGGATTCTTTATTTTCTTGGCGCCGCTGAATGAAGTTAATAACTCCTTTGCGCCGACAAATATTATGATTAATTTTATTTACTTTTCGTAAAATTGTGCTTATATACTTTTTATACTATAATTAATTATTTGCATGCAATTAAAAACAATTTATAATGATGCCAAAGTTTTATAACTTCTTACGCGCGTAGTTCACACACATACACCCATTTTGTTTATGAATAAACCAAAACTAAAGTTTCGACACACATACCAAAATTAGCTGGGTCCATCGCCACAATGTACTGTTCAATGTTCTCGGGCTGTTCAATTTCTTCTCTCTCATTTTTATAACATTCAGAGCTACCCTCGAGATCGGAATTGGACACATTATCACAGTCGCCGCCGTTCTGGTCGCACTCGTCATCGTTTGCCGCAACTTTTCTCTTTTCGCACAAATACCTATTTAGATAGGAGATTTCGTCTTCGAATTTCCATTTCTTAACTTTCGCCGATGGCTGCTCCGTTATTCGTTGTTTCCTTTTGTTTAATGCTCTTCTGTAAGCGTCTCTTAGGCCTTGCCATTTGTGTTTGCAGGCGGAAGCTGGAATAATAAAATTTGTTAAATGATAACAAAAAAAAAACGGTTAAGTTTGTTGACCTGACCCTAAGCGCGATTTTCCCTCTTAGCTTTAGTTTTAAGTTGGTGAGTGTAATTATCACCTCAAGAATTAAAAAAAAATTGAAAATATATATATATATTATACTAGCCGATGCCTGCGACTTCGTCAACGTAGATTAGGGGTTTTCAAGTTTTTAAATGGAATAAACCAATATGAGGAAAATTTCTGTGGCAAGCTGAAATTATAGTTACAGTGCAATGACGTGAAATTCAGTTTTTCATAAAATCCGCGGGAACGGGATAAAAAGTATCCTGTCCATCTCCTGGTTCTAAGCTACCTCCCCACCGAGTTCCAGCCAAATCGGTTTGGCCAATGAACGCTTTTGCCTGTAATAGGTATACATGAATGAAGCTATTTTCAAAATTAAATTGATATGGATATGGATTTGAACCTAGACTAGTGCGGCTGACGCGTACATGCAAACGGCATGTGTCATGTCTGTCACACAAGACATACAGACGATGCGGTTTTTTATCTCCCCCTTTGCAACATAGCAAAGTTGCACATGTCCGCAACGTGACTTAAGATTGAAGACGTTTGTTTCGTATCGAGAATTTCTTGACAAAGAACCAACCAATACCTAACAAAGTAAAAAAACTTCAGAGTTTTTTTTTATTAACTACTAGTTAGCCCTTGACGGAAATCTCACCAGGTGTAAGTGATGATGCAGCCTAAGATGGTAACGGGGTAACCTGTTAGGAGTATGGTAAACCCATACACCTAATGCGTTTCTACGCGACATCGTGCCGGATCGCTAAACCGCTTTGCGACACGACTTTGTCGGTAGGGTGGTAACTAGCCACCGCCGAAACCTCCCACCAGACTCAAGCCGGGAATCGAACCCAGGACCTCCAATTTTAAAATGTGACAGCGCACGTGCTGCGCCACGGAGGTTGCGATGTCGCGTAGAAACCAATGAGGAGTATGGGTTTACCATTCCAACAGGTTAGCCCGCTACCATCCTAGACTGCATCATCACTTACCACCAGGTGAGATTGCCGTCAAGGGCTAACTTGCGGTGTATAAAAAAAAAACCGACTGTCAGAAAAGTTAAAGACTGTCAATATGTAGTAAGTCATAAGTTAGCGAGTTAGAGCACATACCTGGTTGGTTTAATATTTGCGATATTTCGTTCCACGCTGAGTCTTTTTTCGTACTGTCCATGTACTTTGGATGCGAGGTGTCGTACAGAAATACATAATGCCGCACTAACCCAATTAACTTTTCCTCGTTCATACTGTAAGGCCTATTTCAGTATAGCCAATGAGGATACCAACACAATAAAGCCACAGTAACTTTGACACACGGTGAACTACTTTTTTTTTTTAATTTTATAAAAGGAGGTCGCTGTTTTTGTTGCGGCCTGCGTCGGTACTGTGAAGCGACGTGGCAACGCCGCGTCGTGCACGCTACTATTGCCCGGTTACAACGCGTGGCCGTGGGCCGAATTCATGCACGGATCGAGGGATGGGACGGATCGATAGTAAATTTTTTATTCTAATCGAGTAAATTGATTAGTATTCGAGTTCTTACTGTGCGTTATAAACTTATTTTACATTTATTAAAAATGCATTAATATGGTTCGTCATGATCAACCCATTACCGGCTCACTACAGAGCACGGGTCTCCTCTCAATAGAAGGGTTTGACCATAGTCCACCACGCTGGCCATGTGCGGATTGGCAGACTTCACACGCCTTTGAGAACATTATGGAGAACTTTCGGGCGTGCAGGTTTCCTCACGATGTTTTCCTTCAACGTTGAAGCAAGTGATATTTTAATATGGTTATCATTACAAAAATAAAATTACAAAATAGATTTTTTTATATGTTCATATGTAAAGCATAACATAAATATAATAGCGTATGATAAGCTGTTGTCATAAATTCATAATAGTTACGTCGATTTGTAGGTGGGTAGATATATTAAAGCATGTTAAATTATGTTCTACGTGAAGTATCAGTATTTTATTATCTAAAAAGCGTTAATGGTGCATTAAAATTAAGGTAATAGTACTAAATTCCTTTACCTTAAGGGATGAATAGAACTAGAAATATTAATTAACATTAAAATAACTCAATATTCAACCATTTGGTGCAAGACGCCGTCATTTTGATCAGAAGTTAATTGTATATATTTGAAAATTGTAATTCAGATCTTCCGTGTCGCCACCGTGTTTTCAATATTGTACAAACCAATTTATTAATTTTTTTTCTGAAGAAGTATGTATCATCATCATCATTTCAACCGATAGACGTCCACAACTGGACATAGGTCTTTTGTAAGGAGTTCCAACGGCCACGGAAGTATGTTTGATTTACTTTAATTATGACATATTTATGTCAAAAAGCTTTTTACATAAATATGATATTTATACATAATACTTTTTATACAAAATTAACCTTAGTATAGCCAAGCCAACCAAAATCAAATCAAATCAAAAATAGCTTTATTCACATAAACCTATTACAGGCATCTATAAATCGTTCATATATATAACATTTTTCATTATTTCTATTAGCGATGGTGATAACTACACTCGCCAACTTAAAACTAAAGCTAAGATATTATTATTTTTATCCACTACAAGTTAGCCCTTGACGGCAACCACACCTGATGGTAAGTGATAATGCAGTAAATTATTGACGCGTCAAAAGTGCCTTTTTTAAGGACTATTTGAATAAAGATTAATTTTAATTTGAATTTGAATTTTGCAGTCTAAGCTAACCTGTTAGGGGTATGGTAAACCCATACTCCTAATTGGTTTCCACGCGACATCGTGCCGGAAAGCTAAATCGCTTTGCGATACGTTTCTATCGGTAGGGTGGTAACTAACCTCGGCCGAAGCCTCCCACCAGCCGAATATATACTGGCTATGCACTGTCATTATTTTATAATCTTTAATTTTAATTACTGTACATAGTTTGTCGTTTAAGTGAAGTTGGGATTCATTGTATCGCATCACTATTTACGTGCGACGCGATATCAGCAGCTGCGCAGTTCGGCGGTTTGGCAACGTCGCGTGCCGTGCACGGAGCGTCCGCGCCCCGCGTACCGCCGTACGCTTTATTACCTTTTTTTTTTTTTAACGTGGGTAATCCTCATGGATACCCCGCGTCCGAGGAGACGCGGCGGTTATGTCAGACTCTTACTGGCGAAACCCCCACGGTGTATATCCTTTCCCGCCGCCTGGTGGCCGGGTCACGGGTTTCGCTCGCGCACACAACCGCAACCAAGCCGGCAACGCTTTATTACCTGTGTGTACTACAAGTCACAAGGGGTAGCAGAGGGGTCTTTTCAGTTGTACCTACCTGACTGTCTAATCTTTATTAACTTATTTACTCTGTAGTCGTTGTAGACTCTGCTTGCGGCCGAAGCCTTCCAACGGAATCCCAGCTTGAGTTCAGACTCGAGACCAGGACCTCCAACTTTGTAATGTGACAGCGCACGCTCTGTGCCACGAAGGTCGTCAAATGTATGTGTCAAAGCACATCTCAAACCACTGGTACGGTGAAATCACGGTAATATTATATATACAGTATTGTAACTCGGTCTTATCTTTGAAATAAATGACTACAGCCGCACGGTACCTAAGCATGCTTAGCAAGCGTTATTGACGAATTCATGCAATCAAAAGAACTTGTGCTTTTTTCTAATTTAATCCTATAATATATCCTACTCTTCATATTAAATATGTACTTAACTTTAAGTGAAAAGATCGCGCCGTTATTGTTAAAAAACAAGATACCGTCCGTTCGCCACTGCGGCACAGTCGCGACTGTCTACATGCCGAGCTCATGCTGAGATTGAGGCGCGTAGGCATAGCTCGCGTTTCGCCCGTTTGTATGAAGTTGGAATACTGTTTATATAATATTACCTTGGTAATATTATGTATATGTATACATAATATTACCGTGCCAGTGGCATACTAATAACTATTATAGGTAAGGTTTTAAAGGGGGAGAACGGCGGAAAACTATGTATGTAACTTAAAATTAATGTTTTTTGGATAATTTTGAAAAGGATTGGTGTTGCTTGTGTTATGGACATCATAGTTTTGGTGTCGTTTGTGTAGTGACTAGGTTATTGAATGGTTAACAGGTATTAATTTGGGAAAGGTTTGAGGGAGCCGCGTCCGTCGAGTGCGATGTTTCCCGCCATTTTTCCCTAACTTCAACTCTCCATTGCTATAAACTTGACATTGGCTAATCTGTGTTAAGCCATAAAGGAGAAAGAGAGAGAGAGAGAGAAAAAAAAGGTTTTAAAAAAGGTTTATTGAAAATTTATCACCTGCAAGTTTGAAGTGCATATGATATTTTCACTTAATGTGAGCGAAGCCTACTACTAACTATAACAAATAATTCCATCACGATGATTCGGGGATGATTATGGGTTGGGTAATTAATGGTGTATCATTGAACGTACGTTATAAGTAAGTGGTATGTGGTATGATTGCTGAAGTTAATTCAAAGTGTTAAGTTTAACTCTTGCGAAACCTCACGGACTGTGGAAGTGGTAACGTCTCACGGGTATTTGAAGTGAAATTTATTTCGTTTGACTTTAAGTGAATCAAAGTAAAGAAGTTAGGTAAGTCCTTTAGAATGGTGTACGGTTACTTGTTTACTTAAACTTTCCCACTTAGTATTCTAATCTCTTTACAGGTTCGTTTAATTTGTCTCTCTGGTCCAGCGGTTTGCGATGCGACCTATAAGTTGATCCGGGGTTTGATTTCCAAATGGATCATCATGACCTTATTAGACACGGAGCACCTTTCTTATAATAGTAGTTGTCTTCTTCGTCGTTACACTCTTTGCAGAGCGGTCGTGGTCAACATGCGCCTCACAAGCATTCGCCACTTCAACGGTGAAGGAAAACATCGTGAGGAAACCTGCAAGCCTGAGAGTTCATCATAATGTTCTCAAAGGCGTGTGAAGTCTGCCAATCCGCACATGGCCAGCGTGGTGGACTATGGCCAAACCCTTCTCATATTGGGCGAATTAATTTTTTTCATCATTTAAGCAAATTTGTTCAATGGAATGTGTCCGGAGCGAAGACGCATCATGAGAGATAATCGATCTGTTACGAGAGCTAGAAATAATAATAGTTGGAAAAGGATTATTGTAATGTAAAAAAATAAACTGAACGATTTTATCGCATGCACCCACTCGTAAGTATCAAAAACTTTATTTACATTTTACCGCTGAAAAGCGAATGTCCGAATCAATACACAATTTCAGATTGACTTTTCGATTAAAATCAGACAGCCGATGACGTCGGAAAGGGCTTTGTTTTTGCTGATTAAAGCTTCAGTTAAATTGACTTTAGGACGAAATAACTTTAGGCAAGTTTGGCTGACGGTATTGAAAGGTCATTTCATATTTGAAGGGTTTTAATGGGGCTAATATAGCGCCCCAACGTTTAACCGACAGCGCCAAGTAATGTTCATAATAATATTATAAATGCGGAAGTGTTTATTGGGTTGGTGTGCAGACACGTAACACGGAACCGTTCTCGCTTGATTTAAATGTTTTTATACCTGTACAAAATTGACAGTTAAACCTATCTTATAGAAATCATTTTCTGACAGAAACTGAAGAAAGCACTGGTCTAGACCTTTCAAGCGACAATACATACAAAAATATGTATGATGTTACCCATAATCAATATGACATTTGAAACTTGAATTTATGTCATATCAAATGTAACTAACTTTGCATAAGTACGTTTGTTTTAATTATCCGGCTTTTTATTTGGCAGCGAAACTATAAAAGCCCTATATCTTTTATTCACGATCAACCCATTGCCGGCTCACTACAGAGCACGGGTCTCCTCTCGATATGAGAAGGGTTCGGCCATAGTCCACCACGCTGGCCGTGTGCGGATTGACAGACTTAACACGCCTGTGAGAAGATTATGAACTCTCAGACATACAGGTTTCCTCACGATGTTTTCCTTCAATGTTGAAGCAAGTGATATTTCAATTTTTTTTTTAAATATATCATTTATTGTTGCCTATCAATATTCGACTGCTGTAAAAGGGGAAAAGAGAAGGGATTAATTTAGTTTTATGCGAAATCTATTACAGTTAGTTTGATTGTGGCATTCCATTGACGAAAGAATTGTGCTTAATTCAGTCTATAATAGACATTATTAATAAGACATTTTTAATGCTGGGGAATGCGCTTACGCATCCCATCAGGAAGTGACGTAGGCAAGGCTGCGCCGCGCTGGTATGTGGGACTCTTCGGCGGCCAGACTCCAGACAGATGCTCCTTCGCGTCGCCTGGTGGTTGGGTCACGAGAACGCATCATCATCATCATCATCGTGCACATGATCTCACACATCTTAGTGGTAAAATTAAACCTTAGTAGGATACAAGGGTTTAATTTTACCAATGACGGTATGAATCTCTGAAAGTTGCAAGTTTTTGCATTTACCGTACTTTAAAAAAAAAAATAAGGCGTGCTTGTTATAAGTTATCATTCTGCAGTAGGTATAAATTGCTCAAAGAAAACTCTTACTCAAAACTTCCTTACCGACGAGACGGTGGTGAAAAGTTTTCATATAGAAAATCTTACCCACCTATTTCTTTTCAGTAGAAGTTGCCTTCTTTTTTATTAGCCTATGAAATTCTGACTGCTAAAATACACACCTACCTTACTGGTTACTCTAAGACAGACCCAACCCAAATACTGTATTCAAGGGCTAGCCAAAGCGGACAGGATCGCTACAAAAAACCATTTGTATTCAATAATGTCTTCTATACTTTTATACTTATCTACAAAAATCATCATCAATAAGAATAAGTCGTAAAATGTGTTTCTAATTTAAAAATCTAGGTCAATACAACTCTTTTTTTTTTCAAATATATTCTTTTTTTTTCCTAATTTTATGGCATTACTCAGATTAGCCAATGTCAAGTTAATATATTATATATATATAAAGTTATAGTTAATATATATATATATATATATTATTGTTTTATGGCTTTACACAGAATATTAGCCAATGTCAAGTTTATAGCACCGGAAAATTGAAGCTAATGAAAAATGTCGGGAAACTTCGCACGCCGGACGCGGTTCCCTCAAACCTATAATGTCCACGACACAACCAACACCAGTCCTTTTCAAAATTAGCCAACAAACATTAATTCAAGAAAAGCGTGAAACAATCGCGCCCGCCGAAAACGAAGTCTCCCGCCTTTCTCCTAATATATTCTTCGAAGAACGAGTTCTTAGAAAGAAAAAATAAATAAACACTATACAGATTGTAAATATGGTTAAGTTGACTGCACCCATGAGGAGATGGACCTTTTAGATTCCAAAATCAGACGACGTACTTCGGTTTTAAACTGAATTTAAAAATTGACCATGAACGACCACGACCACAGCTAATAACCAATAATATATGAATAAAACTAATAAATTATTTGTTCATCCAAATTAATAATTAATAGGAAAAAAGGCGGGAGACTTCGTATATGGTGGGCGCTGTTATTTCACGCTTTTCTTGAATTAATTTTTGTTGGCTAGTTTTGAAAAGGATTGGTGTTGGTTGTGTAGTGGCTAGTTTTTTGAATGGTTAAGATGTATTGATTTGGGAAAGATTTTGAGGGAGCCGCGTCCGCCTTGTACGCCGCTTGTTTCCCGCCATTTTTCCCTAACTTCAATTCACCATTGCTATAAACTTGACATTGGCTAATCTGTGTAAAGCCATAAAAAGAGAAAAAAATAAAAAATAATTAATAGTTAATTAAAAAAAAAAAATGTATAGAGGTTACGTACCGCCGTTTATTAAGGCGTCTTGATTTCGCAATAACCCGCGGCGCTCCTACGCGGTTTAAATTCCCAATACATAACAGTAAAAGCAATAAATTTCCTCAATAAACTGAATGAAATTGACAGTTAAAACTACCTACAGATTCTGTTCAAAGAATATATTTAATCAATATACCTAAACAACAATTTATTTAAAAAATACAAAGTAAAACTTTAAACAGGGTGTCAGAGCCTTATCACTAAAAACTAAAGTTTAAATATATTTACGATCAACCCATTACCGGCTCAGTACAGAGCACGGGTCTCCTCTCAATATGAAAAGGGTTTGGCCAAAGTCCACCACGATCCGCACATGGCCAGCCATGTGCGGATCGGCGGACTTCACACGCCTTTGAGAACATTATGGAGAACTCTCAGGCGAGTAGGTTTCCTCACGATGTTTTCCTTCACCGTTGAAGCAGGTGATATTTTAATTTTTTTAAACGCACATAACTCCGAAAAGTTAGAGGTGCGTGCCGATTCGAACCGCCGACCTCTGATTAGGAGGCTATCGCCCTAACCACTAGGCTGTCACAGCTTCGTTAAACGCATATTTGACGGGTAAATTTAAATAAAGCTAGCTAGGTATAGTTCTAGATTGAAAACCGCTAACAATTCACAACGTAACTAACATCTGTTTTTGCCCTTGACATATAATAATTTAGTCACAAATAAGCTCCAATTATACAAACATTTCTAAACAGCATTCAATTTGAAACGCAGTGTATAACTAGGGTTGCCAACTTTATTATAATGAAATCGGGTCATATACGAATCCCACACGTGCACCATATCCTTGGCCGCAAAATCGTTATTGGAACAAAGTTCCTTACGGCTGGTTTGGAGGAGATAGGGATTTTGCTGCGCGACTGAACTGAAAAAAATGTGATAGTAAAACCGTAAGAAAAAGTCCGTGGAATAAAACCGTTAAATGAGACGTGCGCAGGCGCGACAGTCGTATACACAAGCGAGTAGTGTATAATACCTTTCTCTTTCTCCCTCTTTAATTATTTCTATTTCTATGTAATTTTATGTTGTCAAACAAAAATAAAGAGACATATTTTGTTATTTTAGTTGATAATTTGAATTACATTTTTTTTTGTATGTATTATTTCCTAAATACTTCCTGTACTTAAATAAAAACTAATCAGCAAAATTTAAAAGAATAATCAAGATAACGTACTTAAAATTGAGCACGATTTTTTTTTCAAATTGTGTCGATTACATTAGCCGAAGGAACTTCGTTCTTACCTGATGTCCCACGACACCACATCTTTTATTTATTTATATACAATCGTCACATTAAGCAAGTAATAATATCTTGTAACTATTGTAAAAACATAGATAAATACGCCAGTTAAATTAAAACCTTTCTTCCAAAAATATCACTCAACTAATAACAATGTCCTCGTGGCGTCCATTGTTATAGCAATTTTGCCGTGGACCAATCACTTGCCACCGTTTTGGCGGGAACCAATAGCGTGGCGGCACGACATGATGACAACCAACTTAATACATTCATAATAGTATTCTAGTCACGTTTTATACTATTTGTGCGTTAACCAGATTAATAACATTTTAACACTTACAAACAACTTGTAAAATATATGTCTTAATTAATAAATACATCATAATGTATATATATAGCTTCTTAGAATCGCGACGATGACACTATCTAAAGATTTTTAGGAGAGTGTTGCGTTGAAGAAATGTTTTTATTATTGTACTAATATTAATTTAAAATCTTTTGATTTATCTAACGCTTTGCGAATTTCGGAAATAATTTTGTGGTATTTTTTATGGTCTATTTAACTAACTAGCAAATGTTTCACGAAAATTTAAAAGGACTGTGCCAAGTTATGAGCCAGTTATAGATAGAAATTTCGATGATCATCGAATTTATTTATAAGTAGTACAGATCAATACATCTGTAGGTAGTTATAAGTAAAGTTTCAGTGGCTGTCTCTAATTTCGGTTTAATTGCCTCCTGTTAAATTTATTAGTACATCATAAACACGAGTGTGTTTCCCCGGGATTAAAATTGTATTGCCTTTGAAGCCAAGCATTAATATCAATATTATTCAATACTCAGGGAATTTTACCCTGATTATGCTTTTTCTGCATAAAAGTATACTTTATCAATTTCCGGTAAGCAAAATTTCATCAAGATATCTCCAAAAGTTGAGCCAAAGATAGTTAACAAACGAACAAACGGACACACATTTGTATTTATAATATTGGTATGGATATATAAAAGCCTTAATAAGATCTGGGGGTTAGACCGTCGAAAGACATTACCAACAAACACACATAAAAGCAGTGATCAAAGCATCAAAGTAGGCTTGAAAGTCAATTCGTAGAAAACAAGATACGAATCCTTCTCTGTAATCAGTGAGGCGGTCTTAGCCCAGTAGTGGGTCATAAAAGAGCCGCGTATATGTCTATATTAGCTTCAAACCTATATATGTACACACAAATAACCAATGAGTTTTAGTTTCGATTCAAACATGTTAGTTTAGTTTTCATAACCCCATAACGTCTAGTAATTTACTAATACTCAGATATAACTAACATTCAAATTTCCAAAAGATCATACAAACTGCCTAGGAAAATATTATTGTTTTTTTTCCTCATTGTACTAACATATCACATTCCCGACCTTAAATAACATATCATAATAATTCATATTATAATTCATTTAATCACTCATTATATTCAAGAGAAGATCTCCCGTATCTGTAGAGTCAGGTTTGGTATTATTGGAAATTAGAAAGTTTCGGTGTGAAAAAAGCTGATTAGTTTATTATTTAATATATGGAAGAAAAAGTAGTTGTGTTAGAAGACCACAATAGCATTTAAATTAAAAAATTTATATCCAACTTAATTATCGTGCTACGTAGATTTCTTTATTCATATTTTCCAGTAGACGTTATCAAGGAACCTAATCTATTTTGTATTTTTCAGACATGCGTTAAGTATTTATGTTGACTTTAGAATCTATGATAATGTATTTTAAGAGCTCTGAAAGTGACAGCCCTAATGGAAGCTCAATGCCGTTGCCCGAGCGATACGGGGCGCGGGGAAACATCCCTAGATGGGACAGGAGCTAGGATTTACGAGCAGTCGCTCGACGAAAGCCCAGTGTATTCCCGTGGGAGGCGCGGAAATTCGAGCGGGAACTACGCGTCACGTTTAAAAAGTTAGCATTCTAATTACAAATAGTGTGTCATACGTTTAAAAATTTGACGGTGAAATTTGTTTATGGTTAAATTTTGAGTGGGATTAAAAATTAAATTTAAAAAAACTTGACTGTCTAGCTCCTCTAAGTACATACATACTCGTAGGTAATATGGAATCAAAATAAAAATCAAACTTTCAGAACTTACGTAAGTAATAAAATAAAAAATATTTATGTTAATAAATTAAACATAGTCAAGAAGTAAATTTAAAAAAATGGCCATTATATATTAATTATTTAATTTTTTCTTATACGATTACAAAATTAGTTATTTTTTAGGTTTTTACTTCAGATAGTTTTAATCGTAGATATTGTTTTCTATATTTATCGTAAAAAGATAGGACTTTTTGCCATGTTATCATACATAGTTATTATTTTTTATTGTAATGAAGACAACTTCATTACAATGAAAGATGATAAGCAGATTTTGAGCTTTCGACTACGCACCATTTTCATTACTATAATTAATGTATAACTCCGTAAAACGGTTACATAGGTACATTACACAAAAACTATTTTTATTCTGCCCTAATTAGCTTCGCAAGGAACTGTACCAATATCTATACATATACATCATCATCATCGTCATCAGCCAGCATTAATCCACTGCTGGACATAGGCCTCTTTGAAGCAGCGCCAACTCATCCTGTCTCCGGCGTTTTGCATAAAGTCGATGCCTGCCACTTTTCTGAGGTATCGGTATAGGAGGTATTTTCTACATTGGTATACATTAATATTAATACAAATATATTAGTGTTATCTATTGAATGGTAATTAGGATATCTAACAAGTATAAGAATATAATCAATTCTTATACATATTCCAGATCTTTAAATGTCGATAATTGGAATAGGTTATGTACGTATCTAGGTAGAACGCCAAAAGGGAACGAAACTATTATCAATTTAACCAACGCGCTTTGAAGTCAAGTTCACAGCCAGTTCATAGAAAGTAATTACAAACACGTCATCTGCCATTGCGAAATTCCGAAGTCGTTCTGTCGTTATATCTACATACCTTCTTTTCATCAAATTTTGTGACGACGATTTTGTATAAACTCAGGTTTATTTCTAATCTGTTTTATGATGAAAATATTTTTTTAATATAACAAAAAAAAAACCGGCTAAGTTTGTTGTGGGTTTCTTCTTAGACCTGGGCGCGATTTTAACCTTCTTAGCTTTAGTTTTAAGTTGTCATGAAAAAAGAAATCATGAAATGAACGATTCATAGATACCTGTAATAGGTTTACGTGAATATAGCTATTTTTGATTTGATTTGTTCTCATTTCTTCTCAGTGTAAGGTATTTATAGCAAAAAATGTTTTTTTTTTCGGACTGACTATTAGCTGTACTAACCCTATTGGTTGCAACAGCGTAACCGGGCTGTTTGGCGAGCTTCGGAAAGAAGCTCTGCCAGAAGAAATTTTGAGTCCTAGGGCTCGAAGAAACTAAGGGAACGTCTGCCGTAGGGCGCCTCCTGTGAGGCCGAACCTTGGCTTAGGCGACGTTTGGGATAACGGGGGGTCGGACGGGAAAAAAAATTGTGTCGAAATGAATTCATTGTAGTGTTGCTTTTATTTTAGAATAAAAAGGCCCAAGTCTTAGTTAATTACAATAAGCTTCATATCTGTGAGTTTGTATAATACTATTGATAAATACAAAAGTTGAAACCATACCCGATTCACTATAGTATAAAAGCCTGAAAATGTTACTATATTTAACTTGAAAATCGTTCAGGGATCTTTGAGTATATAAACTCACAGAGTGCTCTATGGAAGAACTGACAAAATGACTTAGACAACGTTTTCAACTCATTTGTGCAGAATAAAACTGTTCTCCCTGACCGCCCGCACCAATGTCCTCCGCTCCTTATCAATGTCACAATAATCTTTCAGATGAGTAACAATGTGCCCTAGATATGTAAGTGTATACTATATAGTAACTTGTATACCCAGCAAGCTTTGCACCGTATAAAGTAATACCGATCTGTTACATATAAAAGTTTTTTTTATATACGACGGCAATCAGTGAGCAGCGCCTTCTAGTTTTAGAATCATGTATGACAGACAAGAGAGTGGTATCGCCCCCTCTTTTTACGCAACACTAAGTGACGTATGCAGGTTCTTATAAAACACACCGGCGCGGGACGGCGCATTGCATTTATTGCAGCCGGTCGGTTCGGATCGGTGGTCGAGTCGCGGTAGTGCACAGTCGTACTTGGTGGAGCGTACAGTCTGCTCCTTATAAATTACCATACTTATAATTGTAATTCTGTTCTACCAAGAGTATCTGGTCTCTTTGCCCGAAACTACCCACGTCTACCCAAATACCTATATATACACCACAAGTTAGCCCTGGACGGCATCTCACCTGAAGATGATACGGTATAAGATGGTAACGGGCTAATCTGTAATTGTATGGTAAACCCAGACTCCAAATTGGTTTTATTTTAACCAATTTGGAGTCTTCTAGTGGAAGATTTTGTGTGGTGTTATATTATACAAATCTCCCGGTTGTCGGCGGAATATAGCAAATTATACTTGCTTTTTATTGTTTATCATGGACTTCCGCAAAGTAATGCCTGCTTCTATTCATTAACATAACTAGTTACGTAAATGTAAATAAATATAAAGAAAACGTACATGATATACGCAGCATAAATCCATAAGATATAATATATGAATGTATATCCCGGGCCGATGAGTTCACCCCAGCAGGGGAGACCAGACGGCTGGGGGTCAGGGCGTTAGGGTAATACACCGGCGGGCGGTTCTAGAACAGCTTTCTAATGACACCAGTTTTTAATAATCGTTTTTAAGAGCTAAAATTAAATTAACATCTATAATATAATAAAACTGTAACAGGACGAATTCTGTACATTAAATATATTTTGAAAATTTTAATTGGAGGATGCTTTACTGTCGATACTGAGCCCAAATCATTTATTTTTTATCTTTTTGTCTCTCTGTCTGTTTGTCAGTATCTTGGCCGCGCATCACGCCGAAACTACTTGAATGAAATTTGGTATAGGCGTAGTTGATACTCCGGTTCAACATATAGGATAGTTTTTATCCCGGTATTCAGCACGGTTCACTTGGGACAGGGGATGAAAGTCAAAATTTGTATTTAGTTATAATTCATTAATGCATACTCCGATTTCACTCATTCTTTTTTAGGTTAGAAAGGAGATACTTCAATGTTTATCCTGTAGTTATTTCAAGGTCGTCGGTTTAGTAATCCATTGCTTCGTGATTGGTTGACAGAGAAACACACTTTCACACACACTAACTCAACGCAGTTGCGGGCATCCTAGCTGTATTCAATTAATTTAAAGCATCTATTTAAGTGTTCTGCAACTTAAAGATTCTATTTTTTTTTGTATAATAGATTAAAAATTAGACTATTATTGAATGGCTGAAATATGCCAGATATCATTTAGACCCACATTACATTGTATCCACACTTAATTGATTTTTATTTTATAAAACAATTGGATTATTTTTTAAACTGGTATAATAATCATATAATGGCAATTAAGATAATTTATATGATATTATTTAGTTGGCTACAAAAAAATCCAACGACTATGTTTAACAGTTTGTTGATAAATTAAAAAAGTTTTTTTATTTTTTTATTTAGTTATTAATATAAAAAGGAAATATTTTTTTTTTTTTTTTTTTTCCCGCTGGGAAATGCGTTTACGCATCCCCTCCGGAAGCGGCGCAGACAAGACTGCGTCGCTTCCGACGGGGTATGTGGGACTCGCCGGCGGCCAGATTGACGACCAGAATACCCACTAAAACCCAGCGATGTTCCTACGCGTCGCCTGGTGGCTGGGTCACGGGTACACCCGCGCACACGACCGCAACCCAACCAGCGGCGTCCGCCGAGGCAGACCCTCCACCGGGGGCCTATGATCGAGGCCCCCTAACTCCAAATTGAGGCGCGCCAGGAACATTGGGTGCGCCTTACTACCCGAGGATTACACTCGACGGGTGAGGATACCTCTCATCCATCACCCGGAGCTCCTCGTCAGGGGGGTAGGCGGCGATCATGCGCCCGTCGCCTGCGCCCCGTCCTACGACGCCGGAGAGGATGCGCGTCTGCGTCATGCTCCCGGCGCCGTTCCGCTGCCTGCTTCTGCTTCATCACCTCCTCGCAAAAGGAGGCAACGGCGGCCCAAGATGTCTCGCTAGCCACCATGGAGCGAACCACAGTGGGCAGCGAAAGGTCGGGCCCCACCTGTGCCACGAGTAAAGCTCGCTCGACTGACCACTGGACGCATGAATCCAGCGTGTGCTGCGCCGAGTCCTGAGCGTAGCCACACTCATGGCACTCCTCCGTGGGCTCCCGTCTTGCAACCTTGCACAGATACCTCCCAAAGCAACCGTGCCCCGAAAGGATCTGCGCAAGGTGGAAGGACACGGTACCGTGCTTCCGACCTGTCCAGAGCTCGAGGACGGGCCGGATGGCCTCAATCGTGCGGTGGCCGGCTGTCGGCGCGCGAAGCCTCTCCCGCCATAGGGCGATGAGATTGGCCTCCGCCAACTGCCTCCACGCACGATCCTCCGCTGGCATAGGGTGTTCCCCCCGGAGTCGGGCATTCACCCTACGCCGATACGCTTCGGAGAGCAGTCCAGCGTCCAAGTCCCACGGCGGTGTCCCCGCCAACACACAGGCTGCCTCACACGAGATGGTGCGATACCCGCGTATTATTCTGACCGCCATGACCCGCTGAGATCTGCGCAGCAGGGCCTGGGTTTGGGCAGTCAGAGCGTCCGCCCAGATGGGCGCTCCGTAGAGCGCCATGGATCGCACCACACCCGTATAAAGCCGCCGACACCGCGAGCTCGGTCCACCCAGATTGGGCAAGAGCCGACTAAGGGCTCCAGCGACTCCCACGAGCTTCGGGACTAGACGCCGAAAATGCTCTTCGAAGGTCCACCGGCTGTCAAGGACGAGTCCTAGGTACTTCATCGTACGCTTGACGCCAATGGACACCCCACCCACTAACAATTCGGACCGAGCGGGAGGCGCTCTTCGAGGCCCATGAAAGCACAGAGCCTCGGATTTATGCAGAGCTACCTCCAGGCCCAAGGTCCGAATCCTCGCTACGATGTGGGCCACGCCGGCTGTGGCCCTACATCTAGCCTCCCGAAAGGTACTGCCGCGAGCCGTCACTAGGGTATCGTCGGCGTAACAAATGACGTCGACGCCCCCCAATACGGCTCCACGCAGCACCCAGTCGTACCCGATATCCCACAGGAGAGGCCCAAGTACCGAGCCCTGAGGGACACCGCACGACATCGCCCTCTCCGACCAGCCCTCGCTGGTCACAAACGTGACCGATCGCTCGGAGAGGTAGGCCGACACGATCCTCCGGAGGTATAAAGGGACCGTGTGGTACCTCAGTGCCTCCCGGATGCAGATCCAGGGCAAGGTGTTGAAGGCGTTGGCAATGTCGAGCGACACCGCCACCAACACCTCGTCCCGAGACACTGCGCTTTCTACTAGGGCCCTCACCCGCGCTACTGCGTCGATGGTGGATCTGCCCCTGCGGAAGCCGTACTGGTTGGCACTGAGATCAGGGCCAACATTCTCCAAGTGGTGAACGAGGCGAGCAGCTATTACACGCTCAAAGAGCTTGCTCACTTCGTCCAGCAACACGATCGGTCGGTACGCCGAGGGCTCGTGGGCCGGGCGTCCATCCTTACGGAGCAGGACCAGTTTCCCTTTCTTCCACTGCACCGGAAACTGACCCTGCTCCAGACAGGCTCCGAACAGAGCCCGGACCCACGGCTCAAGCGGCCCTAGAGCCAGAGCCCAGGCGCGCCCAGGGATGCCGTCGGGGCCTGGGGCAGTGTTCTTCGCGCGCATGCGCAACACCGCCGCTCGCAGCTCTCCCTCCGTGACTGCGGGTGCGCCTGAATTCCAGCCTTCCTCAACAGTTTGAGGCGCCATGCAAGGGGCCACGCCTTCGGTTCGATCCGGGAACAGTGCCGTGACCACCGACTCCACGACGGATGGCTGGAGACTCTGGGTAAGGGGCGGGGCCGAAGGCCGGAGTTTCCCCCTCACCGCCATGTAGGGCCTCCCAAACGGGTCCCTATCCAGCGTCGCCAGCATCTCGTCGTCAGCCCGATTTTTGGCCTCGCCGATGGCTGCCCGCAGCAACCTCACCGCTTCTCTGTAGAGAGAGTAGAGCCGCTCCTCCTCAGCTGGGTCCCGTCTCCTCCGCCGGCGGCGACGGGTATATTGGCGTCTCGCCGCCACGCAGGATCTGCGCAGCAGCGTGAGCTCTCCAGACCACCAATACACTGCTCGCCTGGAGGGGACGAAGTGCACTCTCGGCATGGCCCCGTCGCAGACGCGCGTCATGGCCACTCCAAGACGTGCTACTTCTACTCCAATCTCCCCCAGGTTGCCCTCTCTAGGCGCAGAAAACCAGACCTCAACGAGGGCAACCTCGGCCATGAAGTCCCGGTCCATTCGCGACAGCGACCAACGAGGACCGTCTCCCGTCAAGGGTCGGTCAGGGCCGCTCAGGATAGCTGGACTTGTGGAGACGCCAAACCTCACGTATCGGTGATCCGACAGCGTCTCCACGTAAAAAGGAAATATAATTCATATTACAATAACAGCACCGAAAAAACCGAAGAGGTTTGTCCTCGGTGCTAGTCTGTAACTTTAACGGTTATAATCAGTTTGTTGAAAGTAGATACAATTGAAATTTATTAACAGCTAGTAGGAAGAATATTTCATTTGGACGTCTCCCACAATAAGTACCTACATACAATCTAAGGGACATGAGATTTATTAATTAGATGGGTATTTAAGAGTATGTTAAAGAACAATAAAAACCCTTTATCATACGCGAGTGTTCTTGTCATATGCCGGCTAGATCCCAGTGAGGTATTGTACTTTTCCCTTAAGAAATTTTCAGTACCAGCCCGGAAATCGACGCTGTTCACCCCGGTGGGTGCCCCGGTAAACATGTCCGTTAACGTTTTGTCAAAGAACAGACAGGACCTTTAACATTTTGTCATAGAATAAAAATACTTGGCCGGTAACCTGCAGAATTGATTGTGTTCAGGTTCCATCTTTTTTTTTATCCATTACAAGTAAGCCCTTGACGTCAATCTCACCTGATGGTAAGTGATGATGCAATCTAAGATGGTAGCGGGCTAACCTGTTAGGGGTATGGTAAACCCATACTCCTAATAGGTTTCTACGCGACATCGTGCCGGAACGCTAAATCGCGTGGCGATACGTCTTTGTCGGTAGGGTGGTAACTAGCCACGGCTGAAGCCTCCCGCCAGACAGACTGGAGCCGGGAATCGAACCCAGGACCTCCAACGTTATAATGCGACCGCGCACGCACTGCGCCACGGAGGTCGTCAACGTCACACAGAGGCGTGTGCGTACAATGTTTCTGATACGAACCGGTAAGCAGTGCTTCCGGCATCTGTTTCGATCCCGGCTCGAGTCTGATCTGGTGGGAGACCAGATCAGACTCGTACCGGGAATCGAACCCAGGACCTCCAGCTTTATAATGCGAGTTTTGTTGCACTTAATGTTTACCACGTGGCAGATCCTAGTAAATACATAAATATACCTACACTATATTCAGAGCGCGGTTTATTTAACCGCCGTTTACATAAATACACCCACACGACACAAAGTGAAGTGACCTTAACCTAATGTTAATTAAATGTTAATGGATCGATTCATTTCAATCTACTATGCACAGGTAAATTCCTACATACATATATCGTATGTAGGAATTAACCTGGCTAAGTAACCTCCAAAATTCCCACTAGCCCAACTTACCACTAGTTTAAGAACTTTTCTATTTGTGATAAAATAATAAAAACTGTTTCAATATTCGTTTAAGATTTTTGATTAAGTCTCATAAGTTCTAAAATTGTTTAAACGAACGATTTGAGCGTTTGTCATTTTGTTTGTCTGAAATTACCTCCGAAACGGCTGTACCGAATTCCACGGAACAACCACAGTACTTTGGCCGGATGCTAGAAAAACGAGACCGAAATTTTCAGTTAGGTAGGAATGGAACTTTGCGCTGATTTTTCTAGATTACTTTTCACGTGTGAAACTAAATTGTTATTTTTTTAATTCGCATTGAGGCACGGCTACTGGGATATTTGTAGTTAAATAAATATCGAACCAAAGATATAGGTGTCCTAATATATAGGTAATCTACTTTTTTGTAGCCAGTTAAAAACGTTTTGTATTAGAGAAATAATTTAGCCAATTGCACACACAGCTGTGAACCAATATCCAAACTGTATTGTATTAGTGTATGGTCTGAGTGATAGGCGTCCGATGGAGCGGGTAGCGGAGCGGGTATGCAGCGACAAAGCTTTGCTTTTCAGCTTCGATGTATGTATACTAAAATTTATTATAAAGAGTACACATACAAATCTGTCAATTACAAACGCAAATAGACAAAGCGTTATGTATTTTTATTATAATATTTTAAAATCAAATAAGTAACTTAGATCTATTAGCAAAAGTTACGTTTTAACGTTTTATTTCTCTATCATTAGCAGTTATTTCTGACAACTAATCTATGAATCTGTGGGTGAGACATTAATATAAGGTTATCTTTCGGGTGTTAATAAGTAAAAATATTGAATAAACTATATAACTTGTAATGTACCAATATCTTCAGAACCTTGCCTAAAGGTCTCGTAACTCCTTTTAATAATATACTTTAGTGATGATATTATATTTTATAAGATTTTTAGTTTCAGTTGTTTTAAATAAATACATTTTATTACTTGTAATGTATGTAATATCTTATATAATATTTAATTAAAATAAGATATTCCGTCCATTTAATTGCTATCTCGGTTGATGATCCAGAACATATTGACCTTATCACTAGCAAATTGACAACAAATGAAAACAATTTCTTCATTGAAATCTTATTTTTCACGGTCATTTTTCGACGATCGAAGCCTGTCAGAACCTTTCAATAAAGCCAAGGTCAAATCAACCGGTGTTCATAGATGCGTTCTAGTCTGCGTTCAACTGCCAATCAAAAGCGCCTAACTAACCACAGGGCTTTTGCTCAAGCAGGCGAGTCTTTTAATTCGTAGTAGGTACCAACATAGGTTGGACGCAGCGGTTTCGCCTTGCCTAAAGATCATACCAGACCTGTATCCTTCGTTACCATTACAAGACAAAGGTCTAAAACAAGAATGATATTTGTTATAAATACAGCACGTTGGACGAACAGGTTTGATGACCTTCACACAACTAAGTGACTTCAAACCTGACAGACGTCCGGACAGTCAAATAAGACTGAATAAAGTGTATCCTAACGTATATGTTTAAACCATTTTCGGTTGGCAAATTTTAAAAGCTAACGCTAATTCCATTTCATTGTTACCACTGGCTAGCATGATCTCAGGTAAAATTCTAACGAGACTTTAGTGAATCTATTTTGTTTAATTCGGACTAAGTTGAATCGTTATGGTTGTAACAGCATAACCAGGCAGGTTGGAAGCTCTGTCAGAAGAAATATTTAGCCCTAGAGCTCAAGGAAACAAAGAGGAGTTCTGCCTAAGGGCGCCTCCTATGAGGCCGCAACCTCGACGCCTAGGCGAAGTTTTTGATGCCGGGGGGTCGGACGGTGAAGTGTAACTAATGAATCCGCACTTATAGCTAAATACCCACCCTCACAATTTGTTATGAACGTTCGCGACAATTCAATTATTATTTTAATTATTTCTTGTAAACAATTT
Organism: Lasiommata megera; assembly: GCA_928268935.1. Classification (NCBI taxonomy): domain Eukaryota; kingdom Metazoa; phylum Arthropoda; class Insecta; order Lepidoptera; family Nymphalidae; genus Lasiommata; species Lasiommata megera. The sequence continues at coordinate 13,630,295 of OV743312.1, forward strand.
AGTAAAAATGAGAATTACAGCATTGTATTGGCACCAAGATACAAGCTTACTTAGTGTGAATACAATCGGAAATTTTATTCAATGTACAAAAAATTGTTTGGTGGACGTTTTCTCATTATATATAAAAAATGTCATCGACATTCATTGTCATTCATTGTATTTGTATTAACATTCACTCACCCACTCACACATATCCACTAACTCACACACCCACCCACATTTCTCATGTATGAAGTCCTAACTTTAAGGCATAATAGTTTATTCTTTTATTGCACAATTGGAAGAGACTGACCCCCAAGATACGGGCTATCCTAGTTTAGGGCCCAAGTAAAATTGTAATAAATTGAAATAAATGATTATTATTATCGACCATTGAGACAAATTTTGACAACAGATTAGGGGCCCAATCTTGCGATAGTCATGTTTGATTCGCCATATAATTCAGGGTGCGAACGCTCTTTAGCAGAGTATATTAGGATTTCAACGTCCCGTCTATAAATTGGATTGTCATAACATTTTATAGCAGGTTTTCTTCTCGTTTACGCTCCCCCGGCCTCCGGGACAGGTAGGTTAAGCTTTCGAAATTGATTACACGGCGTTCGCTACGCTGCACTTTCAATATTTTCCGATACCATAAAGAATACAGATTGTTTTTATTTTTCATTTTTTATATCGAGTCGAGTGATGAAGTGTTTCAGAATTTTAGATAGATTAAAAATACGAAAACTCTATTTACAGCGTTTTTTTACACACGAATACCTGTTACTCTATAAGTAAAAAAGGGATTTTGCATTATGGGAGACTATTAGGCGTTACGGTACGATGCCTCGTACCCACCCACTATAAGGAGCAAGGACAGGATGGTAGCGGTCTATTCTGTTGCAAGTACGGCAGAAGCCACCATCTTATTCTCACCACCAGGTGAAATTTCAGTATTCAAGGGTTTAATTGTAGTGGAATAAGAAGAGAAACCACGTGTCTCATCGTCTGTAATCTGTTATTATCATGTGATAATTTAATCGTTAACACCCACCAACCAACCCTTGTTGAAGCAGCGTTTTTTATTATTAGTTCGCAAAACTGTCAACAATTGCATAGTCATAGTTCATTAGAATACAAAAATATCTTAATTGTACAATATTGACTTCGCGATGCGAACATAGCATGCACAAGATGGGGTACAAACCGTTAAAAATAATATAATAATAATGACTTAAAATGAAGTGGTGATAGCCTAGTGGTTAGGACGACAGCCTCCTAATCAGAGGTCGGCGGTTCGAATCCAGGCACGCACCTCTAACTTTTCGGAGTTATGTGCGTTTTTAAACAATTAAAATATCACTTGCTTCAACGGTGAAGGAAAACATCATGATGAAACCTGCACGCCTGAGAATTCTCCATAATGTTCTCAAAGGCGTGTGAAGTCTACCAATCCGCACATGGCCAGTGTGGTGGACTATGGCCAAACCCTTCTCATATTGGGAGGAGACAAGTGCTCTGTAGTGAGCCGGTAATGGGTTGATCATGATGATGATGACTTAAAATTAACCTTGACGATAAATTAACAATACTACAAAAAAATTAAAGAAATAACAATACTACAAAAAATAATTGTAGTTTCTTAATTTATTTTTAATACTAGAGATGCTATCACTGAAGATATCCCGAATGCTGTTTGCAAGAAATTGCATAGCGTTGTGCGTAGATGCGCTGTTTTTGTATGCCAAATCCTTCCTCACGAGAAAGGTGGTCTTTGCCCAGCAGTATAATATTTAATATGATGAGATTAAAATTTTCATTTCATAGGAATGCTGCATTAACGACTTAACCCGTCGGAATAACTGGGTCGTTCCTTTACGTTGCTATCTTAGTTAGAACAATAGATATTCGATTACTTAACAGGGCTCAAGGGGTGAACTCGGCCCTCGAAACGAAAACCAGAGCTTTAACCTCTGAGCTATCACCGCTGCGATGTCAATTTATTCATAGGACATAAAAATTGGTCCGAGCCGGGAATCGAAATCATGACTTCGCGAAATGTAGTTAAAGTAGGGACTTTTAACCACTACACCACAATATTAAATCAACTAACAATAACCACAATATTTAAAAGCTATAAGATTTATGTAAGTCGATTTTTGTTTCATTAAATGACTCTTGAACTGTTGTAGTGTGCCGGTTATATTGATTCGGGTGAAGCATTGGACAGGCTAACTCACCTCACCTCAAAGCCGACTCTTCATTAAATTACATTTCATATGAAGATTATAACTCGAGTTATTTTTTTAATGTTCTAAAAACATTATGGATATTTATTTTGAAATTATATTTGGGGTTCGGTTCCGCTGAAAAAGGGTTGGAAATCTATTTTTGCGGAAAGTCTGTCTATCCGTAAGAAAAATATACGGATGAATGGATTACTAAAGATATTTTAAGTAAGTACCCTTTAATACCCATGACCGAACGCAGAGGGTACGTACCCATGTGTTTGGTGTTTGGGTATTTGTTTGTCAGCATTTTCCAACTGGGTTGATTTTCGTGTAGTTTTCAACAAAACAATCATTTCATTTTCATTTTTCGAATTGACAGTTGCAGATAAATGATTATTACTGCGTCACCGGGGGGTTTAGCGAGTATGAAGCTCAACCTGAGAGAAGAGCACTTGGGCTCGACGACATCTGGGGAACGTCCCCCTAAGGGCGTCTCCTGTGAGACTCGGACCTCGACTTAGGGTGACGTTGGGACTTGTTGGGTTTGTAGGACTGGTGCATCAGTCCGAGCGCCCCCGTGACCGTGGATGAGACCCACGTCCGGATGACGTCAGATATCGGGGACCTCGTCTTCGCCGGCGAAGACGCTGTGTAATGTTGTGTGTAACAAAACAATATTTTTAGATTTGTTTTTAAGCTATCTATTATCATACCTTTACAAGTAGGGCGACAAGGGGGTACCCAGTTATGGCGGGGGTGAAGCCAATTTAATATGAATCCACCCAATTAAGTTAACACAGTTAACATTAAAGTGAGGCGGAAGGTTGTTTGAAATGAAAAATTCCTTAAACGTGCAAACTCACGGAAACGTTAAAGTGGATATTTTAAAGTAAAATGCCAACAACGCGCAAGATGTTGAGATTTTATCTCAGTCCATTGTATGTTATAAAATATCATAGGCACCTACAGATACTGCCTTTGATATCTACAGATGACAGATTCTTTTATTACTTCGTGCTAAAATAAATAGGTACTTAGCTTATAGCAATAGTTTTTGAAGAGGTTTTTAAAATGTTTTGTTACGTCACTGCTTCGTAAGTCTTGGGCCACAAATAGATTGGGTATTAGGGGTTTTATGTTTTTAGTATGGAGGCAGGCTTATCTTTTTTCTTTCCAAAATAGCGGCCAATTGGTGGTCGAGTAGGTAGGCCATAATATTCGAATATATATTTCATTGTCATTATACGTAATAAAACGTTAGTTAGTATACTGACAAAGGAAAAATTTCATGACGCATGAGTTATTAAGAATATGTAAAAATGCTAATACACGTAATAACGATGCTTACCGAATGAATACCTATATCAATGCAATATATCTGACGGCTTCAAGAGTCCAGGAACACCATTCCTTTTATTTGTACAAAATACTTACCTTTAAATTACATGTAGATCGGGAACTGTCGGGTGGTTAATTTAATGTTTTTTTTTTTATGTTTGGTGTTTTATAGTGTATTGTATTGTAAATGCGAATTGGGTCTAGTTGTTATAATAATGAAATTATATTATTATTATATTATTATAAATTTAAATATGGACTTTCGTTGACGAGCCAAAAATTAAACAGCAATAGGTAAATACGTTATGAGGAAATATTAAACTTTTCTAAGAAATGAAAATCGAATAAATTTCGCTCCCACTTCTGAGATCAAGTCGGAATAAATTAAGCTTTGTAAATAATTCAGAGGTTTATGAATAAAAAATCTTTGAACGTCCACAACGCAACGGCTAAACCGGTACATCTATAGCAGTTCGTGTAACTATGAGCAATCAGGAAGGATTTTTGAGAAACACTCATCATCACTTTACTTAAACGGGTTTGGACGTTGTCCATCACGCTAGCCAAGTGCGCTTGGGTAGACTTTACACACCTTTGAGAATATTTTTTTTTTATTCCACTCAAGTTAGCCCTTCACAGCAATCTCACCTGGTGGTATGTGATGAAGATTTTTGAAAAGGTGCATGAGAATGAACCCCCACTTCTGATTAGGAGGCGAAAGTGCTAACCACGAGGCTAACAGGGCTTCTAAAAAAATGTTAATAGTCGATCAGAAACATTTGAAACTTTAAATGGGTCGCCGCTGTACCTTGTAAAACGAGAAAAAAAGTCAACGTGTAGGGATCAACCAAAACACAGTAGCCGCGGGCTGGGTTTACTTTATAACTACCTATCGGGTACGAAGTGATTCCTTAAGGAAAACCTGCAAAAACTTCCGCTATAAAAGCTCTGCCGTCTCGCTTTTTAATCTAAGTTTTTAATACATGTACGATGAAATAAGGAGTGTCTAACAAGTTAGAATTACACTTGTTCTAGTATGTTGTTTGATTCCAACACGAGAATTATAGCACCGATAAACCAAACATGTTACCACCGATAAAGTCAAAATGTTCATACAAATATAATTAGTAAAAACAATCATTTTGATATCATCATCATCATAATCAACCCATTGTCGGCTCACTACAGAGCATAGGTGTCTTCTCAATATGAGAAGGGTCGCAGTTTCAAAAATTTGTAAATTCAGTAAAGTACGTAATAATCATGGTAATGCTGTCATTACATTTCATTGACACATTTGGATTGTTTAATTATGTCAATTGGTAAAATTAAGCAATGATTTGACTTGATAGTAACTAACAAAATTTTGTTAGCAGCAATGTTTTTTTGCGGTGTATTAAAACCAGTATAACTAATGTTAGTACTACATAGGTATTTTAATTAAAATAAAAAATACAACACCAAATTCTGGGAATGTAATAAGGCATTTCAACTATGAGTAGAATTCCCGTACAAACTTACAATAAACATAGCGTGATTGTTAACAGGGTAACATGAAACTTTTTTACACAGATTGTAAAGTCTCATTTGCTCCTGTAAACGTTAATCACGAAAAAAGGTAAATTTATGATTACAAAACTGTTTTTCATGATGTCGCTTCTTCATTAGAACCGAACTCATACGCCCGAGAGTACTAATCAATCGAATCCAAAAACTCAAGATGGTAGATTTAATTTATTAGCACCATCCTTATCGACAGGCAGGAGTAGAAAAAGGCTAATACCTACTACTAAATTCGATTTAGTTTCTATATTTAGATTAGATTATCAATATATATTTCACATTAGATTCATTATTAACTTCGGCTGTTAGAGAAGACTAGGTCTACCTACTGTATTAATTTTGTGCTTTTATAAAATAGATCTGAAATATTTCTTAATACTCAGATGAGAGAAGTATGTTCTTATTAAATAAAGATATCTTTGTTAAATAATAACATAACCCTGTGGGAAGCAAAGGATGTTACGTTTTCGCAAAACCGAATAATATAATTGTTTCTGTGACGATAGGTAAACTTATTTATTTCGCTTATCTGTCCGTAAACATAACATGAACGTCTAAGGAAAGATAATAAGCGAAATAAATATGAATACAGTGATAAATGCTAATTCATTTATAAATTAATCAGTACACACAGATAAACTCTACAAAAATATAAATACTGTAAAGCATTTGTTTTTGTATTAAATACTTTTTGCAATACGATAGATAATATATGTCGATAATCAATGTCGAGTGCTAAACTTAATGGTAAAAAATATTGCTTTGTTTATATGTAGACTGCGTTTTTTGATTAATTTGTAATTGACTTGTTGTGTTATTCAATGTTTTAAAAGGTAAACATTTTATGGCGGTAAACTATATTGAGGCCGGCTTTGTACGAACGCAAAATCCCATAAATATTATAAACTAGCTGTGACCCGCGGTTTTACCCGCGTAGTTCCCGTTTCCGTGGTAATACCGGGATAAAATATTGCCTAAGTATCTAATAGCCGTAATCAATAAATGGACTATCGAACATCGAGTTTGTTTGAGTTGAAAGAGTTTTTCACATCGGACCCGTATTTCCCGAGATTACCGCGTTAAATAAAACAATTGAAATTAACTGATTTAGACATGATTGAATTTGAATTGGTGTAGCGGTATTAAATTTCAAATAGACTCTTTGAAGTTAGGAATACACCTACATTTCTTACAACAGTAAGTGATTAAAATTTAATAAGAACTTTATTAAATAGCAATAAAGATAAAATTTACTCTACATTTTATTTAGAAAACGTTTATATGGGAAAAAGAAAAGGGCTGTTTTTAGGGTTTTCCCGGCAATTATTTTTATTTTTCTCACTTTTTAAACCTTCCCTAGACTTCCACGAACACTTTAAGACCAAGGTAAGATAAATCCGTTCAGCCGTTCTCGAGTTTTAGCGAGACTAACGAACAGCAATTGATTTTTATATATATAGATTTGTAAGTTTGTGAGTATGAAAATGAAAAAATGAAAAATATTTATTTTACCAGAAACACCGTTTGTACAATTTAACATTTTTTTCGATGGTACCCACACTACTTAATCCTGTCTCGTGGGGTACCTTATCCGCATTCACAGTTGAAACCATAATATAATGACGCTCGGTTGACTTAAACTGTATCTACTAAAGTTTCTAATTTTATAAAATAAGTTTGTTACAATACAAATTTTGGATGGATGGATGTATGTATAGATGTTTGTTAGATTAATGAAACTTCTGAAAATCAAATCCCAGAGCTATTCCGTTTGCATAGACCGTTAGAGTTACACAAATAGTAAGTATGATGCAATTAATTCTCATTCTCACAAAACGTATATTAATTTTTCTTTGTGAAACTGACTAGGTTGATTCCCTAGCAAAATTCTATAAATATACTCAATATAGTTGATATAAGTGTATTACAGTGATTAGAAATGGGTGAAATTAGAAGTCGCGCGTAAAAGCAAGACCAATATTAATTATACCCACTCGTAATCATTAAACGCCCAAGTGCCAACAGCACTGAGGCTAAAGCAGTAAAAATAAAGTGGCTACTTTAACTTAAAGCTCTAATTCCTAACATACGATGAGAGGTATCCTCACCCGTCGAGCCTAATCCTCGGGTCGTAAGGCGCGCCCAATGTTCCTGGCGCGCCTCAAATGGAGTTAGGGGGCCTCGATCATACGGGCCCGGTGGAGGGTCTGCCTCGGCGGACGCCGCTGGTTGGGTTGCGGTCGAGTGCGCGGGTGTTCCCGCCACCAGGCGACGCGTATGAGCATCGCTGCGTTTTAGTGGGTATTCTGGTCGGCAGTCCGGCCGCCGGCGAGTCCCACATACCCCGTCCTCCGGAAGCGACGCAGTCTTGACTGCGTCGCTTCCGGAGGAGATGCGTAAACGCATTTCCCAGCGGAAAAAAAAAACGTACGAAAGTGTATTAAAATTATTCTACAGTTGTTTTTTTAGGAAAATAGAGATACACGAACAATTTCCAATACGTAGCTATATTCCAGGCAACCAACTACAGTTCACGAATTTTCCTTTTAGACGTGTTTGGCTATCACGCTGTAGGGTAGACTTCACACGCCTTTAGGAACATTATGGAAGAAACTCAAGCATGCCGGTTTCCTCACGATGTTTATTTCAACTCCGATAAGTTAGTGGCTCATGCTAGGGTCGGATTAGCTTTATCACGTAGCATACCTTTTATAGACACAGCTTACTAATGAAAATAGACCATTTTGATTTAGTTGTCATTTCTTAATCATCAGCAGATGAAACTCCCTAGTCTGCTCTCTCAAATATATTTTTTTATATGCTACAAGTTAACCTTTGATGGCAATCTCACCTGATGGTAAGTGATGATGTAGTCTAAGATGGTTTTAACACGACATCGTGCCGGAACGCTAAATCGCTTGGCGATACGTTTTTGGCGGTAGGGTGGTAACTGCCTCGGTGGACGCCACTGGCTGGGCCGCGGTCAATTGCACAAGTGTTCCCGTGACCCAGCCACCAGGCGACGCGAAGGAGCATCGCTGGGTTTTAGTATACCCCGCCGGAAGCGACGCAGTTCTGCCTGCGACGCTTCCGGAGGGGACGCGTAAACGCATTTCCCAGCGTAAAAAAATATATTTATGAATGGGAGATTAGGAAATTATTATATTTTTCATGGAAAGCCAACATCTGGTCTAACAGCGCAAGATGTAAAGTTATTTCTAATATGAGTGAACAAATATTTTAAAAAGTAAAATAAGGGCAACGAAATTCTTCAGTGTGCCATTATAGTGTTTTTAGACCTGAAACTGATCTATTCGCCCTTGATTCGGTTAAATAGGGTTCAGTAAGTTACATGAACGTCTAATTATCATGCAGTTAAAGATATAAATGTCGAATTTTAAATGATGAAACAAACATTGGTATGCTACAAAACCCCTCCTAAAAAGGGGAGGTTGTAACGGGATATTTTTTTTTTATTTGTTAATAAGTCACACCAATTTTATTAATCCAGTCGTTTGAGATTTGCATTGATATCAGCAGTTAGTCAAGTGTAACTTTTTAAATTATGGATTTTGAAAATAACGTGCGTGGACTATGGCCAAACCCTTCTCATATTGAGAGGAGACCCTTGCTCTTTATTGAGCCGAAAATGGGTTGATCATGATGATGGTGATGATGATTGTATGCTGAAATTAGTCCAAAAGTAAAAAGAAAACGTCCAACTCATGCAAAAGCTGACGACTGGGGAACTGGGAATCCTATAGTCAATTCCTGGTAAACATTTTCATTTACACCGTACATCGATATAAAAGAATCGTAAAATTTGGCTTTTGCAACAGGCATAGGCACTATCGAATGACTCCTAGATCTCACGGGAGCGTTCAACGCAGACAAACTTTTGGGCAACCTCTGGTAAAACATATATATGTCGGCGCGAAGGAGTTATCAACTTCATTCAGCGGCGCCAAGAAAATCAAGAATCCAATAATTACCCACATTTGAACTCTTTAAATCACTAATTAATCATTTCTTTGCTAATCAGTGTATTTAGAAGGTAGCAATCAATTTTGTACAAGCATGCTTTGTTATAAATACAGGCGGTTGTTGATTTTCGTGGCATTCTCGCTCGAGACGTCGGACCGTGCGGACCTCTTAATTATGGTCGCAATAAAAGTGTAATCCCTCAAGTTGTGGTTCTAATTACTATGAGCGAAAGTAAACAAAATCGTGACGTCGGCAATGCTGACGTCACTCTTACTAAAAACAACTCGGACGGCCTTGATTCGACATATACATATATGCAATTCCACGCGTCCCACGCACCGTCAACAAGCTCTCGCTAGAGTAGTGTAAATTGCCCCGTGTTCGGTGACCCATGCCGCTGTTATTCTAGTCCGATAGCGCTGTAAAGCTTCGACGGTCGTCCCTGGTGATAGGGTTACCACTTACCGTACTTACACTAAATTAATTCTAGTTGCCAGACTAAAAAAACTGAAAACTATTTTTTACATGACATGCCTCTTTCGATATCATGATTAATACTGTAAATGTGAATGTAGGGATGTGAGAAAAAGGCGCGTTTTTTCACACATTCCTCGAATTAATGTTTGTTGGCTAATTTTGAAAAGGATTAGTGTTGGTTGTGTTGTGGACATTATAGTTTTGGTGTCGTTTGTGTAGTGGCTAGTTTTTTGAATGGTTGACAAGTATTTATTTGGGAAAGGTTTTGAGAGAGCCGCGTCCGCCGAGTGCGAAGATCTCAACTTCAATTCTCCATTGCTATAAATTGACATTGACTAATCTGTGTAAAGAAAAAAAAATGTAGGGATGTTTGTTACGCTTTCAAGCTAAAACTACTTAACCGATTGTCATGAAACTTTGTGCGCATGTTCTGGGACGTAATAGAAGTAACATAAGATCTTTTTATGTAAAATAAATTATTCAGTCTGACAGACTGAAACATAATATATATGTGTCCTTATCAGATCAGATAAGTCTTTATTAACCACATTAAATAGTTTTGGTATGATTTATTGACGGGTGGCAACCCTAGATCGAGCTGAAAATATAAATTGGATGTTAATTTTTTTTTAACAATTGGTGAACATAAAAGTCAGGACAAATGAGCAAAACAATAAAGTCCGTATCGCCTGCAAATTAAATAATAACTTATCTTCCTCAATAGCTACTTAAAAAACTTAGAAAAAGACGCATCAGAATTCATTACCGCGTTTGTACTTACTTTTAGATTACCGCCTTTTTGGCTGAATGTTTTTCTGGTGCAAGCAGATTTTTTTTTTTTTTATCCACTACATGTTAGCCCTTGACGGCAATCTCACCTGATGGTAAGTGATGATGCAGTCTAAGATGGTAGCGGGCTAACCTGTTAGGGGTATGGTAAAGCCATACTCCTAAATGGTTTCTACACGACATCGTGCCGGAACGCTAAATCGCTTGGCGACACGCCTTTGTCGGTAGGGTGGTAACTAGCCACGGCCGCAGCCTCCCACCAGACCAGACTCGAGCCGGGAATCGAACCCAGGACCTCCAACTTTATAATGCAACAGCGCGCGCGCTGCGCCACGGAGGTCGTAAAATTATAGGTTCACAGGATGTTTTCTATAAATTCATGTAGGATTACAACTGCCGAGAACTACTAAGCGCGCTTGGTTTATCTCTTAAAACTTAAGAAATAGTTAAAACGGGACAGAGTTATATATCCAACGTAAATCTTTGTCGTTTTAATGCAAACTTTGGCTAAACTTAGTCAAAGTGCGCTCTACAGATCTAAGTCTGCAGTGATAAAAAGTACACTAAAAACGCAAATTTAGATCTGCAGTTGGGCTTGAACACTTGAATAAAGTTATCAATCAATCAATCATAATCTTTATTTTCTTTTGATCTTCTTTTGATGCATCAATAATTTACATAGTAGACAGTTGATGGTGATAACTACACTCGTAAACATAAAACTAAAGCATATGAGAGTTCCAAATGCACCCTGGTCTAAGATAAGCCCACAAAAAACTTAACCCAATTCAATTTTTCTTTTTGTTATGACCATCTCATATGCCGCTTAAAATTATTTAAGAGCTATTTTATTAGAGCAATATTTCATACCCATGCTTGTTTATCATTTGCATAATCTTTTACACTATAGTAGGACTTTTCTAGAAGCTGACGTTTCATATAAACTCTATAACAGACAGTCACACTTTTGCACGTATAATATGTCAATGTATTTAATAGTAAAACGAAAGTAGTTATAAGAATCAAAATTGAACTTATTTTAGAACCTTTGTTTGGTTGCGATGAAAAAAGGAAACCCAGCCGCTAAAAACCGAGTTAAGAGCTTATATACTTATTATAAGAGTTCACGAAACTTCGAAATGTAGATACCGGGTTAAGATTATTTATTTAGCCGCTTTCGTTTTATTTATCTTGAGAGAACATCAGAGATAAGTAATTTTAAATTCATAAATGCGTCAAATTAATAAGAACTTCAACTTTTGACTGAGACATTCAGTAATATTTTGAATAAAATTCAAATCAAATTTTGAAGAGGTACCTAATCCTCACTTATATAAATGTGTCTTGTTGATTGCCCCAAAAGACATAATTTTATGGACCGGAGAGTGACTTAGACTAGTTTTTGTCCCGTGAAAAAAAATGTGTTTGTATGGAATAGATCTAAAACACAATTCTATTGTCCCATTGTCAAAGCTTTGTGATCTTATAGCCATTTAGTGATACAAATTAATTATTTATATTTAACAAACTCACACTCACTTTGACAACCACCGACGTTGGATGTCCTGAGTACGATTCCTGGCTCGAGTTTGGTCTGGTGGGAGGCTTCGGCCGTGGCTACTTACCACCCTACCGACAAACACGTGTCGCCAAGCGATTTAGCGTTCCGGCATGATGTCGTGTGGAAACCAATTAGGAGTATGGGCTTACCCCTAACAGGTTAGCCCGCTACCATCTAAGACCGCATCATCACTTAACATCAGGTAAGATGGAGTCAGAGAGTGCGCGCGCACGTACGCATGCACGCACGCACGCACACTCACACACACACATACACATACACTACTGAGGTTGTTATTAGGATAACAACTGACTTGTCTCAGTTTTAAGTTTGTACCTTGGTGCCCGAGATACTAACAAATTCCTTCACACTATTCAGTTACCTACCAATTTTCGCAAACACAGCACAATCTACTAATTGCAAATATAGGTCACCCTATCCTCGGTAAAGGGATCGCTGAACACCGGAATTTTAGGCAAAAGATTTACGGATTCGGTACGACTCTTTTCGGAGATTATGTTCGGTTCATTTGATCTCAAATAGATGATTATCATCGAATCAGCGGCCCCACCAGAATATTACGAAAAATGCAGACCAGAACGCCGAAACAGATTTTTATTGGAGGTAGGTATGCGTTATTAGAATAGCGTGGTTGGATCATCAAGGAAGTCTTTCTTATACCAATAGGAAGACTCTCTGCAAGATTTAAAAATAGGACTGAAATAGATACTTTGTGATCAACATAATTTGTTTTGTGTTCTGTTTGTTTGTGTTGTTTTATGTTTTGAACTCCTCCTAAACGTCTGGAACGATTTTGATATTATATGATTTGTTGAGTCTTCATTTTAAATTATTATATTAGGTTTATTCTGGAATCATTTAATAAAAAAAATTATCAAAAGGGTCTAGATTGTTAGAGCTTATTACAAAAAAATGAAATTTTCGAAGAACGTGAGTTGTTAGACGTGTGTCGGATCCGCTAAGGAACAAACTGGACCCTTTGGTTTTTTTTTTTAATTTTTTAGCTCTGGGAGAAGAATTTGGTTATGGCCTTCTGAGGAGGTTGAAATCAATAGACACGGGTACATCCGTTTAGTAAGTTCCTATTCTAGCAAGAGTTGTTATCGAAAGTTTTCAGCTGGATAAAAAATATTCTAAGGACAAATCTAGCTGTACGATACGTGGGTAGTTAAAAGTTTCGAAACAAATGAAACTTTTGGGTAACTTTCTTCTAATTACTAGGTAGGTAGGTGATGCTTTGAGGACAACTTTTTCCCGTACCGAACTGCGCGCCAAAGTCGAACTAATTGTTAACTCTGGACCGGAGTTCCACTTCCACATTCGTCAGTTTCATAATTGCGATGTTTTTAATAAATGGACAATGCCTTCCAATCTTTTTGCACTAATTGGATTGTGACTTTGAAATTAATTTGACTTTGTTAGCGTTGTAAATTTATAACGATATATAATAACGAGCAGGCAGAAGTGTGGGGTGATTACAGACGTCCATGAACACCTGTAGCACCAGAGCCTCTGAAGCCGTTCTCTGCATCGGTTTCTACATTTTTGGGCATCATACCGGAACGTTAAATCTCTAGGCTGTATGTTTACCAGTATTATTCATCATTATCTTCATGATCAACCCATTGCTAGCTCACTAAAGAGCACGGGTCACCTCTCAATATGAGAAGGATTTTTTTTATGAAATTTGGTTTAGGAGTAGCTGATAGATACTCCGGTTTAACATTTAGGTTAGTTTTTATCCCGGATTTCAGCACGGTTCCCTTGGGAGAGGGGATGAAAGTCAAAATGTGTATTTAGTTGTAATTAATTAACGCGTACTACGATTTCATTCATTTGTTTGTTAGAAAGGAGATACTTTAGTAATCCATTACTTCGTGATTGGAAGACAAACAAACACACTTTTACACACACACTAACTCAACGCAGTCGAAGTCGCGGAAATCATTTAGTGCACAATAAAATAAAAAATATATGGAACAGTAACTGAAAATTAATCAAGTGAGTTCTAGACTTAATTGTTTTTTTAATATTATCGATGACAACTATAGTTATTTTATCTTTATTCGCGAAGCCATTGTCTGCAATCAACGTTAAGCTCGGTCACGGTAATATTATGTATACAGTATTGTAAGGCGGCCTTATCTTTGAATTAAATACCTACAGCCGCTTGGCATCTAAACATGCGATATGGCTACCCGCCTCCAACATTTTAATTACATTTGCCTACTTTGTGTTCAAATTTCAACTATCTAGTGACAGACAGACTGTCAAATTAATTTTTCTGGTATTATTCAAGACAAGACAATGCAATAAACAACTATTATTAATGCAACCAAAAAGTGCACAATATATTCTACTCGTCATATTAAAAATATACTTGAAGTAATTTGAAGTGAAAAAATCGCGCGGTTATTGTTTAAAAAAACAAAACACCGTCCGTTCGTCACTACGACACAGTCGCGACTGTCTGCATGCCGGTAGGCTACAGCCCGGTTACACTGTGGCAACCAATAGGGCTTGTACAGCTAATAGACAGTCCGAAAAAAAAAAATGTCTGCATGCCGAATGCACCCCAGATCGAAGCGCGTAGGCATAGCTCGCGTTCGTTTGTATGAAGTTGGAATACTGTATACATAATATTACCGTGGCTCGGTGGTTTGTGCGTTCACGTGTGCTTTCAAACGGGGGCCATATTTGTCGGCGCGACTGGATATTAACGAATTAATTACCTGTGTTACCTGCGCAATACTCATCGGAGCTTTTACAAAGGGACCGCGTGTGATACGAAGCAGTCGAGGTACATAATCCTATTATCTCATTAATACAGTTCAGTCTAGAATCGAGGTGTATCACTAAAGTGTAATGAAGCGAATGTTTTAGGGTTGCATATTGTAGGGTTTGTTCTACAATCTCGAGATGATACTGGTGCTGATAGAAGAGATGCTAGGCTGATACGTGATAAGTTGCGGCTAATGAAACTAAGTTCACCGCTGATATACTTATATTAATTTAATGCACACAATTTATAATAATTCATCATCATGATGAACAACCCATTACCGGCTCACAGATCACGGGTCTTCTCTCAATATGAGAAGGGTTTGGCCATAGTCCACCACGCTGGCCATGTGCGTATTGGTAGACTTCACACGTCTTTCAGAATATTATGGAGAACACTCGCGTGCAGGTTTCCTCACGATGTTTTCCTAGACCGTTGAAGCAAGTGATATTTTAATTTTTTATAATAATTTTGATAATAATTACTAGCCTTATATACTAAGTAAAATGCTGACAGCGCCGCAGTTGACAATATTAGCAATAAAAATACCTTGTACAGACTGTACACATATTATATATTCATTAGCCTATTAAAGTGCTGGTCACAGATCTTTCTCATTGAAGACTTACGAGCTGCTTCCATTTGGCTTTTCGGGCTGTAAAAACTTAACGCACACGCTAATGATAATATCCGTTACGGCTTAACGTGCTAGTCACAGCCAATTTTCAAATTCCAAAGTTTAACTGTATATTTCTAGATGTTTAACCTTTAAATGTTATTATTGACACAACCGGGATTCGAATGCAGAGCATAACGAACCGTAGTCGAACTAGTGCGGTTTGGTAGACTTCACTCGCTTTTGAGAAAGCTAAGAAGAACTCTAAAGCTGGTTGCAGACTGACAACTAAGCTGTTCCGAAGTTAAACAAAGCCAGCTTAGCTAAGCTAAGCTAAGATAATAAAATACAAAATTATGTCTCGTGCACACCGAAATGCGCCCAGGTCTAAGAAGAAATCCACAACAAACTTAGCCGGGTTAAGGGAAAAGAAATGAATATATAAGGTAAAGTCTTAAAGTTGCTCCAGTGACAGAAAAGATGAGAAGTAATAGGCTAGCGGGAAAAGAAAGTAATGTCACCAAAAGAGTGTTAGTAAGACCCCCCCCCCCCACAATTTAATTCTCAACTTTATTTTATTTTGTTATAAGTCGTTAATGTAGCAATAGAATCACAACTTCTGTGATAGTTAATAGTTATACCCTCGTTTATCATCCTACGGGTATGGAACCCTAAAACTGGAGTATACCTGTTTTTCGCTGCATTTTAACCCTAAATAGGTAGGGCACGCAAGCCTAGCTACACATCGCTAAGCCGCCAAGCGTGCAATGGTTGAAGATCAAATAAGCTCAACGTCTAACGATATTGAAAAGGGTAGTGGATCGCTAGCGATCGTAATCATTGGAGTGCGGAGATCGAATCACATCGCATCGTGAGCACTTCTTACGCCATTGAGAACATCTATTTACAGTAGCCTGCTACTTCAGGATAAATATCGTTCCCGGACAAACATCGGGAACAAGGTCTCCTTATTTTGCATCTTTTATTTTTATTTATTATGGAAAACCAAGCATTTTTTAACATCATCATCATGATCAACCCATTGCCGGCTCACTACAGAGAACGGGTCTCCTCTCAATATGAGAAGGGTTTGGCCATAGTCCACCACGCTGGCTATGTGCTGATTGGCTGGTTATGCACTCTCAGGCATGCAGGTTTCCTCACGATGTTTTCCTTCACCGATGAAGCAAGTGATATTTTAATTGCTTAAAATCGCAGGCACCTATAACTTTCTTACGCATCCTTGTCGCTAGAGTGGTAAATAACCACGGCCAAAGCCTCCCACCAGACCAGACCCGAGCCGGAAATCGAACCCAGGAACTCCCAACTTTATAATGCGATATGCGAGGTCGTCTAAAGCTTTTTTTTTTTAGCTTGGCACATATTTCCTATAGTTCTGACCTGGCAATTTATCGCAATTTATTGTATCTATTCAAACAAAAAAAAAACATGTAGAATAGACAAACGACATACGTATGAAAAATAGCACGACTTGTCTAGGTACAAGTATGTATTAAGTGTTAAACATAAGCTTACTCAAGCTTGAACACCAAATAACAATTTTCCATAACAAACAGCCGTGTAATTTCGATACAGTATTTGTTTGTTCAGGTATCGTGTAAGCCGGATAACGCTTTCAACTGAACGTTAGTTTGTTGGAAACTAATTATTGAAAGTACGTACACGATCTACTCTCGTAAGCAAAACTGTTTCCAATCAATATACAATAGTTCCAATCATGGATTTAGTGGTATTAATATGAACTTAGCGTTATATTTGTTCCGTTGGATATGAACTGCATAGAGTAAATACAGGACAGCCATCTGTTACAGCTGATGTACCTACGTACCAATTGCTTGCAGGCTTGACTTTTTGACTTTTTACTCACTGTGTAAATTCCACTGTGTGGAATTTACCCGGTAAGGGTACATCTATACAAATAAATAAAATTGGAGTGTCTGTTTGTTTGAAATAACCGTTTTTAAACTGCATGCATATGAATATATATATACGTTACATACACCAAAATAACATTTTTTACAATTTTTGTCTGTCTGTCTGTCTGTCTGTCTGTCTGTTTGTTCCGGCTAATCTCTGAAATGGCTGGACTGACTTTTACGGGACTTTTATTGGCAGGTAGCTGATGTAATAAGGAGTAACTGAGGCTACTTTTATTTTAGAAAAATAAAGTAATGTTGTTAAAGACGAAGTCGCGGGCGTCAGCTAATATATGAATAAAACACTATCTGCCATGATGTCGCTTCTCCTTAATGACGCAATTCTTTGAAAGGAATTTCAAAGAATTTTCTTTTGTGCAATTCACTCACTAGGTTAAACTAAACTAGTCATTCGCTTAAAGTAAGTTGCGTATTATTTTATAGTAGATTACTTAATGAAATCATGGAGATGTCTTTAAATAAGTTCATAGTTGTTATAAAACAAGTAAGTCGTAAGTTGTAAGTCCTGGGTTCGATTCCCGGCTCTGGACTGGTGGGAGGCTGCGGCCGTGGCTAGTTACCCTACTGACAAAGGCGTGTCGCCAAGCGATTTAGCGTTCCGGCACGATGTCGTGTAGAATCATCACCATGATCTTAGACATCATCACTTACCATCAGGTGAGATTGCCGTCAAGGGCTAACTTGTAGTGGCTTAAAAAATAACTTAAGCTCATGGAAAAATCTTATTTTAATATAAGTGATTACATTTTTGTTTAGAAATCTACAATGTATGAATTGTTCTAACTTTTAGCTGATTAAGTATTTATGGACTGTCAGATTGATAGTGATACCAAAAAAAATTATGATACACACGTCTTACTTTGCTTAGCTTTAGTTTTTAAGTTAATGAATGTATATTTATCACTATTATCGCACAAAAATGCAATAAATATGTATGAACGCTTTATAAATGCCTGTGATAGGCCAACATAAAGATAAAGGAACTATATTAAAAGGAAGTAAACTGTGTTGCAGTAATCATAGGCCTCCAGAAAATAAATACACTGTTCCACAAAATAAAGGAAAAGCAAAAACCAGTGCATTTATGTCATTAAAAACTTGAATGAATATACTCATTTAATTGGATTTGACTACTGTATGATTTTTGTGTATTCATCAAGGTATCCGGGAAAACATTGCCTATCAAGTATTTCCAGAAATGGATAAGGCTTTACCAGATGACTAGGAAGTCAATGATTTATTTTGTATGGTATCCCATTTTTTCATTACAAGGTATGACAATCTGAAAGCTTAGCTTGGGGCCATTCAAACACTCCGCCAACACAATTCGTATTAAATATGAGTAATTTGTTCCGTCAGGGATTAGTAGATACGAGTTTGTTACGAGCACAGCCTCTTCGCCGGTTCAAACGATGTTCCCGATTCCTTATGTTACGAGGAAGTGGGTCTCAACTACCGCCTCGTAAGCGTGCTTACTGGTCCTAAACCATGTACCCTAATGGACGTCCGAGAGATGTTCTGTGTTGCTAAGCTTTATTTGCCCTTTCCTAACCATGGACCGCGAAATCTATATATATAAAAGCGAAAGGTCACTGACGTACTTACTTACTTACTGATTAAACACGAGATCTCAAAAACTATTGTACGTATAAAGCTATAATTTAGCAAGTAGGTAGTTGATAGTTAAGAGCTGTCAGCTAAGAAAGGATATTTGGAAATTTCATCCCTAAGGGGGTAAAATAGGGGTTGGAAGTTTGTATGAAATTCCTTTGTTTTTGGAGTTAGAGACACAAAAATTCGCATGAAGTTGCTTACTTTCTGAAGCAGGGCATTGGCCGCACGGGAAACCTCAATCTCATGGGAAATCAGCAATTCTACGCAGACGCAGTCGCGACCAACAGCTAGTAATTAATATAAGCCAAGAAGGTACTGTAAGGGAAAATCTATCATGAATTTCATATTCTGTGATTACGTGGAAATCTGTTTCATGAAATACAATTTCCTAAAATGAATGATGCTTGAACGCTTCGTGAAGCATTATATGAGTACTTATTTATTACATGTCTACTACATAACTGAGATGGCGTGTATGTTCGCTATTTAATTACACATACACAAAAGAGTAACTTGGTTCTTATATTGTATAGTGATAGCCCTGTGGTTAGGGCTTCAACCTTCTAATCAGAGGACGGCGGTTCGAATCCGGGCACGCACCTCTAGCTTTTCGGAGTTATGTGCGTTTTTTTAAACAATTAAAATATCACTTGCTTCAACGGTGAAGGAAAACTTCGCGAGGAAACCTGTACGCCTGAGAGTTCTCCACAATGTTCTCAAAGTGGTGGACTATGGCCAAACCCTTCTCATACTGAGAGGAGACCCGTGCTCTGTAGTTAATGGGTTGATCATGATTATGATAATGATACATTGTGATTTTCCTTTCGTTCCAAAAACGTGGAATATCACAGACCTGAAAAAGAATAATCTAAGATCAATTAGTTAGTCAGTACCTACCTAAAATTAAAATATTAAGAATAATCACAGATTAAAAAAAAAAGAATTTAGTCAGCACCTAAAAACTAAAATACCTATTCTTGATTAAAACATTTCACCTAAAACTACCCCCTGCCTCCACAAGGTATAAATATTTCAAAGGGTATTCCGTAGTAGCCCTGTAGTGATCCATTCTAAAGAATAGGTACAACTGGTTCATTAAAAACCTCGTTAGCTTTATGTGTCATTGCGATGCCTAATTCGGAAAAGAATATATACATTGATCCAAGTAATATTTAATTGTGTATATTATTTAAGCCATGATGAATGATGAAGCTAAATCATCATTTCTCATAATTAATTCAGCTGTTGAACGTACAATGCTGGGATTTGTGACTTCCGCGGCAGAACCCGATGAACCATATAGCAAGAGATGCGATTATTGCTATGCAACCGTCGAAAAAGATGACCACCATGCCTGGGCGTAACCGTTTTTGAGTACGCCATAACCGTAACCGATATTTACAATGAGTAGGTATTACTCAAAAAAGACGTGATACTTATATTATTAATAAATGCCAATTTTCATGTCCCTAACTTCGATAAAATAGAATCCTCATGAAAACTTCCAGCCCCCATTTCACCCCCCCTTGGGGTAGATGTTCGTCACATTGATAATACAGATCTTTATCATTTATAATTAAAAGTTTAGTTGCCGATTTTCATGTCTCTTAACTTCAAAAATATAGGACTTTCATACAAACTTCCCATTTCAACCCTTTGTGGGTGGATTTTCTCACAACCGTTTCTTAGCTGACCTCTACTTCATAAAAGGAATCTACCTTCTAAATTTAAAGTTCGTATGTTTTATAGTTCCTGAGACATCGTGATCATATGTCAGTCAGTCAGTGAGAGGTATTTCGCTTTTAATATATATAGATTAATGTCACGAAAAAGTAATGCATTAAAAAAAAAAAAGTCTCGATACTCGAAAGCACTTGGGTCGCCTGCTTAATCACTATCCACCCATTGCTTTTTCCACTGGGTCTGCCCATACCGGTAATTATAAAAATATTGATTCGTTTTGATGCCCCTTCCCTTTACAAATTGATTCAAATTTCATTCGCTCAAGTTTTTAATTTGATCACAAACGTACGCTTGAGACGTTATATAGTTTCCGACGCCATACTCATTGGTGCGCTTTGAACTTAATTCTGCACTGAACATCGCTTTTTTACCTTCTTCGTACCGTGTAAAATACCACGAGTAGGTGTACCAAAATATTCGAAGCTCTTCAGTAATCGAATATTCGAGAATAGAAATGAAATAAAATGAATATATACTTTATTGCACGCCAAACAAAAAGCGACACACACAGAAAATAAAATAGGTGCAATAGGCGGCCTTATCGCTAAAGAGCGATCTCTACCAGGCAACCTAGCACAACCTATAGAACTGAGCCGGTTAGTTTTTTCCACTACAAGTTAGCTCTTGACGGCAATCTCACCTGATGCAGTCTGAGATGGTAGCGGGCTAACCTGTTAGTGGTATGGTAAACTCACACCCCCTTATTGGTTTCTACGCGACATAGTGCCGAAACGCTAAATCGCTTGGCGACACATCTTTGTCGGTTGGGTGGTAACTAGCCACGGCCGAAGCCTCCCACCAGACCATACTCGAGCCGGGAATCGAACCCAGAACCGCTAACTTTATAATGCGACAGCGCGCGCACTGCGCCACGGAGGTCATCAAGGTTAGTTGAATTTTTGAGCTCAATATTAAAGACCACAAAGAAAACCGCTGTGGAGATGTAAAATTTAAGAGGGAACGAAAATACTCTTTCCTGGAGCTATGAATACAAGTATCAGACATGTTTTAAAACATTTTAAATTATATCCCTCGTACATATTCACGTGCGCACGTACTAAGTAAAACCGGGTAAAACGTTTGTGATATGCTTTTGTCCCCCTATAGTGTTCTCTAGGGCTGCCACATATTAACCTACCTAAAGGATTTTTCGATCTAACAGAGCAGATTGGTGCTCTTAAATATTTCTTCTTAGTTGAGCCTTTCGGTGTGATAAAAAGGAATCCAAGAAATATATTTAGCCGTTACAAAATGGTGTTTTTCCGTATGATAAATAACGGAGAGCAAATATCAAAATAAAATGTCTCCATACTTTTCATTAATCGATTCTTTGAATTTCCAAGGTGGCACCCCCAACCTTGTTTGCGTTTAATCTAGTTGGTAGGTACCTAAATAAATATGATCACATTTCTTTTTGAAGTATTTTCGCCGGTTTATCTTGTCTGCTTAATTTTAAGGTATTTTCTTACGAGGAATTCGATAAAAATAATATTAGGTAGATATTTTTTTTTGATGTACCTATTCTGTTTATTTCGAATAAGCCCTTAAAATAATAGGTGTGTAGGTGTGTAAGGCTGTTTTAATGGGATAGATAATTTACCTAATTCTTCGCCCATGGTAGGTACTTATGTCAAATGAGCAACAGTTCACGTTAATTGAAAAGAAAGTACCTATTATAGTACCTCTCTAGTGTAGTTATCACCATCACTTTACGAATAGAAATAATGAGAATGTATTGTAGAAATAATGTATATGCACGATTCATAGATGCCGGTATCAGGTTTATATGAATAAAGCTACTTTTGATTTGATTAATTATCATGAAGGCACGCGATTCATTCGAAATTGAAGGCAGACTTTAATATATTGTTTAAATCTGTGATAGTTTTATTGGCACGTGAATGTGACGTAGCTTACTATCTATATACCGCAGTCAGAGATATGAAATCTGAAGCAATATCATTAATACGTAGCATCCAATACGACATGACATATGAAATTCCAAATTTGATAGTGAGTCAGGTACAGTTGCATTATGTACCTGCATTAGGACTTAGAATGCCCTACGGGTAATCAAATTAAATGGTTTTTATTGCCTTCCAATTATTTTTTTTAAATTGGCATTATTATTTACTTATTTGATTTGGCATTCTCAGATCTTTGCATCGGTACTGTCTCGCGACTTTAACGTTACATACGCCCTTATAACAAAAAATGCTTTATTCTCATATCATCATCATCATGATCAACCCATTACCGGCTCACTACAGAGCACGGGTCTCCTCTCAATATGAGAGGGGTTTGGCATTCGTACTTGGTGGAGCGTATAGTCTGCTCCTTATGAATTACCATACTTATAATTGTAATTCTGTTCTACCAAGAGTAACTGGTCTCTTTGCCCGAAACTACCCACGTCTACCTAAATTACCGACGAAGACACGCACCCGCCCCGTAGTCATCCTATATATATATATATATATATTGTCATATAAACATTATAAAATGAAACGGATAATTATTTAGCTTGACTTTTTTGTTTGTGTCAGCCCTAACGCACGTTTGAACCGTTAAATATAGTCTCCCATTACATATTCATTGGTCCGATATGAACTTAATTTGCCCTACAGTGAACATCGTTCTTTTGCCATCGCACCGTGTATAAAACGTAATTTTTTTTACTTTTTCTAAATTCTATGAATAAAGAGAAAAATCTTTTTAACATCATAAATGACCTATTTGCTTACGTGAGTTGTTGTAAGCGGTAAACCCGGCTAAGTTCGAGTTGGATTCATAAATGGAGGATTCCGTGTCATTAAGAAATACTGCATAATATTTAATCAATGCCTCCTAATCAGAGGTCGGCGGTTCAAATCCGGGCACGCACCTCTAACTTTTGCGGAGTTATGTGCGTTAAAAAAATATCAAATATCACTTGCTTCAACGGTGAAGGAAAACATCGTGAGGAAACCTGCACGCCTGAGAGTTATCCATAATGTTCTCAAAGGTGTGTGAAGTCTGCCAATCCGCACATGGCCAGCGTGGTTGACTATGGCCAAACCCCTCTCATATTGAGGGGAGATCCGTGCTCTGTAGTGAGCCTGTAATGGGTTGATCATGTGTGTATGTATGTGCATAACATTAGCATTATTAAGTCATCAAAATGAAACACGTTTTTTGTTTTGTTTTGTTTGTTTTGTTGCAAAAAATTACTTATTTAATAATATTATTAGTAAGATTTAGATATAACGGGTGATAATCTTGTCGTCATATGGCTAATCAAATTAGATTGATTCTTATTCTTTTTAATTAATTAAGTTTTTATAGTTTTTGTTTGTTTATATATATAGTATTTTTTTGTATGCGTTCTTTTTCTCTAATTAATTTCTAAGGGTGTCGTGGCAACCTTAAGTGGGTCTGCAGAATTGTTATATATATTTATCTCTATACCTCTTCTTATGTATTTTTATAGTTTTTATTGTCCTTTTGGTTGCCCTTAATTAAATAAATAAAATTTAATATTAATGTTTAGTTCATTTTTAAAATTTACTGTCATAACGGCAATGCATAAAAGAGGTTGTTTAAATAACGACTCTACACATACCACTGCCACCGACCGACAGATGATCGCAACGATCGGCCGGACAACAGAGGCTTAGCAATAAGGCGAAGGGTCCCTTTAGTTACGAAACCCTATAAATTAACGATGAATAGAAAATATAAGCAAGTTCATCTATTCATAATACATAATTGCTTCTATGAAAACGTAAACCATCTATCAAGTTATACAAGATCTAATAAACGGTGAGCAGTTTCTGTAAATACTTTTTATTAATCAATAAATCAATCAATTAATTTTTATTATCAATTGAGGTTCTACAATAGATAGGTCTTATTTAATAAATTAAATTACATCCAGCCAAATTGAGCCTTATGGTACCTATGCGATATTACAGAATAAATTTAAAGTTAATTTACAAATTAAAAATAAATTAACAAAAAAAAATATTCAAAATGTCTTTATCTATATAATATAACTATCTATAATTAATCTTTCATATATAATGTATCTACTCATTCTCCATACTCAAGTGTAGATAAAACATAACGCTGACCAAATGATTGTCTTTTTAAAACTTCATTTCATCATCATCATCATGATCAATCCATTACCGGCTCACTACAGAGCACGGGTCTCCTC
This sequence comes from Lasiommata megera, assembly GCA_928268935.1. NCBI lineage: Eukaryota > Metazoa > Arthropoda > Insecta > Lepidoptera > Nymphalidae > Lasiommata > Lasiommata megera. Next base: position 13,655,149 of record OV743312.1, read on the forward strand.
TCAATATGAGAAGGGTTTGGCCATAGTCCACCAAGCTGGCCATGTGCGGATTGGCAGACTTCAAACGCCTTTGAGAACATTATGGAGAACTCAGGCGTGCAGGTTTCCTCACGATGTTTTCCTTCACCGTTGAAGCAAGTGATATTTTAATTGTTTAAAAACGCACATAACTTCGAAAAGTTAGAGGTGCGTGCTTGGATTCGAACCGCCGACCTCTGATTAGGTTGACGCCCTAACCACTAGGCTATCAAAGCTCAAGTTATAAAAAGTATTTAGTTGTACCTACGTATGTAGATATAGTAACATACTGAGAACAGGTATTCCCGGGGACTCGACTACCCAGTACACGTAATCGGTTAAAGCTCAACAGACTGAATTGAAATTCAAAAATGTATTATTCATGTAAACCTAGCACAGGCATCTATGAAGCGTTAAGCAATATAAACTAGGTCGTTGCCCTGTATTCTCTCATTTTTCTGAGATCATCTCATCTCTTTTGACCGTCCTTTTTTCCGGGATACAAAATATGTAGCTTACATCCACTCTTCTGCAAGATAACTATCTTAATGATAAAAATAACGCACATCCGTCTCTTTGTTGCTACATGCAAGAAAAAACCAAACAAACAAATCAAAACGAAATCATAAATAGCTTTATTTATGCAAAACAGGTATGTGAATCATTCATAAATACTTTATTTTTAAATATTTAATGTATGAGGATGGTGATAACTGCACTCGCCAACTTAAAACTTAAGCTAAGCGGGCTCCAATCGCGCCCAGGTCTAAGAAAAAGCCCACAGTAAACTTAACCGGGATTTTTTTTGTTATCACCATCTCTCAATAGTCTCAATAATAAATTATGAGTATCTATGAAGTTAGAGCAATTCACACCCTAGCTTTTTATATAATCTTAAATATCGTTATATGATATGTCTATAAGCTTACGTTTAAGGAAAACTTTGAACTTATTGATAGACATCTCCAAAAATTAAACAAAATTTTTCTAACATACTAGCTGACGCCCGCGATTTTTATGCGTTGAGTTAGTGTGTGTGAATGTGTATTTGTTTGTCTTCCAATCACGAAGCAATGGATAACTAAACTGAGTACCTTGAAATAATTACAGGATGATCTCTATGATTGAATTTGAACGTTTATATGGGGGAAAGGCTGTTTTAGGGGGTTTCCCCGCAAATATTTGAATTTTTCTCACTTTTTAAACCTTCCCTAGATCTCCACAAACATTTAAAGACTAAGATAAGATAAATCCGTTCAGCCGTTGTCGAATTTTAGCGAGACTAACGAACAGCAATTGATTTTTATATATATAGATTATAACATTAGTAGGCAAGTAGGGATAGCTACTCCACTGTTAGTAGGTTCACTTAAACAGGTATCTATGAACCTCATAGATGGTAGATAGTAAAATAAAGCACCTAACCCCACTCTGAGAGTCCATTTATAGTCCCCAGAGTGGAGTGGCCCATCTTATTTGCATTATCTTGTCGTTATCTGCGGCCGCTACGTGCGTTATTAAAGCGCAATTCAATGGTTTATGGAAATAGGTATAAAACGTACTTACAATGATATTCCATGTTTAGAAAACACTTTGTAATAGTCTTGTAGATACCAATTAGGAGTATGGCTTTAAAATAACCCTAACAGGTTAGCCCGCTACCATCTTAGACTGCATCATCACTTACCATCAGGTGAGATTGCCGTCAAGGGCTAACTTGTAGTGTATATGTGTGTGTATCTAAGTATCATGCATTCTTCTTCTTCTTAGACCAGGGCGCGTTCGGAACCCTCATAGCTTTAGTTTTAAGTTCAACTCATTCCTATGTTATTGACGCATCAAAAGTGAATTTTAAAGACTTGAAGACATTACTTGAATAAAGTTTATATTGATTGATTAAATGATTGATTGGTTGTTCTATTATGTTGATTCATGTCCTGATGGTGATAACTTCATTTGGTAAATATGATGATGGAGTAGAATTAGAACTAAAAACTCTAGCTACTAGAGTATGCACTATACCCATAGTTGTTATTTGATTTAACTTTTCTATTGGCTACATAACACGGCTAGGGTTTCCGTACCACGTTGCTGATAAAAAACATTGCGTAGATAATAAGGGCATGAGTAAAAAACACGTTCCTTCAATGGACCCCGTTACATTATCAACTTTCTTTTTTTTTTTCATTATTCGTTATTATATCGTAAGCGGTGATATCCTAGTGGTTAGGGCGTCAGCCTCCTAATCAGAGGTCGGCGGTTCGAATCCGAGCACGCACCTGTATCTTTTCGGAGTTATGTGCGTTTTTAAACAATTAAAATATCACTTGCTTCAACGGTGAAGGAAAACATCGTGAGGAAACCTGCACGCCTGAGAGTTCTCCATAATGTTCTCAAAGGCGTGTGAAGTCTGCCAATCCGCAGATGGCCAGCGTGGTGGACTATGGCCGAACCCTTCTCATATTGAGAGGAGACCCGTGCTCTGCAGTGAGCCGGTAATGGGTTGATCATGATGATGATGATATCGTAATAGATCATAAGATACAGATCGATCACAAACAGACAGACGGTTGGATTGACGGATCCTTCCGATACAAAACTCTAAAAACAACAGCTGGGAATCGAACTCTAGACACACTAACTCACAGCGAACCGCCTGTGAAATCGCTATGAAGGTAGGTATAAAGCTACCCAAACTAAGTTGCTTATATCAAATTCATTATATTAAAATAACAAACACCTACAACTTTTGTCTTGGGAAGTAAATAAGGAAAAGTTCGCAGGGCGAACAAGAAAAGGGAATTTTAAACCGCGAGTAAGTGGGTAAAATATTAGTTTGTTATACCTATATGTTATATATTAAGTTAAACCTTACGGAAAGTTATTTATATCAAAGCATCCTTAATTAGACCAGACAATATCGACAGTATGTTTTTAAAATACCAAAAAAGAGTTTTTTAAGCGTTATTATTGTAATACCAACAAAGAGTATTTATGCGTCATAATATCTAATAGTAGGTAACTACACATTTTTTTTAAATATTTCTTTGTGTACCAAATCTTTGATAACAATGACTTATATAAGAGGTATACAAAGGAAAGCTTATCTCTATAAGAGATCTCCCCCAGGTACCCTCTGATGTGAGTAAGATGATTTTATAAAGTGTAAATAGGTCATAAGAGGTATACAAAAAAACTAAACTAGGCATAAGTAATACATTCTTATATAAATTAAAAAATCATATATGATATAATATAATACATTTTCTTGAACAAACATATAAATATAGAAGGTACTTCTAAGATATGATATGAATAAATAAAAGGCGTAAGATAAAAATACAACTAGTTAAAATTGTTTCTTGTGGTTGATGAAATTTCACATAAAAGGTACGCTATAATCAAATTCAAATCAAATCTTAATAGCTTCATTAATTTAAACCGTGCACTTGACGAATAGAAATAATAAAAAATGTGATATAAATATGATTCACAGATGTCTGTAATAGGGATACTCGCCAACTTAAATAGGTTTAATTAAATTTTTGAACAAAACTACATTTAGGCTAACAAATGTTTAACCTTTTCAAACATATGCCAGTTTCCGTCGACGCTTCGTCGTGACAATGTTGACGTGGTGTGGCAAAGACACGGAACGGTCTGCGCCGGCTTGACTTGACATGGGACGCGGAAATGTTAACGGCGAAAATGTTCCGTAAACGCTCTTAGTCAAAATTTTCATTCTTCAAAATTTACCTCGCTAGACATATTATTATAAAGATAAATTTTGATGTATATTCCTTTTTATACACCACAAATTAGCCCTTGACGGCATATCATCTAATGGTATGTGCTGATGCGGTCTAAGATGGTCTACGGACTAACCTGTTAGGCTTATGGTAAACTCATACTCCTAATTGGTTTCTACACGACATCGTGCCGGAACGCTAAATCGCTTGGCACGTCTTTGTCGGCAGGGTGGTAACTAGCCACGCCCGAAGCCTCCCACCAGACCAGACTCGAGCTGGGAGTCGAATCCAAGACATGCACGCGCTGTGCCACGGCGGTCGTGAAAAACCACTTTATAAAAACGAATGGTAATTATTTTTGCTTTCACAATAAAAGTGTAATTTTCAGTTAGGTTTTTAAAAGCAATTTAAAATGTAAAAATTTCAAGTATCGATCCCAAGATCAAAAGACTTTTGTCTCGAAACATTGCCGAACAAACTTTCTAACTCTGTTTGAGTCCTAACGAGTTCTGTTTAACGAGTCCTTATTAATGTAGGTAATCAAACGACCTCATCCCGGATTAAGCTAAACATTATTTATTCAGTTTTATTTGATATCAAAATATGAAATTTAATTTTCCGTTCGCAACTAAATAATCAATCAGGCAGATTATATCATCATCATAATGATCATCCCGTTCTCGGCACACTGCAGAGTACGGGTCTCCTCTCAATATGAGAAGGGTTCGGCCATTGTCCACCACGCTGGCCATGTGCGGATAAACGAGAATGGGTTGATGATGATGATGCTTTATTTATATAATAAGATTGAAGGAATTGTTTGTTATTTTTACTTTTATTTTTAAACTAATACCTAATTATGGAACTAGAGTGGATTTTTTACGCTTTTTTTAAGAGAAAAAATCACAAATAAGGGTTACGTAAAACCGAAGTAATAGCATAGGCGGTGAGACGCGGCGGGTCTGTGATATTTCATGTGAATTTTAAATTGCGTGGTAAAAATTTACTGTACAGATTTTGTACCCGGACGAAGTCACGGGCAACTAGTATTATCATATACATGTTTTGTCGCAGCTTAATCGAGTCACTCTTTTGATATACGCTGTCGTGTCTAACGCGCATCGTAACGATATTAATGGGGGGGTTTAGCGAACATCGTACGTCAATAACCGAATTACGGTAACCCTGTTACAGGGAAGGTCGGGGTAAAACTGTTTCACTCACAAATCATCCCTTTGCGCGGCCTGTTATTCGATTAGGGGCCAATATTATGCATGTATACCTATTTGTGTCCAAGTACCGACAGCATTTTACGTATTTAAATATAAAAATTGTGTTTTTTTCCTGTTAAAAATACAGTTCTCGTTTAAGCTAAGCGTAAGCGGACTCATACTCTGAAAATCTGTAAATGCTCTCGTTCATTTGTAGCAGCTTTCAAAAGTTTGGTTATAAAATTTCAAATTAAATCAAATCAAATCAAAAATAGCTCTATTCATATAAATCTATTACACAGGTATCTATGAATCGTTCATATATATCACATTTTTAATTATTTCTATTAGTGATGGAGATAACTACACTCGCCAACTTAAAACTAAAGCTCAGAGGCTTCAAATCGCGCCCAGGTCTAAGAAGAAACACACAACAAACTTAGTCGGTTTTTTTTTGTTATCACCATCTCACATAATCAATAATCAATTATGGTACCTATGAGGATAGAGAGATATGCAATAAATACATACTTCCACAACTGTAATGGAAATGATCACAACAATTCTTACATACAGTGGTTGAGAGAAAAACGTGCGCACAAAAATAACCCTATTACAACTGAGCAAGGTAGGTCGGGGTTTAACTGTTTCACTCACGAATTCTCCCTTTGCGCGGCGTGTTATTCGATTAGGTGCGAGGGTAACACATATGTTGGTCAGTACCGACAACAATTTACGTATTTACAAGGATACAATGAATGTGTTTTGTCCCGACGCTTTTAGAGTTTTTGTTTAGGTGTAAGCGGTGTACGTGTGTACACTAAACTAATGCTGGATTGTTGGTAAACTGTGCTCGGGCTGTACCATAGAGAGAGCCGCGGACGGGTCTCCCTTTACAATTTGTGCTATTCTATTAAATATAAAACAATATTAACATCATTCCTTTAAACTATTTGTAAATAACTGTAATTATAAGTCAATAAATCAGTAAATCTGTAAACTTTACCTATAAATTGCTATAAAAAGCCTATCAGAACGTAACTATTGTTACAAAACCCTATGTAAACAAACTACTATTCGATAAAAAGACAAACTATACTATTTGCTTAACTATTTTGTACATCGTAAGTGCGCGTCCCGCAGTCGGTCCCGCAACTTAGGTACTACGTTTTTAGTGCTATTTTGAACTATTAGATGCGCCGTTTCGTTAACCCGCACAAGCGGATTAAAACATTTTCCGCATTTTTGCTCTAGTGCAATCTGCATTCTTTGCCAAGAAAGAAAGACTCTGATTCTGGTAGTCGTAATAATGAAAAACTTTCGTTCCACATTTCTTCACGTTAGTACTTTAGAGGAAACACTATACCTTAGTGCAGTTCATAAAAATTCATTAAAAAATGACCGAATGTACCTGTAATAGTTATTAGGGCCCTCATTTAAATACGCGGTTAATTTAAATGAGGGCCCTAATTACTATGACAGGTGGATTCGGTCATGAAACAATGAGGAATGTGGAAGCGTAATTGAGGCAAAGCATCCTACCTTCCGTCAATTTATTTTCGCTTGGCAAACTTTAAAAGTTCGCCAAACAAAGTACTGACACATACTAACAGCTTTATGTATATCAGTATTTTGGTTACAGCATACCGTATTATTTTATTTCACACAAATTTAGCTAGTTATTATGTTAATCATGTTTCACATAGATGTTTCATGTGGCTTTATTAAATCGAACCACTCTTGGTTCGAACTTTTCTGTGGACTGTACGCATGTGTGCATACGCTTTATTAGCAACTATTACATCCGGGGCTTTGTGAAGCGCTGGCGATGACAGAATACCCCTCCGCTGATAAATTGTGTGACCAGAACATATTGACAGGTTAATTTCCACTTATCCATCTGATACAGGTGACCCAAATATACTTTGTGTTACGTATGATCAACATATTGTAACTTTGTTTCATTTTCACCCTGGGTCAGTATAATCCAGTACTAAAACCAGGTAACTTGGTTTCATTTTAATCCTGGGTCAGTGTCATCCGGTATTAAATCCAGGTCACTTGGTTTCATTTGAACCCTGGGTCAGTATCATCCGGTATTAAAGCCAGGTTTCTTGTTTCTTTTTAACCCTGGGTCAGAATAATCCAGTATTAAAGCCAGGTAACTTCGTTTCATTTTTGTTTCATTTTAACACTGGGTCAATATTATTCAGTATTAAAGCCAGGTAACTTTGTTTATTTTCACACTGGGTCAGTATCATCCAGTATTAAAGCCAGTTAACTTTGTTTCATTTTAACACTGGGTCAGTATAATCCAGTACTAAAACCAGGTAACTTGGTTTCATTTTAACCCTGGGTCAGTATCATCCGGTATTAAAGCCAGGTAACTTTGTTTCATTTTAACCCTGGGTCAGAATAATCCACTATTAAAGCCAGGTAACTTTATTTCATTTTAACCCTGGGTCAGTATCATCTGGTATTAAAACCAGGTAACTTTGTTTCATTTTAACACTGGGTCAGTATCATCCAGTATTAAAGCCAGGTAACTTAGTTTCATTTTAACACTGGGTCAGTGTCATCCAGTAATAAATCCAGGTAACTTTGTTTACTTTCACACTGGGTCAGTATCATCCAGTATTAAAGCCAGGTAACTTTGTTTCATTTTTAACACTGGGCCAGGTCTATTATATTTATATCAACCGAGTGCCAGAGTCTAACAGAACGTCAAATAAATGTAGCTTGAATCTGTCATAATAGGATTAGTCAACTGTTGAGAAATTAATGGATTAAAAAATTTATTTATTTAAAAAAATGCAAAATCTAATCTGATCCTCCTAGGTTATGCGTGGCGATATTAGCACTTAACTTATCAAGGACACATCAATCAAATCAAAAAATTGCTTTATTCACGTAAACCAATTACTGGCATCTATGAATCGTTCATTTCATTATTTCTATTCGTGAAGTGATGGTGATAACTACACTCGACAACTTAAAACTACAGCTAAGAGGGTTTCCAGGTCTAAGAAGAAACCCACAACAAACTTAGCTGGTTTTTTTTTTTGTTATCACCATCTCACATAATCAAATTATAGTACCTATGGAGATAGAGCAAAATGTAATCCCTTTTAGTATCTTGTAAAGTAATAGATCGAAGTAGAGTTTATATTTACCCCGCTTATCCCGCTTACCTGGATCTAGTAATTGCGTCTGTATATTTCAAGAACCTACCGCCTACATAAATAATATTTCAATCTGGAATTAATCAACCGCGATGCATTCGACCCGCCACCGGCTTAAACCCGACCCTTGTTTATAGTTCGATATCGAACGGTAAACAAAAACTTTTAAAGTAACAGCTATCCACCCATTTGGCTTTGAAGGTCGCGGGAGATTTATCTCCCTGTTTATCACTAGGATGAATAGAGAATAGATCAGCGGCGATGGGACTATAAAATTAAAACATAGTACGAGCTATCTATCTTTAGTGCTGCGCTTTACTGCTATTAATATGCTTTTTTTTTATACTACGAGTTAGCCCTTGACACCTATCTCACCTGGCGGTAAGTGATGACTAAGATGGTAGCGGGCTAGCTTGTTAGGGGTATGATAAACACACTCCTAATTGGTTTCTACGCGACACCGTGCCGGAACGCTAAATCGCTTGGCGACACGTCTTTGTCGGTAGGGTGGTAACTAGTCGCGGCTGAAGCTCCCACCAGACCAGACTCAAGCCGGGAATCGAACCCAGGACCTCCAACATTATAATGCGACAGCGCACGCACTGCGCCACGGAGGACGTCGCTATACCTGTAGTCAGCTGTTATCTTCTTTAACACTTGGTCATTAGCGTGATCGTATTCAAAAAAAGAAAACGTGACTCACTGACTAACTCACCAGCGACCAGCCTATAGTCCTTGGACCTATGTAGTTGAAATTTAGTACAGACGTTCCTATTACGATGTAGATAAGAGCCGGTATTGGCCAGATTTTTCTATATCCAGATCCTGATAGGGTGAAACGCGCTTAACTCAGTATACCTTTAGGTGAAAGTCCAATTAAATAAAATTCTAGCAATATATAGGTTCATTCTTGAGGAGGGCTAAAGCTTATAAACTTTTTTAATTTCACCCCTTGGGGTTGTGAAATAGGCAATGAAAGCTTGTGTGAAAACGCTTGTTTTTCAAGTTATACGCAACTAAAATAATTAACTATATATTTTTTATTCGACTTAAAGTTAGCCCTTGACAGGAATTTGTCTTGGTGGTAAGTGATGATGCATTCCAAGAAGGTAGCGGGCTAACCTGTTACGGGTATGATAAAACCATACTCCTAATTGGTTTCTACGTCGAGATCGTGTCGGAACGCTAAAACGCTTGGCGATACGTGTTTGTGGGTAGAGTGGTAACTAGCCACTCCTGCCAGACCAGACTCTAGCCGGGAATCGAACTCGGAACTTTATAATGAAACAGTGACGACAGAGGTCATCATTTAATATTGATATAATATTAATAGAAGGGTTTAGAAATAAAAAATATAAATATGTATATATAAATATGAAGCGGTGATAGATTAGTGGTCAGGGCGTCAGCCTCCCAATCAGAGGTCGACGGTACGAATCCGGGCACGCACCTCTAACTTTACAGAGTTATGTGCGTTTTTAAAAAATTCAAATATCACTTGCTTCAACGGTGAAGAAAAACATCGTGAGGAAACCTGCACGCCTGAGAGTTCTCCATAATGTTCTCAAAGGCGTGTGAAGTCTGCCAATCCGCACATGGCCAGCGAGGTGGACTAGGGCCAAACCCTTCTCATATTGAGAGGAGACCCGTGCTCTGTAGTGAGCCGTTAATGGATTGTTCATGATGATGATGATATAAATATGTTTTAGCAATATTTTTTCTTTTGAAGCATTACTAGTTGAACAAGTTAAACAATACCGTAGCTACGAGTAGGGGTCGCTTCGGTTCGCTACGAGTTTATAAAGCTTTAATGAGAGCCCCGAGTTAATTGGAAACAAGATAATATTGTTGAAGGCAAATATTTATTACTGGCTGATGCTCGTGGCTTCGTCCGCGTAGATTATGAGTTTTAAAACATTCCCGCGTAACAAGCAGCTTGTGTAATTGACGAGTATCCCATGTCTCATTCATGTTCCTGTGTATTAAAAAAGTTTAGAAGCTTTAGCCCTCCTCAAGAATGAACCTATATATTGCTAGAATTTTATTTAATTGGACTTTCACCTAAATATATAACTCTAATAACAGCCGATGCGCGTGGATTCGTCCGCTTAGAACGCTTTTGACTACCTCCGGGGCGCAGTACGTGCCTACGCATTATAAAGTTAGAGGTCCTGGGTTCGATTCCCGGCTTGAGTCTGGTCTGGTGGAAGGCTTGGGCCATGGCTAATTACACGGTGTCGCATAGAAACCAATTAGGAGTGTGGTTTTACCATACTCTTAACAGGTTAGCCGGCTACCATCCTAGACAGCATCATCACCACCAGGTGAGAGCCGTCAAGGGCTAACTTGTAGTGTATATAAAAAAAGGTGACATCTGAAATACAAATTTTTTCGGTAGGTACCCAAAATATAACCATCTCGACTCAAAATTTCATATTGATTTTAGTTCTGGCACGAAGCAGTAACCAAATCAAATTAAATCAAAAATAGCTTTATTCATTTAAACCTATTACAGGCATCTATGAATCGTTCATATATATTTTAATTTATGAGGAGATGGTGATAACTACACTCGCCAAATTATAACTAAAGCTAAGAGGATTCCAATCGCGCCCAGGTCTAAGAAGAAACCCATAACAATCTTAGCCAGTTTTTTTTTGTTATCAACATCTGACATAGTAGTAATAAATTATCATTATCTATTAAGTTATAGCAAATTTACACCCAAGCGTTTTTTATAGTTTATATAATCCTTAATATCGTAATATGATTTTTCTATAAACTTACGTTTTATGAAAACTTTATAACGTAACGAACATACAAACTTTCACCTTCATTACATAAATACTGTTTTTAAAAGAATTTCATTTTTCAGAAATAATGTCAAATCTGTAAAAATTTTCAATATGTATAACATTTATTATAAAAATTAGTTTGTGATTAATTTTTCGACCAATCTTTTTTATATTGCATTTTATTATTTTATAATAAAACCTGTAAAAAGCTAAACATTCACATCAGCTCAGGCATGAATATTACCGTGGCTCAGGCAAAGTTAAAAATAGTTCTGCAAAATTTACCTGTTAGGTGTTGTTTTATCGTATTATTAAATAATAATAAACAAAGTAGAGTTGTTTAAATTAGTTAAAGAATCGATAACATTTTATTATTATGATGCAGACTTCAAAGATCTCGAATAAGCCACAGCTTTACGATCGAAAAACTTTTCCCATTAGGTTTATAATGGTATAATGTATAAAGCTGTGATAGCCTAGTGGTTAGGACATCCACCTCCTAATCAGAGGTCGGGGGTTCGAATCCGGGCACGCACCTCTAACTTTTCGGAGTTATGTGCGTTTTTAAGTAATTAAAATATCACTTGCTTCAACGGTGAAGGAAAATATCGTGAGGAAACCTGCACGCCTGAGAGTTCCCCATAATGTTCTCAAAGGCGTGTGAAGTCTGCCAATCCGCACATGGACAGCGTGGTGGACTATGGCCAAACCCTTCTCATATTGAGAGGAGACCCGTGCTCTGTAGTGAGCCGGCAATGGGTTGATCATGATGAATGTATAATGGTAGGTACGAGTAGGTATAAGGTAATAACTTATTATTTTATAAACCTTCCAAATTGTAATACGAGTGCAAACACTATTTAATTGATGTATATTTCGTATGGAGGAGGGTTATTTTCAGTCGTCGATCAACTTGTTAAAATTACATTAGTGTTATATTAATTAGTTTGCATAATTAGTTTTTGTTAACTCAAACTCTCAGTCGATGTTCAAAGCTGGAACAACACAGTGGATACATTGTATCGATTTATAAATACTTTGTTAAAATTACGTTAGAATGGTTACTTATATAATACATATTATATACGACTATACTCTAGAATTTTCAGTGAAGTGTTCTTAATAAGTGGAGCCAAAAATTAAAATTACCTCAAAACAAATAAAAAAATAATTTAATTAAACATGCGGATAGATGGTCGTTAATATTTTAATTTTAAATAGGAGAAACGTTTTAGTTTCATATTTTATTGCAAAAGCATTAATGAGCATCATATTATATTTGATGACTTCCGTGGCGCAGTGCGTGCACTGTCGCATTATTAAGTTGGAGGTCCCGAGTTCGATTCCCGGCTAGAGTCTGGCCTGGTGGGAGGCTTCGGCCATTTCTAGTTACCCCCGTACCGACAAAGACGTGTCGCCAAGCGATTTAGCGTTTCAGCACGATGTCGCGTGAGAAGCCAATTAGAAGCGTAGGTTTACCATACTTCTAACTGGTTAGCCCGCTAGCATCCTAGATAGCATTATTACTTACCACCCGGTGAGAAAGCTGTAAGCCGTAGAAAGGGCTAACTTGTAGTGTATAAAAAAAATATATATAAAAGCAGTTACTTCTAATCGTTATGTCAATTTTTTAATTCAAAATAGCTTTATTATATAATATATTTTCCATTACTTTAATTCGTTAGGTGATGGTGATAACTACACTCCGTACACAGACTGTACCTTAAGGCGCTCTGTATAGAGAAACTTTAGGTATTTGAGGGGGTGAAGCAGCGGCAGTAGCGGACGGTTAGCCCCGCCCACCTCGCGCAATACTTAGTGCAGCTCGCCATAACAGTTGCAATAAACGGCTCGCGACAAGTCTTATCAACTATAGGTATAGATACGTTACCTTAATTTCGTCACTTGTTTGAACGGTCGTCTGGACTAATACAACTTGAATTCGAATTTTTCGCATCTTAAACAAAATATGCTTTTTTTTTTTTTTTAATCTTGTTTATGTTTTTGTATTGTTTACAATAATTTTCGTACATAAAAATTAAATTTTCGCTGATAAACATCGGATTTCAAATTCAATCAAAATTTCAAATTTGGAAAATTGGTATTTCTTCCTACTACCTTCTTATATGATTCGGAGTGAACGATCCATCTTTTTATATAAATAAAAAATGATGTTGATATGCTTGTCCTTTGCTGTGTTCCTAGAATATGTGATGAAAGTTTAGTGAGGTGTTTTGGGGAGGGTACCTGGTCAAAAAATCAGCTTTTTTTTATGTGGGCGTTTCGACTCATGCCCATTACACTTATTCTATATATTTATCCATGGCAATAGAAAGCGATGGCCACCAAGCGAAAAGAAAATTATCTAGCTATTTTATTTTTTATTTATTTTAACCAACTTAATTGCATAATATAAGGACAAAAAGAAAAGTGGAAAAAATATATAACATAAAAGTATAAGGGTATATTAATGTCCTAATGGACATTCCTTAAAATATGTGATTGTAGAAGCTGAGGATGATACAAATAAAACTAGCATTGAATCGCTCTCTCCTACTAAAGCCCGTAGATATTCTCTATGAAAGGAATTATAAATATTACTCGACCTGCTGTTTCTACCTCTCCTATTGAAGATTGTAATACTTACATTTGTAATACTATTCGCACCAAATATGGAATTAGCAAATGCAGATGAATCTGACATTCATAAGATATTGGATCAGGACTTCCAGCTATATTTACCTCTTAAGTGTGTCGCACCGAAGGAGATTCGAAGGGCAGTCACAACACTCAAAGACAAGAAAGCTCCAGGATTTGACCTAATAGACAAAAGAGTAATGAAAGAACCTCCAAAAAAAGGCCTTATGTATCGTACTGTCCATTCCAACAGCATAATTAGAATTGGTTATTTCCCACTGTTGTGGAAATCCCTCAAATCTCTGATCTGCTAACCTGGTAAATCAACTAGTAAAGTTACGTCTTATAGACATACCTATAAGTTTGCTGCCACCGTTATCCAAACCACTTGAAAAGATAATGCTAAATAGCCTACTGCATGTAAACTCTGACAGAAAAATACTGCCTGACCACCAATTCGGTTTTAGAAGAGACCTATTGACAAACTGCAACTATTGAACAAGTTCACCGAGTATGTCAAATCATAAGAAAAGCACATGAACGAAAACTGTATGTTTTCTTTGATATACAACAAGCCTGAAAAAGTTTGGCAACAGGGCTTGTTTCGGAAAATCAAAATGCTTCTACCACACACCTATTTTGCTTTACTAGTTTAAATTTTTAAGGTCACAGAAGGTGAATGTACCTCTAGATTCTAGTATATTAAAACTGGAGTACCTCATGGCTCAGTGTTAGGTCCAATCCTATACACATTATTTATAGTCGACCTACCAAAAACTTGTAGAGTATCTGTAGAAACCTTCGCTGATGATACTACATTACTTGCTTCTTACGAGAAACCTGCAAAAGCATCTGAAATGCTACAAAAAAGCCTCCAAGAAACTCAGACATTTGTCCATCCATGATAAATAGAAAGTTCTAGCTATTGCTTTGAAATCACAGCACATAACGTTCACTCTGAGATCAGGTGACTGCCCTCCAGTTAGGCTTAGCACCAAACAACTACCCCACAATCGTCTTCCATAGAAAGATGTCTCTTTGCATCGTCATTCTCATTACTGAGGGTCGCGATCCTTAGCATGGATCATCTTCTTCCGTATGATGTTTCTCCAGATGGTTCTGTTTCCGGCTTTATGTGGTGTGGCGTGGAATGATGTACCGAGTGCAGTGCTGATCTGATCGGACCAACGCATGGGGCTACGTCCTCTTGGCCTTCTTCCCTCCACTTTGCCCGTTACGAGTAGTTTCCTAAATTCCCAGGGCTGTGTCCGAAGTATTTCAAGGTGCGCTTGATACATATAGTTTTCAGCTTTGCTGTAATTTTCAACCCTTTCAGGATAGATGCGTTGGTCCTGAATGTAGTATCTTTAGTATCTTCCTTCAGCACCACATCTCGAAAGCATCAGTGCGTTTGCGATCTGTAGCCCGAAGAGTCCATGTTTTAGAACCGTATAGAAATATGGAAAATAACCAGAGCATTTACTAGTCTTTGCTTGGTGCGAATTGATATGCTCTTGCTATTTCAGATCTTGGATAGCTGGTACATGGTATTCTTTGCCATACCAATTCGCCTGCGCACTTCCTGTTCACAAGATCCATTGTTTGTTATACATGAGCCTAGATAAATAAAGTTATCCACCACTTCTAACTTGAGTGCACCCGTGAGATTAAGTTTGCCACTTCGATCCACAACCATGATCTTTGATTTAGATGGATTAATGGAAAGACCAAGTTCCTTGCTTACATTTTCCAACTTACTAAGGAGAGTCACCATTTCTGCTTCATTGGATGCCAAAAGTGTAGTGTCATCAGCGTAGCAAGTTAGTAATTGTGGTGCCTCCAATGTTTATGCCCCCATCCTAAGATTCACAAGTGCGACGGATTATGAACTAAACATAAACATTAAAAAGTATGGGTGACAAAATGCATCCCTGACGCACACTTTTTTTGAAGTAAAATGAGCTTGTCATGGTCTTATCTAATCTGACGGAACCTTGGCTGTTATTGTATCAGGTTTGTAGTAGTGCCACAAAATGCTGAGGTACGCCCAGTTCTAAGAGAACCTTCCACATGCAGGTCCAGTCAAAAGCTTTGCTATAGTCCACGAAGCAGATGATGACAGGATTGTCAAATTCGTAGCTTTTCTCTATAATTAGTCTGATGTTGACTATCTGTTCGCGGGTACCCCTTAACAAAGCCTGCCTGTTCTTCAGAGATTTGCCTTTTGATTTTTGATTAAAGTGGCGATTTGCTAGCGTGGGAGATTAAAGCCAAAGTCCGGTGGTTGTCACACTTTCTTGTGGAAAGTTTCTTGTGGATAGAAAGATGACTTGTCGACAAAATATTGTAGCAAAGAAGGTCGAACTGAAACTTAAGTACACTGGTTTGTATTGGTTACTCTCAAGAAACGCAAAGCTCACAACTGACAACAAACTTCCCATCTACAAGGCTTTACTCAGACCAATCTGGCAATTTGGAATCCCGCTCTGGGGCTCCACATGCGACTCTGATATCAAAGTGATACAACGGGCAGAGGACTACATACTCAAACAAAAAGCCAACGCATTATGGTTTTTAAGAAATAGCGAGATCCATGAACGCAGATGTATCACTATACTGTGAAGCAGGAAATCCAACATTCTGTATAAACTACAAATTGCGGCTAAAACATCATCCAAATCCGTTAGCAGTTCATTTAACTGTACCAGACTGCCCAAAGTGAAAAAAGACAAGAGGAATCTTGGAGCTTGACCATTCTAACAAAAATATTAATATATCCAATGGGAAATATTTATAAACGAGATAACTTATAATTAAAAAGTCATGTATAATTAGAGTGTATACAAGTATATTTAGACAAGTGGCATATGTGTGAAATTACTATTTTATAAAGAATTATGGCCGGATATCATCTGCAACTGCTGGATAAAAAAAAATGGAGAGGAGCATGCTGGGTATCAAACTATCTGACAAGGTGAGCAACATAAATATTCGGCAAAAAAACCAAGGTCAAAGATGTCATCAGCCAAATACGATTGCTTAAATTTAAATGGGCTGGTCACATCTGCAGGATGACAGATACAAAATGGACAAAAATTGCCACAGAATGGATTCCGCGTAGTAGCAAAAGAAAAAGAGGAAGGCCAAGAAGACTTATTCCTTCGCGTCAGTGGCTCGCTATGGACCAGAGAAGCTAAGGAAAGGAAGACTTGGAAAGAGCTGGGGGAGGCCTACGCCAGAGAGGCGACTTCTACCAAACACTTGTGACATTACAATATAAAATTTGACTGAAACTTGTAAGAAAAAAAAAACATTGACATAATTTATTATTTTTATTGACTTGGTAGTAGAATAAATGGCTTTTTTATTTTATTTTATTATTGAAACAATCTCAAAAACTAACCACGGGAAACTAATGAACCCACAAAAATACTACTACGCATGCTGACTGATAAAAATAGACAGCAAACCTCTAAAGTAATCGGCGTACCTCCAAAGAAGTCGGCGTATTTAAATCTAAAGTAGGCAGCATACGCCGAATTGATAGCGGCGGTATTTTTGATTATTACTCAGGTCAAGCAAGTAATTATCCTCACTCTTGTAAAACAATGACGGTTGACGGTTCATCAGAATCAATCTTCAAAAAACTTTATCTGTTCAAAATTAATATATTAAAATAAAAAAAATATTCAAAAATACAAAATACGAAAATAATAAAAAATATAAAAATATTTACGGAAAAAAAAAGTTATTGAAACCTTTTAGGATCCGAACTCCCGCTTATCTAATGTGACTGATCTTAAAACATGTGAGCGTGATTCAACTGCGCCACAGTTCTTATAAAAGTAAGGGTGAAATTAAGGTACATTACATTAACTTAAGCAATTTGATTTTACTGTGATAATATGATTAGATTACCAGAACTATTTATAAACACACGTATTTACACCTTTTATTACAGACACTATGTTTAAATGAATTAATATAAACGAAATAAATTCCTGTAACAAATTTTTAATTAATGTAATCGAAAATAATGTTTGAATGACGGGCGATCGCAGCTGGTCACAGGTCCACCTAGCAACGCGCCTCAGCGATCACTGTCGGTTTGCGTACGAGTAACAAGGACGCCGATACTGGGATGCAAAGGACCTAAGTGCCAAATCGTAATAAAAATTATTAAAATTATAATATACGTTTTATGCAAAATGTAAATCGGCCAATTACTTTATTAATATATCACAAATAATTGTACTTAATTTCACCCTAATCAATTTAGGCATAACTGAGAAAAATTAGTATTTAAGTATTTTCAGAGGTGCGATTGCAATTTTTTTTTATCTAGTAAACTTTGTTAAATCGTGTTTCTAAATCGGCCATCACGTCAGAAATACGATCAAGTGTAACCATATTTTTTTTCATAATGTTATGAGCTATAGATTTTGCAGAAAACGATACTCATTCGACTCAATTTCACTATACACAGCGCCTTAAATATGTAGGTCACTGGGTTTCACTTGAGAGCTGAAAATTAAATACTCACGTATTTCGTGACATTTAGATACTGTAAGTGTAAATGAATACCTACAGAACAGGGATGTCGATTCATTTTTTCGGCTACATACCGGGTTTGTTCCAAAATATTATACAATATTAGAAGGTATTTGGTACCTACTTGATGAGGAAAAATATTGTTGGCGTCATAGTATAACTTTTTGATAGGTTAGAGACTGTAGGACAACTTTTTATCCCTTTTGAAGATTCCTGCGCGGACAGAGCAGAGTAAGATTTTGCATAGTTAACGTTTATATGTAGGAGAAGCTAAATTTTATCATAATAACATGGGTGAGTTAGGACCATAATTATGGAGAATGGACATTATAATGAAGAGAGAGAAGAAAAAAAGTAATTGTTTATGAACGTTTCGTTCGGAATAATTCATCCTCTGCTTAGTTTCTCTACTTTGTTAGTTTATTTGTTCTTCGGCTTATCCCCTGCACTGGATTCGAAGAAGACACGAATTTAGCTTTTTTTGCTAACCTGTTAGGGGTATGGTAAACCCACACACCTAATTGGTTTCTACGCGACATCGTGCTGGAACGCTAAATCGCTTGGCGACACGTCTTTGTCGGTAGGGTGGTAACTCGCCACGGTCGAAGCCTCCCATCAGAGCAGACTCGAGCCGGGAATCGAACTCGGGACCTCAAACTTTATAATGCGAAAGCGCGCGCACTGCGCCACGGAGGTCGTCATCCTGTATCCTGGAGACGGAAATGACTCGGGGCTAGGAAAACCGGATCAAAAACAAAGAATTAATTAATTTCCTCATCATAAGTATAGTATTTACTACCTACTGAATGATTGACAACCTCCGTGGGGCAGCGCACGCGCTGTCGAATTATGAAGTTGGAGGTCCTGGGTTCGATTCCCGGCTCAAGTCTGGTATTTTAGTTACGACCCTACCGACAAAGACGTGTCGCCAAGCGATTTAGCGTTCCGGCACGATGTTGCGTAGACACCAATTAGGAGTATGGGTTTACTATACCCCTTTTTTTTTTTTTTTACGTGGGTAATCCTCATGGATACCCCGCGTCCGAGGAGACGCGGCGGTTATGTCAGACTCTTACTGACTAAACCCCCACGGTGCATATCCTTTCCCGCCGCCTGGTGGCCGGGTCACGGGTTTCGCTCGCGCACACAACCGCAACCAGGCCGGCAGAGTCCGTCCTTAGGACGGTGCCAACTCGAGGGCAATATCAGATGCCCCGGGTTTACTATACCCCTAACAGGTTAGCCCGCTACCATATCTTAGACTACAGCATCACTTACCATCAGGTTAAAAAAAAAGATTTGCTCTTGAATCGCCATCCCTGACGTAGGATGTGGGTGAAGCACCTGATTATCTTCGTTAGTTACACTCTGACTGAAACGGATTTCATCCGTGCGAGGACATCAAAGGGAAATATAAAAGCTCTCGACTCTTACAAGTTCCACGAGTAAGTAGGTATATTGTTCATGAATATTAAATCTTTTGGATATACCGCCGACCCGTCACCTCTATACCTATATATTATATGTATGGAAGACAATATTTTTACGCTCGGTTACTTGTAGGTATCTTTGTACCGGATTTATCGAGTTTTATAAAAGTCTTACTCACCCGGCTAAGTTTGTTGTGGGCTTCTTCTTAGACCGGGGCGCGTTTGGAACCCTCATAGCTTTAGTTTTAAGTTTACGAATATAGTTATCACCATGAAATAACTACTATGTAAATTATTGACGCGTCAAAAGTGCCTTTTTAAGGACTATTTGAATAAAGATTATTTTGAATGTGAAATTTGAATTTGAATTGTGCGTTTATTAACTAAGGGTATGTATTCTTTGTAAACACTTGCGGCGTTTCAAAGTTTTTTACACTTTCCCTATGTTCTCTTCGTTTTAATAATCCTACTTCCTACTAATATTATGAACGCGAACTCTTTCACGTAGGTAAAAACTACTGAATGGATTTTAATGAAACTCTACAATAATATAGCTTATACATCAGAATACTATTAGGAGACGGACGTCCTAACCACAAGGCTGTCACAGCTTAAATACATAGATAATTATAATTATGTAGAAAAGACCTTCTTAAGCTTATCTTTTATTACCTACTGAATCTAACTGCTATTTCAAAAGGAGGCGCGTCGTATCTTGTTATATAGCCAGGAAATTAAAATGGAATGAATTCTCGACGACTTCATTATTCGAGTTTTGTATTGTTGTTGAAGCTATAGGTATAGGTCTGTGAAATATGATAGCCATGGATAATTTATTGTTTGAAGTTTGATTCTTACATGATAAAGTCTAATTAGAGCACTTTTATCTAGCATAATAACGCTATGATAAGTACCTACCTGCACTTTTTTGACATTATGATGCAGGATAAATCTAAAAAGTTAATGCAATCACTATTTACACTGTTTCTAAGTATACCTATGCGATATTACACAGGTAAATAAAGTTTTAAACCCATTTGTTAATTATCTGTGGCTGTGACCGCTTTGTAGTTCTGGATTTGGTGGTGGGAGAAAGGCGGGAGACTTCGTATATGGCGGGCGCGGTATTTTCACGCTTTTCTTGAATTAATGTTTGTTGGCTAATTTTTAAAAGGACTGGTGTTGGTTGTGTCGTGGACAGTTTTGGTGTCGTTTGTGTAGTGGCTAGTTTGAATGGTTAACAGGTATTGATTTGGGAAAGGTTTGAGGGAGCCGCGTCCGCAGAGTGCGAAGTTTCCCGCCATTTCTCCCTAACTTCTACATTGCTATAAACTTGACATTGGCTAGTCTGTGCAAATCCATGAGAGAACTAATAAAATAATAAACTTGACATTGGCTAATCTGTGTAAAGCCATAAAACGAAATAAAAAAAAAAGTTTTAAACCCATTTGTTAATTATCTGTGGCCGTGACCGCTTTGTAGTTCTGTATTTGGTGAGTTTTTTTTTGATAAATTATCGTGGTCGTCGTAGGTTAATAATTTTTTGTTTGTTGTTTGTTACTGGTTATAAAGTAGTGACGTTCAGGTTAACTTTTTGAACGTAGCACTGAAATTCCTAAACTAAAGCTGTACCTATATGAAAGGTAAATTTATCTTAAGTTTGTATACAGTGAAATTTAAATTTTGAACTGATATTTCCTAGTATTTTAACTCTCGATATCGAAGTGCAACAATTTGCACTTCGATATCGAGAGTTAAAATACTAGTGGCGCCATCCATCGAAAAGTATCTTTAACTAATTCAAATAAATGTTCTGATTGCAAATAATTGAATTCGGCTTATTCTATCAACTCCAACAGTAGGTATGGATTTTTTTTATATATGTATGTTGAACATTTTTTATTCAATAAAACGTTGCGAAAAGATTTATTTTGTTCGTTATAAGACAAATAAGAGAAATGTCTATTGGTAGGTACCTAACAGCTAAAGATATACGATGATACTTATGTAATGGTTCTAAGAACAACTTCTTTGCTGTCACGACCCTCATCAAAAGAAAATACGAATGAAATGTAATATCTCGTTAAAACAATAGCTTACCAAGTGACTGCTATTAAACTTTGACATTTACTTACATTGCTGGAAATGTTATAGGTTTATAGTGGTCTGGTAACTAACAGTTTTGAATCGGCTTCTCTCTCTCTGCGCGTCGTATTCCTCATTACTGAGGGTAGTGACCCCTTCCACTGAAGACTTTCTGGCGGACGATGTCGCGCCATGTTGCTCTGTTGGTTGCGACGTGTAGAGCATCGTGGACTTTTGTGTCTTTTGTGTCCGGTGCGGATTTGATCTGAACAACGCATCGGACTTCGTCCCCGAGGTCTCTTTCCTTCCACTTTGCCGGTGATAACCAACTTCTTCAGGTTGTTACCTTCCCGTCGGGCAATGTGACCGAAGTACTCAAGAATCCTCTGTAGGCAGTTATCGGAATATTGAATCGGCTTATAGGGACTCAAAAGCCGATTATATATAATATATAAGCCTATTAGTTTATCGTGCCTGAATATCTATACCGACAAAATGCACTGCCTACTCAAAATATCTTGTACGAATTTGATTCCATACTACCTAATGTAAAAAAAACTACTTTCATAAATAATAAATCTCAAAATAGACGAAAACAGTGTAGAAGAAAAAGAATAGTCTAACCACGCCGTAAATAAAAGTGAAATAAGGAAAACAAAAATGTGGAATCCGAACATAGATAATCGACAAATGGAGAAGAGGGTCGTAGTGGGCAGAGTGCGTCCGACGTGGGCTCGAAACTTACCGGAAGTGAGAGACGATGATGAGAAGAGCGAGGATCTCGGTGCTATGCCACACAGTGATCCACCGTCACCCAGCGAGCAGTGGGACCATCTGGGCAAGCCTGATGAAAAATACGATGTTTTTGGAAAGGTAAATATAAAATTTTATTTAGCCATTAACCTAGTTTTTAACCTGGAATAATCGTGATAAGTTACATGGTGTTTTCCTTTGGTAGTTCGCCTTTCTAGCATCTTGAAACCATCAAACCAACCAACCAACCAAAGAACTTCGGTTCTCTTAACTTCTTTAGCTACATCACGCATTGAGCTATGAATTTTTGTAACTACTTATCAGATCTGATCGTGTTTAGGCAGGCCGAGCTTTTCTCTTTCTTCCGCTGGGTGACTTTACCTAATCTGAGCTTTCTTATCATTCATTATTCGACACTGTGCTCTGGTATATGGAGTCTGTAGCTGTGATTTAACAAGCTTTCTTTGACTTTGCTCAGCCAAAATCAAAATTGAAACGAATAAGATGTACCCCGCTATCATACGTCATCCGGACGTGGGCTACATCCACGTCCTCGGAGACGTACCTCCGACCCCCCCGTTATCCCAAACGTCGCCTAAGCCGAGATTCGGCCTCAAAGGAGGCACCCTTAGGCAGACGTTCCTTTAGTTTCTTCGAGCCTAAAAACTAAGATGTCAACCACATAACTCTGTCTTTTTTTTACTGTGTCTTAAGCGCGCATTATAGATCTCTGAGGGTCTAGGTGTTACGATGTCATCATCATCATCATGATCAACCCATTGTCGGCTCACTACAGAGCGCAGGTCTCTTCTTAATATGAGAAGGCTTTGGCAATAGTCCACCACGCTAGCCATATGCGGGTTGGTAGACACACACCTTTGAGAACATTATGGAGAACTCTCAGGCGTGCAGGTTTCCTCACGATGTTTTCCTTCACCGTTGAAGCAAGTGATATTTTAACTGCTTAAAAACGCACGTAACTCCGAAAAGTTATAGGTGTGAGCTCGGGTTTGAACCCCCGACCTCTGATTAGGAGGCTGACGTCCTAACCACTAGGCTTCACACCTTCTATGATCTAACGCTGTAAGACAGCTAAATTCGATGCCAAAGTTTCTTGGCGTAAGAAAGTACCTATTTGTAGTAGACACAGGAGGCGCCCTTAGGCAGACGTTCCCTTAGTTTCTTCGAGCCCTAGGACTCAAAATTTCTTCTGGCAGATCTTCTTTCCGAAGCTCGCCAAACAGCCCGGTTACGCTGTCGCAACCAATAGGGTTAGTACAGATAACAGTAAGTTCGAAAAAAAAAATTGTAGTACCAATTCAAATAAACGTTCTGGTTGCAAATATTTGAATTCCACTTATTCTATCAACTCTAACACTAGGTATGGTTTTTTTTTAATACTTTTATTGAATGTTTTTTATTCAATTAAACGTGGCGAAAAGAATAAAGCACGCTGAGCAAAAAAATCATCAGCATGCAAACACGCAGATATAGTAGCGGGCTACGTATATCATCATCATCATCATCATCATTAACAACCGATTGACGTCCACTGCTGGACATAGGTCTTTTGTAGGGAGTTCCAATGCTCACGGTCTTGGGCCGCTTGCTTCCAGCGGCTCCCTGCTACTCGTCTGATGTCGTCTGTCCACCTAGTTGGGGGTCGACCAACGCTACGATTACAGGTCGATTACAGGGTCGCCATTCCAGCACCTTGGGACCCCAACGTCCATTGGTTCTCCGAGCTATTTGCCCCGCCCATTGCCACTTCAACTTCGTAAGTCGCTGAGCTATGTCGGTAACTCTGGTTCTTCTACGGATCTCTTCATTTCTCATTTGATCACGTAGAGATACTCCTAGCATAGCTACGTATATACTATTACCTAAATACTATTAGTAAGTATTGCAATGGTGCCTAATTTGACAAATGTATCCTGTATTTTCAGGTCATGTTGCTAGGCGACAGTGGCGTTGGGAAGACGTGCATGCTCGTGCGTTTCCGGGACGGCACCTTCCTCGCCGGGAATTACATTTCCACCGTCGGAATCGACTTCCGGGTATACCACATATAACATCACCATCGATAATCTTCTTTGTTTTTTTTTTGTACAGTAAAAGGAGCTTGACGAAGGAAACATTTGTTCGTCTTGCCCAAAACATGTGTATTATTATTCCGAAAGCCACAAATCTATGTCTACCTATACTTATCTACCTATTTCGTAAAACAGGAATTGCGGTTCGAAATTTTGGGCTTCTAGGTACAAAGTTTATTAACACTTAGGAACCTACCACATATATCTACCTATTCCTTTCATCTATTCCTTTTTGACATAAAAATATTACACTTGAAATACATTTATTTATTACATATACTTACATATACAAATATTGTGGAAGTGTCCTTAAAACGAAATAGTAGGTACAAGCGCTCAGTGACGTCATCACTTGCTGTATGTGTTATGTATTTAGTAATCAGTCAGTTAGTTGGCCGGAGGCACCTATAGTCTTATCACTTATCACGTGGGAGGCTTCGGCTAGTTACCACCCTACCGACAAAGACGTGTCGCCAAGCGATTTAACGTTCCGGCACGATGTCGTGTAGAAATCAATTAGGAGTATGGGTTTACCATACTCCTAACACGTTAGCCCACTACCATCTTAGACTGCATCATCACTTACCATATAGTGAGATTGTTGCCAAGGGCTATCTAGTAGTGTATAAAAAAAAACACTTGAAAGACTATTAGGTAGATACGTGTACAAATATTGACAAGTGTGCTTGAAACCACATACCTAGTAGGTACAAGCGCTCAGTGACTAAGTCCAGTCAGTAGTAGCTATATGATGTATCTAATAATCAGTCAGTTAGTTAACGGGAGGTACCTATGGTAGTTAGTATAGTGATGTCTTATCACTGCACACACGAACTTTATCAAAATGACTATTTGCTCGGTAAATATAAATAATGTAGATCAAATAACGTAGCACAAAAAAGTAAATACTACTTTCTAGATTTTATTTAAGTTATACTACTTCTGTTGTAAACCCATATGTATGTTTTGAATAAATCAACTTTTTCTTTTCTTTTCTTTTTCTAGATATTTTTTATATACCTAAATACGCATGTAGATTGATCAATCAACGCAAAGCTCGAGGCACTTGACGGATCAGACTGCAATGTGGCTTAGAAACACGTTTTTTAAAATTTATCCCCTTAGGTTGCAAAAAAGAGTTTTTGTATTATTTTTGTTTTTATTAAATTGGGCAAAAGCTAATCGATCATAAAATAACAATGTAAGCTATCGTTATTTTACTCAACTTACTAACTTTTGTTGTTAATTTTGAGGAAGAATTTAGATTAAAAAAATTGCAGTGGCAAACATTCATTCTAGACCAGGGTGCACCTTTTTCAAAATTATCCTTTATTTGACATTTATCTTTGTTCTTTTGTTGCTACTAAATGATAACTTTTATGATTGTCATTTTGATTGGCTAATCTGTGTAAAGCTATAAAACGAGAAAAAAAAACTTTTTTTGACACTTTTTGACTGACAGCTGCTTAGGTAGGCAGTAGGTACCAACATAATACCTGCATATTATTGCCCTATGTTTATGGCACTAAAATAAAAACTATAAGAAACGTTGCGATGAAGCTCATTTATTTATTCACACGTGAGTAATATTTTTATTCGTTCTTTAGTTCAAATGAATAAAAAAAAACAAATGGTCGTCAAGGGTGCCGAGTTCAAACGGGCCAGTCACGGGGATACGCGCCGGTCCGCCGCTCCGCCATTGGTGTTAAAGTTTGGCGCGCTTTTTCCGTTCCCGCCCCCTAACCGTGACAGCTGTGATTGAATCGGGTCCTGCACTGAGTGATTTATAGCACGGTCGTTTTTTTTGTGCTAAGTATTTGATTTATGGCATTTGGTGCCCATACAATTAAGACGAGAACCATGATAATTGAGGTGCAGAAATCCTAAAGTTTTATCTCCCTACATAAACACTTTTACCGCTTTTTTCTTAACATAGTTTGTAATTATTCTTTAAATGTTTTCAGGATCTATAGAACATAAGAATTCAATAACAATTAACACAACATTTCAAAGTAAACGAATGAAATACTTTTACCAGCCAGCCAAGTTTTAAATAGAATTTTTGTGATAGCATATTTTCTACTGTTAATTTTAACCTTCAAAGCGTTTTTTTCTTATTTTTTATTATAAACATATTTTTTATTATAACCTACAAGTTTTTAAAATGTAATGCCTAAAGAACTCTTTAAAGAGATTGCTTTTGACTTTCAATGTTTGACTTATCAAGAATACAGCTAACGCCATCTGTTGCAGAATAAAGTAGTTACCGTAGACGGCATCAAGGTAAAGCTTCAGATTTGGGACACAGCGGGGCAAGAGCGCTTTCGTAGCGTCACACACGCCTATTACAGAGACGCACATGGTAAATATTACAAGCTTAGCATTAGTTTTGATTACAAAATGTCGATACCTATATCATGTTAATTGATAATTAATAATATTAAATTAATCGAATTGATAAATTAACCGTATTGTGACTACTAGCGCCATCTCTGACTAAATGATGTTATTACTTGGTATTGCGTGTTTTGGCGGCAATGGCTTGCAACTTTGTTCAAATCTGTGTCTAATGTTAGGTACTTTACTAAGGGATACAATATTTCATTATTATTAATTTTTAAAGGTACCACAATACATATACCTTCTCTGAAATGTTTGGTTGATAGTTAGCTAGGTATTATTTAAAAGCGACACAATCGTATAAATCCAATGACTTAATTTCTATGCATGTGACTTCTGTGTCATTGTATAAATCCCAAAGATTGAGCTTTGAAGAAATCCGTCATGTCCGTACGTCATGTTGCAGTCAAGCTGGAGTTTTCTTTCTATAATACTTACCTAGCAAAATATTAAAATAAGAAGGTAAAAACGTTTAACTGGGAACTGTAAATGTTTTGTGACTTTGTAATATATACTTGTAGGGTCGTTACAAGTCAATATAACTCAACTCTCATTTAATACAGATACCTAAAAGTTGGCATGCCCGTGATTATGTTTATGTCGGATATACATTGTATATTCAGCATACAAGTTTGAACCAGTTTATAAGCTATCAACTGGTTCAAACTATCAATTTGATTGCAAGCATGGATTCTACCTGTACTACTTTAGGAATTGATCTCATAGACCAGTTCCTTAAGTAAAGAATGAACAGTTTATTGTTTAATTTCTTACTTTCCACCTATTTATCTACGTAGTTTTAAATTACACGAACTTGCGTTATAATGAAACATCTCCGGGTAGCTAGAAGAGACTTCACTAATCTCATTTATTAGAGATAAGCTTGAGATAAGTTTTCCTTTGTAATAACCTATTTTATGTTTTTTTTTATCACAGATTTGGTTCAAAAATAATAAAAATAAAAATTAAGATAAATAAATTAAAAATACACCTGGCTAAGTTTATTGGTGGAGTTTTAACGCGTATTTAACCCTCATTGATATAATCAAATACCCAGCTGAGTTGGGTGTTAGGGTTGTTGGGTGTCTTCTTAGACCAGGGCTTGTTTCGAACCCTCAAACCTTTAGTTTCATTTTAACGAATATAGTTATCATCAACAAGATTTATGTACTCATTAAAAGCGGCCTAATTTGAATAAAGATTCTATTTTATTTACTACTTAGAATATAAAGTAATATATAATGAATAATAATATAGTGGGTAACCATTTATAGAATAATATTAAGTATTCTAATGTATACGATATTCTAACAGCTCTTCTACTCCTGTACGACGTCACAAACAAGATTAGCTTCGACAACATTCGAGCCTGGCTTGGCGAGATCCGGGAATACGCGCAAGACGATGTAGTCATCATGTTACTTGGTAATCCTTTTATTATACCTAGTCGTTCACAACTGTTTCATATATGGATCCATTACACGTTTTGCTAGTCACTGCTGCCAGTCTGAATAAAAACATTAAAAGTAGAGACTTTATATACTTTATATTGCATGTAGGAAATATGATTTTTTAGTTGATCGTAAGGCTATGAATGTTGCCTGAATTTGTCTATGATCTGTGCTCAAAAAGAATCGGCGCCAGTATAGAAAAGATGACGGGACTTTGTATTCAGCGAGCACGGTTTGTTCGGGCTTTTCTTGAATAAATGTTTGTTGGCAAATTTTGAAAAGGATTGGTGTTGGTTTTTGACACAACATATTGGACAGTTTTGGTGTCGTTTGTGTAGTGCCTAGTTTTACGAATGGTTAACAGGTATTAATTTGGGAAAGGTTTGAGGGAGCCGCGTCCGCCCAGTGCTAAGTTTCCCGCCATTTTTCCCTAACTTCAATTCTACATTGCTATAAACTTGACATCGGCTAATCTGTGTAAAGATTATAAAAGAGAAAAAAAAACAGATGACATAATGGCGGTTGGGGTTCAAGGACTTGACGGGAAGGTGAAAATGCAATATTGTTACAATAAAAAGTTATTAAAACAGGCGTAAGCTTACAAAATGTCCCTTCACTTTTAAAAGAGATACGAACATGATCCACACGCGCTCAACCTCGAACGCATAAGTGGAGCGGCACAAATTCTCTTCCAGGAAACAAGTCAGACAGCGGGCTAGAGCGGGCGGTGAGGCGGGAGGAGGGGCAGCGCTTGGCGAGAGAGTACCAAGTCGCGTTTATGGAGACCTCGGCGAAAACCGGCCTCAATGTCGAAGCCGCTTTTGCCCACGTAGCGCGCGCTCTCATCGCGAAGGCGAATCCCGTCGACCCCTCGAGGCTAGCGGTGCGCGCGCACCCGACACAGGAGCAACGGTCCTCGTGTCCGCCATGTTCGTAGATTGCGCGCCAACTTTAAATTTGCGAACGTGTTCGTGGACCAAAGATCATGCTCATGACAATTTAGCCTTTCAAAACAAGACGCAAATGAAAAACTTTTTTTTTTACTCTGTATTCACAATTGCTACTTTTTTTTGAATAGCTTCTGGTAAATTGATTTGTACCCAAATTTAAATGAAAAATGTTTTTTTTTACTCTGCATTCACAACCGTTAGTTTTTTTTTGAATAGCTTCTGGTAAATTTATTTGCACTCAGATTTCAATGAAAAACTTTTTTTTACTCTGTATTCACAATCGTTAGTTTTTTTTAAATAGCTTCTGGTAAATATGTTTGCACTCAGATTTCATTGCTCATTTGGGTAAAACCAAAACCGTTTAATGAAAGTTTAACATAAACCATGTTTCCTTCCTTCTACCTTTAGTTACAGCAATTTTAAATTATGTAGGCCTTCTGCGTTGAAATATAAATAAATAGGTGTGAAACTTTTTTAATTCAATAATTTTGCTCTAAAGACACATCTGAAAGGCCAGATGTCTATTACATTGTTTATTGATCGACGAAATGGAGTTATTTATCATCTTTTTTATCTTTATTGACCAACTAGTTCATTATAAGTAATGTCGCATATTCTTCTCTGACAGAATTCGATAAAGATACGATTGCAATCTTACGCTTTGTAATTTAAAAAAAAAAGCGTTTTTCATGAAAAGCGTTAGTTTAATACCTATAACAAGATGGCTAAAAATACTTTTTTTATAGTATATTTGTATTTTTTTGTTAACGATATTTATGATATCTTTTATGAAAAATTTTGTGTAGAGCGAATATTTGTATAATTACCTAATATTAAGGCTGAAATAAAATGCAGTGTTTGGGAACTCTTTGAAAGCATTGTCACGTAGGTACCTCATATAACCTTTTCTATGTTAACACCAGAGTTAAAATTAATATAAAGCCGTTGAATGCATGCTATATTATATTTATCAAAGCTTTCTCTTAAAGCTTTTATAATGCGATTATTAGCCATCCTTGTGATTGTCTGTGTGATGATTAAATTAAGCAGCATACTAGTCTGTCACGCTTCTTGTATTCTTGAAGGCTGTAATTTTTGAATAAAATGATTCCTCTAATTTATATTGAACAACTAGCTGACGCCCGCGACTTCATCTGCGTTGAGTTAGTGTGTTTGTTTGGTACTGTACAGTAGTTGGACATTGCAACATTACTTTATTTTTCTAAAATAAAAGACTTTTTCTTGAATAAAAGTAGCCTAAGTTATTCCATATTATATCAGCTGTGTGCACAAGTGCTGAAGTGCACAAACTTTTGTAATTTTCCTTATTTATGATGGCGTGTACTTAAGTACAAAATATAATTTATGTTATTGAATTTCTTGTATAAAATATTTAGTGTAAAGCATAATTTAAAAGTAAGTACACATGACAAAGTAAGTGTAAGCAAGTATATTTTCCTGGCAATATAAGTGAATTAATAAATATTTTTTATCTAAAATCAGTAAAGATCGCGTAAAAGTTTTATACAAGTGATGTTAATTACTTGGCGCCTAATGTTTAAGTAACATATGAAATTATTAATTGAAATAGACCTAACACTTGTCATATGTCATATATAGGGTCTGAATCCGCATAATCCATGGTGTGTAAAGTCTGCCAATCCGCACATGGCCAGCGTGGTGGACTATGGCCAAACCCTTCTCGTATTGAGAGGAGACCCGTGCTCTGTAGTGAGCCGGTAATGGGTTGATCATGATAATATAATACCTGTCTTTTTTAGTCATACCTTCTTTAATAATTTCGTGGTATAACGTTGTAACGTGTTAGCGTAACTCAGGTTTATTGACGACCAATCATCACGCGTCTTGATATGACAACTATATACAACTGATTACCGAGGATAATAATATGTTGAAATGTCTTTATCATCAACTGAAGTGCACTGTAATTTCTAGATATAATCATCGGAGTGTGTAAATAGTTGGCAGAATAGTAAAAAAATGTAGCAAACCTTTATTATAAAACAACGTTATTATAAAATGCCAAAATTGTTGTATGGTAGGTTTTTGTTACTTATAAGTAGGTAGCTTAACTTAAAAGTAGCCGGCGTATCCCCTAAATAAACGGAATACCTCTTGATACCTCAAAGGCGTACCTCGAAAGTAACTATCTTACCTTTACAACGGCAAAGTCATTAAAACTAAAAAGAAATCGACATCCCATTTAGACCTATATTCAGTTTTGAGAATTATTATTATAAAGTAAAATATAATTAAACAATAAACAGCAAGTATAATTTGCTATATTCCGCCGACAACCGGGAGATTTGTATAATATAACACCACACAAAATCTTCCACTAGAACCTCTACGCACGACCCGACACCGGATCATCTTCTGGAGATGTTGACTTCACAAGCGAGAAAAGTGACTTTACTTTTGCTTGTGAAGTCAACATCTCCTGAGGATGATCCGGTGTCGGGTCGAAACGTGCGTGGAGGTTTTAGTGGAAGATTTTGTGTGGTGTTATATTATACAAATCTCCCGGTTGTCGGCGGAATATAGCAAATTATACTTGCTGTTTATTGTTTATCATGGACTTCCGCAAAGTAACGCCTGCTTCTATTCTTTATTTAAAATATAATTGTTTTTCAACTAGCAACACTATCGATTACCGCTGTGATTTTGTGTTTCTGCACATCAGCAATATGTGAAATTGAAAAATACGTAAAATAACTAACTTATAAAATGCTATCTATGAAACCTTTTTTGATTTAGGGGAACAATTTTTGTACACACAAGAAGTAATTTTTTCAGGGATTATATACACCATGTCCAAACGTCTTGACGCGTTGCGTTGCATTGAAGTTTGTATCTATTTGCTTTTTGATATTTTGTATTCGCTATGATCGCCGCAATGCCGTGCAAAGAACGCTTCATTCGTACATTTAAATATCTTAGCATAATGGGCTTAGAAGCTTCTAAAAGTAAGTAAAGTATATCAAAATTAACTATAGAAAACATATATAATATCTAGATAAGTAAGTATCTTTAAATAAAAATAAAAATTGCAAAAATTAGGTGGGTTACCTTCTAATTGTCGTGAAAACAAAAATATCTGTACTTAATGTAAACTATCTACTTGTTGTGGCATTGAATGTTGCTTGTATAAAATAAAATATTATCTAACATTTCTTGTGTTTTATTTAAAACTAGTTGTCGTGCGGCAAACTCACATAATTACCACATTTCTTGGGTTTTATTTAAAAACTAGTTGTCGTGCGGCAAACTCACAGAATTACCACTTTCCCGCGTAACCATACCTGTACAAATAAGTATAATTATAGACACTAAATTACTCAGAGATTCGTCCTCCCCATACTTAACTGATTCAGTTCTGCCGGAAAATTTGTAGTTCGAATGGTTAAAAAGTAGTCTTAGATAATCAAGTCCTGTGTATTCCTGTAAAAGTCCCGATTCAGTAATTCTAAAGGTTAGCCTAAATTGGTGTAGTTATCATACCGTTTCCAGATCATAATGTCACTAATGTGAGCTTGCCGCTAGTAGTTATTGCAACATCACAGACAAACACTCCATTTTATGTACCACAGATTATATAGATAAATAACCACGTAAACATTTTTTTGCTAAACAATAATTCCTCAACATAGGTACCCAAAAAACTGAAGTATTACAATCCTGTTACACCAACATATCATTTAAAAACTACCTTAAAATTCTCCATGAAGTTGGTACGGTACCTACCTACCATATAATATTCATCAATATCAAAAAATCCAAAGTTTTTTTTTCAATTAGGCTTAACTAAGGAAGGTATACTGTAAGCTTTTGAAAGGTCACGTCTGACAGTTTGTAGTGACGCCATCACTAGCCAGTCCAGCACCCATAGATAATATACAATATATATATATAATACTGTCAGTGACAGTCGATTGTGTAAGGGATTTATTAATATATGTATGACCTGTTATATACCCGCTATTTGGCAAATAAATTTATTATTATTATCCAGCACCACTAGTTTGGCGAACTTTAAAAGAGTATTACGTATAAATACCTATCCGTTTGCATTATATGCAGCTTTAAAGCTTTTATAAATTCATAACACAATAAAGGGTTAAGGATATTGAGAGTAAACCAGTGCGATATGACACGGTTAACAACGTCAGCTTCTTTCCGGAGCTCGCCAAACAGCCCGATTACGCTGTGGCAACCAATAGGGTTAGCACAGCTAATGGACAGTCCGAAAAAAAAACAGTTTAACAACGATTAACATTTACTGAAATATCTTTACTGCTTATCATTTCAAAAATTACAGTTGTGTCATCTGCCAACAGTACAATGTAACAACCGTTCCGACATCATTTAAAACACACTAAAAATAGATGGGACACAAAATTGAGCCTTGTGGGACCCTTTGTTTTTAACATTGAGATAAGAGGTAATCAAATTAAGAGCAACGTTTCTCCATCCATCCTTCATCCAGAATCGGTACTAACGCGAAGGTATCTCTTCCGTGGTTAGTTTTCTTACCTTCTTCCAGCATATTATGATTTGAGGACCAACATTTT
This sequence comes from Lasiommata megera, assembly GCA_928268935.1. Classification (NCBI taxonomy): domain Eukaryota; kingdom Metazoa; phylum Arthropoda; class Insecta; order Lepidoptera; family Nymphalidae; genus Lasiommata; species Lasiommata megera. Next base: position 13,689,046 of record OV743312.1, read on the forward strand.
GTGCATACTATTTCGGTAAGCACGTTTAATTGAGAGCCATCGGTGACAAATCAAATACACGCCCAATCAAGTAAGAAATAAAATAAAAAAAGCAAAAATAGTCGTAAGTAATGCGAATAAGTAAAAAAATATATAAACTACGTTTGTAATGCAACAAGAAATGTTCTTTAAAAACTTAAAAACTTAGTTCGTGTAACTTTTGTATTTTAAATAACGCGCCATAGAAAGCAACTGACAGTTTATCGAAGTTTGAATGGTGGCGCCATATTTTTTATAAACACAGACAGAGATGGAGGAAGATTTTCAGATATTGTAAACCTTTTAAGCCAGGGTTATGGAATATAAAATTTTGTGTTATTTTACAAGAGTAGTTCAAATTTGATCAAATGTGTTCTTTAAAGAATAATTTATGTACTATTTCGTAATGAATAATTTGTTTTTACAATTACAAGAGAGAATACGTGAAGCTGTACCCCGCAGAATAAGTTGTAACGTAATATAAAATAGCCTACATTACATCGGGATCAAATAGTTTTTGAGTTTATCGATCATAAATAAACAAGATTACAAATCTTTTTTCTATAAAATATATACAGTTACATTAATTATGAAGCATTACATATTATATAAAATGTATTTAGAACTATAAAGCGTTATATATATATTAAATCTTAATTACATGTTGCGAAGCTATAAGATAAATTAAATTTATCTTACAGCTTCGCCATATGGTTAAAACCATTATTGTTTATGTTTTACTTTGAAGTAAGAAATCATTTTATTCATCACTTAATAGATATTTTTTTATAAAATGTTATTAAAACCTGGCTACACTTTACCAGAAAGTATATTATACTGTTAAGAAAACGGAACCCTTTGGTTGATAGTTTTAGGTTTGCGATATCTGAAAATTGTTCCATTTCGTTGTTTTTATGTTGGTACCCCTGACGTCAGATTACGCGCACATGCGCAGAACGACAGGTGGTCGGCGAGTCGACCCAGCTATTCCGACCGAACATCGACTTCTCATGCTCATCATCAGCCGCTATCGTGTTCAAGCAAGAACGACATGCAGTGCTTTGTGTCGGAGTGGTCGTGGTGACATGGCGTCCGTGTTTTAAATGTTTTTAAAGGTTTTAATGCGTTAAAAGTTTTGTTTATTTACAATGAATGTGAATTATGACCGTGTTTGTAGACTGTGCTTGTCATCTCGATGTGAATTACTACCGATATTTCCTACCACCAGTTCGGATGAGTCGGATCCTGCTGTCCTCGCTTCGAAAATAAAAGATTGCGTGTCAGTGCAGGTACGTAGTTCATAAAATAAGCGTCAGAAAGGAGTTTTGAGTGAAAGTAGACCCTTGGTGTACGTGAGAACTCGTCATCCGGCTCAGTTCGTATAATGACAGGCAACGCTGCGTCTAGGTGAAGATGTCGTAAGAACGTCCACCATTTTGTATTGCTCCGCAGCTATCGCTCGACTCGTGGCCGTGGACGCGTCGCTTTCCGTGCAGCCGGCCCGGGGCCGTTCGGGTGACGAGGGTCAGGTTTTCGTATTATTCCCGCAGGTTTGGCGAGGCGGGGGTCTAGCCATCGCTGGCCGGGCATGACGTTGGCCAGCGGGCGTATTGATTTATCGGACGACCAGGCCAGTGCAGCTCGTCCCTCGAGCGAGCGTCGGTGTCGGCGTGAGTGTCGATGTGTGTGTGCCTATATCGAGCGGTAACCCTCGAGGGGCTCGCTCATCGTTGGCGGCTGGTCGCCACTCGACTCGCTCCTACTTATTCGGGCGAGACTCGAGAAGCTGGCGCTCTGCGTCGCGCGGATATACCTACGCCTACCTACTTAGTTTCTCCTCGCGTATCTACACATGAGGCGCGGTTTCGACCCATGTGTAGATAGGCGGTGGAATGCGCGCGTTTTCCTCTTCAGTACGATGATTGTCGTGCATTATTTTTTCAGATAAGCGAAAATGACGACCTGCCTACCAATGTCTGCAGGAAATGCATGGACAATGTCAATAACTGGCACATATTTAAGGCTGTTTGTGAAAGGAGCCAAAACAAATTACAATCTCTGGCTAACAAGGACAGCAGCCAACTAGAAGAGGTAGATTTTTTTCTGGAATAGTTTTTGTATTGTCAGTTGTCAAGACTAGATAACATTTAGGTACTTACATGTTGATTATGTTTTTCCAGCTGAACATAAAAAGTGAGCCTCAGTCTGATGAAGCTTATGATGATGGAGTGGTCATTGATGGATCATACCCTGAGAGTGAGGTGTGTATTAGGAAAATTTAGTTTTAATACTTATCAAACTTTGTGAACACAGTTGGACATTGATAAATATGTAATTGTTTTGATGGAGCTGACTTGTTTTAGTGTCAAGGACATTAATTGCAGATGCCATGTCATCATGGAATAGTAGCATAATAACTGAATAATAAGTGTCCTGTTGAATTCTAAGCAAATAGTGATTTTACCTTAAAAATATATTGAATCAATTCAAGACAATTTTGATTAAATAAACTATTTAGCTATGTCTACTTTTTTTTTCATACAATATCAAATGTTCCAGAATGCTGGCTCATCAAAAGTGCAGCCAGAGGGTCCCCCAATTTTGGCTTCATTGGGGCTTACACCAAGAAGTGATAAGGTAAAGATTAAGTAACTTATTATCATTGTATGAGGCAATGTACTGATATGCTATTCTGATATTTGATGTGACACTTCAACTATAATTTTTTATTTAAGTCTCTTACTTTTGACTGCATAAAATATTCAGGACACTAGTGTGAGAATGGTTCAATTGAATTAATTTGGTCCACAGAAATATATAGATCCAAGAATGGACTGGCACCGTGTGCATGCTATTTTGGACATGGTCCAAGAAGACGAAGTTATTGACTCTTTACAATCAATGGAAGAATGTGAGGTCACACATCAATCAGATCATGACTCAGACTCTGAGGTTGAACTTATGTGTGACCCAGTTGATAATGACTATGTCGATTACAGGAATGGGTACTTATGTAAAAACAGGAAAGTTATATCAAAAGCACCTAAATTAGCACCTGAAGATACTGTTGCAAGAATTAAAGAGGCTAATAATCTGAGAAAGCGAAACATAGTTTCTAACAAGCATTGTGCTCATCCGCGAAGTGCTTGGCAGATGCTTTTCACTGATGATTTACTGGAGCTTATAGTAGGATCAACTAATGAGAGGATTTTCAATAAGAGTAAAAAGTCAAAACCCACAACCATAAATGAGATTAGAACACTAATTGGAATTTTGTATTATCATGGCATAATGAGACCTACCCATCAAAAGATTAGTGACCTCTGGCATGTGGATTATGGAGCTATTTGTGTCCAAAATTCCATGACCCATGAACGATTTAAATTTATTCTCAAGAACATGAGTTTTGACAGTGAGGAGAATGACAGCATTGTTCAGTTTGATGTGATGAAACATGTTCGCAAAGTGTTTGAAATATTTGCCCTAAATTGCAGAACATCTCAAGAAGTAGGCAACATGGTTGTTATTGATGAAACCATTTTTCCAATACATGGCCCATGTCCATTTCGATATAATATAAAGAAAAAAAATCTGAAGAGTGGAATGAAAATCATACTATTAATTGATCCTGTTAATTTTTACATCACCAATCTTGATGTTATAACAGATCCATATTTTGGGTGTGAGGAAATAACTGCAAAACTGGTGCAACACTTGGCAGGCACAGGACGGACCATTATAATGGACAGCTGGTTCACATCAAATTCATTGATTAACAGATTAAGAAATGATTACAGCTTGTTTAGTGTTGGAGCTCTTCATCCCAAAGATGAGAACATACCACCACTATTTTTATCACACTACAGAAAGAAGAAAACTTTTATAAGTGGATTTTTGGACAAAGATACAACATTGAGTTCACATGTAAATCAGAGTTTGAAAGTTGTCAATGTCATGACCAATGACCCAAAGTTTTATAAAAAAGGGAACAGTAGCCACACATCTGTGGTTTCTTTTTATAAGAAATATCAGTCTGCTGTAGAAGTGATTGATGTTCTGATGCATTATTATACTACAATGCAGCACACAAATGACTGGACCCTATCTTTATTCTTCATGCTGTTAAACATTGGTTCTGTTAATGCTCAAGTCATATGGACGTCCAATGACCAGTGCCATGTCACACAACGCCGTGTGTTTATAAGAGAGCTAGCAGCAAGTTTAATAGGGTCTAAGGAAGCTATAATGTATACCCCATCTCTACCTAATCTAGATATAAAAAGACAGAAATTTTCATTACCAGAGCATGCAGTGCCATTCTATAAAAATAGACGCAGATGCAAAATTTGCTTTAAGTCTTCTAAAAGAGATCGCAGAACAAAGCAGTTTTGCATTAAATGTGGTATATTTATTTGCAAGGAACATACCGTCACATTATGTACAATTTGTGTAACTCCCTAAAAATTTTGCACTACTTTATCCATGAGAAATATACTATGCTATCAAAGTATAGAGTTGAACTGTAATTTAATGCATGAGAATCTGGCCCTAAGTCAATATGGCAGTTATAAACTTTTATCATCTTCAATATAAACTTCAAATAGTGTATTTACAAGTGATGTAAGATTTTTATGTCATGAAGAATAGGGCCCAGTGTTAATGCTCTAAAATAATTACAGTTGCATCATATATTATAGTTTAATTAAGAGTGACGTCAAATAATCAGGTGACGTCAATCCAAAGTTAGAGTTTAGTTTTTTCAAAAATTCCATTGACACCTATTATAAGCATCTATGAAGCGTTTATATTTTGTATAATATATTTTTCAATAATTTTATTCTTGATGTGTTGGTGATAACTATACTCTCCAACTTAAAACTGAAGTTAAGGAAGTTTCAAAACACGGCCAGGTCTAAGATTTTTGCTATCACCATCTCACTTAGTCCATAATAAATTATAATTAGCTATGAAGTTAGAGCATTTCACAACCAAGTTTTTTAATTGTTTATGTAATCCTTAATATCTTAATAGGATTTTCTATAAGCTTATGTTTTATTATAAAAAAAAAAAAATTAAAATATCATTTGCTTCAACGGTGAAGGAAAACATCGTGAGGAAACCTGCACGCCTGAGAGTTCTCCATAATGTTCTCAAGGCGTGTAAAGTCTGCCAATCCGCACATGGCCAGCGTGGTGGACTATGGCCAAACCCTTCTCCTATTGAGAGGAGACCCGTGCTCTGTAGTGAGCCGGTAATGGGTTGATCATGATGATGATGATGTTTTATTAAAACTTTGAACTTATACATGTCCAATTTTGTTATATTTATTACGTGAAATATATCATATATTATATTTTTTACTTTTGTTATAAAATAAAAAAATATAAATGTTATAATATATTAGTTTGAATAAATAGTTTTTGTGTTACATTATTATTATATTCTTCTATCTTATAATGGGAAAAGTGGATAACTGCTATCACTTGGTTTCAAGTCTGACGTTAAATTTATCATAATTTTCTGAGAATCAGGGCATTGCGAGGATGCAGGAGCTTAGGTATTTTGGCATAAGTGAATTGAAAATTCTGAAGAATTATCGTTTGTATTTAATAACTTAATAAGAATTACAATTAATAAATAATTTACATGTATGCACACTCACAATTAATTATTTCTAGGAACAGCACTAGAAAGCATTTATAATTTGTATATATAAAATTTAATGTATTTGTAATTAATATTTATTTTTTGATTTTGTTTTGGTACCTTTTCTTTTGACTTGATAACAACTGAATTATGCAAATTAAATTGAATGTGTATAGATTTGAAATCTGCATATTTTTATTCATCTCTGATTGTATCATGAATTATGTTCTGCAAGAACTTTTGCCAGGATGTAAACATATTTGGCATATGCATGATTACTATTTTATCTTATCACAATCTCCTGATGTATCACCAAAATTAAAAAAAATCTGGTTTTTAAATAATTTAATTTAATTTAATTAAAACATTGAAGTAACGTTAAATATATAACCAACAATGTTGGAGATAAAAGTCTTTATGCTATAATTTTTATTACTATTATTTTTATTTATTCAAATGAAACTTCGAGAGGCTGCGAAACTAAAAAAATATATATTTTCGTAATTTCAGGGCATGGATAGCGAAAAAGACGAGGATTATGAGGAGGAAGAAGAACGAGAAGATAGAGAAGATCGAGAAGAAAGAGAAGATCGAGAAGAAAGAGAAGAAAGGGAAGAAAGGGAAGAAAGAGATGAAAGAGAAGAAATGACCCAGCAACAATCTTACAGGGGTGTCCCCCACATGCCTGAAGTTTCCATCACCGTTATGCGTCCGACTGGCGAAACTCTTCACGCTCGGCAAGGTATTCAACAGATTGCGTCTAAGGATTGTCTCGTTTGCGGTCGCTCCTACAGATATTCTCACAATGCACGCAGACACGAATTGAGTTCTCATGGTTTTGATAGATACACTAACAAAACTACAGCTAAGAAATCATCTCACAATCATATGCAACCAAAATTTAGGCCTAATCCTTTCAATCCAAAAGCACGTTTGATGCCAAATCCAATCAGCCACAAAATGCAATATATACCAAAACCGGTTCCTACAAAAATGATGCCACAAAAAATTGTGGCACCACCAAAACCAATTCCAATTAGAACTCCCAAAGCCCAACAGAACAACTTGCCATACCCCCTTCGCATTAAAGCTTTAAAAGACTTGCAGATAAAGAAAAAAGAACCACAAATATTAAAAACCTTGCTTACATCGAAACCGGAAATTTTAGTATCTGAACCGGAAATAATACACTCAGGACCAGAAAGTCCAGAGACATTGATTTCCGAACCTGAAATAGCATCTTTTCAAGTAGAGACAATTTTGTCAGAACCAGGTGGTTTTATTAATCAAACAAATGACGATGATGAGATGGATGATGATAATCAAGAACAAAATTACGATACTGTCAATATGGAATCTGACAATGAAATCGAAATAGCACGTCAGCAAGAAAATGAAGTTGATATTGAAGAGAACCATCTTGAAAATGATGCCGAGGAGAATCAACAAGAAGAAGATGACCATGAAAAAGAACGCATGGAAGATAATGGAGACAGTCAAGACATGAGTGTTGAAAATAATATAGACGCTGAGCCCGATGAGAACGCTAAAGAACATTATGACGAGAATGGTGACAACGACCAAGATGTTAATAATGAAGATATTGATGACGACGATGATCTGCCTCCAATGAACATTGCCCCGGTGGTCGAAATAAATGAAGATTTACAGAATAACTCTTACAATAGTGAAGGAAATGAGGAAGATGATCTGGACGAGACTGTCGATCCCAATGACACTATTGATGGCGATGAAACAGGTAAAGAATTAGATCCTGATAAAGTGTACGTTACCAAAACGCAAAGAGATTTCATTCTAAAATACCGTAACATTATTGAACAAATCAACACCAAGCTTTGTCTTTGTTGCAACAAAGAACATCCACGCAGAAAAGCTGTTATACAGCATTTACAGAAGAATGGGCACAAAGTACCTAAACATACTTGCTATAATTGTGTGGTTACATTCACTCACATTGGTGCTTTGCTCAGCCACATGAGATCCAATACTTGTACAGATCTATGGAAGATAATTTACAATGAAAATGGAATTACTGATGACATAGTACTGGAAGATGAACCAAAAGATACAATAAAAGTTCAATATAAAGATATCCTCAATGCGAGATCCTATGCATGCAAATTGTGTCCAGCCAAATTTCAGTTGAAGCAATTCATAATGAAGCATGTTCTAGATGTTCATGAAGATGGCCAATCAAGAGTCCCTCATTCCTGCGTTCATTGCGGTTTACGATTCAAAGAAAAAAATATTGGCAAGAAGCACATTCGTAACGGAGATTGTACAGTGTATATCGCGTGTGATTTATGCTCTGAAAAATTCTTGAACATGCAAGATTTTAACGAACACGCTGTAGCCGTGCACGCGGGCAATTTTGACCCTGATAGTCAGAGCAAGTGTGTAGACGGCAGACCAACCGATTGCCCCATATGTGGAAAGAAGAACAGCAGTTATCCGAATTTGGTCAAACATTTGAGAGCAATACACAACGAAGAGAAACCTCATCATTGTCAGCATTGCGATGCCAAATACGAACAAGCGGGCGAACTTAACAAACACATTTACATGGAGCACTCCGATCGTATGCTAGGAATGGCATCCACAGAGCCTGATATGTCTCTCGTGAAGGAGGAGGCCGAGGAGTACCATTACTCGTGTACAGAATGTAACGCCATTTTCGAGACTGTCGATGCTTGGACTGACCACCAGGTCGCTGAACACAATCAGGTCGCTCACCACTGTGACCAGTGCGAAAAGAAATTCTTACGCCCGTCAGAACTAGCTGAACACAAAAACACACATCTCCGAGTCAAATTCTACCCGTGTAACATGTGCCCTAACTCATATAGCACACCGCAAAAACTAAACGAGCACGCTCAACAAGTCCATCCTGGTGCTCCAATGCGTAATTTTGATACCGAATTTTACTGCGATATCTGCGTAAGATCGTTCAAGAGCCGTCAGGCGTATTCTAATCATATGCGTATTCATTCCAAAGTGCCCACAACTAACAGGAAACCTGGCGAACCTAAGAGTTTCGCGCCTCAGATAATAGGAAAGCCTATTCGCCAGTTTTCTATGCAACCAGGATTTAGTCCTTTTGTTCCTAACGCCCCTTATTGTTGTGATATTTGTGGAAAAGGATTCATGCATAAGAAAAATATCTGGAAGCATAAGAAGGTGCTGCATGCAGATATACTTAATGACAGAAATGATAGCGAGGAAAATACAATGCATGCATCCACAGAAGAAGATGACTACAATGTGGATGAAAATGGTGTGATCTTATCGACGCCGCAGTTCAATAGTTTTAACTTTACAAACATTTCTAATAACTCTCAGCAGACATCACAAGACGCTCTCCCGTACTCCTGTGAATTATGTTATAAACGCTTTCCGCTTAAAACGAGTTTGTGGAAGCACAAACGAGCTAAACACGGAATTGTTAATACAAGCATAGGTGGTCCCGATGGCCAAACGGTACCGACCAACGCTGAAGGCAGGTCAAGTTGCACAATATGCAAAATATCATTCTCGGACAAGAAATCTTACTACCGTCATAGAAAAAACATTCACAAGTCTTCTGTTCAAATGTGCAAAATTTGTGGGAAACCACTCAACTCTCCTTTTGAACTTTACGAGCATTTGAAAGCGGCGCATGCTCGCGAATTATTGGGTTACGATGCTAATCAAGGAACGAGTAAATCTCAAGACATGTCACAGGAGGTTGAAGCTGACTACGAAGCAGAGCAAGATCTAGTCGATCCCAGCGCTGAGTTCCAAGCTCGATATCCTTGCGATACTTGTGGTAAACAGTTTGTTGGGTTGTTGGCTTTGCAAAATCATCAGTGTATCAATCAGATACAATCGCAGCCGCAAACCTTCGATTGTGAGATATGTCACAAGAGCTACACATCAATCGCCGCTTTGAAGAGCCACCGCGGCTGGCATTTGAGGTCTCCCGACGGCAAGGCGGCCGCTAATAACACTGGACTTTGGATGCCTCAGAATAAAGTAACGACCAAAATAAGTAAACACGAGGTAATCGAAGCAGCTCAACCACCTACAACGCGCTCGTCGCAACCGACGCCGACGACAAGCGTGCCGAAAAGAAGACTCCCGCCGGAAGTGGAGGTGACCGTTGTCAATCCAAATAAGAAGTTACGGTCCGATGATTCTATTGAAATGGAACAACAGAATAGCATGTCTGGCGGGACCGAAGATAAGTACTGTAACATTTGTGATAAAGAGTTTACTAAGCGAGCGGCGTATCAAAGGCACATGGATGAGGTGCATCAACCCAATTCTGTGTTTTGTCCAGTTTGCGATAAGAGTTTCACTCGTAAGTCTACTCTTCTCGTGCATATGAAAAAACATTACGAAGGCGGCGAAGGGTCGTCTAGTTTAGGCCAAATGGAAGATGACGGGAATACGTGTGACGTCTGCGGCGATCAGTTCGAGAGTGCGAAGGCTTTGAGTTCACACAAGGCTATGCACCACGCTGAGGATTCTGGCGAGTCTGATGACGAAGGGTCCACTTTCGTGCAGCAGCCCGGAGAGTTCACTTGCAATCAGTGTGGGGACGGTGTCGCCACCCCCCGCGATCTGATAGCCCACCGTTCGATGCACGCGACACCTTCCAAATTCTTTTGTAACATTTGCAAGGTTTATTTCGCCCGTGCCCTTGACCTGTCGTCCCACACCAGGGCTAGGCACTCTGACAACGAGAAAGTTTTTTTCCCTTGTGCCATGTGTGACCGATTCTATATGAATAAAAAGAGTTTGCAACGTCACATCGAAATGATGCACTGATTGTTTGACAGTACAGCTTTAAACTATTATACAGATGGACGTCAACTATGACTTGGAATTTAAAAAAACTATGTGGGACTATGTTTTTACAAAGTGGCTAGACTTGCGTGATATTAAGTGTCATTTTCGAATTGTAAATATTATTCCCGATGTTTCTGGGGTGTCCAGTGCGCTAAGATACTGAAGTATCGTTTATTATACATTGTCATTCCTTGGTTGCCATGGGGCAAATAGTTTTAATAATCTGTATAACATCCTCTTTTAGGTCTTTGATTTTAAAGATTAAGTTAGGATTTTGCTCATGTATTTTGTTATTTATTTTATTAATCCATTATTACAATAATGATTATTAAGAAATTAGTTTTTTCATAATATTTTGTATTGGTATAACTATGAAAAACTGAATAGGTTAGTTACTATTACCCTATTATTAAAATTTGGTATTTAAAATGATAATTTTATCTCTTTTTTATGCTTTGTGAAATATTGGAAATGGGCCAAAATTTTGAAATAGTCAGTGTCAGTCACTACCGTGTTATATTTGTAAGTGTGACATGTCTCCTTAATCCTAATGATAATTTACTTAGCACTTGAGTTTACTTTTAATTTAATTTCATTTGAGCGTGTAAATATTTCCTTAATTGAACGCTAATTAGGGATTTAATAAGTTTGAAAAAATGGAAAGGTTTGATTAAGTTTTATTGAAATGTACTGATTATTTCATAGTAACTTCAAATGTATATTTTTTACAAACTAAATTAACCACTAAGGGTGTATCCTCCTCATCTATGGTTATCATTCAAATGGGCCTAAGTTTAATAGCATTAATGGCCATCTTGAAAATCTTGCACAAATATTTCAGTTAATTATTAAAAAAAAAAAAAGGATTCCAGTGAGTTGGAATCCAATGCGCACTTGGCGATTCCAACATTTACGATTTATGATGATTGATTTATTTATATATCTTCTTACTTTTATGGATAGTTATTACAACTTAGTTTTACTTAAAGTTTGCTGATATATAATCATTATCTAATTCAATAAGTTGTAACATTTTTTTGCATGTACCCTTCAGCTCGGCTCATTTTAAGCAAGCGTATATTGAGTTTGCATAGTTTTTTTTGCTTTATTTCAAATGTGTTACTGGTTCTGATTGGAATAATCGTCTGATCTCTGATGATGATACTGTTTATTTTTTGGACTATATCTTCGAAAAATGGTCAGTTTTAAAAGTTTTTTTTAAACAAACCGTGCCAAATTATGTCAAATAGCATTATAGACATTTATATACTATTACATGCTTATTACTCTGATAATAAATTGTTTCATGTATATAAGAGAGCTTTGACATACCAATGTTATTTATTCGAAAAACTTGCTTGACTAAATTGATTTTATTGTAAATTTATAACTTTGATTTTAATAGAAATAACAGATTTGTCTCATGGTATTTATTTTATGCAATTTTTTAAGCTACTGATTTTTTTGTTTTCATTATATAATCTGTTACGCCACCGCTAATTTCAGACTATATTTTACGTGTTAGTATAATATAGTATCAGGTCATATTATGCCAAGACTTTGCAAGTTTAGATTATTGTATGGTTTCGCTGCACATTTCAGCTGAGATCTATGGGGCGTACTTTCACTTTGCCCAGCCAAAGTTAGCTCGTTTTAAACGCGACAAACTTATTTCAGACAAATAACTTTCTCATTTCATCTCTTTAGGAAGGCCAAGCGCCTTGTATGATCTCGGCCTTGGAATACTGGTGTTATCGAGTAGGTATTCTGAATTCAGAATTTGCAGCGGTTAAGATACGACTAAATTAAAAAAAAAATCGTAAACGTGTTAGCCAATTAATATTATTTTCAGTATCGTTATTTATATTCAATACAAACTAAAATAAAGCTACCCGTATATAGAGAACAGATCTTACATAAATTACATACAAAATGTAATTAAATTATACAGAAAAGTTCAGAAAATATTTACGACCAAATATTTTCAGAAAATATTACGGTACCCGACCCAAACTATTATGTAAACTTTGTAATATTCACTGTTAGAAGAACTCTTCGTAACCGGTTGTCCTCTCCGGATATAGATCTTGTAAAATTCCAGATATCATCGCTTGAATGTCAATATCAATATGATTTCAATTTCAACATCAACGAACCGATATAATATTATGTTTGCTCGCGACAAATCTATGTGTAAATAAATAGATACAATATATAAATTATCAAGTGTCTTATTGTTTGCAATTATACATATAGAAACAAAGTTAAATTAAGGGAAAGTACGATTGTTGAAGGATTTCTACGTGGTATCATGGTTAGTGTACAGTTTATTGAAGATATTTTTTAAAAAGCGAAAAATCAATTATGCCCGTATAGTGTGTAAATTTGTATAAATTTGTATTTGCGGAAAAATTGACAGTGTTTGAAATGAAAACTTTTGTACCTACGTACGTGCCTACAATAGGTACTTTTAGTTTGATTAATAGCGCATACATCATATGTCCATAGATGAGGTTTATTTTTGTCATCTTTGTGGGGTTCAATAAAGTGACTTAATAAAATATCGGTTTTTTATTTAATCTATTTCTGACCAAAATCCTGTTCTGTCGTTGAAGTTTTGTATTGCCAGTGATGATTAATAGGTGGTAGTTAGGTATGGGCCTCATTAGAGGGTTCTGAGACATACATCATCATCATACACACAAACTCTATCGGGCGATAGAGTTTTTTTTGTATACACCACAAGTTAGCACTTGACGGCGTCTCACCTGATGGTAAGTGATGATGCGGTCTAAGATGGTAGCGGGCTAACCTGTAAGGGGTATGGAACCCATACACCTAATTGGTTTCTACACGACATCGTGCCGGTACGCTCAATCGCTTGGCGACACGTCTTAGTAGGGTCTTCGAAGCCTTCCACCAGACCAGATTCGAGCCGGGAATCGAACCCAGGACCTACCAACTTTAAAATGCAACCACGCACGCGCTGCGCCATGGAGGCCTTCAAAAGAGAGTCTCTGTAGTTAAAGTATCTCTATGTAATCAATTAGCCATGAGGTCGGCCTCAGAAGACTTACAAATTATCTGAACGTTGGACGTTGACGCACTGGAAAAAACCTCCCACTAGGTGGACAGACTTGCATCTATACAGGATTATTAGAGGAGGGTTTTAGAACTATGACTTATTACGCGGGCTTGTAGCCTACCACGATTATAAACACATTCATCATCATCATCGTGAACAACCCATTGTCGGCTCACTACAGAGCACGGGTCTCCTCTCAATATGAGAAGGGTTTGGCCATAGTCCACCACGTGGGCCATGTGCGAATTAGCAGGCTTCTAACGCCTTAGAGAACATTATGGAGGACTCTCAGGCGTGTAGGTTACCTCACGATGTTTTCCTTACCGTTAAAGCAAGTGATATTTTTTAAATGCTTAAAACACACATAACTCCTAAAATTTGAAGTATGCCCGGGATCGAAACCCTGACCTCTGATTAGGAGGCGGACGTCCCTTCCACTAGGCTATCACAGCATCTATAAACATATTGTACCTATAAACTATATAATAATTGTGAGAGGTACATTTATAATAGTCTCTATATTTGGTAATCTCTTGTTAGGAATACAACTTTGTTGGAACATGGTGTTGGTAAAATACCAGTTTTTTGGACTTTGCGAGTTTTGCAAAGGTGTATTGCAAAAGTGACCTCATTAGATGGTCAGTGACAATGCAGTCTGAAATTAAACTTATTAGCCTAGACTGCCATCTATTATATTATATTATAAATATGTGCGACCTATTTATTAGTATTTTGAGGGAGGAAGTTCAGAATAATAAAAAAAAAATCGAGTAGATTGCACAAAACATTTTAATATAAACTTAAAAAGTCGTACAACAATATGAAAAATTATTATTGACTAATTATATTAGCGGACAGGAGAACCGCTTTAACTATATTATTATGCAAATATATTACTATCTTTAACACTTCCATCGAATATATCTTACAAAAGAAAGAAAAAAATAAAAAGTATCTTTATTAATAAAAAATCTCATTACACTAAGTTGTTTTATATTAAACTTACATTATAGATTTTATCTACAAAATACTGTAGCGATTTGGCCAGTTTTTCAATCGAGTCCCTATAATTACATTACGTAATTCAATAAGAATAGGACATCAATAAAGTACATTTAATGGTACCGAAATAATACAACTAGACTTAATCTAAATCAAAATATAAAAATAGTAAAAAAATAGTTGCACATCTCCGTATACAACTTGTCATTGTTGTGCATCGACGTAACGTGAATCCATACGGCGTGCGACGCGATTACCTAAAACTTAATGCAATATTTATATTTATCTAATAATTTTGAAGCGAATTTCACAGTTTTATAAACGTATCAAATGTACTCGTATGTAATTTTGCCTAACCGTGCACGCGGTGTGGATCCACGTCGGCGAATGACGAATGACGTGACGAAAACATCCGACGAACCCCGAGCCCGCGAATCCCAACGAACGACAAGCTGACTACCCGCATATCGCATATCTAAGCGCAGTCACCTAACGCTATCGTCGACCTCGATTGAAACACTGAACTCAATCGCCAAGTGAAATATAAAAAAGATAAATAACACATAGAATTTTATTTTCCATGAATTTGCATGCACCCGTTAGATTATGAATTGAGAAATATTTTTTCTATCATTTATCCATATTCATGTCTTTTATAACAATATCATATAAATATACCGTACAGACTAAGGCCCGCCGCCGCGGGGCGGTCGGCCGGCAATGTACACGAGGACTAATATCTTCTTAAAAAAATACTGTTAGATTGAAACGTAGCTAATCCTATAATATTGTATGTATATTAATTATTATTAGGGTACAATCGTACGAGTGATGATTACACTAGGTGAGATCTCCGACGCCTTCGGGCGGCCTCCGCGCCGCGCCGTCCGACCGCGTCCGACCGGATATGCAAACATTATTACGTTGAGTATATATACATACCAGTACGCTATATACTTAGACAGTATGAAGTTCATTTTCAATATTAAAAATACGTAATTTCTCTATTGGCCTTTCGTATCCACGTGAAAAATTAGACAATTTGCGTACGAATATATATTATAATGTATACATATTTAAATATTACTATTTATTTAGATCGGAGGACGTATGTATACAGACTCGCTCTAGAAGGTACGTCGTCGTAAGCGCACGCGGCCTCTCGGCCCTTCGCTCCCTTAAACTACGAATATTATATCGATATCGAACGAAGACATCTAAAACTCGACTCGGCTCTAAACAGTACGAAAATAAATCGCCGGCGAGTCGCTCGGCCGATTATTGCTCCTATCGATAAATTTACACATCGACGTAACGAACGAGAATACAAAAAGTTACGGAAAATCGTACAGATATCACAAGCGGCGGGCGGCGCGGGACGCCCCCGCGGAAAATAAAAAAATAAATCGCGGCGCGCGTCTCTCGTACAAAAGTAAAGACTCTATGAGCGGCCGGCGCGGGCGGGCGCGGCTCAGTTGGCGAGCAGCAGCTGCGCGGGCGGCGCGCCCGGCGCCTCGCGCCGCGCCAGGAAGTAGGCGGCCGGGTCGCTGGCGGGCGACAGCGCGCGCGCCGCCAGCTGCTGCTGCACGGCGCGCTGCTTTATGTAGTTGCTGAACTCCGTGGGCGACATGCGGTTGGCGCGCTTGCTGCTCGTCTTCAGCTTGGTGCTGCCGAACTTGGTCTGCGCGAACGTGGCCGTCGTGAAGGTGAGCGGCTGCGCGCGGAACGGCGGGCCCGGCGAGAAGGCGGCGGGCGCGGGCGGCGACGGCGCCGCCACCGGCTCCACGGGCCGGAAGCACTGCGCCTCCGGGTTGAATGCGCGCGTCACCTGCGGACAGAGCGCCTGTTGAGTTGCCACATCTCCACTCACTTCGTTGCTCGAAATAGGCCGAGTCAAACAGCTGTTGTGTTACTGACATCTTTTGTTCATTTATGTGGTGGAAGGAACAAAAGTAAGAGATCGAATCGATCGATCTATATGATATTCCCGCGTCAAACAGCGTGACTAAATTAATTGTTAAGTTCTTTGGTTTTGTTTCGAGGCTGGCAAAAAGTATATGCCATATAAGACAGACGCGGGACTCGCTCTCGAGGCGGGAGCAAGCAACAAGCCCCATCAATGTTGCGGGGCTTCATGCAGGACTTAACGGCAGGAGTGGCACGCAACATTTTATGACATAGATTCTGACAACTCTTCAAATAATATTCGTATTACGTTCGGATGATATTTTGTAGAAAATCAGGGCTCGTTCGAAGACATGCGATGAATGGATGAATTGAAAAGATAAATCTATACTTCGATAAGCGGAACTCAGATAAATCCATATCTTATTGATTCGCCTAAACCTGTCTGTCAAACCTTAGGATAGGATATACCAAAAAATACTACGATATTTTCAGTAATACCCATGAGATGACATCAACTCACCAAAGCAAATGATTTCCAATGACATTACCTACAAATAAATTTTCTGTTCCAGAACAACCAATATTGGCCTCGATACTATGGAACAATTCGGTTCTTAACGAAGTTTTTTTGTATATCAACCAACAACTTTTGTTTCACTATTTTGAAGGCGTTTATCGTACATAATATGGTCGATTAAAAGTAGGTAATGAAACTATATTCATAAATAATCAAATTCTATGAAATTCGGCTATCGATCTGATACAAACTGGGAAAAGGTCTCAGATTCTGAACATCTTATTGAATTATTTTCTTTTTGTTTCCTTATACTTTATTATCTCTTCCCGCTTGCTAAAGTTTAAAAAAGGTCGAACGGCCTTTTACCTCTCGATCGGTCCTTTCGTCGGCGGCGCGTTCGTCACTGCTGAAGAGAACCTTCACTGCTCCTTTCTCCCCGATGCGATATGACACCTCTCCTGTAATAAAGAAACTGTATTTTACTCACATGAACTTAAGAGATTTAAGAGGTTTCTAGACGTAAGTATTTGATTAAGTCGGGAATAAATGCCAAACTTAGATATTTACATAGATACAATTTATCGCACCCAAGTTATTACGATAACACAAACGAAGTTAGGTACAATGTATTTATTATACAATCATTAGTTTGCAAAGGCAGTCATATTGCTAAACAAATCGCTTCGTGATATCCATTAGTGACAGAGAGTAAGATTGCAAAGGTTGTTAAATAAAATCCAAAAAAAATTTGCAATACTTCTAAAAAAAATTCAAATAAAGGTATGTTTTTTCGTTAGACCAGATTGCTTTCATAGAGGTTATAACAACCTGGACGGCAGCTGTAGAAAACTTCGTACCCCCATTTAAGCAAATCGATTGGACGGAGAAGTGTGAGATTTAGGAATGTTAAATTTTAAATGGAAAAGGAAGTTTTTAATTCCTTCCTCAAAATATTCAGCGATAAGTCCGCCTTTGCACACCTGCCACTAGTCGTTTTCAATCCATTACTGGTCCACTACATACTGATATTCTCTCCGAAAAATGAGGCCATATTCTACCACGCTGACCAAGTGGTATAGCTTTAGAAAACATTATGGAGAGCACGATGTTTTTTCACTGTTCAAGTAAGTGATCTGAATTAATTTAAACACCGGTGTCCTGTCACTATATTGTCATTGTCAAGATCAACCCAATACCGGCTCACTACAGAGCACGGGTCTCCTCTCAATATGAGAAGGGTTTGGCCATAGTCCACCACGCTGGCCATGTGCGGATTGGCAAACTTCACACGCCTTTGAGAACATTATGGAGAACTCTCAAGCGTGCAGGTTTCCTCACGTTGTTTTCCTTCACCGTTGAAGCAAGTGATATTTTAATTGTTTAAAAACTTGGAAAAGTTAGAGGTGCCCGGATTCGAACCGCTGACCTCTGATTAGGAGTCTGACGCCCTAACCACTGGGCTATCACCGCTTCGTTATCGCTTCAGGGTATTGAAAATAAGAAATAAAATTGAACGCATAACAATGCCGCAGTTAGAATCAGCTTAAGGTCGTAATATAATGAAATGGCTGTGTCATGTGTTTAGCGAGTGTCGGTTTGGTCGGAAGAGTTAATTTAGACAATGTCAGGTGACAAGGACAGAACTGGATCGCAACCGGTTGATGGTCACTCATGAGACGTAGTAATGTACAATCACTGTAGGCTGTTCTATAAAGCGTACTTTTTTTTTATCCACTACAAGTTAACCTGGTGTTAGGTTTTTTTTGGACTGTCTATTAGCTGTGCTAACCATATTGGTTGCCACAGCGTAACCGGGCTGTTTGGCGAGCTTCGGAAAGAAGCTCTGCCAGAAGAAATTTTGAGCCCTAGGGCTCGAAGAAACTAAATGAACGTCCGCCTAAGGGCGTCTCCTTTGAGGCCGAACCTCGGTTTAGGCAACGTTTGGGATAACGGGGGGTCAGACGGTGAGCTGGTGCTAGTGATGATGCAGTCTAAGATGGTAACGCGCTGACCTGTTAGGAGTATGGTAAACCCATACACCTAATGAGTTTCCACGCGACATCGTGCTGGAACGCTAAACCGCTTTGCGACACGTCTTTGTCGGTAGGGTGGTAGCCACGGCCGTATGAGTATGGGCTTACCATACCCCTAACAGGTTAGCCCGCTACCATCTTAGACTGCATCATAACTTACACCAGGTGAGATTGTCGTCAAGGGGTAACTTGTAGTGTACCAAAAAAAGTATGATGAATAGCGATAGCGTTGTTAAACCTGTATAGCCTAACAAATAAACGTGGCATGACGTCGGGATAGTTATGCAAAGGTTTGTGACACTTCACCTGACAGCACCTTCCAAATTTTGAATGACGACAAAACAATCCAAAAAGCTACGCATAACTTGCCAACGTTATGTCATGTTTACTTATGAAACCTTGGTAAGCTGTATAAAATTTAATTACCTGGATCAACCCAAACAGCGAGGTCCCGTGGAAGGTGCTCAAGAACATCTCGTACCGGCACACCAGACTCCCGCGCCGCGCGTTCCAAAACTGGATCTAAAGGACCGCCGGTCTTCAGACATCTGAACGCTGACCCCCGGCATGGCCGGTCTGGGTACCAGTGACCCCGAAACTTGTCCTTCAACGCCTTCTCCAGCTCCTCCCCGAAGATGTTCACACGCCGCCTCGGCAGTTTGTTGTACAGGTACGATATGACGAAGTTGAGGGCCACTTGTACTTCAATATGCATTGTTGGAATTGCTGTGGACAAAAGAATAAAGAATTAAGCAAAAAGCGATAAAGGCACTTAATAAAACACCTTCTTTTTTTTGCCCTTTTTTTTTTGTTTTTTTTATTCACTACAAGTTAGCTCTTGACGGCAATCTCACCTGATGGTAAGTGATGATGCAGTCTAAGATGGTAGCGGGCTAACCTGTGAGGGGTATGGTTAACCCATACTCCTATCGGTTTCTACGCGACATCGTGCCGGAACGCTAAATCGCTTGGCGACACGTCTTTATCGGTAGGGTGGTAACTAGTCACGGCCGAAGCCTCCCACCAGACCAGACTCGAGCCGGGAATCGAACCCAGGACCTCCAACTTTATAATCTGACAGCGCGCGCGCTGCGCCACGGAGGTCGTCAAATTATGTGGGGTCGGCACAACACGTCTTCTTCTTCCACCCACTTCTATCAGCCGTCACCTCACTACCCACACCTTTTACCCGCATATCCTCTTTCACACAATCCATCCATCTCTTCTTTGGTTTTCCTCTACTCTATTAGGAAAATGCTAAGGATAGTAAATTAAGGCAACGGGATTCAGACAAAATAGAACAATAAATCACAGATTAACGGTATCGCTAAAACCCAGTTTATATATTTAAGATACTTAAGGATTGTATTGAGGCAAACAAGTTAATTCCTTTCAAGACAGCTTATAGTCTTTGCGCCATAAAATTTCCTACTGAAGGATTCTTCTTTTCTATTAAAAAATAAGACGAGTCTAAATTATTAGCAAAGTAATTTTGAATCTTATCACAACACGCGTAATTCCCTTATAAACGTTGTATAGCGATTGTCTAGTAATACAAAGGTTTGTTCTCTTCTTTATAATGTCAAAAATTATTGATTACCGGAAGACCAAAATCGGTGTGTTCAACTATTCAACGCTTATTAGCAGGGTATGTAATTAATTAGAAAGGTCACATTACCTAATTTATAACGGAGTGTTAGAACAGCTATTTACGTACACTAGTCTCTATAACACCTTCGACAAAATGATCATACATCTTACAAAATCACATATTATCTGAAGATCGATGTCTTTTATCTCGTTGATAACGTTTTTGTTACATGGAAACTGTGTTCAGATAGCTGAAACCACTTGCTCTAAAATATACAATATAGTTAATCCGTTGTCTACGTACCTATGTAGTATTTACGGCTTCATGTTTATTAATGGATTTGATGTTATATAATTTTTTTTATATCCCCTCCGGAAGTGACGCAGGCATTACACGCCCGGGAAGTTATACAATGGGCGTTCAACAAATCCAGCGAGTGGTGGTTTTAAGTTCGGGTATACCCCAAAGAAGAGAGGGGGAGGGGAGTCCCACAACCTTCGTCCTGCCTAATGGATGGAAGTAGTCATAAAACTTTTCCACCACCACAAAAAAAACGCCAGAAACGAAACGCCCGCTATAATATAAACTGAAGACAGAAATGATTGATTAAAAAGAGTTACAAATAAAAACCGATGGACACTGATAGTCCACAATTCTAACTTGTTCCATAAAATTAAAATTTAATTAATTTTGTGTTTCTTTATTTATTTATTTGCAAGTAATCAACAGCGTTATAATCCATTGGTATACAATTAAGAAAAACATCAAATAAGGCCAAAGAGATTACACAATATATACAAAATATGTTGAATAGGTAAAAATTTAAAATGTAACTAAGTGAAACTAATGTGAAGACAAGACAAGTAAGTGTTAAAACTACGTATCTATTTATATTTATACTTTTACACTAGAAGTAACTAAATGTTAACATTATAAGACTGTCAGAGAATACTTAACTATAAGAAGGTATTGGTTACAAGAAGGTTGGTCCTGACATAAATCGATTTCGCTAGTTAAATCGATTTGCTTCCAAGAAAAGTGCGATACCCATTTTGCGAATGTAATATTTAAACAGTGCTGAAGTGTCATTATCCAAATAGGTAGTATTCTATATTAGTTCGCAGGAAAACGAGCAAATGTGTCACTGATGCACCAGACACCAGCGATACGTTGCTGGCACAAATCTGGACTAGTAGGAGGTTTTGGCTGGGGCTAGTTGCCACCCTACATACAAAAGCAAGTCGCAAAGCAATTTTAGCGTTAAGGCACGATGTTGCGTTGAAACCAATTAGGTGCGTGGGTTTGCCACACCCCTAACAGGTTAGCCAGTTAACTATCCTAGACAGCATCATCACTTACCACCAGGTGATTAGCTCATTTGATTAGCCGTCAAGGGCTAATCAAATGAGCTAACAACTGGTTGACAATGACATCATCATTGTCAACCAGTTACTGACCACCGCCACGGAGGTTGTCAATGGCAATAGTTCCAATGGCATCCTGAGGGCATTTGCTGACAGGTTTGATTGTCAGTACCTGAACCATTATTATATGGTGCACGTTCTATCTAATCAAGTCTGTCTTGGATATAGTTTTAGGATGAAATAGTTATAAGGTTACTCACATTAGTTTAATTGTGTGTTTTTCTTACTAACAAATATGATCTAATGGTCGAAATAAAAGATTTTTATTTTATTTAATATTAATAATATGTGACGTACCAAACCATGTGTTGTTAAAACCTAGAAACCCGCATGGACTAAGCGTAGACCTATACTCTAACACCAGTTCTCCGGCTGCGGGCCGTCGATAAGCCAATGACAAAGATCCTTGAGCCTCAGAGAGCACGTTAAGCCGTCGAATCCGGTTACTAAGCTGTCAGCCATATCTAATCAAGCTCTATATCTAATATATCATTAATTACCAGAGTGCTAAAAGCAGACTAGTAGATTTAAGTGGAACGGCTTACCTAAGACGGGCGATTACTACACTAATTAAATTAATTAAATACTAGTTTCAAACCCATTCGGGGCTCTTATTCATAAGCACCCTCGAGTACGTGTTTCGTTCTGACACAAACGTGAGTCTAACCGTGTATGATTTGGAATGAGTATTTTACTCTATAAATAATACATCACAAAATACGAAGTCAACATCTCATGAGAACGCTTTACTCTCGTGCAGATAAGATCTTTGCAGTGTTGTTTATAAAAATGTTAATTTGACTTATTCCACTTTATAAAATCATCTTACTTCCGAGGGTGGCTGGAAGAGATCTCTTATAGAGATAAGCTTTTCTTTGTATACCCTCTAATATAAGTGTTTATTATGTTACTCGTATCGCCGCGATATATATATATATAATATATATATTATGATGTATTTATTAACTAAGACATATATTTCACAAGTTGTCTGTAAGGTGTATTTTTGGAAGCAATATTTCAATTTTACTGGCGTATTTATCTAAGTTTTTACAGTAATTACAGTTTTTATTTTTGTAATGTACATTTTTGCTCGTTAATCCTGGATTTTAGCAAATTAAGCTCATCATCATCATCATGATCAACCCATTATCGGCTCACTACAGAGCACGGGTCTCCCTCAATATGAGAAGGGTTTGGCCATAGTCCACCACGCTGGCCATGTGCGGATTGGCAGACTTCACACGCCTTTGAGAACATTATGGAGAACTCTCAGGTATGCAGGTTTCCTCACGATGTTTTCCTTCATCGTTGAAGCAACTGATATTTTAATCGCTTGAAAACGCACATAACTCCGAAAAGTTAGGGGTGCGTGCCCGGGTTCGCACCCCTGATCTTTTATTAGGAGGCCGACGTCCTAACCACTAGGCTATCACAGCTTCAACGGTGAAGCTGTGAAATTAAGCTCAATGTTCATTAAATGTAACTTTCCACAAATTTATATATATATAACTTTATTGCAATCTATAGGACATAACATAAGACAAAAACGTTCAGCAACTGGTGACCTTATCACAAGTAGTGAGTGAATTAGTGAAAGCTAATAACATAATAAACATAATATATAGTTGATTAAAAATATTTTTTCACACAAAAACAAACAAGAAAAAAGTAATGTTGTGATGCCGGTCGTTGCCCCCGATCCGTCTGTTCACACTTTGGGCTAATTTTATTTCCGTACCGAATTAACTTCGGCCTTCCACAGATGCTATTATGGAACAGGCTAAGTCGTAGAGCTACGAACGAGTAGACGACGCCTCTTTAATGAATATTTATTGTAACAGATTACCAAGGAGGTTCGTACTTATATGCTTTTTTTACATGTAAATTCTTAATACAAATAGGCTACTTTTACAACAAAAGTTATATACAAATGCACTTTATTTATTACTTATATTTTTATAGCAAATTAAATCAAAATACCTTTATTCATGTAAACCTATTGCATCTATGAATCGTTCATATATAACACATTTTTCATTATTTTTATTCGTGAAGTGATGGTGATAACTACACTCGCCAATTTAAAACTAAAGATTACAGGGTTCCGCGCCCAGGTCTAAAGAAAAGTCCACGATAAACTTAGCCGGGGTTTTATTTGTTATCACCATCTTGCATAGTTAATTATAATTAGCTATGGAGTTTTTTTATCGTTTATATTACTTTAAAGATTTTTCTATAAACTTTCGCTTTATAAAAACCTTGAAATTATTGATAAACATCTCTGAGATATGAATAGGTAATTTATTAAAAAAGTATGCTTTCTTTTCCGTGAAGTAAAGTAGGCTACAACACAACTTGCAAAGTTCTCTTCCTCTATAAGAGGAAATAAAATGTTGCCGCGGTAAAAAAGTAGTTTGAAATTAATATTTCTGAGTACCCTATCTGTGGAAGTGCAATAAAAATTGGTTAAAAATCAATGAAATTGGCACGCAAAATCAGCATGATGTAATCAAGATAATATCCTAATTACACTGAACTTCGAACTCGCATGGCGGTTAAACACTTTTTGGCAATTTCTATCAGAGTAATACAAAATGCAAAAAAATCAAAAAAAAGAAACAAATGGTAATTCGCGGCGTCCATGACCCACGTTGATTTACGTATCAACATAATTTTGGCCATTCAAATGCTCAAGCATATTGGGAACTATGCCTGGTTCCGTTGGCAGCGATGGCGTCTAAGTTTTAATGTAGTTTTATTTTATTAGTGTTACACATACTTAATTTTAAATAACTTAACTTTCCTGCAAACTTAGAAAGCAAGATAACATGTAAATTACAAAAAAGCAATATGACCTTATCACTAAGTGATAGTGTCATAGTGATCTGTTCCAGGCAACCATACGAGCGGAGCCGATGTGGTAACAGAGATACGGGATGTTGCAATTGTTAGTTAAAATAATAATTAATGTTAATATTAATTTTTGATTCACAATAACATTAATAACTACGTAATTACAAAACCCTACTAATGTTATACTATAAATGTGAAAGTGTAGATGTGTACATTAGGATGAAATTTGACATGCATGTCGCCTTTGAAATGAAAAAGAACATAGGCTACCTTTTATCCCCATTCCTTAAGTAGTTCCCGAGGGGAAATTGAAAATTGTTTATGACCTAAGCCGTGGGCAGACAGCTTTGTAATTTGGTATCCATATCACCTATGCTATGGAAAAGTACATGTATTTTCTATACCGATCTCTCAAATAGTTTAGTTAAGAGCTTTAGACCCAATTCTGAAGTCCACGCAGACGTACATATTTACTTCATTAAATAGAATAAATAGTCGTAAATATCATCATATAAGTCGTAGATGGTCTGTCTAGCACTTTAGCTGGTCCGTTTACTCCCGTGGGTATCGTGCTGGTCACTGGCGCTCGCATGACTCGCGGGTTGCCACAAACTTTTTCATTTGGTCGTGTTACTTTCACGTTTATTTTGTCTGTTAGCGATTTTATTTCGGTAATCGTTTATTTTGTGCCGGAAATCTTACTACGCAAACTACGCCAAAATTGACGTCAGAGGGACTTCAAGCGGTATACTGAGAGATAAACCGCTTAACGTTAAATAAACTTCGTACAATAACATTGTAAATAAAGCAGTGTTTTTTTTTTTAACTTTAGTCTTTGATAGGTTAACTAGATTACTTAATTCTCTAATATTAAAATTCGAGTTCCGCGAACACTATGTATGGTGTTCTCGAAAGAAGTCGGTGGTTTACTTGAAATATTTACACAATGTTGCATATCTATGTATAAACGGAAAAGGTGATAGAGCGTTCCATCAACGCATATGTTAATCCGCACGAGAAGGATGGGGCAGTTTAGCATACAGATAGCATTCGCGAAGAAAGGATTCCTGAAAATTCATCCGCTAAGAGTATGAGTCAGAGGTTTGAAATATGAACAACAAGAAACATGACAATGACGACCTATAACTAGTATATAGATATATATATATATATATATATATATATATAAGTAAGATCATTTATCATCACCATCATCATAAACCCATTGTCCCATCCAACCCATCTCACAGCATGAGAAGGGGGTGAGCCGTAGTCCACTGCACTAACCAAGCAATTGCTAGACTTTAATATATGATCATATTATGTTGATGATGATACAAATAATGAGTTTTATGGCACTTGAATGACTCGTCAATCTCGCAAATTGTATTGCACAACCGGTAGTAAATCCTAAACAGGATTCCACACTTCGTGCAACCCATTTATAGTTGCGAAAATTACGTATATATGTGTGTTATATGTGTATATGTGGAAGTTCTGTATTCACGACTTCGTAATAATTGTCGAGAAGGTGCCGAATAACTACCCTCCTTATGAAAACCGTAAGAAGGATTCGGTATTTCCGGGGATAACGCGAGAGCACTCCGCAGTTTTCTTGCTAGTCTATTTCTTCTCAACGTGACTGCTTTTATAATCGCGATCTGAAGAACTTGTGAAGTACGTAAGTAATCTTAGCTTCTCTACTTAGAATTGTTTGTTATAACTGTACAACTTTGGTGATATTGCAGCAATAATAATATGGAGTGGGTTTGATGTTGGAGTTGGTAATTAAAAAATATTTTTCTTTTATTGTGGTGTCATTAAAAATTCTTGCCGTTATCTAACCGTCGACATTAGGTAAGCTTTTATCTAATAATAACTACCTTTGTGGTGGTAGGTGTTTGTCGTATTAAGTGAAGTTTTAGGCATCCTGGTAGGTAAAGAGATGTAATTTTCTGCCTAAAAATGTATCCTAGTAGTTATAGGTACTTAGTTATAAAATAATACACCTTTGTCTTTATAAAAACTGTATCCTATCACAGTATTAGAATTATGAGGAATTTGTTCTCGTAAGTATTTTTTTAATGAGTACTTGATAATGATAAATAAAAAGTTAGTTATAACTATGATAAATTTATTAATAGTCAAAAATTTCCGCAAAATTTTACGTTATGTCAACGATTAATAAAACTTTTTATTTAATAAAGTTATTTATTAAAATTGTAAGATTATAATATTACAATTTATGGAGCAGGTAACCCGCTCTGTAGAAGAGTCAGCCATCTGTAAAATACTTTGAAGTTAACTTTTAAACCCGTCTGAATCTGAATACGTAGGACTCCCTCCATTGTGGTTTTCATATAGAAATGTCTTTTAGTTTAGAACTTTGCGGTAATATTTTCATGGGTACGTTTCTTGAATTGTTATATCGATTCGATCAAAGTAGTATTTATATTTATAATAATTGAAGTGTCACTAATAAAAAACTGTCCTATCATACCTCTATAAAGTAGTGATCATATCGAACAATGGCGGCTGCATGGACGAAACAAAGCGACGTATAGCGATCTAGGTCTGCTATGGATAAGCTGCCGAAATGCTTTGATTGAATTTAATTAGAAATTTACAAGTAATAAATAAATTGAAATATGGTATTTTATTTTTACTATAACATAATATATTACTTATACGCGGTCAGAAAAAACCGTTCGGGTTTATTAATTAAATTATATTTGACTTGACCGCATGTATTCTTGACATATTTTGTTTGTCAAAATACCCACTATTTTGACAAAACTACGGGTGCATTAGTAATATTTTTCAACCCTCCGAATCTCCCCGTTATCGCAAACGTCACCTAAGATGGGGTTCAGCCTAACAGAAGGCCTCCTTAGACAGACGTTGTTTGACTAAGGGCTAAAAATGTCTTCTGGCAGAGCTTATTTCCGAAGCTCACCACACTGGCCGGTTACGCTGTTGCAACCAATAATAAAGAAGCTGTGATAGCCTAGTGGTTAGGATGCCACCTCTTAATCAGAGATCGGGGTTCGAACCGGGCACGCACCTCTATATTTCCAGGGTTATGTGCGTTTTTAAACAATTAAAATATCACTTGCTTCAACGGTGAAGGCAAACATCGTAAGGAAACCTGCTTGCCTGAGAGATCTCCATAATGTTTTCAAAGGCGTGTAAAGTCTGCCAATCCGCACATGGCCAGCGTGGTGGACTATGGCCAAACTCTTCTCATACTGGGAGGAGACCCGTGCTCTGTGGTGAGAGTGTGTAACCAATAGGATTAAACAAAGATATCCAGCAGTCAAGAGCAGTGCGCGTGACACTTCCTGGTATCTAAATGATAACTTCAGAACGGTACCTTAGATGTTTATTTTTCAACATAGTAGAAAAGAAAGCATGTCTAACACGAGCTTGCCTAAAAAAACCCATGTACGTTTCTGACCTACTTTTGATTCCCAAAAAACTGTCTAAAGCCGAAATGAACGAAACATTCAAATATCTCGAATCATTAAGGCTGTCCAATACATTTTGAGTTAGATAAGGGTTTAACAAGAGGGACCTGTAATAAAGTGGACCTAGAACCCCTGCTCAGCTTTGTTAAGTTCGTAACTTTGATAAAAGCGCTTGTTACGGGAGAGGAAGCAACGATCTTCGTTAAGTTTTACCTTGGAGAGTTTGAAACTCTGCAACTTACTCTTTAGTAAGTTTACAATATAAAATTAAATTGTATACTTACTTAACTTGAAGGTATAAATCGTATTATAGTTGTTATCTTAGATATACTAACGGCTGTACAACTAATAAGCAAATGCCCTTATTATAATCTAATAAATAATAAATTCTTAATTTCACAAAAACAAGCATCAAAATAAGTACATAAACAACTTGTAAAGTAACCTATAAACGCACTTTAATAGTGAGTATGGTTAGTATGGTGAATATGTGGTATGTATGTATGTATGTACTTGTGCAATATAATCTACTGCCCCTGATTTAGGTATATACCTGTATTTCAGGCTGCAGTACTCTCCTAAAATTGTAATAAATCTAATTGTCTTACTAATTAATTAAAGTGCCAAACAATATTTAGTTACGTGCAGATTCATACTTATAAATATACGAACATGGATAAAGATTTAAACCCAAGCAATATAGATCTATCTACAAATTATCTTATAAAATATATTGTCGAAATATTTGTCAATTTCGCAAAGTTTAATCACTTTCCATTCCATATTTCAGCAAAATTGGTACTAGGCCATAAGGAGTGAAAAACATATAGACATACACACTTTCGCATTATATATTATAACAAAACCGATTTTTTTAAATAATATAAAACTGTCAACATACATCACATTTTCTCTAGTTTTTTTAGTATACTTTTTGGGTTATACGGTATTGTACCGCTTTGTCTTATCATCATAAATACCTGCCGCCATAGGTATAACCAGGAATGCACGTTACTGTTGGTTACAGGCAGCCCTTTCATTACCGCCTTGAATGAGTCTCCGGGGGGGTCTTACACGAAATAAGTATTGTTCTATCTGACAACCGCACATCTTCGATTGATCTGATACGTGGCCACTTCCCCATTCCATCCTCTTTTGTAAATGATTTAATAAAATAAAAAAAACAAAATAAACTGACAATTTTATTAAACGCAACGGGAATTCCCCCTACCATAGACATCACATACGCGAACATTCCAAATTCAACAAGGATGCGTTCCAGAATCAAAATCGATAGTCGTTTTATCGATTGCCGCCTCGGATGCTAGGCGCTCTATAGAAACAAGTTCATTTTTAAAACACCACCTTAAATTGCCACCCAATACCCCGACAGACTTGCGTTGGCGACCCCTGCAGCACAAGTCTGTTTTTTGTCTCGTTTTGTGCTTTGTATGACTGTGGACATGGCTTGAGAGGAAATTTTAACAGAGCTTTTTTTTTTCGGACTGTCTATTAGCTGTACAAACCCTATTGGTTGCCATAGCTTAACCGGGCTGTTTAACATAGCGCTGCAACTATATAGTATCAAAGTTTATAGCTAGTAAGGAAATTTTTCTATCTGCCTAAAGTATATATAAATAGGCCGCCCCCTGTTTTTCTATAAACGTTTCTTTTATAAGTTTTCCCCAGACCGATTCCCCATTCATATTCAAATAGTCTTTATTCAAATAGTCCTTTGAAAGGCACTTTTGACGCGTCAATAATTTATATAGTAGTGATTTGATGGTGATAACTACATTTGTAAACTTAAAACTATAGCTATGAGGGTTCCAAATGCGCCCTGGTCTAAGAAGAGATTCAAGGTTGTCTAGAAGGATCCTTAGGTGTAGATGAACTGTAATCTACTGGTCTATCTCAGTTAAAACAATTGGGTGTCTATGAGATGTTAATATGAAATATTAGATCATATGAAGATAACAATCGTAGTAAACAAATATATTTTAAAAGGGCGTGACCTTTGGTTATCCATGACTTTCTTACTTGAGCTTCATCATCGTCATCACCATCATCATAATTGGCGTTACAACTGTTAGTGAGCTGGGGACTGCTTCAAAAGTTTCCTGCACTTATCTCTATCATTTGCACTCGTTTAACAAAATCGTAAACCCATTTGTTTTGCATCTAACTTTATCTGTGTAAAGTATTCTAAACAGTTAAGAAGACTAGGCTGGTGGGGTTTTGACTATCATGATCAACCCATTACCGGCTCACTACAGAGCACGGGCCTCCTCTCAATATGAGAAGGGTTGGGCCATAGTCCACTACGCTGGCCATGTGCGGATTGGCAGACTTCACACGCCTTTGAGAACATTATGGAGAACTCTCAGGCGTGCAGGTTTCCTCACGATGTTTTCCTTCACCGTTGAAGCAAGTGATATTTTTTTTTTTTTTTATTTCTATAAAACGCACATAACTCCGAAAAGTTAGAGGTGCGTGCTTGGATTCGAACCGCCGACCTCTGATTAGGAGGCTGACGTCCTAACCACTAGGCTATCACCGCTTCTCTATCTTCTTCGCTATCTTCTTATTTATAGTACAGTACCTATTATAGAAATTGTTGTTGCTTCAGTTAACCGTACACACCACAGTAGTTAAAGTTAAACTAAAAACTTAAAGCTAACTTATTTAATTAGCAAAGCTTATCTTAGCTATAGAATTCTAAAGAGTAAAAAATGGTCTAGACTGGGAACGCCCACCAAAAATATTACATACATTCCTTACTACGTTATCGTATAAAATTTAGTCATATTCTGAGTAAAGTATTCTAAAGAGTAAAGGAGAGTAGGCTGAAGGAGGTCTTTACTGAAGTTCCTATGATTTGCTACTGTAACAAAGTTAAATTGCAACTAAAAAGAAAGAGCAAGTTTAGTCTAGACTGTGAAGTACCCACTAAAATTAATAAAAAAAATTAAATCAAATTCGTTTATTGCAGGAAAGATGTACATTTATATAAAGATATTAAGATAGCAGCAGTTAGGTTACGCAAACATTTCGTTTCTAAAGATAATTCAATTGATATTTTTAATGACAAACTACACAATTTCAAAAATAAAATAATAAAAACACTAGTCAAGTTAGATTTTGCATAGTGCGTATATATATTCCTTATTCGTTATTATAAACACAAGGTTACTTTTCTGTTCTTTTGTAATAAGTTCTTTTTTGTGTTTTTTGTTTTTTGCTGTTTGTTAATCTAAAATTTTGCTTATTATATTATTAGTGACATATTAGCGTCGACTTAAGATATTAAGCATGCTGTAGTTACCTCTAAATTGATTTATATGTATATCCTAGCACTTAAAGTTTTTAAAATGTTTATTTCCTTTATATATAATTCTGTTGGTGGCACTTTAAATAAATAAATAAATATGATTAAAGAGTAGCCTAACACAATCTCATTCATTCTATTAAGGCGTGCAAGAAAAGAACTAAAAAAAAAAATCGTATCAAATGTTGTTATAAACTTATTAAAGTATTTTAAAAGGGTAAAAGGAGACAAGGCTGTTGTACTTGTCATAGAAAATGTTCGATTAAAAGTTACGGTAGAGTATAGTACTCCATATAGGTACATATTTGTCGATATCTGTGTATATTTGTTTTTTTTAGTAACTGTGTATTCTTAGCCCATTGCATTGGTTGCCTTTAAGAGATCACTATGAAGCGATAATATTATCGAATTGTATATGTATT
The DNA here is from genome assembly GCA_928268935.1 of Lasiommata megera. NCBI lineage: Eukaryota > Metazoa > Arthropoda > Insecta > Lepidoptera > Nymphalidae > Lasiommata > Lasiommata megera. The sequence continues at coordinate 13,721,194 of OV743312.1, forward strand.
TATATTAATTGTATATGTGGTTAGGAAGCTGTGATAGCCTAGTGGTTAGGGCGCCTGCCTCCTAATCAGAGGTCGGCGGTTCGAATCTGGGCACGCACCTCTAACTTTTCGGAGTTATGTGCGTTTTTAAACAATTATAATATCACTTGCTTCAACGGTGAAGGAAAAAATCGTGAGGAAACCTGCCCGCCTGAGAGTTCTCCATAATGTTCTCAAAGGCGTGTGAAGTCTGCCAATCCGCGCATAGCCAGCGTGGTGGACTATTGCCAAACCCTTCTCATATTGAGAGGAGACCCGTGCTCTGTAGTGAGACGGGTTGTTCATGATGATATGTATTTTGTAACATTTTTATTTTGTATTGTTATGTACTCTGGTCTGGTATACATGAAGTGTTTTCATTCATTATATTATAGTCTCACTGAACTATAGGTATTCGATAGTACAATAAAACGTAACGAAGTTGCGTGATGTCACGTTATTACGTGGAACGCAAATATTAGCTATATCGTTTTATTTATTACCCACATGGCGTATTACGTGGCAGCGAATTCGGATTTACTAATAATATATTATTACGGTAAAGAGCAAGACAATGATTCCCTTCTTTTATCCACTACAAGTTACGGCCTTTGACGGCAATCTCACTTGGTGGTAAGTGATGATGCAGTCTTATAGATGGTAGCGGGCTAACGGCTAAGGGGAATGATAGACCCAGACTCCTAATTGGTATCTACGCGACATCGTGCCGGAACGCTTAATCGCTTGGCGACATGTCTTTGTCGGTATGATGGTAACTAGCCACGGGCAAAGCCTCCCACCAGACAACTCGAGCCGGGAATCGAACCCAGGATCTCCAACGTTATAATGCGATAGCGCGCACGCTGTGCCACGGAGGTCGTTAACTTTCTTTTATATTTGTCAGCCTCCATACGTTTATGTTTGAGAGTGTAAGTACAACAATATCATTAAATAGTTACGCTATATGTATGTGAAAGAAAACCTTTTAAAAATAATAAGTATTATTATAATATTGAAAACAAATCATTGTCTTTAAATTACGTATAATATATTTAATAATAGTAATAAAAGCGGTGATAGCCTAGTGGTTAGGGCGTCAGTCTCCTAATCAGAGGTCGGCGATTCGAATCCGGGCACGCACCTCTAACTTTTCGTAGTTATATGCGTTTTTTAAAAATTAAAATATCACTTGGTTCAACGGTGAAGGAAAACATCGTAAGGAAACCTGCACGCCTGAGAGCTCTCAATAATTTTCTCAAAGGCGTGTGAAGTCTGCCAATCCGCACATGGCCAGCATGGCCACTATGGCCAAACCCTTCTCATATTGAGAGGAGACCCGTGTTCTGTAGTGAGCCGGTAATGGGTTGATCATGATGAATAGTAATTTTATATAGCTATATACTATGACTATCCTCAGGTAAAGACACGTAACTCGTTCTCGTTTTAACTATATCTTAAGTCTGGGGTAAAACTAGGTACGCTTTATAGATTTCGGAGTTATTCCAGAATCAATAGTCCGATGGGACGCGCTTCAATTGATCTATTCTAGTCCGCGATATCTGGAGAGATGCGATTACCTCTATAGCAATCGTTATGTTCTTCTTGACTAAGTACCTATATGTCCTTAAGTTGTTGTTTCACAGATCTAAAATGGCTGACATAGGTAAAATCAATAAGTTTGGACATAGCTTAGCCATTAGACTGGAAGTAAATATATTGGGCACGTGATTAATCGCAAGTTAAATCTATTGACCTTCACGGCCCATAAAAATCGTTGATCAAGCTATAAGCTAGAAGCGATTTAGATATAGATAGAAGCTATAAATTGATGTATATACATAAATATATATATATATATATATATATATATATATATATGTGTATATATATCAATTTATATATATATATGCTTATATATATATATATATATACATGTATATATAAATATTAATTTATAATATATATTTTTTTGCGTCTTTTATTGTCTGGCCGAAATCGCTATTTTTCGGCTACCATATTACACCTTTTATTTAACCGTTGCATTTGCATTTTTGTATGGTTTTCTTTGGTATACAATGAAAGTATATTAATTCATTATTCTATTCATCAATATAATAAATATATCGAGGAAAATCTAGGCGGAAAATCTGGTTTGAATTTCTTTGAAGATATTTAGGACGTAGGTAATATTTTATCATAGAAGGGATATCTTATATGAGTTTTAGGACAAATCTTTTTTATTCATAAGTAGGGAGAAAACTTACATCTTTTACTTTTTTTATTGTAAGAGCAAATGAGTAAATAGCGAAGAATTGAAGAGACCTTCTTTTGAAATCGGTTAAAAATAAAACGTAATTTAAAATAATAACCTTAATATATAAAAAGAAATGTCCTGACATAAACGCCCAGCTTATGCTGTTGGACTTACAAGCAGATATCTGAAATTTAGCACAGAAATTCCTTTTATGATGTACCCAAGACTTAAGGCCTGACATACATACATAGAAGGTTACCTGGTCTTTCGGTAAGAAATAAAGAGAGACACGTTTTCTGCGTTTCTGCATTTAAGGGTCTAAAGTAGGTGAAAAATAATATACAATAGACCCGTATTGGTTGAATTCTGACAAATGTAAGTTTTATATAGTATATTTGTTTCTTTAATGTAACTCTAAAAGGTGATTTTTTGTTTAGATGTTCGTAACATTGTCACGCGTAAGCCGTTGAAGGAATTTGAATGAATTCTAGCAGACATTAATTATATTCTCGAAAATTTCCTATAAAAATAAATCAGTGGATTACCACGCCAGAAAACTCGTCGTCTTTTCTAACTATTGTTCTCTTATACGCTTCTATTAAATCTAGAAGTGCCTTACGGTCCGTTATGGTAGAAGTCGCCTCTTTGGCGTAGGCCTCCCCCTGCTCTTTCTATAAATATAATTACCTATAGTACCCATTTAAAATCGAATCAGAAACTTATTTAAGCTTATTCTGCATAACTATCGCTTCCCTAAAACAACTATAGAAATAAATAAAACCAAAAGTATGTATTCACTTCGTCGACTATAGTGTCTGGTAAATTGAAATAGTAAACTCTCATTGAACTCAAAATATTATAAATCGCATCGATTTCTGTCTATCTGTGAACGGATGCACCTATATTGTTAACGGATTAACGGATATAACAGGTCGGCATGTCGGTTTTCACCCACTAATTGCAGGTTTTTGTAATCCGTGCAATTAGTGGGTGAAATGGGGGCTGAGGTTTTAAAGTATCCTTACATTAAAACGAGCAGTAAATAATAATAAATAATTTAATCTGCGTGTTTCAGCGTAGCGTTACATTTTAATATAAAGGCTGCATGTTTTAATGGAAAAATATTAATTATCATTTATAAATAACTAGTCGTTTTGCGGATCTTTGTTCACGTTAATATATATTTTTTAACTTTCTACCGCGGGCTTGTTTCGGGTTGCTCCCGGTGTGATTAGTTTTTATCCTCCTTGTCAACGTTTCTTCTAATTAATTCAGTGATTTAGGTGTCTTTTGAATTTATATTATATGTAGTACATGAATTTAAAGTAAACGCGTGTAAGCGTGATATATAACAGTTTTTTTTACTACCTGCGTGGCCAAGTGCGTGCGCTGTTGCATTATTAAATTAGAGATCTTGGGTTCGATTCCGTTCGAGTTTGGTCTGGTGGTAGGTTTCGGCCGTGGCTAGTATCATCCTACCAACAGTGACATGCCGGCAATCGATTTAGCGTACCGGCACGATGTTGCATAGAAACCAAAGAGGAGTATGAGTTTACCATACCACTAACAGGTTAGCCCGCTACGGTTAATTCATAAATGTGATATACACTTATTCCCTTATATCCTTGGTTGCATTCCTCATTACTGAAGGTCATGTCTGCACTGAAGATCATTCGCTGCGTTTTTAACTTTATCCTTCCATACAGTCCGGTTTTCAATTTTCCTGATAGCAGTTGTAAGAGGAAGGCACCTGAGTGTATTCAACTGGCTCACGGTTAGGTGAAGGCTGCGTGGCATTTTCCCTTGCACCTTGCCTATATCATCATGATCAACCCATTGCCGGCTCACTATAGAGTACGGGTCTCCTCTTATATGAGAAGAGTTTGGTCATAGTCCACCACGCTGGCCATGTCCAGATTGGTAGACTTCACACGCGTTAGAGAACATTATGGCGAACTCTCATGCATGCAGGTTTTCTCACGATGTTTTCCGTCACCGTTGAAGCGAGTGATATGTTAATCGCTTCCGTCTAAGATGGTAGCGGGCTAACCTGTTAGGGGTATGGTAAACCCACACTCCTAATTGGTTTCTACGCGACATCGTGCCGGAACGCTAAATCGCTTGGCGACACGTCTTAGTCGGTCGGGTGGTAACTAGCCACGGCCGAAGCCTCCCACCAGACGAAAATTTACTTACTATAACGTACGTGTAACGGAACATATTGTGGGCAAATCACGATTCACATGAACTGTGGTATTAAAGTTCGCAATTTCTGACGTTTTTACAGCATCCAACTCATCTGGGAATCCATTCACGACAATGAAACCGAGCGTTGGGGGTGGCCTTTAAGTTCTGTCCTATTTATATCAGTATACCGGTATCGACCCGTCGCCCCACTGCCCGACAACCCCTGAAACGGCACACTCAATTAAAACACTTATATCGACGGGAGCAAAGGTCAGATTTCCGCGTGCTCACCCCGCCTTCCGCCTGTCTGCTGAATCGTTCGCTCGAATTCGACACGGCTACTATAATTAAAAATATATTATTGTCTAGTCTATCTTTCCAACTTTATTTGCGTATGTCGGTCGCCTTTGAATATTGGAGTGATTTAGTCTGAACGATTTAAGGCCTGTTTCACAATGTCCGGATAAGCTTTGTGTTTGGACGCTTTAATAGTGTTGCGCTGCAAACATGTCATATTAATCCAACAGATAAAGATTATCCGGGCATTGTGAAACTGACTTGAATTGAAATTTGCACGAAAATATTTTGAATGGATGTTTTGATTACGATATATATATTTTAACTTTATTGCACATTATACAAAAGTAAAAAAGGCGAACTTAATGCTTAAAGCACAAAAAATTAAAATAAATTTATATAATTAATATTCATAGCATAATGAATTTTATTTATATTATATATATAAGACAAGGTTTTTATTGCGGGGTTTCATTTAAAATATTTTGATGATGTTTTAAAGGGAACTATTTCTTATATAATAATTGACTTGGACTGACCGGTTATCGAATCTAGGACCGAGAACCCGATCCATTATTGAATATGCTACTCACTATACCAATAAGGCAGTATAAATCGTCAATTAGGTATATAAAAGTCACATGATATGTTTTATATGTATAGGGAGCAAATCCCGCCGGAGTGCTCTTGCCGAGGTGAAGAATATCCATTTTGTATGACCATTTTGGTGATACAAAATATTATGTCCCAAAATTTATTAAAGCCCTTTTTAAATCGAACACAGGAAAGAACAAGCAAATAAAAAAGATACATTCGCATTTAAATATGATTAGCGATGATTAAATATTCTATATTTTACACATAATAGAAAACGATCGTTAGATTCTTGCTTGGACCCTACGATACAGGTAATCACCTAGTGTAGTGTCCACTAGTAAATGTTTTTATAAAATTAAAAATAAAAAAAAATTGTATAAAATTTTTACGGGAATTATATATATTATTATTTGAGGAACTTATATAAATATATATGTTATTTTCTTTTTTTGTAATGGAATATGTATACTTATGTATACTTTCAAAGTCTGCTTTGAGACACAACAAACAGAAATGAGAACTGCATAAGTGAACTTAGAATTTTATCAGAAAATGTACTAAATAAAACAAAGTGCTGAGATAAATACTCAGAAATGTTATTTTACGTTTGAATTAAGTCAAAAGCTTACGCGGGTTTTGCGATATTTTGAGAAGACTTGTGTTTCTGAGAAATTCAAATATTCTTTCAAATAAATACTTTTGTTTAATTTAGACGTGCTAAAACTACTTTCCGGCATTCTTGGATTTAATTTTTTTTTATTTACTACAAGTTAGCCCTTGACGGCAATCTCACCTGATGGTAAGTGGTGATGCAGTCTAAGATGGTAGCGGGCTATCCTGTTAAGGGTATGGTAAACCCATACTCCTAATTGGTTTCTACACGACATCGTGCCGGAACGCTAAATCGCTTGGCGACACGCCTTTGTCAGTAGGGTGGTATCTAGCCACGGCCGCAGCCTGCCACTAGACCAGACTCGAGCCGGCAATCAAACCCAGGACCTTCTACTTTTCAATGTGACAGCGCGCACGCGTGCGCCACGTCGGTCGTCATTATGATTTCTTTTCTTGTTCGTTACATTTTGATCCATATTTTTATGCGTGTATTTATGCAGACATCTTTTACCCTCTGAAGTATGCCGCTAAAGCCCTTGCACCTTTATTAATTTGCTAACAACTTTTCCGTTATCTTGGGGCAATAAATATCGTCAAGGCCAGTAGAGGGGCGCGAGCGGTGGGGTGGCAATCCGCCCACACTACACTTGGATCCAGATTTAAATTAAATATTGTATTTGGATATGCTTCGTCTTGCCTAGCCTTAATTTACTTCGTATTTACTCGCGTGAACCTCTACATTGCACCACACAAATACAAATGGCTTGCATTCATCTACGTTACACTAGTCCGCATCTAATGGGCTGATATACCGTTATAGTGAAATAATCTCCACCACATCTAGTACAGTATCTTTGTATTAGAGCCACCTTTGTATTGCCAGGTAAAGTTGTTTTACGAAACTTATTTAGTTTTCACGGACTGCTTTATATCATCATGAAAAACCCATTACCAGCTAACTACAGAGCATGAGTTTGCCTTTTCTCTTGCACCTTACCCATATCATCAAGATCAACCCATTTCCGGCTCATTACAGAGCACGGGTTTCCTCTCAATATGAGGAGGGTTTGGCAGTTGTCCACCACGCTGGCCATGTGAGGTTTGGCAGACTTCATATGCCTTTGAGAGCATTATGGAGAACTCTCAGGCATACAGGTTTTCTCATGATGTTTTCCTTCACCGTTGAAGCAAGTGATATTATAATGGATGAAAAACACAGGCACATAACTCCGAAAAGTAAGAGGTGCGTGCCCGGGATCGAACCCCCGACCTCTGATTAGGAGGCGGACGTTCTATCCACTGGGCTATAACATCTTATATCTCTCTCCAGTCGTTCCTTCATTACTGAAAATCGTGGTCCTGGTGTCCTTGCAACCTCGTGCGGATTAATTGTTTCCACCGGCTTCTATCGGAGGCTAGTCTCGCAATTGTGTGAAATTTGCACTTATGAGTCCCTCAGCTGGTCTGTCCATCTGGTTTGTAAGCGGCCTCGCGATATTTTGCCTTATATATCAGAAAGTAATTTAATCAGACTAGGTGGTTGATACCAAAAAACCGAGATAGAAGACTTTGCTTTGTGAATTTATAATTCTCGATGGAGTTTAAATTTTAACTACAGTGCGTTTTACGCGAAGCTGCTATTATCATACACAATTTACGTGTGTTACGTTTAACAATGTTATTTATAGCAGCTAACGGTGTCAACTTGGAATTAAGGACATAGATAGTAAAAGTTTATCTTATATACTAACAGAATCATATGTTCCCCTGGTAGAATGTTCAGGCACTGCACGAAGCTCGTTATAGAAGCGGCTCTCAAAAAAACTTAACTAGCCCGTCAAGCTAGAATAGTCATTGCCTATTTGTGTAGGTACGTTTTCAAATTCACAAACGTGGCAGTGACGTCGATTTATTTGTCTATTTAATATGAAGAATCCGCTTATAACAGGAACAAGTCAAGAATTTTCTCGTAAAAACGACGTCCTTACTGCGAACAAACATCGATATAAAACAACTATAGTTATAATAATGGGAGAATATTATATAGTAGAATATTTTGTCTGGTGGGAGGCTTCGGCCGAGGCTAGTTACCACCCTACCGATAAAGACGTGTCGCGAAGCGATTTAGCGTTCCTATGTCGCGTAGAAACCAATTAGGAGTGTGGGATTACCATACCCCTAACAGGTTAGCCCGCTACCATCCTAGACTGCATCATCACTTACCACCGCGTGAGATAGCCGTCAAAGGCTAACTTTGTAGTGTATAAAAAAAGTGCTACAAGAATGCTAAGTTTCAATGGCTACATTTCCATGCACGGTCCATGCATTATATTTGATATGGTCGAAAGTAATCGTTACTTTATCCGGCTCGAGGGACCAGAATCGCTTTGTTTCCTGTGTTTATATTCCTGCTATAGCTACGGTCGTGAAAGCCGTTCCGGAGGTATCTACTTGCGATCGGTGGCGGATACCTTCCGGTCTACGGGTCGGTTGATATAACCAATTTATAGGGCATCGCCATCTGTTAAGAGTTCGTTCACAGTACAAGTATATACAGCTACCATTAGTTTTAGATTTACCCGGATTCTATAGGATAGAAGTTTACGCTTACAGAGGTTTTGCAGAGGTCTTATTAAATCTCAGTTTAATCAAATGAGAAAATACAATCGTTTTCGATTTCAATTTAAATAAGGATGAAAACGTAGATATTATGAACTTAACTTTAAGATAGGTCGTGTATGATTACAGAAGTCATATAATATAGTTTACAAGGCGTCTCCCTAAGCCCGAATATGATTAAAATAGTTAATATTAATATTTGTTCCATCCTTCAATAGCAATGTCACGAAATCTGTAGGTAGAGAATTTTGGAATTATCTAAAGCTTACGCGGGTGAACTAGCTCATGTTGAGTTAATGTTAAGAACTGCCTAATAAATAGGACATGCCAATGTTAAAAGAGTTAAGAACAGTATTGGCTTATGTGTGAACGGGACGCCGTATTTACGCCACATCTTACATATATCTACATTCGTAAACTTAAATCTTAAGTTATGAGCATGCTTTGAAACGTGCCTTGATCTAAGAAGAAGCCCACAACAAACTTTGCCTAACTTAGCTTAACCGAGTTCTTTACGAGATGCTAACGCCAGCTTCGTAATAAAGGTACTAGTTTTAAGCTCACGTGTTATTGCTATCCCAGAACCCGAGCTCGTAACCAGTCGTTAGTGTAAAGATTACCGACAGCTATAGCAGAGAATAATGATAGGAGTTTACTACCATATCGAATTATCCATGATTTCTGAGATTCCCCCAATTAGTAAATCGATCATACCTCGATTGCTTCAAATTGGAATTGAATTATTTACTCGAATCGTTCAACGTCTACAATTTTCTTTTCCTTAATATATTTCATATCGCCATTGGCGATTAAATAACACTTAGTTGCTATTTGATAAATTACTTTTTGTTTTTTTTATATATTACAAGTTAGCCCTTGACGGCAATCTAACCTTACGGTGAGTGATTATGTCATCAAACATCGAATAATGTTGATTAATTGCAGAACTTATTAAGGACTGATTTTAAAATGGTTTATCAAGCATACAAGGTTGTAGGAAGCCGTGTTTGAACGAGTAATTAATTTGACAAGTTCCATCTGTGAATGACAAATTTATAGCTTGTCTTAGTGTAATCGACTTTCTAAATAGAATTAAGATATTTAAGGGAAAATCATATGCGTACCTCCATTTCTATTGTTTTTTATGAGTTATAAGATTTTAAGTTCATTTCAAAATATCAATGTCTTTTGAAATATTTGACATGGCAACCCTACATGCTTTCTACTAATAAAATACCTATAGAAAGTTTGTAGGGTACATTATAATTTTACTTATAATATGCTATTAATGAGTACTGTTGAGTTACAACATTATTACCGTTTAATGAAGCGATCGTGGTAATTAATTATTCTTGTTAGATGTATTATCAATTCTTGTTATAAATAAAAAATAAGATAAAGACTTTTATTGCTAAATATTAATGTTCTATTTTGTCTTATAATCGTATTGACTTTGTGTTCGTTGTCAAGGATTAATTTAGTATGAATGTTTTTTTTTATACACTACATAAAGTAAGCCCTTGACGACAATCTCACCTGATGGTAAGTGATGATGCAGTCTAAGATGGTAGCGGGCTAACCTGTTAGGGGTATGGTAAGCCCATACTCCTAATTGGTCACACAACATTGTGCCGGAACGCTAAATCGCGTGGCGACACGTTTTCGTCGATAGGGTGGTAACTAGCCACGGCCGAAGCCTCTCACCAAACAAAAAAGAAGCTACGACAAGAAATAAATTAAACGATTTTCTTTACGTAATAATTTCTAATTCCCCCTAGGTATATAGAAAGAGAATCATAAGAACACAAGAATATTTGACCTTGTTAAATTTGTGTGGTTAATTCTTTGATGATAATGTTTTAAAACTTAGGTCGGGATGCTGGTTTCTGTTTATTCTCGTGAGGTATTCTGTCAAGATTAATTGTTATGTGTAAACACTGTCAGCGAGTAGAAAACAGTACCTGGAAAGAAATAAACATATTGTTAGCAAAAATGTCAGACATTTTCTGAATACAATTTATTTCCATGCAACATGGAAATAAATTGTATTATGTATGTTATTATCTATGCGTAAAATGGTTGTTTTATGGGATAGAAAGTGTACTTTCATCTTCCGGATGCAAGTTTTGTATACGTGTGTGACAATTTTCAAGAAACTGTCAGTCTAGAAAAAACAATTGATGCGAACAAAAATTTGTTTGTCACTGTAAAATGTTTGCATATTATCCTATGCGAACATTTTACAGTGCTCTTTGTTTCTAGCAATAATGCTACCTTTATCACTAATTTTACCATTTAAAGTAGTCAAATTAAGCAAGTTATAATTTGTGTCAATGTAATACCATGTCAGCCATACAATGAAACTATCAAAATTACAATTACATTATTTTTGAAATATATTTCGGCAATTTAATCGTTAGTTAGTTTTTATGTTTATCGGTTCTATTATTTTCAAGTTATTCAAGTGTAATTGTCACTTGTTAACAATCATTTTGTTGTTCAGTGTTTGAATTCCTCAGTGTATGTCATCATCATCATCATGATCAACCCATTGCCGGCTCACTACAGAGCACGGGTCTCCTCTCAATATGAGAAGGGTTTGGCCATAGTCCACTACGCTGGCCATGTGCGGATTGGCAGACTTCACACGCCTTTGAGAACATTATGGAGAACTCTCAGACGTGCAGGTTTCCTCACGATGTTTTCCTTCACCGTTGAAGCAAGTGATATTTTAATTGCTTAAAACCGCACATAACTCCGAAAAGTTAGAGGTGCGTGCCAGGATTCGAACCGCCGACCTCTCATTAGAAGGCTGACGCCCTAACCACTAGGCTATCACCGCTTCTATGTATGTATTCAGTGTATGTATACTTAGACTAATAATATTTTCCTATCCAATCGCAAATGCAAGGCAAAATAAAGGGCAAACGAAGACCTGACCGAAGAAGAACATCCTGGCTTAAGAACCTTCGCCAGTGGTTTAATATGAGCATCATTGTTAAGGGCGGTAGTGACTAAAATCCAATTAGCCTTAATGATTGCCAACCTCCGGTAGGAGATGGCACTAAAAGAAGAAGATCCAATTGGGAAGGTTTGCTGAAAAATTTACAGGGTTCAACGTTTTTTTTTTTCGTAAGCGATTTTTTTTGGCAGAGTATGTTCGCATAATCTGCCCAAATTTGTAAGTAGTTTTACATAACATTAAAAGTTTAAATACAGGGAAAATTAACGGTGTCGTAAATTAAGCGAAACAAAAACGACCAGAATAACGATAGAGAAATACTCTTCCGTGCACAGTTTCTGTTTGTGTTATCACTATGCAAATTCTCTTGTCTATGGAGTTTGGTACGTGTTTTTGGATGATAGCTATGTGGGTTATCGGTGTTTTGCAAGTATGTACGCAACCTATAAACACAAATGAACTGCCTGATAACGCGTAGAGGCTGTTTGCGAATAGGCTTTCATTTTACACACTTACTATCCAGTACCCGTATTTGTCATGGTTTCTCTTTTAAACAATTTGTAATGTAAACCAAATTGAAAGAATGACCCTTAGCTTATATTATTTTTTTATGTTCTCCTTATCATCATGATCAACCCATTACCGGCTCACTACAGAGCATGGGTCTCCTCTCAATGTGAGAAGGGTTTAGCCATAGTCCACCACGCTGGCCATGTGCGGATTGGCAGACTTTACATGCCTTTGAGAACATTATGGAGAACGCTCAAGCATGCAGGTTTCCTCACGATGTTTTCCTTCACCGCTGAAGCAAGTTCTACTTATCATTATCATCTAAATCTATGTTAGAAGTCTTCCAACACTACGTTTTACAGTACTGAACTTTTAAATCAGTATGTACACAAAATTTGGCAAATAAAACTGTCTCTATTGAACAGGTATCTGTAAGACCATAAGATGCGCTGGTAAATTTGGTATCATTCTTGTTTCAGATTTGCTTTTAATATTTGTATTATTTATTTTAATCAATCAATCAAATCTTTATTCAAACAGACCTTTAAAAGGCACTTTTGAAGCGTCAATAATTTACAGAGTAGTGATAACTACATACTAACTTTCCGGAGTTATGTGCGTTTTAAAAAAAATAAAATATCACTTGCACGGTGAAGGAAAATATCGTGAGGAAACCTGCACGTCTGAGAGTTCTCCATAATGTTCTCAAAGGCGTGTGAAGTCTGCCAATCCGCACATGACCAGCGTGGTGGACTATGGCCAAACCCTTCTCATATAAAGAGGAGACCCGTGCACTAAAGTGAGCCGGTAATGGGTTGATCATGATGATAACTACATTCGTAAACTTTAATCTAAAGCTTCCAAACGCGCCTTGGTCTAAGAAGAAGCCCACATCAAACTTAGCCAGGTCACCATCGCACATGCCACTTAAAATTATTTAAGTTCAGTTCAGTATACTTAATTACCAAGGGAGGTCGTTTTCCAATTTAAGCCTATAAATAGATACGTATTTAAGGCGCTGTTATAAAAATAAATTGCTTCGAACAAACAAGTAATGATTCCACCGTAAGAATAATTACCTTCCAATTAAGCGGCGACAATTATTGTGTGTCGAAGTTCTGCCTGGTAATTTGGAGCAAACATTTAAATTGGGTTCGCTTGTTTTTTTTTTAACCCAATATTAATGTGTCTCTACGTGATCAAATCAGAAATGAAGGGATCCGTAGAAGGACCAAAGTTACCGACATAGCTCAGCGAGTTGCGAATGGACGTTAGGGTCCCAAGGTGCTGGAATGGCGACGTCGCACCGGAAAACGTAGCGTTGGTCGACCCCCAACAAGGTGGACAGACGATATCAAACGAGTCGCAGGGAGCCGCTGGATACAAGCGGCCCAAGTCCGTCATTGCAGCGCTCTACTGAAGGGACTGAATTGAAAAGCGGTTTATGCTATTCAAAATCAAATCGCGATTGTTCAACGCACAAGGAATACAAAGAACGAGGGAGTCAGCGAACTAAATGAGTTAATTAGGAAATGCCTGCGTGATCTCAACGTCATATGCCTAATGAAAAGTAAAAACGTCGAAGTTTTAATTAATAAGTAAATGTCAGTCTATAACAGAATCATCACTGCCTCGCTTCTATACATCGGCACCACATTTATTTTTAAATCGATAACCTGTCATGTAGCTGTAATGAAATTTTCTGAGAATTTTCCATTGTCTTAGGAAAATGAACAGAGCCCCTAGTAATTGCTCAAGTTGAAAAAAGTTACGTGGAAATAAGCGTTGAGAAATACGACGTTTGGTACTCGATATAAAATGACATTCAGAACAACGCTTACTGTTACATGAAAATTTATTCAAGGTCACGGAATCTGATTAGCTTGATTAGATCAGATTGTTTAGGAAAACATGTGCTTTCACGACCTTGGGCCACCATTAGCCTGGATCTACGCTACATCAAATGAACAAACCACGACAGAAGTAGGTAAATGTTGACGGAGCCGTAAACACGACGTTATAAATTTGTTTGCACCAGCGTTAAATTTTTCTTTTCAACAAATTGGGGCGTAAGAAAATCCTTTTCATAAGTTAACATTGGAAAAAGAACAGTGGAAGCTTAGAAACGCTATCAATCGAGGTGGTGGCCTTATGTCGATGATATTAAATCAACCCTAATAAAAGGTTTATTATCCACGTTTCTGTACGAATAAAATACAAATTGCCAAAGGGGAGGAACGCCTTCTTAGCGCTTGTGATTCCTGCCATATAAAATAGCACCAACAATGAATTTTGGGTGACTATATACTCGCGATACGGCCAAGCGGCCGTACTGGTAACAATTGAGATGAGTAATACCTTAAAAATATGGAATTGGACATCATGAAAAATTAAAAATGAAAGCAAACATACTAAAACACAAATGTGTCTTTCAATATGATGTCAGTTATTGACTCTAGTATAGTTAATAAAGGAACAAATATAAACTGAAGAAAAATAATATTGCTGCCTACAAAATTTTGATAGTCAATGTACTCGTAAAATACTTGCATTGGGGAACGTAATGCACTTTGTTCCTAGCAATAAAGTTAACTTTATCACTGATATTACCATTTAAAATAGTCAAATTTAGCATGTTAACATTTGTGTCAAAGTAATGCCATGTCAATTAACTGAAAATAGTCTAATTGAGCAAGCAAAAAAACAAAAATATCTAAATAAAAAAAAAGAAAGTTAAAGTACAAAAGGCCAAAAATAATTATTCCTAAAATGCAATCTCTAGCAGAAGAGACATGATAAAAATAACATGTCAAGCATAAACCTATCCTAGATAAAAGAGCATCCAGAAATAAATTCTACAGTACAAGGTATAGTACCACTGAACGACCTCATTTTTAATGGTCCAGTATAAAATTATGCCATTAATTAACATAATTATGTAAAGAACACTGTAGGTGATGATGGAGACATTAAATAAAGTTTGACCTAGTATCCCCACAAACAAGTTAATAATATCATCATGGCAATAAACGGCTTAAAATAGCTCAAATGTGATGTATAAATACATCTTATTTGCCTCGTTAATAATGTACGAGTCATTCATCATCATCATTTCAACCGATAGACGTCCACTGCTGGACATAGGTCTTTTGAAGGGAGTTCCAATGGCCACGATCTTGGGCCGCTTGTATCCAGCGGCTCCCTGCGACTCGTTTGATGTCGTCTGTCCACCTTGTTGGGGGTCGACCAACGCTACGTTTACCGGTGCGGGGTCGCCATTCCAGCACCTTGGGACCCCAACGTCCATCGATTCTCCGAGCTATGTGCCCCGCCCATTGCCACTTCAACTTCGCAACTCGCTGAGCTATGTCGGTAACTCTGGTCCTTCTACGGATCTCTTCATTCCTGATGTGATCACGTAGAGATACTCCTAGCATAGCTCTCTCCATTGCTCGCTGAGTGACTCTGAGCCTTCTTATGAGGCCCATAGTGAGCGACCACGTTTCGGATCCGTAAGTCATCACTGGCAACACGCACTGTTCGAAAACTTTAGTCTTCAGGCACTGAGGGATGTTGGACGAAAAGATGTCGCGAAGTTTCCCAAACGCACGCAATGTACGAGTAGCACTATTTTACCTACCTATCTTTGCGGAAAAGGCTAAAATAGCCACTGTAAGAATTAACTTGTTTGTCGAACTTTATTATCTTTAATCTGAACTTTTGTGAAGAGTGCGTGTAAATATTATTTTTTAAGTCTGAAAATCGATTCACTTATTTGACGGTATCCATCAATTAATGACTACACTTTTATTGTAGGCCACAGAAAATAATACAAAATGCAAATTCTATCAATAAGTTCAAAGTTTATATCAATAAGTTCAAAGTTTTTATAAAACGAAAGCTTGTAGAAAAATCATATTACGATATTAAGGATTATATAAACGATAAAAAAGCTTGGGTATGAATTGCTCTATCGCCATAGGTACTATAGTTTATTATTCATTATGTGAGATGGTGATAACGAAAAAAAGAAAAACCCCGGCTAAGTTTGTTGTGGGCTTCTTCTTAGACCGGGGCGCGTTTGGAACATAGTTTTAGTTTTAAGTTTACAAATATAGTTATCAGCATGAATTATCTACTATGTAAATTATTGTCGCGTCAAAAGTGCCTTTTTAAGGACTATTTGAATAAAGATTATTTTGAATTTGAATTTCAAATAAAATAGAGCGGTAAGATAGAAGGTACATTTTGGCGGACTTATCGCTATTGGATCTCTTTCAGGCAACCCGATGCAGTAAATTAAACAGGTCCAATATGATTCAAAAAGGAGACTTAATTGATAAAGATTTTTACACTTTATTAGTTAAAGAAATAATGAGTGAAGATTAGTAATAATCTTCAAAGACAGAGGAAACCTACAGGTTGACAGATGTATAAAGTTGAATGTTGGTTAAGTGATTATAGAAACTATAATTTTTTATTGATTATGTGAAATGGTGATAACAAAAAAACCCGGCTAAGTTTGTTGTGGGTTTCTTCTGAGACCTGGGCGCAATTTGAACACTCTTAACTTTAGATTTCAGTTCACGAATAGTAATAATGAAATGAACGATTTATAGATGCCTGTAATATGTTTATGTGAATAACGCTATTTTTGGCTCTGTAGTAAAAGAAAGTAGATTTCGGGGTTTTTATTTTCTTATCTTATTACTGCTTAATTATGCTACCGGAGCAAATGTTATCTTACTATCATTATTGTAGGAAAAAATGCTAGCATTTTTAATTTTAAGTCAATTATAAGTGAATGTATTTATTCGTTGTTTTTTAAATGCTAAGCACATAAGTAAGTTTGTGTTAACAGGCTTTAACTATCGTCACATTTGCGAAAGTGACCCCAAAAGAAAATTTACATAGATAAAATTTTACCACATAATAATAGAATATATTTTGTATCTGCGTACAGTATTCAACGATTCAGTTTTTTTTTTATTAAATTCTTCTACTACAAGTGATGTTTGTATTGATACTATATTTTATTTACAGATACAATTAAACTCTGTGTGATGAGAAATAAATTGTATATTCAACACATGTAACGGCCTGTTACGCAATATTGCGTGAATGCGTGTTTGACATAATTGTCTTACATATTCTATAAATATGTCACATCGTGACATGAATTATGTCACGGCATAAATGATAGATCATACGCGATGTGCCCTTAGGGGAGCCCAAACGTTCGCTGAAAATATACATTGATTGATCGTGGCTTGAATTATGGCAGATTAGATAAGCCAAACATACATTTGTATGTTTGCGATTAGGGTTTTTAAACCTTTCTCAACGTCGACACGCTAAATGGCATACGCTCGTTTTTAATGCCAAAAGACGTTTCACTCCATTTTTAATGAAGAAGGGTTACTGAAACAACTTAAGTCATGTAAACTTTATGTGTAATCTAGAGTAGGCAATGTACAGAAATGCTATGTCGCGAACGGCATGTATAGAAAACCATTTGCCTTAGACCAACTTCAGAGAAATAAAAATAAAAAAGCAATTTATCCCACAATATTTTCCAATTTCATTTCCGTATATTATTATAAAAATATATATAAACCTTATGTAAACCAAGACATATATGCATAATAAATATTCTATAGTAGAAGTCTCTAACCGTACGGGTGTGTGTGAGACACATCATCATCATCATCATGAACAACCCATTACCGGCTCACTACAGAGCACGGGTCTCCTCTTAATATGAGAAGGGTTTGGCCATAGTCCACCGCGTTGATTGTGCGGATTGGCAGACTTCACACGCCTTTGAGAATATTACGGAGAACTTTCAGGCGTGCAGGTTTCCTCACGATGTTTTCCTTCACCGTTGAAGCAAGTGATATATTATTCTTTTAAAAACGCACACACTCTTACTCCAAAAAGTAAGAGTTGCGTGCCCGGATTCGAACCGCTGACCTCTGATTAGGAGGCTGACGCCCTAACCACTAGGCTATCACCGCTTTGTGAGACTAAATTTAGATACTTACTTAGATTTACTTGATACAGCCCCTTTCTTGTTTAGAGATGGGAGATCTATGTTTGACCTGTAGCAGTGCGAAGCTGATAGGCTCTCTGATGATAATATTTATCTAAGTATCAAGCTTTAACACTGAACCTGGTCACATAACACTATAGGTTACGTCTAACACTAAAAACCAAATGCACTCTTATAATTTCTATAATAGAAGAATTTTTATTTTATAACCTTCTTTTCTTTTTTTTTTCGGACTGACTATTAGCTGTACTAACCCTATTGGTTGCGACAGCGTAAGCGGGCTGTTTGGCGAGATTCGGAAAGAAGCTCTGCCAGAGGAAATTTTGAGCCCTAGGGCTCGAAGAAACTAAGGGAACGTCTGCCTAAGGGCGCCTCCTGTGAGGCCGAATCTCGACCGTTTTATTCTAAACTGTGTTTTAATATAGGCATTTAAAACATTTCCTACGGTTTAAAAGTAGAACAGCATGGATATTAATAATATAAGGATGAACAATTATAAATAGGACTACGATAATAAATTTAAGTACAATTATTTAAAATGCCTACGTTCAAGTCTCTGTCTCCCCTAATTTATTTCCGTCTACACAGCTTTTTTTCGCCGACAAAATTGTAAAGCATTTCCATTTCTTAAGAGGTAATTCCAAGAAATAAAAGTTCTTAAAATGAAACAGAAATTACTTTTACAATCGGAATACTAAGAAGCTTAGCTTAGAAGATACAATTGAGAAGTATTACAATAATATTTTGTTACAGAACTTTACATTGGTACTACTGATTTAACATTTAAAAATAGCGGTGTAAAAATCGCAAATATAGATAATGTTTAAATAAGACAACGTAAGCTTGTGAAAAGGCTGGCTAAGTTAGAAGGTTGCAAAAGGTTATAACGTGCAATGGTTTAAACTATTGCACGTTAGAACCCTCATAGCTTTAGTTTTAAGTCAAAGAATGTTGTTATTATCATACTAAATATATACATATGCTATATATATATATATATACTATACTCGTACAACACACACACGCACACACACATCACACTGTAAAAAATTAAATATAGGTACGTATCAAAGTCAGTTGAATTTAAATTTTGAATTTATATACGATTACTTAGGAGTCCCAGACAACCCTACCAAAGTTTTATCACAATCTGATCTTCTTGGAACGCATAGAGGACAAATGTAAAAATGAAATGTTTATTTATTACTACAAATAATATTTTTTACTTTATTGAATTTGAATTAGCAATAGATAAATTAATTTATGTGTACTTACAGCTTGAGTCATAATAAGGTCGATGAAATTGTCTCATAAAATTAAAATAAAATAGATTTAAGTATGTGTATATACTCGACATAATATATTTTTATTTGTTCTTGCGTATAGCAAGTAGTAGGTAGGTAATATTGTATGTACATCTATTGTCAGTGTTGCGTAACACAAATTGTTATGTCGTTTCATGACATGTTAATTATAGTAGGTAATGTAATTCAAGGCAATGTAATTTACGATACAGAGAAATAAGTAAACCACACGCATTACATAAAATCGTGATTGATGTTTAACTATGATGGTACTGCAAATTTAACAGATTCATATTAACCCAATTTGGTCGGCCTTCCTGACGCAGAGATGAGTGCTGGTGCCGTTATAAGTGGGCCCCAAGTTCGATCCCCGTCGACGAGCCGCGAAGCCAAATCGCGGGTAGTTAGAATAACAAATATATACGGTAAACTATTTATGTCGTATTTAACTTAGAAAAATTCACTTGTAAGTTAACGAAAATATAAATGCGTTTTATTTTTCACTAAACCATGCGGCTACGTAACATATGTTTCTGAAAACTTATGTTTGATGGAGCGAAGTCGGTTAAGGTGCCTTCACATCTCGTTGTTCCTTTTTGTAAGAAAATTATATAATATTACTAGATTTTCCGTGGGGGTGGGCAGTGAACGGAATAAATTTTCATCTTAGATGCTAACGATAGTAGTAGAAATCTTTTTATAATCCGAACAATTACTAATTAATTATAATCTTTATCTAATCTTTTATAATTACTAAGGATACTCATATGTAAAGTAAGACCGAGAAGAAAGTTTATGAAAAAAAGACGGGTTGCACTCCGGGAGTGCCGGCAGAAGTGAAAACTTGATTATTAACGTTGAGCATGTTTGATATTTTGGAATGGTTAGGGAATAATTTTGCACCCATTGCTTTATCAGTATAAAAGTACTATCATTTATGTGGTAGAATACAATATTCATTTATTGCGCTATCTTACACAAACATGACAATTTATATTACATTAAAAATTTAACACTTTAAAACTATTACAATTATTTCTGTCACCATCCGTGGATGCGCGTGGCACGCTGTAACATACACGAACATTCGCGCAAGCGCCCTGCGCTGCCTAAACGAAACAGTAGGCCCAGGCATACATTTTCGCCGCGCCGTAGAGAGGGGATAGCTGTCTACTCTCCATCCGTCTTACGCTTTTTCGATCAGGTCACGTGTCCTGACGCGAGTTTAAGATTATTATACCCATTACAGAAAAAGTGCTCAACGCCGCTAAAGAAGTTTTCACTTCAAAAACTGTTCACAATTTTCTTCCAAAAATAGTTTAATTTTTGTGTAGACATAATACTGAAAGAAAGATATTTTAATATACCTAAATATTTGATTTAAATATATTTTAGTTGTATCTACCATTTATTATTTTGATACCAGTTAACAAATGTATGTTTATTTATTTAACAAGATTGTTGATATTTGTGATATTATAAAACCAGCTTAGTTTTGTTTTTGACGACCTCCGTGGCGAAGCGCGCGCGCTGTGGCATTATAAAAGGTCCAGGACCAGGAGGTCCTGGGTTCGATTCCCGGCTCGAGTCTGGTCTGGTGGGAGGCTTCGGCCGTGGCTAGTTACCACCCTACCGACAAAGACGTGTCGCCAAGCTATTTAGCGTTCCGGCACGATGTCGCGTAGAAACCAATTAGGAGTGTGGCTTTAGCATACCCCTAACTGGTTAGTCCGCTACCACCCTAGACAGCATCATCATTTACCACCAGGTGAGATAGCCGTCACCATCACCTCATGAATTAAAATAATTAAATATATATTATATGAACATATAACACTTGGGTTGACATAAATCAAACAATTCTGTCCCTTAAAATAATATCTTGGTATGGTATGATTAGGTACCAATTAGATTTTGTTTTCTATAAACTTTTTAATAGCGGCATTGTTCTATTTTTTATATACACTATACTAACGCAATTCATAAACTTAAACTTATTTCATAAACTTCAAATAGTCAGCTTATGTTGTCGGTGCCGGGGCTTTTAACTTTATGTTGAAATAATATTAATCTAAAAAACTTATAATACTTTCTACGAAACGGTTTATAACAATCATAAAGTCATTAGGCTTTTTAAAACTGTGTCGCTAGGTGTGAACGAATCCTTACTTCCAACCACGTAATATGGAACGATGACGTCAAAGTTTTCGCATTAGGCAGTGGGTCTCGGTCGAAGGGAGGCAGCCAGACTTCTAGGTATGGGTAAATAACCCCTCTGGCTTGCGGTGTAGAGTTTATATTGCCATATTGCTGGTAATGCGAAATCTGGTAATTATGCTTCTTTCGGTCACTAAATCGTGTGTATGAATAAGTTATAAGTATACACGTATTATAAACATATGTGGGTCGGTAAAATACCTCATAAAAAGTAGAAGGTTAAAGAAATCTATGCATAATAAAAATAACATTAAAAACATCGATATGTAGGATTTAGATTATTTTAAGTCAATTGAGTTAAGCTAACTTTTTATTTTCCTTTTTCTGTTCGAGGTAAAGCTAGAAAATGAATAGACGTAATTATCATAACTATCTGGAGAAGCACAGGTTAGGCTTGCAGTTATGTTACCCGTTTGTGCGGAAGTTTATTTTTGCTCTCATCTATATGTATACTGATATTAAAAAGAAGAATGATTTACTTATATGACATTGACATATACTGAAACTTATGAACCATCTTTTATAATTCTTATGGCATAAGAACGCTATCTTGAAAAACGTTAGGTTATTTACTATTTCAATAGTAAAAACAGCCTTGTATATATAAAGCAAGCTATGAAATACATTGCTTCGTCCGCGTGCACTGACTAAAAATACATAAGTCGTATATGAGGAGTATCTCGTTCTTTTTTCTTGCCCTTATCCCACGTTATGTGGCGAGGCATAACACGTCTCCTTCTTCCACTCACTTCTATCAGCCGTCACTTCACTATCCACACCTTTTATACGCATATCCTCTTTAACACAACCCACACATCTCTTCTATGGTCTTCCTCTACTCGTTGCCCTTTCACATACATATATAAAATTATGAACGACATGAATATCTGCACTGAAAAAATATGTTGCTAACAACTCCTTGATTTTCAAAATCTAGTGAAACCTTTGCATACCTTGGTTGCAAACAATAAAGCTACCTTTGTACCACTTAACATTGTAAAATGAATCAAGTTATCGTTTGTATCAATGTTATGCCATGTCATTCTCAGCTTAATACTTTATTAAATTTCTCTCTCTCTCTCTCAGTATTTTTACCAAGCATATTTAAATCATTTAGACTTAATCGCTAGAAAGATGTTTGTTTTATCGGTACTATATATTTTTTATTGGTATCAAACATAAATTTGTGAAATTCTCACTTGTTAGACAACCGTTGTTTCTGTGTTGGGTTTTTTTTATCGAACCTTAGCAACTTTTTAAACACTTACTTAACAATCGTAGGATTACAAAAAAGGAATTAAGTTTAAAATTTTTTGATTTACAAGCTAAAGGGAAATGGTTATCATTTGTACTAAATATTGTATGATAAATTAAAGAAAATGTACCAAACATATTTTAATATTCATAAATAAAGCCCTTTTATACCCTCCTTATCATATTGATAACTTGACCTAGTTACCTTACTTTGAAATTTCGACCCCAGATTCTGGCAGTAATTCAACACGGGATTTAGAATCATTGATCTTGAGATTTTTCTTCTCAATTGTGCCACTTAACTTCGTGCCAAACTTCAAGATTTTAAGCCACCGGGAAACTTTATATGGGTTTTGATGCCAGTACGTAAGTGGTACTTTCAATATGAAAACGAAATTCAAAAGGTTATATTATAATGCGTTTAGAAAGGTGAAATTTGTACCCTAGCGATGATAGCCTAGTAAGCGGTGATAGCTTAGTGGTTAGGGCGTCAGCCTCCTAATCCTCTGATTAGGAGGCTGACGGCGCTAAAAAGAAAACTAGAAAACGGACATTAAGCCTCCAGTAGACCGCCCTTTTCACTACAGATCACGAAAATGTCTATCAGATTAAGATCGCAGCCAACTTTCTTCATTAGGAAAGTCGAGCTATAAATATAGATTGTAAGTAGGGTAACTTACTTAAACTAAAACTTGATGTTTCCGCACTATATCCAATAATCCAATAACAGTATTTATCATAGCTATGACTCAATATTTCATGTGTGTTACAAATGCATACACGATTTTGAGAAAATTATGGAGTACTCTCAGGCATGCAGGTTACCTCACAATGTTTTCCTTCACCGTTGAAGCAAGTGATATTTCTATTGTTTAAAAAAACGCACATACTCCGAAAAGTTAGAGGTGCGTGCCCGGATTCGAACCGCCGACCTCTGATTAGGAGGCTGACGCCCCGACCACTAGGCTATCACAGTTTAAAGGCTATCACAGCTTATAATCAGAGGAGACGAGTGTAATGATGACCATTAAAAATACATTGTAATCGTGTATGCATTTGTAACACACATGAAATATTGAGTCATAGCTATGATAAATACTGTTATTGGATTATTGGATATAGTGCGGAAACATCAAGTTTTAGTTTAAGTAAGTTACCCTACTTACAATCTATATTTATAGCTCGACTTTCCTAATGAAGAAAGTTGGCTGCGATCTTAATCTGATAGACATTTTCGTGATCTGTAGTCAAAAGGGAAGTCTACTGGAGGCTTAATGTTCGTTTTCTAGTTTTTGTTTATAGCGGACTTTACTTAAACTGTTTTTAAAAATTCTTGCGGAATAAGCAATTGTAATTGAAGATTATTCCATGTCTTATTCTATTCCCGTGCCCGTTTCCTCTTCCTTTGCCAACATATAAATCTCATTTCGGGGATATCGGCAATTGTTCAAACACATTTTCAAACACGTGAGATTGAGTAGATCAAGATGCCGCGGGAACAGTTATTTTCCCGGGATATCATCCAGTAGCCTATAATTATCCAGAGTATAATCTATTTCAATTCAAAACTATATCTAAATTGTGTCAGTAGTTCCAGCGTGAAGGAGTAACAAACATATGCAAACTTACATACTAACTCGTATTTATAATATTAGTTGGTTTAGTATGTTAAGAAATTTTGATGGATTCCATATTTTTTTAAAGCAATAAACCGCCTCTCTAGGGGTGTGCCTAATCGCTCTTTTAGGGAATCCGCAACTAATAATAATCATAAACTTAAATATCGGTCAATCAAGATAAAATCATTATCATCATCATGATCAACCCACTGCCAGCTCACTACAGAGCACGGGTCTTCTCTCAATTATGAGAAGGGTTTGGCCATAGTCCACCACGCTGGCCATGTCTGGATTGGCAGACTTCACACGCCTTTGGAGAACTCTCAAGCGACTTGAAGCGAGTGATATTTTGATTGCAACGGAAACGGACATAACTCCGAAAAATTAGATCCACCGACCTCTGATTAGACGCCTTATACCAATAGGTTATCACAGCTTATAGGCAATATATAATAAACTCCTGAAAGACACCCACGGGCATATCGAGCACTCAATCAAATAATCCGAAAATAGCTATATCTTTTCCATAAAACTAGTCTGTTCGAATAGCCTACGGCGCAACTATCTATTCGTTAAATAGGTGTTTACTCAGTCTATTCATTGAAAAGACGTCGTGTTTGCGTCATCGTGAATAAATTACCATGAAAATAAGTTGCGGGCTTCAGATTTCATGTTCATGTTTGTTAAGTACATGTTAATTAGGTGCCTCTATATGTTTTCATGTTAAATATCGCCGCCGGCTCAGTCGATAGACGTCAACACAGGTTATTTGTAGGGATTTAGAGACACACTCGTTTTATGTATTTTGTTTCGAACTATCTATTTCATTGCTATTTTATTTATGTCGCCAATCGTTGTGTTATTGGAACGGGCGATGCACATAGTGCGGAGAACCGATGGACGATGGGGTCCCAAGGTGCTGGAATGGCAACCCCGCATCGGAAAACGTAGCGTTGGTTACTAGGTGGACAGATGGCATCAGGTGAGTCGCAGGGAGCCGCTGTAAGCAAGCGGCCCAAGACCGTGGGCATTGGAACTCCCTACAAAAGACCTATGTCCAGCAGTCAATCGGTTGTTAATGATGATGATGAATCGTGTGTTTGCTTGAGGTGATTACGTCATTCGATCGGTTGATGCATTTGACGCTTATAGTTGTGTTCATTTGATTATTTAATATGTGTTAGATAGCAGATTGAATTGAGTAGTGCTATTTTCAAAATAATCTTTATTCAAATAGTCCTTAAAAAGGCACTTTTGACGCGTCAATAATTTACATAGTAGTTATTTCATGGTGATAACTATATTCGTAAACTTAAAACTAAAGCTATGAGGGTTCCAAACGCTATGCTTTTCTACTCTTCGCTGTTGATGAGGACGGCGCTAATAAATTCAATCTGCTATCTGAAGTTTTTGCATTAGATTCATTATTAACGTAGTCTACCATAGCAGCGAGTTGTGTGACGTAGAATTCCGCCACCTTGAGATCCTAACGACCAACAGTCCACGAAAGAACTTTCTTACCATATTATTTATACAAAAGTTATTACTACTGAAAGAATTACATTAACTTGTTGAACAGTTATTATTACTCTTGGAAGAATTACATAGACTTATAACTTTTCACGCCTTAGTTTAAAGAGACACTGATCTCGAGACCATGTTATTCGAGGGATCGCCGAATGCACCGGAAAAGCAAATAGACCTTCTTTCATATTTATTGTTTTTATACTACCCGCGTTGTCGTAGATAATGAAATTCGGTGTTTAAATACACCCAATTATTGTGTATGCTAACACAACTAATCTGAAATATACTAGATACGTAAGTACTTAATAATAATAATATGGCAGTTCGCTCGCAGCCAGGATGCAAAAAGCGGTTTTGCTGGACACGGCTAGGATAGTCCGGCGGTTTCTCACCCTGTCGCCCTGACCCCCGGCCGTTTGGTCTCCCCTGCCGGGGCGTAATCCTCCGCCCGGTGCAAATATGTATCTATGTAATGTGTATGTAGGTTTATTTATTCTTATTTATTTAAGTTTATTATATCTCTTTTGTTTTTTATATGAAACCCCGGCTAAGTTTATTGTGGGCTTCTTCTTAGACCGGGGCGCGTTTGGATCCCTCATAGCTTTAGTTTTAAGTTTACGAATATAGTTATCACCATGAAATAACTACTATGTAAATTATTGACGCGTTAAAAGTGCCTTTTTAGGACTATTTGAATAAAGATTATTTTGAATTTGAATTTGTATTTATTTTGCACACGGTCGTGAGAGTTAGGATATAATGGAAATAATAATATTACAGAAAAAATAAAAAGGTATGACTACAGGAAATTTGACTCAATATAAATACAATATTTCAGGTATCCAATGAAACCTCGTCAAACATCTACCTTGAAATATTAATATAGGTAAATACTAAATGATGATTGACGAAAAAATCAATATTGTACGAAACTTGTTCCATTTCCAACTTATTATTAGTTGCCCCAGTTATGTAAATAAAACACACAGTACAAAGTAATAGGTATAATAATTTATATTTAGGCATTTTGTAACTTTATTAAGATTGACATAAAGGTCTTTACGTGCTCGAACAACAACAAAAGAAAAAGGCTTTCGCGCTGAAAAGCTAATCGCAACTGTCAGATTAATGGTTGGCTGGGCTCAGTTTTTTTTCTTGACAAGCGATCTTTTTACAAAAAGATACATTGTCGATAAGACTACTTTTTAAGGAAACTGGGGCAAACTGCTCCCATCTATTATCGCACGGCCACAACTTTTAGATAAGCGACAAGCGATTGCGTATGATGATCATAAATATACCCGAGAAGGCAAGAATGGTGTACAAACTTGTTTTATTAACCTTGAGATGTAGATCCAATTAGTGTTAACTTTTTCTGTTTCATACGGGTGACATATTCACGTAGTTACCAAACCCCTCAAAAATAAATTAATATGATTAAAAATATATAAATATGTACATTAAAAAATATATCGCAATTATAATAACTAGTTAGTGCCCGCGACTTAGTCCGCTT
The DNA here is from genome assembly GCA_928268935.1 of Lasiommata megera. Classification (NCBI taxonomy): domain Eukaryota; kingdom Metazoa; phylum Arthropoda; class Insecta; order Lepidoptera; family Nymphalidae; genus Lasiommata; species Lasiommata megera. The sequence continues at coordinate 13,748,739 of OV743312.1, forward strand.
AGTTCCATTGGGTTTTACGTAAAATACTAACCTTTTATTTTTCCGGAATGCAATTTTCCTATATCCGTTTTCAGAATGGAAAATGTCTTCTATGCAAAACTTCGCTTAGATCGGCTGACAGCTAAACGTGAAGGCATGTTAACACGGTATTGTTTTCCGGAATAAAAATATTTAAACTGACTTTAAATATTTTTATTCCGGAAAACAGAAACAGTACTCTCTGCGATGCTGCGTTTGTATATAACTATTTAAATCAGGAACCCATGCAAATGTAAAGCTGCCTGCCAGATGATGACGTCATTCGATCAGTCGATGCAGTATCGACTTTATTCAGATCATCGGTGTGAAAGGTAACAATGAGTAGTGCCTGACTTTTGTATATTATCTGTGGTCATCGGTTAGTTTTGACATATCACGTGATGGCGGTTGGAGTTCAAGCACGCAGTGGAAGTGGCAAGTTCAAGCAGCAAGTGGGATATTTATTATAATATTGGGATTTGAAGAGCGTTGGCAAGTTCAAAAAACATTCTGAGAACTGTAACAGACCGATACGACTCTTCAATCTACAAACAGTTTTTAAAATTACATGTAGATCGGGAACGGTCGGGTGGTTAAGTTAATGTTTAATTTATTTTTAATTTCTGTTTCGTATTTTATAGTGTAACTATTTTATCATATTGTAAATGTAAATTATTTATAAAAAAGTTATTAAAAGTATTTTTACATAACGAAGTCTTTGACTTTGGTTCCTGACTACAGACGAAAGCTCACAGGTGCAATGTGCTTACTTTCCACGTTAGATCGCTCGCAGTGACAAGTTGTGGCCTTGCTCTAAAGATTAATATCCAACCATTTATACCGTATAGATCCTGAGGGTTAGGAAAAACTTGATTGATGTGGGACCGCAGGACACGGTAATATTTACCCTCATTTCCTTCGCTATGTTTTCGGATAGTTGTGATGTATGCGAACGAATGGTTAACATGGTTTGTAAGTTTGTATAACAAATATATATAACATATTTTGTTTCCATAATTGAATTTCAAGTCTACGTAGTGATATACGAATAAATTATTCAAATATGAAGGAGGTCATATTGATCTATTATTGAAGCATTCATTATAATAAGGTACTTACCACTAATTGTATGATAAACATTTTATATTTAACCTACTTTCGTTGTAACTTATTTTTGTCTATACACTCGACCCGTATAAAAAAATCCATAAAACTCGTTAGAATAGAATTAAATAATAAAGTCAATATTCTTTTTAAGAATAATAAAAAACTAACGATGTTAAATCAGCCGGGGACCATTCAAAGGCATTGAAAAAATAACCTTTGTTATTTATTCACGGCATATATTACATATATATAATATATACATTTCTTTAAGCTTTGATAGCCTAGTGGTTAGGACGTCCGCCTCATAATCAGAGGTCGGGGGTTCGAGCCGGGGCACGCACCTATAATTTTTCCGAGTTATGTGCGTTTTAAGCAATTAAAATATCACTTGCTTCAACGGTGAAGGAAAACATCGTAAGGAACCCTGCACGCCTGACAGTTCTCCGTAATTTTCTCAAAGTCGTGTGAATTCTGCCAATCCGCACATGGTCAGCGTGGTGGACCATGGCCAAAACCTTCTCATACTGAGAGGAGACTCGTGCTCTGTAGTGAGTCGAGGAAGGGTTGATCATGATGGTGATATGATATTTTTAGTTCTGGAAACAAAATAACTTTAAAATTATAAATATAGGAATGCACGATGCAAGTCCCGGGCTGTAGCTAGTGTTGTTCTATATATGATTCGAAGATTGCGTGTCTGTGAGCCCACATTAGTGCAGCAAATGACACAAGTGATTAACTTCTGTACAACTATTGTTACATTTTTGTATGAATAACTAGGTATTTTATATCAACGTTATCACTGTGTTTAAATAGAAAACAAAAAAAAAAACAAACAGTATCATCACATCTACTCGTATCTATACGTATCAGTTGCGTCATGCAAAGGAACGCTGTCATTAAATGTATGTATAATCATGAATGAAAGTTAGTATTATAATTTTGTGTTCAAATGTCGAGTTAAATTGACAGATTTCTATTTTAACATCGGTTGAATAGATAGATTAGAAATATACTATGGGCAAACACTAGTAAACATCTTAATTTTCATCTACATTCTCATTTTTCCCCGGCTAAGTTTGTTGTGCCCCGGTTAAGTTTGTTGTGGGCTTCTTCTTAGACCGGGGCGCGTTTAGAACCCTCATAGCTTTAGTTTTAAGTTTACGTAAATAGTTATCACCATTATTGACGCGTCAAAAGTGCCTTTTAAGGACTATTTGAATAAAGATTATTTTGAATTTTGAATTTGAAGTGAAATTTCATAATCATCCTCGAACTATTAATATCTTGCTGATGGCCGCAAGCCTCTTGGGAGAGAGGGCTTGGACCCTTCATTCAGTTCCAATGCGGGTAGCTTTAATACCTCAGCATTCATAATTAGTACTGAGCTACGGGGATGAACGGTGGTTCTTTAACTTCCTGATATTGTCTTGACAGGAAAACTACTGTCCAACAATTTATGGCCCGTCTCGATCGAACTTGGGACTCCAAACGGACTAACACGGTCTTTTTTTTATACACCACAAGTTAGTCCTTGACGGCATCTCACCTGATGGTAAGTGATGATGCGGTCTAAGATGGTTAGGGGTGTGGTACATAAATGCTCCTAATTGGTTTCTACACGACATCGTGCTGGAATGCTAAATCGTTTGGCGACACGTCTTTGTCGGTAGGGTGGTAACTAGCCACGGCCGAAGCTCCCACCAGACTAGAATCGGGAATCGAAACCAGGACCTCGCAACTTTATAATGCGACAGCGCACGCACTGCGCCGCGGAGATCTTCAAAGGTTCATGCATAGCGAGTGGACACTACGAGAAACAAACGTATTAGCTTACATACAGACAAATGGACAAAATGCATTACCACCCAAGACCTCGCTTATAAATAAATAATGAATAAATAAATCTCACAAATGATTAAATATCTTTTTAATTCAACAATAGTTATCATTGCATAATTAAGTTACAAAAGAAATGTTTATTTTCCAGTCACACGTTTCGCGACCTTGTGATGTCACAAAATCAGCTTGCGTGACGTGCTCACTGACAACGTGGTTTAAAAACGCAACATCCAGGGCTGCCACAAACAATTAAAAAAAAATCTAATAGAGTTTGTTATATATTGATGATATGTTTTAATTAAGTGTGGGGATGTGATATATCATCATCATCATAATCAACCCAATGCCGGCTCACTACAGAGCACGGGTCTCCTCTCAATATCCGGATTGGCGGACTTCACACGCCTTTGAGAATATTATGGAGAACTCTCAGGCATGCAGGTTTCCTCACGATGTTTTCCTTCACCGTTGAATCAAGTGATATTTGAATTGCTTAAAAGCGCACATAACTCCAAAAGTTAGAGGTGCGTGCCCGGGATCGAACCCTCGATCTCTGATTTGGAGACGGACATCCTAACCACTAGGCTATCACAGCTTCACACAGTGTGACATATGAAATCCTTAATCCTGGTATACCTATTCCCGCTGGACTAAATATCACACAGTTAATAATGTTATTGTTAATTTCTTTACAAATTATATTACAAAGACTGTACATTTATACTTAGATTAACATTTAGCTGGAAACTGTAAGAGAAGTTGCAGAAATCGAGTAAAGCCTTTCCTTGCTACAGATTTGTCATTCACATTAGTTGCAATTTAAGACGTTGTCAACCCTATTCAATAGTGATGCTTTGTTTCTCTGACAATGCTCGACCTCGTGAATGTCACGGACGAGTCTCGTTTGTTACGACTTTTGTTAATCGTCCAATTGCTAATCGCGTCACGTCATAATGCAATGTATCGTAGCATTGTCTCTTATCTCTTTGAAATACCATTACGTGTGGTAGTCAGTATTATTACGAGCATAGAGTGTAAGGTATATAAGGCGTCTGAAAAATAAAAGTATATTTTTTCAGGCACAGTTACGCGCGCTTTATGTCTTTCAAGAATCTTTTTTTTTTATTTTTTTTTATACACTACAAGTTAACCCTTGCTGGCTATCTCACCTGGTGGTAAGTAATGATGCTGTCTAGGATGGTAGCGGGATAACGTGCTAGAAGTATGGTAAAGTTAAAATAAGGTAGCGTTAGCATAGTAGTGGGGGTTTTATAAAAAAATAAATCTTAAGGTACTAGGGATTTGAAAAGAACCCATAAAACAACTTAGCCAGCTAAATTTTAGAAGGTTTTTATCTTCTTTTGGTAGTAATGAATAAACGGTCTTGTTGGTCGGATCTGTTTTCGACTACTGATCAAGAATGTTTTTCTAATGGCTAAGTTATAATCAGTAATGTCTGACAAGCGCGAACTGCATTAGGGCAGGCGTGGACGGTCTTAATCAGCTCATCCTAAAGGAAAGGAGGCCTTCGCCCAGTGAGCGGATACAATATAGTGGGATTATAAGGCCGAAAGGAAGGAAGCTGTGATAGCCTAGTGGATAGGACGTCTGTCTGCTAATCAGAGGTCGGGGGTTCGAACTCGGTCACGCACCTATAACTTTTCGGAGTTTTGTGCATTTTTAAGCAATTAAAATATCACTCGCTTCAACAGTGAAGGAATACATAATGGGGAAACCTGCAGCATGCCTGAGAGTTCTCCATAATGGTTTCGAAGGCGTGTGAAGTCTGCCAATCCTCACATGGCTAGCGTGGAGGACTATGGCCAAACCCTGGTCATATTGAGCAGATACCCGTGCTCTGTAGTGACCTGAGAATGGATTGATCACGATAAGGCAGAAGATGATAATGAATATAAAACTGAAGGTAGAAGTAGGTAGAAGGTAGGTAGAAGGTTTCTACCAGGATGATATGAGTCTGAGAAGTAACCCATAACAAATTCAGAGGGGCAAATATCGAAAGGTATCGTGAAAGTAGATCTACGTACCGTCCAATTTTATCGCTATGAATAAAGGATGAAATTATGTTATCCTTTATGCCTACGACCCAAGGTTTTCACGAGGTAAAACCGATACACCTAGAATGAAACGCTGGTACAGTATAAATAAGATCGACCTTTACACCAAAGGTCAGTGCGGGAGGTCACCATTGATTAGAGCTTACGGGTTAAATGAAACGCCTTCTGCGTTACGAAACCGTTATGCAGAATCACGTAATGTGTCAGAATATAGGTTGACCTCGACATAGTCCGCGTACGATTTCTGATAAACATGAATTTTCTATGCAAATTTCTGCTGGGAACCGTCTCAAGTTGGCTAGGATTTTATTTAAGAAAAATGGAATACAACTAATCAAATTGACGTTTTAATAATAGAATTTACTTAGCGGACGTTAATACTTTAATACATTATAAGTTTTCTATCGTACGCCGTGACGGTATACGGTTGGATCTTACTACCAAGACGCCAAAATTCACTTCAAAACATCAAGAAACCATTACTTATCTGCAGATTTAAATGTTAAAGTTTCATGACTTTAACATTTAAATCTGCAGAGCTTTAGTACAATCTCTCTTTCAATACGGTAAATTTTTGAAAACTCTTTCTCAGTTGATAACCACACTGGCACTGCCAGACGCAATAAAAAGTAGCAATGATTTTTTGTTTGTGGCCTGTCTCTCGAAATAATTTGAAATAAAAAAAAAAATTATATCTATATGAAAACGTGCCATGTCTAAGTTTATCAAAGTATTTTTTATTTGTTTATTATAAACAAAAAACAGGTAGTAACTATGATATATAAAAATGCTAAGTTAACGACTATATATCAATCAATTTATTATATATATTACACAATTAAAAATAGATTTTACTAATGAAGTTTGCAAATACATGTTAATTAAACACACGTGTTGTTAGTTACACCCAAGTAGTCACTGCGGAACCCTCGCACCTAACAGAGCCGGGAATCAAACCCAGGAACTTTATTAACATGGCGTGGTGGAGGTCGACATCAAGTAGATTCGATTTGATTTATGTATTCGAACTTCCTTCTACGAGATCGGTTAAAAATACATCGCGCGGTACAGCCAGCGGCGACGCCGCTCGACCCAATGTCACGGCTTTATTCATTGTTGGCAGTCATGCGGACAGGGATTCTCTGTGCCGGACTTCTACAAATGTTTACGACATTATTTTCTTACTATACAAACCAGATTGAAGCTGTGATAGCCTTGTGGTTAGGACGTCAGCCTCCTAATCAGAGGTCGGGGGTTCGAACAGTGCACGCACCTATAACTTTTCGAAGTTATGTTCGTTTTTAAGCAATTAAATTATCACTTGCTTCAACGGTGAAGGAAAACATCGTGAGGAAACCTGCATGCCTGAGAGTTCTCCATAATGTTCTCGAAGGCGTGTGAAGTCTACCAATCCGCACAAGGCCAGCGTGGTGGACTATGGTCAAACCCTTCTCATATTGAGAGGGGACTCGTGCTCTGTAGTGAGCCAAAAATGGGTTGATCATGATGATGATGATACAAACCAGAGCTTGACTGCATTAACACCTGATTGTAAGTGATAATGAAGCATAAAGTGGAGCGCACTTTTGATTTAAAGGAACTTATATAACATTCAGCGTGGAAGACGAACGGTTAGTATTAGAAACGAGGATGAAATGCACTCTGTTCGTCCATTGGATATTAATTATATTCAAATGGTGCACGGAAAATAATATTGTCCAACAAGAATTTTGTGAGAAGGAGCGAGATTTTCACTTAGTAAGTAATGTAAGTTGTATGTAAGTTAAGAGATGTTTGGATCCGATAGGAAAATTATAGTACTTATAAACCATACCTACGTGTTAGCGATAATGTCGTAATGATTATATATACTTAGTAAAAACCATCATGTTGGAATACCATTTTGTAAATTTAATAAAGTATCATGTCATCATTACACATCATTATTTGGAAACAAACGATAGCTTGCTTAATTTTTTACGTTAACTGGTTAAGTCAGTAATAAACTAAGCTTTATTGCGCTTATGTTCCGATTTGCATATATTTTACTTGACAGTGACAAACGAAATCTTGTTGGCAGCAATAGTTTTTTTTCAGTGTGGAAGGCGAGGACGGTACTAAATCAAATAGTTCCTGGGCACACTATTAGAATACATCATGTGATGTACCGATATCATCCTATTTACCCTAGCAGGTCGGTTGATATGTATTGTATTGTATTATAGTACGTGTAGCTAACAATTTCTAGAAAACTTGTTAGATATCTTCGAAATATTGCCTATATAATAGTTTCTTTAAGATTCAGGTCGTTCCCGTCAATTTATTTATCTACTTGGTTAAATTTTGGTCTCGGTTTTGATCCCCGGTACAGGAAGAGAACCTACCATGTAAACAAACACTGAGTAACTAGTTTTAGGTCAACTTTTTAGGAGCATACTAAACATTTAATACTATAGCAAATGATAAATACTTCTTTTAAAAAACGTTGAATTAAGGTTAACCCTCAAAAGAATAACGTTGCAAAGTAACGAACATAGTATGATTTGAATATTTCGCTGCAGCATCGTTATCAAAGTATATCGGCGAACAGTCAAATTTTAAACTTCATTGATTTCAGGCAAATTAATTAATGTCACAAATAAAAACAGATTAAACGAGAATATAATCGTCTTAGTAAAAATAGGTTTGTAATTACATGTTGAGTTAGCCCTTAAATGGTGTATACTATGTTTTACTAACATAGTATACACCCATAACTTTACTATAGTATATAAGTCTGCAGTCACTTTTTATAGAACGTGGGCTTCCTAATGAATAAATAAATGACAAAAAGTAGTCCTCCACGCTTACCTAGTGCAAATTAGCAGACTTCACATCTATGAAAACATTTTGGAGAACTCTCAAGTAAGCAGGTTTCCTCACAATGATTAAGCTTTGACAATTTAAAACGCACGTAACTTCTAAAAGGAGGTCCGTGACGTTTTTTATCTACTACAAGTTAGCTCTTGACAGCAATCTTACCTGGTGTAAGCGATGATGCAGTATAAGATGGTAACGGGCTAACCTGTTAGGAGTATGGTAAACCCATACACCTAATGGGTTTCTACGCGACATCATTCCGGAACGGTCCGACTAAAGGGTGACTTACTATGCTACTAGGCTGGTTACTAAGCTATCATCACGTCAAAATCACTGTTTATAGCTCAATACATTATTTGTAACAGAAATTTATGCTATAAATCGTGCCGTTTTGCGGAATTGCGATCCCGTAATGCCGGGATTTGTAAAACGTCATGTGGAATCTCTATTTGGCACGCACGGATGGTTTTGACATGGCAAGGTTTTATACGTTCTCTTTTTTTCAATTTTTTGGCTGTAATATACGACTGTATTGCAGCGAAACTATAAATTTTTCCATATTTTTTTTTATAATTTTGACCGTGAAATGCGGTCATGTAAAACGTTATCTGCAGATAAGTCTATTACCGGTCTATTTTTTATCTTATACAACTTAGAAAATTGATCGATTACTGTAGTAATCTGTACTGAACTAAGAATTAATTCATACGTAGATTCGTATGAATTAATTCTTAGTATATTATTAATATGGTTATTAACTTTCAACAGATTGTTTTTGGGAGCGATGTTCCTTAATGTTGTTACAGTAGGAGTTAATAATAGTTACATATGGGGGTTATGTCCCCTGGCCGGTATAGTCCCATGTAGTTGGATATTATCGGAGAGCGTTAGCCGCCATGCTTTTACGCCATTGTTAGTTAAATGCGACTTTTATTCGATGATCAAAATAGTAGTTTGGAAAATATAAAATATAAATGTTTTAACAATAATTCACTGCAATAACTTACAGTAACAGATGTAAGAAGTCATATTACGATATTAAGGATTACATAAACGATAAAAAAGCTTGGGAGTGAATTGCTCTATCTCCATGTAGGTAGGCTATAATTTTTTATTGATTGATCGTGAGACGGTGATAACAAAAAAAAATTAGTTGTGGATTTCTTCTTAGACCTGGGCGCGATTTGAACCCTCTTAGCTTTAGTTTCAAGTCGGCGAGTGTAGTTATCACCATTACTAATAGAAATAATAAAAAATGTGATATAAATGAACGATTCATAAATGCCTGTAATAGGTTTATATGAATAAAGCTATTTTTGATTTGATTTGATTTGAATGCTTAACAAAAGAATTCTGTCAAAAAAAAACTCTGTCTTTCATTAAAACGGGACGTTTATCTTACCTAATATCTTTCATAGAACAGACATATGTATTGTTTCTTTAAAACGGATTTTGTCGTTGAATTAATAACTTTTAGATCTGATATCTAGGTATTTATTTCTCCCAGTCCGGAACACGTGATTCAGCTAGTCACGGCTATCAACAGTAACATCTGTGGATAATTGCAAATCCCAGTTAGAAAATTACTCATGCGTTGACTTCAGTAGGTAATAATTTTGGAGCTAATGTTATATAAGCGGACTTACATATTACACAAGCAGGTATTAGTGCATGCGACCCGGCGAAGGTGAAAAACATTAGTTAGAATTATCGCGCATTTGGCTTTGTACACAAATATACGTTAATACATTTGTTGGAAGACCAGTTTCGTATTCGTTTTAGGAGGGGTTTAGTTTTAGTTAGCCATCATTGTGAAAATCAGCTACGCAAAACTCATAGTTTTCATTTGTGGTTTTCTTTCAGGAGACTTCTTACTGTGATAGGACCGACCTAGTGGTTAGGACGTCAGCCTCCTAATCAGCGGTCGGGGGTTCGAACTCATCTATAACTTTTCTGAGTTGTGTGCGTTTTTAAGCAATTAAAATATCACTTGCTTCAACGGTGAAGGAAAACATCGCGAGGAAGCCTGCTTGCCTGAGAGTTCTCCATAATGTTCTCAAAGGCGTGTGAAGTCTGCCAATCCGCACATGGCCAGCGTGGTGGACTGTGGCCAAACCCTTCTCATATTGAGAGGAGACCCGTGCTTTGTAGTGAGCCGAGAATGGGTAGCTCCCGCTCAAGTAATTTTTGTGTGGAACTTCGTACAATGTGTTAAATTGGTTTTATTTACATTTAACACAAAACCTATACACGACATAACCCGCGTTTCATTATACGGTTGCATGAAAACAATAATTGTTTTCAGTGGTTACCTACCGATAATGTTGGCTAAGTAATTAAATTATTTTATTTTATTTATTTATTAGGAAGCCCATGTTTTATACAATGTGACTGCTGACTTATATAGCACAATTTTTAACATAATATTTTTTACTGACATAGTATACCCCATTTAAGGGCTCACTCAACATGTAATTGCAACCATATTTTCACTAAGATAATTATTTTCTTTACATCCTATAAACTATAAAATCTCTAAAAACACTAAATAATTTATTGCTTAACTTTATATAAAAAAATAATTTGTTTTGTTAACGCGCGGTATCTCTGCAGGTACCATCCTAAGTACCTACTACAATCAGCTGATGTACGCAGTTGACGTGTACTAGGATATTGAATGATGAGGTGACTATTGCCTTGAACCGCATCTGTCACCACTCTTAATCTATCACCTTGTGTAGATGTTAGTTGGTTGTAGAGAACTCTATTGCGACATGAGACCGCCAACAGTGAAATTACGCTTATTTATATTCCACTGCAGGGCCTTGGTTTCCTATATCCTCTGGAGACGGTTAAGGTCTGTGCTCTGTAGTTAGACATAAATTGACGGATCATAAGCTGATTATTTTAGCATGAATATTGGGGAGCTGGAGGCGTTGGTATTTGGCTTTATTTTACATCCAATACTAGTGAGCCCTTGATGGCAATCTCACTCACCTGATGGTAAGTGATGATGCATTGTAAGATCGTAGCGAGCTAAACTGTTAGGGGTATGGTAAACCCATACTCCTGATTGGGTTAACCGCGACATTATGCCAGAACGCTAAATCGCTTGGCGACATGTCTTTATCAGTAGGTTGGTAACTAGCACCGGCCGAAGCCTTTCACAGACCAGATTCGAGCCGGGAATCGAACCCAGGATCTCCAACTGTATAAATGTATAAATATATCTGTGTTCTTCCATAGTCCGTTAATTATAAATCATACCAGGATATTTTCCACAATGGACATCCCTGTTGCACGAAGCATATTTTGAGACAAATGTCATAAATAATAATGGCTTATTTTTGTCCTGGTGGTATCAAAAGAAGTGCTTGATTCTACAATCAGCCTACATTTACTCAAGAGGATACAGTACGAATTCAGGTCATCATTTGATATCCTGGAACGGGTCATTACTAATACTACTACTGGATTTATCTGCTTGTATTTATGAAACTAGTTCAGATCTAGATTTTACCCAGATTTTTAGCTCAACCTAAGATGGTACATTCGGAAGGATATTTGTTAACTTTTTGTTTAATAATAACCAAGATATAGTCTATCAAAGACTTAAAAAAACTAAGAAACAAAGTAACGTCATAGAAAATTGAAACGTTTGTATTTAGTTTTAGAATTCAAATTCGTCCGCAATTCCATCACAGTACATGTTTGTAAAATAAAAATTAGTGAAATTGCGACTTTAAACTAAAAACATAAGAGCCATTTTATTTCGACGTTATAATATTACGATAAACGAAAGCGTCTCAACGTTTGCGAGTGTGCAAATCTTATACCAAGGGTAAACGGCTCCGTCACCCGACACTTCTGCACTCGTATATACCACCCCTTAAAATAATATGACAGAAACTTAGCTTAAGTCACGTTTTATCTCCATAGCGATAACTAGGCACGTGATGAAGTGTTTGCCAAATTTATAATAACCACCGACATGTTTAGAGAGCCACTTTGCTCATATTGAAAGTACTACGTTATTTAACGTTAAAGATTATTATTTTGGCAAAGTTTTAAAAATTATTTTCACCAAACGAATGGAAATATACTTTCATTTCTCGTGGTCGGAAAATTTGCGTTGTCTATTTAAATGTCGTTGGAAGATATCATAAACATCACATAAATATACAGTCCTATAAAAAAATATGTACATACGAGTATGTACAAAATCCAATAGAAAAACTTTTTTCAGGTTTTCTACCTACCTACTTATAGTAGTTGCCTGCTAGAAAATGTTAAATAAAATTATAAGAAAAGAGACGGTAACGTAAAATACGATCTCACTTCATCATGATCAACCCATTACCGGCTCACTACAGATCACGGGTCTCCTCTCAATATGAGAAGGGTTTTGCCATAGTCCACCATGCTGGCCATATGCGGATTGGCAGACTTCACACGCCTTTGATTACATTATGGAGAACTCTCAGGCGTGCAGATTTCCTCACGATGTTTTTCTTTACCGTTGAAACAAATGATATTTAAAACGCACATAACTCCAAAAAGTTAGAGGTGCGTGCCCGGATTCGAACCGCCGACCTCTGATTAGGAGGCTGACGCCCAAACCACTAGGCTATCACAGCTTGATTTCTCTTAAGATTAAAAATATTCCATTTTTTGGTCATCAATACACTAGCCAACCAACTGAAATAACTTTACAACCGCGCAGTTATTTAACACAGACTCTATTTGTTCGAAGCACATAATCAGTAGTTATATTATGTAGGTTTTATTAAGGTAAAGAAGTACGCAGGTACACGAGAATCATGTGTTGATAAAGTTGGAGCTGTAGCGGAGCAACAACCGAAAAGTTTGCTCCCACTTTTGAATACATGCCAGTTGAATTGATAGAATACCATCCACGTTTTTGGCAACGAGGTCCCGTTCTAGACAGTTGCCGGTCATTCTGTTTTAGACGGAGATAAAGGGATTCATGAATGCAAGTACGACGTTTGTGGGTTGGTATTTCTAACTGGACTCCATGTGTTTCTCATTTCTGTTGTAATGTTGGTATTTATGAGTAGATACGAGTGTAGGAAACCAATTTATTACCTGTGCCCCGAGTGTGCCGTTACGTTACGTAACGTTTTGTTAAGTTGTTTCATCATTCTTATATATTTCTACTTTTTGTTAAAATGTAAACACATTGCATTTGAACCCTTTATTATATATACCACATACCATATAACATATTACTGTGTCATATACTGTGTTATATACCATATTAAAAACTTAAAATAAACCTTAAATTGAACCTAAAATTAAAAATGTTAGAATATAATTATAATACAATTACTAATATATATTATTAAAAGGAGTCTCTTTAGGCAAGGTTCCGAAGATACTAGCAGCGTGTCCCCTTTGAATTGCAAGACTAATTCGTTGTCCGAGGTAGCTGGCAGCTCTTCGGTCCCCTGTGATGTCTACTAACCTTTTTATTATTTCCCTAAAAAGCCCTATAGCGCTAGAATCCCACGGACCAAGGGTCTCGACACCGAATGGAATTAATTTAATAATTTCCATTTTTATGTTAAACTAGCTACGATATTACGCTAGCTATATAGCACGCTAGCTATATAGCTATATAGCAATACCACGTAAATTATACAGAAAGGAAAAAAAAGATTTTTGCCTCATCAGGCTGTTTGACGTGCTCTGCTGGAAACAGACTTTCCATCTGAGTTTTAGAGTGTTTTTTTTTTATGCTTTGACAATATAATATATAATAGGTTGGATGAAACAACTGTGACATATACTCTTAAGGGTTTTTCAAAGCACGAGGGCGGTACTGTGAATTTAAATAAGAAAACTTCTCGAGTCACGACCAGGAGACCACGGATAAAATGCTGTCGTATTATAAATTCGAAGGTCCTGGGTTCGATTCTGGTCTGGTGGGAGGCTTCGGCCGTGGCTAGTTACCACCTTACCGGCAAAGACGTGTCGCTAAGCGATTTAGCGTTCAGGCACGACGTTGCGTAGAAACCAATTAGGAGTGTGGGTTTACTATAAAAGGTTAGCCCGCTACAATCTTAGACTGAATCATCACTTACCACCCGGTGAGATAGCTGTCAAGGGCTAACTTGTAGGGAATATAAAAAAATTTAGTCGCTGGTCCAGCTTGCACTATATAGTATGCTAGTATAGCATCCTAGACTGCATCATCACTTACCACCAGGTGTCAATGTCAAGGGCCAACTTGTTGTGTATATAAAAAAAAAAACAGTGAAAGTGGGAAACGTTTGTAATAAAGATAACTTCATTTACCGCATAATTGCTTAGCAGCAATTCCAGCTACTTAAAACTGCAGTTACGACCTTGCGGATATTTATATCTGCTCCACTGTGCCACTTCGGTACCAAATATTTACATGCGCTTCGCTATCTCATTTCCCTTGGATATTATATTTGGATTTGCATTTGTGTTGATACTGTGTTATAGCAAATAGGATTGTCTGCCAATTCGCCGGTAAGTCTGTAACGTAAGGCGATTTCGCGCACTGTTACGATGTTGAAGCCAACGAGACGTAGAACTGTTTATCGCTTTAATCATTCGTTATTTATCGTTGCGGTGATAGCCTAGTGGTTAGGGCGTCAGTCTCCTAATCAGAGGTCGGCGGTTCGAATCCGGGCACCCCTAACTTTTCGGAGTTGTGTGCGTTTTTAAGCAATTTAAATATCACTCGCTACAACGGTGAAGGAAAACAGAAGAGAGGAAACCTGCATGCCGTAGAGTTCTCCGTATTGTTCCGTTCCGTATCTCCGTATTCTCAAAGGCGTGTGAAGTCTGCCAATCCGCACATGGCCCGCGTGGTGGACTATGGCCAAACCCTTCTCATATTGAGAGGAGACCCGTGCTCTGATCTTATGATCTGAGCCGGTAATGAGTTGATGAGTTGATATTATAACACGAAGTAGTAATAACGATATATAAAACGAAGGAAGCAGAAAAAATATTTTTCTGCTTCCTTCGTTTTCTTTAATCAGAATTATTCTTTTTTGCTGTGACTAGATCTCAGCTGATAATCAGTGATGTGTTTGTAATTAATGCACGCAAATGTTGACCCTTTTTGGTCTGTGTTACAAGCAGACATGCAATGCAGGTTAGCATTAGAATAATATGTACTGTTTGGAACACTATATGAGAATATTTTTTTTTATCCACTAAAAGTTAGCCCTTGACGGCAATCTCACTTGATGGTAAGTGATGATGCAGTCAAGATGGTAGCGGGCTAACCTGTTAGGGGTATGGAAAACCCATACTCCTAATTGGTTTCTACACGACATCCTGCGGGAAGGCTAAATCGCTTGGCGACACGTCTTTGTCGGTAGGGTGGTAACTAGCCACGGCTGCAGCCTTCCACCAGACGAGACTCGAGCCGGGAATCGAACCCAGGACTTCCAACTATATAAAGAGACAGCGCGCGCACTGCGCCACGGAGGTCGTTAACTATACTATAATATAATAAATACATATTCTTTTTTCTTTCTAAAAATGTTTTGGAATGAATTGCTCATATTATACACTGAGAAGAAAATAAGAAAGAACATTCGCTTAAGTACGTTGTAGACTCCTTTTAAGAACTCATTTGGAACCCTCTTAGCTTAATTCGTTTGTTAAATTTAAACTTTATTTATCCACAACCACATTCATGCAAAACAGTGTATGAACGCGTTTCATAAGAGAGAGTGCTTAGTGATTTATTTCATTGGAATTCATATTTAACTCAATATATATATCTGAAGCGGTGGTAGCCTAGTGGTTAGGGCGTCAGCTTCCTAATCAGAGGTCGGCGGTTCGAATCCGGGCACGCACCTCTAACTTTTCGGAATTATGTGCGTTTTTAAAGAATTAAAATATCACTTGCTTCAACGGTAAAGGAAAACATCGTGAGGAAACCTGCACGCCTAAGAGTTCTCCATAATGTTCTCAAAGGCGTGTGTAGTCTGCCAATCCGCACATGGCCAGCGTGGTGGACTATGGCCAAACCCTACTCATATTGAGAGGAGACCCGTGCTCTGTAGTGAGCCGGTAATGGGTTGTTCATGATGATGATGATGATGATATATCTCTAGAACGGATGTTACGGATCCTCGGTTTGTATTGGCATTGGTTTTGAAACCACTTCATTTCGTGTAATGTCAGACTTGGCTCGTCTCTTCCCGATGTATTAATTACTGGGGCGAAGCATTCGGAGCGGCGAAATGAATAGAAACGTAATAACACAGAAGCGGTGATGAATTCTAATTAAATAACAATTTCGGGAAAACTCATTTACGAGTACGTCTGGCTACAGAATTTAACGCTCTAATAAAATAAACCTATTTATCTTGCTCGTAGTAATGTTCAGTGCTTCTGAAGCCAGCTTAAGTGAGTCCCTGGATGGAAGATCTACGTAACATTTGTTAAAGAATGTGTTAAATTACAACAAATTAATCTTCTTTTTATAACTTTATTATCTTGACAATATAATAACTATGTATTCTTGTAATTAACTTAAATACCGCGCTTGTACCGCGTCCTCCCAAAAACGCCGCCGCTCGTTCCCGCTCTTTTTCTTCCTCCCTTACGTTCGAAAACCGAAGTTGTCTCTTCTTTAAAATGAGCACTCGTACGTCATTTGATATTTGAAATTTACAGTTTATATTCGTAATACAAATATTAAATTAATTGTACTATAATATGATCTCTAACACATTTCAACTTAAATAATTGTGTTAATATTCTGCAATTGTAAAAATAAAATACGAATGATTCTCTATACGCAATTTAAAATCTATAAACACGTAAGAAATTTCTCGTGATAACCTATAAATGACGACCTCAGTGGCGCAGCGCGCGCGCTGTTGCATTATAACGTTGGAGGTCCTGGGTTCGATTCCCGGCTCGAGTTTGGTCTGGTGGGAGGCTGCGGCCGTGGTTTGTTACCACCCTACCGACAAAGGCGTGTCGCCAAGCGATTTAGCGTTCCGGTACGATGTCGTGTAGAAACCAATTAGGAGTATGGCTTTACCATACCCCTAACAGGTTAGCCCGCTATCTTAGACTGCATCATCACTTACCATCAGGTGAGATTGCCGTCAAGGGCTAACTTGTAGTGGATTAAAAAAAAAATGGGTTTTTTGAAATGAAGAGTGAATATGCATCTTCTAGGCAAGCGCATCTTAGGCCGAATTAACAGCCAGTGTGATTGTATACACACGCTAATCTATATATGTCGTAAAAAAAACAAATAATACGCAAGGAGTTTTACGCCCTGAGCTTAGGACTTTGCTGTAACGGTAGCCACTGTTTATAATGACACGAATTTGGTCACAAATATGTAATGAATATTAATGCGGCACGTAGCGAATGTTCTAGAAAACGACCTTAGCCTTCGATCGGGATACTTGAGCATATTACGTTTTTGCTTTCAACCGTTCCTAAACATATGAAAGCTCATCGTTTCGCTCATTGACACAATCGTTTACTTTTACACCTTCAATAAAAGACTGTATAACGGTAAAAAACTTATCAAAAACTGACTTGTACTACGAGGTTTAAAATCAACTTTGTTCGCCTCTAATATAACACTAGTTACTGACCGCGATTTTACCCGTGTTTAACTGTTTTCTTGGGACATAAAAGTATACTTTGCCCATATCCAGAACGCAAGCTTAGTATATGTGTAAAATTTCGTTAGAACAAACCAAATTTTTACAAACAAAATTTTAACAAGTTAAATTCACATTCATAATAAATACGAGTACTACCAAGGATTTTGACGACTATTTAAATTCAGCACACGTTGTTTTATTTTAAACTACAATCGATAGAGTCAGTCAGTCTTCACTTGGCTATCATTTATCGATATAGTACTTTCATTCAGCAAATAGTTGTATCGCGTGCTTATCTTGGATCTCAAATAACGCAATTGTTACTTCGCCTTCAGTATTTTGGTCACGTCACTGAATTGTATTAATATTGTGTTTTCTTTTTCGCGTGGGTACCTACTCATATATTGCCTTAATTTCTATGGATATGAATGACCCATTGTCGCCTCACTACAGAGCACGGGTCTCCTTTCAATATGAGAAGGGTTTTTCTATAATCCACCACGCTAGTAGCTATGTACGGATTGGTAGACTTCACACGCCTTTGAGAAAATTATGAAGAACTCTCAGGCATGTTGGTTTCATCACGATGTTTTGCTTCACCGCTGAAGCAATATAATAATAATCTTTATTTATCAGAAGCATAATTTAAATTTCATAAGTATGAACGCCTGAGAGTTCTCCATTAAGTTCTCAAAAGCGTGTGAAGTCTGCCAAACCGCGCATGGCTGGCGTGGTGGACTATGGCCAAACCCTTCTCATATTGACTGGAGACTCGTGCTTTATAGTGAGCCGGTAATGGGTTGGTCATTATGATTATGATTATTATTAATGTAGGAGCACACTTTATTAACACTACCTACGAAGAACTCATGGTTTTATAAATCGAGGTAATATCAATCAACGCACATAAAGGACATCAAGAATATCTTAAAAGACTTTCCGTTCCTAAGGAAAAGAAGCTATAATTTTCCCTTGATAAACTGTAAAGGAAAGTGGAAGGAAAAAGCCTCGAGTAATGCGATTGCGTGAGGTGAGGGAATGGGCCAAAAGGAAAGAGCATTGATTAATAGCACTCAATTATTAACGGTGCGTAAGTTTTAGGAACATATTTACGATACATAATATACTTATCTAATGCAGGCTAATATAAGAATTATATATAATAATTCTATTTATGTTCTAGTATAAAGAATGTGATGTACTGTTAACTTTCAAATTCATATCCAAGTAATCATACGCCATTCTTTGATACGCATTTAATATACTATACAATATAAAGCTTACTTTAATATAGTACTAGCTGATTCTACTATTTTCATGGATAAGTCTCTTACTTTCGGGGATGAAACGTATTCTAAGCCTATCTGCGGGATGGAATCTATATTTCCTTGCCAAATTTTACTGAAATCTGTTCAGCGACTTGATGGCTCACCTGGTGGTAAGTGATGATACAGTCTAGGATGGTAGTAGGCTGATCTGTTAAAACCACACTCCTAATTGGTTTCTACGCGATATCGTGCCGGAACGCTAAAGCCTCCAGACCAGACTCGAGCCGGTAATCGAACCCAAGACATTCAACTTTATAATGCGACAGCTCAAGCACTGCGCCATAGAAGTCGTAAAAACGTGACAGGCAGAGTTATTTTGGAGTTATATATTATATGAAATGTAATATATGTAATGTTATTTTGACCAGCAACGGATTTACGTAATTTATTGTATGAATATAGTAAACGCCCCCGAAAATAAATTACGCGGAAATTGCCGCATGCTCGTTGATTATAAGTAATCAGGGTTTACATTAATAATTCATTCAAACTCTTTAACAAAAAGGATTCTGAATATTTAAAAATATACGAGATGCTATCATTTTCTACTTATAAAACTACTAGTCGTTTAAAACCAATTAGGAGTATGGGTTTACCATATCCATAACAGGTTAGCCCGCTACCATCTTAGACTACATCTTCACTTACCATCAGGGGCTAACTTGTAGTGGATTAAAAAAAAAGTAGTTACTGGTATCATCTGTACTATATAGTACGCTAGTATATTAAATACGTATGAAATTACAGTGAGTAATCACCTACACTTGTGGTAACAATTGATTTTGGGTAAGAACCTTCATTGCACCTTGACACCGATACGTGGTCTAATAACTTCGAATACGTTCAATGAATAACTGTGAGTGAGATGATCCGTCATTTACTATGAATAAAGAATAGAAGCAGGCGTTACTTTGCGGAAGTCCATGATAAACATTAAACAGCAAGTATAATTTGCTATATTCTGCCGACAACCGGGAGATTTGTATAATATAACACCACGCAAAATCTTCTACTACTACACACAAAAGTAAAGTAACTTTTCTCGCTTGTGAAGTCAACATCTCCTGAGGATGATCCGGTGTCGGGTCATGCGTAGAGGTTCTAGTGGAAGATTTTGTGTGGTGTTATATTATACAAATCTCCCGGTTGTCGGCAGAATATAGCAAATTATACTTGCTGTTTATTGTTTATTTACTATGAAGATTTCAGCCACTTCCAATACCTTCACACTAGCTATTTTTATGCTGGCTTCACCCGCGTTTACCGACTATTCGTTTAGAAGTTGTGCTAGACACTATCATTATGATATCATATATAAGTGATAATAAGACATTATTTTACCGTCAATGTATTGTTAAAGCTTAGATCATTTAGTGGACAATACCATATTCTGAACTTCACGTTCTTATAAGGGTGGTTTGGACTCCGGTTAGTTATTTACCTACCTACAAAAAATCGTCGATAAGAAATTTAGCGTTCTGATACGATTTCGCGTAGTAACCAAAGGAGTTGAGTTTAATATATCTACTAAATAGTTAGGTTAGTTCGCTACGATCTTAAACTACTACATCACTTACCATCAGGTAAGATTGCAGTTTTTTTTTAATACACCACAAGTTAACCCTTGATGGCATCTCACCTGATGATAAGTGATGATGCAGTCTAAGTAGGTAGATGGCTAACCTGTTAGGGGTAAACCAATACTCCTAATTGGTTTCTACACGACATCGTGTCGGAATGCTAAATCGCTTTGGCGACACTTCTCTGTCGGTAGGGTGGTAACTAGTCACGGCTAAAGCCTCCCACCAGACCAGACTCGAGCCGATAATGGAACCCAGGATCTCCAACTTTATAATGTGAATGCGCGTGCGCTGCGCCACGGAGGTCATCAAAAGTTAGCGACAATATGCAGTTAAATAATCATATAACATCCGTCAATTACTGAGTAGGTATTTCTTGACAGAAAAGCAAATTAACATATAGTTTATTTTAACCAAATGCTGTTATTTTACAACGAAGTTACTAATCGCTATACGCCGATTGCCATCTGACCTTTGCGATTCGTTTGAGGTGAACTAAACGTTCATATAACATTGAAGCGATTAAATTTAGACTACATCGATAAAACTAAACCGGATGATATTGTACGGTATTAATCATTATTAACCCTATGAAAAACTGAGGAAAATTAATGTGACGTAGCTACGGCACGCCTGGTTGAGCCACACCGGTACATATGAATTATAATAAACTTGTACCTAACTATATTATAAGTTAAATTATGTTTCGGGAAGATGTAGCCCTCGAATCTATTGGAAATGTATTAAAGTAGTGATAAATCTATTAGTTTTGAATGTTTTGCATTTTTAATATTATAATTGATAGACACATTATGAAAAAAATCTCATGCTCAGGAGAAAGAATCTCATCTCCATTGTTTAAAGTATTTTTTTTTAACTTACGGTTTTATATTCGAGCGTTTGGGATTATAATTCTGAAGCAGGAATGTAAATATTATTTGAACAATACTGACAATGATACCAAGCCCTACACTACTCGGATCTTGCTAAAAAATGCACGTTTTGTATATCACAGGGTTAAAATCCAAGACAATATGCGTTAGAGTTGATGTCTAATTGATTAATAAAACTGATCTCTTGCTAATAAAGACTCTCTCGGACTGTACCTGGCATTGACATATACCACGACACATTTTCTGTGCTTAGAATGAAACTCATCGATCATCTATGGCATGATCGGTGAGATCGCTTAATAATTTTAATTTTAATATATTCAAAATGTGTAGACTGTTATTTCATTTATTAAATTTCTTTTAATTTGTAATTGTGTTTAATTTACATGTACCTTTTGCAATAAATGTTGTGTACACTTGTAACTGATATGCATACACGTGAATATGACACTTTTGTATGCTGAAATGTATTTTTTTAATGTATATGTAAGTGTATTTATAATTATAAATAAATAAATAAATAAAGGCCTATAAAACATACTGTAACAACAAGATCGAAAACAATGTGTTTCGAACCAGTTACAAGAAAAATTAATTCGAATAACCACTTAAATTTACATTAAAAATCAGTTTTTGCTAAACCTAACCTCTTATTTAATAAACGCATATTATACAGCAGAAACTAGTTCGCACTAGCTCTGGAATATTTTACAATATATCGGAGCATGGAATACCAACTGACCCAGATATATCGCTGGATATGGGTCACGAGCGTTAAGCTGGGTGTATTTAACACGTTTAACATGTTGATTAATGGTACAATTTGATTTGGGCAGGATTTGACTCAAGATCGATATCATGATTAATGTACGCATATTCGGAAATGCTGAGTATCAAAAAGGTACTACTGAGGAAAGTTAGTTGTTATGTAGAAATAGAGATAACAAAGGATAATACGATTTAGAAATCCTCATGATATTTATAATCTTCAGCATGTCGAGGGATTTACGAGTAAATGGACAGTCGCAAAGAATTTAAAGGCAAAGAATTTTTTTGAGAATTTAACTTTTTATCTCAGTATATAATATAAGATATACAAGCATAATAATGAATGTCTAAATTTTTTTACTATGCACTACAAGTTAGACCTATCTCACGTGGTGGTAAATGATGATGCAGTCTATAGTGGTAGCGGGCTAAGCTGTTAGGGGTATGGTAAACCCACACTCCTAATTGGTTACTACGCGACATCGTGCCGGAACGCTAAATTGCTTGGCGATACGTCTTTGTCGGTAGGGTGGTAACTAACCATGGCCGAAGACTCCCACCAGACAAAATAACATCAATGGAGAAATATGTATAATATCTTTGGTTGCGATCTCGATTGATGTTTTTATAGATTCGCTGTTGGATGATAGTGATACAAATAACTTTTCCACCCTAGCGGATATAATAAACTTTTTCACGCAGATTGCGATCACAAACGGAAGCTGCGAGCCGAGCTTCTAAGACGAAAAGCTTTTACAGTAAGTACGTTTTGTAATTTTTTGGACTGGGGAGAAAATTCATAAAAAGTGAAACGAGCGAGCGATTAATTTAGTGCCTAGATATTATTTTGATTTTGTGGTTAAATATTTGTGTATCCAAATGACTTTTTAAATGTTTCCTTTTAAGTAAGAAAATATGTAAGTGCAGTTTGAAACCCTTCTCTTATGTTTGTCCATTATTTACGTACCTTCGGTGTATTGAAGTTTGGAGCGATTACGTTTTCAAGCAATAGGTTTATGCGATAAGAATCCAATAAATATTTTATTGCACTGTGGAGAGTAATTACTATACCCACTGTATCGAAACCTCTGGTATAATATTTTTTTTTTGTAAATTAATAGCGTACCACAGAGTAGGCAGTTGTCTGGTGAAATTTTGTCGCGATACTGCAACTTTGCACGTAAACTACCGTTACGTCAAACTCAGCATTAATCTGTCACATCAAATGGTAGGCCAAAGATTATAATTTGATAAATAAATACAAACATGTCCGATTCATGGGTGAAGCCTAGTGGTACCTCCGTCTCCTAATCAGAGGTCGGTGGGTTTTGTGCGTTTTTAATTAAAATATCACTTTCTTCAACGGTGAAGGAAAATACCGTGAGGAAACCTGCACACCTGAGAGTTCTCCATAATGTTCGGCGTGTGAAGTCTGCTAATCCGCACATGACCAGCGAGGTGGACTACGGCCAAACCCTTCTCATAGTTGCGAGGAGACCCGAGCTCTGTAGTGAGCAAGGTTGATCAAGATGATGATGTCCAATTAACGCTAAATTTTAAGTAACATTGATTAAGTTGATAGGTAAGACGGGTCTGTAGGTGCCGAATTTCAAACCGATCTATAATGTGGTAGTATATGCTATGCATTGATAGATCACTTATAATAATAGTTCATATAATAAATAAAGGATAAATATAATAATAAAGATTCAGTAAATACTCGTTACAGTCTCTCTATCTTATAAATTGTGGACTGAAGTGATTGTTACGTAAACGTACGATGGATTAAACTCGCGAATGTAGAGCAAGGGTTAAATACTAGTATGTAGGTAACCCATTTCTGTGGGGCATTAAGTGACAATGGATGCACATTGTCGAGATAACATTTCGCTGTTGTTATGAGACCGAGTCAAATAAGAAAATCTCGACTCGAGATTATAATTAAATGCAAAACTTCGCATATAAAGTTTTACGCGATTACGGTTTATATTCAGGTTTCTTGTGTAATAAAAGTTTAGTACTATGTGGCGATAGCGATAGCGTTGTAACAGCGATTGTAATTTAGTGGTAAAGATGTTGGCCTACGTTTCAGGGATACGAGGTTCGATGTTTTGTACATTTAGCATTTAATTAAATCAGCAATTGAAGTTAATGTAACTGAATTTAACGGTGAAAGAAAACGTAAGGAAATTAGCATGCTGTGGCAGACTTCACACGCCTTTGAGAACATTATGGAGAACTCTCAGGCGTGCAGTTTTCCTCACGATGTTTTCCTTCGCCGTTGAAGCAAGTGATATTTTTTTTTTTTTATTACGAGATTTTATTATTTAATAGCGAGCTAAACAGGAGTGTGGCAGTTAACTTAACCATATTTATACCTGATCGGTATTCAAGCGATATCTTGCGCATCGCAAATTCATAAAATAGTAATAATAAACTCTTATAATTTCCTTCCCGGGAATTTAAAGGCTGCAAAAAACGAATACGGATTTCCATAGACGGTCTCTCATCTATTTACTGGTAATAATGATAATATGTTTTTTAAGCATAACCACTAGCGAAAGTATTAACACGGCTCGAACCAACTCGCATCGCCATCTCAATAATCCAAGTAACGTGAAATTTCACGATGTGGATGAGATATTTCCACGAAATAAGATATTGAAATATCTGAATTACAAGAGGCAAAACTTCGCAATAGTTGATATGAAGATATTTCAATATTACAGCTACGAATTCTTATCTTGAGTGGTATACGTACTTATTTAATGAACAAAGACATCAGTTATTTACAAAAAAAAACACGATATTTCTTATTTAAATATCGTTAGATTTTTTTGCAAATAACTGGATTTTTGTGGATGGAATCAGAGTATATATAATGTTATGAATATGAAATTTATTGGTATAAATGTAGTGTGATAACATAATGTACCGCTGCGATATAAATTAAAACAGTTGACGTGTAGTCTGAATGAATAGGCATCTGAACGCGTGCCAGATTGCGTACAGCGTAACGCAACTGCGATATTTAGATCGTTACCGCCTGTAGGTCACGATCAAGACTGTGTGCTTTATATCAACAATATTCAAACTAACGTTAACGTGTCACGTACAATCGTTTAGTTAAATATGCAGTGTTTTAATACGTATTACCTGCAATGGATGAAAATATGTCTTGTTGCATCGCGAACATGTCAACCGCAACCTTGGTACCAGCGCGTTATCGCATTACACATTCTAAGCGCGCACTGAAGATCGTGAAACCATGAAAGCGATTCGTTTTCCTCTCTGCCCGCTACAGATAACGCATTGTCCAAGTTTCACACAATTGATCGAAACAAACGTAAACTCTAACGCAAACAGAGGCGGCCTTGAACGCTAAGCAGATCGTTCGAAAATACGCGGCGCGTGGAAATAGCAGCGATGAAAATACGAGCACGTGATACGTACCTCGTAGAGCCGTGTGGTGAAAATCGATGCTTGCCACTCGGCGACCGGCGGCTGACTGAGCCAGTGTGTCAGCGGAACGCGCCCCACCCGATCCCTCGATCACAGCTGGGAGATGATATAAAAAAAAAATCACGACACTTAAAAAAATATTTTTTTTTGTTGGACACAGGATTTGTAGATGAGGTGTTTTGTGAGGTGTTTGATTGTTCGCGGACGCGAGACGCGACCGACGCGTACGTGCTCTTCGGAGGAGGGCGGCGGACTGGTCGGAGCGAGGCACAGGCAGCCAGCGAGTCGCCCCCCTCTCTATCCCCTCCCCCCGTCGTGACGTCGTGATGGTGGAAATTAGCAGCTTCCCGAGCGAGGGTC
This sequence comes from Lasiommata megera, assembly GCA_928268935.1. NCBI lineage: Eukaryota > Metazoa > Arthropoda > Insecta > Lepidoptera > Nymphalidae > Lasiommata > Lasiommata megera. The sequence continues at coordinate 13,774,678 of OV743312.1, forward strand.
GTCGGATGTAGGTCACGGGGACTGGGCTGCACTTGCCCACTCTACCGTGCTGATACACTTGACAAGTTTAAGGACGTTACCGTAAGATTGGGCGCGTGCAATCAAAGGAGCTACGGTCTCGTAGCTAAAGGGTTACGAAGGCGTTTGCTACTAATCTCTGTAAAAGTGTGCTAGCGATCGCCTTGTGACAGCTAAGCCATTCATCACGTGACGTCATAAACATGAAACAGCTAAATAGATTTAATTAACACATACTTAGTAATAATCATTAAAGTGAGGGTAGAGATCGGATGATAAGTTAGCTTGTTGCAGAAGGTTAACAAAGAAACTTCCTACCAGTTTTATTAAGCGCTATTAGCATCCAGGCACTCGCTCAAGTTGCATGTGTACACGTATTGAGAGTCTTTAAGTCTTAAGTGACTAGTTTGGTCCGTTAGGGAGTTTTATCCAATAATTTTGAGCAGATCTTCTCGAAGTTTGCTAATATAAAATCATAAAACAACTTTCCTTTCAAGATTACAGTTATTAAGTAAAATTGTTATATACGTATTAGGCGGTGATAGCCTAGTGCTTAGGTCGTCAGCCTTCTAATCTGAGGTCGGCGGTTCGATTCCGGGCACGCACCTCTAACTTTTCGGAGTTATGTGCGTTTTAAAATAAAACAAAATATCACTTGCTTCAACGGTGAAGGAAAACATCGTGAGGAAACCTGCACGCCTGAGAGTTGTCCATAATGTTCTCAAAGGCGTGTGAAGTCTGCCAATCCGCACATGGCCAGCGTGGTGGACTATGGCCAAACCCTTCTTATATTAGGAGACCCGTGCTCTGTAGTGAGCCGGTAATGGGTTGATTATGATGTTATATACGTTTAATCCAAATCATTTTTGGGATAAAAATAAAGTCCATAGCCCAACCCGGATTAACAGTTATATAGTCATTAAGTTGCATTTATATCCATTCAGCTGTTTTTGCGTGATGGGTGAACAGAATAGATAGACAGACAGAATTAAAAAAATTAAATAATGATATGTTTGGGGTTTAATATCGATATACAGCTTCCCCTGATCAAAATTTTCGAAATATATGCAATGTATAGGGATCGTCTAATTACAGTTTGATGTTGAAAAATAATATTTATATTTTGACGACCTCCGTGGCGCAGTGCTTGCGCTGTCACATTATAAAGTTGGAGGTCCTGGGTTCGATTCCCGGCTCGGCTTCGGTCGTGGCTAGTTACCACCCTACCGATAGAGACGTGTCGCCAAGCGATTTAGCGTTCCGGCACGATGTCGGGTAGAAACCATTTAAGAGTATGCGTTTATCATACCCCTAACAAGTTAGTCCACTACCATCCTAGACTATATCATCACTTACTACCAGGTGAGATAGCCGACAAGGGCTAACTTGTAGTGTATAAAATGAAAAAAAAAGAAAAATTTATATCTCTACAAAGACAAAGCCATTTTAAATTAGAATTGAAAGATATGCTTTCAAATCTAATTTTAAATGTCTCTGTGTACGTAAAATTTAAAAGAACTGAAAAATGTATTTTATAGCTTTGATAAAATCTTTATTCAAAACAGAAATTTCCAATTTTCCAATATATACGAGTATAGTAGATGAATGTTTTGCGACTTAATTAGAGAATGGTAAAAATACTTTCCTTTTAAAAAATTTCCCTGAAATGTTTCATTAGCGAAACTTTGAAATCTTTTATATTTAGGTTTGCTTAAGAAAAGGCTATCGTTTTATTTATTTTTATTAACACAGCAATAGAGAGTTAGTATTCAAATAATATCGTAATATATGGTTAAAAGCTTTCGTGCCTTTAGGCTAAACTTTTATTTAAATTAATATATGCGCATTTGGTATCTTACCATATTTGCTTCGCATTTTGTAGTCGTTAAAAGTATTCTACATTTATATAACGTTCTGAATACAATTACCTACTGATGGATGGGATGAAATACGAAAAATATTGAACGTGGATTTTTGGTTTTTGAATAATTCAATCTAATATATAAAATTCTCGTGTCACAGTTTTCGTTGCCATACTCCTCCGAAACGGCTTGACCGATTTTGATGAAATTTTTTGTGCTTATCCGGTATCTATGAGAATCGGCCAACATCTATTTTTCATCCCCCTAAATGTTAGGGGTAGTCCACCCCTAAATTTAAATTTTTATTTTTTAGACAAAATTTTTAATTTCTATTTTTTTATGATACAACATACAAAAATACATACAATCCTCAATTTTCACCCTTCTACGATCAAGCCTTATTTTTTAATAGCCATTTTAGTAATTTAATCATTTTTCCTCTCCGGTCGAAAACTGAACAATTTTCGTCTTTATTGTGAATGTTTTTCACTCTAATTCGACTAAAATTAGAAATAATTTATGGCAAAACATCGTTTGCCGGGTCAACTAGTTCAGGTATAAAAATCTTGTTTTGCAACGTTGTTAAAAATACTCTTCCCTATACCTGCTGCATCTTTCCCATTTCCTACTTCAATTACGTTTAAAGTCCCACAGAAGAGCTGTGAAATGACTGAACAAAATTTTAAATTCTCTTTACTTTTCGCCCGCAATTACTGTTAAGTGATTTTTAGTGACTATCCGCGTGGCCCTACAGCTTATTGCGAATTGAAATTGTTCTTTGTAAAGAACGATAAAAGAATAGCATGTCAGTAAATTATATTATCATCTTCTTGAAAAGTTACTTGATAGTTGCTAACATCTAAAATAATGAAACAACGTAACGATCTCTGTGGTGCATCGCGTGATCTGTCGCATTATAAAGTGGAGGTCCTGGGTTCGATTCCCGGCTCGATTCTGGTCTGCTGGGAGACTAGAATGTCGCGTATGTGACCAGCGATGTCGCGTAAAACCAATTTGGAGTATGAGCTTAACATTCCTTTAGCAGGTGACTGCCATCATAGCATCACTGCATAATCACTTACCATCCAAGTGAGATTTCTGTCAAGGGCTAACATGTGTGTGTGTGTATGTATATTAAAAAAAAACTTGGTTCTTGAACAGTTTGTTGAAACTAATAACAATAACAGACATAACTAATGATAAAAATAAAAATCTTTAGCATAAATAAAGTAGCAAGTATCATCATCATGATCAACCCATTACCGGCTCACTACAGAGCACGGGTCTCCTCTCAATATGAGAATGGTTTGGTCTTAGTCTACCACGCTGGCCATGTGCGGATTGGCAGACTTCACATGCCTTTGAGAACATTACGGAGAACTCTCAGGCGTTCAGGTTTCCTCACGATGTTTTCCTTCACGGTTGAAGCAAGTGATATTTAAATTTTTTTTAAAACGCACATAACTCCGAAAAGTTAGAGGTGCGTGCCCGGATTCAAACCGCTGACCTCTGATTAGGAGCCTGACACCCTAACCACTAGGCTGTCACAGCTTAGTAAGTATAACGATATTTATTTACTACCTGTCAATTTCGACCTCTCGCTGGACTAACTGTAATTTTTGTTTTGCTATATACCTACATTCAAGGTTGAGAATAGTTTTTGAACATATGATACAATTATCCTTGATCGACCGTTGGGACACAATTGCAATAGACAAACTTGGTCTCCGGTATAAAGTACAGCCAGATAGATCTAGTTATAAAATGTAGGTACCTATTATCTTGTGGGATCTAACCAATGACATTGCGACAATGCCACTACATATGTTGCTTTGAAATAATAACAGAAAATTATGCTAAACAATGATGATGCCATGACCTCGCGTAGCCATCCAATAAATGGTTCCTGTGATTAAAATGGAAAAAAATTGCTTTATTCATATAAACCTATTTCAGGCATATACGAATCGTTCATATATATCACATATTTTATTATTTCTGTTTGTGATGGTGATAACTACACTCGCCAACTTAAAACTAAAGCTAAGAGTGTTTAAACAAACTTAGATGGGAGTTTTTTTTTGTTATCACCATCTCACATAATCAGTAATAAATTATGGTACCTATGGAGATAGAGCAATTCACATCCAAGCTTTTTTTCAATCGTTTATATAATCGTTAGCATATACAGATTAGCATATGTACCAACCGACAAAGACGTGTCGCCAAGCAATTTAGCGTTCCGGCACGATGTCGCGTAGAAACCAATTAGGAGTATGTGTGTACCATACCCCTAACAGGTTAGCCCGCCTACCATCTTAGAGAGCATCATCTCTTACCATCAGGTGAGATGCAGTCAAGGGCTAACTTTTGGTACCAACGTACTAACGGTGTCTAAAAGAACTGTTGCCTTATTGAATATTTCAAACGCCTTTGAGAACATTTTGGAGAACTCTCAAGCATGCAGGTTTCCTCGCGATATTTTCTTCCACCGTTGAAGCAAGTGATATTTAATTGCTTAAAAACGCACATAACTCCGAGAAGTTAGCGGTGCGTGCTCGCGGTCGAACCCCCGACCTCTGTTTAGGAGGCGGACGCCCTAACCACTCGGCTATCACGGCTTCATACATACACACGTCACAACTTATATCGTACGAAATTAGTTCCAAAACTAATCTCGTCCCAGACCTTTTCACTTGCAAAATTTGTCATTTGCTATCAAAACTTTCTGATCCTGAGCATTAGAGTGCTCAGCGGAGTTAGTGTACAGACGTCTCAAGATTTGTCCTGTCAACTCCATTTATAAGTTTTCTGCACCAGAAAATCCTATTCTCTAACAGCAAACGTTCGCTTTTAACGCCGAGGCATCTGCGGAATATATCTTGTTTCAACTTAACTAACTAGTAGGTACTATTCGAAAGCGAACGCAAAACGCAAAACTGTGATTAAGAAATAGCTCTTTCGGTTTAGTTAGGTTCGCTACGTGGTAACCTATTAGTTGTTACATTGCTTATTATATATATATATATATATATATATATATATATATATATATATATTTACACACTACAAGTTAGCCCTTGACGGCTATCTTACCTGGTGGTAAGTGATGGTGTAGTCTAGGACGGAAACGGGCTAACCTGTTCATCATCATCATTATGATCAACCCATTACCGGCTCACTACAGAGCACCGGTCTCCTCTCAATATGAGACGGGTTTGGTCATAGTCTGCCACGCTGGCATTGGCAGACTTCACACACCTTGGAGAACATTATGGAGAACTCTCCGGCGCGGCGTGCAGGTTTCCTCACGATGTTTTACTTCACCGTTGAAGCAGGTGATATTTTAATTTTTTAAAAGCGCACATAACTCCGAAAAGTTAGAGGTGCATGCCCGGATTCGAACCGCCGACCTTTGATAGAAGGCTGACGCCCTAACCACTAGGCTATCACCGCTAACCTGTTAGGGGTATGGTAAACCCATACTCCTAATTGGTTACTACGCGACATCGTGCCGGATATATCGTGATATATGTTGTAATTAAGAGTTGAAGCCCATTAGCCCTCATATAAATATCGACGTAGGAAAGCATATTTGCTGTAAGTAGACATATTGCAGTTGTTCACCAGAGCCAAAATACTTTATTAATTTCGGAAAAAAAATTATAGTGTCTGACCTATCCATGATATTGCTACCATTTTTGGAACGTAGGTTTATTTGACTGCCAGTCACCATTTGCAATGTAAAATTTTTATCCAAAGTTACTATAAGTATGTGTTTGGCTAGTTACAGCAAACAGTTTTTTAAATCACATACCTTTAAAACGCTGTAACTAAGGAAGAAAAATGTACGCTTAGATGGAAATATTATCAATTTACAGGCGGTAAATATGCTGTATGCAGTAAATTTATTTATTTGGGTGCTGAAATTCAAGATGTAAGATTAAATTTATAATTATGATTAGATCTAGAAATGCAGTAGGTCAGTTGGTAATGTAATGTTTGGTTGAAATAAAATCTCGTAAATGGTAAAAAAAAATTATGGTCTTTTAAATTGTTGAAACAAAATGTGAAACTCTAATTTTACTGCCAGAACATCGTTTCAACAATACAATGAATTAAAAAAGTATTTTTCTCCCATATATAAGAGATAAAACATAAAAAAATATATACAAAATAAAAACTAAGGCCCCAAAACTAGTTACGACCGCAAGATTTAAATAAAAACATTGTATCCAATCAAAAAATATTAATTTAAAAGTAAAAAACAGAAATTTAGTAGCAATTGTTTTATTAGTAAGCCTTATTTTAGAACGAAAGATGTAACAAAATACAATTATATCAGAAACTTAACGTGAAGACATTGCATGCAATCAAAAACATATTTAAGGAAAAGTAAATAAACCAATGATATTAAAATGATGCTATCGCGAATCATTAACATTTTTTTTCAGTCATCTTCATCGGTTTCAGGTAAACAGTAATTTTTTTACAGCCTACTTAAAACCTAAATATTCTTTGGCGTACATATTTGGAATAACTGTTTTCTCCACTATTTTTTTTAAGTCATTATATTTTTGTTGGGATATTGGTAACTTAGTCGCATATAAATTTGATTTCGGCATTGCACTATTGAGGCTGCTCAATTGAACTTCAATTGTTTAGTTTGTGGCCACATTGAGTTTTTCACATACATTACATTTGGTTTACACCTTTTAAATGTAACCACATGCATCTTCGAAATATTAAAACTTTGGTTTTTCTTAAAAGTATTAGTTGTTATTTCTTCAAATCCCATAAAATTGGTTCCTTCCAGTGTGGTTACGTTGTAAGGAAAGGGGTACTATTGTAGGAATAGCCAGGAAGACCTGGCTATTCCTACAATAGTAGGCCATTGAGATGGAGCCCATACTATTGTTTTCTTCACTGCTCGTTCTATCACAGAAGGCATGCTATCTACAGGCATATATGTATGGCCAGGTATCAAGTAGTTGATCTGAATAACTTCAAAATTAACACACCTAGATAATGCAAAGCGAAACATAGATAAAACGGTCTTATTTTTGTTTTGTCTGTAGCAGGAATCGGAATACAATAACAAGGTCTAACTTTAGCTTGAGAATCAACTTCCATTATATAATTTAATAAACATGTCGAAATCTCATTCGCTCCACGATGGGCATCTGTTTCATTCCATATATTACAGAGCCCTACCTGCGTGTTACTCTCATAAACTGTGAAATTATACACTGATATTTTTCAGCTATAATAGAGGGCCATGTTATCACTGTGTTAAGCACTTTCTGCATAGTACTGCATTTAAAACAAATACGTGATCATTTGCTGTAAATAACAAAAACTAAAACTGTAGTATTCCCTAAACTTGCTGTAAGTAAACGAATGTAAAAATCACACGCCGCAAAAATGCTGTAAGCAGCGTTAAGTTTTAAAATGGGAAGAAGTGAGTATTTGTAAAGCAAAAAATGCAGTCTTTCTTTTGCTGTAAGTACAAAATGTCTAAAATGACTAGATTTTGGTCTACATACAGCATTTAATCTTGCAAAAAAATATATAAGTACGGGCGTTTTCAAATACGTAAGTATTTTTTTTTTCATCGTAGAGATACAGGACCCGGGTCATTCGATGCGGCTTTTTTTTCTGATTCTAATGGTATTAAAAAGTCACTTTAGGTATTTTGTCTACTTACAGCAAATATGCTTTCCTGCGTCGATATAAAACCTGTAATTGAAACTGACAAATGTACATGGTCTTTTTTTAGTGTTATTTTTCAACCTGAACGCGAAAAGATGAGTTTAATAAAAAGTAGTCTTCGTATTACGAAAGTTCCATGAAAAGCCCTAGTACTAAATAATTACCGGGCTAACACAATGTCGCAAAGACATCGATAGGCTTTTCAGCTCTAGACTGCAATCCTGCCTGGTGGTAAGCGATGATACATTCTTAGATTGTAGTGGGTTAATCTTTTAGGGGTATAGCAGTTCAGTTATATAAAACACATAGTCCATCGCGATAAACGCGGCATTATACTGGAACGCTTAAGTCCTTGGCGGTGCGTCTTTGTCGGTATGGTAGCTAGCCACCGAACTAGCTCTTTTCTTGTAAGAACAGAGGCAGCTTCTATTCGCTCACTTAAAGTGCAGCTTACTGAGAACTAGCCAATGAAGTCGCCTAGATGATCTGGATCTATGGGGACATATAATAATATAATATCAGATTAGGTGTACTATAGGAACTACTGAAAAACTACAGAGACATTGCAAAGTTTCTTATCTCTGTGATAAAAATTCAAGATAACTACTAAGATACTATCTCCGTTGTTGTATTTGGCGATTTGAGGACATATACTGAGTCATAGTGGAATTTTTAGAAAAACAATTTTTACAAACAAATTTTTGGGAAAAGAGTTCTCGAAATTTTTGAGGAGTAATAAGACACGCGTTCTAGATAGTTAGATAGATCTCTAGAAAAACTTAAGTCTCCAATTCCATACAACTCGGATGCCTTTGTTTATTGTTTCATCAAAATCGCCTGAAGATCAAATTCGCTGAACAATGCATGTTGCTGATAACTTTGGTTTCAGGAAAATTCTCCCTAATAGGCCTCATTTAGGAGTTGGAGTTGTGAGCAATAAAAAGTGCTATGCTCAACGTATCGCTACGTAATTGAAGCAAAAATTAGGGGATCTTTAGACGAGATAGAATTAGTGGGATAGCTCAAGAAGTAGTAAAGCCGTTGTTGGAATTTTGGGCAAATAGCTCGGGAAAGATCTTAAGTTCGACTTCGTACCACACGCTTTAGCTGACATAAAAAGCTGAATATAACTTTTAAGTTTATCGGCAATTTTAAGTTCCATAAATACGAAACTGTACTTCAATTAAAATACAATAGAAATAATTTAATATTAAAATGCGAAAATAAAAACTATTTTACATATACACGTAAACGAAATCAACAAGGGAAAAGCAATTTGAGACAACTAAACGAGTTAAGGCCAATTTTCTGCCGCATGCGTTGAGATACAACTACCCAATGGATGTGGAGAAAAAACGTTGTTTCTTTAACAAGGCGTAACGGAAACAATTTGCGCAATTACTTGCAGATATACTTGTACGTCGTTCCATTTGCCTCGTTGGTCTAGTAGTGTAGATTTTACGGCTATGGATCACGATGTCCAGGCGTCGTTTGCCGAGTTGTGCGAAAACTTCGATAGACAATGGGTATGAATATCAAGAAGTTCTTAGTACCGAGTTAGGAGGTTAGCTTGGTCCAATTCCGTGCGTTGCAAAGTATGAGTGACATCAAATAGTTAAGTCCTTTGAAGTATTATTTTTAAATTACGTACTAAAAATAATGATTATTATTCTGGAACAAGAGGTTCTAAAATGTGTAAATGCGTGATGCAAGAAAATTGTATGTAAGATCCAAATGTATCATCGCAACGCCGTTCGAAATAAAGTGGTTTTATCTCTAATTAAGCTTTACTTTTAAGTTTACGAATGTAGTTATCACCATCAAATCACTACTATGTAAATTATAAATAAAAGTGCCTTTTAAAGGTCTATTTCAATAAAGATTATTTGAATTTGAATTTGAATTGAGAAATAAAAACACGGGAAAAGGAATATAATATATCGTCACACGTATAATACTGTGTGAAACTTTATTATCCTTAAAATAAGAATTATATTTCGAAAGTAAATCGCGTCAACATTACAATCATAGAGTGAACTATTTGTCACACTCTTATATTTGAACGGAGTAGTGAGTTGAAATGTACAATAGTAGAATAAACTGTATAACTGTTTCATTATGCCGCGATACTCTTGTAAGACCCATATTATTATATGCAGGAGCTATGATCATATGCTCGACTGCACTATAAGGAAGATCTTCTTCTGTGTTAAGCCCGAGGACCGTTGGTCCAACCACCGTGGCGCACGCTGTCGCATTACAAAGTTGGAGGTTCTGGGTTCGAAACCCTATTGAACGGCTCGAATCTCGTCTCACGGGAGGCTTAAAGACAGACGTGTCGCCAAGCTATTTAGCGTTCCGGCAAGACGTTGCGTAGAATCCAAAAAAAGTGCGGGCTTAGCATATTCCTAACAGGTTAGCCCGCTATCATCTTAGACTGCATCATCACCAGGTGCGAGCCTTCCAGGGCTAACAAGATGTGTAAAAAATGAAAATAAAAAATCTGGGTAAGTCAGATATATAGTGCTTGTGAAAACTTCGATAGCGCGATGCAGGACTTACGTGATATGGAAACCGCGGCAAATTTAAGCGGCCGTAGTAAATTTCAAACTTATCTTCGAAGCCCGTTAGGAGTAAACTTGATTAAATCTAATATAACACATATGAAATACGGGAACGGGAGTATATTTTAAATATGTCAGGCGCGCTTCTTTTGTGCTGAGATTAAAGCGCCAAGCCATTTATATTTCATATAAATGTAAATAACATAACAGAAAGGGGCCTCCAAGGGGAATTCGTTTCATTATATTCGAGTGAATTCTATCCAGAATCAATCTCACTTTTTTATTGGAATTTCTGGCAATACGTCGTTTATTTCGGGAAAGAATGTTTCTGAATGAAAATATTTATTGGGTTTATGTATAGTTTCTCTTTCAGTCTAATAACGGCGATTTGGGTAGAATGACCTTTATTTATCAGAGCGGTTGATGGCTTAGTGATCAAGATTTCCGCCGCCCCTTTCGGAAGACAGAGTTTATAGACAAGCCTGTAACTTTTCGTGACTTTGTGCGTTTGAACGGTAATGTCGTGAAAATCCTGCATAGCTGAGAATTCTCCAAAAGAGTTGAAATCAAATCAAAATTGTTTAATTCTTGTAAACCTAATACGGGCATCTATGAAGCGTTCATACTAATTATTTTTCATTATTTTATTTCGTAAGGTGACATTGATAACTACATTCATTATCTTCTAAATTAAAGCTAGGAGGGTTTCAAACGCACCCAGGTCTAAAAAGAAGCCGGCAAACCACTTTTTTTTTTAATCACAATCTCAAGTTTTCATAGACGTGTGAAATCTACCAATCACCACATGTTACATGATCGTATTTATAATATATATTGACAAAGATTTGATGCTTATCAACACCCTGTATATGAGCCCATTGTTATACCTCACAGAACATAGGTAATAAGATACTTCATCTTTTCTTGCCCTTATCCCACGCTATGTAGGGTCGGAACAACACGTCTTCTTCCACTCACTTCTAGCAGCCGCCATTTTACTACCTACACCTTTTACACGCATATCCTCTTTTACACAAACCATCCATCTCTTCTTTTGTCTTCCTCTACTTCCTCTGTTCTGTCACACACACGCACTCAGTTATTATTTATTATGTGAGATGGCGATAACAAAAAAAAAAACTCGGCTAAGTTTGTTGTGGGATTATTAGACCAAGGGGCGTTTGGAACCCTCATAGCTTTAGTTTTAAGTTTACGAATGTAGTTATCACCATCAAAACACTGCTATGTAAATTATTGGCGCGTCAAAAGTGCCTTTTAAAGGACTATTTAAATAAAGATTATTTGAATATGAATATATGTAGGTATTAAGATACACACTAGGTATATTCTAATAACGCGTATTATGTAACCCGATATCTTGTTAAGATCGATGTGCTGCTATATCGATGTATGACGTTATCGATGACCTACATTCGAGATAATGGATTCATGTCTATTGTACTTATTGTTCCAATATTAAGCGACTTGTACTGTAGAACGTAATGGCTACATTCAGAAATAGCACCTAAAGGGTAAGTGTTCGGGTTCATTAACAACAACAATGGGTTTTTATCGATGAACGTCATATCATTTAGCGTCAAACAGTCATTTTATATGGTACAAAGGTCATCTGATAACGTCATACAAATATGACAGTGTAACGTCGATAACTTTGTGTCATGTGACTTGGTTGGTTGGAAATAGGATAGAGATGTTTTCCTTCACAGTTAAAGAAAATGATACATCATTTTTAATTGCCTTTTTTTAATACACTAAGAGTTAGCCCTTGACAGCTATCTCACCCGGTGGTAAGTGATGATGCTGTCTAGGATGGTATCGGGCTAACCTGTGAGGTGAATGGTTAACGCACGCTCCTAATTGGTTTCTACGCGACATCGTGTCGGAACGCTAAATCGCTTGGCGACACGTCTTTGTCGGTAGGGTGGTAACTAGCCACGGCCGAAGCCTTCCACCAGACCAGACTCGAGCCGGGAATCGAACCCAGGAACTCCAACTTTATAATGTGTCAGCGCACGCACTACGCTACGGAGGTCGTCTTAACCACTAGGCTTTCATCGCTTTTGAACGTGTCTTACCTCCTTTCTATAATGAGTATAGTTAATAATAATTGTAATCGGCCTATTGATTTCCGTGTTTAGGTCACGGGGGAAGTCGGTTCAAGCGACGTGATTAATTGAATCGCCATGACAAGTAGGTATCACTGCCACACCACGGTTTTTGATTTACTGTGGCATTAACCCGATTAGGAAGTCATTGAATACTGGTTAATAATATATTAGGATAGTGATAGCCTAGTGGTTAGGCTTTCCCCATTATATGCTTTATAATATATATACGTATATATATTTTTCAAAATGCGCTTTTAACGCATTTGCTACAACATCCTCAGGAGTTATGGACTTAAAACGTTGCAATTGCCTTGTGAGGAATTCGCCATATTTATAATAAACCTTTAACTTGAAAATTACCATATATTGAATTTGGAAAATTTATTTGTGGGACCAATACAACAATAAGGGGTGGCTACAATATCGAATACAGAACCAAAACATATATAAATATATATATATATTTAAATCTTAATCTACGTGGATGAATTTGTAACCATTTGCTAATGTTTATTGAGGGTAAACTAACAAGATTTGTTGGCAAAATCGTCGTTACATATCAGCTAATAGAGAAGGCGCTTGTGTATAAGCTGATATCTTTGTAATATAATGTAAATGTAAATGTTTTATTTACTATACATCATTATCAACCCATTCCCGGCTCACTACAGAGCACGGGTCTCCTCCCAATATGAGAAGGGTTTGGCCATAGACCACCACGCTAGCCATGTGCGGACTTCACACGCCTTTGAGAACATTATGAGAGAGAGATTAGAACTCTCAGGCGTGCAGGTTTCCTCACGATGTTTTCCTTCACCGTTGAAGCAAGTGATATTTTAATTGCTCAAAAACGCACGTAACTCCGAAAAGTTCGAACCCCCAATCTCTTATTAGGAGGCTGATGTCCTAACCACACAGATGTCCTGTCACAGCTGCAGTATCATTTTCTATACGTTTTGTGACATGCCGGAGGACAATGGAGGTGCATTTCCTCCTTCCTAAAAGTGATTCCGCAGAGAAAAACGTACCTAATGGATGTAGTAAAAACACGAAGGGCCTCGAAGGTTGTAGTCTGCGCCTCGTAAACAATGTAATAACAAATCGCTTCCCGAATCTGACAAAAATGAGATGACCTTAATTTTTTACAACGAATAAAAACTTTATTGTTATTTTCCAAGTCGAGTGAAAATTGCTTCTAGATTTGAATGCAATGTAAAATAATAAAAAAGTTCATATCTGCCTTAATTGTATTCTTGTCAAATGTGATAGCCTTACTTATATTATAAATGTGAATGAAGGGATGTTTGTTACGCTTTCAATCAATCATTATCTAATTACAAATAACCCTTTAAAAGGCACTTTGGACGCGTCAATAATTTAAACAGCAGTAAGTTTATGGTGATAACTACATAAACTAAACACTAAAGCTAGGAGGGTTCGAAACGCGCCCTTTTCTAAGAAGAAGCCCACAACAAACTTAGCCAGGTAAATTTTCTTTTTGTTACCACCATCACTAACTTAGTCATTACTTTATATTGACATCGGGCAAACGAATTCAGACCGGTCACGAATATCTGCAGCACCAATGCGCTGCTGGCTAAAACCACCTTATTGGTTTCTATGGCTTCAGACAGGAACTGGTGTCTTTTCCAGGAGGGTTCCTAGCCACGGCCGAAGCCTCCCACTTGACTTAACCAAACACATTAAGATAACATAGCACCTGGTAAATAATCACAGTACATTAAACAAACGTCCTTTTATTTTCGATAGTGATTACTGTTGTACAATTTCTTCCCTTCAAATAGCTCAAGGTAATCGGACTCTTTTTGTTTAAAAAAACATATATTTTTTTGTAAGCTCGCCGCCATTTTGCGTACCTTTTCATTATTATAACCTTGTTATTAATTACTGAAGAGAGTTCTACTCAGTCCAGATTACAGTAATTAAGGTGAGGTCAGAGGGTTTTATTTGTTACTCGAATGAGGCACTGTAAAGTTAACAAAAGCAAAAAACTTGGTATTCCCAACAAGGCTGTCCTTATAAGGCCGATTTGTATGATTTTTTATTTTCTCTGGTCTGGTTTGAGGATATCTTCAGCAGTAGTTAGCAACCACCTTATCAGCAAAGATATACCGAAAGCAATTAAGCATTCCGGCACGAAGTCGCGCAGACTTCGAAACGATAAAAGAATTATCGAACCCATACCTTAAATCGTTTTATAGTGGCATCTTGGAAATTTTAGTATCTATAATATAATTCAGCCTTTAGTGTTTCTAGGTTGAGAACAGGTATTTTCTCAAAAAGGAGAGAGATGACATAAGTCTATCCCGCGTTCTTGGTCGCGTTCAAATTTGCATCCTGCATGCAAACAATCAGAGGTACGAAGTACATATCTACTGTGTTGCAGTAATCATCGCCCTTCAAGAAATAAATACAGTGTTCCATAAAAATAAGAAGTATAGGTATATAATACTCCAAACACGTGAACCCACTGCAATCTTAGACTGCATCATCACTTACCATCAGGTGAGATCGCCGTCATTTGCTAACTTGCAGTGTATAAACAAAGACCAATATTTTTTTTTACAAGAATTGTGTAATTTGAAGGATTGTTTGCATCATCATCATCATCATCATCATCATGATCAACCCATTACCGGCTGACTATAGAGCACAGGTCTCCTCTCAGTATGAGAAGGGTTTGGCCATAGTCCACCACGCTGGCCATGTGCAGATTGGCAGACTTCACACGCCTTTGAGAACATTATGGAGCATTCTCAGGCATGCAGGTTTCATTACGACGTTTTCCTTCACCGTTCAAATGGTATTAATTGGTTAAAAGCGTACATAATCACAGCTATATATAGTCTGTTTTTTTTTATTTTTTATTTTAAGAGTACAAGTTTGCCTTCGACAGCTATCTTACCTGGTGGTAAGTGATGATATATATATAAACAGTTTATATTAACTTGCAGAGGTTAAGAATGTTATATATGAACGTGGAAGGACAAAAGAGTAGAGGAAGACCAAAGAAGAGATGGATGGATTGTGTAAAAAAGGATATGCGCGTAAAAGGTGTGGGTAGTGAGGTGACAGCTGATAGAAGTGAGTGGAAGAAGAAGACGTGTTGTGCCGACCCCACATAATGTGGGATAAGTGCAAGAAAAAGAAGAAAGAAGAAAATTAGTTTGCGGAGGTTAAACACGGGATTTCTTGACCATAGCTACAAAATGTTTTCAGTTGTATAACTGTTGAATACTATATTTTAGTTCTCTAAATTGTTTTTGTTATGGATCAGTTTACCATCCTCGATTGGGTAATCGTTAAAATTGCATAAACGTAATACCAAAAGGAAAACCGTTTGCGCAGAAAATCAAATGACGTAAGCATAAGGTTTTGGTACGAAACTGCGTCTGTATTAATCGACCGCGGTTCTTTATCAAGGCACTTTATGTAACAAGTTAACGTTATCGCTGGTTTTACGTAACCGGGTACCGTAATTGTTGTTTCGGTTAGAAAGAGTCGGAAAATTTCATGCGATAACAATGGTGTCGGAAACGGTGTTTTCGTCCAATATAACGGTTACTCGCTGTTTCCTGTGACTTCGTTCGTTATCGTTTGGTTTGTTTAAAATAAACGTCTAATCCTATTCCTATTTCGTTAAGATCGGTGTAGGTGTTATATAGTATATGGATATTTACTTGGCTGGGCCATCACTGAAATGTCTACAGTATCTACTCCAGGCACAATAAGTCTATTTTTTTATATACACTAAGTGTAAAAGACTTTTATTTTGATCCCGCGGGAACGTTGCTTTCTAAAACAAAGAGAGTTCGAATGTAAGCTAATCTAATTGAATTCTGTAATTTGCAGAAACATTTACATAAGATACAGAGTTTTGGACTAGATACATGTTATATTTTGTTATCATGGGACATGTTATAAAATTTACGATTATATAATATAACTACGTTTCGTTTATCGAACATAGTTTACAATCAAACGAATGAATTTATACCAGTTTCCATATAAGTAAGATTTTTTTTAAAGTAAGATTCCTAGGAAGCAATGATAGCCTAGTGATTAGGGCGTCAGCCACCTAATCAGAGGTCAGCGGTTTGAATCCGGGCACGCACCTATAACTTTTCGGAGTTATGTGCGTTTTTAAGCAATTAAAATATCACTTGCTTCAACGGTGAAGGAAACCTGCACGCCTGAGAGTACTCCATAATGTTCTCAATGGCCTGTGAAGACTGCCAATCCGCCCATGGCCAACGTGATGGACTATGGCCATACCCTTCTCATATTGAGAGAGAGACAGAGAGAGAGCTCTGTAGTGAGCCGGTAATGGGTTGATCATGATGATGATGAAGATTGTTTTATTTAGGTATTTAAACCGAATCTACATCCTAGTCTAGTTTCCTTAGCCCTAAGGAGGTTGTAAGGCGATTTTCGAGGTACAAAACTTTGGCGCCTGACATTTCAAACGCATATACACAACGAAACCATTACCTAACCTAACCAATGTTTATAAATTAATAAATTGTATCTAAAATAATGTTAATTTAAATTCATGGACTTCAAATTTGAAATTTATTATATTATGTGATAAGTTTGCGATTATTTTTTCGACCCATGTTTTATATTGAAGTCTTATCCTATTTTGAAACTATTTTTTAACGTTGTGAAAACCTGTAAAAAACTAAAAATTCACATTAGCTAACAAAGTCAAAATTATGAAAATATATGTAATAAGCTTGTGATGAATTTTCGACATCTCTTTTATATTGAAGTTTTATCCTATTTTGAAACTATTTGTGAACGTTGTGGAAACCTATAAAAAACTAAACATTCACATTAGCTAATAAAGTCAAAATTATGAAAATATATGTAATAAGCTTGTAATGAATTTTCGACCTCTCTTTTATATTGAAGTTTTATCCTATTTTGAAACTATTTGTGAACGTTGTGACAACCTGTAAAAAGTAAACATTAAATGTTTAAGCTGGTTGTTTTTCGAAATAAATAAATTATTTATTTCGAAAAACAATTTATAACATATATTAAAGAATATATATGTCTGTATAAAAATGACAGAAGAGCGATCGAAGATTACAGATTCACAGGATCGGCGTCCTCCTTCGCCAATACTACAACACACGCCCCTTCAATCCGACACATATATATATATATATATACATACATATATGTATATGTCGGCGTGTACACACATACACGACATATACACTTTATTTTGTGCGGCGTAGTAAGGTACTAAACGGTTGCTTTAATGTAACAGGTACAACCTGAAACGAGACCATTAATTGTGGCCTCTGCTCTGCATTTTAATTAGTTTCATTTCTTTTATATAACTGTCGAGGAAGGAAGAGCAGCTTTTTAGTTTTTTACACTCTTTTGTTACTTAACATAAAAAACCCAGGCACTAAAACTTCGTCAAAAGATTTGCCCGAGAGTTGTAGCTTTAACTTAATTCAAAGCCAGGTCAAAGTGGAGAACCGGTAAAGTCCAAGGAGCATTCGCATAGTGAGGATTTCTTAGCTAAAGTCATATTACATTTACCAGTAAACTGTACTTTGTATGTACTTTATATACTTATGACATTATTGTAATTGCTTCGTTGGTCTAGTGGGTTGTATTTCGATTATAGATCAGGTTCGATTCTCGGGTTGGACCAACAATTGTAAATTGTTGAATTTTGTTTACCAATTATCCTTAAATATAACCATGGAGTTCACCTGAGAAAATCAAAATAGCAATAGCTTAATTTCAAAGAATATCGGTAAAGGTTCGGTATTGATTTAAATCTGATAGTTATCCTAAAACCATACTTTGAGGAAGAAATTACAATTTATTATTATAAATGGATTCGGAAAATCGCATAGCCGGCTCGAGTCCCCCAATTCGGTTAATTCTGAAAATTAATATCTAAAGTAATTTGTATTAATTAAGCCATGAATATAGATGAGGTGCGCTAATGACAGCGGCAACCGCGTCTGACTTAGTTTGGCTGAAATCTGCGATGATATTAGACGGACAGATGAATAAATCATAGACATTAATTTAGTATGGTTTATGCTGATCTCACACGTGCAGCAAACGTGCCCTAATAGCCGCACATGCTGAACGCAAACAAATATGCGTGTACGAGATAAAAAACACATGTTTTTATACTATGGTACTTTATAAACGCTTTTGTAACGTCGAATCTATATATTGGTAGAGACTATTACGTCCGATTAGGAGGCGAACGTCCTAGTGGTTAGGACGTCCGCCTCCTAATCAGAGGTCGAGGTTTCGATACCGGGCACACACCTCTAACTTTTCGCAAGGAAACCTAACAGCACCTCTCAATTACGCTAAGTAATTAAAATATCACTTGCTTCAACGGTGAAGGAAAACATCGTGAAGAAACCTGCATGCCTGAGAGTTCTCCACAATGTTCTCAAAGATGCGTGAAGTCTCCAGCCAGCCATGCGCGGATTGGCAGACTTCACGCGTTTACGTTTGGTTGACTATGGCCATACCCTTCTCATAATGAGAGGAGACCCGTGCTCTGTAGTGAGCCGGCAATGGGTCGATCATGATGATGATGATGATAATACCAAAATTAAATTACTAAAATCACTAATAACCTGTATTTAAGCAAACTGTCAAGTTATTACTGTAACGAATGAAAATAAAGTGTAGTAATTAAACGTTAGCTAAACGAGAAACGCTGAGCGATTCTGATCGCTCGTAAAGAGACATGCCGCAAGTACCGCATTTACTGCACCTACGAGTACTGGTAATCCGTGCGGACGTCAATTGTATTACTTACGCTCGGTACTACAGCTGTAACATGCGATTAGCATTAGTATGACGGATGGTTATCTCGTCTGCGAAATTACCGCTCATTGCAAACCATACCTCGAATTGATGGAGTTAGCGCAACCTTGAAACAATTTATGTAAAAATAATGTAAAAGGAAAAATTTTAAATATAAGCCAGTAGTTTAAAGATATATCTGATATTTCTTATTAAAATTTAAAACAATGTATTGGAAAAAATCGCAAGAAACATACCTGAGAGTTCTTCATAATGCTGTCAAACGCGTGAGCAATTTATAACATTTGGCAATTGACCAGCGAGGTGGACAACGCATGCTGAGAGGATATCCGTGTCCTGTAGTGGGTCGGTACTAGATTGACAATGAGAATGATGAGATCAAACATCAAAAGTCATAATATCGAAGCGATATTAAGCGGGACAGACAGCTTTACATGCTCAAGGTCTATCGAATTCCACTCTAACGTCAACGGTAAACTCTGGAAAAACGTCTTGACAGAAAACTCAATACCTAACAACAGTTATTGGCTAACCCGGGAATCGTTCCGAAGTGATCAATTAACAAGCACTCAAACATTTCTTTAATTTTATAACAAATTAACAAATGAAATTTCTGGGATGTCTTTCAATAAGTTCAAAGTTTATATAAAACGTAAGCTTGTAGAAGAGTCCTACTATGGTGTAAAGAATTATGTAAATGTTAAACAAGCTTGGGTATGAAATATTGCTCTAATAATAAAGCTCTTAATATAATTTTAAATGGCATGTGAGATGGTGAATACAAAAACCGTTTGTTGTAGGCTTCTTTTTAGACCGGGGCGCGTTTGGAACCCTCATAGATTTAGTTTTAAGTTTACGAATGTAGTTATCACCATCAAATCGAATCGACGCGTCAAAAGTGCCTTTTAAAGGACTATTTAAATAAAGATTATATGAATTTGAATTTGATATTGGTTATATGAAAAAGTTAATAAACTCTCAGCGCGGTATATATATTTATATGTATCCAACCACAACATAATATGAAGATACATAGACCAATAATTAACAGTACGTTCCAATTTGCCCCAAGCCTATGTTTATATCAATGTGCCCTGGACTTACTTTACTGACTAAGGATTTATACAACAAATTAGTCGAGATCTGTGCCCGTAAAGAAACTTCCGGTGTTACAGAAAGTATGTTACTTTATCTGACAGATACTAGGTTTTTACTGCATAATGTTTTAGTTTTAGTTTTTATAGTCTTTCCTACACTGTTTGTTTCTTCGTGCCTATAGGAATCATGTCGTTTTTGGAAATGTAATCTCCTTGCATAATTTTATGGAAATCTGTTTCATCATCATCATCATGAACAACCCATTATGGAGAACTCTCAGGCGTGCAGGTTTCCTCACGATGTTTTCCTTCACCGTTGAAGCAAGTGATATTTTATTTTTTTTAAAACGCATATAACTCGAAAAGTTAGAGGTGCGTGCCCGGATTCGAACCGCCGACCTCTGATTAGGAGGCTGACGCCCTAACCACTAGGCTATCACCGCTTTTGTTTAGAGGTTACTTTATTAGTATGAAATTTTAGTAGATCCTTAAAATTATATCCATCTTGTTATTTAATATCAGCATAGTATTTAGATACATAGACAAATAATTCGCGGTATGCAAACGTACCAGTTTGCCCCAAGTTTGTATTTAGTTCAGTGTGAATTGAACATAGTTTATTGATTTAGGAGTTGGAATACGAATTTATGTGGGAATCTATACCCCCACTGTAAGTTTACGGGTAAACAAACGTAACTTTGGGTGTTAGACTTAATCTATGGCATATCATAATAACCCTAATGATTCTCCAATTCTATCAAATAGTTGGGCAGATTAAAATAAAAACTACGTCAGATCATAATACTACAAGACCTAATAACAGGCATGTTTAATATACTACCTAACTACTTACCTACCTACCTCGTAATCAAAATCTATCATCGGAGGGAAGAATATTGATTATATTCCATTTTGTTCATGTTTTCAAACTTACCAAGTTCGGAGCTTATTGGTTGATCGTAGAATTCATACGGCATCATCATCATGATCACATGATGATCATCATAATCATGATCAACCCATTATCGGCTCATTCCAGAGCACGCGTCTCTTCTCAATATGAGAAGGGTTTGGCCATAGTACACCACGCTGGCCATGTGCGGATTGGCAGACTTCACACTCCTTTGAGAACATCATGGAGAACTGGCAGGCAAGCAGGTTTCCTCACGATGTTTTCGTTCACCGTTGAAGTAAGTGATATTTTAATTGCTTAAAAACGCACATAACTTTGAAAAGTTAGAGGTTTCCCGGGTTCGAACCCCCGACCTCTGATTAGGAGGCGAATGTCCTAACCACTAGGCTATCAATACTTCGTACGTGGCTAGACTAAATACCTCGACGGTCGGATCTTATATGCCAACATTTTGACCATACATACATTGATACAGCTATACATGTGGAAACAAAGGCTTTAGCCAATAAAAATATCGTTCAAGCTAGTTTTGATAATCTCTCCATAAATGAGGTCTCGGTTCAATTTCCGTATTAGAAAAACAAATTCAATTGTATTTACTTGTTGAACTAGCATATGATGTTTGACTACGCATACATAAGTCTTGGGTTCGATTATTAAGGTTAAGAATAAGATAGAGTAGGGCCTAATCTCGTATGTACTAGATTAACCTGCTAAAAGAGTGTGATGATATCTTGAAAGATTAAAGGACATTTTGAAAATCTATATTCATTCATCATCATCATGATCAACCCATTATCGGCTCACTACAGAGCACGGGTCTCTTCTCAATATGAGAAGGGTTTGGCTATAGTCCACCACGCTGGCCATGTGCGGATTGGCAGACTTCACACGCCTTTGAGAACAATATGGAGAACTCTCAGGCGTGCAGGTTTCCTCACGATGTTTTCCTTCACCGTTGAAGCAAGTGATATTTTAATTTTTTTAAACGCACATAACTCCGATAAGTTAGAGGTGCGTGCCCGGATTAGAACCGCCGACCTATGATTAGAAGGCTGACGCCCTAACCACTAGGCTATCACCGCTTCAATAGGCTATAACCGCTCCTAGTAATTACACCATTTTAATTACAGACAAGTAATTAATACATCCCTAACAAGCTTGCGGTACACAAGACGTGGTCGAGTTTGGCCCAGTTCGCATTAAGTTCAGTACTTTCTGGTCTTTGTTTATTCAGGACTGAGGGTATTGCCGAGTTTGTTTGAGACATGACTTATCAAGCTTTCTATATGTATACACCGATACACGAAAAAAACAACAAGAAAAAACAAAGCTGTTTTTTGACAAATATTGTTCCGAATCTTTTACACGACCTTTAATAAAGGTTTCTCAAACATAATTTTTAGGTAATTTTTATTCACTTGTCAACAGTACTTAATTATATAAAAAAAAACCTTTGTCTCGAGTGACTTACAGACAACATATAGTCGAAACGGCTAAATATAGACAATTAAGATAACATTTTTTCGCTATAAGCGTAGAATTATAGAGATTTGAATTGATATTCATGTTGGTCATTTGTATTTAACTAAATACAAATTTTCAAGTTCAAGTTTTAATAAATAATATTATACGATTATTTCAATTTAGTTCAATTTGGTCACAATAGTTATTTTATTCGTGGCTAGCTACCACCTTATTGATACGCCAAGCGATTAAGCGTTCCAGTACGCGTAGTCTCCATACCACTCAACATATTAATCACCTATAACCTAGTCTACGTTCTATATAAGTGAGGATTCCTTTTCTACTAACTGAGATTGCAGTCAAGGGCTAACTAACTTAACAGCACAATAAAAATACTGTGTATACCTTATTCATTAGGTTTTTGACGACCTACGTGGCGCAGCGCGTGCGCTGTTGCATTATAAAGTTGGAGGTCCTGGGTTCGATTCCCGGCTCGAGTCTGGTCTGGTGGGATGCTTCGGCCGTGGCTGGTTACCACCCCACCAACAAAGACGTGACGCCAAGCGATTCAGCTATCCGGCACGATGTCGTGTAGAAACCAATTAGGAGTATGGGACTACCATACCCCTAACAGGTTAGCCCGCTACTATCTTAGACCGTATCATCACTTACTATAAGGTGAGATGCCGTCAAGGGCTAGCTTGTGATGTATAAAAAAAAGAAGCTAAATGCACACATCCCTGTGAAGGTAATGCGTTTAGTTCCGCACTCTACCGTGAAATGGAACTTTTTCATCCATCACTTGATTTATTAACTAGCACTATTGGGCTGGTAATGGAAGGAGTCCATTGCAGACCCTGTTGTGCCGGCTGGCTATCTAAATATTTATGCCAGTGCTTTCATTTATTATTAAAGATTAGACATTTAGAGCGCGCTTAGCCCTCTTACTTAAGATACAGTTAAAACGAAACAAAGCTATGTGTCCGACATAAATCGGCGTCGTTGTAACACCTGCTGTATATTTATTATATCCTGGTCTATTGGTTGCCAGGCAGAGATCGCTTTATTAGAGGTAAGCGATAAGGCCGTCTATTGTACCTTCTATTCTTTGTGTTTTTCTTTACTGTCTTGTATTTCTCGTTTGAGTGGTGTACAATAAATTGTGTTTTCATTTTCATTTCATTTCACCAGGAGGGCTCTAAAATGGTCACCAGTTTAGCTTTATCATCATCATGATCAACCTATTGCCGGCTCACTACAGAGAATGGGTATATATCCCTTTCGATATGAGAAGGGTTTGTCCACCACGCTGGCCATGTGCGGATTGGCAGACTTCACATGCCTTTGAGAACACTATGGAAAACACTCAGGCATTTCCACACGTTGTTCTCCTTCGCCGTTGAAGCAAGTGATATTTTATTTGGAAACACTCGTAACTCCAAAAAGAGGTGCTTGCCCGGGATCGAACCTCCGATATCTGATTAGGAAGCAAACGACCTAACCACTAGACTATTACAGCTGATTCAGAAACTAAGTAGGAAATATCTGTATGGTTCTCAAAATAACCTGTCGGTTACATATATCAATAAACTGGTTGAGGAAATCTAGACTGTTTGTATGTTCTGTAAGATTTAATACTAATGTTTGTTTAGCAAATGTTCGAGTCAGAACAAAATCTTTACCGTGAATTATATTTTGCACCTTCAGGCAATTTAGTAGTAGATTACTCAATCTGAAGGAATACAAACAAGCCTACAGGGGTCTGCAATCGATGTTCGGATTATATCGAAGTTGAAAATTTTTAAACACATCTAACAGATACCAAACAAGAAGTTTTAAAAAGTTGGTCATTTTAAACATTCAGAATTGTGGCTTAATTCAGTTGCAGTAGGAAATACCGCATCTCTTTACCATCGAACTACGATGCATCATTAGTATCTGCCCCATAAAGTTATTATCCCATGGACACGTAAAAAGCGCTTTGTCCGGTCTTTAAAGCATCTCAAAGATACAGAACGTCCTTCCACCATCTGTTTTTAACCGGTCTCAGTTTTAACATCAGCTAGGATTGCAGCCGAGCACTGAACTATTAATATTTAAAAAAAAAACAAACAACTCTGTTTAACAATTTCTTTTCAAATCAAATAACAGATTTCGTTACGAGAAAAAAAAAAACTATTAATCCATTTCATTCATACAATAAAATCAAAGAAAACCATTTCGGTTAGATAATGCAGACCGTTACGATACGGTGAGCATAAATTGAAAAAAATATAAAAAAATAAAAAAGGTAAATCCTTGGTCACGTTGCCGCACGAGCGGCGTCATGGTTTGCCAAACTATTGGTGTGCATCGATACAGCGATCTCTTAAGGCCCTGGCACTGAACAGTCACACATTAATGCAAACAACAACACACAAAGAACGAGATCTTATCAACCGAAATAAGATATATAAATATATCTCCCAGTGCGTTTTACAGAATACTAATGTCTTTATATGGGGTTCCATTATTAATTAAGTAACTAAAATCTAAAGTTTACTTTAGTTGTAAAACATCACTTCACTTCACTTCACTATCTATGTATGCTATGAACTTATCGAATATAAATAGGTAATGCTTCTTTAAATAGATTGCAAATGAGAAAACTGAAAAATATTTTCAAGTGAAGCGAAATAATCTCGGACAAAGTACTTATATATCCTAACCTATTATTAAAAATAGTTAATGTCTTTTTTTTATACACTACAACCTTAGCCCTTGGCGGTATCTCACCTGATGGTAAGTGATGATGCAGTCTAAGATGGTAGCGGGCTAACCTGTTACGAGTATGGTAAATCCATACTCCTAATTGGTTTCTACGCGATATCGTGCCGGAACACTAAATTGCTTGGCGAGACGTCTTTGTCGGTAGGGTGGTAACTAGCCACGGTCGAAGCCTCCCACCAGACCAGACTCGAGCCAGGAATCAAACCCAGGACCTCCAATTTTAAAATGCGACAGAGCGCTAAAATCTGTTATTTTGTATGGACTTTAAATTGAAAAGTTACTTTCCGGAGTCATTATTTTACTCAAATATCACAGATCTTCATCATTAATCATTCACCATTCGATCCAATAGCATATTTTACACCATAAACGTTTTCATCTTCGATTCGGCCGGCCATATCTCACGATTACAATAAGCGGTAATGATAAATCACTTTCAATTGTTCCATTTGAGCACATAATTTGGCAACCGACCACTTTATTGTGCTATTCTCTAAACGCCTAGTTTCTCATTCAACGCTGGCGCAACGATGAAACCGACTACAAAAAATATTAATTTAACTTTATATTGACATTTACGCTTGACATTCAAAATGGCGTTCGCGTCTTATTTAGTGTAAAAATCCATTAGTAAATTCATGATTTAACTAGGGTTATAAGTCTCCAGATGTAATAAATCTCGTCAAGGTCAGTTCAGCTGTTTGGGCCGGGTATTGGCAACAAAAGAATACAAAAACAGATACAGTTCTGCATGATTGATATTGGTATGTATTGACAATACCCGTTCTGGCGCTCAATATTTATTGAGCGCCAGAACGGGTAATTTGGCGACTAAACATTGCATTTTGATCTATGTAAACATCAGTAAAAGGTTTCCTTGTCTTACAATTACCATTGTGTTACAATTCTTACATCATCATGAAGTTGGTAACCCCCATTTGAGAATTAGGAAACGAGCTGATTTATTTTAAAGCAATATTTAACATAAAATACAAGTATAAGGAAGCGGTGATAGCCTAGTGGTTAGGGCGTCAGCCTCCTAATCCGGGCACGCACCTCTAACTTTTCGTAGTTAAAAAATAAATAAAAAATCACTTGCTCCAACGGTGAAGGAAAACATCGTGAGGAAACCTGCACGCCTGAGAGTTCTCCATAATGTTCTCAAAGGCGTATTAAGTCTGCCAATCTGCACATGGCCATCGTGGTGAACTATGGCCAAACCCTTCTCCTGTTGAAAGGAGACCCGTGCTCTGTAGTGAGCCGGTAATGGGTTGATCATGATGACAAGGGGTTTAATTAATTATTCAATATATAACGTCGAATAACCTTATTTAAGTATATATAATAAAAGTAACTTAAAATAATGTCGACAGTACTGCAATGCCGTGCGTGCAAAACGGGGAATCTGTGACTATAAAATAAAATAAAATAAAATAAAAAACATCGTTTGGGTGTTTAGCAGTTACAGGCAGAAACAAATACACAGATACGAATGAATACGCTAAATTTATCACATCCAACAAGATTTTAGAACTTAGTCTTACAACTCAAATTAATGACGAAAATATAGTTTAGAGAATAACACACAACACATAAAATACAGATATGCGGCTTAGAGATAATTCAAATGGGCCACTCTGATTTGCATCTATGTTAATTTAGTGTGTTTATGTTTAAGTTATTTATGCAAGCTCTCCTCTGGTGCAGTGGTGAAATTACTAACAACAAATGTAATTTGAAAGTATGCTTAAGATGCTGCATATTATTGTGCAGTCACAATTATTATCTTATCTTATTAATTACATATGGGATTGCTTAAGCATTGGTACTATATTATGATAATGTCTTTATGATTATAATTAACAACTAAAACAAATGTAACTGTATGATAAACACTTAAAAACTTAAAATAAACCTTAAATTGAACCTAAAACTAAAACTATAACTAAAATATATTATTAAAAGTCCCTTTAGGCAAGGTTCCGAAGATACTGGCAGCGTTTCCCCTTTGGATTGCAAGACGTTTGTCTTTCGTTGTCCGAGGTAGCTGGCAGCTCTTCGGTCTCCTAAATTTCATGCTAAAGTCATTTTACACACACACACATATTAAATTATGAATGGTGGAGCCCAAATTCTAGAGGTAGAATACTGTTTATAGTACTATTTATTACCACTTTGTAATTCTTAGCTTGGCGAAAACGACCTCTTTGGCGCAGCGCACGCGCTGTCACATTCTAAAGTTGGAGGACCTAGGTTTGATTCCTGGCTCAAGTCTGGTTTGGTGGTAGTCTTCGGCTATGGCTAGTTACCACCCTTCCGACAAAGACGTGTCGACAAGCTATTTAGTGTTCCGGCACGATATCGCGTAGAAACTGATTAGGAGTATTGGTTTACCATACCCTAACAGGTTAGCCCGCTACCATCTTAGACCATATGATCACTTACCATCAGGTGAGATGCCGTCAAGGGCTAAGCTTGTGGTGTATAAAAAAGTAATAACAGGCGGGCGATGCCATCCGGTGGGTTAGAGTACATTATAAGATAATCATCATGATCAACCCATTGCCTGCTCACTACAGAGCACAGTTCTCCTCTCAATATGAGAAGGGTTTGGCCATAGTCCACCACGCTGGCCATTGGCAGACTTCACACGCCTTTAAGAACATTATGGAGAACTCTCAGTGCAGGTTTTCTCAAGATGTTTTCCTACACCGTTAAAGCAAGTGATATTTTAATTGTTTAAAAACGCACATAACTTCGAAAATTTAAAGGTGCGTGCCCGGATTCGAACCGCCGACTTCTGATTAGGAGGCTGACGCCCTAACCACTAGGCTATCACAGCTTCTTATTTTAATAGTAGTACCTCATATTGAAAGCAGACCCGTGCTCTGTAGTGAGTCGGTAATGGGTTGATCATGATGATGATTACAATAATATATATAGAGACAAAAAGACATGTGGATATGCTAGTACAGTAATAAATTTACAGCTATATTTCTACCATTGTTATATCTCGTTCAACTCACGCCTTCGCAAAGATAAAGCTCATTAAAACATTAAGTTATTGTTCGCTGTGAATCTTGTACTAGAATTAAGTGGATTAGCTTCTCAGCTGGAATCCCGGGGGGCGCTGCTATTTAACTATTTATGGTGGGTGCTTTTCAGAACCCAGATTCAGTTGCAATTTCTCTCGCTTATTCTCACAGATGAAATTTTAAAATGCTCGTTTAAATCAAGGCGCGGTTGTTTGTGTTTATTCTGTATGCCTAGATGATCGACAACTGATCTCGAGATCGTTTGGTCGATACAACTGGGTAGGATGAACTAAATGCTAAGTGTTGGATTTCGTTACGCGGTATTGGACAAAGGCCTCCAAATAAACGTGGCATAAAGTTGGTACAGTAATGCAGTGTGTTGTCACACATCAACTGACGGTACCTTTCAAATGACAGAGCGTGACAAATCTAATATTCCGACGTTATGTCACGTTTACTTTATTTTATTTTTATACACCACAAGTTAGCCCTTGACAGCATCTTACCTGGTTAGTGATAATACGGTCTAAGATGGTAGCGGGCTAACCTGTTAGGGGTATGGTAAACCCATACTTCTAATTTTTATTTAATTATTTTTTATGGGATCATTAAACTAGTCTCAATCTTTATAAAAACAACAAAAAACATTTCAAAAGAACAAACACGAGATAGTGACTTTCTAGAAATGACCACAGCATGCAACCTTAAAATTAACCTTACATCTAAATAATTCAATTTATACCTGTAATGCAGTAATAGACAGTCTTACTTGCTTTTTAAAGGAGGCCACAGAACTGCAGGAGATGTCGCAGATATTCCAGTGATCATTCATCATTAATTAGTTTCTACACGACATCGTGCCGGAAGGCTACATCGCTTGGCAACACTTCTTTGTCAGTAGGGTAACTAGCCATGGCTGAAGCCTCCCACCAGAAGAGTCCATGGAATTAGGAAATACAGAGGACTTATCATACATGTATTGACGATGTCTTTGACAGTTTAGGAATATTACATTTTCTATGAATGTTATCCTTATTACGCTTCAGTGATTTAAACTCTTCCTGTTTTGAGTTTCAGTAGTAGAAGTTGTTGCAAAAGTAATCAAATGGATAGGTACGAGTTGGTACAGTAAATGCATCTAACTTTAAATAGAACACAAAGATTTAGTACGAATCTCTGGGGCCTTTGGTAGTTTCATCCAATTAATCTTACGTTCAACGTACCTACCTGAATAGTGTAACCATGCTGCATGCTGGACGTCGCATTACTCTGAGGCAATCAGGATAACATTTTGATTCTAAGTCAAGTAAGAATAAAAAATTATTGCTAGTTATTTTTGTTAAATCAGTACGTAATATTGATATTACATTTTAATGAAAACTAAAACAATGGCAAAAAAAAAAGTAGCCGACATAGCTCGAAGGGCTTACACGCTGAAGTGGCAGTGGGCTGGTCACGTATGTCGGAGAGCCGACGGACGTTGGAGTCAGAAGGTCCTCGAGTGGAGACCACGTCTTGGCAAAAGGTGTCTGGGCCGTCCTCCAGACAGGTGGAGCGATGACCTCCAGGTGGCAGGCATCGACTGGATGTGAAAGGCCGGAGACAGGATGATTTGGCGCTGCTTCAAAGAGGCCTATATCCAGCAGTGGTATTAATATTGGCTGATGACGACGATGATGATGAAAATAATGGAATGCTATTTGAAGTGTTCTGAGATGTTTGAAGTGGGTGGATAATATGGTAATTACCGTCTTTGAGGTTTAAACAGCACAATATATTGTACAACTCATTCCGAAAAATTATTTGTATTGAGAATCTTATACGTAAAAATAAAACTATCCCTGAACAATAAAAAAATCAAATATGCATGAATGAAATAGAAAATACCACTTTTTTTTTTTGGAAATTCTTAAGTCTTGTAGCTATAATACGCTGGACTTATCGGTGATTTGCAAAGGCTGGTGAACCAGCGTTTCTCAACAGCTATATGGTAATTTTATAGAGAAATATGCTATTTCAGCTACATCATAATATTTCGTTGCGCATTCCATTTACAATAACCTAAAATGTTATTTGCAAAGAAAAATAAAAACAGTAAGCTATCATGCGACGCTTTGCAGGTGTAAATCATCCAAGTTCAATCTAAAATTTACTTACAGATGACATGACGGTGAAAGAGAGCGTAGTGCCATTTTCCGTGACGGTATACAGTATTTGACTATCAAGGCGCGCCAATAAATTATTGATATATAAGAAATAAGACGGAATTCCTGATATCTTTTAACAATTAGGTATTGTTAGTGCATTGGAGATTTTCTATTTTGGTAATTTAATGGGGAAATAACAAAATCTCACAGCTGAGAACAATCCTAAACATAGCTGAGAATATATATTTATATTTTTGTATAAGGATTAACACGCTAGCATGGTATGGTCATATAATGCGGAGGAAAGAAAGTGATGTCACCAAAATAATGTTATATATGAAAGTGGAAGTGCAAAAGAGTAGAGGAAGACCAGAGATCAGATGGATGGATTATGTAAAAGAGGATATGCGAGTAAAAGGTGTGGGTAGTGAGGTGACGGCTGATAGAAGTGAGTGCAAAAAGAAGACGTGTTGTGCCGACCCCACATGATGTGGGGTTATGTGGGACGTGCTATGTGACCCCACATAATGTGGGATGTCATAAGAGCAAGAAAAAGAAGATTTGTTTATATGCAGAGAAACGAAAATGGGAATGGGAGGTTGTACGTAAATTCTGATAGCTGGTCGCACTAGTTATTGGTACATTGGGGCGCCGAGTTGTGATTGTCCCTTATCGGCGAGTTCACAAGGCCGCTGCAGCGTCTCTCGACAGCGCGACAATGACGGATGGCGCTGACTTGATGAATTACCACTACGTCTCCAACACAAACTGACGATAAATGTCGTTAGATAAAAGAAATTTTGACGTGCTAGTCAAATCATGAAAATTTTCGCAGCGAATCAAAAATAATGGTAAATGAAAAGCGAAAACACCAAAGATATGAGTAAATATTTAGGCTTTTAACGAACTAACTGTTCATTGAATATATTATGAAAATATGATCGGGGTAAGTTTATACATCGATAAAGGGCTCCAAATAATAAATTTATTATTATTGTACTCTATACTCTTACTCTCATGCCCGTGTGCACAATAAATACATATAAAAGCCAACATAGATATAATATACTTTAATAGATAAAAATAAATAGACCTATCTATTAATAATAATATATTTATTAATTTTTATACCACACTTTAGTCTTTCTTATATAATAGATTTTTACAAGCGTTTTTGAACGCATGCACGCGCACGCATTTATAACTGTTATTCAGTCCTAAATTATGATAAAGCGAATGCTTTATTGTTGTCAAAATATGCCATAATCTGAGTTCCTTCAAGTCCAGAGTGAATAACACCTTAAAGCACGTCTGTTCAACATTAGACTGTATCACCACTTACCATTATATGTGAACGCAGTCAAGCGCTTATCCATGTTAAAAAATGTCTACAACTAAACACCACTTGATACCTCCAGTAACTTCCCTCAAAATAACTCCAAGAATGTTTAGAAATTGGTGTTTGAATTCGACACGACTCTCTACTTGTCGGTCTTTGTAGCCAATTATAGCCAATGCAATAGAGTTTGATTGGATTTAGCAACACACAAACCTCCACACAAGTTGATAGGTATAGCTAGGTGTGTGCAGCTTTCGACGGATCAACTGAATTAGTTCATCGATCTGTATCTACAGTGTAAGTAACAACCTACAGTTGTGGAAATCATTTCAGTATATCATGTTCGTATTCAATTGAAATAAAAAACACATAGTAGTTATAAATGCGAAGTTGGGTTTGTGTTTTTTTTACTCAATAGCTTGCATCCTGGCGTCAAACAAACTACAATTTCAAACCCGAGAATAGTTCCTTCATAGTTAGTATTCCTCGTGAAACGTTTGAAAAACTGAATCGGATGTGGCTGCGGCAGATCCATGGCGCAGTGGTTAGCAAAGATGGCTGTAGTTTTATAAATAAGTAAGAGATCTGGGTTTGATTATCGACTGGGTGAATTGGGGAATTTAAAATTTCATTTTTAGTAGGAGGCTGTGATTAATCGATAAAGCATTCCGGTTCGATGTTGGGTAGATACCTATACAGTTTAAAATAATTGATATATTCATGTAACAGGTAAACCCGCCACCATCGCATTATATATGTGATATCTTATATATTATTAGGATTGCAGAGAAGGTTTAATTCGCAGTGGAGAAAAAATGCGAATTTACGGGTGACATCTGTTGGAATGTATGTTCTTTCATGATACCTCATTTTGGCCAGGGAATAATTAGTTTAATAACTAGCTATTGAAAGGGGCAATGCTATGCCGCATGAATGAGCTGTCGATTTTTTGATTTAATGCACTATTATTTCGACAATAAATATAAGAATTTTAACTATGTGTAAAACTTACTTGACTAAAATAAATAAATTATTAAAAAATTTATCTAGTATGTAACATTTCCTCTCGAAACAGGACGTAACTTGTTCAATACAAACAAGATTCGAAAGGCTAAATAATTTATCTGATAGTGTTTTCCTAGAAAACATAGTGAGATGGCCTACGTGTTCATTCAAGTTTGTATATTGGTTTGTATTCACATAATGTTTTATTCAAGGATACCTAACGAGCTCGTTTCATGTCAAAGAATAGTCGATATACGTTTTTGGAGATTCATATTGTATCCTGTAAAAGGTAACATTTATTAGTTGTTGATTGCTAGTCTTGACAATTGTTTGTGGTGTTTTATATAACGTTATCGCGTTCGTTTTCACGGGATAAAAACAACCAAATTTTTCACTTCAAATTTCCCAAAGACCAGTTGTTAACCCGAATACACAGGTAATTTTTGTTTATCCTTTACACCGTCTTCGCCGGCGAAAACGAGGTCCCCGCTATCTTCAGTCATCCGGACGTAGGCTACATCCACGGCTTCGGAGACGTACGGACCACTCACCGACCCCCGACCCCCCCGTTATCCCAAACGTCGCCTAAGCCGAGGTTCGGCCTCAAAGGAGGCGCCCTTAGGCAGTCGTTCCCTTAGTTTCTTCGAGCCCTAGGGCTCAAAATTTCATCTGGCAGAGCTTCTTTCCGAAGCTCGCCAAACAGCTCGGTTACGCTGTGGCAACCAACAGGGTTTGTACAGCTAATAGACAGTCCGAAAAAAAAAATATCCTTTAGCGACGTTTACTTGTTGATTTTATGCTTTTCCGAGTAAAAAGCTCATTTTCAGTCCATCTTCTGGATTATGCTAAATATTTGCCCGATTTGATGAAAATCAGTCCAACCAAACATATCTGTGTAACAAACAATCAAACAAATATATGGAATGATGATAGACAACAAATAGATAATATAAGAATAGAATTAATGTTTTTCCCTTTTTTTTACAATAATCAAACAAACTCGGTTAGGGGTACGGTAAAGCCGTAATCAAAAGTTGTTTCTACGCGACACCGTAAACAACACCGTAATCACTTGGCGACAAATCTTTATCGACCAGACCAGATAAAATTCAGAAATGATTGTTTTTTAATTGGTCCCTGCCGCAGATGTTTTTTTTGTTTATACACCACAAGTTAGCCTTTGACATCTCACTTGATGCTAAGTGATGATGAGGTCTAAGATGTCAGCGGTAAGCTAACATGTTAAGGGTATGGTAAGTCCATACTCCTAATTGGTTTCTACACGAAATCGTGCCGGAACGCTGAATCGCTTGGCGACCCGTCTTTGTCGGTAGGGTGGTAACTAGCCAGGTCCGACGCCTCCCACTAGACCAAAAATGATGGGATGTAAACGTACAAGACGGCAGTTCTCAACACTGCGACAGGAAGTTGTCCTCAATGTCCTTGACTTAGAAAAAGGTCTCGTAAATAATTTATCTCAAGAATAATTGAAATTCAAATTCAAATAATCTTTATTCAAATAGTGCTTTAAAAGGCAATTTTGACGCGTCAATAATTTACATCGTAGTGATTTAATGGTGATAACTAAATTCGTAAACTTAAAACTAAAGCTATGAGGGTTCCAAACGCGCCCTGGTCTAAGAAGAAGCCCA
This sequence comes from Lasiommata megera, assembly GCA_928268935.1. Classification (NCBI taxonomy): domain Eukaryota; kingdom Metazoa; phylum Arthropoda; class Insecta; order Lepidoptera; family Nymphalidae; genus Lasiommata; species Lasiommata megera. The sequence continues at coordinate 13,809,233 of OV743312.1, forward strand.
CAACAAACTTAGCCGGTTTTTTTTTGTTATCACCATCTCACACTATCAATAATAAATTATAGTACCTATGGAGATATAGCAATTCACACCCAAGCTTATTTAACGTTTATTTAATCCTTAAAATCGTAATATGATTTTTATATAAGCTTTCGTTTTATAAAAACTAAATATAATTTTCGATCTAGTATCTATTGACTGGTTAGTTAACGCAACTCAAATCAATTTTCTACCGAGATATAATAAATTTAAGTGTGTTTGACGCTATCTGAAATTCCGTTCAGGAGGTGAGGAGTTGGTAATTTATGCAAATTGTTAGCTCTCGGCACAGAGCGGAGTCGGAATGGAAAATAATTTCTACTAATACTCGGGGGATCCAATGATTTCTTCAGATCCTCCGTTCAATAATTTTCTGGATATACAGTCCCATATATTTAGCAGAAAAAGAAACAGTTTTAAAAGAGGCTGTTTATAAGGTGGTTATGTATTGAGTCGATAAAAAAAATCATGTACTTACTTTAATAAATTTCTTATTTTTTTTTATTTTATTTCTTCTTCTGCATCGTCATCCTCATTACTGAGGGTCGCGATCCTTAGCATGGATCACCTTCTTTCGTACGGTTTTTCTCCAAATGGTTCTGTTTCCGGCATTATGTAGAGCGGCGTGGAATGATGTACCGAGTGCAGTGCTGATCTGATCCGACCAACGCATGGGGCTACGACCTCTTGGCCTTCTTCCTTCCACCTTGCCCGTTACGAGCAGTTTTTCTAAATTCCCAGGGCTACGGCGGGCAATGTGTCCGAAGTATTCCAAGGTGCGCTTGAGACATATAGTCGACAGCCTTGTTGTTATTTTTAGCCCTTTCAGGATAGATGCGTTGGTCCTAAATGCAGTCCAGGGTATCTTTAACATTTTCCTCCAGCACCACATCTCGAAAGCATCAGTGCGTTTGCGATCTGTAGCCCGAAGAGTCGATGTTTCAGAACCGTATAGAAATATGGAGAAAACCAGAGCATTTACCAGTCTTTGCTTGGTGCGAATTGATATGCTCTTGCTATTCCAAATCTTGGATAGCTGGGACATGGCGTTCTTTGCCATACCAATTCGTCTGCGCACTTCCGGTTCACAAGATCCATTGTTGGTGATACATGAGCCTAGGTAAATAAAGCTATCCACCACTTCTAGCTTGAGAGCACCCGTGAGATTGAGTTTGCCACTTCGATCCACAATCATGATCTTGGATTTAGATGGATTGATGAAAAGACCAAGTTGCTTGCTTTCATTTTCTAACTTGCTAAGCAGGGTCACCATTTCTGCTTCACTGGATGCCAAAAGTGTCGTGTCATCAGCGTACCGCAAGTTGGTAATTTTGGTGCCACCAATGTTTATGCCGCCATCCCAAGATTCACAAGTGCGACGGATTATATACTCTCCATAAACATTAAAAAGTATGGGTGACAAAATGCATCCCTGACGCACGCCTTTTCGGAAGTGAAATGGGCTTGACATGGTCTTATCTATCCTGACGGAACCTTGGCTGTTATTATATAAGGTTTGTAGAAGTGCCACAAGATGCTGAGGTACGCCGAGTTCTAAGAGAACCTTCCACAGGCAGGTCAAGTCAACACAGTCAAAAGCTTTGCTATAGTCTACGAAGCAGATGATGACAGGATTGTCAAATTCGTAGCTTTTTTCTATAATTTGTCTGATGTTGAGTATCTGTTCGCGGGTACCCCTGCCCTTAACAAAGCCTGCCTGTTCTTCAGGGATTTGCCAGTCCAAAAAGTGGCGAAGACGGTTGTTAATAATGTGAAGCATGACTTTGCTAGCGTGGGAGATTAAAGCCAAGGTCCGGTGGTTGTCACACTTTCTTGTGGAACCTTTCTTGTGGAGCGGTAATATGACTGAGTTTGTCCAGTCTTCGGGCCATTCCCCAGAGTGCCAAATAAGGTTGCAGATTTCCTGTAGAATATCAATCCCTCTATCGCCTATAAGTCTCAGCGTTTCCGCGGTAATTGCGTCAGGCCCTGGAGCTTTCCTGCTCTTGAGCATTCTTAAGGCAGTGGTGATCTCGGATCGTAGGATTGGTGGTTCTAACTCAAGATCTGTCCAGGCTATTGCATTGAGCTCAAGCGCTGAGGAGCCTTTGTATAGCTGCTCACAATAGCGACGCCATCTGTCAGCTATCAAGTCTACCTCAAACACTGGGTTGTCGTCCTCGTCATCCACGACCCAGTTTTTGGCCTTGAATTTCTTGGTCAGCAATTGCACCTTTTTGAACAGATCTGCTGTGTGTAACTTAATCGCGTGTTTTTCGATATTGCTACAAATATCCTCAATGAATTTGTTCAGATCCCTGCGGCAACTACTTTGGATTGCCCTATTTAGGCTCGAGTATGTGCTCAGAGCATCCGGTTTTCTAAGTCCTTGGATTTTAATTTCTTTCCTCTCTTTTATAAGAGCCCATGTATCTTGAGTGAGCCACGTATTGCGTTTTGGGTCGAGCTTCCGATCTTTGGTTGTTTTATCTAATGCTTCTACAATTTTGGTCTTTAAATGTTCCCAAAGCGAATTAGCAGTGTGTGGGACAGATGGGCAATCGTCATCAAGTTTCTGATCAACAATTTTTCTGAAAGCAGAAGATTCTGCAGGACTTAGATTTGGAGCTACGTATCTCGGTCTCTTATTAGGTGCTTTTAGGCGGAGTGAAAAGTCCGCAACAAGTAGTGTGTGATCAGATCCACAGTCGGCTCCAGGATAGGTCTTAGTATTTGTTATGGAGGATCTCCAGCGATTATTTATTATAATGTAATCAATTTGGTTACGATATCTGTCACCAGGTGATCTCCAAGTATAAAGTCGTCGGGGGTGATGCTGAAAACAGGTGTTCATGATTGTGAGTTTCTTTTCTAGACAGAAACTAATGAGCATGTCCCCGCGTTCATTCCTGACACCTAATCCATGTTTTCCGACCACATTACGGATGTGCTCATCTTCAACGGTATTACCAACTTTCGCATTCCAGTCTCCAAGAATCAATGTGATTTCCCGGCTAGGTATACTGCCCAGAGTTTCCTCAAGAGTATTGTAGAATTTATTTATATCCTCCTCTGTTGACTGAGCTGTCGGAGCATACGCTTGCACGATGTTAAGTTTACAAGGTCTAGTGTTGAGTTTTATTAACATAATGCGGTCCGATATGGGGTTGTAACCACGCACGTATTTTGTCACACGAGATGACAACAGGATCCCTACCCCATTTCTGCTCGAGTCACCGCTGCCAGAGAAGTACAGTGTGCTCCCATCTATAGTTCTGATATGGCCTTGTCCTCGCATATGTGTTTCGCAGATGCCTAGTATTGTCAAATTATGAGAGTTCATTTCTTTTTCCACTATGCTCATTTTGCCGGATTGCAGTAAACCATTAACATTCCATGTGCCAATACGAAGCTGTTTCTGTATTGAGATGTTCGCCTGTATGTTTACGACACCAGTAGCAGTTCTTCTTTTAGTGGCCTGGTGGTCTACCTCTAAAGAAGCTTCGGTCGCACATTTCACACCTCCAAGCCCGGATACTTGGGGGCGCCGGTCGTTACGCGGATCGTCCGACAAACTTTCTTCTTGTTGTTTTGATTCCATGACAAGGCTTTCTTGGGAAAATTATCGTGGTGGGTTCCCTAGTCCTTCCACGACAGTCTTTTAGAGTTTAGTAGAATCTCAAGGCCACTGATTACCTGTCTGAGGCATATGCATTAGGCACTCAGATCAGTTGGGATACTACCCAGTCGCTCGATGTTCAGCGTTATCTTCCCTCATCCAGACATTTAAGGGGTTATTTAGACCCCAAGGCTCGCTGTAGCCTCTTCAGCCAGTTTCCCAGCTGAGATTGTGGTTATACCGCCACTTCACGGTCGCCAGAGCCTCGTCTGTTGTCCAGCAGGGAGCACCACGGCCATCGATTGGTAGCCGTCGCCAAACGGCGCGTACAGGAGAGGCTGACATTTGGATCGGTTAAGCTGTTGGTTACCGTTCATCCCTTGCTCCCCAATTAATTATTTTATTTAAGGGACATCAAACTGCTATGTCTACAAACAACAAACTAACTTAGTACTAAAAAAAATAAAACTAGTGCAAGACCCACACCGCCGTCCACAGATAAGCAGAATATAATATCGTGAGGGTAATGCAAAAGATTGCAAAATTATCAGTAAAGAGGAGTATTAATTTTTAATTCAAGGTTGTTTAGTGACCAACCTCTTGAAGTTTTATTGCTTTGCGAATTTTTAACAAATTAAGCGAGTATTTTCTTATTTTTTATAAACTCTTTGACGACAGCATGTTAAAAAATGACTGATTATATTAATTGAAGTTTAGCGTTTGTAACTTTTGACTGGAGTGCAAAACGTGATCGTAGTTCAACTTATACATATAACGCTGATGATTTGAATTATTATTGTTTCTACAGACGTCCCATAGCTGGGAACTGGCCTCTTATGTTAAAGGAGAGACGGGTTTGAAGGTTATAACGATTATCATCCCATTTTACGGGATTAACTGGAGACAACCAACGAATTAACCAAGGCACGGTTGAGTTCCTGACTCCTTGCTATTTGAACTGAGAATCACAAAAATGCGATACTTTCAATACCTCATGATCCATACGTTAACGACCGAGTTAAATGATAACCACTTTGTCTTTATTTAACAATTTATTTTCAAGTTAACTTAAAATTATCTAAGAACAACCGCGCTTGTTAAACCTCTACTAAAATCGAGGCAGCCATGTTCCCGCTCTTTTTAATTTTCTGCCATTCCCGTTCTTTTTTTTAATTTAGACATTACGTCCGAAAACGGAAGTTGTCTCTTCTATGATATGATCACCGGTGTGTCTTGATTGACAGTTTAATATATTATAATCACAACAAATACCAATACATAGTTGAACATACTAAATGAAGTGATGATGAACCGTTTTAAATTATGAAAATACAAAACCATACATACATACAGTACCATCGTCATCATCCTATTAATTAGGCTGCTAACGTCCCACTCTTGGGCATAAGCCTCCCTGCTCTCATAGGAGAAAAAGGGCCAATTAAAAAAAGATTAATTTCGTGAATTTCACATTTCATAATTTGTATGATACAGAATAAGTGGAAAATAAAATATCTATGTGTACCAACGAGGTCCTTAAGGGCTTTAAGAAAAACCTCGAAGTTTAAAGTGTACAGCCAACTATCCACTTAAATTTTAACTAGAATAACTTTTTATAGACTGTAAATTTTATACAGCTATCTTGATTTGACACCCTAGAAATTTATATTTCTATATGTAATGTTTTTTTTGCATATGATTTTCCGATTTGTGATTTATACAGTTTGCTAAATAACAATATCTTTAAATGACCCTAGACTAAAAAATGGAATTAACGTCATAATTTATATGGTTGGATTAAAATAATGTCAACTTTGTATCATCATAATCAACCCATTATCGGCTCACTATAGATCACGGGTCTCCTCTCAATATGAGAAGGGTTTGGCCATAGTCCACCACGCTGGCCATGTGCGGATTGGCAGACTTCACACGCCTTTGAGAACATTATGGAGAAATTTCAGACGTGCAGGTTTCCTCACGATGTTTTCCTTCACCGTTGAAACAAGTGATATTTTAATTTTTTTAAACGCAGATAATTCCGAAAAGTTAGAGACTCATGCCCGGATTCGAACCGCCGACCTCTGTTTAGGAGGCTGACACCCTAACAACTAGGCTATCACCGCTTGCAACCGCAACTTTGTATATCTAAGTACTAATCTATTTGTATATCCTATTTCTGTAAGCCATAATATATAACCAAAGCAATGTTTTACACGAACATGTGTGCCGTTTGGGTGAAGCAGCTTCCTATGACTTGATTTTGGTCACCTATCTTTTATTAAATTAATCGTATCTGAGTTTTTATGAACAACGCCTCATTGGCTTGATACCCTACACCCTTATATGTTATAAAGTATATATTGCTTAGGCGTAACTGTACTTCTTCAAATTTTTGAGAAAACTTTTTAAGCCTCAATCTATGTTTAAGATTTAACGGGCATTTCTTGGTATTGTTATTAAGTATTTTTTATTTTTATTTCAATTGCTCACTAACAAGCTAGTCACGTGGCCACTCATGACTATGTGTTTATTAAATTTTAATTTATTTAGAAATATATATAATTATATATACATATCTCACCATTAAATCATATTTATATCATTTAATAGCTATATTTTTTGCTGCTTCATTCGGGTCCCCGTTATGTGTAATTAGATTTTTTAGTTTTCTTTTAATTACTTTTTTTTGTTTTTGTTGTGACGTCACTCTGGTCTCAGCTGAAAATCAGCGACTTTTTTTTATAAAATATACCACGGTACAACCCCTTTTTGGTTGGTGTTACAGACTAAATTCTATATGAGAATGAATAAATAGTATTTGTTTATCCGCCCCTTGAACAGCCCTAGATTAGTTAAATTCTGTCAGAGCCTTATAATTAAGCCAATAGTTGGGTAGTGACAAGTATGTCAATGCTGTATCGAATTATATCACAACCTACTGTTGCCTAAGGCGATATTCGAGACAATCGATCACCGGACAACATACAATTATCGGATATTCTGTTCATGGATAATTATTACAGGCTGCAACGTCCTGTCCTATTAAAGAGCTGCTCACTCGCTGTTACAGTTTAATTAATAGCCTCACCTTACTACACCTCGGCACACAATCCGTTCATTATAGAGCTGTCAAATTGGTACAGGTATATGTTTTGATGATCATCCGTGGAGCAGCGCGCGCTGTCGCATTATAAAGTTGGAGGTCCTGGGTTCGATTCCCGGCTCGAGTTACACCTCTGCACACAATCCGTTCATTATAGAGCTGTCAAAGTGGGTACAGGTATAAGTTTTGACAACATTTTGACAACATTCGTTTCGTTGCATTATAAAGTTGGAGGCCCTGAGTTCGATTCCCGTCTCGAGTCTACTGATACCCTACTGATAGAGACGTGTCGGCAAGTGATATAGCGTTTCTGCACGATGTTGCGTGGAAACCAAGTTTCAGTAAGGGTTTACCATACCTCTAACAGGTTAGCTCGCTAGACTGATCTTAGACTGCATCATCACCAGGTGAGATTGCCGTCAAGGGCTAACTTGTAGAGGGATAAAAAAAAAGCATATAGTACTATAATCATATTATATATTGCATAGTGAAATTGAGTAACCTTATATCCATTGTTACAGTTTAAGGTACCATATTATAGTCTTTTTAAGCCGTTAAATTGGAAATAATCTAGGTATACCTGGAACTACATTAAAACTAAAACTTTGTGGAAATGCTTGCAGCATTTCCCCTTTTAATGGCCTTATTTCCTTTTGAAGTTTCTCTAAAGCAGCCATTCCCATTTTATATCTATATACAATACTTACTAATGGCTTGTGTATTTATAAAAAATAAAACCAATTGCATTAGTTCGTCACAGGTTTTTTTCTTAAATTTTTTTAAGATCAGCGTTCATAAGAGACAAAGTACAGCAAGTGACAACTTACGTCTTCTAAACAATTTTAAACTATGGCTTGATAAGAAAACTAAGAGTTATTTATCTGGCGATAGAGAGAGCTATGCCTAAAGTATCTATTGCTAGTGATCAAAATAGTCATAAGAATAGCCATTGTTAATTTGAAAAGGTTGGTAATATGTAATAAAATGTGTGGAGACAATATTCAGTAGGACCTATGCACGATGGGACACCAAGGAACGACGAGAAAAATACAATAACGGACACACTATTCTGAAATAGGAGGTTCTAGTAACCTTTGTCTGTTTGTTTGACTATCATCTGTTGAGATTCCGATGAGATAGATGCATGAAGGATAGTTTTTTTAATAAAAAAAAATATCATCATCATGATCAACCCATTGCCGGCTCACTACAGAGCACGGGTATCCTCTCAATATGAGGAGGGTTTGGCCATAGTCAACCACGCTGGCCATGTGCGGATTGGCAGACTTCACACGCCGTTGAGAACACTATGGAGAACTTACAGGCTTGCAGGTTTCCTCACGACGTTGCCTTCACCGTTGTAGCGAGTGATATTTTCATTGTTTAAAAAAGCAGATAGAAAAGTTAGTGGTGCGTGACCTGGATCGAATCCGGACCTCTGATTAGGAGGCGGACGTCCCAACTATCACAGCTTGGAAAATATAAGAAACGTAATTTACACCGATATTCCGCAACTAAATTGTAAACTTCCTGAGATGTTCGATCTCATCCGATAAAAGAAAAGATCAGGCCGATATAAATTGCTGGAATTGGTGCGTCTGAAGTCAGAGTTCAATGACCTGAATATTTAAAGATACCCCTTTTTGCCTCTCCTCAAACGCCTATGGCCCTGTTTCTCCTAAATAAGAGAATTTGCGAGCAAAGCGTTCCGTTTCGTTGAGTAAATTCTTTTGTCCTAACATAACAGCGCGTCTTATATTCAACTATAGTTAGGTGTATATTTGCTAACAGAATATTCTTGTCGGTACTGACCAACAAATCGGAACTGCCGTCTTTGCATGATTTTGACTCCATGGCGCAGTTCGTGCGCTGTCGTGTTATAAAGTGGGAGGTCATGGATTCGATTCCCGGCTTGAGTTTAGTCTGGTGGGAGGCTTAGGCCGTGGCTATTTTCCACCCAACCGATTACGACGTGTCACCAGCTATTAAAAGTTCCGGAACGATTTTGGCAGGGGAGCCCATGATGCTAAATGGGGATTTACTCGAGCGTCATAGAGACCTATTGGGTTGCAAAGCTTAGATGATAAGAAGAAAAAAATGTTATATGATATATACCTTTCCATCGGTGGGGGAAGCGACTATAGATTTTTAAATATGTAAAAAAAAAACTGTTGCATGGACATCTTCGAGCGCGTCAGATATTGATAGCATCAATGGCCTACGTATTTTTAATAATGTACGTATGTTAATCTGATCGTTTGCATGATCCGGTTGGTTGTATGTAAGGGTTGAAAATAAAAAAAAAGAAATTTAATCGAGCGCGTCAGATTTTCTAAGGGAGTGTTAAGTGCACCAAAAGAAGCTGTCATTAAGTAATCTGACGATTTCGATGTGACGCAAACTCGCGGCCATTTTCATAATGTGCAAAAAAATTCGTCATTGAAGTTAATAAATTGAAAGCTCAGGAAAAAGCAGCAAGAAGAAGAAGAAGAAGAAGAAGAGGAAGAAGAAGAAGTTAAGTTTTGTTTTTGGAATTAGAGAAATACAAATCGGCAATTTGAGCATTACTTTTCAGTCATAATGACATGTCGGTATAAGCTCTTTTGCAAAAGTGAAAACATAATGAAAAGGAATTTGGCATTTAGGCCCTGCTTAGGCGTAGACATCGTTAAGAAAATAATTTGTGAAAATCCGCCGCAAAGAGGTTACTACCGAGGTTCATGTTGGATGAAATTCTTATAAAGTCTTACTTCTTTGAATCCACTCGAGGTATACCTAATTAGTATAACACTGAAATACTTTGTACGAAAAAATCCTTACTAACCAGACTAAATCATAGCAATATTATAAAGTGTGTTTGTATGTTGGTTTGTTTTTCAATCACGTCGCAACAGAGCAATAGATCGACGTGATTTTTGAAACTATCGTTGAGGACCTAGAGAGTGACATATGAGAGTTCCCGTAGGAATTTTTACAACTTATTCTGACTGAATTTTAAAAACTTATTCCACGCGGACGAAGTCGCGGGGGCCAGCTAGTATAAACCTATCATATATTTGTACGTTTGTATATATGATAAGTTTATATGCCTACATAGGCATGGGGGAGTTTTGGGGGTTACTTATATTTATAGTGGTCTAAAGATGTTGATTAGGTATTATATTAATTTATGAAGGAATCAGTTATTAAAAGTTTTCTTTTTGCAGACATCATCAATTGTAAGATGTCGTGAATTATACCAGGAGCACATAGTTAAGTGACAGTGGAAATGTTGTTTTTAAATTGGAAGGCGAGCGTTGACCACCGTTTGCGACCACGTAATTAGTTTCAGTTGTAAAGTACGCTCGGGGTGTCGCTTACACATATAGTTTATTTGTCCCTTTACACTTTGTATTTTCGTTTATTTTTAAATTTAAAATTTACTCTTCTCTTAAAATAAAACGATTTATTGCAGTAAATAAAATTACAGAGGGATGTTTTTACGACTGTGGCTGGTAGAAATGCAGATATTGATTGCAGGTGAGTATTTATCAATGCGATTCAAGCTACAGGGTATAGGAGCCCAATCTACTATTACCGTTCCAATCCAACACCTCATACACATTCGTGATTCTGCCAGCGGCGCTCACCAAGGCAGACCATCGACATGAAAGTGCTGAGAACTCCCAACTGGCAATAGATTCCCTGTGTAAAACAGCAGGAAGTGATCATCAAGAAGGCAGGTTGCGATCATCAAAAAAACTTCCCCCACCCGATTGTCCTACAAAGGATAGGTTCGGATTCCACGTCGACATCTTTGAACGGTTTCTTCACCTATTTCATAAGGGCTTTAAGTTTTCTATTTCAATTGTGTCTCAGTGGGCATCAAAGTCAAATGAAAGAAATTCATTAGCCTTAAACACTACCTTTAAAACACACACTTTACCAAGCCTGTATCGAGTGTGCAAATTCAAGTAGTTCGAACTTTCTCACTCTTCACTCTGTTAGTATAGTACGTTACGTTTTAATAAACAGATCGATATGATCTCTCACAATCGTAATAGCAGACTTGAGGCCACGTTCGCAGGGGAGATCAACAACATATGTTGTAAGTAGCACTAAAGTCGGCGTATACTGTTAATCCCATTATAAAATACACTAGTGCCCGCGACTTCGTCTGCGCAGGGTTAATATTTCGAGTAGCTTATCATCATGATGAACCCATTCTCAGCTCACTACAGAGCACGGGTCTCCTCTGAATATGAGAAGGGTTTGGCCATAGTCCACCACGCTGGCCATGTGCGGATTGGCAGACTTCACACGCCTTTCAAAACATTATGGAGAACTCTCAGGCGTGCAGGTTTCCTCACGATGTTTTCCTTCAACGTTGAAGCAAGTGATATTTTAATTGCTGAAAAACGCACATAACTCCGAAAAGTTATAGGTGCGTGCCCGGGTTCGAACCCCCGACCTCTGATTAGGAGGCTAACGTCCTAACCACTAGGCTATGACAGCTTCAAGAGTAGCTTATATTAGCCCCAAATGATGTAGCTCGAAAGACATATTTAATCAACTTTAAATCACAGAAGTGACAAAAGTACCTATTTATGAATCAATTTATTACTACCTAATGTGCATTTGAAATAAATTATAAACTTTTATTGAAGTTATGGTTCACTATTTTGGCTATAAAGGCTAACATAAGATATAGATATATATTGTGGCGGGCTTTTTATAGGACTACTTAACTTAGACATTTCCATCATACATTACATATGTGTAACTCTAGCGGTTTTGGTAGCGTACGTCAGAATAGCTCGCAGATGGTCTTGACACTTATCGTCATATTTTGGACAATGCACACAATATCTTTATAAATTGTAACCTTGTCTTGTTCTTGTCTGGTGGGAGGCTTCGGCCGTGGCTAGTTACCACCCTACCGACAAAGACGTGTCGCCAAGCGATCTAGCGTTCCGGCACGATGTCGCGTAGCAACCAATTGGAAGTGTGGGTTTACTATGCCCCTAACAGGCTAGCCCGCTACCATCTTAGACTGCATCATCACTTACCATCAGGTGAGATTGCCGTCAAGGGGTAACTTGTAGTTCATAAAAAAAGCATGATTTATATACCATGCTTCAAACAAATTGATGTCATAATCATTTTTCGTATTTCGTAAGTGATGATGCAGTCATCATCACTTACCATCAGGTGAGATTTCTGTCAAGGGTTTACTTGTAGTGGATAAAAAATAAACCTATATCTAATTCTGATGTTTTAGCTACGAGTATATTATTGTAAAGTTTCATTGAAATCCATTCTTTAGTTTTACGTGAAGGATTTCCTTCCATACTTACAAACTTTCGCGTTTATTATATTAGTAGGACGTACATCTGAATGCAATGGAGATAAAACGGAAATACGTGAAACTTTAATAAAAAGGCATCGTTCAAGCTATGCGAGCAACTTGTAACACCGTCATGTCTGTAAATTGCGTAGTTCAATACAGCGCAATGCATTTTTTCCCCCTTTATGCTCGCCTCGTGTACGGAATAGAGAGCATTTTTGTTGGTCCCGTTTTATTATTATCATGTTTCTCTTTCTGGTTGCATCTGTTATAGCAGGCTTCGTTTTTAGTTTTTTTTTTACAAAGTTTTAACTTACTGGTTTTGAGCATGTACGAATATATACAAGAAGATATATTCGTACATTTATTTATTTAATAAAGGGCATCCAACAGGCTGCAGAAAAATCTAAAAACTATAAAAATACAAAAGAAGAGGAATTCTATAATACTGCACTTAGAGGTTGTCACAACATGCCACAACATATGGTTGGAGCCAAGAATACTTGGACATAACCTATATGATATCACGGTTGTGCAAAATCTAAGGTCCGATCCGGAAATTGGAGCCAGGACCTAATTAATAGTCGCACATGCTTCATACCAATAATTCCAGAAGATTATTATTCTAAGTGCTCGTTTCACAATTTCCTAATAAGCTTTAACAGATGGCGATGATGTAAAGATGGCAAAATAAATGGTTAAGTTTTATATTAATAACGATTGTCAAGACCCTTATACAATTTAATATTAAGGTTATCTTTTCAAAACACCACCACACGCCCGACAGACTTGGCATTGGCGAATTTAACAGAAAATATCAAAATGTTTCTTTATTAATCAGTTGAAAGCCTATCGCTAGATTGCGAAACGGAGTCGAAATAATTTTCACACTTTGAAAACATCCCGCATAAACATCGCTGACGTACGGCTTATAATGACAGTTGTATACAAAGCAACGTACAAATCTAATCGTCATTATTATTTCACGTTTTCCCTCAGAAATCTTGGCGTTCCGCTGAGTTACAGCCCCCCGGGGATGGAATCTACTCTGGAACTTATATATTATTCAATCTTTCCTCAGGTATGAATGTTCATTAGTCTGAAAATAAATTCGCTTTCATGTTCAGTGACCTTTGCACAGCTTGCTTAAAGTTCATTGTATATCAAAACAGGACTTTAATATACAGATCGGCTTTCTGGTTCTGAACTCGGGTCACTAAATTGATGACGATGATTGTCATAGATATTATATTAAAAGGCCTAATATATCCCTTATAAACATGCGTATGAGTTAGCTAAGAACACGATTTTGACCCTTAATTTAATGAACATTATATTCGTTGTTAGTAACAGAAACTGTGGAAGATGCATGCCAACTCTAGTTCCGACCTTCCAAATTGGTCACCTATCCGTTTACTGAACTGAGTTAACGGTGGTAAGTTTTATAGGTCGCGAATCAGCTTGTTCTCGATAAGGCTTAAAAATTCAGTATGTCTGTTTATTGAAAGAAAGTAATGTAACAGCGATAAACTATAGACTATATGAATTATCTGCCGCTTGCCTGTCTGTTTGTTTGTTTCTACGCAGTGAAATTTCACGTTTTCAAACGCAGAAAGATTACTATTTCAGATCTGATATAGCAAAAACATTTTTTGCTGGTCAGCTTATCATTTATGAGCATATGAAAAATTGAGTAACTCGAGTTCAGAATGAAAAATTAGGGAACAAAATAATCCTTTCGTTTATTAGATATTTTTAGCCCTATTCAGGATCCTTTCGTTTATTTTCATCCTATATTCGACGAAAAAATTTAAGTGGGCTTTTTTCCGCATCGTGTCGCAAGCTCATAAATAGAAGCCCCGATGGGACTGTAACTAGTCAGGTAGTCTCTAGTAAAAAAAACACCCTAGTCAAGTCATTATTTAAATGGTATAAAATCAAAATTTCACGACCGTTTAAACTCAAAAATATACCTACTCGTTTTGGTGTGTTTCCTATTATCAAAGTTGTGTAAAATCTGAATGTGTGTATTGAAGAGGTGTGTTTCTTATCAGTGTCTATTACAATTTTCAAAGATTCTACCTTCGTACATAGAGTTAAACGCAGTGTTTGATTTTGATCACCGTCTGACCCCCCCGTTATCCCAAACGTCGCCTAAGCCGAGGTTCGGCCTCAAAGCAGGCGCCCTTAGGCAGTCGTTGCCTTAGTTTCTTCGGGCCCTAGGGCTTGAAATTTCTTCTGGCAGAGCTTCTTTCCAAAGCTCGCCAAACAGCCCGGTTACGCTGTGGCAACCGATAGGGATTGTACACCTAATAGACAGTCCGAAAAAAAAAAAAGTGTTTGACTACATGAATGTGGCTTAAACACTGATAATTAAATCAAGTATTGCATTACAATGAAATATCACGTTTTATTCTTTTCATTTTATATTATGAACGAGTTGGTATAAAAATATTCTAACTTACATCATCATCTCTAAATGAAATTCTGTTATTTCCACTAGCTTGAAGCGTTTCTACAACATCTCTAGATGCTCTAGTATAACGTAGTTGAATGCACTCCATTGGACTTGCACAGAGCGCAGGCGAGCCATTGACCCTGAGCCGATTACGTCAAGCTTGAGCATTAGAGCTTCTTTTTTTGCTTGGAAATAAAAGTATAATATAAATACTTATCGAAGTTTGGCATTGCTATACATGAAATCCCTAAAATAATTAATGAATAAATTTCTATTTCACATCACAATCATGATCATCATCATCGTCATCATCAACCCATTACCAGCTTACTACAGAGCACGGGTCTCCTCTCAATATGAAAAGGGTTTGGCCATTGTCCACCAATCTGGCCATGTGCGGATTGGCAGACTTCACACGCCTTTGAGAACATTATGGAAAACTCTCAGGCGTGCAGGTTTCCTCACGATGTTTTGCCTCACATGGCCAGCGTGGTGGACTATGGCCAAACCCTTCTCATATTGAGAGCAGACCCGTGCTCTGTAGTGAGCCGGTAATGGGTTGATCATGACTAACGGTGTTATTAATAAATTTTGTAGGCAAACACATATCAATCCTAAACAACAGTTATAACACAGTTTTATATTAAGTAAACCTCTCAAGTAATTCTGTAAATAATTCACTATTACGTTGTATATGTACAATGAACCTTTTTGGTCGGGTCGGGGAGCGATTGACATCATTCCGCGGCAACCCTTTGTCATCCAAATATGTGTGAAATTTGGTGTTGTCGACCCATCCAGGAAAGTTATGCTGGCATCACAACTAACACTCACTTATTGTAGTTAAATGGGAACGACTTAATCCGTATTGCTAAAAGTATGTCACTAAATTTCTGAGGGGAAGGTGGCAACCTGGAGAAGTTGGTTATCACCGGCAAAGTGGAAGGAAAGAGGCCTCGGGGACGTAGTCCGATGCAGCCAACAGGTCGCAACCAACAGAGAAACATGGCGCGACATCGTCCGCAAGAAAGTCGTCAGTGGAAGGAGTCACGACCCTCAGTAATGAGGAATACGACGCACAGAGAGAGATGTCACTAAATGACTTAATAACTTTTTGTCTTCCCATATGAGTAACACAGGATATGTATTAAACTTATAAATTGACGACCTGAGTGGCGCAGCGCGTGCGCTGTCGCATTATAAAGTTGGAGGTCCTGGGTTCGATTTCCGGCTCGAGTCTTGTCTTGTGTACTTGTGTGTTGTTGTAGGTAGTACCACCCTTTTATTTTTATTTTTTTCCTCGTGGTGGAAAAGCTTTATAGCTACTTCCAAACCTTGGGCAGGATGGAGGTTATGTGGGACTCCCACCCATGGGTAGTGTACCCGAACTAAAAACCACCACGGCACGGCTGATTTTACTGGTCACCCGGGGGATCCGTAGTATACTTCCCGGACGAGGTAGTTACCACCCTACCGACAAAGACGTGTTAAGATTTAGCGTACCGGCACAATGTCGCGTAAAAACCAATTACGAGTATGGGTTTACCATTACCCCAAACTGACTAGCCCGCTACCATCTTAGTTATCACTTACCATTAGGTAATTTTGCCGTCAAGGGCTAACTGGTTGAGGATAAAAAAAAGTTGTAATGTGACTGAGGCCAGAAACCCCCGACAATACGCTGCCGCTAAATTTATTGCTTAAGTTTCCTCTTGTTTCCACGATATTGTCAGTAACGGATTTGAATAAAGGTATGCCGGTTTTATCGGTCATATCTACCTACCGTTTCGTACCACCCGGGTCAACAGTCGCGGTGGCTGACTCGAGCTGCTGTCATATTTGTCAGGCTAGCTGCAACATGCTTTTCCTAGCGTTGGGGTTGTTGCTCGGAAAATGAAACGAAGGTATTTCACATTTACTCGCTTAAATAATTATTATTATGAATAGAAGCAGGCGTTACCTTGCGGAAGTCCATGATAAATAACAACCGGGAGATTTGTACTTTACTTTTCGCGCTTGTGAAGTCAACATCTCCTGAGGATGATCCGGTGTCGGGTCGAAACGTGCGTAGAGGTTCTAGTGGAAGATTTTGTGTGGTGTTATACTATACAAATCTCTCGGTTGTCGGCGGAATATAGCAAATTACACTTGCTGTTTGTTGTTTAATTATTATTATCTTCTGTTTGAAACCAGAATAAAAAAGATCATTTTCATTAAATCGAATCACATCAAAATAGTTTTATTCATCATCATCATCATGATCAACCCATTGCCGGCTCAATCCAGAGCACGGGTCTCCGCTCAATATGAGAAGGGTTTGGCCATAGTCCACCACGCTTTCCATGTGCGGGTTGGTAGACTTCACAAGCCTTTAAGAACATTATGGACAACTCTCAGGTTTCCTCACGATGTTTTCCTTCACCGTTGAAGCAAGTGATATTTTAATTGCTTAGCGCCATATTATATATTTTTAATCCATAATATATTATACAGCCGCTGATAGATAAATGGCCGGACAGTGTTTGTCTGATGGGAGGATTCGGCTGTAGCTAGCTACCACCCTACCGAAAAAGACGTGCCACCAAGCGATTTAGCGTTCCCGCTCGATGTAGCGTAGAAACTAATGAGGAGTATGGGTTTCACATACCCCTAACAGGTTAGCTTGCTACCATCCTAGACTGCATCATCACTTACCACCAGGTGAGATAGACGTCAAGGGCTAACTTGTAGTGTATAAAAAAAAACAGACGCCTAAACCTTTAACCTTTTGGTTAAATAACAGTATTTTATCCTCTCCGAAAGAGGAGACCTAAACATATCCTTCATGACCCTGACGATCAGATGACTACTGACAACACACTCGTACCACCTACCATACAATCATACGCTACACACCGTCTTCGCCGGCGAAGACGAGGTCCCCGCTATCTTACGTCATCCGGACGTGGGCTCCATCCACGGCCTCGGAGACGTACGGACCACTCACCGTCCGACCCCCCCGTTATCCCAAACGTCGCCTAAGCCGAGGTTCGGCCTCAAAGGAGGCGCCCTTAGGCAGTCGTTCCCTTAGTTTCTTCGAGCCCTAGGGCTCAAAATTTCTTCTGGCAGAGCTTATTTCCAAAGCTCGCGAATCAGCTCGGTTACGCTGTGGCAACCAACAGGGTTTGTACAGCTAATAGACAGTCCGAAAAAAAGAAAAAAAAAAAAGAAAAGTATTTTATCCTTTTTTGTTATGGTCTGTCGAAGATGTGCTCGTGATGTGCTCGTATACATGAAGCCTTCTATCCAAAAAGTCCTTTGTTTCAAAGGATTTTTTCCACTGATACCCTGCCATTTTCCACTGTTGCAGAGCGGCATTGAATTCCTTTTGAATCATTAATATATTTCAATCCGATGTTCATTTCGCGACGCCTGTTACATGCCTACACACCCCAGCGACCCTGTTGACAATATATTGTATATTCAACGTGCTTCCATTTACACATACATATAATATAAAATACATCGACGGAAACGAAAAATGATTTTGACATCAGTTTGTTTGAAGCATGGTATATAAATCATGCTACGAATGAATGTACCTTTGTGCTTCCAGTTACA
The DNA here is from genome assembly GCA_928268935.1 of Lasiommata megera. Classification (NCBI taxonomy): domain Eukaryota; kingdom Metazoa; phylum Arthropoda; class Insecta; order Lepidoptera; family Nymphalidae; genus Lasiommata; species Lasiommata megera. The sequence goes on from OV743312.1 coordinate 13,827,378, forward strand.
CATACATATAATATTAAATACATCGACGGAAACGAAAAATGATTTTGACAGTAGTTTGTTTGAAGCATGGTATACAAATCATGCTACGAATGAATGTACTTTTGTGCTTCCATATACACATACATATAATATTAAATACATCGACGGAAACGAAAAATGATTTTGGCATCAGTTTGTTTGAAGCATGGTATATAAATCATGCAACGAATGACTGTACCTTTCACTTGAGTTCATTCATGTGGATTGGTTTCCCTGGGGCATAAAGTGGCCTAATCAGTTAATAGCTACTGCCCGTGACTACGTCTGTGTAGATTGCGGGTTTTTAAAAATCCTATGGAATCCCATGACTTGTTCCCGCTCCTTTTTCCGACATATAAATCTATTTTCAAGCAGCAATTCCATAGCAGACTTCCATACATACATATAATACATACAGACATATAACAATATGTCTGTATGTATTATATGTAATCCAGTTTATCACAAATTCCGTGGGAATTATGGATTTTCCCGTAAAAAAAGTATTCCATATGTTAATCCAGGCCAAAATCTAAAGTACTACATTCAAAATTAAAGACAAATTGATTTAATTCCAGCGCGAAAGAGTAACAAACATACAATCACACGCACTCACGTACAAAAATTCGCATTTGTAATATACTAAAAGGTATGCAGTGTCAGTCATTTTTGACGAACACAACTTCCAATTCTTCGAAGTTCTGTGCGTTTTAAGAAATTCAATATCACTTGCTTTAACGGTGAAGAAATAAATACATCGAGAGAAAAAATCTACATGACGCTGTCAAAGGCATTAAATTTGTATACATCATAATATAATAAAAAACTGCGTTTCATGTAGAAAATACAGTTTTGATTGAGTATATTTTCATACAACCAATATATAACACCATCTGTTTCCATTAACACAAATAGGACAGGCGATTTATTGATGTTATCTATTAAGGGTTATTGATGACTCCACTTTGATATTTGAAGGTCAAGGACTGTCATTATATTTTTTATCATTGACTGCAGTGGTATAGTATAATAGATTATTTATTATTTTTGTATTTTTTTTAATCCATTAATGATTTAATTTTTTAATCGACTTTGACTTTGTGATTGCAACAGTAGTATATAGAAAGACAAAATATAGAGATGGATTCTTCTTGGATGTGTTCGGCTACTTTTTAATCTTAAAATCTGTACATGCGTATATAAATATTCCAATCTCTTGCAATAAACGAATTAGAATTTGAATTCTTAAGTATAGAGAAGTCTGTCCCATGTGCTATCCTCCTTGCGTGTGAGAATACTTATGAAAAAAATAATATCAATGTCATGTACTGATAGTGACTTAATTACAAAAAAATTTACAACAGCAACAGCAAGCGGGAGAAAATACCAAGATATTTACAAGATATCTTCAATAAAACGTCAAGGTGAATTGGCCAATGAAAACAAATTAATTAATTTCAATTATCATATAAATCCTAAAAATGTCTGAACTTGATACGAAGAAGAGTAAAGTGTCTGTGGTTCAAATGAAAAGTAATTCGACGAAGTCACAAATGGGCTTCGGAACTAAATCAATGAGCAGACTGAAAGTTCGAAGACAGTCGTTTGGATTTTCTGGGGTCCCGGGCATACGGCCTGTGGAGCGGACGTCTCAGGTTATTGTTTTTTGTTTAATAATGGTCAAACAAAAGAAGAATAACAAGGTTAACACTTCCATTAAACATCATCATGATCAACCCATTACCGGCTCACTACAGAGCCCGGGTCTGAGAAGGGCTTAGCCATAGTCCACCACGCTGGGCATGTGCTGATTGGCAGACTTCACACAACTTTGAGAACATTATGGAGAATTTTCAGATATGCAGCTTTCCTCACTATGTTTCCTTCACCGTTGAAACAAGTTATATTTTAATTGCTTAAAAACCCAGATAACACTGAAAACTTAGAGGTGCGTGAGAGGTGCGGACGTCCTAACCATTAGGTTATCAAAGCTTCAGCTTTGATTAATGACGTAACTTAACTGGGTTAAAACCTACAACTACTTACAATACCTAGCTTTTTAAAAGCGGCAACTCTGCACTTACTATCGAGTGCATCAAAAAGCTGAATATGGACAAGTTTATTGAACAAACAAAATGAAAGTTATTTTTTGCCCTTGCCCGTGTGTGCAGGTCCATTGTTTGGTTTAAAAATACGGATTATAGTAACAATAATACTGAAACTTTATAGTTTTGTCAGAGAAGAATTTGTATATATTATATTTGGTGTTTTGTTGGTAGAGAGTCTAATATTCTAATATTTTGCCGCTTTAAAACAGCTTGCTATAGAATTCAAACGCCCTGCTCTTACTTATTTTCCCACTTATCAACTTGGGCCAAATTACAAGTTCCATCTTCCAACGGTACAGAAGTTAACTGATGAACTACTGGATGAGCTGTGGGATGGCCACAAGTATAACGCTCAGGTAGTAATTTAAAAATATTTTTTACCAATTCCCAGAAAAGAGGACTGTACGCGTAGATTCCTTTTGTTGAAAAATAGGTTTTTTTTTTTTTTATCCTCTACAAGTTAGCCCTTGACGGCAATCTCACCTGATGGTAAGTGATGATGCAGTCTTAGATGGTAGCGAGCAAACCTGTTAGGGGTATGGTAAACCAATACTCCTATCGGTTTTTACGCGACATCGTGCCGGAACGCTAAATCGCTTGGCGACACGTCTTTGTCGGTAGGGTGGTAACTAGCCACGGCCGAAGCCTCCCACCAGACCAGACTCGAGCCAGGAATCGAACCCAGGACCTCCAACTTTATAATCTGACAGCGTGCGCGCTGCGCCACGGAGGTCGTCAAAAAAAAAAGGTTCCGCCTAGTTCATCTCATTACAATTTAATAAGTAAAAAAAAGCTGAATAGATTTGTTCGCATTGACCTATACCATTCCATTTACAGGATTCTCCAGCACTAGCACTGCGCATAGCCGGCGAACTGATGCGAAAACTAAAAGCCGTACAATTCAACCGTTACCGCATTATCTGCGTGGTCACCATAGGCCAAAAGAGAGCTCAGAGCTATAACAACGCCGTGTCTTTTTTGTGGGACCATGAGAGAGATAACTACGTTGACGTACAGAGAGAGGTTACCACCGCGTTTATTCAAGTTACTACCTTTGGTATTTATTTGGACTAAGAACAGTAAAGTTATTAGGGCTATATTAATAATTATTTGCGTGATCATAAAGTCAAGCTATGTAGATACAAAAAAGATTAAAAACTCTGCACTTGTGACGTTGCATGAACTATGCTTCTGTGTGTGCAGCCTTCGCAATGTTTCATTTGGAGACAGGCCTTTTCAAGCTAAAGGATGAGCTAGGATATCAAATGTTTTAATTTGTATTGATGGGATTATGTAACTGTTATAAAATATTAGATATACATATGTGGAATGGTCATTTTTAGGTTTAAGTTTTTTCTGTTTTATTGTATTGTATACACCTTTGTACTTAGCAGTAAGTATTTTGTTCCGAAAAGGTTGTAAATAAAGGGATTAAGAAAAATTCCCAAATAACAGATGTTAGTTAAGAGATTTGTATACCTAAGCGGGGGTTGAGGAACCCAGGTAGTAAGTAAGAAATAATTGTAAGGGACTGAAGCAGGCAGTCCCTAACTAACTTTGATGTAAGACAGACCTCTCTGTCCTTTTATCTCTGCAATAGCATTCTGAATAAATACTCACTTAAATATTAACCGCCCCGTGATTCCTTAATAATTGATTTTAGTATCCTTTCCTAAAAAACGATACTACATTTTGGGGGCTCGTCCGGGATCACGGAAATCGGAAAATTAAGAAGTGTGTAAAAGACGTGTCGGTGTTGTGTGAAAGTTCATATAAGTGCGCGAGTTAGTAAGCGATGGAAGGTGTAATTGACCAGGTTGCAAGAGGTATTGCCGCGGCGGATTTGGAAGACGACCAACTTCCGCGACTGAGAGTCCCAGAGCTCAGAGAGGAGCTAAGGCGTCGGAATCTCCGGGTGACAGGTCGAAAACCAGAGTTACTGGCAAGGCTAAGAGCTGCACTGTTGGTGGAACGGGATCAGGTAGCCGACAATGATGAAGAAAATATTGCAGACCTTGTAGACGACGAAGAAGAAGACGATTTGGAAGACGCTCGAGCTGTTAATGCTGAGGGACTCCCAGGAAGAGGAAACCATGGTGTACGTCTCCGAAATCCTGTGAATGATGGCCGAGAATACAACGACGACGATGGCGCAAATAGTGAGCGTGCCAATCGTACTCCAGTGATTCGAAGACGTGAAGAATCACGAGTATTACTTACCTTTAAAGACGTTGAAGGTTCGTTAGAGAAATTCAGTGGGGATGACCACACAAATGTCCTGCAGTGGTTGGATGATTTTGAGGAAATGGCGGAGCTTTGCAAGTGGAACGAGATCCAGAAAATTGCATACGTCAAAAGGTTACTAGGCGGATCAGCAAAAATGTTCGTGAGCTATGAAAAGTGTGCGAAAACGTGGAAGAAGCTGAAACAATCCTTGAAAGATGAGTTCGAGGAAACTGTTGATTGTTTAAAGATTCATCGAGAGCTGAGTAAGAGAAAGAAGAAGACTGAGGAAACTCTGCAAGAATACGCATATAAAATGTTGCAGATTGCATCACCAGCGAAGCTAAAGGTACAAGATGTGATACAATACATAATAGAGGGTATTCTTGATGACGTGGTAAATAAAACTGTGCTATATGGAGCTAAGGATTTTAAACAGCTTAAAGAGAAATTTGGACAGTACGAGAAAATGAAGCAGGAGATGTCCAAATCAAAAGCACGACCGCCGGAGAAGAAGCTGGAGAAGACAGGACGACCACAGAGCTACAACCAAGGAAGAAGGGGAAGTCCAGGAGGTGTAGTTGCAACTTCAGGAAAGAAGACGAGTGCGAAGTGTTTCAACTGCGGCGGAGATGACCACGTGAGTGCGATGTGTCCCGAAAAAGGAAAAGGGAAAAAGTGTTTTAAGTGCGGAGAATTTGGGCATATAGCCTCCGAGTGTCCGCCGAAGTCGAAAGAAGTGTATTTAGTGTCGCGTCCCGCTAAAGAAAAATATCAAAAAGAAATTACGATTAAAGACAGTAAGATTTTAGCATTAGTGGACACTGGTAGCGATTTAACGTTAATGAGTATGAAGGAGTATAAAAATCTAGGATCACCACCTTTGTGTAATAAACAGGTATGTTTTGAAGGTTTGGGAGCTGAGGTGACTGAGACGTTAGGTATGTTTACTACCAGCATGATGGCAGAAAATTATGAGTTTCATGTAGATTTTCATGTTGTACCTGACTCAATACTTAGACGTTCGGTTATATTGGGCACTGACTTTTTAGACCAGATAGAACTTAGAGTCAGACGAGGCGCAGTTACTTTTTTCAAATTAGACGCTGATGACAGTACAGACGAAGAGACAAAGCCGCACATTTATAAAATAAACACCTTAGACGAGACGAAAGAACTTGAATTATCACACATTAAAGAGGAGCATTATCGGGAAGAAATTAAAAAGATCGTTTCAAATTATAAGCCGGAAGCTACGCGTGACGTGGGTATACGGGCAAAAATAATTTTGAAATCAGATAAACCAGTAGTATCACGACCGCGACGATTGGCTCCTTCAGAGCGGAAAGAAGTAAATGACTTAATGAGTTCATGGTTAGAAGAGGGTATTATTCGCCCCTCTACCTCGGAATATGCAAGTCCGATTGTTTTGATTAAAAAGAAGGACGGTACTCTTAGAATTTGTGTAGATTATCGGAAGATAAATGCTATTATGTTAAGACCTCTTTCTCCATTACCACTTATTGAAGACTCAATAGATGCTTTAGCCGAGGACGTTTGGTTTACATTAATAGATTTGAAAAATGGATTTTTCCATGTCTGGATGGACGAAGGTAGTATCAAGTATACAGCCTTCGTAACACCTGACGGTCAGTACGAGTTTGTTAGATTACCGTTTGGTTTATGCATTGGTCCAACTGTATTCCAAAGTTATATTAATTACATTTTTAAAGATTTAATACGTGACGGAATTGTAGTAGTGTATATGGATGACATTATTATTAAAGCCAAAACCTCGGAAGAGCATTTGAGAAGAGTAAAGTTAGTCACTAAAGACGCGGCTAAGTATGGGTTGATCATAAAGTGGGAGAAATGTAAATTTTTTAAGACGACGGTCGATTATTTAGGGTATGTAATATGCCGGGGGACTGTTCGCCCGTCAGAGACAAAAACATTAGCTGTACGAGATTTTCCCCGACCTACGACGGTAAAATCGGTTCAAAGTTTTTTGGGTCTTACAGGGTATTTTCGTAAATTTATACCTGGATATTCACTCATTGCCCGACCGTTGACTGATTTACTGAAAAAAGACGTTCAATTTGTATTTGGTATGAGAGAAATAGAAGCTTTCGAGAAATTAAAAGCTGCATTAGTGCGTGAGCCTGTTTTGAAATTGTATTGTCATGGTGCAGAGACCGAGTTGCACACAGATGCATCTCGTTTAGGGTATGGTATGATATTGCTGCAAAAAGATTATAATGATGGCAAATTTCATCCTGTATATTATGCGAGTGGCAAAACGACGGATGCTGAATCTAGATATAGTAGTTATGAATTAGAAGTATTGGCTATTGTAAAAGCGCTAGAGAAATTTAGAGTGTATCTGATTAACATAGCGTTTAAGATTGTTACGGATTGTCAAGCTTTTACTGCTACTGTAAGTAAAGAGAAAGTATGTTTGCGAGTTGCGAGATGGGTAATTTTGCTTGCAGATTTTAATTATTCAATAGAGCATAGGCCAGGTAAGAATATGCCACATGTTGATGCGCTTAGTAGACATTCGTTACCGGAAGTATTGTACGTTTGTGAAAATGACGATGGTTTGATTGCGCGATTGAGAAGTGCACAAGACAAAGATGAATGTCTTAAGCAAATTATAGATGCCGCATCGCGCAATGAAGCCAACGGATATTTGTTAAGAAACCAATTACTGTATAGAAGTGTAGGTGAATCATTAGTAGTTGTACCGAAGAGTATGGAGGCACAGGTAATTAAAAGAGCACACGAGCGAGGACATTTTGGTGTTACCAAAACCGAAGCCATTGTGAAAAGGGATTTCTGGTTTAAAGAGATGCGTCCGAAGGTTGAGCAGGTAGTCGCAAACTGTATTGACTGTATATTAGCTGAAAGAAAACAAGGTAAACAAGAGGGATTATTGCATCCTATTTATAAAGGTGATACTCCACTCGACACTTACCACATTGACCATGTTGGGCCAATGATTAATACACCTAAGAGATACAAACACATATTTGTGGTTGTAGATGCTTTTAGCAAATTTGTTTGGCTGTATCCAACTAAATCAACGGACACCGCTGAAGTGCTTCATCGACTGCGTAGTCAGTCTAGTATTTTTGGGAATCCTCGAAGAATCATCTCGGATCGAGGGACGGCTTTCACATCAAAAGATTTTCAGGAATACTGTGAAAGTGAAAAGATTGAACATTCGCTAATAGTAACGGGTATTCCAAGAGGAAACGGACAAGTCGAAAGAGTTAATCGAACTCTTATTCCGCTTCTCACAAAGATGGCCGCTCCAACGCCAGAAAATTGGTATAAACACGTGGAAAATGTGCAGAAGTTTCTTAACGCAACTCCAAGCCGCAGTACTGGACAAGCACCCTGCCAGTTGTTATTTGGAGTTAACATGCGACTCAAGGACGACTGGAATTTAAAAGAACTGCTAGAGAAAGAGTGGACCACGCAGTTCGAAGAAGACCGAAAAGAACTTCGAGAAAAAGCAAGAGAGAAGATACAAAAAACCCAAGAAAAAAATCGCCGAGGGTTTAATAAACATCGTAAACCAGCGCATGTTTACGAGGAAGGAGATTTAGTAGCTATTCAGCGAACGCAGTTTGGGCCAGGCTTAAAGCTTAAAGGAAAGTTTTTGGGTCCCTATCGTATTACTAAATTACTAAGGGGTGATCGCTACGTCGTTGAGAAGGTAGGCAAGCACGAAGGGCCTCAACATACATCCACAGCCGCCGACCATATGAAGCCATGGGGAATGGGTTCGGAGGAAAGCTACAAAATAACTGATGTAGTAGACGATGACAATTGAGGGCAATTGTCGATGCAGGATGGCCGAATGTGGAATGGTCATTTTTAGGTTTAAGTTTTTTCTGTTTTATTGTTTTATTGCACCTTTGTACTTAGCAGTAAGTATTTTGTTCCGAAAAGGTTGTAAATAAAGGGATTAAGAAAAATTCCCAAATAACAGATGTTAGTTAAGAGATTTGTATACCGAAGCGGAGGTTGAGGAACCCAGGTAGTAAGTAAGAAATAATTGTAAGGGACTGCCTCTAACTTTGATGTAAGACAGACCTCTCTGTCCTTTTATCTCTGCAATAGCATTCTGAATAAATACTCACTTAAATATTAACCGCCCAGTGATTCCTTAATAATAACATCTTAATTGATTTTAGTATCCTTTCCTAAAAAACGATACTACACATATTATACAGAGGACCTGTGACTGACGGATTAAAAGAAAAATCATGTAATTTATTTATTTATTAGTTTTATAGTCTAATCTTGGTAATATTAAATGTAACTGAGTGAGGTTTTTTGTTTCGATTTATTATTATTGTGGACATCAATTATAATACTACTAGTGGTGAGATCGTTCAAAAATGTTTAACTATACAAATAAACAATGAAAATTATTCCTACCGTTGTTGATACTTAAATTGAAAATGTTACACAAATTACTACAATTATTTTTTATCTAACCCCAAAACATAAAATTCCAATTAATCTTTTCGAGTTTGTCGTTTCTCGTAGATTCGAACGCCATATTTGATAATAAATATACAGATGTTATTAATTAATTTAACCATTAATATTAATATAATAGCGACATTTTAATGAAGCCTATTTGAGAGCATATCGAATAAATAAAAAAATCTATAATCAATCAAGAAACGACAGAGAGATCATTGTAATTACATTCAAATAGTTTCAGAGTACATACATAAAAATAATAAACATGTAGGACTTTTTGAGAATCAGTCAAATACTACGTAATCGTACTACACTGAATTTAGCTCTATAGCTTGCTTAGTATATCTGGGAGAATTACTGTTTCAGTTTTAACTTGCATATTTCTAAACGAGTTCAAACATAACGAGGTAAATGAAGATCGCTGAACTGAACTTACGTTAGTACGACGACAAGCTGTTTCAATTTGGTTTCTTTAAAATTCATGCCCTCATTTCCAAGGGATTGCGATACGTTCTTTCACTGTATTTGTATTTTCAATTTCTTTTGCATTTTCTATTTCTCTCCTCCAGCTTAAAATTATTACGAAGAGTAGCATCAATTATTTTGACCAAGAAGTAGAACTTTATGTATAGATGAATTTACCGCTGATTTTATGGTTATCTGCATAAATTGCTTTTAAGGATTTATTTACTCTGTGGTCATATTTTGCGTGTACCAAGCATATTCCTTAAATAGGTAAAGTTGTTAGACTACTTAGCAGAGTTTTGTCGACTAAAACTATTTCGCCTGGTGATGGGTCGCAATTCTAGCACCTTCAGATTGGAACCCTAATTAATATACCATGAAATAGGTACTTTTATAAACAAACTAAAATGATAAAAACAAATTAAAAAGTTTGCCTTGCAATACATTTGTTGCAGTTATAAAATTTTATCTCCTCTCAGGTGATTGGACGCTAATGTCGTTAAACTTTATATACTCGGGGATATTTTGCAGCATGTCTCTGGAAGTTTAACGAATTTTGGTCATCGCTTATTTTTGTATTCCTTTATAGGGTATAAAGGACTGGACATAACATTGGTTTTGTGAAGAAATTTATCAGTCCACAATCATTTCTTGTTTACATCGTTTGTTCGTCTTACCGCGATTCGATCTTCTTCTATAACTAGTGGGGGGAAAACAAGGCTGCGCTTTGTGAAGCACGATTGTTACTCCAGCACATTGGGCCATAAAAAATGGACATTGTACCCAAAAAATTTTTTTTTTTTGAGATTCTGATTGTAAATCTGTCAAATGATTATAAGAAAAGTAACAGTGCTAGGAATTCCCGCTGCAATATCAAAATGTTGTTATATTTTCTTTTTATATTGGCCGGTAAATTTTCCACTGGCAATAAAGCTATTGTATTATCTTAGTAAATATTCCAGCGCGTCAAAAACTAAATGGAAAGCAATACACTGCTGTTGAATTCATTGCTGAATGTCGGATATCGTAGATTGCTCGTAAAAACATTTGCATAGAAAATATTGAGACGGCTAGACAGTGTAGACTGTATAATGAACAGATAGAATAGATGAAACTTAATAATAAATAAACAATACTTGATTAAAACGCTACGATCTATTCGTTAAGGGTTGTTGTGTTAATATAGTAGTTGGTTGTACGAGTATTCATTATAGGTTGTCTACCTTCTATATTCCTTCATACTTAATACTTGTGTAAAAACTTAGATTAATACGTCAGGTAAATTGAAACCTTTCGTCCACAAATATCAATAAATTTATAGCAATGTCCTCGTGGCGTCCATTGTTATTGCTATTTCGCGTGGACCAATCACTCGCCACCGTTTTGACGGGAACCAAACGCGCGTGGCGCGACTTGATGACAACTAACTTAATACATTCATAATAGTACTCTAGTCAAGTTTAATACTTTCTAGTACGTATACAACTTATACGTAACTTGTTTAATATATGTCATAAATAATAAATACGTCATAATGCTTCATAGATTCGCGGCGATAACACTTGATACTCGTACTTTCAGAAAGTTCTTTTATTGTCACAAGTTGAAATAAGGCGGTAAAATTAAGATTTAAAGTAAACTTTAATGTTGCAATACTTCCAGAAAATATCACCATAATGATCAACCCATTACCGGCTCACTACAGAGCACGGGTCTCCTCTCAATATGAGAGGGGTCTGGCCATAGTCCACCACGTTGGCCATGTGCAAATTGGCAGACTTCACACGCCTTTGAGAACATTATGGAGAACTCTCAGGCGTGCAGGTTTCCTCACGATGTTTTCGTTCACCGTTGAAGCAAGTGATATTTTTATTGTTTTTTATAAACGCACATAACTCCGTAAAGTTAGAGGTGCGTGCCCGGATTCGAACTGCCGACCTCTGATTAACAGGCTGACGCCTTAACCACTAGGCTATCACCGCTTCTTTCCTTATACCATAATTTACACATATATTTCATTATTTAACCATCATGGGTTTCTGAAAGTAAATAAGCAATAATTATCGAATAATAACTATAGATAGGTATTCGAATAAAAAAAATATATAATGTGTCCTTTTCCGCAAGCAAAACTTGCAGGTTGATTGTATTGAGAACGCCATTAAAGAGGTTTTAAGTAGACCGGAATGACGATGGGTAGGTATTACCACTTCACCGCATCAGTAGCACTTGCTACAGAGTGTTACATAATTACTGATTTTATTTAATTACTAGCTGATGCCCGCGACTTCCTCCGTGTTGAGATAGTGTGTGTGAAAGTGTGTTTGTTTGTCTTCCAAATACGGAGTAATGGATTACTAAATTACTAAGCCGACGAACGTATCTCCGTGCTACCATAAAAAGAATGAGTGAAATCGGAGTACCCGTTAATGAATTACAACTAAATACACATTTTGACTTTCATCCCCTCTTCCAAGGGGACCTGTGCTGAATTCCGGGATAAAAACTATTCTATATGTTGAACCGAAGTATCAGCTACTCCTATACCAAATTTCATTCAAATCTATCCAGTAGTTTCGGCGTGACGTGTGGCCAAGATACAGACAGACAGACAGATAAAAAAAAATAGTTTTGGGCTCAGTATCGATAGTAAGGCATCCTCAAATTAAAATTTTCAAAACATATTTAATGTACCTACAGAATTCGTCCTGTTACAATTTTATTATGTTAAAGATGTCTTTTTCGGGGCACATAGCTCGGAGAATCGATGGACGTTGGGGTCCCAAGGTGCTGAAATGGCGACCCCGCACCGGTTAACGTAGCGTTGGTCGACCCCCAACAAGGTGGACAGACCACATCAAACGAGTCGCAGGGAGCCGCTGGATACAAGCGGCCCAAGACCGTGGCCATTGGAACTCCCTACAAAAGACCTATGTCTAGCTGTGGACGTCTATCGGTTGAAATTATGATGATGATGATCAAGATAGACGTCCTTTATTTCTGGTTGATATTATCGACATATTTTATATTCTCCAGGAACAAAGGAACAAACAGACAACTTTTCACTTTTATAACGTGAGCATTTTTGTTTTTTACTTCTTCGTTTTTTTTACAAACAAATGAAATGTAGTTATTAATTACATCATTAATTTAAGACGTAAGAATTTAACGAGTATAGAAGTGGTAGATATATAAATATGCCATTTAGATTTTATCCACTGAACGTGTCTTAGGCAGGTACTTATATTTAAAAGAGACTGATATTGGTTGAGCTCCTAGTGAAGGGTTTGGCGACCCAAACCTAAGTTGTCTATAAGCCGAAACCTTTATACTTTAGTCCGTGAAATAACAGAGACGTACAACTTCGTAATTCAAAAGGAAAGTTCTGCGGGATATCTTACATCCTACCGCCGAAACTTCGTACAGGCCCGCATAAAGATGGCGGATTAACCCTTACCTCTTTGTTATGGTTTGAAAAGTTAGTTATTAGAAGATGGAACATCTTTTGCTGGCATAATATTAATTTATCATGTCTTAAGCCAAACTTACCTTTTTGATACGGTGTGATTTTTCAGATCTGTTGTTGCTACCCAATTTAGAATACTTTTTTGGCATGGCAAGTGATGATGCGGTCGAAGATGGTAGCGGGCTAACCTGTTAGGGGTATAGTAAACTCATTCTCCTAATTGGTTTCTACACGACATCGTGCCGGAACGCTAAATCGCTTGGAGACACGTCTTTGTCGGTAGGGTGGTAATTAGCCACGGCCAAAGCCTCCCACCAGACCAGACTCGAGCCGGGAATCGAACCCAGGACCTCCAACTTTAAAATGCAACAGCGCGAGCGCTGCGCCACGGAGGTCGTCAATACCGACTACGCGTTTACCAAAATAAACAAATTAAACAAAATTTTATTCATAGAAATCGAGTACAGTTTTACAAACAAAATATTATTGTATTTATGATAAATAAGAACTTACGAGTCTCTTCTTATACATAGGGGTTTACTACTATCGCTCGAAGTAGTGTTATTTTGAAAAGACAGTTTTGTAAATCCGTTATTGTGGACAACCTTAGTGGCGCGGTGTGGTCTTTGGTTCGATTCCCGGCTTGAGTCTGATCCGTTGCGAGGCTTCAGCTGATTCTAGCTACTAATCTTAAGCAAAAAACATACCGCCAAACGGTTTAGTTGTATCCTATGTTACTTCTAATACCACCAAGAATACATGTACAAAGTTTCATGATGATCGGTTTTCGCGTGAAAGCGTAACAAACAAACTAACATTCACATTTATAATATAAATATATATGATCATGAGTCATCAAAGGAGTTCTAGTTTCAAATTGTCGAATCCCAGCACGTAAAATTACCAATGATTCGACAAAGGGTCATGGCACATTTTTGCTGATAGGGTAAACACCCTGTTGAAGGAATCTCTCATTTAAAAATTACAATCATCTACAGAACACGGATCTCCTCTCAATATGAGATGGGTTTGGCCATAGTCCACCACGCTGGCCATGTGTGGTTTGGCAGACTTCACACGCCTTAGAGATCATTTTTCAAGATAGAATTCAAGATTTTCTTAGAGATCATCATATCAAGTTTTCCTTCACCGTTGAAGCAAGTGATAATTTAATTGCTTTAAAATGTTCCTATAGGTGCGTGCCCAGGATCGCAACCCCGACCTCTGATTAGGAGGCGAACGTACTAGCCCCTAGGCTATTACAGCTTCTCAAAATTACAATAGTCCTTTCTAAAATGAATTTCAAACGTGTACCTACAGCGGAACATTTGTTGCAGATATAAAATTTTATTAGCTCTCAGGTGATTGGACGGCGAGGGCGGTGTCGTTAAAGTTTACATATGCAGGTATATTCAGTGGCACGTCTCTTGTGTAACAAATTTTTATCATCGCTGACGTCGCGTCGCATTCGTGCGGTGTCATGACGAAATTGTAGAGAAAAGAGTGAGTCAAAAAACACTAAAACGTGGGGCAGTAAAATTATCATAAACGCTTTGTTATTAAACGCCGATGACAGTATTTAAAATAAATCTGTGGGTGATCGATTGCTTGAAACCCAGCTAAGATTTTACTATTAACATATGTATTTAATCTCTTGTGACAAGTAAGGTCTAAAAAATATATAAAAACACTTTTATATGGTAACGTTACGTTGTGTATAAATTTTACGTCTATCCGTCAAGGTCTGTTATAACCTCTGTGCCTTCCCGTGGTGTAGAGGTATCCATGAGGATTTACCCACGATAAGAAAAAAACTTCTATGCGTCGATAAGTTTTCGAGATTAACAGACGATAAACTGAAATTAACTGACGGGATTTTTAGCCGAATCTTTTGGATTTATAGGCTTTGCCGATTCACTTGCTGACTTACCAAAAAAAGCATATAGAATTTCACAATCAGCGAGCAACGGAACGAAAAATTGATAAACTTACTGTATTTAAGGCAGTATCTCTGTAAATATTATGGCCCAAATGCTTTGACGATTTATCCATAGTTAAATTACTGGGACATAAAGTTCATACAGAAATTTTAACAATTGGCGTGCAAAACTGTAGTTACAAAACAATTTGGCAAAGCCGAAACAAGAACGCTTTCAAATCTCGCCGCTGGAATTAATAATAAATAAAAATACTAACTTAATAACTGAACTGATTTAAGAATTCCTCATTAAATCAGGTGACCTGATGGCTCATCATGATCATGATCAACCCATTACTGGCTTACTACAGAGCACGGGTCTCCTCTTAATATGAGAATGATTTGGCCATAGACTGCCATGTCCGGATTGGCAGACTTCACACGACGTTGAGAACATTATAGAGAACTCTCAGGCGTGCAGGTTTCCTCACGATGTTTTCCTTCACAGTTGAAGCAAGTGATAGTTTATTCTTTTTAAAACGCAAATAACTTTGAAAAGTTAAAGATGCGTGCCCGGATTCGAACCGCCCTAACTACTAGGCTATCACCGCTTCACTAGGCTATCACCTGATGGCTCATTTGCCTGATAATATCTAAAAAAACAGAAACTGCCTCCTGTAAATGTGTATGTTTCAAATCATGGTTTCCTTTGGCCCTTTCTTTCAATGGTTCATAATAAAATCATTCAAAGATATGAAACCATTTGCATACAAAATATTGAATCCGGCTAGACGGAAAATACTGCATAACTAATACCATTAGAATCGTTGATATTAAACAAACAATAGGTACCTTCTGATTAAAAGTATGAGCTATAAGTCTTGTTTTAATTTTGCAAACAATTTTAGATTAATTTAGGGGGATGGCAGCGCTGATCAAACCTAGGGTTTATGCAAATTATTGCTTGAGTTCAAGTTAATAATATTATTTTAAGTCTTACAACTTAGTTACGTTACTACTAGGTACTTACTGATAGCATATTTTGTTTTAACATCTTTAGTTTATAAATAAAGGATTTGAAAACCTCCCTGGCGCAGTAAATGGCGCTTTTTTTATAGAGGTGCCGGGTTGGGTCAAATTGGAAATTTATAATTTCTGAATGGTCTCTGGTCCGGTAAGATGGGTTGAGGTCGTTTCTAGTTACCATCCTAGCGACAAATACATGCCGCCAAACCATTGGCATTCCGGTATGATGTCTCGTTAAACATATGGGGTTTTGAGATAACTGTCTTAACCCTAATGGATTCGCCCGCTATTATCATAGGCTGCATCATCATTTACCACAAGGTGAGTTTGCGGTCAATGTAATAAGAAAAAAGTTAAATATCAAGTTCAAGGGCAAATTTTATTTCCCCATAGAAGTATTTGCAATTACCTAAACAGGAAATGCATGAAAGTTTTACTTTAACTGCCTATTAGAAAATAAAGTTACCTTCCATGTTAATAGTACAATAAGCACTTAACATAATTCCTACAAATAAATTACAATAACTAGCAGCATGGTCAAAATATAGGTATACTTGCTTAGAATGTTCATTTTAATGACATTCTGTTCACATTAATGATGTTTACTACCTTTTTTTAACGTTTATTAGCTTCGTTAGTGACAAACAATGTAATACGATTTAAGAAGTTAATTAACCTGTTTCTAATTGCGAAATTATTTGTGTTTATTTACATATAATAATATTGTTATTACAATACTGTTATTCGTTATCTTGGAGCTGATCTTCTGTTGGAGCCACGAGGTGGATAGGTGATTTCAGTGATAAAGCCTTCGAGTTGATTCTTGTCATATGACTTCTTTTACCGAATCCATTTCTTGTTTGGTGATGGAGTAATTAGCCGGAACTTTATTTTTTTTTTTTTCAAAATTTGTTTTTTTCTTATGATCGATTATTTATTACCTTGCATTATAATGCAGACATCTCTACAGAGAATTGAGTGAATTAACTACCTTCGTGAACTCAATACTAAAGGCTTATTCTACTACAAGGCTTCCAAACATGAACTGGAATAGAAAACGTCCACAACAAACTTAGCCCATTAAAAGCCGGTTTTTATTCTGTTGAAAGCTTGTTCATATTCTGAAAAATGTTCTAGACATATCTGAATTTCTGTATATGGAATAAGTCATTTCATCTTCTTAAATCTAGAAAGAATACAAAAATCTTACCACAACTGCTATCATCATATATAATATACGTATGGATAGTTTTAGATAAGATCATAGAAATATTTATAAATTCTTGATGATAGTGATGATAGAAGTGAATCTCTTAATATACTTTTTAGTGGCATGTGAGATGGTGATAACAAAAAGAAAATTTACCTGGTTAAGTTTGTTGTGGGCTTCTTCTTAGGTTGGGGCGCGATTGGAACCCTCATAGCTTTAGTTTTATGTTTACGAATTTAGTTATCACCATCAAATCACTACTATGTAAATTATTGACGCGTCAAAAGTGCCTTTTAAAAGACTATTGGAATAAAGATTGTTTGAATTTGATTTTGATATACTGATAGTGAATGGAAAAAAAACGTATAACAAACTTGGCTAAGTTTACGTCTCAAAATGGAGCTTTAAAAACCCCTTCAGTTAACCCCAGTATATTTTTATTGCTATGTTTCGTGACCTAAGAATGCACCAGTGCGAGTCGTTACTACCCATTGGCGTTATCATTGAATGGCCTGTTAATGTCGTTTAATTAATTTTTAACCATCCAACCGAGTAATGCACTCATGCTTGGATATTGCCAGTAAAAGCAATCAAAAATATTTCAAGCGAAAAATTAAGTTTGTCTTTATGAGATCGTTTTTACTTGTAACATTTAAACGGTTTTTTCATTGAACTATTAAATGATAGATATTTCAGGTAGAATATAATGTATTCGATCAATTGAGTCCGCCTCCTATTCAGAGGTCGGGAGTTCAATCCCCTTGCAGATCTATGCCTAACTTTTTGGATCTATGTGCGTTTTTAAGCAATTGCAATATCACTTGCTCAACGGTGAAGGGAAACCTCGTGAGGAAACCTGCATGCCTGAAAGTTTTCCATAATGTTCTCAAAAGCGTGTAAAGTCTGCCAATCAGCACATGGCCAGCGTGGCGGATTATGGCCAAACCCATCTCATATTGAGAGGAGCCGGCAATGGGTTGATCATTACAATTTTTTTTACCGACCAAAAATACGAGCTTTGTCAAAAAGGCAGATAATACAGATTTCTTCGACCAAACCAAAGACCTAGAAGTAGATGATTTCCCAAATTTCCCAAGTTATTTTTTTTTTGTAATTATTTGTAAAAATGAAATTCATTATATTATCCATTATTCTGCCTCTAACAAGGTAACACTTGATGACATCTGTAATCCCGTGCGTGCGTTATATGATTTAGTCTTAGTTTCGGTTGTAGTCAGGTGGAAGACTTCGGCCATGGCTATACCATTATTAGTACAGGTTTCAGCCGACAAGACAGGCGAGCCACCTCCTCTGGTGCTTCAGATGTTCATAGGTGAAAAATCACTTATCAACAAGCGAACCACTATATCATCATCATCATGATCAACCCATTACCGGCTCACTACAGAACACGGTTCTCCTCTCAATATGAGAGGGGTTTGGCCATAGTCCACCACGCTGGCCATGTGCGGATTGGCAGACTTCACACGCCTTTGAGAAAATTATGGAGAACTCTCAGGCGTACAGGTTTCCTCACGATGTTTTCCTTCACCGTTGAAGCAAGTGATATCTTAATTTTTTTTTTTTTAAACGTACATAACTCCGAAACGTTATAGGTGCGTGCCCGGATTCGAACCGCCGACCTCTGATTAGGAGGCTGACGCCGTAACCACTAGGCTATCACCGCTTCAACCACTATATATAATAACATAAATTCCGGGCAAGAAATACGTGCAGTTTAATATATTTTTATTATTTTTCTGCGAGATGTAATGACTTGCACTTCATTCATACATGTAACCTAGACGGTTTATTGCTAACATCGAATGAAAACAGACATTTTATTTGCTCACCAAATTGGAATACAGGACTCGGTGCAATATGCGAAGGAATACGAGTAATCCCGAAGGAAGAAATAAATTGAATCTGATGAAAACATTTTTTATAGTTGAAGTCGTCCACCAAGTCCTCGGTCCAATAGCCAGATTGGGCTTAAAATTGTAGGGTATTTGATTGTGCTATCAATAATTTGAAGTACTAGTCTTCACCTTCGTAATTAGGGATTTCCGCTCCCCTACCTCGGGTAACACTTTAGGTTAGGCTAGGCCCAGGTTGTAGCTACAATATGTGATGACTTGTGATTCTCCTCATTAAAGGCCTCTCGTTATAAATATTGTTATTTTTGTTAGATAGAGAATGAATATATAGTATAGAAATACTCAAGATAAACAGATTCTTTTGTTCACAAGCAAATATTAAATAGACTGCTTAGAAATAAAATATAGGGTATATAACGTACCGCTATGCCCAGCTTTTTAGACTTATGACATCATCATCATGAACTACCCATTAACGGCTCACTACAGAGCACGGGTCTCCTCTCAGTATGAGAAGGGTTTGGCCATAGTCCACCACGCTGGCCATGTGCGGATTGGCAGACTTCACACGTCTTTAAGAACATTATGGAGAACTCTCAGGCGTGCAGGTTTCCTCACGATGTTTTCCTTCACCGTTGAAGCAAGTGATATTTTAATTTTTAAAAACGCACATAACTCCGAAAAGTTAGAGGTGCCTGCCCGGATTCGAACCGCCGACCTCTTATTAGGAGGCTGACGCCCTACCCACTGAGCTATCACCGCTTGTCATTCGACTTATGACAGCGGAACTCTTAAAACAAAATTATAAGGCATTCAATTAATTATTAAAAGTCAATTATAGACATCATTACATATTTGTTTTACGCATTTAAAGTGCTAAGTGCACCTGGATAGCAAACAATTTTTTGCATAACAATAGAAAAGAAACATCGAGAGAAAAAAAAAAAGCATTTCTGCGACCACGTGACTTTGTTTAGCGTTTGGCGTGATAAGGTTGTTGCATGGCTTTATTGCCACATAACCCGTAACATTGGCCGATAGCGCAAGTAATCAAAACAATACAATTTCACGTTTTACTTATATTTCGTGTCATTGTTCGTTATTTACACGCTGTAACAGTTAGGTTAGGTTAGGTAATTGTTTTTTAGTCAAATTCTTTTTGGGACGTTTGACCGAGACGTATATACCAGTTCCATTATCTAAAGACCGTTATTATGAAAACAAAACGATGACTCTTAAGAATTTAAAATTGGTTTTCTATCAATGTATCTTTCAAATAGAAGTCTCCGTGTCGAAGACGTACGAATATTCAAACATGCAATTGCACCCGCATATGATTGGGAAAAATGTTTTTGTTTTCTATATCTGGTTTTCACAAATGATAAGTTAAGTCACTAAGTGTAGTACAAGGTGTCTCAAAAGTAAGTTCACATTTGCTTATCTTATTACGCGAAAGCAACTATTCTGAGGGGCGCGGGGGGTATGTCAGTCGGTAGTCTGGCTCTTGGGAATTTAGTCGCTATGGAGCGTTTCTCTGGTGCGGACCGTGCGTTGTGCGTACGTGAGTTTTACAAAAACGGTAATTCGGCGACTGTAGCGCGTAGAAAATTCTGCAGTATTCGACATATTCGTCACTTAAATGATGCGCCTAGCACTCGTCTCATTGCAAAATGGGTTGAGAAGTTTGAAGAGACTGGGTCAACTCTGGAGAAACCAAAATCTGGGCGACCAAGAACATCAAGAACAGCCGAAAACGTGGACAGTGTTACTCAGTCTATTCGAGATGATCCAAACCTCTCGATTCGGAAGCGTGCTGTTGCTTTAAATGTGCACAGATCTTCATTATGCCGCATTTTACACAAAGATTTAAAGCTGCACCCGTACAAAATTCAGTTAGTGCAAGAACTGAAGCCTCAAGATGCTGGTCAGAGGCTTGCCTTTGTAAATCAGATGATTGAGCGCTTTCCAACGTTCACCAACATCTTGTTTTCCGATGAAGCCCATTTTCATCTGAATGGGCATGTAAACAAGCAAAATTGTCGTTACTGGAGTGCAACCAACCCAAAAAAAACATCAGAAACCGCTACATTCACCCAAAGTCACCGTATGGGCAGCGATGTCGGCGCGAGGAATTATCGGCCCTTACTTTTTTGAAGATGGAAGGGGACGCAAACTCACAGTGAATTCAGAGCGTTATGTGGAGATGTTAGACGAGTTTTTCGTACCCCAACTGCAAAACTTTCCTGGTTACAACCAAAGAACATGGTTCCAGCAGGATGGAGCAACTTCACACACGTCCAACAGATCTCTGCCTCGAGTTCGAGAAATTTTTCCGAACAAATTAATCTCCAGGCGAGGTGACATAAATTGGCCTCCACGGAGTCCCGATTTAACGCCTATGGATTTTTTCCTGTGGGGTTATGTCAAATCAAAAGTTTACGCTAATAAACCGACTTCCCTGGCACAATTAAAAGAAAATATCCGTCATGAAATGGCAGCCATCACGGAGACTACCTGCCGAGCTGTCTATAGGCAATTTTAGTGCCCGACTAAATGAATGCCGAGAGCGCAACGGTTTACATTTGGACGATGTTATTTTTAAAAGATAAATTCCCAAACAGTGTACTTCAATATAAAATAAACATTTTTTCAATAAAGCTAAGACTTTTCTTTTAAAAAAAGATTTAAATGTGAACTTTCTTTTGAGACACCTTGTATAAATTACAGAAGCAACATAACCAGTAATGAAACCTTCAATACAAAATTTAAGTTAGATTTGTAAAAAAAAAAAAACAGCGGTGGTTTGTGATGATGCAGTCTAGGATGGTAGCGGGCTAACCTGTTAGTATGGGTATGGTAAGCAAGTGTGGCACTTCTAATTGGTTGCTACGCGACATCGTGCCGGAACGCTTAATCGCTTGCCAACACGTCTTTGTCGGTAGGGTGGTAAACTAGCCTGGGCCGCAGCCTCCCACCAGACCAGACTCGAGCCGAGAATCGAACCCAGGACCTCCAACTTTATAATGCGACAACGCGCGCACTGCGCCACGGAGGTCGTCATAATAATATAGTTATAGTCGTAATATAGTTATTATTGTTTTTTTATTATTTACAGTTAGTAAAATAATTATTTCAGTAGATCTTTCTTATCAGTTGCTTATTCGTTTCAAAGTTCAAACTATGAGGTCACTGCAAAATAATACATTTAAATAAAAATGCTGCTTTTAAAACTTGCCTTTGTTTTAAATCACCAAGTCTTAGGTACCATTATTTCTTAGCCAGCTTCCATATTCCCAGTTGGGGTTGTGATATGTCTTCCTGTTACGAGAAATAAGTAAACAAAGAATTTAAAATTGAGAAAAGCTCGCAAATAGAGAGAAAGCGTAATATTGTGTCTTTTGCATTTATAACGACTCGTGTTGTGAGTCGCTCGTTTGCATTTTTTCTTTGGAAGTTTGCTACAAGATTTTCTATGTCAGATTTTTTATTTAACTAAGATCTCGTTTTCCTTAAGTATGCTCTCTAATTTTCATCTATTCAAAAAGTTGACAGCACCCCGTCAGAACTTATGCGGCACCATCGTACCGCTTCAAGTGTCTACGAAAATGGTGACGAAGTAGCTGGTGAATAGACTTTAAACAAAAAACAAGCTAACATTTGTAAAATCGTCTGTAATACAACTAGTATTAAGTGCATTTTACTTTGAGGTAAAAGTCGAAAACTTAAAAAAAAAACATAAATCCGATATAGGCATTGACTGAACTAGTTAGACCAGGGCGCGTTTGGAACCGTCATAGCTTTAGTTTTAAGTTTACGGATTACCATGAACTCGCTACTATGTAAATTATTGACGCGTCAAAAGCAAGCATTTTAAAGGATTATTTGTAAAAAGATTATGCCCAATTGTTAAGAACTCGGTCCCCCTGAAAAAGGATCAGAAGTTTTAACCACTCGGCTATCACCGCTCTGATAATTATGGCTCATTGACTTGTTATTAAGTTTTAACATCAGCCAAATATTATCCGATAGCTCAAACATAACTTTCGATACAAAGCATTCCTCCAGAGCGACGTCAAATTAAAAATAACGAGTGCAACAGATTAAAAAACGAAATGGATTTCCATCTTCAAAAGAGAAATCACTACAGAGCATCGGGCGGAGAAATTTTATTTTCGCTTGTTTCACTCTGGAATCCATTAGTTGCCGAATGAAAAAAGACGAATGATTTGCGACGAACGTAGTTTTCAGCTCATCGGAGCTTAAGCTACTCGGGAGTCGCCCTTTCTAGGACCTACAGATTAATTAGCGAGAGAGACATAACTAGGTTGGGATGGACTGCTTTGTTTTGTTTTCTTTTTTGGACTAGCATTTTCACTAACGATTTCGTAGATAAATACGATGATGCTACCTTAATTAAAAAATTAAAGCAGCCTTTTATAGTGAATGGCAAATTTATTACAGAATTAAAATACACTCTTTTTTAAATTCACTCATTAAGAGTGTTATTAGTTTGAACGCTCTTTGTTTGTAAGCTTGTCTTCGACTTCAAATCAGCGTCGTGTTTTTACGTTTTTTTAGCTTTACACCCTTTCTGGTAGGTGTTAGACAGAATAAAATTTCTTATTAGTATAAGATGAACTATGGGAATGAACCATGGTTTTCTTTTAGTTTATTATTAATAAAGTAAAACCGATATCTCAATCAGCTTTTTAGTACAAATGATATTGATATTCATAGACATGTCATTCAAATCTGAACATGTTTAATATCCTAAGTTATCCTTATTCATTAAAATATTCTTGCTGCTGTAATTGACATCGTCTTGCGACTACCCTTTCCCTTGTCAACCTATGTCAGATGTGACATGTTTTGGCTCATTGACTTGGTATTGATGAGTACGAGTATGTTTTGAGATTAAAGGCGTTGAAGGGGCGCTGCGGAAGTCGTGGGCTTTCAAGGTTTACCAACTACGGGCTGGTTTAGAATTGAAAGAAATACCCATTACCCGAGATTTTTTATTTTAAGCCTGGAAGATATTCAGAATTTTACTACTACGTCGTATGCTAGTAGAAAGTAAAGCGCTTGACAACAAAAATCTGTGTGGAAATTTAATTACATGCAGATTATACCATATATTTCACGTTATCAGTAAGAAGGTGTATGAATAACGAGTTTGTATATTTTTCTCATAAATGCAATTCTTTTTGTGCATGTATATTATAAGGTTACAACAGATTAAAAATTAAAAAACTATCTAATGCGATTACAACTGCATTTGTTTCTAAAAAGTATCCTTTACCAGTCACCAGGATCTTCTATTTCATCTTTATATCCGGCGGTTAATCTTTATATCTGGCAGGAAAGGATACCGGTTGCTAAAAAAAAAACCACACATATGATCAACACATTCTCTGCTCACTACAGAGCACGGGTCTCCTCTCAATATATGAAGGGTTTGGCCATAGTCCATCACGCTGGCTATGTGTAGATTGGCAGAGTTCACACGCCCTTGAGAACATTATGGAGAACTCTCAGGCATGCAGGTTTCCTCACGATGTTTGCCTTCACCGTTAAAATATGTGTCAATTAAAATATCACTAGCTTCAAGTGATATTTTAATTAACACATACATAACTCTGAAAATTTAGAGGTGCGTGCCCAGGTTCGAACCCCCGAACTCTGATTAGGAGGCGGACGTCCTAACCACTAGGCCGTCCTATCACAGGCACACACGCTTACGCAGTTCTAACATTAATATATGGATTTAACTCTGTTTCTTTTTACTCTGTGAGTAATACGTCCAGTCGACATGGTTGACTTGTATTAGGGATAAGTGCTTCGAAGACATCGCGTCGCCGCGCATAAAATCGCTGTGGATTACTGTTTTGGCTTATACCACCATAATATAACTTTTTATCTCTTTATTTTCCACGGTTTTATGGCTATTGCTGTATTAGTTAATTGAACTGCAGTGATATAGCCATCTTCTAACCAAAAGACCTACTAACCTTGATGTCTCAAATGTTATGTGGCTCAAATGAGATGTAAATCATATATTACGCATAGGTTTAGTTTAGCACGTATATACGCCAGTGCAAGTGGTAATATCGTCTTTTGGACCGACGTCAGGTCAAGTTTTAGTTTATAATCTGTTCTGTTGCAACTTTCTGTGGTATTCAATAAAGTATTTTTATTATAAAAATACATGTTATTATTTGGTATTTACAGAATGTGTATTTTATGGTCGCTCAAACAATTAATAATAAAATGAAATAATTGAAACTTGAAGAATCGTGTAAAATTTGGTATTAAGACGGATCTTAATAATGTCATTATAATGAAGTGTTTACCTCTTTACAATTATTTACAGTTGAAACAAAATAATGTATAATTAATGTATAAATAATTTAAAAGTTACTTACAACCAAATTTATAACTCGATATTCAGTAGCTCCATAGATGGATTGCAAAAGAAACAAATTTGGAAATAACTGACGTCCAGTCAAAATATTCAGAGGGCTATGAATATACTGGTTAGTTATCCAATTCATTGAGGAATAATTAATCGCTTTTAAGTATTCAATGCTTTTACTTTGCCTTTCAATTTAAAATAGAACAAAATATTTTATCTGAATTTTTCTGAATGCCGTGACGTAACCAAGGCAAACATAAAAAACAGTTTATGCGACGTCTTTATACCTTCATGATTGCTTCATTGCGTCGCAAATAACCACTTTTCTCAGTCTAAGTGTTCAAGTTTGGAACTATGGTCTGCGACTAGTAAATGGCATTCATGAAATATAAATAAATTTTAATGGGGCCTGGTTTTAATTCAATGTTTTACAAATACTTTTCTTATAATTTCTATTTATATCCCGCAACTATCTGTCTCTATCTATATCTATTTATATCCTCTAACTTTTCTGAGTTATGGGCGTTTTTAAGCAATTAAAATGTCACTTGCTTCAACGGTGAAGGAAAACATCGTGAGGAAACCTGCATGCCTGAGAGTTCTCCATAATGTTCTCAAAGGCGTGTGAAGTCTGCCAATCCGCACATGGCCAGCGTGGTGGACTATGGCCGAACCCTTCTCATGTTGAGAGGAGACCCGCGCTCTGTAGTGAGCCGGTAATGGGTTGATCATGATGATGATGATGATTTATATCCAGGGCATTAAATACGTTCTTATCGTGAAACAAAAATCTAAAATCAAACAAACGTTAAGGCTGATTATTAGGTACTAGTCTGCTTTTAAGATCTGATTCCATTTAATTGCTATAATTAAAGGAGTATTTTTCCATGAAATTCAAGCAAATATCTTTTTTTTTATATATTTACATCGCGAGCAATGGAGCAGACGGGTAACATGATGTGATTATCATTTCCCATGAGCATCTGCATCAGCACCAGGTTTGAGGTATCGTACCGGAACGCTGAATCGCTCGACGGTGTGGGGGTAAGTCTTTACCGGTAGCTAAAGGCAGCTGAAGCCAGACAAAACCGTAGCTGGGAATCGAACCCAGGATCTCCCAATTTATATCGCGTTAGCACACGCGCTGAGCCACGTTGGTCGTCAAAAACGCGTTGTTCTTACAAACCATACGTTTCAGACCTCTTTAGTCGAACCATAAAGATATCTTGGGACATACAGAGTCGGTCAGTGATCAATTTGTTCTTTAACGTTAAGTTAGTAGGATGTCTTGGTCGGCCGTTGTTCATCGTCCGGGGACATGTTAAGGGACGATTTTAAATTGGTCTTCAAGTATCACGCCACGCTATCCACCTACCCTAGAAAGAGCGCTGATCAGTATCATATTTTTTTTTGTAGGCACTTGAAAATGATATGCTGGTAGCTGCTCCGAGCTGTCCGCCGGTTTTACTAAAGAACATATGTATTTCACCATCCATGTTTCTCTAAAAGACATGCCTTTGCCATTGCCTTATCTTTGGGCTATATTGGTGAATTTGGTTCCTCGAATGCAATCGTTGGAGAAACCAAATTCACCTTTATAGCACAAAGATTTTAGAAGCTCTTTTAGGAGTTTCATTTTTAAGAGAGGTCTTTCGTTCCTAACATGTACTCGTATATTCCATTGTCTTGATAGAATTGTGTCGAACACAAAAAGAGATACCCTGGAATGGTATTCAAATAAATGAACGAACTATTCCTTTCTCCGTTTTGTTTATTGCGAGCTCGAACGCGTAACTTCAAAGCATGAATTCCTGTATTACTTTGAAGCCTATTCTGTTTTTTTTGGAATACTTTAAAGTAAAACTAGCGCAAGTAAACGGCCTACCGACAAAGACGTGTCGCTAAGCGATTTTGCGTTTCAGCACGATGTCGTGTAGAAACCATTTAGAAGTATGTTTTTACCAACCCTTGACAGGTTAGCCCGCTATCTTCTTAGACTGCATCATCAGGTCACCATCAGGTGAGATTCCGTCAAGGGCTAACTTGTGGTGTATGAAAAAAATAATCTAGCATTTTCAACGTCATGAAAGTTCATAGAAATTTAAAGATTACCTGTGACATTTACGAGAATAAGTACTGAATTATATTTTCATTTGGTATAAATAATGTAAAATACGAAGTCTGATGTACCATATCACAATAATTATAAGCATACGTTAGTCTAGGTTAGGGAACATGTGGAACGCGGTCCACTGATAGCGGCATTTCTCAGGGAATTACTCTATTCAACTTGTTTGTAAAGAAATAAAATGATGCTGGTAAGTAATGCTATTTGATTTCTGATATTGTTTTTAATAAATCTTCAGATGATTTTAAACCCGCTCCCGTGACAGAGAGTCTTCTCCCAGCAGTGAGATGTTAAAGGGTTGTTGATGATGATGATGATTATACCCCAGATGTTATCGCTCTACCCATATGAAAATGAAAAATGATTTATTCATAAAAGTTTAACAAAACATTAATTGGTCTGGTGGGAACCTTCGGCCGTGGCGAGTTACCACCCTACCGACAAAGACGCGTCGCCAAGCGACTTAGCGTTCCGCCACGATGTAACGTAGAAACCTGTGTGCTACCATCTTAGATTGCATTATTACTTACCATCAGGTGAGATTGTCGTCAAGAGCTAACTTGTAGTAAATAAAAAATAAAAAAAAACCGTTTTGGGGACATCCTTTTAAGTAAATATTATACCTGTGCCAGGACGTTCCGTAAAATATATAAATGAAGAGTATAAAAAAATTACAAAATATAAAAAATTGTGTCTTATTTTTACCGAACCGTTTTATTTTTTATTTCCTGGCAAACAGTAATAAAGCAAGCAGAAATGCATATATAGAAATATTTTTATTTATCATTTATAGCGTAACAAACAATTGATGTCATCTGTGAGTAAATATCTCTAGACCACTATAATTCTCATTTAGAACTAGATCTGACAGTGCCTTAGCCCGCATCTATTATTCTTGTTTGCTTTATCCCTTAAATTCTCTACTTAGGTAAATTATAAATGAGATACTTGCTGCAACAAAGAAGGAAAATCAACAAATTCCTTCTTACATTTTTAATGGTAAAATGTATTTCGGATTTAAATTATTCTGTCTATTATTCAAAAACCTATGTACTGTAGGTGAGTACACTTGTTTAATAAAACAAGTGAGAAATTTACTTGTTTAATTCCACTTCGAGAAGTATCGTACCGAAAAACAAAACATGTTACCTAGCGATAAAGTCAAAATGATTAAATATGCTAAGAAAAAATAAACAATTTATTAATTTGATAAATCACAATGATTATTATATTGATACAATTAAAAAGTATTTCGGAATTAAATTTCTCTTGTCTATTAATCAAAAAAATACGTATGTGCCATAATATTAAATTTAATCGTAATTTGTTCAGCCATTTTAACATAAAGATATTTAGCGAATATTATACCGTCAGCTGGCGGCATTATAGATACAAAATTTGCTATTCAGATCTATTTTACAAGCAGATTAAATAGTTATATGAAGATTAAAGATCCTTTTTAAGAAAAACCAATTAGGAGTATGGGTTTATCATATCCCTAACAGGTTAGCCAGCTACCATCCTAGACTGCATCATCACTAACAGGTGAGATAGCTGTCAAGGGCTAACTTGTAGTCTATAAAAAAAAAAAATGTTTCATACGTCACATAAAATCTGTCTTAGTAAAAACATATTGCTTTGTTGCTGCGTGAAACAGAACAAACCGATAACGCAGTTTTAGTTTAGTGGTTATGTTAATTATATTCTTAGTGGATAGTAAGTTTAAAATATTATGTGGTAGGTGTATTCCTAAAATGTAGCTTACAAGCCATATGAGTATAGTATTATGAACAAATAGGGTCGTTCTTCAGCCGTGTGTATTCGACAACTCGCATATATTGTATTCCTATCTTCAATAAAGGTAAAAAACGAACTGTCCTTTCTAACCTGTGCATTTTCCTGAATAAAAAACCGGCTCGTAAACTATATCTTTTAACGTTGTCATGTGACTGCGTGAAGGACAGACTGCCAAATACACATTCGTATTTATATATCTTTTTATCAGCAGAGATAAAGAGGTAAATAATTTCGAAGTTATGAACGCAATACCGTTAAGAAGATAACCTATAACATTTTCCCCGAGCGAATAATTTTAATGGCTCACATTAAGTCATTATGTTACACTCCATTCCCCTTTAACTAAGCAAACCGAACTCAATTATACCTGTAGTTATTATGAAAATGTTATAGGTACACAAAAGCAGTGCACAAGAGCAGCGTGTAGCTCTGTGACGTCATCGCGCGCTCTGACGTCAAAGCCGTACATGTGGGTCAATAGAACGCCAGCTCTGCCCGGGGAGCACCCTGCGAATGGAAATAGGTCACAACCCTAAAATCCGCCGCCTCATCCCGTCGACCACCGTACATGGCCGGGTTATTTTCAGCACATTAAGCCCAACACTTTA
Organism: Lasiommata megera; assembly: GCA_928268935.1. Lineage (NCBI taxonomy): Eukaryota > Metazoa > Arthropoda > Insecta > Lepidoptera > Nymphalidae > Lasiommata > Lasiommata megera. The sequence continues at coordinate 13,857,137 of OV743312.1, forward strand.
TCCGATATTTTTTATCTTTAAGGATAAGGGATGTATAATAAAAGAAATCCGCGGTCGTAAAGTGAGATTGTTTTATCTACGCTTCAATAATTTTTTTGCGTGAAATAAAAGGTCTGTGTTTGCATCCACTTTAAACAATTTTTTTTTTTATCAATTCCTTTTGTTATATTAAGAAAATGTACTATATTTTCTTTGTTCTCATCGGCTGCCATATTTTTGTACTATAGTATGCTACGGTATAGATAATCTTAGAAAATTCATTTTCGTGGCGTGAATTAGTAATTTTCAGAATTGAGTTTGCTTTAATGCAGATTTTTTTATACGATACCTATTTTAAATAAGAAGCGCTTACTAGAGAACTTGCATATCTCCAAAATATAGAATAGAACAAAGGAAGCAAGAATTGTATATACATACGTATTATTATGAAATTTTCAATTTTATGTACTTCATTGCGGATTAGTTATATATGTTCGACCACGAGGCTTTACTTTCGGGTTTTATCTCAGGTGGAACTTTCTTCAGTTCCAGAATCTTTAAAGCCCACCGACCCGTATTGGGGCAGACTTTTGGATATATACTCTAAATAAAACCCTTTCTGAGAGCTAAGATACCTGCCCGTCCCATGAGGGTGAATATATGACGTAAATCTTTTTTCGTATGGTTAACATAATATAATATAGATACGAGTAGTGTACTAGGATAGCAGCAGATACGAGAGATTTTATATTGCACACACCATATAAAATATCCACAACTAGGGTGAATGTGAGACGTATTGTTTTTTCGTATTTTTAACATAATATAATATAGCGTACTAGGGTAGCAGCAGATACGAGAGATTTTATATTGCGAGTTAAAAGGATAGATATATAACAAACGGATCCTAAGGGATCGGTCGGGCTCAGGTGTTTAATAAAATTTCCGACTGGCGTGAAATATCGTTGCTACCTTGAAATTATTCGGACGAATTTACAACCGTTAGTGGAGTTGAGTCGGTCTTTAATTTTCAGCGCACCACGGTCCCCGCCTGTTTTCCCTGTTTTATTGCTTTGTAATGAACATATAAGAGGGGCTAGCTAGTTAAATACGGGATAATAATAAAATTACGTATAAACATAAAATTCTATTTTTATATTACAATTTTTGATCTAAATTCATATCTCCTACTAGCGGATGTCAGTGACTTCTCCAGCGTACAATTTCTGATACGTAAACTTAAATTGCCCGGTTTACGTGGTACGAGTATGTAGCAAATTAAAATTAATGTTCATTTTACGTAATGAACTTCTTAAAAATAACGCTGTGTCTATCCAACAACTGGATAGTTTAATTATCATTATCAATCCATGACTGCTCTCAGTCTGAGAGAATCTGTGGTCCTAGTCCAAGTATGGATCGGTAGGCCTAACACCTTTTTAATAAAATAATGGAGACCTCCCAAGTATGCAGGTATAGAGGTGCAGTAATGCAGGTATATTTTGTCTGGTGGGAGGCTTCGGCCATGGCTGGTTACCACCCTACCGACAAAGACGCCGTGTCGCCAAGCGATTTAGCGTTCCGTGGCGTGTAGAAACCAATTAGGAGTATGAGTTTACCATACTCATATAACAGGTTAGCCCGCTACCATCTTAGACCGCATCATCACTTCAGAGATGCAGTCAAGGGCTAACTTGTGGTGAATAAAAAAAAATGCAGGCTTCCTCCGAATAAAACACAATAACACCAAACTGTAGCAATTTTTAATTTACGACTGTAATTATCACCATCAACTCACTACTATGTAAGTTATTGACTTGAATAAAGTTTATGATTGGTTCAATCAATCAAATAGCATCAGAACGCACCAAAAGCTTTTACTTATCTATCTAACTAGTCGATGCCCGTGACTTCGTTCGCGTAGGTTAAGGTTTTTAAAAACTCCTATGGAATAAGTAACCAATTCGAGGAAAATTTCTGTGGCAAGCTGAAACAATAATTATAGTTCTTTGACGTGAAATTCAGTTTTTCGTAAATCCCGCGGTAAATGTAACGGGATGAAAAGTATCCTATGTCCATCTCCTGGTTCTAAGCTACCTCCCCACCGATTTTTAGCCAAATCGGTTCGGCGTTCTTGAGTTATAAATAGTGTAACTGACAGGTCTTTCTATAATCATGAACACATGAACTGTACATGTATGCATGAACTGTAATATATATATATATAAATATAGTTCATGTATCAAACGGTGAGCTTGTTTAGGCGTAGCTATCTCATCCCAGAGGCGTTTGCCAGGTGTTTATATCTTACTGGGTTAGGGTGACGTGTCTTCACGTAAATTTATGTTTGCTAAGTCACCGTACAAATTTAGATGGCAGGGCTTGTGAGAGATTAAATTTTATGAACCGCTTATACAAATTTGAGTTAACCCTACTTACTATCTTTACTTGTATAACTATTGTGTTAGATAGTTTGTATAAAGTCAAAATTATTAAAATATATATACTAAGTAAAAACACAATTGTCTTGTAATATCACTTTGTAAATTAAATTAAGCAAAATGCTGTATGTATTTGAACATGCTTGCCTGTGTTAATAGCGGCCTTGCTTTTTCATACCTTATTGTAGAATGCAATGACGTAGGCAAGAATACATACAGACAAACGTATAGAGGCTAGTCAAACGAAGGCATCCGCTATAATTGGAAGATTATTCAGCTCGCCTATTTTCAGAAGAGCCGGTTCCTCAAACTAATCTCCATAAATTACGCCTGAACAAATATAATAGCTCAACAATGAAAGCTTTTTGGAAGAGATATCAATTTCCCTTTACTTATAATTTCATAGAATAGCGAAAGTGGCTTTGAAGCAGTGTGGTAGATATTCTCTTATTCTTCCTCTCCTGTGATTACTATTTTTTTTGACATGGTGGAAAAGCTCTATGGCTTCTTCCGTTTCTTGGGTAGGACGGAGCTTACTCCCACCTCCGAAGGGCGGTATACCCGAACTAAAAACCACCACGGCATATCCATCTCGCTGGTTTTACTAGATGCCCGGGGGACCCGTTGTATACTTCCCGGAAGTCTACTAGCCAACCCAGCCTACCGCCGGGCCTCCCGCGCTCCAAGGGGAAGGAACAGGACAGTTTGATCCCCCCCGAGACAGTAAGGAGACTTGTGCAATGGCGGGCAACTAGCCCAATAGCTACACGTTCCAAGCGAAGTTGACGAGCGGCAAATTGCCGAAGTCTTCTTCCCCCCGATGAGAGTAGGCCTGCGTTATCAGTGGGTCATTTTACATACTGAGGATGACATGCCCATAGAGTTTCGATAGTCCCTAATTATAATATCATCATCATCATCATGATCATGATCAACCCATTACCGGCTCACTACAGAGCGCGGGTCTCCTCCCAATATGAGAAGGGTTTGGCCATAGTCCACCACGCTGGCCATGTGCGGATTGGCAGACTTCACACGCCTCTGAGAACATTATGAAGAACTCTCAGGCGTGCAGGTTTTCTCATGATGTTTTCCTTCACCGTTGAAGCAAGTGATATTTTAATTTTTAAAATTAAATTATAATATTGATTATTATAAATAAATTCAATAGCTATATATTAGACCACTCTCTAATTGCTCGCTTGAGAGGTATGACGATAGATATTAAGAGTATCTTAGAGGTTTTATTCCATTACAAGTTATCCCTTGACAGCCATCACATCTGTTGGTTATTGATGATACGGTCTAAGATGGTAGCGGGCTAATCTGTTAGGGTACCCGACACTCTGGGTGGTTTCTACACGACATCGTGCCGGAATGCAAAATAGCTTGGTGACACGTCTTTTGTGGTGGGGTGGTAACCTGACTCGAGTCGGGAATTGAACTCGGTATCTCTGAACTTAATAAAGCGACAGAGAACGCGCTGCCCTACGGAGGTTGTCAGTAGGTCCTTCGGTAATGGTTACTGTGCACCGATTACAGTTGTATTTATACAACTATCCGGGTTTGTATGTGCTTCGAAACTTATGCCTCCCTGGTACATGCAAAGTCTTATTGCTTACCAGTGCAGATATCCTTTGCTTGTGGTAAAGTTTATAGAATTTTGCAAGCGGTTTTAATGCGCTTGCCTAGGAGACAAGCAATGGCCTTTTTTCTCATAGGATAGAGAGTTTTTGAACACAGACCCACCTCAATGGTTCAATATTGGTTGGCGGGCTTAATTACTCTCGCTCTACGTGGCAAGGTTAATTAATGCCTCTGATAACTAAAATATAAACTTACCCTTGAACATTTTACTGTTCTAATAATAATATCTGCAGCCTTTGTTTACACAAAGTTTAAGTTATTATGTTACATAATTTCGTCAACTTTGCAGACGCATTAGTAACGCATAAATTACGCATAATGCGTAACAATTCTGGAGTATAAAATAGGGTTAAAATTTAAAATTTAGCATCATAATAAAATAATAGGTATATTTTAAATACTTACTTGCTTTTGCTCGCGGGTTTGCTCTAGTTCTTATCAAATGATAAAATGGTGTGAAAGTCTGTCAGCGTACCCTCTCGGAGGTAGAATTTTAAAAATCCTTTCCTGTAATATTCTCTCAAAATGTCTTTGTTAAGCCATTTTGGGCTAAATAAAGTTTGTCAATCAATCAGAACAAAGTACATATATAGCTGATCTGTATTGCTGACGTAAACTTTTCTAGAAAAGTTATATGAAGTGTTAAGGATCATGTACCTAAATGGTAAACAAGCTTGGGTATCAAATATTGTTCAAATAATAAAATATCACTTGCTTCAACGGTGAAGGAAAACATCGTGAGGAAACCTGCACGCCTGAGAGTTCTCCATAATGTTCTCAAAGGCGTGTGAAGTCCGCCAATCCACACATGGCCAGCGTGGTGGACTATGGCTCAACCCTTCTCATAATGAGAGGAGACCCGTGCTCTGTAGTGAGCCGGTAATGGGTTGATCATGATGATGCTTACAAGTAATCCTTATTTGTAATAATTGTTGTTTATAATTGTTTTTTCTAAAATTCGCCCTACAATTTCTGCTCTTTTCACTTCAGTTACAAACGGGATATTTCCCTTTGTGGCACTAAATAATATCAAAAAGGAGACCTCTTCATTTTGCGATCAAAATTCTCACCACGTACCCAAATGTTCGTATACAATACAATTCAAACTCCTACCATTTAGATGCTATCAGAATTTCTTAAGTGGGACGCATGCCTTGGTCGTTAATCGAGAGTATGTACTAAATCCCGGGACACTGAGTTATTCGGCGAAAGATTATCGGATTTATTATCCAACCACGAGAACATAATCTACCTATTTTTCTGAATAACTTTTTTAAATATATGTATATATTTCTAAATAATTTCCGTTGTTTTTTTTTTATTTTTATTTTGGTGATAACAAAAATAAAATTTACCTGGCTAAGTTTGTTGTGGGCTTCTTCTTAGACCGGGGCGCGTTTGGAACCCTCATAGCTTTAGTTTTAAGTTTACTAATCTAGTTATCACCATCAAATCACTACTATGTAAATTATTGACGCGTCAAAAGCGCCTTTTAAAGGACTATTTGAATAAAGATTATTTTGAATTAGAAAAATTTGAATTTATTTTACATCGAAAGCAAAACGAGCAGACGATTCACCTGATGTTAAGTGATTCCTGTCACTCATGAACATGAGTCACATAATATGTGATTTGTTTTTAAATTTAAATTTAAGTATGTATAATTTAATAATAATAATTAATTTATTAATTGTATGTGTAATTCCCTTACTACGTATTATACTTTATAAGATCATCTTTCTCTCATCCTAGGGCAGGTATATTCGAAGAGATCTCTAATAAAATAGACTTTTCTTTGTATACCTCATATATAGTGGGCTATATTGGAAGAGATCTCTTATAGAGATAGAATCTTTCCTTTATATACCTGATATATAAGTGTTTTTATGTGGCATAAAGATAATAGAAAAAAAAGCCGGACCTTCATCTTTTTTTTTACCAACATGTTCATCGAGTCACAGAGAGTGTCACCACTGTAATTGTCGAACAAGTGCTAATTAGTGCTAAGTTATGACGACCTCCCTGGGGCTGTAGTGCACGGTGAAGTAAAATGTTTGCATAGCAAACAAGACGGCAAGTTCACCTTAATGCTAACTTAGAACTATGAATAATTAAAAATTAAATATTAGATTTTTTTTTTTTTTTATAAATATATGCTATCCAATTCAGGAAACTGTACAGTGTACCTACAGAGTTCATAAATCAAAGTCAAGCTGGAAAAGATCGCTAGGACAATTTTACAATCAATAAAATTTCTGTTGGTATTCATATTGTGTTCTTGGCTGTTAATAAACGATTTTCCATCGTCTCAAAATAAATAAAAGCAAACTCAAGAAATAGCAGCACACTTCGTCCGCTTTAAATCTACTAATTACCAAAGCTTTATTGAGAAAATATAAGAGCATAATATCGGTATGATATGAGAAAGACGATCTGAATTAGGCTTCAACGAACGGTCACGGAAAGTTTTGGCTTTATACCGCCGTCATCGCTCCAGCGTTAACTGTTATTGTTAAAGTTGAAGAGTTGTTCCAACATTTTTCTGAGATGTACCGCGCACGGTTATATGAAATTTTCATCGTTCTCCTTTAGATTGAAAATGTTACCCCAGGTAAAAAGAGAGAAAAGTGTTTTGAAAATGTTTAGCTCCCTCGTGTACGTTTACGTAGCATGTTCTAAATGACTTGTATTTTAATATTTACGTTTTAATATATTAAAAATGACAATTTTATACATGTAACAGTTATTGTAGGGAATTTTGATTGGAGAATGGTTATTATAAAAGACAAACTAACAAAATTAGATACTGTTTAATACATACTCCAGATAATACAATTTCAAAGCACATACACATATACATAATACACATATTCAAGCATATACACATATACACAATATCTGTGCCAGAAAAACCATTTTACTGTTTTAAGTTGTTTATATGTATATCAAAAACTTAAAACTATCGCAAACCGGATACGCCTAGTTATTATGAATTAAGAATTTCTATTTAAAAGATTCGTGTAGGAATATAAAATTTTGTTAATTTATGAGTCAACCTCTAAATGTTTTATAAACCCATTCAACTACTCTATTTAAGATTTATACTCATCGCAAGATTTTTCTAACCGGATATAATTCGATAACTGTCTGAGGATAAAATTAGGGTGAAATCAGGTCAAGGTTGTACTCGAACACGGTGAAAGTCAAATATACTGAACAAGGAAAACATTTACCACCCCCATCTCCGAGAGCCTCAATGAACACTGAAGCCCCCCATTCTTCATTTATGTATAAACGAATAAACAGCTTGATAATTTGAGTCATTAATTAAATTTAGTCAACTTATAAACAATTATTTTCGTATACAGAATTTATAAGAGATTAATTAACATTGCTAATTTTAGTTCACACTATTACAGTATATTGTAGGTGATTATGGGTATTAAACCAATAAACCTGGTAGGTTTATATCATATCGAAACGCAGAATCGTTTGGCGGATGTCTTTGTCGGTAGGTTACATCCAAATTAAGGCAGCCAGACCAGAGAAAAGTTAGAAATGATAAATTTCTAAATTGTTTATGCCGGCCATCGAACGTGGGACCTACCATTTATAAGGCGTTGTCAGCGCAAAACAGAACCCCAGAGAGGTCTTCCAACTATGAATAAATAATCATATAAAATATATATAGGTTCTATATTGAAGCTGTAATAGCCTAGTAGTTAGGGCGTCAGCCTCTTAATTAGAGGTCGGCGGTTCGAACCCGGGCAAGCACCTCTAACTTTTCGGAGTTATGTGCGTTTTTAAACATTTAAACTATCACTTGCTTCAACGGTGAAGGAAAACATCATGAGAAAACCTGCACACCTGAGAGTTCTCCATAATGTTCTCAAAGGCGTGTGAAGTCTGCCAATCCGCACATGGCCAGCGTGGTGGACGATGGCCAAAACCCTCCATCCCTCCTCATATTGGGAGGAGACCTATGCTCTGTAGTGAGCCAGTAATAGGTTGATCATGAGGTACTATATTATCACTAATCAAAACATTTATTTTAAGGTGGCACTGCATAGTAAAGAATGCGGCACGCCATCCCGGTCACATGACACAAAAAACAATATGGCGGCGGAAAAACATATTATATTATACTACCCTATCCCAAATTCTACCTACGATAACGTCACTACAGCATACATGACTAGAATTCATCCTACCGTCGTAAATTCACCCGGTACAATTCTGTTATCCTTATTTGTACCGTGTACTCGTACCGATCAATCATCGAATTTTGGGGTCACCACATTTGGAAGCATTGGCAAAGTTATACTGAGCCCACAGATGTTATTTATTGCTTAAGGCTTTTCTTTAGATAAAGATTCGATGACTTACTTATTAAATGACACATATATATGAGGAATACTAGAGGAGCAATTTTTTTCACTCTAGAAATGTAGGTAATACTCGTGGGATTTTGCAACAAGACAAACTGTATCCTAAAGCATTTTAAAAACCAATCAAAAAAGTTAGAGGTGCGTGTCCAGGTTCGACCCCCGACCTATGATTAGAAGGCTGACGCCTTAACCACTAGGCTATCACAGCTTCTATTGATGACTATTTGCTATTAGACTCTTAATGTATACGAAATAAAGCACTATTTTAGGGTTTGCTTTGTACATGAATTACGGGACTAGGTATAAAGTCTCTTAAATTAATTAATGTTCCATAATCTATAAGATTATCAACGTTGTATAAATTTTAGATAAACTAACCAAACCACGAAACTAATGACGTTGTTCAAATTGTTTGTTAGTTACGGGTGTAGTTAAGTTTGTACATTAACAATTAACTGTGTAAACTAACAAGGCAGGTAAGTACTTTAAATTCCTCCCATAATTAATGAAGACGTACGACATTGTGCGAGATTGACATTAAATATAAATATAAGCCATTTAATACAAAACAAAATAAGAAGAATGATTGAATTAAACACTAAACTAACAAAACAAAAATTATTCTTTTGGGTAAAGTGGAGGACTTTACCTGAAATCCATCTTGTTCCCCTTTGTTCTGCTGTTAGCGAGCCTCGTCCAACCGGGACCTGCGACAGCTACAATTTCATCTCTCACCAAGCACGCAGCCTTGTCTTTTGAGAACATTACTCGAGGAGTTTTTTCTAATAAGAATTTATTTCCTAAGGCATGTTACTTCTCTTCCAAAAAAATGGTGTACTCAAGTTAAAACAATTATAAGTAAATAATAAACTTGAAAATATTTTGTACGTTAGTCCTAAAGAAAGTAAAGTTATTTTACTAAGAAGTAATATAAATTAAAAAGTAAAAAATTTTTTTATACAAGTAATTGAATTATCAGCCTATAGACGTCCATTGCTGGACATATGCCTTTCTGAGAGCGCGCTACCACACACGGTCTTCCGCCTTCCTCATCCACCCGCTACCAGCAATCCTTTTAAGGTCGCTGGTCCAGAAATAACCAAGAATAAACCTTAAACTAAATCATATTGAACTAAGACTTTTTTATTTTTTATCCACTACTAATTAACCCTTGACGGCGATCTCACCTGAAGGTGAGTGATGATGCAGTCTAAGATGGTAGCCTGTTATGGGTATGGTAAATCCATAACTCCTAATTGGTTCCTACACGACATCGTGCCGTAACGCTAAATCGCTTGGCGATACGTCTTTGTCGGTAGGGTGGTAACTAGCTAGTGCCATCCCACAGACTAATTTCAACCTATTACAACTGCGTTACATTCAAAAAATTCACTCACCGGATCACGTCAATAATGTTAACTTAAACAATATTAGGTACGGCATAGGTCTATCAAAGTCGTTAATATTATGTGTTTGAAAGTAATGGGCAATTAAAACACCCCAATTTCCTCTCCCCTTTGTTTAGTAAGTAAGCAATTATACATTGTCGATACAAATATCCTGATGAGGTTATGCGAAGCGTTCGATGACAGATCATCCCAGAAGTTCTGTATGGTGTGGTGTGAGGAGATTGAAGAAGTTAAAACCTGAACCGTGCAAATATTTTACTTCTTTTCGGCGAATAGAGCATATTTAGCTTGATGTTCATTGTATACCTTAGACTTCGCGAAATAACTCCTGCTTCTATTTTATAATTGGTAACGTAATATTCAGCATCCCGAATTTCAAGCTATGCTACACAGTTGCCAACAGAAATACATCGCAATCAAAACATCATATTCGGCTTCAGTCCCTGCGTTTTGTATTGATCATACATACACAAAATCAATGCAACAGGTCATACGAACACCCGTATATATACGCCATGTAATCAGACAGCCTGCCTGGACCACTTTATTATCTGCGGCATACAGTTCAAAATCAGTTGGGATAGTCCTTGAACTGTGCAGGTTTCTAGGTCTCCCAGGGATTGCAGAGAGAGATAGCTAGCTCGAATATGACGTAGTTTGCTCGCTTGCAAATTGGTACCTGTGACGCACTTTTACATTTAGATGGTTTTAGAAACGTATTGGATTGATTATATCGGTTGAAAAGGGGGAAATTATTGAATTGGGATCAGGCTAGGACATAGTTTCAATTTGTTATGTAATCGAGTTTAACAGTTTGCGGAGGTGTGCATTATCTCATGTTTAATGTAGTTTTAGGGCTTTAAAATGACTGGAAGCTGCTGGATTCAAGTGGTAAGAGATTGTCGTTGTCGTCATCATCATGAGCCTATCAAAATCCTAAACTAAAACTGCTGAGTACTGACCTCGACTGCTATAGGAGAAAAATACAGGGTTAGGGGTTGATAACGCCGACGTTCTAACTCCAGACTGGTATTGAAAACCTTTGATAGGACAACTTTATGTCCAACTCGGGGATCGAATCCGGAATCTGTAGATGAACATGAGGAAGTTAATAGTAAGATGGCAATAACATTATAAAATAATACTCTGCAATACTAATTAGTCGTTATCTGCAATATGAAAACCTTTGATAGGACAACTTTATGTCCAACTCCGGGATCGAACCCGGGATCTGTAGATGAACATGAGGAAGTTAATAGTAAGATGGCAATAACAAAAATAATACTCGGCAATACTAATTAGTCGTTATCTGCAATATCACCTGATGGAAAGGCAGTCCTGACCAACACATCATGTAAGCTGGCTGACCTCTCAGGGGCATTTATATAAGCCCCATATGCTTATCACACGCCCGGCACATCTTATCAGTAGGGTGATAACTAGTTCGTCCGGGAAGTATACAACGGGTCCCCGGGTGTCCAGTTTAACCAGCAAGAGGGACCGTTTCCCGTCCATGGTGGTTTTTAGTTTGTAGTTTGGAGTCCAACATAACCTCCTTCCCACCCAAAGGTACGGAGGTAGCCATAAAGCTTTTTCACCACGACAAAAAAAAAGGGTAATAACTAACTATCTCACCAAATCTCTTGAGGCAAGGGAACATTTAGTAACGTACAAATTACCGTAAAGAATATTTTTTATATAAACTTTATTGCACAAGAAAATAATCCATAAAAAGCGAACTTAATGCTAAACTTTCTCCACCAGTTACTGGGTTAAAATTTTCATGATAGCGGAACAACAAGTGCCTTGTTAAGTTACAAATCGAAATCGCCGGGTCGAGCCGATCCCGGGCAGAGGTTATAAATAGAAACATTGATTGCACCTTTGCACTTTACTCCCCAACCCACACCACCCTGGCACCCCCTTGTTTTACGCTCAGCTGAATGTACTGTTGATTGTACGTCCACTCACACACGGATATGCCCTAGTCACATTGGTTTACAGGTTTCTACCAGGTAAGACTGTATTATAAGGTATAAATGTACTTTCATAGCCAGTGGATAGATATTAAAATATACTATAATATATTATATAATATAATAAAGTAAAAGGACGAATTTTGTACATTAAATATATTTTGACAATTTTAATTGGAGGATGCTTTACTATCGATATTGAGCCCAAAACAATTTTTTTTTTGTTTATCTATCTGTCTGTCTGTACCTCACGTCGAAACTACTGGATGGATTTCAATGAAATTTTGTATATGAATAGCTGATATTCCGTTTCACCATATAGGATAGTTTTTATCCCGGAATTCAGCACTGTTCCGTTTGGTGAGAGGGTGAAAATGTGTATTTAGTTGTAATTCATTAAAGCGTACTCCGATTTCATTCATTCTTTTTTTATTATTAAGGATACTTTACAGATTATCCTGTAATTATTTCAAGGTCGTCAATTCAATAAAACATGAAATAATTTAATTTCGTAACCGTAATTAAGTTTAAATGTACCAACGTTTATTTGTATAAACGTGTAGGTTTTCTGATCGAGAAACCACTGGTGTGTTGGCTGAACCCATTATCATAATCGGTTGGCGATATGTCCAGTGGCAAACACAAGGTTTTTGACCAGGACTAATCCTACAATATTAAATAATCTTTCCCTGCTATTCCAGTTGTTAGCGATAGACAAATCAATGTCTAATTAGGCAGATTGACGACCTCTGGGGCGTAGTGCGTAACCTGTCACATGTTAAAGTTGGAGGTTCTGGATTCGATTCCCGGCTCGAGCCTGGTCTGGTGGTTGGCTTCTTCCGTGGCGAGTTACCTCGATAGCGATTTAGCGTTCCAGCACGATGTCGCGTAGAAACAAATTAGGAGTGTGGGTTTACCATACCCCTAACAGGTTAGCTCGATATCATCCTAGAATGCATCATCACTTACCACCAGGTGAAAAAGCCGTCAAGGGCTAACTTGTAGTGTATAAAAAGATGCATCACCCGTCCTGTAGAGTTTACATTAAAAGGTTCGTAAACTAAAAACATGGTACCCATCCAAGGTAACGTGCAAGATTTTAACTTCGAATCGTGTCCCACGTGTAGATAGCAAAGGTATGCATTTGAAACCGTGACACAAAGAAAATTGGGACGGGGCGCCAAACAAAGCGGCGTGTCAAAAACGTCGAGACAATAGCAAACCTTCTCACCCCCTCAAACGTCTAATGTGGGCCATGAGTCACTTATAATGATATTGTAATCGAGCACGTCTTTCCATTAATAATATTAACCTAACCTTGAATGGTCCGCGTTCTATATTAGTACGCATTTTTCCAGATTATTCTACTCAACTACAGGTTCAGTGAATTGAATTTGGTTTTCTGATTTAACACAATAATATTACAATTTATTATTGTGTTAAATTGCATACCATAGAGTGATAGATTGTAGTATGATTGATTGATGATTTTACATTTTACGTCATATAAGTTTCATTCATTCATCATCATCATGATCAACCCATTGCCGGCTCACTACAGAGCACGGGTCTCCTCTTAGGGGTTTTGGTCATGCCAAGTGCTGATTAGCAGACTTCACACATTGAGAACATTATGGAGAACTTTCAGGCATGCAGGTTTCATCACGATGTTTTTCTTCACCTTTGAAGCAAGTGATATTTTAATTAAGCTTCAGTGTTAAACCGTAATCTCTCTTTTGAAAACGATTTAAAATAAAACTTGTAAACTTGTACTACTTAAAATTTGTAAATTGAACTTGGTCATTGATTTTGATGAAGTTCGTGGTGCAGAGGTTGTGCTGTCACATTATGAAGTGGTAGATTCTGGGTTCGATTCTCGACTCGAATCTGGTTTGGTTGGAGGCTTCGGTCGCAAATATTTATCATTATACTGACAAGACATACTTGCTGCAGCTAGTTGTAAATAAAACTAGACTTAAATATACCACGTGCTCACAAAATAATGTAGGTACAAGGTTTATTAAAGGAATGGATATCCAAGTACCTGAAAACAAGGCAGCCCGTGGAAAGCATTTTAAAAAGACACCGAGAGGAATATAAGCACGTAAATCCTTAACGCTACGGATACAAAAGAGGCTTAGGTACAAAGGGCGGTTTTATTACAAGTACCTAGAGATATTTCCCAGGCAAACTCTTACATTTTATATACGTAACCTACATTTGAGATATTTGGATTTCTAGATCTAAATACAAGATGAGAAGCAATTAAGACTTGTATATTTGGTGCAAATTATCGTTGTAAATAGGATTAACGAATATTAAAATACACATTCATTCTTTACGGTGGTACTATCCCTTAGTTGAACCAAAATAACCATTTTTAAAAGAGAAAGAAAGATTTGTTGTTACATTTAATTATAAATGTCCACAAAATATCATTTATTAGCGTGATTTTATTAGTTTCACTTGTTACTAACGATATTATACAATCTGAGAAGTCAATTTTAACATAATTTTTACTGTCGTATCGAAGTGAAACTTAACACATATACTATAATTTGATATATGAGATTCTAGGTTATGTTATTCTCAGTCAATCAAGTCTGGAGACAAGTCCAGACCAAACCAAAGACAGAGAACAAAAAAAGAAGAAGAGACTTAAAGATACCTTTCGTATAAAGCCATTAACGTGTATGATTAATTAATGTGCATATAATTATAAAATGGAAAATATATGAATAATAAGTAAGGTGATACATGCTTGTTTTACGCCATTACTCTCATTAGATTGCGTCAACATTATAATCTCGTTACCGACCACTTAAGGGCTCTCAAAATGTGAAGAGTATTACCCGTAGTGTACCTCGCTGGGCTGGGTGCGGATTAGAAGACTTCGCACGCCTTTGAAAGCATTATGGAGAACCTTCAGGTTTCTAAGTTTTCCTCGCGATGAGTTTTTCCTTCACTGTCAGAGCAAGTGATATTTAATAACTTTTTAGTAATTAAATATCAATTGCGGGAATTATAATATAATTATTTTTCTCCTAGTATTTTCGAGTTTTGGATCTTTCTAACTAAGAACTATGGAAGGTATCCATAGTTCTTTGAAATAGTGCTTAGATTATTGGGGGTCCATCATGACCTTTATAAGGTCGACTCTTCTTGTTAGGAGCTCTTATTTACAAGAAGCATTGCATATATGTATTTTAGCATTTTGACATTTGTAAGACTTGAAAAAAGTATATTTATCCTCTTTCGTTGTTGAGGTGATGGGGTTCACACATAATCTATAAGTCTTACTTTACGGGTATTTGGAGATTGAGTTATATTTGTGGGGAATTTCGTAACAGAACCTATGGAACGAGAAAGGTGATAAATATATTTCAAGGTAGAGAAACAGGAAGTTATTTGCAGTTTGTTTTTGCATCGAAAGGCTGTTTCATTGGAAATAGCTTTTGCTGAAATGACAAATACATTATTGTCTTATTGACATTCTTATCAGTACATTTTTTTTTTAAATAATAGATAGGCTTGCGTTTGACTACAATCATGCCTGAAGAAAAGTAATGATAAGAATGTATGAAAAGTAAGTCTAGGTCGAAGTGCGCTTGCCTAGAAAAAGCCTATTCATTCTTCTCTTGAAGGCACCAAGATTGTGTGGCTGGAAACACGGACACTTTCTCTGCGTCTTGCGGTTTTTTGGTACAAAGGCGAAGGAGGTACAAGATTGTGGAGTTCTTGAGCACATTTGAGTTTCAAAATTACGTGGATAAACTACGATACGCCAAATAGAGAACTAAAAAAAACTTTCAGTAATCTGCATATTAGAAATATATTTTGCTCTCGTTCTGCAATTTACAAGATATTGTCTCCAAGTATAGGTAAAAAAAACCGATGTAACATCTCTCGTTCAAATGTTTCTGATTGTGAGATGGACCTATCGATAGTATATTGAAACTGTAATGTTTCCTACTAGATGATTCTATAGTCGCTAAAAGACTGGTTAAAGGCATATATTAATTTCGGCGTCGGTGGTATGTGAACCGTTGCTTAGTTGGCAAAGCATTCAGACAACGCATTTGCCGGGGAGATGTGGCTTTAAATCCAGCTGGTTTCGAAAAAAAAAATTATGCATTTTAAATTTATAAATTCTGCCTGTGCGTGTTGTCCAAGTGAGTTTGATTGCCACCTAATAATTTTCTCACACAATTTATTGCAAATACCTTCGCAGCTCTTAAATTTAATCTTGAATGTATTGGAAGAAAATAAATAATTTTTCTCTATTCGTGAAAACGTTTTCTCTCTCTCCAGTCGTTTCTTGATTACTGAATATCGTGGTCCTGGTGGTGTCCTTGCAACCTCGTGCGGATTATTTGAAAACGTTTTACGCTAAAGCAAATCTGAGTGCAAGATTATTTTATCGAGTTTTATTAAGAAGTACGAGCGCTGATCACTACTTCTACCCCAATACTGAAGGCTGACGAACCCTTTTATTATTTATAATTATCGTTAAAACCCACAAACCCGCAGCTTGGTGAGTCCAAACCCCGCTCTTATGAAAGAAGAGAACTGAGACAGTTACTCTAAAAATGATGATGATAGAAGATAAGTTGTGGCTTATAAGAATCAAGTTTCCATGACATAAGACAAGATTACATTTTTCATCCCAACGTGGAAGTAGGTAATGCATGCATAAATAAGTGGGCGACTTGACACGTGTATTCCACGTTTGCGGTACACTAGTTGACGCCTTCAACTGCGTCTGTGTTATTGTACTTATGTTTCAACGTGCTAGTTTTATCATCAACTAAGCAAGAAATATTATGGAATTGCTTTACTAATAGGCTGTAAATGCTTATATCAAATCGTTACAAATTTTCACCAATCACAGGACATCACAACTAGGTCGCAAGTTTTCCCACCACAGTTTTATTGAACTGAACATGCTTTTTAGGATGGCTGTTACTATGTAAGCGTGGAAATGGATAAGTAAAATTTAGTAAACCCTAATCAGCATCTCGTACTGTACCGCATAATCCCCCTGTTATTTTTGTTAAATTAGGTGCGATAGATCCTGGGAACTATGATTTAAGTCAGATCTAGTCAGATCTATCCTTTCTTCGCTTAGAAATTTCCGAAGTGACCAAATTTAGAAATTGTACCTGCACAAGGATTTCTTTAAAAGAAGTCGGTCCCAAAACGCATTGCACTTTGTCTTGACAATTCGTTGTCACATAATGCTTAAAGCAAAATAATAAATATTTATTAATTTGTTACGCAGGCATAGTCGACGGAACTAACAAGTATGCCTGCAAAACCTGTTCCTACGACAAAATACCACTGACACAGGTCCATTAGAAGAAATATTAATACGATCCGGCCGGCATAGCTAGCGCGACGCCGTGGGACAGATAGGATTAAGCCTTAGAATAAGAAAGTAGAGTAATCAAGTAAAATAAGACCTTTTTTTATAATTTTGGTAGAATAAAATAATTAATAATAATCTTGTATAATTTGCACCCCCTGCTGCCGTGCCAATATAATTAATTAATTTATTTATTTTATTTACTTTTTACAGACTTATGCTTAACAAGAATCACGTCCACAAAGTTATGGTGAAAATTAGGTGCTTCTTTCCTTTAGCTTAAAATAAAAAATGAGCTCACGCTCGTAGCCAGTAAACAAATAAGTAGAATTAAACTAAAGTATCATTTGATAGCAAATACAAAATATAAAAATTATCGTTAATTGTCGTTCTGTCTGGTGTATTTTTTTTGTCAAATTGCAGTGATACCTTAAAGTCCTTACTAGTCAGCGTTTGTTCCTACATTTCGTAATTTCATTTCTCACCTTAGTCCACCCTCTGAAGCGTAATAACCAGCCACGTTTTAATTTAATTCACCTGAACAAGGAACCTATTACGCAGCCGGTTTCAATATAGCTATTTAAGTAATACTACATAACGTTTTTGCTGTCACCGTAAAAGAGTCAGGTGTCTACGCGACTGCGTACATTTACTACGGAGCCTGTGGCGGAGCCTCGTTAAATGTTTGTGTGAGTGAGATCTCATGGTGTGCGTGACCCAGTTTACTAAGCCTTCCCGATATAGTAAAACCGTAGACAGTTTATGTGTAAGTGTAACCGGGCTATTTCGGGCGTTTGTATTGTCGAAATGCTGTTACAAATTTGTTGTTTAGAGTTCAGTTTCGATTGCATTAAGTTAATAAACATTATTAACAATGAATATTGGGATTGAGGGCTTCAATTAATATATCATTAAACTTAATGTTCACTGTACTATATCGTGGACCTTCGTAAAGTTATGCGAGTTACTAACCCAGTATATTTTATTTTCCCCAGCTTATGCTGTGCTGCCCAAAGTCATCACTCATTATAGAAATATAAAGTTCATCCCGTATTTCAGGAACACCTGTGACATATCATGCAGTTCTGTGACCTCCTTTAAAAACCAATTAAGACTGTCCATTAATTCATTATAGGTATTAATTGAATTATTTAGATCTGAGGTTAATTTTAAGGATGCATGCTGTGATCATTTCTAGAAGGTCACTATCTCATGATTATTCTTCTTTCCTTTGTTTTTGTTTTTTGTTGATTATATTTTGATTGTGACTAGTTTAATGGTCCTTTGCACGAGTGCACCAGACTTGCGGCCGGAAGAGGGAAGTGGCGAATGCTTGTGTGGCGCATAACATCTGGCCTCAAAGACGTTGATTCGTGATGACCACGACCGCTCTGCAAAGAGTGTAACGACGAAGAAGAAGAAGAAGTTTAATGATCCAAATAAAAAAAACCCTTGACGCTTCGGGTAGATTTGTATTGACGAATACGAAAACAAACATAACACATGTTTGTTCTCTTGTTCCTATGTACTTAACATAATTATGCTGACTATTACTAGTTACATAAGTATTAGGTGTTAAAAAACCCCTACTTCATTGGAAACTGTCGACTTTACTTTCGGATCTGTAATACGATAGTTAGATTAGATGTTTCCAAGTTGGCACGAGGGAAAACGAAATGAAATGTAAATATAATAAGTTGAATGAGTTATTGAAGAAAAACTTTCATCGAAATGCATTTTTTTGTTTATAAAACTCGTATTTCTGGTCTATATCTCGACCACCGTGGCCAACCTAGATATCAGTCTTTCTGGCTACGATCTTGGTTTTTTCCATTGCTTCTAAAGCCATAGGATTGATATCAATCCAGGAGTCTATCCACTCGTTTATGGGGCTGGTAAAGAACAACTGAACATAATGGTAAGCAAATTCAAGTTTCGTATATTTTTTTAAATTGATTGAAAAGTGTTAATATATATTTATATCGCGGGAAAACGAGCAGACGTATCACTGGGTGTTCAGTGATTACCGTCCCAGCGATGCTTTGTCGGATAAATCCCTTCTCCAAATCGGCTTCTACTCGGCAGTATACTGGAATGCAAATCGGTTGAAGACATGTCTTTGCCGGTATCGTGGTAACTTACCGTGACTGAAGCCTCCCATCAGACCCGTCTCAAGCAATAATAGAACCCCGTACCTTCCACTTTATTTACGTATGCACTGCGCCACAGAGGTCGTCCTCACTCTATCCGCATGCAAAATTAATAAACGTTGAATGCTTATTAAATGCATTGCTTCCGAACTCCCTTAGTAATTTATCGTAAGCTGTTAACGTGGTAAATAATAATGCTAGGAGCACATTAATTTGAAGCTACACGTCAAAACGGCAGACTTCAAACGATCAAATCGAAGTATGACTCTTTTACGCAATGTAAGCGTTAAAACGAGACAGACTTCTGTCGGACACAACGTTTTCTCGCTTTAACTGCTTTTTTAAATAAGAGGAAGCTTGCTTTATAGATATCGGGCTTAGATTTGGCTACGGTTTGAATTATGTGCGTTAATAATGGGATATGTAATAGTAAAGTAAGATTGGAATTTACATGCGTAGTAGGTCAAGTACCATATTTTTTTTTTCGGACTGAATATTAGTTGTGCTAACCCTATTGGTTGCGACAGCGTAACCGGGCTTTTTGGCGAGCTTCGGAAGGAAGATCTGCCAGACGAAATTTTTAGCCCTAGGGCTCGAAGAAATTAAGGGAACGTCTGCCTAAGGGCGCCTCCTGTGAAGCCGTACCTAAAGGCGACGTTTGGGATAACGGGGGGGTCAGACGGTGAGTGGTCCGTGGTACGTGGACGGAGCCCACGTCCGGATGACGTAAGATAGCAGGGACCTCGTCTTCGCCGGCGAAGACGGTGTGTAGCATATGATTGTGTAATAGGTGGTGATGTACCACATGATCAACACATTACCGGCTCACTACAGAGCAAGAATCTCCTCTCAATATGAGAAGGGTTCGGCCGTAGTCGACCACGCTGGCCATGTGCAGATTGGCAGACTTCACACGCTTTTGAGAATATTATGGAGAACTCTCAGACGTGCAGGTTTCCTCACGATGTTTTCCTTCCCCGTTGAAGCAAGTGATATTTTAATTTTACGTGATGTACCACAGTGACGGGTAATAAGTGTGCACGTTACCTCGTTGTTTGCGCGGTATATAAGATTAAACTGGCATTACAGCGCGTCCCTCACCGTGAACGGGTGCGTCTTTCATTTAATGTCAGAGGTCGGGCGATCGATGCATTTCATGGGCTGAACGGCGATGTAAGACTTAAGCGATAGAGTATTTAAATCATTTTTTCTATATTGCTCTATAGTTAATATAATAAATGCGAAAGTGTCTATTTGTATGACGACCTCTGTGGCGCAGTGAGTGTGCTGTCACATTGTAATGTTGGAGATCCTGGGTTTGATTCCCGGCTCGAATCTGGTCTGATGGGAGGATTTCATCCATTCCTCTTGGTAATTGATCATGCAGTCTAAGATGGTAACGGGATGGTTACCTGTAAGGAACCATACTCCGAAATGGTTTCTACGTAAAATCGTGCCGTAACGTTAAATCGCTAGTCAACACGTCTTTGTCAGTAGGGTGCGTTGATAAAATAATAATGCATTAGAAGCTTTCAAGTAAATGCCAACAAACATACGCATACATAACTCCGAACGCTAAAAGCATTTATAATTATTTAGTTCACCCATAAGTTAAAATTTCTATCGCTCTATTGACTCAATGCCGGCACGATTGGAAAAACCATTGCTAGTACATCCAACAACATAAATTAAGCCAGATTCCAAACTAGTCCAGTTCTGCCCAATGGAACAATAAATTCTGCCTAATGGACTAGCAGACACGTTCATTTATTTGTGTGCCTATTGTGACAACTGCGACCTTGTTCTAACAACTGAAAGCTATTTATTAAATAACAAATTAAAATACAGCCTATTTTCCCATCCGAATCATACTACACTTGATTGATTCTTGAGTTTTCTTTCATAGTTACTTCCTATATTATTTTTTTGTGATATGGTATATCACTTATTACTTATCACATAACGCACGAAACAAAAATAGGAGCCTATGTTATTTTCTCTCAAAAACAAGACTCAACTTAAGATTCAAGGTATTTTCAAATACCATAATAAGAATGGAAGCAAGAAAAGCGTATTTTTGATGCGTAATATTATTTTACAAACTTTAAGGCACGTAAAGCTTCGCGCATTACGTATATTGAACGAACGCATTTTGAAGGTAAAGTTAGTTATTTCCATAAAGATACAAAAAAAATCCATGGCAGAGTAAAATTGGGTATGATATAAGATTAAAATTATGTCTGGTCTTGTGTATTGGGAGAATTCAGCTGTGGATAGTTTGAACTAATTGAAATAGGTAAGTCAATGATGGTGATAACATAAAACACCCGGCTAAGTTTGTTGTGGGCTTCTTAGACCTGAGCGGGTTTGGAACCCCTCTAGCTTTAGTTTTAAGTTATACCTTACGAATTAATATGAACACTTTGTAGATGTCATAGGTGTGCATGAATAAAGCTATTTTGCATTTAGAATCTCACTCCATCACCTCCATCGTCGATTTCCCTACCCACGGGATAGTAAAAAAAACAAACAAAAAATCATAAATCTTGTCTAGACTTAAAAAAACATCTACCACAGTGCGAATCGGAATAATAAATTCTGCCTAATAGACTAGCAGACATGTTTATTTTTCGCTTGATAGCTCATTGCGACGATGGTGACCTTGCTCAAACAGACAGCCATCACTTATTCCATTATTAAGTAGAAACTTCATGTTATTTTCGCTACATTTTCTTGCCATTCTCCGTAAGTTTTTGAAACGTTATACCCCATACACTGTGGTAAGACAACACAATACACCCAGTATAATAATTAGTACAGTTTAAGAATAAGCATCATAAGCAACCCATTACAGGCTCACTACAGAGCACGGGTCCCCTCTCAATATGAAAAGCTTTGGCCATAGTCCACCACGCTGGCCATGTGCGGATTGGCAGACTTCACACACCTTTGAAAACATTATGGAGAACTCTTAGGCATGCAGGCTTCCTCACGATGTTTTCCTTCACCCTTGAAGCAATCACTTGCTTCAAGGGTGAAGGAAAACATCGTGAGGAAGCCTGCCTTTGATTGCTAAAAAACGGACATAACTCCGAAAAGTTACAGGTACGTGCGCGGGGTTGAACCCCCGTCCTCTCGTCCACCGGGCTATCACAGCTATAATAATCAAACAGTCATTAGTTTTGCTAGAAACAACTGACTGTACTATTATGTTTATGCAAAAGCGATCTCTCCCCTAAAGTTTTTAAACAGACGTAAAATAAAATACCTTACATGAAACTTTTACTTGTTTTATTTATAAATCTATTACGGAAAACTAACAACCAATACATTTTTCAATAACCATTTCTTACGTTGTGAGTTAATTTGAATGTTTAGCACTTTACAGGTTTTCACAACATTCACAAATAGTTTCAAAGTGAGATACGTCTTACGTAATTTGCTTGAGATAATATACTATATATAATAATAATACTGCAATATGAAAGATAACTTAAATTAATCACAAATTAATAACAAATATAATAAATATAAACATTCAGGTCCAAGATTTTTTACTTAAACTTAATTTTTATTAAAATTATTTTAGATCTAGAAGTCAAGTACTTACGTGTCAATTTCTTAAAGAAAGGATAGTTTTTCTCGATAACATAATGCAACGAAAGTAATCTAGCTAAGACATCTCAATTTTAAAGCCTAGGTAAATATTCTTAAGTAGGTACAATAATTAAATTGGAAAGTTTTCACCCTTAAATAAAAAAAAAACTTAATCAAACTTTCCCCAATCTCTTCGGTGATTAGAAAAGTTCCCAAGTAATTGAAATAACGAGAAAATGGATCGCAGGTTTTGAACGGGAAATATTTTTGGCAAAGTTATCGTAGAGTTTAGAAAATTATATTCTTTGATTAGCTCTTGATGTTTTAATAAGTTTTGTTTTCGACGTACCCAGAAAATAGATCTATCTTTATAATATATCTATATCTGATTATATTAGATTTCGATGTACGCACATAAACAAGTAAGTAAGAAGAAAACTAACCCAGCTTCCTCACGTGCACGAATTTTCACTTTTACTCACTGTAACAAATTTAAACAATTGAAAGCCTAAAATCCTCTTTCAAGATAATTTCTTTCTTTCTTTCAAGTTTTACTCATAATATGAAATCTTCCATAGTTTCAGAGAGTAGAAGACACGCAAACAAAAAAGGCGTAGAATTAAATTAGAAAACAGTCAAACAGTGAATTTTGCAATAACAAAGTGCCATTACTATTCATTTAAAGAGAATATTTGCGTAATTACTGTAGAATATTTTTATTGGTGTTTAAAAATATTTATACACTTAATTTCACTATTTGCAATTTAACATACTAAAACTGTTGGCATCAAATTCAGCCAATTATTTTATATTCGCAGGCTAGTGTCGGTTATTAATTAAAAGATAAATAATTACACTGATAACGAATTTCATGTCGCTGCTGTAGATATCATAAAAGCAAATGGCAATTCAATAAGTTCAAAGATTTTATAAAACGAAAGCTAATAGTAAAAACATATTACGATATAAAGGATTAAGTATATAAACGATAAAAAGCTTGGCAGTGAATTGCTCTATCTCCATAGGTACTTTAATTTTTTATTGATTATGTGAGATGGTGATAAGAAAATAAAACAGCTAAGATTGTTGTGGGCTTCTTCTTAGACCAGAGGCGTTTGGAACCCTCATAGCTTTAGTTTTAAGTTTACGAATGTAGATATCACCATTAAATCACTACTATGTAAATTATTGACGCTTCAAAAGTGCCTTTTAAAGGATTATTTGAATTTGTATTTGAATGAGAATTGAATTCTTCATACTAGAAATAGATTACTATGTAATAGTAATAGTCTTTGGAATCCTCACCCCTAAACTAGGCCAGCCATTGAGTCTCTTGGTTGGTCTCTGTTTTTTTATTTTATATATTATTAATTAAAAAAACACATTTCTTTCAGTTCACTAACCATCTACATGGTAAATAATCGCTTAATGCAACCTTCATCATCGAGAGGCCAGTTGGTTTTGTTTTATTTTAAAACCTTTTTCAATAATAAAGAATAATTATAGAATGTGTTATCAACAAAAATATCACGTACATTTATGTCATATTATATCTGGATTAGGAAAAGGTCAAATGACATCGTGGGCGTAAAGGTTAAATTGACCCATATTATGTTTAAAGGGCACATCTAACGCAGTTTGTTTTGGAAACAAAGTAGTCTTTCATATATTATTTCTTCTAGATACACCTTAAATGACGACCTCCGTGGCGCAGCGCGTGCGCTGTTGCATTTTAAAGTCGGAGGTCCTGGGTTCGATTCCCGGCTCGAGTCTGGTCTGGTGGGAGGCTTCCGCCGTGGCTGGTTACCAACCTACCGACAAAAACGTGTCGCCAAGCGATTTAGCGTTCCGGCACGATGTCGTGTTGATGATGTGAAACCGATTAGGAATATGAGTTCACCATACCCCTAACAGGTTAGCCCGCTACCATCTTAGACCGCATCATCACTTACCATCAGGTGAAATGCAGTCAAGGGCTAACTTATGGTGAATAAAAAAAATATTTAATTGATTTCGCTTTTAAAATCCTATTTCATGTCACAGATGATGATAATCTTGACAAATAATTATTGTTGATCAAAGGTAACATTACATAAAATAACTTAGGAATGACGGTTTTTATAATGACGGAAATGACTTAAGAAGTATGCTTTGTTATGAAGATTCGCGTAGGCTTAACCTTATTTGTGTTTGTTGCTATGCCATATTACCTACTAAGTAGGTAATCATTTAATGGTCTCGTACTAACTCTTCTTCTTCTTGCCCTTATCCCACATGATGTGGGGTCGGCACAACACGTCTTCTTCTTCCACTCACTTCTATCAGCCGTCACCTCACTACCCACACCTTTTACCCGCATATCCTCTTTTACACAATCCATCCATCTCTTCTTTGGTCTTCCTTTACTCTTTCGCCCTTCCACGTTCATATATAACATTCTTTTGGTGACATCACTTTCTTTCCTCCGCATTATATGACCATACCATCCATCCATACCGTCTCGTACTTACTGAAATTCTTAATATTATGAATTCGAAAGAAGCCCTATTTGTCTTTTATCTTATTAAAAGCTCCCACGCGGTAAAAAAGCCGGTTAAATAATGAATCATGGCACACATACCTATATAAAATAATATACTTCTCAGAACGATATTCACATTTGTTGCTCGTAATTACGGTCAATATCTCAGCCAATGATTAATTCCGAATCCAAGGAAAACGACTAATCCGTTTTTCACTATAATATTGAACTTTACTATTATACAAATAGGAGTTCTAAAACGCTTAATATAAAATAAACGTTCCAGTTTCTGCAGGAGTAATTTGTTTAATTTCAATAAAATTAGTCAGCGAAATTTTCCTCTGTCCATATTAAAATAATTTTGCTACCGTAGAAACTCTTAGTTTTTATTACGACTTTATTATATGCAATTTTTAATGGCCGAGCGCGAATAAGTCTCTTAAAATATATTGTACGTAGATAGTAAAAGACGTCCAACTGGGCCTTGTATAAAACACTACAAGTTAGCCCTTGACGGTTATCTTACCTGGTGGCAAGTGATGATGCAGTCTAGGATGGTTGCGGGCTAACCTGTTAGGGATATGGTAAATTCACACTCCAAATTGGTTTCTACGCGACATAGTGCTAAATCGCTTGGCGACACGTCTTTGTCGGTAGGGTGATAACTAGCCACGGCCGAAGCTTCCCACCAGACCAGATTTGACCCGGGAATCGAACCCAGGACCTTCAACTTTATAATGCGACAGCGCGCAATCTGCGCCACGGAGGTCGTCGAAAAATAGATTATAAAATAGATTACTATAAAAAATTGTATTTTTTAGCGGTAATTATTGATGCGCGCTTTTTTCTGCTTAACACAGATACGCCAGTAATGAACATTGTTATTATAAACAGTGATCTGAATAGATAGTGCAATTTCATAAGGTTATCAAAATATGGATATGCCATTGAATCTAGTGAAGAGTCTAAAGACTAGGTGTAGGGATCGAATTAATCTTACTTTTGTGGTGTACAAATAAAGAATAAATAAATAAATAATCCCGAATCGTTATACAGAAGAATATGAGAGTAGCTTTTTAAGTAGGCTCCAAACCCCATTTGAAAAAGGTAAGTTTGAAAACTCAACAATAGGTAAGCGGAAGGTCTAAATAAAAATTAAAAATATGACAACAAAAGTTTCAGCATCACTCATCTGGTTGGACAAGGTCAAGTAAAACCCCACGCGCCCCACGTGTTCTATTCCAAGGTAATCTGTTACAAATTAAACTCGGAACCCCTTTCATGACACTAAATTGCTTTAATGTGAATAACCGAAATTAATAATTATTTTTTCAAGGATCTATCGGCCGGAATGCATGCTCTACAATATCCTGTGTTCCCTACCCTTAGGACGAATCGTAAAGTTCTCTGAGCAACCAGTAGGAGCAATTCGACTGTCGACTCTACGTACCGGTATTTACTTATCTATCTTAAGCCAACGTCTACAACTCAACAAGAATAGTACAAACAACAATAAGTATGGACTCATTCTCATTAATAGCTATTCCTCTTTTCTAATTGGATATACCTACTTGGGGGATTTCTCTCTGTTTGTTCCAGTTTCTCGTTACGCAGCATTCGCGTAAACAAATAAATTGCGCTTAGTGATCCGAAATTACGTAATTAAAAGTTCTTGCGACTTTCTCATAATTCACAGCGAGAGCAATCTTGTGAAGTGGTCAAAGCAGCGTAAAAATAACGAACTTACGAACTTAAACTCAAAACATCGTTTTTAAAAACAGCTATTGCTTGTATTGTTTACGATGAAACTAAAAACAAAGTCTGCGTTTACTAGGCGAAATGAGAGCTGAACCAGATAACTATAATATATAAATCCGTCATAATATAAATATATATATTATGAAGTCATTTGACAAATTACTGTCATGTATCCTCTGGTTATACTTGCATATCCAGTGTCAAGCAGCATTGAAAATCAAATTCCCATTCAAAAAGTGCCAAGTGAAACATATATAAACAAAAAATACCTTCTTATCTGAATGATATATACATTACATAAACACACACATATATATATGTGTGTGTAGAAAAAGACTAATATATATGTTAGTCTTTGTGGAACCAGACGTTCGAAAACTTCAGTCAGCATTTTGTTGGTAATATTTTCAGTTACCCACCGAGAAACTAACGATTTCTGTTTCACAGTACTTTCGCGATTTTTATTGTTTCGTTTATTGAAAATTGCTCCTATTAGGGGTAAATATTCAGATTTGACTTTAGATTTTTTTATGCGCCTGTTTTGTATAAACATAGCATTAATGAATTAGTAAACAAACTGTAATGGCTTAGGTAAAAACAGGCCACTTGCTGAGAATGTCTAATTTATCATTGCCTTTGTTCCTCCATCGCCCGAGGAAACTCTTATATACGCCATCATTCCGCGTTATTTCCCTCCCTTAATATCACCGCTTGCTAAACAAAGTAATCTTCCCATAATAAAATGGAAAGCATATTATAAAAAATGGCATCCCAGAGTGCCTGTGTATAAGTCTATTCATATTATTTTTACAAAACTTTCGATGTCATGCTTCATCGCATATAGATATTATAAACTTTTGATTCTAATTTTGAGATATCGAAACAAAAATATCACTCATATTTTAGGGCTTAAAGCAGAGAAATAATGAATTTAATAGACCAGCAGAAAAATGGCGAAGTAGGTAATAGCTCTCAGGCTTCTTTTAAGTCAATTTAAATTTTTGACTATATATCGGACCAAGTAGGTAATAACTCTCAGGCTTCTTTTAAGCAAATTTAAATTTTTGATTGAATAAGAACATTTCATTATATCGTAGATATATTTTCATACGTAAGTTACTAATTAATGTCGGTACAATGTACATGTTTCATAATAATTGTTATTCATTTACCTCAATTTTAATTTAGGCCTCGTTCAACATACGGGTATCGTTTTTAATCATCCAAAACCTTTGTTAGGGGAAAACGAGATTCGTATTATTACCGCACAACTGTTTGTTTTCTTCAATGCAATTGTACGGTCTGTGGTGTGGCATACTTTTGAGTGGAATGAATTTTGTAAGGGGCATGCTTGTTGCTGCATTAGGAAGTGCATCACATTTATTCCGCATTCTATGTAATATATCCTGTTTTTCTACATCATTAAATTCTACATAAAAAAAAGAGATTTTGTGACAGTGAGTATACAAACACAATTTTTTACGTAATACAGACGCAAATTATTACGTAATTACGTATGCAACGACGAAAATTGTAACCCATGATTAAGAGTGATTCGCTGGAATTCCATAAATTATATGTGTTCTACCAAGAGAGTATATGTTGGTTGGTATATGAGAATTATTAATATAATTTATAATAAAATCATCAATTTGAATGTTTTTTTTTATTTTTTATTCACCACAGGTTAGCCCTTGACTGCACCTCACCTGATGGTAAGTGATGATGCGGTCTAAGATGGTAGCGGGCTTACCTGTTAGGGATATGCTAAACTCATACTCCTAATTGGTTTCTACACGACATCGTGCCGGAACGCTAAATCACTTGGCGACACGGCTTTGTCGGTAGGATGGTAACTAGCCACGGCCGAAGCCTCCCACCAAACAAAGAATCTATTCCGATGTTTCATTTTCGGTATTCTGTCCGCCAAATAATTACGGTATAGGAACAATACCTGTTTTACACCAAAAATACTTCATGCTATTTGTAAATTGATTGAATAGGTGCTTAGAAAAAAATCATTTTGCGCGCTCATATAAATCTTGCGTAAGAAAGCTTTATCGGTGGCCTGAACTTTTGCAGATTTTTCAGGGATTTGGTACCCGGTTTCTGTGGGGGTAATATTTTACTCGCGCTTGCTTTTGGCGGCAAAAATGTTTGAGATTACGGAAAAATAATATTCAGTGAAATAAAAATTTATCATTATATATTTAAGCATTAACAAATATACATTTAACATAACTATACATATTAACAAACTAAAATTACAAATACAATCTAAATCATACATTTTAACCAACTCGAATAGCGAATAATATGAGTTGGTTAAAATGTATTTTGTTTTAATTATATCTGTGTATCTACTACGTATTTGTTTGAATAATTTTGATGTTACCGTCTTACATGAAAATTATTTTTATATTTACGATACGATTACGATATTGATCGATACGATTTTGATCGCCTGGATTTTATATAAAAGTGACAATAATATCAGTTTAACCTTAATATACGATCGAACTATCAACAATCTATGCTAATATTAAAAGAGGTAAGTAAATGAGATAGTGAAAGTGAAATAGTCACAGCATATTTACATAATTAAACTAAACGATAATCATTGCATTATTGATCTGAGTATAAAACTATTCTTCTTCTTTAGGTGCATCTCCAACTAGTGAAGGTTGGCAGTCAGAATGGCATATTTTGCCTTGTCTCTCCCGAGGCTGAAAAGCTGGGTGGCACTCGCGATCCCTGTCCACTCCCTGATGTTTCGCAACCAAGACTTCCTCTTGCGACCGATGCGCCTCTTCCCCGCTACTTTGAGCGTCAATATGAGTTGCAGGAGCCTGTATCTGTCATGCCTAAGCACATGCCCCAGATAAGCAACTTTTTTCCTTTTGGCAGTCTTCCAAAGTTGGCGATGACAACTAACACGTCGCAAGACCTCCTCATTAGTCACCTTTTGGGATGACACAAAACTATTGGAGCCCTTAATGTCACCTGATTGGTACTAACCTCTTCTAATAAAGGAAAGAGGGATTAAGAACACCCATCTCGGAGTTGCTATTGGTCCCGGATATTGTCACAATATGAATAAATGAATGGTACAAAAAAACAGACGCAACGCAACCTTTTGTTTTTATAGTATGTATTTTTTTTTCTTTTCCTTTCTTTTATATGCAATAAAGTTGTATAAATAAATAAAACGTATACAATATGGTGGCCTTATCGGCATCGCGATCTCTTCCAGCCAAGGTCAGTGATAATAAATGTGACAAACGGGCTAACTTGCTGTCAGCGGCACGATAACGCCAATGTCCTAACTCCGAGGTGGTTCAGCTGTAAATTTCAATACCGAACATTTATTGAACCGACCCGAAAATGGAATACTAGGGCAACCTGGAATTGAGATGTAAATTTTGCCATGCCAAATGCGTTTAGTCTGTTGTGAATAACTATTCCTGTTTTATACAGAATCCAGAAAAATAAATACAGACTTTTCATCATCGTTCTTGTGCAGTTTGCGACCATTGGCTCCAAGCGACTTGTTTGATCTCGTCCGTCCAACTGGACGAGGGTCTGCGAACTTGCGTTTACATGTGCAAGGACGCCATTGGAAACGCAGCATCCGTCAGTTCTTCGAGCTATGTGCCCCGCCAACTTTTCTACTTTCTTTCTTATTTAATTGTTTTTTTAAAAAAAAATATTACAACTTAAGCACTGCACTTTTTAATACTTCTTTTCACAAAACGTTGCCTGGCTGTTGTCGTTTTAAGCGATAAGGCCGGCTTTGGGTATTATCATTGTTATTTATTTTTGTTTTTATTTGTTTTAGAAGCCAAATCCTATCCATCCTATCCTATCCTATCCCTCTATCTACTCGTCTACAGATTGTCTCATTTGTGACTTGATCACATAAAAATACTCATAGCACATTTACAGCCGTCCTATATACCAACATTAAAATTCAGAAGATTCGGGCGAATTCATGTTGGGCAATGTAAATTAAGCACACGAATTGTTCCATCAAATAACATGTTGGCTTAGCTCCAAATGTGTCAGGATGCAAACATTTGCGCCGTTCAGTAAATTTGTCAATAAGGCCATGTTTTAGACAAAAAAAAATATGTAAAATTAATTAGGTATCGAGGTTGGTTTTTATATTTTAGGCAATTCTAATATATATTTACTATTACAGCAAATAAATCAACTACATTTTACGCTCAACTACGTCACTAAATTGGTTTGAATTCATTTTCTTGGCAGCCGGGATCGCTAAGTATAACTGGAGGATAATTAATGATGTTTAGAAACCAGAGTATCAACGTCTTTCTTAACGACTGCCCGTAAAATGTTAATTTCCTTAGTTGAATCATAGAGACTTTTTGCGGAAGTCGTAACGTCAAGCGTTTTTGGGATGATTTCTTTTATGTGGAGGTCGTCACAAAATTTCTACGAACTTTCTTAATTTTCGAGTGAATAAAAAACAAAAAACGACAGCCCCTCATTACTGGAAGAATCCTGAAAAAGTTTGATCGACCTATACAATCATTATCTTTTGTTTGAGATAACGTTTTCGGTAATGCCTTAAGCCTACAGCAAAGCTCCTTGGTGAGACTTTGCAAGTCCGAATTTTTCATTACTTCAAGGGATACTTAATATTCATTAAATTTTATTTATTCAGCAGCCCCAAAAGGCAATTGTAGACAACACCGTTCTCGTAAATGGAGTTTTGTGAATTTAGCTTTGGAACGTTGACTGCTAAATTTTGCTGTCCCTTTAAATTTTGTTGTTAATATTTGCATTTGATATTAAACAAAGTAAACAGAAAATATCAAAATTAAAAAAAGAAATTAAATAATTACTCAAAATTAAGTGACTATTATAATGAATATATATATTATTATTTAAAAAAAAAAAATACCGAAAATGGACTTTCTAATAGTTGAAAGTTTAATTTTTAATTTTACGTTTTATCACAAGTATATATATAGGAGTTAGTTTTCTTCTCTATTTTCAAAGATCTTTCTACCTTTGCCATCATAGCTTAGTTCAACATCGATAATCAAATGCAAAAATATTTTTATAAGGTAACTAATTCCACATATAATCCGCACAGGCTTAATTAAGATATCAAATAACAACTCCAAAATGATCGCTTCAAATTAATAACCTCCTTTATCATTCCTAAGGTTGTTAAAAAGGACGCCAGGATCACGATCTTCAGTAATGAAGGAACGAATGGAGAGAGACAGAGCAATCCTATTTATCTCTCTCCAGTCGTTCCTTCATTACTGAAGATCGTGGTCCTGGTGGTGTCCTTGCGACCTCGTGCGGATTATTTGTTTCCACCGGCTTCTATCGGAGGCTAGTCTCGCTATTGTGTGAAATTTGCACTTAGTAGATTCCCTCAGCTGGTCGTTAATCCTATTTATAAAAAAAGCTTTACACAAGTTTGAAATACACGCGTATCTTTTTTAAAGACATCAATAAATTAGCTATCATTTCACACTGAGATTATATTATTTAACAAGTAAAGGTATTAGGGGACAGAAAATATCACTGGGCGGCGGTATATAAAGGCTTTCTCGGCCGATGGCGGAACAAAGGCAATGATAAATTGGACATCCTCAGCAAGTGGCCTGTTTTTCTCCAGGCTTTCATATTGTATTGTGTTTATAGGCTTCGTTGCTAACAATGACTGCGAGGAAATCTGGAAAGCATTATCATTATATCAGCTATGCGGAACAAGTTAGGTACACTTAACCTAAATCATAACATATTTATCTTCAAACTAGTTGATTGTCTTGGGAGTTTTTTTTTTTATTTTCCGGTACATATTGTGTACTTTATATCCGACTCCAGGATGCAATCTATCTCCTTGTCAAGTTGTATCGAAAAGTTTTGATTTCAAATTTATTTAAGATTTTACTTTTGTAGCCCATATTTGCTAACTGTAAGGATATATAAAATTTCTATTTTAAAAAATTTTAAGTTATCAAACCACTAGCTGGTGAAGCAATCAAAAAAGACACCGCTAAGTATTATGTTAAACACAAAAGCAGCATGTTACGACCCTAATAAAGGAGTACTTTATTATCTGGGTTAATGATGCATTCTTTACACAATTTATAATACTATAATATTATACCATATGATATTTTGTATGCTTGCTTTTAGGGATATATGTGGGTATACTAAGAATGTCTATTTATAAGTTTCAAGCTATTCAACGTTAAAAATGTATGTAATAAATAAGACAATTGCCAGAACACAATATGATAAAAAATAAATTGGCGAGACTTTGTTGGCTAGTTTTTTTTTATATTCTACTACAAGTCTTAGATGGTAGCAGGCTAAAATGTACTGAAGGGTATGGTAGTTTGTAATAAGCCTATACCCCTAATCGTTTTCTACGCAATATCGTCGTTGGCATTTCAGTGTGGGTAATTGGCGAAAAGCAAACAGGCTAAAGTAAGAAATCTATTTTAAGAAAGTTAATGGATTTTTGCGGTTTGAATAACATTTCCAGCCTCCTTGGGAGCCAGTCTGGAATTGATCCCTGGCACACACGTATAAGTTTTTTCCAATACATATTAGCCCTTAACGGCAATCGGCACCAGCATTGGTGTAAGTGATAATGCAGTCTAAGATGGTAACGAGCTAATTGGTTTCTATGCGATATCGTGCTGGTATGCTAAATCGCTTGACGACACGTCTTTATCTGTAGGGTGGTAACTAGCTACGGCCGAAGGCTCCAACCAGACCAGACTCGCTACTTTTGAATGCGACAGCTTACGCGTCAAAGAATAATACTACTTGTTTTAGAGTTGAGAGTTCTCTATAATGTTCTCGAAGGTGTGTTAAGTCTACCAAATCGCACTTAGCGTGGTAGACTACGGCCAAAACCCTTCTCATGCTAAGAGGAGACCCGCGCCCTGTAGTGGGCCGGTAATGGGTTGATAACGATGAATGGATTTTCGATTAGACACATCCATCAAACACAAGAACCGACCTATTATTAACCTCCAAAAAAGGAGGTGACCATATTGTCGAATCTACGCAACGGCAAAAAAGCCTTTCAGCACGGCACATTTGGAGTTTCGCCAACTATGTTATTTTACTGAGCGATTCGTGCGCTTAATTGGCTTTGCCTGAGATGAATTTACATGTTTCCACTCAATTTTATTAGCAGTAAGAAGAGAGAATGCGTGACTGGCATTTCTTCGGGTCCAATCATTGTTTGATTATATTGATAATACAGCTTTGCCCCTCGATAACAAACTTAAGTATGAATGTTTAATTTAATTGCGCCTTAATGACAATCAAGGTATTATGCAGCGCGTGCTCTGTAATATTATAAAGTCCTGGGTCCGTTTCCCTGGGAGCAATGGTCTGGAGGGAAGGCTTTAACTAGTTACTACTCATTAGAAACAAACTAAGAGGATCAGTTCAGCAGTACTCGTCTGCTGCAGTTGTTCCAAATCCAAAATCAAATGAATTCATGTAATCCGAATACATTCATCTATGAAGCATTCATATAATACATTTTATATTATTTTTATTCTTGAGGTGATAATGGTGATAACTCTATTAGTTAAATTAAATGTAAATTATGAACATGCAACTTAATCAATAATTAATTTGCTTACTTTTTATAAAAACTTTGAATTTATTGAAAGAAATCTCCAATATTTTAATGTTGATGGTGATCACTGAACATCAGTACTGAAAATAAAAATGATCATCCATTCATCAAATTTCAGTTCCCTTAAAGCTATGGACTAATAAATTATACCCGAAGGTCCACAGTCTATTCAAATTTTTCTTTTATTCCAAACCTCGCTCAGTCGAAAACAATATCTCAGTAAAAATAGATTTATCCGAACGATACGAGCGTTAGGAAAATCTAGGACTATCGATTTTCCGTACGCAGGTGCATTTGGCAATAGGCCAAAGAACAAAAGTTATTGCATCGAATCCTGGGCTGGATACACGGATTACGTACAATTATGGCATGATACTTACACAAAACTACGTATAGAAGCTGTTATTATAATTTCTACATTCATTATATTATGTCCCCTCACTAGATACTTCGGCCGAGACTAGTGCCCACCGTGGCAATGAACACTTCCCACTAAGCGATTTAGCGTTCCAATACGATGCCGATTAATGTGATGTATGGGTTTAATATAACATACCCCTAACATAACTTAAAAGCAGATGAAATTGCAGCCATAGGCTTACTTTAGTCGAATAAAAAGCTGCTATTTTAGGGAATTGAGGAACCTACGCAAAAATACATTTATTTTTTTATGAAATTAGAATACCTAAATTAATTCGAAGCCTAAATTTTACAATAACCCTATATTATGGGTATACGAAATAATGATGTCATAGAATACCACGTTTTATGAAATTTATAGAAACATTTTTCAGCTAACCCTTTTAAGTTAGGAAAAACGGGTCAGGAAATAACTTTTTCCCAGTAGTCCCGATGCCTTGTGAAGCGCTATCGATTTGCGTATACAGACACCTTTGGAAGAATGCCAAGTGTTTTAACATCGATTTCAGGATTGAATACACTATACTACTTGTAAAAGCGTTATAGACATAACAAGATAACTAACTTTAATATCATAATAATTTTTAATTAACAGATACTTAAATTCTAGTAATGCCACTGATATTGTTTTTAAATTGAGTAGGTAGAATTGTTTAATGGAGTAATGGTTGGAATACTTAGGAACGTATTTTTTTATTTTATACACAACAAGTTAGCCCTTGACGGCTATCTCACCTGGTGGTAAGTGATGATGCTATCTAGGATGGTAGCGGGCTAACCTGTTAGGAGTATGGTAAACCCACGCTCCTAATTGGTTTCTACGCGACATCGTGCCGGAACGCTAAATCGCTTGGCGACACGTCTTTGCCGGTAGGGTGGTAACTAGCCTCAGCCGAAGCCTCCCACCAGACCAGACTCAAGCCGGGAATCGAACCCAGGACCTCCCAAATTTATAATGCAACAGTCCACGTACTACGCCACGGAGGTCATCGAAAACGTATGTAGCCAAAATAAAATCTTCTAAAATTTAGTAAATAAAAATATTTCATTTCATTAGGGAAAAAACACAAATTTAGTGATGTACAATTTTTTCTCTAGAATCCCTATATAAACTACAATCTAACAAGTTCTTATAAAAAAACAGTTCTAGAAGTGGATACTAGTCTCGCATGAAAGCTCGGAGAAAATAGGTTGAAATCATAAAACGGCACCTTATTCGCAAAGTCCCCTAAGTTTGAATATAATTTCGATGTTGTTTTTTTAATTATGTTTAATTTCAGTTTGAATAAGTACGCGTAAGTTGTAGAATTTTCCTCATTATAATAACAAAAGTGGTATTTAAATTGGAATTATATTTTGGTATAATTATTTTATAGAGCGCGTAATAGCATTTTCCAGTAATAAAAAATATCTCAGTAGGTACAATTAAATTTTCTGAAGCGGCCAACTCTGCCCAGGAAGGTTATCGATTTGCGTACATACAGGCACATTTGGAATAACGCCAAGTGTTATTCTATTGAGTTCTGGGTCGGTTGCCCCGTACGCAGTGTCAGTTGCTGACATGCTATGAAATAACACATGTTGGAGCATGAAACCTACCTCGTACTTACATGTAGGGGATACGTTTTGTTTTGATTGCTCAAATTAAGTTTTTTACTACATAATGTACTAGTATATAGTGTTAAGTTTAAACATAATGCGCCATCCGCAGAAAATAATCAATTTATGTAAGCTGTTTTAATTATTCAAATACTATTGAATCTAATTATTACTCGTATAAATCTAACACGATCGTTCCTTGGAGGCTGGAAAGGTCGCATGTTTAGATGCCACGTGTACTGACATTTTAGCTGCATTACACATTCAGACGACTTCCTCTATGGTGGGTCTAGCTGACAGCAGAGGCGCAAATATGAAAATGTTGATAGCAGCTACATTTAGAGGTTATGGGGAGACTATGGGGTTATGGGGCCAGGGGCTCGAGCTCTTTTTAAAGAAATTCAAAAAGGATTATCGAGTCTACTGGGGATCTTAAAGCTGGCAGTTACCTTGAACAAAGAATTAGTTTGGCCATTCAAAGAGGAAATGCTGCCAGCATCTTGGTTGCTATGCGTCGTTCCGGTAGGCATCGAAACACTTTTATGTAATGTAGTTTTGTTTTATTAGTGTAATTATTTTAATTTTATTTATTTAATATTACTTATATTATTTAATAATTACGTATTATGTAAAAGATAATATAATAAATAAGTAATAAAATTATACCTAGTGTAAGCTTGTACAATTCTCTATATGTGTAATATTTTTCTTCATGTCATAGATGAGT
This sequence comes from Lasiommata megera, assembly GCA_928268935.1. Classification (NCBI taxonomy): domain Eukaryota; kingdom Metazoa; phylum Arthropoda; class Insecta; order Lepidoptera; family Nymphalidae; genus Lasiommata; species Lasiommata megera. Next base: position 13,894,765 of record OV743312.1, read on the forward strand.
CCTGAAACCTTGTGAAGATATTATACTAGGGAAGCATAGCATAATTTAAGATTGCACAAGCAATATTTGTATCGTAAGTTTTCCCTGCGACTTCTACGCTGTCCACGCTGGAGTACTGTGGTCGTATAAATGGGAGATTCCCGGGATATCCTCTCAATTTTGTAACTTAAAATTTCTGTTTTCTCCAGTTGCCGCTATGCGATTTAGCTTACCTAGATGCCGCCTAGACTCCAATTAGACTTATTTGAGGGGTACGGATAACCTAATTAATACGTTAACCAGGTACCTTCTAAAAGTACATTATCAGTAGGTTAGATTGCAATCATGGTCTAACTTATAGTGTTTTTTTTATTCAATTGAGATATCTACGGCGTATCTTATATACCAAATTATTTTAACATACTCCAGGTATGTCCATGTACTTCAGGTTTAATTATTGACAGACTTCACAATATACATGATAGGTTTTACCCGCGTATGTTCGTGTGTAAGAAATTTTTTCTGATTTATATTGTCATAATTTTTTTACCAGGCCTTTTAACTTATGGAATGTTCTAGTTGTGTGTGTTCTAGTATATTACATAACACATTGAAGTCATTTAGTTTTTTTTTAACTATTTAGGTCTCCACGTGTTGAATCACCGAGTTTTCTCGAGAGTACTCGTGTCAAGATTTCTTTGAAAATATGTATGAATAGCATTTGAAGCTCCTCCCGGAGGCAGAAGAGCGCTGGCAAGATGCCATGGTCAATAAAAACCTTGAAAAGTTAAAAAATAAAAATGAAATTAATATGACTAATAGTTTCCTGCGACTTTGGCCTCATTATGGTGATCGTTCTTGTATCTACTGTTCCGTAGGGGATGAAGTTTCAAAAATATCTGCTAAATTAAAACCTGTTTGCTAATTTGAAATAGATAGTGATCAAACACCGGTAGTTATTATATTACACAATATAAATCGAAATTTGAAGCTGTGATAGCCTAGTGGTTAGGACGTCAGCCTCCTAATCAAAGGCCGGGGGTTCGAATTCTCCATAATGTTCTCAAAGGCGTGTGAAGTCTACCAATCCGCACATGGCCAGCGGCAGCGTTGTGGACTATGGCCAAAACATTCCCATATTGAGAGGAGACCTGTGCTCTGTCGGCAATGGGTTGATCTTGATGAAATCGAAATTTTATTATTGACTAAGTTTTGAATAACTTAATATAATTATGCAAAGGAAGCTAATGTTACGAACTAAATATAAGAACAGGACAGATTTTTAATGAAAAAAAATGTAGACAGGAAATGAATGTACTAACTAACAGATTACAAATAGAAATGAAATGTTTAATGGTTCGCATGTTGTTCATAAGAGCGGGAATGGCTGTATTTCTACTATGTACAAACTAATGACCCATAAGCCTATTGCTCAAAGGAAAACGGATACAGGGATGTTTTGATATATATTCAGTGGACCCGTATTAAAGTACTAAGTAGACTATTTTGCGGTCGTCCACATACTTACCGTTGTATTAAAAGGAAAATGAGGTTTCACTTAGGAGAAAATAAGGGCAAGTAATTGACCCAGTACTTCGTTCAAGATAAATAATATTAGATTATTTAGGTTGCTCATCATCATTATCATGAATAAAGTCAACGTGATATTTCTGGGCACAGATGCTTTTTTTAACCCATCTAGATATACAGAGTTATTACGGGTTAGGTATATAGAGTTAATACGGTCAGGCTAAAAAATTCGAATAAATTTTAGAAATACTATTAGTTACTTAATGTTGTTGTTTTTTTCTCTTAAGTTTCCTTTCATGATTATGTTTCCTTTTATTTGTTCGTTATATATGTACATGTAGTCAAGTATGTCTTCTCAATATGTTAAAATGTGGTTTACGTGGTTGAGGCCACGGTAATAATTACTTTATGTAAAACCCTTAAATAAGCTCATACCGTGTCGTTGTTTGTAAACCTCAATAAATAAATAAACAACAAAATACCGCGAAAGGAACGGAAATGGTAATGGTACCCACAAAGAATATAGATGGACCTCCGAAATTTTCAATAACAATAAAGGCTAACACAATAAAGGGAAAAAGGAAAAAATAATAGAAAAGGAAAGCTTTTCAATTATGTCGACGCTGTTATTGAGATTTTTCAGCACAATTTGATACGAGACTTTGAAATTGTAGAATTTAATTTAACGTTTCTTTTTCTGTCTGTGTTTGTCATGTCACTTTTTTATTCAACTGCGCAATAAGCGAGTAATATAATGTTTTCAGGATTCAAAAACATAATATGTATGTATAAGTAAGTACTTTTTTTAATTCTTTATTATTTATGTTGCACTTATTGTATATCTGTATGTATGTATGTTTGTGAGTTTATTCCATCCATAACTTCTAAACTTGTCAGAATCTTATCAGCATTCATTTTATTTTAATTTTTTAATTAACACACTTCACAGTTATGGGTATCTAATCACCTGAAATAAATGATTATTATTATTTCCACTATATACTACCTCTCACGCCCGTGAGCAAAATAAATACATACACAACTAAAAGAGATATAATCAACTTAAATGGATAAAAATAAATAAACCTACATACACATTACATTAATACATATTTGCACCGGGCGGAGGATTACGCCCCGGCAGGGGAAATTATTATTATTTTACATTTCAAAATGGCAGCCGAATGTCGCCATTTTGAAATGTAAAAGTCTGTTCAGTGTCTTGTTTTTAATTGCTTCAACTACGAATTTGTTTATGCTTGTTTCTGTTTTATGCATATTTTCTTTTATGGGGCTGAAAGTCTCAAGGATGCAATTTTCATTTTAATTCTGTTCAGTTGCCTAGGCGTTAAAAGCAGACCAACAGAATAACTATCGAATTTATTAAACAAGTATGGATTTAGACTTATTGGTTCAAAAAGATCCTTTCTTAGTTGTAACCTACGTATAAAAGGAACTGCAAAATTTTATGTTGCAACCAGTAGTTTTATCGGTGCATTTTCTGTCAGTTAGTGAATCTGTTGAAACAGGTAATATTGACGTCATACTGAGAAATAACCTCAACAAATATGGTGTTTCATTAAAGTTAGTATATCTAAGGCGGTAAAATTTCACCTACCGCGTCAATATGACGTGCATTCTCATAGTAATGTATGCAAATTAATACAATCTGTTCTGTGGCCTGCGAGCGGGCCCTGGTAAAATAGCAAATGCTAATGCCACGATAGTATTTGATTTACGGTTAATCCTTTGCCTGCGCTTAGGGTTCCGGTTAAACAAAAAAAAAAAATAGATAGGTACTATTTAAAAAAAAACTATTATTTCACAGCCTATTGATTAAGAGGCCGGCCTGAGCTCCAAGGAACATGTTAAAGCAAGTGAAATTTTATTTAAACTTCCGTTAAAACTCCAAATAGGTAGTTCTAGTAATTAGTAAGTAGTAACAATATATTCAAATTTATGTCCTTATGTCAATAAATATTTATAAAGACCAATAATTATACAAGTTCTAAGTCTCAGTGTTAGTAGTATGGTAACTCCTTATTACATTTCTACGCGACATTGTGCTGGAACTCTAAATTGCTTGGTGACACCTCATTGTTGGTAGCCTCCCATTAAACCAGACTTGAGCCGGAAATCGAAACCATGACCTCCAACTTCAAAATACCACAGCGCACGCCCCGTGACACGGAGGTTATCAAATCTCATCTCCGCGAAAGGAGATCTTTCATATGTTATACTAGGCTATCACCGCTTGCCATTTGCGTTTAAAATATTAAAAAGATAAGCAGGGGATCAAAGAGAATTTCATGAGCACAATTTAATCACAACTGAGTAATATAATGTATAAGGCTAACAGCTTAGTTTACCAATCCTCCCCTTTGTGGTTTCGAGCATCCGTTGATTTTTCGACGTGTCCTGTAATTTAAAATTTAAATGCCTGAATCCACGGAGTTGCGCTCATGTTTAATTTACCGAGAAGAATTTTAGATTGGCATTATTATTCACAGTATATTAATTAATAAGCTATTGCTAGCTACCGGTTTATGTGGTAATTAAGATGACAACTCATCGAATTTTCATGGCTACAGTGACCTCAACACTGCCCAAGTTTCCGACGTATAAAGGCTTTCAATGATCACAAATGAAAAGGGCAGTGGTTCATTATACTTTTCGTTCTTCTGTATGACCTGCCACATGGTAACTGGCCTGACTTGTTCGGGAGGCTGGGATACGTCCAATGTATAATCCTCTACCTGGCTACGAAAATTCCGTCAAAATACATTTGTAAGATTCGCCCATTTAAATAGACCGTCAAAAAGATGCACTGAAAGATTTGTTGGTCACGAAAGCCGGGAAGCGGCGAATTTATTGTATTATTACAGTGCCTAAATCAGTTAGGATACCACTATCGTTTAAAGTAGGATTCTGCTAATTTACAAGGAAATCAGATCATTGTTTTTTCCAGTATCTACAGCATTTTCATTTTGCGTGCTTGGTTGCCTGGAAGAAATCGCTATTTAGCGATAACGCCGCCAAATTGTATCCTGTCAAACCGCTCTATTGTATTTGCATTTTGTATTATCGGTGGTTTACAATAAAAGTGTATCCATTCATTAATTCATAAACATTAATGTTTATTTATATAGATAATAGAGGCTAATCTCAGACCCTGATGTCAAGTGCTTATTACATATCCTCGCAGCATCAGAGACACCAGCAATGTGTCGCATTGAAAACCCTCAAATGGTACTTGATGGGACACAGTAGATGGCAGATTGCTCACTCACCTAGGAATCAATAAATTCTATTTGCTTGGTTGATAAAATGAATTTTACATTCCAGTGACGTAGGGGTACGGCTTATACTTTAAAATAGGGGTACGTTCATTTTATTTGCACTTAATTAGGAAACGAAATATTTTTCACCATATAATGCAATTTATAAAATGGTCTATGAATTTTTCACAACGAAAAATGAAATATTGCAACGAATCAAAAGTGGAAATGGCAAATCATATAAAGCTACCGGAACGTGTTCGAGAGCAAATTCAATAAATCTATAACAGAGAAGAGTGTTAGAAAACTATTTTATATACCTACTTTTTTTAAATAAACGAATAAATGATTCCGCAATTTTTTCTAAATTATACATAAACGGCTAAAGTTATTGAGGGATTTATATGAAACTAGCTGGCGCCCGCGACTTCGTCCGCGTGGAATAAGTTTTTAAAATTCAGTCAGAATAAGTTGTAAAAATTCCTACGGGAACTCTCATATGTCACTCTCCAGGTCAACGATACTTTCAAAAATCACGTCGATCTATTGATTGAAGGACAAACCAACTGACCTAATATTGTAAGCTTATGTACTAATAAAGTATATAGAATCCGTTCAGTCACTTTTGAGTAAATGTTGTTATCGCTGCGATTCTAAGAAGCTATATACTCGTATATACATTACAAGACATATACTTTACGAGTTATTTGTAAGGGTTAAAATGTTATTAATCTGTATACGTACAAAAGAGTGTAAAACTTGTCTAGAATATTATTATTAATGTATTAAGTTGGCTGTCATTATGTCGTGCCGCCACGTTATTGGTTCCCGCCAAAACGGTGGCAAATGATTGGTCCACGCAAAATAGCAAAAACAATGGACGCCACGAGGACAGTGCAAGAAGTTGAGTGTTATTTTGGAAGAAAAAAGGAAGGTTTTAAATGGTTTAATTTAACGTGTATTTATTTAAGTTTTTACAATATGACAGACCTGTTGGCATTACTTCAATTTATATACTGTCTTGTGATCATAAACGTTAAAGTTTTTTTAATCTACACTTGGAGGCACTTTTGCATACATTTAATTAAGAATTTCTGTATGCATTTTATAAAGTTTTGATAAGAATTCATCATGAGATTTTATAGTTGGTTAGTACACTTATCTACGTATCTACGCGTTCGTTAGACCAGGTACAGGTTACAGGTATTGTATTTTTCTGTCAAGTAATTGGCGATGGCCATCCCCGTGCCTTGAAGAGCACGTTAAGCTGGTTATTATCACTGACACACCCCTTTTATTATCATTAACCATTTAAATAGACTATAATGATATAGTCTATTAGTCCCCTTAACAGGGGGTCGTTGTTCTAAGCCCCTCTCGAAGCCTTTTAATGTTAGAGACATTAATAGGCTGATGATATATAAACCATATTTAAACTTTCAAAAAGCCTTAACTGTAAACAGAGTTTAGCGTACCCCGTAATTCTTTAATACAACTTTTATATAACAAGAATTTCAGTCGCAACGGTCGCGATGCTAGATTTTATAAGCCGTAACGTATGCCTGAGGTTTAATTATAAAACCTAATTAAGAAGTGGAAACCTCCATTTCGTTCTTCAACATTTTTATTTATTAAGCAGAGATGATGATGGGAATGCGAAGTTAAAAGTTTAATTAATTCTATGTTAATGAATTACTGTATAGATTCAAACAAATAAATTTATTCTGTTTCAGTCTCTTTTATTTATTTATACACGTTATCGCAAAAGGTATGGCTTTTTTCTATACATGTAATACGATTTGAGGGTTCCGAAGGGTAACTATAGGACCCTATAACTAAGACCCACTGCACGTCCGTCTGTCTGTTAGCGGTAGCTTGTATTCGCCGTCCGACCCCCCCCCCCCCCTATCCCAAACGTCGCCTCGGCCTCATAGGATTCGACCCTTAGGCAGACTTTCCGAAGCTCGCGAAAAAACTCGGTTACGCTGTGGCAACCAATAGGATTAGCACAGCTAATAGACAGTCCGAAAAAAAAAGGTAGATTGTATCTTACGTACAGTAATAGGTCGTTAATTTTAAGTTACACTTACCTCCTAGTTAAGCCTTGACAGCAATCTCACCTGGTGTATGTGATGATGCAGTCTGAGATGGTAGCGGGCTAACCTGTTAGGGGTATGGTAAACCCAAACTCGGTGTCGGAACGCTAAATGTCTTGGTGACACGTCTTTGTTGGTAAGGCTGTGGGTAACACTGGTACTGTACTCTCCTTCTATGTTTAAATTGTGTGTGGTGAATAAAAGTGAACTATAACGCTTATATTCTTTTACTTCGTCTCTTCAACCACGTCACCACGCGCCATAGGGCGGTAACTAGCCACGTCCAAAGCCAACGAATACAGAACCAGACCAGACTTGAACTGAGGAACTCCAACTTTATAATGCGACAGCGCACGCGATTATGGTAAACTAAAACTCTTGAATGGTTTCTACGCGACATCGTAACGGAACGCCAAACCGCTAGGCGACTCCCACCTGATAGTTTCTATTGTGTTGATCTTAATTATGCCAATATTACGGTTTCCATTAACAGTATACTTTTAAATAATCTTTTCTAATATAATTCCCTAATCGTATATTTTAATGTAAAAGAACCTTCTGCATATAGATCGAATATAAGGGTCGAGGATCGAAAATTTCAACAAAATCCTGATAAAATGATCTCAAGTCCCATGCAATAGTTATTTTAATTGGGATATATTACTATGTATTAATTTCTCAATTTCAAAATCGGTGATGATTTTACAAAGAGAATCTGCAGCTTGCTCTATGTATTCAAATAATTAACAGGAAAAGTTTAGCCGGTAGCAAAGCGATTCCAGCCACGATTTTGCAAGCAAAATTTTCACATCCGGGAACGCGGCCGGGTCAAGGTCACGGCCCGCGGATCGATGCAGCTCCTCCCCCTCTCGCGCCCCCTCTACGCCGCCACCACGCTACGCCGGTGCTACGTCGCTTACTTAGCGTTCTTCACGCGCGCGTTCCGCGAAACTATTTCCGTTATAGGCGTATTTTTAGGACACTATTTGCGTTATAGTGATGGAACAGTCAATTCTGATTGGACATTAGAGTTTTTAACTCTCTCTCTCTCTCCAGTCGTTTCTTCATTACTGAAGATCGTGGTCCTGGTGGTTTCCTTGCGACCTCGTGCGGATTATTTGTTTAAACCGGCTTCTATCGGAGGCTAGTCTCGCTATTGTGTGAAATTTTCACTTTGTAGATTCCCTCAGCTGGTCTGTCCATCTGGTTGGTGAGCGGCCTCTCGATATTTTGCCCTTTAGTTTTTAACACTAACTGGTAATGCCAACAGTGAGTACACAAAGCGTTAGAAAAGTTATGGTAACACTTTACTATTACAAACTCAAAACCTTCTCCAAGTAAATCTCAATCTTCTGATGTAAAGTGACAATTTAGTCTAAGCAGAATGGTGGTTTTTATTTCGTCAACTTCAGTCCAAAAGAATGCGTACCAACTGGCTTTGTTGCAAATGTATGGGAAAGCGTTCCTGTTGCGAAAAAGTAGACTTACTTGTAACTTTTATTGGAATTAGTAAACTAAATATTAAACTGCATTATAGGTATTAAGAATAGCTCGTGTTTGTTCTTCTGTTTTTGTATTTTGTTGTTTTTCTTTAGATTGCGACTAGTTTAATGATCCAATAAAAAGAATGAAAATAGCTTACATCAATTATTAAAAAGTCATTTTTTAAGACAAGTCATAAATCATAAATACATTCTAATTAGTTTTGAGATGTTAAATCGTTAGGTGTTATTACAATTAATATAACATTATATAAATCACGAATATTGTAGGCAGAACAAAGCTCTCAGACGAGATTCAATAATCACCATTATGTTATCATATTAATTGGTGATACAAACGTTATATTATAAGATGGAAAATTACTTAATATGTATATAACATAAATGATATTTAATTAAATATGAAAATCATTAATAGATCCTTCTCGAATAACGAAAGTATACAACAATGGAATGATTTGATGTAATATCAATATTTCGCACACAATAAAAATGGGTTTGCAATTTTAAAAATAAAAAAATGTCCATATAAAATCACTCCCAAAGAACAAACTGTTATTTGCATTGTTAGAAATTAATTTCAAACTGTGTAAAGATTACTCTAAATGTGTTGTTACGAGAAATAAAATACTCTTTAATTTTATTCCATCTCATTCTATAAAGTACTATTTCTTTTTTTCGAGTTATTAGATACTACATTGCTGAATTTGTATTTTATATATCCGTCCAGGGTTTTGGTCATCATCATCATCATATAATTTTTGATTCATTCTAGATTTAAATAAATTAATAGAAAGATTAAAATACAATACTATTTTATTATTTCACTTATAAAAGAAAAGTTATGAACGCAGCAAATTTCAAATCAAATGGAAACGTTCTACGTTCAATCATAAAAGATTAAATATGTCAGCATACTGATTTCCGGAGCTGGCGTAGGTAAAATATTTGCTTTAAAGTAATAGTAGGTCACATATGTGCAATGGGAAGCAGCTTTACGATCTTAAAATACGCATATGTAAGCTAGATAAAGCTATCTAACCATAGTTACCGAACTAATACGGTTTTCTATAAATTACACATTTTGGGAATAATATAGTTTCATTATTTTCTATTAGATATCATCATGATCAATCCATTACCGGCTCACTACAGAGCGCGGGTCTCCTCCCAATATGAGAAGGGTTTCGCCATAGTCCACCATGCTGGCCACGTGCGGATTGGCAGACTTCACACGTCTTTGAGAACGTTATGGAGAACTTTCAGGCGTGCAGGTTTCCTCTCGATGTTTTCCTTCACCGTTAAAGCAAGTGATATTTTTAATTTTTTTAAAACGCACATAACTCTGGAAAGTTAGATGTGCGTGCCCGGATTCGAACCGCAGACCTCTGATTAGGAAGCTGACGCCCTAACCACTAGGCTATCACCGCTTCACTCGCTTCACCGCTATTAGATATAAATGCTATAATTATCTTTAATTTGACGCAACACCTAGCATTAAAAATGAATCCTTTCGTAAGTATTAAAGGAAGAGGTTCATAAAGTATGTAAAAGGATGAATCCTGTGACGTTACAGAGTCAGAAAAGGACATCGTATCGTAGTGGTGAGAAAATTTATACAATTTATGTTCAGTTCATACAGTCTTGATTTTGCAACCTTGATAAAGCTTTTATAGCTACCGCGAACGTCCACCCCTGTGCCACAAAGGGTCATGGTCGCGATACAACTTCAGCATGAAACAGCGACGTCCGCTCACCTCCGAAGCAGCCGCTCGAATGGCCTTCCGCCGGTACCAGAGAGCAGAGGGGTATGTTTACCCGCCTGCCCCCTACCTCTCTCTCCGACCGTGCCAGCTGAGCAACGGCACGCTATATTTAGGTTGCGCTGTAAATATTCGCTCCAAGTACGGAAAGCGCCTCCTCCCGATGGGGGCAGGTAGGGGAGCGCTACATAAAGCGCTAAAAGTTGAAAGTTCACCAACGCCCCGCACACAAGTTCGCAGTTCGCACTGTTAGAAAATGTATTCTTTATTTAAATTCTATTGCAATTTATTTGCTATTGTAGTTCTTTTCAAATTTACATCACTCTTCTATGCTCATTTTTTAGAAGAACCTTAAGTAACAAAGACCTCTCTCCAATACATAGGACTTACTTGCTAAGAAGAGGTTTCATGGCCGGCTCCTTCAAATACAAATGTTATACTCATTCACGTTTTGTTTTATAGACTACAAGTTAGCCCTTGAGGCAATCCACACCTGACGGTAAGTGATGACGTCTAGGGTGGTAGCGGGTTAACCTGTTAAGACTATAATAAACCCACGCTCCTAATTGGTTTCTACGCGAGGTCGTCCAAAAACGCTAAATCGTTTGGCGACACGTCTTTGTCGATACCAACTAACCACTGCCGAAGCCTCCCACCTGACAAAACACATGTTCAAGATATTTCAGAGCGAATTGTCTAAATTTTAATTCAATTAACATAGAGGGTAGCTGGAAGAGATCTCTTATAGAGATAAGCTTTCCTTTTTGTACTTCTTCTATAAGTCTTTGATATAACAAATTTGGCACAAAAAATAATAAATAAATAGAAGTTTCAGAATGTCATTTTCTTTAAGAAATATCTATTTCTTATTATCTAGTAGTAGATTTATCTATTAAACTAGGTAGGTTATATGGAATAAAGGGTACGACTCGCTCACTTTTTCTAAAATCATGTAACTCACACAATATTAAACAAACAAAATAATATTTTGAAAGTGTGCACCTTTGTTTAGCTACCTCTTGAACACGTCGTATAATGTTAACATTATATTCATCCTCTGGAACGGTTACTGTTATTGCAACACCGAGCAATTCAGGCAAAACATCAAATTATACGCTCTCAAAATTATGACGTGATGAAAACGGGCCATAGTGACCAGTCAGGGTTGCTCCGAAAATATGAACCCCTTTTTACCGAAATTAAAACAGATTACCTTCATCCGTGATGGGCTATTTGCGTGCGTGAATAAACGAGGATGGCGTTTTGCTACATCACGGGCCATTCTATAAGTAAGAGTGGGGTAGACACATCTTGTATTGCCTAAAAGTTCCTTGAATATTATATCATTCGACGGTGAAGGAAGATATTTGTGAGAAAACCTTCACGTGTTTGCAAATATACGTATAACCCGGAAATAGTTTCTCATGCTATTCCAGGTTGTAGATTAATATATATTTTTTTTACCTTTTTCGATTGAGCGACAAACTTGAACTTTTTTTCAATTAATTTTTCGTGCTTTTAAGTATATTTTGCTACCAATTTGTACAGAGATACAAAAACTAGTGGCCGCTATTTTTGTCGAGTTATGTAAATAATGAATAGTTGATAACTACAGAGGATGGGAAATGGTGCTGTGGAAATATAAGCATGATTTGGTCACCCATTTGATTATTAAACTGTTCGAAATCCTGAGATCCTAGTATGAAACTTGACAATTGTAGTATGGACATGGACAATGCAGAACAGGGAATGGTAGTTTAATCACTAAACCAGCGAAGTTAGTAACTTTTTTTTGTGGTGGAAAAGCTTTATTGCTACCTCCGTCCGTTGGGCAGGACTAGAGGGTTATTTAGGACTCCCCCCCTAGGGCGTATACCTAAACTAAAAACTACCACGGCGTGTCCCTCACGCTGAGTTTTTTCCAGGCTCCCGGGAAACACCATTGCATTCTTCCCGGGCATAAATAAGTAAGTAAATACCTGAACATCATGCAAACAGATTTAACTGTATGTGTTTGCCGATCGTAGATTGTTGGATTGGCAGCCGAGGTCGCTATTACGTGCATTAAATGTATGGCTTTTGTTATATTACGTCAATTGCGAATCGAGTAAGCATTTCCAATAACGAAACCAATAATTGCAATGAATGAATAACTAAAAAATACCAGAGTTATCGTCCTTTCAAATATGACTATTACTAATGTCATGATTTCCAAATGTTTTAGATTTAAGTGTCGTTTAATTTCATCATCATCATGATCAACCCATTACCGGCTCACTACAGAGCACGGGTCTCCTCTCAATATGAGAAGGGTTTGGCCATAGTCCACCACTCTGGCCATGTGCGGATTGGTAGACTTCACACGCCTTTGAAAACATTATGGAGAACTCTCTGGCGTGAAGGTTTCTTCACGATGTTTTCCTTCATTGAAGCAAGTGATTTTTTTTTAAACGCTCATAACTCCGTAAAGTTAGAGGTGCGTGCCCGGATTCGAACCACCGACCTCTCATTAGGAGTCTGACGCCCTAACCACTAGGCTATCACCGCTTCTCGTTTAATTTACATACATATAATAACCCTATCATTAAATGAGAATATATAATTAAAGTACGTGATTTGTACGACCATTTTAATGAAAACTATTTTAATTGACTGTCTTTAAGATACCGAATTTGAATGAGGCAAAACGGAAAACATGACGTTAGATTCGGGCCTTAATAAGTTAGTTAGTCGTTGTTGGTAAGTTCTTGTTTAGTGTTGGTTACGAAAAGTGGTCTCCAAGGTTCTGGTTGTACAAAGGTGTGTAAAATGTCATCGATATCAAGAATAGATATTGAAGAGTTGTTCCTTATCAAAAAGGTGTGTACAATTCCGTAAATAAATAAGAATAGATACCGAAGAAGTGCGTTTCTTAACACTAATTTAAACTAAACTAAACTAAACTGTCAAAGACTATGCAGTAATATACACCTACACATGTAAGATAGCTTTAAGAGGACACGGAGTGAAAAATACCTGTACAAGTTTTAGTAGTATTCTCGCTTTCGAATTTTTTTAATGAAACCAAAAGATTTTCAGCTATTATTTAGTTACTTAATGTAGATTTGATATCGCTTTCGTCTAAAGAAGGCGTAATCAGATGCATCATGCAACAAAAATATACTATTGGCATTTATAATTCAAGATTGTAATCATTATAAATAAAACATCTGAGGTTAATTTAACAGTTTTATTTTTTAATATCATTAATCGAATACTAATTACGAGTGTTTTGTGTAATTTTTTTCTTTCTTCAAGTCAAGATTATAGTCATTAACTTATAGTAGATGTAGCACCACGACTTAAGGGTGATGCAATATTGCTAATCGTTGATTTAACTTGCGAAGTATGTTCCATGTCGATGACACTTTTGTCATCAAACCAATTTGGATCTCTGACTGTGTAATCATACTCTGGTTCAGATTCCACCTGGTATTTCTCGTGTTTGGGATCGTGAAAGCTTACAATGTTCAAAACTGGTGCGGTACCGCCAAAAGCGATTCTCTCATTGTGACTGGTGACAGCTAGAACGGTTCCAGGGGCTGGGTAGGAACAAGTGACGTATCGGTTGTGAAGGTTGATAATTTCAACACAATTAGTGCCACTGCCGCCGATTATAGCGTACTTACCTTTACGATTAAACTGAAAATAAAATCAATAAATATTTTATCTCTTCAATCATTTTCCTTTACAAAATAGATCTTTTTTCTTTTTTCGCTATGTGGTGGAATGTGATGGTGATTTATTAAAATTTTACATTTATATAATTATTATTTTATTATATAATTATTGTTTTTAATTTTAAAAAAAGTATTCAAGTCTCAATTTAAAAAAAACTACAACCCGTGTGCATTACGTTTGCGCTAATTAGTTAAATGTATTTATTCGTATACCAGCAAACTTGAAGTCAGTAATTGTGATTGAATTGATTTCAATAGTTACACAACTCATTAGCAAACTAAGGCCAAAAACCTCGAAACTAGAGCAAAAGAAAAATGTCAAACATAGTTACTTCAGTCATAAGAATCCATAATAGGAGAAAATAAAACAACTTTGCTAGCTAAACAATATCTCTCTTTTTTTTTTAAGTTAGCCCTTGAAACCAATCTCATCTACTGGTAAGTGATCACGTTATAAGTAAGAAACGTAACGTGAATCGAATTGTTTGCAAATTTAAATGAATCGATATTTGATATCAGTTATTTAGCAGACCAGACCAATGCCTTGCCATATTTTTTCTTAATTTCACAGGAAATTCAAATTCAAATTCAAGTAATTTTTATTCAAATATTCCATTAACAGGCACTTTTGATGCGTCAATAATTTACATACTAGTGATTTGATGGTGATAACTAAATTCGTAAACTTAAAACTAAAGCTAGGAGGGTTCCAAATTTTCTTAACTACCTAGCAACGTTCGTTACCCCAGACTGGTCATTTCTCCAACAGTACACTGTTAATATTATTGGAAGCAACAGCAGAAAATTCGTGCTTTTAGTTGAATGCACTGGTAAAAGCACTAATGGGCTTAATCCTACCTTATCATACTTAACAGAATGTTTGGCTATATAATTACTGGAGAGGTAGCCAGTTTAACAATAACATTATCATGTTCAGCAAGGTACTTGGTTCTCATGTTTGGTTTGAAAATACAGAATAAACTGTTGTATTATTAGTATCATTTGCGAAGGTTTCAAAGGTTTTCGAGAGGTTGTTTTCATTTAATTCTTGAAAGGTACCAACTACGTTCCAAAGTAAATTTTGTAAGCAGGTACCAATGTTTTGCTTTGTAAGGTCGGCTGCGGTCATGTTTGAATAATATTCTGTTGGATCGATCCAACTTGGGCAAGTTTCGGATTTTGAAATGTTAATTGCTTTACGTGAGGCAAATGGAATGTCACGGTCATTTTCCTGCAAGGTATGTCATGCTAATAGCGTTTTCGTAAATATTCAATGAGAACCGGATAACTTGCTTTAATTATGAAAATTGATAAGTGGTCATAATTTTTGATTAAAATTTCACACTCCTAGTAATAGTATGAAATCAACTTAACATCTGGATTATTTTAAACTCGCTTACATGTATAATATTTAATACAACTCTATTTTAATTATAATTACAAATTTCTTATCTGTATCTGGGGATAGGTTAACGGATATAATTGATGAAAATAAAGTCGTGCTAGTTATTTATAACTCAAGAACAACTGCATAAGTTTACATGACTTGTGCATTGTTGGGATGGTCTCCACCACGAATAGCAAAATAACTACCTAGAAAAGTGACAAAATAACGACATAGTTACACAGAGAATTCATTTTGTCAAACATCCTTCAAAATTACAAAAAAAAATTGGAAAAGCGATTTGAATCCTACGCTACATTTTCAAGACGCATAAGTTTTTGGTTTTAGAAAGAAAGGGTTTTTTCAAGGTAGCGATCAATATAGAATTCAAGAGTTTTTAAAAAATGGTAAGGAATATTTTTTTCACTGACCTCTTTAGATCTCCAGTATCGACAAGCGTAAATATATTCGCCGTCGACGTCTGGCCGTCTATTCTGCACTCTGACGGTGTGCAACTTTTTCTTGGCAACTAAATCCCATACAGTGAGGGCTTCTGTCGGCTGCCAACTACCGACAATGCAGTTATCTCTCTAAACAAAAATGTAATACTTCATTTTTCCTGTGGCCTACATTTTTTTAAATTAAAGAACTGAAAATAAATCAAAGGCTTTCGTCGCTTGTACAACTGTAAATCTTTAAGTTCTTAGGGCATGTAACAAGGAAGACTGGTACTATCGAACATCTCGTAGTAAAAGTAGAGTCGAGAGCACACGTTCACGTGGTCGCTCCAGGTCGTGATCTAGGTGGACAGACTCAATCCGTTCCTCTACAAATTTATCGGTATCCGAGTGCACCCGTGATGCTACCAACAGAAATCGCTGGAAGGAGATCGTAAGAGCTGCTGTGAAGGCCAAATCATAACCACGACCGCTCTGCCAAGAGTAAAGGAATAAGAAAAACATTTTTTTATACGTTGATCGTAACTATTAGTTTGCAATTAAGGTTGCAAACTAATAGTAAAATTGATTTTGTGATAAAAACTATTTTCCAGGTATATTTTACGTTGACAAGTTAATCGTGACCTCGTTATTATCATACTGATCTTTGGAAGTCTAATGTTGGACTCAGGTTTATTGTAGTACGTTTCAAATATCAGGATCTTATCCCATCGAATTCTATGACTCCATGCGACTGGTTTGATATCAGTAAAATAATTCAAACCACAAAAGAGGAGGTCCTGGGCTCGAGTCTGGTCTGGTGGGAGGCTTCGGTACTTCTTTGGCCTACTACTAATAACTAGTGGTAATTAGTAATGTGACTAGTTAAAATATTTAACCAAGCTACGTTAGAGTAAAAGTGTGAGTTTACAAAATGAAATTTCATAAATACGATCCTCGATGCTTTGAAGATAAAAATGGTGGTAAAAGTTAACAAAATATAATCTCAAGACGGCTAACTTATTTAAAGGCACACACACAAATGAAAGTATAATAAATAACGTACCTACCTCAAAGGCTCCGAACAAACTATGAGGGAACGTCAAAGTTGATAACGAGCGCAACAAAACTGTAGATGAAACCAAGTTCGTGACAAAGGCGGTTGTTTTTAATTAAAAGTACCTCGGGAGTCTTAGTTCTGTAAACATCTCAAGAGCTTCTAAGTATAGAACAAGAACAAGTAGTTGAGCTTACGGCGAACCTCGGTTGGGAGATTCGTCGGGCGAAAATGCTTTGTTTCACGATTGGAAATTTTTGTGCCCGTTGTATGTTGCAAAAACGTGGATGTTATTATTACTGTGCCAAAGGGATTCTATTACTGGACCTACGCCGGTCATCGTGGATCTGTCTGTCATCGGCTGTACTTATCTCATAATAGATAGGTATCATTTATCCCATATGTAACTGTTATTTGTTTGTTGTTGTATGAAAAATAAAGGGACTACCTTTATTTTTCATAAAACGTAATAACGTTTTAATTAACGATTACTTAAGTATTTATTTAGGTTTATTCATCATCATGATCAACCCATTACCGGCTCACTACAGAGCACGGGTCTCCTCTCAATATGAGAAGGGTTTGGCCATAGTCCACCACGCTGGCCATGTGCGGATTGGCAGACTTCACACGCCTTTGAGAACATTATGGAGAACTCTCAGGCATGCAGGTTTCCTCACGATGATTTCCTTCACCGTTGAAGCAAGTGATATTTTAATTTTTTTTTTTTTGAAACGCACATAACTCCGAAAAGTCAGAGGTGCGTGCCCGGATTAGAACCGCCGACCTCTGATTAGGAGGCTGACGCTTGAACCACTAGGCTATCACAGCTTAGGTTTATTGCTTTTTGTTAATTATCTGTTGTAACGTAGTGTTTACTATGCCTTCCGAAACGGCGATGGAAAAGGGGCCGTCCATCATTACAGTACGGTTCTCAAGTTGGCTGGTATGCTATTCCGGCACACCTCTAACCGGCGAAACTGGGCACATGCCCAAGGAGGTCTGCTGCGGCAGACACCCGCTGGTGGAGTCGCGGTTGTATGCGAAAGCATTCCTGTGGCTCCACCATACAGCGTGAGTAGGAACACGTGGGGGTTTTAGTCAGTAGGAGTCTGACATAACCTCTGTGCCTCCCTCCCCGTGGCGCAGAAGTATCCACGAGGATTTACCCACGATAATTAAAAAAAAAACTGTGAACGGAGTGTACACTTATTATCGATATATGTATCAGTGTGTAAGTATGTGGTAAGTGTAAAATATGTATATTGTTAGAGTTCCTTTTTAAATAAAATAAAATAAAAAAATAAGGTAGTTGACATTTTTAGTGTGCACTGTTGCTGGTATAATGACAAATAATATAACTTTTTAGTTAAAGTACAAAAGGTGGTGTATTATTTATCTATTGCTTTAACTTCGTCGTGCTTAAATAGGAGATGGATTTTGATATAATTCTGTCGAGAAGTTTAAGATCTTTTAATAAAAGGCAGGATACTTTTTAATTCAAAAATTAAGATTTTTTTACTATTAGTTGTTGTCATTATAAATCAGATCAGGTGGGAGGCTTCGACCGCGGTCAGCTACCATCCTAATGGCAAAGACCTACCACCAAGCGATTAAACGTTCCGATATTGTAGAAACCGAATAGGAAGATGGATGAAGAGGCCATCAACGCATCGGTGAACCCTATGGTGTTGCACATGTAAATTGGCGACGGTAATCACTTACCATATCAGCAGCTGAGCGGACTGGTTTCCCTACGATGTAATAAATTCAAATTCAAATTCAAAATAATCTTTATTGAAATAGTCCTTAAAAAGGCACTTTTGACGCGTCAATAATTTACATAGTAGTTATTTCATGGTGATAACTATATTCGTAAACTTAAAACTAAAGCTATGAGGGTTCCAAACGCGCCCCGGTCTAAGAAGAAGCCCACAACAAACTTAGCCGGGGTTTGTCTTTTTTTTCGTTATCACTATCTCACATAATGAATAAAATTAATAATATACTATAGTACCTATGGTATATATAATATAAAATAAAAAAAAACAAGCCCAAATATTTGTATTGGAATAATTAATACTTGGATATTTGTTATTGGAAACAAAACCCGCCAGGAGGACCTGGATCACACACTCATTAATCACGTTTAAAATGTTGAATCGGCTTCCCATAAATTAAATACACGAGGTGTAGGTACATCGTAGGCCTAATTCCATGAGAGCGTTCATTTATCACCAGCTTTCACGTTACAAGTAAAACTCGGCGTAATTGTCGACTAATCTCGTTAAATCCCTGTAAGTAACGTGTTAAATATGCGAAAACAGGTCTAAAAACAGCTTTATCATTAGCATTAAGGACTTTTAGAAACTTTTGAAATTGTATGAAATAGTTCATATACTTTCTGGAAACGTCAGTGTCTGATCTGATCACAATAGGATTGAAATGAAGCCTCAAGAACTATAAAATGCGTCGTGTTAGACGAAGAGAACCCTTGGTAAACCTTTGTTATTTTTGCCAATATGTTAAATGTCTCTTCATAGAAAATGTGACTAAATTCCTCTGACAATGATAAAAGCTTCTTTTTGTTCTAATGGCGTGCATATAGACACCACAGATCGTGAAAAACTAGACAAGTAGACAGCAATCAGCATTATTGCCTTAAGAGTCATTGCGTACCGGCTACTATTCACCGCAGATAGTCTCAGGACGATCGTTAATAAAAGCGGTAGGCGAACGTGAATTCTGTTGAATTGCTTTTACATTAAAACAGAACGGTTTTAGTATAAAAATAAGTCATCATCATCATCATCATGATCAATCCATTATCGGTTCACTACAGAACACGGGTCTCCTTCAATATGAGAAGGGTTTGGCCATAGTCCACCATGCTAGCTATGCGCGGATTGGCAGACTTCACACGCCTTTGAGAACATTATGGAGAACTCTCAAGCGTGCAGGTTTCCTCACGATGTTTTCCTTCACCGTTGAAGCAAGTGATAGTTTAATTGCTTAAAAACGCACTCCGAAAAGTTAGAGGTGCGTGCCCGGGTTCGAACCGCTGACCTCTGATTAAGAGGCTGACGCCCTAACCACTAGGCTATCGCAGCTTTCTCAAGCATCTCTAATAAACCCGCATTAATGAACACATTGGTTCTATTTAACGGTTTAGCTCCAAGCGGACAAGCGTCACTATGGGAAAAGTTTTTTAAATATACTCGTACATTGACTCTTTTTCATTGACTTTTTTTTTTATTAAGAGGCGGACGTCCTAACCACTAGGCTATCACAGCTTCAAATTAGTATTAGTACCTATTGTCAATTTAAAATGTACCGATTATTCATCACCCTGCATTTTGAGTTTGAGTATTAGTAGTAAATTTCAAATGTACCAATTATTCATCACCCTGCATTTTGAGTTTCTGGTTATTTGTGTCGCATTACTATCAAAAATGTCCCTGTAAAGTCAACACCGTAACGACGTAAAATCGCAGCGATTTGACGATGATGCGCAATCGCTCTTAAGCTAACTTATTTTATTCATGTGTTATTCGTGGTACATTTTATCTTTTTTGCTACTCCAATTTAGTCTGTGTCTAGGCTCACTGTACAAGTTGCGTAATAATTTATGATACGGTATCATAAATTATTTAGCCCAGACTTTACCTCCACTTTTTTATTTATATCACCTTGAGTAATTGTGTGGTAGATTTCTATTTTATTTTATTGTTTCAATCATGCAATATTAAACTCATATTTTTAACATTATCATCTCAATACCTACGGACAAAGACGTGTCGACAAGCAATTTAGCGTTCCAGCACGATGTCGCATAAAACCAATCAGGAAAGGGGGCTTACCATACCCCTAACAGGTTAGCCCGCTACCATCCTAGACTGCACCCTCACTTACCACCAGGTGAGATAGCCGTCAAGGGCTAACTTGTAGTGTATACAAAAAAAACAATAAAAGGACGACCACTGCTGGACTTAAGTCTCTATGAATAATATAATACGCACAGCTCTTATATCTAGCGGTTCTTTGTGACAAGTTTTTTTTAAAGCTCGAAAACGAGTATCTTCAAGTACTCCACTTGCTCGACCAGCTAAGCCAACCAAAAACCTTAGCATACGTTGAACGAATGTCGATGTTTTATACATATTGTTGTATCAGAATTCAATCAACCTTTATTCAAATAGTCCTTTTAAAGGCACTTTAGACGCGTCAATAATTTACAAAGCAATGAATTGTTCTTTGTTTCTAGTCAGTGGGATCTTAAGTGTAAGTTCACATATTAACTAATCACGTAAAAGTTCTCGTTGGACCAATTAGGAGTGTGGGTTTACCATACCTCTAACTTAAACTTTGAAAAACTTGGAAATGAAATGAAAGGTTTATAATATTTATCAAGTTTAGTTTTTTTTTAACAAGACTGCATCATCACTTACCATCAGGTGAAATTGCCGTCAAAGGCTAATTAGGAGTAAGTCCTAATTGGTTTCTGCAAGACTAACATCATGCAAGAACGCTAAATGAATCGCTTGGCGACATGTCTTTGTCGGTAGGATGGTAACTAGCCACGGCCGAAGCTTTCCACCAGACCAGGCCAGAGCCGGGAATCGAACCCAGGACCTCAAACTTTATAATGCGACAGCGCACGAATTGCGCCACGGACTTCGTCTCTCAACTATAATATAATGACTTTTACAATATATATTATTAAAAAAAAACTCATTCCGAATTTTTCCGTCAGACTTTCATATTTTATATAAAATAATGCTGCGATAACATCGGATTGCGAAGAGTGGAAGTACCTATAACCTAAATTGCTTAGCTCCCGGCAACGAATCACAAATACCGCTTCTTCGAATACATTATAGACTTTTCCCTCGCGAGTTTTGATAAGCAAATAGTACCTATTATCCTTATTTATGACAAAGTACTATACTTTCGCTCTCGTTGAAGATCAAACTTTTAGAATTTACGAGGATGGCTCGGAAACTTTGTTACATCTTTTGGTACTTTGTTTCGGTCTAGCATCATATTATACAACATCATTCATGATAATAATATCCGGTGGTGGTTTGGTCTGGTGGGAGGCATCGGCCGTGGCTAGTTACCACCTTACCGACAAAGACGTGTCGCCAAGTGATTTAAGCGATTTAGCGTTCCGGCACGACATCGCGTAGAAACCAATTAGGAGCATGGGCTTACCATACCCCTAACAGGTTAGCCCGCTACCATCTTAGACTGCATCATCACTTATCATCAGGTGAGATTGCCGTCAAAGGCTAACTTGTAGTGGATTAAGAAAAGAAAGAAGGTGGTCATGCATACACGTCGGTCAAAGACAGACACTTAATGGTTAGAAATAGCTTTAGTAATGCTTGTACTTATCCCTTATGCTTTATATATGAAGCCTCCCACCAGACCAGACTCGAGCCGGGAATCGAACCCATGACCAACTTTATAATACGACAGCGAACGCACTGCACCACGAAGCTCGTTCTTAATACTTTTTAATTCGGTTCGAAATTGGCAGTACTCGTTTAAAGAGGTTTAAATATCAAGGGGCTAATTAATATGGTCAGGGTTCTTTATTTATGGTTGACTTTTTAATTAAGTAATTTAAGATTTAAGAGCAGCGCTTTTACAGTTCATTGAAATAAGTTCTTATATATATTCCTATAGAGAAAAAAGGACCCTGGTTTCCCAGAGCACATGCTATCTCTTAAATAGTTTTAAATGTCAATGTGAGATGGAGATAACTAAAATACTTAATTCAGCTAAGTTTGTTATGGGCTTCTTCTTGGACTAGGACGCTTTTGGAACCCTCATAGCTTTAATTTTAAGTTTTCAAATCATTATCTTCTGACTGCAATGATCAAAGAACCGTTCGTATATACGAGTATATTTTGAATTAGAATAATAGTAGGTACAAGATAAAGATTTTTTCTTACGTTTAAATCGATGCTGTCACTGCAAATATTGACTCCTTCAAATGTCATCACACACCCAACCTTACACCTCAAGTCCCAGATCTGAAAAAAAAATATGAGAATATTACTACATACTGTAAGTGGTAACGAGGTGTCATTATAACGTATTATTATCCCAAGACCTCTCTGATGTACTTATGGAACTGATAATATCATATGGATTGGAATTTGGAATAATCTTCCGAAATAATAATATGAAATGAAAGTACACTTTATTTCACACCATACTAAAGAAGAAATATAAGACAAACAAAGAAACACACGCAGAGAAAAGAAAATATGTGCAACAGGCGGCCTTATCGCTAAAGAGCGATTTCTATAAGTCAACCTAGCACTACCTAGAATAAAATATTAAGAAAGGCAGGATTAGTGTACAATTCTAAAATAATTATAAACAGTAAGAAGAGGATCAGTATACTTAAACTTCGAACTGAATATTCTAGATTCTATAGATAATTTGTTGTGGATTTCGGACGTATGACGAAACCTATAATCTATATTGTAGATGAGAAATAATGCATTTTCATCTAGTGTTTTTGTATATGAATCTGATACTTGAGTTGTTCGTTGGTATATAATATGCACTCACAAAAATGTATGATCGGATAATGTATAATTTTTAACACTTCAAAACGCAACACGAAATTGGAATTCTATTTGTTTTAAGTGGATATTTATGTTGAGATCAATAAATAAACGTTTAAATATATCTGAAAAAGGTACATAAAATATCGTTACTGTATACAGCTCGTGTTGTGTAATACTAACAAATAAATGCCAGCTTTTTTCCTACCTTTTAGTTATCTCTTCAAAACTAACCCAGTTGGCACAGATGAAAGCTATAAAAAAAAAAGACGTTCGACTACATTGCATACATTGAATACTTCAAAATGACATTCAATTACTTAGCATTAAAAACTAAATTATGCAGAATATGTCAGAACACCGCGTCAAAGAAAGCTCAGCATTCGCACAAAGAATTGTAATATGCAATAAACCGTTGGAAAAATTAAAAAAATGTGGGAACGCCCGTATTAAAAAGGTAAAACCGAGGTACGATTCTTTGTTGACGCTATTGCAAAGGAACGCCTAATAAATAATTTGAGCAGTTAACCGCTAAGCAAAATATTTTAATCTCGACAGAGTTGCTTTGAGCGGTCGTTGTCCGCTATGTTTTATTCAGGGAGCGTTTACAAGTATGAGTTGGGTATCTCGAACTCTTTTACATAAATATAAAATACCTATATATATAGTATAAATAAAGTCGTCTTCCTATCGCTGTGGTCTTATATTTCGATGGAAGGAAAATTTAACTGAACTAGTATGTTATCCCTACCATATAATAAATCATTGACATAATTGAAATAGTCCTTTAAAATGCACTTTTGATTCGTCAATAACTTACATAGTAGCGCGTTGATGGTGATACTCTACATTCGTAAACTTAAAGCCACGAGGGTTCGAAATGCGCCTTGACCCATGACAAACTTAGTCGGCTTTTATTAAATTATTTTAGTTTGTTTATTTTATTTTTAGTTTTTTGTTTTTTTTTAATTATGTTTATATATTTATATAATCTTTTACGCTATTACAGGACTTTTCGACAGGAATAAAAAAAAATATGGCAAGACGTGGACTATTGCTATAATAAGGCACACAAAAAAAAGCCTGCACATACCCAAGTTATCAAATTCAAATAATCTTGATCCAAATAGTCCCTTAAAAGGCACTTTTGACGCGTCAATAATTTACATAGTAGTGATTTAATGGTGATAACTACATTCGTAAACTTAAAACTAAAGCTATGAGGGTTCCAAACTCGCCCTGGTCTAAGAAGAAGCCCACAACAAACTTAGCCAGGTTTTTTTTATCCGCGTTAGTATCTAGATAACTCTCTTTTTTTGCAGGATAGCAAAACTCAAGTTTGTTAAAAATATTTCTTTATGGCGCCCTAATATGGTGTTATGTAATCTAACGTACTAAAGGCAAATAACAATAACTTATTAGAAATTAGCTAAAATTTCAATTAGCATAGCTTAAATGTAACTTCAAATTACTACTTTTTGACAAAATCAGCTAATAAATAGCTGATTTTCTCAAAAAGTATCTAATGAAAATTTTTGAAAAAAAAAAGATGCATTCTCTGAAACTTTAATTTTAATACTTTTAAACTTTAATTACGGTTTAGAAATTCAGCAGATAAATCTATTTTTTGTATTCACATATGTACCGTGATTGCCAATTTCATAAATATAAACCATATATGAGTTACCAGCCCTTAAACAAAAACGTAGGTGAATGCAATTTAGTTATGAAAAGCATGAATAATAAACTCTCTTGCCAACTCGATGTAAATGGAGCTTCAGGAATAAAGCTCCTTTTAATTTAATAGTAATGTCGGCCACAGACCAGCTTCAAAGAGACTGGTATTGTGGCATTGTTTTTCAGAGTTCCGCAGGATAAAAAGAAATGAAACTCCTTCATTAGGATAGCTTTAAATAAGTGTAATATTAGGTATGTCTGTGGAACATTTTATTAAAAAAATATTTAGGCAAAGGTTACCATTATATTTTCAGGATTGTACCTAAAATAATGAAGTTATTACAGACTATATATATGGATACGTGAAAGTGCTAGTGCGGCTTGAACAAATATGGAAAGTTAGTTTGTTAATTGACAAAGTAATATAAAGCATTTCAGACGAGATTCTGCTTAGTAAAAGTTTTCTTTTCCAGCACAAGTTTGCCGTTAACTGGAAATTGGACTGGGTGTAAGAGATGATCCATAAAATTTGAAGAATCCATAACCCATGTCAGTTTGCACTTGACATCGTGTCGGAAAGCTTAAAAATTTGGCGACGCGTCTTTGTCGGCAGGATAGTAACTAGTCAAAACTAAATTCTCTCACCAGACCAGACTAGAAAAACCCTGAAATTATAAATACCCAAATTGCTACCTCTGGAACTTGGGACCATTCACGTATAAGACCAAAGCGTGCAGCACAGCGTCATAGAGAGAGTTAAACAAAAACGACGTCTGTTAGTGATAACACAGACCAGAGTGGCTTAAATTGCTACAAAACGACAATTGACTATCTTCAAAATATATTGATAGAAAACCGTAATACCAAACCAACTGCAAACCAAATCTCGAAAGCACAAGACCTAGTAATAGACGCATACTGTACCTAATAATTTTTTGACGACCTCCGTGGCGCAGCGCGTGCGCTGTTGCATTTTAAAGTCGGAGGTCCTGGGTTCGATTCCCGGCTCGAGTCTAACCTGGTGGGAGGCTTCGGCCGTGGCTGGTTACCACCCTACCGACAAAGACGTGTCGCCAAGCGATTTAGCGTTCCGGCACGATGTCGTGTAGAAACCAATTAGGAGTATGAGTTTACCATACCCCTAACAGGTTAGCCCGCTAGCATCTTAGACCACATCATCACTTACCATCAGGTGATATGCAGTCAAGGGCTAACTTGAGGTGAAATAAATAAATAAAGAAACTTCATGGCTAATTTTTAATTTGTTTATGAATATGTGAGACTAACAAAAAAACCGGCTAAGTTTGTTGTGGGCTTCTTCTTAAACCTGGGCACGATTGGGACCCTCTTAGCTTTAATTTTAAGTTGGTGAGTCTAGCTATCACCTCACGAATTAGAATAATGGAAAATATATTATATACTAGCTGACGCCCGCGACTTCGTCTGCGTTGTGTTAGTGTGTTTGTTTGTCTTTCAATCACGAAGCAATCGAATACTAACCCGAATTACATGAAATTAATGAAATTAGAGTATAGGAGATACTCTAATGTCATAATGTGTAATCTAAAAAAAAAGAGTGGATATTGATTCGTTGGTGGGAGAAGTTGTGGGAGGCGCCCGCGACGTGATGGCACAGGCGGTGGCATGCGCGTGAGCTGCGCGCGGTACTGGACAGTACTTGGACATTGCAACATTACTTTATTTTTCCAAAATAAAAGACTTTTTCTTAAATAAAAGTAGCCTAAGTTACTCCTTATTACATCAGCTAACTGCCAATAAAAGTCCCGTAAAAATCAGTCCAGCCATTTCAGAGATTAGCCGGAACAAACAGACAGACAAACAGACAGACAAAAATTTAAAAAAATGTTATTTAGGTGTATGTACCGTATACATATTCATATGCATGTAGTAAAAAACGGTTATTTCAATATTACAGACACTCCAATTTTATTTATTTGTATAGATGAACGCTTCATAAATGCCTGTAACTGGTTTACATCAATAGAGCTAATTTGAATTTGAAATCAGTCGAAAACTATTCAGTTTTCACGAAAACAATTGTCATGGACCCGAGTGAGCTGGTGCAAAAGCACTAAACCAATAAAAGGTAAAATAAACAATATTATTCATAAAAACATCGCAGGCTACGCAATAACAGTTTGAAATGTGATAGGCTTGTTTTGCCTGAGGTTACAATATTACAAAGGCTGTATTTGGTTTGAAAAATTGATAACAGCGGCATTGTGTCTTATTTCTGTTAAAACAGTATTATTTTTTTAGTTTTTTTTTTTTTTTTATCCACTACAAGTTAGCCCTTGACGGCAATCTCACCTGATGGTAAGTGATGATGCAGTCTAGGATGGTAGCGGGCTAACCTGTTAGGGGCATGGTAAACCCACACTCCTAATTGGTTTCTACGCGACGGTTAGCCGAATATTCCAAGAGGGAACGAATGCAAATATATCTAAGAGAAATACCAACCAGTTCAGTACAAGTCAGGAGTCATAGAGAGGACTGGAGAGGACTTTTTATCTGTTTTCTGTGGGAATTTAAAAACTATATCTTTTTTTCGTTGTCATATTGCCGTAAAATATTTCTATATTTTCTTTTTAAAATAATATAGCTCCAGGTGGAAATTACTAACTAGGTGAATTAGTCTACAATTAAATTTTATTTTATGTGTCAAATCAATTGTGATTTGGTGAAGCCGTGGTAGCTTGATGGTTAGGGCGTCAGCCTCCTAATCAGAGGTCGGCGGTTCGAATCCGGGCATGCACCTCTAACTTTTCGAAGTTATGTGCGTTTTTTAAAAAACATTTAAAATATCAACGGTGAAGGAAAACATCGTGAGGAAACCTGCACGCCTGAGAGTTCTCCATAATATTCCAAGAGGGAACGAATGCAAATATATCTAAGAGGCTGATAAGTAAGATAGGGGAAAAAAACCAACCAGTTCAGTATAAGTCAGGAGTCATAGAGAGGATTTTTATCTGTTTTCTGTGGGAATTTAAAAACTATATCTTTTTTCGTTGTCATATTCCCGTAAAATATTTCTGTATTTTCTTTTTAAAATAATACAGCTTCAGATGGAAATTACTCAACTTGGTGTATTAGTCTACAATTTAATTTTATTTTATGTGTCAAATCAATTGTGATTTGTTGAAGCTGTGATAGCCTAGTGGTTAGGGCGTCAGCCTCCTAATCAGAGGTCGGCGGTTCGAATCCGGGCACGCACCTCTAACTTTTCGGAGTTATGTGCGTTTTTTAAAAAACAATTAAAATATCAACGGTGAAGGAAAACATCGTGAGGAAACCTGCAGGCCTGAGAGTTCTCCATAATGTTCTCAAAGGCGTGTGAAGTCTGCCAATCCGCACATGACCAGCGTGGTGGACTATGGCCAAACCCTTCTCATATTGATAGGAGACCCGTACTCTGTAGTGAGCCGGTAATGGGTTGATCATGACATTCTCATAAACTGTTGATGTGTAAAAAACTCTAGAACTATATGCAAATGATTCTACAACTGTTTCGTTATTCCATTATAACGTACGGAGTACGGTCCGCTAAAAATCATAAAAAATTCTATCTCGTGGTAGGTACATAATCTAGCCCAAGTTTCGGCTTTAAATATGGTAAATTTTGATAAATTGTGTCATTACTTGGAATTTACTAAGTACGTACAGCTTAATGATGAACATAATTTAAATTACCTATATCATTAAAGCTGTGATAGCCTAGTGTTTACGGCGTCCGGCTCCTAATCAGAGGTCGGGGGTTCGAATCCGGGCATGCACCTCTAACTTTGCAAAGTTATGTGCGTTTTTAAGCATTTAAAATATCACGTGCTTCAACGGTGAAGGAAAACATCGTGAGGAAATATGCAAGCCTGAGAGTTTTTAATATTCTCAATGGCGTGTGAAGTCTGCCAATCCGAATATGGTCAGCGTGGTGGACTATGGCCAAACCCTTCACATATTGAGAGGAGACCCGTGATCTGTAGTGATATAATATATAATATATATAATATGCTGATGAATGGTATCGTGATGATGCATGGTAATAGTAAACTTTGGTGAGAATGCGGGCTCTATCTTACCCTTAAGGTGTTATCCCAAGCGCCACTAGCAAAAATATTGGGCTTCTGATCGTGACATCGAACGGCACACACTTGTCCAAAGTGCATTCTCTGCAATTTCTTAGGAATGAACTGCAGCCGTAACTTTTGAACCTTATACGTTGTGTCGGCCTGAAAGATCACAGACGTTTCCAACTTAGTAGGTGAATATATATATATATATATGAAAATTTAATGTATTTTCATAAAAATATTGATAAATTCAAGAAAAACATGGACTGTGACACACTGAACTGAATTAGAAGTAAAAGTAAACTTGTAGTACCGTTTGGTAGGCTGCACAAAATTTGTAACTCATTCAAAGGAAATTGTATTTTATTTTATAATAAATTGCCTATTGATATCTTGGAGATGTCTATCAATAAGTTCAAAGTTTTTATAAAACGAAAGATTATAGAAAAATCATATTATGATTTTAAGGATTATATAAACGATAAAAAGCTTGGGTGTGAATTGCTATATCTCCATAGTTACTATAATTTATTATCGATAATGTAAAATGTTAGCAAAAAAAAAATTAAACCCGGCTTAGTTTGTTGTAGGCTTATTCTTAAACCAGGGCGCGTTTGGAACCCTTCATAGCTTTAGTTTTAAGTTTACGAATGTAGGTATCATCATTACTACCTACTATGTAAATATTACTAACTACTATGTAAATTATTGACGCGTCAAGTGTCTTTTAAAGGATAGAATAAAGATTATTTGAATTTGAAATATAGGATGAACAGGGGCGGGGCGTGTGTTTCCGACAAAAACGTGTCGCATAGCGATTTAGCGTTCCAATGTTGCGTAGAAACCAATTAGCAGTGTGGGTTTACTATACTCCTAACAGGTTGGACCGCTTCCATCCTAGACTGCATCATCACTTACCACCAAGCGAAATATCAGACGTGAAAAAAAAAAATTTGGGTAGACGTGGGTAGTTTCGGGCAGAGACCAGATATCGTAATTTATAAATAGCAGACTATACGCATCACCTAGTACGACTATGCACTGATGAGAGGCATCCTCACCCGTCGAGCCTAATCCTCGGGTCGGGAGGCGCGTCCAATGGTCCTGGCGCGCCTCGGACGGAGCTCGGGGGTCAATATAGGCCCCCCGTGGAGGGTCTGCCTCGGCGGACGCCGCTGGCTGGGCCGCGGTCGAGTGCATCAGTGTTCCCGTGACCCAGCCACCAGGCGACGCGAAGGAGCATCGCTGGGTTTTAGTGGGTATTCTGGTCGCCAGCCTGGCCGCCGGGGAGTCCCACATACCCCGTCGGAAGCGGCGCAGTCTTGCCTGCGTCGCCTCCGGAGGGGATGCGTAAAAGCATTTCCCAGCGGAAAAAAAAAAAAAAAAAAACGACTATGCACTGCCGCGTCTCGACCACCGATTAAAGCAAAGCGCCGTCCTGCGCCGGTGCGTCTTTAAGAACCTGCATACGACATTTAGTGTTGCGTAGACAGGGGGCGATCCCACTCTCGTCTGTCGTACATGATTCTAAAACTAGATGGCACTGCTCTCTGATTGCCATCATATATAATGTAGGTAAGTTCGTTGTGTACATTTCACTTGTTGTTAGCTTGTTTATCAAAGTTTACTTTGGTATAAGCAAACGAAATGAGTCATCAAAGAGTTCTCTATTAGTTATATAAATGTGAACACGTATACGTACGTCAAACTTTGTACAAAGTTCCAGCTTTGTTGTTTGTTCACGCGGTTTATATAAGTTTAAGCATACATTAAGGACAAGTAGTTAATGATGATGTTACGGAGATCATAATTTAATCCTCGGATCTTTAATGCGCGCTAATATGACCCCTGACTTTTTTTTTGATGACCTCCATGACGCAGTGCGTGCGCTGTCGCATTTTAAAGTTGGAAGTCCTGGGTTTCCCGGCTCGAGTCTTATCTGGTTGTTTGTTGTTACTTACACTTGTTAGTACTCGTAGTAATATAAACAGGGAAATCTAATTTAGGCATCAAAGATCAATGCCATTGTTTCTATGTATACTACGAGTATGTATTTTCAAGACATAATTTAATACAATACAACTCTTTTCGTCGTTTTCTTAATTTAGTAATTATCACGAAAAGAAAATGTTAGCGCGCTTTATTTAATACTGATCGTTTTACTATGAAAACAAAAGGAAAACTCCTTAGTATATAACCCGAATTTATGTATGCATAATGTACCTTCAAGTCAAGAGTGTATAGTGATTAACAATCATCTTCTAGCTAAGCCTGCTTCATAACTCTGCATTATCACTTAACGTCTAGCTTAAATAATAGTAGTATGACGACCTCCGTGGCGCAGTACTTACTCTGTGGGATTATAAAGTTGTAGGTCCTGGGTTCGATTCCCAGCTCGAGTCTGGTCTGGAGGGAGGCTTCAGCCGTGGCTAGTTACCACCCTACCTACAAAGACATGTCGCCAAGTGATTTAGCGTTCCGGCATGATGTCGCGTAGAAACCAATTAGGTTTACCATACTCTTAACAGGTTAGCCCGCTACCATCCTAGATAACATCATCACTTACCACCAGGTGAGATAGCCGTCAAGGGCCAACTTGTAGTGAATAAAAAAAAAGTATACTTTTGCCTCACAGTATCATCTGGACTTTTTGCAGTAATATCATGAAAGGATCCTTGACCATCGACCTACATTTCTAAGGGTTGAGGACTTGTAAATAAAGTTACGCTCACGCTAATAAAATTAACTCAACGCTGTCAACGATGCGACTGTCGTGCTCTTTCTTTACTCGAGTTTGAAAAGGGACAAGATTTAACAGCATTACGTAATTACCCAAGGTCAAGATTAACTCCTACTATAGTAGAAACGAATCTCTAATGCGTCTCTTTAGTTATAAAAGTTACTTCTATGTCTAAAACTAACTATGCCCATGAATAAAACAACTTAATAATTGCGCGTAGATTATTTCGTAGCGGTGCTACGACAAACTCTTCAACGAGCTTGATTTTGAACGAGCGCATTTTACATTTAAAAAAAACAATCAAAAACATATAGCAAAAAAACAATCGAAAATGTAAGGACCTAATCATCAACAGGTGACAAACCTGACAATCCTGGATAAGTGATAACGCGATCTTGGATGGAGGTACGCTAACATGCTATGAACTCTAGTGCCTTTCTGACTTCCTTTTTCCCCTTTGCCTATAACTATTATTATTTCATTTTATTTTAATTTCATTAGCCTCGGAGAGAGGGTTTTAGGGCTAAGAACCTACGATTATAACATGATATCTAAATATCTTAAAAAGAAGACAAAAACATGTATTGACTGATGAACAATAAAGCATGCAAAGGTCTCTTTTTATTGGAAGAGGGTACCATGCATAAAAAAAAAACATGTTAGTGATATTAAAAATCGGGACAGACGATTTATCGAGCTCTCCGAGGCATAGGATTTTCACCACCAACGTTTTAACTCTGGACTGGTACTAGAATTTTTATTGCTATTTCATTTGATATATCTAATACAATTAAATCAAAAGTAAATAGGCATGATCATCATTATCGACCGATTGACGTCCACTGCTGGACATAGGTCTTTTGTAGGGAGTTCCAATGCTCACGGTCTTGGGCCGCTTGCTTCCAGCGGCTCCCTGCGACTCGTCTGATGTCGTCTGTCCACCTAGTTGGGGGTCGACCAACGCTACGTTTACCGGTACGGGGTCGCCATTCCAGCACCTTGGGACCCCAACGTCCATCGGTTCTCCGAGCTATGTGCCCCGCCCATTGCCACTTCAACTTCGCAATTCTCTGAGCTATGTCGGTAACTCTGGTTCTTCTACGGATCTCCTCATTTCTGATTTGATCACGTAGAGATACTCCCAGCATAGCTCTCTCCATCGCCCGTTGAGTGACTCTGAGCCTTCTTATGAGGCCCATAGTGAGCGACCATGTTTCAGAGCCGTAAGTCATCACTGGCAACACGCATTGTTCGAAAACTTTAGCCTTCAGGCACTGAGGGATTTTGGACGAAAAGATGTCACGGAGTTTCCCAAACGCTGCCCACCCGAGCTGAATTCGGCGGCGGACCTCCTTCTCGAAATTGGACTTACCTAACTGGATCGTATGTCCCAGGTATACATACTCGTCTACAATTTCCAGTGCAGAGTTCTCAACGATTACTGGGTAAGGCAGAACTAATGTTCTGCCTTATATAATGTTCTGCATAATGATTATGTCGAACGCATTAGCGTTCGACATAATCTTCGTCTTGCTCATATTCATTCATCTCAAGTTCATACGTAGGCCTACCTGTTGAGAAACTCTGCTAAGGTCATTGAGCATTGCGTCGAGGTCTTCCAGAGTCTCTGCCATTACGACTACATCATCAGCAAACCGAAGGTGGTTGATGTACTCGCCATTGATGTTGATGCCCAGTCCGTTCCGATCCAGATGCTTGAAGACATCTTCCAACGCTGCGGTAAACAGCTTCGGAGAGATCACATCTCCCTGCCGCACTCCTCGCTGCAGTTGGATCGGCCTCGTAATCTGGTCCTGTATACGGACTGACATGGTGGCGTTTTCGTACAGACATTTCAGTACTTTGATGTACCGGTAGTCGATTCGGCATCTCTGCAGTGACCTCAACACAGCCCAAGTTTCCACCGAATCAAAGGCATAGGGGTGTAAGGGGAATGCTTGTACCAGCCGGTATTCCCAATTGCCAACCTCACCTGCACTTGGTGCACCCTGCCGACTTACCGACGAGGCTCTGGCGACCGATCAATGGCGGTATAACCATTCAATATTAGCTGTTCTAAAATTGGCTGACAATAACGGGCAGCAGCGTTATTGGTGCGAGAGGACCAGTACTGCGATCACCAACCCGCATGCCAAGCGTGGTAATTATTGGCATTATCTTTGTAGATGATTTGTCCAATAGGCATGATAGGATACGATAATTATCATCAGGTTTATCACAGTTAAGTAATCTATTTTGCTCTCCTTCTACGTTTTTTTTACAGCAGTATAAAAAAACGTAGAAGAAGATCAAATATTTTTTAATAAGAACTCAAGTCTATAAACCGGCAACAAAAGTAATCAAAGTTAGGATACAATTTAAAAGTCTTTGATATCACGCGATATTCTCTGAGGGACTTGTATCGATTAAGTTTTCCGTAACATTGTTTGGAAACTCAAAATCAAATCAAGGTTGTCGTTGAAACTGATCATGAAAAGCCCTACATGTCCAAAGCTTACTCTGACTTAAAAGCTTTTGTAACAATACAGTTGCATGGGGACAATGTACCTTCGTCATTATTTTAGCCATATAAAATATGAGGGAGGAAAAAGTGTATGCATCCATAGAATTATGCTGTTTTTAACATAAGTAGATTAACAAGTGTAACGATTGCACCAACTTGTCTATGCCAAGCCGCCATATTGTCGTACCCTACTGCCATGCCTAAAAATGCCGCCATTATGGTTTGGTAAGTCAAACTAGCCAAAGCCCGCCATTTTTATGAAAACAATAAAAATATTTTGTTTACCCGTTTTGTCTTTTCATTTTTGTATCTTACTACATAAGTCTAGAAGTACTTCAATTTTTTAGATATCTGGTGCCCAAGCTTGCTTACTGAAATTATGGATCTGTTTCTATCAATGACTCCTTTGCAATAACGAAAAGAAACGGAAAAAAATTACAGAGACAAAATAGCCAAAGCCCGCCATTTTTATGAAAACAATAAAAATATTTTGTTTACCAGTTTTGTCTTTTCATTTTTATCTTACTACATAAGTCTGGAAGTATTTCCAAACCCACGTCTATACTTCAATTTTTTTGATATCTGGTGCCCAAGTTTGCTTACGGAAATTGTGCATCTGTTTCTATCAATGACTCCTTTGCAATAACGAAAAGAAACGGAAAAAAAATACAGAGATAAAATAAATAGACACGATCCTCAAAGGACGACGAAATATGACTTTTCGTTTTAAAATAAATCGTATAATTGTAATCTCAGGTCGAAGTGTAAACTTAGCCTTACTCATAAACCTTATCCGATATTGGCTATAAACCGAGATTACGCCGACCGTTTTATGGGAGTAACACACTTTGTTGTAATCGCATTATACAGTAAGTAATTTGTAAAATTTCGTTGTAAACTTCAAAATTGTGTTATAATTTTTATTCAACGTCAGTTCTCTTAACGAATTTTGCTTGTATCAACAAGGATATCGCAAAGAGCTCAATTCAACTCAAAACATTATTTATTCATACTGGCCTTAATCATAATCAACCTAGTACCGGCTCACTACAGAGCACGGGTCTCCTCTCAATATGAGAAGGGTTTGGCCATAGTCCACCACGCTGGCCATGTGCGGATGGGCAGACTTCACACGACTTTGAGAACATTATGGAGAACTCTCAGGCGTGCAGGTTTCCTCACGATGTTTTCCTTCACCGTTGAAGCAAGTGATATTTTAATTGTTTTTTAAAAAACGCACATAACTCCGAAAAGTTAGAGGTGCGTGCCCGGATTCGAACCGCCGACCTCTGATTAGGAGGCTGACGTCCTAATCACTAGGCTATCGCAGCTTCTCACATATTGGCCTTACAAGATGCTTTTGATGCGTATGTACAGTCATATTTTCTGCTACTCTGATAACATCGCACTAACTTTCCCCTAACAGGTCCGGCACGCTGTATGAGACAGAATATATGATGATTTTTCTCAATTTTCTTGCATAGTACATATATATGCTTCTCACTTCCACATTTATGGCGACATCTATTAATTTTAATGTAAGCCAAACAGTTTTATAACCTTACTTAATAGGCACCTATGAAAACTATTTTTTTTTATTTATTACGTACGTAGTAAGCCTTTGACGGCAATCTCATCTGTTGGTAAGTGATGATGCTCTCTAGGATGGTGGCGGGCTAACCTGTTAGAAATATGGTAAACGCTCCTAATTGGTTTCTACGCGACATCGTGCCGAAACGCTAAATCGCTTGGCGACAAGTCTTTGTCGGTAGGGTGGTAACTAGCCGCGGCCGATGCCTCCCACCAGACCAAAATCGAGCCGGGAATCTAACCCAGGACCTCCAACTTTATAATGCGACAGCGCATGCCCCGCACCACGGAGGTCGTCGAAATTTCATTTATTTAATGTTATCTTACATATTAGTAGGTAAATACAATTTAAAAATCATTGTCTTAAAGAATGCTTCTGTAGGTAAAACAACGCCAAGAAAAGAATAACATTAATGCGTTGTTTATTATTGAGAAATTTGTAATTTTTCTCTCTTTTGGTATTAAACAAAAGTAATGCATATTCAACACAAATTGTAATATGCAAATGATAGAGAGAGTCAATAACAATAAATTCAACACCTGACGTATTTCATTCGCCTCTCCTTATTCCAGAGAAGTATACCTAACTAACCATTTAATATATATTTTATTTTATTTGCTCTTACGAGGGGCCATCTAATAAAATATTCAATGAACATAAATTTTACGAAAACGCTAGTACCTACGCAGTAGTTAGGTGTTATTATACCTAAAGAATAAAATCGTCTAAAACGAAAAATCCTTTTTTGTGATATTTATATGCAAGAAAAGGCAATTCAAAACTAAGTAGGTATTCCACACGTTAACTATTGAAGCAAATACCTAAGTCATAAGAACCTGGTTAACTACGAGTTGGACTCGATAGACGTACAGAAGACTCTCAGTAATAGATCTGTTGGCATTTGGCACTAAAAAGTAAATTCAAATTCAAATAATCTTTATTCTAATAGTTCTTCAAAAGGCGCTTTTGACGCGTCAATAATTTACATACTAGTGATTTGATGGTGATGCCTACATTCGTAAACTTAAAACTAAAGCTATGAGAGTTGCAAAAGCCCACAACAAACTTAGCCAGGTAAACTTTCTTTTTGTTATATCCATCTATCAGTATCTTTTAAAAATATAAAGCAAACATTAAAATTTATAATACATAAGGTCATCATCATCATCATGATCAACCCATTACCGACTCACTACAGAGCACGGGTCTCCTCCCAGAAGGGTTTTGGCCATAGTCCACCACGGCAGATTAGCAGACTTCACACGCCTTTGAGAACATTATGGACAACTCTCAGGCATGCAGGTTTCCTCACGATGTTTTCCTTCACCGTTGAAGCAAGTGATATTTTAATTGTTTAAAAACGCACATAACTCCGAAAAGTTAGAGGTGCGTGCCCGGATTCGAACCGCCGACCTCTGGTTAGGAGGCTGACGCCCTAACCACTAGGCTATCACCGCTTCTAATAATACATAAGGTAACGGATATTAATTAAGAGAAGAAAATGGGTAAAAGGCAGAAGACAACAAGGTATATATATAATAGATAGGTAGATATAATCTGAAACAGTTAATATAGTTCATAAGCGATGTAAAGTGAATTAGGTGTAATACAAACGATTGCTTAGGGATAAATTTTATGGTACCTGCTTCTGATTTATAATAATCATTCATCAAACCTCTAAAGTCTCCATATCATAGACTTTAATGCTGGCATCAGAGTAGCCGACAATCATCTTCGTCTGATCAGCTGTTATTCCCAGTGCTAATGCAGCAGTTCTTTCTAAATACGTAAGCAGAAGTTACTTTTTGCTGTTAGAGAAGTTATTGATCATTGTAATCCAAAATGTTCTTGTTTAAATCCCCTTCGAGACGGAAAAACCGTTCTTAGTGAGTTTACTATGTCTTCGTCATAGAAGGAGCCAACATCCAAAATATCAGGATTCTAACCTCAGTTGTTCGTTGATGGTCATCATCATCATCATCGTGATCAACTCATTACCGGCTCACTACAGAGCACGGGTCTCCTCTCAATATGAGAAGGGTTCGGCCATAGTCCACCACGCTGGCCATTTTTTTTTTTTATATACAAAGCGAGCAAACGAGCAGGCGGGTCACCTGATGGTAAGTGATTACCGCCGCCCATGAACATTTGCAGTACCAGAGGAACCGCCAATGCGTTGCTGGCCATGTGCGGATTGGCAGACTTCACACGCCATTACGGAGAACTCTCAGGCGTGCAGGTTTCCTCTCTTCTGTTTTCCTTCACCGTTGTAGCGAGTGATATTTAAATTGCTTAAAAACGCACATAACTCCGAAAAGTTAGAGGTGCGTGCCCGGATTCGAACCGCCGACCTCTGATTAGGAGTCTGACGCCCTAACCACTAAGCTATCACCGCTTACTAGGCTATTAACGCCTTGATAGTCAGAGATCAGTAATTCCAGTCAAGTTATTGTATTAGATTTAAATGTTGAATATTAAACTTACGCGTAACATAAGGCGTCGAGTACGAGGAAATTCCAGGACTTCCATAGTACTGCGTATTAAGGCATTCTAGTGCTGGGTCAGCTCGAATGCAATACTCTGGAGGGTCGTCCAGTGAACTATCCATCTATTTAAAATATGATTAGATAGTTACGTAAGAGATTTTATTTTATTTTACATACTACAAGTTAGCCCTTGACGGCTATCTCACCTGGTGGTAAGTGATGATGCAGTCTAGAATGGTAGGGGGCTAACCAGTTAGGAGTATGATAAATCCCTGCTAATTGGTTTCTACCCGACATCATCACGCTAAATCGCTTGGTGACACGTCTTTGTCGGTAGGGTGGTAACTAGACACAGCCGAAGCCTCCCACCAGACCAGACTCTAGCCGGGAGTCGAACTCAGGACCTCCACAAGATATTTGCTAAGCAGTATGTACCACAACATTAGAGTAACGTTATAAGCCAAAAGAACGCTAAAACTCGATCACAGATTCTCAATAATTTTAATAATTACATGCAAATGAATTCATTAGGTATCTTATAATGAATTGAAGCAGGCGTTACTTTGCGGAAGTCCATGATAAACAATAAACAGCAAGTATAATTTGCTATATTCCGCTGACAACCGGGAGATTTGTATAATATAACACCACACAAAATCTTCCACTAGATCCTCTATGCACGTTTCGACCCGACACCGGATCATCCTCAGGAGATGTTGACTTCACAAACGCGAAAAGTAAACGTTTTTGTTCTAGTGGAAGGTTTTGTGTGGTGTTATATTATACAAATTTCCCGGTTGTCGGCGGAATATAGCAAATTATACTTGCTGTTTATTGTTTATCATTAGGTATCTATCTACCTTACTATATGAGTGGCATGCGCTGTAACCACTTTAGAATTCTATATTAACAAAACTCGCTTCCAAACAACTTAAGGATCGATCGATATAATTCTTATTGAATCTATAGACTCAGTACAGCACAATACACTGGAATCCTGACCTCTAAAGTAGGAAAACCCGTAGCTTAGGGGCCAATTTTCCCAAACATTGAATAATAATAAGAATTACATATCTAGTGCACTTTACCAAATAAAAATATTTCAGTATGTGTTGAGTTAGCGGTGATAGCCTAGTGGTTAGGGCGTCAGCCTCCTAAACAGAGGTCAGCGGTTCGAATCCGGGCACGCACATCTAACTTTTCGGAGTTATGAGCGTTTTAAAAAAATTAAAATATCACTTGCTTCAACGGTGAAGGAAAACATCGTGAAGAAACCTGCCCGTCTGAGAGTTCTCCATAATGTTCTCAAAGGCGTGTGAAGTCTGTCAATCCGTACATGGCCAGCTTGGTGCACTATGGCCAAACCCTTCTCATATTGAGAGGAGACCCGTGCTCTGTAGTGAGCCGGTAATGGGTTGATCATAATGATGATGATGTGTGGAGTTTACCAATTATTACATTACGAGCTTTTTCTTGTATTAAGTATATTAACCATTAGGTAGCCTAGTAGCTACTTTGTAACTGTAAAATAACAATGTGAGTCTCGCGGTCTAATTGAAAAACACGTCATAAAGATGACGTCAACATTTTTGTCCACAGCTACGGCGGGTTCTCCTTACGACTAGTACTATCTGTATTGAGTTCATCATCATCATCATCATCATTTCAACCGATAGACGTCCACTGCTGGACATAGGTCTTGTTTAGCGAGTTCCAATAGCCACGGTCTTGGGCCGCTTGTATCCAGCGGCTCCCTCCGACTCGTATGATGTCGTCTGTCCACCTTGTTGGGGGTCGATCAATGCTACATTTCCCGGTGCGGGGTCGCCATTCCAGCACCTTGGGACCCCAACGTCCATCGGTTCTCCGAGCTATGTGCCCCGCCCATTGCCACTTCAACTTCGCAACTCGCTGAGCTATCGGTAACTCTGGTCTCTTCATTTCTGATTTGATCACGTAGAGATACTCCTAGCATAGTATAGTAAGGAATTTCCTTTTAGAAACAAAGGGTTAGGTGCTCACATTTGGTATTTCAATACGATATACAACTCCATCGACGCAAGCCGCATAACACACCCGCTCTTCTAGCCGACTGTACTGTAGGGCGAATATAGGTTTGGGTGGAAATTGTATATTACGTAACGTGCAAAGAACTACCCCTGTGCTTCCGTGACGCATCTGGGGAAAAGATTTTTTTATACACTACAAGTTAGCCCTTGCAATCTCACCTGATGGTAAGTGACGATGCAATTTGACGAGGTCAGTGGCGCGCACCGTGTGCTGTCGTATTATAAAGTTGGAGGTCCTGGGTTCGATTCCCGGCTCAAGTCAGGTCTAGGTAGTTATTTTCCGGGAAGAATCCAATGGGTTCCTCAGGTGTTCAGCAAATCCAGCGAGTGGGACATGCTGTGGTGGTTTTTAGTTCGCGTATACCTCAACGATAAGGGGGGGGGGGGGGGAGTCCCACATAACCTCCGTCTTGCCCAACGGACGGAGGTAGCCATAAAGGTCTAGGTAGTATCATAGATCATGATGATAATAGACAGAAAACCATCTGATAATTGATGCAAATAATTCACGAAAAACCCAAAATCTGTACGCCCTGGGTTTTAATGTACCTACCTGTATCATACCTGATGCGTGACCGACAATGATATGGCTCCCACTGCGAGAGTAAGTCAATGCAGTAATAGACCCTGCTTCAGAACAATACCACCGATTGAACAATATCTCACTACGAGTGCCTTTCAGAAACTTCTCAAAGTTCTGTTTAACCCAGCCGTGATCAATTCCTCCACCCCTTTCATGTCCTTGGATAGAGAACATTGGATACCAGATATTTGGGAACTCTTCATTTTTGTAGTAACACAAAATATTTTTCGCGTATTCATAGAGGATGTCTTCGTGGTCATTCATAATCATAACTGATATTTACCTACTAAATTTTTCATTTCAGAGACCTACTAGATTTAGCTATCTTAGTGTTGTACCTAATTATCGTACCATAATTTAGTGAAACAGTACTATTTTCACACCTTAATGTCACTAGATTCTGCGATTGACCTTGTAGATATCTACTGCTAAATTGGCAACAGGATTTAACTTAAAATGAAACAAGGGTCGGTCACAACACCTGTCGGTGGATATTTTCCTGAAACCGTCGTTTTAGCCTATAAATAGTATACTGGTTGCAACAAGGTTAATTCGAGTAGCGATTAGTAGCGTCGATTTGTGGACTTACGCCCATAAGGCCACAAATGGCAAAGGCAAAGGGCACACTTTGCTTTGTGACCTTTTAACATTCCAATACGCAATAAAATAATAAGCGTATGCTACCTACCTGTATTAATCCAGTAGAATGACCGACAACCAAATATTTGCCGTCATGCGAATAAACCATAGCACAAATGAACCCAGTTTGAGACAAGTAGCTCAAACTTAACAAGTTTTCATTGGGTGTATCTCTAAGAAATCTTTCGTGGTTTTCCTGAAGCCACGTTACGTCCGTTAGACTAACTTTCTTTTCAGCGAAAGAGACGAAAGCTGATTTTCCGCTTTCGTCTTCACGGGCAAATTGCTTCTTTATGCGATAGCCATATTCTTTGACGAATACTTGGATATCCGATTCGCTTTCCGATAAATTAAATCGACTGTACGTTGATATATTAGAAAGACTTTCAGCCATTTCGTGCCAGGTAGGTGGTAGGTGTAAAAATAGGTAACTTTTGGATTATGGTAAATTAACTATTGTTTTGTGATAAAACCCAGACAAAGGGCACTTTTTTGGTATAATGAACCTTGAAAATAAAAAGACAATAAATTGTGTGGTAAAGAAAGAAGAATTGTAGGAATGAGGTATTATGTGGAATACAATAAAACATTGTAATTACATCCTCTTCGGAAAAAAATGCATAGGTGCCTTTAATTTTTGCTTTTCATGATCATGATCAAATCAACTGATTGACATCTACTGTTGGACATAGATCTTTTGTAGGGCGTTCCAATGTCCATGGATATTAAACATATTTTAAATTATATCAGGTATTTTAAATTTATAATATTACGAAATAGTTTTATTTACAAAGTTTTTCGCGTAGACAGAAACGTTAGCCATGCTTTCAGGCTGACCAACTTATAAACTAAAAATTAGAAAGAGTTAAAAGTATTCATGTTAAGTGAGTCAGAAAGAGAAATACTGAGAGCGTCATATTAATACCGAACGTAAACGAACCTTTCCGAATACATCGCCATATTGTCATGTCAGTGAAGGTGGTGAAAGCAGTTGCAATTTTATTTACTTGAATTGTGTGAAATAAGTTTTTTACTAATTGATAGTGGCTTAAAATTTAAAGGTGTGTAGAATACTGAATGATTTGAATACAAATTAACATCGTTCGACTCATGTTCGACGTAATAAAACATTAAATGAAATTGTAATGATTTGTCGGGTGTGGTATTTAGTTCATCGGACTTGGGTTCATACTTTGTTTATTTTGTTTTAAATTG
Source organism: Lasiommata megera (assembly GCA_928268935.1). Classification (NCBI taxonomy): domain Eukaryota; kingdom Metazoa; phylum Arthropoda; class Insecta; order Lepidoptera; family Nymphalidae; genus Lasiommata; species Lasiommata megera. The sequence continues at coordinate 13,937,706 of OV743312.1, forward strand.
CTAGATATTCTTCAATCGTTTCTATTAAACAAGGTGAAGAATGAAGTGTTTGTGTGTACTGATGCCTTTTCATAGTTTCACAGTGAGCCGTTAGAATGGATTGTTTATAAATCGATACACGGCTGCGTAGAAATCAGCGTTTCATAGTTTATTTTTTTTAGGCGCAGGGTGCATCGCTGCATCGGCTAAACCATGAGTTATCAAATACCATCTTCACAGAGCCGTACGAGTAAGTATTTTCATTATAGACAACAATTTACTACAGTAGTAGCATAGTCTTAGACAACATTTTACAACCAAATTGTGACTCATACTATAAGAGATCAGGTAGGCATTGCATTTTTTTGAGATAGGACGGCGATTTACTACTATAAGTTTTAAAACAAAAAAATAAAATAAAATAATAAGTGTAGTTTAATTAGGATTACTTTATAACTACTTCTGTGCATTTTTGGCTACCACTGGTTTGGAAGGCTTATTCTTCGATGAATAACTGCCGATAAAATCAGCTGTTTCTATTTTACGACCATTGTTTGTCATTTTTGCGATAGCTATGTTTCTCGCAACTTTTCAATGACTATCTTTGTTTCTAAAATAACTTGTCATTTTCTCAAGCTAAAAAGTATTCCGTCCTACCACAGGATGCATTGTAAATTGAAATCTGTTCAGTAGTTAGGGAACAGTAAGGTACTCCTGGTTTGTTTCATTTTTGTATGTTAATGTAGATTATACTAAATATTTATTATACGTTATTCATTATCACTAAAACTTGATCATTCTGTGATGGATAGATTTGGAATTTCAGAACATAATCACATTTGTTTGAGAGAATTTAGGTATACATTTTTTTGTAAAGTTAAGTTAGGGGAAATAAATCCGATATAGTTATCTGCCATAAATTCTGATAAAATAATTATAATATAATTATCCTCAGCCTTATGCCTTACTTCTGGGTACCCGCTACTCTCTGATATGATAGAATTGGTTGGCAGTTACCAATTAATAGACCTTTTTCCTATGCTATAATTTTAAAATTATGATGCTGATTTGAGAACTGACAATTTACTTTATTTATTGATTTGTGTACTACTCAGTGCTTCCCTGCAGAGATCAACTAGAAATAGTTATTTCATCTCAATTTTATCCAAGCTTAAACAGCTTCTATTTGCTAAAATTACTGTCTATATTCTACTGGAAGCAGGCATTATTTTGTGGAAGTCTAATTTTAGTATGTTGTAATGTTAATTGTATTCAATTGTTATTACTTAGAGGTATGCACCATTCACACACAAGTTGAAGGTACATCTAACATCAGACCTATGTGTTGTGAAAACATGTTTGGTTTAGGTTTGTTTAGATCTGGATTAAAAATAAAGTAAGGTTTATTCATTATTTTCGATCTTAATTATTTACTGACTAGTATAATATACTATTACTAGTATAATATCAGAGAGCTATTTAAAATTGTGCACTGTAAATGCATTGCAATGTGTGCTTTAAACTAGTCAGAGTTATTTAAGTGCCCATGTTGGTTTACAGAGTTTGCTTCTCTAGATCACATCAACTACTTTGCGGATTATTGAGTCAGGAAATTTATAGTTATCGTCAGGAATTTCACATTCTTTTAATAACTAACTGCACTGGGTGGATATCATTAAATAAGTGACTATTTGTCACACTTTGCATAGACATTGATAATTTTCATGTATTACAGTGTCGCATAGCAACTATGGTGGTTCTGATGTGCCGATGGCACCTAGTAAGGAGCAGCAGACACTCATGTGGCAGCAAAATTCATACTTGGTGGATTCTGGTATCAACTCTGGGGCGGCCACTCAGGTAATTAGATATCACTTATTCAGTAAACCACATATTCATATTCTCAACATTTTTTATCATTATTATTTATGCTAATATTGTTATTGAATTGTACCATAATTCTGTCTTATTTAAATTATGCTTTTTTTTTTTTTTTTAATAAATTGCTCTCCAATGTCTTTGCACTTCACATTGTAGATTTTGAAGTTTAGCCTAGTATAACTAATTGAATTTTTCTATGTAGGTACCATCCCTCACTGGCAAAGAAGATGACGAGATGGAAGGAGATCAGCTCATGTTTGATTTGGACCAGGGTTTTGCCCAAGGGTTCACTCAGGAGCAAGTGGATGGTAGGCACTCTTCAGTATTTTTCATAATGAATATGCCTTCTGGCTAAGGAATATATATTGACAAAGAATTTCTTTACAGAACTAAGATGCGAGTTTAAATAGCATCTAATATCTTTAATATCTTTGTAAACTATATGTCTACATTTTATAACATCAAAACTTTAACAAAAAAAAAACTTTGTTGTGATTATATTATTTGTATAATTTACAGACATGAACCAGCAGCTGTCTCAAACCAGGTCCCAGCGTGTACGCGCTGCCATGTTTCCAGAGACATTAGAGGAAGGTATTGAGATCCCTTCCACACAGCTGGACCCAGCGCAGCCCACTGCTGTTCAACGCTTGTCGGAACCCTCGCAGATGTTAAAACATGCAGTTGTTAACCTAATAAACTATCAGGATGACGCTGATTTGGCTACAAGGTAAGTATTTGATTTTTAAATATCTTTCTTTTAATTATCTAAAATTCACAAATTTACTTCATTAGGAATTCTAACCATACAACAATTTATTCAAAATGTAAAAAATTACAAGTTTTTATTCTAAATTACATTAAAGCCAAAATTGGCATTGTAAATGTTTGACTGCATTACAAAACACTGGTTTTGAAATAAAATTGCAGAACCATTCAAAAGTCTGTGTGATAATACACTGCATAACTATTCCAATATTACGTCACATTTTTTTCTACTTCCCTAATAGATTGGCAATCTATTTCATCTGCAGAAAATTCATTCAAATTATAGTTTATAATAATATTTTTACTTTGAATTCAACAGGGCCATTCCAGAGTTGATCAAGCTATTGAATGACGAGGATCAAGTGGTAGTATCGCAAGCTGCCATGATGGTTCACCAGTTGTCAAAGAAGGAAGCCTCACGGCACGCCATTATGAACTCACCGCAAATGGTCGCGGCTTTAGTACGAGCAATCTCCAACAGCAATGACTTGGAGACAACAAAGGGAGCTGTTGGAACATTGCATAACTTGTCTCATCACCGACAAGGTCTACTTGCAATCTTCAAGAGTGGAGGCATACCAGCTTTGGTTAAGCTATTGAGCTCACCAGTGGAATCTGTTCTGTTCTACGCCATAACTACCTTGCATAACCTTTTACTGCACCAGGATGGTTCCAAAATGGCTGTCCGTCTTGCCGGTGGACTACAAAAGATGGTGGCGTTACTCCAAAGAAATAATGTGAAGTTTCTGGCAATTGTGACTGATTGCCTTCAGATATTGGCATATGGAAACCAAGAGTCGAAGCTTATCATCCTGGCTTCCCAAGGTCCCATCGAGTTAGTCCGTATCATGCGTACATTTGATTATGAAAAGTTGCTGTGGACCACATCAAGAGTTCTGAAGGTTAGAACTGTCCTATTAGCTTTTCTGAAAAAAAAACATACTTTAGTATATGTAAAATATATGTAAATCTTATGAAGATGTATGCTTAGAAAATTTTGACAATGTTTTATAATACTCACAACTGTGTAAGTTATTGACGCATTAAAAGTGTCTTTTAAAGGATAATTTGAATAAAGCTTGTTTTAATTAAGTTTAGTCAAAGTAATATTATAACAATTTTTGACAGGTTTTGTCGGTGTGCTCGAGCAACAAACCTGCGATTGTCGAAGCAGGTGGCATGCAAGCTTTAGCTATACATCTTGGCAATCCTAGTGGTCGCTTAGTCCAGAACTGTCTTTGGACTTTGAGGAATCTTTCTGATGCTGCTACAAAGGTAAATGATCTTTTTCAGCCCATTAATGTCACGCTGGGAACATGCACGTTTTATCTTAGGAGCGTGGGACAAAGGCTTGTTATGAATTACACCACTTCCACATGTTGAATTTAAATAGACGAATTTTGATAACGCAAGATTAATATCGATTAGACCTTATAAGTAAGTAAAATACTGAGGTGTGTCTACGTAAGATTGAGGTATCAGTTATGTAAAAAAAGTTCACACTAGGACTAAAATGTAAGGATAGCTAGTCTGGAGTTCACTTTTGTCATTACATAAGTTCTGATTGCTGCTTGCAAACGATTTATCAACTTACCCAGCTTTGACTGGGATAAACTGCTGCATAAAGTCACTTTATGCAGTTTTGATCTTGCTTTTGTTCAGACACTTCAGTGTAGATCCAAAGTAAATATATATGGTTATACTATACCAATGGTTAAAGATATAGTTTATGTGGCATTTGCTCAAACAATGTACTAGCATAATGTTGCTTTTGTAATGATTACCTGATTGGCAGTTTGCTAATTTAATTAAGTTGTTTTAGAATCAAATCTTGTCCGAAATCCATAAAATGTTGATTCAAAAGTTGTAACATTATTTAGCTAGTACAGAAACTATACAGAAATTATGTTATGCTATGTGGGGTTGGAAGTTGGCAAAACATGCCTTCACATATTCGATTTAAACTTGAAGATATGTTGGGCATATTTTTATGGACCATCTTGATTTTAACCTGTTGCATATGTTTTTGCTGGTGGAAAGTAAGGTTTATAATATCAATGTCTCTGTAAACCACCCTGAACATCAGCGGGGTATTATACCGCACCGTTTCGCATAATTGCCTTTTCATATCAGACTTATTATAATTCTTCTGACATGGGTGTTATTTTTAACAGGTCTCAGCCTTATACGCTATGGTAATTAGTGAAAGTATAAATTTTCATTTTCATTACATTTAATTATCTTGATGTTGTTCTGGTTCCACTAATCATGCGGGGCTTCAGTAGAAGCTTTTATTTTTCAATTTATTATTTCAATATATTATCAAAGTATGAAATTATAAAAATATCAATTATAAAACACGAAAATTACAATAAAATTATGTATAAAAGCGATAGTTTCACTTGACTGATTTTTACAATGGTTTTTTTTGTATTTTCGTCTAGGTGGAGGGATTGGAAGGTCTGCTTCAAAGCCTGGTACAGGTGTTGGCTTCTACCGATGTTAACATTGTAACCTGTGCTGCTGGTATACTTTCCAACTTGACTTGCAACAACCAACGTAATAAGGTAATTATGTTTTCTCATTCTATCCTATCTTCTTTCTTAGAAGCTTCTCTTCAACCTTATCCTGAGGCTTTTGTTACATTACTTGAGAGTCATACAAATTAAATACAATAAAATAATCACAAATCTTATGTTAAAATACACCCAAAAAATTACAGCACAGTAATTGTTACTATATTAAAATAAACTATAGTTATAATATAATAGTGTTAAATAATAACAAATCAAATGTTTTTGTAATTGCTGCTTGTAAGATAGTGCCAGCTGCGTTAGCCCTTTACAATAATAACTGTGATGCCAGTTTATCGGTTATGCCATCTAAACTAAATCAGCTGGTATTTTAGTTCAACGTGGCTGGTTAAATTGTTGTTACATTATTGCAGTTTTAGTATAAAGTTAAATTGACAATGTTGTCAACATTACTTCACATTTCAAAAGAAAAAAATATATGTTTTTGTGCAATTGAGACTATCTATCTTGTTCTATTTGTTGAAATTAAATGTTGCTTTTATGGAAGTAATCTGCGAACCTGAAAGTAGTCAGTATTATTCTAAAATACTTGTAAAGTCTACCATTCTGTATTTGGCCAGCGTGGTGGTACTGCCACAGCCTTTCTTCAGCTGAGAGGATATGATAATAATGATGACCTTCTACTAAATGCTCAGCTTAGCAACGGCTATCATCATCATTGAGGCCTTTACGTCTATTCTAGACGGTTTAAACATTTTCCGAGCCATTTTCTCCGGTGACTATGTAGACCAATCCGTTAATGACAGTTACGTCCGCACTTAATACAGCAAAACCCAAACGAACTCTGGAACGCCTTCTCGCTCTCTTTTGCGCTAACACTTTATCTATATTGGTGACATAATAGAATGTTTATGTAATTTTTAGGTGACAGTGTGCCAAGCTGGCGGTGTTGACGCCCTTGTGCGTACCGTGGTTTCGGCCGGAGACCGTGAAGAGATCACTGAGCCGGCGGTGTGCGCGTTACGTCACCTCACTTCGCGCCACGTCGAGAGCGAGATGGCACAAAACGCTGTCCGACTGCACTATGGATTGCCCGTAAGTGATTAACTATCGTATCTATACATTTAGTTCCTTAGTACATTGTAGTTGGGTGGGATATTTTTTTTGCAGGTTTAAATTTAATTTTAATCTCATTTGGATGTAGTTATGCAATAAGCATCCAATCCACATTTTTTTAAAGCCAGTTCTATTTGTTTTAAAGGCAACTAAAGCAGTAAGTGCATTGCAGATTGACGATGCCCATTATTTTGTATTAAACTAGTTGACTGTTTTAGAGACACACAATTGTAAGACCAAAATGTACCACATTCTTGCAAATAAAGATATTTTATTCTATTCTATTCTATTCTATTCACAATAAGATCAAAATTTAGTTGTGGATAGTAAAAGTCATCCTACACGTCGATACCTTTTTATGGGAAAAAAATCGTAGAGAAACAAAGAATTTTTTTATTTAAATACCATCATAAATCCCTATTACATACTTACATTGTTATCTATAGATTCTTTCTTGCTTAACTACATCCAATTAAAGATTCAAATGACTTACCATTTCTACTTTTATAACTTAAAAACTAAATGGCTTTTTAATTAAATATGTATATAAATGATCTAAAAACTGAAACAAACCAAGACAACATCTTATTCATAATGTAACAGAACATAGTAAATAATTTGTTACCTCAGATTATCTATTTTAGTTATGCATGTTCGACTTCAAATCGTAGATACAAGATTTTTTTGTCACTAGTATTTTAAATTTTACCTAGGTATGGATTTTATTATTAATAATGTTTAACCGACTGATTCATTTATTCTAGGTGATCGTGAAACTCCTGCAACCGCCCTCTCGTTGGCCGCTAGTGAAAGCAGTGGTGGGGCTAGTTCGCAACTTGGCTTTGTGCCCTGCCAATCACGCTCCGTTGCGCGAGCACGGTGCTGTGCATCACTTGGTGCGACTCTTGTTACGCGCTTTCAACGATACTCAGCGGGTAAGTGTCTAATATTTTCATTGGAGTGTGTTTTAATTATTTGAGCATCATATAGATAAAAGATTTTTGAAGTGAAACTTCTTTATTGGCGTTGGAAAAAAATTTACGGTTACGCGTCACATTTTTCCGTTACGCGCAATCTTTTTCTTGCCCCTACCACGGTTGGTTCAGACGAAGAGTACTTTCACTTTCTCAAAGTCATGTCGTCGAAGTCGAAGTCGAAGTCGAGTCGAAGTTAAATTTCTGAAAGATAAATTGAATTTATCCATGAAAAACAGTCCTCAAACGTCAACAACAAGATCTGGCACTACAATTGATGGAGTTTTTACTCGGTCACTAAATTTCGTGGAATGTAAACTATATATTTCATATTTCAGTTACCATAAGCCATTAATTACAAAAATATATAATGACGATGACAATGATAGTAATAATTCTATTACAATTAATGAAATTCTGTAATAATCTTAGTAGCAAAAAGGTAAAGTGAAATAATTGTATTATTTGTATTCATGCCTATGATAATAAAATCCTTTTGTTTAAACTTTATCTAATTTAACTTTATTTAACCAATTTCTAGAAAGTTGCATGTAGATCATTTTTCGAAAAATAAGGCCATAAAGAAGTTTCACTTCTTACGTGTGTACACTAGTACACGCACACATTTTTTTTTATTTGGAACAATTAATACAGGAAGCTTAAACACATGAAAACGATGATCCTGCCGAAGTATAAACTGCGTTGCAGTAATCATCGCCCTTCCTTTGAATGAGTTCCTAATTTTGTGCAGCCTACTAAACGGTTACTACAAGTGCACTTTTACTTCTAATGTTCAGTGCGTTACAGTCCATTTTTTCCTTGAATTTTTCATGGATTACGGATTACTACGTTCGGTCCGGTAATAAATAAATAATATATAACTTATATATTATTTATTTATTTATTATTAATATACAAGCAATATAATTAATTATACAATAAAGGCACCGAAAAAACCAAAGAGGTTTGTCCTCAGTGCTAAACTTAACAGCTTAAAACTAGAGGAACTGACTAAGCATATAAGGCATGAAAAGAACATTTCCTAACTGAGTTAGACAGTCGACACAAATGAGTCAACCGTCCAACTCAGCCAAAAAATTTTCTTTTAATTTCTGTTTGACATTTTTAATGTGTAATTTTTGGAACGCTGGAGGTAGTTCGTTCATGAATCGTGGAACCGAATACGCAAATTACCAAATATGTAACTGTTGTTTCAGCAACGCGGCTCTGTGTCCGGCGGCGGTGGCACGGGCGGGGCTTACGCGGACGGCGTGCGTATGGAAGAGATAGTGGAAGGCGCTGTGGGGGCTCTTCACATCCTGGCGCGGGAGAGTCTCAACCGCACTCTGATCCGACAGCAGAACGTCATACCGATATTCGTGCAGCTGCTTTTCAACGAAATTGAGAACATACAAGTAATTATTTATTATTTTTTGACGACCTCCGTGGCGCAGTGCGTTATAAAGTTGGAGGTCCTAGGTTCGATTCCCGGCTTCAGTCTGGGCTTTGACTGTGGCTAGTGACCACCCTACCGACAAAGACGTGTCGCAAAGCGATTTAGTGTTCCGGCACGATGTCGCGTAAAAACCAATTAGGAGTGTGAGTATACGATACCCCAAACAGGTTAGCCCGCTACTATCCTAGACTGCATCAACACTTACCACCAAATTGCCAAATTGTTTGTAGCTTACATTTGCAGCTACTTTTTCTAGCATAACTCTTGGTTCTTCTACAGATTTTACATTTATGATTTGATCACTATTTCACCTACTACTTTTATTTTATACAATGTTAGTATATTTATATATATTATGGATGTATAGTATGTTTTATAATCACGTTATTAAGTATATGAATAAATTTGTTTATTTTGTGTTGTACCGCTGACCACGCTTCTTTAGCCTGCAAGAAGATCGCTATTTAGAGAATAATAGAAGAATAGAGAAGAATAGTTAATGGTAGAAGAAAAAGTATATACTGGTTGCAGCCGTTATTGCAACATCAAGCTTATTATTACCTGAGTGTAGCCATTAAAAAAATATGTAAATCATCATGATCAACCCATTACCGGCTCACTACAGAGCACCGGTCTCCTCTCAATATGAGAAGGGTTTGGCCATCGTCCACCACGCTGGCCATGTGCGGATTGGCAGACTTCACACGTCTTTGAGAACATTATGGAGAACTCTCAGGCGTGCAGGTTTCCTCACGATGTTTTCCTTCACCGTTGAAGTAAGTGATATTTTATTTTTTTTAAAACGCACATAACTCCGAAAATTTAGAGGTGCTAAAAGTTGGGGTGCCCGGATTCGAACCGCCGACCTCTGATTAGGAGGCTGACGCCCTAACCACTAGGCTATCACCGCTTTAATAAGGCTACAAGTTGTACCTTCTATCTTATTCTTTATTGTATAGTTCCTGGTGGGAGGCTTCCGCCGTGGCTGGTTACCACCCTACCGACAAAGACGTCGCCAAGCGATTTAGCGTTCCGGCACGATGTCGTGTAGAAACCGATTAGGAATATGAGTTTACCATACCCCTAACAGGTTAGCCCGCTACCATCTTAGACCGCATCATCACTTACCATCAGGTGAGATGCAGTCAAGGGCTAACTTGTGGTGAATAAAAAAAAAAAATAGTTTTCTATGGTGTACAATTAAAGTGTATTCATAGAATCATTCAATGCTTTATTTATCATTATTATATTTTTATCCACAGCGCGTAGCAGCGGGGGTTCTCTGTGAGTTGGCAGCGGACAAAGAAGGCGCCGAAATGATAGAAGCCGAAGGTGCTACTGCTCCGTTAACTGAATTGCTTCATTCACGCAATGAAGGTATTTATTATTTTTATAAAAATATTTGCCATTAGTGTTCATGATATCGAATTTTATTCTCTAAAATCCGGATCTCCTCTGATATTGTGTTTGACTGAAAGACATATAAAAAATTATTATCATTAATGTAGACGTAATATAATATTGTTCCTTATTTGACGAGAATTATGTCTTGTCAAATAAGGAACAATATTATATTTAACTCCACTTTTAACTTTTCATTGGGTCTCGCATCAACAGTGAAACCTTTGGCTGTGGAAATGTGACCGAAATACTTTTTATTTTTATTCGTTTAAATTTACTACGTGTGTTTAGTACTAGTGTGTTTCGATATTCGGCAAAGACTATTAAATAGGTACAATTAACTCTTACTTTGTTGTTGGTTTCAAAATATTATTTAGCTTGCTACTTGCAAGTTGGAGGTACATCCTAACAATGCTTAAAAACTAATCGTTCTTTCGTGATAATACTTTGTATTTAGCATATTTGCAGGATCAACGAAAAAATTTAGAAAGCGATGATACATTAGCCATTTTGCAAAATGGTTTAATCATAGTTTTTGCATATCAAATGAATTTTTTGGCATGTTTACACACACGTGTAGTTGGCGTAGATGCGAATGTTTTATGTCGGTGACAACTTAATTGATATTGCTTTTTACAGGTTTCAAGAGTAGTAAAAAAACTAAAGTAAGTCTAGGTTTGGACACTAGTCTTTATAAAACTGTGTTAACTTGAATTTTTCAGCTTTTGCTCCTGACCGCAAAACGAATATAATTCGCCATATTTGTCTGTGAGGTTTCTCATTTATAATATCTATCGCCCGAGACTTCTGGAAATTTTGATTTGTAGGTATTTGTCAGCTGACGGCCTAATCAATACTCTCTTCCACAGAAACCTTAAATTTAACCGAGATAGAGAAATATGTAGCCTTAGTTACATTCTAGTACATGATCTATCTCTGTGCCAAATTTCATCCGGATCCGTTCAACTGTTTAAATGTGATTACGTCACAAATATCCACCCATCCTATCTTGCGCATTGATAATATTATTTAGGTTATGTAATATAATTATCGTACGCGCGATCTAAGTTTGCCGGACTGAAATGTCTTACGTGTGGTGGTTTGCTTTTTGCAAATTAAATGATATTACTTTAAATGATAAATGTGCGTAAACAGCTGCATGCTCGGTATCCTCACCTAAGGCAAAAAGAACTGGACCAGTTGTGATAAGAAATGGATGTCATACTCAATTACTTATAAATCATGGTTGTGAAACACGAAGATGTATATTATAAGGCAATAGTTTAGTATTAGTGACGTAACACGTGGTATATTTTTTTCCAATTTTCTTAGTTACAAATTTTTGGTTAAAAACTGTTCCCCCAATGGATTTAATATTGAGAATTTGGAAATAACATCATTGTATTAGTAAACAATCTTCAAAGCCTTTTCGGTTTAATGAAACTAACGCAGAATGTTTTAGTATTTCGAGTATAAAATTCCTTATTAGTCTTCATCATTGAAGTATAGTGATTGCACCTAAAATTACTATGAAACATATTTATTCGCCTATACATATCCATCTTGAGGATTCGATCAAAAATTAGAATGAACCTATCCTACTATGTATTAGAATTTAACAGAATATTAAAACATACCAAATGATGTAAGGATTCCAAGGTCATCTGTAACAACTTTTCTGGTTTTGTGGACACAAACATGCATATGCTATATATAAATATTAATGTTAAAAGTTTATTTTTGCCTGTTTGGCTCCAGACTCGGTAATCTGGCATAGTTTTATGTATTTACGGCTTACCAGTTAAATAAAAAAAAATGGCCTCTACTATTCGCACTGTACAGTGCGCGAACCACTCGAAAAGCCACTATCAGGCCGGCAAATTAAGATCACGCGCTCCTTAATGTGTGTAGATAGCAGCCCATAGTAAATAGTAATGACATTTCATTACTATAACAACATTGAATAGTAGTAATGACAATTTCATTACTATTTACTGTCATATTTTATGAGCTGTTCGTTGCTACGTTATAGGTGTAGCGACGTACGCGGCGGCGGTGCTGTTCCGCATGTCTGAGGACAAGCCCCACGATTACAAGAAGAGACTCTCCATGGAGCTGACCAACTCGCTGTTCCGCGACGACCACCAGATGTGGCCCAACGATCTGGCCATGCAGCCCGACTTGCAGGTTCGTTTTTGTAGTCAACTTCAAGGCATGTAGGCGTACTCTGTCATCATTATCGACCCATAATTAGCTCATTACAGAGCAGGAGTCTCCTCTTAGATAAGGTTTTTTGTCGTAGTCCGCCATGCTGGTTGAGATTTCGCGCTCCTTTCAGAACATGAACAAATCTCAGGCATGCAGCTTACCTCACGATGTTTTCTTCACCGTTAAAGTCTTTCTGATGTTTATTCTTTCTATTTATTTGTATCCAAAGTTTAAGCCGACACGCATTAGAGAAGCGTAGTGGGTCCATTCCCAATTGTGGATTGTAATTGGGATGATGATATGTAGGATAGATATAGAACAGGATCATACGGAGTACAGGAATTATGGAGAACAATATAACATGAAAATAAGCAATCTTGATTGATAATTTATGCCTATATGCACATTTATGCTTGTACCTTTGTTTAAGATCGGTTGTTTTTCGTTATGAATAACGTTAAAGCTCTAAATTACAAGCCGATTATCATTTGCATATGACATAATTTATATTTAAAAATAAAAAACATCAATATATGTTTTTTATTATATAATATGTATGTGTATGTTTTTGTTATATAAGCAATCTAGTACTGATCGGTAATTTGTAGGCTTTCATTTTGTTTTGCATTTAGAACGTCTTAGTCTAAGAGCTTTGCTCATATTTCAAATAGAGCTTCTCACTTATTAATTTTTTTACAGAAATCTCTCAACTAAGCTAAGTAAAAATGTCTAAAAGCAGTGCTATATTTTCTTATATATAGAATAAAAAAGACAGAACTACTTTTAGACCTGTCAATTTACTTGAGAGATTTCTGTACAACCGAATCGGCAGCATAGTATGGCACCGACGAAGTAATCCCAATGTTACGTCATAGAGCCTATCCTAATATGTGACAGCTTTTAATGTGATTTCTTTCAAACGTATGATCAGACTAGATATGACGTGTAAAGTCTCGTTCGTGTACTTTAGCATGAACAACTGTAACGAGAACAACAGATATTAGACTAATTTTGTATTGCGTTGTTACCGTAACAAATTTTTACGATTTTAAATGACAAATAGATTTTGGATGTCGGATCGCTTATTAAATATTATTACAAGTTTGTTGACGCGTCGTTTCACGTTGGTAAATTTTAAATTTGAATTAAATTAAATTAATTATCGCTTATTTCGTTTCTTACATAATAATTAATAAGAGACCTCCTAGTAAGCGTCAAAATATCTGTTGTATTAGGCGGCCGATCTTCCATAGCCGTAACAGTAAAAAAAGTATATTAAAAAAGTGTCTGAGTGCGTGTGTTACGGTTATACACACACTCGTACGTGCGTACACACACGCACGAGTGTGTATATAACCGTTATATTTTATGGAAATATGTTGATATGTATGAGGCCGCATTTCTTTTATACGTTATTCACAATCAGTTAAACTTATTCGCGTTCAATATTTCTAGTATGATCGTACGTTAGAAAAGAAGAATTTGCTTGCTTCCCAACTTTTGTTTTCAATGTGTTGATAAGTTATGACATTCGATAGGACATGCTCGGGCCCGAGCAAGGCTATGAGGGCCTGTACGGGACGCGGCCCTCCTTCCACCAGCAAGGTAAGACGTCAACACCCCAGCACACTGTTTGAACAACTAATAACCTATACACACGTAGATTGGTAAAAACACATGCAACAGAATATGAATTTAATGTACCTTTGGATACTAACAGTTCTTGAAATGGACATTCTTTAACGTCGTAGCCTAATTTTATATGACTGAGTGGCAAGTCCATAGAAAATCCATGATCAGGTAAAGGGATTAAAACTGGGCGATACATTTGTATCGAAATGAAAATTCGCCATTTTCTTTATCAATCAAAAAACTAGCACGACAAAGAGCTCGAAAGGGTGACTTCTTATACATCATCATAGACGGTCTTTAAGTCATAGACTCAGGAAGCTGATGGAATTCTATGCTATACTAAAAATTAATTATGAACATTTGGTTACCGAACAACGTTATATTATATGCTGTGTTTATCACAATACAGTAAGTAATAGGGGAAATTACCCAATATATTCTTTTGCTTGTGTTCAAAGATATATTTTTACTAACTAACATTGTAATTAGATATTTAATTTCAATGTAAAAGTATGATAGAGCACTGTAAATGTATGTTTATTGTTTTATATTGTAAGAATGTCGTGAAAATCTGTATAAATATGTTTCTCTCTTCTTTACATGCAGCTTAATCCGGGACCTATATATCACTAAACACAGGTGATGGGAATATTATTACTATTTTTGTTTTGTGGTGTTCTAATTCTATTTAGGCCCTTTTACATACACATGGTTTCCCATTTAACGTCTGTGCGCTTTTCACGACTGCTTCTTACCGGACGTGCGTTCATTTGAGTATCAGAGAATGCGCAACGGCCGTGCATGTCTCCATGATTGGGTTTCTTCGTACATGAAAAGAAACCCTGATATTTAAAACTTCATACAAGCATTGTTTGTTTTACTTACTTTTCATACAGGCGCGTTACAGTTCACGTAAACCCTTTGTGTGTGGGTAACTATGTAGGGCTGATCTTATATTATTAGTAACTGTTCAAGGTCAACGCTTTTCTCGGTAGCAAAATTAGCTCACCTTACTTAGGCAATTAAGTCCATTTTCTTTGGTCACCACACTGGGTTTTTCGAACAAAATTATCTTGGGATGGAAGCAACATAATCCTACCGTACTTTTGGTCATACAAACAATTGTCTCGGGAAGAAAGCACCATAAGCTTACCGTTCTATGGGCCTTTTACACGGGTCATTTCGACCAAAATTCTATAGGGTTCATAAATAACAAATAAATCGAGCTTTTTAACGACAAAGTGTTCAATAAGTATTTCGTTTAATTTCACACTCAGTACCGGTATTTTTACATTGTTTACTACCTCCGTTATTCGGGAATCGTGTGTGTACGTAATGAGTCTTATATGTATTATATTTTATAGTTTTTATTGTGGTGTGATTTAAGTATGTACGTTTGTATTTAATTTTATTTCTAATAAAGCATGCGCAACAATAATGATATATAGATATGACTAACTTTGTGTGATCTCCACCTTTTAATAACTTAATTCGGCATCTAATAGGATGATAGTTTAACAGTGATTAATCAAATAATAATGCTCAAGTTACTATGCCTATCCCTTTATATCAGATTGACGTTCTAATAATATAATTTGAAAGCGTGGCTTCGTTTTGAGGTATTATTAAAATTTTAAACTTTTTGAATATTTACCAATATTTATTCAGTGTTCAATTTTGTCCTAAATTTACGGGTTTAAGTAACACCTTATTTAATTGGATTTACCATTGTTTACATTTTACGTTCAAAAATGTACAGTTTATTTTGTATCATGTGCTTCTGGAATCAATTAATGACCCTTGATTGCGTGACAAGTTCTTTGCTTAATTTTTCCTTTGCTTGTCCGCGCAAATAGTACATAATATCTTACATGGATTGAGGTACGCTTAACCCCTTGGCAATACGCTACTCCACCGCCCGTTACGGATAACAGACCCAATGTCTTGCGTGGGGTGGGGGTGATCAGTTGCATATGTGATCGTAACATTATACAGTATTGGTGATTGATTTAGGCGTTGATTTAATACATATGACTTCGACATTTCTTTTCTGTGACCTTTTTAACATTGGTGTAGGATTTAAAAGGCCGAAAATGAGGGTGTCATTTGATTCGCTCCTTATAGTCTGTTAAAGTTATTTCGAAAGTGTTTTATTTTTATCAAAGTAATAAAAATTAAGGTTTAAAAAAAAGGTGATATCAAAATTAATATCTTTTTCTTTTCCGTGAATGCCCAGAATTGTCATCGATATCACCGCTACACCATTTCGGTTGTACTCGACATAGGGTGTTTTGTGTGCACAATTTTTGTCAATGAAAATTATATGTAAAAAAAAATTTCGATTGTGGGCATTGGCCGACTCATTTTATGACTAAAATAAATAAAGGCATAATATAACTGGAATTTCGTGAATTGGTAAACAAACAACTCCAAGTGACTTTTCCCTTCCAGGCTACGATCAGATACCGATAGATTCAATGCAGGGCCTTGAGATTGGCGGTGGATTCGGAATGGACATGGACATCGGCGAAACTGACGGCGCCGGAGCCGCGTCAGCGGACCTGGCTTTTCCCGAACCACCACTTGACAACAACAACGTCGCCGCCTGGTACGACACCGACCTTTGAACACTCTTCTCTCGACCTTTGAACTCGTTCTCTACGGCTTTGTTCACATGGACATCTGACGCGCGTTCAATTGTTCTTTGCCCATAGACTAAGTTTGCAAATAGAATTTCAGATCGGCGTAGTATACGGTTTGGTTGGCCATTTCACCCAAACAGTGTTTTCTATATTAACAGCTATAAATATTTTCTATATCTATACGCAATGCCATATTAGAAAGTTTTGGCATCGTACGCTACTCTGAATATAACACAACAAGTCAATAGTCAAACTGTTTATCTAGAACATCACAAATTTATATGGACGACCGAATATTATGATTTAACAGCTCCATATAAGTTAACCTGTTTGCGGAACTCCAGATGCTTCTATTACCTTGAAAAGAAAAGGGGCAAGGAGGATGGGTGTTGAGGCGCGGGGCGCGCAATGTCTTGCGTTAGCTGAACAGTATTTTTACATTGTAATTCCGTGTTTCTAACCAACTTGTAGCGTCTCGGTAATTTTTATTGCCCGCAGTACCGCTTTTGGTAAACTATAGTACGTACGGTCTAATCTATAAATGTTTAGACGCGCTTTTAGAAACGCGCGAAAGTTTTTTTCCATCTGAACATAGCCTAAGAGTATAAAGCCAGAACATGAGTACAAAATAATAGTAGTGAATTCATGTGATCATTAATAGTGAAGAGGCTTCGATCTTCCAATAAAATGGACATCAACAATTTAAAGTAATGTACTAAATTAGTAGATTTTGGTTGGTACCACTGCTAATAAAACCACTACTTATACTCTTTCACTAATAATGAGTTTTGTTTCAATGTACTGGACGAAGTGGTGTAAGTTATTTCGAATGTTTTTTTTTAAGGTAGATACATAATTGGAACGAAAATCGAATCATCGTGTGTTTTTATTATAAACGTATTTGATTTGACTCTTTTTATGATCTACTGTGAGTCCATTGTAGGATTTTTAATATAAAAACATATGTGTCTACCTTGAAAATTACTTGTGTGTTGATAAGTTATTGTTAAAACGAATGAAGAATACGATTAAGTTTTTATCCAACGACTATAAATGTAAAATTATTATGTTGCAACTTTAATATTAAGATCACATACAAATCGATCGATCATGACATTTTGTTCGCAAGTTTTCATTCAATCAATAATGTTCAATTCTGTGATATAACATTCTTTGAACATATCAATGGCAGTTTTTACTATAGCAAAAAGTTTAATCTTTCAAAGTAACTTTAAGATATAGATGGATTGTGATCAATTAAACTTTACGCTCGGATTTCAAAAGGTATTAATAATGTCTATCTAAATAAATCTATCCCTTGTAAAGTGGTCAACTGTTCAATACAAAATAATCTTTCTGTCTCGGAGAACACATTAAGCTATTGGTTCCGAGTATTATCAATAACATGTGATAATAATAATTTGGCCGCAAACGTTGGAGCGACGTGGAGGGTCTAACCTCTTAAACCCCTGCTATACTCAGAATCGGGCTATTAATAGGTTGAGGAAGACGATGAGTCAAGGACGCGTTACGTTTTAATCCCACCGGAGACAATATAGAAAACTAAAACCGCTCACAAAATAAATAAAACTCAATAGATTTCAAACCTTTACACAGATTTATAAATATAAACCAGTCTCTTCAAAAATGAGGGTAAATTGCTAATGCAATGAACAACTACTGAGACATTATCGCAGTGTATAATTTTTGGGTTCCAACGACCAAGTAAATTGATTCACATGAGATGTTAAACGGAGACATAAAATTTACTGAACAATCAGTCCAATATCTAAACGTTTATTCTGAAGGCGAAGGAATTCTTAAATATCATTGGTATAATTATTAACCCTCGGAATAATTATTCGAAATTATAATTATATCGATCGAATAATATCGCCCTGCATTGGTTATATCGAGTTTTGTACGCGAACGTATAAAATGCGTGTAATCGGAGAATAGGGTAATGTTTACATTATAAGATATGACATAGGCTTTAAATTAATACTTGATGGTAAGTGCGTTTCATCTAATATGTACGTGCATTTATGGAGTTTGTAGTGTGACTTTTATTCATTTGATCCGTTGAAATTATTTGCTGAATGACATTATTTTTTATTTAATAAAACGACGCAAAAGACTGTTTGATTGCGTATGTTATGTGTTTCGATGGAATCGAGGAATCGTCTGCGTTAAATTTTGCCCGCTATTTACGTGTTTCACATTGATCGGTACTGATTCAGTTGTATACAAATCGGATAGTAAATTGTCTTGAAGTTGTTCCATCCCATTCCGTAGACAATGTTGTGAAAAAGGCAACACTTTTAGACCTGTATGCAACTGAATTAGTTTAAATACAACTAACCTCGTGTATAACGTTTACGAATAGTAAATGTAAAAGATAACACGATACGTCGTCTTATGAGACAAAACGTTAGTTGCAAAAAACTTTGCACTTTGAATAAATCAAGTCAAGGTTTAAAATGGCAACACCGTTGAAAAAAACTTTACAAGCGACGAAAGGTCGACAATTTAAAGCGTAAACAACGTACGTGAATAGCGGATGGATTTCAACGTAGCAATCAAGAATGCAAATTATTTTTTATCTATAAATAGACGGTTTAAAACAAAACATAAACTTTGTTACAGTATGTCTGATATACCTTAGATGCAAGCTAAACGGTAAATCTATTTATTGTTTCCCGACACTATCTTTACTATTGGCTAACATTAAGAGTAAGCAAGAATATCAACAAATTTACCCAATTAAAAGGATTGGGATGATGAATGTTTAGTACTTTAGTAATGCAATGAGCATTTCTTTTTTGGTTTGGTACATTTTGTGTTATTTGATTTTAATTTCTCACTTTTTTATTTGCCTATTAAACAATGAACAAACTAATTAATTATGATTAATGTAATAGAAATAGTTGATTTATCAGTATAGTGCAGTAATCTAAAGGCGGATGTTTTTTGAAAGTGTAATAATAATCGGTAGAAACTTTTTAATTGATGTTAAGATACGTTTACACTATATAACCTAAGTATTGATGTGCCAAAGTGGGTAATGATTGAATTCTCCTTTTTATTCTATCAAATCAAATCTTTGTGATGTCTGTGTACGCCATTATTAAGTTGTTGGTAATTGGTTGACATTAGGCAAGATTTCGAATTAAGTAACTATTATATAATATAATAACTACTTGTAATAACTCTTATTATACGCAATTTCATGCGCTACTTTAAAAAAACCCCGCAATAATGTTTTTTGTAAAATTTTACGTACTTATTTCTAGTTCTTATAGATTGTCAGGCGCAAATTCTTATGTGTTGGTTTATAAAAAGAGATATTGAGTCGGTCATCTGTTTACCAACTAACAGAAAAATAATACACTCTGTAAATTATGGTGTCAAATTTGCAGCAGTCCGTATTAGATTGCGTCTTTATATTACCTAACTGGCTTACCGGCTTTGGAATGTTGCCAAACAGAAATAATAGCAGAAACAGAAATATTTTTTATTAATTTTGTTACCATAATCGGGACTTCATGATGAGTGCAGATAAAATCGTTTGTACGCACACAGTGTATACGTTTCTTAACAGTAATGCGTTCTATATACTTAAATAATGATATCAGAATGTTAGAGGAAGATGCACCTAATGTAACGACGTACACGTAGATTTAGATTATTGTAACCGTTTAAGTGTAAGGATTAGTATTAATTGCGTAATTCCTTATTTAGGGTCCTCATATATAATTTTTCTATTTGATATTTTGAGCAACTTTACCAATGTTTTTATACTGGTTCTATTATGAAGACATTGATGAAGTCACGAGGTTTTTTGTCCATTTATGTATGGATATTAAATTAAATTTAAAAAACAAAACTGGTTTTTTATTTGTTTATTTCCCTACTTATTTAAATTGCTGGAGTTTTGTAGAGTCTTCCGCATAAACGGCAAACTGACGCCCTCAGCGCTTGTGACTCTTGATAAGTTCTTTGTTTACTAACTTGGGGGGTCTACAAATGTAGAGCTATCCGGTGCAGTCTCTACTCAATCACTGAAACCCCAACGTCC
Source organism: Lasiommata megera (assembly GCA_928268935.1). Classification (NCBI taxonomy): domain Eukaryota; kingdom Metazoa; phylum Arthropoda; class Insecta; order Lepidoptera; family Nymphalidae; genus Lasiommata; species Lasiommata megera. Next base: position 13,958,375 of record OV743312.1, read on the forward strand.
CATCGGCCTTCTGAACATTAATTATTACCATTTTTTCGGACTGTATTAGCTGTACAAACCCTATTGGTTGCCACAGCGTAACCGGGCTGTTTGGCGAGCTTTGGAAAGAAGCTCTGCCAGAAGAAATTTTGAGCCCTAGGGCTCTAATTATTACCACTTTTGAGACTTGCTCTACATAGCTCTCTCCATCATCCACTTGGTAAGGTTTATATTAAGGCGCACGCCATTCACTAATAGTAAACAGACATTATATCGAAACTTGAGAACGGCCACTTATACCAGAGCCCCTAGTCTATAATTACAATGCCTGTCTGGGCGATCAAAGGGAGGACTAAGTGGTGCATATCGACCCTCTGCCCCAATATGGCAGTTAAGAGAAGGCGGGTAGTGTTGCAAATAATATAATTGGAGATACAGTAAAAATATAAAACTGAAAAAGCGTTACGCACTATTTTCTACTCCTATATTTTATATAATAAATATGAAAGTTTGGATGTTTATCACTAAATCACGTATAAGGCTGAACGGATTTAGATGAAATGAGACACGCATATAGTCTTTGACATGGAAAAGAACATGGCTACTTTTTATCCCGATTCCTTGTGGTTCCCGTGGAAAAATTAAAAATAGTTAACGAGAGAAGCTTTAGACCCAATTCTGAAGTCCACGCAGACGTAGTCGCGGGCAGAAGCTAGTAAATAATATTTCCATGGGTATTCATTACCCATTGGCAAACCTAAATCCATCACCGAGATAGCTCCCGATGACATAAGAGGCATCATTACCCGTCGAGCCTAGTCCTCGAGCGTTTTCGTGGCCCAGCCACCAGGCGACGCGAAGGAGCATCGCTGGGTTTAGTGGGTCCCACATACCCCACCGGAAGTCCAAGCCTACGTCGCTTCCGGAGGGGATGCGTAAACACATTTCCTAGCGTTAAAAAAGCAACCTTAATCGCTAAAGTCTAGTCTGCCAATCCGCACATGGCCAGCGTGGTGGACTATGGCCAAACCCTTCTCATATTGAGGGGAGACCCGTGCTCTGTAGTGAGCCGTAAATGGGTTGATCATGATGATGATGATGAATCGCTAAAGCGTATTCAAGTTGTCTTTCTACTTTTCGTTAGGTAACTTCTAAAAAAGGTATGGCTCTCAGCGAATTATGCACTGTTGGAATCCTCTATAACTCCTATGACGTCATTTATCGACGACTGAAACAATTGTTATGGCGGACTTGTGCTCCATGATGGCACATCGTCATGATATCCTGAACGCGAGTATGCACGCTCACTGTTATGTCATAGAGAAATGAAAAATATCAAAATCTAGAAATAATAAACATAGGTAGCTTTTATTTTTAATGTTTATATATATTTATTTATCATTATATAAAATAAAAATCGTAAAGGTTTGTCTTTGATGCCAGTATACGACTTACGATTAAATACCAATTGGACGAATTTTGCTCGGAGTGATGAAAACGGTTAACTTTTAAGACAAGAGGGACCAAGTAAGCATGTGACATGAAAAGAATATTTTTAACTGAGTTAACTGGTAATAATATTCGTGTAATAAAAAATGCGAAAGTACCTTAGTTTTTAGTTCATTGAATTTCTAAGCACAACCACAACGCGCAACTTTAATTTGGACACATTTAAAAGATAGCAAACTAAGGATGGGTAGGTACAGGATTTACATTTCAAAACATCCTGAACATTGATATTGGCTATCTACGCTTCTAAACAGTAAAATTCTACTGAAACGGTCACCGTGACCGTTACAATAGAATTTTCGAAATATTATTCGCCTATAAAAAATCTGCATAAAATTTGATAGGCAGCTTACATCCTTGATACTTTTAGGTGCAGGCACAGGCGTCCGGGAAGTATACAACGGCCCCCCCGGGTGTCCAGTAAAACCTGCGAGAGGGACATGCCGTGGTGGTTTTTAGTTCGGGTATTTTATTCGGGCACCCCCGTTCAGGGGTGGGAGTTCAACATAACCTCCTTGCCGCCCAAGGGTGCCATAAAGCTTTTCCACCACGACAAAAAAAAAAAAGGTACAGGCAGCTTATTCCTAAACAAAAGCAGCTGTTTTCAAAGATACATTCAATTCTTGATGTAGCTTCAATCTCTCCCTGTGCGTCGTATTCCTCATTACTGAGGGTCGTGACCCCTTCCACTGACGACTTTCTTGCGAAAGGTGTCGCGCCATGTTGCTCTGTTGATTGCGACGTGTAGAGCATCGAGGACTTTCATGTCAAGTGCGGTGCGGATTTGATCCGACCAACGCATCGGACTCCGTCCCCGAGGTATCTTTCCTTCCACTTTGCCGGTGATAACCAACTTTTCCAGGTTGTCACCTTCCCGATGGGCAATGTGACCGAAGTACTCCAGAATCCTCTGCAGGCAGGTGGTGGTGATGTAGCTTAAGGTCTATGAAATAATTATTAAAGAAAACTTAACCCATTACAGATCTGCTTATAGTACTAAGTAAATGACCGCGGGTGATAGGTTTTTTTTTTATCGTCTACACTAAGTAAATGGTCCCGACCGCGTGTGATAGGTTTTTTTTTATCGTCTACAAGTTAGCCCTTGATGGCAATCTCACCTGATGGTAAGTGATAATGCAGTCTAAGATGGTAGCGGGCTAACCTGTTAGGGGTATGGTAAACCCATACTGCTAATCGGTTTCTACGTGACATCGTGCCGGAAGGCTAAATCGCTTAGCGACACGACTTTGTCGATAGGGTGGTAACTAGCCACGGCCGAAGCCTCCAACCAGACAAATAATAAAAAGGTAATATTTTTTACTACTCATTTTTGGTATTTGTCCATTATAGAACTCGATTACTTTATTATTTATTTATAGATGTTGCTTACGCTAACTGAAATTACGAGCAGCGATATATTCTTGCATTGTTGCCACCGAAACATTGTTCGTTTCGGTAATAACAGAGCCGATTCGACGCCAATTATAAAGTTCGGGGACACCTTTCAAAATAGAACACAAATTGCTTCACGTCACTGGCTGGCGTACCTCCGAACTTATCATTGATTGACGCGGTTTGTAAGGTCTGCGACGATACAATACGATTCCATTGTAAAGTTGTCACGCCAACTTTCTGGCGGAAAATCAAATGTTATTTTTTTTATCATCATCATCATCATGATCAACCCATTACCGGCTCACTACAGAGCACGGGTCTCCTCTCAATATGAGAAGGGTTTGGCCATAGTCCACCACGCTGGCCATGTGCGGATTGGCAGACTTCACACGCCTTTGAGAACATTATGGAGAATTCTCAGGCGTGCAGGTTTCCTCACGATGTTTTCCTTCACCGTTGAAGCAAGTGATATTTTAAGTGTTTAAAAACGCACATTAGAGGTGCGTGCCCGGATTCGAACCGCCGACCTCTGATTAGGAGGCTGACGCCCTAACCTATCACCGCTTAGTTATAGATAAAAGTTATTCCTTACCTAACATGTGCAATGCAATACTTACACCGTCCGACCCCCCCGTTATCCCAAACGTCGTCTAAGCCGAGGTTCGGCCTCACAGGAGGCGCCCTTAGGCAGACGTTCCCTTAGTTTCTTCGAGCCCTAGGGCTCAAAATTTCTTCTGGCAGAGCTTCTTTCCGAAGCTCGCCAAACAGCCCGGTTACGCTGTCGCAACCAATAGGGTTAGCACAGCTAATAGTCAGGCCGAAAAAAAAAACAGATATTTATATAGTTAGACCTTTGATTTAACCTTTCAGCTTCATTTCTGTATTCGTTCAAAATTGACTGAAAATAAGCCTACCTATATAAAAATACCTAGATAAAAGATACACCAAGTTAGTGAATGTATCATGTAACGGTAGGAATCCAAAGTGGGTATTTTTTCAGTGGAATTTTTGCCAATTTAATGAATCAGAAATTGCTTGGATCTATAATACAGGAGAAAAAGTAGATACGTACTTGCTTAATTTGTAGAGTAAAAAAGTAATTCATAATCAAACAACTTGGACAGATGGGCTTCCCGTGTTGACCGTAAAAATAATGCTATCTACCCTCGACAGTGGATTATTAAAATGTCGTAAACCGGTGCAGGGGAGATTTCGCTGCAAAGATATAATGAGACTCGTAACTATTAGCTATAAACCCGCTTGGTTTTAATGGTAACTTGCATAACATTTTTGTGTTGTCTTAGGGAAGAAAAACATGTTATGAAAAGCTGACTTCCTATCAAGGTATAGGAACCTACTTAAGGTTGCGTAGATTCTTAAAGTTAAGGAGTTTTCTACTCGTATAAAATTAAAAGTTCACGCCGTTGTTGTCATTTAAGGCTTAAAATGAAGAATAAGTAATGGTAAGTATCCACCTAAAAAAAGTAGATAGTCTCGAATAGGACCGCGAGGGAGATTGTGTTCTGAGATAAAAACGCTGGGTGATCACCCTGACCTGCTTGTATACGGGTTGGAATCATTTAAACGGTTTCGTGTAAATGAACGTTTCATGTAGCCTTATGGTTAGGACGTCCGCCTCCTAATCAGAGGTCGGGGGTTCGAACCCGGGCACGCACCTACAACTTTTCGGAGTTATGTGCGTTTTCAAGCAATTAAAATATCACGTGCTTCAACGGTGAAGGAAAACATCGTGAGGAAACCTGCACGCCTGAGAGTTCTCCGTAATGTTCTCAAAGGCGTGTGAAGTCTGCCAATCCGCACATGGCCAGCGTGGTGGACTATGGCCAAACCCTTCTCATATTGAGAGGAGACCCGTGCTCTGTAGTGAGCCGGTAATGGGTTGATCATGATGATGATGATGAACCCATACTTATACAAAAATTTATCGAGTGACTGATTGACTGACTGACTGAGAATAAGACGTAAGAAATGGGTATGAAAGTCAGTAAATTTTTTTCTGTCAATTTTAGTCAAACTTTACTCGAACTAAGTATTGAACATAATTTGTGACCTATATTTGCATTTTTATAATGTCATAGCTAGAGGCTTTTAGTTTTAGGCTGTAGTCGTTTTTAAACAACACTTAAAACCATTGTTTTTACTCAATACTAAATTGAAAACTAAGCCTATATCTAAGTATAGACTTAGTTTTCAATTGAGTCTTAGTAATGTTAATTGTAGTTGCTAACAACTCAACCATTACCTTAATCCATTGATCAATACCTATATCAAGCCTAGCTTTAGTACAAACTATGCACATACGTGAGTAGACACATACCTATTAATAACACAGCGGCATAACTAAACTGTATGCAAGTATCGGCAAAAGACGGTGACGTGACTGGCATCCCTCAAATAGTTAGCAAAGGTGGGCGAGACCGCAGACCGCGACGCAACTTCCCCGCCTCGCCGCCTCGCTGCCGGCAGTTATTATGTACAATTAGGACTTAGACCGCGCACTAATCTTGCACTAACTTCGCCGTGGGATGTGCATAAAATAGTTGCCTAATTGTTGTGGCGGCGACGGCAATGTTGTTACAAGGTAGGTAGATTGTTCCACTCGTCTACCTACCGACTTGATTCTGTTTCCAACCCATTCTCGGCTCACTACAGAGCATGGGTGTCCTCTCAATATGAGAAGGGTTTGGCTATAGTCCACCACGCTGGCCATGTGCGGATTGGCAGACTTCACACGCCTTTGAGAACATTATGGAGAACTCAGGCATGCAGGTTCCTAGTTATCACTAAATTCTTTGACGGATTTTTTTAATCTCCGTGGCGTTTTATATCAACCACCTACCTACCTACCTACCACTTTTAACTATTCGGTTGAAAAAAGAAGTTTCCAAATCGGTTTAAATTTAATGTATTTATGGAGCAAAATAGCCAAGTTTAACCGCTATCTCGGATTAACCCAATTATCTTTCGGGCTAAAATAACGACTGCACAGACAGACACGAAAGTTAAATAAAAAAATTGTCGACCCAGAACAATATTTTCAAAATAAATTATAATTTAGTATTTGCAGATGGATAAATTGATTTGAAATATATTCAATTTTAAATTAACGTTAGCGGAAAAAGATCATATAAATATTAGGTTTAAAACAAATGAAAATTAGAGAGTCCATGATTGGATAAATGGGCTAAAAACAATTGCTAAGTCGAAACTTTAGGTGTGTACCTACTACGTAAAACCTCATCGCGAGTGTGACACATGTCCTGAATTATTTAAATAGGGGTTTCCAAATCACAGCTTGCACCCCTCAATCATCGAGAAATTTACTCATCTATGTTTGATACAGTTAAATGGTTTTCGGTCATTTCCCATGCGACGATCGTGTGTAATTAGGATTAATTTTGTACCTTTCACCTTTATTACTACGCTATAGAGACCATATTAGCAGTGAAGTATGTTAGTAATTATCCAGGAGTAAACTGTTGTCGATAATTACCGGTCTTGGACAACCGAACGTGTGTTTATTTCGTTTTGAAGGAATTGGCCGTCGACAGAATGTATTTTGATTTCTCTTTGTTATGATTATATTATGATTTCTGGCGACATTTAAGTGTATTGTCGTAACTCGATGACTCGTGGCGCAGTGCGTGCGCTGTCACATTATAAAGTCGGAGGTCCTGGGTTCGATTCCCGGCTCGAGTCTGGTCTGGTTTTGGCCGTGGCTAGTTACCACCCTGATTTAGCGTTCCGGCACGATGTTGCGTAGATACCAATTAGGAAACCTATTTGGAGTATGGGTTTATCATACCCCTAACAGGTTAGCCCGCTACTATCCTAGACTGCATCATCACTTACCACCAGGTGAGATAGCCGTCAAGGGCCAACTTGTAGTGAATTAAAAAAAAAGTTACCGTCTGGGGTAAACAACTTCTCAGTCAGGTTCTGGTTTTAATTTGCGTTATATAATCAATCATAATTACCATCGGCCTAATTTGTCTGATGCCTTCCGTTTCATCGGAGAGAAGAGTACGGATCCCCCACGCACTTACAATGCTGGGTGGCGGGCTAAGTAATTAACTGCAGGTATTTGTAACGATTATTATCAGATGATAGCTTACGTATAAGAGATCAAAATTTTTATATCGTCGGTACACTCTGCAGAGCGGTCGTGGTCATCACGAATCAATGTCTTTGAGGCCAGATATTATGCGCCTCACAAACATCTAAATAGTATAGCGTTTATGGTAAACGAACCTAGACTGTGATCTATGAAGCCATCTTAGCCTTACCTACTTTAAATAACGTTAAAAAGAGACGACGATAACTATCCGACATAAGTCTATCTCTTGTTAAAAACTCTTTTTAAAATACACTATGTAGATTTCAGCAGTGTTTGGTTTAGTGTCGCAAATAATGTACCTACGTACCTCAGATTTAAATTTTACAAACGTTCCATCAATAACGCTTACTGGTTGTGAAATTGTGCATGAATTTGAGTCGTAAAGTTAAGATAACTAAGTTCCATTTTACTTTGATAAATGTTTTTATACTCGATATGGATGGACTACGATTGTGAACTGAGAAATCTTATAATCACTGAAATTGACAGCTGAATGGTAAATAAGCATAGTGCCTTATAAGTGTATTAAACTGGGTACCGGGCAAAAAAAAATTTGGAATTTAAAATTACTGAATTTGCTTGACCCTACTGACGAGACGTACTGCTAGCGATTTAACGTTCCGGTACGGTGTCAAGTACCTGTGATGGATTTAAATGAAACTGCCATGCCATTAACGTACCAGCCCGCTACTATCTGAGGCTTAGTTTAGGTAAGGTTAGGTAAGATTTCCACTAAAGGAAAAAAAACAGATATATAGAAATAGCCGAAAACGTCGTATTTCAATAACTTTTTACTTTCCACGCAAAATACCTGCATTGAACGGCCACGGTTTACTACGGAATAATAAAAACGCCGAGAGCCTTTCAAAAAGTAGTAAAAAGGTCGACCTGAATTCAAAAGTTGGCCGGTGGACTTGTGCCAGTAACTCACTACAAGTTATCAAGACGTTCTATCAGCGTTAGGTTAAAACCTATCTTTAATCTTTATAAACTCATGACGAAATATCACGATATGACATCTCTCTAGGTATAATTATGATAGTATAATATGACCCTGACGCGCCCCTGACGCACTTATCACTCTGAACAATGTCGCAGAGAGGCTGGACCTAATCAGTTGCAATCTGAGTAAACTCGCGAGAGTGACATCATGGATAATAAGTTACCGGAATATTTAAATTTAGGCAATTTTTACTTTTATTTTAGGCTACTCTAGAAAATTAGATTTTTATCCTGCTAAGCGGTTATATTTTTAAAAAGTCGTAGGTTTTAGTTTTTCTAAAATTTTACGTTTTTTTTTAATTACTGCAAATTTGCCTTTGTGTTTTTCTTTACTGTCTTGTATTTCTTCTATTAAGTGGTGTTCAATACAGTGTATTTTCATTTCATTTTATTTTCTTCAGACCACTCTCGCTTTCAAAGATATTGCTGTAATATTATGTTTATAACTAGATATACATGTGCTTGGTTTATCGCCACTGCCTTGCACTTCAACAGAGCACATAGACTCCGAAATCGAAATTACATTCGACAAATCTAAAACCTATTTAAAGCGACACTCACACCTCTTTCCTAAGAAACGATAATTTGTCGCGTTCTTTCAAACACTATAAAAAGTTTGTTCAATTTATTTTCAACACGAAAGTAGGTTATGCAACTACTTGTATGTTGATGATCATGTGAGGTACCGAGTAGGTGTGATTTCAAATTATTATAATTCGCGTTAAGACAAATATTGATATTTGGGATCTCCCAAATGCTCACTCCCAAATAAAAGAAATTTATTTCTCATCAAAGTGATGGAGCCTGAGCTTACTGTACTTCTTTTCTGTCTGGGCCATTTTCTACACGTCTTCTTCTTCTTTAGGTGTCTCTCCAACTAGTGAAGGTTGGCAGTCAGAATAGCATATTTTGCCTTGTCTCTCGCGAGGCTAATAAGCTGGGCGGCACTCGCGATCCCTGTCCACTCCCTGATGTTTAGCAACCAAGACTTCCTCTAGCGACCAATGCGCCTCCTTCCCGCTACTTTGCCCATCATTATGAGTTGCAGGAGCCTGTATCTGTCATGCCTAAGCATATGCCCCTTGGGAGATCCTGGGTCCTCGATTCATGACTCGACTCGACATGACCTTCTGGAGGGAACCTTCATTTGCGGCTATTTACCAACCTACTGGCACAGATATACCGCCAGTATGATGCCTAGTAGAAACGTATTAGGAAGATGAGTTGAACGGGCAACGGATTGGAGTCTAAGCTGGTTATGCGAATGATTAGGGGTGTCGGTAATCACTTAACATCAGGTGAGCCGTTTGTTTTAATTTTTTAATGGCACATGGACAGCGTGATGGACTATGGCCAAATCCTTCTCTTATTAAGAGGAGACCCGTGCTCTGTAGTGAGCCGGCAATGAGTTGATCATGATGAGCCGTTTGTTCGTTTGCTAGATATGTAATATAAAAAGACAGTGTGTCTGGTGTGTGCACAGTAAGTCTTGTATTCGGAGCGGGAAAGTTGTTTTGACATGAAATAGCCCTGTAGGGTGACCGGACTGCCGTTGACAGCTACAATTAGTGTTGGCCGCTCGTCACTGGAATGTTAATTAAATTTCTCACCAAAGATTGAGCCAAACTTTCACCATTTCAAAGTTTCCCAGTTTTCCTGTTGTCTCTTTTTTTTATAAATGTTTCTTAAGTTTCAAAGTAAAATGTAAATTGTTTCCTTAAGTTATTTTTAATTAATAATTTTTCATTTTAAGATGCACGCGACGTGCGTAATTCTATTCTGTTTCGGATGCGCTAAATAAAAAAAAGAGCGTTAAATAACATGCACGTTTGTCTAGACTGTACCTTGGATACAATTGACCCTTCGGTCCAACTTTTCCTACTAGCAGATTTAGTTTGTGAGTAAAGTATGCTAATATACGTTAACTTGCACGTATGAAAACTTGAAGTAATGTAGCACTATCTTTGTCATTGTGTATGCTCTATTTACCACATACATAAGTGGGTACAAATTATCTTCATCATCATCATCATGATGGCTTGGCTTACTACAGAGCACGTATGAGAAGGGTTTGGTCATAGTCCACCACGCTGGCCATGTGCAGATTGGCAGACTTCACACGCCTTTAAGAACATCATGGAGAACTCTGAGGCATGAAGGTTTCCTTACGATGTTTTCCTTCAGCGTTGCAGCAAGTGATATTTTAATTGCTTAAAGACGCGCATAACTCCGAAAAGTTAGAGGTGCGTGCCCGAGTTCGAACCCCCGACCTCTGATTAGGAGGCGGACGTCCCAACCTCTGGGCTATCACACCTTCCACACAAATAGTTAATAATAATTAAGCTGATCGCGGAAGACGAAATTATAGCCATATTGGAAGTCAGGTATTCGAAGCGTAGAAATGGACCGGACCCTCCAGCGAGCATCGAAACTTTGCATGAGTTCTATTGTTATTACATGAAACTCACTCAGCACTCCTAAATTGAATATGCGAGAAAACAACTGACTCCAGACAGAGACATTACATATTCTTAATTAGCTATAATCTTTCTTTTTTATTTTTAATTTATTTAAACATATTTATTGCATACAGAGGAAAAACAAAAATAAAAATACATTAAAGTAAAAGGCGATCATATCACTAAAATATATCTCTTACAGGCTACGTAATTAAAAGGAGCCAACAGATATATTAAAGACGAGAAATCGCAGCAATTATACATATATCCACACTATTAATTACTTATACAATTAAGAAATAACATAAATGATAATTTCAACAATATACGAGATATACCTACTAATGAAAAAATTAAGAAGAAAAAAATATATTAATGTTAGTGACAGATAATGCTTCTAATCTTAGTAAATAATCTATTCAAAACTTCTGGATAAAGGAAGGTCAAGGTAGGTAAAGGAAAGTGATCGGACTTTTTTTAGTACGCACTTCATGAAACATGAAGTATTTTTGTTATGGTGGTCTAGAAAGTTTTTTTTTTATCCACTACAAGTTAGCCCTTGACTGCAATCCCACCTGATGAGTGTGATGATGCAGTCTAAGATGGTAGCGGGCTAACCTGTTAGGGGTATGGAAAACCCACACTCCTAATTGGTTTCTACGCGACATCGTGCCGGAACGCTAAATCGCTTGGCGACACGTCTTTGTCGGTAGGGTGGTAACTAGCCACGGCCGAAGCCTCCCACCAGACCAGACTCGAGCCGGGAATCGAACCCAGAACCTCCAAGTTTATAATCTGACAGCGCGCGCGCTGCGCCACGGAGGTCGTCAAACATATTTGGTATTTTTGGTTTAACATATTTTTGTCCTTAAAGATGTCACAGAGTTCCCTGTCAGTATGTTTTCTTAAAAATATGAGTTTAGTTCGAAGACGACGAAATGCGGGAAGCTTACTGTGAAAGTTACTGAATCGGAGTGTATATATGTGTATATAGGAGACTTTACGTGAACGCAATAGGTTAAGCAATCAACTCCAGAACATGGTGAGCCATCAGGAAATTATTTCCAGGAGTGACAGTGTTCACTAAGTTCACAGGTAGTTTCTGTCCAGACACCAAATCATAAGAAGAAGAAACTAGAAACACTCCGTCCCCGTTATTGTATGAGACGCAATAAATAGAGACCTCCAGCAGAAATCCAATTATTATTACTGTTCACAACAATAACATTTTACTTATTCCAGTTTTTTCCTCATTCCCCAGTTCGGATACTTAAAATTATCCACTCTCTTGAGCCATAACTGCATCGCACTCAATTCAAATTAGGCCCACTGCAATAAAGGAAAATGAGATTTTTTTACGAAGAGAGAAGTGTTGTTTTTATTGGGCAAAAAGTACCATTTCTCCCTCAACACTGATTAGGTAGTTCATTTATTCGTGCCGGATTTATTATGAGCTCATTTATTTTTTCGTTCTTTTATAACTTTTAACACAAATCATGGGAGTTGTTTCGAGTTTTGCAATCAATTCTATACGAGAGCGAGATTACTGTGTGATTTTGTAAAAAATAAATAATAATTAACATAATATTTATGGCATATAATATTTAACAAATAACATAAATAAAAGATTACGCTATAAAGGCGGGCACCACTTAAAATGATCTCTCTCAGGCAACCATATAAAATATGTATAGTAATACATATTTTCGTATATATATATATATATATAGATATATTATGTAACTAGAGAATATATTAAGGTACATGACAATAAGTGCTGATGGTCCGGTGATTAAGACTTCGGCTTTCCTTTTGAGAGGACCGAGTTTGACCACCGAGCATCCCCTAAATTTTTTGAGTTAAGTGGGTTTTTAGCTGCTAAGGAAAACATCGTGAGTACACGTATTTGGCAAGCACTGTGGAAAAACCCATCTCACGCTGATAGGCGGGAGACCCGGCCCCTGTAGTGGTTTAATTATGGGATGATAAAGATGATAGGTACCTTCTTTTGACATACATTGAACATACGATGAATCGAATGTGTCGACTTTATATATTCGTGTAATGAATCATCCGCAAGTCCGAATTCCTGATATCTTAGATCACCGGTCTAGCTTGGACCAGTTTGGTGGTACCAAGCTACGAGTAAATCGATCTATTCTATGAGTGTGACGATAACTAGAGTTTTAAGGGTCAAATGGATGCTAGTTTTATTCCTTTTTCAGTTTTTCCGGCCATAACTTCGTGAGACCTAAGACCTTCCATCTGCGTTAGTTTCTGCCTTATATAAATCACGCGCGAACTCCGTATTTCCCCGAGTTTATATATATCATATAATCGTCTCGATGATCTCTGTATGATAAATTTTGACAATTTTAGGAAGTAAACATGGAATAAAAGTATTTATTTTCGAATTTCATAGGGTTCCTTAGCGTTTTTTCGAAATAAAAAAGTGTATGACCTTGCTCCAGGATGCCAGATATCTCTGTACTTTCAGAGTACTTTTGCGTTTTTAATATAGGTATCATCACCATCATCATGATAAACCCATTATCGGCTCACTACAAGCATGGGTCTCCTCTCAATATGAGAAGGGTTTGGCCATAGTCCACCACGCTGGCCATGTGCGGATTGGCAGACTTCACACGCCTTTGAGAACATTGTGGAGAACTCTCCGGCGTGCAGGTTTCCTCACGATTTTTTCCGTCACCGTAGAAACAAGTGATATTTTTTTTTTCAACGCACATAACTCCGATATAAGATGATATAAGTATGGATTCGTAATATTATCGAGTGTGGATTATATTATGTGATTCGATTGCAAGATCATAAAACCAAGATTATGACGTTTCTTTATCTCTGATTTACAGTTTAAGTGAATGTTACCATTAAATTAATAGATAACAAAACCTTCTATGCAGATTACTGAAAAGTTTACTATATCGAAACATAGCATTAAAATAACAACCATTATAACGAGCTTAACAATCATTTTCATCTCGCAATAATCTAATAAACGTGTTGCAAACAAAACAAAAGGAAGGCACTCAATCAAGAAATAATGAGCGGCAAGATTAGATAAAACGTTCGCTGGCGAAGATTCACCAAGACAGGGGCGATAAATCTCTCAGTACCAATTACAACTATATGATTGTCCAGGCAGGAATCGAACCGGGTAACGTTCGGACAATGGCCCTTCTGGGAAATACGCGACAGATGGGGGTGTGACCCGATAGGTTTGAGTAAACTCGTCTTTGCATTATTATAAGTAAGTTTTCTAAGGCCCGCGCCTTGATCTGTGTTTTTTTTGATATTTTAAAAAACCGTGATATAGGAGCATTCTTGTTTATCCGTTTCTGCGATCTATTTTCTACCATGTCTTTATCAAAATCTGTGTAAATAGTTACCGACCAATAGAGTAATTTTGGAATCCACACTAATGTTATCAATGCGTAAGTGTGTTTGTTACCTCTACTCGTTTCCACTGTACAGATTTGACAAAATTTAATAGATGCAACGAGATAGTTGCATCTTGACGATGGATATCAAATACTGCGTCATCCCAAAAATAACAAACGAAACCGTTTCTTAGGGATAAAAAAATAACTGAAATCTATGTAGGTATATATTATGATATATTGTATAAGCATTATATTGAGTTTAATTTAAATTTTTTAGACGAGGAATATAGAACGATACACACTTATAAATTTGCCAACAAGTTTAGTATGCTAAGTTTATATAAGTTGAACTTATAAATACCAAAAGATGTACTATGTTTTTTTTGATAATTAATACATTTTATAAAGAACGGTTTACCTATATAGGTATGTTATTCCAGGAAAATACCTAAAAGTTCTGCTCAAGACACCACAAGCCGTTCAGTTTTGTACGCCGCGGTCTTGAGCGTAATATTATGTCACAATCAAAAAACTTTTATATATCCTTTGGTGTCCTTAGTTTGAAATTATGTATAAAATAGTACAGCGTGACTCAATTGATCACAAACTTTGTTACCGAAAAAGCATTTTTCTAGATGGGAGGTACCGGGATCCCAGAGAAGTTATTTGCTAGTTTGGTTCAGTGGTAGGCTTCGGCCGTCGCTAGTTGCCACCTGACAGTAAAATGCCATGCCCCTAACCGGTAAACCCGCTAGCATGTTAAACTTAGACTTAGACATCTCTACTTGAGATACAGTCTACGGTTAAAGGGTTAACTTGTACTGTAAGAAAGAAAGGAATCGTTTTTAATTTATTAAAATAAATTCAACTGAGGCTGTTTGCTGTTACAATATTGTAAAATTGGAAGACTTTGGTTCGATTCCCGGCTGTAGTCTGGACTGTTGGTAGGCTTCGGCTAGCTAGTTACCATCCTATCGACAATGACGTGTCTTCAAGCGATTTGGCGATGTTGTGTAGTAACCAATAATTAAGAGTTTGCTTTTACCATACCCCTAACAGATTATTTAAGATTGCATCACCACTTACCATCAGATGAGATTGCCGTCAAGGGTTTGTAAAAATAAAATCATCAATTACCTGTAACGGTAAGAATATTTCAATTCATTTCCATTTATTACAGAAACATTTAGTTCAACGGCGAATAGTGCTAAAGTAGGTCATATTCTCGCGTAATCTGTTGGAATTGTATACTATACTCTGTATTATATAATGTAGCTGAGAATCGCTTAAAATGTTTTGGTATTAAGTAACTTCAATAAGCTTTGAGACTTAACTGAGTTGTAGTATTAAAACTTAAGATACTTAAGAAATACTTTAAGAACAATTAGGTATTTGAATATATATCTAAAACAGTAATAATGAATAGAAGCAGGCGTTACTATGCGGAAGTCCATGATAAACAATAAATAGCAAGTATAATTTGCTATATTCCGCAATAAACAGCAAGTATAATATAGCAAATTATACTAGCCGTTTATTGTTTAAAACAGTAATAGTATAAACAGTTATAGTAATAATGCTAAAAGGAATATAAGGACGGTCTGATTTAGTTGAGAGGCGTTGGTCATGAACTTACCACTGCACAGACAAAGATGGGTCGCCAATCGATTAAACGTTTCGGTATGAGATCGCATAAAAATAGTTTTAAGAGTATGGATAAAATAAAACAGCCATACCCCTGACAAGTTAGGGGTATCAACATTTACCGTGGAGATAATTGCAGTAAAGGGTTAACTTGCAGTGAGAAGCACTCCTGGCTGGTAGAAAACACAATAATTTTACTTAATAATTATTAAGTCCGGGATAGAATAGTTAACATCACCGAAAATTATTATAAAGCTATTTGATAAATAACCAATCCCCCATACATTTCAGCATCATTATCATGATTAACCCATTGCCGGCACAATACAGAGCACCGGTTTCCTCTCAATATGAGAAGGTTTTGGCCCAAGCCCGCCACACATGTGCGGATTGGTAGACTTTACATGCGCTTGAGATCATTTTGGAGAACTCTCAGGCGTGCAGGTTTCCTCACGATGTTTTCCTTTACCGTTGAAGCAAGTGATATTTTAATTGCTTAAAAACACACATAACTCCGACAAGTTAGATGTGCATGCGCGGGATCGAACCCCCGACCTCCGGATTAGGAGGCGGACGTCCTAACGACTAGGCTATCACAGCTTCATATCATACAATTAGAAAGGCTATATTAATTATACTTTGTTTGGGGTAGTCCTTTAGCTAAAGGGAGAGCTGAGATGTACTTGTGGAAGTTTTAAATTATTCGTTTGGTAAAACTCAGTGAATGGCTAACTTGCTAAGGCGGTCCGAAATAAAGAATCTTCAGTACGCTGTGGAAACACGATCGCGTCACGAATACTGAGTTTTTTCCCTAAAATATATAACTTTTATTGTGTTTACTTTAATTTGCTATTAAGTTATTCCAGCAAAATGTAAATCAACAATCGTAAATCAAGATTACAGAGGCATCTTCAAAGCAAATACGTCCCATACTCAAATAGTACATTTTTGTAATAATAAAAATGTTCCTTATTCAAGGTAGGTATTCAATTTAAAAAGCCTTAGAAAGACTGCATAAAACATGTCATCTGTGAACAAGTCACAGGTCAAGTCAACACAATCCCTTTTTCAAATTTTTCCAGGTTTTTTCCCTTTTAATCTCAAAAAAAAAAAATTGTACTATATCCAGGAAGCCACCCAGCACCCACCTGCAGCCAGTCCAAACAGAGATTAACCCCCATTCTCAAGTAAACTCAATAATACCACGTTAACTTTGTAGTTCGCGTGTAACAAAAGTCTTCATAGCCATATCCCATCATATCCCATATCATAATCCCATCGAATGCCAGGTCCAAATGAGCTGTTTGACTTACATAATGTGTAATTTTCATGATTATTCAAACACTGTATGGTATCTTGAAGTCTGTTAGCGGAGGTAATATTTTATGTTAAGTTTTATCATTAACAGTTTCTATGAAAAGATGAACTAATTTGAGTATCTTAATTTAATCTGTATCTAAATTTTGTGCAAAGGTTATTAAAATAAAAAAAAATGCATGTAATTAATTGTGTTTATAACAAAAAATAAAATAAATTAATACAAAATAAATATTCTAAATGAAAACGGAAAGTAATTTAATCAGTTCCTATTTAGGTACTAGGGTAGCATAAGTTTGTATTGATCACATTGAGACTAATTAACTTTTTGACGGCGAAACGAAGCCGACAAGTCGTGACCGCGCCGCTACACCTCATATTATGAGTAAATCCTTTTAAATGCATAAATAATTTAGCTGACGCGGATTAAGACATTTACATTTACACCGAGGTGTAACATAAATCATTTTAAACGAATATATTTAACAGAAATGTTCATTTTACATGTGATATATAAATAGTATAGTATCATCATCATCACCAGCTATGAGCAGCCGAGGGCCTCTCGCTTTCACCACACTACGTCAATGTATGATGGTGAGCATAAATAAGAAAGATAATAATACTATGATATATTTCTATAGCACTGTTTATTTATCACAGCCATACTTACATTATAAATTTTTCAATCCGACAGCCCAACCCTCTCGGCTTCTTTTTACTCCCCCGACCTAAGCGCTCCTCTCCGAAAGAGGAGACCTAAACATATTCTTCATGACCCTGACGATCAGATGACTACTGAGAGCTTACTCGTACCACCTACCACGCAATCATATGCTACACACTATCTTCGCCGGCGATGACGAGGTCCCCGCTATTTTACGTCATCCGGACGTGGGCTCGATCCACGGCCTCGGAGACGTACGGACCGTCCGACCCCCCCGTTATCCCAAACGTCGCATTATCCGCGGTTCGGCCTCACAGGAGGCCCTTAAGCTGACGTTCCATTAGTTTCATCGAGCACTAGGGCTCAAAATTTCTTCTGGCAGAGCTTCTTTCCGTAGCTCGCCAAACAGCCCGGTTACGCTGTGGCAACCAATAGGGTTAGCACATCTAATAGACAGCCCGAAAAATAAAAATAAAAACACTGTAACAAGAAAAACCTAGATAGATCCACAAAATCAATTTCGATCTTACTGGGTCAGCCATGAATGAATACTCCTTGCATGTTACGTGAGTCCAGTTCGCATTGTATTGATGCACAACAATGAATTCTTAATGAAATGATTGTTAGCTGACCTTTACAGGCTATTAAATATAGATAAATTGAACTCGTAGAACCGACAGCAACAGCCTCTGGCATATATATCGATTCCTTCATAAATACTTTTCTATTTCGCCATCAAAATAGCGTCTATTTTGCGCCGTGGTTGGAACGTGGCAAACGTTTTTCAGTTCACTGAGCTTCCTGATCGTGCGTAGGCGTCTTTATCCGTGTAAGTAGGTTTAATGGCATAATATTTTCGGGAATCATTTCTATTTCTGTATGCTTTATGGATTCTAAGAAATCGTCTTTATAAGAGGAATTATATATTTTTATTTCACTACATGTAATGTAATGTTTAAAGAATGTTTATAGTTTTAGCACATATTGTTATTTGTTTGATTATTGTTGATAATTCATCGCCCGTTAATTTCCTATATTCTTATTAAATTTTCATTAAGCATCTCACGTTATCATGAAGTCACGGTAGTCACGTTATCATGAAGTCACGGTAAAAGAGAAAAATATGCAAAGACTTCTCTATTATATATATATATATATATAATATATATATAATAGAGAATTATATATATATATATAATAGAGAAGTCAACCATAGCAGACCAAATGAAAGAAAAATTATGATTACTACATTAATTTACTATCTTCTCAGCATGTTTATTCTAATACACCAATAATAAACTTTATTGTCTTATATATATATATATATTTTGTTTTTGTTTAGATCACAATATTCAGTGCTGTAAGCATTGCTTTATATTTTGCGAACATTGTTCTCTGTAATCGCATTAACCGCGAAATAGACTAACCTTGTGCTTCCTTAACATCAATTTAATGATATGTAATCTTCATTTTTATTGGTTATTTCTGGCAATAACTACAATTTACAAATAAAATAAGCAAAATTCAAAATTATTTTATGTATGTAATCCTTGTGCTGGCATTCGCGTTATATATATAGATTATTATTCATTATTTTAATTGGTAGTGATAACTACATTCGTATACTTAAAAATAAATTTAGGAGAGTTCCAAACGTACTCAGGGCTATGAAGAAGCCCACAACAAACTTAGCCGGGATTTGCTATACAATATCTAGCAGAAAACGAACGAACGTGCAGAATATAATAAAAATAATGGTATGTATATCCTTGAATCCCAGAACGCGTTTTATCAATAGCGACATAACGAAAAAACCCTTCAAATTAATGGTTAAATTCTTATTTTACTAATTGTAAACTGACAGTATGTTATACTGTTTAGAGATTGTAAACCATCGGCTGTCGCAATCGTAGCCAGTAGCCACGTAGCATTCGACGTAGCACTTCTTAATCAAAGCATGAATTAATACAAATTAAACCTTTTAACACATCCTAAAGTTAACATAAAAATTCATATTACAAATAATATGTTTTTTTTTTGTCTCAAACTCAAAAATGCATTTATTACTTTTATTATATCTCATTCTACTTTTTGACGAATGCATGACATAGTCGACAAAATTTACAATTAGTGTAGTTTTACTATACGTCTGTCTCTAAACCTATATAGTGTAAACAACTTAGATATCATCATCATCATCATGTTCAACCCATTATCGGCTCACTACAGAGCACGGGTCTCCTCTCAATATGAGAAGGGTTTGGCCATAGTCCACCACGCTGGCCATGTGCGGATTGGCGAACTTCACACGCCTTTGAGAACATTATGGAGAACTCTCAGGCGTTCAGGTTTCCTCACGATGTTTTCCTTCACCGTTGAAGCAAGTGATATTTTAATTGCTTAAAAACGCACATAACTCCGAAAAGTTAGAGGATGCGTGCCAGGAGCATCACCGCTTCAACTTAGATATACGCCAGTTAAATTGAAACCTTTCTTCCAAAACTATTACTGAACTTATAGCAATATCCTCGTGGCGTCCTATTTACCTATTTTGCGTGGATGATTCACTTGCCACGGTTTTGGCGGGCTCCAAAACGTGGCGGCACAACATGATGACAACAATAGTATTCCAATCAAGTTTTATACTCTTTTGTTCTTACACAAATTAATTAAATTTTAACTCTTACAAACCATTTGAATATATATATTATGTATAGCTTCTTAGAAACCATTTCACCTAATACGTAGAAGTACAATTAACAAGTATAAATACGAGTACGTTTTTCAGTCTGTGCGATACAAAAGAAATAAATAAAGGTGGCACATTTATAGAAAAAAATAGACAATGCTTTTTAGGCTATTTTTGAATGAAACAAATAACTTCTAACAGAAAATCTCTGTATTATTTTTTCTTTGTTTGCAGTTTAATCCCAAACTTTCCTATTAAGATTGCCAAATATTGCCGCCACTTTAACAATCCGTATAAAGTTCACTATTACGAAGTACGCGTTTAAAGCAGTGTTAATATTTCGGTGTAACGTAGTGCCGCACTCGTGTGAGACGCAGCGACCCTCGTCTTCCTGCATCATAATCCTCTTAATAGATTCCGACGGACGCCACGGCGTATGCTCATAGTATAGCTCTAATGAAGCGACAATGTCATTTTGCGACAGATTATACTTAGTTCTCGGTTTATTAGCAAATCTATGTACATGTCTGGTGGGAAACTTTTGACTTAAGTATGTCGCTAAGCGATTTAACGTTCAGGCACGATGTCGCGTAGAAACTAATTAGGATGCACTCTAATAAATCTAATACCCAATAAGGTATAAAACTTATTGGGTATTAGATATGACTAGATAGATAGATAGACTGCATCATCACTTTCCTTAGGTCTAATTTAAGACACGAGCTAAGATAAAGTGGAATATAAAAAACAACATAATTTTATAGAATTTTATTTTTTTATTTATTATATAGAAGTTATATTATTGGTCATGTCTGACTGATATATAAAGTTGAAACCAATGGACGGATGAGGGTGAAATTTTGCATATAGATAGCTATTACGTAGGAGTAGACTAAGATGGTTTGAAAAAATAAAAGTAAGATTATTTGTACTGACTGATCTATTAACGCACAGCTCAAACCACAGAACGGTTCAGGCTGAAATTTTGCTCCTACGTATGATGCTATTACGTAGAAGTACACTATAACAAGAGCTTCGTAAAAATATCCCTAACAACAGCTAAGTCGCTCCACACGTCTCCATAGCATTACTAACCTCCCACACTGCACCATTTAGCGTTAGTAGAATAACTGCATACCGTCGATTCTTCATGGTCAACCCATTCTCGGCTCACTACAGAGCGCGGGTCTCCTCTCAAAATGAGAAGGGTTTGGCCATAAGTCCACCACGCTGGCCATGTGCGGATTGGCAGACTTCACACGCCTTTGAGAACATTATGGAGAACTCTCAGGCGTGCAGGTTTCCTCACGATGTTTTCCTTCACCGTTGAAGCAAGTGTTATTTTAATCGCTTAAAAACGCACATAACCCCGAAAAGGTAAAGGTGCGTGCCCGGGTTCGAACGCACGACCTCTGACCTCTGATGACTGGACGACTTAGGAGGCTGACGTCCTACTCACTAGGCTATCACAGCTTCGCACTGGGACCCAAATTATATATTACTATGTAATTTATTGTACACCATCAAAATTAAAAACAAAAATATTTAAATCAAGTTCGTTTAATTTTAACTTTATTTTTAATATAGTCTATGCGTTCATTCAATTATATATACTCAACTTTATCTATATAATGCTTCTATACCCTTGTATGTCATTGAACCCCTCCTAAACGACTGGACCAATTTCGGTAAATTTTACTGTGAGAAGTTCTTTGTAGGTTATTGTTTTAGCGTATTATGACTTTTAAGCTCGTTTCAATACGACTCAGTATAACTTATTCCAACATTACAATTTGAGCTGTCAACTCATGAAGGGGTGTTACTAATAATTAATTTACGTTTAAAAGAATATGTATTAAAAATGTAATTGGCTCTAAAAGGGTTGTCAGGTAATAAAATCGGGACAAAAGCAAAAACGTGTCAGAAAGTAAATAAATTATTTGTTATAATATATATATATAAGTATCGCATGTATAATTCATAGAATGAAAATCATTGTAAGCTCGTTTTACTCCGAGAGAACGTTAGCAATTTCAAGAGGGTGTCCGATTAAAGCAAGTTAATGATATATTTTAGTTATTATATTGTATATAAATATTTTTTTAAGATTTTTAGTTTTAGGTTCAATTTAAGGTTTATAATACAGTTACATTGTTTTAGTTGTTAATTATAAATGTCTAAAGTTTAATAAATATATTGTACAATGTTCGACATATGTTCTTGAACTGTTGCCTTTGCGACAAGAGACAGAAGAGTGCCCTCAACCGTAGGATATTAAAAGGCCAATGATGATGACGATCAACTTTCTTATTACCGGTTACCTACGACTTCTTTGTAAATAATACGTTTTTTTTTATGTTTGTCTGTTCCATCATGCGACCAGTGACAACCGCTATAAGCAGATATTATTCAGGTTTCGTTGACATGTGAGGCTGTCCATTCAGTGACGGATCTGCCTCTTAGATAATAATTTTGCTCAATCTGTGAAGTCCCATATGGAAAAGTGTTTAAGCCTTCTAAATTCCATTGGGAAACTGAGTGCTGTAGCCATATTACCGGTTAGCTAATTCTTTGTAAATAAAACGAAAATCACATTCTTTATGTTCCCGGCCGGCAAATCGTTATTCGACTTCGGCTACCTTTAGGTACTTCCAAACAAAGAAAACGTGGCCTGTACGAGCGAATATCAAAGAAAGGAAAACGTGTTTACCCAATTTTCACGCAAATAGAATAATAATAATTTGGGCACTTAACAAGTTGTTTTTTTTTATTCTCGAAATTTTTATTACTTAGTTTAAGTGGTGGGTACACACAGATATATTGTGTGTGTCATTTGCACCCTAAGTCGGGTGATATGTGATGTGTGTAGTGTGCCCTGCACAAGAATTTTATTTATAAAAAAATCGCAATATAATTAACTAAGGCAAGAATCAAAAACTAGTCATTAGATATAATAAAGTTAAAACCAAAGTTCAAGCCAAGATTTCATAACATATGTCAATTAGTACTATTAAGTATAAGAGATGTCAATAATTTTACTTCTGCCATCCAACTGCCAATTTGTGCCAACATTTCTCTCTTGCTATAATCAGCGACGACTAGATTAATCGGTACTTTGTAATTAATCCATCAATCCGCAAGGACTAAGATATGCGCCACGAGATAATTATGTCTACCTTTGTCTCATCCTCTTTCAATGAGATTAGACAAAAGAATAGATATAATATCTCACCCAGCTGAACATCTTCGTATCTCTTATTTCAACTCGTTTTTCTTCTCAAATCTAGAATAACGATTTGGTGACGGAATTGCTCAGGAGTTTTTGAGATAAGCCCTAACAAAGAGACAGGTATACAGCAAAAGTATAGTAAATCTACTATACTTTCAATAATAAAAGTCAATTATTTTGATATTTTGCACCGATACGTATACCTTAAGTAAATATAAAAAGCATAGTTATTAAAATATATATTGTTATTAAAATATGTGTTATATTATATTAAACCAATCTAGAAAGTGGTAAAGGTACCTACAAAGTAAACTATAATGAAATAGATTAACAGCTACCTCTTTTAAGAATCAAAAAACAACGTTTCGCTTAAGTAACAAAAATGGGAATTGTATAATAAAACTCTCCAAGTTACACAAAAATCCGTACAAACATCAACAGTCTCTTATAAGCTAACTTTATTTATCTCGTAAAGTACTTGTTAATACTCAACCCCCGAGGGTGGTAGAGGTCTGGCTTCTCTAACTTTAGTTCGCGACTGCCCGACCAGTTGCCGGACTAGTTCGCCAATTTCATAAAACACCAGTAGTTGTTGATGTTCCGCTGAATATTTATTCGCACCGGAACGAGCACATTTGTAAAGTTCAAGTGGAGACTTCGCCATTTATATAACATTTCAAACCTGTTTGACGATTAATTGGACGATAGTCGTCGGCCGAAGAGGGGAATTAGGGTGCGTGGAGATGAACAATTTCTAGACAAAACTTGTTTACAATATTATACATCAAGTCAATTAAGTCGATATTTACTTTAAAGCGGTTTTTCAACTCAAATACGGTTAAATATTTGTTTTTATTGAAGTGTATTTGAGAAATATCTCCATAGGTGCTATAATTTATTATTGATTATGTGAGATGGTGATAACAAAAATAACCCGGCTAAGTTTGTTGTGGGTTTCTTCTTAGACCTGGGCGCGATTTGAACCCTCTTAACTTTTGTTTTGAGTTGTCAATTGTAGTTTTCATCATCACTTCACAAATAGAAATAATGAAATGAACGGTTCATACATGTCTGTAATAGGTTTATGTGAATAAAGCTATTTTTGATTTGATTTGATTGTTTTGATCAATAAAAGAACATCCGTGTTAGCAATATCAAAGAGTTACTTTTGATTTTTATTCACATTTTAACTGATTTTGATAACATTTGCGAAAGGCATTACAATCGGAAGAATCAATATATAATATTGACATATAAAAACTTTTTAGATCGTCAAACTAATTGATTGAGTAATAAAATAAAAATACCTACATGTGTACATCATTAATGTTTGTAACCATTTAAACTATAGGTATTCGTAAGCATTTTCAATTATAATTAAAAGTAACAATTAATTGTAAGGGAGGAATTCGAAAGTAGGACGCGAACGTAATAAACGGCTTTACAAGTTATTAAACAAACTTTTAATTTGATCTTGCGGCCGCCGATAACAATGCAGCAAAGTTATGTTAGGAGGGGGAGCGGTCGACGCCAATCTTTCTCACATTGCAGTACAAAATCGTACTTCTCAGTAAGAACACCTCGCAAAACTTTGTCCTAAGTAAACTCGCGAAAGTTGCGAGGCAGCCCGGCAACGGTTCCGCCTGTGGCCGGCCCGCTCGCCGCCCCGCCGCCCGCTCCGCTCCTCGCCCCGCGCTCCGCGGATGCCAATCGTCTCCCTCCGCCAAACAAACGGACAAGTTTTAATGTTTTGCTCACAAAGTGTATGATTAAACGCGGAGAGCGGCGGAGAGAGTCGGCCGTAAGTTATTGATTTTCCCCGACCGAACCCCTGTCGACTACGCGACTCGCGGTATGATTTGAGAGTTCTACACGACTATCTCACTCACAAACACGCAATAGACACGCTTTAAACTACTTTTAAAAATTATTTCAACACATAAAGTACTTTTTCGGGCACCTGAAAAAGTTTCCGTTGTGGAAACTGTGTACTTACAAGTTTTTTCGTGAAATTGTTATGAGAAAAGTTAGTGGAGACTGCGCAATCGTACCGCGGGCGGCAAGAGACGCGCACCCTACAACTTCACGTCGCTCTACGTTCCGAAGTTAACGCAAAGTTCCGCCATTTTGGAACATGCTCACAACCCACTTGTTTTATAAAGAAACTTTTTATTAATTCCTGTGGGCCACTGAGTGTCAGTTAGATGTTTTGAGGTTAGGCTGTAAGTCGATATACGTTATTGTGACTCGGAACTGGTGTTTGAGAGTGTCGGTGACTGCGCCCTGGAGTTGTGCGAGTGTTTACGAAGATTTCAGATTTTGTTTTGAAGTGTTTCACGCGTGACGTTTCCCGGATGATGCTCTTGTGATTTGTGTTTACTTCAGCGAGCGCAGGGGGGACGCTACGATCACTTCTTGACCTTGCCTATGGACCGGACGTGCGGCTAAGTGACAGGTGATAAAAAGTTAACTTAGTTCTACTAGTTTTTTCATAGTTTGAAAGTTGTGTGTGGAAAAGTTTATTCGAAACTATTACGAGCATCACATACGCGCTACTTTGTTATTCTGAACTTTTGAATATAAAAATAGTTACTAATTTACTGAAACAACACTTTTTAACTACTTTAAAATAAACATACGAACAATTTATTTACTTAAGATATTACATATTGCATACGTAAACAAACAATAGGACAATATAAATTCATGATAACAGTAAACAATAAGCGAATGAAAATAAATAAGAACGAACTCGCTACCAAGTAGAATTGTTTATTCGCTCTTACAGAATTGATCAGAGAAAGAATGTAGGTATAAGATTCAGAGAGGAGAAATTTTTAAATTATTTTAGGCCGAACGTGACCTTGGTTTAGCGTAAGGCGATATTGATTTCATTTGCTATACAATTGTCTTATTTGATTACTTATAAGCGGCATTGCAAGCAATTTGAGATAACATTTTCTGAACCTTTTTTCTTTTCGTAGCGTACGTAGAGCTAGAATACCGCTCCTACCTAATGCACCTATTAATCCAGCAGGCCGCATTGATGTTCGAGAACTTTAGTGAAGTCCCTGTTAGATCTTGTGCTGGTTTCCTTCGCCTGTTAATTCCTTCAGCAAGTTTCGTCTACCTCCACGCATGTTCTTCATAGATCAGCAGTATCATTTTAATATTGTTGACACTCTTGTTTTACCATTATAATCATCTTTTATGAACGATGAAAGTGATTATAATATAACACTGCTTTAGCGATGGTATGAGTATGTTCCGAGAACTGTTATTTTAAGATTTTATTTAATAATACAAGTTACCGAGGTAAGGGTAATCCGTTAAACGGATTATAACGCTAATTGTATCGAAATAAATTGTTCCACAAAGCGAACAATAGCGCCAATCGTTTTGAGACAAGTAGGTCACGTCGTTTTTTGTTTTAGAAAGAAAACGATAAATGAACTAATATTTTGTCGAAATAACTCGTCCGTGCCATAAATAAAGAAAAAAGCCTACGATATTGGAGATCGTTTTATTGAGGACGCCATTACAAAGTCATTTCAGTAACCGGTCCCAGTCTCAGTCTATTGTAGAGAAGGAAAATCTTTCTACAGTCACGGCTCTCGATGGGATAACGCAAAAGAGCCTCGCTTGCCAAAGGTCCTAACAAAACTTTGCTGGCAAACAATAATTAACTCAATCCCGACTACTCAAAGTACAAACTCCAATAACAGTCAAGAAAGCTATGAAACTTTGTTAAATAACTTTTCAGATAACTTGAACTTCGTCTATTTGCACAAAGTAGTAAGCGGAATTCTACCGCGAGCTAATTCAATCTGTGCTCGCTTGTAATAAATGTTGTTTTCGCGTAATACCAATTGGGGAGTTAGTCTACTTCGCAAAGTTAAAAGTTCTGGACTTTACGAAGCAAAACGCGAACTTTTGTAGAACATTTCAGTGTAGTTAGTACAATGTTATAATGGAAATAAGCACTTCAAAATGGCGTTGCTTGCATCTGTGTTATTAAGTATATATGTATATTATGTAAATTGATTCGAAGGTTATAACAAAGAAAACCTACTTTACTTATGCGAGTGACTGAAGATCTGTTACATAATTTTACTTACCTTTATATATTTGAATCTTGCAATCGTGCTTACCGTGATTTGCAATAACTTTTAGTTTATCTTGAAATGCTTATGTCAGCATTTTAATTGATGTTCAAACTATTTGAGATAATGGTTTGTTTGTCCAATTCAGTTAGTTACTTTAATGGAGATTTACCTAGTAATTACGGCGAGAGTAAGATGATGACGAGATTCTCCGGCCTACCCTTAAGTTTACTTTCGAGTGAGGGTAATGTCTAGCGAGTGAGGGGATGAGTTGAGACTCAAACAAAAGTAATTTTGACATCACTCGGTACATATACAGCCTCATTTTTTATTGATTCATTTTGTAGCCAAAGATTGCGTTTGCACTCGATTTAAAACGTCGACTATTAACTACACAAGCCTTTAACCATTTCATATTATGTGAATTAAATAAACTGACTTAGACGAATAAAATTTTATTATAGCACGGCATACATACTAAAGCTAAATAGGAAATGTTAAAATAATGACGCACTGATTTAATTATGTATGTATATTCAAGTCGACGTTCAGAATTACTACTAGCTCCTGAATAAACCTTAATAACTCACATGCTAAAAGGTACTAAACGACGTATGGTTGAGTTTCCGAGAGTGAAACTTGTGCTAATACGTTAAAGTTGAAATTTATTTGGCATGGAGATTTTCGAGAGACTTTATGACTGTCTCTTTATACTTGGCCCGCTTCTTTTTACTTGCTTTTGAACAATAAATGGCCCTCAGGGACGCAACTCTCTTTTAGGCCTGAACCAGAACGTATTGATGCTGCTTAAGAGTACTTTTAAAAAAGTATATTCCAAAGAACTATATTGCACTTTAATAATCAAATTTTTCAATAATTTTAGGTTTTTTCCTTAAGTGATAATATTACTCCACAGACAAAGAATTTGCCTTCAATGAGTGATAATAAAGAATAGTTCATTAGTAATAGTACAAAGTCGTAAAACTTTGTCTACGACTCGACCTTAAAATTAAAAATTGCTCCATTATACTTCTTTGTTCGGAAGTAACGAGCTTGCCTTATATAATAGATTCAATAAACCCTTTCGCGTTTCGCTTTCTTAGTCTGATATATATAACTCATTGCAATGTAGGGATAAAAATTATTTAATATATGGACACCATTATACAAAAATGCTTTAAACAATTCAAAATATCACTTGCTTCAACTGTGAAGGAAAACATCGCGAGGAAACCTGCACGCCTGAGAGTTCTCCATAATGTTCTCAAAGGCGTGTGAATTCTGCCAATCCGCACATGTCCAGCGTAGTGAACTATGGCCAAACCCTTCTAATATTGAGTGGAGACCCGTGCTCTGTAGTTAGACGGTAATGGGTTGATCATGATGATGATGATGATGATACGAAAATGCAACGATGTTTAATATATAAAGTAAACAACCACGTCTCAAGTATATTTGTTTAAGATCACGAATAGAAAAAAGTAAATAAATATTTAATATTTTCTTTGTCTAGCGAAATTCTCTTATTTTATACACATCGAGCGTTTAAAGAGCGTTAAGCGCCTACGCTGTCAGTTTACACTAAGTTACTTAGTAGTTTCTCGTTAATATGTTTCTTCTTTTAGCCCTTATGCCATGAGAGATCGGCACCTATCTATTGTTTTTGTATATGTTTAAATTTACAATTATATATAAGCTGGTAGCCGCGACTTCATCCGTTTTTATTTCGATTTTGTAGTTCGCAGGTTAAACGCTCTGATATACTGTTCCTCGCAGTGTCAATCCGCGTTTACTATGGACTGTAACGTAATTAAAACCTTCCCGTACATATTTTCAGTTTTCAGTATCTCCTAAACTATTCTTCCAAATAACATTGTAAAGCAATGTTTATCTTCATAAAAATATCTTGACAATATGGATTGATATTTTTTAACATAAAATGAGCTATTTGTAGCAGATTTATAATAGGGATTTTTAAATCCCGCAGCTGGTCTTTAGAAGATTTAAAAAATGTAATATTCTATCTTTAGAATCCAGTATTTTTTTAATGCATAGAATTTATAATCTATTTTATTTAGTCAGTGCACTGTTATATCTAGTTTCTGGCTAGCTTTACTTGATTATTGAAGGCTCGTGTTAGAAATATAAAAAGGCTTTGTAATGGAGAAAACTATCAACAATCACTGACCAGTGCATTCGGTTTCAGCTCGATTTCCTTACAAGATTACAAAGCCAAATGACTCCTACAATTTTGTTACAATACGGTTACGCTTTTATTTCCAACAACCAGTGAAAACAACTTTATTCGGTCAACCGTTTCAATAAACCGAAATCGTTCACCGACTTCGGTGTACCGAAAGTAAACGCACCATGATGTTACTTGTTTCATATTCGTACTACTATTTTTTATTTTACAGCGCTAGTTGAAAGAACGTAGACGAACTGAGGCTTTAAAACAAAGGCGATAAGATCTAATATAGCCTGGCTATAAAATGCTTGGATGGATTGTGCAAACAAGCGAGCAAATCAATTTATTTTTCTATCGAGTATTCTTTTGATATACATTGAAAGAGCATAAGTAAATAAATTAAAATCTGCAACATAATACATATCAGTTCAGCGACTGTCAATAAATAACAAATATTTCGATATTTAACATACCGTATGTTAAACACGCACAAAAAAAGAATAATTAAAGTCTGTTTTCCACGAGCACCCATCGAGTAACGGTTTTCTGTTTAAAGCATACTGACCATATAATCCAATGTTGTCATATTTTCGAAGTTTATATCGAAGATTTGGTTAAGACGCAATAACATCCCAAGCATCCAAATGACGTATATTTATCACAGCCATAAGAAAATCTGTATCAACTAATATGAATTATCGATTCATTAACATCGAAATAATTTAAACTGTTTTGATTAAAGAGTTTTGGATTTTTGAAAGGGGTTGCGACATTTAAATTGCACATTCATTTCACCCCTTACCCAAGTTGTCAATACAATGCGACTGTAAACAGACTGCTTCAATTTTATTGGACACGATTCATGAATAGCAAATAAGCTTGCTCCGAGGAAATTAGGTTATGAACAGTAGAATTTGCGGTGAGAGAAAACTTAATGGTTTTATGTATATAGTACGATTACCATACGGCAGTTACGTGTATAAGTACCAACTCTAACTATTTATATCTACCTATATGTATTATATATTTTTATTAAAAATATGTAACCGGACAATCCTGTACGATATATGTTTTTGAAAATATTAATTGGGGAAAGATTTTTTGTTTATACACTACAAGTTAGCCCTTGACGGCATTCTCATCTGATTTTAATAACTAAGCAAAGTTTGTTGTGGGCTTCTTCTTAGACTTGGGTGCGATTGGAACCCTTTTAGCTTTAGTTTTAAATTGGCGAGTGTTGTTATCATCATCATGTCACGAATCACAATAATGGAAAATATATTATATATGATCGCATCATAGATACCTGTAATAGGTTAATAAATTGGTTTACATGAATAAAGCTATTTTGAATTTGAATTTGATGTATAATGATGTTTCTTTTTTGTCTGCCTGTTCTCACATCACGCTAAAACTTCTGTACGGGCTTAAATGCAAGTACACTTTTTGATAATACTCTGGGGTCAGGCTTATTTTTACTTAAATTAATACCCTATTAATTATTCAGTTAAAACCAATAATGACTTCATTGTTTTCATCGGACATATAGATAATTAAATACCTTGCACATTTGTTTTTATTTAATTAAAAGTATTTTTATTGCCATTTTTTTCATCAGTACATATTGCCATTGCTTGACCGCTGAAGCACAATTGCTATTGCTAACTTGGCCAGCTATGTTAACATAGGTCAAGTGAGTTCACAGAGCATAAAATATTTAATCCCCAGCTTAGTTTTTTTAAAGCGTTATACATTTGATTATAGTGCGAGGTCTTAGCTCCGCGGAAGCCACCAGTTTTCATTTTAAATCGCTTAGGTACATGAAATCTTAAAAATATCAACAGTATGTAAGGAAGAATTCATATAATGAGAAATCTTATACTTCCATCAGGTATTTGAGACAACTCAAATAAAAGTTCATTTTAAATCGCGTACATGAAATCTTAAAAATATCAACAGCATAAAGCAAATAAGGAAGAATTCATATAATGAGAAAATCTTATACTTCCGTTAGGTATTAGAGCCAACTGAAATAAAAGTATTTCTCACTTTATGTTTTTTTTCCTTATTTACTGCTGAAACTCTCCCGAACAATCCGAGCTCGTACTTGACCGGGTTTCTATAAGTAATCTTTAGCGTGTTTTCAAAGTTACGGGCAAGAATGCAAAAGAGCCGAAGGAAAGTTTTTAATGGAGAACGGTCTAATTTTAATTTAACTTTTTTATTTGACGTCTCGTATTTCAATAATGGCTCAATGTTTTTATATATTTTTTTCAGTTGCGTTTTTGAAGCTTTGGTAAAGTTTAATTTTTAAATGGAAAATACTTCAAATTATGATATACAGAAACTCTGCGGAGGTTTGTAACTTTTTGAAGACTGAAAGCATTTAATAAACGTACAACATATTATCACATCGGCGACTTGACTTAAACCATTTGAATATCAGTTTGTATTACGGTATAGCGTGTCATTGCATGACGCGTGGACAACGCGTTGTTCATGAGACATGCGCTTGCGTGGGCAAAGTAACATTGTTTATATTTTATTTCATTAATAATGTTTCAGTTAATGTATATGATAATTGAACATTGTACAGAGAGGGCTATCGATCTGCTTCACCCGCACGTTGTATATAAATCATCATTCATCATTATCAACCCATTACCGACTCACTACAGAGCACGGGTCTCCTCTCAATATGAGAAGGGTTTGACCATAGTCCACCACGCTGGCCGTGTGCGGATTGGCAGACTTCAAACGCCTTACACGAACGTCATGGAGAACTCTCAGGCATGCAGGTTTCCTCATGATGTTTTCCTTCACAATTGAAGCGAGTGATGTTTTAATTGCTTTCGTATATAAATACGATGTCCTATTAAGATCTAAAAAATAAACATTATACCATAAACCTATTTCTTATACATTAACAATTAAAAAAAAATGTTGAATAAAATTAATAGGCAATTTTCAATTGACATTGTTAAGATAAAGGAATTAATGAAATCCTTAAAATAAAATTAATAAGTAGTTTTCTTACATAGTTCTATATTTGTATAGCTTAGTTAAAGCTTAGAAGCTTAAATTAGAAAATAATTATTTTTATTTCAAGGCGGGAAATAACGCGGTTTATATAATGCGAAATTATAACATACGTTACGACTGTCACACGGGTGAAACCGCGGGTTACTCTTGTTTGAAAAAGTGATATTATGTCGTAATCTTGCTTTACATATCACATGTTACATTTCAAAGTTCTGCGAGAAAATTCAGTAATATAAAAGCATTGCATAATAATCCTTGCATAAAATATTGAAAGACTTAATTTACTGAAAGTCCGCTGAAACGAATGCAAAATAGAGTACACGGAAAGTGCTTGTGTTCTTGCTATAAATAAATGCTCTAAAGAAAGGTACTTTACCTTCTCTGAACCGTTAAAGGAATAGAGCACGATAAATTATTACATGTTGTACAAAGTCGTTCAATAGGAACTAGTCACGTGTACCGATATTTCCAATTTCCGACTTACCTTTCTTTATAACTTTCAAAACTTTTGAACATATCTGTCGATCGAATTTCAGCGTTTCGGCTGCTAACTATTTTAACATATTGTTATTTGTTTCTGCCCATTTCGTCTGGTGGTGACCATGCTTAACGAGGCCCTGGCTTCTGTTCTATGGCATACTTTTTTTTTTTATTCACCACAAGTTAGCCCTCGACTGCATCTCTCCTGATGGTAAGTGATGATGCGGTCTAAGATGGTAGCGGGCTAACCTGTTAGGGGTATGGTAAACTTATACTCTTAATTGGTGCCCCGACATCGTGCCGGAACGCTAAATCGCTTGGCTGACACGTCTTTGTCGGTAGGGTGGTAACCAGCCACGGCCGAAGCCTTCCACCAGACCAGACTCGAGCCGGGAATCGAACCCAGGACCTCCGACTTTATAATGCAACAGCGCACGCGCTGCGCCACGGAGATCGTCAAAAACGATACTAATTGTTAATGGACTGGAGTGCCAAAAATTCGCATTATTAGCCAATAGAACCAGATTTTAGCGTTGTCTACTACATGATAGAATCTTTATCGTTTCGATATTCCTCATGTTCTCTCATGAGGTATAGTGGAATCTGACACAGCGGTGCATTAATTAATCAATTTCAGTCATTGATGATGATTTATTAGTAGGCTCAAAAATATACGTATAATTGTTAGTCGAAAAAAAAATAGTTTTTCACTTGTTTATTACGACTTACCATAACTGTTTTTACTTCTGATTTTTTTTCATTTTTGCTATCTCGACTGTGGTTCGTAAACTACTTGAATTACATCAAAACTCACAACTTTACAGAGGCTAAAAATTTGTTTACTTTTACTATTTTGAAAAGTGCCTTCAACCAAGTTTGCAGAAAGTTTAGCGTTCTTAACTTTATGTTGAAAACGTAAATAAGAAGTTGTGATAAACTTAAATTTATGACGTTTTCCATAAATATATGCGCTAGGAAGATCGTCGTCTGGAAGAATTCTGAGTAAAAACAAATATTGGTACCGCCAGCAGAGGTTATTATGATTATTCAATAAAATTTAATTACTTAAAAACGCACATAACTCCGAAAAGTTATAGGTGTTTGCCCGGGCTCGAACCCCCGACCTCTGATTAGGAAGCTGACGTGCTAACTACTAGGCTATCACAACTCTAAATCAATTAAAATATCAGCGTGAGGAAACCTGCATGCCTGGGAGTTCTCCATAATGTTCACAACGGCAAGTGAGGTCTGCCAATCCACACATGGCCAGCGTGGTGGGCTATGGCCAAACCCTTCTCATATTGAGAGGAGACCCGCGCTCTGTAGTGAGCTGATAATGGATTGATCATGACATTCAATAAAATTATCATACTAAACTCATAATTAAGTTTACTATTTATATTTTTGTTTATGCCAACTGTTTAAATATAGAAAACTTAGTTTAAATTTATTTGAAGAGTGCCTAATGAATACTAATAATAAATCCGATGTTAAGGAGTGTGGACACCGCTAATTTAAAAACTCGGGGCTGTTACCGAGAATTATTAAAAATATCCAACACATAGCTATTCTTTACCGGGTCAGGTTAAACCGAACCCAGGCCCTCAAAATCCGTAGCGAAATATGCTAACCACTAGGCAGAGTAACCAAAATATGCAGAGTCAATACTAATAGACATTTACAAAAAATGCTTTAAGCTTATGGAAGAGGTTTCAAGTTTTATAATTACGAATAAGTACATACTAGTAGAAGCGGTGGTAGCCTAGTGGTTAGGGCGTCAGCCTCCTAATCAGAGGTCGGCGGTTCGAATCCGGGCACGCACCTCTAACTTTTCGGGGTTATGTGCGTTTTAAAAAATTAAAATATCACTTGCTTCAACGGTGAAGGAAAACATCGTGAGGAAACCTGCACGCCTGAGAGTTCTCCATAATGTTCTCAAAGACGTGTGAAGTCTGCCAATCCGCACATGGCCAGCGTGGTGGACTATGGCCAAACCCTTCTCATACTGAGAGGAGACCCGTGCTCTGTAGTGAGCCGTTAATGGGTTTTTCATGATGATGATGATGATGACATACTTAAAGCTCAGAATGAGAATGTAATACGAGAAAAATAACAAAACGTTAGCAGCAAAGGTAAAGGAAATTATTTCTTTGTAGGTACTTTCCAGATGTCAATGCTATATAATGCGAGCAAAATTTATTTCTCTGTAAAAAGTAACAAACAAGATGTTGTTCTTAGTATTTTCCAAGGATTCACGTGGGCTGTAGTTGAGCGTCGGTTCTTAGAAATAAGAAGATTCTTATTGAATAGTAGGTAGATACTTACGTGAGCTCATTTGAGTCCTATGTTATACAAATCCCACACGTGTTAAAATTTCCATTGAAAACTCGCCTTTATTTGGGATGCTTCGTGCATTCTGTTCCTTAGAGCTTGTCCTATCTTTTTTTTAAATATACTACAAGTTAGCCCTTGACGGTTATCTCAACTGATGGTAAGTAATGATGCAGTCTGGGATGGTAGAGGGCGAACCTGTTAGAGGTATGGCCAGTCCATATTCCGCGCTGGTTTCATTGGTTTCTACGCGACATCGTGCCCGAACGCTAAATCGCTTGGCGATGATTTGACCGCCGAAGTCTCCCAGCAGGCTAAACTCGAGCTGGGAATCGAACCCAAGACCTACAACTTTATAATGTGACATCGCACGCTCTGCGCCACGGAGGTCGTCTAAAATATCTTTTTTCTTTTAATAATATTACAAAGTGGAAAAATTTGTTTCTTTGTTTTTTTATTTGAGCCGATGAAAATAATTCTTTTGCCACTATAAAGTCTTTTATCTCGCAGTAACATCGGCTAAACTTCATTTCAGTAATTTAGATTTTAAGCCTGAAATTAAGGCATTTGTTAAACATTCCGATAGAACTGAATGGGTTTCTAGCTGGAAAATTGGGCTGGAAAATTTCTTAATGGAATAAACAACCTAACAATTTATATTAGTTTTAAGTACCTAGTGCTAGATTTTATACTTTTTCGATCGCGTGAAAGTTGACTTCGCTTCGTATAGAATCGAAAGAGCTTCATTTATTTCACAAAAGATGGCGCTCTTCCTCCGTATTCGAAACTCGTGATAGAAAGCGTTATCTACTCGATCTGCGAGGCAGTAAGTACTATTTTCAAGATCGGTTAGAAAAAAAACAATTCTTTGGCTAAATAAGTTCCTACGTAATCGCACAAGTTTGTTATTTAAATTTGTAGTCTGCTTTTGATGGATGATACTGTGTAATTTATCATTTCTCATGACTAACTTATTAAAACTTGTTTTTTTTATACACTACAAGTCAGCCCATGTCTTCTATATCATTTGATGTTAAGTGAAGATGATAGCGGGCTAATCTGTTAGGGGAATGTTAAACCCATACTCCTAATTGGTTTCTAGGCAACTCCATGCCAGAACGCTAATTCGCTTGGCGACACGTCTTTGTCGGTGGGGTGGTAACTAGCCACGGCCGAAGCCTCCCATAAGACCAGACTCAAGCTTGGAATCGAACCCGGGGCCTCCAAATTCGGAAGGCGTCGCCTTAGAAACGAGCAAACTATCTAGCACAATAAGTGGGGTACTGGGGGGTAAACGTGAACTTGTGATGTTTTCTTGTAAAGATAGAAATAAACCTACTACTATATAATATGTCAACTGTTGTTAAGAAAAAACTTGGTCTTAGTTGTAAGTACCTAACCCTCACGTTTGTGTGTCTAAATATGGCGTTCACCCGTTTCTAGCGTTCCGTATCGCATAATAAGAAATTAGAACATGACGTCTTGTAAAGTTTCACTACAAAAAGAAATATTTTTACACATTACTAGTTTAAAGCCAAAACGGAATAACATAAAAATAAAGTATTTGATAATGTGTATTAATTTTTAAAGTCCTCCTGTGATTGTTTTGTATAATTATTATTAATATAGGTAATTCATCATCATCATCATGAACAACCCATTACCAGCTCACTACAGAGCACTCGGGTCTCCTCTCATTATGAGAAGGGTTTGGCCATAATCCAACACGCTGGCCATGTGCGGATTGGCAGACTTCACACGCCTTTGAGAACATAATGGAGAACTCTCAGGCGTGCAGATTTCCTCGCGATGATTTCCTTCACCGTTGAAGCAAGTGATATTTTAATATTTTTTAAACGCACATAACTCCGAAAAGTTTGAGGTGCGTGCCCGGATTCGAACCGTCGACCTCTGATTGGGAGGCTGACGCCCTAACCACTAGGCTATCACCGCTTACTTCTTCTATAGGTAATTGTGACACACTAATTTTCATAAATCAATCTATAAAGGGATCAATCGGAAAAATTTCTAAGTATGAGAATGATAATGCGATATTAATACCTGACTAACTGAATAATTATAAAATAAAAAATAATAGGAAGTTTTTTTTGTTGTTTAAAAATGTTTTCGATATAATATAGTTCGAAAATTATAACTTTAGAATTAGCTTCCGTGATAATTGGATTAAATCTCTTGGAAAATCAAAAATATGTACTACGTGGACAAATCATGGGAATTACATATGCGGTTGGAAAGAAGTCAATATCGTATAGTATTATCGTATATTATTATATAGCCCATTGAAGTCTATGAGCGTAGTCCGTAATCTGCTTCTGCAATTGATAATATAAAAAAAAATCGATATGAGTATAGCGGTAGCGGGCATCAGCTAGTCTAAATATATAAGTAGAACCAGATTTTTTGATCCCATTGTCTAGGAAAATCATTACTTCCTTTTCAATGGGCCAAATGGGAAGTACGGAACCCTATAAGGGTTGCGCGTCCAACTATTTAATCTTACACGAACCTCTTACAAAACTTTTCATGTGAGACACATTACTCGAGATGATTCAAACGGTCTTTGAATATAACTCTGTATAATATGTAGTAATAACATGATTTACGTGTTTATGTTTTATTTACCGACTTGACTAAAGTTTTTCCGAGACTTTTATAAGATCTAGTAGAAAAGTCTTACTCTTAGTCTTAGTCTTAGTGTAAAAGATTACGTAAATGATACACAAGCGTGGGTATGAAATATTACTCTAAAAAGAAAGCTGCTAAATAATTATAAGAGGCATGTGAGATGGTGATAAGAAAAAGAAAATTTACTTGGCTAAGTTTTTTGTGGGCTTCTTCTTAGACCAGGGCGCGTTTGGAACCCATAGTTTAGTTTTAAGATTACGAATGTAGTTATCACCATCAAATAACTACTATGTAAATTATTGTTGACTATTTGAATAAAGATTACGATTGATTGATTGATTTATGTATCTACATGTACTGCCAAAGTTCAAGTGCTAGTTATTCAAGTATCTACATCTAACAATAATTATCTAATTGCAATGACGAAACAGAAACAAAACCTTTGAAGAAATTTACTTTATTAGCGTAAAATAACTGCAATTCGGCAAAACCCGTCGTATTTTGAATGTGGAAAATAAAGATATGTGCAAAAAATTAATCCAAGATGTGGGTATATTATTAGATACAATTACTTGGGAAAATGAAAGTTATACCTAGGATACACATTATCAGACTAATATTAAAAATGTGAATGTAAGTTTGTTTGCTACGCGTGAAAGCTTAAACTTAAATTTATATTTACTGACTGCTCATCATGAAACTTTGTACACATATTCTTGGAGGAATTAGATTTACTTTTTATTAAAAAAAATATGGTTTATTAAAATATATATAGTGAAAATGAATTCGATGATATCGAATTCATTTCTATTGTAATAATCTCTGATATTTATTGAATGGCTTCTATGCGAGCGAAGCGGCGGTTCAAAGCTAGTATACCATAAAAAAGGTAACGTAAAATTGAAAATGATATTTATTTGGCTTAGATTAGGAGGTTCCATTCCAAGTCACTTCACGTTGACAAAATAAGTAGATACGTTTTCTTTTAAGACTTAAACCTCGTCTTTGGTTTGGGTGGTTGACGTCTTTAATATATTAAAGACGTCAACCATATTTTATGCATTTGTTATTCAATCTTATATATGTTTTAGAAAGGCTTCTTATTAAGGAAGATTACGGATTAAACTTCGAATAAAAAGAAACTTCGCTAGTTAAACATTAACTTACATACATA
This sequence comes from Lasiommata megera, assembly GCA_928268935.1. Lineage (NCBI taxonomy): Eukaryota > Metazoa > Arthropoda > Insecta > Lepidoptera > Nymphalidae > Lasiommata > Lasiommata megera. The sequence continues at coordinate 13,997,768 of OV743312.1, forward strand.
CTTAATCAAAGCTAGAGAGATTTAAATAAGATAATGTAATAAAAAACCTTATTTGATTCAAAAACCCAATTATTTTGTTTCGAGAAAGTATTTCTAACATGGCGTTATTAGAGCACTAAACTCTTCACTTGTGTGAGTATCTAATATTATGTAACCTATTGTCGAGAGGTATTCGCTTCGAGAATTCAATATAACATTGAGAGACCTTCTTCAATAAACTTTTATTGGATAACGAGTACTCACGTTATATTTATGAAACTGAATCAAACACCCTCTTTTATTTGCGGCTTCATTGTTGCTTTAATCTAGTGAGATATACAATTTAGAAACCAAAAATCTGAAGCTTATTGATGTGGTTTCATGCCAATAATTATTGTTTCGTATAAACACTCATCTACTCATCCTTATAATATTTACTGTCGCTGCTACTAAATACTTTAACAAGAAAATATACTAAATGCATATAATCTATATGTTTATGTAAAAAAAAAATTGAAGCGGTGATAGCCTAGTGGTTAAGGGCGTCAGTCTCCTAATCAAAGGTCGGCGGTACGAATCCGGGCACGCACCTCTAAGGTTTCGGAGTTATGTGCGTTACAAATACTTCAAATTATGATATACAGAAACTCTGCGGGGGTTTGTAACTTTTTGAAGACTGAAAGCGTTTAATAAATTATTTACCTATGGCCTTCGTACAACATATTATCTAAACGGCGACTGGCGACATGACTTAAAGCATTGGAATATCAGCTTTGGATTATGGTATAGCGTGCCATTGCATGACCCGTGGACTCGCTGTTCAATTGACGTGCGCTTGCGTGGGTAAAGTAACATTGTTATTATTTTATTTTATTCATAAATATATCATAATGTTTCAGTTAATGTATCGGATAATTAAAACTGAAAAAAACGCTATCGATCTCCTTTACCCACACGAGGTATAAAGATACGATGTCCTATTAATTAAAATTTAGGATAAGGGAATTAATGAAATCCTTAAAATAAAATTAAATAATATATATAAAGAAAGCTGTGATAGCCTAGTGGTTAGGACGTCAGCCTCCTAATCAGAGGTCGGAGGTTCGAAACCGAGCACGCACCTATAACTTTCGGAGTTATGTGCGTTTCTAAGCAATTAAAAAATCACTTGCTTTAACGGTGAAGGAAAACCTCTTGAGGAAACCTGCATGCCTGAGAGTTCTCCATAATGTTCTCAAAGGCGTGTGAAGTCTGCCAATCCGCACATGGCCAGCGTGGTGGACTATGGCCAACTCCTTCTCATATTGAGAGGAGACTGGTGCTCTGTAGTGAGCCGAGAATGGGTTGATCATGTTGATCATCATAAAGACACAAGTTATTTTGACAATAGAGGTCAAGTTATAGGTATATCTTAGAAGCTTATATTGGAATATAATTATTATTATTTCAAGGCGCGAAATTTCGCGGCTTATATTATAAATCGAAATTATAACATACGTTACGACTGTCACTTAAAACGGGTGAAACCGCGGGTTACTATTGTTTTAAAAAGTGATATTATGTCGTAATCTTGATTTACATATCACATGTTACATTGCAAAATTCTACGAGAAAATTCAGTAATATAAAAGCATTGCATAATAATCCTTGCATAAAATATTGAAAGACTTAATTTACTGAAAGTCCGCTGAAACGAATGCAAAATAGAGTACACGGAAAAAGCTTGTGTTCTTGCTATAAATAAATGCTCTAAAGAAAGGTACTTTACCTTCTCTGAACCGTTAAAGGAATAGAGCACGATAAATTATTACATGTTGTACAAAGTCGTTCAATAGGAACTAGTCACGTGTACTGATATTTCCAATTTCCGACTTTTCTTTCTTTATAACTTACCTTTCAAAACTTTTGAACATATCTGTCGATCGAATTTCAGCGTTTCGGCTTCTAACTATTTTAACATATTGTTATTTGTTTCTGCCCATTTCGTCTGGTGGTGACCATGCTTAACGAGGTCCTGGCTTCTGTTATTTGGGATACTTTTTTTTTTATTCCTCAAGTTAGCCCTTGACTGCATCTCACCTGGTAAGTGATGATGCGGTCTAAGATGATAGCGGGCTAACCTGTTAGGGGTATGGTAAAGTTATACTCCGAATTGGTTTCTACACGACATCGTGCCGGAACGCTAAATCGCTTGACGACACGTTTTTGTCGGTAGGGTGGTAACCAGCCACGGCCGAAGCCTCCCACCAGACCAGACTCGAGCCGGGAATCCAACCCAGGACCTCTGACTTTATAATGCAACAGCGCACGCGCTGCGCCACGGAGATCGTCGAAAACGATTCTAATTGTTAATGGAATGGAGTGCCAAAAAATCTCAATATTAGACAATAGAACCAAAGATTTTAGCGTTGTCTACTACATGATAGAATCTTTATCGTTTCGATATGGCCAAACCCTTATCATATTGAGAGGAGACCCGCGCACTGTAGTGAGCCGATAATGGGTTGATTATGACATTCAATAAAATAATCATAGTAAACTCATAATTAAGTTTAATATTTTTGTTTAGGCCAACTGTTTAAATATAGAAAACTTAGTTTAAATTTATTTGAAAAGTGCCTAATGAATACTTATAATAAATCCAATGTTTAGGAGTGTGGACACCGCTAATTTTAAAAACTCGGGGCTGTTACCGAGAATTATTAAAAATATCCAACACATAGCTATTCTTTACCGGGTCAGGTTAAACCGAACCCAGGACCTCAAAATCCGTAGCGAAATATGCTAACCACTAGGCAGAGTAACCAAAATATGCAGTCAATACTAATAGACATTTACAAAAAATGCTATACGCTTATGGAAGAGGTTTCAAGTTTTATAATCACGAACAAGTACAAGCTCAGAATGAGAATGTAATACGAGCAAAATAACAAAACGTTAGCAGCAAAGGTAAAGGAAATTATTTCTTTGTAGGTACTTTCCAGATGTCAATGCTATATAATGCGAGCAAAATTTATTTCTCTGTAAAAAGTAACAAACAAGATGTTGTTCTTAGTATTTTCCAAGGATTCACGTGGGCTGTAGTTGAGCGTCGGTTCTTAGAAATAAGAAGATTCTTATTGAATAGTAGGTAGATACTTACGTGAGCTCATTTGAGTCCTATGTTATACAAATCCCACACGTGTTCGAATTTACATTGAAAACTCGCCTTTATTTGGGATGCTTTGTGCATTCTGTTCCTTAGAGCTTGTTCTATCTTTTTTTTTATGCTACAAGTTAGCCCTTGACGGTAATCTCAACTGATGATAAGTAATAATACAGTCTAGGATGGCAGGGGGCGAACCTGTTAGAGGTATGGCCAGTTCATACTCCGCGCTGGTTTCATTGGTTTCTACGCGACATCGTGCCCAAACGCTAAATCGCTTGGCGATGATTTGACCGCCGAAGTCTCCCAACAGGCCAAACTCGAGCTGGGAATCGAACCCAGGACCTCCAACTTTATAATGCGACAGCGCACGCCCTGCGTCATCAAAATATATTTTTTCTTTTAATAATATTACAAAGTGGAAAAATTTGTTTCTTTGTTTTTTATTTGAGCCGATGAAAATAATTCTTTTGCCACTATAGTCTTTTATCTCGCAGTAAATTGGGCTAAACTTGATTTCAGTAAAATAGATTTTAAGCCTGAAATTAAGGCATTTGTTAAACATTTCGATAGAACTGAATGGGTTTGTTGCTGGAAAATTGGGCAATTGGAAAATTACTTAATGGATGAAACAACCTAGCAATTTATATTAGTTTTCAGTACCTAGTGCTAGATTTTATACTTGTTCGATCGCGTGAAAGTTGACTTCGCTTCGTATAGAATCGAAAGAGCTTCATTTATTTCACAATAGATGGCGCTCCTCCTCCGTATTCGAAACTCGTGATAGAAAGCGTTATCTACTCGATCTGCGAGGCAGTAAGTTTTATTTTATTTTCGAGGACTGTTACAAAAAGAAAACAATACTTTGGCTAAATAAGTTCCTACGTAATCGCACAAGTTTCTTATTTAAATTTGTAGTCTACTTTTGCTGGTATTTCTACTGGGTAATTAATCATTTATCATGACTAACTTATTGAAACTTGTTTTTTTTATACACTACAAGTCAGCCCATGTCTGCTATCTCACCTGATGTTAAGTGAAGATGGTAGCAGGCTAACCTATTAGGGGTATGGTAAACCCATACTCTAATTGGTTTCTACGCAACACCGTGCCGGAACGCTAATTCGCTTGGTGACACGTCTTTGTCAGTAGGGCGGTAACTAGCCACGGCCGAAGCCTCCCATAAGACCAGACTCAAGCTTGGAATCGAACCCGGGGCCTCCAAATTCGGAAGTCGTCCCCTTAGAAACGAGCAAAACTATTTAGCACAAGTATTTTGGGTAAACGTGAACTTGTGATGTTTTCTTGTAAAGATAGAAATAAACCTACTACTATATTATATGTCAACTGTTGTTAAGAAAAAACTTGGTCTTAGTTGTAAGTACCTAACCCTCACGTTTGTGTGTCTAAAAATGGCGGTTCACCCGTTTCTAGCGTTCCGTATCGCGTAATAAGAAATTAGAACATGACGTCTTACTAAAGTTTCACTACAAAAATAAATATTTTTGACACATTATTAGTTTAAAGCCAAAACGGAATTACATAAAAATAAAGTATTTGATAATGTATATTTATTTTTAAAGTCCTCCTGTGATTGTTTTGTATAATTATTATTAATATAGGTAATTCATCATCATCATCATCATGAACAACCCATTACCGGCTCACTACAGAGCACTCGGGTCTCCTCTCATTATGAGAAGGGTTTGGCCATAATCCACCACGCTGGCCATGTGCGGATTGGCAGACTTCACACGCCTTTGAGAACATAATGGAGAACTCTCAGGCGTGCAGGTTTTCTCGCGATGTTTTCCTTCATCGTTGAAGCAAGTGATATTTTAATATTTTAAAAACGCACATAACTCCGAAAAGTTTGAGGTGCGTGCCCGGATTCGAACCGTCGACCTCTGATTGGGAGGCTGACGCCCTAACCACTAGGCTATCACCGCTTACTTCTTCTATAGGTAATTGTGACACACTAATTTTCATAAATCAATCTATAAAGGGATCAATCGGAAAAATTTCTAAGTATGAGAATGATAATGCGATATTAATACCTGACTAACTGAATAATTATAAAATAAAAAATAATAGGAAGTTTTTTTTGTTGTTTAAAAATGTTTTCGATATAATATAGTTCGAAAATTATAACTTTAGAATTAGCTTCCGTGATAATTGGATTAAATCTCTTGGAAAATCAAAAATATGTACTACGTGGACAAATCATGGGAATTACATATGCGGTTGGAAAGAAGTCAATATCGTATAGTATTATCGTATATTATTATATAGCCCATTGAAGTCTATGAGCGTAGTCCGTAATCTGCTTCTGCAATTGATAATATAAAAAAAATCGATATGAGTATAGCGGTAGCGGGCATCAGCTAGTCTAAATATATAAGTAGAACCAGATTTTTTGATCCCATTGTCTAGGAAAATCATTACTTCCTTTTCAATGGGCCAAATGGGAAGTACGGAACCCTATAAGGGTTGCGCGTCCAACTATTTAATCTTACACGAACCTCTTACAAAACTTTTCATGTGAGACACATTACTCGAGATGATTCAAACGGTCTTTGAAAATAACTCTGTATAATATGTAGTAATAACATGATTTACGTGTTTATGTTTTATTTACCGACTTGACTAAAGCTTTTCCGAGACTTTTATAAGTACCTTGCAACGACCTAGTAGAAAAATAGTGCTATAGTGTAAAAGATTATGTAAATGATACACAAGCGTGGGTATGAAACATTGCTCTAAAAAGATAGCTGTTAAATAATTATAAGTGGCATGTGAGATGGTAATAACAAAAAGAAAATTTACTTGGCTAAGTTTATTGTGGGCTTCTACTTAGACCAGGGCGCGTTTGGAACCCTCATAGTTGAGTTTAAGATTACGAATGTAGTTGTCAACATCAAATAACTACTATGTAAATTATTGTTGACTATTTGAATAAAGATTACGATTGATTGATTGATTTATGTATCTACATGTACTGCCAAAGTTCAAGTGCTAGGTATTCAAGTATCTACATCTACATTTACCAATTATCTAATTGCGATGAAGAATCAGAATAAAAACCTTTGAAGAAATTTACTTTATAAGCGATAAACAACTGCATTTCGGCAATACCCGTCGTACTTTGAATGTGGAAAATAAAGATATGTGCAAACAATTAATCCAAGATGTGGGTATATTATTACAATTACTTGGGAAAATGAAAGTTATACCTATGATACAAATTATCAGACTAATATTAAAAATGTGAATGTATGAACTGCTCATCATGAAACTTTGTACACATATTCTTGGAGGAATTAGATATACTTTTTATTAAAAAAAATATGGTTCGCAAAATATATATAGTGAAAATGAATTCGATAATATCGAATTCATTTCTATTGTACTGATCTCTGATATTTATTGAATGGCTTCTATGCGAGCGAAGCGGCGGTTCAAAGCTAGTATACCATAACAAAGGTACCTACCAGTAAAATTGAAAATTATATTTATTTGGCTTAGATTAGGAGGTTCCATTCCAAGTCACTTCACGTTGACAAAATAAGTAGATATGTTTTCTTTTAAGACTTAAACCTCGTCTTTGGTTTGGGTGGTTGACGTCTTTAATATATAAAAGACGTCAATGATCGAAATGACGTCAATGATTTTATGCATTTGTTATTCAATCTTATATATGTTTTAGAAAGGCTTCTTATTAAGGAAGATTACGGATTAAACTTCGAATAAAAAGAAACTTCGCCAGTTAAACATTAACTTACATACATACTTAATCAAAGCTAGAGACATTTTAATAAGATATTGTAAAAAAAAACCTTATTTGATTTAAAACCCAATATTTTGTTTCCAGAAAGTATTTCTAACATGCCGTTATTAGAGCACTAAAGTCTTCACTTGTGTGAGTATCTAATATTATGTAACTTATTGTCGAGAGGTATTCGCTTCGAGAATTCAATATAACATTGAGAGACCTTCTTCAATAAACTTTTATTGGATAACGAGTACTCACGTTATATTTATGAAACTGAATCAAACACCCTCTTGTATTTGCGGCTTCATTGTTGCGTTAATCTCGTGAGATATACAATTTAGAAACCCAAAATCTGAAGCTTATTGATGTGGTTTCGTGCCAATAATTATTGTTTCGTATAAACAATCATCTACTCATCCTTATAATATTTACTGTCGCTGCTACTAAATAGTTTAACAAGAAAATATACTAAATGTATAAACATATATATATGTTTATATAAAAAAAAAAAATTGAAGCCTAGTGGTTAGGGCGTCAGTCTCCTAATCAGAGGTCGGCGGTTCGAATCCGGGCACGCACCTCTAACGTTTCGGAGTTATGTGCCTTTTTAAAAATTAAAATATCATTGCTTCAACTTTGAAGGAAAACATCGTGAGGAAACCTGCACGCCTGAGAGTTCTCCGTAATGTTTACAAAGGCGTGTGAAGTCTGCCAATCCGCACGTGGCCAGCGTGATGGACTATGGCCAAACCCTTCTCATATGAAGAGACCCGTGCTCTGTAGTGAGCCGGTAATGGGTTGATCTTGATGATGATGATGATAAAAAAATTTATGTTCAGCCACATACTGCTGATGATGAATGATCATACAAGGATAACAAAGCGAATTTTCTCAAATCTTTCATAAAAGCGCCAATATATTTACTACAAAACTCTTGGACAACAAACAAACAAAACTACAGTCTACGGAAAAGAACTATTCGATGGATTGCCATGCTAGGAGACTCTTTTATTCCACTACAATATAGCCCGCGACTACCATCGCACCTCGTGGTAAGTGATGATGCAGTCTAAGATCGTTGCGGACTACCCATACCCATAATTCTAATCGGTTTCCACGCGGCATCGTACCGAAACGCTAAATCACAATATTGGTGGTACAACAATCACAATATTTTTTTCTTAGAACAATTTTAACATAGAATTTAGCGCATAATTATGACTAACTTATTAAAACTTGTTTTTTTTTGTATATATGTATCTAATTTTGTGGTGTCAGACAATATTTACTAGGCCAAATTAACAGTTAAAACATTGCTATTGTATATTCAGTGCCAAGTCAAAGTTGCAATACCCATTCTTGTACGGCATTTCATGAACGGATTGTTTCATCAGCCAAACTTTAAGTTTGAATGTATTCCCATCGAGAATATAAACGTGAAAATGATAGCCAGTTATTATTAAGTAATTAAGAATATTCGTTGTTGTCGACTTCACCATCAAAATGATTGAGTTCCAAATTGAATTAAGTTCTGTTTGACCTATTCCACTTTATAAATTCATCTTACTCACATCTAAGGGTAGCTGGAAGAGATCTCTTATAGGGATAAGCTTTCCTTTGTATATTTCTTTTGTAAGTTATTGATATAACAAATTCGGTACATAAAATAAAAATAAAATAAAAATAAATAAATAAGAACTTACATTCTAATATCTCTATATTAAATTCAAACACACAATTTCTGGTTTCTTCTGCGATAATAATTTTTGCTATTTTAAAATATAACTCCCGAATTTTGAATAGTGAATTGATTACATTTAAAGAGCAGATTACTTAGGATAAATTGAACTCCATATAATTTAATAAACAACCCAAAACTTTGCGGTCGAGTACGCGAGCGTTTCCGTGACTCTGCCACCAGCCGACGCGAAGGAACATCGCTGGGTTTTAGTGGGTATTCTGGTCGCCAGTCTGGCCGCTGGGGAGTCCCACATACCCCGTCGGAAGCGGCGCAGTCTTGCCTGCGTCGTTTCCAGAGGGGACGCGTAAACGCATTTCCCAGCGTTAAAAAATGTGTTAAATACATTTTCATTTATAAAGGGTTTGTTGCTCGAATGGTTTTTGTAATTTTACACACGGTTGCTGCATTGCCAGTTTCTTTATCTTGGCTCGTCACTGTACTGTGTGCCATTAAAGTTTTTGCTGTTATATGTATAAGCCTTACTTGAAGACGTGGCACTTCGGATTAGTTATACTGCATACTTTGTCACGCCAAACAGCACCTTTGAAATGTCAGAGTGTGACAAAACACTGCATAACTATTCCGAGTCCGACGTTATGCCACGTATAGTTATTTATAACTGCTTTGTAATACCGGTATTATTTTACTATCGTTACGTTGAATATTACGATTACGCTTATAGAAAAATCCTATTACGATTTTAAGGATTATATAAACGATAAAAAAGGTTGGGTGTGAATTGCTCTATCTCATAGGTACTATAATTTATTATTGATTATTTAAGAATGTAGTTATCACCATTAAATCATTACTATGTAAATTATTGACGCATCAAAAGTGCCTTTTAAAGGACTATTTGAATAAAGATTATTTGAATTTGATATATGACTGTGTTGTTTGGTAAAGTTAAGTCAAGGAAAAGAGCCATGGTTAAAAATCTTTCTCTTTTGTCTTAGAATGTCTCGCAAGGGTCGCGATAGCTACACCATACGCCACTTGCTACAGTTGCCGAATGCCAGATCTCCGCCTGTCCCGCATCCTCCTGCTCCATCAATAAAGGTAGGTAATTTATAATAGCTTATGTATAATATATTTTACATTTTCACGTTGTTGTTCTAAAAAGAATACCTTATCGCTAACTCTTTAAGTTTTATATAATTTTTTGAAATCTATAACTTAAAAGAGGGTCTCTCATACAGTAAGCTATAAGAGTTTAAAGTATTTTTGCCGTAGTAATATACTCAAGCTGTGATAGCCTAGTGGTTAGGACGTCCGCCTCCTAATCAGAGGTCAGGGGTTCGATCCTGGGCATGTACCTGTTATTTTTCGAATTTACGAGTAGTTTAGTGCGTTTTTAAGCAAATAAAATATCACTCGCTTTAACAGTAAAAGAAAACATCGTGAGGAAACCTGCATGCCCGAGAGTTCTCCATAATGTTTTAAAGGCGTGTGAAGTCTGTCAATTCGTGATGGACTGTGGCCAAACCCTTCCCATATTGAGAAGAGACCCGTGCTCTGTAGTGAGCTGGCGATAGTTTGTTCATGATGCTGATGAAGTATGAAGTCATATTTATCATCATATTTATTTATAACAACCTCAAAGAGTATATATATATACGTACATCCTACATCATAAAGTTTAAAAGGTAAATAAAAGACAGTTAACACAAACTTTCTAATATTAAAACTAGAGTCACAGTCAGACTACATTATGAATTGTCATTACGATAACTTTAATCGATTATAGACAAAGAATATTATATAACTGTAATCCCTACACAATCTGAAAACATATCTTATATATAGATTCTCATCGCCAATGAACCATTGAATGAAAAAACTTTATTCAAATTGGTACATCTGTCTGAGTGCTACGATAAAGCCGACATTTAAAGACAGAGAAAAACATATCATTACATATTTATTTAGTCGCGGGTTAAAATATCATATGAAATACAAGAGCTCGTAAATAATATAACGTTAAAATTATGCTCCAGCTTTGTCCATCGCATGCTCGCGTAGGCTTTATACGGCCAAATAAATACATTCAAATAGAGTTACAATCCGTATTCATATCAAACAAACAAAAGATGAAACAGATCACAAATACAATTTACAACTCTTTTTTACGTTTCCATAAGAACTATATTTAAGTATGAGTATAATAACTAATTAAATTTTTAGTATTCACGTAAGCATGGATGATTCTGTACGGTTACTGTGTACGCCTGTGTGTTAAATTTTATGTAATGAACTGACGTTGCATTTATTGTAAAAAAGTTTCTTCCCGTTCTTTTTTACGAGCGGTAATAAAATCTAGAAAATCGGACGATTATCTCGATCACTGGGCAAAGCGATGTAAACTTAACCATAAGTGGGGAGGTTAGCATTAAAGCGATGCGAAGCAATCCCTCGAAACTCACCTTACACGACAAAGTTACGCATTTTCCTCATAGAGGGCGATTGCTTAGATTGGTAGACGTAGGCCATTCTTATCGAAGTTCTTATCGTAGCGAATAGATGGCGTTTATATCATTTTATTACTTCTTACTTCTTAATTATAACATAATAATAATGTACGACGCTTTATACTGAAGTTTAATTATGAAATTCTTAGTTTAGTTTTGTGCAAGCATATATTTTGCAATAAATAGTCTATCGGTGGCATACTAATAAATAATATATGAAATGTTATAAAAAATGGCGAAATGATTAAAAAATAAACTTTTTTTAATATTACCGGCTTTTTTCATCGTCATCATTTTTAAATCTATAGATTCAAATTGAAAATTATTTTTCTAATATTACCTATTATATTAAATATGCCTGATATTTGAAGCGTGCGTGATAAATTTCTCATATTTTTTTATTTTGATTTCTTAAGTGATGATGCATACATTCGTCAAATTAAGGCTACGAAAGTTACAAACCGCGGCCCAGTCCAAAAAGAAGTCCACAACAAAGCCGGGTAAATATTATATTATTTTATTTGCTAAAAAAAAAATCTGTGATAGCCTATTGGCTAGGGCGTCCGCCTCCTAATCAGAGGTCGGGGGTTCGGACCCGGGCACGCACCTTTAACTTTTCGGAGTTGCGTTTTTAAGCAAATAAATATATATTGAATGTTGAAACTCAATATAGTTGTAAATAAAAACACAATTTAATAAATATAGGACTCATACCTGTAAACTCATCAAACCTACGTTTCTAGGAATTTTCAATAGATTTCTACAAATCTATTGAAAATTCCTACCTGAGAAAGCAAATCGATTTAGTTAACGTTAGTTAGCCATAGCAATGCTCCCCTTGATCGCATTCTTAGGAAAACTATTCGAATTGGCTTTTCAGTATTTATTTACGAAGCAAAACCGTTATTTGCTCAAAGATGGCTTTGATCCTGCAATGACCGTACAAACATTACTGACCTTCCATTAAATGTTTGGACGTTAGAATAGTGGAGATGTTTCTCGGTTTATTTTTACTTTACTAAACTATTTTACTTTACTTTACTATTTTGTTATATTATGACATTTTCCTATATATATTATACTATTTATATTATAAATTTGAAAGTGTGGATGTTTGTTACTCAATCACGCAAAAACGGCCGAACAGATTTGGACGAAATTTCCTGCCAACCCCGATTCCTTAAGTAGGTGCATGCTTATTTAATTTTTTTTGAAGCTAAGCCGCGGGCAGACACTGTTAAATTTGTTTTGCATGTGACCTATGCTTTGGAAAAGGATATGTATTTTATATACAGAAACTTCAAATAGTTCGCGTGGGAAGATTAAAAATTGTTAACGACCGAAGCTTTACACCCAATTTTGAAGTCCACGCAGACAAAGTCGCGGGCAGAAGTTAGTATCATTATAATTTGTTAGTAAAGCTTATATATTCGATTTAAAAGTTAAAGATAAAAATAAGACCGAACGTAAATTATCGCTCACAGTGGATACACGTAAGACACCACTCGTGAGTCTGGCTTTTTCGTCTGTTACAATTTGTTTGTTTTTAAAATTACTGAAGTAAAACATGTTTTGGCGCCTATAAGAGTGAGTGAGCAATGTTTGAGTTTTGTTATCGAGGAAACATCAGAACACTATTGCAAAAAAAAACTATTGCAAAGTAGTACAAATCTTTTTTTATCCTAAATTATAGTATAAATTTAAACGTCTTTATTTCTTGAAACACAAATAAACACGTTTAAATAAATTACATAATTTCATAATCTGGAATTCTCGCCTGCGTAATTTTCATTTTATACTTTTTTTTACAATACAATTTTAAAGGTATTTTTGTAGGTAGGAAGGTCCACATTATATGTTTCAGTCAGAAAAAGGGTTTCTTTTCACGGGTTGCTGAATGTTAGCAGGCCACCCTTGTCCGGCTCGTTTTGTCTACATTACAGCGTCCTGTAAGAATTAATGTCCTTACAAGGGTAAATCTTTGCTTATCTCGGATTGATGCGCATTTCTTACGTAGTTTATTCGATTTCAAAAGAAGTTGACGTAGGGGTAGATTTATTACGTTTGTAGGGCTCCGTTGTGAAACATGAATTCCTTATAGTTCAAGTCATATCCGGGTTAGTATCCATTATACGTGCTATATCTCTGTGGTATGGTCATATAATGTGGCGTAAGTATAAGGTTAGATTTTTTTTCATCCAATTCTATCCCGAAGGGGGTAAAAAAGGGGTTTGAAGTTTCTATGAAAGTCCTATTTCTTTTAATTTAGAAACACGAAAATCGGCAATTTGACATTTGCCTGTAGCTTACTTTCTGAAGCAGGGCATTGGCCGCACGGGTAACCTCAATCTCAAGGGAAATCAGCAATTCTACGCAGACGAAGTCCCGGGCAACAGCTAGTATATGATATGCGGGTAAAAGGTGTGGGTAGTGAGGTGACGACTGATAGAAGTGACTGGAAGAAGAAGACGTGTTGTGCCGACCCTACATAATGTGGGATAAGGGCAAGAGAAAGAAGAAGTGCTATATCTCTGCCATATCAACATTGGTGCAGCGGTTGAACCAAACCTAATATAATAGGCTGAGCAGCAATTTAATTAAAATACTTAATTGAAATACTAATAAACTTCATTTAATTTCATACAAGTAAATATAAGTTTCACGTCAAGTCATATTTGTATGTGGCAGTCGATATTAGCAGTTTCCAAGTACTCGTATTTTGATTATTTGATTTTTGAAGTCCCCGTTACATTGACCACAATAAAAAGCACAAGAATTAAATTCTTGTTCTTTTTATTATGGTTTTGCGTGCATTTTGCGTTACTGTATTCAAAGGGTCATCTCGACTCTGAGTTGCAGTACCTAATCAGTTACTGCAACGCAATTAATATTTCAATTTTCGATTGTTTTTTTTAAATTTAACTTTGTATAACAGGCTGGGACATTTGCGAACTTTCTGTGTATTGATCGATTATAAATTACCCCCTTCAATGTTAGATTGCATTATCACCACGTAAGATACCCGTCAAGGGCCAACTTGTAGTGTGTAAAAAAAAGCAGTTTGTGGAACGATGGCAGACACCCCTAGTCTTGTTGTTTTCAAATGAAAACTTCAAATCGATGGCATAAGAAGCGGACAGCTCTGTTTGAATGCATGCTGTGGATACAAGGAGCTAGATTCTTCTTCTTATTCGTTCACTCTTGGTAGAGTGGTCGTAGTTATGATTTGGCCTTCACAGCAGCTCTTACGATCTCCTTCCAGCAATTTCAGTAGCATCACGGGAGCAGTCGGAGATCGATAAATCTGTAGCGGAACGGTTTGAGCCAGTCCACCTAGTAGGGGAGCGACCACGTGGATGTGTGCCCTCGACTCGACCTTGTACTACGAGATGTTAGATATTACCAGTCTTCCTTGTTATATGCCCTAAGAACTTAAGGATTCGCAGTTGTACAAGCGACGTGTTTTAGTGCGGAACTAGAAGTCTTCAGCTGTATGTAGTTTGATAAGTCAGCAAAAAAGCCTTCCTTTATCATTATTTACACTTCAAGTGTATATAAAAACAACGGTTAGCATAAAAACTAACAACTTACCTATTAACTACTTAACCGAAGTTGGGAAGTGTGTAATCGCTGCGGGGGGCATTTAAGTCTATAATATATTTTTCGTTAATCTGGCGAGTGTTAAGTGATTAAGCACTCAGCGGGCGGTCGGCCGGTCTTTTATACGCCGATTTGTTAAGCAGTTGCAACCAGGAAGGCAGAAAAGGGATGACAGGTTACTTATCGATATAATTTTGTATCGATATAATTTTTGGGCTCGTATGAACGAATGAACACACTTTTATTGCACACCACAAAAAAAGGAAAGGAAAACAAAAGGACAGAAAATTACAGAAACAGTAGTATACAAATTGGCGGCCTTATCGCTATATAGCGAACTCTTCCAGGCAACCAAAGATGTAAAAGATATAAAGATACAGAAAGAGGAAGGGTGGTGCAACAATATATATAAAGTATATATAATAATAAATATATAAAGTATATATAAATAACCCTCAAAAGTATCAATAACATAGGGCCGCAGACAAAAAGTACCTCGTAACTTTTCGGAGTTATGTGCGTTTTTTAGCTATTAACATATCACTTGCTTCAACGGTGAAAGAAAACATCGTGAGGAAACCTGCATGCCTGAGAGTTCTACATAATGTTCTCAATGGCGTGTGAAGTCTGCCAATCCGCACGTTGCCAGCGTGGTGGTCTATGGCCAAACCTTTCTCATATTGAGAGGAGACCCGTGCTCTGTTGTGAGCCGGCAATGGGTTGGTTATGATGATGACGATGACAATTTTGTAAAGATGAATGAATGCAGTTATTAGAACAAGGCCTCTTGTTAAATATGTTCCCTGCGCTTTTGGAACCAACACAGTCGTTCGTTGCATAACGAATAAAACTGAAGATGTTACTACTCATTTAGGACAAAAATTTATACAAAAATGTATTATACAGACAGGATTTTGATGATAATAGACTTGAAAGATTTTCTCTAGGTGCAAAACAAGGTTACCCTAACTAGGCTATTAAATTAATTGAAAAGGTACCACCAAAAGAAGTAACAGATAGAGTGGTGTGGTGTGATATAGGTTGTGGCCCAGAACGGCTTCCTCGAGTATATATCAATTTGGATAAACCTGGCAATTACTGCTGAGGATACTGTGGACTGAGATTTATTAAAAAAAGCCATTAGAATAGATTTAAAAATAGCGTATCGAACCCTATTTTTACGTCTTTAAGTACAAAATATAACCTAAATGCGGTGGTATTTAAATTTTGTAATACTTTATAAACTAAGACATACTACGGCAAAGCTGGAAATACCTACGCTTCGATGTTTCTAATGAGTTAATATTAATAAAATACCTTTAAATGTGAGATTTTATTGATACTGTTGTACAAATGCCACATTCATCAAAGACTCGGTATTTTTATATGCACATCACAAATCCAACGGAATTAGCAACACAACCTTATAAAAAATACTTTAATGCATACATTTCATTTTAACATCTACTTTATATTAAACATATCAACAATTTTTTCAACTTAAAAAATGGTTTAATCTAAACTTGGAGTAACATAGCTCTTGTATAGAAACTTACAGAGAATATTTTATAAATATTTGACTTTTATTATTTTCAGGTAAAACCTATTGCTGTCCCGTTACGTGTTTATTATACTGGCAAAAGTTCTTAACTTATAAAGGTAAGTTCACGATATTTCTTTTTATTAAAAAAAATAGTCTATCGATATGTCGATAAGACGAAACAAGCTCTATTTGGAAGTAATACGTTATGTCGGTAATATTTCTTCCGGTGTCGGCCACCTCGCGCCTTCAAGCCCGTAATTTACTGACGGCCACCAAATGTACGGCCGGCGGATTGAAACATATTAAAGAGTAATTGTTATTTATTGAATTAATTCCCTGTTGGTGGAATTCAATTAGAGGAAACCGTAATGGCTACTGGAAAATACAGACATTCAAAGTGATAAAAATAGCAGTAAAGTTTTCAAAAACGTTATTTTTCTACCCACTCTAAAAATCGCATTTTATTGTTGATAACCTATACTAACAAACTTATATGATTTGATTTATTAAGTGACGAGAGCAAAAAATATATATCAAAAAGACATCCTTTTCTACTAGGTAACAAAAATTATAAAAAAATATATATATATTTTTCGCATAAAAATTGGATCAATTTTGTCATGTTTTTTAAAAATATAATCATATTCTTTCCAAATAAATTCAAAAGGTCTTAAATTCAAATCGAATTTTTGGACTAATTATATCATATGTTCACTGCATACACTTAGTCGTGGAGAGAAAAAGTAAAAAAGAATTAAGTAATAAATAATACTGCCACATAAGAAATAAGAGAAAATAAGGAAAGCGTAACATTGAAGATAAAGCAATCGATTACCCAAGACCATAAACACGACGTCTCAATGAGTTAGGTCCGCGTTTAGGACGCTATTGGTCCCGCGTGCCCGATTCGTGAGATAATCCTGCAATGTGCGCCGCACGGCACGCTATCACTGATTGCCAATTCTTCCTACAGGAACATGTGTTAGAAGAATTTATTGGCTATTTATAGATCCTTGAGATATCCTATCGTATTAGCTTGCACGGGGAAGTTTATTTAACCTTCTATAAATAATAACATCGATTGCTTCGGGCGCGTTACTCAAAAGCTCGACATTGGATTTGAAAAATAAATAAAATCACTCAAAGGTACAGCCATAAAAACGAAAAAAGTAATTTTGTATGAGAATTACTACTACAGATTACTTTCGTTACTTAGATGGTAAGTCATTCACCATCATAATTAATTAGCACTATATTAAATATAGATTCAATATAGTATTTGCAATCAATCAATCAATTAATCAGCCTATAGATGCCCATTGCTGGACATAGGCCTTTTCGAGATCGCGCCACCACACACGGTCGTCGGTCCAGCGAGCAGGAGGTCGTCCTACGCTGCGCTTACCGGTATGCGGTCTCCACTCCAGAACATGTCTGCCTCAACGGCCGTCGGTTCTGCGACAAATATGACCCGCCCACTGCCACTTCAGCTTGCTATTCCGTTGGGCTATGTCGGTCACCTTGGTTCTCATAAGTTTGTCCTCCTTACGGACTCTATCCCTCAGCGAAACACCCAGCATAGCCCTCTCCATAGCACGCTGAGCTATGTCGAACTTGTGGAATAGGCCTACTGTGAGTGTCCACGTTTCTGCTCCGTACGTCATGACCGGTAAGACGCAGGTTGCAAAAGTACTTGCAAGAAGTGAAAAAACGGTAGCTGGATTTGACTAATTTTAAATAACACGTAACCTTATCTTGCATTTTAAAATTATATAATATTTCTTAAACTGTAGGTGCTTACTTGTTATTATTCCAAATCTTAGGAGCCCCAAAATAAGAAAAGGCCTTCACTTGACCACATTAATGCATATTGGGAACTGTAAGTTTAAATCGGCTTGTTTTGAAGACTCTTATTCTTTGAGATACGTACAAAAATAAGATTCTGCATGAAAGTCTTACGTATTACAAACATAAGCTTAGCTTAGCATTTTACAAGCCTGTGTAAGCCTTATTATTGGGAAATGGGTAGTCTGACAGGAATTGCTGTTTCGATCGCTTGTAAATCCAGGCTTCCTTGCCCCAATATCCAATGAGAAAAAATACCATCTATCAGATTTAAATAGGCCATTATTAAGCTTAAAATTCTTCTTAACCCTCGAACGGGATATTTAGATATTTATAATTTAACAATATATCATAAAGTTCTTGTGACATTTTGTCTTGAGGCAGCCTGCAAGACGTGACCCTCCACCGCAGAATGCCAACCACCTAACGAGTTTTTGAAAGCGCCCCCTACAACGAAACCATCTTAAAGGGATTTGCACTTTGTAAGTAAATTGTTGTCTTGTAACGGATATAGCCGAGTATTTTAACCAAGTTTTAAAGAAGGCGGGTAACATTTGACATAAGCTTAATGTAACTCGTTCCACGTTTACAAGTTACGCAGGTATTGCCGAAGTCGAAAATTTAGAACGACAGTCTGGTTTTCGCGGATGTCTCGCGATTCTGCTCGGTTAAGTTTACAATTCTCCTATCTTCTTACAATATCGCCTGAAAATGATCTACTATTGGAGTGAAACATAAGGAGAGCATTTTGCAAGATCTGGTGTGTCCTATAGTTTTGGGGTTTATATGGATTCCGAAAATTAAGTTCATTATTCACTTCCGAAGCACTGATATTTTAAACATTAAATTTGAACTGTAAATAACTGAAAATATAAATAAAATCTGGCTAAAGCAAGATACGACAGCGAATCTTCTCTTAATGAATATAAACAAGTTTGAGAACTTTACAGCATCTGACTATGAGCTGCAAACTATGAAATCAAATCAAATCAAAATAGCTTTATTCATATAAGCCTATTACAAGCATCTATTATTTTAGCATTTAGGAATAATGCATGCAATCAAGGCATATATAAAATATGTACATATTAAAATATTTTCAATACCCTCCTTTTCCAAAATACAAATAAAGTTTTAACTAGTTAACAGTACAGTGGTGTTTCGCTATTTCATCACAAAGGTAAGCAAGGCATGTATCCGTTAGTACTCAAGTCAACCGTCTCCACGGATCCACTAAATCCGCTGATGATCCGTCCATTAAGTATTCATCTCGCGACATTAGAGGCTGCGTTATTAAAACCACCTGTAAATCCCACACTCCTGCATATTGCGACTTGTCGACTCTCCACACGTACGGGGGGGTCGGTCCCTTCCGCCCTTGTGACTTTTGTCTCGAATCTCGGCGCACGTCTTGGACATCGGGGACACGTCTTTCGGAATTAATAATAAGCCAAGAAGCCGGCTGCGGTTTGGGCCGCAATGTGCTGAAATTTCTAACCCTCATTACTGGTCCTCTGCACTCACCGCGCGCTCCCAAACTTTCGGAGTTCGCGCTCGCGTTCAAGTCTTGTTTATTGGTGTTGCCAATGCGAACATCTTGCGACGCGTTTTAATAGTCAAATTAGGAATGTTCTTAGTTCTTTGATTTGTTAACGCTATCACATTATATATTGTGCATTTTTAAGCAATTAAAATATAACTTGCTTTAACGGTGAAGAAAAACATCATGAGGAAACATGCATGTCTGAGAGTTCTCCATAATGTTCTTAAAGGCGTGTGAAGTCTGCCAATCTGCACATGGCTAGCGTGGTGGACTATGGCCAAACCCTTCTCATATTGAGAGGAGACCCGTGCTCTGTAATGAGCCGTCAATGGGTTGACCATGATGATGATGATGTAAGTTATTTGTTTAACATCGCGATCTTTATACTTGAATACAGTCAATTTTTTTTAAGGCTTTTTGTCCGTTTATTTGATCATATCATCTCATTTCTTTATAACTAGAAAACATTTTTTACACCTGCTAGCGTGGTGGACTATGGCCAAACCCTTCTCATATTGAAAGGAGACCCGTGCTCTGTACTGAGCTGAGAATGGGTTGATCATGATGATGATGACGATCACATTATAATTGCATAGTTACCATGTACAATGTGTTTCTTTAAAATAACACCATACATTAATAGATGTAGGCATAATAAATTAACGATTGTCTGACTTTTAAATATTTTTTTTTATAATTTTTGGTGGATTTTTAGGGCATCGCTTTGTTATTTTTCGCCTATTGTTTTACTGTCGTACCTTTACCGCGCTGTACCAGTAACAGCGAGTACCAGCTATATATATTGCTCAGACATCAGTATTATTAGTACAAAAATAAAAATCAAACTCTATCTAGCCATTCCAGAGAGACGAATAAGAATTACGAAACACGCTAACCGAAATTTTACTCATGAAGATTTCAAATTTTTTCAAACTTATACCTAATTACGAGTGAAAATAATTGACAAAGTACCTAACCAGAATTTTAATAGGACCTTTGTGCGAGCAAAGAGTTCACCATAGAGGACTAGATCTGATATAAAGATATTCCAAAGAAGACTTATTAATCAAAGATGTATATGAAATACGTATGAAAATGAAAAAAAATGAAAAAAAAAATATTCTAAAAATACGTTTTACATAACATTTATCCGTTGTTGGGACATCCTTATATTTTTTACGTATAATTATACGAATATAATTTGAAAAAGTTTGAAGGGAATGCATGGGCTTGAACTCGACTCCCGAGAAGGGAGGCTTAACCACTAGGCTAACACATTTATTAATGAAAAGTAATATTAACAGTTACCAATCATTAGTAAATCATTCCATATCAATCAACCATACTAATACATCAAACGTTCATATGGGGAAGTGTGTACCTGACTGATAACATCAAATCGAAGATACATTGCCTTTACCTATCTATTCAAATAAAGGTCTGACAACATTGTTAACAAGACGTATCAACCCGTCGTCAAAGGGTTCATCGGCAATCTTGTACGCCTCGGGTAAGTGAGGAATGGGAGCAGCCAATCTCAATACTACAAGTTGACATTTTGTCACTTTGTCCTGTAACAAACATCTTGACAGAGCAGTTCTACGATAATGTGTATGTATGTAGTTATTGCTTGCGGAACCTGTGATAGCCTAGTGGTTAGGGCGTTCGCCTCCTAATGAGAGGTCGTTGGTTCGATCCCGGGCACGCACCTCTAACTTTTCGGAGTTAATATGTGGGTTTTTAAGTAATTAAAATATCACTTGCTTTAACTTTGAAGGAAATCATCCTGAGGAAACCTGCACGCCTGAGAGTTCTCCATAATGTTCTGAAAGGCGTGCGAAGTCTGCCAATCCGCATATGGCCAGCGTGGTCGACTATGACCAAACCCTTTCATATTGAGAGGAGATCCGCCCTCTGTAATGAGCCGGCAATGAGTTGATCAAGATGATGTTGATGTAGTTATTTGTTTAACATCCCGATCTTTATACTTGTATACAGTAATTTTTTTTTAAGCTTTTTGTCTGTTTATTTGATCACATCATCTGATTTTTTTATAACTAGAAAAAATTGTTAACACCTTTTAAATTTCGGGATGCTGAATTGAAATCGTGGCTCCTACTCCTACAGTAGGGAGTAATGAGCACTCTTCGGGGAAACTTCCAAGCAATCAATAAACATCAATATAATTTTCAGCTCGATACGTCTAGGCACCTGTCTTGTCTCTTATATAAATTAAGGGTTTAAGTAAATAATGAAGCATCAGATATGATATGAGTTGACGACCTCCGTGGCGCAGTACACGCTGCCTCATTTTAAAGTTGGAGGTCCTGGGTTCGATTCCCGGCTCGAGTCTGGTCTGGTGGGAGTTACCACAATAACGAGAAAGAGGTGTTGCCAAGCGATTTAGTGTGCCGGCACGATGTCGCGTAGAAACCAATTAGGAGTGTGGGTTTACCATACCCCTAACCGGTTAGCTCGCTACCATCCTAGACTGCATCATCACTTACCACCAGGTGAGATAGCCGTCAAGGGCTAACTAAATGATAATATAGTGACATAATATATTACATTAGGGAGCATGTCAAACTCTCCGATGACGGACAGAAACAATCGCCTTACCACACTGATTCCGAAAATATCTTCACACCTTAAATAATTTCCTCAGATACGGAATTCGAACCCAAGACCAAATGAACTTGAAAATGCTAACCACTAGACCAATAAGGCAGCTCTTACTTATTCATAAAGCATGTTGGTTTACTCCTTAAATAAATTTTAACATAAAAGTTAAACTTGAATACTTATGTTTTCCGGAGTACGAAAGGTAAGTCATTTATTAAGACAGGCCTATCCGGCAATAGGAACGGATATTCATAATAATTTCACAAGGAGTGGGGTGGAAACATTTTCCCAAAATCAAAAGTTCCTTTCAAATTTCAATTACTTATTCGTTCGATGCGTGTGCTGCATGCGAGGGTCTGTAGGAAATGAAATAACACTTAAATTTGATTTATACGAGAAAATATTGTGTTATTATGAATAAGTCATTGTTTTCTTAACTAGATCGCGCCATTTGTGAGGAAATGTGTGTTTAAATTAAAATATTTGAAGAATGGGCGCTTTGTGATCGCTTCACACGCAAAGTGAATTGTAATTTGAAAGGCACCTACGAATAAAGTGAAAAGGAAGTGTGTTCCCTAATGGTTATAATATGGGGATCTTCAAAGGGCGGATAAACAAATTGCTCAAGGGCCAGCAACGCATTGGCGGTTCCTCTGGTGCTGCAAATGTTCATGGGCGGCGGTAATCACTTACCATCAGGTGACCTGCCTGCTCGTTTGCTCGCTATATGTATAAAAAAAAAAGGAATGTGACGAAATCCACGAAAAAGTTCATCATGAAGCAGTAGTTTTATCTGCTAATTTACATTTGTCATCAAATGAATACAGTTAAAGGGCAGTTTCTTCTCAAAAGTAAGTTAATTATTTTACCTATATTATATTTAGTGGTTAGGATTTTTTATTGAATTTAGGCAACCAAGTACTACATAGACATTTAAGCTAATATTGATTTTGTGTGATGGTTATAACAAAAAAAAACAGGCTAAGTTTGTTGTGGGCTTCTTAGATCTGAGCGGGATTGGAACCCTCTTATCTTTAGTTTTAAGTTGGCGAGTGTACCTAAGTATCAACCACCACCCCATAGAAATTATAAAAAATGTGATATATGAACGACTCATAGATGTCTATAATAGTTTTATATGCATAAAGTTATTTTGATTTCATTTATGCGAATTTATTCGGATTTTCATAACGCAGTATAGGTTTTTCGTGCAATGAAAGTGATTTGGTTTTTAATTAATTCATTATGCTTATTGATGATATGCCATAAATCGAAGGTCAGAACAAGTGGAAATACAGATGTTTTCTATGACAAAGCTATCCTAATGAAATATATGGCGATGGATTCAATTCAGTTGCGACTGCGCTCGGGATCGGTCCAATCTTAGCATTTTTTTTATATAGAGATATAACCAAAGGCTGTTTGCGTTGCTGTTACTTTATAGAGTGAGCGAACGTTTAATACTTTATCCTTACCTTGAAATATATTATGTAAAATTACGTATTAACTTTTATGACAATATAATATATACCTATTGTCATTATGAGTGGTATGACAGTCACTGTTATTTCATATTCCGATGATTGTTTTTGCATCATTCCGCGCCTAACAACTCAAATCTTCAGTGTAATTCATGACCCAAAAGGTCTACACAAAAACGGAACACAAAAGTTGGGCGTTCCAGCGACGTCCTCCCGTGAATTTATACCGCTTGAAAACAAGAAAACAAAAGTGGAGCCGAGCCAAAGGTACATTATCTTAACAAAGTACAGCAATTAGGTACACGTTCCACATCTGACTACAATAATTTAAATATGATAAAACAAAGTGAGACGCTGAGGCGAAGAATAAGGCGGGCGCCGCTTAACTTATTTATAAATTCTTCCTGTGTTCCCGAGACGTAAGACGGAGGGCCGAGGGCAACCCTTCCCGTATAATGCAATAAAAGGGGCACTCATATAAGTATCACCGCTTTACGCGCACTCCGATAAGGGCTAATCCTTTACTCCTTGCGAACGAAACGATTTCTACTTTTTGTCATTTGACAAACCTTTTTTCTCTATGAGAATCGACGGCTGGTTCTTGACTATTTTTATACACGAGTGCATAAAAACTGTATTATTATTATTATTGTATAAAATTATTTTGTTAATACTTTTTTTATGTTAATAAAGTTTTAGAGCAAAAGAGGTTTGACTATATTATGTTGGTAATCCCTTATTGGTAATTTGAAAAAATGTCTAATTGTAGTATTAATAGTTTGCCCTACAGTTCCACCTGCAGTGACACTTAAAAATATTTATTTTTACGGTACCTATACTATTTCCATTTATAAAAGAGTTTAAAGTAACAGTGAAGACTTTATTTATTTATTCTTTATTTGTACACCACATATAAAATGAAATAATAAGAAAAACAAGAAGAAACAGGATACAAAAGGCGGCCTTATCGCTTAGTAGCGATCTCTGCCAGGCAACCTTAGGATTAGGAAAAGTAGAAGAAAAACCTGCATACTAATAACTACATACTAATACATACATCGGATTACATAAATAATACAGTACATTAATAAATATGAAATAAATATACTTATATATACCTAATAATTTTAATAAAAAGAAATAAAATACAAATAAATTTTCACGTTATAAAAAAATTCTCTCGCAGGTAAGTAATTTATTCTTAAATCATCTAATTGTTTATAGAACAAAATTTGTCCAAACAAATAACAACATATTAGTTATACATATATATAAGTTAAATACTATAACAAGTACAGAACCATGCATTTGTACCAGACTTCAGACCATTTTATTTTTATAGAACCTGCTCAGTTAGCGTTTTTGTAAACAACATAGGTATCGATCTATATTCTTAATATTTGAAACCCTGTTTTTACCGCCGCGGTATACATGTCATTTGAACGTCGTTAAAACAAAGACTCCAAAATTACCACCTCATTGTTTAAAGTTCAAAGAATACGGGCAGAGAACTTAGCGGTTATCGTTAGCAAAAACAAGTAAGCCGATTCGATACGCCACAATCCTTACGGCGCGTATCTGGGGCCCGCCTCAAAGCTATAAAATTACAGATCAAAACTCTATCGACCCTGGCCTTTATTCAAAGCCACCGGAGCGCACTATCAAAGAAACTCTTCTTAGGAGTTAGCGTCTTAGGGCTGACAAGTTTAGCAAGGGTTGCGCGATGCGGGCGGGGTGGGTTTTTGAATGTAAATAGTGGCGCGTGGGTCTCATATGAATTAAATTTAAGTAATTAATGGGAGAGCCGCGGTGCGAGCCCGGCCGTCCTATTTAGATGATATCGGCTATTTGTTTTAATTGCTGCAATGCGATTAGCCGTAATTACATAGAACCTTTTGCAATAGTGGCAGCCATACCTTGCTGTTTTATATCAGAAGATTTTAATGGGAGATCAGTACTGACTACTAATATACCTTCAACTAGAGAGTTACTCTTTTTTCTATGTGCTGGGTTCAATTCGCGGCATCATGACCTCTGTGGCGCAGAGCGTGTTGCTTTAGAAAGTTTGAGTTTCTGGGTTCGATTCTTGACTCGAGTCTGGTCTGGTGGGAGGATTTAACCATAGCGTTCCGGCACGATGTTGCATAGATAACAATTAGGAGAATAGATTTAGTATACCTAGTATACCTATACCTCTAACTGGTTGGCTCACTACCATCTTAGACTGCAATCATGACTTAGCACCAAGTGATATTGATGCAAGAGCTATCTTAAAAAGGAATAACAAAAAGCTCTTAGAAAAGAGTTACTAAAATTTTTTTGATTTTAATTCTTGCGTTACTTTGCGTTTTTAAACTATGTAGGTACATCTTCTAAGAATTAGTAGGTGTACAGAGATAAAGTAACAAAAACGTCTCCGATATCAATTACTAAGAAATATCGACATTTTTTTTTGGTTTAATTTTAGGTTCTGCTGCTTATTGTAACGTCTTGAATATAACTAAGTTTTTGCTTAAACTTATCATTCTTTCATTCTGCTTATCGATCGTTAGACTAGTTAAGGGCATTGTAACGTTATTAATGCTGTTATTGTTTACGCTGAAGCTAGGACGTCAAGGGCTGTTGTAAGTTCGTAGGAGCTCAAGGGGCCGAGTAGGTCATTTATTAATTATGCTGAGCAGTGTGTGGCGAGGGGTCGAAGTCAACAGCTGAAGAAAGGGTGGCCATATTTTAAGACGTTGTCGTCATCTGGGAAGGAATGCGTGGTTTGGGTTCGGCCTTAATTATTTATTACTCGTATTACATCCTACTGCTCTTGTTGATCCCCTGTTTTATGAATATACCTTGGATTATACTTGAATTCACTCATCGTAGTAATTAAAGTGTATATAGCTAGATACCTTATAAAAAAATACTTAAACTACTTACATAGTAATGTTTTTACCCCTTTTAACACTTGCACATACATACATACATACACATACACACAAGTACACATGCACACACAAGTGTGGCACACACTAATTTAAGAACGTCGCTTTCGACTAATAACAGTTACCCACTTACTCATATTATATCCTTTTATAGTTAATGTTTATTTCTTGTTTACCGCGTCAATTTGTTATTTATTTGTGTAATCTCATCATCATCATCATCATGAACAACCCATTACCGGCTCACTACAGAGCACGGGTCTCCTCTCAATATGAGAAGGATTTGGCCATAGTCCACCACGCTGGCCATGTGCGAATTGGCAGACTTCACACGCCTTTGAGAACATTATGGAGAACTCTCAGATGTGCAGGTTTCCTCACGATGTTTTCCTTCACCGTTGAAGCATGTGATATTTTAATTTTCTAAAAACGCACATAACTCCGAAAAGTTAGAGGTGCGTGCCCGGATTCGAACCGCCGACCTCTGTTTAGGAGGCTGACGCCCTAACCACTAGGCTATCACCGCTTGTGTAATCTGTTTGGCCTTATTTTATAACTTTCTTAATTGTATAGCAATGAGAGATAACGCTGTTGATTACTTTCAAATAAATAAATAAATACGTAAATCCCTATTTTCAACCTTAAGAGATAAATTAACTAGACCAATAGAAAGCAACATCGAGCATTACATAACAAGTAACGTCCGATGTTAACCAATCTAATCCAAAACCTTTAGATAACTGATTGAACGTAGTAGCACCGTCCTTATCAACGGAGAAGAGTAGGAAAAGGACAGCACTACTAATACTACTAAAATACAACTACTACTAGTTAATATCATCGGGCATTGATGAACTCGCGTTATTCTATTATATCTAGGATAAGAAGACAGCTCTATATTAATATGATGTAAGCTAACGCCGCAATCTAGTTCCTTCACACGTAAAGTTATCCTGCGGTTAGTTTTTTTTTTTAATTTAAACATTATAATTTAGGCCTTGACAGCAACCTCACCTGATGGTAAGTGAAATGCAGTCTAGAATAGTAGCGGGCTGTTAGGGGTATGGTAAACCCATACTCCTAATTGGTTTCTACGCGCAATCGTGCTGAATGCTTGGCGACATGTCTTTATCTGTAGGGTGGTAATTATCCACGGCTTCCCACCAGACCAGACTCGAACCGGGAATCGAACCCAGGACCTCCACCTCTATAATGTGACACGCTCTGCGCCACGGAGGTCGTGATATCGCGAATTGAAACCAGGACATAGAAAAATGGGTAAGCAAACAAAATGCCTAGTAACTCTCTACTTGAAGATATACCTTAGTAATTAGTAGTTAGTACTGATATCTCACTAAAATCTTCTGATATAAAACAGCAAAGTATGGCTTTTTATAATGCAACAGTCAAAATGGTAGCATTTCACATTTGTCCGTCAGTAATACCACATGCACGGTGTTAAATATTCAAAGAAACGGGACAAGGTTGGCCCCAGTCTCTCGGGGTCTCAGAGGCCCTTAGTTACGAAGTCGGAGTTATCCCGCGAGCGCTCATGCCTGCCTAATTTCCGATTTGTCGACCTAAAGGGTTGACTGATTAGCATCTGACTTGTCAGAACGCATTGAATCACCTTTGTTGTTGACGTAACGACGTCATTTTGATTATTCCGCCGAAATATGTCCAACCCAGGTTTCAGCGAAAGATAAATGCTACATAGTAGGTATTTTGTGACAAATAAAGACGTTAATAGATTGTGTAGAGGGTAAATTATAGGCTTAGTATAATAATTAATGACTATCAGTTAAGGAATTCAAATTAATTCTCGCATACTTTTTTTTATACACCACAAGTTAGCCCTTGGCGGCATCTCACCTGATGATGCGGTCTAAGTTCAATGTAGTTCCTTCACTCGTAAAGTTATCCTGAGGTTAGTTTTTTTTATTTAGACAGTAAAAGTAAGGCCTTGACACCAATATCACCATCAGGTGACCGCTACTATTCTAGACTGCATTTTACTTACAATAAGATTTCACTTATAATCAGGTAAGTGAAATGCAGTCTAGAATAGTAGCGGGCTAACCTTTTAAGGGTATGGTAAACCCATACTCCTAATTGGTTTCTACACGACATCGTGCCGGAACGCTAAATCGGTTGGCGACACGTCTTTGTCACGGTAGAGTGGTAACTAGCCACGGCTGAAGCTTCCCACCAGACCAGACTCGAGCCTGGAATCGAACCCAGGCTCTCCAACTTTATAATGCAAAGGCGCGCGCACTGCGCCACGGAAGTCATCGCTCGAAATACAGCGGTGATAGTCTAGTGGTTAAGACGTCCGCCTCCTAAATCCATAATCGCTCCTGGGCACGCACTTGAGTTAAGTGCGTTTAAAAAAAAAAAAACAAAATATCACTTGCTTCAACGGTGAAGGAAAATATCGTGAGGAAATCTGCATGCCTAAGAGTTCTCCATAATGTTCTCAAAAGTGTGTGAAGTCTGCCAATCCGCACATGGCCAGCGTGGTGGACTAAGGCCAAACCCTTCCCATATTGAGAGGAGACCCGTGCTCTGTAGTGAGCCGGTAATGGGTTGATCATGATGATGATGATGAAAATGAGACGGAAGATAAATATTAAGATGTTAGAATAAGAAAAAAAGTTTAGCTTACTTTTAAGGGAGAAAAAGTTACAGATAAAAAGACAGTGTACGACTTTCGAATTTATAATGTTAATAAATTAAAACACATTGACCAGCCCCATGGCGCAATGCATGTGCTGCCGCATTATAAAGTTGGAGGGCCTGGGTTCGATTCCCGGTTCGAGTCTTGTCTGGTAGGACTTCCCCTGTGGCTAATTACCACCCCACCTTCAAAAATGTATCGCCGAACGATTTTAGAATATCGTATTGTTGCGTACAAAACAATTAGAAGTATAGGCTTACCATCATAGGCTAGCCCGCTACCATCTTAGATTGCATCATCACTTACAACTAGGTGAGATTGCCGTCAGGAGCTAATTGTGTGATAAAAATCGATAGTAATAGTTGTTCCAATATACAATATAAGGCAAGGATATTTCTCATTTCGGCATCGGTAAATAATTTAGTATTGTCACGTTGACGGGTCCAAAGGGGCCCGCAGCTTTCGCCGCATTACCGCAGTAATGACACGTGTAATCCCGCGCGGCTGCGTGTGACACCTCATGAATGTCTCATTTATCACTATACGACCATATCATTGTTTTTTTTTGTCACCAAAAGTAGACGAGCAAACGTTTTCTTTAGAACAGGCTACCTCTGCGACTTGTTTCACGTGGAAGTGTATTTGAGTGCGCATTTCTGTAAAAATCTGCTTTAATTTTTTTTTATTGGGTATATAATTATGACAGGACAGCTGTCTGGAAGAGATCGCTATGTATTCAAAAGGCTGCTTAATTGTATACTACTGTTTCTGTGTTATTTTGTCTTTTTTGTTTGTTTTCCTATCTTGTGGTGTGCAATAAAAGTGTATTCATTCATTCATTCATTCAAAGGATATTTGTATCAAAACTCTACATATGTTTACTATTTCACATATTTTTACTATTCAGAAAGGCAATAGTGGACTTGCATTCAGGGCTGTAAAATAAATTGAAAAAAAAACTTTGTCAGGCATATTTTAACATTCCTGAAATGAGTTAGGAAGTAGGCGTACATTTGAGTACTACGGACGAATGTAGTATAAAATAAAGGAGGCAAAATCCCAACATTATTACTTTGGAGGGTAAATAAAAAGAAATTACATTCTGCATTTTAGCTGTGGCCTGTGGGACAAATGAAGGTTCGAAATTTAAATTGTCCACTGAGGCTGCTGGCGACGTATCGGCTGTCACATTACTGGCCGGCACTGGTGGTGTTATTATCAAACTTTTTGAAGGGTCTCCGCTCGGTGGCGCGACGTCGAGTCGACCGCGCGATCTGACAAATGATTGCATTGTGTGGATGTTGATTCTTTATTTGAAATTGTTCGACTATTGTAAACCGAAAACAAATAAACATTCGAAATTTAAATAGCCCAGCATTCTAGCCGTTATATCACTGGCACGTGTAAGAGCTCGAGGTTTTATTATTTTTAGACCAATGCATGTAAATCTTTATTTAAAATTCTTCGTTGTTCATTATTCTACTAGATAGCTAAAAGGAAAGCAGCTACTTTCGAAAAGAAATCTCAACTAGCTATTTAAAGACTTTAAATTTGTTTATATTGTAATTAACTATTTCCCGCCATTATTATTTGACACTACTAATGACTGCGAAAAATAGTTAGTTGCAGTTCAGCGGTAGCAGAAAATAAATACAATAAAGTGTTTTCAGATAATCAGCGTGACTCAGTATTTTATTAAAGCACTGTCCTCGTGGCGTCCATTATTCCTATTTGGCGTGGACCAATCACTTGCCACAGATTTGGCGGGATCCAATAGCGTGGCGGTACGACATGATGATAACCAACTTAATACATTCATAATATTCTAGTCAAGTTTTATACTACTTTATAATCTATAGTGTATATTATATGACTTCTTAGAATCGCGGCGACACCAATACCAATGTAATCGTTGCAAAGGAGAATATTACGTGATTAAACTATCTATTCATTGTATAACAGCAGGATATGCAAAATAATTTTCGACGACCTCCGTGGCACAGCGCTTCGATTCCCGGCTCGAGCCTGGTCTGGTGTGAGGAAGTTACCACCCTACTGACAAGACGTGTCGCCAAGCGATTTAGCGTTCCAGCACGATGTTGTGTAGAAACCAATTAGGAATATGAGTTTACCATACTCCTAACAGGTTAGCCCGCTACCATCTTAGACCGTATCATCACTTGCCATCAGGTGAGATGCAGTCAAGGGCTAACTTGTGGTGAATAAAATAAAAAAATAATAATTGTTACTAAGTGAATTTCGTTAATAAGGCCTTTAAAAATAATCTCTTACTAACTAACGTATTTATAACTCATAGTCGTATTTATATAGAAAAATTCTTGTGTCATCTCCAAGTCTCTTTCCACGTAAGGCGAGCCGGTCACTAGAAATAGGACGCATATGGTAATTCCTTATTCCAATAGGAAATAGCGGCGGTCACTCGCAATAATCCATCACTGGGTTATTTGTTTGTCCCGGGAAATGTTTATATCGTTTTACGTATTCCTTACAGGTTTTGATAAATATTTGTTCCGAGACAGTTCGGACATGTCCAGGAATTGAATATCCGGAATGAGGGACCGGGTTTTGTGATTGGCATGTGTTGGAAATTGGGAACCTTTCTGTACCGTTGAA
Source organism: Lasiommata megera (assembly GCA_928268935.1). Taxonomy (NCBI): domain Eukaryota; kingdom Metazoa; phylum Arthropoda; class Insecta; order Lepidoptera; family Nymphalidae; genus Lasiommata; species Lasiommata megera. The sequence goes on from OV743312.1 coordinate 14,029,751, forward strand.
ATATTACTGTGTACAAACACACACGGGTTAATCTACGTTTGTATGGTTTCATTGTACAAATAAATATATGAAACACAACTGCTTTTAAAAAAAACTCAACGCTAAACATAAATGATGAATCACTCTCTTTTTACGATTAAATTTTTAATTTTCATATAAATTCATATTTACAAATAGCTTTTGCCCGGCCTCTTCCGTTTTTTTTTGGTTTTTCGCAAATCTCTCAGAAACCATACTTTTTCCGGGACAATCTCTTTATTTAAAATTTACGTTGAATTGCTTCAAAAATGTATGCACAAACATTCATACAAATTTCCGCATTTACAATATTAGTAGGGATTTGAATTTAAATGATTACTTTAGTATGAAATTATTTTTTATGACATTCGGCTATGTAACTTCTTTGTAATAAAATATTTGATTTTTTGAGGTTGAAATAATGAATAGAAGCAGGCGTTACTTTGCGGAAGTCCATGATAAACTCATGACCAACTACTAACAACCATGATAAACTACTAATCTCCCGGTTGTCGGCGGAGTATAGCGAATTATACTTGCTGTTCATTGTTTTTTGAGGTTGGTTTGATTTGTTACACTTCTAAAATACCAAGTACACAATGCGTTAAGAATAGAACCGCCACCGCGGCGGCAAAAACTGTAGCGGTGTCCCAAGGGCCACCACGTCATTACAGTCGAGGCTAAGGATCGTATGCATACAGAATAGACCTTATCAGTTATGCATAATGCGGAGACCCCAAAGGTGGGCAAAATATTGCAACGCCTATGTAGGCACCGGATTTATACAGGGTGTTGCTTTTACGCTAAGACTTTGACACAATAATATTTTTTTTATCCACTACAAGAATGACGCAGTTTAAGAAGGTAGCCGGCTAAACCTAGTATAGTATGTCCATACTCCTAATTCTTTTCTACGTGACTTTCGTGCCGGAACGCTAAATATGTCGGTATGGTGGTAACCACAGCCGAAGCCTACCACCAGACCAGACTCGTCAATAAGCTTAACCGTATACTTTTACAGTGTACTCATCCCATTAAATAAAGCAGTGTTATTTTAAAATAATTGTTTTATATGATACGAACCGTGTTCCCGTGACCCAGCCACCAGGCGACGCGTAGGAGCATCGCTGGGTTTTAGTGGGTATTCTGGTCGCCAGTCTGGCCGCCGGCGAGTCCTACATACAAAGTCGGAAGCAGTCTTGTCTGCGCCGCTTCCGGAGGGGATGCGTAAACGCATTTCCATTTTGCCAATCTGCACATGGCCAACATGGTGGACTATGGCCGATCCGTTCTCATGTTCAGAGGAGACCCGTGCTCTGTAGTGAGCCGATAATAAGTTGATCATGGTGATAATGAAATATTTAACAACAAATAATTATTCAAAAATAGGTGTCGTATCTGTAAAAGCTATAATAAAACTGTAACAGGACGAATTCTGTACATTAAATGTATTTTGAAAATTTTAATTAGAGGATGCTTTACATTCGATACTGAGCCCAAAACCTTTTTTTTAGCTTTTTGTCTGGGTGTCTGTTTGTATCTTGGCCGTGCATCACGCCGAAAGTACTGGATAGATTTGAATGGAATTCGGTAGAAGAGTAGCTGATACTCCGGTTCAACACGTAGGATAGTTTTTATTCCGGAAATCAGCACGGTTCCCTTAGGAGAAGGGATGAAAGTCAAAATGTGTATTTAGTTGTGGTTCATTAACGCGTATTGCGATTTCATTCATTCGTATTTTGTAAGATACTTTACAGATTACCCTGTAATTATTTCAAGATCATCGGTTTAGTAATTCATTGCTTCGTAATTAGAAGACAAACAAACACACTTTCACATACCTCAACGAAGACAAAGACGTGGGCGACAGCTAGTTAAGTAATAAATCAAACACATCGACAAGTTAGATCAGACTGTATACACGTCAAGTGACAATAGCTCCACAATGTCCAATGTCAACTTGATGGATTTTGTTCTGTGAATCTATTACAGTTTTTTATTTGCCGGAGGTCGAAATGTGGCCATCCCATGAATATGAATGGAATAGGGAATCACACACATTTGTTTGCGTGTCATACAAATTGAAACTTTGTAACATCCGTGTGTGTGAGATGGAACCAACAAAGATTTTGTGACATTTTATCAATTTCAGAGTTGTTAAAGCTTTTTTTGTGTCATAAAATAGCACCTACCCCTTGTTTATAAATAATATTACCTAATTAAACAATAGCGATGTTTTCCGTCATCGTTGAAGCAAGTGATATTATAATTTTTTAAAAACGCACACAACTCCGAAAAGTTAGAGGTGCGTGCCCGGATTCGAACCGGCGACCTCTGATTAGGAGGCTGACGCCCTAACCACTAGGCTGTCACCGCTATTATGATATTGTTATTCTATTTAATGTTTTAATCATTAAAAGCTAGGTATGAGCGGGCTTTTAAAACTTGTATTTAAGTCATTAACTAGAAGATAAGTCTCTCAAATGCCTATAGTATCGGTTTCCAATTAACAGCGACACAGTTCAGTCTCATTATATTTTTAATTTGGGGGAGGAATCTCAAATTAAAGCGGGCGACGTCAAAGGACACGCCGGCTGCCATTAGAGCTAAATAATTAAAGAATTCGACCGTCTTCAGTCGTTAGACGGAATTAAGAAACCGCTCGGCTTAACTTCGCCATTTCGATTTTGGTACCTACCTGTTACTTTCAAGTTAGACTCGAGTTAGACATGGGAATGTACAATTAAAAAAAATAGTAATAGGGAAAGAGCAAAAAGGTTAGTCGACATCAGAGGAGACCGAAGAGCTGCCAGCTACCTCGGACAACGAACTAGTCTTGCAATCCAAAGGGAAAACGCTGCCAGTATCTTCGGAACCTTAACTCCTCACTTGGAACTCCTTAGGTTCAATTTAAGGTTATTTTTAAGTTTTTAAGTGTTTATAATACAGTTACATTGTTTTAGTTGTTTATTATAATTGAATAAATCAGTTTTTATAGAGATCAAAAAAATACAAACGGTACCCCATACCTTTACTTAATATATTTTTTTATAAATGTTCCTGATATAAAATATTCTCGTATTATTTACGAATTCCACGGGATCATGTGGGCTTTCTTAAATACACAAGATTGCACGTTTTTTTTTCCGAGATATAATATCTTCAGGATTCATTGAATTTACAGAGATCAACCCTTCAACTCGTTGAGAATACTTGGATACTAAACGTCTATTCCAGCAATAAATAGCTGATCCACCCACCAGTAGTAATCGAGATCAATATTAGAAAGTCAAACTTGACTTTTGAAAGTGCTTACAGCGAAGGCCCGCTTGAAATAAATTAATTTTGAATTTGTGAAGTTTTTATTTCTATTATTATTTATTCTTTATTTTTACTTTTTAAATAAGTTCTTACCATCGTTGTCGCTGTAGTTTTAATAATTAAAAATAACTATGATATGTCAAATCATTTTCCATTATAAATTCAAGCTATTTGTATTCTGTTACAAGGTACGCCTGTAAGTAAAGTTAGGGGGTTGGTAAGCCCACACTCCTGATTGGTTTCTACGCGACATCGTACCGGAACGCTAAATCGCTTAGCAACGTCTTTGTCAGTAGAGTGGTAACTAGCCACAGCCAAAGCCTCCCACCAGACCAGACTCGAGCCGGGAATCGAACCCAGGACTCCCAACTGTATAATGCGACAGCGCACGCACTGCGCCACGGAGGTCGTCTAATAATAAATTGATGTAAATTTGAATTTTGTCTAGACGTGTGAACGGTCCGCGTTTACATGCAAACTTGATTTATTACTGCCTCAGTAAACTTGCGATGGACGCAGATAAAGTTAGCACAATGACACAGTTTAACCAGCGCACAGTCGAGATTTAGATTTACTCGTATTTAACTTACTGTACTTATGGAGCGCAGCAACACAAACTCGTAATATTGGCTGCAACTGCGTAGACCTGACTCAAGCGTAATTTAAAATGCCAACGTAGAAAATATCAATTACGATATTATATAATATATAAATTATAAATGTGAAAGTATGGACGTTTGGATGTTCATTACTCACTCACGAAAAAACGACTGAACGTATATGTATGAAATTTGGCATGCTCATAGCCTTTGACATAGAAAATAACATAGGCTACCTTTTATCGCGATTCTTTAAGAAGTTCCCGTGGGAAGATAAAAAATTGTCAACGAGCGAAATTTTACACCCAATTTTGCAGTCCACGCAGCCGAAATCGAGGGCAGAAGCTACCACTATTACTTTTATTCACGATCTCTCAAATTATTCCCGTGGCAAAAGCATAAAATATAATTGCTGCACTCTAATAATTTATGTTAAATGACTATGGTGCCTTACACGTGCCACTGCACCAGCGGAGCCACTGTTGCGTTGCCAGCTAAACCAACACCCGTAATCGCCTAACAGTATGTCTTTGCTGGTAGAATGGCAACTAACAGCGACCGAAACCTTAATTTAGTCTGGTCGGTAGTTTCCGAAGTTTAAAACTAACTAAGTAAAATTAAGTTGGTGATGAAATAAGGTAAGCGTTCGGCTTACCTTATAATAGAACTGAGCACTACAGGTTATAGTTATCTTCAAGTAATGGTGTTGCTCTACTGTACGCTAAATAAACAATACCTATTTATTTCTCACGGTAGTAATAATTATTTTTTAGATATTATGGTGTATTCGTAACCTATAAGTTTTTATAACTAACTGTAGGTCACACTTAGGGCTATAGCTGTCTGTAGAGTTAGTATTTAGATTTGCACACTTGCAATTATGGAGTCGTTTTCGAGTATCATAACACTATAACGTCAAATAAAAATGGACCTTATGTTGTAAGTCTGGAGTCGCAATTAGCGTTATAATAATTTTTATTTTACAATCTTGTCTGTGGAAGTGTATACGAATTTGAGTTTTAAAATTAGGGTGATACGTTTCAACTCAGTATGTCGATTGTGTTTCGATATTCGAAAACTCTGAATGTGAGCTAAAAAAGGTGATACTAACGGTAATAAGATTATACAAAAGTTATATTAACGGTAAGGAACTTGATGAAAAGTATTTACACGCAATCTTACGTTGTGTAGAAATTTCAGGTTAATCCATCGACTATTTTTCGAGTATTTCGGACATGTTAAGGTACAAAGTTATTTTTTTATTTTTATTCTAAAAATATATCATTCAAAGACTTTTATAAATTTGTTAATAAGGGGTTTGAGAGCTAATTATCATATAGGTTTGTTTAATCAAATCGCAGGAACATCTTAAAGCCATAAAACTCGGTGACGCAGGGGTACCATTGGCGCGATGGTATTCAAATGGAATAAATCCAGGTTGCCGGGGTCTAGGAGACCCTGGGGAGTGATCTCGACGGAGATGACCGCTCTGAGGTGCTTGACACTTAGATGAGACGCTCGTAGTGGCTGCTATAAACGAGCGGCTAAAACGCCGCGTTTTATAGTTTTCCCTACAGGACTATCGGTGTTTATGTACAATGTTAATGATGCCAATATTATATTAGAGTGTTTAATATTGCGACTTAGTATAGGACTCTTCGTGTGCAAGTCAAATATACATCTGTTAATAGACTTTAATTTTCTTTTAATAAGTTAATTTACATTTTTAATTCGTGCTCGTACACTGTTGTAGCACTGTAAAAAAAGAGAATTGTCAGTGACGTGCACATCATACATGCATAAAAGCAGTGCAAATTCCAGGAGCATCCAGAGTAATGCAAAAATTGTTGTGGGATAATTGTGTCGACTTGGTGATATGATTGCGTGCTTTATATATGCTCCATACTAGATTTTTTTTCTATTGTTGAATGTTTGCATACCCTGGGCATATAAGCCAATGTTAGTATATTGCCATTGATGTACAAAATGTGTCTTTGGTCTATTTATTTATTTATTAAAATATCTTGCACATAAAGGACACGTAAACAGCTAGCGACCTAATCACTAAAAGCAAACTTCCAGGCTACGTATTCAGAAGAATCCAAACAGGTTGTTAAACTTACTTATGTAACCCTCATCTCCGCCATTCCGTTACAAGAGCACTATAATGCGCGTATTTTACACATAACACTCAGGTCAAGTAACAGGTCTTCAAGGTCAGTCTTAGGCATACAATGACTCAGATTTGGAAAACAGATATTGGCTAGCTGATTTATCGCTTAATAAATATGGGGCAAAGTCATCTGTCTCGGTTATAATTAACTCTAACACCGACGGGCTTTGAAGTTATGTATGTTATATATCTCTTAACCCTGCCAGCCCCCATAAGAGCAGTGTGGTGAAACTAACTTCTACGAGAAAGAGTTTTTAGTACTGATGAGGTGACTCCTACAAGTGTGACGAATATTTATGTAAAAATAATTGGGCGTTCAAAACGCCCGTCTACGTCTGCACAACGTCGCAGACAAATTACAATTCGGTGCTCCAAGGGCTGCGAAAGGGGTAATGTTTACATTTTAATGTAAGAATACCGTTGGCACTGTACACTCGTTAAGGGGATAATTTTCTCGCCCGCAATTTTGGATAAATGTGTCTTTTTACTTTCACTTTTAATTAAGTGTTTGATTAATAGATACCTACTATAGGATCATTGATTAGGATATGAATTTCATAAATTGTAAAACATTTCGTTGAGATTACATAAAATTGGAGTCTTTGTTTTGCTTACAACAACTTAATTATATATTTTTTTGGTATCGGTGATTGTTGATGATAATTTATGAGTGCATCTCTGATTTGTGTAAATACCTATACAAGGTGCTATGTTTGCTATCGCTATATGTTCATATCGCTAGTGTACTGTTAATATAAAAATATCACCTGATACTGAATGTTATGAAAATCGCGGTAAGTCAAATATAACTCATGTTATCGTAAACTATTTCATTAATTATATAATTAAGGATAACATGAGTGTAGAAGTAATTTCATAAAACTTGTTAATTCATCTGTTACAAATCTTGAATGGTGATTTACTTAAAATATTGCGATTTAGTCTCAGTTATTAATTACTTATCTAGCAATTAATTAAAATAAAATAAATTATTTGAGAATATCGAATAAATGTTGTTTAAATCAATATTCATATTATTTTATATCAAGTTTTTTAACACCTTCACTTACTCAATGACTATTGAAATACTTGTAACATTTTATTTAGGTATTCAGTGTCAATACTTTGACTTTTATATATATAGATAACCAAAAGGATGAATAAATACAACGCTCTCTTTATTATCGTAATAATAGATAATCTCGTAGTATTTCACGAGCATAAAATCAGGATGAGAATTCAACTCTTTGATACAGCGCCGTAAAAATATGAGCGAGCTATAAAAGGGCCGTAACAATTTCAGTTAATATTAATCGTTTTTCTTTCGCGACCCTTCCGGGGGCCATCGCTTTATTTCCCTCCAATTCGCCCCTTGACGATAACTATGATATATTTATTATTGCGCTAAGACCATTCGAAGACACCCATGAGATATACTATTATTGCTAACAAATAGGTCAGCATTTTAATATTACTTATTTTTATCATCCTTCCATCTCCATATAATCATCACTTACAAAGTGACATATTAATTTCACTTTACGTAAGTTCTGCCAAATTGAATCTGCCGAGGTTGGAACACGGGACCTTTCACTTATAAGACAACACAGCGGTCAATACTGCACTGGGGAAATCGTAAAATTTTGCTATGTGGCAATATCTTATTGAACGCTGGGTATACGAGTTGATCAACTTCACATAACATACGCTTAACCCAAAAAAAGTATTAAGAGACCTCAAACTAAATTTTTTATGAGTGATAGTACATTAAATTAATTTTAATTAACTTTTTTTAGCATCCTGCGTAATATAACTAGACCATATAACTAGGAAGCCGTGATAGCCTAGTGGTTAGGGCGTTAGCCTCTTAATCAGAGGTCGGTGGTTCGAATCCGGGAATCCGGGAAACGCACCTCTAACTTTTTGGAGTTATGTGCGTTTTTAAAAAACAATTAAAATATCACTTGCTTCAACGGTGAAGGTAAAAATCGTGAGGAAACCTGCATGCCTGAGAGTTTTCCATAATGTTCTCAAAGGCGTGTGAAGTCTGCCAATCCGCACATGGCCAGAGTGGTGGACTATGGCCAAAACCCTTCTCATATTGGGAGGAGACCCGTGCTCTGTAGTGAGCCAGTATTGGGTTGATCATGATGATGATGATATAACTAGACCAAAATCCATTCAAAAACATCGTCAGGTCTCCCCGTAGTTGCGATAATGAAGGACCAAAAAACAGACTTTTATATTAATAGGAAAGTATGGATTATCATACCTTACCCTACTTATGTTAAATCCTTTCGATTTCGTTAAAAATTTTAATAATGTTATAAACATAGGCGGATAATTTTTTATCCAAGGCATAGGTAAACAGGTACGTAAATCACAAAGGCCGTCTGTCGCGTATCGCACTTTAAAGCAATAGGAAAAAATCAACTTGAACATCCCCTCGACGGCCGGCTAACGACCAAACTGAGTTCTAATCACGAAACGTCAAAAATGGATATCGAGAATTGAATTCGGCAATCTTCTTTTTTCGCATAGGGCGTTCAAATGGCCAGATCAACTCAATAAGGGTGACGTGTTTACTCGCAACCCACAACTGCGGGCTTTTTTACATTTTTCCAAACGTTATTTACCCGGTGTCGTAAAGGCATTGTGCCCGGCTAACAATGGTCGGGGATATTCGCGTTTCTTTCTTTGTTTCAACGGTTTTTTGCTCTTTTCCGGGTGTCCACGAGCGTGCCGTGCTGCTATTCATTTCGATTTGCGGAACTGATGCGATATAGCTGTCAACTGGCACCGTTTTAAACGTACGTTTTTGCTTTTTTTAAGCTACGCTTTTGTCCACAGAGTTGTAAACGAAATAGGTATCATACCTGGGCCCCAATTCTCTATGCACTTGTAATTAACATTCCTAACTGTAACCCATGCGTTAAATATTTACAGCTAAGTACTGTTTGGAGTTGATAAATTTATCGTTCGAGACGTTGAATTTATCTACTCAATTACCTTTTGCAATACTTTACTCTACTATACTATAAATGTGAAACAAAAGGCCTGAGACTAAAATCGTATATTTTAAAGGAAATAAAAAAAGTTATTGTCAGGTATGGTCAGGTTAGGTTAGGTAATGTTAGGTCAGGTTAGTAAGGATAGTTCGTAGACTGAAATGGTTTGCAGTGCACCCACAGGCTTTTTTTATACACTACAAGTTAGCCCTTGACGGCTATCTCACCTGATGGTAAGTGATGATGCAGTCTAAGATGGTAGCGGGCTAACCTGTTAGGGGTAGGGTAAACGCACACTCCTAATTGGTTTCTACGCGAAATCGTGCCGGAACGCTAAATCGCTTGGCGACACGTCTTTGTCGATAGGGTGGTAACTAGCCACGGCCGAAGAATCCCACCAGACCAGACTCGAGCCAGGAATCGAACTCAGGACCTCCAACTTTATAATGCGACAGCGCACGCACTGCGCTACGGAGGTCATCAAAAACCACCGTCGTAACCATATGAAAATAAATAATACAAATATTATTTTATCATTTGGACACTACTTACAATAAAATAGTTAAAATAGTTGATTTAAATACTAAGTTATTGTCATTCGATTACTTTGTGTGCTTGTTATACAAGTTTCACTGTCATTTTAGCGCGACGGAGCAATATACACTGCTCTGGACGTGGGCTCCATCCACGGCCTCGGAGGCGCACCGTCAGACCCCCCGTTATCCCAAACGTCGCCTAAACCGAGGTTCTACCACAAAGGTCCCTTAGGCAGACGTTCCCTTAGTTTCTTCGAACCCTAGTGCTCAAAATTTCTTCATCATCATCATGATCAATCCATTTCTGGCTCACTACAGAGCACGGGTCTCCTCTCAATATGAGAAGGGTTTGGCCATAGTCCATCCCGCTGGCCATGTGCGGATTGGCAGACTTCGCACGACTTTGAGAACATTATGGAGAACTCTCCGGCGTGCAGATTTCCTCACGATGTTTTCCTTCACCGTTGAAGCAAGTGATATTTTAATTTTTTTCAGCTTAATAAGATGTGGAAATGATTTTAAGAAGCGACCTATTCATTACTATGCTCACAAAAAATAAGCTGTTTAAAGTGTTCATCCAAAATTTTTGGATGAATAAAGATAAACAGCTCGCTATTAACGTACAAAGAAATTGGATATTTCTGTAAAAAATGAAATTTCAGTATGAGATCGGAGTTCGGAAATACACACTTTCCATCGTACTGACATCGCATAGCACGTTAGGCTGTTGCATTAGTTCTGGTTACTATCACTAAAACGATGATGACAGCTTAAGCCTGGGTGGCTTGGAACATTATAAAATGAAAGACAATTTCATGCTTTTGCTTCATGAAATTAAAAAAAAACATTAAAAATTATATTTCTTCCTATCGTTGGCCCGCAGGTGACTATGGCAATAATGTATTTCTGATTCGGATTGCCAAGCGTAGTCTTTGGCATTCAGCGCCATTCACCTGACGTATGGAATATTTTTGTGACACATATATAGTAGGTATTTAGTTTGAAAAGTACGCTTTGCAAAAAATTACATATCTACCAAGTTGTAACGGCGTCTACAAACGTTAGAGAGTAATTAGTAAAGAGCAAATTATTGTTTGAGATATAATTGATATGATTATATGTTTCAAGAACAGAAGTTTAATTTAGAAAAACATATCATTAAACAGGCAGTCAAAGACTTGAATAACCTTACTATGAACTGATTAGGTACAGACGGCAGTACCGTCGCCGTAAAAGCTTATCGACCGTTTTAGCTCTGCTTTAATAATAAAGAAGCAATAAAGAGCTTCGTCCTTACCCGTTTTCAATAAACACCTTTATCGATTATTCAGCCCGTCGTCCATACTTACATCTCTGAAGCCTCCGCCATAGACAGAAAGTTGGCAAACTAATTCACGACACAGGCATAGCTTGTGTCGGGTGGTTGGTAGGTGGTCGGTGCCTCGGTGGCGATAGCCGGTGGCCACGGGAGGGGGCGCGTGGAGGGGCTGGGGGGTGCGGGGCGTGCTCGCGCGGCGGCTGGGCGGCGCCGACCAATCCCAGCGAACCACCCACCCGAACCCGCCCAACTCACCTGCGTCTCACCATTAAGCCCGGTTTTCTCATACTTTTTTCGCGGACCTCGTATCCGTTCACTGGCGCCGTCTTTATTTTATTTTCTCCTTTATACCTCCTTCCAGACTCGCCTCCTATTTTGCGCCCGGCGTAGGTAGCAGAAAACCTTTTGTGAATACGAATGCTGAGCAGGTATCTGCGCTCGTTAGTTACGGGCGCTGATATGTAAAGTAAATAAAGGTTCTTTGCGAGGCGTCCGTGTAATGAAGCCAACCTTTCTACCTAGCCGCTCGTAGATTACGTACAATATACCAGCGAGCGGATGCCTAATTAAAACGGCCGTATTAAATATTCGTCTGTGGGCTCGAGTTTTAAACCTCCCTTTACGAGCGCAGCGGAAAAGCGGGTAGTAAACTTTTAACACCCATATCGATCCGGAAAAAGTTCGTCATGAAAGTAATCTGGGCAACCTTGCTCCACATTTTGTTTCAATGGCTCGAGGAGCGGCCGAAGTCGTATGCAAGTGTCCCTACCAGGGTGAACGATCCCCACATCGATGAAGTTTAACTGAACTTGGAAAAAACTTTTGCGAACTTTGTTCGCGCCGCGTGATTAGGAAGACTTAGTTCTGAAGTGAGTCGGGAACTCTTTTTTCAGTTTTGAAAGTGGGTGGCTCAGTTTATGATCCGGGTGAAAGTCGCGGCGGATCGATGAACTCTGGCCGGGGTCAACACCGCCGATCAAAGTTTGCTAATAACCAAATTTAATACGCGAGGGGAGGCCACTGCATTGTGTGCTGAGATCAAAACAAACGTGCCTAGAATAACTCATCAAAGGCTGGATTAGTGTGCTTTTTAGACAACAAATTTTGGTTGGATGACTTAAGAAAAAGTATTTATCTAACCTTAAAGTCTTTTTTGTGAAGCGGTGATAGCCTAGTGGTTAGGGCGTCAGCCTCCTAATCAGAGGACGGCGGTTCGAATCCGGGCACGCACCTCTAACTTTTCGGAGTTATGTGCGTTTTTAAAAAATTAAAATATCACTTGCTTCAATGGTGAAGGAAAACATCGTGAGGAAACCTGCACACCTGACAGTTCTCTATAATGTTCTCAAAGGCGTGTGACTATGGCCAAACCCTGCTCATATTGAGAGGAGACCCGTGCTCTGTAGTGAGCCGGTAATGGGTTGTTCATGATGATGATGAAGTCTTTTTTAATATCAACTTAATAAAATTAGGTAAAAACATGTTATTTAACATGTTAGCAGTCCTGTTGGATTTTTATTTTTAACTCTTATAACAGCATTGCCGTGATAGTTTATTGACAGTATCTACGCTTGTAAATGTCAAGTGGCTGTCAAATAAATCAGGTGCTCCACCTAACTGGATTTAGCGCATTGAATACGTCGGTACGCCGAGACAATAAATCTCTTGTTTTGTCTCATAAATCATTTATGATCGTGTGTCATATGTTGTTTACAGTAGACATATTTTAATAGTATTTTTATAACTTGTTAACTGCATTAGTAAAAACTGAGTTGCAGTTAACAGTATTACTAGCGAGGTTCAGAAATTGATATACCTGATATTTTTGGTTCCGGTTATTATAAAGAATTCGGTTAACGTTTGCGATAAGGCATTTCTTTTATAAAAAATTGTTTATAATTGGTTATAAATAAATCAATGTACTTACAAGATAAATATATATAGGATGACTACGGGGCGGGGGCATGTCTTCGTCGGTAATTTAGTTAGACGTGGGTAGTTTCGGGCAAAGAGACCAGATAATCTTGGTAGAACAGAATGAGTGAGTCGGTGAGTCTTATAAGAACCTGCATACGTCACTTGTGTAGTGTTGCGTAAAGAGAGTGGGCGATGCCACTCACTTGTCTGTCGTACATGATTCTAAAACTAGATGGCGCTGCTCTCTGATTGCCGTCATATACATGCTTTTCGTAATAAATTACAGTACGAGCTCTGATGTATATAACATGATCACAATAGCTTACGGTTTCAAATCTTAGTAGCTATGGACATGATAAAAAAATTTAGTCATCATAGTGTACATATTTTTTTTTCGGACTGACTATTACTGCGCCAACCCTATTGGTTGCGACAGCGTAACCGGGCTGTTTGGCGAGCTTCGGAGAGAAGCTCCGCCAGAAGAAATTTTGAGCCCTTTGAGGGCTTGAAGAAACTAAGGGATCGTCTGCCTAAGGGCGCCTTTTGGAATAGCGGGGGGGTCGGACGGTCACAGTGGACACATGAACTAAGGCTGAGATCTATAAGGCGTACTTTGAAGTTTCTATTAGACCGAGATAGGTTTATGTTACACAACTTTGTCCCGTTTAAACTAAGTCTTAGTTAATGGTAATAATATGAACTATATGTCTGGTCTCGCAATGAGTTCAGAGTAGATGTCACTATGGTATAATATACTACTACTATAATATACTCGTAAGTAATAATATTAATCACCGAAAGTAACGATTTTCAAAACTGAAGTTGCAATGATCTCATCATATCTATAGGTAACCTATAGCTCTGCCCGAGCGGATTTCAGGATTCCAAGGTTCTGGAATCTGGCATGGAAGTTGTAGAGAAGTGCTATCCTCTACGGGATGACGTAGTAAACTCTAAGCATAAACAACATCGCTTAAACTGATTCTATTAAGGTAAAATGGCGTCACAGAATAATTGAAGCGATAGTTATATAACAGGGAACAAAAACAAATAGGTTATGACCTATTTTTTTTTGATCTATGGCAATGTGGACTATTTATTACACCTAGGTATGTGTAGATGTAAGATAGTTCTAACTCTTTAGATTAGTGTAACTTCACTATCGAATTGAAAGTTCTGTAATTATAGTGTTATTTTGACGACCACCGTGGCGCAGTGCGTGCGCTTTCGCATTATAAAGTTGGAGGTCCTGGGTACGATTCCCTGCTCGAGTCTGGTCTGATGGGAGGCTTCGGCCGTGGATAGCTATCAACATATCGACAAAGACGTGTCGCCAAGCGATTTAGCATTCCGGCACTATGTCGCGTAGAAACCAATTAGGAGTGTGGTTTTACCATAGTCCTAACAAGTTGGCCCGCTACCATCCTAGACTGCATCATCACTTACCATGGCCGTCAACGGCTAACTTGTACTATATAAAAAAAAGGTGATGTAAAATAAATGAATAAATAAACATAGTCTAATTACTGAAATAATTGCAAATATTGATTTATTTATATCCCGTCAGCATAAAAAGATAGATTATCGGCCAGTGAATCCTGGTACCCCTACTCATAACAAATATTTTTCTGAGCAAAAACAAGTAAGTAGTTGCCAGTATCTGATCTTTCCCCCATAATGTCGAGGGCAACGTCCTCACGAGATAAGAAACTTGTCCGTCGCTGTGTCAGCTGACTTGGAGCATACATTTTATAAACGTTTAGGTAATAGGTACATGTAAAGATCCTGTTTCATTAATGTACTAATCGCAGCAATATTTTAAAAATACTCGTATTTGTCTTTCTTCTATACGTTAATTAAAGAGCCGGTTTGTCGAGGGTTCTTTTAAATCTAAAACGAATTCTTAGTGCAAAATAATTTAATTAATTATAAAATTTTTGATTATTATTCATTACTAGCTTTTGCCAGTGACTTTGTTCACGTGGAAATTTTCATGATCATTTATTGAATACAATTTGTTGCTCGAATGAAAGCCGGGAGGAGATGAAGTAATGTTATAACGGATTTAACCTTTATTATTAAGCTACGAATGAATCCATGGAGATACGCTGATTCTTTGGTCTGTTCTGGGGGTTAGCCATATTACCGACAACCATGTGCCAAGCAATTTAGCGTTCCAGTACGATGCCACGTATATGCGATTTATAGTACCGTTAATCAGCTATCATAAATTTAGACTCTATTTTTATAACTGAATTGTTGCAGCATCCATACCGTATATAAGTCTAGTATATAGTTTCATTAACTACGGTTACGAAATATTCAAACAATTAACAAAATGCCACGGAATAGGTAATTGTAAAAGCAATTCCAGAACCCATATCTTATCGCGTTCCCTATCGTGTTTTACAAAATGTAAGGCTTGTTTAATTTGAATATCATTTGCGTGCCAATCTAAGACCCAATGCTTATGTCCGGTCTTGTAAAGCCTTAAGGAAAGGCTAATACATTATTTAGGGGTCTTTCATATCTGCATTTTCCGACAGGGGCGTATTTTGGTCGTAATAATTTTTTTGTTTCGAAATTGTCAAATTCGAAATCATCACAAAATATTTTGAACATGAAAACTAGCTAATAATGCAGATTCAATTAAGAGGAATGCTTTGAAAATTCTTATGAACATAATGCAGGGGCGTAGTCACCACGCTTTCTGACGTATTGGAGGATAGACTTCACGCGACTTTGAGGACATTACGTATGTATGTATGTATTACATCATACTCTAATGGTGAATAGTTTCCTCATGAAATTTGGTCTACCGTCAAAGCAAGCGCTAATTAATTTAAAATTATTGCTTTAATTAAAACGCAAGTAGTTTGAAAAGTTTAGGATGCCTGATCCCCAGATCAAAATCGGTCCTGAGGTAGAGGCCGAAGTTTTTAAACAATCATCTATTATCATAATCACAGCCTATTAAACTCTTACATACACACAGTAACATAAATAAAACATATTTATATTGGACACATAACACTTTCTCTTTTTTACTGTTTCTTAAGACAGAGGTATCACTTAGTTTAAAGATCCTTAGGCCTTACATCCCGTTGACCCTAGTAATAGACCTGAGAGGACTAATAAACAGTTCGTAGCTCGGTTTACCTACCAGATGTCAATGATTCAGGTAAAGGCAGAATACCTAAGCTTGAATTGTATTACTTTACCCTGGAGTCTATTAAAACAAAACAAACAAGACCGATTGGCCTTGAAACAATCTTTATATTCATTCAGCTCTGAGAGCAGCATATGGCCTCCTCCACTAGGTTAGCTAGAGATAAATGATTATTATTTTGTAACCCACATGCTTTACTAGGTTAGTTTAAGATAAATAAAATATTTTGCCGACGGCAATCTCAATACATCCCTGTCTTTATAAGACAGATTGTATTTCCATCGACGTTCCAAATTATACCTCTGAATAAATTTCAATCAATTACCATGGCGAGGTGCGCGAACATGATAGTTCCAACATAATGCCGTCCGATCTCCTTGAATATTCAATCGACATCTTTGATGTATAGTTCGTATGCCAAGAAGGTGGTAAGGTGATTGAGAAGCGAGAGATTTCAGATAAGACAAGGCTCTAGCATGAGGTTGCTGGTATTTCTGCTAACCTAGTCTTGTTAAGTTATTTATTTTTTGACTACCTCTGTTGCACAGCGCTGTAGCTTTATAAAGTTGGAGATACTGGGTACGATTACCGGCTCGAACCTGGTAAGGATAGACGTAGGGATTCGACCGTGACTGTGTGTGTAACCTATCTAGCCCAATACACGATAACGAAGGGAGGGTAGCAGGATAAAAACCTGGACATTGATCGAATTATTAAATCCTAACACAGACAATACTTGTCGTTACCACTTACAACAAAATAAAATAGCAGTCAAGGGCTATCATGTATAAGAAAAGAAAAATAATACCAGCCCCAAAGTCTAGAAATTGACGTCACTCAACCACGTTTCTCGTCATTGCAAGTTCGTCACTAAAACCCCGTTGTATGCATGGAAAAGCAAAGAGCTGAAATTATGTCCATTAAAAGAGTTTTGCAGCATATGCCAAAAACAATGGATTTATAATACCACGCTATATTATTTGTGTAAGGCGAAACAGATGCGAGAACTTTAGCTATAGAGTGTAGGTACAAACATTATGGGGAAATAACGAAATATGGCCGTAATATGCCAAGTCGGGCGCCTCGTGTAATTGCAACGTGATTTGGACAATGGGTGTACCCATCACGTGCACGCTGGAAGTTCAAAACAACAAGCTGTACATTTAATAATCGCTGTTAATGGTGTCGAGAAAACAACTGTTAGAATTCTCTGTAAAACCGTAATAGTGTTTCTGACGAGCCTTACAATAATTTTAAATGGAAATAACTTGTACCTGGCTATGTCCATTTTGTCAACCTCTCGTTGGTGATGAAAAGACTACGCCATCATTATAAACACACGTTCTATACAGCACACGGGTCTCCTTTCAGAAACACAAGGGCTTATGCTGTATTCTACCACGCTGGCCAAGTGAGAATTAATAATAATATAGTAACAATAAAGTATAAATTTGCTTAAATTACCCTGGACCCCCAAACTAGGATAGCCCATATCTTGGAGGTCAGACTCTTCCCATTTGTGCAGTAAAATAAAGCAGAACTAAAGATTTATGTTTTCAAGTTCAACTTAAACACATACAAACATGTGAGTAAGTGGGCCTATGTGCGTGGGTGGGTAGCCAATATACCAATATTTATATGGTTAAAATTTAAATACTCTTTTAATCATTCTTGAACAGTTATATTTTGGTTACAACCGACTTAAATTTGTATTTAATTAATTAAATACAAATTTAAGTTTATTTTTTTTTTTATTTAATTATTTAATTAAATAATAATATATTTAATTAAATTTATTTATTTAATTCTGAATTGTCTGTTTTTGTGCCTTGGTTCGTTCATTGTTGTAAAGTACTTTTAGATTTACTAAAACATTAAGCAAAATAATATATATGTAGAGTTTACACTCTAACTCTAATCTTTTTATAAAGTTAACTTTAAACGGTTTTGCATAACTTGTGCAGTTTAAGATAACATTAATAACAGCATATGTAAAATCGCTGGTAGACCTGAATAGAAATAAATTATAAAAACAGCTCGAGGTGCGTGGTAATGATTGAACTTGGTCCCCCTAAAGGGAAGTCTTTACCAATTCGCATACGTCTACAAACAAGTATGAATTATAAAATATTAGGTACGGTCTAATTAGTCCCCCCTTATTCAAAACTTCGTAATCTCGTGATATTCATCTAATCTCCCTGGAAGTTGGAAATATGCGCCAATAAATCATCGAATAGTGCTGAGGCATGGTTTCTTATTAACCATTGTCTCGAATCGAGTACGTAATTAAACGGGCGATAACCATTATGGCCCGCCTCCGAAGACCTCAGCAATATTGATCTAATAAATTACCCACAGCTACACGCGGATTATTGGGAACAGCTTCTGTGGATAGTTGGATGCATCTTAAATTAAATCAAAATACGAATATAATTTCGTATCTTTATGTTGATACATGAAGGCAATTTTTGTACCTCTTTTTTAGAATACTGCGTGCATGGAGAGGATCGCGTAATTTGAAAGTTTAAATGGAAGTAGTGCAGAAAAATAAAAATTGTAATTACATTTACACTACAATACATTACAATTACACTACAGTTAAAATTACACTAGCTGCGCCCGCGGTTTCACCCATGTAGTTCCCGTATTCGCTGGAATACCAACATACTAATTTGCTTTAGTAGTTCCGGCGTGAACGAGTAGGTGGGTTAAATGCAATTATCTAATAATAAAAAAAAAAACTCTTTATTATACACAGAAAGAAATAAAAAAAAAGTTTATTTATTCCAGCAAAACATACATATAGGTTTACAAAAGAAGTCATAACTTAAATTGTCTAATATATTACACTGCCATTATGCACCTGTTTTCCGAACTAGTTAAGACTGTATCTCGGAAAACAGGGCCACCAGCTCGGAGTCACAGATTAAACACAAGACAAAGCATACACAAAAAGAAATTAAAAAAGACATAAAAACGGTGTAAGGGCGGTCTTATCTTATCACTGCAAGTGATCTCTTCCAATTTCTTCTAATTTTTGTTTTTATTAAAAACAGTAACACTGTAAAGCCCAAGAGAAGAAATAATGTTACATCGTTTCCATAATCTATAGCCAAACCTAAATACTCAAGTCCGAAATTAGATTAAACCACGTAAAGCATTTCGATGTAAGACCACACCACACATGGCATCAAAACTTCCTGGCAATCCTTTAAATTCAGCGGCACGATGCAGCTGACTCAGAATAACCGCGTCCTGATTTCATTTATACTTCCCCCTTCCACCATTTACCAACTTATTCCATTTGGTTTGAAATAAAATCACGTATAAATTCATTAACCGCTGTAAAAATATTTCAAAACTGTCTTCCAATTTGAATTTTTTTGATTCCTTTTTATTAATTTGTGAGTTCATGGTGATAGCAATATTGAATAACTTAAAACTTTCGCTACACACACTGGGCTAAGTCGTATCATCATCATTCGACAACGTCCGCATCGCAACACGTGTGTTGTCATATTAAATTTGAGGTCCTGGGTTCGATTCCCGGCTCGAATCTGATCTGATGGGAGGCTTCGGCCGTGGCTAGTTACCACCCTACTGACAAAGACGTGTCGACGAGCGGTTTAGCGTTTCGGCAAGATGTCGCGTAGAAATCAATTAGGAGTATCTATGGGCTTACCATACCCCTAACAGGTTAGCCCGCTACCACCTTAGACATCATGCAAGTTAGCCCTTAAGGCTTTCCTTGATGGCAAGCCTCAAGGGCTAACGTCTACTGGATAAAAAAAATATTATCCTCAAATGTTGATTTCTCACAGATGGATACAGATCTATGTTTCGGACCCAGCAAAGAATTGCTAACAAAGATCCGGAAATTTTACTCAGATCCTTTTATCCCAATTTAAATAAGCTAATATAAAGAAGCATACCATATATAATCTTTGGGAGTTCTTAGTATTAAATTCAGTATCACCTTGCATTACAATAGTAAAAGTATTAACGTAGAACAATTGGTTTCCTAATTCCACCGTAACTTGGGATTTAAGACGAAACAAGAGGGGATAGTTTAAAGACGATACAAGCATTCCTGGACGGACCGTTGCACAGCGTCTGGAATATTTGCGAGGTTTCACATTCTAAGAAAATAGAACATTTTATCGGTTAGAATATTCTGGATATTTTTGTTAGCCATTTTTATTTAGCTTCCAAACCTTATTTGACTTTTACAATATTCTATATGATATTACACCAACTATTTGGAAACAAGATCACACTTTTTGCAATTATTATCTCAATTTCCCATTTAGGTTTAAAAGCGTATGAGTTGATCTATACATACTGTGATAGGGATACCAGTATTGTCAGTTGAAGCCGCACAAATATGACATACGTATCTTGGAACTAACAGGACCTAAAGTTTCTAACTTGGTCTACGGTTTCAATACATACGCAATATTATATGCGATGCGGTTGGCTTCCGAGATTTTCATAACCAATATGCGTTGATACTATCTATAAAGCAGAAACTGTCGTACCTATTTATCCAGCCAACATCTTAGACTGTATGAAGCGATCACGCAGTTCCCATCATGTGAGATGGCAGTGAAGGGCTAAGTGAGTAAATTGTTGTAAAACTAAAACAAGAATTGAAAAAAAAAACTAAATGATGCTTCATAAAATACATATATTTTCTGAGTAAAATTATTTTTGGGACTGTTTTTGTTATTTTCTAAAAACAATAACCAAATTAACATATTATAGTTACGAGTATATATCAACCTTCTCTTGGTTTTCTTGCAAACATGAAGATCATGTTTTCACTTAAGGGAGTTGAGAGTTTTTTCATTAATATCCTAATATTTCTAAGGATTATTTATTAACAATTAATTCTATGAAATTTTCCTTTTTGTATGACGATACTCAGGAATGCTTTGTTTTGACACTGTCATATAAATGATATAATTTAAAATATGCCAAATCAAATCAAATGAAAACCTTTATTAATGTAAACCTATTAAAGGCATCTATGAATCGTTAATATATAATATTTTGTACAATATTTTAATTTATGAGTTGATGATGATAACTACACTTGCTAACTTAAAACTAAAGGGTTTCGAATCGCGCCCAGTCCTTAATATCGCAATACGATTTTTCTATGAGCTGACGTTTCATGAAAACTTTAAACTTATTGCTAGACATTTCCAAGAAGAATATGTATATTGTTTGTGCACTTGCATAAATAAATAATGAATTACCATATTGCTCGTCGTATAACCAACCTACTGGAATATGAAACATGACGGATCTGAACACCGCAGCTGTAATAGAACTTGTTCTGCGGCCAGCGCAGATGTGTACACTTATACAGACGTCGCGACGATGTGTGCCTAACGTCCAAAGTTTTCAGTAAAGGGAGAGCGCCGCGGGTGACGCCTATCTTCGCTGCGACGACTGAAATTATCAGTGGCGATTCAGACATGAAAATTTACTTAGTGCGGGCTGTGGTATATTACTTACTCGTTGACATTGACAAGCTCCTTGGTGCAGAGCATTTTCTTCAGTTCTTAAATGAAGAAGCCGATAGTATGATTCTTAGCTGTGTTCAACAAGGAAACTCATAACGACCTAAGTGGCGCAGTGCGTTCGCAGTTGCATTATAGTTGTATTATTGTTATAAGTTGGAGGTGCGATTTCGGATTATGAGGCTTCGTCCGTTGCTTCTTAGAAAACATCTTAGAAAACAATCACTACTTAGAAAACATTTCTAAACGTTTTTTTTTACACATTACAAGTTAGCCGTTGCCGGCTATCTCACCTGGTGGCAAGTGATGATACAGTCTAGGATGGCAGCGGGCTAACCTATTAGGGGTATGGTAAACCCACACCCCTAATTGGTTTCTACACAACATTATGCCGGAATGCTTAATCGCTTGGCGGTGCGTCTTTGCCGGTGGGGTGTTCACTAGCCACGGCCGAAGCATCCCAACAGACCAGACTCGAGCCGGGAATCGAACCCAGGTCCTCCAACTTTATAAAGTGACAGTGCACGCACTGTGCCATGGAGTTCGTCAAATTGAATAAATTAAATAAATAAACTTTGAATTGTATTTATTTAAATCACAGTTTAGTTCGTCTTTTAAGCACAAAGTCTACAGTGATATTAAACAACTTGTTCTGTCTTAAGAGTACATCACCATAATATGCTTGCGAACCTATTGAAGGCGATTATGAAAGAAAATAATAATAGGTTGAATTTTAAATCAACGTAGCATACCTACCATACAATAGCTTACTACGTCTGACCGCGTAGGCCCCTACGGCGTAGCTTCATTTCGCTCCCGCTACGAATAGCGCCCGAGTTTGACGCATCGAATTTCTGTCACGTCACTGCCCTATTCAATTTTCAATAGCAAACATTTGTCCGCGAAGTTTTCTCAAATCAGATTTAAAATATGGATATTTGTATGTAGATCCCACCCTCGGACCCATGCGGGTGACAAGTGGCGGAGAAGTGTATTGCTTTAGGCGAGGACGTATTGTGCGGCGCTGGACCTATTCAACATTTCTTTCATACATTTCTAAGAAACCAATAAGCGCACATATGAGAAATGGGGAGACTTTTATTTGAAACTTTTCATTGAATATAAAATGTATATATTTTTTTTTTCGATAATAAACATAGGATATCTTGTGCTCTAGCTGTGTTAATTAAAAAAAATTCAGAATTCCACTTATCATTGTATAAATTACGAAATCTTTTTAAAGTAACAAATGAATAAAAAAATACTAAATAGTCGCTTTTTATTCTGTAGTTAATCTTTTACAGTAGTATTTCATTGAATACTGATTAATTTGGCGATATCGTTATTTTTTTTATATGTGATAGAGTGGTATTTATAATTTGCAACTACTACAATTTTGCTTGCAACTTTTTGATACACATTTCATGGTTCTCTGGTTAAAGGTATCGCCCGTGGCTAATTACTTACCTACCGACAAAGACGTGTCGCCAAGCGATTTAGCATTCCGGCACGATGTCGTGTAGAAATAAATTATGGGTTTACCGTACCCCTTACAGGTTATACCGCTACCATCTTAGATTGCATGAAATTTTTGCACCAGGTGAGATCGCCGTCTAATTTGCAGTGGAATAAAAAAATAAAAATGTTTTTTTTTTCTTGTTACTACGTTAGATATGTAACTATTTAGTTTTTAAAAGAAATAAAAAACGAATTTTGAGCAAGGTTGTTGCCACTTCGTTGTTATGAATAGGAATGAAGTACCTGGTTAAATCCCTAGTAAATAAAGCTCAAAGTTCTATTTGAACTTAATTCCTTTATCTACTTCAGAAACACAGCAAATGAGCAATTTTATATACAATTTATAGGTAATGAGTATACAAACACTTTCTACCAATGTATACCAATATAATCAATGTATATATTTATATGAATACACATATATTAGCTTTATCTATTGAATAGTAATCAGGATATCTAACTTTCTTAAGGTCGAATGAAAACACTGAATGTTCTATGTTGATTTAAGTACAAGAAATAACAAAGATGCAAACAACAACAAATAGCGCAGACAGAGCCCTTCAATAGGAAGGACCAATGATTCGAATTTATGCTTTATGCAGTGGAAAATGATAAATTTATGGGCGTCCAGTTCCTGCAGAGTACTTCGACGTCTCAAGGAAAATGTCTTGATTTTTTATGGTTACTGCGGCACGTTTGCATAATTTACTACAAATTTTAGTAGGTATTCCATTTTTTTCCCCAGGAATAATATTTTCAAAATTAATTCCGCAGGACTCTTCTGATATTGATGTTATACGAGCGTTCTACATCTCGGCTTACTGTAAAGAGAGATGAGAGGTAAAGGGAAAGTGTTTTTAATTCAAGCACGTTTAAGATTCATTATTAATTCTCCCTAGCCAATGAGGAATAACAAATTTGGATTTTTGGCTTGCTTTTTCAACGAGTGGTATATTCAAACATAATATGTTGTATTGATATTTGTCTGTGTGCGTGTGTGTGAGACCGGAGTGCCCTGAAATTCACTGGCGTAATAATAGGATCACATCAACTGCTAATTAACCGTGATAATTTATTCCAAGATATACTTAATTATTTTCTGATATATTCAAAGAGGATACTGACACTACATTAAAAGATAATATGAATTAAGTTATAACCCACGAGTACTATGTGTTAAATGTATTTTATATTAAAACCACTGAAACTTTTTTATGCAACAAAATCTTTTGTTAAGAAATAAATTCGGTTAAAAATTATAATAAACAAAATAACATGTACAGTTTACTAACAGAACTATCATTTGAATGATTCCATTCCTTTTTACTCTTATAAATATAATATCATACTCTAAATATTGAGCTTTGATAAGAAAAAAATATTTATTTGATATAACCTCCGGCATCGGATAAGAATTTTCAATACTAAGATATGTACAAAAGAAAATATAAACAAATTTCAGGCAGCTAAAGACAGATGGCGAGTAAGATCGCGTAGGACGCGAGCGTTGCCTCAACCCTTCTTGGGTAATATCTTTAAAAGTTTGGCAGTCTCCCCTCCCAGGGGTTCACCAGCGATCTCTTTACGTTTTGCTACCTATCAAATACTATTAGCATAAAACGTTGTAACGAGAAATCTAGAAATGCAATACTTATATATTGAACATTAACATACGTATCTTTACTTGTCTAGACATTTCATTACTTTACAATGAGTAATAGTACTTGTATAATAAAATGAAACCGTGATAGCCTAGGTTAGGAAATCCGCCTCCTAATCAGAGGTCGGGGGTTCGAAACCGGGCACGCAACTCTAACTTTTCCGAGTTATGTGAATTTTGAAGCGAATAAAATATTACTTGCTTCAACGGTGAAGGAAAACATCGTGAGGAAACCTGCATGCCTTTGAGTTCTCAGTAATGTTCTCAAAGGCGTGTGAAGTCTGCCAATCCACACATGGCCAACGTGCCGGACAATGGCCAAACCCTTCTTATCTTGAAAGCAGACCGGTGCTCTGTAGTGAGGCAGCAATGGGTTGATATGATGATGAAACTTGTAGACGTATATATAGTTGATGATTCTTAGAATATATCTATATTACCAGACAATTGCTAACTATTTTAGTTATGATATTATATTTTGTAAGATTTTTAGTTTTAGGTTCAATCTAAGGTTTATTTTGAGTTTTTTTTTCTGTCATTCAATTCAATATTATATTATATTCTTACTTATCTGTATTACTGTGCCATATTTTAGTAGTTTCAGCGTTCCGTATTTTTTTTGTTTTCTAGTTTGAGGAACATTTTGCATAAAAATGTATCATTAAAGTTTCCACCTACCTGCCTGCCATATTATAGCTAACTGTAAGTACTGAAATCCGAAAGTTCATAGCTGACTTTTGAACAATTGTTGTTGGATCAATACCCGAGGTAGTGTTGTTATATAATTTCAACCGAGTACAAAATTGCAACAGCATTCTGAGGATTTTAATAGACCGATACGACTCTCCAATGTACAAACATTTTTTTTTTAAATTGCATGTAGCTCAGGAACTGGGGAGTTCAACATCGTTTTTTATTTTTATTATTTTATACAAATCCCATTACATACAATAGATACTACTATTTATCTTTTTTTTAAATGATTGGTTAAATAGACTTCGGTAGTATGCCGCAGATTTGGAAAAACGGAACAACTAGGGAATAGGGTGTTCTAGGCAGTCTGTCCTACTCATTTTTGTACCACCCTAAAATCTTTGAATTAAAAATAAATAAATCATTAGGATGTAAATTATCATCAGTGGGTAAGATCAAATATATTTAATATCGTACTCAAATTTATTTCAAAAATTTAAATATCATTACCTAACTACGTAAACTTGAAATCCAATAGGATTAATTGACTGTAGTGTACCGGTACAATTTCGACTAATGCTCAAAATACAGTTCAAAGAATCGACGGAATAAGATCGGAGTATTTAATTTAAACTCAATTCCACTGAAAAGATTATACACCACGGGGAAGGGATGATTGATTTAATTATTCTACTCCTTAGACGTGTCCTCTCTTATAATTACGCTTCATTACTTAAGCATCGCTTTATACCGGCTAATTACTTAATAGAAGTAACAAGTTATTTCCATCACAAAGTTGAACTGTACTAATCAACTTTGAAGGAGATCGAAGGGAAGTAAAGTATTAAAAACAAATTAAAAACCATACTACCCACAAAATAAAGTTGAAATGTAAAAATATATATTTTTGTAGGTCACAATTTTAAACATTACAAAACTGAACAACGAAAAAAATCAGGACTAATGAAGATAGATTATGATGAGAGGGGAGGAGAGTGTGATCAAGCACGAGTCTATATCTGATAGCAATTAATAATTAAAATATAGTGTTTACTATTGTTAAAATGTCATTTCCTCAGTCTACAGCCTACAGTGCACCAAACCTGCTATCTCATGATCAAACCATTATCGGCTTACTACAGGGCACGGATCTCCTCTCAATATGAGAAGGGTTTGCCAACGTTGGCCATGTGCGGATCGGCAGACTTCACACACCTTTAAGAACATTATGGAGAACTCTCAGGCA
Organism: Lasiommata megera; assembly: GCA_928268935.1. Taxonomy (NCBI): domain Eukaryota; kingdom Metazoa; phylum Arthropoda; class Insecta; order Lepidoptera; family Nymphalidae; genus Lasiommata; species Lasiommata megera. The sequence continues at coordinate 14,056,455 of OV743312.1, forward strand.
TGCAGGTTTCCTCACGATGTTTTCCTTCACAGAAGCACGTGATATTTTAATTGCTTAAAACGCATATAACCCCGAAAACTTAGAGGTGCGTGCACGGGTTAGAACCCCCGAACTCTGATTAGGAGGCAGACGTCCTAACCACTAGGCTATCACAGCTTGACTATGCTATCACAGCTTCACCTGCTATCTATCACATAGCAATTAGCTATTAAATTAAATACTGAGTTAATGCGATTGGTACTCGCACACATAGGGTTTCGTACCACGGTGCAATATGAAACATAGCATAGTACTTTCAGTCGATGAAGCGACAAATAACAAAATAATACTTTACATGTATTAGTGGTTAGGGCGTCAGCCTCCTAATCAGAGGTCGGCGGTTCGAATCCGGGCACGCTCCTCTAACTTTTCGGAGTTATGTGCGTTTTTAAAAATTAAAGTATCACTTGCTTCAACGGTGAAGGAAAACATCGTGAGGAAACCTGCACGCCTGAGAGTTCTCCATAATGTTCTCAAAGGCGTGTGAAGTCTGCCAATCCGCACATGGCCAGCGTGGTGGACTATGGCCAAACCCTTCTCATATTGAGAGGAGACCCGTGCTCTGTAGTGAGCCGGTAATGGGTTGATCATGATGATGATGATGATATATATATCCTTTCTTGACCAAATTCATTTTATATTTGTTATTTTTTGTTCTAGAAGTCCATATTCGGTTGTAATTTTAACTTTTATTCTAGTGCATTATATATAGCACACCGATAGTTACGTGTTAGGTCAGACGGTGTACAGATATAAAGCCTAAAAAAAAAAGTCTCCATTAGTACCGGGTCGAGTACAGAACCCTAAAGCTAGGTTGATTTAAAAAGTTGACACTGAAATAACCTATTTTTTGGCGACCTCCATAGAGCATTATATGTCGCATTATAAACCTGGAGGTCCTGGGTTCGATTCCCGGCTCGAGATACTGGTCTGGTGGGAGGCTTTGCCCGTGGCTAGTTTTTTTTTTTATTTTTATTTTATTGTTCAAAAAATAATTTAAAAAACATTTTAATTGTAAAGCTAACCGCCCTCCAGAAACTTTACGTTTATGGGGAGGACGGCGATTACCACCCTACCGACAAATACATGTCGCCAAGCCATTAAATTTTCTGGCACGATGTCGCGTAGAAACCAATTAGGAGTATGGGTTTACTATAGCATAGCATGGGTTTAGCATAACAGGTTAACCCGCTACCATTTTAGACTATATCATAATCATCAGGTGAAAATGCCGTCAAAGGCTAACTTGTAGGGGGTAAAAAATAATAACTAAAAAAAATATATATACGAGTATATATATATCAGTAGGTAAGATAGTTTTTTTAGTGTATTAATATACGCCTAATCAATCTGTCTATACAAAGGAGTGATCGTTGGAAATATTATGAAATTATCTTTCGTTGGCGTAGTCGTGGATCATCTTTGTAAATAGGTCAAAGGAGCCCTCACCGCCTGGGGGGACGCCCTGATAAAACTTTGGGAAACTTTTGTTTTGAGCACCTTCCCAGCCAACGGATAAAGTAACAATGAGCAGTATAAAATATACGTTATGTAGGTATATGATTTTATGTTTTAATCTCATCAAAATCCTGTTAACGAGGCCACCGCTGGGCACAGCCTCTTCTCTCAACTGAGAGAGGGCTTTATAGGATAGACTAATATATGCCACTCTAATGTGGGATGGTCAGGTGGGAGACCTCGGCCGTGGCTATGTACCACCTTTTATTGGTCTGGTGGAAAAGCTTTATGACTACCTGGCTGTGGGTTTCCTCCCTCTCGTCAATGGGGTATACCCGAACTTAAAACCACCATTAGCGTTCCAGCACAATGTCGAGTAGAAACCAATTATGAGTATGGGTTTACCATACCCCTAAATGTATAGCCCGGTACCATCTAAGACTGTATCATCACTTACTTTTAGGTGTGATCGCCGTCAAGAGCTAACTTGTAGTGTGTAGAAAAAAATGGTGGACTTCAACTATTGCAAAGACACACAAAGCCAGGTAGACTTCCTGCCAACTATTCCTTGATAATCTGAGGATGACACAAAATATCCTAATAGATAGCGCTATTTTGAATTTAACGTTAATTAACTTTTTTTTTAACTTGGTACTTTGACTGGCATACTGTGATCTCTGTGTGCGATGCAAACACAAATCTTCTGTGTTCGAATTCATAACAGCCGTCTATCTGCTCGGCCCGTCAATGAACAATGGCGTACAATATTGCTTAACCGAGGCAATTACACGATTCACCTCCAGCTATTTGATCAAAAATGGCGACGCATCTATCACATACGACGCAAAAAAGCTAACACGAAAACAAATAGCTCTTTTCGGTAAAGGCAATCAGTTACTTTGTACGGGACTAGCTTTCCCGCGCAAATAGGGGCATAAATGTGAATGGATGTTAACGTGTTTTTTACGACGGCTTGCCCGACGTATCGCTCTGTTTGCGTCCGGTATCTATATTCCCCGGCTTCCCCCACGCAAATGGTATTAATTTTTATACCCGCTCTCCACTTTATCGATAATTTGTGTCGAAGTTACGCAAATTATTTACGGTTGGGATAAAACTCGCGATGTTGTGTTGTTGCTTTCGACTACAACAAAAAACAAAAAAATACTTAATTACGACTATAAAAAATATCATAAACGTACAATAATAAGAAATATGTTCTTAAAGTCAAAAAAGGTTGAAAAAACCGGACAAAAATTGTCTATAGAATACCAGCTAGTTTTCTTTTGGTGCAAATATAAAAAAACCGACCTCCGTGACGCAGTGCCTGCGCTATCGCATTATAAAGTTGGAGGTCCTGGGTTCGTATTCCGGCTCGAGTCCGGTCTGGTGAGAAGCTTCGGCCGTGGTAGTTACCACCCTACCGACAAAGCCGTTTCACCAAATGATTTAGCGTTCCAGCACGATATCGCGTAGAAACCAATTAGGAGTGTGGGTTTACCATACTCCTAACTGTTAGTCCGCTACCATCCTAGACTGCATCATCACTTACAATCAGGTGAGATAGCCATCAAGGGCTAACTTGTAGTTTATAAAATAAAAACCTGATATATTCATAAAAATACATACATCTCTACTCATATAAGAAAGAGTCGTCAATACCAACAAACAGGATCGTATTAGATTGACAAAGGTAATTTATTTATACGATTTATTGTCGCTGTACGAGGGGAGGTCGGACCAAGTCAACATTGACTCTGTGCGGAAGTGTTTGCGTATCGGAACCACCCGGTTGTTCTTTTTCGGATTGATTTTTCAACAATGTAATTTATTGTTTGTATGCCGAAAATTAACCAATTTTGTCACTTAACAATGGCTTAGTGTATTTTACTTAAACGAAATATCTATATATAGAATAAAATATTATAATATTAGATAATCTTTTCAAAGAATTGTTTTTACTTCTTACGAGAAAAACGAATGTTCTGCAAAAACATAAGATGACGTATCTTCAGTAATTTGCTTGAGTCAATATATATAAAAATAATAAAACTGCGATAGGTAAAATTGGACGAAAAATGATCTAACCTAACCACAAGGTTGTAATATAGCGAAAAATTTTATTTTATTTATTTCCATTATAAACTACCTCTCACGCCCTTGTGCAAAATAAATACATATTAAACCAAAAGAGATATAATTTATTTTATTTTTATTTTTATTATTTTTGTACCAAATTTGTTATATCAATAACTTACAAAAGAAGTATACAAAGGAAAGCTTATCCCTATAAGAGATCTCTTCCAGCTACCTAGAAGCTATTGTACTTTTAAATTTTGAAACAAAATTAGGAAGCAATATTGTCGCTTTCGATGTTGCATTTTGTCGTGCGAATCACTCAACGAAACACAGTCATGTGGAATGACGTGTACATCAAAGGTTTATCTGATGCGATCAAAGCATTGCAGGGTACAATTATTCGGTTTGCTGATGATAAATTGACTCCGTAACATGAACCAGAGCACTTTTTGTCTATACGCTTCGAGTGATGCTCCCTTCAGGCTATGAAACAAATATGGAGTAGGATTCTATAAAAATACATACGAGTACGTTCCATTCAGCGAAAAACTGTCACGTATGTAATATGACACTTTGACGCTAAATTAAAATAAAATGGTTTATGACATAGTTATAAATATGTCGTTTTTATTTTAATTTTAATATATGCAAATCATTTGCATAATATTAAGCCCCAAGTAATTCTTATGAGAATCAAGAATGTATGCCTCTTGATATGATTATTTCATTTTTAATTTCGCAGAAGATGTATGTAACATCTAGTTACTTAAGAAATATGTATTTATAAATATAAAGGGTAGCTGACTGATAGACTGATCTCTTAAAAATGATATACAGATAGAATTCCAATTAAAGAAATAAATGAAAAGTTCGACGAAACAGGGGTTTAAAATTTTTATGAAAGTCTGTCAATTGGTGGGCCAATGCCGTGGGCCAAATACTTGCTATAAAAATAAGAAGACTGGATAACCTGACTATTCCTTAAATGGCACATAATTACTTAATTTTAAAGCTGAGGCCATTGTATATGCGCCGATATAGCTCACCAACATTTCGATTCTAAAACTAATATATATAATATAATAATATTACCCACAGAAATGACATGGCCGGAATGTATATGAAGCTGTGACCAAATTAAAATTAAAATATTCATGTTCATTAATATACAGTACATCGTATTAAAGCTTATAAGTGTGTGTTTACATCCGTTTAAGTTTTATGATCAAAGACCAAGCGAGTGATCGTATAATAGAAAACAAAAAAGTGCGCCTAAATATTTTGATGACACTAATTATATCAGGAATAATATTAAAAAAGGGTTACACGTAGAAGTAATATCGATATTATTTAGTTTTATATCGATTTATTTTAAAAGTAATTTTATTTTGTTTTATTTTCACTTAGGAATAATAACTGTACAACATTTATGTATTATGAATTGGATATTAGGGCAGAATCCGGGCAGGTCATTTCTTCTTTTAAATTGTATATTGTTCAAATTTGTATAAAATAAATCAGTTTTTCGCTTAGTCTATCTCTATACTGTAGGCAGCGTGGAGGGGCCCCGCGGCCTATTGTCGTGTCACATTAACGAGAATCGCATCATAACTCCCGATAATCTACGTTTATTGGCTCAGCTCGCTGCTTTATTACTCTTCGAATATATTCCATACATCTCCGACCTCCCCTGTGCGAGATACAGACACGGTCATAACAGGAAACATATTCCATTTTTGTTAAGCTCGCTCCGATATGTATACCTACGCGTGTTACTCCTAATAAAATCAATAAAACATGTGTATGCTGGTATGTTTTGCTGGTTCAAAAACATAGGTCCTGGGTTCGATTCCTGGCTCGAGTCTGGCTTTGGCCGTGGCTAGTTACCACCCTACCGACAAAGACGTGTCGCCAAGCAATTTAGCATTCCGGCACGGTGTCGAGTAGAAACCAATTAGGAGTATGGGTTTACCATGCCCCTAACAGGTTAGCCCGCTACCATCTTAGACTGCATCATCACTTACCATCAGGTGAGATTCCCGTCAAGGGATAACTTGTAGTGGATAAAAAAAAAACATGTTTTTGAACCAGCAAACCAGCTCGTTCTCGTTCTCTTCATCTGGAATACATCCAGCAAAAATTTTAAGTTATTCTGGAGATTAAAAAAGATACTTATATAATATATAGACTGAAATCTGATTTGTAGAGATGCGTCGAACATAATAAAAATTAAGATAATAAAACCTTAGTTTACCGTTATCCATTATTTAGTAAAACTGGCGTATTATAATAATTATGAGATGGTTATAACCGAAGAACAAAGGATAAGCTTGTACAATCACGATCGAGCATTATACTAAAGACAATTCATTATTAGAGAGCTGTTAAGGCGGTCATAATCGGCAGTTATCGCCCTTTTATAGCGGATTTTACGACGCGAACTATTCACCCAAGAAACGTACTTGTTCTTATACTGCTGTAACCTTTGTTAGGGCTAATTAGAGGGGATATGTGATAGTTGTGCTGCTATCGTATTTACGATGAAGGTGGTCAGATAAACAAGTGGGCAAAGTGGGAATCTACTATCAAATCCATCAAAAATATAATCTCCTTTAAACACTCAGAGCTAAACTTGAATAATGTATTAAAATTAATTTTCCATTTTAAACAATTTTAACGTCTTTGTGAATCAAAAGGCTGATTCATTTGGCTCTGAAAATGAAAGTTGCTTTCTATTTATTTTTACTTTGTATTTATTTTTACTTTGTATTTATACTCGTAATTAACTTTCATCAAAGACCATGCTTGACGAATTTATAGTCTGCGATTTTGGTAGATTTTTCATAGGCTTTCAATATTTATTTAATAAATAAATCAAACCTAACACAAACGTTTATAATAACAGCAGTGACATAATCGTCATTAGCTGGAACTTCTTGAGAGACGAAGTACACTATCTAAGAAAAAAGTCTCACTATAAAAGTCGATGCGATCATTTACGTGTGTCTTCTATTATTTTTTGTGGAAGTACTACAAAGCAATTTAACTAAAAACAGCGACGTGTTGTTCATATAAGGCACGGCATATGCTTAGCTGTACACCCTCTCTGGTTGGTGTTACAGACAGACATAAATGACATGGCCGGATTCAGCCCTAATAATCAAATCATAATACATCAGTAATTATTTACGTTCACGTATTAGGTAATTATTTAATTATTCATAAGTGAAAATTACTTTTAAAATAAACTAAAAAATATCGATATTTCTTCTGCTTGTAACCCTTTTTTAATATTATTCCTGACATAATTAGTTTCATAGCGAATTTCATAGTTCATAGTTCATGAATATAATGTGATCAAAATATTTAGGCGCACTTTTTTGTTTTCTATTATACGATCACTCGCTTGGTCTCTGATGATAAAACTTAAACGGATGTAAACACACACAAATAAGCTTTAATATGATGTACTGTATATCAGTGAACATAAATATTTTAATAAAGGTACAGCTCCATATACATTCCGGCCATATCATTTCCGATGTACTGTGTGTAACACTGTATGAGAAACCATTTTCTTTCATTCTTTCTTTTTTTCAACCTAATTTTTAAAATATATTTATTTGAAAAGATGCACAATTGTTATCCTAAATTGATGTCCCGCCAAACTGATTTACAGTAGTTTGTTGGAACCTGCATTGCGAATAATACTCTTGTAAAGACAATATATCCATTAATTACTGAAGTCGGTACCTTACAGTTAACAAATCAAAGAAATTTCTACGGTTAAAATCGCAACAATACCGTAGCAAAAGCTATTAACTCATAATAGTTGTTTACAGCCGGCACTCGCTGTGCGTTTACGATATATTACGAGGTTGTCGGCAATAAAAAAGGGTAAGAAAAAAATGAATAAAGCGGGAAACGTTAAAATAAAGGAGGCCGCGAATATATACGACTTCCTTGAGGAAATAATAATGCTGTTTGCAATTCATTTGGCTCTACCTGGTTACCCCTGGCTCTGGGAAACAACGGAGCGCCCGGCATTTCTTTTCCCCTTCTTAGCCGGATTTTTCTTGGAGGGTTGCGATTTTTACACTGAACCCTTTGCTTCTTGGCGAAATCAAAGCTTAATGACGGATGGCGGAGAAAAAGTAGCAAGTGAGTTCAACATCCACTGGGAAAGAGAAGCCTTTCACCCTTAGATCTTGTTGCATAACGTATGAATGTCAAATGACAATAACTATGTAACGTTCATACTTAAAATATGATTTGTAACAAAATTCATGACACTACTTTAACAATTTTAACGTCCTAGAGAATCGAAATGCTAAGATTTCATTTGGTTATAAATTTTAACGTTGCTTTGTATTTATTTTTACGATACACTTTTATCAAATGCCTTGCCTGCTTGATGAATTTCGAAAAATTTTTGATTTTAGATTCTTTAATGCCGAACCAAATTTTTTTTGACTAAAATTATATTTAATTTTGATTTCACAAGTGTGAAAAATGGATAGCTATACTATATAATTAGAAGCAGTTACTGATGTATCGTGTTTTTATCAAGCTTTTTTATTGTACACGCATATTACATTTCCTGCAATTATCCTTTTTGAGAACAAAAAAGCCACGTTCCGCGGTAATTATACAATATCGAAGATAGCCTAACACAGTTTAGCAAAGTGTTAATCAAACCAAAATACCTGAAACTAGAAATTTATGTGCGGGAAAGAAATCAGAAATAATAGCACTAACATACCCAGTTTTCTTTCCACAGTCTGAAGTCGACAAATGGCATGTCGCAAAAGAAAAATCAAAGCGCTACAAGGAGCCGGCTTGCTTACATTTAAAAACGTAATTGTAACTAACCGCTCCCCTTTATTAATTTACCTCATTTATTGCTGTCACTCCCTCGACAAACCGTCACGTTCTTGCGAAACAGTGTAAAAAATCCGGAGGAAAATATTCATGACAGCACCTCATTGTTTAGGGCTGGTTATTCAAAGGGTATGCATCAACTATAAGGAAAACCTTCAAATTCAAATAATCTCAATGAGAAAATTAAACCGTAATAGCCTAGTGGTTTGGACGACCGCCTCCTAATCAGAAGTCGGGGGTTCGAGCCCGGGCACGCACCTCTAACTTTTCCGAGTTATGTGAATTTTTAAGCGAATAAAATATCACTTGCTTCAACAGTGAAGGAAAATATCGCGAGGAAACCTGCATGCCTAAGAGTTCTCCATAATGTTCTTAAAGGTGTGTGAAGTCTGCCATTCCGCACATGGCCAGCATAGTGGCTTCTTAGAACATATCTATGTTACCAGACAATAGCTAACTATAAGTACTGAAATCCGAAAGTTCATAGCTGACTTTTGAACAATAGTTGTTGGATCAATACCCAAGGTAGTGTTGTTTAACAATTTCAACCGAGTACAAAATTGCAACAGCATTCTGAGGATTTCAATAGACCGATACGACTCTCCAATGTACAAACATTTTTTTAAATTGCATGTAGCTCGGGAACTAGGGAGTTTAACTTCGTTTTTTATTTTTATTCTTTTATACAAATCCCATAATATACAACACTAATATTTAACTTTAAAAAAAAATATTGGTTATAATATGGACTTCGGTAGTATAACGCAGATTTGGAAAAACGGAACAACTTAGGGCCAGCTTTTTTAGGGCCAGCAACGCATTGGCGGTTCCTCTGGTGCTGCAAATGTTCATGGGCGGCGGTAATCACTTAGCATCAGGTGACCCGCCTGCTCGTTTGCTCGCTTTGTATATAACAAAAAAAAAAACTAGAGAATGGGGTAATCTAGGCAGATGGTCCTACTCATATTTGTGCCACCCTAGTATCTTTGAATTAAAAATAAATAAATCATTAGGATGTAAATTATCATCAGTGGGTAAAATCAAAAATATATTTAATTTATCATACTCAAATTTATTTCAAAAATTAAAATATCATTACCTACCTACGTAAACTTGAAATCCAATAGGATTAATTGACTGTAGTGTACCGGTACAATTTCGACTAATGCTCAAAATACAGTTCAAAGAATCGACGGAATAAGATCGGAGTATTTAATTTAAACTCAATTCCACTGAAAAGATTATACACCACGGGGAAGGGATGATTGATTTAATTATTCTACTCCTTAGACGTGTCCTCTCTTATAATTACGCTTCATTACTTAAGCATCGCTTTATACCGGCTAATTACTTAATAGAAGTAACAAGTTATTTCCATCACAAAGTTGAACTGTACTAATCAACTTTGAAGGAGATCGAAGGGAAGTAAAGTATTAAAAACAAATTAAAAACCATACCACCCACAAAATAAAGTTGAAATGTAAAAATATATTTTTTTAGGTCACAATTTTAAACATTAGAAAACTGAACAACGAAAAAAAACAGGACTAATGAAGATAGAGTAAGATGAGAAGGGAGGAGAGTGTGATCAAGCACGAGTCTATATCTGATAGCAATTAATAATAAAAATATAGTGTTTACTATCGTTAAAATGTCATTTCCTCAGTCTACAGCCTACAGTGCACCAAACCTGCTATCTCATGATCAAACCATTATCGGCTCACTACAGGGCACGGGTCTCCTCTCAATATGAGAAGGTTTTGGCCATAGTCGACCATGTGCGAATTGGCAGACTTCACACGCCTTTGAGAATATTACGGAGAATTCTCAGGCGTGCAGGTTTCTTCACGATGTTTTCCTGCACCGTTGAAGCACGTGATATTTTAATTGCTTAAAAACGCACATAACCCCGAAATGTTAGAGGTGCCCGGGTTCGAACCCCCGAACTCTGATTAGGAGGCGGACGTCCTAACCACTAGGCTATCACAGCTTCACCTGCTATCTATTATATAGCAATTAACTATTAAATTAAATACCGAGTTAATGCGAGTGGTACTCGCAAACAAAGGTACCACTGTGCAATATGAAACATAGCATAGTACTTTCATTTGATGAAGCGACAAATAACAAAATAATACTTTACGTGTATATATTTATCCTTTCTTGAAAAAAAATTATTTTATATTTGTTAGTTTTTGTTATAGAAGTCCATATTTGGTTGTAATTTCAACTTTTATTCCAGTGCATTATATATAGCCCACCAATAGTTACGTGTTAGGTCAGACGGTGTACAGAAATATAGCCTAGAAAAAAGTCTCCATTAGTACCGGGTCGAGTACAGAACCCTATAGATTAAAAAAGCTAGGTTGATTTAAAAATTATACACTGAAATAACCTATTTTTTGGCGACCTCCGTAGAGCATTAGATGTCGCATTATAAACCTGGAGGTCCTGGGTCTAATTCCCGGCTCGAGTTACTGATACGGTGGGAGGCTTTGGCAGTGGCTAGTTACCACCCAACCGACAAAGACATGTCACCAAGCGATTAAGCGTTCTGGCACGATTTCGCGTAGAAACCAATTAGGAGTATGGGTTTACCATAGCATAGCATGGGTTTAGCATAACAGGTTAACCCGCTACCATCTTAGACTCCATCATAACCATCAGGTGAAAATGCCGTCAAAGGCTAACTTGTAGGGTGTAAAAAATAATAACTAAAAACATTAATAAAAAATATATTAGTGGGTAAGATAGTTTTTTAAGTGTATAGACGCCTAATCAATCTGTCTGTACAAAGGAGTGATCGTTGGAAATATTATGAAATTATCTTTCGTTGGCGTAGTCGTGGATCATCTTTGTAAATAGGTCAAAGGAGCCCTCACCGCCTGGGGGGACGCCCTGATAAAACTTTGGGAAACTTTTGTTTTGAGCACCTTCCCAGCCAACGGATAAAGTAACAATGAGCAGTATAAAATATACGTTATGTAGGTATATGATTTTATGTTTTAATCTCATCAAAATCCTGTTAACGAGGCCACCGCTGGGCATAGCCTCTTCTCTCAAGTGAGATAGGGATTTATGGCATAGACTAATATATGCTACTCTAATGTGGAATGGTCTGGTGGGAGACTTCGGCTGGGGCTATTTTTTTGTCGCAGTGGAGAAGCTTTATTACTACCTCCTTCCATTGAGCAGGATGGATGTTGTGGGTGTCCCCCTCTCGTCAATGGGGTATACCCGAACTTAAAACCACCACGACCCACAAAGATATGCCACTAAGCGGATTAGCTTTCCAGCACGACGTCGCGTTGAAACCAATTAGGAATATGGGCTTACCATACCCCTAAATGTTTAGCCCGATACCATCTTTGACTGCATCGTCACTTACCTTTAGCTGTGATCGCCGTCAAGAGCTAAATAAAAAAAATGGTGGACTTAACTATTGCAAAGGCACACAAAGCCAGGAAGACTAGATTCCCTGCCAACTATTTCTTGATAATCTGTGGCATGACATAAAATATCCTAATAGATGGCGCTATATTGATTTTAACGTTAATTAACTTTAGTTTAACTTGGTACTTTGACTTGCATGTGATCTCTGTGTGCGATACAAACACAAATCTTCTGTGTTCGAATTCATAACAGCCGTCTATCTGCTCGGCCCGTCAATGAAAAATGACGTACAATATTGCTTAACCGAGGCAATTACACGATTCACCTCCAGCTATTTGATCAAAAATGGCGACGCATCTATCACATACGACGCAAAAAAGCTAACACGAAAACAAATAGCTCTTTTCGGTAGAGGCAATCAGTTACTTTGTACGGGACTAGCGGTCCCGCGCAAATAGGGGCATAAATGTGAATGGATGTTAACGTGTTTTTTACGACGGCTTGCCCGACGTATCGCTCTGTTTGCGTCCGGTATCTATATTCCCCGGCTTCCCCCACGCAAATGGTATTAATTTTTATACCCGCTCTCCACTTTATCGATAATTTGTGTCGAAGTTACGCAAATTATTTACGGTTGGGATAAAACTCGCGATGTTGTGTTGTTGCTTTCGACTACAACAAAAAACAAAAAAATACTTAATTACGACTATAAAAAATATCATAAACGTACAATAATAAGAAATATGTTCTTAAAGTCAAAAAAGGTTGAAAAAACCGGACAAAAATTGTCTATAGAATACCAGCTAGTTTTCTTTTGGTGCAAATATAAAAAAACCGACCTCCGTGACGCAGTGCCTGCGCTATCGCATTATAAAGTTGGAGGTCCTGGGTTCGTATTCCGGCTCGAGTCCGGTCTGGTGAGAAGCTTCGGCCGTGGTAGTTACCACCCTACCGACAAAGCCGTTTCACCAAATGATTTAGCGTTCCAGCACGATATCGCGTAGAAACCAATTAGGAGTGTGGGTTTACCATACTCCTAACTGTTAGTCCGCTACCATCCTAGACTGCATCATCACTTACAATCAGGTGAGATAGCCATCAAGGGCTAACTTGTAGTTTATAAAATAAAAACCTGATATATTCATAAAAATACATACATCTCTACTCATATAAGAAAGAGTCGTCAATACCAACAAACAGGATCGTATTAGATTGACAAAGGTAATTTATTTATACGATTTATTGTCGCTGTACGAGGGGAGGTCGGACCAAGTCAACATTGACTCTGTGCGGAAGTGTTTGCGTATCGGAACCACCCGGTTGTTCTTTTTCGGATTGATTTTTCAACAATGTAATTTATTGTTTGTATGCCGAAAATTAACCAATTTTGTCACTTAACAATGGCTTAGTGTATTTTACTTAAACGAAATATCTATATATAGAATAAAATATTATAATATTAGATAATCTTTTCAAAGAATTGTTTTTACTTCTTACGAGAAAAACGAATGTTCTGCAAAAACATAAGATGACGTATCTTCAGTAATTTGCTTGAGTCAATATATATAAAAATAATAAAACTGCGATAGGTAAAATTGGACGAAAAATGATCTAACCTAACCACAAGGTTGTAATATAGCGAAAAATTTTATTTTATTTATTTCCATTATAAACTACCTCTCACGCCCTTGTGCAAAATAAATACATATTAAACCAAAAGAGATATAATTTATTTTATTTTTATTTTTATTATTTTTGTACCAAATTTGTTATATCAATAACTTACAAAAGAAGTATACAAAGGAAAGCTTATCCCTATAAGAGATCTCTTCCAGCTACCTAGAAGCTATTGTACTTTTAAATTTTGAAACAAAATTAGGAAGCAATATTGTCGCTTTCGATGTTGCATTTTGTCGTGCGAATCACTCAACGAAACACAGTCATGTGGAATGACGTGTACATCAAAGGTTTATCTGATGCGATCAAAGCATTGCAGGGTACAATTATTCGGTTTGCTGATGATAAATTGACTCCGTAACATGAACCAGAGCACTTTTTGTCTATACGCTTCGAGTGATGCTCCCTTCAGGCTATGAAACAAATATGGAGTAGGATTCTATAAAAATACATACGAGTACGTTCCATTCAGCGAAAAACTGTCACGTATGTAATATGACACTTTGACGCTAAATTAAAATAAAATGGTTTATGACATAGTTATAAATATGTCGTTTTTATTTTAATTTTAATATATGCAAATCATTTGCATAATATTAAGCCCCAAGTAATTCTTATGAGAATCAAGAATGTATGCCTCTTGATATGATTATTTCATTTTTAATTTCGCAGAAGATGTATGTAACATCTAGTTACTTAAGAAATATGTATTTATAAATATAAAGGGTAGCTGACTGATAGACTGATCTCTTAAAAATGATATACAGATAGAATTCCAATTAAAGAAATAAATGAAAAGTTCGACGAAACAGGGGTTTAAAATTTTTATGAAAGTCTGTCAATTGGTGGGCCAATGCCGTGGGCCAAATACTTGCTATAAAAATAAGAAGACTGGATAACCTGACTATTCCTTAAATGGCACATAATTACTTAATTTTAAAGCTGAGGCCATTGTATATGCGCCGATATAGCTCACCAACATTTCGATTCTAAAACTAATATATATAATATAATAATATTACCCACAGAAATGACATGGCCGGAATGTATATGAAGCTGTGACCAAATTAAAATTAAAATATTCATGTTCATTAATATACAGTACATCGTATTAAAGCTTATAAGTGTGTGTTTACATCCGTTTAAGTTTTATGATCAAAGACCAAGCGAGTGATCGTATAATAGAAAACAAAAAAGTGCGCCTAAATATTTTGATGACACTAATTATATCAGGAATAATATTAAAAAAGGGTTACACGTAGAAGTAATATCGATATTATTTAGTTTTATATCGATTTATTTTAAAAGTAATTTTATTTTGTTTTATTTTCACTTAGGAATAATAACTGTACAACATTTATGTATTATGAATTGGATATTAGGGCAGAATCCGGGCAGGTCATTTCTTCTTTTAAATTGTATATTGTTCAAATTTGTATAAAATAAATCAGTTTTTCGCTTAGTCTATCTCTATACTGTAGGCAGCGTGGAGGGGCCCCGCGGCCTATTGTCGTGTCACATTAACGAGAATCGCATCATAACTCCCGATAATCTACGTTTATTGGCTCAGCTCGCTGCTTTATTACTCTTCGAATATATTCCATACATCTCCGACCTCCCCTGTGCGAGATACAGACACGGTCATAACAGGAAACATATTCCATTTTTGTTAAGCTCGCTCCGATATGTATACCTACGCGTGTTACTCCTAATAAAATCAATAAAACATGTGTATGCTGGTATGTTTTGCTGGTTCAAAAACATAGGTCCTGGGTTCGATTCCTGGCTCGAGTCTGGCTTTGGCCGTGGCTAGTTACCACCCTACCGACAAAGACGTGTCGCCAAGCAATTTAGCATTCCGGCACGGTGTCGAGTAGAAACCAATTAGGAGTATGGGTTTACCATGCCCCTAACAGGTTAGCCCGCTACCATCTTAGACTGCATCATCACTTACCATCAGGTGAGATTCCCGTCAAGGGATAACTTGTAGTGGATAAAAAAAAAACATGTTTTTGAACCAGCAAACCAGCTCGTTCTCGTTCTCTTCATCTGGAATACATCCAGCAAAAATTTTAAGTTATTCTGGAGATTAAAAAATATACTTATATAATATATAGACTGAAATCTGATTTGTAGAGATGCGTCGAACATAATAAAAATTAAGATAATAAAACCTTAGTTTACCGTTATCCATTATTTAGTAAAACTGGCGTATTATAATAATTATGAGATGGTTATAACCGAAGAACAAAGGATAAGCTTGTACAATCACGATCGAGCATTATACTAAAGACAATTCATTATTAGAGAGCTGTTAAGGCGGTCATAATCGGCAGTTATCGCCCTTTTATAGCGGATTTTACGACGCGAACTATTCACCCAAGAAACGTACTTGTTCTTATACTGCTGTAACCTTTGTTAGGGCTAATTAGAGGGGATATGTGATAGTTGTGCTGCTATCGTATTTACGATGAAGGTGGTCAGATAAACAAGTGGGCAAAGTGGGAATCTACTATCAAATCCATCAAAAATATAATCTCCTTTAAACACTCAGAGCTAAACTTGAATAATGTATTAAAATTAATTTTCCATTTTAAACAATTTTAACGTCTTTGTGAATCAAAAGGCTGATTCATTTGGCTCTGAAAATGAAAGTTGCTTTCTATTTATTTTTACTTTGTATTTATTTTTACTTTGTATTTATACTCGTAATTAACTTTCATCAAAGACCATGCTTGACGAATTTATAGTCTGCGATTTTGGTAGATTTTTCATAGGCTTTCAATATTTATTTAATAAATAAATCAAACCTAACACAAACGTTTATAATAACAGCAGTGACATAATCGTCATTAGCTGGAACTTCTTGAGAGACGAAGTACACTATCTAAGAAAAAAGTCTCACTATAAAAGTCGATGCGATCATTTACGTGTGTCTTCTATTATTTTTTGTGGAAGTACTACAAAGCAATTTAACTAAAAACAGCGACGTGTTGTTCATATAAGGCACGGCATATGCTTAGCTGTACACCCTCTCTGGTTGGTGTTACAGACAGACATAAATGACATGGCCGGATTCAGCCCTAATAATCAAATCATAATACATCAGTAATTATTTACGTTCACGTATTAGGTAATTATTTAATTATTCATAAGTGAAAATTACTTTTAAAATAAACTAAAAAATATCGATATTTCTTCTGCTTGTAACCCTTTTTTAATATTATTCCTGACATAATTAGTTTCATAGCGAATTTCATAGTTCATAGTTCATGAATATAATGTGATCAAAATATTTAGGCGCACTTTTTTGTTTTCTATTATACGATCACTCGCTTGGTCTCTGATGATAAAACTTAAACGGATGTAAACACACACAAATAAGCTTTAATATGATGTACTGTATATCAGTGAACATAAATATTTTAATAAAGGTACAGCTCCATATACATTCCGGCCATATCATTTCCGATGTACTGTGTGTAACACTGTATGAGAAACCATTTTCTTTCATTCTTTCTTTTTTTCAACCTAATTTTTAAAATATATTTATTTGAAAAGATGCACAATTGTTATCCTAAATTGATGTCCCGCCAAACTGATTTACAGTAGTTTGTTGGAACCTGCATTGCGAATAATACTCTTGTAAAGACAATATATCCATTAATTACTGAAGTCGGTACCTTACAGTTAACAAATCAAAGAAATTTCTACGGTTAAAATCGCAACAATACCGTAGCAAAAGCTATTAACTCATAATAGTTGTTTACAGCCGGCACTCGCTGTGCGTTTACGATATATTACGAGGTTGTCGGCAATAAAAAAGGGTAAGAAAAAAATGAATAAAGCGGGAAACGTTAAAATAAAGGAGGCCGCGAATATATACGACTTCCTTGAGGAAATAATAATGCTGTTTGCAATTCATTTGGCTCTACCTGGTTACCCCTGGCTCTGGGAAACAACGGAGCGCCCGGCATTTCTTTTCCCCTTCTTAGCCGGATTTTTCTTGGAGGGTTGCGATTTTTACACTGAACCCTTTGCTTCTTGGCGAAATCAAAGCTTAATGACGGATGGCGGAGAAAAAGTAGCAAGTGAGTTCAACATCCACTGGGAAAGAGAAGCCTTTCACCCTTAGATCTTGTTGCATAACGTATGAATGTCAAATGACAATAACTATGTAACGTTCATACTTAAAATATGATTTGTAACAAAATTCATGACACTACTTTAACAATTTTAACGTCCTAGAGAATCGAAATGCTAAGATTTCATTTGGTTATAAATTTTAACGTTGCTTTGTATTTATTTTTACGATACACTTTTATCAAATGCCTTGCCTGCTTGATGAATTTCGAAAAATTTTTGATTTTAGATTCTTTAATGCCGAACCAAATTTTTTTTGACTAAAATTATATTTAATTTTGATTTCACAAGTGTGAAAAATGGATAGCTATACTATATAATTAGAAGCAGTTACTGATGTATCGTGTTTTTATCAAGCTTTTTTATTGTACACGCATATTACATTTCCTGCAATTATCCTTTTTGAGAACAAAAAAGCCACGTTCCGCGGTAATTATACAATATCGAAGATAGCCTAACACAGTTTAGCAAAGTGTTAATCAAACCAAAATACCTGAAACTAGAAATTTATGTGCGGGAAAGAAATCAGAAATAATAGCACTAACATACCCAGTTTTCTTTCCACAGTCTGAAGTCGACAAATGGCATGTCGCAAAAGAAAAATCAAAGCGCTACAAGGAGCCGGCTTGCTTACATTTAAAAACGTAATTGTAACTAACCGCTCCCCTTTATTAATTTACCTCATTTATTGCTGTCACTCCCTCGACAAACCGTCACGTTCTTGCGAAACAGTGTAAAAAATCCGGAGGAAAATATTCATGACAGCACCTCATTGTTTAGGGCTGGTTATTCAAAGGGTATGCATCAACTATAAGGAAAACCTTCAAATTCAAATAATCTTTATTCAAATGGTCCTTTAAAATGCACTTTTGACGCGCCAATAATTTACATAGTAGTGATTTGTGTGTGACATAGTAGTGAGTAAACACACTACATTCGTAAACTTAAAACTAAAGCCATGAAGGTTCCAAACCCGCCCCGGTCTAAGGAGAAGCTCAAAACAAACTTAGCCAGGTAAATTTAAATATTTTTTCGATATACGAATACTTAATACAACGGACAAAGGTTTTTTCAAATTTCAAATTCTAATAATCTTTATTCAAAAAGTCCTTTAAAAAGCACTATTGACGCGTCAATAATTTACACAGTAGTTATTTGATGGTGATAACTACATTCGTAAACTTAAAACTAAAGCTATGAGGGTTCCAAACGCGCCCCGGTCTAAGAAGAAGCCCACAACAAACTTAGCCAGGTAAATTTAAATATTTTTTCGATGTACGAGTATTTAATAAGACGGATCAAGGTCAACTTAAACATGAGTGTTTGTATGTACCCATAGTTTAAATTAAATTCTCGTATTATTTATATTTCGTTTGAGATAAAATAACAACGTGCTTGAACTGTTTAGTTTTTGTTTTGCAGAAAGTGAAAGGCAATCATAGTTGCCTAGTAAGACGGTCCACCTCTTAATCAGAGTAGGTCGGGGGTTAGAACCCGGGCACGGATCTCTCTAACTTTTTGTTGAGTTATGTGTGAGACTTCACACGCCTTTGAGAACATTATGGAGAACTCTCAGGCGTGCACGTTTCCTCACGATGTTTTCCTTCACCGTTGAAGCAAGTGATATTTTAATTTGTTATAAAACGCACATAACTCCGAAAAGTTAGAGGTGCATGGCCGGATTCGAACCGCCGACCTCTGATTAGGAGGCTGACGCCCTAACAACTAGGCTATCACCGCTTCAAATCAATTTATATTCATATTAGTTCCCGCCAATTATCTTCGTCTAATAAGTGCGACGTAGTCTCGAAGAGTACGACGAGCAAACGTTCAATTTACCTAATAACATTTGGTTTTCGGAAGTCGTGACTGAAAGATGCGATCGGAAGTTACTCTGCGTGAATATTTAAGAAGTCCCCGAGTGTCTCAAGAGTCTATAAGGGTCACTTAAAATGCTTGATGAGCAATCGGGGGCCAGAGTCACATTGCCGCAATCAGAGGACGTTCCTAGTATTTTAAATTGTTAAAATACCTACTAGAAGGTTTCAATTGAAGTAGATTTCGACAATTTATTTGATGTTATGACCGTAGAGATTTTTCCTTTGATATTTCTCGTAAATGCATTTAAGTAAATCTATACAAATAAATAAAATTGGAGAGTCTGTTTGTAATATTGAAATAACCGTTTTTTACTACATGCATATGAATATGTATACGGTACATACACCAAAATAACCTTTTTTTACAATTTTTGTCTGTCTGTCTGTCTGTCTGTTTGTTCCGGCTAATCTCTGACATGGCTAGACCGATTTTTGCGGGACTTTTATAGCCAGGTAGCTGGAGCCAGGTAGATGTAATAAGGAGTAACTAAGGCTATTTTGATTTTAGAAAAGTCTCTTATTTTAGAAAAATAAAGTAATGTTGCAATGTCCAGGTACTGTTCAGTACCACGCACATGCCAGCACTTCTCCGACCAACGAATTAATATCACAAAGGGTGCCATTAACTTTATTGATAACTTCCACGTCGACGAAGTCACGGGTACAGCTAGTATGTTATATAAACACAGACTGAAAAATTCAGCCAGTAAAGTTTCATTTTAAAGCCAAAGTTGAATAAAGGTAAAGACTTCAATGGAGAAATATTAATGTCAAAAATTGGAGCGATTGCAAAAATGAACATCCGTACAAGTGGCTCCTTTTTCAAGCAACAAAAGGGCCGACTGGGGTCGGCGTACATTCCCGTCCCGTCTGCGACCGCTTTTTTTTTTAAATCCTGGTAACAAGCCAATAAATCCGAGCGCATTTTTCTCAACGCGGGATCCTCCGCTCCGAAAAAAGGCTTAGCGCGATTACACCCAAATTTACTTAACACTTAACACATTAAACACATTAATATGGATCTTTTATTTAATTACCTTATCTGCGAGTGCGTCACGCCGGCCGTTTTAATTTAATAATTGTCAGAAATTGGGTCTTGTGTAAATTTTGTTATGCAAATTGAATCCCGAATATGATTAATTCTACGTTAGGACAAAGGATATGGGGCGGCATGCATTACTAGATTGGGCAGATGCCGGCAAGGTGGACGCAATGACTCTAAATTAAATAAATAATTAAGATTTAACTCGTTCGTTAGTCGCACAAACATGGGTACAGGTAAACATGGAGTAGATTGGAGTTGGTTCGAAGCTAGCAGAGGACTCTTTTAATTAATTAAGTACCTAGATGGAGTGAGTTGAACATTCGCGTACATATTTGTTGATTAGCATCGTCAAACGTACATGCAGATGTATTATTATAGCAAGGGTTCCAAAACAATGGCATTTATTGTTTTAACTTAATTCACCATATTAGTTAGGGCCTAAAATAAATACGTTTTTAAGATATATTTTTAAAATTATTAGAGAATTGGATATACCTTACTGATTTTCAGTCTCATATGTTATCTAAGGAGACTTTAATATGATATTTTGAGAATTGGATTTACCTATCGGAGTTCTGCCTCGCGTGTTATCTAAGAAGTCTTTCATATGATATGACCTACACAAATTTTAAGTTTTTAACGTTGTATGTTTTGACGACCTCTGTGGCGCAGTGCGTGCGCTGTCGCATTATAAAGTACGGTCCTGGATTCGATTCCCGGCTCCAGCCAGAGTCTGGTCTGGTGGGACGCTTCGGCCGTGATTAGTTACCACGCTACCGATAAAGACGTGTAGCAAAGAGATTTAGAGTTCCGGCACGATGTCGCGTAGAAACCAATTAGGAGCGTGGGTTCACCATACTCCTAACAGGGTAGCCCGCTACCATCCTAGACAGCATGATCACTTCTTACCACCAGGTGGAAAATGCGAGGTCCTAAGTTATATTAAAATAAAATCTAACAAGAGTTAGATGCGGCGGTATTCTTTCTCGTATTTAACCTAAAGACTCCATAAAACTATATGAATTAAACAAATAGGCTATGTTTCTTAATGTTTGTCATCATCGTCCTGTACAACCCATTACCGGCTCACTACAGAGCACGGGTCTCCTCTCAATATGAGAGGAGACCCGTTCTCATAGTCCACCATGCTTGCCATATGCGGATTGGCAGACTTCACACGCCTTTGAGAACATTATGGAGAACTCTGAGGCGTGCCGGTTTCCTCACGATGTTTTCCTTCACCGTTGAAGCAAATGATATTTTAATTTTTAAAAACGTACATAACTCCGAAAAGTTAGAGGTGCGTGCCCGGATTCGAACCGCCGACCCCTGATTTGGAGGCTGACGCCCTAATCACTAGGTTATTACCTAATGTTTGTAATAAAATAATATCCATACTACTTCGAATTGTTAGTGTAATGACACACAAAATTCGAATTAGTATGGATATTATTGTATAATTATTAATAATTGTATTAAATGTAATACAATTGTTATTTATCACGTTAAAAAAATATGTTATACTAGTTAAAATAAATGTCTCCTACTTTGTTTTTAAACACATATTGTCCTTACATCCGTGAGCCGTGGTCGAAAAACAAGATCATTAGGTAAATTCCGAGGTGCGCATTAAGTTGGGTAATCAATTACAAATTCACTTTGCCCTTGTAAGTTCGATAATCCTTGCCATTAGTAAATCACCTCCTTGAGAGGGCATTCTAATTACGTTTTGATAATAAACACCTGTCCGGTCCGACTCGATTAGGATAAATAGGTTTCGCAGTCCGTTTGACGGTCAATCGGCAGATCTAGTCGACTGATTAGATATTACCAAATGAGTTTTCAGCGTCACGATGTTTGCTAGCATATGTATAATTGCTATGTTTATATAATAATTGATGTTAGTAATGAATTTAAGTAACAAGATCGGGGGAATTATACGTATATATGTAAGCGATTTTATTTATTTACATATTCTTTTTATTGCACTTTATTTGTACAACACAACAAGTTAAGAAAAATTACAAATATGAAGAAATAAGTAAAACAATAATATATATATATATTCCCCCCCCCCCCCCCCATATTGTAACTTGAATTCATTATATAAAAGGAAATATGTCGGCACAGCGTCAGGAATTAATCAAATAAAAAATGCCACGTAAAAAATATTTTTTGGGTTAGGAACTGTTGCAAGTGTTCCTACCAAAATAGAATATTTCTATTCTTCTCATCGATTTTTATTTATAAAGATAAGCGTATATTCTCTGATCCTTGGGTTATTTGTATTGTATATGTACCTATGTCACCGCAAGTTGTTATTGTTTCATCGTTACGTCTCCACGCTTCATAACAAAAGTGCCCAATCTGCACATATTTTTTTTCTTATAATTTATTATAATTTATTTACTTTGAACCGCCAACAGAATTGCACATATATGTATATATCACAAAAAATATGCCGCAAAACAGTCGTGCAATAAATATACAAAAAATTATGATAACAATTTATCATTACATCTAAGAAAGTCTCACTTCTATATAGAACATGAAATCTAATCCTAAACTTTTTTGTGTTCTACTTCTTTCTTCATATTTGTAATTTCTTGTATTCTTTCTTATCTTATTGTGTTGTACAAATATAGTGCAATAAAAAAAATATGGTCATAAATAAAATCATATGGAAAAGTCAGTTATGGTGTGGTACCTCTACCGAGTATTGGCCTTTCATCATAAACTAAACTCATCCATTACTCTCCTATTACAGCATTGTCTTGCACCTAGAGTAATTTCCATTAGTAACTTTGCTCATACACTCTCGACACATGTGCGTACTACATCACACTTGACCCAAGACCGCCGGGCGATAAATTCCTAAATATGAATTACTGGGATTCGTCATCCGATGGTCGGATTAATAATTACTATTCTCGAGTCCTAAATGGCGCGCAGAAGGCGCCATGATTAGCAATACGTCACCGGTAAATATGGCAACACTTATTCCACGATTTATATGGGGGGAGAGTGGGGTAATGGGGACACTTGGCAATAAATCTACTCGAAGTGATTTGGTACAAAGTACTCGGCCCACAGTGTAAGCTCGACTCGGTCAGGAACATCCATTGTAACGAAACACCCACGGAATCCGATAATACCTTGAGATTGTCCCGTCTTTCCTTTAACACCTCCCGATACCGACCCCAGACTCGTGTAGCCAGTGTTTGTAGTGCATTGATAATTTATATGCCTAATCCACCTTAATTTATTCAGTGGCTTTGCTTACGTTAGTATAATAGAATACTAGCTATACTATACTGACAATAGTTTGCTCTCATAAAGACATTTTAAAGTTTTTTTAGTGTGAGGAAAAAATTATTTTTCCATAGTTCACTTTCTATACCTTAGTGGTAATGTTGTTCAAAAATTTATTGGTTAGAATTAAACGTTACACTCAAAGATTACTTTAACATATGCAATACTAGCTGTTGCCCGCAGCTTCGTCTGCGTCTATTTGGTTTTTCGCAAATCCGGCAGAAACCGTAAATTTTTCCATGTTAAAAATCCAGGGCATAATTTTTTTTTTTATGGTATACCCACACTCTTAATTGGTTTCTATGCAACATTGTGCCCGAACTAAGCTAAATAGCTTAACACGTCTTTGTCGATAACTAGCCACGGCCGTAGCCTCCCACAAGACTCAAGCCTGTAATCGAACCCAGGACCTCCAGTTTTATAATGCGCCAGCGCACGCACTGTGCAGCGGAGGTCTTCGTATCTCGGTTCCAAATCGGACTCCATACATTATATTAGTAATTAAAAGATATTACAGGACCACTATGTATGTGGATTGTAAAAAGTGGCGTATAAAAAAATTGTCTTTGTTTATAGTTATTACAAGCTCACTCACTGTAATTATTAACAGATGAACGAATGTAGCAGATCGTATCGGTTCGGTATACGCCAGAAAGGATTTTAATATGTCAGTGGTGTACCCGAGTGCCGCGTGTGCCACCCGGACTCGGCTAAACTTAATCTATAAATCAAGAACTGAAACTATTCCGTAATTAGATCGTATTTAGGACGGGGTACAACACCTTCGGCTCCTTGAGAAAGCGCCTCCCAAAGGGTCCGAAGGTAAAGGCTCCATTGCCTTTCAAGTGCCTCTTTAACGGCTAATATCCTTGGTAAATGGATCTCAAATATTTTGCTCCATAACCGTTACGGCTAAGCGATGTTGTCATGTTTATTGCCCCACGGTACACTATCGAGGGGCTCTCATATTTATTCCGTCAAATTATCGAAACGTTATTAAGTCTCAAGCACGCCCTCAATGCAACAAAAACAAAATTAATAACCGAACACAAACATCAGGTACCGGAGTATTCCAAGCGTTCCATTAATAAGGTAGAAGTATGAAAATGTACAGAAGTTTTTCGCGTGTACGGAAAAAAAATGGAAAATCAAAACAATCGAGATGAAAAGCCTCTTAGCAGGGTGGTATTCTTTTATTCCGTAAAAAGCTTTTGATGTTCGCATACTTAGTGTTTTATAAGTTGATCCTATTACAATGTCCAGGTAACGTGGTGTCACAATGGAGTCGACGGGGACGCTAACAAGATTATAACTTTATTTTGTAAATTAATATTAAATGGGCGAGCCGTGTATTCTATACCACCCCCTCGGCTACGAAATGAGTTCATTTATAAAGAGAGACAATCGATATTCTATATCTTACGTTTTTTTAATATACAATACAAGTAAGCCTTTCACGACAATTTCAACTGGTGTAAGTGATGATGCGGTCTAAGATGGCACCGAGCTAAATTGTTAGGGTTATGGTGAACCCACATTCCTAATTGGTTTCTACTTTTTTTTTCGGACTGTCTATTAGCTGTACTAACCCTATTGGTTGCCACAGCGTAACCGGGCTGTTTGGCGAGCTTCAGAAAGAAGCTCTGCCAGGAGAAATTTTGAGACCTAGGGTTTTTACGCGACTTCGTGCCGGAACGCTAAATCGCTTGGCGACATGTATTTGTAGGAAAAACTTAAGGTGCGTACCCGGGATCGAACCCCCGATCTATCGATTAGGAGGCAGACGTCCTAACCACTAGGCTATCACAGCTTTTTTAACTAATATAATCAATTGAATGAACAAACAAAAAAACTCCTTAAGTCGAATAGTGAAGGAAAATCTGTTTACTTTGGCGTTGACTTGATAGTAGCAAAGCTTCTCACTCGTCACGTAAGCCCGTGTTAATGAAACAATAAATTCGTATTCCGTGTATAAAGTAGCACTCGTCCAATATTTCCCCCAAAACTGACGCGTTGTCTCTCATTAACTTAATACGTTATGGTTTGTACTTTAGCAATATGTGCGAAATGAAATACTTATTATACAGGATGTTTATAAAATTCCCAATGAATAAAAATATAATTTCTAATCATTTATAACCACAATAATTAACATATTCTCTCACACACACACATATACACTCAATCATCATTTAAAAAATTTAAGGAGGGCACTACCGCCTGAAATATAGATTTAAACCTAAATCTGGAACAGATTATAAAAGGTACAAAAACATACACACATCCTCGTGTATTGGACACACAATTCTATCTCTAATTACTTAACGAATTGTATTAGTTAGTAACTTCATTTTTTTGAGGCTTGTGTGTTATTATGATAGATACTAGATAAATGTAATTAAACATGATCCGTTTATAAATGTTTTTTCACCAAATACTATTCTTATATTACTTACTAGGTGATAGCCTATTTGGTAATACAGAGCCTACTCAACTGGAAAGAAGGCGTCATATCGAGTGATTAAATAGTTCACAAACAGATCGTGAATAAACCTTTCTTATGACTATATCAGCTTGGAATGCTAATTTCACGGTGCAAAAGCCGGCAAGAAGCACAGATGCAACAAAAATGACGTGTAGTAGTACACCCTGTATCACCACTCTCATCAACCAAATCGCCCTCCGTACAAACGAGTTGACGCAACTCCGTCATATGCGGCCACTTGCTGTAATTTTATGTTCATCTGGAGGAGGCGCGCGGACTATGTCTGTTCATTTACGAACGCCAATAACACAAATTACATAAATGTTTCATTACGTATATCTTGTATTTGGCAGAGAATATGCGGTCGGTAACTAATCGAACAGACGACAAAACGTTCCGAGAAGCAATGCAGCGTTTCGGTCCGATCATCATCATCATGATCAACTCATTACCGGCTCACTACAGAGCACGGGTCTCCTCTCAATATGGGAGGGGTTTGGCCATAGTGCGGATTGGCAGACTTCACACGCCTTTGAGAACATTATGGAGAACTCTCAGGCGTGCAGGTTTCCTCACGATGTTTTCCTTCACCGTTGAAGCAAGTGATATTTTAATTGTTAAAACGCACATAACTCCGAAAAGTTAGAGGTGCGTGCCCGGATTCGAATCGCCGACCTCTGATTAGGAGGCTGACGTCCTAACCACTAGGCTATCACCGCTTCTGTATGCGCGATTTGGTCTCTGTTATTACGAGATTGGGTCCGATATCACGTAGAAACTAATTAGCAGGATAAAACAAATGTTTCTATTCTTTGGTAATAAGTTTTTAATTTTATTTTGTGTTATTTTCTTTTGTAAAAAGATTTTTTGTGTTGTTAGTTAATTTAAAAATAGTTTCCATTTATTTATTTTATTAATTTATTTATTCTTTATTTGTACACCACAAAAAGTGAAAATAGAAATAATAAGAAAAACAGAAACAAGAAGAAGCAGGATAGTTAAAAGAATAATACGCCCAAATCCAGAAAGCAATATGTGCCAAATATGCTAAAGTTTATTTATATTAGCGCATTAGTTAAGCTCAACATAAGTAACAAAGAAACAGACAGACATTTGCATTTATAATATAAAGTATATTGTAAATATTAAGGGGACTACCCAAGACACCACATGGGTCAATGCGCTGGCTGTCCGTAGCAATACGCCGGACGTTAAGCAGAAAATTCCGTCCCCGCAAAGTTTTGATTGCTCAAGGCAGATGGCATTCTTGCCCAACACATTCACCGAAATACAGAGGAGAATGTCGCATTTTATTGTGTTCATATCGACCAAGTTTACACTCTTGAACTCATCGCAAGTCTCATTTGGTGTGAAACGTGAGCGGAAATGCATTAGCGGTAATATTTTTCTATTGTTCGTGCAGATGTTATCATCTAATTCGTGACAAATAAAAGGTGAGTAATAAACGACGTATTGATTTATTCATTAAACTCAGACAAATTAATAATTATTTTTAAAATTAAAAATTAATAATATTGATTACAGTTGGTTTTTAAATAATCTTTCAACAATCTGATTGATCAAAGCAGGCTTGAGATTTGTTACTTAAACTATTTTTTTTATCCACTACAGCCCTTGATGACATTCTCAGCTAGTTGCGAGTGATGATGCCGTCTTAGATGGTAGCGGGCAGTTTAGCCCTAGGGATATAGGGTTATAGAGATAAAGGGGGGTCGGTTAATACATACTCCATTGGTTGGTTGGTTTCTCAGCGACATACTTATAAGGCAATACGCCGAGAACTGGATCCCTGATGCGTAGACTTCGGAGCAGTCTGAAAATGGTTGCAAGCAGTCTCTAACGTAATGAATAAGCAATAACTTCATTTATTTTAAATTTTAGGATATTACTGACATAGGTTATAGGTGTACATTACTAACAAATAGGTCTGAGTCAGTTGAATTAAAATTTTGTTATTATAATTATTACATAAATTCAAATGATTTCAAGTGATAAAATAGAAGTTGTAATTTTTTTTTTTTAATAAACCAGGAGTTCACATTACCTCGTATAATGAAGGGCTACGATATGTTCCTAATTAAGGGAACAACGCATAACTTTCGTATCCTCGCCGATAAACATCGCAAATGCAACTTCCGACCCTCGGTAATTTTTATGCCTACACTAATTGTAATTTCATTGATAACACAGTTTACAGTTTGACCGGTCCATTAGTGCGAAACAAGGTGGCGTCCGCTCGGGCCTTTCAGGGGGTATTTATAACCTTTACTATAGTTGCGGCAATAATTTCATTAGTGGGGCACAACTAGAGGCCGGACAAGACAAATGGTTGCCATTAGGGTCCTAACGACGGCCCTCGTCAGCCCCCCGAACTTTTAACGACGAGAATCAAAGTAAATACGCGGCATTATCTTGCCGATTTGGCGCAATCATACGAACCTGGATGGGCAAGGGTTGGATACGCTAATAGGACGTGCGTCAGCAGGTGAGTCTGATTAACGCAGATTGGCGCAGGAACTGAGTGACCGTTGGTGAGTCACGGATTAATTCGTAAGAAGCGAAGGGGATTGCTAGGTAACATAATACCCGACTAGCAGTGCCGCCGTGTTCATTAATGCATGAATAATTCCCTAACAAAAGATTTTGAACGAGTATAGGAGTTGGACTGATAATAATTGACAGTAGTTTGCTTGTCCAGAGCTTATATTAGATGGTAGAAAACGCAGATGACTTTTATTTTTAATTTTTGGAGCATATGCAAACCTTTTTTTTTAACGCAAAAAGGGTTTATTGACTGAAGTTGATTAATTGTATTAAAAAATATTGTTTATGTATGGTCTCACTTAATTCAATGAAATTGAACGTTGAAGTATGCTTAATCAAATGATGTTATCTCGAAGTTGACCTACACTGAAAATTGATTTAAAACAACAGTAGAAAAGGCAGTTGACTTTTACTAAAGCTTATTTTTATATAGTTATTCGTCGTTTAGTTTGTGACACGTGCTAATAGAGTATGCCTCTTATTTTTTATTCGTGGAGCTTGTACCAACGTTTTTTCTAACGCAAAAAGGCTTTATTGACTGAAGTTGGTTAATTGTATTTAAAGCTATAGTTTATTTATGACCTCACTTGGTGGTGTTCGATGGAATTGAAGGCTGAAGCGTGCTTAATCAAATGATGTTATATGGAAGTCGACCTACACTGTTAGTTGATTTAAAACAACAGTAGAAAACGCAGATGCGCAGATGAATTTTATTAAAGCTTATTTTTATATAGTTATTCCTAGATTAGTTTGCGACACGTGCTAATAGAGTATGACTCTTATTTTTAATTTGTGGAGCTTGTACCAACCATTTTTCTAACGCAACAAGGCTTTATTGACTGAAGTTGGTTAATTGTATTTAAAGCTATTGTTTATTTATGGTCTCACTTGGTGGTGCAATTGAACGTTGAAGCGTTCTAAATCTAATGATGTTAAATGGAAGTCGATCTACATGTTAATTGATTTAAAACACCGTGGTTCGGATTGGTTTGCGAATACGTTACTGAATCAAAAACCCATCTATTCTTCAGCGTCCGGAGTAATAAGTCCGGATCAAAATAAAAGGACCAGTCTATATGCCTATATACACTGTGAATGGGAACCAATCTGTTGAGTGTAAACTCATCATAACTTCTTATAATGTTTCCACCGCCGTTCCCGGGGGTTGCCGGGTGAGAATCAGTCGCATTTGTACCGGTCCCGGGACACTCGTACGTTATAGTGTCCGGCCCGGGTCATTAGGGCCCATTCGTGGCGAAACTTCCACGCTCACACTATGTGCTGGAAAAACGAGGAACATATTCAGTTCTGATTATTTGTTATGTTTTCCGGTCATTCAATGTGTGAAAAGTTTTGGTTTATTCCGTTTATATACATATATATATATATACTCAGTCTCAGGACTTCAGTGGAACCGGTATTAGATTATATTTATATTTTGACGACCTCCGTGGCGCAGCGCGCGCGCTGTCAGATTATAAAAAAAAGTTGGAGGTCCTGGGTTCGATTCCCGGTCTCGAGTCTGGTCTGGTGGGAGGCTTCGGCCGTGGCTAGTTACCACCCTACCGACAAAGACGTGTCGCCAAGCGATTTAGCGCGATGTCGCGTAGAAACCAAAAGGAGTATGGGTTTACCATACCCCTAACAGGTTAGCCCGCTACCATCTTAGACTGTATCATCACTTACCATCAGGTGAGATTGCTGTCAAGGGCTAACTTGTAGTGGATAAAAAAAAAAAAAAAAAAAAGAATTCCAAATTTGACCTGTTTAAAAATGGGTATTTCTATTACGAGTAATGCTTAAGGCGGTATTAGCCTCATTGTTAAGAATTCGGCCCTTTCTGGAGGGATCACATTCGATCCCCGTAACTAACTTTTCGGAATTATGAGCATTTTTATTTTTATTTTAGCAATTTTAAACTAAATTTCACTTGCTTTAACGGTGAAGGAAAACATCGTGAGGAACCTTGCATGCCTTAGAGTTTTTTATACCATTCCGCGTTTAGCCTGCGAGGTAGACGACGGCCACAACCCTTCTCATGCTGAGAAGAGACACGCGCTCTGTGGTGGACCAGTAATGGTTTATAAATGATTATGATGAACGTTTCATTTAAGGATTTTTTTTAAAGATAAAGTCTTGCATTAACACTGTCACGTCATCAAAAAAGGATTTTTTTTTTATTTCTTCGGTATACAAATTGTACTATTTTTTCGTCCAGTAAACAACCAATACCTACGGCACACACGCGAGTGATAAGTCGTCATGATCAACCCATTGCCGGCTCACTACAGAGCACGGGTCTCCTCTCAGTATGAGAAGGGTTTGGCCATAGTCCACCACGCTGGCCGTGTGCGGATTGGCAGACTTCACACGCCTTTGAGAACATTATGGAGAACTCTAAGGCGTGCAGGTTTCCTCACGATGTTTTCTTTCACAATTGAATCAAATGATATTTTAATTTTTAAAAACGCACATAACTCCGAAAAGTTAGAGGTACGTAATATCTATATCTATACGCACAT
Organism: Lasiommata megera; assembly: GCA_928268935.1. NCBI lineage: Eukaryota > Metazoa > Arthropoda > Insecta > Lepidoptera > Nymphalidae > Lasiommata > Lasiommata megera. Next base: position 14,087,934 of record OV743312.1, read on the forward strand.
AATATCCTCTTAAAAGGCTTCATTCGACGCTTAGGATGACAATTACAATTTTTGTTTGCATTCATTGTATTACTATTTCAAAACCGTTAGTAAGTTAAATGTTCAATCAGAAATGTCTACATCAATCCATCCAACCAACATAAAAAGATTCCCAGAACAAATAAGTACAGAGTATAGTTTTCAATTCCTGTATATCAGATTGTTTGTAGACGACCACTGCAAAGTGGTGGCCACATCAAAACGGACCGTTTCGTTCGGTGCACCACAAAGGGATCGGAGCGGTGGATCGAGACTTCTATTGTTCCATCCGCTGAGTGAAAAATACAGAACGCTTATCCAGAATACCCTAATCTTTCCACATCAAACGACGATTCCAAGCCTTACCTGATATTACACGCGTCATTTGAACAGTCTCAAAGACATTCCGCGGGGGGAAAAAATTAAAATAACAGAGCGTACAATGGGAGTCGAGCGCGTCGGAGCTGAGCCCTTGATTGCATCGGAAATCGCTCACACTGAGATCAAGGTAGATCAAAATTAAAAATTCTTATACAAATTCTACTCTAAGACTTGAGTTATTTTGATTTAATATTTTAAATATAAAATCGAATCAATATTTTGTGACTAAATACGACTTTAAAATTTAATTTTAATAAGTAAAACGACACTAGAATTTATGAGTGTGTATGACTTTTGAAATATTGATATTGCATTATACTATAGTTATTTTGAGTTGAATATTACGTTTTCCGCTGTTTGTATTTTATTTATATATCAATACAATAATAATAATCAATACTTGATGTTTATTGTTTAATATTAAAATAGTTCAGTTTTTTTTCCTTAATTTATTGTCATGTAACAGTTTTAAAAATTGTGCGTTTTTAAGCAATTAAAACATCGCTTGCTTCAACGGTGAAGGTAAACATCGTGAGGAAGCCTGCATGCCTGAGGGTTCTTCATATTGTGCTCAAAGGCGTGTGAAGTCTGCCAATTCGCATATGGCCAGCGTGGTGGACTATGGCCAAACCCATCTCATATTGAGAGGATTATGCACGCCTGTAACTACATCTGTTATCCCGTACCCATGATTAAAGTAAATAAATGAATTTATTATTATTATTATAACATGATATTTATTAATAGAGATTTGTGCTGATTCTGTTGTCAACAAATCTCTCAATTAACTCAATTGATTGGTCCAGAAATAGTGTTGTCTTTCTCACACTTCTTCTTCCTCTTGTCCTTTCCCACGCTATGTGGAGTCAGCACAACATGTCTTCTTCTCCCACTCTATTCTATCAGCCGTTACTTCACTACCCGCACCTTTTACATGCATATTTTGATGACATCTGTCATCCACATCTGTGGAGACCTTGAGAGTTAATAAAATCTCACTGCACTAACTATTCGTTTCAAACTTTAGCACTCAGTAGCATTTACTAATGCAGTTAACAAGGTTATGTTTTTTATACTGTAATTTCATGTATTGTATTCCCAATAAATAAATAAAAAAATTAAAAGGTATATATTTAAATTGGTATAGAAGTACCCACCTCATAAATTGCATATTATTTAAAATCCACTAAGTAAATACTAAACTTTAACAAACAAAAAATAGCACCAATTATCTACTGCAAAAAAAAAAAATTAAATAATGGCTGTATCGAAAGGAAATTATTTTGGGTTTCCGTTCGGAAACCGTAGCAAATGTGCGCATTTGTCAGGTGCGGCTGCGGCGACACATGATGGATCAGCCGGCGGGCTCGCATTGTGCTCAATTTCCGAACGGTTAGCTCCCAATGCTGCCAACACTCGCAGATTTTAAACGCATCCCACCATTTTGTGGGCCATTAGTCGAGGTGAAAGAGGCCGTGATTATGATTGATTGCGAAACGGCAACCTGACTTGTTGAATGGGCACGTGTGTACTCGCCTTATTTGTTGCAAACTTCGCGCAGTCTATTTCGACACTTTGTTTGATTACAAAGTTGTTTTAGCGATGTGAAAGCACTTGGATAATTACCTTGAGTGCGTCAGGAGTTATTACGCAAATGAAATGGTGAAATTAAACTTTGCGCTTACTTAAAATTTAAAATATTAAAGCAATAGATATCCCAAGTGCGTCATAACTTAGGTGCGCTAAGCAAATCTAGCTAGCTAGCTAATATAACTTTAGCTTTTCAATGAAACCAAACAAATATTTTTCCCCAAAAAAACCATGACAACGACACTTCGAATACTAGACTTTATACGTGATGAAGAATATTATTCAGACTTCAACAGACGTCATACTTCGAAGCTTTTAAAAATGAGCTTCACTGAACTTGATAAGAAGACGTGCGACTCGTTTGACGTACGTTGCTAATAAGCCGATCGCGATAGTGTCCTCAAAGATGTCGTGGATGTAAGATTTTATATACTAATTACCGTGTAATGAGGTAAAAAAATATTTATTTATCTCCTCTTATTTTATCTTTACAGGATTAAAACCTAATTTGCTATAATAGCCTAATATAAAAGTATACTTTTATATATGTATTGCCTAAATTTACATATTCCGGTAACATATAATCCATGATGTCACTCTTGTGAGTTCACTCAGATTGCAACTGAATAGGTCCAGCTTCAGCCGCTTCAGAGTGATAAGTGCGCGCGTCAAGGGCGCCTGGTTGAGCAGGTTGGTACGTCCCCTTGGCACTGCCAGCAGCGGCGGCCTATGCCTTCGATACACGATTGCGACTACGATATTCGATAATATATTTTATAATTAAACGTCTCGGTGCGAATATGTGGCACTGCGCAATCGAGCAAAGAACACAACTTTTCAATGTATTATATTATTTGTGTTTTTTTTTAGTGTATTGCATTTATTCATCATCATCATCATCATGATCAACCCATTACCGGCTCACTACAGAGCACGGGTCTCCTCTCAATATGAGAAGGGTTTGGCCATAGTCCACCACGCTGGCCATGTGCGGATTGGCAGACTTCACACGCCTTTGAGAACATTATGGAGAACTCTCAGGCGTGGAGGTTTCCTCACGATGATTTCCTTCACCGTTGAAGCATTTTAATTTTTAAAAACGCATATAACTCCAAAAAGTTAGAGGTGCGTGCCCGGATCCGAACCGCCGACCTCTGATTAGGAGGCTGACGTCGTAACCACTAGACTATCACTGCTTACTAGGCTATCACCGCTTACGGACATTTATTACGGACAGCAAAAGATCCAAATGAAATTTAACAGAAATTTACTATAAGCTTTAATACCCCTGTTAGTAAATATAAACGTATGTCTGCAGAACATCTATCTTCTGTCTATCATAGAAAATCTGATTGATATATAAAAACTAAATCGTAATATAAAAACACGTAAGCATACACGAAACCGTACGTTATAAACCTACCGTATCTATGAATGTGCACAATAGTCAATACAGTCTCTCTTGCCGAAGTTATAATAAAATATGAGTCTATATTGATTCGATCCAATGCACCCATTGTGAAGGCGATCGCCGCTGCATTCGCAGCAAATGGAGAATGAACGTAGATTAACAATTCGAAACTTCGCTTTAAGATGTTAATTTCAAAATGCCTGGCTGCCTCGATATTCACTTATTGAACTTAGAATGTAAGAACAGTAGTCTGGGATTGTTTTCGGTTCGAACTAAATAATAGTGAGTTTTCGCTTTATCTGCTTGAGACTGTGTATTTTGTACGACGTCTTATTATACTGTTCGATAATTTTCGTCGAAATGCAAAATGTAATCACGCCATTATTGCTATCGGTAACTCGGTATCTTGTCTCAGTGTTCTTTGGCTCGTACAGTTTAATTATTTCTTTTAATCTAATATTTCTTTTGCCGGATTGTTATTAATATATTAAATAAGAATTATTTACTAACGGGTACTTAAAATTAAACATTAGAATAAAAATAGTTATACTAACTTAGTACGAACGCCTAAAAATATATTATATTTCATTTTATAAGATGCACTGACTGATTGCACTAACTAATTAAGTTAAAGTTTGTTTCTGGTGGATACAAATATACCTATTGATAGCTTGGAGATGTCTATCAAAAAGTTCAAAGTTTTTATAAAACGAAAGCTTAGAGAAAAATCATATTACGATATTAAGGATTATATAAACGATACAAAGCTTGGGTGTGAATTGCTCTATCTAAATAGGTACTATAATTTATTATTGATTATGTGAGATGGTGATAACAAAAACAAAACGGTTAAGTTTGTTGTGGGCTTCTTCTTAGGCCAGGGCGCGTTTGGAACCCTCATAGCTTTAGTTTTAAGTTTACGAATGTAGTTATAACCATCAAATCACTACTATGTAAATTATTGACGCGTCAAAAGTGCCTTTTAAAGGACTATTTGAAGGTCTGAGCATAGGTTTTTCGTCTCATAGAAGAGAGTGCTTTGAAATAGAGCTTTGAAATTTATAACATTAATTGATTAATAATGTTGGATAACTTATAAGTTACCTACTTACATAAAAGCTTTTGAAAACTTTGAACATAAATATATTTAAGAATAAATACTACGTACTCTAACTTTAAAGTTAGAGTCGATATTTTGTCTTAATTTAAAGCGAGGGAAGCAATTATTTTTTATCTACACGCACGAGTAGCGCGGGGACACCGGCACGCCGGCTCGGGACTCGGGACACCGACGCATTGCACCCGCGGGACGCCACAGTTAGTGCACACAAAAACTAAGATTCCGAGGGGAAATCTGCGCTTTTGTGTACCGACGTTATATTACAGCAATTTTGGTTCAGTTTGCTTTTTCAGAGCGAACAACGGTCGGAGCCAAAGCTTCTGTAGATATGTTTGTTTTGTAATAGTTACGTGATTTTGCTTATAAAAAGATAAACATTACCGCAGAGGGTATTAAATTTTGTTGTATTTTTTGGAACGAATAGGAAATTGTACAATGGATTAAAACAATGTACTTTTAGATTTAAACAAAAATGCCAATCCGCACATGGCCAGCGTAGTGGACTATGGCCAAACCCTTCTCATATTGAGAGGAGACCCGTGCTCTGTGGTGAGCCGGTAATGGTTTGTTCATGATGATGATGATGATTTGATCAGAATATTGACGTACAATATTCGTATAGTTGTACAATATCTAACACTTAAAAGTACAGCATAATTTTATATAAACATACTGTTTCTTTAGATGAGGTTTTGAGGCTAGCGTAATTACGGCAAAATCTTGTAACGCAACCAGGTAGACTTACATAGACTTCCTTCTTCATTGTCTACGTAGGAAGTTTAAGTTTTTGCTTACAAGCTAGGCAATGATTTGTTCCAAGGAAATCATAGATCAATGGCCTACAAAAGAGACCGTGTTCAATTCGCAACCCGTTAACAATAGTTAACAAGCAAAGAAGATAACCCCTACAACAGAAACTTTAAGGACTTTAGAAATGCTGAAATAACATCGGCTTAGTTGTGCAGTGATTTGTTACTCTTCAAATAATAGCACCCATCGAATATCAGAGCGTGACAAAATACTGCATCGCATATACCGATGTTACACCATTTTTATTTGTAAGGTTCTAGCTCTTTTATAACTAAAATCTTATGTAGGGAGAAAGCCAAACATCCCTGTCTGAGGGATTCAAGAACGTATCCAAATGTGCTTTTTATAATCTGTTTACTTGCCCCCCCTTTTGCCAGATAATCCCTTTATGCTCGACGCCGTTGATGCGTTTCAGAAGTTTTTATAAACTTCGCATTTAAAGATCGTTATGTGAACTAATGTACATATGGAAAGGTTTTTTTATTTTATATCCTCTTATATTTTAATTGGCTTTTACTTATGGGTTTAACTTATATTGAGGTAAACTCAAGTTTAGTACATTGTCCTCGAGTTTTATCTTCGAAACCAGACATTTAAACAAATTTCAAACCCGTATTTTACACGCCTGATGTAGGATTTTTTTCTAATCCATTCTTAGCCGTTTATAGTTTATTTTTGTTATGGAAATACTTTATATGACATAGCTCTGTATGACAATTTTAAAAGCTATACGTGCAATGTTTTGAGCCGTAAGTTAGAAGTGATCGTCTATTTTCTTTCATACATATTATATTACTATATTAATAATTCAGTGACGTAAGTTGCCATGGTAAACTGTCTTAGTGCGTAAACTAGCAAAAGACTGGTTCCGTAATAAGTGCAATATGCAATACCTCATAGTCTATGGATGATAAGGATCGAGCAAAAAATACTAATAACAATAGTTGTTATGAATATGCATCCTTTTAAAATTTCAGCTTTCTGCCTATAATGGTTCATGAGATTCAGCCCGCTGAAAGACATACGGACAGACATACGGAATAATGGACAGCGAAGTAATTGTATCCTGATGGCACCTTTCGGGTACTATACTCTTAAAATGATAGCAATCAAAATTATGATACAACATGGAATGATTTAACTGACTGCAATTCACGTTAAACATAATTACTCTAATAACGTTAAACATAATATAGTCTATTAATCATCATCATGATCAACCCATTACCAGCTCACTACAGAGCACGGGTCTCCTCTCAATATGAGGAGGGTTTGGCCATAGTCCACCACGCTGGCCATATGCGGATTGGCACACTTCACACGCCTTTGAGAACATTATAGAACACTCTCAGGCGTGCAGGTTCCCTCACGATGTTTTTCTTCACCGTTGAAGCAAGTGATATTTTTTTTTTTAAACGCACATAACTCCAAAAAGTTAGAGGTGTGTGCCCAGATTCGTACCGCTGACCTCTGATTAGGAGGCTGACGCCCTAACCACTAGGCTATCACCGCTTCAGTCTATAAAAAAAAGTCTATAAATAAATCTAAGCAATAAAATAAACGTTAACCAAACCGTTAAAACACTATTATAACGCAATAAAATAACAGACAGGTAAACAAGTTGCAAAAGAACCATCAACTAAATACATTATAAGCCTAATTCCACCGAAGACGATGCCAGGGAAGCGTTTAACAAACTTTAACCGGTACATAAAATTTTATTAACCCGTATATGAAATAGTGGGACAATCACATTGGAGTCCGCGAATCTTTTCGAGTCATTAGACGCGTTTTTATTACACAATGATAATAAACATGTCGTAAGATATCGTCTGAAAACATTCGTGGAATTAGTTCCCCCCCGCTATCGGGAATACTGTGTTATTACGATTATTGTATTCGACGGTAATCGATGTGGAGCGAAGGTATTTTGTTGAACATGCCACTACCGTGCCTTTAAGATGGATAAGATTTTTCTCAGGAACAGTATACTGGTATTATTTTTTTATTCTGGAAACGAAATAGTGTATAAAAATTATAGAAATCAGAAATAGAATAGAAGACAAAACAAAATAGTTTCCGATATTAAATCATTACATATAAATTTAATGCAACGATGATCTTGTTATTGTTGAACATAATATTGTTTTGTAAGTAAGCAAGCTAATCCATTTTGGTGAAAATAGTCGTTATACCTAATCTTTTAAACAATTAAAATATCACTTGCTTCAACGATGAAGGGAAACATCGTGAGGAAACCTGCGCGCCTGAGAGTTCTCCGTAATGTTCTCAAAGGCGTGTGAAGTCTGCCAATGTGGTGGACATGGCCAGCGTGGTGGACTATGGCCGAACCCTTCTCATATTGAGAGGAGACACGTACTCTGTAGTGAGCCGGTAATGGGTTGATCATGATGATGATGATACCTAATCTTATACATAGGTGATTTTTATTTATATTAATAAAAACATGCAATATTTAAAATACGTCAGAGTGAGTTTAATATATATTTGTATTTGAATTAAAAAAAAACACTCACTGATTATATATTCTTATTATATGGTTATATAATATCGAAAAGGAAAATATAGCGTTATATATTCGTTGCTTATTATATGGTAATATCAAATCGAAAAGGAAAATTCAGCGGACTCACCTTAACCGGGCCACGGGTACCGGAAGCCGGGTATTATTTATTGCTTACAATTTTGCTTACAGCGGAAAATATTGCTGTACATTTTTCCGTTGCGTCGTGGAGCTCCTAATTTCTAATGGGCCATTTGCCACTTTGTCAATTGCGCCAATAAATCTGAGCTCCACTGAGTAACGGCGCCGTCTCCCGCTAAATATCGCGTCATTCTTTTATTTGTTGCAGGCGGAGACCATTGGATAATAAGATTTATTATGTCACCTTCGTGCTGTCTTTTAGTATTTATTACGTTTATTAGATGTAAGCGGTGATAGCCTAGTGGTTAGGGTGTCGGCCTCCTAATTAGAGGTCGGCGGTTCGAATCCGGGCACGCATCTCTAACTTTTCGGCGTTATGTGCGTTTTTAAAACAATTAAAATATCACTTGCTTCAACGGTGAAGGAAAACATCGTGAGGAAACCTGCACGCCTGAGAGTTCTCCATAATGTTCTCAAAGGCGTGTGAAGTCTGCCAATCCGCACATGGCCAGCGTGGTGGACTATGGCCAAACCCTTCTCATATTGAGAGGAGACCCGTGCTCTATAGTGAGCCGGTAATGGGTTGATCACGACGTTTATTACGAAGCTGGTATAGCCTAGTGGTTGGGACGGCAGCCTCCTAATCAGAAGACGGGGGTTCGAACCCGGGCACGTACGCAATTAAAATATCACTTGTTTCAACGGTGAAGGAAAACATCGTGAGGAAACGTGCACACCTGAGAGTTCTCCATAACGTTTTCAAAGGCGTGTCGCACATGGTCAGTGTGGTGGACTATGGCTAAACCCTTCTCATATTGAGAGGAGATCCGTGCTCTGTAGTGAGCAGAGAATGGGTTGATCATGATGATGATGATGATGACGTTTATTACCAAATCGATGATAATCCATTACTACTACTCTATGCACTACTATAATTATAAATGCGGTTTGTTTCACGTCTTAAACGCTGTCTGGTGGGAGGACCTTACAGGCAAAGACGTGTCGCCAAGCGTTTATTCCGACACGTTGTCACTTAGAAAACAATAAGGTGTTTCAGATTACCATAACCCTAACAGGTTAGCCCAACACTACTACTAGCTACCATCTTTTTTTTTTTATAAACTTTATTGCACAAAAACTGTACAAAAAGGCGAACTTAATGCTAAAAGCATTCTCCACCAGTCAACCTTGGTACATTATGAAAACTGATGGTAGGCGCACGAACAAAAAAAAAACAGTAAATGTATATATATATAAAAGTAATAGATAATATAATAATAAATAAATACAAACAGATAATTAAAAATATATAAATATAAAAAAAAAACAAAGAAAAAAAGAAATGCATCTTAGACTGCATCAGGTGAGATAGCCGTTAAGGGCTGACTAGTGGGGGATAAAAAAAAAGAAAATTACTACTCTACAGGTTATCATTTCATTTTGCACAATAATTTGTATCCTCATAACGAACATCGGATACGTTTATCCCGGAAAGCTAAAAGTTCCCGTGAGAATTTTATAATTTGTTAAGTGTCACTAATGTTAAAAGTCGGATTTTGATACACTTTGGCAAGCAGACAGATTGTATCCTGCGACAGGAAATAGGTCACTTTAACTGTTACTCGTAGAGTTAAAAAAATCGTAAAAACCTGAACAAAATCACGAAAAGTACCAGTTTTTACAAATAACCATTCAGAATATCTATTATAAATTTATATATTTTTTTTGTCGACATAAAGAACTAAATTACACCGTTTATTCGAATCCCAAACATAGAGTAGCCTAATAGTAAATTTAATTAAAAAAAAAAACATAACAAACCTTATTAGATCAGTCGATGGATACAAAATGGTTTGTAATTTTGTAACAAATAAAAACTCGTTCAATTTTATTGCATAGTTAACAAATACAGCTTTCATCGGCCATAATTGTACGGTCAAGTTAGTCGTATTGATTGAATCTACACGTGTGTTAAATAAATTACAGTTGCTTTTACTAATTTAAGTGCATGACCTATCAATCTGACGGTAGCCAGGGCGTTGAATAAATGAGGAAGTTCACAGAAGTTTAACCCTCGCATGCCTGCCGCTAAATTATAGCCCACACGTCCAATCTATTAATAACTTTCATTTGATAGAAAAGCCAACGAATTATTAAGTTGTAACGCCAAGCAGGTAATTTCGAAATGAAACATCACAAAAACAAACAATATAAGGTGACGTACATATACTTAAGTCGATACAGATCCACAACTGTGTGTTTTTACGATTTTCATAACATAACCCGGAACATGAGAAAGTTCAAAGTGGTAGGTCGATACTTCCCAACCATATTTAGTCGAAGGATATGATAGGTATGTAAATGGTAACAAAAACTATGTTAACATTATAAAAACATATACGTGTTTTATGTATTTATTCACTAAACAATGTTAAACAAACGACACAAGATAAAACAATGTAATCTTAGCTTTATTTTAGCTCAGATGATATATAATCGTATATTATTTGAGTCATCAGAGTGAGAATCAGAGTATCATCTTAATATATATAAATCTCGTGTCACAATGTTTGTCCTCAATGGACTCCTAAACCACTTAACCGATTATAATAAAATTCGCACACCATGTGCAGTTCGATCCAACTTGAGAGATAGGATAGTTTAAATCTCAAATTATAGTCGCAATTTTAATTTATTGCTAATTATTTGTCTGTTATTATTTGACAGTCACAATTATCTGTTAACTCCAAATGATTCTAACAGATGTCGATACCTTTCGACTGGGTTGAGTAAGTAATCAATAGATGGCGCTGCTATGGTAAATCTACGAACGTGTCATATAAGCTTCATTTTAACAGCATAATTACCACGTGTTGTTGACGCTATAAAATTAATTAAATTTATTTTGTAGTGAACGAAATACCGTATAATTCAATTATTTCCACTTTTTAAATTTTTGGTGTTAGCATAGCCGGCCACGTGTTACTTAGACTGAAGTGTAAATTGAATTCATATTATAATGAAGATAATACAGTGAAATTAATCCTGTTTTTTACTTATTTGTGCTTCACTGATCAAAACTTTTGGCTGGGAAGTTTAAAGGAAAAGTGGTCCTGCTGCCACGTATTCCGATGATACCATCAGATTCTACCATACCCTTCAAAAGGCTACAGTTTCCAAATCGTTTAGCTTTCGCCATGTCTATAAATAAATCTCAAGGTCAAACAATGTCCATTTGTGGTTTAGATTTGGAAAATCCATGTTTTCTCAGGGGCAACTATATGTTGCGTGTTCACGTGTTGGGAAACCGTCGAATCTATTTGTGTTAGCTAAAGACAGGTTAACCAAAAACATTGTGCACCGATTGGTGTTAAATTAAATTGAAATTGAAAGTATTTATAATTCAAAAAAATATTATACTGTAATATACTTATATTTGTTATAAAATTAAATGAAAATAATAAATCTGATAAATTTTTATTTTGTACCTATTGATTTCTGCTTAATATCAAGTGTAAGAACATTTTAATTAATTGTGTTCAACGTACTTCCCCTTCAAATCTCAATCCAGTGAATTTGTATACCAACATCAACATTTTCGTCTTTGTTCGTAAGTCATTTCATTGTACTAAAGGGTTATAGTAGTAGAAAGTCAAATAAGGAGATCACCATATTTTTTTACAAATAGCATCTGTGTGAAAAAGCATAGTGGACTCCGTGACTGATGTTCTCTTATTGTTCCTCTTAGATTGTTTACTATAATGTAATATAACAAAAACTTTAGCCACAGCAACGCGTGGCCGGGTCAGCTAGTAAAATCTATATAATCTTAGCTTTATTTTTAACTCAAATAATGTTTAAAACCAAAAGGGTTTTAACATTATTTGAGTTTGAATTTTAAACATATTATTTTCCAAGACTATTAACTATTCCATTATTTTTGAACAAACGCCAGACTACAGTCAATTTTAATTACGGTGAGTTGAAATATCAATTTCAATAATTTTATTGAATCCTATATGTGTATTGCTTTCTGTCGAACAAATGGCGTTGGCTCGAGTTGGCTGAAAGCAAAGTTCGAATATCGTATTCTATTTTCGAATTCGATTTTGGTATTATGACTTTTTGAACGATGTAGGTATGCATGCGGTGTTGGTTTAAAAAATATAGACGGTACAGTTTGATAGAACGAACTATTCTGCTATTCAAATTCAAATTATCATCATGATCAACCCATTCTCGGCTCACTACAGAGCACGGGTCTCCACTTAATATGAGCAGGATTTGGTCATAGTCCACCACGCTGGCCATGTGCGTATTGGCAGACTTCACATGCCTTTGAGAACATTATGGAGAACTCTCAGGCGTGCAGGTTTTCTCACGGTGTTTCAATTCACCGTTGAAGCAAGTGAAATTTTAATTGCTTAAAAACACACAACTCCGAAAAGTTATAGGTGCTTTTTTTTTCGGACTGTCTGTTAGCTGTACAAACCCTATTGGTTGCCACAGCGTAACCGGGCTTGGGGTTATAGGTGCGTGCCCGGTTACGAAACCTCGACCACTCATATGGAGGCCATCGTCCTAACCACTGGGCTATCATCGCTATTAAGAAATATTAATTAATAAAAATGCTTGAAATAATCTACTAATTACAATGTACGGGTCATAAGGTTAAAAGATCCAAAAAAAACAGGATATAGCTTTATTCGTCTATTTCAGGCATGTATGAAACGTTCATTTATTATAATATATTTTCATTATTTTAATTTGTGAGGTAATAGTGATAACTACACTCGCCAACTTAGCCGCGTTTTTTCATTCATTGTGTCCATTCTTATAATATATTTTCATTATTTTAATTCTTGAGGTGATAGTGATAACTACACTCGCCAACTTAGCCGCGTTTTTTCATTCATTGTGTCCATTCTTATAATATATTTTCATTATTTTAATTTTTGAGGTGATAGTGATAACTACACTCGCCAACTTAGCCGCGTTTTTTCATTTATTGTGTCCATTCTTATAATATATTTTCATTATTTTAATTTGTGAGGTAATAGTGATAACTACACTCGCCAACTTAGCCGCGTTTTTTCATTTATTGTGTCCATTCTTATAATATATTTTCATTATTTTAATTTGTGAGGTAATAGTGATAACTACACTCGCCAACTTAGCCGCGTTTTTTCATTCATTGTGTCCATTCCTATCGTGAATTAGTTGGATTATAAAAATGCAAACAAAATATTTAAGTTCGATTTATGGAAGTGCCTACCTCCTGTGTTCCTTTGACGTCTACATGCGGAACGTCAATTCAAATACCAAAAAGCCTTTATTAATGGCCGACTGAAAACCCATTGAAAGGAACTATGTGTAAGTGAGCACGGACCAGTAGGCAAAACGTTTGGGAATCGGTTAGCGGTTTGGTGATCAAAATGTGACGTGACCTTTAAAGCTGTACTGAGTTTATATGAAATGAAAATAAAGCTCGCTAAATCGCTCTACACGTATTTTATACCGTGACCCGTGTCGTTTTTCCCACTGTTTGTATTAGTACTTTTATTTGTTAGGTTCTTTGAGGTCGTGATGATGTTAAGTATTAATAGTTCATCTTCCTCATATCAACCGACGTCGTGACTGACGCATTGTTGCGCATTTTTGTCTGGGACTGGGACTTAGTTCTGAATTTTCTATGTTTTGGTCTGGTAGGAGGCTTCGGCCGTGGCTAGTTACAAGCCCTTTCACGTTAAGAATAAAGCAAGTTTTCACAGACTCTCCATTAATAATTATCGTAATAATAACATAAAATTTTTATTTCCGACAAAGCCTATATGCATTTAAAATAAAACAACAATATTTATATAAGAAATAATAAAACAATAATAAATATTTATAAGAAATAAAAAAAGTTAAATTAAGAAGAGTGTCATCTTTACGTATTGAATTAATATCAACTTAATTTCAAATTGAATAAAAGTATTTCATGATATATTTTAATCTTGAATGGAAATAAATGTTTTACTATTTTGTTACGAGAATATAGTATATTTCAGTTACTACCATTTCATTACTAATACAAGTTCATGAATGTATTTAATGGCGAAATTAAAACTTTTTGGGTTTTGGTGTGTCATCGCCATTTTTATCACTATTTACATAGCTAAGTTGCATTACGCAGCAAGTAGTAAGTAATATTTCACGGGCAACGTTGTGTGGTAATGCATGTCTTCTCATGTTATAACATAGAAACAAATTGTTTGTACATATATTAAGAAATTCCCATACAACTAATGCAGGCCAAAACAATTTTTGGCCAAAAAAACAAGGCGTTTTTAAACCCCCCCCCCCATTCCTCCTCGCAAAGTACGTCAATTTGTCTGTCCTAGATATTAACACTAACATGTGTCGGAAATCAATAAAGCCGCCAACTCGTATTAGAGCAGCCTGGACGGTCTAAGCTCTTAAGCCCTCTCTCTTATTCTGAAGAGGTCTACACCCAACATTAGATCCTTAAAAGGCTGAGTGATGAAGATGACGAATATTATTATAAGATGATTGTTATACTTGATGATGAAAGGTGTTTGTATACAATTCTATAACAAATTACCAAATGAAATTTCTGGTATGTCTCTCAATAAGTTCAAAGTAAATATAAAACGAAAGCTTGTAGAAAAGTCCTACTACAGTGTAAAGAATTATGTAAATGATAAACAAGCATGGGTATCAAATATTGCTCTAATAAGATAGCTCTTAACATAATTTTAAGTGACATGTGAGATGGTGATAACAAAAAGAATATTTACCTGGCTAAGTTTGTTGTGGGCTTCTTCTTAGACCGGGGCGCGTTTGAAACCCTCATAGCTTTAGTTTTAAGTTTACGAATGTATTTATCACCAACAAATCACTGCTATGTAAATTATTGACGCGTCAAAAGTGCCTTTTAAAGGACTATTTGAATAAAGATTATTTGAATTTGAAATTTATTACAGACATTCCAAGTGTAATTCCAAGTTCCAAGGTAAGGTCCATCGTAGGTACAACTGCTTGAAGCGGGCCGTATACGTCTAGGTACGTAACAAAAACAACTTTATCTTCATAAAATTTAATTAAGGCGAGTCATCAGTCACCAAGCGGACTAAGGTCGCGTAGCTGCGCCAGATAGATAACGTTGGGTCAGACGATGCACTAACTACCCTCACGGTGATGAATGTACACTTAGCAGACCTCAAATATGCCACCTCTGTCAGCTGACAAACTGTTTGAATAACCCGCACAAATTAACGAAATCCACATAGAGGGTTGCGACTTGCGACGGCAAATCGGTAGCATGTTTTTGAGAAAATCAATTTATCTTTAAGTCTGTAACTCGGGCATATTATTCATAAGTTTGTTAGCCTCCCCGGCGGTCGGTCTGAAAGCAAACAAGCCGCGATTCGCGTTATTAATCATTCAGCACAGTTCCTTGTTATCGAGTGACGGAGCCGTGATGAAGTAGCGGTTAACCTAATTGTGATTATGGCTAACTAGGTGTTGTCCGGCCGGCGGCTGACCGGAGGACATCTATAATGCAGGTGCGAGTGGACACTGACAGCCCGAGCAGAACCCTTTTACCATTATTAACTTTACTACTAAAATTAGGAATTAATATGTATATTTTCAGTTGCTTTTATTGAGCGTCAAAAGGTCCGTCGAATATGCGAGCTCATTACGCGACACAGTATTCACCTTACACTCACTCCTCATTAAAATTTGTACGACAGCTTCTAAATTCTACTCTTTTCTCCGCACCTCCATTTCAATATACAGGAAAAAGTGGAAGAGCGCTGTGTACGGAGTACCGAGCCGGGCTGGCAAAAGTTTTGCCTCCCTACCCCACTGAGGGGGGCAAAAAGTGTTGCCGACGGGTGAGCTCTTATATTTATACCTATGTCGGGGAAAAGTTTTCCGTGTTGCGGGTTGGGGTTTGAGGGGGGAGAGGGTGGGCGCATGCGCGCCTCTACCACCGCATAGCTGACGTGACAGTCCTGGCAAGGACTTTGTGCTCGACGCAAGACTCTAAGAGCTTTGATACTGAAACAGCGCAATTTACGTAACTCCTTATCGTACGATGCGCGATTTTATGATATATCTAACATTACACACTACATCGTTAGCACTATCTTTAAAATTAAACGTGATGGTTTTTAACGCCCTTTTTTTGGATGCTTTAAGATGCTTTTTTAGTTTGATTTTTGGCAAAATTAATGGATTTTCTGGAATGAACATCGTTTAATGATCACGTAATCATCAGTACGGTGGTAAACTTCTTAGGTCACATTGAGGGCAAAGAGAGGGCAATCGATGCGGCCTTACCCCTCACCCCGAGCCCGTACCAAGCAGCGGCTAGCTTCTGGGAACGCCTACCATGGCCATAGCAAACATCGACACGTCGTATGATACTACTTTATATTTCATCCATATGACACTACTTTATATTTCATCTGCTATGAAAAATATCAAAAACTAAGACATGGACATTATTTTCTATCGTTACCCAAAAAAATTGTGCTGCACACAATTTAATACATTTTGTACTTCAGCTTTTGTTCTGATAGCGCAACATTTTAGTTTCTCATTTCACTTCTTATTTTAGTCAAACTTTCGTTCGCTCAAGATACAAACGTATTGCTTCCACTGAAACAGACTGTAATTATATTGTTTTCTCCGTTAAAAGGAGGCATGTAAAGAATGACGTATGTGATGTGTATGACGTCATCAGATCAGAACAGCAACATCGTCCGCTGAACTTGAAAACGACTCGCGCGCCACTTTCCAACGGATTTGTTGCGACTTGTTGTTACTCGGTTTGTTACCAAACTAAATTTGAGTTGCTAAACTAAAGTTGTGGATATTTAAAGAGAACTTTTTCTCGGAGTCAACGGCCGTCACCCAGTTTCAGAGTACCTACGGAGTTATGGCAGTTGTTCGCAAACTACTTGGACCAGGCAGAGGGCTGCAGTTGGAGGTCATGGCGCTAATTCGACCTTGCCCACAACTTCTGCACGGTTGTTCAACTAGTTCGATGCTCATATCTAATTGTATGTTGTTATTGCCCGTGTGCTTGCGTTAGGTAATTAGCGTGGATAACTTGCTGCATGAGTTTCCAGATGATGGGATTTTTTTTTCTTATCTTATATAGGAATAATAATATATGGTAATATAAAGTATTATTTCTAGAACTACTTAATTTTAAAATTATCTCATTTTTCTTTTCGACTATGTTGTCATCATCATGATCATCCTATTGCAGGCTCGCTACAGAGCACGGGTCTTCAATCAATATGAGAAGAGTTTGGCCATAGTCCACCACGCTGCCCATGTGCGGATTGGCAGACAGATGTTAATGTTCTTAATTAATTAAGGAGAACTCTCAGGCGTGCAGGTTTCCTCACGATGTTTTGCTTCACCGTTGAAGCAATTAGAATCAAAGGAACGGAACTAATTGTTCACCTATGTTATACTATATAAAAGTTATGTTTATTGTTATGTTAAGTTACGTTAGTCATGTTTTTGTTTCCGCTAAGGAAATAGACTTTAAAAGAAATCTAGTCGAACCGGTCTTTAAAAAAAAAATACATCTGGCATCTGAGAGGATAATTTTTTTCATAAAACGATATACAAATCCAGAAAATCATTTTTGATGAGAACATCAAAAAGCGATCAAAATCCGAACAGTCCGCGCACGGCTCCGTCGTCGGATGGAGGCGACTTAATTAACTGATCTAGCCGTCAAAGGTTTCAAACAAATTGGCCACGACAAAATAATGCTGAGATAATAGCCCTTTAGACAGCACCGAATAACCGCCGTGGGCGTAGCACCTGACTAACGAAATTAATTACAGCCCAATAAGGAAATATTAACCGGCCGCTTAATAAGCCATTCTCGTGGATACGCCACAATTAAATTGGGAGGGTCGTGGAGTCATTATTTATAAACAATAATATATCAAGCTGATATTTTCAAGATGGCGCACCGCCGCAGACCAGGCGATACGTCTCTTAAACTGCCTCTGTGGAATAGATCGTGTGACTTAGCAAAGTTGCCGTATTTTTTTATTTATTTGCATGCATAGTGATACCATTGTCAGATTCTAAGGAAGAAATACATATTATAACTGCATATCTAATTATACCAAACTGCATAAGATATAAACAATAATATATGAAGCTGATATTATCAAGATGGCGCTACGCCGCAGACCAGGCGATAAGTCTCTTAAACTGCCTCTGTGGAATAGATCGTGTGACTTAGCAAAGTTGCCGTATTTTTATTTATATGGATGCATAGTGATACCAATGTCAGATTCTAAGGAAGAAATACATATAACTGCATATCTAATTATACCAAACTACATAAGATATAAACAATAATATATCAAGCTGATATTATCAAGATGGCGCTACGCCGCAGACCAGGCGATAAGTCTCTTAAACTGCCTCTGTGGAATAGATCGTGTGACTAAGCAAAGTTGCCGTTTTTTTTTATTTTATTTGGATGCATAGTGATAGCAATGACAGATTCTAAGGAAGAAATACATATAATAACTGCACATCTAATTATACCAAACTACATAAGATATAAACTATAATATATCAAGCTGATATTTTCAAGATGGCGCACCGCCGCAGACCAGGCGATACGTCTCTTAAACTGCCTCTGTGGAATAGATCGTGTGACTTAGCAAATTTTCCGTATTTTTATTTATTTGGATGCATAGTGATACCAATGTCAGATTCTAAGGCAGAAATACATAATAACTGCAAATCTAATTATACCAAACTATATAAGATACTATGTTTTGACAGCTTACATTGGGGAAATGATAGAACGTGCTGTCAAGTGGATAAAAAATTGTGAGTGTTAAAGATTTAGTGTCAGTTGCCAAAATTGTTATAAAAACCTTGATTATTAATGGAATTTTAATTTCATAATCAGTCTAAATAGATTAGGTAAACGAATGAAGAAGAAGAATTTTCTTAGAAGCTCATTATAAAACTGGTATGACAGGGTGCGTTTGAGTCTGTTTTAAAAGCGAAGTGAATCAACTACAATGTGAAACAAGTGCAATACCCAATGACATTGGCTATTATTCCTACCGATTGTAAGTGTGTTCTGGAACTTACAACCTTAGACTGAAGCTGATAGAAGTCTAGTACAATCATCACTCGTTTTTATTCCAAATAATCGATCATAGCACATCGTATTTTAAAAAGTAAAAAGTTAAGTTAACCGTATAATATGTACAGTAGAGAAAATAATATTACTCTTTGACATCTATGGCTAGATGTATACTGGTGTAGCGAAACACGGCTCGGGCGAACAGCGAGTATTTATGGTTATATGACGGAAAAGTTTTGGAGCGTAGGAGCTAAAGCCATCGATTTTCAAAACTTTTTCATGGAAATAAACCTACTTTCGTTGTGTACGTGCCGCTTGGCTGTGTGCGTTGACTCACACAGGCGCACTTTGAGGTCACACGACCTCAATTGATTTCAAATGGAATGGATTAACGGTAAAAGCTCTGCAAAATGGTCCATTAATGTTTTTGTGAAGAAGAAAATATTAGAGTATTATTGATATTCGGAAGCTGTGATAGCCTAGTGTTTAGGACGTCCGCCTCCTAATCAGAAGTCGGGGGCTCGAACCCGGGCACGCACCCATAACATTTCGGAGTTATGTGCGTTTTTAAGCATTTAAAATTTCACTTGCTTCAACGGTGAAGGAAAACATTGTGAGGAAACCTGCATGCCTGAGAGTTTTCCATAATGTTCTCAAAGGCGTGTGAAGTCTGCCAATCCGTATATAGCTAGCGTGGTGGACTATGGCCAAACGCTTCTCATATTGAGAGGAGACCCGCGCTCTGTAGTGAGCGGAGAATGGGTTGATCATGATCATGATGATTGATGTTCTAAGCTATGTTGAGCAAATAATAATAAAAATTGAAAATGAACGGTTTATACACTCTTTTTTCCAAAGTTATCGCTGATACCATATTGTGCGCAAAGCACTACCGTTGCTAGTTTGAGATGGTGATGGTTGTAGTGGCAAAGACAACAAAGTCAATATTTGGGAAATTTGAAAAAAAAAAGTGTTAAGTCAGGAGGTATTTCTACTCTGATCATCAAAAAGAAGTCACGTTTCACTAACACGTCATGATGTAAACAACTAATGACTTAGTGACCAGCTTTTGGCAGTAATATTCGAGCCAGGCCGGACTGATAACACGGAGGTAGGTACTGCATTTTCCTTACGTGATGATTATACCCAGCTACTCATATAAAAGTTAAAGTACTGGACGAATTTTTGGATGGATTGAATGGATGGTATTCCTCAAGAGATTTTTTGTGTACCGCCTGAAACTTCACGAAAATGATACAGGATTTGGAGTTTCTTATTTCCCGATTTTTGTATCAGCATGGGAAATAAGTTTTGTCTCCCGACATGCCATAGGACTATCGACCGCGTGTATCGAACGCGCACACATACACAGCTCTGTACTTGTAATGGGTCTGCAAAGAAAACTTTTTAAAACTTTTCCAGCGAGGCAATATGGCTCGTGTTCTCCGTTATGTTTTATTTAGGCAACATTTAGCCGTCCCTCTCTCCTGTTAGGACGTCGTGTGTTTTAGAGCAGGACAACCGTGTTGTCTCGACAACGACCTCAATCAGAACGATACGACTGCCTTGCCCGGGATACGGAGTAATTATTTCTATTCTGTCATTGCCGTGTATTTTTTATACACATTTTGGTAGGTTTAAAAATTTGAGGTAAATTTTCAGAAGGCTTTTAAGTGAGCTAGTATGAATGCAGGAACGAGAGCTTTCATCATCATCATCATGAACAACCCACTGCCGGCTCACTACAGAGCACGGGTCTCCTCTCAATATGAGAAGGATTTGGCCATAGTCCGCCACGCTGGCCATGTGCGGATTTGCATACTTCACACCCCTTTGAGAACATTATGTAGAACTCTCAAGCGTGCAGGTTTCCTCGCGATGTTTTTCTTCACCGTTGTAGCAAGTGACAATTTAATTGCTTAAAAACGCACATAACTCTGAGAACTTAGTGGTACGTGCCCGGGGTCGAATCTCCGACCTCTGTTTAAGAGGCGGACGTCCTAACCTAGTGGGTAAAGCTCTCTGACAGCCTAGTGGCTATCACAGCTTCAGAGGGCTTAACCTACTTAAAATTTATCTTGAATAGGTAACCGTTGAAAACATGGCCCTAACCGCTGCATCCCCAATCTCCATATATAAATTATTGACCAACATCATAAGCTAGAATTTTGTATGAAATAAATAGTTTTTATCACTTTGAGATTTAGTTGTACAAAAAGCTGATATCGGTTAAACCTTAATTTAGTATAATTTCTAATAGAATAATATAGATTAAAACCTTACTATGCGAAAAGTCTGCTATATAAATATAATTTCTTAAAAGTGTTCTTTACTGGTCACAGTGTACGAAATAGATTATGAAAATTATTTCTTAAAATGATGACATAAACTAAAATTAAAGTTTTTACATTTCAAAATTTTTATTTAGTTACCTTAATTTTATTTCATAAGCTTAGTATTAGCTGCTAGTCTACAAGCCAAGCTTTGGTCTAGTGATCGACGTGTTCTACGGAGGATCACGAGGATTGATTCCCGGATTGGGCTATGAACAAAATATAAGTATTGAGCTTTCTTTTTAAAATGATTAGTTAATTGGCTGTGGTGCCTCGAAAAGTACCTCCATCTACTTACGTTAGAGCAATTAATAATAATAAATTAATATTATTGCAATTCTGTTGCCTTCTCTCTTTTTTTACTAAATAATAAGTTTAAAACCTTCTTTTGTATATAGTAGGATTACATTTGTATAAGAAAACTCCGCTCTTCCATAACGTTATATGCGAAATAAAAAAACATTAAAGCAATGTCTATACTCTAGAATTCTCTATCCCATTCGAGGAGGCCTGGCCACTTTTTTCCATTAATAAAGTCCTCGAGAAATTTAAAAAAAGGTTGGGTTTTAGACGAAAACAATAAATTTTCCATTCCGCCTCCTCACGTTCCTCCTCAGCATAGGTACGGTGTAACAAGAGTGCAGTCTCACGGTGGTCGTTTATCAAGATCGCCATCTGATTGGGGCGCGGCTCAGCTGCGTTTTATTGTCGAATTACGGGCCCATTCAAATTTTAATTTATATTTCGTGTAAATATTCCGATATTGAAATTTCTTATTGCCACTGTTTTTATACGGAAGTAAATCAATTCGAACCAACACCGATGAAACCTTTTAACAATTTTGGACAACAATAACAAGCAATATATACTCACATTATGAAGGGAACATTTATTTGTCTGTAATCGATAAACTCTGATACTACTGATACCCTTAGATTTACCATTATAATTATAAAGGACGAACGAACTAACATTCTACTTCAGTAGTAATAAGATTTCAGCCTAAATAAATTATATGCGTCGCAAGCTAGAAGAAAATCTTACTTTATCCACTTCCGATGACAAAATGGTAAACATAAATAAAATGTACTACAAATATATAGCTCTAGGGTAGATATAGAAATACTGTTAAAGTTCATATCTATCTTTTAGTGTTGTGAAAAAAAAATTGAAATGATACTTTCAATAGTCATAATTAGGCATGAATATTATTTATCAAGATAATAACTCAAATAAATTAATAATGTAAAAAAGTAAATTAATAACTGTGAATGTTAGAAGGGATCGAAATCAGTACGCCCGAAAGGGAGTCTGAACAATTGGGCTGATCAGTAAATAATTATTATTAGTTGGAATATAACTATGAAAAATCTCGAAAGGACGACGCAAAAGCCAGGACGCAATATGTTTCCGTTTTTGAAGACACCTGTAACTTATGTCCAAGAATACTAATATCTTGGTTGATTTTATCAATCCTGTTAAATATTATGATTATAAATAAACAAACTAAACTGAACTGACATGACTTAATAAAGTGTCATTTTAGACTTATATTTTACTTAACCTTTTTTTGTCTGGTGGGAGGCTCCGGCCGTGGCTAGTTACCACCCTACTAACAAAGACGTGTCGCTAAGCGATTTAGCGTTCCGGCACTATGTCGCGTAAAAGGCAATTAGGAGCGTGGGTTTACCATACTCCTAACAGGTTAGCCCGCTTCTATCCTAGACAGCATCATCACATACCACCAGGTGAGATAGCCGTCAATGGCTAACTTGTAGTGTATAAAAAAACCTATTTGAGAACAAGAAATCCACACCAGTTAGTTAACTTAACTGTGTGTAAAAAATATTATTATAATTACAGCAATAGGCATAATTCAGTTTCCGATTTATTTAAAATAGCATTTTCAAAACCGAGTAAATGTAAAGCACGAGTGGTCCAACTTTTCAGTGGATCGTAAATTACCGGCCATTGTTTTATGAATTCTCATTACATAGATTGTTCTGGGGTGGGTGGGTAACGGTGCAATGATTTACCAAGAAATATTGTTTAAAAATTTTCTGTTGGTTTTATTTCGGAATCCTGATATCGTTGCAATATTTTTGCTAGCATTGGAAACTCATGAGTTATATTAAATTAAATAGGTACCTACAGGTACCCAAGGTAGGTTTAATGCATATCATTATATATCTTACATATAAAAATCAAATAATTTAAATAATCCAGTAATTTAATTAAAACAATTTTTAAGTCGGAATTTATGAGCATTTAAAAATAAACTCGTCTACCATAGGATGCATAGTACCTATAGATGATCGTTGATAGACCCAGTCGTCAAGATACAACGTTCGCCACATCCGCCGGAGTCGCGCCTAACACGCAGATATCCCTTCCGTGCCAGGAACCAGATGGCATTCGTAGATGCAAAGATAATACTTTAAATTAACAATATAATTAAGCTACAACCTTAATCTTTCCTTTTTGATTAAATGAAATTAAGATAAGCATGAAGCTGTGATAGCCCAGTGGTTAGGGCGTCAGCCTCCTAATCAGAGGTCGGCGGTTCGAATCGGGCACACATCTGTAACTTTTCGGAGTTATGTGCGTTTGAAAAAAAATTAAAATATCACTTGCTTCAACGGTGAAGGAAAACATCGTGAGGAAACCTGCACGCCTGAGAGTTCTCCACAATTTTCTCAAAGACGTGTGAAGTCTGCCAATCCGCACATGGCCAGCGTGGTGGACTATGGCCAAACCCTTCTCATATTGAGAGGAGACCCGTGCTCTGTAGTGAGCCGGTAATGGATTGTTCATGATGAAGATAAGCATAGAAAGGCGAACCAGATTTGATTAGGAAAATTGGAAAAAAATGGCAGTCACGGCTGGCAGACGTTTTAGAAAAATTAAATGATATTATTATTTACGTAAAAGAAGCTAGACGAATTATCATATCACCTTGAGAATTTTAATTTTGAGCTGAGCTATCCCTTGAAAAAGCGTTGTGTATCCGACATAACGTTTGACGACCTACTTAGCGCGTGCGCTGGCGCATTATAAAGTTGGAGGTTCGATTCTCGGCTCGACTCTGGTCCGGTGGGAGGCTTCGGCCGTGGCTAGTTACCACTCTACTGACAAAGACGTGTCACTAAGCGATTTAGCGTTCCAGCACGATGTCGCGTAGAAACCAATTAGGAGAGTTGCTTTACCATACCCCTTACCAGTTTGGCGCGTTACCATCTTAGACTGTATCATCACCAGGTGAGATAGCCATCAAGGGCTTACTTGTAGTATATAAAAAAAGATGTCTGTCTTATTCAACTGTATCTTAAGTCAGAGGTAATGCTATTCTCTCAGGCTTATATATATTTATAAATATATCTCGACCTATTAGGATATATACAAAGCGATCTAGTATAGGACATCTTAACAAAAAACCACAACCGACACTTCGATTGGACGCCTCCTGAGTGATCTTCTACTTAGTCGAGTCGTGAAAATTAACTTTAATTTGTATGGAATTAAGCAAGCGCCATCTTTTGGACAATAGATGGCGCTCTTTAAAACTTAAGTAGAAATCTCGCACTCGACTATCTGACTACATGTTCTTTGGTAAGTCGAAAAGACGACAAGTGTTGTTATGCATTAAAATAAGAAAATACTAAACATTTGAACCATGAAAATGAAAATATACTTCATTGCACACCATACAAAAAGAAGAAAACGAACAAAAGAAATATACACACACAGAAAAATAAATCGGTGCAATAGGCGGGCTTATCGCTAATGATCGATCTCTACCAGGCAACTTAGCACAAATAAGGAATAAAATATAAATTAAAGCAAAGAAAATATAAGGTTAAATATATGCAACTAAAAATATAAATAAGATAATATTTAATACATATATACGAAACAATAGTGCGTGTTGCCAGTGATGACTTACGGATCCGAAACGTGGTCGCTCACTATGGGCCTCATAAGAAGGCTCAGAGTCACTCAGCGAGCAATGGAGAGAGCTATGCTAGGAGTATCTCTACGTGATCAAATCAGAAATGAAGAGATCCGTAGGAGGACCAGAGTTACCGACATAGCTCAGCGAGTTGCGAAGTTGAAGTGGCAATGGGCGGGGCACATAGCTCGGAGAACCGATGGACGTTGGGGTCCCAAGGTGTTGGAATGGCGACCCCGCACCGGTAAACGTAGCGTTGGTCGACCCCCAACAAGGTGGACAGACGACATCAAACGAGTCGCAGGGAGCCGCTGGATACAAGCGGCCCAGGACCGTGGCCATTGGAACTCCCTTCAAAAGACCTATGTCCAGCAGTGGACGTCTATAGGTTGAAATGATGATGATGATGATGAAACAATAGTAGTAACAATAGAAACTTAAAAAGCATTGTGTAAATTTGTAAACACGCCACTTTTGGCCTACTATTTCTTTATTGTAAACTGTTTTATTTTATTAATTTATTATTAAGTGAAATTGTTTCTTCTGAGAATAAAGATCTTTAAACCTAATAATAAAAATAAAATATGTCATACCATATTTCCGCAATACAGCATATTATCATTCAGCTAACATTAATTGCAGCGCTATCTACATTACTGCACTGCAAGATTTGCACGATTTATTTCGTCCCAGCGAAGACGGTGTCACGAAACGCGGCCGCGGTTTCAGTCGCATAAATAAGAATGATAATAATTACCATTTGTCGCAAACCAGTATTCTTGTTTTCGAGGATTACATTACACGGTAGATTTATCCAAGTAAGAGTATATCTAGATAATATTCCGGAGTTCGGTTTAGATATCGCGCACCGTCGATCGAAGTCGCTACCGCTATCACTCGCACTCACTACAGAGAGTTTCTTATCACACCGATTATATGCTAATAATGTTCTACTCTCTTTAACTTTAAATGAGAAGGGTTTGGCCATAGTCCACCACGCTGGCCGTGTGCGGATTGGCAGACTTCACACACCTTTGAGAACATTATGGAAAACTCTCAGGCGTGCAGGTTTCCTCACGATGTTTGCCTTCACCTTTGAAGCAAGTGATATTTTAAATTTTTAAAAATATCTCTGGTATTACAGTTTATTTAATACTTATTTTTGTAATCATAAATATTTTATACGCGCCTTTTTTACTATCGTTTTATTCTAACAAATTGATCTGTAACATAAAATGATTACATAGAACCTTCTTGAGAGACACAATTCCACAATATATTTTCTTCATGTAACTCTAACGCCGAAAACTTTCCGACTTACTTATTACTTATCGCTTAAGCTGGCTAGTTAGTTTCATCAAAATCTGTCAAGTAGTTTTTACGTGAATAAGTAACAAACACTCATCCTTCCTCACAAAATTTCACATTAGTAATATAAAGTTTTAATATAATATATAAATATATAAGTATTTTTAAACAATTAAAATATCACTTGCTTCAACGGTGAAGGTAAACATCGTGAGGAAATATGCATGCCTGAGAGTTCTCCATAATGTTCTCAAAGGCGTGTGAAGTCTGCCAATCCGCACATGGCCTGCGTGGTGGACTATGGCCAAACCCTTCTCATATTGAGAGGAGACCCGTGCTCTGTAGTGAGCCGGTAATGGGTTGATCATGATGATGATGATGAATATAAAGTAGAGTAAACTTATCAATAATAACATAAAGATTAGGATTTTTACTTATTCGAACGCGTGGAAGTTAACTTCCATTTGTATAAAATCGAAAGAGCGCCATCTATTGAGCATCCGATGGTGCACTTTGGTTTCTTTTATTCTTGGCACATTAGGCGAAAGCCGAGCTGAATTTAAGCATTCCCTCCACCATGTACCGTAAACGTCATCAATTCCATGTTATAATGGAGCCATAATTCTCCTTACATGACAAATACGCACAAATTACAATGAAATTACACCAGGAACTCAGGCGACATTTAGCATCACGTGCGTTATATAACTGCCGTTCATTAGGGTAGTGTTGACAGTGCATGCGTGCGCGCCGCCCGCGCCTGGCACGGCCTATCGCGCCACCATCGATGACTAATAAACCGAGACTGTGTCGAACAAACCTAAAATTACTGCAACGAGTTCCTTGCCCCACTCACAACAAAGTCTAAATTCTACCTTACGAATGTTCATATCAACGTTGTTTTCGATATCCTGAATTATATCAACAAATTTACTGCAGCACTCCACCTGAATCTTATTTCACATAAAATAAGGAATAAAGTCGAATGACGAGCGATAGTTTTTTAAAAATGACTATCAGTTGTAATCGTGACCACTTCTGGCGAACACTTATATCACGGCTGCCGAATTGAGCGGTTCCTGTCAGAATTCACGTGTTATACGATCGCTTACGATTTATTTGTGCATGGAAATTATTTCTTCATTTCAATTTTACTTATCTACGGCCAGGCATGACAATACGAGAAATTCACACGAAAGGTGTATCTTTCTATCTTTTTTAAGGATTACCTGCTCAATAATTAATCTAACCTTGTGGAGTCTTCATTAATTCATTCGATTTTATTATTATTATACCAAGTATTCTTAAGTAGTTTTAGTGATTACTATGTTCGCGAGTTCGTACCTATTGTATTTTACGTTAAGTAATTTCCAGCGACAGCCTGATATGACCTACTGGAGTTTTACGTTAGCATTGTCCACCAAAGAGCCTAAGAGGAATAATAGGAACTTGAAATAAAAACTTTACAAATATAAAATTACGGATAAGGCTTCAAACGATCTCCTAAAGACAACCCTCGATCAAAGGATCATAATAGGGAAATCAACCAACCTAGGGCTCATAGTAACTTAAAGAAACAAATCAGCGGTTGTATTGAACTAAATAAATGTTTCTTGATCTATAAAGATGTATTGTAGTATATGATGAAAATGTTTTGGCTAGTGAAAAAAAAAAACTGCATTTTTTTTTTCTTAATGCTGTCCTAGATTCCGAGATTGGAAAGTTTTATCAGCAGAAACGGCCGAGCACCTCCCGATTACTCATTTCGCAATAGCCCGGGGCAATTAAAAAGAACGGGGTAGTGCTATCATTAAACGGGAGCGGCGGCGTCTTAACAAGAATATAATGCAATTTTAAAATAATCCCCGCAAAAAAGAAATTAATGCAGGCACCTCGCTGGATTCTCTTTTTATCTCCTTAATTGGTTTTCACATCTTCTAGTGTAAAAAATATCGTGTTCTTTGTAATCTCAGGCGATGTTTTAATAAATATAACGAAGTGAGTTTTAGGCCGGGGGAGGAAAAAATATAGCTGGCCCTTTGAATAAAGCTTCACACTTGAAAGATCAACGCTACCCGCGCGTTCAAGATTTATTGGGAAATAATTAATGCGCCCGACTCCTTTAAAGATAGTAATTAAACTAAATGAACTCAAAGTCGCAGCGAAGCTTTGAGTTACTTTTTTGTGATTCTTACTCTTCTTTATTTTATAGCTTTAACTATAAGGACGATGGTACAGCTTCCTCGCTCATAGCTCATATCTCTCAATAAGTTTAAAGTTTATATAAAACGTAAGCTTGTAGAAAAGTCCTACTATAGTGTAAAGGATTACGTAAATGATAAACAAGCATGGGTGTGAAATATTGCTCTAATAAGATAGCTCTTAATATAATTTTAAGTGGCATGTGAGATGGTGATAACAAATATAAAATTTACCTGGCTAAGTTTGTTGTGGGCTTCTTCTTAGACCGGGGTGCGTTTGGAACCCTCATAGCTTTAGTTTTAAGCTTACGAATCTAGTTATCACCATCAAATCACTACTATGTAAATTATTGACGCGTCAAAAGCGCCTTTTAAAGGACTATTTGAGTAAAGATTATTTTGAATTTGAATAGAAAAGAGCTCCTATCTACGTCCTACCTAATACACGGTTTGTACGGTAGACTAACTATTCTGCTCAAAACGCGGGTCGGCGGGCCTATTTAAATAATAACACATTTTAGTAATAATAAACGAGACTAACTAACTTCCTCTGTACACAAGGATGCAACTATTATTAATATGAGTAAAGGCGCAAAACTGCCGTCACCTTCCACCTTTTAAAGGTAAAAGCCGACTGCAAGATTAGTTAATTTAGAATTTAGTTATCCATGTGTCTGGTAGAGTCCGTTACCAAGTGAATGCAGCGCTCGCGTTGCATCGCGATTATCGTCGTATGTATCGGAGGGTAGTTGGATAAAAATTAATAACCGTGGACATTGACTGAATTAATTATTATATAATTCATCGAATGCCCAAGTTAAGCCAACACCTAACGATTCTCAGCCTGACCCTGACGCCAAAGACTGGACGAATGAGTACAGTTACTAATAATATTATGAAAATTATAGTGAGTCAGTGAGTTCGTTTGAAATCTATGCACGGCTTAGCGAGGAAGCTATAGCTATTAAATTCGAAGCTATGTTGCAAACGAGGCCTGGCAAGCGAGTCTAATAATAATTAATGTCAAATGATAAGGCTCACAAAGACAGGTGTCTCGGTCTGCAATGATACCTTTTTAATACACTACAAGTAAGCCCTTGACCGCTATCTCACCCGGTAATGATACAGTCTCAGATGGTAGCGGGCTAGCTTGTTATGTATGCAAACCCATACTTCTACTCGACATTTTGCCGGAACGCGAAATCGCTTTGCGATACGTCTTTGTCGGTAGGGTGGTAACTAGCCACTGCCGAAGCCTCCCACCAGACCAGACTCGAGCCGGGAATCGAACCCAGGACCTCCGACTTTATAATGCGACAGAGCACGCGCTCCGCCACGTAGGCACCTATAACTTGGGTTTCTTCAAATCATGAGTAAATAGGTATCTTCTAGCAAGCTCTCTACCTCAGATCGCATCACTACGTAATAGAAGTAAAATTTGATTGAATTCAAGTATGACGCATATGATTAGACCTTTGAATGGATAGTTCCCTCAAATGCTTCTGCATTATGAAACACCACAATGTGGAAGACGATAAAACAGTTCCAATTGAATATAATAGTGCGCGTTTGATAAATGTTGCTATTTTTTCGCCCATGAGCCAAGTTGCAGCTTTTTTCTCAAAGCCCAATACGATTGTTTCTAGCTTTATCTTTCCTTAAGAGCCTCTTAGCTGTTTTTATAGTCAAAAGTTTTCTTTTTTACCCGTACTTCGAATGCGGAAATAGTTTTCCCTCCGATAATGTTCTTAACGACTTCCGTTGGGCTATTTATTTTTATTTATATTAAACGCCTTTCTAAGAGTGCTTTAATTAATTAAATCTGAAAGTTTTTACTGCAGTTTATTTCTAAAAAAATAATGTTTAGAATTACAACCTATGTAACGAAAAGTCGATAGACATAGTTAAGTTCATACTCCAGTCGGCAGTTAATACTACTGGACACAGGCCTTCCCTCCGCTATAAAGATATATAGCTTTAACTATATCAAACGCCAATTAAGTACGCCTAGCTAAATAGTATTCATGCACAGACTTATAAACACACATAAACACATACACACACACACACACACACACACATTAACACACACACACGTGCACACGTACCTCTAACTTTTCAGAGTTATGTGCGTTTTTAAGCAATTATAATTTCACCGTTGAAGCAAAACGATGAAAGAAAATATTGCGAAGAAACCTGCATGCTTGAGAATTCTGCATAATGTTCTCAAAGGCGTGTGAAATCTGCCAATCCGCACATGGCCAGCCTGATGGACTATGGCATTGAGTCGGCAATAGGTTGATCATGATAATGATGATTGATACCGTGTTTTTCTTAACAATTTTTCTCTGACATGGGAATCGTACAATACAATCTCAAGAAGTCATACTCCGAAGTCGAATATGTGGAGCAATGCGCCAACGAAGCAGAATCATCATCATCATCATGATCAACCCATTACCAGCTCACTACAGAGCACGGGTCTCCTCTCAATATGAGAAGGGTTTGGTCATAGTCCACCACGCTGGCCATGTGCGGATTGGCAGACTTCACACGCCTTTGAGAACATTATGGAGAACTCTCAGGCATGCAGGTTTCCTCACGATGTTTTCCTTCACCGTTGAAGCAAGTGATATTTAATTTTTTTTAAACGCACATAACTCTGAAAAGTTAGAGGTGAGTGCCCGGATTCGAACCGCCGACCTCTGATTAGGAGGCTGACGCCCTAACCACTAGGCTATCACCGCTTCAGCGGAACGAAGCAGAATAAACGTTTTCAATTAAGCTGTCTTTCCACTGCTTTCTACATCGGATTCGTCCTTAAATTGGTCTCACAAATAAAATCACAGCACTCGAGAGCAACTCAAAGTAATGTAATCCACTCATAAAACCTCTATTAATCCTCTGCAGTGTTGTGTCATCAACGGTAGCCGAAATTTTAATCACCCCCCCTTCCTACTCAACCCCCTTGACGCCGCAGGGCTCCGGACGGCCGCCTTACACGATATTCCCATTACTTAGGCCATGGCGATAATAAAATTTAATATAATGCTGAGGAAACGGATGCCACCACAACGCCAGACGGCTAACAATCGAGCTTTAACGCGTGAATTTAAACTGATTAAGTTAAGCAAATATTAGCAACGGACGTGCAAATGGGCGAACTGATTTTTCCAGTGTTGAAAATTGTATTTGCCATACTAAGTAAGCAAACTACTTATACTTATATACCTCGTACTATAATCCCATTATAAGAATGCGTCGATTGTACAATGAGATTGTCAGAAATAACAAAATTGATATCTTTAACGGTCACTATAGAAAATTTTGTTTGAATGTAATAGGATTAATTAAGTAAACTGTAATGGAAATTTTGTTTGAATGTAATAGGATTAATTAAGTATTACACCTAACTTTTTATTACCTATTATTATTTACTATATTTCTGTAAATGGTTAAACCTTTGTCATGCTGTGCAGTCAATTAGAATTACAATTAGATATAGAAGATGTAACTAAGTTAAGATTTAATTATAAGGATTGTAATTTGTTAAGATTGCCAAATAAAATATTACAAAAAAAAAATCCTACCATTATATATTACATACTGGTAGTTCTGCTCATCTTATCTCGCATTCTCCTGTTAACACTCTTTTACTTAAAAGATAAATCACATTAAATTACTCTCTTTTTCATAAATATCCTTTAAACTAAACTTTCCTAGGCAGCTCTATAATAATTTGCAATCGTATTTGCTATTCTATATGTCAAAGAAACTTAAATATGACGTTACTTAAATTCAGTATTCTAGCTGAAAAAGTTTCGTATTTCCACACAAAAAACATTATTTTTCGTATATCAGCGTTAGATATACCGGATTGAGATAATAAAAGCTCTCTTAGAATATTGCCGAAATAAAATAGGAATAAAATCTGATCGCTGGCTAATGTTAACATCGAACCCCGCGGATTCTTTTTAAAGCAATAAAACAGAGCCGGGCCACAGTATCTGACTTTCGCATGGAGCCGCGGGCTATCGAAGGGTTAGGTGTGTCTTTTGTACGTCCATCTTTGAGGGGTCTGTTGTACCGAGAAAATTGAGAAATGGACCGGGTAACTTCGTTACACCCCGTGCTACTGGATTACGGGTTGAATGTGAAATGCTTTGTTGTGACTATCGAAACGCAGCCAAAAGAAATATGCTGGAAAAATCCTAATATTCCAATTATTAGCACAAAA
The DNA here is from genome assembly GCA_928268935.1 of Lasiommata megera. Lineage (NCBI taxonomy): Eukaryota > Metazoa > Arthropoda > Insecta > Lepidoptera > Nymphalidae > Lasiommata > Lasiommata megera. The sequence continues at coordinate 14,121,115 of OV743312.1, forward strand.
TAAATGTCGCCACTGATAAAATCAGTCAATCCTGCTCACTTTTTTGTTGTCCGAAACGAACATGCCAGCCCCATTAACTCCTAAACAAATAACAAACAAACTTATAACTAATACAAAATTATAAAAAAAATCACGAAATAAAAGTATGACTACTAAAAATGTAACAGACACAACCTACTAAACTACTTCTGCAGAAATATTTCAACAACGGATTTAACAGGCTGTTCACTTTGTTTGCAAAGATTAAACTTAGACTTAGATTCTTTTACTTAGTGCGTACTTCATAATCACTGCCCGAAGATTTTTGTAAATTCCGAAGTATTTATAGCGGAAAATGTATGTATAGGTTTGCTTTTTGTGGGCCAATAACTTATTTAGTTGCGGCGGTAGGCAATTTATACCTGCTCTCAACTCACATTTTTTTTTTTGGACTGACTATTAGCTGTGCTAACCCTATTGGTTGCGACAGCGTAACCGGGCTGTTCGGCGAGCTTCGGAAAGAAGTGCTCCCAGAAGAAATTTTAAGCCCTAGAGCTCGAAGAAACTAAGGGAACGTCTGCCTAAGGGTACCTCCTGTGAGGCCGAACCTCGGCTTAGGCGACGTTTGGAATAACGGGGGGGTCGGACGGTGAATGGTCTGTACGTCTCCGAGGCCGTGGATGGAACCCACGTCCGGATGACGTAAGATAGCGGGGACCTCGTCTTCGCCGGCGAAGACGGTGTGTAGCGTATGATTGTGTGATAGGTGGTACGAGTATGTTGTCAGTAGTTATCTGATCGTCAGGGTCGTGAAGGATATGTTTAGGTCTCCTCTTTCGTAGAGGAGCGCTTAGGTCGGAGGAACAACTCACATACCGTTACAGTGAGGGTTCGGTCTAGAAAACACGGATTTGTTACCAGTAACAAATAGTAATTGTAGATGAGAGAGTACAATTAAAAATTTCATACTAAAGGTTACGTTTTGCAGCGGACATACATTAGTTGAACTTAATTAATTAATTCACAACATGCGATATCTTAGAATAACATTTCTTAAGCTAATATAAAGATCTCCAGTCCGTGATGAATAAATATTTTAACAAATTTATTCCACGTGATAAAAGAACAAATACAAATATTTAATTTGCCGAGTGTGCCGAACAGGTAATTTAATAGCCAACTTGCAAAGATTTAGCGAACGAGAAGTTTGCACTTTTAAAAACTTGCAGGACGCTGTAAACTCATTAACAGGAGTGCGGGGCTTATTAGTTACGGCCAGGGGTACCATATACCCTTTTTTTCTAGTAAAGTCCTAATAAGAACCATAGGGGAACTACTGACTTATATACCTTAACAGGTTAAAACCCTAACCTCAAAATATAGCGTTGATAGATCCCGGCTCCCTTCCTACTAGGAGGTCAGATCAAATCATACGAGTCACACTGAGTTGCTAGACGCAGACGGCACAAGACAAGGACGTGGAAGTTCCTACTTAAAACGTTGAATTTACGATGAAAAAAAAGTTCTCCTGGATTAATTAAGGATTTCTGCTAGATGGATTAAAGTATTTGTTTCATACTTTAATAGTGACTGTAAAACAAACTAAACGCGACCAAAGTTTTTGTTCTGGGAATGACCATTAATGTAGAAATGTCATTACAAATGCTGAAATTAGAGATGCTTGTTTAAATCAATTTAAAAACCTACCAAAAGTAAAAACAATGAATTAATTTTGCAGAACTATATTAGATATATATTTATTTATTTAGTTTTATTGCTTAACCAAACTGTTTTTTTTAATTTTATTATTTTTTGCCTTTGGTCCTGGTTTTGTAATGTAATCGATGGTAGCCATAGTAAATAGGGCTCTATCTCAAAGAGGTAGACTGTTGCGACGAAAATTATTAAAGTAAGTACGATTATTAAATAGACTAAGATGGAAAAGTGTTCCGAGTTTCACACTTGTTAAAGAAAATTATTCAAAGTTGAAAATTTTGAAATTATATAACAAGAATTTAGATATTTCCGAAAAATAGAAACACCGGGAATCAAACTCGATGCAACTGTAGCGCACACTAATGTGACAAACGGGTTCGGGCAACAAAGCTAGCGAGTATTTCCAATTAGCATGTTCTATCCAGAAACTGCATATTTCCTTTTTACCCTTAATTAATACCCAAGTTCCTTCCTCAGTTTCAACCTCAGATGCATCGGTATCTTATGCAAACGCCACATTTGATCAACGCGACGATAATGTTACGTTAAAATTCATTATGATTTTATTCATGAACTGCCAGCTCAGTTTATTAGCTCCACTCCGCGAGACTATATCAAGTAGGTAACAACGGGTATCTACGCTTCTAGGTATATTTTGATGATATATGTACTAACGTTTATAAAATTTAGGTTATAGTTTTCACGTACATCATGTTTCATTCACTAAACGTATGTAATTTTAGATTACTGTAGACGATATAAAGATAATCATTTCTCCTTACGGAACTAATTATTTTAATTATCAATAGTCCACGAAAGTTATATTATCCCTAATATTAATTTTACTTTATAAAACATAACTCGATCTTTCGTTCTTTCGTTTCGTACAATGCATTCATGTTATGCTAACTTAATACTCACCCTAGGAGCTTATAGGTCGACAATTGAGCAATCATAACATTCACTTCAATAATGACGTATTTCTATGCAGTTGTCTTCTTCCTTGTAAGTACGGGATATAGAACCTTACCTAACCATTGTCTGGTGGGAGGCTTCGGCCGTGGGTAGTTACCACCCTAGCGACGAAGACGTGTCGCCAAGCGATTTAGCGTTCCGGCACGATGTCGCGTAGAAACCAATTAGGAGCGTGGTTTTACCATATCAGGTTAACCCGCTACCATCCTAAACAGCATAATCACTTACCAGTGAGATAGCCGTCGAGGTCTAACTTGTAGTGTACAAAAAAAAAAACTACGATACGTACTTTAATTTTTAATAAGAAGGAATGAAAAACAATATTAAATTATTATCTTAACACCAAAATAGCACACATCATACTTTCGCCATCTGATTTATACCGTCTGCTCCCAAAGACGAACAATGCTTTTCACTAAACGCATGTGCACGATCTCGAAATATAATACTGGGATACTAAAATCCGGATACTATAATATCTATAGCCATTTTAAGTCTCGGGAAAGATACGATTGCTTAACTCACATGTTCGTCATTTATCTGTACTTATCTGTGTACATTGAATTCTTTTTAAAATATTGATCGGCGAAAGCTGTGATATAAATATGAAATCCAAAAGTTAATCAGATCAATTATTTGTCTTATCGCACATAACGCAAAAAGTACTCAGCGAATTTGAATGCACTTAAGTATACTTTTAACTGATCTCTGGGAAAGCCATCTTTTATCACAAATTTTACTCCATGAAATCAAAACTGATTTCAATGATTCTTTTTTATTCGTTTTATAAGTTTACAACTGAACTTTTCTGCACACCCCTTACTTAAGACTTAATGATATACTTAAAATATGTTCATATACTTAATATATATGGCAAGTTAGTTGCACTTGATAAAAATGGAAGGAAGTTTCTTGGTTAACCTTCTGTATACAAGTTTACTATAAATGGGATTTCTACACTTAGTTCAATGATTTAATGCTATTAAACACGGCAAACGTTGGTCTGCTGATAGTGTTCATATAAAAATACTTGAATAGCGAAAATGTGTGTTGGTGGTAGAAGGATGAAAATTAAGGGTTGTTTTGGCTGGAAGATCCTCCACTAGTTGTATGAAAAAAACTCGTAGATTATTTTCAAAAAAAAAAAATAGTCAAGCGTTTTCAGATGATTTTACAAACACTGTGACACGATAATTTTATATATTAGATAAGAGACATCTAATATAGAAAATTCTCATCATTTTTTTTTTTTTTTGAGTAATATTTACAATAAATATGAAATAAAAGTAACATTTTTATGTTTTATTTTTTTCCAAGACTCCAGTCCAATGGTCAGGGTTTGAGATTAAGGAACCTTCTCACCTTACATGCCATGTCGTGTAATACAGCCTCTGTACCCGTCCATAATCCTCTAGCCGAGCGCAAGCTTCGTTAGATTATTATTATTATCCGTAGTAATTGATAGTAACTTTGAACGACGGATGCCCAATTCTTCATTTACTGATTAGAATGCATAAACCACGTGTGTTTTACCTTTATATACACATAGGAGATTGCGTGCACCAGGTAGTGCATTCATAAAAATGAAACATCACCATACAAAAAATACCATACAAGCTATTGCAATAAAGTAACAACAGTAAAAATACAAACTTAGTATAAACAGGTTGTTACCACATTTGAGTACCAGGAAGACATGATGAGCAAGGTAGTTCATTGTCTTTCATTCGATTTCCTGCGGTAAAAATAATTACAATGTGAATTAGAAATTTCTATCCATATATATAACTTTTGAAATCAATATTGACGCGCGATTTCTCACAACGGAGAGATTATCGCAGGATATTGTCTCAGCAATATAAGTGCTAAGAAACGCAAACACCTCACCGGCTCTGGCTAATCGCTTAATCAAAATTTATTCCGCACTTTGATTTTAAATTTGGGACGCAACATTTATTACTGGGCCCCTCTAGCAACCCTTCGAGGGCGGCTTCATTATCGTGGATTAAGGCTGTGGAATATTTTATCGATCGCATCGACGCCAGTATTCATTTTCAATTAAGCGCCGAGTATTTTATTAAGTTCAGGCGCGGAATTGATGAGTTTCGCGAACTAATATTTACAATGGCGTACGTGTAACAAGACTCAAGATGTTACCCTGCGGTTTCATATCGTGGCAGGAGCACACGGCGAAGCTGAGTGTCATGTATCACAGCGATTAGAAATTGTGAACAAAATCATTACGTTAGCTTTGGTAAAAAATAAAGGGTAAAAGGAACAGGCTTTGATTCTTTATAATAATAAAAAAAAACTTTATTGAGAACAATTAAGTCACACAGACAAATGGCAAGGACGGCCCTGCATTAGTAAAAACTGTATTGCATCCGAACTTTACATTATTAATTTTATGTTCTTCTAAAGAAAAGAAAAAACTAAATAAAACGACAAATATAAACAAAATAAAAAAGAAAATTGCGGTTGTAGTTAAAGTGTGTGCGTGTGTGTGTGTGTGTGTGTGTGAGAGAGAAAGTGAGTGTGTGTGTGTGCACTTCCTTCGTTGTCAGCACTGATGCTTTATTGATTATTTGTTTTATTGATTATTATAGATAGTGCTGAGCTGAGCTGAACGTTATATATATATAGTGTATGTTTGTATACTCTCTCTCAAGAATATGCACTCTTTACATTATTGACAGTATATTACATATAACATATTTACGCATTCAATAAAAATCATTTTCTAAGTAAAATAATAGTAAAGTAGTTAGAAATATTAAAACAACCTTTCAACAAACAGAGAGAAGCAACGGAATTGTACAAATAGAGAATTTGCTTGGCTGCGGCAAACAGCGGATATGAAAGATCGATATTCAATTCCAAACAAGATCCTGTGAAAGTCGAACAGATAAATTAGATGTTCTTTAACAAAGCATTGTTGAGCAGTGCAAGGTGACTTCAATTTCCTGCAACCGCGCATCCGAGCCACGGCACGGGCATCAAACGGTGGAACTTTTGAAGGCTTCTACGTCATGGAATCCGATGCACCCATGCACCTTTGTGTTAATGCGCCCGTAGGCAAATGTACCTCAGGCGTTTTTTAGCGCAGACTGGCGTTTCAAACTATGTTTAGTTAGTTGTTTTGTATTTGTATAAGCATTTTATTTAAGCTTGTTGTGTATTATTATATTTATAATGTCTCTAAAGAATAATTATAAAAAACTAAAATTGTTTAGAGTTAATTTTTTTGAAAGTACTAATAAGTTGACACTAATAGATATTAAACCAAACACGCTGGGTTATTTTAAAACACATTCAATACTAGTATTGACAGATTTTAAGCACCTTTCCCCACATAGTTTAAATTTGGATGTAGCTAACCTTTAGCGAACTGTCTTTTATTTATAGTGGCTTAACTTAAATTTATTGTTGATTAAAATATTAACTTACAATATACTACATCTTCTAGATATCCTTCAGAGTGTCATCTTTCTCTGGTGAATAAATAACACGGTTTTACTTATTAAGAGTCATCATCATCATCATGATCAACCCATTGCCCGTTCACTACAGAGCACGGGTCTCTTCTCAATATGAGAAGGGTTTGGTCAATCACGCTGGCCGTATGCGGATTGCCAAACTTCACACGCCTTTGAGAACATTATGGGGAACTCTCAGGCATGCATCTCAGGTATTCTCACGATATTTTCCCGCCAGCGTGGTGGACTATGGCCAAACACTTCTCATGTTGAGAGGAGACCCGCGCTCTGTAGTGAGCCTAGAATGGGTTGATCGTGATTAAAAGTTTATAGAAGCTAATTATTGCCGCGGCGGCGTTTTTTTAATCGCTCGTGTATAATCCTTAAACCACCTAAGAATAAATTGATGAGTCTGTAGCGCCGCGCCCCGTTTGGTGGCTGCATCTAATGCAATTTCCTCCCCAGGTGCTCCCACTAATGTGTTAACTTCCTTGCATCTTTTTGATAGGTATTTTATATCCAAACACTAAATGTGTTAAGAATAAAGACATAACGTAATTATTCCAATCTAGTATAATTGTTTACTAGCTGGTTCCCACGACTTCGTCTGCGCAGGATTAGTATTTAGAGTAGCTAATATTAGCGTGGCATAGAAACGAAAGATTAAAATTATCACGCAGATGGTAGATTTTCTTACTTACTCGTTAGTTACTTTTCAGACTTATCGTTATATTTTGGACAATTCACAAATTATATTTATAAATTGTAGCATATATTGTGTTATTCTGATGTATAAGCTATATTATTGTAAAGTTTCATAAAAATCCATTCAGTAGTTTTTACGTAAAAGCATAACAAATATCCATACATCCATCCATCCATACTTACAAAGTAGGATTAGAAATAAAAAAAAAAAAAACAAAGTAAAACATTATATATATTGAGGAATCCTTTTTTCGGAAGTCTAATAAATGGGTATAATAAACAATATGCTGTAAATATATATTTCTTATCTTATTCGTTGTACAAGGCTTTTTTATTACACTACAAGTTAGTTCTTAAGCAATCTTACCTGGTGGAAAGTGATGATATAGTCCAAATTGATAGTAGTCTAATCTGATAGGGGTAGGTACCCCTAATCGGTTCTTACGCGAGTTCGTACCATTAAGCTGGCAATAGGTGGGTAACTAGCTAATATGGCATTGGCTAGCCAGAGAATTATAAATTCCCATATTATCCCTGCCCAGGATCGAACCAGGCTAAATGAGATAATGATAATAAAAAGTGGCTAAGTGTGTATGTGTGACGATTTAGAATAATGAAAAATATATTGTATGAACGCTAAATACGAGTAGATGCCTGTTTTACGCATTAGGATTTCATATTTTTTTTTAAATATTTTTATGACGTTATTAACATTGTTAGGTATTGACTAGAATACTCAATGCTGTGCCTGAGAGGTCGACAAAGGAGTTGATTCTTTACGTTGATTATATATTAGTGCGGAGTATGGAGAGAACATATAAATTGTTCACGAAAGCTCGTGTAAGGTATATCTTATTACCGCATCAACCTGGCTGCTCGGCGAAGGTAAGTACCTGGAGTGCGGGCAAGCGCTCTGTATCCTATTTTGTCTGACGAGACGGAGTAACTTTTCACTTTACGTCAGGACGACTTTGTCTGATCAATAAGTTAATGCATGTTGCATTTTACAGTTAATTAGCGCGAGCTTAAATATTAACGTTATCTAAAGTTCGAACTGCTAGCACGCGTTGACTTGTATATCGAGTATTCCTATAATGTTGTTGAAGCATTCTATCCTAATATGATTAAGAAGTAAAGTTTGTGAATTTGGATGTTCCGGGTAGGTAAAATCCAGCACCGTTTTTTGAAATTCTTTCACCAATGCAAAGCTACATATTCTGCGAGTTATAATATTTAAACCGTATTCTAATTTTTGCAGTCATTCTTACGTTTTTGACATACATCTGAATGTAACATCAAAATAATATAATTCTTATTTAATATATGGAATATTATTCTTATTGTCATGAGACTAAGATGCTAAAAATTCAATTCATATATATGGAAAAGAAAATAATTCAAATTATATTTGACTTGCCGCAAGTTTCAATGACATGCGCTTGCCTTAATTTCAGAGCTTGCGTACCTGCCCGGTTACGCCGTGGCAACCAGCAGGGAAAAAGTTACGATTCAGTTAACAGACGGCACAAAAAGTTGTTACAGTAAGCTAAATAAGTTTTGTTGACTTTCGTGTTGTAAAGTTGGAGGTCCTGGATTCGATTCCTCGCTCGAGTCTGGTCTGGTGGGAGGCTTCGACCGTGTCTAGTTACCACCCTACCAACAAAGACGTGTCTAGTGCCAAGCGATTTAGCGTTCTGGCACGATGTCGCGTAGAAACCAATTAGGAGTATAGTTTACCCATACTCCTAACAGATTAGCAAGGTACTATCTCAGACTGAATCTCACCAAGTGAGATAGCCGTCAAGGACTAACTTGTAGTGTATAAAAAAAAGTATAAATGGTAAATAGTTATTCGCGAGATTTTCTCGCTCTGTTTGTGCACGAGCAACTAACGAATTAACTTTCGCATGTACAATACTAGCATAGACAGATCAGTCGTTCCCCCCCCCCCCCCCATTTTCACAGAAAATAGACAAGGTAAGAAACTGAGTGCTCTTGCAGCACACGAGAACAGGAACAGCGGAAATCTGAGCACGGCAGAGCTCAGTCGACGCAACGGCAATGCCTTCGCGAAACGAAAACTTTCAAAATGCCCTCGCCCGGGCCTTTATTAAAACCTACGGAGCATATTGCATAACTGATGGCAATAACTAAGGCGACCGCCTCACTCCACGCCGCAACGAATTCAATATTCACAGAGAGTTGGAAAGTTTTATTATTGCGGCGTAAATATAATGAGTGCAGGTGAGGTGAGGCAGTTTTGTCTGCAGGGATTTACTGCGACCGTTATTCGGGCTGCGGGAAGACACGGAATTAACTTATGCAGCGCTAAACGAAATGAGTTGCTAGTTTTAATGTGGGCTGTTAAGATTTTATATAGTTGCGTCTAATTGCTTTTATAGAACAGATTTTTTTTATACACCACAAGTTAGCTTTTGACGGCATCTTACCGTCACCTGACGGTAAGTGATATTTTTTTGTATTACTGCCGGATATCGAACAGAGACAGAGTTAAAAAATTTTGGTCTGGTATTTTATTTCTTAGTCTTAGAAAAAACTGAATTGACTTTTTAAATTACCATTAAGGGCTTTTATAATAAGATCATAAACGCATGTTTCTATTTTTCTGTTCAGCATACCCACCATACAAACAAAGTCATCACCAAGTTATTAACGCCTAAAGAGTGCTATCAGAATAACAATAGATAGACAAACAAAAAAATAACATAAATACCCATTGAAAAAACTGATAATCTTAATATATATAAATCTCGTGTCACAATGTTTGTCCTCAATGGACTCCTAAACCACTTAACCGATTATAATAAAATTCGCACACCATGTGCAGTTCGATCCAACTTGAGAGATAGGATAGTTTAAATCTCAAATTATAGTCGCAATTTTAATTTATTGCTAATTATTTGTCTGTTATTATTTGACAGTCACAATTATCTGTTAACTCCAAATGATTCTAACAGATGTCGATACCTTTCGACTGGGTTGAGTAAGTAATCAATAGATGGCGCTGCTATGGTAAATTTACGAACGTGTCATATAAGCTACATTTTAACAGCATAATTACCACGTGTTGTTGACGCTATAAAATTAATTAAATTTAATTTGTAGTGAACGAAATACCGTATAATTCAATTATTTCCACTTTTTAAATTTTTGGTGTCAGCATAGCCGGCCACGTGTTACTTAGACTGAAGTGTAAATTGAATTCATATTATAATGAAGATAATACAGTGAAATTAATCCTGTTTTTTACTTATTTGTGCTTCATTGATCAAAACTTTATAATTTAATTTGAATATATGTATGTAAGTATTATCACATAATTATAAAATTTAATTAAAATGTCAATGCAAAAATGATACACAATTTCCTACACTTTTTCAATGGTTGTACAAATATTTTTTTTTATTGTTTTTATTTAACCTCTATTAAAAAATATTTAGCACTTAATTTTTCAATGTGCTATGATAACAAGTTTTTCAGATTTTTTTTCTTATATTTAAACGATTAAATTAGTATTTCAATTCTTATTGAAATTATTATTTAAACTCTATAATTTAGATATGTACATGTCAGTATTATCACATAATTATAAAAGTTAATTAGAATGATCTATAATATAAAAATGAATCGCAAAAGCTGTTGGTAAGCGCATAACTCAACAACGGCATCACCAATTTGCTCAATTTTTTTTTAAATATTCGTTGAAGTTCAAGGATGGTTTTTACGGCGAGAAAAATCTGAATAATTGCCGGAAAACCCTTTAAAACAGCCCTTTTCTTTTTCCCATACAAACGTTTTCTATATAAACGTAGAGTCAATTTGAGTTTTATTGCTATTGCATAAAGTACATATTAAATTACATATGATTAACACAATCATATGATTAACAATAAAGAGATTACTTATTGTTTAATGCTTATATATGTTTTATTTAATTATATTTCTTATTCACAACGCCCTATCACCAGGGTGACGGTTCTGTTCAGGTGAATTTTTTGCCCCGCCTATAAAATATGTAGGAACAAAAAAATTACACATTACAAATCATTTTGACAGGCTATATTTGGCAGTACGAAGTCTGCCGGGTCAGCTAGTATATTATATGAACAACGTATGTATTCTGAGATTTTTCACTATAACAAACGCAAAGCTGGAGTTAAGTTAACCTGCCTTGTATGGAATTGTCTTATCATAACGTTTGGTAGTACATTAAAAAAAATGCGATATCATATGCTATCTAACAGCTACATTATTTATATTAGTTGTTTTAGGATGTTTTATTTTATTTTCTTTGATGTGTGACTTATCACCTTAAGACACCTTGAGTTTTAAGGTTTAATTACAATTGAATAATCACTTTTTAAACACTTCACGTCAGATTTGATAATTGGATATTATTTGATCTTACAAGATAACAGAAACTAACATGTTTTACACATAATTTTTTTCATGCATCAAAGTTACATTGTATAGAGCTTTTTTTTTTTTTTTTTGAGAAAAGTGTTTTTGAGACTTAAATGTATATAATATCAATCATTTTGAATGTAGATAGATTTAGCAGTAGTGTATATTTAAAGACTGTGAGATACACGAAGCAATATTTAAAAGATCTCATAAATCAAAGCACAACCGCGCTACGCATATTTCATACTTAATTCTTTCGCGTTTCGGAACACAGGTTCAGTGTTTTATGAGCCGTCAATCTTACCTTGTAGCAGTTTACGTACTGTTAGTAATTATTGCACCCGGTTGGTATAAAAAAAAATACACAACACAAGCACCAGAAATCGTTAAATATCTTATAAATGTTCTCCAATTATCGACTTTAGTTATTAAAAATACAATAGGTCTTTCGGCAATTTGTGCCTAGTTATTATTTTACTTAAAGCCTTTTAACTTTATTTATTTGATTTGCTTTGCTGAAGTTTTCAAGTCTTTTGGTTTACTACCTCTGTGCTATATTCCACAAGATCAACTCCATTGAGTTAGGTTATGGTAACCAACTCACAGGCACAAAAAAACAAAATGTCTATTTGATATATGAATGATGTTATTAAATGCTGTAATCAATAGGTAATTATATAATTTAGTATTCAAATCTTACTATGGCCAAAACTTATATGAAACCTTTGATCTATAGATGCTATTTACATTATGGGTGAAGGAGCGCCATAAATCTGTTATTCCGAATATCCGTGCATCCCCAGACGGCTATACGTTGCAGTATTCCCTACGTAGAGAATTTCACATGTTAGACCCTGTTTGATTTAAGCCACAAATCTTTTTTTTCAAAACAGTATTTCTATGTACAACTGTATATATTGTTTCAATGTTTGTTCACCATCTCCAGTGATTTATCCATCAACAATTATAGTTATAACCCGTTCGATTTTCTTATTTTTTTACTCTCTACCGTAAACAGCATTGAAATAATAGATTTTTATAAATAAAATAAGGTACTCAAATAAATAAAATGAATAATTAAAATAAATTCAGTCAAACCCATATGATATTTTATTGTATTATTAGTAAACAGCATTGGAATAATAGATTTTTATAAATAAAATAAGGTACTCAAATAAATGAAATTAATAACTAAAATAAAAATACAATTCAAAGTCATGAGTTTACAAGATGTCTTTCATCCATCAGAGATACGGTAAATTGTGTAATGCAATTTCTGATAAGTGATCTTGAGCTATAAGAACAAGATAATATTTTTAACGCCTTTTTGTAAGTAAGCTTACCCCATTTTTCAGTTTGTACTCATCATCATCATGATCAACCCATTCTCGGTTCACTACAGAGCACGGGTCTCCTCTCAATATAAGAAGGGTTTGGCCATAGTCCACCACGCTGGCCATGTGTGGATTGGCAGACTTCACACGACTTTGAGAACATTGTGGAAAACGCTCAGGCGTGCAGGTTTCCTCACGATGTTTTCCTTCACCGTTGAACAAAGTGATAATTTAATCGCTTAAAAACGTACATAACCCCGAAAAGTTATAGGTGCGTGCCCGGGTTCGAACCCCCGACCTCTGATTAGGAGGCTGACGTCCTACCCACTAGGTTATCACAGCATTTTTCGTTTTGCACTAAAAAATATCATTTTTTTTCCTTTACAGCGAAATGAAAGTTGTCGAAAATAGATTACTGTTTAAGCAAAATTGGCTGCTCCAATCCAATTTTCGACTTAAGTGCAAATTACAAATGCGCCAGATACAGAAAGCGTATTCAACGAATTATACATAGGTATGGTCCCATGTAAATGATGGTTCATCACAATGGACTCCGAACAAGTTTTGCAGCTCTTTGATTTCCAAATTCACACCCTGTTTTACGCTCACTAATTTTCTTGTTCGGACACAATTTCGTGGGACCCTCACAATAACAATTTCGAAGGGAAACTATTATAGTCGATCCTCTAGCCATTAATTAATTTTGCTTAAAATAGATCAATTGAAGCGTAAAGATCTGGAGGCTGAGGAGTTGGAGTATGATAATTATTTTTCAATTAACTCATGTTATATATATTACAAGGTTTAATTAAACTGTACTGTTTTTATGTATGTCTCATTCATATGATCAATATATACACCTAAAAGTGTCCACTGTTTGCTTGTGTTTAGGTACTAAATCCGCCGTTTTAATACTGTTAGACTAGCTGATGCCCGCGACTTTGTTTCGCCGTGATATTAATTTTTTTTTAATAATGCGCTATGTGAAAGAAAATAAACCGAAATTTGCCCTGCCGTCCTCGATTCTTTCGATGTATTCGATGAAGTATTTGTAACTGATTTTATATGACGAATTTTAAGTTAGCAGTGTACTCCTAACTTAAAATTATAAAATTAAAAAAAATATTTATACAATTTTTTGCAGTTGTTAGGGCTAATTAAACATTAATGGCTAAAAATACTCTACGACGTAATGGCGACATTATTTTCCTGATTTCAAGCTAATGCTCAAAATTTTCTAAGAAAATTCTTAACTTAACTGATTTGCTTTGTATCGTTCTCGAGCAACTTAACTACAAACAAATGTTTAAATGTGTGGCAACTCAGAGATGGAAAACTATGTCTCGTGGATTTAGTGCTTCACAGGTTTAGACTACAGATCGTGAGGAACTATATTCGGTTCCCGGGTCAGATCAAAGTGTTAGGTACTGGATTTTTCTTCATATTTCAACATCAGCCTGGAGTTAGGAATTTGGCTTGATCCGACAACGCGCATCAGAGATCATGTCATGTCGTTGGTACCGGTTATATTCAACATGAGATTGTGTGTTTTAGCAACGATCTTAAAGGAGAAACATCGTGAGGAAATCTGCATGCCTGAGATATGAGAATCTATGACCAAACCCTTCTAATATTGAGAGGAGACCCGTGCTCTGTAGTGAGCCGGCAATTGGTTAATCATGGTGATGATGCTGAGTCCTTAAAACGCGCCAACCATTTTTGCAACACCGCGATGCTCTAAAACCTCTCCTATTACAAACCCTTCTCATATTGAGAGGAGACCGTGCTCTGTAGTGATCCAGCAATTGGTTAATCATGGTGATGATGATGAATCCTTAAACCGCGCCAGCTATTCTTGCTACACCGTGATGCTCTAAAACCTCTCCTATTACAAACCCTTCTCATATTGAGAGGAGACCGTGCTCTGTAGTGAGCTGGCAATGAGTTAATCATGGTGATGAAGATGAATCCTATAAACGCGCCAACCATTTTTGCAACACCGCGATGCTCTAAAACCTCTCCTGTTACAAACCCTTCTCATATTGAGAGGAGACCGTGCTCTGTAGTGAGCTGGCAATGAGTTAATCATGGTGATGAAGAAGAACCCTATAAACGCGCCAAACCAATCTTACACACCGTGATGCTCTAAAACCTCTCTTAGTACAGAGGGAAGAATGATAATACATTGATATATGACGATACATTCCCCCGTGACCTATAACAGAATATCTAGACCTCGAGTCCTTTTAAACTGTACGTCACAAACAGAACGGAAATGAATTCGACAATTCTATAATAGCTACTCTTATACAAGTGGTAGATGGAGTAGGCGAGTTGTGGCTTTGTTCCGCGAACTTTATCCGTGCTACCGTCTGTCGACTGCGGGTACGTATGCGGCACGTGCGCGGAAGCGAAACTGTTTTCGGCGTATCTTGCATATTATATACATGTTATTTTACTATTTCTTAGTGTTTTTTTATCATGCTCACACGTACATTACAATACATAATAGGTATGAACTGTAATGCAACTTTTTAACCGTAGAAATAAGTTTTAATACGAGTACTTATAGGTCGCTTCTTAAAATCGTTGAACACACCTTATTTAGCTGACACATAGAAAGGTGTCGTCGGCTTCTTTAGAGACTCGGCACGTGCTGTAAATATGTATATTTTTTGGGACTGTCTATTAGCTGTGCTAAGCCTATTGGTTGCCACAGCGTAAGCGGGCTGTTTGGCGAGCTTCGGAAAGAAGCTCTGCCAGAAGAAATTTTGAGTCCTCGGCCTCGAAGAAACTAAGGGAACGTCTGCCTAAGGGCATCTGCTTTGAGGCCGAACCTCGGCTTAGGCACATTTGAGATAAGGGGGTGGGACGGGGTGGGGGGGGTCGGACGGTGATACTGCTGTATATACCTGCAATGATAACTGTACTCGGCTTAAACAATCATTATATTGTTATATTTTTTATACTAATACAGTGTATCGATGGTGTATCATATGAAAATAAATAAATAAAATAAAATAATTATTAATATCTTTTCTATTCTACTAACAATAGCATAAAAAAGAAATCTTCGTTGGCATAAGGCACAGCTTTACAGAGATGTTTGCTAAATGTCACTTGCATAGTCAAGTGTATTGCTATTAGCTGATAGGTAACGAAACAATTGATTGCAACTATCATAAAAAATAGTTATGTGCGTTTTTAAGCAGTTAAAATATCACTTGCTTCAAACGTCGCGAGGAAACCTGCATACCTGAGAGTTTTTCATAATGTTCTCAAAGGCGTGTGAAGTCTGCCAATCCGTACATGGGTTACATTCTTTAGGGACACTATAACAACTTACATGATATCTATGAAGGGAAATTGGAATAAACAATTAGGGTATCAGTTAACTAAAGCACCAGTAATTTGTGTAAGCATTTAGAGCTCAGTAGGGGCAGTCGCTACTGCAGCGCAAGTCTGCATTATCACCTGAAGCCCGACTTCCTAAGACTTCGCAACTTTGACGTTTGCGATACAAAGCGGATCCAATCGATAAGTACCTACGGTATAGACCGCGTACAATGTTGCCGGTAAGCTCTAACTTCAATGCATTGTTGGTATGACCCGAGTATTAAAGGTCTATTATTCATTGTCCCATATCTATTTTTTATTTTATTTATTTTATTCAACAGGTTTACTAGTGATTTTTACATTTACTAACACTATAGTTACATACGAAGCTGTGATAGCCTAGTGGTTAGGACGTCAGCCTCCTAGGAATCAGAGATCGGGGGTTCGAAACCGGGCACGCACCTTTAACTTTTCGGAGTTATGTGCGTTTTAAGCAATTAAAATATCGCTTGCTTAAACGGTAAGGGAAAACATCGTGAGGAAACCTGCACGCCTGAAAGTTCGTCATAATGTTCTCAAAGACGTGTGAAGGCTGCCAATCCGCACATGGCCAGCGTGGTGGACTATGGCCAAACCCCTCTCATATTGAGACGAGACCCGTGCTCTGTAGTGAGCCGATAATGGGTTGATCATAATATTTACATAATAATTTACATGCCTATTGTATGTAAAATCGTCTCGACAAAAACACAACGTGCAGTTTAAGTTACCTACATTGCTATACAGCGATAGTTAGAAACAATTTTTTCGAAGGTTCTAGGTTCGTTATTTAAGAGGACCTCCGTAACGTAGCTCGTGCTCTTTCGTATTATAAATTGGGAAGTCCTGGATTCGATTCCCGATCTCTTGTCTGGTCTGGTGGCTGGTTGCGGCCCCCCTATTATTTACATACACCACATTTAACATTAGATTTTAAGTAGAAACCTATTAATAAAACGGATATGGACGTAATGGTAGCCGCTCCGGCGATGCAGATGTTCATACGCGGCGGTCACTTAACATCAGGTGAACCATCTGCTTATTTGTTCATGATAAATATATAAAAAAGGTTTGCTAGCTGACTATTTGAATGGCTTCGATGTTCCGCCAAAAATGTTTTCTGGGTCTACATTGGCTAAGATTTAGTGTTGACTTATAAAAAAAAATAGTATTTAATCATAAACATTCTGTTGCTTTGATATTTTTTAAACTGGAGCTGTTTGCTTGTATGTTTGTTTATATATTTTAACGTGCTAGGAACAACCGGTCAGAATAACATAATATCTATTAACAAGGCTAAATATCATTACCTTGCGAAGTTTGCTCGTGAAAATGCGTTAAAAAACTAGTCGGTTGAATATTCAAAATTTTTTACAGCCTTATGACTTTAAATGTAATTCTCATGGTTAATTATCATTATTTTTTATTATCATGGGTATAACATACGTTAGTTATTTGTTTGTCAATATTTGGAGCCAGATACGTGGATTGTGGATTTGTTGATTCGACAGGTCTATGGAGGTAGATAAATATTATAAAGGGTCGAGAGAAAGCGGGTAATTAGATATTTCGCGATAGATTACACATCTATTGATCAAAATATCGACATATAAATTTATTACCATTTTTATCCATGTTCACATTAAATAACAGAGGCTTTTGCTTCAGAAATTTTTCCCGAATAAATCAGTGTACAGAAAAATAATGAACGAAAAATACTTTTTTTTTCGTATTAGCTTAAGCTATGTGGACTGTAGGCACTTCACAGACGAACTCCGTTTAACACTCAAAAAAACATCAACAAAATTATTAATTTCAAGCTGCAACATAAAAGCAACTTTTATACGTAAAAAAAGCATTTAGCTGGGAGTTTTTGCATCCTCTAATTAACTACCCGGCCATACCGGCACGTAAGCGGCACGTTCGCCATAAATACAGGAAGAAATCGGGAGCATCCCCATAAATTCCTCTCGTAAAAGGCTCTGCGATTATGTTAGAGGGTGGTATTAGCAAAGTTTGTCCGATCGGGGGGGTCTACCACCTCCCCCTTCTAATACATTTTTCGTTGATGTAACACGATTTCTCGACGGGTACCGGTTACGTGATGGATTAAGAAGAGCCTCGGTCTCACCACCGGCGGATTAAGACGGGGCTCCGATATTTAGGGCATCAGCTAATATACAATGTTTGCTCGTCAATAGACTTAGTAGAGTGCCTTTAATCCTGTGACAGAGGAATCCACAAGTAATGCAATGTGAAGATTTCATAAGCAAGGCGAGTAAATAGGGCGAAAAACTATGAAAAAAAAATCAGAAAATTAACAAGAAATGTGTGCTTTAATGGCGACATAATATGTTTTACTATGCAACACAAAAGCGGTGATAGCCTGAAAGCGGTGATAGCCTGAAAGCGGTGATAGCCTAGTGGGTAGGGCGTCAGCCTCCTAATCAGAGGTCGGCGGTTCGAATCCGGGCACGCATCTCTAACTTTTCGGAGTTATGTGCGTTTAAAAAAAAAAAATGTCACTTGTTTCAACGGTGAAGGAAAACATCGTGATGAAACCTGCACGCCAGAGAGTTCTCAAAGGCGTGTGAAGTCTGCCAATCCGCACATGGCCAGCGTGGTGGACTATGGCCAAACACTTCTCATATTGAGAGGAGACCCGTGCTCTGTAGTGAGCCGGTAAGGGGTTGATCATGATGATGATGATGCAACACAACTGCTCTGAAAAAGTTAGTGCCTAGAATAATACACTATAGTAGCTAGGATCTTCGATATCAACAGCGAGGTCTTGGAATCGTTGCTCAGGTCGGGTCATAAAAAAAATATTTGAAATTTGGGTACCACAGTCAAGAAATGTTCAGTACCAGCCCGTAGCTTGAAAACTGACTCAGCAGTGATACATTAAAAACCTTAGTAATGTGATGGTGATAATGCTGGCAGCGTAACGGGCTAAAATTATGGTCAAATGTGTGCAAGGCATTCGTTATTCTATCAGAAAGAAAAAATCTTGATAAACCATTTTATGGCTTAGATTTAGCATGAAGCCAAGAAGTGAAAAGCGTATGAATTATTTAAGAAAATTAAAAAAAAAAAAAAAAAAAAGCATCGTATATTGTCTTAGTGTCGGTTTTTTGGTAGGCGAACTTTAAAATTCGCCAAACGACATCATGGCACTGTTACCACTGTTACTAAGAACTTGATTTCTATAAGTATATCTATGTTTTTTTATATTTTCGTATTTTTTTATTTCCTATTCATATAAATGAAGTTATATATTGCTGTTTCATGTGCGACCACTCGGCGGCTTTATCTTCTTGTATTCAATCCGAGTTTAGTTGACTCGGGTGTCTATATATAAAAAATTCACAAAACCGTGATCAACCGTCAATAAAGGTTAATATAATCTAATGATAAGTGTAGTCTAGTGTGAGCTTTGATAGAATCGTTTTGAAATTGGTAATTAGATCGAGCTGCAAAATCGTTCTTGATGTAACTGAGTCGCTTAGTTTGACGTAGCTGGTAAATAGCTGTTGAATCACAAAGTTTGGAAGTCGCAGTGCAACATGACCTACATCGATAGGAGGCAGTTATCAAGCCTAGTTCCAAGTGATGATGGAAACAGTTTTCCTTGCTCTGCCTTCATGTTACTGAGGACAAACTGATAGTCTGCACTCCATTTTAAAATACTATTTGAAACAATATTATATCTTCGATAATGTAGCTGTAGCTAGGAAAAAAAGCTTTGATAGCCTAGTGTTTAAGACGTCCGCTTCCTATTTAGGGGTCAATGGTTCGATCTCGGGCACTCACCTTTAACTTTTCGGAGCTATGTGCGTTTTTTAAGCAATTAAAATATCACTTAGTTCAACGGTGAAGGAAAACACCGTGATGCGTGAGAGTTCTCAATAATGTTCTCAAAAGCGTGTGAAGTCTGCAAATTCGTACAATATAAAGCCAGCGTGGTGCAGCGTGGCCTAACCCTTCAAATTGTGAGGAGACCCGTGCTCTGTAGTGAGCCGTGAATGAGTTGATCATGATGATGATAAGCTTTCCATTGGTGAAGGAAATTTTGAAAATTCTATAGTTGTTTAGGCGTGAATTAAATTTAGGTGTCTGTCTTTTATCACACGACAAAAGCACAAAGATTATTACTAAACCTAAACGTTCATTGTATACAATTATTTTTCTAATCAGACTAATGAAGTGATCAAGTTGCCTAACCGTTAGTAACCGACATAGCCCAACGGATTAGCAAGCTGAAATGGCAGTGGGCGGGTCATATTTGTGGCAGAACCGACGGCCGTTGGGGCAGACGTGTTCTGGAAAGGAGACCGCATACCGGTAAGCGCAGTGTAGGAACCAACTGCTCGCTGGACCAACGACCAGAGGATCGCTGGTGGCGGGTGGATGAGGAAGGCGGAGGACCGTGTGTGGTGCCGCGCTCTCGAAAAGGCCTATGTCCAGCAGTGGACATCTATATAATAATAATAATAATAATATCTATAGGCTGATTGATTGATTGATTGATTGAACCATTAGTAAAAAATCACTGAGGCATATTTCTCATCCGCCTAACTGTAATACACATTTTGACTGTAAACCTTCATTTTGTTGTACACGACTAATTAGTATACACCATGTTCTTGTATATAGTATGTTTTAGTATGATAAAGTATGTTTCCTTTGTAAATGAGCTGATACAGACCATAAATTTGCACAAAAACATCATAAAAACTATAAACTAAAAGCCTATAATCACGCTCCTGATTAATTTTACGTGTACAACGAATTAAGTACAAAACAAACGGTTCGGAAACTGTTCGGAAATCCCCTTAACCCCTTCTCTAATATGGCTTACCTTTAAATGTACTTTATTCTACTTCTTTCACCGGCTCAAACAATAATCATAAATACATTACACGCGATTGGAGATGGGAGCCTGTTCGTAAACAATGCAGCCTTTTATATAGAATCTATTGCTTGAGCAGCGACAAGCAAATGTTTGCCTTACGTGCGTACAATAGGGTTCATTTTTTATTGCATTCTTATTTTAAGAAGTTTGTAAAGGTCTATACTTTCTTTATTGCCTATCTAACTTTGATGGATTCTAATCATACGATGTTATTCTATTTTACGTGTAGTCAAAAGCATTCTATGATATGATACGTATTCATTATAATTCAATTACAATAGTACAGTAGTAATTACAGGTGTATCTTCTTAATTTTATTTTTCTAATCACTTGACGTAATTGATTCAAATTAAACGCTTTCGGTTGAGTATTCTCTGAACTAACTTCTATCAAAGCATTATTTTTAATTACTTTGATCAAATATTACTATATTATTATGGAAGCCGACGTAGGAACAAAAAGAAATCTAAATAAATGCTATGCTTTGGATACCGCCATTGTCATTCCGGACCAATATAAACCAGAACAAAAACTTCTTTCTTTATCTAATACTAGCTGACGCCCGCGACTTCGTCTGCGTTGAGTTAGTGTGTTTGTTTGTCTTACAATCACGAAGCAATAGATTACTAAGCCGAATTACTTGAAATAATTACGGGATAAACATTAAAGTATCTCCTTTCTAAAAAAAAAGAATGAGTGAAATCGGATATTGATTCGTTGGTGGGAGAAGTTGTGGGAGGCGCCCGAGATGTGATGACAGGCGGTGGCATGCGCGTGAGCTGCGCGCGGTACTGGACAGTACTTGGACATTGCAACATTACTTTATTTTTCTAAAATAAAAAACTTTTTCTAAAATAAAAGTAGCCTAAGTTACTCCTTATTACATCAGCTACCTGCCAATAAAAGTCCCGTAAAAATCGGTCCAGCCATATCAGAGATTAGCCGGAACAAACAGACAGACAGACAGACATACAGACAAAAATTGTAAAAAATGTTATTTCGGTGTATGTACCGTATACATATTCATATGCATGTAATAAAAAACGGTTATTTCAATATTACAAACAGACACTCCAATTTTATTTATTTGTATAGATTATCAAATGTTATTTTCCTTACTTTCCACAATTGAGAAGTTACTTTAATAAAATTGTATTTGACATTATGAGATCGAGTCATAAAATATAATTAATATCAAATTATTTACGAAACAGACGCTTCTCGAATAACATAATATTTATGAGCCAAATTCACTAGTATTAAATTAACAGCGTGTGTTTTATATTATCAGCAAATGTTAATTGGTACAAATTTTACTAATTTTCCCTGCATCCAGAGTGGCAGCCCCCAACGTATAAATACTGAATAAGCAGTAAACTGTATTACTTCGTCGAACCCTTTTCACTTGGCGAATTAGTAAAAAGCAACTGGGGAGTGAAAATTTTAACTTAAATGCGCCTGTAAGCCTCCGTACTACCTGAGTGTGTTTGACAGTCCGAAGTGATTGCATCTACCCTTCCTTTTGTTTGTTTTGATTCGGCTCAGTTTGACTTGTGACATTTTTCACGTGTGTTACGCATATAATAATTGATG
Organism: Lasiommata megera; assembly: GCA_928268935.1. Taxonomy (NCBI): domain Eukaryota; kingdom Metazoa; phylum Arthropoda; class Insecta; order Lepidoptera; family Nymphalidae; genus Lasiommata; species Lasiommata megera. The sequence continues at coordinate 14,143,608 of OV743312.1, forward strand.
ATTTTATGTATGTTAAAATGTTTTGCAGCGCAGTGCTGTCGCATTATAAAGTTTATGGTCCTGGGTTCAATTCCCGGCCCGAGCTTGATCTAGTGGGTAGGTTATCAATCTACCGAGAAATACGTGTCACTAAGCGATTTAGCGTTCATGCACGATGTCGCGTAGAAACCAATTAGTTGGCCCGCTACCATCTTAAGACAGCATAATCACTTGCCGTCAAGGGCTAACTTGTAGTGTTGCAAGTGTGTTTTTAATCATTGTATATGGTTTGGAGGCATGTAGTCCTTTTTAAGTACGTAGGGCTTACGTGTTAGCACAGACAGAAGGGTAATCTGTGAGAACATGCTCGAACACTATTAAGGGTAAAATAAAAACACTCTAATATAGTAGTTTCTTTTTAAGTAATAACAACTTGCAGTATTTAGATCTTCAGCATACTAACTTTATACATATAAGTTGTTGATATACGTATACACTCTCAAAGTTTGTTTAATATTATACAAATTAAGCTGTATCAAATCGCTCGCATTTCAAAGGATGCCTAATAAGTCTCCACGTAAATTTATTAGAAGCAAATATTGGCTGACAAATTAATAAATGGAGCTTCTTTTGAGACGTAAACGTCGCATCTTTAATTACGTCGCGTACAAATAGCAGGCGTGTTTAATCAGGGACGTATCTTTGCATGGAATGAGAAGAAGTCATCAAGAACTATGGGCTTCGTGTTTGTCTAAGAGACGGATAAATAAACTGGGTTTTGTTGAGTGCGAAGACTGGTTTAAATATACACTTTGAAGAATGAGGGTAGCGTTAATCAAAATGAATGTAGACTGGGTTTAAAGACGTAAAGTTTTCCTTCAACAACCCATGTAATTACCGTATACGTTTACGGACTTAAATAATTCTGACTGACCATTTAAAACTAAGTGCCAAGATAAATTAATAAAGTGAGCAAATTTGTCTTTCGTTCTTAGACTGCTTTGATGCCTGCGACTTTGCCGCGTAGCGCATACCCAAGACAGTAACCCATTTTGGGTCTGAATGGAAAATGAGTTAGATAGATTGAGGAGTTTGGGGTACGACGGTTTGATAGTTTACTGAAACTACAATGGACGTAGGTAGAAACAATTTTTGGGTTGCCTAAACCTGTACAGATTAGCGGTTGTCTAAAAAAACGTCAAATTTTGTCGTCTGTTTTAAAGAAATGCTTATTCCTAATTATGGTAGTGGAGAAACTCTAGAAAATTTGACTTGAGCAGCTCGCGGCACTACTGACACACTTCACGTCACTTTGCTAAGTTGCAACAAAGGCCGGAGGAAACCATTACGGCTCTTGACGCCAGCCGCGGCCGCTTCATTAGACGAACAGTTCCGTGACTCTTAACTGTTTTGAGGCGTGGACTACAAATAGTGCTCGATATAATATATGTATGTAACGTACAATTATTTGATCGCGCATTTATAATGTGTGCTTCCCAAAATGTTAAGGGTGCAACCTCAAAAAAACTATGAGATGAATAACCACATCACCACACACACTTTACGTTACATCTTTTTGACGACCTACGTGGCGCAGCGCGCGCTCTGTCACATTATAAAGTTGGAGGTCCTGGGTTCGATTCCTGGCTCGAGTCTGGTCTGGTGGGAGGCTTCGGCCGTGACTAGTTACCACCCTACCGATAAAGAAGTGTCGCCAAGCGATTTAGCGTTCCGGCACGATGTCGCGTAGAAACCGATTAGGAGTATAGGTTTACTATACTCCTAACAGGTCAGCCCGTTACCATCTTAGACTGCATCATCACTGACCATCAGGTGAGATTGCCGTCAAGGGCTGACTTGTAATGGATAAAAAAAATCCTACGAGGATGCCATTCAACTCGTAGGTAAAAGAATGTATGTGGGGAAGCTACTGGAAATTTTTGAAACCTGAGACATCATTTTGAACTCACTCATTTGTTTCTCACACAATTCAAGACGTGTATGTAGCTAAGATGGAATACTCCATCTTAGACAGCATTGTTAACTACCGATAATTTGTCATAGAATCATCAAAGAAAATGTACCAACAGGGATGCATGACTCTTTTTGGTAATGCATTGAATTAAGAAATTCTGCGTTACAGGAAGACGTTTAAAAGAGTCTTTAGACCAAATGTATAACTTCCTAAAGTTTATAAATAGGACATCTCATCCCCGTGACCCTTCCAAGCAGATGGGAAATCAATGTCATACCCGTAATGATAGATTATCCATTGAACGACGTGAGCTCTGATTGGCTTAGTTAGGCGAGCGCGTCTTCGGCATCTGAGAGTGCACTCGATCGTGCGGGTGACTAATTTGATAGATCGATGGATATTCGCTGGTTGGATCCTGTGAGATGACCATAATGACTTATTGTTTCAGTACGTGGAACTATTGTTTGCTATAAGATTCTGCCTTAACCAGATATTTGCGCTCATTCGAAAGGAGAATTTATAATTGAGGCGCACTTTTTATTATGTTCTTTGAGGAAAAGTATAACATTTGACGATTTGAACTGACGTTCACGGACTTCCGTGGCGCAGTGCGTTCGCTTTTGCATTAAAAAGCTGGAGCTCCTCGGTTCGAGTCTGGTCTGGTTCTGTATTCGGTGGCTCTGGACGTGGCTAGTTACAGTCCTATCGACAAAAATGTGACACCAAGACACCATGACATTTATCGTTCCGGCACGATGTCGCGTAGAAAAATATTAGGATTGCGGACTTAACAATAGGTTAGCCCGCTACCATCTTAGACTGCATCATCACCAGGTGAGATAGCCGTGAAGGGCTAAATTGTAGTCTATAAAAAACATAATTTAAGATTTATCGATTTAGTAATTGTCAGAATTATAATTTTTTCACTTACTTGGTGGGTAGTGTGCTTTAAACGAAAATTGTATCCACTAAATAGAATTTTCGTTGTGTTGCAACTTGGCTGATAATAATTCTCGCAGCTCGTTTGACCATTAAACGTTTAAGAGGCATGGTGTGCTTTTTTGGTGAAGAATAGTAACGCGCCCACTTTTTTTTGGTCTTGTTGGCCATATTGCCCGACGGCTGCCAAGTAACTTGGAAAAACTTATAGTTGTGGGAAAGGTAGAGGAGAACCGTACCGAATGGAAGGCTGACACGACCTTCAGCAATGAAGTGTGCGACTAAGAAGAAGTAACGCGCCAAGTGGACTGTTAGAAACAGGCAAATTGACACGACACAAGATTGAGGTGAATAGAAATACAACAAGTGGTCGACCATCGGGTAGAATTATGAATGTCATCATAAGATAATGAAGAACGAGTGAATAAAATGAAATAATAATAATTTTTGATTATTTTTTTAACTTTATCTTTTTCTTGATATAGTAACCATTACGAATAAACTCTATGAAATATTATTTATAAGAAATATAAAGAGATTTGCAAATAATTGCAATGGAAAATACAAATTTAATCGCAGCGAAATTGTCATTTGTTGTATTTGACTTGACGTGTGACCCCTCCCTGCAAGCAGATGGGAAATCGATGTCATTATGATAGATTATCTGTTGATTGCCTTTGTTAGCTGAGAGCATCTTTAGCGCATAAGAGAACCCTCAACAACGCGGGTAAGTCATTTGACAGATTGACGAACACCTGCCATTCTGGTGGTTTTAACTTATTTTTATAATGAGTGTTCTTAATTTCCCTTTACTTCAGGAAAGAGTTAAACAAAAGTAATGTGGAAGATGGAACGAAGAATCTGATTTCTAATATTAGTATTTTCAAAGAATGAGTGTATATGCATCATCTTGGCAAGCCCAATTAATTAGACTTTAATAATAAGTTGAGTATTCTGCGGAGCACGCGTAAAGTTACTCTATACTTATTTAGTGCATTTATTGTTATTAGATATATATTTAGGATTATGATTATGAAATAAAAAAAAAGTATTATATACTAAAAGTTAGTTTTAAGACATTTTTGCAGGAAAATATTTTGGTGAAGAAACCCTCAATATTTGCATTGAATTTTAAGCAACATAAGATATAAATTTCTTTTATATAACAAAAAAACGTAAATGCTTATTATGATCTATAAATCGATTATGTCTAGGAAAGTTTTCTTTAACTGATATTTTGAACTGCCCGCTACTTTGTCCGCGTAGACTTCAGAATTAGGTCGAGAATCAAATATTTGAGGCATAGAAAATACATGTCGTTTTCCATAGCATGGGTGACATGCGTACCAAATTTCAAAGCTGCCTGCCCACGGCTTAGCTCGTAAAGAATTTTAAATTTTCCCTCGGGAACTACTTAAGGAATCGGGATAAAAGGTAGCCTATATTGTTTTCCATGTCAAAGGCTACATGCATGCCAAATTTCATCCAAATGTGGTTAGCCTTTTTCGCGTGATTGAGTAAAAAATATCCACACTTTCACGCAGTAGAATAAACAAAGAGCAAGATGAGCAGAATTACCAGTCAATGTTTGTATACCTATTTTAGCAAGTAATATTTTGAGAGTCATTCAATAAAATCTTCTTTCTTAGTAGATCAGCAGAATTACTAGTAATCAGTGTTTGTATACCTATTTAAGCAAGTAATTTGACGACCTCCGTGGCGCAGCGATTCCCGGCTCGAGTCTGGTCTGGTGAAAGGCTTCGGCCGTGGCTAGTTACAGCCCTACCGACAAATTCCGGCACGATGTGTAGAAACCAATTAGGAGTTTGGGTTTACCATACCCTAACAGGTTAGTCCGCTACCATCTTAGACCGCATGATCTTACCATCAGGTGAGATGCCGTCAAGGGCTAACTTGTGGTGTATAAAAAAATAATTTTTAAGAGTCATACTATAAAATCTTCTTTCTTAGTAGAGATACGACGATATTGATGATGACTGGCCTTTAGATATTTTAAATGATAAATTTATAAAATAACGGTTACTTTCGAGCTCGCTACTTTAACTGTGATCTACTTGACGGAACTACAAGAGTTACGATGTTATGGGAATGCACGCGAGTTCACGTATAACGAGTATGCAAATTAAACGTGTTTCATCTTGGCATTTTCACGGGAGCCTGTCACTGTCAGCCCGCACGTCTGTTTATTAACTTTTTGCTAATTAGACAGGCCCCGGGAGCGTAGCGAGTATGTTGGCATTTTTAATTACGCGTAATAATTGTGGCTGACGTTTCGGTTTTCTCGTTTTACCGATTAGGATTGCGACAATATTTGTTTCTCTGTAGTTTTTGTCACTCGGTTTTTTACGCGGGACCGTTGTTTCTTGACTTGTAACGGTATAATGAGTAGAAGCAGGCGTTACTTTGCGGAAGTCCATGATAAACAATAAACAGCAAGTATAATTTGCTATATCCGCCGACAATAATATTAATATTGTCGGCGGAATATAGAAAATTATACTTGCTGTTTATTGTTTGTAACAGTATAGCTAAAGATTTCGTATTCCTAAATCTGTGTTTAGTTATAAAAAAAAGGTTATTGCTTTTTTGTGCAATATAACTGCTCTTAGAATGATTTTAAGTATGTGAGATCTGAAGATCTAAATAGTGCAAGTTAAGTTGTTATACTTAAAAAGAAATAACTCGATAACCACATGCAATAGTCGAAAGATCAAAGATTTTAAGCAAAATGATGATTTACTGCTGGAAGTGTGCTAGAAACATGTATCGGTAAATGAATGTTGCAGTAATAAAAAATCATTACGAATCTTTGAAGGTAAAAAGTGTTATCATGACTACCCAAATATTCACATACACATGAACATATTTTTTTGAAATTTAATATAAAAAAGATCTATCATATCATATCTATTTTAATAGACAAATCTGTACAAAAATAATAGAAGAATACCTAAGATATGTATAACAGAAATCTTCGAATATTATGTTAAAAATCCTTTTATTCACTGGTTAAAGTATCCCAGATTTATGTATCTTTAAAAATGCAGTAATAGTTTTAAAAAAACTAAGTATCCAATTTATATGTATTAAGTATTAACATAAACTCTATACGGTAACTTCGCGAATATAATTACAGGCGTCACCTGTGAACGAGGCGTCTGCATGCAAATCCGGTGCGGAAAATTTCTGCACCTCATAATAAGAATGCTAAAGTGTTCCGCCGAGCGCGGCCCGATTTTGAGATATCGCTTCATCCGATAATACGCCCTACCAATTTCCGTACATATATTCGCGTTCGAATAATATTTAGGGTGAAAATATTGGGACTAACTAATTTATACGCTCTTTCTCGCATAGGATGCCGAAATGAAGGCGTGTGCACAATACATTTTAATAACGCACTCTCCGGAGACTCGTCCGTGATATGGATAACGAAGTTGGAAACGCGAATTTTTACTTTTACGCAGATGGTTGCCTCTGTAATTTAAAGAGGAAAAATTTCAACCTCGTAAATTTGCGTTAACGCAGATAGGTTGATTAGATCTAAAATTATGGCTTCTCATTACTTCTGCCCATCGATTGCTGAAATAGATAATATTGTTTAAAATTTAGTTATTTGCTATCTCTTTTTAACATAACGTTAAATTATATAAAGGTACCAGCCTGCTAGTATTTGTAGAATGGGTTTAAAAAATATATATTGTTTTCTTAAAAATAATGTAAGAAGTCGAGTAAAATTTGTTTGAAGTTTTTTGTTGTAACAGTATTTATTGAGATGTTATTTCGGTTCGGTGAAAGGTAGGTACACCTGTTCTTGTATTGCTTTCATTGGCAACGGAAATATGACGCGGCCGGAGCTCCGGTATCAGCACGCAGGTCGAGGCGACACGCCCGTAGATTGGATCGAGTTAATTTCGCTCCACAAACAAATTGACAAAGTTTAGAGCGGGGCATATTTCTTCGCGGGCTACCCGCCACCCCTCACCCCGCACCCCCGGAGATTCCCGCATAGCGGAAATTAAATTTCACATCCGAACAAGAGCGGGAACACTTCCCGCGACGAGCACGTGTCGCGCTACATTCTGCGGTGACGCCGCGGCTGTGGACCCGTCACAAAGATTGATTATAATCTCAGCTAATACACGTCAGCAACTCGCGATGCAAACACGATGTAGAACGACGTAAACACGGATCGGACCGTGCGGATCGGGAAAACTAATCCGTGCGCTCTATCAAAACTGCAATTAAAAGCCCATTTACGACGGCCCGAGACAGACCTGGGGTCACCTCGAGGACGCACGAATTGGCCATTAGCGGGCGCTTCGGACCTTGTTTACACCGCGCTTGCCCTAATGACGACCTTTGGTCCTTTGCTACTTCCCTTCGTTAAGGCGAGCGAAAACCTCACACTAAAAGGCGCGGTCCCGGCTCGGGCAAGGCGTGAGAGACAATCCCGTATTTAAGGAGTGGGAAAAGGACAAAGGCTGATAGCTTTCGGATTAATGCCCATGTACAGGGCCGTTAAAAGGCTAGCCGACTCAGTCGGTGCGCCAGGGTTAACAAGGTTATTACGGGATGATCCCGAGTAACCGCCGCCGTAAAAGTGTTAATTATGTTTTAGAAAATGGAGTGTATTTTCTCTTTACGTATGGGCTGAAGCGTAAATTCAAATTAGAATGGGCAGGTGATTTGTGGGTTCAATAACCAAATTATCTTTAATATAATTATCGATACGTGTTTCAAGTTATATTTGCCATGGGGAAACATTTGAAAAAACAAACCTACAGAGGCTCTTGCGACGATTTACTTATCTATTATAATTTTGTCATTCATATTTTAAAATGCTCGATAGATAAGATTTACAACTAACTTCATGTAACATTTACCGGTTCCTTAAAATCCTCTGGCCAAAGTCTAAAAGACTGATTTCTCTGGCGATTACAGATTTGCAAGCCCAAATTTCTTGGTTATCCTCTTTTTTATATTTTTGTTTTTACTGTGTTATAAAGTTATCAATAAATCTTTATTTTGGCTCTTTCAATGGCCAATTTAACTATTGTCATCTGCTTACTGAAATCTAATTTAAACTTGTCATAACTAGCCTACCAAATTAATAAGTTACCGGGCACCACGTGTACGGAACAACTATAAATCCGGGCATTAGGTGAGAGCGTTCATTACTTAAGTCCGTAAAACCCTTATCCCATAACGTTAATAACACAATTACTATAAATCTATCATCGCTGTGTAAACACGGTCCGAATCTCAGCCTAAGCTAATACATTTTGTCCATACCCGTATTCATACTTAACGACTAGGGAGTTGTATTTGCTAAACACACACACGGCGCCCGCACGCGTTCAATATAACCTGGAAGATGGCCGGGTCGAGCCCCCGGGTCCTTTCCCAACCCGAGAGGACAGTAATTACGGTAGGCAAATTAAGCAGTAAGGGGCCAAGTAGCCCCACTATGTCCATCTTTGTACTGCGCTCGGCGGTTTATTTTAGGTTATTCGTCGTCTTATTACAATGTAGCATCGCCTCCCCTGCGGCGCGCTCACCTCGGAAACTGATTTGGGCCCCGGCATCAGAGTTTCATTACGGTCTGTCGAAAACAATCCACTCTAAATATCTATTCTTGGGTGCGCGCACTCCGGAATTACATTAGTCTGAGGTGGCGAAGGCTCGACTCAATTTGTTTGGTCGTAATAACGCTACGCTATCAGGTTGGTTATAACAAATGAGCTATTGTGAGAGCAAATCGGAGGAAAACGGTTTTACGCTGTCTGCTCGATTATACAGTTGCCGTGAGGCCGTGAACTACGACGCGTTTCTATTATAGACAATAGGTATTCAATGCAACTTTGATTTATATGACCGCATTGGACTGATACATTGCTATTTCTATCACATGCATACTTTTGCTAGATTACTTACAACGACACACTTTTAAAAGAGATATCAACCTTCATAAATTATATGCTGAAAAATTACTTAATAAAACGTGATGCATAAAAAATACTTGATTCTAGGGAATCCCATTTATTTTCATGTTAACCAATTATTGGAAGACGGCATGTAACTCCTTAGAATAAATTTGTTAAACATTTATAATTTTGGTGTTATATTGAAGCTGTGATAGCCTAGTGGTTAGGGCGCTAGCCTCTTAATCAGAGGTCGGCGGTTCGAATCCGGGCACTCATCTCTAACTTTTCGGAGTTATATGCGTTTTTAAACAATTAAAATATCACTTGTTTCAACGAAACTGCTTTGTGAAGGAAAACATCGTGAGGAAACATGCACGCCTGAGAGTTCTCCGTAATGTTCTCGAAGGCGTGTAAAGTCTGCCAATTCGCATATAGCCAGCGTGGACTATGGCCAAACCCTTCTTATATTGAGAGGAGACCCATCATGATGATCATTTCGGGGAAAATTAGTTCCTTTTTGGAATAGACACGCTCTTTTATTTATGCTTGACTCAAACTATGTCGTAGTTTTAGCTACAAATTTTTCTCAAAAACTTCAAAATAACGTTGTGAAACTATATGATTAAGATTATTAAGTAACAGCGAATTGGCATAACTAAAAATGTTAGATCACTTGAAGCCCTTATTTTCGCGGGACCCAAACTTTAAAAGGCACGCTGCACGGGACTCCTGAGGGATTCCAGAGCAAATATTATTTGTCCATTAAAAAAATCGGGAGATGACCACACTCGAGATGGTCACAAAGCGTCTCGTTAGCGGCCGTACGTGCCGCTTGTCACACACTTCACTCCATCGGCCCTTCGTAAATAATGAGAGAGGGCAGCATATGAAGCTTAGACGAATGGATGCGGTTTCTCAAAATCGTTTACTATCGTAAATATTTTTTTTGTACCCTCATTTTACCCTGTCTAGAAAAATATTTAAAATGTTACAATAAATTTTAACTTACCATCATCATCATGGTCAACCAATTGCCGGCTCACTACAGAGCACGGGTCTCCTCTCAATATGAGAAGGGTTTGGCCATAGTCCACCACGCTGGCCATGTGCGGACTTCACACGCCTTTGAGAACATTATGGAGAACTCTCAGACGTGCAGGTTTCCTCACGACGTTTTCCTTCACTGTTAAAGCAAGTGATATTTTAATTTTTAAAGTTTATATAGCTTCCCACACACACACACACACACAATCATTTATTTGGTTGAGCTATACCTAGCTTTCTGGTTTAAAAAGTCCCCTATGACGGTTTCCAAGGTTCATATTATTTTAGTTAAAAAGTCAATCGGTTAAGTAACTGAGTTGAACATAGGTATTATAAAAACAGAAACACTTATATTCATAATATTAGTTTGTTTTTATGTTACACCTATAACATCATGCTTCAATATTGTCCATGATTATAATGCCATAAAAGCCTGTCTTCTGAACACTAGGCATCTCTTAGATATAATACCTCTTTCATAAGACGCAGTTATACATAGATTACATCTTTTAGTGTCTTGCCCAAGTCTGTTAATCATGATCAAGCCATTACCGGCTCACTACAAAGCACGGGTACGGCATCCTCTCAGCATGAAAAGGGTTTCCTCACGATATTTTTCTTCACCATTGAAGCATGTGATATTTTTTTTTTTAAACGTCTATAACTCCGAAAAGTTAGAGGTGTGTGCCCGGATTCGAACCGCCGACCTCTGTTGAGGAGGCTGACGCTCTATACACTAGGCTATCACCGCTTCATTCAGTCTGTTAATATTGTCTGTTAAAATCTTAACTTACAGTCACGTGCGGTCACTACTCAGACACAGTACGGTAACTTTCCTTAGAAAACCTAGTTTATTTGATTAAAATTTTACATTTTATACGTAGTAGATGTATGACGTACATATAAAAAAATATTCATAACATCGTAGTAGGTTTTTTTTTAATTCATCACAAGTTAGCCCTTGACTGCATCTCACCTGATGGTAAGTGATGATGCGGTCTAAGATAGTAGCGGGCTAACCTGTTAGGGGTATGGTAAACTCATACCCCTAATTGGTTTCTACACGACATCGTTCCGGAACGCTAAATCGCTTGGCGACACGTCTTTGTCGGTCGGGTGGTAACTAGCCACGGCCGAAGCCTCCCACCAGAAAAACATCATACTTATTTTGTAATATTCGCCATAGCTTACTGGAGCAAAATGCCACGTCCGTAATTCCCGACTCACAGTTTCAAAATTCCGTAAGCCCTTGGGAACTAAAACCTACGTGGGGCTTCGTCGACTTGTCGACGGATCCGAAGACTGAATACCTCTTAGATTGCCTCGCCTTACTAAATATAGCCGGGCTGGAACAAGGTTCTATTAGGCGATTCAAATGGGATTTCCTAGAGATGCGCCTTCAAGATACTACATGCTGACGAAGGGATCTTAATAGAGTTGCGTTAAGGTTATTATATCCGAGGATTTATTGCCGATAGAAATGTACAATGGCTTACTAATTGCGGTTCTCGTGTTCGATTGGGTAGTCCGGTTTACGTGTGTACCCATACGTGTGAATATAGCTAAAATGGGATTGCGTTTTGCAGATTTAGCTATTTGTCTTCCCTCGTATTCTATCTTAAAACCAATTACGTGCGGCAAGCTAGTGTACCTATTCGTATTATTAGCGTCTGAATATTTGTGCCGGTTTAAATAGTTCGTATTCTAAAGCTAATAAGACCTCCTTAGGTTTCAGTGTTTATTTCTAATAAACACTGAAACCTAAGGACTGAAACCTTTGTGGTTACACTCTTTGCAGAGCGGTCGTGGTCATCACGAATCAATGTCTTTGAGGCCAGATGTTATGCGCCTCACAAGCATTCGCCACTTCCCTCTGCTGGCCGAAAGTACTGGTCCACTCGTGCAAAGGACCACCCACAGCAGACTTTATCTGATCGGTCCATCGCATGGGTGACCTTCCTCGCCCTCTGGTGCCCTGCACCTTACCCTGTACGACAAGACGCTCAATGGAGTCACTCTCACGCCGGGAGACGTGACCAAAAAATTTTAAAATGCGACTCTGTACTAATAATGAGAGTCGTTGCTTAATGCCGAGTTCTTGGAGTATAGAGATGTTGGTACGAAATTCGGTCCATGAGACACCTAGCATTCGCCTCCAGCACTCCAGATCCACTGGTCGAGAAGAAGAAGAATGTCGCTCCAGAGCATCAATCTGCTTCTTCTCGACCATACACAAAGTCCACGTCTCCGCAGCGTATAAAAATATGGGAAAAACAAGTGTTTGAACTAGTCGGATCTTGGTAGTTTTTGTTATTCTAATAAACACTGAATCTTAAGTAGTAATACTTTGTTAATTAATCAAAGTACTGATCATTGTTGTCCATGCACTTTTACCAGTATTCCATTTCATTGTTATAGGAATCTCCTTGCGCATATCAGTAAGTTCTATAATGGCGTTTTTCATCGCTTTAAAGGGACTCGATTCTTTCACAAGAGATTTGAAATGCATTATCAGCCCACAGTTTCGACTAACCAACTTTGTACCTCCGTGCCACCCGTATCTTCACGTGCCATACCGTGCTGCACCGTACCGTACCTTACCATACCCCGTTTTATTATGCGCTACAATTTAGCACTTGAAGGCAATCTTTCACCTGATGGTAAGTGTAGCAGCGGGCCAACCTGTTAGGGGTATGGTATACCCAAGCTCCTAATTGGTTTCTACGCGACATCATGCCTGAACGTTGAATGGTATCTTCGTAGGTTTCTTTTTATCCATTACAAGTTAGCCCTTGACGGCAATCTCACCTGATGGTAAGGTGATGATGCAGTCTAAGATGGTAACGGGCTGCAAGTCAGCCCGTTAGGAGTATGGTAAACTTATACTCCTAATCGGTTTCTACGCGACATCATGCCCGAACGCTGAATCGTTGGCGACACGTCTTCGCCAGTAGGGTGGTAACTAGCCTCAGCCGAAGCTTCCCACCAGACCAGACTCGAGCCGGGATTCGAACCCAGGACTCCAACTTGCGCTGCGCCACGGAGTTCGTCATAGCTAGTGTCGCAGTAACGTTGTGATTTTGTCAAGACGTTCAATAACGCTTATGACACAAAGAGAGCGGCGCAAGCAGCGCGACGCGACAGAGCGGGTAACGAGCGTATAATTCTCGAGCAGGTGGCGCCGCGACTCTGCGGTTTGTCTCGACGGAGGCATAAATGTCGGCTAATTCATGCAAATAGCTACCGCTTCACTTCATTCTTCGATTTTTGATGGTTTCATTCTAACACAAAGACACGCTTTCTCTCTGACGGCTCTACATTGTAAAAGACGTTGCCTCGACAGATTATAAATCCATAACCATAGTACCTTATCCATATCCATAACCTTACTAAAACACATTGTCTTATCACTGTATAGTTATAGTGTTTTTTTTTTTGTTTTTTGTTTATTACTTTATTTATTTGTACACCACAACAAGTAAAAATATAAATAATAAGAAAAACAGAAACAAGCAGAAGCAGGATACAAAAGGCAGCTTTATCGCTTAGTAGCGATCTCTGCTAGGCTACCTTAGGATTAGGAAAAGTAAAAAAAGAAGAAAGTAGGTGGCGTAATATATAAACAAAAATCTGCATATGAATAACTAACATAAATATTACATAAATAATACAATACAGTAATAAATATTAAATAAATATACCAACATATACCTTATAATATAAATAAAAAATAAATAATATAAAAATAAAATAAAAGTCGCATTTTTGGGTAATATAAAAATTTTATAGCACTTTTAAAAACAGTGAGATAGTTTGACTGTTCAAAGGGAGCGCGTTCCACAATACGATTGCCTGCACGGTAAATTATTGAAATTTCTTCTATGGAACGGCATGCTCAAAGTCAGCGCACGACACGATCTCTGGTCTTTTGTATTCTCCTTTCAAAAGTTGACTCACCAATGACAACCAGAGAGAAATCGATGAATAATTATTATTTACCTGCTATTCAACGTTAATTAGTAATGTCGTAATATTAAAAATGCTTATATGTGTGAAGCAAGTATAATTTGCTATATTCCGCCGACAACCGGGAGATTTGTATAATGTAACACCACACAAAATCTTCCACACATCAGAACACCTACGCAGATTTCGGCCCGACACCGGATCATCCTCAGGAGATGTTGACTTCACAAGCGACTTTACTTTACTTTTTTCGTGGTGTTATATAATACAAATCTCCCGGTTGTTGGCGGAATATAGCAAATTATACTTGCTGTTTATTGTTTATCATGGACTTCCGCAAAGTAACGCCTACTTCTATTCATTACTTATATGTTTGCTTACATGTTATCTATATTCAGTATAACCACAGGTATAACTGTTGCATCGATCTTAATTATCACATACTTGTAATTTGCCTCCCGTATATGGAAATCGGATACTTTTATCTACAAAAAACATTAAAATTAGACTTTTCGTTACTAAAAAAATTTACAAAATATACATGTTTTAACAGATAGATTTTGGATTTTAGAGAGGCGGTTGGTTGTTAGAGGCGTTTTTCATAGTGGGAGGCACTATCACAATAATATCCTGAGTTCGATTCCCGACTCGTAATCCGGTGGAAGTTTTCGGCCGCAAATAGTTTCCACACTACTGGCATAAGCGTTCCGGTACGATGCCAAAAAATACTCTTATCACAAGCTTGTACAACTGTACAAGCTTTTAATAAGAGTATTTTTCTCTTCTTCGGCGTCGTTTCACTCTTGAGAGAGACAGAGTGGTCGTGGTCATCATGAAGCAAAGTCTAAAAAGGGCATATCTATTTCGCCCCACGAGCATCCACTACTTTTCTCGGCTGCCCGAAAGCCTGGTGCAAAGGACCGTGCAAAGGATTTTTATATGTTTCCCTTTATCAGCGTTTTATAAGATTATTAGGTGTAATGATGGCAAGCATAAGGAACCGATAATGTTCTGTATCGGCGTGAATTACTCGCTCGTTACGCGCTCCAGCGCCCGAGGGCTTCTACCGGTTACGCCAGCTATCTTTCAAACATCCCCTTTGTGGAAAATCTACAAGCAAGATATGGCAACCTGTAGAGCATATTATGCAATTTGCATACAGCATTAGGACATGTTACATACCTTTGGACACGAATAATATATGAAATGGCCGTACTAACTTTTTTCTATAGTAGTAGCCACTGAATCCGTCCCAATCCAATCTAAAACATGTTTTGTATGTGAATACCTACATCAAAGTTTCTGCCTTTATTTTATATAGAAAGCCTATTTATTTATTAGGAAGCCCACGTTGTATACAATGGGACTGCTGACTTATATACTATAGTACAATATTTTACATAATATTTTTTACTGACATAGTAAACCCCATTTAAGGGCTAACTCAACATGTAATTACAACCTTATTTTTACTAAGACGATTATTTTGTATACATACAATAAACTATAAAACAAAAACATTTTACACAAAAAAAAGGTTCAAGAATAAAAATGAAAAGGCAACTACAAAACTAATTTAATGATAATAATATGACAAATTAATAAAATATCATCATCATCATCATCATGAACAACCCATTACCGGTTCACTATAAAGCACGGGACTCCTCTCAATATGAGAAGGGTTTGGCCATAGTCCACCACGCCGGCCATGTGCAGATTGACAGACTTCACACGCCTTTGAAAACATTATGGAGAACTCTCAGGTGTGCAGGTTTCCTTACGATGTTTTCCTTCACCTCTGATTAGGAGGCTGACGCCCTGACCACTAATGAATAAATAAAATAAAAGTGCATGTTAATTTAAGTAAATGTTATTTTAATGTATTTTTAATTTTAGGCTTGGAAATCTCTGCAGAGTTCTGAAATATATCTAAACCACCTGTTTTAAATATATTATCATATGAGGTTACAATCCTGTTAATACTTATAATGTATGGTTTTAATATTGAGTATACAGTCTTTTTATACCTTTATCTTTGCAGCCATCTCAACCTCCGCCCGGTCCCCGTCCGGCGCCATCCGCCGTTTGTCTCCGGCGCACCTCCGCGCGTCCGATTTATTGCACAGTTTTGTGAACTCTTAACCGTTACGTGATCTGCTTCCGAATCCAATTTATACCCTCCATGGGAAAAGTTCCGCCTATTCTTTACGACTCATCTTCATGCGTGCCAGACTCCTGTTCATATTGATTTTAAATTGGTTTCTTTGGTGAGGTGACATCGGTTTCTTAACACTCTTAAATTTATTTTTGCGTCTTTATTATCTATCTCCGTTTTCTCTACTGAAACTACCTGTATTTTATTTTATTTCTTGGAGGGCGATGATTACTGCCACACAATTTATACTTCGGCAGGATCATCGTTTTCATGTTTTTAAGCTTCCTGTGTTGTTTGTGTCCCAATAAAAATCTTTTTTATCTTTACTTTTTTACCTCCTTTCCAAACACCAAACGGTATTTAACTGCAAAATATTCCACAGTAGATATAAGTCTATACAAAATTAGTATTATATTATGAACACATTTACTAAGTTCTTTATATATTGAGTAAAAAAGGTTACTAATAAATTCATCAAAAAAAAAATCTACACACACATTGCAACACATGCAATGTGTGTGTAGATCTCTACACACACATTGCATGTGTTCTCTACTCAAAAGTAATCGGTTATGAAGAATCTTATGAAAAAACAAAAAAAAAATTTGGGCTACTATTTAGGACAAGATGCGTTTGGACCTAACGTAGCTTTCTAGTAATAAGTCAAAGAATTTAGTTGTCACCATATTTACTAGGTATACATTGATAAAACTTGTGTTTAGTTGGTCCGATGTTAATCATAACATTCCAATGATAACTAGATTAATCGCTTTAATATTAAGATCTGAATGATTATTCTACTGATGCTCGTTCATACTCGTCACCATATAAGTATAGCACTCTAGTACCCATTCCATAAAAGATATATTTACACTAAGTCCCATGTTTGAAGTTCCAAAGCATTCATTATTAAAAGCCGAAACGACAGAGACGAATCAAGTTGAAATCAGTTGACCCAAGCAAGCGTCGAAACGCTGGGGTCCCTTTGTCCTAACAAAATAAATCCTAAATAATTAGCCTCCGATTCCATTAAATTGACCAGCGGCATTCGGTAGTGAACAAATAATTTGGTTTTGGACTGGTCCTTTCGTAAGTACGTTTTAAACTGAATGAAAAAACTTTTTTATTATTATTTGGATAATATGTATAATGGATCATCATCATCATCATGAACAACCCATTACCGGCTCACTACAGATCACGGGTCTCCTCTCAATATGAGAAGGGTACCATAGTCCACCACGCTGGCCATGTGCGGATTGGCAGACTTCACACGCCTTTGAGAACATTATGGAGAACTCTAAGGCGTGCAGGTTTCCTCACGATGTTTTCCTTCACCGTTGAAGCAAGTGATATTTTAATTCTTTAAAAACGCACATAACTCCGAAAAGTTGGAGGTGCGTGCCCGGATTCGAACCGTCGACCTCTGATTAGAAGGCTGACGCCCGAACCACTAAGCTATCACTGCTTATAATACCAAATATAAAATATATTTAAAATATTCAAAATACGTCTACAGTACTTAGTATAATTTAAAATGTAAGTAAAGAAAGTAAATTCTCTCCCTCCGGTCACCGATGGGCATTTAGCGTTATTATTTATTGACTCTCCCCGTTTCACTTTTCATATCCCCTTGCGTCCCCACGCAAACAAATCGGAAGAAGTAATCATTAAGAAAACTGCAAATAGACCTACCTTCGGCGAGATTATTAGGTCCGTATTTATGCTTGGGAATATGCCTTCTTTGAGTTTCTTATTAGATAATTATGTATTCATCTATACTACTCGTAATATAACAAATGCTATTGTAAGTCTGTTTGTTTGTTTCCTACACTACAGACATTGGTCTCGACCACTGCGTTAATCTTTACGATATTTTGCATGTTAATATATGTATTTTGTTTAGATGTTAGACATTCGTTTTATCTCAAAAATTAGTCTTATAAAACTTTTTGAACCCACTTCCCTACCCACTTGAAGTCGCAGGCTTAATCTATAAAATACAATCAAATATAGTGATTGTATGTGTAAAGAATGCACACTGTATAACGGGTTCGATTCTTGGCTAGGAACATTGATTTTTCAAAAATCTAATGTTATAGTTTTGTATTTGAACACGAATGCACAATTGAAAAAATCACCTGTTTACATTATAATAATGCAATTCAAATTATACAGCAATAAAACAAAATAAAATTAACAAATAAATAAAAGTCATATCAAAACTGAAAAAAGAAAAAAGCATTTTATTTTTTTGGTACGAAAATCACTTCCATCTCAGTGTATGGTATCAGATAAATTCAAACAAAAGACCTTAAGGACCGCCGCGTAGTATTGTGTATACGTAACATTCCGAGATCGGAAATCGAGAGATTGGTAGTTTTGTTATTTCGCACGGCAGATCCTTTTGTTGCTGCTATTCGCGTTAAATGGGAAGGAAGTTAGTATGGGGAGGTGCGTTCAATCGGCCGAATGGAGCAATCTTCGCTTCCTAATACTATGCAAGCCGACTTAGCCAACTAGGTACACTCCTTTGGCACGGAAAGACTTATACGTATAGAAATTGTACCTAATTTATCGAACGGTAAACATAGGTAAAAAGCTATATTTATAAAATTCTCATGTCTCTCGTTGTAATTTTTTTGTGAATATAGGGCGGAGAATGGGTCGTAAAGTATTCTCTATATACATTTGTTTATTGATATCTATAACCCCAAATTTACAACCCCCTTTACAAGCTATTTTCTTTGTAGCTAGTTCTTTTTTTCCATTATACTGAGAGGCTTAACCATTCTGATTCATACTTGTATTATAAATGCGAAGGTATTTTACATCAGACCCAATACAGTAAATAGTTTTTAATGAGTTGGATTAATATTATTTTAATCTATATCTTTTAAGAAAATAGAAAGAAGAAGAAAAATATACGCTATGTTTCGTCTATAGAAAGAAACTCGCCATGCAAAATTTCGTTAATTCGATTAACTTCGAATAACAGCAATTTTTTGAAAAGTATAAGTTTTACAAAACGTATGAGTAAAAACAACCAAGACACACTTTCGCAATGACAATACCACATGGACCACGTGTTTTACTTATCAACTGTAGCGCTTTCTTTAACACTAGAAGATTTTCTGTCTAATCTGTGTAAAACCATAAAGCGCAGAAAAAACAATTCAGAATTGACTCGTGCAAATAAATCGGGCAGGTCGAGTTACACTAGTGGTACGTGAAGTCCTCGTCCACCCTCGTCCTTGTCCGTGTATAAATCAGAATCTAATACGGTTCGACAAGACTGCTATTTTTTTCCGTCCTATTGAACCTTTGTCTGATCGTGGAATGTGACCCCTAAATCTTTCGTATTTTATATTATAACCCTATATTTTTTTTCGCGTACAAATATTTTTCAGCAATATTATACTCGTAAACGTGACGTGTTAAAATCTACCTAAATATTGTTTTTAAGTAGGTGAATAGCTATATGGCGCTAAAACTTGAAACATAATATCCGTTTTTTTTAATACACTACAAGTTAGCCCTTGACGGCTATCTCACCTGATGATAAGTGATGATGCAGGCTAAGATGGTAGCGGGCTAACCTTAGCCTGCATCATGACTTATCTTACTACGGTTAGGGGTGTGGTAAACCCACACTCCTAATTGGTTTCTACGCGACATCATGCCGGAACGCTTAATAGCTTGGCGACAGGTCTTTGTCAGTAGGGTGGTTACTAGTCACGGCCGAAGACCAGACTCGAGCCGGGAATCGAACCCAGGACCTCCAACTTTATAATGCGACAGCGAGCGCACTAATGTTTATAATATTCCAGGTGCAGTACCTTAATGATCCAATCTATTGTCGTATTGTTGTTATATGTGAACCGTATTGAAATAAATTGAATTAATTTAATGAACTTTATTTTCATTATAATAAATCATAAAAATAATGACTTCCTTATTAGTTTGCGAGCTCAGATAATGAATATTCGCATGGATATTAAAGATTATATAAACGATAAAATAGCTTGGGTGGGAATTGTTCTATTTCCATAGGTACTATACCTTATTTATTATTGTTTATGTGAGATGTGATAACAAAGAAAAAAAAACCGTCTAAGTTTATTGTAGATTTCTTCTTTGAACTGAGCGCGATTTGAACCCTCATAGTTATCACCTTCACGAATATGTGATAGATATGAATGATTCATAGATACCTGTAATAGGTTTAAACTAAAGAATTTTTTGATTTTTGATGATTTTGATACTAAACAATATTATTATCAGATTATAGTGATACCTGCAGGAATCACTGAAATGTACATTTCAAATTTACCACGCAGAAAATTATATTTCATCTATAGATTCAATCAAAAATTTGTACCTACACTTGCAAAATATAACTTTATGCAGACTTGAAAGCTGATCAAAGACTCCCTGTACAAATAACAATCGATCGCTAATAGTTTCAATATTGCAAACAAATACTCCGAGGTCGTCAAACATAGGAATCACTTGTCTGCGGTGAGCGCGGAAATTAATTCCCTTGAGTACAAAAGCCGTGTAATAAGACAAAGGGATCGTGGCTACTAATATTTATAAGACAGCAAACCAGTCTAGCATTTCGAATAATACCAAAAATATGTTACAAATAAAAAGATGTAGCATAAAAATTAATTCATAAAAATATTTGTAACAGTACAAAAAAAGTGCTGGTAGTCAAATAAAAAACTGTCTTTCTATAAATAATAAATGTGGAATACTCAACACCAAGAAGCGGTGATAGCCTAGTGGTTAGGGCGTCAGCCTCATAATCAGAGGTCGGCGGTTCGATTCCGAGCATGCACCTCTAACTAGTCGGAGTTATGTGCGTTTAAAAAAAAATTTAAATATCACTTGCTTGAACGGTGAAGGAAAACATTGTGAGGAAATCTGCATGCCTGAGAGGTCTCTATAATGTTCTCAAAGGCGCGTGAAGTCTGCCAATCTGCACATGGCCAGCGTGGTGGACTATGGCCAAACCACTCTCATATTGAGAGGAGACCCGTGCTCTGTAATGAGTCGAGAAAAGGGTTGATCATGATGATTATAATTATTAAACTGGATTGGATCCTTTGACATAAATACGTCCAAATAAGCATATGATAAGGTATTTTTTGAAATTTCTCCTCAAATTTCGTTTATTGTACGCTTAAGCTCAAAGAGATAGCGCTGACAAACTTTCACATCCGGCGACTGAATTTTAGAGCAATCTAGGCACAAGCTCACTTTGGCGCGTGTCACTTGATTTCGTTACGAAAATTACACCGCGCCATTTAAAATATGTAACATAAAACTATTCTTGTTATTTAATATACATTATTTTTACGCTAAAAAGTAATGCAATATCAAAAGTAATTTACGCTTAAAAGTAATAATATAATGCTATAACATTAATTACAAAGATGAAAAGGGATCAATGTCAATAAAAAATTAAAATAAATTTAGAGGGAGTACGAAATAGACATAACAAAACATTGTAAACAAATTTTAATATACATAGTTGTGTCAGAATTTATCTATAAACTACAAAGTCCTACAAAGTTCTCTCTCTTAAAATAAAGGAGGGTTTACGTACACATTATTTTTTCTAAGTAGCTAAAAATGCCCAATTAAATTAAAGAGACGCCATTTTATTTTTACGTAGGCATAAACAAAACCCATTAAGACTCGGAAGAGGTCATCCGTACACGAACGAATACTTAACAAATCCTCGCTCGAGGAGCCCCATAAGTGCGATGCATGAGTGAATTTGCATGGACTGTATTACATATGGAGTTGGGAATCCTTATTATATGCTTCGCGGCACATCTTATCGCCCGAGGTCGAGCTTTCATTATAATTACTGATGCTCGCGTGCTCAAAGTTGTTCTTTATGAGCTTAATGTCATATTAAGTGGCTATTTCGTTTACAAGCAGAGGTTGTGAGTCTGCTTCTAAAATAGTTATGTGTAAAATCGTCAGTGTGATTATTTATGGTTAGGTTAGATGAGGTTATGTAGTGGACCATTAATATGTACATTTGATCATGGATCAGTGGTGGAAATCGTGTTGTGAATAACTGTGTATTTGGACTTCAAGTTCGTGCATTCTAAACAAGCAGGATATCGTTTCTTTGCACTAATAACATTAATATATTTCACTGAATTACTGACAAATATTCTTTGGCAACATTTCAACACTCAATGTCATGAAGATATTACGAGTATATTTGTTTCTTTTTTATATTGTTTGAATTATATCGATATGACTTATATTAATTTCGCAACTAGTTCAGGGGTGTCGGTAGTCACTTATCATGCATGAGAAGACCCGTCTGTTCGTTTATCAAAAGTTAATGCCAATTACGTTATACAGTAATCGAATAAATGAGTTTCACCTAAATTTAATTAACAATCTAAATTAACTTGTGTATTACAGTTTCTTCATTATGAAAAGGACAATTACTACTACAACTACTACTTAAGTCTATGTCAGAGATTTGGGTACTGTGCTGGATTCATTACAGTAGCAATATTGGTAATAGGTCATAAATACGGTCACTGACTAAGCTACAAAACTATAGGTATATTGTAAAAGGAGTTGTATATTACAAAATTCCTTTTACAATATGAAATATTAAAGAGTTAAAAGTTACTGTTTCTAACATTACCCAATTAAAAAAACAAGAATTGCAAGGCCAATTTGGTAGTACATACTCTAACTAAAATCATCATTTTGGTTAAAAGAGAAGAAGTTAGAAGAGAAGTCTTTGAATGTTTGTGTACAATAGAATTAGCACCAATGTTTACTAATTTGGCTAATAGTAACTAACGAGATCCAACCGACAAATCTTTTCAACGTAAACGCCATCACAGCGTTTATAACAATATTCACCATTACTCGAACCATTACTTAAATCCAAAGCGCTAATGACGGCGAATTTTAAACCTTATTTAGGAGCCTCTTAAATTAATTGCCGGGGCCTTTGATGTAATGGAATTAACTTAATCGAATAGTTGTTTACACTGTGTCACTGGGAGCAATTAAAATTGTTTCGGAGGATAATAAATCATTCGCTAGAAGTGAAACATCACGCCGGTACGTGCACACCTTGCAATAAATTTTCCAATTACTGGCAGAATTCCGATGGCTAAAGGGAGGGAAATAAAATTAAATTAATTACTAATTCCTTGTATCGCGAAGATATCTTGTCTTCGAGGCACTTTATTCAGAGCAATATTACAGTACGTTCATTACTAATTTATTTATTTATGAAACAGACACCGTTGAACTACACAAAAAAACCGGGGAGCTAAATAAAATTTTACCTGATTACAGAAAATTATATAAATGTTATAATAAAAATTAAGAACAAAAAATAATAACATAAGAATATCACATAAATTAACATTATTAATAGAAATTTGCAATAGCATACTATAGCGATAGTTGTAGATCATCGATGTAAAATCCCGTTTTTCACGAATCCAGCGTCAACCATGTATTTACCTGGGATTATATATGGGAAGGAAGTAGCAGTAGTATTCAAAATTTCTGCTTAATAGATTCAGCAGTACCAGCGTAAAGTAACAAACACACATACACACACACTCATTCACATACACACACATACACGTAAACATACACACGCACGCACACACACTCACTCTCACACACACACATACACGTAACACACACACACACACACAACAACTAACATTTTTATGTAATAAAATGTATTAATTACGTAAATGCAATTAATTACAGCATAATATAACAATTTGTATTCTTATAATAGGCGACATGATGATAAATGTGCAATATAACAAAAGATAATTCGTTGAGCAGGCAGCCGTGGCTTGTAAAGAACAAATTAAGTCACAATTACCAGTATTTAAACGTCGGTTTCCCCTGCCACGTCTTTTCCTCCTTATTTCTCGCTATTATTTATTGTGTTTATTGACTTGGTACAATGAACTATGATTATATCAGCTAAGTACATTTTTTATGTACATATTATTGGTGATTACTTATATATGTACATTTGTACACACTAATTAATCGTTTATAGCGAACAAATACTTAGACTCTAGAGTGATCGATACTCGTGCAATTATCTAATAGAATTCAAAATAATTTAAAAAGGTCTGACGAAAGAAAATTTATAAAGAAAACGAACTTGCTGTAGATAAATTTGGATAAACTTTGTATATATGTTTGTTTATAAGTATAATCCTCAGTCCATTAATACCCATCGCTGAGCAAAAACATCCTCTCTTATGGGATTACAACTGACTCTGCACGCTGTTCTAACGCGGTTTGTCAGGCGTATGACATCATATGCTAAAAACAATTATGCTATTAAATTTGAATCCCCACTTTTTGATATCTCTGTAGTTTTCTTTACATATATCTTATTTACATTCATGCTGTGTTTGAAATCTAACCGAATAGACCTGAAACCATAGCGAAAAAATTCTATATCTATGCCTGAAACACCTTTTTTATCATTACCTTTTGTCAGAGTATCTCAGTCGATGTTATGAAAAAAATCGTTTGCTTATGTATATTGTCACATCAAACGCATGGGGGTGGGGTTATAGTTTAATCTTCCCATTGACTTATGTCACATTTCAATTAATTCTTTCCCCAAGGGTTGTCTGGAAGAGATTGCTGAAGCAATAAGACCGCCTTTGCATACTTATTGTTGTTTCTTTAAAGTTTGTGTGCAATAAAGAGTATTTATCTTATCTTATTGTGTACAGGCCGTGTTTGAAATCCAACCGCGCAGACCTGAAACACTGTTTTTTATCTCTCCTTTTGTCAGAGGCACATCTCAGTCAATGTTATAAAAAAAATTCGTTTGCTTATGTATATTGTCACATCAAACGCATGGGGGGGGGTATAGTTAAATCATCCCATTGACTTATGTCACATAGTGTACAGGCCGTGTTTGAAATCCAACCGAGCAGACCTGAAACACTGTTTTTGTCTACTTTTGTTAGATGAGTATCTCAGTCGATGTTATAAAAAAATTCGTTTGCTTATGTATATTGTCACATCAAACGCATGGGGGTGGGGTTATAGTTTAATCTTCCCATTGACTTATGTCACATTGTGTACAGGCCGTGTTTGAAATCCAACCGAGCAGACCTGAAACACAGTGTTTTTAACTCTCCTTTTGTCAGAGGCACATCTCAGTCAATGTTATAAAAAAAATTCGTTTGCTTATGTATATTGTCACATCAAACGCATGGGGGGGGGTATAGTTAAATCATCCCATTGACTTATGTCACATAGTGTACAGGCCGTGTTTGAAATCCAACCGAGCAGACCTGAAACACTGTTTTTATCTACTTTTGTTAGATGAGTATCTCAGTCGATGTTATAAAAAAATTCGTTTGCTTATGTATATTGTCACATCAAACGCATGGGGGTGGGGTTATAGTTTAATCTTCCCATTGACTTATGTCACATTGTGTACAGGCCGTGTTTGAAATCCAACCGAGCAGACCTGAAACACAGTGTTTTTAACTCTCCTTTTGTCAGAGGCACATCTCAGTCAATGTTATAAAAAAAATTCGTTTGCTTATGTATATTGTCACATCAAACGCATGGGGGGGGGTATAGTTAAATCATCCCATTGACTTATGTCACATAGTGTACAGGCCGTGTTTGAAATCCAACCGAGCAGACCTGAAACACTGTTTTTATCTACTTTTGTTAGATGAGTATCTCAGTCGATGTTATAAAAAAATTCGTTTGCTTATGTATATTGTCACATCAAACGCATGGGGGTGGGGTTATAGTTTAATCTTCCCATTGACTTATGTCACATTGTGTACAGGCCGTGTTTGAAATCCAACCGAGCAGACCTGAAACACAGTGTTTTTAACTCTCCTTTTGTCAGAGGCACATCTCAGTCAATGTTATAAAAAAAATTCGTTTGCTTATGTATATTGTTACATCAAACGCATGGGGGGGGAGGGGTTATAGTTAAATCTTCCCAGGGACTTATGTCACATTGTGTACACACATCCGCACTTAAAGGGTGTTAATTTGACGATGACTGTCGCGCCACAATCCGTCATCGCCTGCGGCACGACTCGTCTTTATGACGACTAAGGCAATGTACTAACACGACAACTTTGCTTCTGCGACTAATTAGTCGCAATTTATCGCATCTTTGGTGACTCTATTGTTTGCACTAGTGCAAGGCGATCGTTTGTTTTGGTAAAGAAACGTTGATTTTCAGTAACTAGACGGTTTCTATGTAACTAGATGGGTTTCTGGAGAGTCGAATGTAAATTGTCTCTTTCTTCTCAACTGGAACAATAGCAACAGCGACAGCAGCAGTGACAGTGAACAACTAGCCGTGGTTCACAGTCACTGTTAGAACATCTATTTATGACACAAAATAATAATCTACCTATGTTCAAAGTCATCCATTCAGCCAGTAGGTAATGGCAAAACCCCTGCAAATTCCAACTTATGCCTTGTAACCAAACCAGTAATGATTTGATAATGGTTCTGATCTTAATTTTTTTATTTTTGTCGTCTAATTATATTAAATTAAGACATACAGCACACACACTGTACAGGCCCACATAATCAGGTATTACTTACCATTTATAATATTACCGATTACAAGAACCAGACAAAACATTGCGTCGTGTAAACTTACCCTAATTATAAGATGAACCAAAGGGTAAAGTGATTGTGAGTACATGACTAGGTATTTTTGCCCCCTCCTCTGAGTGCAAAAGTCAAGCATTGTTTCATACTGTAGAATATTAAAACTTAATGAACGGATGGAACGTAGAGGATTTTAATGGAAGTTCAATTTCTGTTAAGAATAGGCTAATGCTCTTGTTTAATACGAGTATATAGATTAATTTAATGTATTTTAAGCTCGTATTAGAGCTTTATAATTATACTAGCTGTTGCCCGCGACTTCGTTTGCATAGAATTGCTGATTTCCCTTGAGATTGAGGTTACCCGTGCGGCCAATGCCCTGCTTCAGAAAGTAAGCTACAGGCAAATGTCAAATTGCTGATTTTCTTGTTTCTAAATTAAAAAAACATAGGATTTTCATACAAACTTCAAACCCCTACTTTAGCCTCTTCGGGGTAGATTTGGATGAATAAATTATAGCTTTATACGTACAATAGTTTTTAAGATCTCGTGTTTAATCAGTAAGTATGTAAGCATCCATTTTGAATTATCACTACAGAATTAAGCGCATCTAAATTTATTGCGTAATCAATTTCAATAAAATTCTTAACAGTTCAATTATTATTTTAACTTGTACTGTATTTTAAGCTCGTATTCATCAACATCATCATCATAAACAACCCATTACCGGCTCGCTATATATATATATATATATATATATATATATATATGTATTTTATTATTTTTTTAACTTTACTCATTGTTAATTTCAATTATTAAATATAAACTTGTTCTTTTCTCATAATTTTAACATGTTATTGTATTGAATTTGTGTGTCCCTTTGTAATCTGGTAATAATCACTGGATATATTTAACCAAGGAAGTTCTACGATCTTCTAAATAGGCATTGTAAATGAAAAGATCTATTCGAGTTTTTTCACATATTTCTTCCAAACATACATCGTGAAACTGTGGTTGATAAAATTTCTCCGAACTTATTGTAAGTTTATATATCCTTGTAAAGTTATTCGAACGCATTAATCTGCCTTCAAGGTGTTTTAAGAAGTTTTTTTTGGAACATTTATAGAATGGCTCTAAATAGCAGGAATTAAATCGAACTTTATTTATTCTTACAGGTACCAGACCTGTAAGAATAAATAATAATAGGTTTAAATATTGTCAAACCCCCATAATATTGATATTATGACTACCTCCGTGGCTACAGTACGTGCGCTGTTGCATTATAAATTTGGAGGTCCTGGGTTCGATTCACGGCTCGAGTCTGGTCAGGTGGGAGGTTTCGTCCGTGGCTAGTAACCACCCTCCCGACAAAGACGTGTCGCAAAGCGATTTAGCGTTCCGGCACGATTTCGCGTAGAAACCAATTTAGGAGTTTGGGCTTAAAATACCCATTACAGGTTAGCCCGCTACCATTCTAGACTGCATCATCACTTACCACCAGGTGAGATAGCCGTCAAGGGTTAACTTGTATATAAAAATATAATATTGTATAAAAAAACATACTAGGTATAAATTATTTTCATTAAAACAAAAAGATCTTAGAAGCGGTGATAGCCTAGTGGTTACGGCGTCAGCCTCCTAATCAGAGGTCGGCGGCTCGAATCCGGGCACGCACCTCTAATTATTCGGAGTTCTGTGCGTTTAAAAAAAAAAAATATCACTTGCTTCAACGGTGAACGAAAACATCGCGAGGAAACCTGCACGCCTGAGAGTTCTCCATAACGTTCTCAAAGGCGTGTGAAGTCTGCCAATCCGCACATGGCCAGCGTGGATTATGGCCAAACCCTTCTCATATTGAGAGGAGACCCGTACTCTGTAGTGAGCCGGTCATGGGTTGATCATGATGATGATGATGAAAAAGATCTTCTAGATTTATTTAAGATTGTTTTGTTAATTAGGTATATAATTGTAATAACACAAATTATTTAAAATTTTCGTAAATGCGTGTTAAATTTAACACCTTATTGAAAGTAGCATCCAGTATGAATGCCGCGAGATTCTGAGCCACAAGTAGCAAAGCAATACAATTTGACTAGGATTAAAGACTTAACCATCCGTAGGTACCCATCTACCCACAAACATATACGTTTTATGAGTAGATCTGCACCCGACACTCCGAAATCGAAACAAAGGTTGCCCGCGATAATTGGATGTGGCCGATCTGAATGCGCGTAGACGAGACTTAATTGAGGTTTTAGAGTTGGGCTAATTCGCCCACCTCGGATCGACCCTCCGTGTGAGGCTTCGTCTGTCGGGGTTAAGTGAGCTGGTGTTTCTTGCCTTTGGTATTTCGTTACATTTGAAGTTCAAAGCTCAAACCGTATAGCCAATCGCAAAATAATTTTCAACTAAATAAAATGTACAATTTCAAGTACTAGCGATTTTGTGTTAGGAAAGTTTTATTACATATATAAGAAACACATTGCAATGAGAAGAGCGGTTTAAAAAAAACCCTTTTTAGTGTCAACGGCGCATTAAGGCATATCATTTCTGCAAGACATGTGGAAAAATGCGACAATGTGGAAACATTTGACGCATTTTAAAGTTGGAGGTCCGGGGTTCGATTCTGGTCTGGTGGGAGGCGTTGGCCGTGGCTAGTTACCACCCTACCGACAAAGACGTGTCACCAAGCGATTAAGAGTTCCGGCACGATGTCGTGTAGGAGTAAACCAATTAGGAGTGTGGGTTTACCATACCCCTAACAGGTTAGCTCGCTACCATCTTAGACCGCATCATCACTTACCATCAGGTGAGATGCCGTCAAGGGCTAACTTGTGGTGAATAAAAAAAACATTATCGCATTTTTCAAGAACTGTCTGAACTGATGATCATCTCATCTATTTTTTTGTCGGGGTTGATATTGCGTAAACCCTCAGATTAAGCAGATGAAGCAACAAAACTGTGAGGAATGCGGAGATGAGAAGCGTTTATATGGATTATGTAAGAAAATTGAGACAGCATCGCATCGTCCGTCTCATAAAACGTTTCATGTTTGGCAAACTTTTAAAGTTAGCCATCCAAACAAAGTACTGGCCCTGCCACTGCAACTAAGAACGTGATTTCTATCAGTATTTGTGTTTGTATTCTATCATTTTCAGTGTTTAGTACTTTTTGGGTCCTAATCACATTTGGATAAAATTTTTCATAATAACTATAATGAAATTTTTTTCTGCATGTGCGGTCACGTAGTGGCTTTTTCTATTTGCATTTAATCTGAGGCTATATCCGAAGTAAAAGACATAATGTCTCTCTTGGTCGTTATTTGGGCGTTCGGGCAACCCAATTCTACTATGCCTTGTTGACTCAGTCTCCAATGCAGGTTGAAAGGCTTTTACGACAATTAGCAGCTGTAACAAATAATATCATGATCCACGGGACAAGGAACGCCAATTTTCTAACACCGATTTGTTACAAGAATTCATGTCCAGCCAATTCATCAAAGTTTTATTTAAAAAAAAAACTGCAAACTCGATTATTAATAAAAGGCAACAGTGCGACTTGATGGTTGTAACAAATAATTTTCCTCTTTAGTGGAAAATAAACGGGAGGTTCTCGCAAAAATGAAATACAAACCCGAGACCCATTCACAATCTGCTCACGTATGGTGTAACAAAAAGTAACAACTAAATATTTTGGAGACCCGATAGAGGTCGGGTGCGGGAACAAAAAGTAGGGCTAGCCAAGGGGCCGACACCCGCACAGATATGATAATCCCCAGTATGTAAAATAGTGAAATTTAAGGCCTCTCCATGTGAAGAATTGCGCCTGTTCCGTAGGCAAATTATTCTAATGCGGCCCTTTTATTCGAGGCACACTCGCACGGGTCGCTGAATCCTCCAACACTCATTTGTATTTCAATAAAATACCACTAGCCCTATCTAAACAGTGCCTTCGATTCAAATATTAGATGAACCTCAACATGCCTTGGGCTACGCTTGCGAAGCTCTTGAGCGTACACTAATCACTGGTCAAATTATCCAAACAACAATTTTGAGTATCGGCAACACTTTCGGGGTAGCCAATGAAAATGCCTACCTTATCAATTAAATTCAAATTTTCTGCAATTCATACCATAAATAGGGAATGTTATTACAAGAATTTGATTTTAAGGATGACCCCGAGTCGTTCAGCCGTTAACTGATGCTCAATGAATCAATTTGAATACGTTAGCTGAACCGAGCGAATCGAAGTTTACATAAAGTTTCCAAAGTATATATACCTCATACAAAAAAAAACACATCCCACGGCTCACAATAATGTCTTTCCCCCTACACTCGACGCAAGGTATAACAATTCAAAAGTGTAAATAGCACTGATGTATCGGTCTTTGGAAATCCAGTGTGTCCGGCGTATATCGGCTCGCTCGTCCGATTTGCGTGGCATGGAAAAGTTCGCACAATCACATTTTCCTCATCAGCCTGCGGGGAGCATAATTCTTGCTACCATCTTCCTGTATCTACCCCAGCGAAAACCTCTTTTTGTCGGGGCTCGGCCGGCGGCACTGTTCGCGATACATAAATTTCCACGATCGGTCATCCCTTGAAAACAAGTTTAGCTCTTTATCCAGTGTAGAGTAAGTTAAAGAATGGCTCGGCCGTGCGTTACCCTCCGATTCGTTACGTATTCAAATTATTTCGCCATCCTGTTTTTGCGTCCATTTGTGCCGGAATGTGTACCTAAGGACTCTATCCTCTTTTGTGTTGCTTGATTAATTAGAGCTATGCAAACGAATTTCAATGACTTTTCTGTTATTTGTTGTCACAAAATCACTGAATACGTCTTGTCTCAGAAATAAACAATTTCAATTATTATTCTTAGGTAGACTGATTCATTTCTGTATTATATGTCAGTACCCTATCGTACCTGACGACCTCCGTGGCGCAATATGTGTGCCGCGATATTTCGATATTTCGGGTTCGATTCCCGGCTCAAATCAGGTCTGTTGGGAGGCTTTTGTCGTGCCTAGTTACCATCTTACTGGCAAAGACATACCACCAAGCGATGTGATTCCGGTATGATACCGATTAGAAACTGATAAGGTTGGATCAGATCAGCGGGCAACTGTGGTTCCAGCTGGTACAATAGCACAATATAGTATTGTACTATTTTATAATTATAGAATACTTGTACTAGGTACAATATTCTAGAGTCTGCCTCAAGATATGTACGTTCAACGTCAACACTTATTAGACTATGCCTAATTAATTGGACGCATCACATGGCCAAGGTAGACCCCTTGAGTATCAGACAGGTCGCCCCTGCAGGAGTTTGCGCCGACTTGCGTCTCACGTGATTCCCGCGGGCTAATTAAATAATAAACGGCTTAAATCTGTCCCTTTATTTAGCACTATAGGCATGAATTAATTTAGCATACCACATCGCTGCCTACTTTATGATTCTAATATGTAAGAACGTCGGAACAACGGCGTGGCCGTCAGCTAACTACTTTATTGGTAATGTACCGTTGGTATAAGATAGTATATATATATATATATATATATATATATATATGTCGAGTCAAGGACGTCCGAGTAGTTGTTTACTTTCGCTCATAGTAATTAAAACCACAACTTGCCTGTTTACACTTTTATTGCGATAATAACTAAGAGGTCCGAACAGTCCGACGTCTCGAGCGAGAGAATCCGCGAAAGGCATCGACCGCCCGTATTTATAGCACAAAACATGCTTGTACAAAATTAATTGTCACTGGCCAAATTGTGTTAGCAAAATCATTAATAGTTAAAATGTGGGTAATTATTAAATTATTGAGGTTTTTGGCTTTTCTTTTTTTAATAACTTCTTCGCGCCGACATATATATATATATATATATATATATATATATATAAAGTAAAAAGACGATAAAGCTTTTTATACTGCTAGCTACGATTATACTGTAAAAATAACCCAATAAGACAGTTACAACTAATTGTTATGTGTTGATAATATTACAAATTGGATAATACTTTTTGACGACCTCCATTTGCTCAGTGCGTGTGCTGTCGCATTATAAAGTTGGAGGGTCCGATTCCCGGCTCGAGTCTGGTCTGGTAGGAGGCTTCGGCCGTGGCTAGTTAGTAGTAGTAGTGGCTAGTAGCCCTACCGACAAAGACGTGTCACCAAGCGATTTTGCGTTCCGGCACTATGTCGCGTAGAAACCAATTAGGAGTGTGGGTTTACTTTACCCTTAACAGGTTAGCCCGCTACCATCTTAGAGTGCATCATCACTTACCAACAGATGAGATTGCCGTCAAGGGCTAACTTGTAGTCTTGTTGTTATGGTTGTCATTGCGTATCTTTTTTGACTACTTTTTTCAGGTTATTCTCTACAAGTTTTGAACTTAGAAAAAATTTGGATTTTTCATTATTACGAAAACTGTAACACCCTATCGTATACGGCGTACAATAATGTTTTATGAAAGAAAAATCGCACATAGTCGATTTAGTGTAGACGGATACGGACAAAAGCGCTGGCAGTATAACTCGCAAGCGGATTAGCATCGGAGCCATCAGATTGAGATCCAAACTATTTACTTGCCTCAGCTCTCCGAATTAGAATCCGCTTGGACGGAATTTAGTATCTAGATTATGGACTAACCAGCGAGCGTCGCCCTATACACTTATATAGATAGCGAACTTCGAATTGGAGCAGAGATTGTTACATAATGCAAAATGAACTCACGATTCGCTCATTGTAGAGCTGCGACTTATCGCGTGAAACTTGCGCGTCATATGCACGGCTCAACGGCGGTGTTGAATTTGTAAAGAGTGGACGTGCGTTGCATGCACGGTCCGGCTTTATCTTGCGCTCTTGTTGAAGTTTTCGTTTGCACGCTTGAATTGTTTGCGCAAATGGATGTAAGGTTTCCATTATTTGTATAGAACAACAACGAAATAAAGGTACTTTTAGACATGTTCGCTTCAATAAGGCGTCTTCCTTAAATCTGAAATTAATTTTACATGTACAGTTTTATTCAACCGCCATCTTTTAGCTCCCGTTGTATCCCAATTAAGATAGATCTGCAAGCAATTATAAATAATTCTTAATCACTTTTTTTTATACACTACAAGTTAGCCTTTGACGGCAATCTCACCTGATGGTAAGTGATGATGCAGTCTAAGATGGTAGCGGGCTAATCTGTTAGGGGGATGGTAAACCCACGCTCCTAATTGTATTCTACGCGACGTCGTGCCGGAACGCTAAATTGCTTGGCGAACTAGTCACGGCCGAAGCCTCCCACCAGACCAGACTCGAGCCGGGAATCGAACTCAGGACCTCCAACTTTTATAATGTGACAGTGCACGCACTGCGCCACGGAGGTCGTGGCGTATTATACCGAGCGTTTATGTTAAGTTTCCGGTCTCTAGTTCCACCTAATAAAGATGTACGTTTTCTTAAATGTGGTCAGTGTGTGTGAATAACACAAATAAATTGACTAAATTAGTTACTCATAATTTGTCAAATAAAGCAAGGTCTATTTGTGATTTTTGCTGAATATAAGAAATACTCAGTTATATATATACACCACAAGTTAGCCCATGGCGTCGTCTTACCTGATGGTAAGTGATGATGTGGTTTAAGATGGTAGCGGGCTAACTTGTAAGGGGTATGGTAAATCGGAACGCTAAATAGCTTGGCGACGCATCTTTGTCGGTAGGGTGGTAACTAGCCACGGCCGAAGCCTCCCACCAGGCCAGACTCAGTCGGGAATCGAACCCAGGACCTCCAATTTTTAAAATGCAACAGCGCCCGCACTGCGCCACGGAGGTCGTCTATGTACATATTGCACGCCCGTCGTCTCTCTGTTATTAGTTATTGTTACTATGAAATTAGGTATTATAGAGATTATTATAATTTTAAGGCTACTAATTGTAATTATTAATATGTTTATTTCTGAATTTATTGAGCTTACTATTCTTGGGCAATGAAACATCCAGTATAAATAAAATCTACAGTTGAATGTACAATATCGTCAGTTTATAAAAGCCATTGTATATAAACACGAGTGTAAGGATGTTTCCGGCAGCCTGTCGAGCCATCAGGGTGATCCAACCGAAGAAAGCCGATCAAAAGCCCATTGTTAGATATCCACATAGTGTTATATTCTATTTTACTTACAGAAATGAAGCATAATCATGCTGTTGTTATTACAACAACATGATTATGCTTCATTTCTGTACATCATATTCTGTACTAGCATCTCTGGTGGAAGAGAACAGGTAGGCGAGAATTGTCACCCATGACGAATATAATATATATAAAAACCTTTATTTGGACAGTATCAGCATAAGCAACAGATTACATCAAATTATTTATATGAATGGTACCAAATAATAAACTTATTTCTCTTCCTTTATTTCCTTCACATACTATGTAGCATATTAAAGCAGCCCCTCAAATATGTGGTAGAGTTACTACAAGTAGTAGTACATGCATTCCTTAAGCCTATTACCTATTATATGACATATAGTAACTACATTATACAACTACATTACTTCATTGAGAGAAGACCCGTGCTCTGTAGTGAGCCGGTAATGGGTTGATCATGATGATGAACTACATTATATTTAACTATAACTTTGCTGTAAACTTAGCTTTTATAAAATAAATCGTCATATTAAACTTTTGTAGCTTTGGACAGTAAATCTTCATACTAATAATCATAACAAAAGTGTCCACGGAAGTCACCAATAGCATTAGCGGGATGAAAAGCGAAGCATCCAGCGTAACAGAAGACGTTCGATCTTAAAACCAAATATATCCGGCAGTTAAAATACTTACAGCACAAGAGAAAACCGCACACACCAATTTGGGATTTACTGCGATGGTCGTGAAGGTTGTTTTGCTGTGCGCTAGTTTGGGTGGTGAGCAGCCCGGGTGGAGCGTACGGGTGAGCAGTGAAGCATGCCGTTGTGATTCATGCTGTTATTCAATAAGCCAGGAGCGCTTGTCCGGATTTACAACACCGTGAAAGACTATGTGAATGCAGTAGGGTTATCAGTCTTGTGTAACTTGTACATTTTATTTTATATTCGTATGTTTCGCGAAAATATCGGTTTGCTTTCGATAGTAATTTGTACCCAATAGTCAATGGTGATTGGGTATAAATTCAATCGCAGAATTCCACAGACGACGCACATGATCATGATCAATCCATTGCCGGCTCACTGCAGAGCACGGGTCTCCTCTCATTATGAGAAGGGCTTGGCCATAGTCCACCACGCTAGCCATGTGGGAATTGGCAGACTTCACACGCCTTTGAGAACATTATGGAGAACGCTCAGGTGTGCAGGTTCCCTCACGATGTTTTCCTTCAACGTTGAACCAAGTGATATTTTAATTGCCTAAAAACGCACATAGCTCCGAAAAGTAAGAGGTGCGTGCCCGGGATCGAACTGCCGACTTCTGATATGAGGCGGACGTCCTAAACACTAGGCTATCACAGCTTAACTAGGCTATCACAGCTTCTGTAGGGTCATTTCTTCGGGCAGAGCTTCTTTTCGAAGCGCGCCAAACAGCCCGGTTACGCTGTGGCAACCAATAGGGTTAGTACAGCTAACAGACAGTCCAAAAAAAATTCTGTAGGTGCGTTATGAAAAAAATATGATGATGAAATTTTAAGATGCGTGGGCAACACTCTAACACAGAAGTCACAGGTGGAAGCTGCCCCCTAAACCGGTCATTAAGTCTCCAAAAAAAAAGCTACCAACAAAATAGAAATAGAACCTCTTTTAGTCGCGCATGTTGGCACGCTCGTCGCCTCCGTTCACTGTTTCCATATTTATATTTATTTTAAAGTGGAAAAGATTATAAATTAATTGTGACCTACGCTTCGTCAATGTTTTCGTATATTTTGTCTGTGTAATAAACTTGATAGATTTTATTGATTGCAAAGACGAAATACGTAACTAGATCAAGTAGTGTTTTACATTAGTTTGTACTCCGTCAAATTGATTGTTATTTATTTTGAGCCGCATAGTTGACTCGATATAATAAATTTATCTGATAGGTTTATTTATTTATACAACTTTTTGCTTACATACGTACGTAACATAATTGAAAATAACAAAAGAAACAGCAACTGGCGACCTTATCACTTATAGTGATTTCTTCCAGGCAACCATTACTTTGAAGCCAATGAGTTAGAAGTGACAAAGAAGTTGCAAAAAACTTAAAATAGGTTATGCCTTGAACATGAAATTATAAATATTTGCTTGATTTTTTTTTTGTTGCTTACTTAAAATAGCAGCAAAGTGACACAGCGGTAAAACAGTTTTTCATTTTTTAATTAGTAGGATGTATATAATGTACAATGCAATTGAAATATATAAATGTTTGTGGTGAGTAATAGCATCAATTAAAGATCCTTTTATCTTTGCGTAAAGCACATGCGATCGACAAACGCCCTGATTTACGATTCCATCGAGACGCACAAATCATTCGACATTATTTGTATGTAACCTTTCTTGAAACCCTCGTACGCAGTGACTCACCGGTCTTGTGAAAATGGTAGTAAAACAAATTCAGTTTCTAATATGAACATAAAACTAGCAAACTAAAAATGATCACAGGCATGTGTTTAGAAATACTCGTAAGTACCGACATAAAGCGTCCTAAAAGGCTGGACTATTTTATTTTATTTAACCACCCGCACTGTCGAAACAACTCCAGGGCTGCGGAGCGGCGATGCACTCAAATTGTCAAAGCAAAACTCCATAGCCCGGTTTTACAACGCAATAAAATATTGAAATAAAAATTCGCCCGCGAACCAGCAATAAAATAAAATGCTAACAGTTTTTACGGCGCCGACAAAATAATGAAATAATCGTAACGGCCGTCGACGTCATATTGAATTGGCCCATAAATCTTCCTCGGGTCATATTGTCCACGGTCCTCTTGGCAACACTTTAATATCGAGAAATATCATTCCGATAATCGAGCGCGCGCACACTAGCCTCTCCGTATAAATCATTCCCCCGCGCTCGCCGTCGTTTATTTTTCAGACTTTCCATTTCCAAATAAAGTCCCGGAGCAGCGGGCCAGTGCTTCCTCTTTCCGGGGCGGTTTTTACATGATTTGTTGGCTGTCCGCCATTTCCCTTAATACTGTCAATATTTCAAATATTAATTGTTATAAATCACATAACTTTGCCACTCCGACTTTCATAGCCAATCCAGAATTAAAACTCAATTTTCTTTTTTTTTTTACTGGCGAGTACACACGTTATTACGGGTGCATTGACCGCATATGAAGGAGTTATCGAAATGGAATCGACGCTCGTGGAAGGTATCGTGTTAAATTATGTAGGTACCCTTAACGCGTCATTCCGCTGACTACTTTGAAAAAGTTCCGCCCATAAAACATTAACAAGCACTCAACAAAATTCCCGGTTCTGCCTCGTTCGTTAAGTAGTGTCAGGCGGTAGTTTTTCCCACCTCGCGAGCCACTAGAAGCCCGAGGGTCGCTGTCAACGCGATTGACCAGCCGATATCTCCCAAGAGTGTCGCCCCCGGGCCCTTCGAGCAACTCTCAAGATCATCGCAAAGCCTTCAATTAATGACAAACAATGCCGTAGCTATCTTGCGTCCAATTTTCACTTGTCGTTCTTGTTTTGCGCGTTGACAGTTGGCATGGGTTGCTTGTGGACTAAGAACTGCACAATACAGCTTCGAGCTTTATTCCACAACAATTTCAATAATTTCACATTTTAATTCCAAGTTATAATTGCGTGAAATAACTTATGTTTTACGTAAATTCTATCAATTACTCGCAGCTGTAGTTTTTAAGTTAACGAATGTATTTATCTAAAAAATAAATACTTTTGATAAGATATATATACTTTATTGAAATTATTAAAATTCATTGATCACTTAGACCCAATACCTTATAAACACATTTGAAACGCCTAATCTGTGGGTTGGTTTTGACATTACCACTGCCATAGCATTATGAACGAGCAACGATATATATACGTATAAATAATACCGTACCGTATAAATTATGACGACCTTCGTGGCGCAGTGCATGCGCTGTCGCATTATAAAGTTGGAGGTCCTGGGTTCGATTCCCGGCTCGAGTCTGATCTGGTGGGAGGCTTCGGGCGTGGCTAGTTACCACCCTGCCGACAATGTCGTGTCGCCAAGCGATATAGCGATGTCGCGTTAAACCAATTAAGAGCGTGGATTTACCATACTCCAAACAGGTACGCCCGCTACCATCCTAGACAGCATCATCTCTTACCACCAGGTAAGAGAGAGATAGCCGTCAAGGGCTAACTTATAGGGTATAAAAAAAATTGCTGTTATAATAAAAAATGCCAAGGATATTGAAAAGATGGTTCTCTTGTCAATTTAAGTGGCATGCACGCCCCATAATGCCATAGCATTAGGCCAATATTTATTAATTATAATTTGAAACATCATATAAATATATATTCTTAAAAATAACAAAATTCATATGTTTTCACATTGCATGTTATTTATGTTTACGAAAATTTTCAGCACAATGTAATCAATGATATCGTATTTAGGACAAACATACGAAAATAGATTTTTATTCATAAAAATTACCAAATTTCAGAGATAAAGCATTATCACCACATATTAGGGGTGTAATAGTTTTAAATGACCGCAAACCTGTATTGGAACATTTAAGTGCTCTGTGTACCTCGTAACCTCGTAACTAACGAGTATATGTTAGAGGTACCAATAACTGTTGCAGATAGCTTAACCTGCTCTCCAATACGCGGAAATGAGAAATATCTCAATTGAATCTAGTTATTTGACAATCTTTAGAAAAAGCGGTGATAGCCTAGTGAAGCGGTGATAGCCTGGTGGTTAGGGCGTCAGCCTTCTAATCAGAGGTCGGCGGTTCGAATCCGGGCACGTACCTCTAACTTTTCGGAGTTATGTGCGTTTAAAAAAATTAAAATATCACTTACTTCAACGGTGA
This sequence comes from Lasiommata megera, assembly GCA_928268935.1. Classification (NCBI taxonomy): domain Eukaryota; kingdom Metazoa; phylum Arthropoda; class Insecta; order Lepidoptera; family Nymphalidae; genus Lasiommata; species Lasiommata megera. The sequence goes on from OV743312.1 coordinate 14,183,280, forward strand.
AGGAAAACATCGTGAGGAAACCTGCACGCCTGAGAGTTCTCCATAATGTTCTCAAAGTCATGTGAAGTCTGCCAATCCGCACATGGCCAGCGTGGTGGACTGTGGCCATATCATTCTCATATATTGAGAGGAGACCCGTGCACTGTAGTGAGGCGGTCATGGGTTGATCATGATGATGATACATTTAAATATTATTTTTGATTCCAGTTCATAGACTTTCAAAAAATTACTAAATAAGCATAATCGAATATTCAGAAAATTTACCAAACACGAAATAGCGCGAGATCCTTACAATAAAACCAAGCACTAAGCGTACAATGCCCGCCAAGTTGCTCCAAGAAATTTCGTTTACGACCTCCTTTTAATAAAGACTTATCTGCGAGTATTAACGCAGTGCAAAATGCATGAAAACAACACACTGAGGTCGTAATAATTGCCACAAAACACGTGCTGGTGTAGAGGAATCTTGTCCGATATTTTCATGGTGGAGATGCGAGGCGCTTACTCGCTCGGTCCGTATCGATCCAGGGAGGGGCGTGGGGGCAGAAATTTGGGAAAACTTTGAAAGTTTCGCGTCTAATTCAGGCGCACGCACACACCCGCAGCAGTCAGCTTAACCGCCGCACACAGATGGACGTATTGCCACGTAATTTGTGTTTTGTTTTGTGCCCGTTCGAAATGTCACGTGTCCTCAACTCCGGACGTGGATGAATACGCTTACCGAGGATTCGGAATGTTTGAGTTTCATAACATTACACTGCCATTTGCACAGGCCTCACTGCTATGCGATACCGGTAAGAACACCAGGCGACAGTGTTAAATCAGCGTATGTGACGACCTCCGTGGCGCTGTCGTAATGTAAAGTTGAAGGTTCTGGGCTCCATTCCCGGCTCGAGTCTGGTGTGGTTGGAGGCTTCGGTCGTGGCTAGCTTTAGCTTTCCTTTAGGCTTTGCCAGTAGGGTGGTACCCAACTCGTAACTCCAGGAAGTATACAACGGGTCCCCCGGGTGACCAGTAAAACCTGCGAGAGGGACATGCCGTGGTGGTTTTTAGTTCGGGTATACCCCCCTTCGGGGGTGGGAGACCAACATAACCTCCTTCCCGCCCAAGGGTACGGAGGTAGCCATAAAGCTTTTCCACCACGCCAAAAAAAAAAAGGGTGGTACTGGCAAAGGAAACCACTAAATTAGACGTGTGGATTTATCATAACTCTAAAAGCCATCTACTGCTACCATATCTGACTGCATGACTTAGCACCTAGTTAGCATGATCGACCAAAGATGGTTCTCTGGGTTCTTCTATTCCAGGGTCGGGCTGAAAGTGGTATGAAGAAAGTGGTAGTAAAGTGTGCAAAAAATATATATTAACTAGTATTTCCGCGATACTGTAGATATTCTATGTCTGACTTATATTATATCTATATATTTTTTTATCCACTACAAGTTAGCCCTTGACGGCAATCTCACCTGATGGTAAGTGATGATGCAGTTAAGATGGTAGCAGGCTAACCTGTAAGGGGTATGGTAAACCCATACTCCTATCGGTTTCTACGCGACATCGTGCCGGAACGCTAAATCGCTTGGCGACACGTCTTTGTCGGTAGGGTGGTAACTAGTCACGGCCGAAGCCTCCCACCAGACCAGACTCGAACCCATGACCTCAAATTTTATAGTCTGACAGCGCGCGCTACGCCACGGAGGTCGTCAAATTCTAGAGCTATCTAAAAAAAGGCTTTAATACACTAATAAACAAAATGTACTGGTACACCGTACACAATAGATCTATTTGAACAGAAAGGCAATCCAGCGTGCATTAATTTGATAGCGTGGCTGGAAAAAATCTTTGATCGTGCCGCAGGAAGCGGTTGTCTCCGGTCCCATTGTCCAGCTCGTCGACATGCTGTGGTCACCCCAGCCTCATCGTCTTAATTGTTTACTTTTACAAAGCACTCACGCCACAATGCGTAATGACACCATCAATGCTTTGATCTTCTGACAATGGTTTGAGTGGATATCTTTCTAACTTAAGTTGTAGACGCGTACGATAGGTAGTTTTAGAATTAGAAATACGCAACTCCGAGGCTCTATTGACGTTGCATCGCTTTCAGACGGAAATCGTGTTCTACTGTTGTATTGAAACCGCGTTATACAAATTTCTTCGATACTTATATCGTTTTGCTATTTCACTTGTGGTTTTTGTTCTATATAGACTGCTTTATATGCTTACAGATAGCAAATCCTTCGCTACAACTATGTTTTTTGTATCCACTACATGTTACATTTTAAAAATTAACATATCACTTGCTTCAACGGTGAAGGAAAACATCGTGAGGAAACCTGCACGCCTGAGAGTTCTCCATAATGTTCTCAAAGGCGTGTGAAGTCTGTCAATCCGAACATGGCCAGCGTGGTGGACTATGGCCAAACCCTTCTCATATTGAGAGGAGACCCGAGTCGAATCGAGTTTCCAAAAAGCAAGTTTCGAAAGTATGGGTATACTTAAAATAAAAGTTTTTATGCGCGTTTCAGAAATTATGAACATATCAATTCAATTATCATCATATATTAACTTTAAGAAGCGGTAATAGCCTAGTGCTTAGGGCGTCAGGCTCCTAATCAGAGGTCGGCGGTTCGAATCCGGGCACGCACCTCTAACTTTTCGGAGTTATGTGCGGTTTTAAAAAATTAAAATATCATTTGCTTCAAGGGGGAAGGAAAACATTGTGAGGAAAACTGCACGTCTGAGAGTTCTCCATAATGTTCTCAAAGGCGTGTGAAGTCTGCCAATCCGCACATGGCCAGCGTGGTGGACTATGGCCAAACCCTTCTCATATTGAGAGGAGATCCGTGCTCTGTAGTGAGCCGGTAATGGGTTGATCATGATGATGATGATGATTAACTTTAATTAAATAAATAATGGATGTAAATTCTTTTATCTTACCCACTTCGAGTTAGTCCTTGACGACAATGTTATTTATAGATACTTGATGAACGAGGTAGATAAACGAAATAAAACAACATATTTATTTACGTAAATATGTCAAATTCAAATTCAAATTAATCTTTATTCAAATAGTCCTTAAAAAGGCACTTTTGACGCGTCAATAATTTACACAGTAGTTATTTCATGGTGATAACTATATTCGTAAACTTAAAACTAAAGCTATGAGGGTTCCAAACGCGCCCCGGTCTAAGAAGAAGCCCACAACAAACTTAGCCGGGGTTTTTCTTTTTTTTTGTTATCACCATCTCACATAATGAATAAAATTAATAATAAACTATAGTACCTATGGAGATAGAGCAATTCACACCAAAGCTTTTTTATCGTTTATATAATCCTTAATATCGTAATATGATTTTTCTACAAGCTTTCGTTTTATAAAAACTTTGAACTTATTGATAGATATCTCCAAGATATCAATAGGTAATTTATTATAGAATAAAATACTACAAGTTTACTTTTACTTCTGATGTTCAGTGCGTTACAGTCCTTTTTTTTCTTGAATATGAAAAAAATATATCTATATATAATAACAAAACCCACCCTCTGCCTATAAAACATTATCTTCAATTCTTTTTAATTTATACTGGTTATAATTTTTAAACATCCTTTGTCGCGGCTGTTTGTAAACAGGGAGCGGCAAATAAAGGAATTTCATTCAGAACGGAGCTTTGTGGTGCAAAAAAATTGGGCCGCAAATAAAAACAAAAGAGCCATGAGTTCGCAATTAGCTTGATTTAACGGCCATTTAATTACAGCGTGATTAATGTGACATTATCCGAAATATGTTTTTTGTGGCTATCCTATTTATAATATTTATAAAATTAAGGGATAGAACATAATAATTTCCTAGAAATAAAATTGTGGCAAATATAATTTACAGGTTGCTTTTGGATGGGGATTTTCTACTGGTGGAAGAGTGAGGTTACGATGATATCATAGTACAAGGTTGGGTTGTTAGATGTCAAACGCTTGTTTGAGAAGGATAAATAAAGTGAGCGATTTGAATACATAATATATGGAAACTTTTACTATAAATGCGATTATATTTCGGTATTTTTTGTATACACTACAAGTTAGCCTTTGACGGCAATCTCACCTGATGGTGTGTGATAAGTGATGATGCAGTTAAGATGGTAGCGGGCTGACCTGTTAGGAGTAAGGCAAGAAACCCATACTTCGAATTGGTTTCTACGTACCATGCCGGAACGCTAATAGCTTTACGACGTGTCTTTGTCGGTATGGTGGTAACTAGCCACGGCTGAAGCCAGACCAGATTAAAACCGGAAATCATACCCAGGACCTCCAACTTTATAATGTGATAGCGAACGCGCTAACCCACGGAGGTCGTCACAACTAGTTATACCGAAACCAATTTCAATGCTGCTCTATAAACATGCGTACTTTTTTATCCCTACAACAACAAACAATTACCGTGGGTTTTTATAAACTGACGTCTATTGAGTCACAGCTAATAGATACTTACTTGGCCAGTAGCCGGGTCTGCGTTTTTTTTTTTTGAGATAGGTTTGCGCTTGATGACAATCAGTACCAGAAGGCACTGATGAGGTCTAGGTTGGAGCGCGCTTGCCTAGAAAATGCCTATTCACCCTTCCCTTGAAGGAACTAAAGTTATCATCATCATCATCATTATGATCTACCCACTCTCGGCTCACTACAGAGCACGGATCTCCTCTCAATATGAGAAGGGTTTGGCCATGGTCCACCACGCTGGCCATGTGCGGATTGGCAGACTTCACACGCCTTTGAGAACATTATGGAGAATTCTCAGGCGTGCAGGTTTCCTCACGATGTTTTCCTTCACCGTTGAAGCAAGTGATATTTTAATTGCTTAAAAACGTACATAACTCCGAAAGTTATAGGTACTTGCCCGGGTTCGAACCCCCGACCTCTGATTAGGAGGCTGACGTCTTAACCACTAGGCTATCACAGCTTCAGGAAACACAGTTGCTGGAAGAGAGTTCCACACCTTAGCGGTTCGATTCAGAAACGTTGTTCCAAATCGCTTGGTCAATATTATATTCAAACATTAGCCGCATGAATATTTTAAATGTTCATCTATGCAGCCAAATAACTTGAACGAGCGCGTTAATATCACAAAGCATGTTCGCGAAAAGAGAACTTTAATTACACTAATGGCTAGAGTGTTAATTACGATGGAGAATCGCAAGCGACGACTGAAATTAAGATCTATGATGTATTAACATTGTGTTTTATTACAGTGTAAATTATAAGTCAAACGACATTTGCTTTTGCTGGAATTTTCTTTACCGAAGCATCTATTCAAATGAAATGTAACAATTTTTAGGTCGACGCGTTAGAGTCATCATCATCATCAGGTCAACCCATTGCGGCTCACTACAGAGCACGGGTCTCCTCTCAATATGAGATGGATTTGGCCATAGTCCACCACGCTGGCCATGTGCGGGTTGGCAGACTTCACACGCCTTTGAGAACATTATGGAGAACTCTCAGGCGTGCAGGTTTCCTCACGATGTTTTCCTTCACCGTTGAAGCAAGTGATATTTTAATTTTTTTAAATCGCACATAACTCCGAAAAGTTAGAGGTGCGTGCCCGGATTTGAACCGCCGACCTCTGATTAGGAGGCTGACGCCCTAACCACTAGACTATCACGCGTTAGAGTAATCTGCCCTAATGGTAGCAGATGATGCAGTCCTTAGTCGGTGAAAGGGGTCCTTAGTAGATGAAAATGAGGGTCTGAAAGGGAGAATTGGAGAACCGGTTTAAATAAAATCATGAAACAAATACTAGACCAAATAATCGATTTTTATAAAAGTATTTGTCTTGATTAACTTTTTCAAATCAAATTGAATAGCTTTATTCATGAAAGCCTAGCCTTTACTTTGTGAGTGATTCAAATTTTACTTTACGACAGCAATGGTCCATTGCTTGGCTTAAAATGGCCACGAAATATTTTTGTCGTCTTGCTACCTCCTTCTGAATGTAATCGGGACATCCAGAAGTCACCTTGGTATTGTAAATACGTGTATGTGCGTGTGTGTGGAAATTAAATTAAAATTATATTAATAGTAAAACACCGAAAAAAATAAGAGCAACGTCGCGAGATACAGGTAGTTATAAATATATTTCCATCAGTGCTCCAAAATAGATATTTCGGGCAAAGGTTCTCCTAATTGTTAGAGGAATAATGTATCCATTTGAACATAGTCTTATTTCAATTTGTTTTATCTTTGTCTTTGAAGGTTTTAATTGCATTGCGTACTAAAAACCGATCAAGAGCGTGTAGAAACACGTGCATTTTAGCACCGAAGGTGACCTTCACAGTGTGGACTGCAACAGCAACCAACAACCAATGTTATAAGAACCACAGTAATCCAAAGTTAATTAATAATTTTTATTTAGGTATAGGTATCTTATTGTTTTAAATTCCCATTATTTTACATGATTCAGAGCTTTATATTTACTAATAATTTTTCAATTAAATTTATACTACTCTAAGTACAAAAAATAAATGTTGTTTTCAATATTTTATTGCAGTGGTAAGTAATTTTTGTTGCTAAGTAAATTTACTGTAAGCTTTCCAATTTCCTATATCATCATCATCATAATGATCAACCCATTACCGGCTCACTACAGAGCACGGGTCTCCTCTCAATATGAGAAGGCCATAGTCCACTACGCTGGCTATGTGCGGATTGGCAGACTTCACACGCCTTTGAGAAGATTATGGGAACTCTCACGTGCAGGTTTCCTCACGATGTTTTCCTTCACTTCTTCTCTTCTTCTTCTTCTTTCACTTCAAACGCACATAACTCCGAAAAGTTAGAGGTGCGTGCCCGGATTCGAACCGCCGACCTCTGATTAGGAGGCTGACGCCGTAACCACTAGGCTATCACCGCTTCATCCTATATTCTCTAAACTAAATCTCGGGCGTAAAGAAGGACATGGCAAAACTATAAGTGGTTTTTATTTTGACTACGGAATTCCAAAAATTTGTAAGTTTATTAAACAACCCTCTAGCCGTTCTATTGACTTAAGTACACAGTCATAGCATTGTCAATGTACAGTGATACATTTAGGGGTAGTTTAAAGAGCGGTGGCAACAAATAAACCTGTTAGCTTCAAATCGGCAGTCGGGTCACGGCGACACATGGGATCAAGTGCACTCCGAGCACGGCTACACACGATATAACAGCTTACAATACATACTGAGATTAACACTCGCATCTCGTAAGTCGTTTTGAACGCCGTGAAATACAATAAACACTATGTTATGACAATGAACACACACAGGCTAAGTTTGTTGTGGGCTTCTTTTTAGACCGGGGCGCGTTTGGAACCCTCATAGCTTTAGTTTTAAGTTTACGAAAGTAGTTATCACCATAAAATCACTAGTATGTAAATTATTGACGCGTCAAAAGCGCCTTTTAAAGCACTATTTGAATAAAGATTATTTGATTTTGAATTTGAACTATAACCATGCATAGTACTACTAATGTTATAAACGAGTAAGTGTATTTATTTGTAGCCTACATATGGCTCAAAGAATGCTCTGATCCTTACGAAATTCGGTGCAGTGATAGCTTGTATCCTAGTGACAGATCATCATCATCATCATGATCAAACAATTACAGGCTCACTACAGAGCGCGGATCTCTTCTCAATATGAGAAGGGTCTGGCCATTTGCGGATTGGCAGACGTCACACGCCTTCGAGAAAATGATGGAGAACTCTCAGGCATGCAGGTTTCCTCACGATGTTTTCCTTCACCGTTGAAGCAGGTGATATTTTATTTGCTTAAAAATGCACATAACTCCGAAAAGTTGTAGATGCGTGAGTAAGTGAGTGAGTGGCGGATAAAAGACAGACAACTTTTATTACGGAAAGCCAATAGGAAATAGAAGTGTTTAAAAAACATGATATAGTTACGTATTTTGCTTATTAAACAGCAACACTTTAAAAGAGCATTCTATATGCATCCTGAAGACAATTGTTGGATAATTTTATCCGGGTTACAAAAACGGTTGCCGCGGGTTTAAAAAAGTCATACAATATACAGATATTTGACGACCTCCCGGGCGCAGTGCGTGCGCTGTCGCCTTAAAAAAAAAGTTGGAGGTTCTGGGTTCGATTCCCGGCTGTCTGATCTGGTGGGAGGCTTCGGCCGTGGCTAGTTACCACCCTACCGACAAAGAAGTATCGCCAAGCGATTTAACGTTCAGGCACGATGTCGCGTAGAAACCAACTAGGAGCGTGGGTTTACCATACTTCTAACAGGTTAGCCCGCTACCAACCTAGACAGCATCATCACTTACCACCAGATGAGATAGCCGTCAAGGGTTGACTTGTAGTGTATATAAAAAAAAAGATAACCGAACACCGATACAGATTTACCAAATGCCATTAATTCAAAAGTATACATTGTGCAATCTTAAGATTCATCGCACGCTTCGGAGTCTCGTGTGTGGCCCTTGACGTCTCAAAAGAAAACCGTAGCGAAGTAATAAGAAAAGGTAAGAGTGCCCCATTGAATGATAACTCCGGGCCTTTGTCTCCTGCGTCCGTCTTGACGAATCGAATTAAAAGGCTTATTGTGTCTACGTGACAGCTCCTCAACCCCTCGGCCGAGACGCGTTTTGTTTCAAGCAAACTAAAATATTACGGGCCATTCACTAGATCCCCCAGCTGGGGAGGGATTTGCTACTTGAATTTGTACTCAATTTTTAACAGGGACCGTTAATTAAGAGAGAGATGCTCTTTATTGGCGAGAGAGGTCTTAATGCGTTAATTGTCGAAATGCAATCTCGGAAGGCGGGCTTTTAATCATTCGATGCGAAAAATTTAATTTTAAACTAATTAATGTTGACATTTTTCGGCGTGATAAATGATTTTTTTAATAAATGTCTACTTTGAAATTGATGTTTTGAAATTGCTTTCTGTTCATTAAAAAATATTTGTAGGAATTAAAATTATGTTTTGTTTATTTCAGGCATCGTTGCGACATCGACTGCCTTCGCCATCTGATCAAGGTAAGTGTCGTATGGAGTTTTTGTGTATGTGAGTTATATTTGAGCACCAAAACTAATGATTGTTTAAAATGTGGAGTTTCCTATTAAGTATCACTTTAAACGTTCGGAACACGTTATAAGCAGGTCTCCTATTGGCTAAAGGTTTCCTAAATTTTGTTATATAACATACTTTTATTTAGTTACCAAGCTTAAAATTTCTTAGTTTAAAAAAGCATCTAACTCAAAAAAAAATAAACGAAGTAAGAGAAGTAACTGGAAGCTGTACTAAGGGACATTGCGGTTTTGGTATGAGATAATAAAACAGTGCATAATATTTATTTTGTTTTATTTTTAAAATTTATTTTGTTTTCATAAGCAAGATTTGTATGATCTCAAGGTCGAAATAAAAGTTTTTTTTTTTCGTTTCACACTAATATGTGACAATAAAATCATTTTTCACTCTTTTCTCGTTCTCTTCCCTATCAATTAGACGATTTCAATTCTCCTTAACCTACATAACCTCTTGCCCATAGATGGAGGTAGTCATAAAGATTTTCCAAAACGACAAAAAAATACAAAGTCAGCATTTATCCCCGAATTATGAGATGACATTCTCTAATCGGTGATAGCCTAGTGGTTAGGACGTCAGCTTCCTAATCAGAAATCGGCCGTTCGAATCCGGGCACGCACCTCAACTTTTCGGAGTTATGTGCGTTTTTAAATAATTAAAATATCACTTGCTTCAACGGTGAAGGAAAACATCGTGAGGAAACCTGCACGCCTGAGAGTTCTTCATAATGTTCTCAAAGGCGTGTGAAGTCAGCCAATCCGCACATGGCCAGTGTAGTGGACTAAGGCCAAACCCTTCTCGTAGTGAGAGGAGACCCGTGCTCTGTATTGAGCCGGTAATGGGTTGATCATGATGATGATGATGATGATTCTCTAATCACAACTGTAGAAAACGCCAAAAGGAGGTGTACTAGCCCTTAATGTATTTCCACTTTAAAATATCTCAACAAATCCAGCCGAAAAGCGACTGCCACTTTTCTTGTTCAACGTGTCTTAATTATTCATTACATCCCGCGACGCAGCTTCTTACAGACGCCGGCCAAAAAGCGAACCATAAAAATATATAGACACTGAGCCGAACACGCACATTAATGAGGGCCATGCAATATTTATACACAAGCTACCCTAATTGCTAGGGTGGAGAGTGGAAAAAATGGGCAATTTCACGTAATGTAATATGTATATTTAAGGTGAAATTCCCAAAGCCAGTGTTGAAATTCGTCGCGGCGATATTTGTACCGCGAGACCACTTCAAACGTCTTTCTGTGGTGGATTACACTCGAAAGGAACTCTACTTTGATATAAATTTAGTAACTCACAGCAGTTAAGTAAGTAAGTAAGTAAGTTTATTAAAAGTTTTATTTGGTGACTTTTTGTTTCGAACTGAACTGCTTTATTTGTTTCAATATCATCATTATATTTAACTACCGGTTCACTGCTGGACACAGTTCGAATAAATTATTATAATTAATAATTTATATTATAAATAAAGAAAATATATATTATAAATTCGTTAGTACAAATGATGCAGGATGCTTGCAATTTGCTAAATTTTAAAGTTCACGTCCTTTTGAGGACTCAGGAATGCAGAATTTTTCATAACTTTCCCCATTTAAGCCACTAAGCTTAAATTATAACACATTACTCCGAAGTAACAGGTGGGTGTTGAAGATCTGCTTAATGTGTGATTGTCTTACCAGAATAGTTAATCCGCCATGTCTGCATTATGTTAGTTATATGAATGCCTCCCCTAATTGTTATATCCCGAAGCTCAGTCAGTCCACAAACGATTTCACACACGTTCTAGATTAATAACTTAAATCTTTACTGAAATTAATATTCATTTTAGCATAACAGAATACCTACGTATTGATTAATCACTTTTAAAATAGGGATTTCTTTAAATCACCGTAGTAGAGCAACTTTTCCTTCGTATTTCGTAAGTAGCCGGATTTTTATTTTTTCAATATGTTTAGGTGCTCAACGCCGCTCCCCTCGCCGCCACAATTTCCTCTTGACGGAAACCCTCAATCTAATGATACGCCTCTGTTAAAAAACACAAGGAAATTTAATAACGCCAGCCCACAGAATAGGAAAACAAAGAAAATTTAATTTCGACGATTCCCACATGCTCAATATCGCTGAGAAGTTACGCCCTCTTCCGCGGTGAAAATTAAAAAAATCTCGATCAAAATGATCGTACGCACAGGTATCCTTTATTTATATTAAGAAGTTAGAAATACAGTCATTTTGATCTATTGTATTTGATATACATAACTGAGTAATATACAAAACATAGCATTTTAGATCATATAATCTGCATTAATGCAGTATTATATGATCTAAAATGCTTTTTCTTATTATGAGAGGAGTGGGAAAAAAACTCAGAATGATTCACATATTTTTCAAATTCTGTATCACTAGTAAGTAGCTGATTCAATTTATTTATCGTTCAAAATTTCGTACTTAAATTAGTTTTACATAGTATACGTATTACATATATTATTTATATTCCATACCGAAGAAAAAATCACCATATATTCAGGTGAAATAATTAAAATAAAAAGCGTAGTCTCTAGGAAAATCAACAAGCCTGTGGAAATCTGCATATCACGTTACGGGGACGGTTACCCCACTGTAATTATCCGCTACAAAGGTTTAACACATTTCAAAGGTAAGCAAATTAGTTTTGCACTTAATGATCCGACAAAAGGTTTAAATCTTTTTAAAACACCCGCTGTTTTCTCTGTGTGGTACGTAAACGGTACGTAAAAAAATATTTGCATAAGCTCACCCCGCACATATGCAAATCTGTCGGCCCGTACGTGGAAACGCTGTGAAAATTGTATCAAATTGTTCCAACGACACGTGGGCTTTGCAGGCAATTTGTCAGCCGAGCAATAATTATTTAAAGCTCCCTTCCCACTCAGATTAGGCGTAAAGTCCTATATGGAATTAAAAAGAGTACCGAGCATCGCGTAAAAGTAAATGTTTAGTAATTGTTATACGGGGCTTTTTCTTTACAAATCCCCATAAAACTGTAGCCAAACTACAGTTTGTCTAGTGATTGGATGTTTTAAGTCGATGTTCTATTAAGCTAGTTTGGCTATCAATTACGAAATTCGGGATAGCCAAAAAAATATATTAGGTAAACTTTTCTGTCAACGTTTTATGTTACGAGGCGATCGGTACCGCCTATCCCGGTACATATCATATCCATGGTCATTAGATCCCTAACATATAAAGAGCCGGTTAAACTACGCTGTAGTATAATGAAGATTTGTCTGGTGGGAGGCTTCGGCTGTGGCTAGTTACCACCCTACCGACAAAGTCGTGTCGCCAAGCGATTTATGCCGCGTAGAAACCAATGAGGAGTATGGGTTTAACATACCCCTAACAGGTTAGCCCGCTACCACTGAATGCATCATTACTTACCACTGACTGCATCAGGTGAGATAACCGTCAAGGGCTGACTTGTAGTATATAAAAAAAACTTAGATTTCTTCTCAACTATGAGAAGGGAAGACTTATGGGTGAAGAGAAATCGATTAGCTAAGATAATGAAACAAAGAAAGTAAGAAAAAGTTTCTTATCTGGTGCGATTTATTGGTATATATGACACAAATTGACTTAAGGTTTATAAGATAATAAGGTAATAAAGGTAACCAGCGCTGCAGCAAGTTGTTTCGCTGGTTTCCAGTGGTAGCCTAAGATTGCTGGTGGTTGCTTGTCTTTCTGTACATCTGTTCTACTCTAAACTATCCGTTCGTCTTTCGGTTTATCGGCCTTGATCGGTTGTTGGATTAGTATGGACATGTATTTTCTATACCGATCTCTCAAATAGTTCCCGTGGGATAGATTAAAATTGTTAACGAGCGGAGCTTTAGACTCGATCCTGAAGTCCACGCAGACAAAGTCGCGGGCGGAGGCTAGTAATAAATAAAAAAATAAAAAAGTTAATCAAGTAAAATCGTACTCAATATAAAAGTATTCAATCCGATTTCTCTCACGGTCGATTCTCAGGCATCTCAATAAAAACAAACTGCATATCGCTAAACGCAAAGCCGAATTAAACCCAACCCAGGCAATGGGCCGTCCTGAAAAATGTTATACGCCACCTGTGGCGCTGAACGGGTAATCGTATGCGTTGATCTACACCATGAGGCATCGGCCGTCCTCCCGTAATACATGGATATAGGGAATGAAAATGCGCTACTTCAAATTTTCACTTTGCCATTTAAAAACCATATATGTTTGGCAAACCCGAAAAATTAAAAGAGAATATTGTCTTACAAGTGAGAATTTCACTTGGTCATGAATTACATGATTGATTCAAATAAGAAAATTATAGGACATATAAATCTGTTTAAGTATTTTAATTATTTTATACGTTTTATCCAAGTGAAATAACGTTTATGTTTAACATAGTAACAAGCAATATTAAAAGAAAATATTGTCGAACAAGTGACACTTGGTCATGTGTTTTATGATTGATTCAAATAAGAAACTGACAGTACATATAAACTTGTTTAAGCATTTAAATCATTTTATACGTTTTATCTACACTATATTTTACACACACGTTAAATTAAAAGAGAATATCACTGATTTTGCCACTAAACAATTCAATTAACAAGTGGGAATTTCACTTGTTCAATTATTTTATAATTGATTCAAATGAGATATTACGTAAAAACCTGTTTAAGTATTTTTAATTATTTTAATTTTACACTTAAATAACGTGTAACGTTGACATGATTAGGATGAAAATAATAATTTTGGAATATAACTTTGTAAATATAATAAAGTATCATGGTGAGGCTGACATGGCATAGCATTGATAATTTGCTTAATTGGATTACTTAGTGGTAAAATCAATGATAAAGTTAATTAAAGTAAATATTTTCTTGATATATTAAATTTTATAAAATTCTTTATACAAAATACCTAAATTATAATGTAGCGTTTAATTCAAAACACATTTTAAATATTTTGGGAAGCCGTACAATTTCTTTGTAACGAGAATAATGACAGTTTTTAATGATTCTACTGGTTTGTTTTTGTTGTATTTTGAATACTGCTGAAAACAAGACTGGTAAGACTAGGCGCAGATGTTATTCAAAAATCTATAATGAGTATCATTATATCGTCTTCTATGGAAAAAAACCACTTGCTTCCATAATTCATCGTTATAAAAGCCTATTTTAGTTAAGTTTATAACTGACACTATTCACTTCACAACTACCTACTTCAAGTAAACAATTCATTCACATTCAGACATTGGTAAAAAAAAAATTATGTCTGGGGTTTTATTTTCATAAAATTACACAGACAATATGACGGTTACATAGCGACTTGAGTGAAACTTCATAAATCCAATTGTGATAGTGATGTGGTAATCACTAGATTTTCCGTCGATTTATTGCATAAACATGCAAAATATCACCCAATAGGCGGCTACATACCAAGTTCACTTCTAGGCATACAACGTTCATGCTCCATGCGGCACTAGGAGTACGGAGCCCATGCATCCGTTCAATTCCAGTCCGATAGGCTGGATTTACGCAGGCAATTCAAGCAATTATCATCCACGCAATGATTCCACCGGACGCTCCCGATACGGCGCCAACTCGATTAACACGCCCATCGAATTCACTCCATTGCCTCTACAGATTTATCGACTGCCCACCGACGCCCGAGTTTTATTTAATCACCCGTGTAAGTGACAATTGATTTTGTCACAACGTGACGTAAGATTTTAATTTTATTTTAAATTAATTAGGATTGATGGTTCGTCTCCGCTGCACTCCTGGTAGATAGCAATGAGTAATTTGCTAAAGTCAGCGTACTCGTACGACGACCTCCGTGGCGCAGTGCGTGCGCTGTCGCATTATAAAGGTCCTGGGTTCGATTCCCAGCTCGAGTCTGGTCTGGTGGGAGGCTTCGGCCGTGGCTAGTTACTACCGACAAAGACGTGTCGCCAAGCGATTTAGCATTCCGGCACGATGTCGCGTAGAAACCAATTAGGAGTGTGGGTGTACCATACTCCTAACAGGTTAGCCCGCTACCATCCTAGACAGCATCATCACTTACCACCAGGTGAGATAGCTGTTACGGGCTAACTTGTAGTGTAGATCATCTAATCTAGTTTATTTCATTGTGTACACCAGAATCGGTTGCAATGAGTATAAAGTAGTGTTTATATACTCTTTGATAATAAACGCTATAGTTATTCTGTCCAAAAAAGTGTAAAAAACAATTTCGATGTATACAAAATACATCGAAGCATGAAATACTCTTTTATAAATCACACGAGCAAATTCTTTTACCGCGTTTACGTAGAAAACTTAAAGGCACTTCCTTCAAGTGGCCGACAAAAATGTTCCCACGGTTATGAGGTCTTAATAGTGAGGCGGTCCTTTATGAAGTCGAGCGGACACAATAACGATAAAGGTGAGCAGAAAATCCGGACAATAAAGTCGACAAAAAAGCTGAGTGAGGGCTAGTGCGGGGAAATAGTTCGTGAAATTTCGAAGGGTCCTGCAGGGATATCGGGGCAGCGTGTACGCGAACGGGACACTTTACGACGGTCCTCTCAGTAAACCTGCCATTATGTTGGGTTAAAAGATCGTCCTATTCGCAATATAAAGATGCCGAGGCAAGATTTGTAGCCGGTTTATGGATGTAGAAGGGTTGTTGCATGCGGTTATTACGATGTCGAGTGGAGAGGTCGTATCATCCAGAAGTCAACATGGCGGATATGATGGAGGACTTTCGAGGGAAGGATAAGAACGAAAAATGGCAAAATGAATACTGTTCTATTTCAGCTCGAGGTTTTGCGATGTAGTTACTGATTTAAGTGCTCATTACAGTGCAATGAAAAAAGGAAAGAGTGAAAACCTTTACGTGGAAATAAATACAAATTAAGAGCTAATTAAGATATTACCTCTTATTAGTTTAATAAATTATTTGAGCGAACCCGTTTTTAAAACTCTTGTATGTCTATGCAGCCCGGGTAGTCTTTGAAACTGCTTAACCGGTTTTGACGAGAATTTCATTTTTTATTATTCATTTATTTTAAAAGTAATCAACAGCGTTACATTTCATTGGTATACAAATAAGAAAGTTAAAAAATAAGGCCAAAGAGATTACACAATATATACAAAATATTTTCTTACATATAATAGGTAAAAAATTAAATATATAACTAAGTGAAATTGACGCGGTACACACACCGAGGTGTGTGTGTATCTATGCATGTGTGTCATAAACGGTAGGTATAGAAGAACACATGAAAAAATATATATATTATGGGCAACCAATTGTAAAACAATGAATTGTGTCCGAATAGTTTCTTCGCATTTTATAAATTTCGTCTTAAATGCAATTTCGGAAGCGTCTAAATAAATTTGCAAACGGTTGTCGGGAAAATCAAATGGCAGAGAGCATTCACAGCGCAAATGGAATGGTATTTAGTTGGCAGGTGAGACTGGGGCTAATTGTACACGGCAATCGTGAGCGGACAGTATAAACAGCCCGCTTGAAGGCGTTTACAGGTGTTTGCCGAGAGCCCTCACGTAAACAGCTCCGTTTGCACTTCCTTTCGCTTATTCCTGTTTCGTGCACCTCCTTTATGTTAAGTGTGACCGGTAAACTTCTAGTGGAACTTATAGAAATGAATTATATACATATATCTTATAAAAGACTAGCGTTAGGTCGGTCATAATATAATGGTAGTTCATAACAGCGCCGCGCGGTGCACGGTTACCTACACAATAAGTCGCCTACCTGCTGTATTTTGATTTTAATTTTACATTATCTTCTAAACTGTACGGTTGTCTTGACAATAAAACAACTTTTTCTGTAAAGAATAAAACAAAGCTCTTAGTAAGATGATTGAAAGTCATCTTTTGATACTTTAAATATTTTCGACATTAAATGCGTTATTAATATATGCCTATCGGGGTTTAGATTTATTGAAAATAAATATTTTTGTACTTTATACTTTTTATGTAAAACGTTACTAGTCAGTGCACGCGGAAAAATTAGCTTAGTAGTGATTTTTCTACCGACTTGTAAAAATCGGTTTTACTGATGAATAGAGATATTTTTTTTGTACTTTTATTACTTATAGGTAATTAAGTAACAACAGACATGCACTGATGTGAAAATCACTTTGATTTTCTTTTATTGACATTTTATGCTAATAGAAAATTTTAATGCTTACTTACAAAAAAAAAATCAGGAGATTATATATGTTTGACTGGGAAATTCTAACAATTATCGGAAATTCGGCATATTTAAAGGAATAATTTAAATATACGATACTTCATAATATGTTCATATTCCGTGGTTTTTATTTACTCCTGATAATATTTTACACATTTGATAGTGGTTTCAAAAATCTGTTTTATGAACAACCATACCATATGCAGCAGTTTAAGTCTCCTAGCACTAAAGTAAGAACTCTAAAAAATGTAACAGAATGTGAGACATTCTCAATTTTCGTCTACGATTCCGCTACCTTACTGCTGAATTTAGTACAACTTAACGAGCTTATTTATTTCTACCAAAACAAGAAACACCACCCTAATTATAAATTCAAAGTCTGATCCAAGTTAAAGCCAGTTTTATCCAGATCCACTAGACTGCGGTCAGCACACCTCGCCGCCCGCCCGACACGTCTCGGTTAGTCCTGCAACCTGCCGTGTGAACTAGCCCTTTGAGCTCGCACCTACCGACCGCAAACGTTTTGTACACAACCCCAAACAGATTTGGAGGAAACAAATTGTACAAAATGAAGCGAAATGCTCTAAGCGAAATGTTTTAGGCGAAATGTTTTAAGCGAATGCACCCGCAAGTCTGCACGTGATTTCGGTTTAAGATATCCAAATAAAACTTTGTACATCGTTGCTTATACAATTTATATCTCGGCCCTTTACATCATCTGTGTTTACTTTTTATATTGGTATATAACTATGATTTTATTTTTGTAAGTATTTTAGTATATTTTGTATTTTTTTCATTTTGGTACGATATGTAAAAACAATATACATTACATTGTTTATGGGTACGTAAAAAGGAAGGTTTTTGTTTACCTTGTCGAAGTTATAGACATGCGATAAGAAAAATAACTTTGCGTATATTTTACTTGATTAAAATGCGAATTAGTACACGTATGGTTATGTCAGTACATTGGTTAATGACATTTTTTTTGTTGGACTTGATCACACACGCATTTATATAAGGAATTGCATGCATGTTATGTTTACTTTTAAATGATTTTGGATACATTGTATGACTATACATTGAAAGCAAAATAAATATAGTTAATACATTTCTTAAGTCCTGTTGTTACTTTTAAGTGAGAGAGATGCTGTCGGAAAGAACAAAAAATCAACACATTAATTTTTTTCGCATTTATAATAATTACGTCCATTCTACAATTTAAGCATTAACACTAAGTTATAAGTAAATAATATTTGGCAGGCATTTTAGGATAGAGAGCTTAAAACTAAATTGTACTTTAGATTTATCCTATAAGAATTGTCCATTATTCATGATGAAATTTCCTACTTGATTCTGCGTTGCATAAACGACACCTTTGCAAGAATGAAAACTGCTGATATCTTGTTGCTAGAAGGTTTAAAAACGTTTTAAATATTTGTGTAAGTTCAAACTGGCATACTACTGACTGATGAAATCTTTACTAATATTATAAATCCGTTCTAACTAATATTATGTTATGGTTGGAGGTTTATTACTCTTTTGACTGCATTTTGAATGGAGATAGATTATACCCTACAGTAACACATAGGCTAATAAAAAGTAGCCAATGTGTTAGTAGCCTGGAAAACGTATGGTTCCCGTGGGATTTAGGGAAAGCCAAAAAACGCAGATGAAACCGCCGTCTAGTCTGTTTATATATATATCTTTAATGTATGTAGGCCACTAGCCAGATACGTATCCGGATCCAACTAAATTTTAATTTACATCTTCTTCTCTTCTTCTTCTCTGTCGTTACACTCTTGACAGAGTGGTCGTGGTCATCATGAAGCAGTGTCTTTGAGGACAGATGTTATACACCTCACGTGCATCCGCCACTTTTCTCGGCTGGCCGAAAGCCTGGTCATCATCAGAACCGCCCACAGCAGACTTTATCTGATCGATCGCATGTCTACAATCATCATCTTAGTTTTATTGTGGTTAATCTTTAACCCGAACTCTAGGCTCACGCGCTCCATTTTGAGAAATAGTTCTTCCATATGACGAGCACTGGTCGCAAACAGGGTGGTATCATAATTTACATCTACTTTTCTATTATACACACTGAACTTGGATCTTTTTAACACAAATATCCAAGTACACTAAGTCTCCGCGTCACTTCCATTTTATCTCAAGGAATATTCTGTTATAAGGTACAAAAAAAAAACAGAAACCCGAGAACAAAATAAAAACAAGGCTCAGGGTTTTCAACCACAGCATATTAAAAATGCGGAATATAAAAATACGAAAAATTTATTAAAATCAGCAAACGTGAAGTTCGAAGTTGGCTCGTTCAGGGCGCGGTTTGTTAATAGTCTCAGAGACGACTGTATAATTTTCTGTATGGTGGTAAAAAAAAATGTGGCAACCTTTTTTTTTTAATGCTTAGAAATGCGTTAACGCATTCCCTTCCCAAGTCACGCAACCTAACCTAACATAACTTACTTGCAACAGCGTGAATTAGCCGACTAAGCGACATAGCCTTAATCTACTACTTTGAAGTTTCCAGGCCTTAATCGACCTGTAGTTATTCGTAGAGGAAGTTAAATTGTCGGACTCAATCATTAATTCCTTATATTAAGACAAATATCAAATAACATTTCGATAATACGTTATACCTCGCTTCTTTGGGATAGTCAGCCTGCAAGAGAGACATTTGACACGCTTATTTTGTACAATAAATAACCTTGAATTAGATGTGTAGTAATCAAGCTGCTTAATTAACTGAGCAATAGAACGTGACTGTTGTCAGTGACTAACTGACTGACTTGTTAAGTCACCATCTCCTGAGTATGCACCATCTGTGGTTTGAGGGCATTCCGTAAGATCCGTATGGTGTGGAGTGTAAAGATTGAAAAACAATAGCACCATAAACTCGCAACCAATAAATTAAGGTTAATGTTCATTGTATACCATGGACTTCCAATTCCAATGAAAATAAATCCATTCAAACAAGACAAAACGTAATCAAAGTGCGTCACTTTTACTTTTTAAATTATCTTTTCAGAAATTAAACTGCCCAGTTTAATTTCTGAAGATTTCTTAATAGGGTAACGAGATAACTAATGAATATAAAAATAATCTAAGGTCTTTTCACACATCTATTCCGTATCGGGAACATATTTCATCACACTCACATACAATTAAGATAAAATTTTAGCATCCATTCGTGATATCTAATAACTAAATCCAGTTATTTATTTTGAACAATCTGCGTATAAATGTGCCCGTGGACTCTTAGTCTAGGAGTGTGCAGCGCACATTTGCCCGCGCCCGCTGCATATTACATGAGCTGCTTTAACGGATTTCTTCAATATTTCAGCGTGGGAAAATTCTTTCGCTGAAACGTTCCGCCATATCGGCTTTTACGTTATCTGTGTCAACAAGTTGTGAGGAAGAAAAATATGTATTCATTCATTTCAAATAATATTATGAATGAATGAATGAATGAGACTACTTTTACAACACACAAAAATACAGAGAAATAAAAAAAAAAATAACAAAGAAAAAAATTACACTGCATATACAATTTAGCGAACTGAACGCAACGATCTCTTCCAGGCAAAGTAGAGACACACATGAAATATATATAAAAATCCTTAAAACAAAAAAAAAATAAGAAATATAGAAGATACTTTTTTCACTTACGGTATCTCTCATAGGCGGTCGGTACATAAACCGTTGCCAGTTTGAACTTGGACTGATCGCAGAGAGTTATTATTATTATTTCGATATATTTATATAGACAATACCAATTACCTAGCTCTAGGCTAATTTTTATCTAAAATTTGTAGGCAGAAAGTATCCTACAATCTATAATTTTAATTATATCTTACAATTTTAATTACACTTGTGACCTTCCATATCTTGCACAATAAAAATGTTTGAAATTGGACATTTATGACAACTCCTCAGATTTATAATAATAGCTTCTGCCCGCGAATACGTCTGCGTGGACTTCAGAATTGAACAAATTTTTAATCTTCTCACGAGAACTATTTGAGAGATATTTATAGAAAATACATATCCTTTACCATAGCTTAGGTGACATGCATACTAAAGTTCAAAGCCGCGGCTTAGCTAGTAAACAATTTTCAATATTCCCTCAGGAACTACTTAAGGAATCGGGACAATAGGTAGCCTTTTTTCCATATCAAAGGCTACATGCATGCCATATTTCATCCACACTTTCACATTAATCTACACTAATATTATAAAGAGGAAAACTTTGTTTGTTTGGTTGTAATGAATAGGCTCAAAAACTACTGGACCGTTTTTAAAAATTCTTTCACCATTAGAAAGCTACATTATCCACTAGTAATATATAAAGGATATACCATCTTCTTATTTCACAATCACAAACAACCTTCTCTTAATTTCGTTGATGGACTATTTAAAAAATATCATACAATGCTTTTACATAATTTAATGTTTAATCCAAATTAAGATTGATTTTCTTTTCTGAAAGTTAATTAACGTAAACAAAGCGTACCTAACCGTTACCGTTACAAATGTTCAACAAAAGATTTCATTATGAAAACGGCAGTTTAAATAAGTATAACATAAATGAAAATAATCTACAAACTGTCCAAGTTTCTTGCGGTATCTAGAGCGCCGGCGGCTGTCCGACAATAGATCAGCTCCTACCCTCCAGTTCTCCGCCTTGTGGGTAGCTCGTACATAACTATACCTACTGCATATTACACCCACAATATGCAATGACGAGATTACACTTGAGACTTAATTTCATTTCCTAATACACGCTACGTATTTGCTCACCATCCGTCCATGTGTGCCTTGCCGCATTCATTTTCTCCGTAGACACTCACCATATTTTCCTTTTGTCTAGACGCGAAATCTTAGCGAATATTTAAGCAACTTCAAATTACAATGAGAATTAATTCAATTCGCTATAATCCGACGACCAGCTAAACTTGCACGGTGTTAATTATAATTTCTCTATCAACCTAGTGAAGCTTTCTTCTGTTACGTGTTATTCTTAAAAATGTTGACTTCACAGCGCACAACGCATAAGTTGCTGTGAAATCTCTCGAAGACACTCGGGGAGCGTATTTTAATGAATATATAAAGAATCAAATAGAAAAATAAACTACACAGTACAGTATAGTCTAGTTGACGCATTGTATTGTTTTAACGTTAAACTTCGTTGTGTATCATGAACACTCAAGTAAACGCTCATTTATTTATACATATATACATATATATGTGTGTGTGTGTATATGTGTGTGATACATATATATATATATATATATATATATATATATATATATATATATATATTTATATGCATCACTTAATTATGTTTTATTTAGTATGTAATGTATATGTAATTTCATTCTTATTAAATGTTTTTTTCTTAATTATGATTTTTATTACAACCTAACTATTGCACTATCCCCTTTTCCTTTTAAATGGTTCATTTCACTAAAGGTTGTCTGAATGACATCACTTTAAGCGATAAACTCGCCTTTACGCATTATAATTGTTATTAATTACTGTTTTCATTTGTTTTGGAATACAAATACTGCAATGTGTAATAAGGAATGTATCTATTTATCTTTCTATCTAAACGTATGCTAACTAATAACTACAAATTAAAATCCGAACTTAAAATTCTACTTAAACACTAAAGCGAATTCCCGATACAATAGCGAGAAACAAAACTGGATACCAAAAGTGGCTTGTATTCGGTAAGTTGGGCGATATCTTCAAATTGCTCATGTAAGTCTGAATTAACCCTCACCCACATTAACGCAGATAAGTCGGCGAGCTCATTTGCGGGCCTTCCGGCTGGCGCTCGCTACATCTTGATATTCTTTACCCCTTCACCGATACGGAGCACCACACGAGCAATAAATGGCGCGGAAGGAGCCCGCTATCGCGCCGCACCGATATCTTCCATCCGAATTAATTTCAGAACGCTCCGTAGAAACGAAGTTAGTTCGTGGACTTGTTATTTCTACGCGCAGTCGAGCGTACACGCGAGTTCTAATCGCGAAGAGTTCCGAGATAAAATGGCGACCCGTAATTACCATAGCGCCTTTCGAAGATATGTGGAGAATCTTAATGGTACGGTGGCTCCGTAAATAATGGGCTCTTATGGGAAAGTTGTTAAGAGCACTGTTTCGAATGTATATTTAAGGGTGCTCACGTGCTTTTAGAATAATGAGCTAACCGCGAACTTGGTATAATGATCTGATTTATGTTTATGATTTATAACCTAGCTGCAATTAATTTCATCTAAATCCTTCTTTTTTTCAATCGTTTTTAAAAATACCGTCAGTGACAGAAAAGATGAGGAGTACTAGGCTAGCATAGTATAATCATGTAAGGCGGAGGAAAGAAAATAATGGCACCAAAATAATGTTATATATGTATTTGAAATAGCAAAGGAGTAGAGGAAGACCTAAGAAGAGATGGATGGATTGTGTAGAAGACGATATGCGTGTAAAAGGGGTGTGGTGTGGTGAAGTGACGGCTGATAGAAGTGAGTGGAAGAAGAAGACATGTTGTGCCGACCCCACATACTATGGGATAAGGGCAAGAAAAAGAAGTCCTTTATCATCATCTTTAATCCATAAATGTCCTAATGTTGACCACAGACCACATCTCTCATACTGCAGAAGGCTTAAACGCCAACGATATTCAAAATTAATTATATTTGTAAAATAATAGTGATATAACTCGAACTGACGGCTCAATGTGCTCTGAGATATGTAAACGACGAAACCTAACCACCGAAAGCAATAATCAAAAACAAACTGTACTTAGGTAAGTTTTTCGAAACCACGCAATTTTATCAAACAGGTAGATGTATTTTAGGCTCAAACGTTATTATCACAACAATTAATTGGTCCAACCCTTTTTATCTAAGGATTTATAAGTTAAAAACAAACCATTATGCCGCGAGCAACACCGCGAGACAAAACGATCGCGTGATATCACCCGCATCTTCAGGATGCAGCGAAACCGCGTCTCAGATACCGATGAATTATGAGCAATTCCACATTTTGTAAACTACAGCGCTTCAGCGGCGCTTTCTATCCTAAGTGTGTACAAACAAACATAATTTCTTAAGCGCTGTATAGTAGCTAGATTGGTTGCGGCTGCCCGCGGCGCTGCGTCTTCTGTTTCTTACTAGAAGGTAATTAACAATGCACAGTATTGTTTGTTAAATCTTATTAAATACGCGCATATATACGAGTATATATATATATCTACTAATTTTAGCAAAAGTTTAGCGAATTCGTTAAACTGTCAAAAAATTGCCTATTACTTCATCTATAATACTAAATATCTTATTTATACAACAGTGTCTTCTTGATGCGAACACATGCACTAAGTAGGGTAAAAACCTTTAAAAATAATAATAAGTTAAAATTAACCTAGAAAATTAGATTACCCTTAAAAACGAATGCATCTTAGGTTAATATTAAATAGTACCTAATGTTTTAGTTTGCTAAACAAAATGAAAGACGCGTAAGCAAATAACTTTTTCATAAAGTTCTCAGTGTAAACCACCAATGAAAACCTTTAAAAAACAAAAGCAAACTAAACTTATCCCAAGCTAAAAAAAATGTATCGGTTAAATCTGTTATAATGAAAACATAGTTTCCTTCTATCAACTCAGATTTCTGGCAGTTCAGAATGTTAAAATTCAGTCACATATTAATTTTATTTACTTACATTACACACGAAACGAAGATGTGTCGAATTCGGTTCGAATTCGGGCACGCACCTCTAACTTTTCGGAGTTATGTGCGTTTTTAAACAATTAAAATATCACTTGCTTCAACGGTAAAGGAAAACATCGTGAGGAAACCTGCACGCATGAGAGTTCTCCATAATTTTCTCAAAGGCGTGTGAAGTCTTCCAATCCGCACATGGCCATTGTGGTGGACTATGGCCAAACCCTTCTCATATTGAGAGGAGACTCGTGCTCTGTAGAGAGCCTGTAATGGGTTGATCATGATGACTCACGAAACATATTCTTGAAAATGATCTATTGTTGCACAATATATTAATCGTCTAATCACACGTGTGGTAGCAAATATTTACTAACATTATTCACGTATTCAAACCCACAGTTTCACGGTTAATGAATTTTAAAACGTATCCCAGGTTTGTGCGGATACGATATGTGCCCGCGCTTTAGTACAAAGAACATGTTCTCTACATTAGGAGCACTGTAAATTAGGCACCAAAAACGGTCTCATTTTCCGCCCGAGCGCTGCGGCTAATATTGTCTCGGTCCTGAAATATGCAGTCTTACCTGCGGGAGTCGGCGAACGTACTGTAATTGTTAAATATACTGCGTCGTTTAATCCGGGCTACATCTTCTGGAATGTTCGAGAATGCAGGCAAGATTTGCAGGCAGTCTGCGGCTATGAGACTTGGCCCCGGGCCTAGCTCGGGCTTAATAGTCAGCTTAACTTCACCCGGATCGCTTGATACCTCGCATTACAGCCCGCAAGTAACTATGGAATGTGCATACGCGAATTGAACCTCGTTTACATACGTGAAACCTTTTCTAAGTTGTCATCCGAAAAAGTTCTTCAACTCCCAACTGTAAACAGTCGTCAGGCTTCGTCGATGAAATTGCAAAAATGTAAAAGAGCTAATGTTTGCTCACCTTAAACCCCTTCCCGACCCCACGTGCCGGCGTGACGAGCCGGATAAAAGGCTTTAATACACCCTCATCCCTTATTACGAAACTTGAAAAAGACAACAGTAGATCCAATGTGTCGCGGGCGCGGGCAATCATACGCGCATCAAAGGTGACGCGCCTCCGAGCTAGCCGAGTGTGGAAACGGCTTTATGTAGCTCCAGAATCGTTTTGTTATACAATTCTGCATGGAAATACCGAGTCAAAGGGCCACACACGTTATGAGATCTGAAACAATACGGATTGTAACAATCCCGTTTCCTTCATACGTGAGGAAATGGTATTTGAATGTTTAATGAGAAGCCCCCGTTTGTGTGAAATGTACACGGAATGACGGAGTGTGACACATCTGTGATTAATTAACACGACAACATTGTAAGTATTGATAACATTCATCATGATCAACCCATTGCCGGCTCACTACAGAGCACGGGTCTCCTCTCAATATGAGAATGTTTCGGGCATAGTCCACCACGCTGGCCATGTGCGGATTGGCAGACTTCACACGCCTTTGAGAACA
Source organism: Lasiommata megera (assembly GCA_928268935.1). NCBI lineage: Eukaryota > Metazoa > Arthropoda > Insecta > Lepidoptera > Nymphalidae > Lasiommata > Lasiommata megera. Next base: position 14,209,832 of record OV743312.1, read on the forward strand.
GTATGGAGAACTCTCAGGCGTGCAGGTTTCCTCACGATGTTTTCCTTCACCGTTGAAGCAAGTGATATTTTAATTACTTAAAAAAACGCATAACACAACATAACACCGAATTAGGAGGTGGATGTCTTAACCACTAGGCTATCACAGCTACCACTAGGCTATCACAGCTACCACTAGGCTATCACAGCTTGATAACATTACTATAAAACAACATTATGCGAAAAATATTTTTATTCACAATTTAAAAAAAAACGCCAAGTGTGATAAATTGAGTCAGTACGCTTTAATTGGATAATATAATTTTCACAAAGAATAAAACTATTCTACATAAAATAGAATGAAATTATTAATGTAGTACGTTAGCTAGTTGTGCTCTTTTTAGGCTTTCTGTCACTGCCGAAAAACTACCTTAAATCTAATTATAGTCCAAGGACTGATCTCATATATATGGATAAAGGATCATTTCATCATCATCATCATCGGATCGGATTTCATGGGACATCCTTGTCCCAACAACGGATAAATGTATGTAAAACGTATTTTTTGAATAAAATTTTTTTCATTTTTTTTTTTCATTTTTTCATATATAAAAATGTTTATAAAGCAAAAAAAGGATGAAAATACGAGTAAATATATTTGAAGTCACTTCGCCGAAATCCATGGTATACAATAGAAATTAAAATACCTTGGTTTAAAATTGGAAAATCTGGTCGGTGAACCATACAGATCTCTCCAAATGCCCTTTCATTGCACGTTTCACTCTGACAGCGGAGCACCCCTAGGAGATGTTGAAAATAAAATCACACTCCACACTGAGCATTGTCTGGTAACATATAGGACCGTCATTACCGCCCTCCTGAAAAATGTCGCAGGCTGCTTTGCAAGTCAAAACTTCTTCACTGTAACGCCTCCATTCCTGTCGCAGGTAAAACCCCACATAAGAGAAAGGATGATTAAATCCCCGAACCAATTGAAGGTGCTGATATAAAGACATTTTTAATCGCCCTATTTATTATTTCTTATTCGTACCGTTTACTATCATATGATTTATTTGTCGATAATTATAAAAACCGGTACCTGCACCGGTAAACGTAGCGTTGGTCGACCCCCAACAAGGTGGACAGACGACATCAAACGAGTCGCAGGGAGCCGCTGGATACAAGCGGCCCGAGACCGTGGCCATTGGAACTTCCTACAAAAGACTTATGTCCAGCAGTGGACGTCTATCGGTTGAAATGATAAATTATAAAAAAGGCTGTTTGTACACTACGAATAGATTTGTTAATAGCGATGTGGATTTGTAAATGTCCTATCATTTTCATGTTTAGAATTTCTTGGTACAAAATAAATGAATAATCCTATTTTGCTGATTATGATGGAATAATATATGATTGGAAGCTGTGATAGCCTAGTGTTTAGGAGGTCTGCCTCAGAATCAGAGGTCGGAGGTACGAACCCGGGCACGCACCTACTTTTCGGAGTTATGTGCGTTTTTAAGCAATTAAAATATCACTTGCTTCAACGATGAAGGAAAACATCGTGAGGAAACCTGCATGCCTAAGAGTTCTCCATAATGTTCTCAAAGGCGTGTGAAGTCTGCCAACCCGCACGTGGCTACCGTGGTGGACCATGGCCAAACCCTTCTCATATTGAGAGGAGACCCGTGCTCTGTAGTAAGCCGAGAATGGGTTGATCACGAATTTTGCTGATCATTTTGTGAATTAATCTACTGGACTTTTTTTTACCTTAGCTATTTTTAGTGGAATTTGTAACATCTTGAGAGATCAAAGTTTACTAACACAACATAAGTTTATCTTTTACTCCCTTTTAATATTGATAGCAGAAATTTGTAGAGAAAAAAAAGGTCAACTAATAGCACCGACCATTTATCAACCGGTTTACCTTTTTTTTGTAAATCCCAAAGCTAATTGCAGGATAAAAACTCGCATAACTTATATCATTGCGCTAAATAATGATCTCTGCTCACGACGTCGCGGTAGGGTCGCGGGTTTGATTTATGTGCGCGAAAACGTTGGGGCAAAGCACAGGTGTATATTACTGACTTAATTTTGTACCTACAGGCGGTAAGCGCTTCGCAGACGCATAATTCGTGGACGTCATTAGAGATTTGTGAGACAGCATCCCTAACATCTTCAGGCTAATTATGTCTTATAGCTGAAACCATGGCATCTCACACTTAAGTTAGCTTACAAACAAGCCGTCGAGCTTAGCTTATTTCATACTAGCTGTTACCCGCGACTTCGTCTGCCTAGAATTGCTGATTTTCCGTGAGATTGAGTTTACCGTGCGAAAAATGCCATGCTTTTTTTTTAGATATTTATAAGATCTACAATTAATTAGAACATTTTATGGTTCTCTCTTTTATAGTTTAGGCAGCGTACGCAAAATAAATAACTTTTCTGGTTGATTTTTTACACCTTGTGTCCGAAAAAACCCATATATCTTACGGAACCCTATTTTTTCCAAAATAAAATTATGCTATGTTACTCGTGGATAATGTAGCTTTTGAATGGTGAAAGAATTTTTAAAAACGGTCCAATAGTTTTTGCGCCTATTCATTACAACCAAACAAACAAAGTTTTCCTCTTTATAATATTAGTGTAGACCAACTCTGATAATTATATCAAAATTTTTATCGTTATCAGCCTAAAATGTATACCGGTGTCATATCTTCTCTTTTGTATGTGACAGAGTATGAAACATCGGTGTACCGAATTGGCGCCCGCAAGATAAGCGTCCAAACTCCGATTGGTTACTGTTTTGTTGTGACAATAACTGAAGCAAAAAATAGCATAATGTTCTAGAAACGACGTAATGACGTTGTGAATATTGACTTCATTTATTCTGCTATAACTAAGCTTTTTTAAGCATTACAGCTTATCACCTGGATAGTTTCAGGTATGCAGTTAACATTGAAAAATTCTCACAGCTCTTGTTGTCTCTCTTTGGATTAGAATATAATTAAAATAGATTAGAATATCAAATAATGTTGCTTTGTGGGTATTAACTATCCTTTTTTATTTGGTGCTTGTTTACATTTTCTGTAATTCTCGTATTGCATTTCTTTTTTTTTTATTTATATATTTTTAATTATCTGTTGGTTTTTATTTATTATTATATTATTGTATCTATTACTTTTATATATATATATATACATTTACTTTTTTTTTTGTTCGTGCGCCTACCATTACTTTTCTTAATGTTCCAAGGTTGACTGGTGGAGAATGCTTTTAGCATTAAGTTCACCTTATGTACAGGTTTTCTGTGCAATAAAGTTTAAAAAAAATATCAAGGAGAGAACAGCGCTTTTCCTGCAATGCAAGTTTAGCAGGATTTGGATGGGGAATTCATTCCTCTGCTGAACTGTAAAACCCATCATCAGTAATTGTGAAAACGTAATCATTATTAAATTTGTATCAATACAATGTGTGAGTTTTTACAAATAAATAACATATTCCGAACAGCGCGCGACGCCTTCCTCGTGTTAAGGAGACGTTCATCGAAGTTCCCGCATCGTTAAGGTACGTGACGTGTCGCCAAATTGACATTCAATCAGTGTTATCGGATTGTTCCTCAATAAATTCTTGCAGTAAATATCTCGGTACATGCGCATTGTTGGTTTTATAGCATTTCCATTCCTCAATCATGTTTTGTGATAACTGCCTTAACATTGTTCAGATTTTATCGAGCAAATGTTTTTTCTTGCAGCATTGTGAGTTAACTTTTATATGCTTATATAATATCAAAATTATCATCATCATCATCATGAACAACCCATTACCGGCTCACTACAGAGCACAGGTCTCAATATGAGAAGGGTTTGGCCATAGTCCACCATGTGCGGATTGGCAGACTTCACACGCCTTTGAGAACATTATGGAGAACTTTCAGGCGTGCAAGTTTCCTCACGATTTTTTCCTTCACCGTTGAAGCAAGTGATATTTTAATTTTTTTTAAACGCACATAGCTCCGAAAAATTAGAGGTGCGTGCCCGGATTCAAACCGCCGACCTCTGATTAGGAGGCTGACGCCCCAACGACTAAGCTGTCACCGCTTAAAAATTATAATCACAGCCAATTCATTGAACTGTTATTTATTATTTCTGAGGTTCGTTTTTTTTATACAATCTAGGGTTAATAATAATACATCCGATCAAGACAATATTAGTAATGAGTTTTATTTCCCAGTAATATTGTATTATTTACAGTTGGCCTATAAAACGTACTTATGAAAGTCAGAAGGCAAACGTACTTAGGTCAGCTGTCCATTTAAAAGTGCAGTTAAATTATAATCTTTATATTGGTTTTAGTGATTGGATCTTCCGCATTGGACGGTAGGCTATTGATTTGTATAACTGGTATCGACTTTTCGGCCCATGTAAGCTTTAAGGAAAATGGTCTTGTTTTAATGAATAAAAATTATATTTTTTTTTCCATTGGACACATGTGTGTCCATCGCTCCACGATCTTTCTGGTGACAAACCAGGGAAGACGGAAAGAAATCTGAGGGGATAAATATATGTCTTGAACGACGAGACGTGTCCTGATATACAGCCGTTCACTCACTGGATACATTTTGACAACCTCCGTGGCGCAGTGCGCTGTCGCATTATAAAGTTGGAGGTCCTGGGTTTCATTCCCGGCTCGAGTCGGGTATGGTGGCAGGCTTCGGCTGTGGCTAGTCTACTGACAAAAGACGTGTCGCCAAGCGATTTAGCGATCCGACGCGATGTCGCCTGGAAACCATTTAGGATTATGGGTTTAGCATACCTGTAATGTCTATTTTACAAATAAAACACGCTTTCCGATACTCAAGTCAATGTAGGTTATGCGCACGCACGCTCACTGCCACGGCAAGTGAGAGACTGTTTGCCTACCCGCGTTTGCGCATACACTACATCTCTTTTTTATTTTTATTTGTTTTTAAATAATTGATAATCACAATTGAACTTCTAATGTTTAAACTAAACCTCTACAACATGGCGTATAACTTATTAAGTTTTAAATGTAAGTAATTGTCACAGAATTTAACAAGATAATTTTGATTTTACTTCGTTTTAACAGTATTCAAAACAATTCGCTTTTACACCAAATTAATTAATTACTCATCAAAGAATTACGCTTGTTCATTTGCTGCTAGATCATTATTACTACCATTTCCATTAACCACAGTCCATGTATGTCCAGTCCATGTCCATTTTCTTCAAATGAACTATGTTTTGGCGATATTCTTTCCCGGTTTCATCATCCCGAATATGAACATCGCCACCATTCACGTCCGTTATTGTTTGCGTAGTGGGATTGAAATAAGAGATTAACTTATTATCTTTGATTACATTTTTCATCAATACTTTTCCCCCTATTTCCAAGTTGCAATCTGTCGCCTTCCTTTTGCCATCTCCATACTCTTTTCCTTTTTCTTACATTTGCAGATTCCTGTCTCTCACTTCTTCGTCTATAATTTAGTGTTCCATGATTGGTGCTGCGGGGATCTTGTCTCTAAATTGTCGTTTATTAAATAGGTCCAAGGGAGATTTGCCTCTTTTGTCTTTTATAAGTTCCAGTGTTTTGTCAGTAATAACGTTGCATTTACTTCCCGAATCTATCAAAACGTGAATAGTAACTCCCCCGATACTGCACTTTATAGTTTCGTCTTCATCCAAGTGGAAAATATAATCTATTTGGGACTCACCAGTCTCATATATTTCAAATTCAAATTCAAATAATCTTTATTCAAATAGTCGTTTACAAGGCTCTTTTGACGCGTCAATAATTTACATAGTAGTGATTCGATGGTGATAACTACATTCGTGAACTTAAAACTAAAGCTATGAGGGTTCCAAACGCGTCCGGTCTAAGAAGAAGCCCACAACAAACTTAGCCGGTTTTTTTTTGTTATCACCATCTCACATAATCAATAATAAATTGTAGTACCTATGGAGATAGAGCAATTCATACCCCAGCTTTTTTATCGTTTATATAATCCTTAATATCGTAATATGATTTTTTCTGTAAGCTTTCGTTTTATAAAAACTTTGAACTTATTGATAGACAACTAAAGATATCAATTGGTAATTTATTATAAAACAAAATACAATTTTCTTTGAATGAGTTACTAATTTTGTGCAGCCTACGAAACGGCACTACAAGTTTACTTCTGATGTTCAGTGCGTTACAGTCCATTTTTTCTTGAATTTATCAATATTCTTATGAACATACATTAAATTTTCATATTTATATTGACTATGCACTGTCATTATTTTATAATCCTTATCTCTTAATGACTCACTAGGACCTAATTTGTATATCGCACGAACAGCCTTCTTCTGCAACCGAATATAGTGCCAATATCGGCAGCAATTTTTCATTTTCGTTTTCACTCAGATTGAAAATATAGTCAATTTCAGATTTATTAGCGTCTTTTTTTTCTAATTTAGGTTTTTTATTCACGGCATCGGCCCTGTTACTTAGAAACTGTCTTTTCTGTCGAGTCCTACAATGTTCCCGGAAGTGTACGATGAAGCCGCACTTCAGGCATCGTTTGTCCTTTGCTGGTCATTTTATGTCTTCGGATATATGGTTGGGGCTTTCGCATCTACTACATTTTGTGTTCGATGATTTTTGTTGGAACGATTTATTTACTGTACCGTCAAATTTAAACAGTGATTTTAACATTTTTTTTTTTATACATAGCGAGCAAACGAGCAGGCGGGTCACCTGATGGTAAGTGATTACCGCCGCCCATGAACATTTGCAGCACCAGAGGGACCGCCAATACGTTGCTGGCCCTTGAGCAATTTGTAAATAAGCCCTTTGAAGATCCCCATATTATAACTATTAGGGAACACAGGGAAGATGGAAGCTGGTTCCACAATTTGCAAGTGCGTGGCAGAAATGACCTGGAATAGCGGGTGGTGGAAGAATACCAGGCATCCAGGTGGTGAAAATGAAATTTGACATGGGTGACGCTGAGCAGATACATGAAGTTAAAACAACATGTGATATCATTAGTCGTGTTATTATCACTATCGATAATGTACGTAAGGCTTTTAATACATTAGATGTTACAAAAGGGTCGGGCTTGGATTATATTCCTCCAATCTTTTTTAAGTCCACAGCTGCTACATTTTGTAAGCCTCTGTATATTTTATACAGGATGTGTTTAAAACAAGGTATTTTTCCTAATAATTGGAAAATGGCGCGTATAGTGCCTATACATAAAGGAGGTTCAAAAGGAGACTACCAACCGATTTCTATCCTACCTCTGCCTTCAAAAGTTTTCGAAAGGATAGTCCATGATTGCATTTATCCTGTGCTAACAATACGGTTTACACAGTAACTAATCTTCTTGGTTTTACCTCACAATTATTTGAAAATTTGGATAGCAATAAACAAACAGACAGCATTTATACAGATTTTCAAAAAGCCTCTGATAGCATATAACGGTATACGTGGTGACTTGTAGCGATGGTTCAAATCTACGTAACAAATCGTACTCAAAAGTTGTAATTAATGGATATGATCCGAGGCTGGTTGTGATCACTTCTGGTGTTCCACAAGGGTCAATTCTTACCATACATAAATGTTTCAAACATAGCAAATTTCTCCTTTATGCAGATTACCCTAAAATATTTAAAACTATTTAATCATCAGAGGACCATAGACTTCTTCAACCAGATTTACATAGCTTTACGGCTTTTTGTACAGAATATAAATTAAATTTAAGTTTGAATAAATGTAAGCATATCAATTTTACTAAATAACGCTACTAGCAACTATACATACTCGTTATGTGGAGTTAATCTAGTGAAAGTTGACAATATTAAAGATTTGGGAATAACATTATATTGTAAATTTAGAGAGCTAGCAACAATTTCAAAAGAGCTTCTTATACACTTATATAAATAAGTCATCGATTCGCTCTCAATTAGAATACGCCATTTGCATTTGGAATCCTTTCTATGATAAGTATGACAAGAGTATTGAAAGAGTACAAAATCATTTTTTGCTCAGGATGCATTATAAATTTAGTCGTAGTCACTCTTCCTATAACCAACTTCTTATAAAATAAAAACAAAGTAGGTTTTACTCAAATTCTAGGCGAAATCACCTTGAAGCGATAATAAATATGACTGTATTGCTTTAACTAGGAAGCCTATTCCTATAGGGTACCGTTAAGAACACCTATACGAAGCACTCGAATACATCAGCTCTTTGCCACTACTAAATGTTGCACCAATGCGAGCAAGCGTGCTCCATTGCATCGAATGACACAATCATATAATAAGAACTTTAATAATATTGATATATTTTCTACACGTATTAACACTTATAGGAAAATGGTTATAGAAAAGTAAAAATAATATATTATTCATTTGTAAGTTGTCAGATTTCCGTATTTTCCGGATTTTATAATCGGTGTACTTAAAATGTATCTGTGGTTTACGTGGTTGACGCCACGGTAACTAATATTAGGTGTAAACTCGATTGTTATATAAATATATTAAACTGTGGCTTTGTTTGTAGACCCAAATAATTAAATAAATTTGTTATTATTTTTTTCTTGTTTTCGATTTTATTTATATCTGCTTTGTTGAAATTCTTATTATCATTTGTCATTACATTTTTAAATTGATCTAATTGTTTGGCTACAACTTCTAATACATTTAATTTACTGATGATTAAGTCTAAAGTAATTGTATCTCCGCATTCTAGAATTTTTCTTCAATTCGACTAATCGACATTTTGGAATTGACATTTTTCGGCTTGATTTCTTAACCTTAGTAGAGAAATCATTCAAATTGTTCTTCTTCTGCTTCCTGTTTCATGTTTCAAACAGGAAGCAAATGTTAACTTTTATCTCTCTCTGTGCGTGGCTTTTTACTGAAAATCAGTAACAGTATTACAACTGCGTAGCCCTATCATACTTCATTGCATGGACTTAATTTTATAAGTATACATATTAAAATTGTTAATATGTTACTTAAGACGTATACAAGTCCCTTGAAATAAATAGGTTGTTATTTATTCTGCGTGGCCCTTTATTATTTACACATTGCGTGGCCTTTAACCTCTTGAAATATATAGGTTGTTAATTGATCTGCGTGACTCCTTATTATGAACTCATTGCGTGGCTGGCCTTTAACCTCTTGAAATATATTGGTTGTTAATTAATCTGCGTGGCCTTTTATTATGTACTCATTGCGTGGCCTTTAACCTTTCTTATAACTGAATCATCTCAATATAAATTGTGCAAGTATATAAATAGATAAGTACTCAATTTAAGTATTGTAACGTATCTGTTGTTATAATTTTATATGTCAATAAATCAATAATGTTTACAATATCAGATATTAAATAAGAAAATAAAAGAATAATTTTAATGTTACAAAAATATATGCATTTGAAATCTTTGAACTGATCATTCAATTAAATAATCAAAATGTAAGTAATTTTTCTACCTTTATTTTCTACTTCGTCCAAGCCCCATTGAATTATTATTCAAACTGTTATATTTTAAATTTTTCCGAAAACCGAATTTCGTAATAAAATTATAAGAAATATTATCTACATATTGTATGAAATATCTACCTCATTGCGACTGTCATAATTAACTCATTATATCAATTTATCGATTTCACTGATTAAAGGTAGGTAGATAAGTACCATTAGGTTCCATACGTGCACAATATATTAAACGTCTCTTTAACCGTAGTTTTGCATAGGCCTTATTTTCTCTATTTCATACGATGCATGGCCATTAAACAATGAAGGGTAAGAATAAAGATTTGTTTATGCCGCAAAAGTTTTTACGTATTTACTCGGTTCAAATTTCATTCTGATCTATAATTGTAACTTTTTGTGCAATGAGCGTGCATTAAAATAGTGTTTGTGTTCTATTAGGTATAATTACAACAATTTCTGAAAGGCTATGAACCGAAACTAAACGTAAACAACTGATAAGCAACAAATAATAATTACGAGTACTGTTCCTTCCTTCATTTTAAATTTTTCTCGTTAAATTAGGGTTATCATGTACTCACTTTTATCCTCGTCGCCACTTGTAATGTCTATTTTACAAATAAAACACGCTTTCCGATACTCAAGTCAATGTAGGTTATGCGCACGCACGCTCACTGCCACGGCAAGTGAGAGACTGTTTGCCTACCCGCGTTTGCGCATACACTACAATACCTCTAACAGGTTAGCCCGCTACCATCCTAAACTGCACCATCACTTACCACTAGGTGAGATAGCTATCAAGGGCTAACTTGTAGTATATAAAAAAAATTAAAAAACATCTAGTACCTCCTAAAACTTACTACGTTTAACTTAACATGGGCGTTAGATTATTCACATCAAAACGTACCAAATTTCTTCGTATAATCTAGGTTCGTCGACCTGAAATATCTTAACGATTTCTGTGTAGGTAGTTTGCTAGTTTGATATTGTCAAAATACACATACTAACATCCTGTAATTTGCCAAGGCTCACAGAATTTCGGGAGCCCGTTACCGTAAATTGACATTCAATCAGCGTCGCGGCATTGTTTCCCTATCAGTCCTTATTGGCAGTGGGAACACGGCGCGCCGATATGCCGCCATCAAAACGCAATTTGTTTATGAAAATTTATTGTATTCGCCATTACCGGATTCTTTTCCTGCGGGAGCGACCCGCGGAACAAAATCACCTTATTCAATTCCCTTTTTGCATACATCACACGCGGTATCCGCGGAGGGGAACATCGGTTTTTGTCTGAACACGTGAATCGCGTTTGAGACGCGTGTTCCGTTCTTATTAGTCTGGATCGCGTACCTACCCGTACGTTTTTCGGGAATCGCCCGCGGGGTGTACACCTTTCGTGGCTTGTGCATTACGCATTCTTAAATTCTCCCTGAATTTCAAACGGGCAAATTACGCTGCAAAATCTTATGAATTTCTTTTGGGTTTACCATTTTTTTAATACTTTCGATTGAGTAACTTTCTAAGACGCGTTTCAACTCAAACATTTGCTCGCATTATTTTTTTATAAATTTTACAATAAATAGTTGAAATCGGTAATCTTTAATAAATAAATAAAGGTTAGCGATTATTTTTATCAAAATCTTCATCTTAGTAGATGCAAGGGATACAGGCCTGATCGCTCAGTTTTCAAATACATATTTATATCTCTCATAGCGGATACGGATATAAAGCTTAGATCCTCCTTGCTGCTAGTCTGCGGTGGACTTAAAAACCATCATAGCTATATAAGTATACCTGAGTGATAATAAACTTAAAAAAGCTAATCTTATTAAAACAGGAAAATGTTTTATCTTATAGAAATTCACATTTCTTAACGCATAGTTAGTAACGACCTCCGTGGCGCAGTGTGTGCGCTGTTGTTTTATAAAAGTTGGAGGTCCCGGGTTCGATTCCCGACTCGACAAAGACGTGTCGCCAAGCGATTTAGCGTTCCGACACGATGTCGCGTAGAAACCAATTAGGATATGGGTTTACCACACACCTAACAGGTTAGCCCGCTACCATCTTAGACTGCATCATCACTTACCATCTGGTGAGGTTGCCGTCAAGGGCTAACTTGTAGTAGATAAAAAAAAACATAGTTTCCGAGGGTGCTTTTGAATTTAAAAAAAAAAACAACAAAACACATGACCAACTTATCACGTCAGCCAACCTTAATCCTAGAACGTGACAAATACGCGAGATAACAGCAGCAGATCGGCAAAATTTCCAATTCTGAATTCCGCGCGAATCATTTATCAATGGAATTAGCGGGCCTCACATGCAAAATATCGGTGCCAAGCAACGCGCGCGATATGACACCACTTCCCTTCTGTCTCGTGGATTTGGGAAAAGAATTGTCGCATATATCACGGTTAATAGGGTGAGGAGAGAGTACTACTTATGCCTAATGCGACAGGGAAACATGCTAGGTGCTCCGCGCTCGCACGCCCGCATATATTTCCAGAACTGGATTTCCAAAGGCAATAAATATGTATGTAAAACCTCTACACGTATGAACCGTTTTCTGTGGAAGAAAATTGGCTTTGCTCTTTAGGTCTAATTTATAGTTGAGTCAACCTTTCTGACTCAGCGGTTAATGATTTGGCTGGATGTGTGGGACGTTCTGAATTCGATCCTCAGCGATTTCGATTTCTAGTCGGCACTAGTAAAGAGGTAACCAACACGTCTTAGTGTACCGGTACAAAGGCAAAGTATCGTAAAACAAAGTTTGCAGATTTCTAATTTACACTTACCACCGAAATATCACAGTCAAGCCTTAACTTGACATTGAATACAAAAATAACAATAATATTAATCGTTAACTCAACACAGAATACTGAATCGTATTTTCTTCGCAGAAACAAGTTTCATGCTGTAACTAATTCATTTGAACATATCATCATGATCAACCCATTACCGGCTCACTACAGAGCACGGGTCTCCTCTCAATATGCGAAGGGTTTGGCCATAGTCCACCACGCTGGCCATGTGCGGATTGGCAGACTTAACACACCTTTGAGAACATTATGGAGAACTCTCAGGCGTGCAGGTTTCCTCGCGATGTTTTCCTTCACCGTTGAAGCAAGTGATATTTTAATTGTTTAAAAACGCACATAACTCCGAAAAGTTAGAGGTGAACATATGAGGTCTAAAGATATACTATACGCATATCTTCTTTCTATTATATTATATATGTAGATTGGCACATCATCATCTACTGAATTATGTCCACAATAAGTCATTTTAAGCGTCAGAAGTATAGAGCTCTTTCACACCAGAAATACTCTTATTTTTTTTTTAATTTATTGCAAGACCTGTCAACAAATTTCACAGCCCCATCGTCTTAAAAAACATGATATTAACCCCGTTATAACATAACAATAAACAGGTGACGTGGTCGTAAACACGACGGAACGACTCCGTAAAAAGGAACGATGCAGTAAATACGGAAAGGCAATGTCTTCAACTCGCTAAATTACTGTGGATGCAATGAAGACGCTTTTAACAAGAAAGCCGTGAAATCCTAATTTTTACGAGCCCTTCCTGTTAGCAAAACATACCTCTGTCTAGGTTAGTGAATTGCATAATATACTAGTTACTATAAATCTTATCTGTCAAGTAAACTATATATTAAATAATGTGCTAGAGATATCTAAAGCTAGTCTTAGAAATTTATTCTAATCTTGGAATTAATGGTGCCAATTTTTTGTTGCAACCAGATAAAAACTTACTAGCTGTTTCTTCTCCTAGGGTATATTACGGTTATGAACTTTACCGCAACCATTTATTTTCCCCGGCAGTTAAAGTCAACAATTTATACTTAGGTCAGTCCATCACGGGCTCCTAAAAAGCATTCAAAACTACATCAACGAGGGTTCCAAACGCGCCCTGGTCTAAGAAGAAGCCAACAAAAAAACTTACCCTAATTCTCTATCTTTCCACCAGGTATATTATACAATCTCTGTGAAGTTTTAATAAAAATCTGTTTATGTATATCACTTTCTTTTTTCACGCTGAGAAATGCGTTTACGCATCCTCTCCGGAAGCGGCGCAGACAAGATTGCGTCGCTTATGACGGGGTATGTAGGACTCGCCGGCGGCCAGACTGGCGACCAGAATACCCACTAAAACCCAGCGATGCTCCTACGCGTCGCCTGGTGGCTGGGTCACGTGAACACCCGCGCACACGACCGCAAGTTTATGTATAGCACTAGTATAGGCTTAGTTTAGCCTGTAAATACCAGCTATGTGATTTTAAATAGCATAAAACCGTTATATCTACACTAATATAAGAAAAGGCAAAATTTTTGTTGGTCTATTTATTTGTTATCGATGAACACCGCACTAATAATCCGATTTTAATATAAAAAGTTTTAAAATCCTGAAGTGGTTATTATTATTTCAGTAATAAAAGATTTCACCCTTAAATAATAGTATTGGTTAATGTGATCACACACACCCATAATTCTAAAAAATGTGAAGAATTTACGTATCTCGTATGAATTAGAAGCTACAATAACGCATTTTATGACAAAACTAATTCAAAAATTCAAAATTAAAAGATTGTACAAAATTATAATTTAACTTATTATAACATTACGTCTCTCTTACTAAATCTAGGAAAAGCTAGTTGATTATGTAAATTGCAAGCTAACTCAAGAAATAAATGATGAAAATATTATTCGTAAACTTATACTAAAAGCATTGTGTTTTATTTTAACCAAACACTATAACTATAAAACATGTGATTAATTGCGACATTTTTTTACCTTTAAAATAAATATTTTGTATGAGTAAATTCTTAAAATTATTCGAGCCTTGTCGTTCCTCTTCCAAAGTTCAATAACCTTTTAATATTTAATCTGATCCTAATCCTAAAATTCGTGAAATCTTTGCCTCCATCCTAATCAGCTGGAGATTATGATAAATACATGTCAGTATAATAATCCGCGAAGCACGTCGCATGCGGGACGAGTTTGTCAGACCCCTCGCTAAAAAGCTGTTATATTTTCAACACATGATTATGTAAAAGAATTCAGCGACTCCAGCGGGGAAGATGTGTCGTTAAGACGTCTTTATTTGCATCTACAGCGTGGTTTTAAGCACTGAATATTTGTATGGAAATGGATTTAGGTGTAAATTATTCACTTTAGGTTTTTGGTACACTTCGAACTCGGTTAGATATTACCTGATATTATTTACTGAAATAATCCATTGAACCCAACCTAAGCACCAAATAAATCTTCGAATATAAACTTTCTTGGTTAATTCATCATCATCATGATCAACCCATTCTCGGCTCACTACAGCACACTATGGCAGGGGTCTCCTCTCAATATGAGAAGGATTTGGCCATGGTCCACCACGCTGGCCACTGCGGATTGACAGACTTCATACGCCTTTGAGAACATTATGGAGAACTTACAGGCGTGCGGGTTTCCTCACGATATTTTCCTGCACTGTTGCAGCAAGTGATATTTTAATTGCTTAAAAACGCACATAACATCGATAAGTTATAGGTAGACGTGCCTGGGTTCGGCACCCCTACCCAATCCCCGACCTCTGATTAGGAGGCTGACGTCCTAACCACAAGGCTATCACAGCTTTGATTAATTCGAACCGTCCTATTTAAACAGTAGAAATTTTATATTGTATGTTTTATATTAGCAATTCAAAGAAAAACTACGACAAAAGACACTACACCATTAAATGGCGGTTGCACTAATGATCTACCAGATAAAAAAGCCTAATTTTCTGACTTGCCAAACGACTTCCTCGTCAAGTTAATAACACAAAACAAATTACCAATGAAATCTCCGTGCAGCAGCGAAACAATTAATCAAAACATTTTGGTGCTGAGAAAAAAAATTAAAGAAATAATCCTTCCAAGCTGATGGGTGCCATTATGAGTATTTAAATCATCGGGACGATTCGACAAAAATGCTATTTACAAACACAAACCCGAAGAGCCAGTAACATATTACAGCCGTGGTTATTAAAGGTTAATTAGTCAAGATTGGGAAAATATGTTTAATATTTATATAAATATATATATAAAGAAGAAGTTATATACACTTAGGTTATGTTAGTACGTAATTCTTTCTTACCTTTTGTTTTAATTGTCTTGTAATTTTAGGTAAATGTTGTGCTGTAATTGTTACTGTACCCTTCGTTTATACGAGTACATACCCACAACTAGAAGACTCGATTGTGCATCAAATAATCTCACATACTACATAAGGCTGTTTCAAGCAATTGTAGTCAGTTTTGTTGACTAATAATATATATATATATATATATATATATATATATATATATATATATATATATATATATATATATATTTACGGACTAATTCTGCAGATTTACTAATGAGCTATAAATCGTATGTAGTAAAAGAACCATAAGTATCTGTATAAAATAAATAATATATTTAAAAATACAATTAAATTTCACGGTATTGTATCAAAATCTACCATATCAAGTGATCAGGCGGTGGCAGTTTCGTTGGAAAATCCAATAGATTACATGGTTTTCTTCTCTTGCAACCAGTGTATGGCTGTCAAAGCGAAACACATCCAATGAAAACAGAATTGTGTTACGAGAAACTGTTGCAGAACCGTTGACGTTCAACGGAACGCACAGCTGATTTGAATACATTTTGTTTTATGCGCTTACCCACATTCTACGTGAATTGGAAAATAATTCAATTTGTTGGTTGTTTAACTATGTAGGACAAACGTAAAGTAATAAATTTTACACGAGAAGAAGAACAATTATTGATTCATTGGTTTTTCCTTCTCTAGTTTTATATTACTAACTAGATTTATTAATTATATTTGTTACATAATAAAAGATGCGGTCTATCAGAATCAGAATTTAGTATTATGTAGTGTCTTTCGAGCTGTTTTACGCGATGTTGTTTACCTGACTTCATATAGTTTTAATACCAAACAAAATAACATTGCGCTTTACACACCGTAACGAACGCTCAAGGAATGTCGTGTCTTCGTGACGCAAAAGTGACTTGTAGATTACGATTGCCGGCAATTATAATTGATTATTTTGTGCAGCGTATATCGTAAAATCAAGGGGTTCTTCATTTTAACTGAAATAATTTCTTTAATTAAATATTATGATATAAAACACTGTTACATAAAATAACAGCCTAACAAGCTATGATAGCTTAGTAAGCTGTGATAGCCTAGTGGTCGCTTGCTAATCAGAGGTCGGGGGTTCGAACCCGGGCACGCACCTATATTTAAGCAATTACAATATCACTTGCTTCAAGACATTGTGAGGAAACCTGCACGCCTGAGAGTTCTTCATAATGTTTTCAAAGGCGTGTGAAGTCTGCCAATCTGCATGGCCAGCGTGGTGGACTAGTAGTGAGCCGAGAATGGGTTAACCATGACACTAAGATGGAAATGCGAACTATATCACGTTCACACTTCTGTATAAACTGTTATAAATAAAGCAAATAATTTTCGCACACGAGCCATAGCTTTTCAGATTACCAGCTCTCCACCTAAGACTGCAATAACCCATTTAGGAGGATAAGAAAAAGGGATGGTAGTCATTAGCATATAATGACAGTAATTAAAATACACAAATAGAGCCATAAAGACGGCCCGGCGTTGAAGGGTTGTCTTCATCATCCGCGGGAATTTATACATGGCAAATATTTTCACTGCGGCTCAAGCAGGCCGCGGAGTTAAGGCATTGTTTAATTTATTAATTAATGGACCGGATGTTGCGTTGAAGATTGTCGAATATTCGTGCCATTTGTGTAAATATTTTTAGGGCCAGCAACGCATTGGCGGTTCCTCTGGTGCTGCAAATGTTGATGGGCGGCGGTAATCACTTACCATCAGGTGACCCGCCTGCTCGTTTGCTCGCTTTGTATATAAAAAAAAATATATATATATAAAATCTAAATTTAAATTTAAATTTCCTTTGTATACTTCTTTTGTAAGTTATTGATATAACAAATTTGGTACAAAAATAATAAAAATAAAAAAAATAAAAAAATTTGAGCATTTTAAAATTTGTTCTAAGATGACACATTCGAAGGAAAATGGAATAAAATTACTAAATTCAGAACACAAATAACAGAATAAACTATCTTCAGGTCCACCGTAGATCTATTGCATATGCTGATTAGAAATGAGAACTGTCGCATTTTAAAGTTGGAGGTCCTACTTTCGATTCGCGGCTCGAAACTGGTGTGATTGGACGCTTCGGCTGTGTACACTAGTTAACCACCTTTCCAGCAAAGACGTGTTCCAAGCGATTGAGCGTTCCGGCACGGTTTCGAATAGAAAGCAAATAGTAGTATGGGTTTACCATACCCCTAAATGGTTTGTCCTCCATATCTTAGACTGTATCATCGCTTACCACCGGGCGAGATTGCTGTCAAAGGCTAACTGTAGTGGAATAAAAATAATAACAAACCATCGTTAAAGTAATTTAGTCTAGAGTCATTGAGACGTTGAAAAGCAGCATGTATTCACAGTTATAAAAAAATAAAATATAAATCATTTTACCAGCTGAGACAAAAAATAACCCAAATATACAATCCTGTTAAATAATAAGCCGCACACTATTGGATTGGTTAGTTTTGCCACAAACAAACTTTACAAACAAACTCACAGGAAATATATAGTTGTAACTTAACTACTCGTTTTTTTACGTTAAAACCTTGAGCTAAATGTTACCTTCCTAATGTTTGTATGTACCTGTATCAGACCCGTAACTTAAGTCGTATAGGTACTACTAGTTTGACACCGTCCCCCGCCATGGTCCGGCCTTACAGGAGGCGCCCTTAGACAGACGTTCCCGTAGTTTCTTCGAGCCCTTGAGCTCAAAACTTCTTATGGCAGCTTCTTTCCGAAGCTCGCCAAACAGCCCGGTTACGCTGTGGCAACCAATAGGGTTAGCACAGCTAATATACAGTCCGAAAAAAAAACTAGTTCATAGTAAACTAAAAAACTAGTACTACATAATCAAAATACAATACAAAATTAATAACTGGAACTACCTAGTCACTCCGAACTTTATTAATGCAACAATTCATTTAACTCGAAAGTCTACCGTGAAACAGTTTAATATGTATCAGCGTTCTCAGAAATCTCTGAAATTATTTCAATTCATCTGCAGTCCCGCTTCAGACAATGGCGGCTAATTACGGAATGTAAAGCTTTATTAACGCAATCGGGCGGTTATTAACATAAAAAAATAATATTTAGAGACTCGCAGCGAAGCTCTTAATTTACGAATATTGCGGCATTAGGTTCAACGCTCCCTCAACCCTTCCTGCAAATAATTTGCAGTGATGTTTCGCCTTGAGAAATGGTATAAGCGTCAAGATTAGAGCTCATCTGTTGTTATATTGGATGAAATTTTGCATTGTAATGGTTGTACCGTAGCGCAGCGCGCTCGCTGTCGCACTATAAAGTTGGAGGTCCTGGGTTCGATTCCCGGCTCGAGTCTGGTCTGGGGAGAGGCTTCGGCTGTAGCTAGTTATCAACCTACAATGGCGTGTCGCCAAACGATTTGGTGTTCCGGCACGATGTGGTGTAGAAACCAATTAGGAGCATGAGTTGAGCATACAACCTAACAGGCTAGCCCGCTACTATCTTAGACCGCATCATCACTATCAAGTGAGATGCCGTCAAGGGGTAATTTGTGGTGTATAAAAAAAAACGTTTCCTCTAATACTACAGTAGTTAATAACATTTATTATTACTGTGGCTCCAGTAACATTAGACTTACTACAGGAGGAGCAGTTGCCTGAAGATTCGGGTTGCGTATTGTGTAAATGAAGTAAAAAACGGTATTGTCTCTTTGACCTTGAAAGTAAGAATTTTATGCTGAAGTGTATTTAGAACCTATCCATAAATCACAGCCAGGATCTGCGTACCCCAGCCGTAAAATTGAAATCTGCAAGGATGTTAAATTATTTATCTGCAATAACATGTACCAGGGTAATTCGGCATAAATATTCCCAGCTTAGTTTTGGAGTTTTCACAGTTCATGCACTATAGTATGTTACATATTTTGATTATTATGAAGCATCGATCGTACGCTGAATTGATTCTCCTGAATAACCCATCAAAATTTTATCAAGTTGTAGCTACATTTTAAGCAAAAATTTACAAAAATCATCCATTTCATTACAATTTCATACACGTTTTCCAAATAAAGTCCGTGGACAAAACAATCTTAGATTGCTACAAATTACCTATTGATATTTTAATCAGGATACCCTTCGATTTCCAAGACATTCAGCCAAGATTAGCATATAAATAGCGGGTAAAATATGACATCAGCATTTTAATTTTCCCATATTACGAAGCGATTTACAAATTAGCGGGTAAGAAAAACGCCATGGAGGCCTTAAGAGGGTAGAACGGGCCCGCAGATGTTCTATTTAAATGTAAATTTGCTTCCACGCCGACATGGATAAAAAATTATAATTTGGAATCAAAATATTTGACAGGCTCGTCAAATATTAAGAGAGGCAAATGTACATCGAATTCAAAAAAAATACATGGAAGATAATAATCAGATTTGTAACGTAATGAAAATATAATTCCTTAATAATATTTCCAGTTTACAAATCTCTAAGTGCAATAGACTCATTAATTAATTATTAAAAAAAACAATTCTGATAACGAAGTGCAAAAATTTATAATAAATTTATCAATTTTTAAATGAAAGATTTTGATTTTGGTTGATATTAGTAGAGCGAAATCATAAAGCAAAGTTTCTTATGTAAGGCTTATGTACAAGTGCTCAACAGGCAGTATGTTTTCGAATACAACTTTTATATCCTACACCCGTTTACATAAACGGCGAAATAAAAATGATTGATAAGATTGTACATATCGGCGCAACAATACATAATTATTTAATATTATATAATTAATAGTTAATTTATAATTATAATTGCTAAAAATCATTAATTAATTTCCAACTGTTTTGTAAACAGATCCCCCACTCTCAATTTTGTTATAAATACGAATATTCATTGTCTCTCGAGTCATTCCGACACTATTGTTGTTACTCATCTAAATTAAATAAACGATATTTCAGGTATCTATAGTTTAATTTCCTGTTACTATGCAAAGTATGAATAATAGCGAAGAGAATGACTTCAATTATTATTAAAAATAATAACAATTTGGCGCCAGTCGAGAGACTCCGTCATACATAATTTAGCAATAACCTTCGTATTAAACATATAAATGCATATAATCCGACGTCTAAACACAAAAAGCCCAACAGCTGTGTTTAATCAATGCAACAGTGGTGACAATGTCAGGCGCCGTACAAAAAAAAAAGATTGAAAGAATTCTCTTTCCGCTGTGGAAAGCAACAATAAAGAAATCGTACAAAAGGTCCGGAAATGGAAGTGACAGATTGTCCGCGGCGGTGAAAAGTCACACCTCTGTTTACGGACCCGGATTAGCTATCATTTACTTAAGTACTTTATATAATTAAGTGGAACGGCCATTAGTGTCGTAGAGGGTGGCTATGCTCTCTTCCATTACACCTTTTGTAACCTACGCAGTGCAATTATTTTCTAACTTACTCGAAACACGAGTCAACTTAGGTAGGTTTATTTACTAAGAACATTTTAGTATAGTCTGTTAATGCTTTTATTTATTTTTTATTTTTATTAATTTATTCGTAATCAACAGCGTCCAAAATTTTGATTTTATTTTTACAAACTTAATCTAAATTTTACATAAAGCCTTTGTGGCTTTATGTAAAATTAATTACTTAAATTTTAAATTATTAAAGAAATTAACAGACTTTAAAAACTGTTATAATTAATAACAAACGATTACAACAGCATGTATTTATGTATATGCGCGTGTGTGTGTGTGTGTGTGTGTGTGTGTGTGTGTGTGTACGTGTGTGCGTGTGTGTGTGAGAGAGAGAGAGAGTGGGGGGTGTGTGAGTCACGATGATCAACCCATTACCGGCTCACTATAGAGCACGGGTCTCCTCTCAATATGAGAAGGGCTTGGCCATAGTCAACCACGCTGGCCATGTGCGGATTGACAGACTTCACACGCCTTTAAGAACATTATGGAGAACTCTCAGGCGTGCAGGTTTCCTCACGATGTTTTCCTTCACCGTTGAAGCAAGTGATATATTTTTTTTAAACGCACATAACTCCGAAAAGTTAGAGGTGCGTGCTCGAATTCTAACCGCCGACCTCTGATTAGGAGGCTGACGCCCTGACCACTAGGCTATCACCGCTTCAAGGACTACCCCACATGTATAGTATTAACTACTCACGAAATATACCTTTAAAAGTTAATTTTTCTGACGACGATCAGGTAATTACTAAATCACAAACTTGGTCGTTAATGCAACAGTGAATCTGAGACCTGTACAGTCGTAATTTATTGAATTCGCAAGTAATTAAATATGAGGTAATTACCTAAAATCCAATAATCCCGTCTGAGTATTCTTCGTGGAGGCTTTTATCCGCGCTACGTCCAGAATTTCCATTAATCCCCTCTGCATTACGAATTAACGAATCGATAATAATTGATTAAGTACCGCGCCGAGTCAAGGAATACCACAAAGGAGTCCATTCGAGCCGCCTGCGAGCAAAACAAAAACAAGCCTCTCCCTTTTTTGACCGAACCTTAGAAGGCGAAACCTGGCTTTGTTCATTTGCTCGGTAAACCGATAATTTCATTAAACAACAAAGTGGGACTCCTCCGAGCTTTCTGTAAACACGGCAAGAAGCCAATGTCCCCCAAGATGGGAAATTCATTTGGAGAAAAAATGTAAGTCCAAGCGCAACGCTGCAAATTAAGACTCCTCGTCCCCCCGTTTTGTTTATTCATTTCTTTCAAAATATTCCGATTGAAGATGCCGTGATAACGTAATTAGAGTACGCGACAAATCTTCATTGGGTTTAAAGTTGAGATTCAAGATTCATTGTAATACTGAGACATTGTATTGTATTTTACTAGATTTGCTTTTTACTGCGAGAGTGTTATGTTCAGTTGAAGACGTCCATGTGTTACAATTAAGCCTGTTTAATTATCAGAGTTTAATCGTTAAAAAAAAACTTCTTCCTTGCTTAGAATGCTCACTCTTATCTGTTGTACAATTTATTTGTTACGAATAAATAATATGGATTAAAAATAATTATGTGTATACACTTGTATAGAAACTGTGATAACCTTGTGGTTATTACGCCAGCCTCCTAATCAGAGGTCGAGGGTTCGAACCCGGGCAAAAACCTATAACTTTTCGAAATAATGTGCGTTTTTAAGCGATTAAAATATCACTTGCTTCAACGGTGAAGGAAATCATCGTGAGGAAACCTAAACGCCTGAGAGTTCTTCATAATGTTCTCAAAGGCGTGTGAAGTCTGCCAATCCGCACTTGGCCAGCGTAGTGGACTATGGCCAAACCCTGTTCACATTGAGAAGAGACCCGTGCTCTGTAGTACGCCGAGAATGGGTTGATCATCATGATGATGATGATGATACACTTGTAGCAGTTGTTAATATAAACTTTATAACTCCATCTAGACGAACTTGAAAATATATTATCGTCTCAAGTACATTGCAGCTTTATCTACTATTTTGCTGGAATAAAATGAATTGATACATTAGGATTAGTCACCAGGATCCAAGTTATCTGTGACAAAATTCATCAAGATCAATCCGTGTTTCACTAAAATATACATTGAAATAAAATAAAAATAAAACTATCGCATTTATAGCATCGGTATGTATAAATGCGATATTTAAACATACCGATAAATATCAAAATAATCCAAATACTTTGAGAATAGATAAATTATGTGTGTTTAATGAGTTTTTTTTTTTTTTTGAAGTATTGCCGATGTTAAAGTTTATATTAAGCACGTAATTTTGCACGTCTGTAAAGGTACAACATGTTTGGTTTCATGTCTTATAACTACATCTGTTACCATGTACCCATGTATTAAGCAAATAAATGAATTTATTATTTATTTTTATTATTACGTCATCTACAATATCGAGTATACAGTTAGTTAACCGTATAGTCGATATCGGAGATGATGATGAGCGAAGTGAAACCTACTGTGGTTGGCAATAAAAAATTTCCTCCCTGAAAATGCACAGGTCAAGAATCTTAATCGTCGTACCCTTTACAACAATCTGGCTAATATTGTTCGCGTAACCTAAAACGGTCGAATTCCGGGCGTTAAAAATATCGCAGAGTAATTTTGAGCATTCGGGCGGCCACTCGCATTAAAGTTAGGTAGCGAGCAAATTAAGCCGAACCCCCGATATATTGCGTTTGTTCTTTTGAAGCCGCCGGTGAAGGGTTAAACCAAGAATGCTTTGCTTTTTATACGAAGTCCAATAAACTGGAGGGAGAGGGTTAAACATGTACGCGCATTATATTTAGAGGATACAGCAATGATTGCGCGATTCGAATGGTCAGTCAACTTTGATATTGATAAAATTATGCAATCGTGAATTTCTTTTACCCCAGTTTTCGCGCATATTTTTCAACATTTACTACTACTTTGAAGCGGTGATAGCCTAGTGGTTAGGGCGTCAGCCTCCTAATCAGAGGTCGGCGGTTCGAATCCGGGCACGCACCTTTAACTTTTCGGAGTTATGTACGTTTAAAAAAAACACTTGCTTCAACGGTGAAGGAAAACATCGTGAAATCGTGAGGAAACCTGCACGCCTCAGAGTTCCCCATAACTGTTCTCAAAGGCGTGTGAAGTCTGCCAATCCGCACATGGCCAGCGTGGTGGACTATGGCCAAACCCTTATCATATTGAGAGGAGACCCGTGCTCTGTAGTGAGCCAGTAATGGGTTGATCATGATGAATACTTTGAATCCAAATTATTGGAATTATAAGAATAAAATTCACGTTATTAATGCAATTAATTATTAATTGTTAATCAACTGAATTATTGATAATTTATTCAAATCTATTTTAATAAATAATTTTAATTTGACTTTATGAAAAAGGGAAAATACGTTGTTAACTTAAACTGAAGTTCTTATAACTTGAGTAGAAGTTAACAAAAGGAGACTGAAATAGGTGGACTATTTCAGTTTTATATTAAGTATTTTCATAAGTATGTCATTTTCTAAGAAGAAGCCACAACAAACTTAGCCAGCTATTTTTCTTGTTTTGACGACCTCCTTGACACAGTGCGTGCGCTGTCGCACTATGAAGTTGGAGGTTCTAGCTTCGATTCCCGGCTCGAATCTGGTCTGGTAGGAGGCATCGGCCGTGGCTAGTTACCACCCTACCGTCAAAGACGCCAAGCGATTTAGCGTTCCGGCACGATGTTGCGTAGAAACCAATTAGGAGTGTGGGTTTACCATAACAGGTTAGCCCGCTACCATCCTAGACTGCATCATCACTTACGATCAGGTGAGATGGCCGTCAAGGGCTAATTTGTAGTATATAAAAAAAAACTACCTCATAGTGCCACGTGAAAAGAATAAGCTATCTGGTTATCCATGGCATTCCATACTGAAGCTTTTTCATCGTTAATCTAAGTACTTGATGTACTTTGAGGTTTCACCCGAGAGGTTTTTGTTCCCGTAGTGATGATCTCGATGGATAAAATAAAGCCTGTATTACTAACAGCTATATTCCTTTGGTGAAAGAATTTTTAAATTCGATTCAGTGGTTTAAGCGTGAACTCACATTCGCACTTAAAATTAAGTTAGCATAATAGGATTAGTTTTAGATACAGTTTAACATTATTCAAAGACAAGTTTTCAGGTTTTTTTTTTAAATGGTACTCTCCAATGAGTACACGATCACCTTTAAATGTGATACTAGTTTTATAAAAATAAACTAGAACTGTTTATTTGTGAGTATAATGTTAACATTATTAGAGTCACAATATTAACATACGATTTCCGATAAACACAAAAGAGTAAGTTTGCTTATATAAGTATTCACTTGTATAATTCTTACTTGAAATTTTTACTCATTTTGAAATTTTTTTAATAAACTGCATAAAACGCAAATAAATAAATAAAATTAATTTCACGTGTGCCCCACAAAATGAAACCAATGAATTGTACCTGTGCTACGTAATTATACCGAAAATACCATTAAATTAATAAATAAAAAACAGAGTCGGGCCCCATCGTACCGTAGGACGCATTGGCCCCTCTGTCGAATAAATTTATGTAAAAATTTTCATTAATATTTTTGAGGCCGACCGGCCGTCCGTTCGCCCTTGGGAGTGAAAATCGAGTTCGCGGTCGCGATGGAAAAATGCAAACCAAAAATTATGGGGTCCCTTGCCTTGTATTTGCTTATGAATACCGGTTGTACCTGCCACATTGTAACGTATAGGTAAACATAACATGAGAAACGTGTATGAAAAAATTTCGTTCGCATTTGTTTTGGATCCGTTTCATTACTTATGAAACCACTCAATCATTTACGTGTTTGTGGATATGCTGGTTTGGAAATGCGGAATTATTCTTGGAAAATTGTATGATTATTTGTTATTCTGTAAACATTTAAATTTACTAATATAGCGAGAAATACCCACTGAAATCTAGCGATGCGTCTACGCGTCGCTTGAGGGGAATTTAATTTCTTCTTCTTCGATAGAAGGTATTAATAAGATTGTAGCATACTTGTACAAGAGTACACCATATGTAAAAAACAATGGATATATTATTTAAACACATTGAAAATAAAGATACAATAGGTACTCGCACATTTATAATGATTTGACTTCACTGGATTTCATTTATTTCCTTAGACTTATTATACAATTGTAAAAACTTGTGGTACTGATAAATAGCAAATTGTCGTAACGTACCTCGAGACACGTATACGGACTTCATTCATTTAAACTCCTCATGGGATGCTTAGCCCATTTTTATATAAAAATACTACTTACACAAATCAAACATTAATTAACTTATACCATAGCAACTCGAATACTTTCATTCGTAATACTGTTACATTGAGTTGGTTAATCGTGAGATATTTTTTTTCATAACACGGCCTGTTATCTACGTACTTCTATTTTCTATCTTGAACTGGACTAATCGCTAGCTAAGAGTATATAAACTCAACATTGGTGTAAGCAAACATGATGTTTATACGTTCTTTGTGGTAACGATCTCAAGGTAAAAAGTTTACCTTTTTCAAATAGTTCCCAGCTCGCCCCCAACTTGTAAGGAAGGCGTCCACTATGAAAAACGTTCCTGCCGGGATCTTGGGAGATTATGAAAGATTTGTGAGTTTTCGAGCGGCGCTGTGGACGGTCGCTGTGAGCTTAAGAGATTTAAATCGCTCGCTGGCCCGGAATGCCAGATACAAACTGATTTTTTGCCGCGTTCGGTTGAAATGTTATCTGTATAAAGTAAGAAAACTTTTATGAAGTTTCGTGTATCTTTGCTTTATGTGTTGCCGCACTTTATTCTGAACCACTGTTAAGCTGTGATAGCCTAGTAGTTAGGACGTCCGCCTCCTAATCATAGATCGGGGGTTCGATCCCGGACACGCATATCTAACTTTTCGGAGTTATGCGCGTTTTTAAGCGATTAAAATATCACTTGCTTCAACGATGAAGGAAAACATCGTGAGGAAACCTGCATGATACTGACGTTGAGTAGTCAGAAGTTTAAATGCGACCGAAGAATAAAACCCGGATGAGTATCTTTTGGGCTTCATCTTAGACTTGGGCGCGTTTGGAACCCTCATAGTTTTAGTTTTATGATAGTTAGGTATGACAAATTAAAATAATAAAGAGAATATATAAATTAACGCTTTATAATAAAAAATTGTTTCTTACATGTAATACAGACATCTATTAGGTTAGGAATAAGCCTAAAGCAATCTAGCTGTTTTTTTTGTTGTTATCACCATCTCACACACGCTTTTTAATTATAATTATCTGTGAAGTTAGAACAATTCACACCCAAACTTTTTTATTGTTTATTTAATGCTTTATATTTTTATAAGATTTTTCTATAAACTACGTTTAATAAAAACATTTGAGCTTATTGAAACACATCTCCAAGATTTTAGTTGGTATTTATATTCGACTGACAATATATACATATATCATAATATTATAATAGCTTTTATTCGGGACTTCGCTCGCATTGAAGCGTTCAAATAAGCTTTAGAGATCATTACAATAAAATTGAATCAATATTATAACTATATTTTAGCAAACCATTTGTAAATCTTTCGGAACAATTTTTTTTTTAAGTTTTCTATGTTACTTCTTACTTCTAATATCTCCAAGAATATGTGTACAAAGTTTCATGCAGATGCGGTTAAGTAGTTCATGGGTGATAGCGTAACAAACAAAATTACATTCACATTTATAATATTAGTATGTTTAAAACATATTATTTAACCTACTGCTTTTGTCACTACATAAATCGCGAAGAGTTCCACAGCTTCCTCGTAATTCACTCCTCTCTAAGGCCACAATGCAGGCGAATCCGCCATATCTCAGCCGAACCTGTAAATCTTGCAGGCATTTTTATATTCCTCCCCGAAGGGCTAAGCAAGTCGCACCGTCCCAGATTATATCTTGACACTTGATGGATGAATGGTTATTGGATCTCAACGTTTTTATCATTTTGATACAGTTGCTGGGGCAAGGTGAACTCTTGTTTGGTAAGTTCACTGAACTATCGATGTTATTTTCGTAAATCAACTTGTTTTTGTTCGTTGCAATATCCTTACGTAATGTTTTTACTAAATACGTTCGATTTATACGCAAACGTACGTTTTTTAATGAAGTTTATATGTATACATCGAGAGCGAATAAACAGATGGGTAACCAAATCTTCAGAGATTACCAGACCAGATTACCAGATGATTATCAGCTACAGAGGCGTTGGCAGCTGTACCCATCCCATCATCAGCTTCTACGTAGTTTCGTCTTATACCGGAACACAAAATTGGTTGGCGGTATGTCTTTGCAATAAGGATGGTAACTAGCCTCGACTACGGCCGAGACCAGACCAGAGAGGAACTGAGAATTGAACCTGGGACTTTTTTCTTTATAACACTGCTGCGCAAGCGCCAATCATGGTTGTCATATTTTGACAAACATTACATATACACAAACATTAAACGCATTCAATAACACACATTCATAATTTTTTATCATATCATTATCCAGATAGATAGATAGATAAAAACTCTTTATTGCACGCTACAAACTTGAATTTAAAAAAAAAAGAAAAAGAATCAAACATAATGCGCAAAGGCGGTCTTATCGCTAAAAGCTAATTAAATTATCCAATGCCATAATTTCTCTAAATTTTTTCTCTAATTTGGTTTTGTTAATCCTTTTGTTTGTGGAACACTGTATTTATTTCTTGGAGGGCGATGATTACTGCAACGCAGTTTATACTTCGGCGGGATCATCGTTTTCATGTGTTTAAGCTTCCTGTACTATTTGTTCCAAATAAAAAAATCTTTTATCTTTTCATCGTCATCATCATCATAATAAACCCATTACCGGCTCACTACAGAGCACGGGTCTCCTCTCAATATGAGAAGGGTTTGGCCATAGTCCACCACGCTGGCCATGTGCGGATTGGCAGACTTCACACGCTTTTTAGAACATTAATGAGAACTCTCAGGCGTGCAGGTTTCCCCACGATGTTTTCCTTCACCATTAAAGCAAATTTTTTTTTTTTAAACGCACATAATTCCGAAAAGTTAGAGGTGCGTGCCCGGATTCGAACCGCCGATCTCTAATTAGGAGGCTCACGCTATCCACTAGGCTATCACCGCTTCAGTTCCTTATCTCTTATATTTATATAAACGTACGGGGCGTAATATTTCAGTATAACATACTGCAGCCGACACGAATGAAATAAGGTTATAATATCGCTAATAGGTTGTGAGCGCCGGGGTGAGATATGCGAAATTGGCAACGTTCTCAATGTACCGCGTCTGACACAGCGACCCGATCGTTTGCACTCTTTACTACACCCCTATCTCACACTTCATGTCACGTGTACCGTGTTCAAAAAAATATATATATTTTTACACTACAAGTTGGCCTTTGACGGCTATCTCACCTGGTGGTAAGTGATGATGCAGTCTAACATGGTAGCGGGCTAACCTGTTAGGAGTATGGTTAACCCACACTCCTAATTGTTTTCAACGCGACACGTCTTTGACGGTAGGATGGTAACTAGCTACGGCCGAAGCCTCGAACCAGACCAGACTCGAGCCAGGAATCGAACCTCGAACCTCCAACTTTATAATGAGACAGCGCGCGTGCTGCGTGATGGAGGTCGCCATGGAGGTCGATTCTGTCTCCCTGATAAGTAAGAAGACCAATGTACAAAGACAGATAGAAAAAAAAAATTGTTTTGGGCTCAGTATCGATAGTAAAGCATCCTCCAATTAAAATTTTCAAAATATATTTGATTACCGAATTCGACCTGTTACAGTTTCATTATATTACTAGCTGTTGCCCGCGACTTCGTCTGCGTAGAATTGCTGATTTTACTTGATATTGAGGTTACCCGTGCGGCCCATGCCCTGCTTGAGAAAGTAAGCTACAGGCAAATGTCAAATTGCCGATTTTCGTATCTCTAAATTAAAAAACATAGGACTTTCATACAAACTTCAAACCCCTATTTTACCCCCTTCGGGGTAGATTTGGATGAAAAAAACCTTATACTTACGCCCTAAAACCTATTTTCAAAATTTCAAGCTTGTAGACTTCATAATAAAAAAATAAGCAAAAACTGTCATCCCCTTTTCTACCACCCTTAACAGGTAAAATTTAAAAAAAAATTATGTACATGTTTTTTATTTATTATTATTAATCTTAATGCAAATTTTTGTGTCTCTAACTCTAAAAACAAAGAAATTTCATACAAACTTCCAACCCCCCTTTTACCCTCTTAGGGGTGGAATTTCCAAATATTCTTTCTTAGCTGACATCTCTTAACTATCCAACTACCTACTTGCTAAATTATAGCTTTATACGTACAATAATTTTTGAGATCTCGTGTTTAATAAGTATGTAAGTAAGTCAGTATGTAAGTATGTAAGTATGTAAGTGACCTTTCGCTTTTATATATATAGATAGATCTTCACACGATATTTTATCACACTACGTTGCTATCGGTACCATTTTTCTGCTCGCTTTGGTGCGCATATGATACGCGATACGGTCTAAAAATGCCGCGGCCGCGTCGGCGGAAACATATCAATTCAATTTGGGAATCGCTCGCGGAACACCGTGAAATGGGGCCAAGCGAGGCCGAGATAAACATATCGGAAGGGTTTATGTTTTATTAGCTGTGTCTTGAGATTTGATCATTCTAACCCATAGTACGCTAACACAACATCGCCACGTCCGGTAATTTATCTAGAAACTACTACACTAAAACGTCGAGATGCAATAATACCCACGATACAGTTTGTTATTGAAATTTCATTTATTTATGTCTTTTAAAAACAATAAATTACATGCATCGCAATTAAATCAAAAATTTATGCCATAATTAAAATTAATTTTGTGACGTATTTAAGTAGACGGATTAAATTCCTATAAACATTACGTATGAAATAATTATCGTTGACCTAAATAAAATAAATATACAAAAAAAAGTTTAATATCACATCTTGAAATAAAATAATTACTTAAAACACATTTTGTACTTGAACCTAGTAAGAAAACTTTTAATCCATTTCCTTAATTAAGAAAATTATATTTTACGAATATAATATTAATCTGTTTGTCAACATAATATATCTATAAATCAACATGAGTAAACCGTCCCATCTATCATTTATATTCGAACTATTAATTTTTTGTGTTCGAATGGTTCTAGTTGTAAAATTGTTTCATTTTCATATTTTTAACATACTCAAGCACTCAATTTAACATACGCATTTTTAACTTTAAATTTTAACTGCACCTGTGTTTTTAGTTGTAATATTTACTATTCGTTTACTACTAACGAATATATTTCTTTGAAAACAAACGCTTGATATGTTTGTTTTTGAAAGAACAATAAGTATATGTTCGTCCTATGATTTCGTAACTTAAATATTCGCTTTAATGTATCGTATATTTTATTTTCATCATCATCATGATCATGATCAACCCATTACCGGCTCACTACAGAGCACGGGTCTCCTCTCAATATGAGCAGGGTTTGGCCATAGTCCACCACGCTGGCCATGTGCGGATTGGCAGACTTCACACGCCTTTGATAACATTATGGAGAACTCTCAGGCGTGCAGGTTTCCTCACGAGGTTTTCCTTCACCGTTGAAGCAAGTGATATTTTAATTTTTAAAACGTACATAACTCCGAAAAGTTAGAGGTGCCGGATTCGAACCGCCGACCTCTGATTAGGAGGCTGACGCCCTAACCACTAGGCTATCACCGCTTCTATTATTTTCATACTAGCTTTGTATTAATATATTGATAGAAACCGCCACCAGGCGCTACGTGTTTCTCAATTAACTCTCCCGCTAATAAGATAGAAAGGGCACTTCAGTAAAAATTCATCGCGTCATCCGGCGGGCGGTATAAAAATTAAAAATGCACACGCGCGATGCCTCAAGGAAAATGTGTTTACCGAAATGCCCATAAAATTTTTAAAAGGAAACCCTAATTCCGTTTTTAAGGAGAGCCTCCAATGTCTTTAAGCGTTTAACAGGGTTTGCAATTACACATAATGTTTTCCGCAACATTTTCATCTTCTTGTCTTTATATATTATTCAAGAGATTTTGTTAGTTTTTATGGTAGAAATCGCTGGAAGCACATGCATTTTCTCTCTCTTTTTGATGATACCCTGCACACAATCCTTTATAGAAATATGCTGTACCCATTTAGGTGCTGGTAAATAATTATCTTATTTTCAAATTACATTACAAATAAAAATAAATTAAACTTGTCGCTATTACAATGAATATTTTCAGCTTGCTATAAGTAAATCTGCACGGTGGAATTTTAAATTTTCTTCAATTATACAGCACATCAAATAATATAGATTTTCCAAAATGCTCTCTCACCGTGCATTGAAACGTTTTTTACATAACATAAACACTTTAAAAAATCTTGCCGCGTTGAACTATAATAATGTTATTCAACTACTAAATTATTTTAATCGTCCAAAATATTGGTCTATTTGTTTATTTTATTCGCCTGATGTCTAGTGATAATAAAGTTTAACATGGTAGCGGACTAAGCTAATGATATTGGAATTTTATATTACACATCTAATCGGTTTCTTCATGAATTCAAATTCAAAATCAAAATAATCTTTATTCAAATAGTCCTTAAAAAGGCACTTTTGACGCGTCAATAATTTACATAGTAGTTATTTCATGGTGATAACTATATTCGTAAACTTAAAACTAAAGCTATGAGGGTTCCAAACGCGCCCCGGTCTAAGAAGAAGCCCACAACAAACTCAGCCGGGTCTTTTTTTCGTTTCGTTATCACCATCTATATATATAATGAATAATAAATTATAGTACCTATGGAGATAGAGCAATTCACACCCAAGCTTTTTTATCGTTTATATAATCCTTAATATCGTAATATGATTTTTGTACAAGCTTTCGTTTTATAAAAACTTTGAACTTACGATTACGTGACATTTTACGGGAAGGATTAATCACTTGATGGCAGATTCATGTCAATAGGGTAGTAACTAGCTATCAGACCAGTTTGTAGTCTCCATAATAATACCACAGTGCTCAACCCTGCGCCAGAGAGAGATGGCATATAGTCGATAATTAATAAGAATGATATTTAAAATGTTATACTAAGATATAATACAAAATTTTAATGAAATAATTAATCAAGCATAGCACGCGCGTACGTTAGCTCGCCGATAGGTATCTAGTAGATCTATAACGATTTAATATCTAGTCATAATTGAAGCGAACGCTCTTCCCAAGCCATTACGGAGCGCTCATGCACTCGTTGAGTCTCTACCGAGGTAATGAACTCACATTATAAATGCAACGAGGCATCGACGATGCACCGCGAGTAGTAGAGAAGAATTAATTCATTTGCATGTAAAACTTCACCTACGGTAGTCTAAGATTAGGTATGAGACGCAGGATCGATAGACGCTTGGCAACGTGATTCTGTTATGAGACGTAATGAATGTTCAGACATTAGCATACAAGTCTACTGCTGGAGCTCATAACAAAAACGGCACGTGGTGCAATAATGTATTGGGATTAAAAGCGACAATGCAAAAAGCCGGAGATAAGGCAAGTTGGCAGCGGTTGTCCAGCAGTTGATGCTGATGATGATGTGAATGGATTGTGCTGTCTGGTGGGAGGCTTCGGCCGTGGCTAGTTACCCTAGAGACAAAGACGTTTCGCCAAGCGATAAAGCTTTCCGGCACGATGTCGCGTAGAAACCAATGAGGAGTGTGGGTTTACCATGCCCCTAACAGGTTAGCCCGCTACCATCTAAGACTGCATCATCACTTACCATCAGGTGAGATTGCCGTCAAGATCTTACTTGTAGTGGATAAAAAAAAAGAATGCTGAAACTTAAGTATGATACTTTGTCAACTTTAAAAGATACTGGCTTAAATAAGATATAGATCTTTATTAAACGCAAATTACTAATAAAGAAAATCATGGAAAACTCGTACAACACATAGGTATGCAAAGACGATCTTATTGCTTCAGCAATCTCTTTTAGACAGAAGTAAAATATATAACAATACAAGTGTTAATGATATACAAGCTTAGGTATACCGAAACCTTTCTTGTCTTAACCCAGAAATAGACCATTACCAATAACTAAAACCTATTTTCGGTATCTTCTAGGCAATCCATAAAAACCAATGTACACAGAGAAAAAAATATTATAGCCGTAGGTTACATACTCCATGGTACTGATACTCTTTCATTCTTTACTATTTGATACCCAATAGACGTTTGCGTTAAATTCTTATTAAATACCAACTATATAAAAACAGTTTTTTTAATTTAAATTTCTATGTCAAAACATGTTTAAAAATTATTCTTGTATTAAAAAGCTGGCATACACATTAGTTTACCTTTATTAACATGCCCAAATAAATGTTAGAATTTACTCAACGAATTCAAATTGTCCCACACTAGATTCTCAGCGCGAAACCGCGAAGTTCGTTGACTCGCCACTACCGCAGCTAGTCACCTGCGAGCGCCGGCACTTTTAATGGGATCCGACCCCTCTCATCGGAGACCTCTTCCTAATTCCACGTACTCCGCTCGAGCACTTTTTAGAGTCATTTCGCGCCTCTTGAGTACAATCGGATGCAAAATGGAAGCTTCAATTTGTCAGCCAAGTGGTCTTTACGCGTTGGGTTGGCTGGGATAAAGGGTCAATGGAAGTTTTCTTATAGAATCAAATGCTTTTGTGAAGGTGGCTTCAATTTAAGTGAACTTTGAGGCTATGCAAAATAATACGTAGGATTTAATTATAAGATTAATCTCTTGTATTTTAATCGGTTGCTATTCTATAATTAAAAGAATTTTCTGCCATTAATATACATTATTTTAATTAAGTAATTAAAATATCACTTGCTTCAACGGTGAAAGAATACATCGTGAGGAAACCTGCACGCTTGAGAGTTCCCCATAATGTTCTCAAAGGCGTGTGAAATCTGCCAATCCGCACATAGCCAGCGTGGTGGACTATGACCAAACCATTCTCATATTGAGAGAAGACCCGTGCTCTGTAGTGAGACGGCAATGAGTTGATTATGATGATGAATATACATTAAAAGAATAAAGTAGAAAAGTCTTAAATTAACAATGTTACATAAGATCATAAAGCCAAACAAGGGCTTCGGGACTCATTCCGTACGTAACTTCATTTACGTTTATTAGACACTTTACAAAATAAAGAAAGAAGATTGAAAGGGATTATAAACTTCTTTGCGCTGCGCAGCCCCGACTGCGTCCTGATCGTTCCCCGGGGCACGCACTTATCATTGACATTAACTTTTTTGTTGTCCATAACATTTGCATAACTCTCAAACTCTATCGGCACAGCACGCCTCGAAGCCCTGGGGCGATCTCCCCGCAGCCTGTACTTTGTAAGATCATTTTCAGACTTCGCGAAAGTCGCGCGTCGCGGGAACTGTAAAACGGGGAGTAATTTGTAAATTACC
The DNA here is from genome assembly GCA_928268935.1 of Lasiommata megera. NCBI lineage: Eukaryota > Metazoa > Arthropoda > Insecta > Lepidoptera > Nymphalidae > Lasiommata > Lasiommata megera. Next base: position 14,245,528 of record OV743312.1, read on the forward strand.
TTCAACGAGGCGATGTAAGAACGCACGCATCTTTGACTTTATTCCCCGATGCCGTATGAATACACAAACACTGGAGAAAATTTATTGAATATACTCGGCTGCTTTCTCTCCAATTTGCTTTATGATTAGAATTTTACTCTATGTACTTAGACTTATTTATATATTAGATTAGACTTTATACATATACTGCATATGAATACATTTTTATTATTTTATCCACGAACCTTTTTGCCAAATTAAATTAAAATCTTGTTTGCTTATTTCCCATGAACATACATCTAATCATAATAGGATAGCGATGTAGATTCATCACATATCACATCTTGTATTTAACCAGGGAAAAAACCCATATTACTCACGCTGAAGCGGTGATAGCCTAGTGGTTAGGACGTCAGCCTCCTAAATAGAGGTCGGCGGTTCGAATCCGGGCACGCACCACTTTTCGGAGTTATGTTGGTTTTTAAAAACAATTAAAATATCACTTGCTTCAACGGTGAAGGAAAACATCGTGAGGAAACCTGCACGCCTGAGAGTTCTCCATAATGTTCTCAAAGGTGTGTGTAGTCTACCAATCCGCACATGGCCAGCGTGGTGGACTATGGCCAAACCCTTCTCATATTGAGAGGAGACCCGTGCTCTGTAGCGAGCCGGTAATGGGTTGATCATGATGATGATGATGATGATGACTCACGCTGAAAACCACTTGCATTTATGGTTTCATTTATTATTTAAGGGATTTAAAGCTCTAAAACAATTATAAGCCTAGTGCTACAAGTACATCGCTTGGAAATACAGAATTTGCGATTATTTGAACTTCGTGCTTGCTTTAACCTTCCAAAAAAAGACTTTATGACAGTCAAACGAAAAAATAACACTAAAATGCCGAAGTAATTGACAAAAGAATGCCGACGTTCAACGTCTTTATTGCCTGCATTTATCAAAACGTTGGATGTCGCAGATTAATACGAATTTGAATGAGTAAGGAATGAGTCTATTTTGACGTCTGTCATATTCAGCCGCCCTTCGGCTAACGAAGGTAATTTGAACTCGAAGTAATAAGGATGCCGTTTTGAAATATTTATTTGGAAATACTTTTTAAAGATTTTTACGTATAGAGAATATTTTTTCACGTAAATTCTGTTTGGTAACATATGAAAATTGGCATTTATAATTCTATAAATAATTTGTGATTCAGTTTTTTTTTTTTATAAATTGACGTTCATTAATGATCTTTATTGTCAGCCAAGGCTAGGGTTGCCTAACACGAGTATTTTCTCGTAAGTCAACCTATTTTAATTAAGTCTTGCATACATATTTATTACAGTACTTTTTAGAATTTAAATCAGAAACAAGAAATTGTTTTATTCTTGTAATACCTAATACATCAGGCATCTATGAACCGTTCATAACATATTTTTCATTATTTAATTCGTAATGGGGTTAATTACACTCGTCAACTTAGAACGAAAGCTAGGAGGTTCTAAACACGCCAAGGACTTTTTTTTATTTCGCAAAACTGTCAACAATTGCTTAGACATAGTTCATTAGAATACAAAAATATCTTAATTGTACAATATTGACTTCTCGATGCGAACATAGCACGCACAAGATGGGATACAAACCGTTAAAAATAATAAAACAATAATGATTTAAAATTAAACTAGACGATAAATTAACAAAAGAGAAATAACAATACTACAAAAACTAATTGCAGTTTCTTAATTTATTCTTAATTCTAGAGATGCTATCACTGAAGATATCTATTTTATCCCGAAAGCTGTTTGCAAAAGACTAAGAAGTCCACAACAATCTGAGCCGGTAAATCTGAAATTCGATTGCTCTTATAATTTTTATTTTACAAATAGCAAGTCCTTCCAATTCACTCCGTAATCCATCTCGCGATTATAATTTAAAAACATGGGCATGTTACGCTCACAGCTAAGATGGCGGATAGCTTAATGAGACAGTATCACTGGCAGCAGCTGTTATGATACCGGCCAGGAGTGTCGCCGCACTCACCCTTAAAAGATTTTTTAAGATGCGACATAATGGAGACGGCTTCTCTCTTGTTGTTGTGAAAATTTATATAGGCGCTTGGAGCAAAATGTATGCCGTGACAACATATGGCAGAATGCTTTTCATGCCATCATGCAAAATTTATGCCACTGCTCTAGACTCCCTCGTGATGTTCCACAACTTCTGGGTGACCAACGTTTTTTTCTCTTCTTTATTCAATTTGTTACTGTAAAGTTTTTCCAATGTCTACTGCTGGTCAGAGGTACTTTATAGGAATTGCCAGGGTCCACGGATTCTATGTAACTAAAGCCTAAAGACTAACTGAAAGGAATTCGTAATTTTCAATTAACCTTAGGAGCCCAGAAAATTAAAGCACAATACATAAACTTTTAGTGTTTGTTGTTTAACTATTATTTGAGTAATGCCAATGGATACAAAAATTGATTGAACAAAATATTTAATTCTAACTTAACAATACCATGAAAGATGCCTTAAAGTTAAAATTGAATATAGTAAAAATTAAAAAAAAAAAACTTAAAAATCCTTAATTACAAATTTTCAAATTTAAAATAATTACGGTAGTTTTTAAAAAGATTTTCTGGAAAATAAATTACAATAGTAAACTTAACACACTTGTCTTTGTAGCAAGCTGAATAGTAAAAATAATTATTGATTTAAAATTTTACTATTATTATAAACAAAACAAGATTCTTCTTGTAACTTTGATAATTCGTTATTTTTGTACTTAATAACTAATTTAGGATATAGAGTAAATAAAATGTGTCGTGTATCCATAGCTGTTTACCCCGCAGCTACTGTGAAGCAAAGGCGATCGCTTTTTTCTCGCCCCCAACCTTCGGAAAAAAATAGGGGAGATTCCTATCTTGTCGCTTCTAATTTACTTATTCCTCTTTTAAAGACTTATTTACCTTCAAAATCCCATTGTGCCCAAGCGGCCCGATCTACAGTAATAACGAGCCGACCTCTCCAGCGACGTGTCAAACGAGGTTTTTCTTTAAAAAAAAAAGCAATAACAATTTACATAAACACCCGGTCCTAGTTAACAGTTAATAAAGGAAACGTTGTCGCAATTGACGACGCTGCCTCTTTTAAATGCCTTTTAGATGGAAATGTTGATGGCATATTGTTTTACAAGGCACTTTTTCGCAAAGTCCTTTGTTAGGAAACGGCTTCATTTATATCGCACCTATAAATTTCTTATTTATCATAGTTATCGTATTACGTTAACATTGAAAGCATTTAGATAAAGATCATTTAAAACTGTTATATATGCGAGAGTCATGAATATAGTTACTTTGTATTTCGATAGTCAAGAAATTAAAACGTTTCTTGTAAAGTTAAAAATAATGAAAAAATTTATGTTTAATATTTTTTGGATATTTTCATGAAATATCTCTCTCTGCTTAACAGAAATTATAGTTTAAATATAAGTTATATAGTAGTAAAGTTTACTTTCAGAACTTTAACATAAAACTATTACAATAATAACATAAAAAAATATATATAATCTTCATCATCATGACCAACCCATTGCCGGCTCACTACAGAGCCAGGGGTCTCCTCTCAATATGAGAAGGGTTTGGCCATAGTCCACCACGATGGCTATTTGCGGATTGGCAGACTTCACACGCCTTTGAAAACATTATGGAGTACAGGCGTGCAGGTTTCCTCAAGATGTTTTCTTTCACCGTTCAAAAGCAAGTGATATTTTGATTGCTTAAAAACGCACATAACATAACTGAAAAGTTAGAGGTGCGTGCCCGGGTTCGAACCCCGGACCTCTGATTAAGAGGTGGACGTCCTAACCACTGAATTATCACAGCTTTTTTAATAAAAATAGCATAATAAGTATTTGTCATAAAAAAATAATAAAAAGCACATTTAAATATTTAATTTAAACCATGTTTAGGTTGTTCACTAGGTTATATAAGAGTCAACATTTCTTCATCTCATTTACCATTTTTGCGTCAAGCATGTTACGTATGACGTAAGTTAAAAGCTTAAGAATTCAAAGTTTACAATACAAATGTCAAAACACATAATTGTCAGCTGAATCCGTCGTTAAACTATGCGGCGTCAACGAGTAAATTTTACTTCGACAGTAGATCTGGGATAGCTTACTACGAGTACCTCTTAACTCTGTGTTTATTAATACTGATTTTAGTTAATACCGACTTATAACTTGGAATAAAGTTAATCCCACTTTAGTCTGTGTTTATTAATAAGAGAGCGTAAGTATAGTAAACACACTAATCTGTCTTGTAAAGGAGTTGATAAACTTTTTTACAAGGATGGAGGCCAAAGGGACAAGGATACTGTACACTGTATCATACTCCTTTATTGGGACCAAAAAGACATTTTTATTTGCTTTCAAGATGGTCTTTGAAGAAAAATTTGCATATTACACTGTATAAATTACTTTGTCTAAGGCCATATTAGGAGGTTGATAAAAGCTTCAAATTATCAACTATATATATTAAAATAGTCTGGTATTATTTTTTTTTTTTTTTTTTAATCTTTATTTAAGGAGCTTGATCCTGGATAGGATTAGGTCGCTCCGTAAGGAACACTATTTATAATTACTAAATAACATTCATAATTCAACAAGAGTAAAAAACAAAAATCAATAGAACTAAATACAATGCTAATGTATTGCCACTTCTCGGAGGGATTTTTTGTACAGCCGCAACAGAGCCCTGACCTCCTCTGAAAGAGGGCTGGCCAGAGCACTATTACAGCCCCCAACTTCCCTAAGCATAGGGAACCGGGCGAGGGCCTCCCATCGCTCAGCCTCGTTACGAACACATTCCAATAATAAATGAAATACGTCTTCTGGCCTGTCACAATCAGGACAATTAGGAGTGGGAATTTTGCCCATCAGATGTCCGAATTTATTCAAGGGAACGTGACCGGATCGAAGCCTCAATATATATACAGTGTTTCGTCGGCTTAGCGAGCAGTTGCTAACCCAAGATGTAAATGGCTCTGATTGAATAGTGCGGTACCAGATACCCTTCTCCCTCGAACGCAAATCAAAATATTCCTTCCATAATTGCATGCAGTTCCTCTTCAACAAATTTATACAGTCGGTATAAAAAGGGAATATTTGTAGGAGATCACCTTCGTATGCAGCCTGATTAGCCAGCAGATCTGCTTTCTCATTTCCGGTTATGCCTATGTGGGACGGAATCCATTGAATTTTAATAATTTTATTATCTGTTTTAAGAGTAATTATCAGTCTAATTATTTCATAAGCTATAGGTAGCCCTCGAAAAGTCGAGGTGCATCTAGCTATATGTTGAAGCGCACTTTTGGAGTCAGTCAAAATTACAAATTTATCGTAGCTAATGGAGCAAATGTATGACAGCGCTTCAACAATTGCTAATAGTTCCACATGCATGATAGAAATATTAGCTTCAATCTTAAATTTGGCCTCAATATTCATCCGTGGGTCGAAAAATGCTGCACCAGTACCAAAGGTATTTTTTGAGCCGTCTGTATAAATTTGGTAAAAATTATAGTACTTTGAATCTAAATGCCTGACACTGATTTCGTTTAGATTTAAGGTACTGAATAGTCGTTTTGTTTGATACATTTCATTAATATTAAAACATAAAACATCACTAAGATCTATGCTACTAACCCACAAATCCAGACTGTACATTTCTATGTTATTACTTGAGTGTATTGAATAATTTAACCAGTCGCTCTGAGCGGACGCAAGTAAAGGTATATTTTTCCTTTTCCAAAAACTAGGCGTACATCGTGAAAACAATAACTGTAAACGGTCTATCGTATCTGTTTTGCAAGACAGGGACTTAGATTTTAATAAAAATTTTCCTGCTAAAAAAGTTCTACGTATACTTAAAGGTTGTATGTTTAATTCCGTCTCCATTACATGAATAGGAGTACTTCTTAAAAAGCCACCTATGATCCGCATTGCCATATTTTGAACCCTATCTAGTTTGCTTAGATGAGTCTTGCAACTATCAGAATATAAAAAACAACCATAATCCAACCTACTCCTAATAATGGACAAATACAGGCGACGCAAGTGTTTAGGGTGCACTCCCCATGCTGATCCCGCCAATACCTTGAATACGTTTACAAACTTCAATGTCTTCTCTTTCACTTCATTGATATGTTTTTTCCATCTCAAAGAGCAATCTAACCACATTCCTAAATATTTAACGTTAATTTCTGTGCATAAAACTTTGTCATTAATTTTTATTACTACAGGCGTTCTATTTGGTCCCTTTTTAAAAACACAAATCTTACTTTTAGTTGAAGAAATTTCCAGCCCCAGATCCGTAAATAACACACATAATTTATTCAATGCCGCTTGAACGTGATCAACGCTGACTAAAATATTTTTACTAGTAGAGTATATGACAAAGTCATCAGCGTATTGCGAGACACTAATGTTGACGTTTTTGATCTGACTACATATATCAAACGTAGCAACATTAAATAACAACGGGGATAAAGGGTCTCCTTGGGCTAAGCCGCGACCAGTGCTTCGTGTCAAAGAATAATCAGCTACTTTAATTATTAATTTTCTACATTTTAAAAACTCCCACAAATAATAACAAATTTTACGTCCTACTCCCAAAATATCTAATTTATCTAGAAGTGCATAAATATCTACATTATTGTATGCGTTGTCTATATCGATAAAGCAACCTACTGTTAGTTCGTTCATAGTAAAACCCGTTTGGATCTGTGTGACTAACTTACTGAGCCCATCAAAACATGAATGATGTTTCCTGAAACCTATGCAGCTTTCTGAAAATACTTGATTTCGTTCTAAGTACCACTCCAACCGCTTATTAATAATAGAATGAAAAATTTTACAAATGCAAGAAATAAGAGAGATTGGTCTTAGAGACAAAAAACTATCTAAATTTCGTCCTGGCTTAGGAATAGGAATGATGCCGAATTCACGCCACTGCCATGGAACAAAGCTAGATGATAGAAACATATTGTATAATTTTGCCAACCATTGTTTAGCAACAACGGGTAAATTATTGATCATTGAAAAAGATACGTCATCACAACCAGGAGCTGTATCTTTGGCTTTTATTGATTTATTCAATTCATGGACAGTAACGGGTAATTCAAGAAATTGATTACTGGACCGAAATATTGGTTTAGATGGAGAAACGTAGTCGGGACATAAACTATGTAACAATGCGTTAGATTTTTCAGGCTCGATATGTTGACGAGAGAACTTATAACCTTTCAGCCAACTCATACGATGCCACATATCTCTAGACGATGTAGATTCGTCGACTGATGAAAAAAAGTTACGACTAGATTTAGACTGCTCGCGTCGTATTTCCCTCTGTGATTCGGCAACAGCCTTCTCCAATTTCTTCAAATTACTAGGGGTTGGGTTACGTCTAAATGTCCCTAAAGCTAAACGCCTTCTAGCCACCGATTGAGAAAGATTAGGGTTCCAGAATTCTCTAGGTCTGAAGTTACTTTGCGGGTTCAAGCAAATTTTAATATAGGGTATATGCAATTCAGCTGCTTTATTAATATTTTCGACAAAAAAATTATATGCTATCTGAGGATCATCTGGAAATTCTAAATCAGAAAATAGTTCATCGAGACATGTACGATAACCTTCCCAGTTTGCAATCTTGAAATTCCGTCTCTTCTGGATCTTAAAATTAGAGACAAAAGTTGTGTTTATTTTAATAACTAAATGATCACTTCCTAACGTCTCTTTTAAGACTGACCACTTAAACTTCAGCGCAACATTAGGAGAAACTAAGGTGATATCTGGTGAGGACTCTCGTAATTGGTTATCTACTAGTTGAATACGAGTAGTGGACCCATCGTTCAACAAAACAAGGTTACTGTCACTAATCGAGTCGAGAAGTTGTATTCCTCTACTATCGGTTTTGTTTGACCACATAGAATGATGTCCGTTGAAATCACCAAGTATAATTGTTTTAGTTACGGCAATAGAAAAAATCCTATCCCAATCCGCTGACGGAGTTCTAGAATCAGACGGACAGTATACACAAATTATATTTTCAATGTCATCGCAATTTGCCACTTTCACATGTATTATCTCTATGCCTGGATTAATAGGATCAACTTTACACATATATGACTGTAAGGATTTATGAGTTAAAATAGCTACACCTCCATATGCCTCATCCCTATCGCAGCGAAAGATATTGTAGTCTCTTAACTTAATATGTATTTCTTCACTAAGCCATGTCTCGCATACCGCTGCGATATGAACCTTTTCTTGGATTAACAACTGCTCGAACGATTTAAGCTTAGGTCTAACACTGCGGGCATTCCACTGGACTAAACTCAAAGTAACCTTTTTATGGGCGTACTGATCCATATTAGCGCAAAAGATGTACTAGGTCTCTTATCACAGGAACTTTGGTAATAACATCCTGAAACACGAAAATCAACCACTGAATAAAGTATTTAAATCCTCTCTTTATCTTGTCCATCAACGATTCATCCCTTTTAGAACTAAATAATACGGCCTTGAGCTTCTCCAGCAGACTACTCAGGTATACTTGCCACTCAAGTTTATTGTCTTCCTCTCCTGCGCTATTATTCATCTCGCTTACTTTAGAATGGACACTTGTTTCCGATTCGAATTCAGACTCTGACCATTCTAATTCTTGATCTTGGTTATCAGCCCGAAATACAATTTTTTTCTTCTTCTTCTTCCTTGCCTTATTTTTCTTTATTTTCTCCGGCATACTTGCACCTTCATCCATATTAGATTTTCTTTCAGTTGTATCAGTATCCATTTTCTCTGTGGCAGATGGCCTTGAAGACACAGTATGCTGGCGATTATCCGTCATATTTCGGAAAATATCCTTTTGATCCTTTATGGGATGTGTAGGTGGCGAAGGAGGCACATATAAAGTTAACGCCTTTTGATATGAGCAATTAAATTCAGACATAAGTTGGCGTATTTTCTTTTCCTTGACATACACTGGGCAAAATTTAGATAAACTTATATGGTCCCCAGCACAGTTGCAGCATTTAAAGGTAGTGCGATCACAGTTAGCGTGATTATCGCCACATTTGGGGCATCTGATCCTATTAGAAGGGCACATTCTGACAAGATGCCCATATCGCCAACATCTGGAACACTGAGTCACCGGAAAAACAAACGGCTCCACGCGAATACGCATATTATGCAGGTATATATGAGGAGGAAGTCTAGAGCCCACAAAACCAATTCTCACTCTCTCACTTGGAACCCAGGTGCCATCCTCTGTTCTGCGATTAAGACGTTTAACGGAAATTATTGGTTCATCAGAAGTAATATTCCCCAATAACTCATCAGTTGAAATTTCCAGCTCAATGTCCTGCACCATGCCGTATGAAACGCCAACTTCCCACGTTTTCTGTATTCTCCATCCTAACTTCTTAAATTCCCCATGATTTATTAATTTCTCAGCATTTAAATCATTTTCAAATTCAACTAAAATTTTAAAAGGATTAATATATTTAACTCGCGAAATTTTATCAATATCATTATCCCTAAAAATCTTTGCTAATGCAAATTGTTTTGGTAAAAATTCAGAATTAGTAATACATACTTGAGTAGTTGAATTCACAAGATTTAAATGCTGGCCTCTTTGTTTCCTCTTTGAATCTCTAGATACCGTATGCCAATCTCCTTCACTATCCTCCTTCTCCTCTCCTAGCCTTCTTTTCCGCGAATCTTGTATTCTTCCCTCTAACTCCGAATCACCTTCACATTGTTCTATTGTAACGTCTTCGTAGCAAACGCCTGACACACTCATCGTCGCATCTGGCCTCTAAATACCTACAGATGCAGGAATGCAATCGGCGGCCACCTGGCCGACCTGCCGATAACACAAACAAAAGCGACACGTGTGGCTGACTAGGAATGCAACCGAACACTGCTGGTATTATTTTTTTCCTCTTAAATATATAAAATTGTCAAGTAATAGTGAAAGAACTGACACTGCAACTTGACATTAGAATCGCACAGTGTTTCTTTATTATTGAATTTTAAAATGGCATTTATTTATATAGCATGACGAAAACGTAACAGGCGTTTTTAGCCACAAAAGAGCTTTTAAGCCAATGAACCAAAGCATACAAATCAACGGCATATCAACCCCGTTCTATTAAAAACTTCCCGACTTCACTAATAGTAATCCGAAACAAAGTTGGCCCGGTTCAAGGTCGCAATTTAAAGTTTTTCGAAAAGTTCTTTTCCCGCTCAGTTTTTTATAAGTATATAAATCTTTTTGCCGGCAAAGTTCCACAAAGTTTTTGGCCCAGATTGTCATCGATTTTTGTTTGAAGAGTTTGTTTTTCATTGTTCTTCTTTACTTGTTTGACGGTTAATTCATAAAAACTTTGCCGCCTGCACGATCGATAGCGGTCTCGGTGGTTTGTAAACAAAGTCGTGCCTGCCCACGTGGTCGAGCGTGACCACGTGTTTATTTTGCAATTTTTAACTTTTGTCACGTTGGCGATATTTACGGCGACACGCCTTAAATATCGACAACGTGACAAAAGTTGGAGTTGCACACGCACTTCTTAAAAAGTGGCTAAATCCGATTCGAACTTTCACACAAAGAGTTAAGTACCACGGTTTTATACTTTTGGTCTTAAACCAAACAATCAACACAAAAAAAAAAGTTCTTTGTATTTTTTATTGAAGCGCCAATAGAAAGACAAAATCTAGAAAAATTCCAGTTCTTTGCCAATTATGGGAAGAAAATACAGAAAGAAAGAGAATTTATGTATTCCCATATGGTGTGACACATCTTATTCTAATCAGAAATTTTGTCTGTCTGTAACACCAACCAGAAAGGGATTTTCAGAGTGATCAGAGACCAGAGTGGGTCATGCGGTCAATTATTGTTAGTATAAGGGTAAAACTATTTCGGAAGTATTAAATAGATTTGATTTCTACAATGACTATTAAATATTTACCGTTCGCGCGTAATTGCATACATTGTCAACTTCGCAAAGAGGACTTCAGCTCATTTTAACTGGCATCTACAATAAGCTATGTATACCATACCTACAGTCTTTAAATCTTTGCTTTACATGGAATGAAAACAGATACTAAGATTACATTATGATACATCACGCAGTTCCCATAAATTCAAATAAAAATGTATTACGTTGGATAAAATAATTATGCTTCGCCAGAAGTGTTATTTTGCGCGTGATTTTAATGCATTTTTCTTAGCCGCGTTACCGATTTTCACGGTAAATCGCATTTATGAAATAGGTATAACGAATAAAACACTGACATAACATGATAATATTCCCCTTAGTTCCCATAAATTCTAATAAAAATGTATTGCGTCTCATAAAACAATCAAGCTTAACTCCGGCAACACTCGCGTGGCGAAGGCTTTACTATTTTCAGCAGCTCCATAAATATAACATTTTCGCACCGCCTGTAAATACTTTCCCCATCATAAAGGTTATGCATGCAAGTTGGCCCGAGGGCTCTCATCACCTCGGCCCTGAATATTTTCGTATGTATTGCGCGACCCTCTGTCTCAACTTATGTAAATGCTGCCCTAACACTTTCTCCGTTTTTCTCGCATTTGCCACACAATACAGTGCAATTTGATGCCAGATTCCGACATTATCCGCATAGGTGAGCCCTCTCGACTCGCGGATTTTCAAATGGGAAGAGTGATTTGGAGCTTATTGAGGTGATCTTGAATAAAATTTTCCGACACCATTTGTCACGGCGGAAGGTTATAAGTTTAGTGTTAGTATGTATTATTTATACATATTATACTTGAATATATTTATGTGTGGTTTTACCATACCCCTAAAGGTTAGCCCGCTACCATCCTAGAATGCATCATCACTCACCACCAGGTGAGATAGCCGTCAAGAACTAAATTGTAGTGTATAAAAAACATTATTATTAAAAAATAATTAAAATATCACTTGCTTCAACGGTGAAGGAAAACATCGTGAGGAAACCTGCACGCCTGAGAGTTCTCCATAATGTTCTCAAAGGCGTGTGAAGTCTACCAATCCGCACATGGCCAGCGTGGTGGACTATGGCCAAACCCTTCTCATATTGAGAGGAGACCCGTACTCTGTAGTGAGCGGGTAATGGGTTGATCATGATGATTATATCAAGGAAGTTTATTGTGGGCTTCTTCTTAGACCAGGGTTCGTTTAGAACCTTTTAGAAAAAAATATATTATATATAAACGCTTCATAGATGCCTGTTATTATATGACACAAAATACTCAAATAAAACAAAATAAGAATGATTTCATTATCTGAGCGAAGAAAGGCCAAAAAATTAAGTAAGAGACCCGTAGATAGACTTTAGACGTAGAACATTTTTAACAGTTTACCTAAGCCTTACTGGCATTTTGTTTTTAAATTTAATACCCCAAATAAACATACATTCAAATTCCTGGAATAGTTTCACTTCAGTAAATATGAGACTGTTTTTTAAAAGAAATATTCATTGAGGTTTCATAAATTTACTCTTACAATAAATGTTAACCTGTATAATTTTACGGTTGTAATTTTGAAAGAAGCGGTTTTAGTTTTTGGACTGTACCTGGTTACTGAACATAAAATTTTTATTTTTATTTCAACCTCAAATAGGATGGGTAAGTTTTATGTAAATTTCTGAACCTTATACCGGATGTTGTTGTGAAGAAATATTTTACTAGTACATTAATTACTACTACCATAGAAAAGGAAGGCATAATGAATTGCCGTCCCCACTGTCCGTCTCGGCTGATTTATTTCATGACTTTTCGGATATGCAAATGGCATTAACTTTCAAAGACGTAGGTACGCGCGTCCCCTTAAGAAATCTTCGCCGACCGCGGAATGATGCCAATCCAGGGTGAATCTTAATATTTTATGTTGTGTTATTCCTTTTTCTTTTTCCTTCCTGATATTATTTATTTCCTCGCTGACAATGAGATTCCCACTTTGGCGCGTAATAAAAAAGAATTATTGTTTATCTCTTTATAGCGCCCCGTTTTGTTTCGGTTAATATAACTGAGATTTTAAGTGACGACTTGAGGTTTATTTTCTGCTTAAATGATCTGTTAAGACAATAGTCTTAATATATCCTTTTATCACCTATAGTCAATAGACTAGGAGGCTAAATCTCGTGGCCGGTGCCGAGTAATTCATGAATAGAAAAACCTCAACAAACCCATTACAACAACGGTGCCGAGTAATTCATGAATAGAAAAGCCTCAACAAACCGATGACTTCAAGGCAAATGTAACCTCATAATCTTTAATCGAACATGATAACAGACCAGACAAAGGGATAGTTAGTATTATGGTGGCATTGCATAAAGCTTCAGATTTAGAAGACTAAGGGACTAAATCGCAATATAAGAGTAGTATACTTCAGGTGCACAAGTTATGGCTTGCACTAAAAACATGCGTAATTTCACTATCTAGCAAAAAAATTTTTTGTAGCTTATATAAATCCTCTATTATTGACATGAAACTCACTATAGTAAAGAACTGCCTTCGACTAAACGTTTTCCCATATGGTGGAGTACCATTCCTTCATCTGTTTCATATTCTAGAGTTGATGTTGGAGTTTGTTTTTTTTTCGGTGTGAATGCCGTCTTACCTCAATGACTCCGAAAGGAACTTTTTGGTTCAGGTTTGGTTGGAACTTCAGGTTGCAGCACGGACAGGTTGAGGTTGGTATAAACCTGACAAGGTTTTGAAGCGGTCTATTACTCCACCTATATATACTCGTAGATTTAAGATACATGCATGTTCTTATCTTATGAAAGCAGGTTTCGTAATAAACTGCACTATACCTTGAGTTCATATCGTCTTATAGGAGAAAGCTATATAGGTCCAAGAATAATCCCGCTAGTTACGCTTGGTGATTTTTCCTAGTGGGTCAACTCTGACATTTTACAAACATGTGTAATGATACCTACCAGGTGATCACGAGTTAGCCCAATTGCTCCGTTACTAAAAACAACGTTATTATCATCGACCCATCAACATCCTATCAACCTATCAACATGTCAAAGCTGGCCACTGGCCTCTCATATTGTAGAATATAAGAGCATAGAATCTTCTGATTAGCAGCCGACGGTAAGGTTGATTTTTTTTTTTAATCCTTATTTAAAGATATTAAGTTTGATAACTATTTATTTTCTCTAAATCTTTATTCAAAGAGATTAATAGCTGAGCGAGTATGCCTCTCTGTTAGTTAAAAGTCTCTGTTGTAAACAATATACAGTCACAAATGAAAATAAAAATCTCACCAAATTGCCTACTTTGGCGTACTGTTTGGCGTTACTGGCTGTCTAGCCAGTTTGAAAGAGTGGTAAAATTTTTTTAACACGAAAATATGAAATGAACTTGAACTAAATAATAACAATCAGCCAATGAAAAGAGTTTAAGTAAAAAAACCTTTAATTTCGTTGACGATCGACGTAATCGAATTACTTGCGTTGGCTTATTTGTCTGTTACTTTAGACCATAAAAATTTTCTCAATAGCAATATATAAAAAAAGCTTAAACATTGACTAATATTGAACCGGTTATCATTGTTCAAAAGAGAAAAAGACATGAAATAAAGTTCACGCAAAATAAACATAACACATCGCTTGTCTATCTATCACGTGTGATTAACAAGTCCCGAGCGAGTTAGACACGAAAAAGTGGGAAAAATCATCTAGATGGACCAGGGGAGTGATCGGAGCATGATTGATCGGCGGCCTAATTGGCTGATGGATGGTGCGGCGGTGGTTCTTCAACTGGTAATTCAGTACTTTTCAATTGCGATGGCAACATTTACTTGGATGTTAGTTTCGTTTTACGGTTACGTTGATCCGTTGTAATGTTCTTTTATCTCCATTCGTTGTCGTTTCCTAATAATTCGTAATTTATTCGTCGACATTTATTTGTATTATTATATTATAGCTATTTTTAGGACCTGTATTTACTTGCAACTGAGGAAATTAGATGACCTCCGTGGCGCAGTGCGTGCGCTGTTGTATAATAAAGTCGTAGGTTCTGGGTTCAGTTCCCAGCTCGGTCTGGTCGGCTTCGGCCGTGGCTAGTTATTAGTTATATTCGCGGCTCAAAACTGGTGTGGTTGGACGCTTCGGCCGTGTACACTAGTACAACCTTTCCAGCAAAGACGTATTCCAAGCGATTTAGCGTTCTGGCACGATGTCGCGTAGAAACCAATTAGGAGTGTGGGTTTACCATACCTCTAACAGGTTAGCACGCTACCATCCTAGACTGCATCTTCACTTGCCACCAGGTGAGATAGCAGTCAAGGGCCAACAAGCAGTGTATAAAAAAAATATATTTTGCTGTGATAACCTATTGGTTAGGACGTCCGCCTCTTTATTAGAGGTCGGGAGTTCAATCTCGGGCACGCAGCACTAAATTCTCAGAGTTAGGTACGTTTTAAAGCAATTAAAATATTACTCGCTTCAACAATGAAGGAAAACATCGTGAGGAAAACTGACGCCTGAGTGTTCTCTGTAATGTTCTAAAAGCGTGTGAAGTCTGCCAATCCGCACATGGCCAGCGTGGTGGACTATGGCCAAACCCATCTCATATTGTGAGAAGACCCGTGCTCTGTAGCGAACCAGCAATGGGTTAATCATGATGATGAGCAAATTAGCTACGAAAAAAGTTTGTTATAGTTTTAGATAGAAAATAAACAAGGGCAAAGTATTCGCCATTACGCCGAATCCTAACCAAGAGCAAATTAAACATCAAGAATGTTATCAAGCCATCATGTAAACAGTATTTCCAAATAGTAATTAAATTCCTTTACAGTACAAAGTAGAAGATACGTAGCGGAACCTAATTTTCATAGCTGATTAGACTCACCCCACATGGGATCACATGATTACGTCACGCGGCCCTATCCGAGCATCAATCGTAACACTAAAGACACGAATAATTTCAACAATTTGTGCGTTGAACAAAATGTTGAAATATTTAAATTACGTTAATATTTAATTTATGTTAAATATTTGCGTAGAAAAAAAGTATTTTGCGTATTAAAATACGCAAAATTTATTTTTTCTACGCAAATGATCATAAGCTCATTTTCAAATTTGTGTGCAATATCTTTCGCCTGTGCGAAATGCATAAACAATATTTATTCAATAATTCAATAACTGCATTCTTAACATCTACTTACTTACATATAATATAGTTAGACTACATCAAGTTACAATTATACATAGTATTTATTTCGTTTCATTATTTAAAATTACAAATGTCGAATTAATATTATTTATTAATAATTGGAATGAAAAATCTTTTCATTTATTTGAAATCGATAGCTCTATAAAAGAAGAGGATCTGTTTCATGGCCATCAAATTGTTATTAAAATTTTCCTATAAAGTACAATATTTTAAACACTGATGATTCAGAATAAGGGCATTTCTGTTTGCCACATGTTGATGGTACCCCTATCAGACGTCGGATGCACGCCACGTCTTGCTGACGTCACATTTGACGTCGGAGTACTCGTGAAAAACGTTCCCTCTTATTTGAGTAAGCCTACATTATCCTGATTATGATATTGGCAAAAATAATTGCTTTTACCGGTACGCTCCCACCGAGAACTGAGGAACGATTATACGAAAATATACCTAAAATTAAATATAACTACCTATTAGATAAATTTATATTAACGAATGTATATATCACCGCTGCATAGATGCATATGGTAGGCCTATTTGAGTGAAAAAAATTTGATGATACTTAAATATCTCTCTATTTGTATTTTTATGTCGATTTCTTATTCAAAAGATTTTATTAAGTGCAAGTTTTGCAAGTTTCAAATTTAGGCAACTAAAATTTAATTCGTATAGTTTAGTTTATAGGTCAGAAATGAGAATCTACAATATTTTTGACAAAATAGATTATGAAATAAATAAAAGCCTTATTAAACTAAAGTATTCAAAGTTGAACACATAATTATGCTCCATATCTAGGAATTAACCTGTTTGTATATCACTTATTTAAATTAACTTTAATTGAGATTAGCTCCAGGGCACTATGCATCTGGCTTCTTACGATTTGTATCTAAAAAGGTAAATAGAAAAATCATTATCATCATCTTGATCAACCCATTATCGGCTCACTACAAAGCACGGGTCTGCTCTCAATATGGGAAGAGTTTGGCCACAGACCACCACGCTGGCCATGTGCCGATTGGCAGACTTCCCACGCCTTTGAGAATATTATGGACAACTCTCAGGCATGCAGGTTTCCTCACGACGTTTTCCTTCACCGTTGAAGCAAGTGATATTTTAATTGCTTAAAAACGCACATAACACTAAAAATTAGAGGTGCATTCCAAGGTTAGAACCCCCGGCCTCTGATTAAGAGGCGGACATCGTAACCACTAGACTATCAAAGCTTCGATTAAAAAATATTTGAAATGTTTTCATCATCATTATGAAGATTTTATTATTTACATTGCGGCAAATGAGCAGAACGAGGGATCAACTTATTAAGAGGCGGACGTCGTAACCACTAGGCTATCATAGCTTCCAGATAGAAAAAGCATACTTCTATTTCAGCCTTCTTATAGAAAAAAAATGTTACATAAACCACTTGAAACGAGTGCATAGAATCGAATTCACATTCGATCAAACACATTTATGCATAATTAAGCCATAAATGACCCGTTCAACAATATGCGCTTCAGATCGAACGTCGCTATACAGGCAAAGGAGTGCATATAAAAGCCGTCTAGAAAGTTTCGTCGCTCGCGGAGGATCGATACGCGTCGGGTATTACGGGGTAACGAAACAGCTACTTCGGGTAATTTGGGTTATTATGCCATTTGGTTTACTTTTCAAGTGTTTTTAATGACGACGAGCACAATTATTTTCTTTCTTATATAAATTCACCCTTGTTTTTAATTAGATAATGATAGCTAATAATTGCACTTTTGTAGTTGTTTTAACTCCGTAGACGTCATCAAAGAGTCACAGAAACAATTGGTAATTGGAAAATTCCAACAAAATACTTAGGTATTAATAAATTACACACAGCAGTGAACATTAATTGAAGTTATATTAGTACTTTTTTGTAGTATAGTAATCACCTCCTCATCATCTGTATTCATTTATTTTTAGGAGATGTTTAGAAGTGTGTATATCATCTAAAATGAAATGAAATTTTGACGACCTCCGTGGCGCAGCGCGTGCGCTGTTGCATTTTAAAGTTGGAGGTCCTGGGTTCGATTCCTGGCTCGAGTCTGGTCTGGTGGGAGGCTTCGGCCGTGGCTAGTTACCACCCTACCGACAAAGACGTGTCGCCAAGCGATTTAGCGTTCTGGCACGATGTTGTGTAGAAACCAATGAGGAGTATGAGTTTACCATACCCCTAACAGGTTAGCCCGCTACCATCTTTGACCGCATCATCACTTGCCATCAGGTGAGATGCAGTCGAAGGCTAACTTGTGGTGAATAAAAAAAAAAAAAGAAATGAAAATATATTTTATTGCACACCATACAAAAGAAAACACAGAAAAGAAAATAACCTGGGATAAAATATAAAGAAAGGCGAGGTTGGGATGTACAATTACAAATAATAAAAGGTTGAATATATGAACACCTAAAAATAATAATACACCTAAAAATTTCTTTAACCATGATATCAAATTGTAATATATATTCAAAAATATATTATGCTCAATAGAAATACTGAAAGCTTGAACATACGTGGATCCCTATCCCCTTTACCTAATAACCAAGTTTCTCATTTTACTTACCTCAATTACCCCTATGGATTGAATAGCACTCAATAAGTGTTAACAGACTGTATAATCTTTAAAGGTATAAAGCTTGTTCAATTTTTCTAGAGTCTTCTTGATTCCAAATAGATATATATATACCATTCGTTAAGGCTTTTGATTTACGCTATGAGTTTCGGTACACTAAATGTAGCATGTGAAATGTATTTTCATATATTAGGAAATACTGCGAATTACGTTATTACAGTAGGTACATTGGTGCGTGGGCATAATCCCAAGTGAACTCGCGTGTGATCCGATATAGCCAAGTTTTGCTTAATACATAATTGGGACCAAATCCCTATTGGATCCGAATTGAGAGACAGGTTTCTTAGTGCGTGCTCAAGGGGAAATTAATCAAATTAACCGATACAAGGTAAATAAACGGCGGAAAACGAAAAAGCCTTGGGTGCGTAATAAACGTGAGTTGAACTGATTTTATTAAGCGCTGAATAAACTTATGTGTTTTTAAAATAAAATAAAAAACGTCAAGTGAAACTTGTACTGGATCATACTGATCATTGTACTGGGTCACTTACATACTCACATACTGACTTACTGACGTACTGATTAAACACGAGATCTCAAAAACTATTGTACGTATAAAGCTATAATTTAGCAAATAGGTAGTTGATAGTTGAGAGATGTCAGCTAAGAAAGAATATTTGGAAATTCCACCCCTAAGAGGGTAAAATAGGGGTTGGAAGTTTGTATGAAATTTCTTTGTTTTTAGAGTTAGAGACACAAAAATTTGCATAAAGATTAATAATAATAAATAAAAAACATGTACATAATTTTTTTTAAATATTACCTGTTAAGGGTGGTAGAAAAGGGGATGATAGTTATTGCTTATTTTTTTATTATGAAGTCTACAAGCTTGGAATTTTGAAAATAGGTTTGTTTTAGGGCGTAGGTATAAGGTTAGATTTTTTTTCATCTAAATTTACCCCAAAGGGGGTAAAATAGGGGTTTGAAGTTTGTATGAAAGTCCTATGTTTTTAATTTAGAAACACGAAAATCGGCAATTTGACATTTGCCTGTAGCTTACTTTCTGAAGCAGGGCATTGGCCGCACGGGTAACCTCAATCTCAAGGGAAATCAGCAATTCTACGCAGACGAAGTCGCGGGTAACAGCTAGTAATAATAATAAACGTATTCCATTTTCGTGTAAGATGAATGGTATTTTAATAATACGGAGAATTACTATCCTGTAATATATAATCCACGACCTCGTGATCCGTACAGAAATTTTGATACTGTAGCTTCTTACGTCAATTCTTACGATATATAAAATCACCCCGGCTAGTAGTGTGAATGCTTGGACATATACGTGACAAATTAGTGGGAAGCATGGCGTGCGTGCCATTGTAATCTTTTAGGAATGGGGTAAGCATTAAGTCTAATTGTTCAGGTTTGATTATTTATTTCTACAATCTCTTGCAGTAAACATAGTAAATTACCGATTGATATCTTGGAGATGTCTATTAATAAGTTCAAAATTTTAAAAAGCGAACTTCTTAAGTGTGTGCGCGATTGGAACCCTCTTAGGTTTTAGTTTTAAGTTGGTGAGTATAGTTATCGCTATCACAACGAATAAAAATAATAAAAAAAAAACTATTTTGATTTGAACATGCTTATAGTATCTTTAAGCATCTGATTCAATTGGAAATCATTTTCCAATCATTTACTGGAATCTGACAGAGTTGAAATTTGGCATATAAATATAACTTTGGTGACGTCATAATACAATCATACAGTACCTTAAAACTGATATGAACTATGAAATAAGACAACAGGAACTCCTGAAGTATACATATATAATTTAACAACATGGCTGCATTAATTAACCAGCCCTAAATGGTGTTGGGTTCTATGACAAAAATTAAAGATGATAATAAAAACTCTTCCACTAGACTTAACTTTGACAGAACCTGTAAGAAAAAATCACAGGATTTATTAAAAGTTATATGTTTACACATCATATTTCACCACCACTCTTTATTGTTAGTAACTTATATAATATGTGTGAAACGGTTTATTTTCCAAGCAGTGTTGAATACTTCTGTGATATTCTTGGAAGTTAAATCAACTTAACTCTCTTTCTCATTTTAGCTTTTCTCACAGCCAGATTGTTACTTACGAAAACATGGTTTCAAACTTAAGCGTAATATTAACTGAGGAATATTATTACTACTATTTCCATGATGTTATAATAACTTTCATAACTCAAACGCAGTTTTCGTTTCAGCAGCTAACCTCAATGTAACGGTATAAGTTATTTTCAATAAACCCAAACTGTTTTCCGTACGCTTCTGTTTTCGTACCGCAATTAAACTGCTGTTAAACTTCTTGCAGCGGTGTTTGTAGAGCACCTGAATGGTCCGCGAAAGTTGTGCGGGCAACGCTCCTTGTTTGCTCGCTAATTATCCCAACTGGTACGCGGAGCTGCGGCCGAGTCAGCGCACAAAACGCTGACCCGTCCTAAATGGTCAAACGGGGCTAAGCGTTCCGCCGATCCATTCAACTACGGCTTCCCGCTAAACCGCCCCGTCACCATAGTGATCGCCTGCTCCACGATATTATTTCATTGTATCAACATTCATAACGACGTCACGTGGAACTGTGGCTCGATTAAACGAGGGTCGGCCGAAGCCAGATTTGTCAAGTCTCTTTTCAAATTAGACTCCGCCGTCCGGCATTGGCACTTCACGCGTTTAAAATCAAAAGCGCAGAAGGGGTTACATAATCCCGACCTTTTTCTGTGTGACTTGTGTTTGTGTGCACGTCTCGTCTTTTGTCACGTATTCTTAATTAAGGACCGCCGGCTGCCAAGCGACCCCACTCGTCACATTTTCATATTGATTGTAAGAGGGCTCCGCTCACGTGACGTATCCGGCATTGTGCCGTTAAATATTGTGATTTTTCCATCTACTTCCCAATCACTTAAAATGACATGATACTCGAATTGGATTTGAGGAAATCTCCCTCTGTTTGCGAATCGGAAGCCGGGGCTAATAAACCGGCGCTTAACCTCACGCGACAAAGCCGATACAAACGGAGTGACATCCCGTCTCACAAAAAGATCTCGCGGAAAAAATCCGGCGGCGACGTGTCAAAGACACCGCGGAGCGAGGGGGCTCTTTGTTGCCTATCGAAATATTTTTTAAAGCTTAACTCCTTAGTGAATTGAGAGATTAAGTCCTTTTTGAAGAGCAACCGGTCCCCGGGGTCGGGCGTGATCATTCCTTCGGATCTCATTTCCGCGGATGCTCTATTTGATTGTTATTTTTGTCACTTTTTCCCATTTTGTCCCGTCGCCGACGCGATTGAAGTGACAGTCGACGATTTGCACTGGAGCGGGATAAGTGTTTTTCATCGTTTTTTTATAAGCAGCTTTGTTAGTGTTTGTTACTTTCCGTGATCACTTGAGAAGGACAAGACAATTATCGGATAAAATACTTGAAAGCTATTTGTACTCGACGACAACTGAAACAAATAATTGTTCAAGAAAGAGTGCACTAAAAAATCTGAAACAATTCAATGCAAATAAGAATGCAAGACCGCGATCTCACTATCTCCTCACCAGAATCATACTAACAGATTTGCTTTCAAAAATACGTTTTGGTCTCATTCTAGAGTCAAATAAAGGGGTTATCACTACCACCTATAGCTCACTATACATCGATGAATATTTGACGACCACCGTGGCACAGTGCACACGCCGTCGCAATATAAAGTTGGAGGTCCTGGGTTCGTTTCTCGGCTCGAGTCTGGTATGGCGGGAGGCTTCGGCCGTGGCTTAACTTTTCTGTTGGGTGTTTTTTGGAATTTTCAATCTGCATATTCTTGTTGGAAGCGGTGATAGCCCAGTGGTTAGGGCGTCAGCCTCCTAATCAGAGGTCGGCGGTTCAAATCCGGGCACGCACTTCTAACTTTTCGAAGTTATGTGCGTTTTTTAAAGAATTAAAATATCACTTGCTTCAACTGTGAAGGAAAACATCGTGAGGAAACCTGCACACGTGAGAGTTCTCCATAATGTTCTCAAAGGCGTGTGAAGTCTGCCAATCCGCACATGGCCAGCGTGGTGGACTATGGCCAAAACCTTCTCATATTGAGAGGAGACCCGTGCTCTATAGTGAGCCGGTAATGGGTTGATCATGATGATGATGATGATATTCCTGTTAATAGAAAAAACCCGTTTGGCTCTTGATGGACGATGGAACGTATGTGGACAAGCGATGCAAAGCCAAAGCCACGAGAAAATATGCAAATCGTAATAAGGCAGTAGGTAAGCGGCCGTAAGCCGTGTAATTATTCACATCGGATTTGCGAGTGGCGCCCGAGGCGTTCTGTTACTACACACGAGTATTACACTGACCCTTATAGAACATTTTAAAAGGTTTCCCACCACTTAATACGACCAAAGTAATTATGCCTAGTTGTTATTAGGTGATAAAAAACATTTTAACAGATTGGAACACGGTCTCTCGCATCTTTCATCATCATCATCGTTATGTTCAACCCATTCTCGGCTCACTACAGAGCATGGGTCTCCTTTCAATATGGGAAGGGTGAATGGCCATAGTTGAACCACGCTGGGCATGTGCGGATTGGATGACTTCACACGCCCTTGAAATAATTTTAGAGAACACTTTTTAGGTTTCCTCACGATGTTTTCCTTCACCGTTAAAGCAAGTGATATTTTAATTGTTTTAAAACGCAAATAACTCCGAATAGTTATAGGTGCGTGCCCGGGTTCGATACCCCGACCTTTGATTAGGAGGCTGACGTCATAGCCTCGTCTGGCTATCACAGCTTTCTTCTCTATCATCTTGAGTTACCAAAATATACAGTATAAATTGTTGTGTTGTAATAATAATACAATAATTGAAACGTGACGATCAATGTTAAGGTAAAACTGTGTCTAATTATTATTAGGTGATAAAAAATACATTTTAACAGTTTAAACTCTTTAGTTACCAACATGTAGAGTAGAAATTGTTGTATTGTAATAATAGAATTATCACAACACAACAATTGAAACGTGACGAAATTGCCACTATTTTAATAAAAAGAGGTGACGTCACTGGCGGCAGTTTGACTTTTTTTTTGTACAGGAGGGGAACCCCCTTCATGTCTATGAGGTAGGTGGATCCAAACTTTCACCGTCTTAAACCCCTTCGCTAACCTTGCTGACTTTCAGCTAAAACACGATAACATTTTTTGTTTTTTTTTTTATGGTCTTATCTTTCTTTATTTTTATAAATAACTAGCCGATGCTGATTAAGGGTTTTTAAATATACCTTAGCTATGGAGTTAGAGCAATTCATACCCAAATCTTTAATCGTTTAATATAATATCGCTATAAGATTTTTATATAGATTTACGTTTTATAAAAACTTTGAACTTATTGAGAGCCATCTCCGAGATTTCAGTAGTTAATGTGTAGCAAAAAATTATATACCTTATATATTTTAATTAATTCTTTCCCCAAGTGTTGTCTGGAAGAGATTTATGAACCAATAAGACCGCCTTTGCATACCTATATGTTAAGTGTTTTGTGTTGTTGTTTCTTTAAAATTTGTGTGCAATAAAGAGTATTTATCTTATCTTACCTTATATAATTACAAAACTGATGAATTTGAATGAGTTACTAAGTATGTGCAGCATATTAAATGGCAAGAGTTTATTTCTTAAATTCAGGTGCATGCCTCCGATGGCATGTTTGTTATCTTGGAGGCGGTACCCTTTGATCAGTGGATGATAACCTTTAAGCTGACCGTGCATTTAAATCAAAACACATGTGCTGAGAGCGGGTTCAGCCGTCCGCTGATTTTGAGATGAGGGCTTCCCCTTTTTGCGGGTCCCTGCGTCGATTCCTTAGCGGGTGATGATCGATACCCCTCCCCCGCCGCCGGCCGCGACCCTCCTTCCCTCGCTCTTAATTAGGACTCGGAATCTGCGGCGGACACACACGCACACACGTAAGACGGGTACAGCTAGGCCTACCACACGGAACTGAGTTAGTCAGGATCTTCCCGATCCCAAAATAGTTTTCACTCGTAATGAAAAAATTTACGTCATCTTCAACTTGCTAGTCCAATATAGAACAGGTATAGAGTATAATATAGAACAGACTGCAATTCTTCGTGTCACTTTTTCATCAGATTAATTGTTATCCATTCGATCAAGTAAATGAATTCAGATTAAATTGAATTGAGAACACTATAAAAAAAAAAAAAAAGGTTTTTGGAAAATTTCTTCACAAAGAAATGTCCTAACTTTTTTTGAAATTTTCTTAATATAATCAAAAGAACCAGCACAAGGTAACATTGGTAGAAAGTGAAAAATATCTTATGTTATTTTTTTTGTTAATATATTGCAGATAAGAGAAAAGGTTAAGTTTGTGGAATACATGCTGCGATAAAAATCACTTGTTAGTAGGTTTTTGTATAGTAAGTAGATTAATTATAATTTTCTAATTATTCTCAAATTATTGACTACAGCTAATACCAGAATGACTCACCGGCCATGGTAAATATAATGCCTTATAAAAAAGCATATTGCTGATTTAACTCAATTATTATCTCACCTGGTGATAAATGATGATGCTGTCTAGGATAGTAGTGGACTGATTAGGAGTATGGTAAGCCCACGCTCCTAATTGATTTCTACGTGACACCGTGCCGGAACGCTTAATCGTTTGGCGACACGTCTTTGTCGGTAGGGTGGTAAACCATTTCAATAAACCTGAAAACATCAAACCTCACGCCTCGTAAATAGGTCCTCACACTGCGTAAACCATTTCAGGTTGCCACAAAACCCTAAATGACTCTTTACGTGACATCATACCGGAATGCTCAATCTTTTGACGGCACATCTTTGTCGGTAGGGTGGTAAACCATTTCAATAAACCTGAAAACATCAAACCACATGCCTCTTAAATACGGCCGTACACTGCGTAAACCATTTCAGATTAACTGAAAAACCTAACACCTCACGACTCCTTAATTGTCCCGGTTTTGCTACACAAAACGTTGGCCGCCCCGCGTATAATGTTAATCAACTTTCATTATGCACTAAGGAATTATATGGGCACGCCTGAGGAGTGATTATCCGCGTTAGGCCGCGTACCCGACCAAGAAATCATACTTTATTATGATTCCGCATTCAGCTTCGGTGAGGCACCTCGCGGGCCCGACATCGCATTAGAATTAAGTGCGCATATATCACCAGCGTAACAGCATTGTTCGTAAAGTAACCGCCGGATAATTAGCTCCCGTTGCTAGTTTCCGCGCTTTATACGAGTGCCCCTGTGTCTTTATCTCCAAGCTTACGATAACGCCAGTGGCGCTGAGCGTATAACCGGTGATAACTACGTCTTTGCACAGCGAAATTTTCACTGCACTCTTGCTAACTCGATATGTGGTGTCTTGTCCGCAATAAAGATGTTAATAGCTCGGCTTTTTTTCTTATCATCACTTTATTCGTTGCAGAAGAGGGCTGTTCGTGCAATTTATAATATAGTTCCAAGAGTGTCATTAAGAGAAGAAAAGATGGAAGTCAAAATAATGACATTGCATGGCCAATACATATTTGAAAATTTAATATATGTCCATAGAAATATAAAAAAATCAATAAAAAATGCGATTGCAACAATCTTAACGGCTCACTACAGAGCACGGGTCTCCTCTCAATACGACAAGGGCCTGGCCATAGTCCACCACGCTGGCCATGTGCGGATTGGCAGACTTCACACGCCTTTGAGAACATTATGTAGAACTCTCAGGCGTGCAGGTTTCATCACGATGTTTTCCTTCACCGTTAATCACCTCTAACTCCGAAAGTTAGAGGTGCGTGCCCGGGTTCGAACCCCCGACCTCTGATTAGAAAGCGGACGTCCTAAACACTAGGCTATCACAGCTTTTAGCATCATCTAGAAGGAAACATTACAGTTTCAAGCGACTATACTCGTAAATGGTCCATCTTACAAGTATTATACTCTTACACAGCATATGAAAGATATTAAATAATATAATATATTCAGATTAAAATGTAAATACCCGAGGAAGCAATTCGCACAGTTGTATCCTAAACTTGGGAGCAATGTTTACACTGCGTTAGATTAGACCGTGTTTGACCCGAGATATTACATGCTTTGAGTGAGCGTTTTCAAGGAGATTAATCTCACTAAGCTTCTAAATCTAATATGATAATATAGTTTTATTAAGGTCATTCAACTCAACTGTTTTACTGTAATTCCGTGATAAATTACGCAAAAATACGCGTCAACTTTTGCTTCTAGGTACGGGTATATCTGTTGCACTCAACAGAAGCTACCTTTTGATTTTTTTCCGAAACGAATATGCCAGTTCCATCATTATCCTAACTAAAACATTATTTTACATAATGTTATAATCAAAATAAAGCTAGATGACTATTAAGAATGTAACATACACAACTTACTAAAATATATGTATATATGTTTTATTTCATTAAAATAAAATAATCATCATCATCATGATCAACCCATTACCGGCTCACTATAGAGCACGGGTCTCCTCTCAATATGAGAAGAGTTTGGCCATAGTCCACCACGCTGGCCATGTGCGGATTGGCAGACTTCACACGTATTTGAGATCATTATGGAGAACTCTCAGGCGTGCAGGTTTCCTACGATGTTTTCCTTCACCGTTGAAGAAAATAATATTTTAATTTTTAAAAACGCACATAACTCCGAAAAGTTAGAGGTGCGTGCCCGGATTCGAACCGCTGACCTCTGATTAGGAGGCTGACGCCCTAACCACTAGGCTATCACCGCTTCAAAAAAAATAATAACACCTACAAAAGTTGTAATGTAATCAAACTTTTTATTAATTGGACAGGGCTTCTACATTCTCTACATTAGATTAAGTTTGTGAAAGAAATATAACGTTCCACCTAAACCTTAAGAGATGAAAATAAGGAAACCTGATTTTTTCTATACAAATTTTGGTAAATTCCAGTTTAAGGAACTACAATTTAAAACAGAATGACCAACACGCATAGTTTTAGCTCCATAAACAATATGTATTTAAAATACTTTTTGTAAATTGGGTAAAAAAATTCAATGATTCCTGAGATGAAGTTTCTGGCATATAAAATGGCGACGTATCCTATCATAATGTCCAACAATCACATACACAGAATACCGAAATTTAACATACAACATATAAGGAGACATCATAAACCCGAGGACCCTTAGCACCGAAGGTCTACCGTATTGAGCAATATCCTTTAATCTACGTTCGAGGATAAACCTCCAATAAATCTTTCACTTACCCGCCCTTTAATAAACGTTTGTAATAAAATTTAATTGATCAAAGCGTTTCCTCGCCTATGATTCACGAACCCTCTGAAGCCTACTTTACCTTCCCAATCGAAACTATTACTTATTACTTATAATAGAAACTAAATAACACCAGAGTAGAGAACAGTCAAGAATGTTAGTATCTTGTTGATATCTTAAAACCCTTAAGATGAAACAGAAATATCTACATGTTGGTACTCTTTTTTTAAGATAGGCCTGAAGAAACGCGTTTGTCTGGAATACATATTTTTTTTGGAATTTGAAGTTCCAATAAAGTTAAAGACCCGAAAGTCATGTTTAAACAGACCTATATTAATTCATAGTGAATCCTTTTTTTTTTAAATACACTACAAGTATACCCTAGATGGCTATCTCACCTGGTGTAATGGTGAAGCCTTCTAAGATGGCTAACTTGTTAAGAATATAGTGGACCCTTACCTACTCCTAATTGGTTTCTATGCGACATCCGGAATATTGCCGGAATGCTAAATCGTTTGACAACACGTCTTTGTCGGTATACTATACCTTACAAACACTATTTATGAATGCATCAATCATAATGGACTATGAAAAACAACCAACATAATGGTAGTTACTCTTGATAAATGAATTTTCTTGTTTCATTTTCTTCACGCGCAATTTATTTATTGTGTTAACCCTGTATGTTATCTGGCCAATTAACGGAGACCCTCGACTTTCGTAGTCTCATAGTAATAATTGTTCACGTGTGGTGTCGTGTTACGTTGGTGATCTTGTACACGTAAGTATTTTCGCGGGCCCTCGAGCTAATGTAATAGATGAGGTGTTCTCCTTAATTACAAAGAACGTCGAGACCAGCGGGTTGCCTAACTCGAACAAATTAATAAGATTATTAACTTCATCCGGCAAGTCATTCTTTTCAGGTGTTCATGTGAAACCTTGGGAAAATCCAAAGCTTAATTTATTAAATCCAGTTACAAAAAGAAATATTTACAACAATTTTAACACGCACATTCTAGACGTGTTCCTGTTACGTAATATGTGACATTTGTAAAGATCTTAATTATGAATTCAATTTATTGTCAGTTCAGTTTTTTTGTCTGATCGTGAAATGTGACCCCTAAATCTTTCATATTTTATATTATAACCCTATATTTCGTACGTTTTTCGCGTACAAATATTTTTCAGTAATATTATACTCGTAAACGTGACATATTAAAAATCTGCCTAAATATTGTTTTTAAGTAGTTGAATCGCTATATGGTTACAAGTTAGCCCTTGACCGCTATCTCACCTGATGATAAGTGATGAAAACTATATCGGAAATTTTTATCAAACATTATAACGTCGTCGTTATAAGTAACCTTATATAAGAATCAAGTGATATGTAAGTATCAAAACCTCACGATTACACGACTTCACTCAATTGTGTTTGTCACGGCCGAAGCCTCTTACCTAACCAGGCCCTTTGTCTGGTAGGAGGCTTCGGCCGTGGCTAGTTTTACCACCCTACCGACAAAGATGTGTCGCCAAGTGATTGTGAAGTGTCGGCCCGATGTCGCGTAGAAACCAATTAGGAGCATGGGTGTAAAATACTCCTAACAGGTTAGACC
This sequence comes from Lasiommata megera, assembly GCA_928268935.1. Lineage (NCBI taxonomy): Eukaryota > Metazoa > Arthropoda > Insecta > Lepidoptera > Nymphalidae > Lasiommata > Lasiommata megera. The sequence goes on from OV743312.1 coordinate 14,275,310, forward strand.
GCTTCCATCCTAGACAGTATCATCACTTACCACCAGGTGAGATAGCCGTCAAAGGCTAGCTTGTAGTGTATAAAAAATGGCTTAAGGCAGGAAAGGAACCCAGGACCTCCAACTTTATAATGCGATAACGCACGCGCTGTGCTAGCGAGGTCGCTAATATTTGAAAAACATTCATCATCATCATGATCAACCCATTACCGGCTCACTACAGAGCACGGGTCTCCTCTCAATATGAGAAGGGTTTGGCCATAGTTCACCACGCTGGCCATGTGCGGATTGGCAGACATTACACGCCTTTTGAGAACATTATGGAGATCTCTCAGGCGTGCAGGTTTCCTCGCGATGTTTTCCTTCACCGTTGAAGCAAGTGATATTTTAAATTTTTAAAAACGCACATAACTCCGAATAGTTAGAGGTGCGTGCCCGGATTCGAACCGCCGACCTCTGATTAGGAGGCTGACGCCCTAACCACTAGGCTATCACAGCTTAAAAACATTATTAGATATTAATTAAGTATTGTATATTTTGTAAGTGACCGACGTGCTTACGTACGTTGATAAAAGTATAACTCTTTATTAATATTCCCTTTACTGGCTGTCGCCGCCAGGGCATATGTGATTGATCGTTAATGAAGTGCCAGGGCGATAGTTATTAATGACGCGCGACTCCGCCCGTTTTTATTTACCCACTAACACCTATTAGCCGCGTCCGATACACCCACACAATATATCATCTAGAAAAGGATCGATCAATTTACCAAATTATATTGTGACGGCAATTTATCACCCTTTCTTCCCAGCCTTCCGCCTTGTTACAGGAATTGACTGATGGGATGCAATATCTTGCCTTAACTTAGTTGAGGCTGTGCAATTTTATTGCATTATACAATTTTTTTTTGTTTAGTTTATTGTTCAAAACTATTTTTATACCAACACATTTTAATTGTAAATCTAACCGTCCTCCAGAACTCTAACTTTTCGAAGTTATGTGCGTATTAAAAAAAATTATAATATCACTTGCTTCAACTGTGAAGGAAAACATAGTGAGGAAACCTGCACTCCAGAGAGTTCTCCATAATGGTGTCAAAGGCGTGTGAAGTCTGCCAATCCTCACATGGCCGGAGTGGTGGACTATGGCCAAACCCCTCTCATATTGAGAGAAGACCCGCGCTCTGTAGTGAGCCGGCAATGGGTTGATCATGTATGAGTCAAATTCGAAAATGCAAAGCCGGTCACGCAGTTACATCCGTCCATCCGTCTAATAGGTATTTAGGCTAGAAAAATGTCTTATTTTAGGATAACAATAAAAATATTGGAAATGTAAATCGTTTTGATTACAGACAAATTGAATGGTTACGAATCAAAACCAGCCCCAGTTATTGGAAGGGGTTTTGTTTTATTTCAATTAATTCGCAATCACAGAGTTTTGAGACCGCAGCAGTCACTCTATCGCCGACAATTTAAACAGATGTCGTGTTAAGGAGGTCCTCTCGGAGTATTCGTTTGGAATTTAAATTGCAAATTCGTGCGGCAGGTGCAGCCTCACGATTGAATGTCCGATCTCTCTTTCTGCCGCATACGGAATCACTCGCGTCTCACTCGCTCAAAATCGACGTCAACAAATAAAACTCGAGCGTTACTAATTACTGGGCCCGTTCAAACGAAGAGAGGTAATCTTTGCACTTTATTTCAAAGAGGAAATCTCGAAGCTAATGGCGTTAATTTAAAAGAGGTCGATGACTGTGATTTTTCTCGCCGCGAACTTTTTGAGTCGTGATTTATTGCGGCTCTCGTCGCTCGTGCTATCTTTGAGTCGGGAAATGCTAAATGGGGCCACGTACGTAAAATGTCAGTCACACACTACAGGTTCCGAAACTAAACAGAGGGTGTGATTCATTATGAATGGGGCAAGCGGTCGCAGGTAGTGCGCTCTAAATTAAAGTTTGGTACGCTCGCGACGTGTACAGTATACATAGTTTGGGCAGGCAGGTCACGAAACTTCCTGGCCTTAATGAATGAAGAAATTCTGATCAGACGTATACTGACCCCGGGACCCCTCTCTCTCCCGCTGTAAAGTGTACTTGAGATCGCCAATACTTAATACTGTGTTTATTTTCTAACCTCAATCACAAAATGACTGCTACAAAACCATAATGAAATCTCAAAATTAACGTTAAGTTTTGACAAAAAAAAAATCATTTAACATGTGTATCTATATGTTATTTACTAAATGTAGACAGAAAGTCCGTTTTATGATCTAGTGCATAAAAAATATTAGGAATAAAATTCAGAAGTATAGAAAATAAAATTTTGCGACACAAAACCTCGTCCTATAAACAATCACTCAAAATTAAAAAACTAATACACTTTTATATAAGTAGTAATTAGGCACAAAAAATATGGAGTTTTAATTTTAATTCATATTTAGATTTATTTCCAAATTACACTTTTTCGTAACTCATTTCCTCGCAATTGAACCTTCAAGGCAAGTATGAAACCCATTTTATGTCAACGTGGTTTCAAACGATTTCTTGAATGATAAAATCTGACGCCAGCGTCTTGCCACCCAGTTGACTTGACCACTTATTTAATTATTTAATTTTAAAAATTAAATCTTATTTTAAATTTGCTAGAAGGATATTGGATTTCTCGTTAATCTCTGTCGTATCCCCGAAGCGGCTAGCAAACCTTCTTTCGTAGGCCACCGTAGGAGAGTAATTAGCTTCCCAATTTTAAAGAGCGGCTCCGCTCCGTGCCTCCCGTCAATCCGCTCCCCTGCCCTACAGAATCGATAATAATTAATTATTTTTGACATAATCACAACCGAAATCCATTCTGTTTTTGCTAATTCATTCCCCATAATAAAACGGGACGACGCTTTTAAGGCTGGATGAGATTGATAAAAAAATAAATAAGACCAAACTTTTTGCTAAGTCAAACGAATTTTGGTGTCGGCTTACTCTGCTGGATGTTACATGATTAATAGTCTCCGGAGTTGGAGGCGCGTCCAATGGTCCTGGCGCGCCTCGGACGGAGCTCGGGGGTCAATATAGGCCCCCCGTGGAGGGTCTGCCTCGGCGGACGCCGCTGGCTGGGCCGCGGTCGAGTGCATCAGTGTTCCCGTGACCCAGCCACCAGGCGACGCGAAGGAGCATCGCTGGGTTTTAGTGGGTATTCTGGTCGCCAGCCTGGCCGCCGGGGAGTCCCACATACCCCGTCGGAAGCGGCGCAGTCTTGCCTGCGTCGCCTCCGGAGGGGATGCGTAAAAGCATTTCCCAGCGGAAAAAAAAAAAAAAAAAAAAAAAAAAAAAAAAGTCTCCGGACATATTTAAATTGATTGTTCGGCAATCGAGTTGGAAAAGAACTGTAAAGAAATCGATATAGACATTAGAAAAGAAAACGACGAAGAGAAGAAAATTGGCAAACGTATGTTGTAGATTTGATCCTATATCGTATATAAAATAATAGCGCCCAATTTAATTGTCCAATAGCGTATTTAGAATCTTATAGAAAGTTCATTCAGACACTTTTTATAAAGACCCTAATTCAATGTTTCATGCATTGAATATTTTAATATCATTATAATATGTTCAACTAAACACATTTTGATTATGCCATTACTGTTTATAGAAGTAATAGCGTACGTATGGAGACATCCATATTATTGATCAATTCTGTCCGCATTCTCTTAATTTTAATCATAATCGACGGTTTTGCCTACCGGTAGAAGCTGATAATCCTCGAAATTTTTTGGGTACCCAGTTTATTTCATATAGGTCATAAGCGTTTTGTGTGTGCGTATTTAATAAATATGGCTGTAGAAACAAGCGCCATTCGCACACTCCTCAATCCAGGACCAACAATAAAACTTCCACAACTTAATCAAGCAAAACTAAAAAAATAGTCGCACAATTTTTTTTATATAAAATAAAATTTTAAATGTGTCTAATTTCTTCATTCAATTTTAAAAAATATATTAACTAAACTTTTTATGTAACTATTTTAACTGTTTAGCAGTGACAGCTCAGTGGTTAGGGCGTCCGCCTTCTAATATGAGATCGGGGTTTCGAACCCGGGCACGCACCTCTAGCATTTCGAAGTTACGTGCGTTTTTAAGCCATTAAAATATCGCTTGCTTCAACGGTGAAGGAAAGCATCGTAAGGAAACCTGCATGCTGAGAGTTCTCCAAAATGTTCTCAAAGACGTGTGAAGTCTGCCAATCCACACATGGCCAAATCCTTCAATTTTTTTTTTTTCAAATTCAAATAGTCCTTTAAAAGACACTTTTGACGCGCCAATAATTTACATAATAGTGATTTGATGGTGATAACAACATTCGTAAACTTAAAACTAAAGCTGTGAGGGTTCCAAACGCGCCCCGGTCTAAGAAGAAGCCCACGACAAATTTAGCCAGGTAAATTTTCTTTTTGTTATCACCATCTCACATGCCACTTAAAATTATGTAAGGAGCTATCTCATATTGAGAAGAAACCTGTGCTCTTTAGTGAGCCGGCAATGGGTTGATAATGACATCAAAACCAATCAAATACAAATAGTGCAGCCAAAGAGATTTGATGCCTATACACGAAAACCCCTTTTCCCCCGATCTAATATACAGCAAATGCGAGGTCGAATAGATACGAGTACTCATGGTATCCGAAATACAGTGGAGTGACGAGGGATCTCTGTCAGGTGCTCACAATCAGCGGGACACAGTGTCAATATTGGGCACGTAGCACAATACACCAAGATGCGGATGTGGGCGACCGTCGGATACAATAAGGCTAATAGATGTTTGAGAACCTTCAACTCGAAACTGTACGGACATCTCTACAAGTACTCGTAGCTACTCGTAGTTGGATCTGGCATTTCAATTGCTTCAAAATTTCATTAATTGTTTTAATTCGAGCCACTGTTCTTTAACTTCTATTCATTTTAGTTCTTATAGATGTTTCTGTCGAAACAAATTGGGTTGAAGACCAAATAAATTATGATTTTATGACACAAATACACGATTTCAAAATGTCTGTCTGTCTCTTATTGTTAAACACTGTTTGTCGTATGTTGACAGGAATTTCACATACAAGTAGAGGGTTATACAACTTGCCACGTAGGCTTTATTCTAAAATTACAAAGGTAAAATAGAGGTTGAAAGGTTACAATGTACAAGGTTTCTATGTATGGAAATAAATTAGAAAAAATATTTTTCATATACTAAGTAATAGAGTTAATATTCAATATTTATTAACACATAAAAGATAAGATCCAACATTCGTGACGCAGTGCCTGCGTTGTCACATTAAAAAAAATCTGGGCTCCTCCTGACGGTCCCGGGTTCAGGTCTGGTCTGGTGGGAGGCTTCGGCTAGTTACTAACTACCGATAAAGACGACACGCGACACGCTAAATAGCGGAATACACAGGCTTAATAGCGCGAGTCCAATAGCGAAAAAACACGCTAAATAGCGGGATACACAGGCTTAATAGCGCGAATCCAATAGCGAAAAAACACGCTAAATAGCGGGATACACAGGCTTAATAGCGCGCATCCAATAGCGAAAAAACACGCTAAATAGCGGGATACACTGGCTTAATATCGTGAATCCAATAGCGAAAAAACACGCTAAATAGCGGGATACACAGGCTTAATAGCGCGAATCCAATAGCGAAAAAACACGCTAAATAGCGAATGTGTATCTCACACACGCTAAATAGCGCGTGATCATGATCTCGCGTAGAAACCTAATAGAAGAATGGGTTTACCATATCCCTAATAAGCTAGCAGGCTGCCATCTCATCTGCCCCTCGCACCAACACAAGAAACACGAATGCAACGTAGCATAGCCCAGCACTCCGGTGTTGCGGCCAAAAAAGTAAAACGTGAAATTTCCAATTAGCGTTGTCGAAATGAAATATTTTGATAAACAAGCCGGGGGAGAATAAGAATATCGAGAGTCTGAAATGCCGGCAAGTTGTCGGCACTTAAAAAATACATAGTGAAAACATTAGGTCCGCCCCGGGGTTGGCCCGTCATTAAAGTCACCCAGGCATGCATAACGAGCTCCGTATGTTTGAACTAGTGTTGAGCAAGACTTACGCGAGCCACCCCCTTTGTCCTGAGCGGGAGTTCAAGACTATGAATTATGAAGATTGTACAATTTTGTGAAATGCCCCACTTTTGAATGCTTTTATAAAACAAAACAACAATGACAAACAGAATTAAAAATAATATTTTTTGGTCCGTCTGAGTTGGACGGTTGACTCATTTGTGTCGACCGTCTAACTCAGTTAGGAAATGTTCTTTTCATGCCTAATATGCTTACTCAGTTCCTCTAGTTTTAAGTTGTTAAGTTACAGATTAGCACCGAGGACAAACCTCTTTGCTTTTTTCGGTGCCGTTATTGCATAATTAATTATATTCCTTTCATTTTAATAATAAATAAATAAATAATAAACCACCCAATCTCAACGCGTAAGAGCAGAGTGCAGTGTGATAAGTGAAAGCTTCTCATCCCTCGAAGACATTATGTTGATGATGATAAAGATGTGACCACCAAATGCACTGAAGTACAGGACGCTACGTAAAATACACATACCTTGCTAGTATATTCCAGTAAAACGCACATGACATTAACTGCACGGATTCAAACAGTGATTACAATTATGTCTCATTGGTTGAAATTCAATGAAATTATAAAAAAATATTACTTAAGTTATTTTTCCATTGGTATTCACACTATGCAAGTTAATATCGTGCTTTCTATTCATGCTGGGTTTACTTTTCGATGGGTAACGAATGATTCATTGAACAAAATATTTTCATGTTTATAAATGTTTTCATCGGTACTCTTATGTCATTGATTGACCACTGATAGACAGTTGAAATAGCTTACTTGAACCCAGGTTAACTGACCGGCACATTGTTTGTTAGGCTTACGCGTTACTGCGAAAAATCTAAATGTTTTAGTGATATTGACTTTCCTCAGCCAAAAATGTTGTTAATACGAACGAGATTAATGTTGGACACATAACTTTATCTCACTCTGAATTAAGAAACAGTTAACTGTTTCTTAATTCAGAGCTAAGCTCGCTTTAAGGTCTTGGCTTCTGGTTGAAAAACTGTATTGGTACCTAAAGCTATATACGTCTCGAGCAATTAATGTTATGAATTTCAAACGTTCTACGAACTGCATATGCGTTTGTTTTAAAATACCCTTCGGGCAAATCTCGTTAATCTGTTAAAATCATAAAAAGGCGAACAAACGAGCGTAGACAAACACCACTTGTTTGAGCGTATGCTATCGAAGTTTTCATGTGCAGGTATAGATACTACCGAATGTTTAACGATCTACCTGCCTCAGTTTATTACCGGTTAAGACGGTACTTTAAGCGGCACTGTTTGTTTAGGTCTGACCCACTCAAAATACATGAATAATATTTGACGATAATCAATGTTGTTGCTACTCCTGGATATTATAATATCGATTTTTTTAACTTGAATATTGATTATGTGTTCAGATTTACTAATTTAAGTCATTCAGCAGTGAGAAATATTGAAGTAAGAAGTATCTATATAGAATATGTAACAAAATTGAGAAGCATACAGATTATGTAAGAAAAGCATTTTCTATAGCCTGCCAGTTTTTCTTCGTTTGGCTAACTTACAAAGTTTGCCAAATAAAGTACTGGCACTGTTACCAAGAACGAAATTTCTATCGGTATAGCTTTGCTTTTATTTTTTGTTTTTTTGTTTATAGTCACATTTAAGTTAAGAAGTTTTGTACATATAAAAATTGCCATCATGAGAATATTTTGATAAATTTAAATCAAAACCTCGATGGTGCAGCACGTGCGGCGCACTATATAATTGGAAGTCCTGAGATCGATTCCCGGTTTGAATCTAGTCTGATTTGAGGCTTCGGTCGTGGCTCGTTACCACCACCCACGGACCCTACCGACAAAGTCGTGTCGCCGCTCTATTTAGCGATCCCGCACGATTTCGCGTAGAATCATTAGCAATACGTATTAACCGTCTGGTTAATACGTATTGCTAATATGATTATGGGCTAACCTGTTAGGGGTCTCCCTAACAGGTTAGCCCGCTACCAGCTGAGATTGCGGTCAAGAACTAACTTGTAAAAAAAATTTAAAAAAAATGATAAAAAAAATTCATTAAAATTGCACAAAGAAGAAAACCCATACAAACTTTATGTATAGCATAATACGTAAATATCCATTATTAATAAGAAAGGGGTATAAGGCATTGAGTACACAGCATCCTTACCGGGCAGTGATTAGCCGCGAACACTACGCGCCGAATCGCCCCTAAATATGTTTGTACTTCGGCTTTCCAGAATACACCCAATATCGGATCCCTCCGGAGGATCAGCCATTACGCAGCCTCTTAACGGGCGATTTTAATTAAAAACTTCTTGCATTACCTCCATATGTCCGGCCAGTAACATTATAATTTGTTCATTCTTTGAGAAACCTAATGTAAAACTTTTTAAAGCAACATGTCAGACTCTGCAGTATTTATTTTATTACAATTATGAAGCGTAAATAAAAATGCCTTGATCCCTCCCCACAACAAGAAGTCAGTGTCATATAATTTTATTAATTATTGGGAATGTTTTTTTATGTGTTCTTTTAGTTTAATAATTTTGTAAAGAGAATTAAAAATTTAATGATGATCGATTGATTGATGCAATAAACGAATGGAAGAATAATTAATAATAGTAATTTAGAATTTTAAGAATGTTTTTACAACGAATGTGATAATAACTTTGGTATTCTTAGAGGCGAAGTGTGCGAATTTTGTAATATCCGATAGATACGATTTAAAAGGCTTATTAATACATTTACATTATTAGACATATCAGATTAAAATAAATACATAATATACACAACCTGTTTGTGTATATAATGTATTTATTATATATTTGAATGTACAACGGAAATCTATAGCCTTACCGTTAACTAATTCTGTGTCTTCTGTATATTCTGTTTGACGACCTCCGTGGCGCAGTGCGTGCGCTGTCGCATTATAAAGTTTGAGGTCCTGGGTTCGATTCCCGGCTCGAGTCTGGTCTGGTAGGAGGCTTCGGTGGTGGCTAGTTACTACCCTACCGATAAAGACGTGTCGCAAAGCGATTTAGCGTTCCGGCACGATATCGCGTAGAAACCAATTAGGAGTGTGGGTTTACCATGCTCCCAACAGGTTAGCCCGCTACCATCCTAGACTGCATCATCACTCACCATAAGGTGAGATAGCCGTCAAGGGCTTAACTTGTAGCGTATAAAAAATTTAAAATGTGTATGCTCACGATTTGTAATAAAAAATTTGTTCACCATTACACTCTTGTTTTTGCAGATGCGCGGGACTGCAACGACGTCAACACTGACAAGGCAAGTAAATTACGACTTTCAAATCGAGTTTTAACTAAAAAAACAACGTTCAAAAACCACTCCAGTCTCCCCAGCGCAATACAAACTTCGCCGTCGACTTTATAGCCTCTGTGACCGCCAAAAGTCGTCGAGGAAAAGTGCAAGCTTGTTTATCCATATATCAGTGGTAACGTCGGCATTTCTTTCTGATAAGCCGACTCCCTCGCTGCCAATAAAGTGATTAAGCCACAAATCGGTTTGTGACTTTTGAAACAGAAATTTGGTCCGTTTTAGATATATAGTTGTTTTTTTTCCTATATACGTTTTTGTGTTCGTAATTTCAACAAAACAGTTTCGTAACGATTTTTTTTTTTGACGTTGCTTGTTGAACTAATCCTAATCGATATCTACGCGGCATGATACTGGAACGCTAAATAGCTCGGCTTTACCAGTAGGGTGTTAGCTAGCTGCAGCCGAAACCTCGAGCTGGAAATCGAACCCGGAGCCTGTCATTTTATCTTCTACAGCGCATATGCCACAAAGGTCATATGGTCAAAACTCTGGTTACTAAATTGTCGAAATTTAACCGATTACATTTATATATTATATATTGAAGCTGTGATAGCCTAGTGGTTAGGACGTCAGCCTCCTAATCAGAGGTCGAGGGTTTTAACACGGGCACGCACCTACAACTTTTCGGAGTTACGTGCGTTTTTAAGCAATTAAAATATCACTTGCTTCAACAGTGAAGAAAAACATCGCGAGGAAACCTGCACGCCTAGAGAGTTCTCCATAATGTTCTCAAAGGCGTGCGAAGTCTGCCAATCCGCACATGGCCAGCGTGGTGGACTATACACATTTCTCATATTGAAAGCAGACCCGTGCTCTGTAGTGAGTCGAGAATGGGTTGATCATGACATTTATATCAATTTATGTTATATAAACTTGAATCATAACAAAAAGTCCTTAGTGCTCCTAAATTATCACAGTTAAAGTTTTCTCCTGACGAGTTCGTCTTATGGCGAATAAATATGAAACCAAGACCATCTGAATTCACAGAGTATTATCACCGCTGCGCCCAAGAGGCCATCGTAACTTATCAACACAACCTCGATTTTTTGCTTCCCTACCATACCTTATATCTATCGAATGGCACCATTAGAAATAAATTGCCCTTCGAAATCGCTTCGTGTTGTAAATTTCATACGTGCTGAGAAATGACATACGGTATTATTTATTACGGAGCTTTTTTTTTGTTTCGAGGAAAATAGGAAGAAGACATTCTGACGTAATTGAGCTACGTTTAGTGGGGGGGCACGCTACGGTGAGACGATTTTCGACTATAATGAAAATGTCACAGTATTTTGTACAACTTTATTGGGACGTAATGTTTTTACGTGGTAATATTTTCTAATGAAATATGCACGTAGGCATTTCAACTATCTGCAAACTTATTTCTAATTAGACTAGATTACCTTTCCAGATATTGGGAAGAGAAGTCCAGCGTTGGTGAGCGAGTCGAGCACATTGTGCGCCATTTTTCTGATAAAATAAAAAAAAAGATTTTTTTTTAATGTAAACCTATTGCAGGCATCTACAAAACGTTCATATAATATATTTATCAATATTTTAATTCGTGAGGTAATGGTGAAAATTACACGTAAGGTATACTAAGCCAACAACGAACTTAGCCGGGGTTTTTTTAAAACCATCTCATAGCTATGAAATCTTTTCATATTACACAGCTGTAACATAATCAGTATATTTGATTGATATGTATTTGATTATATAATTAAGCTGTCTTAGAATAGAATTGCACTGTGATTTCCACATTAGGATTCCTTGTGTCGTGGGATATGTACGTGAGACGTCTTCATCGTATTCATTTTCTGCGATAGGTGTTTTTTTGTCCACTACAAGTTAGCCCTTGACGGCAATCTCACCTGGTGTAAGTGATGATACCGTCTAAGATGATAACGGGCTAACCTGTAAGGGGTATGTTAAACCCATACACCTAATGAGTTTCTAAGCGACATCGTGCCGGACGCTTAACCGCTTTGCGACACGTCTTTGTCGGTAGGGTAGTAACTAGCCACGGCCGAAGCCTCCCACCAGACCTGACTCGAACCCGGGACTTCCAATTTTAAAATGTGACCGTGCACGCGGTGCGCTACGGAGGTCTTCAAAATTGCTTTTTCGTTTAAAATAGAACAAACTCACAACAACCTTATCACGCAACAAAAGGTTATTCATGATAATTACAATTTAATTGAAGTAAGAATCAAAACAAACACTTGCCGGTAGCTACGTTTACATCTGTCAGCGAGCAATTTATTGTAACCCTTGTTCCACTATTATCGGCATTAGTGTGAGGCGCCATTAGCCCTACAAATGACACTAAAATGAAATCTATTCATTTCCTCCCGGAGTCAATCGAGCTGATATTGTTCAATTTCACGCGATCTGAACATTAACGTTGGATGCTCGCGAGTTGACGACTCACCTATTTGTAATACGAACCGGTAAATAAAACATGCTTTCCATGTCCTTTTCAGAGCTTTGCTTGCATGATTTCGTAAGTAAATTATTGCAATTTAAGCAGACTATGAAGACATTATATACTTGCGTACTTTTTTGTTACTAATTTTCCTTTGAAGCCCTTCCAGTTATCACTAACCTCTTTATAAAGATTTCGAAATATTTAAGTTAAGCTTTGCTTGCATGCTCTCGTAAGTATACTATTCCAATTTAAGCAGACTATGAAGACATTATATACTTACGTACTTTTTTGTTACTAATTTGCCTTTGAAGCCCTTGCAGATATCACTTACCTCTTTATAAAGATTTCGAAATATTTAAGTTAAGCTTTGCTTGCATGCTCTCGTAAGTATACTATTCCCATTTAAGCAGACTATGAAGACATTATATACTTACGTACTTTTTTGTTACTAATTTGCCTTTGAATCCCCTGCAGTTACCACATACCTCTTTATAAACATTTTGAAATATTTTAGTTAAGCTTTGTTTGCATGATTTCGTAAGTAAATTACTGCAAGTTAAGCAGACTATGAAGACATTATATACTTACGTACTTTTTTGTTACTAATTTGCCTTTGAAGCCCTTGCAGATATCACTTACCTCTTTATAAAGATTTCGAAATATTTTAGTTAAGCTTTGCTTGCATGATTTTGTAAGTAAATTATTGCAATTTAAGCGGACTATGAAGACATTATATACTTACGTACTTTTTTGTTACTAATTTGCCTTTGAATCCCCTGCAGTTACCACATACCTCTTTATAAACATTTTGAAATATTTTAGTTAAGCTTTGTTTGCATGATTTCGTAAGTAAATTACTGCAAGTTAAGCAGACTATGAAGACATTATATACATAACATCTTTATAAAGATTAGACTAAAATAATTCTAAATAATCTATTAAGTGACAAAGCTTGTGCCTATTCGTGTTTTGTTTACCTAACCATAACATTGCATCTCTTTAATCAATGTCGTTTTGTAACAAATACAGCAATTGCCCCAGTATGAGTTACCTACCGTGTTGCGTTACGGACGGATTAATTTGTCACCATGTTTATCAACACCGCCCCGCTACATTTCTCTGACAAGCCCCATCGATACATGTGACGTATACGTACGATGAATTCATTGATCTATCGTAGTTATGATTTTGGGTTCCAGGAAATTCATATTCATCATGGCCACCCATTACCGGCTCACTACAGAGCACGGGTCTTGTCTCAATATGAGAAGGGTTTGGCCATAGTCCACCACGCTGGCCATGTGCGGATTGGCAGACTTCACACGCCTTTGAGAACATTATGGAGAACTCTCAGGCGTGCAGGTTTCCTCACGATGTTTTCCTTCACTGTTGAAGCAAGTGATATTGTTTTTTTTTTTTTAAAACGCACATAACTCCGGAAAGTTAAAGGTACGTGCCCGGATTCGAACTGCCGACCTCTGATTAGGAGGCTTTTTTGAAATTCATATTATTTTGTTCATATTAATTTTTTGTGAATAATTTAACTTGAACAAAAAATAAACATAAATAACAGGTTTAATTACCTACCACTAACAACAAACATATATTATGATTCCGATACTCATTTTCTTTACTGAAAACAAGTAAAAGTTCGATCATAATAAACAAAGAGCAAAACAAATGTCTCAGAAAGTGAAAAAGCATATATTTTTTTTCGATAAAACATTATCAATTTTACCCCTTATAGAATACTCGCTATTAACCAATTATATACAAAAAAAAGAAACAAAGGCCAAGATTAATTGAAATCAAACGACTTCAAAATTGCTTACGAAATGACACGTCTCTCTATATAATTTCCTGCTTAGTGGAATAAGCCGCTCGAAATTCAACTAAAGTATAGTATTATCAAAAAATTGGCTTTATTACGAAAGTATTTGCCTTCAATAGCAATCTTGATCAAATAAAAAATTAACCTGCCGAGGGTGTAGTACGGGGACAAATTGCGTCGATCCCTACACGGAAATATAATGATCCAGCCATTTATATCGATATAATTGGGTTGATAATCATATAATATCGGCTATACTGATGGAAATAATTTGAAAAAAATACGCGTATAGCTACTTTGCGAATTAACTTTTGAGCTATTATGTTTTTTATACATTTCGTATAACCCATTTTACTTTTTTTGGGTTGAGAGCATAGGTATCTGTATTCCTTAAAACGTATATCCGTTTACACGAAATCGGCGAGAATGGTACCCTGGTATTTTTCCGGGCTAGATATTCCTTCTTTCAATATATAGAATGCAACATATTTATACAAAAGCATGTATGTGTAAGATTCGGATAACTTCGAGCCACAGACACGTGTATATAAGTATCAAATATAAGTCAAAAAACGGCAACCATTCGGGTATATTAATTATAACACAAGGTACTCGTGTGTTAAGCCCACAAGTGTGGGTTAAACTCTAAATGCAAATGAAATCGATAAATATTCCTGTATCGAGTTGATTATAATAATACTACCCAATCTTGCGGAGAAATATGAATTGTGTTAGTCAAAGTTACATTTCTTTGTTTGTCCTGTAAAAAAACTTTTGCAGTTCCGTACATAAAGCGGCGATCGTCCGCGACTCCGATTCAGCTATTTCAATAAAATTATACAAGACTATGAAAATAAAACTGTGGCGGCTCGGTGTATTCAACGGCCAAATTAATTTTTTCCTTCAAGTACAACCTCGCTGCAAATTTGAACCTTACCGTTAAGGCAGCAAGAACTTTTATTACACCAAAAAAAAATACACGTTCTAAAGTTATTTGTAACCGCGAGGCGCATCAGCCGCTACGTGTTGCCTTCAACGAATCCAAATGTATTTTTTTCGATTTACCCTCGAATTATAAAATCAATTAGGCGACGACATCGCGTTACCGACAGACGGATTTGCCATCTTTCTTTTAAATTAAGCTGTAATGTAGATGTGCCATGGCCTCGTGTGCATTTCATTGTCTTTTGTTTATTGAATTTTTTAATAAAATTAGCAGTCTTACTTTTTTTTATTTAATCTAAGAAAATATAAATAGCACCGTGCAGATTTACCTATTTTACGAAGATTACAGTAAATTAAACTTAATGTTTATTGTATATTAGCTTTACTTCTTATGCCTCAAAGGATGTCCTTTGAGGCATAAGAAGTAAACATACAAGTGTAAGTGTAAGTAAGTGTACATAGTTTTATGACGATCGGTTTAGTAGTTTTTGCATGAAAGCGTAACAGACATACCTACATTCATAATTAGAATATTAGTAAAGATTTATTGTATTATTGTTTTAAAGTAGTGATTATTGTTGGCTTAAAATAAAATAATAATCTGTATTCGATATTTATAGAACAAACCAAAAAAATCATCCTTTACTTCTTGCCAGTAACTAGCCACAGCCAAATCATCCTATTAGTCCAGAAACGCACCAATTTCAAACTTATGATTTCTCATATAGACTCACAAAATTCGATAAAAACATGCGATTACAAACAAGAAGCTAAGACAAGAATATTATTTTAGACAAAAAAAAATTAGTGACACGACTTAATTAATAGAAAGTATTAATTAATTTTGTTTTTACGAAATTTATTCATCGTAGAGTTTTTATGAAACACCGCGTTCCGCTCGAGCAGTCAAAAACAATACTTATTCAAATGAAACAAAAAGCAATTAACGGTGGAGATATCCCTCCGTCCTAGGAGGATACAAGAGTGGAGAGATTATTGAAAAAATAATTAATAAATATTTATGACGGGCCACCTGAGGAGCGACAGCACTCTGATTTCATTTTTATCCAGTCCTCGAGTACGCATCTGCAGCGTTACACGGGAAAGCGGTTTATTACGAATGCAAAATTTTCCATTCATATTCAAAATTTTATATCCCGATGTGGTCGGGAGAGAGCTAATTTATTCCGGGGGAGCCAAGGAAACGTCCCAGCACCTCGCGTCTTGGGGAGGATTAGGGAAGGGTTGAGCGGGGAATTGACAGGTGCCCGTCAAAAATTACAATTAATAATTGAGACCGCCGCATGCCGCATGCCGCAGCGTGACTGCATTGCATGCCGATAAAAAGTTGATTCGACTTTACAACGCACGTTCAATATAACCTAATTGTTGGTAATTTTCCAAGGCTTTCTTGTCTCTGCCGTGGAATGGAAAACTGCGATTTGAATGTATTTAATCTCATATCTAATATCAATGACTATTATTATGTGATGCATACAGACCAACAAACCAGCTTACAGCTTATAACATATTATAGTACAGACGATTAAATAGATACCAATTTAGGAAATTGTTGTTCTGGGCCACTGAGAATTTTGATATACAGAACTCGTACTAAAATGTAGACACGAGAATCCAACTTTAGCCTTTCTGCCCCGAAAAAAAAAACTAAGCAGTCAGATGATCCGTAAAGAGTCTAAGCTCATCATCACTGCCCATCATTATGTTCTCTGGATTGTGGGAAATTATAAGCAAAGCAAAGATACAGTTGAAATAGAAATCAGATTAACCCAACCAATAAATAAAACCCTATATAATTTAAACACAATTATATGGATTATACTTTCCATCTTCCATTCATAGATTTAATATGAAATAGTTAATTAATTTTAGCCGTAATAAATAGTTCTTAAGGCCAAAATATAATTTGCTTGTTATCTGTGCACTAAAACCACAGAATAAATACGATAGGCTTCTGATATGTAGTGTGGAGAAAGGCGGGAGACTTCGTATAGGGCGGGCGCGGTTTTTTCGCTCGCTTTTCTTGAATTAAAGTTTGTTGGCTAATTTTGAAAAGTACTGGTGTTTGTTGTTTCGTGGACATTATAATTTTGTTGTCGTTTGTATAGTGGCTAGTTTTTTGAATGGTTAACAGGTATTAATTTGGGAAAGGTTTGAGGGAGCCGCGTCCGTGTGCGAAGTTTCCCGCCATTTTTCCCCAACTTCAATTCTACATTGCTATAAACTTGACATTGGCTAATCTGTGTAAAGCCATAAAAAGAGAAAAAAAATATATGTAGTGTAACATATTACGTCACTACCCGTCCACTTGATTGTAATAAACATGGAGGGGCATCGATTACCCGCTTTACAGCTGGGACAGCGTTTAATGGCGGTAATCCACTACTGACAAACTTTTATTGCCCGTTACGACTGGCAAATACAGCAATCACGATTTGTCCAACGATATCTCTTTAAGCCGCTATAAACTTTGATGTTTTAACTTCATCCCTATTTTTCTCATCGTTCCAGATACGTACTGGTTTTTAAACTTGATTCATTAAAAGTAAATTATATATCAATGTAATATAAATTGTACCGTAAATTAATGTAGAGGAATTTAGAAAAATTTACGCAAGTATGATATATCATACTATATAAGAATAGAAAAGAAAATTTAATTATTTTACGCCATCTTCCACTATCATTGTAATGAAAGCGAAGTTATACTAATCTATCTAGTTAAAACTATGTGTAGATGTAAACACGTACGTAGGTATAAAAAATAGTCCCAACAAAGATGTGTCGCCAAGCGATTTCGCGTTCCGGCACGATGTCGCGTAGAAACCAATTAGGAGTGTGGGTTTACCATACCCCTAACAGGTTAGCCCGATACCATCTTAGACTGCATTATTACTTACCATCAGGTTAGATTGCCGTCAAGGGCTGACTTGTAGTGGATAAAAAAAAAATTGTGAGTTCCCTCAAAGACAAAAAAAAATATCAATATCTTCGGCTATAATATTAAGCGTGAGGAATACGTTCCGTATTAGAAAAATATCATCATCATCATGATCAACCCATTCTCGGCTCACTACAGAACACGGGTCTCCTCTCAATATGTGAAGGGTTTGGCCATAGTCCACCACGCTTGCCATGTGCAGATTGGCAGACTTCACACTCCTTTGAGAACATCATGGAGAACTCTCAGGCATGCAGGTTTCCTCACGATGTTTTCCTTCACCGTTGAAGCAAGTGATATTTTAATTGCTTAAAAACGCACGTAACTCTGAAAATTTATAAGTGCGTGGAGGCTGACGTCCTAACCACTAGGCTATCACAGCTTCAAAAAAAAAAGAAAAATATAAAAAATTCAAACAGAACAGCAACAGACAGTTGAAATAAGCAACGTTTGAAATTCTATCTGAAGTAGGTAACAAAAGGTCCAAACACCCAGTCTACCCTACCCTGTTTGTAAATCTCTTCGACTACCACACCATATGTCCCTAGTTTACACACGTTGGACATTCATTGACTTTTGATAGAGAGGCGTCATTTGTTAACGTTGCATTCCGATGTTTGCATCGTTCATCCGTACAGTGATGTGACAACGTGAGTTATGAACCTACGAGTATACAGTAGCATTGTCGTTGCAGTTTTATTAGGTTTCAAGCGATAATGTCTGGCACCGCTGGTGAAATATCGACAGTTATAAGGGGCATGTTACAACGGTTATATATTTTTTTTATACACCACAAGTTAGCCCTTGACAGCATTTCACCTGATGGTAAGTGATGATGCGGTCTAAGATGGTAACGGGCTAACCTGTTAGAGGTATGGTAAACCCATACTCCTAATTGGTTAACGCTTAATCGCTTAGAGACACGTCTTTGTCGGTAGGGTGGTAACTAGCCACGGCCGAAGCCTCCCACCAGATCAGACTCGAGCAGGGAATCGCCCTGGCGAGGCTTAAATACATTAAATATATGTAAGCATAACAGCTTACTTTGATTATATTGTTAGACTTTAGTAATGCTTTCAACTCTGTAGATTTTGATATACTCCTTGGTATCCTTCGCTCTCTCAACATTTCCTCTTCTGTGATTAATTGGTTTCACTCTTATCTCCATGGACGCCAGCAGCGAATCCACATTGATGGGGCATACTCGGAATGGGCTGACATCTCTGCTGGTGTTCCTCAAGGTGGCATACTATCCCCTCTTCTTTTCTCAGTATTTATTAACGAAATCACTAAAATTCTTACTTCTCACTACCATCTTTATGCAGATGATTTGCAGCTTTATAGACATGCAGCTTTTTCTGATCTGGAAAGTGCAATCCTTGGGATTAATAAAGATCTTGCAGCCATTAAAGATTGGGCTGAATCGTACGGTCTTTTAGTTAATCCAAGCAAGTCTCAAGCTATGATCATTGGTAGCAGGCCGTTAAGAAATCGAATTGATTTCAATGATTTGCTACAGGTTTCATACAATGGTGTACCTATAGCATATTCATGTTTATCCAAAAACTTGGGACTTTTTATTGACAGCAATCTTGCTTGGTCAGCCCATGTAAACCAGGTTAGTAAACGCATGCATTATACTATACATTCATTGATGAGGCTGCAGAATTTCCTTCCGTTTCACACTAAAATTATGCTGGCTCAATCCCTTCTGCTTCCTATCCTCGATTACGCTGACGTCTGCTACTTAGATGCCACTGAGGAGCTACTTGACAAACTTGAAAGACTTCAGAATTTGTGCATTCGTTTTATTTTCGGATTGCGCAAATTCGACCATGTTTCAAATTTTCGTCGTCAATTAAAGTGGCTGCCGATTCGTTTTCGCCGGAATGTGCATATTTTAACATTGCTCTATAAGATTCTTCACTATTCTTCTCCTCAATACTTACGTGAGCGTATTAAACTTTCTCCCCTTCCTTCTCGACCTTTACGGTCTTGCGTCTCAAGGAATCCTCTAGATGTCCCTTCTTTTAATTCTATTTTCTATCGTAGATCTTTCACTGTTAATGCTGTACAACTTTGGAATTCTTTACCTGAACTTGTTAGAGACAGCCAATCGGTTCATACTTTCAAAGTGAGATTAAAAGAGCACTATCTATCTGTTTCATAATATTATATTTAACATTCATTTATTATTATTAGTTTCCTTTATATATATATATATATATATATTATTATTATTATTTTTTTTTTTTTAATATATTATATTTTAAGTCTGTTTATTTATTTATATATATTATATCATATCATATATATAAATATGTGTTATTTTATTATTATTATATATATATATTTTTTTCTTTTTTCAAATTATCTAAGTATATTTTTGTATGTAGTTTAAAATACCTTGTTTGACCTATCCCACTTTATAAATTCACCTTACTCCCATCTAAGGGTAGCTGGAAGAGATCTCTTATAGAGATAAGCTTTCCTTTGTATACTTTTATACTTGTGTTTGATATCACAAATTTGGTACATAAATAATAAAAATAAAAATAAAATAAAAGCATTTAGTGTTCAGTTTAATGTGAGTGAATAGAACCACTTTTATTTGTTGTTATGTTTCATATTTTGAGTTTCAAATTCATCATACTTTGTACCAATAAAAAATTATGCTTCAGCGTACACACAAGAATGAAAAAAAGAAAGCTTCCTTATTTAGAGTCATTAAAAATACATTATATGGAATTGTCAAATAACATGTTATTCATGGACTAGCGGTTGCCCGCGACATAGTTCGCGTAGAATAAGGATTCTTAAAAATTCTTATTCGTGAACTTAAAGATTATACTTGTGCAAGCAACGTTTGTAGTTAAAGGTATTCCTATGTCTCATTACTGATCTCGTTCACGTTTCCACTCCCATTCTCTAAATACTAAAACTTCGAGGATATATGCTATGGCAAGCTATAGCTACAATTGAAGCTAATCGATGCGATATTCAGTTATTCATAAATATCGCGGTAACCGTGCGATTATCGAGAATAAAACTAAACCTGTGCGTCAATCCATCTTCAATCTATCTTAATTCCAAATTTCAACCAATTAGGTTCGAAAGTTAATGCGTGAAGGTGTAACAAACATACAATCAGACACACTAGCATACAAACTTTCGCATTTATAATATTAGTATGATATCGTCCGCGTGTTATTATTCGCGTGTACCTAATCGTACGCTATCACTACTTCCATACCTAATGATGTTGTTGCTGCGTGAAAGAACACCAAGCACACAAAAGCATTTATTACATGTTTTAGTAGGGATCAAATTCAAATTCAAATTCAAAATCAAAATAATCTTTATTCAAATAGTCCTTTAAAAGGCACTTTTGACACGTCAATAATTCACATACTTGTGATTTGATGGTGATAACTACATTCGTAAACTTAAAACTAAAGCTATGAGGGTTCCAAACGCGCCCCGGTCTAAGAAGAAGCCCACAACAAACTTAGTCAGGTAAATTTTCTTTTTGTTATATCACCATCTCAAATGCCACCAAAAATTATGTTAAGAGCTATCTTATTAGAGCAATATTTTATACCCATGCTTGTTTATCAGAATCACTTGTTTATCTACCTTCCATATAAAATATGATAAGCCAAAGCCAATTGCGATCCATTCATACGGTTCGGCTATCTTGCATAATGGATGGAGGTGATTTTTCACGCATTCGCACCGGCCGGGCCGCAGCCCGCAGGGCAATCCTGAATGCACTGGACACGTCCATTGATTTATTGCTTCCAATTGATTTGAGCGATTACCATCATTGATGTATAGCCATACAACTATGCATATATATATTTATAAAACGAAAGCTTATAGAAAAATAATATTACGATATTAAGGATTATATAAACGATAAAAAAGCTTGGCTGTGAATTGCTCCATCTCCATAGGTACTATATTATTGATTATGTAAGATGGTGATAACAAAAAAAATCCCGGCTAAATTTGTTGTGGGTATCTTCTGAGACCTGCGCGCGATTTGAACCCTCTTAGCTTTAGTTTTAAGTTGGCGAGTGTTGTTATCATCATCACTTCACGAATTGAAATAATTAAAAACGTGATATATATGAACGATTCATAGATGCCTGTAATAGGTTTATATAATAATTTAAATTAAACTATTCCGCTTAAAGTATCTATTTACTGCTATCTGTTGCACTCTGTTGAATTAATATATAAATATTTTAAAGCAGCAAATTTAATTTAACTAAGAGATATACATACTCGTATGTATGAAATAACTATAATAAATATAAGAGAGTGATGAACCTTTAACAAACATCTTTTAAGTAAAGTAAATTGAGTAGACTAAAACTAGCACAAATCCTTTCATTTAGTTCTTTGTGGAAAACGAAAGCAGCTTTTAAAGTCTTGTCAATTTAGTTAATAGATACAATAGAATCAGCAGAGGAATTTAAGTTTAAATTGGAATTATATAAACGTCTTTATCTCTACTACTAAAGTTGGATGATGACCTTAGATTTTTTTTTATTATTTTTGTAACAAATTTGTGCTAACAAACACTTGTATAAGAGGTATACAAAGTTTAAATGATCTCAATAGGAGATCTTACGAGTTATAGTTTCTACGGTTTGGAATAGGTATTGTGGATACTTATAATGATAGATATCTATCTATCATTATAAGTATAAATAGTCTCTTTATTGCACACTACAAACATGAATACAAAATAAATAAAGCAAAAAATTAAATAAAAAAACAAACATAATGCGCAAAGGCGGTCTTATCGTTAAAAGCGATCTCCTCCAGACAACCTTTTGTAAAAGGAAAGAGTTAAAAGGAGATGGGGATAGTGCAATAGCTAATAGAATATAATAGAAATTACACATACAGATAATGATATTGGTATTAAAAGTAAAGTATATCAAAATTTTATTTTTATTTCGCATGCAAAATAACGAACGAATTAATATTTAAGATGGCGCCGGCGCAAAGCATTTTCATAATTCGAATGGTCCCCTTCGTTCAATTCCATCAAGGAATTTCATAGCTGCGCCGTAAATATTTTGTCCGATTAACCGTTCGACAGCCGCGAGGCGTAAGAAAATGTTAATTAACGAATCCATTGTTTTCCCGCCCGGCGGCTCCAAGATGGTGCCGCTTCCGTTTCCGCCGGCCGCCTTCTTTATGTGAGTTTCCCTCATTTTTACGTTAGACGGGCAGAGAGGTATTGTCGGCTGCCGCGCGGAGTATAATGATTTTAATTTCCTCTAATCAAGCCTTCGGCGGGGCTTAAGAATTCTAATCGTGCACACCGCCGCCGCGGAGCTGACAGAAACATCACCACTTATTCTGATTGCGACGAGTGTGGTGCTGAATAATTAATATGCCTTTATTTTGCGTTATGCGCTCCCACAGAACAAAGACGCTGGGAAGCATTCATTTATGAATTGTGGCGCGGAGTCTGAAACTCTTTTTGTTTTCCATCACCGCTGTCTTGTATCAAGAGTTGGGTTTACGCGATTACGAATCGCGACAACGACCTTCCTGTCTGGAGTTCTTATAGCATACTTGACATATGGAACCAACTTTCGTATCAAGATATAACACTTCCATGTTATGTTATGATTGCTGATTACAAAAGTATACCGTCTACGCTCTAACACTCGATAACATAAGAGCTAGAGAACCCAGGTAGGTATTTTTAGCGACGTTTGAGAATAAGGGCCCGAATGTTCGCACGAAAATATTTTTGCATCGCGTACATTAAACGGTCTCATTTTTGCGTCTGATAATCTAAGCCTTGCAATAGACCGGTCCTAGATCCACATAGCACTTGGTTTTGGACATTTTTATTGTACGAATGAACGTTTTGAATACTTGTATGTAAAAAAACCCTTTTAGCTATTAGTGAATTGGCCAATACCCAGCTGTGTGACATACCTAAATAGTATGAGCATAAATACTTGGCAAGAGTTTAAAATGTTAACTATTTAGTACAACTTTTATTTATATAGCCTATAAGTTAGCCCTTGATAGCGATTTCACCTGATGGTAAGTGATGATTCAGTCTAAGATGGTAGCGGGCGCGACATCGGGTCGCAGCGCTCAATCATTTGGCGACATATCTTTGTCTGTAGGGTGATAACTAGCAACAACCGAAGCCTCCCACCAGATCAGACTCGAGTCGGGAATCGAACCCAAGACCTCAAGCTTTATAATGCTTCAGCGCACGTGCTGCGCCACGGAGGTCGTCAAAATATAACACTTTAGAGGATCACTGTAAATATTAACAGCCGTTGTAAATATATTAAAAGTAAAACACAACCGTATTATAAGATAGCCATTACCAAAAATGTAACAGTCTAAAGTTTAATTATGTGGGGGGCGAGAAGTTACCCCTTCGTTCAATTCTCACTAACGACCACATTTCGGTCGTCTAAATCACGACAACATCACTTGCAATTAATTTTTTAACTACATAATGTTAATCGGAGGAGTTGTAGAATTAACGAACATGTTTACATTCTACGTACGTTACGTTATCTAAAAAATAAACTTTTAGTTTTTCTATTTTTCCATTTTTTATATGGTACTTTTTTGGAGGGCGGTAAATTTGCAAGGATCTAACTTATTTCCATACTGCTTGCTTCATGATTTAGTATGGTTGGTGTTCTCGAATGCTTTTCTATAATTAAATCTCCCTTCCGTGTTCCCAGCTGGGAATTTATCTAGCCTTCAAGAGAAGAGT
Source organism: Lasiommata megera (assembly GCA_928268935.1). Taxonomy (NCBI): domain Eukaryota; kingdom Metazoa; phylum Arthropoda; class Insecta; order Lepidoptera; family Nymphalidae; genus Lasiommata; species Lasiommata megera. Next base: position 14,299,712 of record OV743312.1, read on the forward strand.
GAATAGGCTTCTTTTAGACAAGCGCGCTTCACCCTAGACCTCATCATTGCTTTCCATCGGGCATGATTGTAGTCAAGCGCGAGCTTTGATCGAGCGATCTTTATTTTAAAAAAAAGCAGATCGTGAGGAAACCTGCACGCCTGGAAGTTCATAATGTCCATAATATTCTCAAAGGCCTGTGAAGTCTGCCAATCCGCACATGGCCAGCGTGGTGGACTACGGCCAAACCCTTCTCCTATTGAGAGGAAACCCTTGCTCTGTAGTGAGCCGAGAATGATGATAATGATGATGATGACGATCGACTAAGGTCGTGCCCACCATCTTGCGCGAGCATTTTATTGTGTCATAATAATTGTTAAAGCTCAATTACCTCGTACCTCCAGCATATCCTTTTTTTTATCGTGGTGGAAAAGCTTTATTGCTACCTCCGTCCCTTGGGCAGGACTAGAGGTTATGTGGGACTCCCTCCCGCTAGGGGTTATACCCAAACTAAAAACCACCAAGGCGTGTCCCTCGCGCTGAGTTTTTTCCAGGCGCCCGGGGAACACCATTGCATTCTTCCCGGGTAACCTCCAGCATATCCTATGAGAAAGGAGGCCAGTGCCCAGTAGTAGAGCATAGCGGGATGATATTTCGATTTTTACGACAGTGTTGCAATCTGTATAACTTTAAATGTTTCTTCTTCTTTTTCTTGCCACACTATGTAGAGTCGACACAACGTAAAGTCTCCTTCTTCCACTCATTTCTATCAGCCGTCACTTCACTACCCACACCTTTTACACGCATATCCTCTTTTACACAATCCATCCATCTCTTCTTTGGTCTTCCTCTAGTCATTTGCCGTTCCACGTTCATATAAAACATTCTTTTGGTGGCATTACCTTCTTCGCTCCGCATTATATGACCACACAATTCTTGACTATCCCTTTAAGTGTTTATGCGTTTTAATAATAAAAGCTACTCAGGTCTGAAATTATACATATAATGGTATGTTTATTTCAAGACGGAGTCCTTCAACTCAACAGGCTCTTTAGTAACTTCGAACCTTTCTTTCGAACTTCAAGTATTCTCTAAAAAGGAATTTACTTAGCCAGGTATTTCCGGGGTATGTCGGTGGAAAAAAATATTATTTAGTAAGTACAGTGAACAATAAACTTTCTATTATTCCACGAGAACTGGTCAAATACTTACGCCGCATATTTGTTAACGATTTGTTAAACAACACCTGCTTTATTCATGCAGAGTTAACATGAATATATACTTTTGATTTTATTTCATTCTATTTGAAATAAAGAAATTATAAATTTTACCTTGCACATTCGTTTTTTGGTCCTATTTATAGCCAATTGTATTTTATGTGCATAAAATGGACTTATGTGATAATTTTAATAATACGGCGAGTTAGCTGTTGGCTGCAATCTCACCTGGTGGTTAGTGAAGCAGTCTGAAATAGTAACTGGTGAACCTGTTAGAGGTAAACGGTAGGGAACGCAAAATCTTCTCGTGGCACGTTTTTGTTAGTAGAGTATCAAATTAAACAGAGAAAATCTAAAATTTTAAATAACCATATTGCCGGGGATAGAGTCCGGGACCTCCCAAATATAAGACGGCTCAAACCACTACGCTAGAGAGGTCAACAATAGGCCCGCTTTCACAAAATTGTGTAATTATTTTCCATGGTTCCTTGATTTTTGTAGCCAATTAACGGTTTACGTTTGTTTTCTATGAAGTGTGGTCTGCGGTACACAATTAAGACGACCCTTCATTTCGCGGCATTTCGCATTCAAGTCACCCTATCGACTGTTCGCGAGAACAATATAAGCCTCTCTACCAGGAATTAAACTAAATGACAACCCCCCTTTACCAATGTATGTTATATAGGTAAAGCTTTTGCTTGCGGCTTTACTCACTTTACAAAAACTACATCTGATCGTCTTTATAATAAAATGACTTGCTTTTGTAAGGATATATTAGTTTACTTGCATACTTTTAGCTTCTATAATTGTTTTCAATTCATGATATACGTTTTTTTATATAAGTTTTTTCTATGCACAACAATTTAGGCCTTGACGGCTATCTCACTTGATGGTAAGTGATGTTTCAGTCTAGGATGGTATCAGGTTAACCTGTTAGGGAAATGGTAAACCCATACTCCCGATTGGTTTCTACGCGATATCGTGCTGGAATCGATTAGCGACACGTCTTTGTCGGTAAAGTGGTAACTAGCCACGTCGGAAGCCGGACCAGACTGGAACCGGGAATCGTACCTAGGACCTCCAACTTTATAATGCGACAACGCAAGCACTGCACAACGGAGTTTGTCAAAGATTTTACACACAGAAACACACTCAGTATACAAAGGGTTCCTCCGTCCACATCGAAATTAATTTAATTACCTAAGGAAAAATTAGCATAGATAAAACAATTATTGGCCGTAACAACGATAGAAATAGACACCCATATTACTCGTATTACGAGATAAATAACAGAAGGTAATACGATTTATTACAGGGAAACTAAACGAAACAACTCAATATCCCGAACACTCATAACCCCCAATAAATAAAGCGGCAATAAAATGTGAAAAACGATTACAAATCAATGAAGCGTGCCTTCCCCCCGGGGCGCAAATAAAGCCCAAGCACACACTTCAAATATGCTTTTCTTAATCGTTCTCATAAAACAAAGATCAGCCGATCTCCCCTGTACGTGAAAATATAATAAAAATTAGCAAAGCACGAGACTTATTTCATTTTTAAGCAAAGAGTTCTGTATATTAAATTTCTACAATTTATGTAAAAAAATAAAATGTTTTAATGTTTGACCGAGCTGAAGGAATTCGAATTTTGAATCTGATCACCATTGATCAGATTGTGATGAACTTTGTTAGGGTGTTCTGGGGGTGTCCCCCGTGTGTCCAGTAAAACCAGCAAGAGGGACATGCCGTGGTGGTTTTTAGTTAGGGTACACAGCCTTCGGGGGTGGGAGTCCAACATAACCTTCCAAATAATCCTTCCCGCCCAAAGGTACGGAGGTAGCCATACAGATTTTCCACCACGAAAAAAAAGGGTGCTTTGGGAAAGCTCGTTAAGTAACAGTATTCGATTTACTTAATTATACATTAAAAATATATATATGTTGCATTACAACGTATACCAAATCTAACTAATAATATAAATACTTATATATTTTAATCCTTTTTTTTATTATCTTTGGGAAAACACTTTGATGACTTACTATAAAGTCTCACACTATAAAGTCGGAGGTCCTGGGTTCGATTCCCGGCTCGAGTCTGGTCTGGAGACTTCGGTCGTGGCTAGCTACCACCTTACCGATAAAGACGTGCCGCTTAGCAATTTAGCGTTAACCAATTAGGAGTGTGGGCTTGCCATACCCCTAACAGGTTAGCCCGCTACCATCCTAGACTGCATCATCATTACCACCAGGTGATATAGCCGCCAGGGCCAACTTGTAGTGTACTCGTATAAACAAAAAGATACGTCGTAAGTAGATACTCAACTCAGCGAAACCAATCGAACAGCCCAAATAAAAAAAATTACAGATAAAATTTTTATAAGGAACCCTAAAATACACCCTTATTGCTCACATCGCGTCTAGCAGCGCGAATTTTTACCGCAAATCGTTTGCTAAAGGAGCTACCGAACCGATATTGTTTGCATACCGGTTGGTAATAAGGCAATCGAAAATACAAACCGTATTATGAGCAATTCTGCACACTCCTCCAGATGGAGGAGAACCTTATATTAAATTTTAATCAATTTTCTTTATGAAAAGAGCAAGTGAATATAAAAACCAACGTGCCAAATTATCTAACCGTTGGATAACTAAGACTGGTCTATTCATCAACCATTCTGGTCGACTTTTTCAACTTGTTAGTTGTCACATCCTGTCACATCACTTCGCGACAACAAAGACACCTTTTGAAGTTAAAGTCAAAACACTTCACTCGAGTTGGCATAAAAGGCATTTTTAATGCGTACATGCATTTTTTTTTTCTCAGCATAGTGAGATAATGGTGATGATTACATTAGTGAACTTAAAACTAAAACTACGAGTCTTCCAAACGCGCCCTGGTCTAATAAGAAGCTCACAACTAACTAATTGACTTAACACTTATGTTTACTGTTTTTGAATAAAAAGTCAACAGCCTTTATTCAACTAATTGAAAATCTTGAGCTTTACATTATTGCTGTGAAAATTTACAGCAATTTAACCACTTAGAATCGAAATACTTAAAAATTTAAACTAAAAATTAAATTGAATTAACGGTTACGCTAAAATAATAAAATACTCTAAATATTTTACTCCAAATAATAAAATACTCCGAGGTCTTAAATTGAGATGGTCTGAAACTAAAAAAAAAACTAAACAATTGTTTAATGACACTAATAAATAATCTTTCTTTCATTGGAACAACCAAACCTTAAACGGTTATAAATTGAAGTTGGTATGGACTCACTTATATATACATAAATGCTGTGCTTGGAAGAAGCCAAAACAAAGGCTCACCTTCAAATCCTCCCGGTGGATGTGTCATTGTAATTTGCCCGGGGATGACGGATCCCGCGCCCCAGCCTGCGATCATAATGCCGTAAGCCATTTTAATCTTAACTTAGTTAAAAATCTTGCGTCCGACATTAGCATTAATCATTTTTGACAGCCTTCGTTATGGATATGCTGTAATTAATGTGCTTAGATTGGGAAAATGATTTGGGGAAATCTTGAAAGCAAAATATATTTTCTTGATAGTTGATTTAATCTATAGCCAATAATATAATATTATAATTATTTTTATTTTAAATCTGTGGTTACTGACGTGATGACGTGTGACTTTGACATTTATCCTTACTTTTTTTTTATTGTGCATAAGGTTGAGTTATCTATATAGGCTATGGTACCTCTGTGTTCAATATTTCCATTTATTCCCCTTCAACAAAAAAATAAATAATATAAAATTAACGCTACCCGGGATGTAATCGAATCAGTGGATATAAATTGAATTACAATATTATTTTGTAAGAAACAAAGCAAAATGCCCTCATCAAGCACGAAATCTAAATCTTAATTGAACGCCGACATTGAGAGATTTCAATTCAATTACTAAACCATATTTAACGAAATCCAATCTCCTTTCCCTTGTGAAATAATATTATTTATTCACAAAAAAAAATACGAAACGCGGTCGCGAGACGCCGAACGCTCTGTTGGTTTAACTGAGATCATTCGATGTAAAAGTTTGAGCTGAGCACGGAGGCAGGAAGAAAACTTGGTTAAGCGAAGCCCTCTAAAAATGATTGATGCCACGGTGAGGCGGGGGACGATCGCTCAGCGACTGACGCCGCTCAAGTCGAACGTTTTAAAACGAATAAACGTCGAACCGCTGGAAATTTGAAAATGAAGATCATTAGCGCTATATCGAGACGGCCCCCGCGTTTCATTATTGCCCGGTGGAATTTCGCATTTTTGCCCCGCAGCCCCGCAGTTTTATTGGCTGCCTGCCGTCAATCATATCCACTGAATGATTTAAACTAGCTCGAATAGCGGACGTACAACAATAGCGATCGATTCGCATTGCATTTGCGTATAGCCAATTTCCTAACGTATTGGAAACATTGAACAATTGTTTGAAGACATGTTATTACGCGGCAGCGTTTAGCCTGGGAGCTAACAAGCACTGACGGCGTTTGTTTCTGCGCAGTCTTTGTTCGGAATATAACAATTAGTTAGACAAAGCGGCCGGTGTGGACGGTGTTATCGCAGGTGATGGCCGTGAACAATACCGCCAGCGACAATGCATGCTCAATATCTTTATGCTGCCTTCTGTTGAAGGCCGATGCACTCGCTTGTTGAATCAGACTCCTTCACTCCATGTTTAAGGCTACGTCATAGAAGAGTTTAAGGGCAGACTGTCACCTCAATAATCCTCATATATATCCTAGGACGCGCTTGAAAAATAGTCTTAGTTAAGTTAACAATTTTATTTAACACCATTACAAACAAAAATATGTATTGAAGCTTCATTGATACGTTTTCATGAATGATTTTTTTATGAATTGAACGGAATGAATTTGAATTGAATGTATAAATTGAATTTAGGTTCAGGAATAAGTTGCGAAAAGTATAATCTATTTTTTCTTTGCTTTATTACATATAATAGATACAAACTTTTGTTTAGGAGCAGGCGTTAGTTTGCGTAAGTCAATGCATGATAATCAACAAATATTAAGCGTAATCTAATGTCTGTGTGCGAAGCGGTGATAGCCTCCTAATCAGAGGTCGGCGGTTCGAATACGGGCACGCACCTCTAACTTTTCGGAGTTATGTGCTTTTTAAAATAATTAAAATATCACTTGCTTCAACGGTGAAGGAAAACATCGTGAGGAAACCTGCACGCCTGAGAGTTCTCCATAATGTTCTCGAAGGCGTGTGAAGTCTGCCAATCCGCACATGGCATGCGTGGTGGACTATGGCCAAACCCTTCTCATATTGAGAGGAGACCCGTTCTCTGTAGGGAGTCGGTAATGGGTTGATCATGATGATGATGAATCTGATGTTAGCGGATGCACGGTGAAATTTATAATGTCTTAAATTTTTTTACATTACACCTTACAGATTTTTCGAAACGCACTCTCGACTCATGTTTATCTGATGATGAGATATTGACTTACACAACTTAAAATTGCTGAAGCAATTGTGGTGTGGTAAAATAATCGTGTAAGAAATCTGCAGATTGGCACTGGTAACACTGGTGTTGGTTGGTATAGGTGAAAACTCATTGACGTAGACCCTCTACGCGCGGTTTAATCCATGACCACCTCGGCGAGACACCTCGAAGCCGCCGCTTTGTGCTCACTTCCTTGCCTTCCAGCGTCTCTCACGACACTCGTTGTGTTCTCACCGCTGAATGCACATTTGATGTTCCCTCTTCCCTTCACCACGGAAGATAGACGTAATAACTGCTCGCCGCATATTGTAGCACCGCTCCTTAATAACCATCATCTTATCTTACATCTAACGTTAATATCGCTTCTCAGCCTTTAGTCAAGCTTTTCAGCTTACGAGTCGTTTATTGCTTTTCCTCCGCGATCAGCAGTATTGCATCAATAAGGCTAGTTTGTTTTTATTGATCTTATCCCTCATGCTAACTAGAATTAATCATAATACTGTAACAGAAGACTAAAAATTAAATAGTTACATTATACATATCCAATAGTTGCATTTTACATAAAAGTTTCGTTTTTCTCTCTCTTCAATAAGTATCTAATTGACCAGTGCAGAAGCAAAATATTTTGGTATAGTAAAATGCTCGATTCGCTTGCCGTAATAGACAATTTACTATCTTATTTTTATTTATATATTTTATTTTATACACTACAAGTTAGCCCTTGACAGCTATCTCCTCTGATGGTAAGTGATGATACAGTCTAGGATCGTAGCGGGCTAACCTGTTATGGTAAAACCACACTCCTAATTGGTTTCTACGCGACATCGTGCCGGAATGCTAAATCGCGTGGCAACACGTCTTTGACTGTAGGGTGGTAACTAGCCCAACCGAAGCCTCACACCAGACCAGACGCAAGCCGGGAATCGAACCCAGGACCTCCAAGTTTAGAATGCGTAAACGCAAGCGCTGCATTCATTTTAATGTACATAATTGCGAACTGAAATAGACTATCTGACATACTGTGACGCCACAGTCGAAGCCAGTCTCGAGCCGGGAATCGAACCCAGGACATCCAACTCTATAATGCGACAGACACAAGGAGTCTGTCAAGGGAATGTCGTTAAAGTTCGCTACGAAGATAACCAAAGAAGCCAACTTCAACATCACCTCAGTGAAACCTAACGACGTGAAACAATTAATCACGGGCTCGTTCACAATTCGTCGGGTAACGAGTGACGCGTAACAGCGAACGTTCACGCAACGAACGTCATGTCATGACACCTGCGGATGTTGAGTTTAATCGTATAAAGAGCTAATTGTCTGTGCGGATTCCGCCAGGTAAACACTACACGCCCGCCAATCACGCGCCACGCTGAGCTACGAATGTAGTGTACCGAATGTGATTTTATTTATTTACTAGCTGACGCCCGCGACTTCGTCTGCGTTGAGTTAGTGTAATTTGTTTGTCTTTCGATCACGAAGCAAAAGATTACTACCCCAGTTTCCTTGAAATAATTACAGGATAAACATTAAAGTATCTCCTTTCTAAAAAAAAAAATGATTGAAATCGGATATTGATTCGTTGGTGAGAGAAGTTGTGTGGCACAGGCGCAGGCATGCGCTGAGCTGCGCGCGGTACTGAACAGTAAGTACTGCTCAGTACCGCGCGCAATAATGTAATGTTGCAATGTCCAAGTGGACATTGCAACATTACATTATTTTTCTATAACAAAAGTAGCTTATGTTACTCCTTATTACATCAGCTACCTGCCAATAAAAGTCCCGTAAAAATCGGTCCAGCCATTTCAGAGATTAGCCGGAACAAACAGACAGACAGACAAAAATTGAAAAAAATGTTATTTTGGTGTATGTACCGTATACATATTCATATGCATGTAGTAAAAAACAGTTATTTCAATATTACAAACAGGCACTCCTATTTTAGTTATTTGTATAGATTACGGAAAACCAACAGCAAAAATGTATTAACATTTTGTCATGACCATTTTTAACGTTGTGAGCTAATGTGAATGTTTAGTTTTTCACAGGTTTTCACAACGTTCACAAATACCGCACAAAAAAAACCGCAATATAATCAACTACAAAAGAAAGAATCAAAAACTAATCACATGATATGATAAAGTTAAAACATTCTAGTCAAGATTTCATTTACAAAAGTCAATTAGTACTATTATAAGAGATGTCAATAATTTTCCTTCTAAAGTCAATATATTTGTTATGAAATAAATCTATTTCATTTTGTTTTTTTACACTGTTATTATATATGGCAGATATTCTTGGCAAGGGAGAATATTTACCTAGTTTAGTTGGCGATAACTACATGCGTAAACTTAAAACTAAAGCTATGAGGTCCAAACGCGCCCAGGTCTAAGAAGTACACAACAAACTTACCAGAGTAACTTTTTTTTTATCACCATCTCACATACCACATAAAAACTATTTTAAGAGATTAATTAAAGAAAGAGATTTATCTTAATAGAAAAGTTCATACTCAAGCTTGTTTATCGTTAACATAATCCTTTACAATATAATAGGTTACTTTTCCACAAACTTACGTTTATTCTGTACTAGCTGGCGCCCGCGACTTCGTCCGCGTGGAATAAGTTTTAAAAATTCAGTCAGAATAAGTTGTAAAAATTCCTACGGGAACTCTCCTATGTCACTCTCCAGGTCCTCAACTATACTTTCAAAAATTACGTCGATCCATTGCTTTGTTGCGACGTGATTGAAGGACAAACAAACACATTCGCATTTATAATATTACTATGATTTTGTCTGGACAGTAAGGATTTCTTAGTACAAAGTATTTCAGTGGATTCAAAGAAGCAAAACTTTATAAGATTTTCAACCAACATGAACCCCGGTATTAACCTCTTTGCGGCGGATTTTCACAAATTATTAGCGGATGTCTACGCCTAAGCAGGGCCTAACTTCCAAATTCCTTTTCATTCTTTATGTTTCCACTTTCAATGTGTGATTTTGCAAAAGAGCTTATACCTACATGTCATAATTACCGAAAAGTAATGCTCTAAATGTCGATTTTCATTTCTCTAATTCCAAAAACTCAGAACTTCAATGTAACCTTCCAACCCCTCACCCCTCTCACCCCTTTTGGGATGGATTTTTGTAATATTGCGCATATACAGGTTTTTATAATTTAAACCAAATAACCTAAATGCCAATTTTCATGTCCATAACCTCGAATCCTGATGAAAACTTCCAACCCTCATTTTACCCTCTTGGGGGTATATTTTCGTAACATTGATTGATACAGATCTTTATTATTTATAATTAACAACTTAGTTGCCAACTTTCATCTCTCTAACTTCAAAAATATAGGACTTTCATACAAACTTCCAACCCCCATTTCAAACCCCTTGGAGTAGATTTTGGTAACATTAGTTATACAGATATTTATCATTTATAATTAAAAACTTAATTGCCAATTTTCATGTCTTTAACTTTAAAAATATAGGACTTTCATACAAACTTCCAACCCCCATTTCTACCCCTTAGGGGTGGATTTTTGTAATATTGCGTATACAGGTTTTTATTATTTAAATCAAATAAACTAAATGGCAATTTGCATGTCCCAAACTTAGAATCCTGATGAAAACTTCCAACCCCCATTTTACCCCCTTTGGGGTGGTTTTTCGCAACATTGATCATACAGATCTTTATTATTTATAATTAACAACTTAGTTGCCAACTTTCACGTCCTTAACTTCAAAAATATATGACTTTCATATAAACTTCCAACCCCCATTTCTACCCCTTAAGGGTGGATTTTCGTAATATTGCGTAAACAGGTTTTTATTATTTAAAACAAATTACCTAAATGCCAATTTTCATGTCCCTAACTTCGAAAACATAGAATCCTCATGAAAACGCCCCACCCCCATTTCACCCCCCCTGGGGTAGATTTTCGTAACATTGATTATACAGATCTTTATCATTTATAATAAAAAACTTAGTTACCAATTTTCATGTCTCTAACTTCAAAAATAAAGGACTTTCATACAAACTTCCAACCCCCATTTCAACCCTTTAGGGGTGGATTTTCTTAAAACCGGTTCTTAGCTGACCTCTACTTCATAAAAGAAATCTACCTTCCAAATTTCAAGTTCGTAAGTTCTATAGTTCCTGAGATATCGTGATCATCAGTCAGTCAGTCAGTCAGTCAGTCAGTGGTATTTCGCTTTTATATATATAGACTAGCTGGCGCCCCGCGACTTCGCCCGCGTGGATAAGTTTTTAAAATTCAGTCTGAATAAGTTGTAAAAATTCCAACGGGAACTCTCCTATGTTACTCTCCAGGTCCTCAACTATAATTTCAATAATCACGTCGATCCATTGCTCTGTTGCGACGTAATTGAAGGACAAACCAACATACAAACTCACATTCGCATTTATAATCATCATCATCATGATCAACCCATTACCGGTTCACTACAGAGCACGGGTCTCCTCTCAATATGAGGAGGGTTTGGCCATAGTCTACCACGCTGGTCATGTGCGGATTGCCAGACTTCACACGTCTTTGAGAACATTATGGAGAACTCTCAGGTGTGCAGATTTTCTCACGATGTTTTCCTTCACCTTTGAAGCAAGTGATATTTTAATTGTTTAATGTCATAGTTACTGAAAAGTAATGCTCTAATTGCCGATTTTCATTTCTCTAATTCCAAAAACTCAGAACTAACGTGTAATCTTCCAAACCCTCACCCCTCTCACCCTTTTGGGATGGATTTTTGTAATATTGCGTATATACAGGTTTTTATTATTAAAATCAAATAACCTAAATGCCAATTTTCATGTCGATAACTTAGAATCCTGATGAAAACTTCCAACCCCCATTTTACCCTTTTTGGGGTGGTTTTTCGCAACATTGATTATACAGATCTTTATCATTTATCATTTAAAATTTAGTTCCCAACTTTCATATTTCTAACTTCAAAAATATAGGACTTTCATATAAACTTCCAACACCCATTTCTACCCCTTAGGGGTGGAATTTTGTAATATTGCGTATAGAGGTTTTTATTATTTAAAACAAATTTCCTAAATGCCAATTTTCATGTCCCTAACTTCGAAAACTTAGAATCCTCATGAAAACTTCCTACCCCCATTTCACCCCCCTCGGTGTAGATTTTCGCATTATTGATCATACAAATCTTTATTATTTATAATTAACAACTTAGTTGCCAACATTCATGTCTCTAACTTCAAAAATATAGGACTTTCATACAAACTTCCAACACCCATTTCTACCCCTTAGGGGTGGATTTTTGTAATATTGCATATACAGGTTTTTATTATTTAAAACAAATTACCTAAATACCCATTTTCATGTCCCTAACTTCGAAAACATAGAACCCTCATGAAAACTTCCTACCCCCATTTCACCCCCCTCGGAGTAGATTTCCGCATTATTGGTTATACAGATCTTTATTATTTATAATTAACAACTTAGTTGCCAACTTTCATGTCTCTAACTTCAAAAATATAGGACTTTCATACAAACTTCCAACCCCCATTTCTACCCCTTAGGGGTGGATTTTCTCAAAACCGTTTCTTAGCTGACCTCTACTTCATAAAAGGAATCTACCTTCCAAATTTAAAGATCGTATATTTTATAGTTCCTGAGATATCGTGATCATCAGTCAGTCAGTCAGTCAGTCAGTCAGTGGTATTTCGCTTTTATATATATAGATTCATAATAAAGGCTTCGGTTCGATAAAAAATACGAATACAATATTTCGTATATTACAAGTATTCGTGTATTCGTAGCTCCGTGCGTCACTATTACAAATGTACTCAATTACGTAAATCGTCGATCGTGTACCGGATTATTCGACACGGAGTGATTTAATTCCGACTGATATTTATGAGCGAGCGATTACGGTTAATGCCGATTTGACTTAATAGAGCCGCACGTTTTAATGATATGTCATTTGACATGTGGGTGCGGAGCGTTGTGTTCATTTTAGGTTTGCTTTTTGGCCGAACGGAAATTTATTTTTTATTTTTATTCACCACATGTTAGCCCTTGACGGCATCTTACCTGATGGTGAGTGATGATGCGGTTTAAGATGGTAGCGGGCTGACCTGTTAGGGGTATGGTAAACCCATACTTTTTACATATTGGTTTCTACACGACATCGTGGTGGAACGATAAATCGCTTGGCGACACGTTATTGTCGGTAGGGTGATAACCAGCCACGGCCGATGTCTCCCACCAGACCAGTCTCGAGCCGAGAATCGAACCCAGAATCTCCAACTTTACAATGCGACAGCGCGCGCGCTGCGCCGCGGTGGTCGTCAATCAGAATAATCTCCTTTATAGTTGCTTCATTTTCACGTAGCGTTTTTGACTCATATGAACCAATAGACAGCGCTTTCTAGCATAGTTAAGGAATTCGAATTCTTAAGTCTTTAGCCGCATATTCTAAGTCAGCGACCTGATTCCCTGCGACTTGTAGTGCTGTTGAATGTTCACCTATAGTTTACTAACACTACAGATTCCAGTCCGAGGTCTCACTCTAGTACTTTGGTACTCCAACATTCTATGGTCCCTCTAGGCGCTATGCTGGGCATGCGGCTCACGGTTTTATATTTAGATATCTTCTAATACCATTTGTCAAACTATCGTAGTTATATAATTAAAATGTACCCACATAAAAGAAATAAAAAAATAGTTTTAAAGTATAATTTTAACAAAGGTTGTTGCCACTTCAAGGAAAAGGAATATAATGAAGACCATATCTGATGAACATATACCTACTTACAAAAAACAAAATAGCAATTTCACACACATAGAGTAATGAGTATACAAACACTATATAATAATATATTAATATTATAATATATTAGCTTTAGATATTAAATAGTAATCAGGATACCTAACACATTTGGTAAAAAGCATACTACTACTACAAAGGATACAAAGGATACCCTTTAAGAATTATTCATATGTAGTAGCCTCATTTATATCTACATTTAAATTAAAGCCCATTGGACCACAGAGTATAGCCCAATAACTTGTTTTTGTGAGTAAAAACGACGTAGCAAGCCGCGAGCGTGAAAGCCACGTCACCGTTTGGCAATTCTTTATTATTCATGGGGCGATCGTTCAGTGTTTTATATGAGCAACGATCGAGTATCAATTTGTATGTACCCCGCATTACCATATCCTTAAGCCTACATTGTTTTACAAGGAAACCCCACTTTTATGTTAGTTCACCGCATAATTATGTAGATTTTGAAATACTTAACACTTTTGCTACGCTTTAATGTTTTTATTATCAACATTCGAATATGAAATTCGTTCGTAGAGTTTTAAAGCTAGCAAAGCTTAAGACCATCGTCATCATCATATATTTGTCTGCTCCTAGACATATTATTAACTGATCCAGTTCCTTTGGATAGGCTTTACAAACTATTATGGCATGTCGAAAGGGACTGATGCGATGTCTATGGTTGTGATCTATAGAGCGTACTTTGACTATGCTCAGCTACAGTTAATGCTAAAAAGAGACGGATAAATTATGTACGAAATATGAGTTTTTCTCGTTTTAACAGCCTATTAACATTCCACTGTTAGACACAGGTCTCCTTACTCACAGGCCAGTGATTTATAGGACTAACCCATCACTTGGTTCTAATACGGGTTAATTGACTAATCCGTATGTGTTTATTTGTACATTAGGGTTTAATTATATTTGTACATAAATTTATTTGTGATTGTTTTATGTATGTATTTTATGTATAAGTATATGATTCTTCGAAGTTCCTCATATTTTTTATCATAAGATTGCCTGAAGGAGATCGCTACAAGGCTGCAATATTGTATCCCACTTCTTTACTTGTGTTTTCGCCTACTTGTATTGTTCCTGTTCTTGTTAAGGTATGCAAAGTAAATTGTATAAATAAATAAAACAATTGTCATTTCATAAATAAATATTATTAATTATAAATACATAACAATTTAATATATAAGATACAAGTATAGCAAAAACTACACAGATAATAACAAAAAGAGAAATATTTTAGAGACAGTATAAAGTCGTGAACAAAACTCAAATCCCACAAAGCGTTCTGTTGCTTTCCCTAGTCTCGAAGCTTAGTGCGCGAGCCACAATACGCTAAATAGTGTACGCTTATGAGTGTTCATTAAAGATAGCGGATGCGACGATTGCTAAATTGACTGAGCAAAGGATTTGGTACAAGAACTTGTCGGCAATTTTGTGGAAGTATTTATTTAATTATACAACTTTATTGCAATCTATTATAGGTCGAAGCTGTGATAGCGTTAGGGCGTCAGCCTCTTAATCAGAGGTCGGCGGTTCGAACCCGGGCACGCACCTCCAACTTTTCGGAGTTATGTGCGTTTTTAAACTATTAAACTATCACTTGCTTCAACGGTGAAGGAAAACATCGTAAGGAAACCTGCACGCCTGAGAGTTTTCCATAATGTTCTCAAAGGCGTGTGAAGTCTGCCGATCCGCACATGGCCAGCGTGGTAGACTATAGCCAAAACCTTCTCATATTGGGAGGAGACCCGTGCTCTGTAGTGAGTCAGTAATGATGATGATGATGATGATTGTAGGTCATAACATACATGAAAAAGACAAAAACTATCAGCAACTGGCGACCTTATCACTAATAGAGATCTCTCTCGTGAAGTCGATGGATTAAAAATTACATGGATGCATTAATAAAAAATAATTAAAAAAAAAAAGTAAAAAGTATTAGATATATCAACTGCCTCATGGAGCATGTTTTACTTGGGATCACGATATACTTACTATATACTATACGCGGCCAGACTGGCGACATGAATACCCACTAAAACCCAGCGATGCTCCTTCGCGTCGCCTGGTGGCTGGGACACGGGAAAACTCGTGCACTCGACCGCAACCCAGTCAGCGGCGTCCGCTGAGGCAGACCCTCCACGGGGGGCCTATGATGGAAGCCCTCTAACTCCGTCCGAGGTGCGCCAGGAGCATTGGACGCGCCTCACGACCCGAGGATTAGGCTCGATGGGTGAGGATACCTCTCATCCGTCACCCGGAGCTCCTCATCAGGGGGGCAGGCGGCGATCGGTGTTACAGACAGACGTAATGCTCCTGTATTTCTTTCTCCCTATCAATAAATGCAAAATTGTGTGCTAAAATAACCTAATTCAAATATGTTTAATTGTAATATGTCCAGCGCGTGAAAACTTTACAGACATGAGTAAATTATTAAATTTTAATGAACTGAAATAACTAAAATTCGCAAAATGGCACGAAATAAATGAAAATATCCGAATTTAAACGGTAACCAACTGCTCCGTGAGGGTGTCACGCGCACAATCCCGATTTTCGCTTAGTAAATGAACATTCATTCCGCTGCAATAGAAACTATTTCCATTGTACGAAACTGACAAAATGATAGTTAAACAATAAACATCAAGTATAATTTGCTATATTCCGCCGACAACCGGGAGATTTGTATAATATATAGCAAATTATACTTGCTGTTTATCATGGAGCAAAGTAAATCCTGCTTCTATTCATTATTTAAAATGATAGTTCTTCATTCAACAGATTCGCTAGTTAAAAACCTTAACCGCAATTCATTTCAGGGCCGAAATTTAAACCACCAAATGAATTTAAACTAAGAAAACAATGTTACGTTTTGGCAGCGTTTTTATGAGAAAATACAAAATAAAAAATATTTCGAAATCGATATTCTTTGAGTTTATTTTTTTCTATTAACAACATAAGCCATGGTAGTTCCCCTGATGCTCAAAATATATGCTACAATTATCATTAAAAAAAAGCATGTTTCTATGAATGCTTTACAATATAAAAGTAGACAGTATAGTTTCTCTCACATAAATAATTAATCAAAAGCTTTCTGCCGTCAAAATGATCGCGTAGCAAAATAGGAGATATTCGATAAGTATTTAATAGCCTTTAATTTTTTCTATGAACTACAAAATGCATGGCAATTCCCCTGGTGCTCAGATTGTATGCTAAAATTATTATAATTAGTAAAAAGCATGTTTTCATGTATGCTTTACAATATCAAAGTAGACAGTATAGTTTCTCTAACATAAATAATCAAAAGCTTTCTGCCGTCAAAATGATCGCGTAGCAACATAGGAAACAGTGCCACACTCGCGTATAGTTCAACTAACAAGGGGCTGTTAATTCAAATTTACTATCTTAGCAGCGCGTAATGAACGGGAAGATGATTGCTATAATGGGATTGTAGATTTCGTCGCTAAGTCATAAGTATTCGGTATTCGCGTCCCGAAACATACTTACACCAAGTTGATGTAGTTCTATACATTTATGTTGATTGGATATCAAATGTATAAGCACTCCTAGTTGATATACAGTCTTGGTAAGTTGACTTATTAATTGACAAACATATTGGTGATAAATATTCGTAATCTTTTATCATTATTATGAAATCATTGATTGGGAAGGCCTGGAAATATAATAAATATAACAATCCTTAATATACAAAGCAAAAAATAGTAGTAATAATAGTAATAGTAAAAGTGTAGTGTAGTTTATCTCTATAAACTTCTTAAGAAATAAGATATTTGATCTGTATATTACAACTGATGAACCTTAATACATAGTTTGATCAAAATACGTTAAGCTAATAGGATGAAGAGGTGCGTGCAGGTTAACAATTGAAAAATTAATTTTGGTTTCTGAATTTTTTTTCTTCTTTTGTGATGTACAAAAAATGTGTATTAATTCATTCATTCATTTTTCTGGGTTATAAAGTGACTAAAATAACAGTCTCCGGCCCTACAAGTAAAAAAAACGCGTTAGTTAATTACATATATAGTTAGTGACAAAAAGGGTAGGTAACCATACAAAACTCTTAACAAATTTTTACTTAAATGTTTTATGAATTTAGTTGATATATACTACTACTATTAGTATATACCAACTAAATTCAATAATAACTACTACCAAATAAATACTACTACTAGAAGCGGTGATAGCCTAGTGGTTAGGGCGTCAGCCTCCTAATCAGAAGTCGGCGGTTCGAATCCGGGCACGCTCCTCTAACTTTTCGGAGTTATGTGCGTAAATAATTAAAATATCACTTGCTTCAACGGTGAAGGAAAAAATCGTGAGGAAACCTGCACGCCTGCAGAGTTCTCCATAATGTTCTCAAAGGCGTGTGAAGTCTGCCAATACGCACATGGCCTGCGTGGTGGACTATGGCCAAATCCGTCTCATATTGAGAGGAGACCCGTGTTCTGTAGTGAGCCGGTAATGGGTTGATCATGATGATGATGATGATACTACTACTGGAAAGACGTTTTTTTAGTTTGAAAATCATCTGATTTACTACAACTGAAATCAATATTATTATGATTTAGCTACAGATGGATGATTTAAAAAATGTATATGTTATATTGTGTTACTCGTAAGGCGTATGCCTTCCAGTACAATGGAAGTGTTTTCGAAGTTCTATCCATCGAAGAGAAACTTCTATCGCAGCGTATCATGTAAAATTATTTGACGGTGGCAATTTTTAATTACTACCGTCTGAGCATCTGTCTGGAGACGACTGCGGCGGGCTGAGTGGCTGGCAGGTGACAACGGAGGCGTCGGGGAGCGGTTAAACGTGGCATTTTACCGCTTTTATGCATATTTGATGGTGCCGCCATAATCTCGGCTAGGGGAGTCTCACCTACATATGAATTATTACTATCTCACGTTATATTGAGAATGGAGATACTTTTTTTAACTTTTATATTGAGAATGGAGATTCTTTTTTATACGTATCTATTTCAAAAAAGGAAAAAGATTTATTTCATAACAAATAAATTTAGAAGTAAAATTTTTGACATATCTAGTAAAACTACTAATTGACATTTGTAAATGAAATCTTGACTTGAATGTTTTAACTTTATTATATCATGTGATTAGTTTTTGATTATTTCTTTTGAAGATTATATTGTGGTTTTTTAAAAAAAAAACATAAGTTTTATTTATACTATTAACTATTTTTTCCATAGTACTTACTGTTGAGATATATAATTACCGATTTATGTAAACGATAACCTCACAAGCTACACTCGTCAATTAATTCGGTAACAGTGGCGTTCGGAACTTTACGTAATCCAACGTTTTAAGCCAAAGCCGTCGAATTTGAAAATAATTACAGACATTAGAGGCGTAATAAGAGTGCCGTATCAATTACTGGCCGTAAGCAAACAGGGCATTACGTGCTTAATATTAAAATCAAATTAAGGGACCGCCTCCCTTTAGTGGAACGCCTAAATAACGTTAGAGGAAACCATCGGCGCAGATAGAAGGCTTGAGTACTGACAGCAGCAACGAAACCAACTATGCACAGGTTTTTTTTTTATCCACTATAAGTTAGCACATGACGGCAATCTCACCTGATGGTAAGTGATGATGCAGTCTAAGATGGTAGCGGGCTGACCTGTTAGGGGTATGATAAACCCATACTCCTAATTGGTATCTACGCGACATTGTGCCGGAACGCTAAATCGCTTGGCGACATGGGTATGAAATATTGCTCTAATAAGATAGCTCTTGATATAGTTCTAAGTGACACGTGAGTGGTGATAACAAAAAGAAAACCTACCTGGCTAAGTTTGTTGTGGGCTTCTTCTTAGACCGGGGCGCGTTAGGAAAGGAGGTTAGTTACGAATGTAGTTATCACCATTAAATCACTGCTATGTAAATTATTGACGCGTCAAAAGTGTCTTTTAAAGGACTATTTGAATAAAGATTATTTGAATTTCAATTTGACACGTCTTTGTCGGTAGGGTGGTAACTAGCCACGGCCGAGGCCTCCCACCTGACCAGACTCGATCCAGGGATCGAACCCAGGACCTCCAACTTTATAATGCGACAGCGAGCGCGCTGCGAAACGAAGGTTGTTAAAAAAACAAAGATCAACAATAAGATTAGAAGGTTTCTCATTATGTTTAGTTTTGTATATAACTTTACGCATAAGTTAAAACGAATGGTTTTTATTGATAGGTGGTTGTATGGAGATTTTTTGTAGCAACTCTGAAGAACATTTCATTACGTACTGATTTTTACATTATATTTAAGGGACTTATTTTTACTATGGTATTTGCATTGGAAGTGTTGGATCCGTGGTGATTTTTTGGTAGACGTAAATATTGTTTTTGATTTCGTGACGCAAATAATCCAATAGACGGCACGTATTGTACCACATTTCTTCTCTATGTATTTTTCTTTGCAGTCTTATATGTCTATTTTTATATGGTGTACAATAAAGTGTATTTTCAATACATTTCGTTTCATTATTTAATCCAAACGATAAGCATTACAACTCAATAAAAGCGTTAGCCTGATCAAAAAGGGTTAAAGGTTGTTTATTATATTAGCTACCTGGCGTAGTGTTGAGCGCTATGGTCTTATTAGTGGAAGGTCCCAAGTTCGTTCGAAACTTGCCAGGAACAATCTACAAATTTATAATTTTCTCTGGTCTGGTCTGAAGGGAGGCTTCGGCCAGGGTTACTTCGGTGGTGGTAGTTACCACCCTACCGACATAGAGGTTCCACTAAGTCAGGAAACATTCCAGCACGATGTAACGTAAAAACCCAATACGTGTAGAGTTTACCCTTTTTTTTACTCTACCTTAACCAGGTTATCATCTTAGACTGCATCATAACTTACCACCAGGTAAGATCACCAGGCAGTCAAATTCAAAATCATTTTTATAAATTGCTACTTAATGTTAATATGAATATAAAATTAATTACTTAATAAAGAAACACGAGTTGATTTAGTAGCGCCACGTGTAAGCGTGCGAATTTAATCAAATTCGCTTAAAAATAGAAGTAACTTAACTTGGGATTTCAAAGAAACATTTCGTTTTAACGGCGAAATTTCGGGGATTTCGCAAAAACTTTCACCCTTCTGCAAAAATAAGAACAAAGAACCGATTCTTTTGTGACAAAAAATAAATAAATTAGTCACTTGGCATCCGTACACAACGTTTTACAACGTGCTTGGTGACGTCAATTAAAATCGCATTTCGAAACCCCCGAAACGCGCCATGCTTCGGGTGTAATGTCGAAACACAACGGAACAAAAACGTGATCGGATTTTGACACCGAGGCGTTATGTTTGTTTATTTAGCCGCTTTTCTGTTTCTTCTTAACAAAGCTTTGCACGTTGGTTGACTTTTTCTTTTTGAAGACAGTTAAATTGATCGCACACTGCCGCACAAAAACCGTAGAGTGTGATCAGCTGAACTTCTTTTACTGGTCAGCATGATTATTTATTATAATTATCATATCGGATTCCTAATACGAGTATATGTATAGTAATACATTATTTATTTATGTAAAGTAAATCGATCGAGGTAAACATCGTAAATCAAATATATATCATCATCATAATCAACCCATTGCCGGCTCACTACAGAGAACGGGTCTCCTCTCAATATGAGAAGGGTTTGGCCATAGTCCACCACGCTGGCCATGCGCGGATTGGCAGTCTTCACGCGTCTTTGAGAACAATATGGAGAACTCTCAGGCGTGCAGGTTTCCTCACGATGTTTTCCTTCACCGTTGAAGCAAGTGATATTTTAATTTTTTTAAATGAACTTAACTCTGAAAAGTTAGGGGTGCGTGCCCGGATTCGAACCGCCGACCGATAAGGAGGATGACGCCCTAACCACCAGGCTATCACCGCTCATATTATTTGACTAGGGAGTAATTTTAAAAAATATTCGTCTATGAATTGTATGTTCTTAGAATATTTGGTTTCTGAACAAATTGACGTTGTATATAGTTCTTAGCGTAAAGAAGGGTGCCCAATGTTTTGGCATTATCACTGAGAATGAAGAATTAAAAATAAAATCTTGTCTATTATGAAACAATAAAGATGTTTTGTAAAAATTAGCAAACTAATATCCTTTTTTTTCATTGTTACAGGAGGAAGAAGAAATACAAATAACGCACAAGCTCTTCCGCCCCTCTACCTCAGTATCGTAAGTGACCTCGCATGACTTCACTCGGCTAAAGACTGCTATCAACTAACCAAATATTTGAAAAAAAACATGCATGTTTCCTCACGATGTTTTCTTTCACCGTTGAAGCAAGTGATATTTTAATTGCAAATAAAATCGCACATTACTCCAAAAAGTTATGTTTGCGTGCTCGGGATCGAACCTCCGACCTCTAATTAGGAGTTGTCCACATTTTGTTCACGATAGACAAAATAACAAATATACAGATACAATAAGAATAACGGACTCAAACTTAAAACACACCGCAGTAGCTGCTTTAGCGAATGTCTGACAGTGCTACCATATTTATATTACTTATGTTTCTTGCGTAAATATGTGAGGGGTGCGTGATCCCCGAGTCGCGGTAATTATCGCGTGACTTATTGGCGAACCCAGATAACACGTTCTTTACGACCAAATTATGATGAGCTGCCACTTATTCGTGGTAACATGACCCTAATGACCTATTAGATTTAGTCTTTATCTCTTAATTAGATGTTGCCCGGGATTTCATCCTCATCGTAGTTCTGTTTTCTCGTAGAACTTACATACATGCTCCCAAAAAGAAAAACTATGTCCGCATCCAGAAATCTCTGTGCACGTTCTTTATGTAATAATTATCCAAACTTTACGGCTAAATCGCCATCATCACCATCATGATCAACCCATTCTCGGTTCACTACAGAGCCCGGGTCCCTCTCAATATGAGAAGGGTTTGGCCATAATACACCACACTGGCCAAGTGCGAATTGGCAGAATTCACAAGCCTTTGAGAACATTATGGAGAACTCTCAGACATGCAGGTTTCCTCACGATGTTTTCCTTCACCGTCGGCTAAATCACTTCCCCACAATAATTATTTTCTTAGTCAATGCTACTCAAGACAACGTTTTGACGAGAGATCACCGAATGCCCTGCCGGAAAAAAACACCGTACTGTTTTCTTTTTCGTTTTTATATTACCCACGTTGCAATTGATAATGAAATGTAAACTCTTAAAATAAATTAAATCAAATCAGTGTTGATTTTTTAAAATATTTCTTATCCAATTATTGTATATGTAAATTTCTACCGTAATTAACTTATTTAGATTGTATAGAACATAAAAAGTTATACATCAGTATTTTGACACACGAAAGCAGAAACCAAAATAATGATAAACTATTGGATAAGAAATATTGATTATATGGTTTAATATATAAATGCTTTATACAGAGGATCAGTAAGGAAGAAAAATCTTATCACATTATTTATTTTAAGTCCGACACCCTGGCCAGTGTTTACGCATTATCATACCGGAACACGAAATCGCTAAACCATCTTTGCCTATGGGGTAGTTGATATTCACAATCGTTGCTAAGTTAGAAAAGATGTATTGTCGTGGGACACCAGGTAGGAACAAAGTTCCTTCGGCTAATGTAGAATTGACACAAGGTCCGTGGAAAAGAAAAAGGTATTATAAACTACTCGCTTGTGTATACGACTGTCGCGCCTGCACACGTCTCATTTAACGGTTTTATTCCACGGACTTTTTCTTACGGTTTTACTATCACATTTTTTTCAGTTCGGTCGTGCAGCAAAATCCCTATCTCCTCCAAGTCTGCCGTAAGGAACTTCGTTCCAAAAATTCGAAATTCACAAAATGACTAAGGCAACCATCTTGTTTGGACTCCAGTCGATGGTATGACTCTGATATTGAGGCTAAACTCCCAGCAATGAGGAAACCGTACGTCTGTTTAACATTTGATACCTACAAAACTTGCAGACTTCATAAATAAAATCAGACACGTATGTTCATTTACGTGATGAAAATCATACATTATAGGAGAAACGTCGAAAGGTCTTAGCATAATGGTAGGGACGTCTGCCAGAGGGTTATAACAGCTTTATCTTCTCCCAGCTTGATCGTGACTCTCCGAAGAGATTTCTGTAATTACGCTGATTATCGCAATGAATCGTGCCGCGCCGTTATGCCAGCCCCGAAGCAATATTTAATCGTGCTCGTATTAAAATAAATACATGAATTGCATTCACAAAGTTATTTAAGCGTGAATTATTCAAGTTGGAGGTCCTGGGTTCGATTCCCCGCTCGAGTCTGGTCTGGTGAGAGGCTTCGGCCGTGGCTAGTTACCACCCTACCGACAACGACGTGTCGCCAAACGATTAAGCGTTCCGGCACGATGTCGTGTAGAAACTAATTAGAGTGTGGGTTTACCATACCCCAAACAGGCTAGCCCGTTTCCATCCTAGACTGCATCATCACTCACCATCAGGTGAGATAGCTGTCAAGAGCTAATTTGTAATGTGTAAAAAAAACTTGTAATAATCCTTCGACTTCTGAACACCCTTCAATCAATCAATCCATCAATCAATCATGATCTTTATTCAATTAATCCTTTAAAATGCACTTTTGACGCGTCATAGCAGTGATTTGATGGTGATTACTACATTCGTAAACTTAAAGCTTAAGCTATGAGGGTTTAAACCGTGCCCTGGTCTAAGAAGAAGCCCACAACAAACTTAGCCAGGTAAATTTTCTTTTTCACCATCTCACATGCCACTTAAAACTAAGAGCTATCTTATTAGAGCAATATTTCATACCCAAGCTTGTTTATCATTAACATAATCCTTTACACTATAATAGGACTACACCAACTAGGAAATTGAACCCAGGATCTCAATGACACCCTAACTCGACAAGCTAACTCCAATGAACCTTTTTAACTTTCGTAATGCATCTTGATTGATATTTTAGTTTATTTTTTTTTGAATTCTAAATTTTTAGAACATAATTTACAAGGGCTTATAACCCATAAAAAATAAGCGTATTCAAAAGTCTAAATAAAAGTCTGGGAAAGGTTAAATATAACTGACACTTACTCGTATACACTCGTAAATGTTTATTTAGCAATTGGTGACGTAACATGTTAGACGCTATAGCATAGATACAAAATAAGTCGTAGAGCAGTTGTAGAAATAAAGCAACTTTTAAAAAGGTTAAGGTTACTATCATAAATGACTATGTATTCCCATATTCGACTTACATCATCATCATGATCAACCCATTACCGGCTTACTACAGAGCACGGGTCTCCTCTCAATATGAGAAGGGTTTGGCCATAGTCCACTACGCTGGCCATGAGCGGATTGGCAGACTTCACACGCTTTTGAAAACATTATGAAGGACTCTTAGGCGTGCAGGTTTCCTCACGATGTTTTCCTTCACCGTTGTAACAAGTGATATTTTAATCATTTTAAAAACGCACATAACTCCGAAAAGTTAGAGGTGCGTGCCCGGATTCCAACCGCCGACCTCTGATTAGGAGGCTGACGCCTTAACCACTAGGCTATCACCGCTTCAATATTCGACTTTACTCAGTTAAAATAATAATGGTATTACATCACGCCAAATAATACTAAACAGGTCACAAAACAATATACCTATTAACTACAGATTACGACAACTATCCTTAAGGTCAATGAACCCAATTGTAGAATTATTATTAACACAACAATAATCCGAAAAGTTAGTTGGGCTACAACAACGCTCAAACAAAGTAAATGAAGATACTTAACCTTGTTGAGAAGTTTGATCCAATAAAACAAAGTTCCGAACAAACGAATGCATTAAAGTCACCCGCCAACTGATCCAATCGTAATATCGCACTTCCAGACATCGAAAGTTAGTATGCATTGACTTTGAAAAGTCGTCCAAAACTTAGTTTGGTTATGTTTATGAAACTATTCGGATGCGGGTGTGTGCCGCCGATACACATGCAAGAACTCGCGCCCAACTCTAGGCGTAGTTCGCTAAGTGGAACAGCTGTAAAACAAAGTAGCGAAGGGTCTAGGAACTTAGTGAGTACGCTGGAAACTATTCGGCGCGAACACATGTCCTCGGAAGACGCGTCGGGAGCGGCGGACGCGTCACTTCACAACTTTGACAGTTTAATTCGGGAAGCCGTCGACCGCGGCCGATTTATAAATAAGTTAAACTAGGTTTAACAAAGTATTGCAGAGGATGATAACGGAACGGCGCCTACGGCCCGCCCCTCGCCCCCGCGCGGCCCGCGTGCAGATAAACTTTTAAAATGACTTTGGAAGCTTTTGAGCTTTTAATCGGCAAAGTTGTACAGACAGACAGTTCGGGTACAATCCTTGAACCGCTTGCGCCGGCGACGGCGGCCGCAAAACTTTGTTTTACAGGACTACTTTTCTTCTTGTTTCAAGGTTGGACTCTTAAAACAAACTCCGGTTCGACGGAGTTCGTGAACTCGGGCGCCAACAATTTACAAATTTCTCTCTTTCATAACAACTAACTGCCGCTCGGCGCGCGGGGAAAGTTGTCCTGCGTAGATCTTAATCGCATTGTCTGGTGCGCTCGCGGCGCGAACAGCTGACTGTGACGACACAGCCCGTCGAACTCCTGCGTACATTTGACTGTAACACATCTACGAACAATGCCAGCCCAGCAGAAAATAACCGTTAGCTTAGACTTTTATTGGAAACGAGCGGACTGCGCAAACAAGGTAACGTGGCGTAAAGTTTCGCGACAACTCTCTCGTCTACAAAAGAAAGGTTTAAGTGTGTTGACAAAACGATCCTTCAGTGGAACGGACGTCGGTCGGCACCCTCTGATCCATTTATTCAATTTGTTTAAGTGACACTGATAGCGCGACCGCGGTCTAAAAAAACTCGTCTGCCAAATTTGACGGCGCCCCTGGCGACCGGCGGCTTCCTTTTTTCAGTTCATGCCTCACCTGCCGGGGGCCGTCGAAGTGGTATCGCGTGAAATACACTGATTGGCTTTTAATCTGTGCGTTCTCCTTTTTCACACTACCTCGAGCTTTGAAGCTTTCAATTTAAAGTGCCTACAAGTGTGTGTGGTATTTTTTCATGCCTTTTTCGTACTTTAGCCTACCCTGCTGATTTTGTACCTCAGACGTTGCATTCGCCCCGTGCATTGAGTTTGATGATAAAATCCTGTTTTGTTAGGAAGGGCAGTTTTTTATGTACGAGCCTGGGCTAAATGCAGGCACATATCGGGTATTGCGCGTAAATTTTACGTAACTAGAAATAAATAGGTTGCGGGTGTGTGGGGCGGGGCGGCGTGGGCGCGGCGTGCGCGCGCAGCCCCCCGCCCCGCCCGCGCGGCCTGCACTCGGCCTCCGCATAGTCCGCGAATCGCATCCTGCGAGTAACCCGCGCTGCGGAAAACGCTCCGCGCTCCGGTACACCGCTTCTACGTCGCGTCGTACGGAGAAACTTTTCCGACGTAGCCGCTCTACGCGGTGCTACGGCCGCTACGAACTTCTTAATCGGCTACAAATAAACCGCGTTTTTTGTGCAGTGCTACTTTGATTTCTCAGTGAACTCGTGTAAAAACTTTGGTGCGTGATGAGGGATCGCCCCTCGATTATTTAGCGATGTCGGCCCTCGTCCGACCCGTTTGGTAAGTTACAATTTTTTTTTTGGAGAAAAAATTACTTACGTTAAAACTTTTGCGGATAGATGCAGATACCGTTGTTTGTATTGTTACAGTACGTTTTTCGGCTTTATTTCAGCAGTGAAAACGTCGGAGTGTTCAAGAGAAATAAATTAAAAAAAAAAAATCGTTTACGCACAATTCCCACGCTCGTAAAACCATTTCACGAAATGCTTTCAAAATATTTACTAGAAATATTGCAATATTATTTGTGTTTACGGATTCAAGTGTAGATAGTGATGATTTGATTATAATTTATCATGTTGATTATTCCGGCCTCGCTTGTCATGTGGAGAGTAATCGAATAAGCGTAAAGCGCGAGTCGTGAAACCGCGACGTCATTAGCTTTATTGAGGGAATACGTAATCGCGCGACGATAACTGCGTTAGTAAATATTACTTAAACACACACGCTCCCTATTCGTACCAACAATTTATGTTTCCACTAAACCAAGATAGAGTTAACTAAATCGGACCTATTATATCTGCTTACACATGAATTAATAATTTTGACACTAAATTTGATATTTAGTGTATACACTAAATTAAAAATTAAATTTAGAAAAATTATTTTTATGAAACAATTTTATTATAAAAAAAAATTCACAGTGAACTTTTAATTTATTAACTTGTTATAATCTTATGCAACTAGACAATTACGGTTTATTTTATGATTACTTTACTCTTCAAAAGTAACTACTCCTCCCCATATAGATCTTCAAAAATGCTCTCTACGGTACGTTTCCTGGAAGTTAATGATAATAATGCGAAAATGATGACTTCACAACGGACGTTTGTTAAGAATAACGAGTTGTTCGGTTACTTTGTTTGTCGTAGGAATTATCTATTAACTGTCGGATTAAATTAAATTAAGCTTATAATTCATTTTAAAAATATACTAATTTGATTGAAGGTTTTAACTTTAAAATAAAATTGTATTAACTAAGTATAAATACTGAGACAAATTTTAAGATTTTAAATTGCAAAATGTTTGTATAGTATTTGAAAAGGTTTATCCCAGCATTTTCATTCGTTAATCGACTTATTGACGACTAGGGCTGGCTACGGTTTTTTCATTTCACTGCTACTAACTTATGTACCATTAGTACTTAGTCGGAAATATTACTACTAACAATCATACTATACTGATAACAGAATAAAAAAAGGACATATATTTGGTTATTTTTTCTGAATTAACATTACCGCGACTAAAATACTAATGTTTAATAATTAGGCTAGAAATATTAGCGTCTAAAAATTATTTATTTTTAATATTTAGAACCTCCTTTTTAGATGGATTGGTACGTCCAGTTTCAGATACCACGCTCGATTTCCAGTTTATAGCGCAAAAACAAAAAACAAAAACTTCAAATTAAAAAACTGGGGGCATAGTCAGTCTTACCTTAAAATACATTATTCAAAACCTGGTTGAATATAATGCGAAAATAATCTTGAAAGTTAGATATATACGAAGATAATACTATAATTTATAACTACAAATAGCAACTAAACCCTTGTTTATAAAATCTGTGTCAGTTGATATCGCGGTGAATGATAAAGTTGAACTTTAAATAATACTACGATCGAATCTACATCCTCAATGGAGTGTTCTATCACTTTAATACAATAAGTAGGTTACTATTTCACCATTACACCGAGATATGTTAAGACATCAATGAGTGATCCATTGGATCACTTGGACATTAATAAACTCTACGATACTAATGAAATATGAGAACTTACCCATTATGATATAAAAAAAAAATGTTTTCATGGTATTATTCCGACGCAATTCTTTAAAATAGTCATATTGTACTAATTCCCATTTGATATTAAGCTTTGAAGCGGTGATAGCCTAGTGGTTAGGGCGTCAGCCTCCTAATCAGAGGTCGGCGGTTCGAATCCGGGCACGCACCTCTAACTTTCGGAGTTATGTGCGTTTAAAAAAATTAAAATGTCACTTGCTTCAACGGTGAAGGAAAACATCGTGAGGAAACCTGCACTCCTGAGAGTTCTCCATAAAAAGTTCTCAAAGGCGTGTGATGATTTAGCTTTAAATATCGAATTTTAAAGGCCAAATTCTCGGCTAGTAAATTGTAGACGAGAAAATCCACATAAAATACAATGGAATCTATACTTTAGAATACTTTTCTACGAAACACTTCTAGCTCGGTTTTAGACTTCATTGGAGACAAGATCTTGGAAAATATATTGCACAGCGTAACACGTATTCTCTGTTGGAATATAAGTAGTTTACCTTTCTATACGAATACGTACTAAACGTAATGAATTAGATATTAAAGTTTACAAAAGATTTTTATCATTATACCAAATTAAATATTACACTGAAAACAATGAAACATATAATATTTAATAAAAAAGTAGCGAACAAAGCACATCTTATACCAGTGGGTTTAGCAGTATCATACTTAGAAACATTTTTCAAAATCTATTCCTCGCGAGATAAAGTTGTAATTATTATCTACTGTGCATAACAAGAATGAATTATCCAAGCGAGTCATAATAGAACAATGAACTCGGAAAGACTAAGAAAGTTGAATTCGTATAAAGAAATGAATTATAATTTAATAATTAATAATTTTTAGTTGTATTTTTGGGAAGAACACAAAAAACTCAACCTTTATGCATACGTGAGGACTTACTCTTTTTTTACAACTAATAGCTTCACAGTAGACTTTAATCTTATCTGTAGCTTTCTTTACATAAATATGTTGTGCTTAACGTAAATTCCTTTTGCGAAGAGGAACACGAGTTTTCGATTATTCTGAGTTATAGGTGAAAGTTCCATGTGCAATAAAAGACATATATATCGCGCTTACTAATCAATAGAAGTCAGAGAACAACAATACATATACTTTACTCTATTAATGCAAAAGTTTTAAAAGGTTATAACAGAATTGCATTTTAGCTCTATCCCGTGATAACTCTGCATTCTTCTGGGATAAAAGTAGCCTATGTCATTCCGGCCCATAGTACATCTACGCAAAAAAATACGTAAACTTTACTCTATTACTGCGTTATTGTACTTGTCTGGTGGGAGGCTTCCGCCGTGGCTAGTTACCACCCTACCGACAAAGACGTGTCGCCAAGCGATTTAGCGTTTCGGCGCGATGTCGCGTAGAAACCAATTAGGAGTATTGGTTTACCATAGCCCTAACAGGTTAGTCCGCTACCATCTTAGACTGCATCATCAGTTACAATCAAGTGAGATTGTCGTCAAGGGCTAACTTGTAGTGGATTTAAAATAAAAATTATTGAAGGATAATAATAAACCATCAATCAACACATTCATAATTTGAATAAGGAATATTAGATTAAACCTCAGTTACAAATACCGCTTTAACCTCGTGAAACTGACAATTCAAATTTTTCATAGCAGCTCGGTTTACCGAGCCATTCGAAACCGTTTAACTCAGGTAGGGTTGCCACTAAACGGATTTCACGTGTGCCGATCTTGATAAGAACACAAATTGTTTCCACTGAAGCCGCCGAAGTTATCTGATGGGACAGGGTCCCGAATAATTGCGGTTTATTTTGTACACAAATGTGGATTTGTTTCGTTGGTGAAATGATTCGGTATTTCACTTAAACTAACCAACGATCTTCCCATTTTTGTTAGTTATCTCTTAAAATATATAATTCAATTTTGGTTATAAACGTCGTTCATTATGAAATCTCTTACTTGGTTATTACTCCTACCTAGGGGGGTAGAAGTATATATATATATAATAAATATATATAATGAAATGGAATGAAAATGAAAATATACTTTATTGTACACCATACAAAAAGAAAAAAGAAATAAACACACATACAGAAAAGAAAATTGGTGCAATAGGCTGCCTTATCGCTAATGAGCGATCTCTACCAGGCAACCTATATATATACTATATAATTAAACCCGCACCGTGATCAGTTTCTACGTGGCATGGTACCGGGATGCTAAATCGAACCTACGACCGCTCACCACTGAGCTGCGGAGGATATTGTATTAGGCAGCAATTTTTTTATTATGTTTTTTTTTTTACCGAGTGCTTATTTTAAAGGAGGACATTGTATTAGTAAGCCATTTTTTTATTGTGTTTTTTTTTACCAATAGCATATTTTAAATTTTAGTTTTGTAACATATTTGAAGTGAACGAAATAAGTACTTTTAAACAATTACCAATATATTATTCCATTGTTTTATGATTGCTAACATATTTTACTCCCAGTACATATAGGGTAATTCTAGGCACGGACATTGTAGAGCCGGTATTCACAACGTTAATAAAGGATGATTTTACCTTAAAAAATATATATTCCTTAAAATTTTTAGTCCATTAACCGGTAAAAGTGAGGAACAAATTGCGGTCAATGCGACCGCTGCTGTAAAGTACTGTTAATATTTGGGTTTAAAGGATCAAGAATGGTGTTAATCCCAAGTCGTTAAGAGAAAAATTAGGTTACTACTTCAGCATTGCAATGATATGTGGAAACATCAATGGCCAATGGGTCATTTTAAATTTGTGGAACTCTATACAAATAAAAAATATGAGTACTAACCCTATGAACAAAATGAGGCATCTATGTTTTTATTGGATTACATTTTTTAAAATTCTCACACTGAACTAAAGTATAGCTCATTTGATATAAAGCTGGCAAATTCTCGGCTATTAAAATTAGATATTTAAAGAAAATCTTTATAATATATTTATGGAATCTACACTTTACAGTAAGTACGCTTAGAAATCCTAGTCAAAAAAATAAACAACTGTCGTCAGATGAAAAGACAGTGCAAAAGTATTTTTTAAATTCTGAAAGTAACAACGTTGGTTTAAAAGCATAAGTAACGAATACACGACACAAACCCATTCGCACGAAGAGGGCCGATACACCATACACCGATAACCCTCGCTGTGGCCTCCCTCGGCGTAGGGTTGAGACGCGCGTTACAAAAAATCAAATAAACACATCACATTTTTATTTACATAGTAAAACTATGTCAAGTTTGTTAACATAACTTCTATTACACAATATTTATACATATCTATACATTCTATTGTATATTTTTCTTAATGTATTATATTTATTTATTTTTTTTATTTTTGTAAGCACCAAATTTGTGATATTAAACACTTACAGAAGAAGTATACAAAGGAAAGCTTCTCTCTATAAGAGATCTTCCAGCTACCCTCAATATGGTTTAGTTAGTTTGAAACTTAAAAATAGAAAGTCGTCTTGAAAAATCACTACGAATAAAGAAAACAAAATATTTTGCTGTTAGTAATTAAATTTGGTTTGAAAACAACTCCAATCAATTATTTCTAAAGAGGCTCTTATAAACTAACTGTTATTATATAACAAGCAATTCACCGCTGTTAATTATTTTTATGTCGTCTAATTGTGTTTAATGAAAGTTGAAGTTTGCTAGATATTTCAAACAAATTGCTTGCGATGTTTAATTTTTTTTAACTCTTAATTAAACGTCTTTATTAGAATGTCCACTAATTATCATCTTTATTAAATATACGGAATTAATATCAAATATTGAGTCTGTAACCACATGCACCGGTGAAAAATCAGGCTCGTATGACATGCAATAAAACAATAATCCTTTACTGTCGCATCTTTTGATACTGCCAAGGTAATAAAAACCTTTATTTACAATCTAAATGATATTTGACAAGAATCAATATCTTAAATCATAAAATATGAAATCCATAACCCGTAAATTTTTAACTACATCACAAAATGAAATTACTGTTTATATACCTACAAGTTTCAAGAACCATGAGTGTACAAGTCCGTCTCGCACTTTTTTTATTCCAATACTTGTACGAGTAGATATTCCTGTGATCAAAACAACCAAACGCTATTCGGACATAAGATCGTTGAATTGGGATTGTGACTAGCGCACGTAGTTAAACGATTCCGTTTAAGACCAATAGTTAAAAAATACATTGCAAAATAATATAACGAAAGCATCTGATTGTGGTTTTAAAATAACTTAATCTTATTTAGTTCATTTGATCATTTCGACGATAGCATAAACCAGCAAACTGTTTAACAAGCCGTAGTTTTAACTTCTTTTAATAAGAGAAAAGACTAAACCGATTTCAATGGAACATTATCATATGTAAAGAGGGCTTAGTAAAGAAGTGCTAGGCCTTTTTATGAAGGATATACCGATATGGAAAAAAATGCTTGGTAAATACTAGCAAAGAGTAAAATAACACTTTTTCAACACAATACACTCTACTTACGAGTAAGATCACGTTGCAAAACTTAATTACGACCAGGATCTGTTGTACACAGCCCTACACGATTTGGTCGAGGGGTTAGGGTGCGTCGCTAGTTACAATGCACCGCGGCAGTACCATTACCCCACATATTTAAACTGAGTGAAACTACTGCGATATTGATTGTACCACTCATTTGTTGCTTTATGAAGTTCTTTGTTTTTGCCAAATAATCTATGACCATGTTCACCTACTTTAGGACTTTATTTGGTAGTTCTATCATTAGATTGACGTGTGCCATGTCGTGTTTTATAAAGCTGTGATAGCCTAGTGGTTAGGACGTCAGCCTCTTAATCAGAGGTCGGGGGTTCGAATTCGGACACACCTATAACTTGTCTGAGTTATGTGCATTTTTAAAATATCACTTGCTTCAACTTGCTTCTTTGCAGAATTGTACGAATATTGAAATCTTATAGATAAAATTTTACGAAGACTTCAATGAGATTAGATCCTTCTCGAATTATTCTTAATTCGTTCAGTGACTAAAGACAAGAAGAGATTCTATGACAATATTTTCTATTAGCTTAACTTTGGAGGAACTGCGTAGGAATAACACTTCCTTGTCTTACTCTTAGGTGTGTTTCCGTTAGTTTTGATTCTAAAGTCTAAAGCTAAAACATTAAAATATCACTATATAGCACAGCTGGCGACTTGCGAAACAAAATATATTATAGTTATCACCATGAAATAACTACTATGTAAATTATTGACGTGTCAAAAGTGCCTTTTTAAGGACTATTTGAATAAAGATTATTTTGAATTTGAATTTGAAACATGTATTCAGTATTTTCCTCCTTATTTTGTGCAATGAGCTGTTTTTAAACCCACTTAGTAGTCAGTAAACCTTTAAAATAAATTACGCACCATCACAGTGATCGTATTTGTTTGAGTAAACGTAGATTTAAATCTCAACGGTTATTTTATCGCAGTACTTGTTATATTAGCCAAGCTTCGATTAGAACGGAAATGCTTATATACTCTTCTTCTTTGGGTGCCTCTCCAACTAGTGAAGGTTGGCAGTCAAAATGGCATATTTTGCCTCGTCTCTCGCGAGGCTGAAAAGCTGGGCGGCACTCGCGATCCCTGTCCACTCCCTGATGTTTCGCAACCAAGACTTCCTCTTGCGACCGATGCGCCTCCTTCCCGCTACTTTGCCCATCATTATGAGTTGCAAAAGCCTGTATCTGTCATGCCTAAGCACATGCCCCAGATAAGCAATTTTTTTCTTTTTGATAGTCTTCCAAAGTTCGCGATTACAACCATTACGTCGCAAGACCTCCTCATTGTTCACCTTTTGGGTCCAGCTGATCTTTAACATCCGTCAATAAGCCCACATCTCAAATGCCTCTAGACGTTTTCTTTGATCCTCTTTGACTGTCCAGGTTTCGCATCCGTAGAGAAGTATGGCCCATATATAACAATGTAAGAGGGGTTTACGTAGCACGATGGACAGGTTACGGCTAGTGAACATGGTTAAATATATAATGGTTATATGCTCATTGAATTAAATTTAATGTACATTTGAAAAAAACACTAGCAATTGCGCCCGCGGATGGCAATAGTTCTCGTATCTATAGCAAGTCATTAAATCAAGCGAAAAAATATTCAAACAAGTATCTACTTAATTAGATCAGCTGTTTTAAAACTGCATAAAACAATTTAATTCCATATCATTTGTTTAATAAATTAAACACATTTGAAATATAGCTTAGAGGTACTTAAAACTGGATACATTAAGAGGATTTTATCGTTAAATGATTTTAATATACCTAGATACAAGTGATGATACGGCCTAAGGTTGAGCACGCTTAGGTGATACCAAAATCTATGATGATGCTGATGAGACGTTTAAATCGTTGAACATAATAATCCATTGAAAACAAGTTAATAAATGTATACTAAAATTCTATAATCGCGATTTCGTGAAAACATGTTCGGCGATGTTTATCTAAAATTACCCTCATTATCATTATAGGATCACATTAAACGTAAATATATGGCTACAAATTTAACTGAACACCATTATAAAACCCTGTCCGGTTATCAGACGGCGTCAGTTGTTATATGAGCTATAAAGTTAAGTTTTCGTTAAAGCCATTAAACGGGAAACTCGATTCGGAGTTGAGATCAAATTGGCGGAGTATTTATCTCCAGCGGGGAGTCGATTTTAAAGCGAAATCACGCAAGCACACGAAGCCATTATCACTAGACCTCGATCCTCAGGCCGCGGCAACTCTATGAATCTAATCCAGCGGATTTATCTTCTGATTTACAGCCAAGCCGAGCCAACGAGGGCGCGACTACTTGAAAGAAAAGTGATAATGTCTTAATCCTACCACACTCGAGTGTTCTACCCCCCCAATTTTATGGTCGCGCGCCCAGACGGCACGTTTTGATTTATGATTTCAATAATTAAGAATTCTTAGGTGCAATTTGAATTTGAACCGAGATGTGGGGGCCCTTGGGAGGCCTGCCTGTTTGTTATTGCCACGGGGCGAGAAAGGGTCGCCGGTCCCACGGCTTACCTTTCATTTTCTGAGGAATTATAATAGAGTTTCAAGAAATTACGACGTCTTACAAAAGCCTCGCATAAGTATATTCATGTCGCTGGCAAAAATTATACGTTCAATTTTGTTTCTGCAAGGCATACCTACCTAACGAACTTCGATCGAGAAACCCACTTATTTATAGAATAATAGCGGTAATTCTAATAACCAATTTCTAAAAAATATATTCAATAATAATTTTGATACTATTTTTATTATTTTGTTAATTGGATTATTGGTTGGATTTTTTTTTAATACACTGATAGCACGATCTTCTTCGGTACAACGTTGACATAGCTATCAGTATTCATTTCTATCTATGACAATACAATATTAAAATATTTTCAGCGGTTTCATAAACGGTCCGTTGTAACAAAACTAATTCCATCGTGTTTTAAGCCTCACTTTGATGATACTGATACTCTGGTATTGCAGTACGTGTCTTACGTCTCGGCGTCTTGCAGTAATCCTCACCCCGCAATATAACCCCGTGGCTGTCCTTATATCGCGCCCTAATCTCGAGGCATTACAATTAACGCGGCCCGAGATAACCCGCCACTCGCCACCCACTGATAAAGGGTACTGGCACTAGTTTAAACTTAAGCATCCACCGCCCTCAGGGTTTACCTAATTACCCTATGCGTATACGTTCTGCAGATGTATATTCAGGCGTTAAAACCGTTTCAACCTCGCCGGTGTATTGGGTTGAAAGTTCGGTTCGCAGGTTCAAGATTCTCGGTTCCAGGCTCGCGCGAAAAATTGATCGTTTCGATTCGGTTTTTTTACCAGGAAATTGGTAAAAACGCAGAGTGTTTCTTCTCTCTGTGTGCAGCAGTTTGAGTTATTATTATCTACTTAAAGCAAACATAATTGTTAAAGCTCGCCAACTGGCATTTGAGTTGCGTGTTGGGACTAAAGCCTTCGATATTAGAAGCTATGCCTGGCAGTAGGAAATTACGTTAACAAGCCTAAATTTTTTATAAAACAAATTATGGATGAACAAAATGACAAAATTAAAATGATAAAACATGCATTACAAAATACAACGAGTAAATTCCAAACTGAAAAAAAAAGAGCCAAATCTTTACGAATCAAAGGACAAGTTAGCAACGCCCTTTCGAAGATAATCAATATAAAATAAAACTTGGATCAGAAACATATAAGAATTGGCACATATCTGATTTTGAAGTTTTTCTTGCATCATCGTCATACCAAATAATGTTCATATCCTATCGCATAAGACAGAGGTCTTTAGACCGATTTCTCACCCCGCTTATTAAGTGCGCTTTGGTTTACTTTACATACATACGAGTACTAGTTTAGGTCACCAGGACCAATTTATATCTCTTAGGCGTCAGGATGGACCACACCAATATCTTCATAAAACCAACACCTACCTAACAATTTCTGTCCCAACCCAAAAATCTTTCCAAACACCTCGTCAAAGGTTCATAAGCCAGCGACGTTGATGTCACAAAATGGTATATTAAACTTTCATCGAAAAACACAAATGGTTGGATTATTATAGTCGCATACGAGTGCTATGGTATGTGTTTCTCATTTAGTCCATCTGAAACCGGCACACGTTTCGGGTAATTTCGGACAAGTTTCACGCGACCCGAGTAGCGGCACGTACGTAAATGTTTGCGGGTTGTAGTCGTTGGCATTTTAGGCTTCCGGCTGGCAACCCCTGTACCGTCAAGCACCATCGATTTGCACCAAAACCCCTGACCTAATGGACGCATATTGCACTAGTTCCATTCGTATAGCGGAAAGAGTTTTGCTGTAGAACGCGTCTTATAATTTAAATGACTTAACTAAAAAATACACTTTTATACAAAACCTTTTCATGCAATACAAGTTGCACATCGTTGTTTTACTCCAGTTAACTTTAGGATAAAGCGGGATGAAACTACTAAAAACAACGATATTTCTCCGTATATATATTAAATCATTCAATCGGAATTATTAGATGGTTTTTACGTATTAACTAATATGCTTAGATACATCCTATATCTACAACACGAAATATCAAAAGAGATTTTTTTAAATCTTTAACTACCTACCTATCAACCAAATAACTTAAATTAATTCAATTTATTTTGTAGCAATACTTTTAAGTTCATTCTTTATTTGTGTGAGTGTGCTTTGTGTTAATTATTTTTTTTCATTACCAAACTATACAAAGGCATGCTTACAAGCATGTCTTGCCATAATTTTGATAATATATTTTAATATTGCCATAATTTTGAATAAATTATAAACTTTTATCTCATTTCATCATTATTTATCCAAAACAGCGTCACAGAATGGCGTTCCTGGACGCCTTCTTACGTTTATACCAACCTGAAAGTTTTTTTTTTAAATACCATATAAATGACGGTTACTTTTTAAAACAATATAAAACCTTTGGTTAACCTGTCAATTGACTTAAACTATGCTGACATTTACATAAAATTTCAAATAAACTTCGCTCAAAACTTTTTTAAAGTTTTCACTTCACTTATTGACCCGCTATAAAATTCAACACAATTTTAAAAGTCGACAAAATATCGTAAATTATACTAAACATGCGTGGTGCGTTGCAATTTAAATTACTTATAAATTATACGATTAAGTTTATAGCTGAAGCGACGTTTCCTAAATTGGCGTTTACCTGCGCTTCAAATCAAGGAGCTGCGTGACGAATGAAAATAAAAAAAATACTGCTAATTTGTAGAACTTGATATAAAACTTTGCCCTCGATTGTTGTATTTTCCCTTTAAACATATTTGCCTTATCAAATTGGTCTGAAAGCTCTTGAGTGAAATGGTTTTTACGTGGGAACGATTTTTGTGCATTTAAATTAAATATCATCAAGTGTTTAAAATGTGATGACGTCGACTGGAATCGCCGAGAATCATTTCCGCGTAAAAATATTGTGGTTGTGGATGGAAAATCGAATCGCAAGTACAATACTTTTTTTTAAATCCATCTCGTTGTTTTGCTTCCCCGTGAGGATGGCACTGATGGACCTGTTTGTTCCAGGACGGCGCCATTGAACACTCACACGACGCTGTCACACATAAATAAAAGGCGACTGGAGTTCGGCGTAGACATAGAAGCTTTCAGAGTGAACGATCGAAGAATAGATCGCGTTGATAGCGAAGCGTCCATGGAGGAAGACGCAGCTAACAAGCGGCGGAGAAGACTTCTAGATGACGACAGAAGAGACGAAATCGATTCTTACCATAGAAATTTCAACGTGCACCGGCCTAATATACTTCGTCACCCGAATGAAGACACAGAAACTATTTTACAAAGAACACAAAATGCACTAAAGTCACTGAGCAGCTGGCCCAGAGATCACACTTCTCTTCCAAACGGCGATGAAAATGAAGATGCCAACGATTTTGATAATCTTTTTAACGATAGACGTTCCGATAAAATGTTGCCGTCCTCCCCTTCACAATCATCAGATAGCGCACACTCACAGAGAAGTTTCGCGACACATCGAAACGCAGAGCCTCTGAGTAAATCTCATCCATGTGATAGAATAGAAAGCGTAGAAGTTCCTTACAGAGACCCCAAAATGGAGAGAGACAATATAGAGTATAATTACGATAGAGAAAAAACTCAAAACCACTATGACACGCCTAATTTCGATGAACTGGTGGACTCGTCTTCCAACGAACTAGAAATCGACATGTCAGACCGTAACGATGACAAGTACGATGATGAGCGGGAAACTAAAAGAAGGAAGGCCGAAGTAATCACAGTTAACAAGCAATCGTTATATAACGCTTACAAAGCTGCGACAGCTTCCTTGCCTTATTCAACGCAGTCCGCATTTAAGCCCCCGGCGGAAGTGAAGCACAAAATACATGGATCGTCGTTCCCCAGTGAACCTTTTGGGGGCTATTCAAACGATCACGAGAAGAGTTCGCTTCATAAGGTGTCCAAACAGTATACCGTGCTGCAGCCCGCCGGTGCGGGGTCGCGTGCAGCCACGGCACTGCAAGAAGCACGCACCTTGCCTTCTACCCTGCCAGCGCGAGATTCGCGTCCTCTCACTGCACTCTCTCCGCCCGCCGCCAGAGGTACCGGTAAACTCTGACACCCATTGCCAAACTTCTTAACGACAGTATGACGCTCAACTCCGCGTTATGAACC
Organism: Lasiommata megera; assembly: GCA_928268935.1. Taxonomy (NCBI): domain Eukaryota; kingdom Metazoa; phylum Arthropoda; class Insecta; order Lepidoptera; family Nymphalidae; genus Lasiommata; species Lasiommata megera. The sequence continues at coordinate 14,339,943 of OV743312.1, forward strand.
AGGCAAAGTTAGTTTCAAGGTCGATTACGTTGCCTTCCCAAGGATAGAAGCTTGTACTACGAACGTGTATAATTATGATATGGTGACATTCAAATAAACGTAATAATTTATACGTTTGTGTTTGTAACTTTGTATGAATATTATTGATCTCGGAAATATTTTTGAGGGGACATGTTATAAATGATCGTTTATTCGCAAGACGTTTCTCATAACTCAATCGACACATACAGCACGTTTAAACTCCACCTACGTCGATTGTCGTATATAATGTATGTGAAGGTTTTCCTCGTATCGCACATTTCGGATTTACGTCATGCAATAAAAACGGGTCAGGGCACAGGGCGGGGCGCGGTGGTACCGCCCCGCTTCTCTTGAAAGAAAAATTGTCAGTCGGACCGCGCAGCCGCCTGGCGTTCTTTATTTTTTCTTTTAAGTTGTGGATGGGGTGGGTCTCGCAGAGTGGGCGGTGCTGCGCAGGTACGCCCTGCCGGCACGCCCGCTTCTATCGATCGCGCTCCCACGCCCTGCTCGATGATTAACAAAATACTAATTTGTCCATCGATTTGTCCCCAGAAGGCAACAAGTGTCCAACTCCTGGTTGCAATGGGCAGGGCCACGTTACTGGCCTGTATACGCACCACCGCAGGTAAGCTCGAGGCTTTCATGCATTTCAGCTGTGACGTCAGAACAAACCTATTACCTACTAGTTGTTTAACTATTGCCTGCATCTATATACCCTTTGTGATAACTCCTTCATATTGCATTTTAATTTTTAAAATTTACTTAAGACGTACTCATTTATTTCAAAGATACAGTTGTAGTATAAAAGTGAAAATCTTAATTATAATTGGGTTTGACATGAAACTTGTTTGTCCTTCAGTCTGTCAGGATGCCCAAGAAAGGATAAAGTCACACCTGAGAGTAAGTAATCGAAATTATAAGCTATAAGCAGTATTTCATTTATAGTAATATGTACAGTAAGCAGTTTGCAGTTATTTAATTTTATTTCGTTTCTTTTTATGATCGCCTTATTTTATTTTATTTATTTAGCCTTAGTCATTATACTTACGTTATTTAGGTGTTATTATTAAATACTTTTTGCAACATTTGTTAGTATTGAAGACGCTTTTTGCTGCGCTTTTCCTGCATTAGAAAATATTATTGATTTTATAGTTACATAGGTTTTCCTTTTTCTAAATCTTCCATTTCCTCGGGTACAGTCCACTTTTTGGAATTAAAGGTACACTTTGGTCTTTTCTGTACCTCTATCAACGTGTATGCATTATTTAATCCATTGAGCATTTAAGGCGTTAAAGCATAACAAACAAACACATATTCTCATTTATTATATGAGTTAACATTATCTATTTAACTATTATCAGTAAAACGTAATTATCATAGACTTGTGAGTATTGCAAGAACACTCTTGATGGATTCCCTCATAAAAACTAATTATTATAGTTTAGAAAAAGTCGGTTAAAGTCCTATAATTTGTAATTCAGCTTGCCTAGTTCCCAGCTTTCTTGTTCATTAGAAATTTTATAGCTTTAAATCATTTAATCCATTTTGCAAGTTAAACATTTGATACGGAATTTATATATCTCATTAGTTTGTTTTCATTTTTTGCTTTTGAACAAAACGCGTGTCATTTTTAATTATAAGTGTATAAAGCTACGACCGCAAAATAATAAATGTAAAACAGATATTTATAACAAAAATATCTCAAATCAAAAGGAAATAAAAATAGCTTTATTTATTTAAACCTATTACAGGCATCTATGAAGAGTTCATATAAAATATATTTTTCATTATTACAATTTAAGTTGATGGTGATAAATAGACTTCGCGACTTAATACTAAAGCTAAGAGGTTTCCAATCGCGCCCAGGTCTAAGAAGGTCTTGTCTTTAATAAGAATATGATAAGATAATTAATTATTTGTTAAAATATGGTCAATTTTAGTGTTACACGTTAAGTGTTCATCATACTATTACTCTACCATTAGATATAGATAGATTCAATACATTACAGTTGAAACTATATACGTTTTCGCACATTATTATAAACAAGAATTTAAATCATTATAATAAATCTCTTCATTTCAAATGGTTTAATGATTGAAAATAACATTCAGCGAATAATAACTTTCAATGTATTATCATGTAATTATTGTCATGAAAAAGATACTGTTAAATAGATTAAAGTCTATATCTTTCTGGTAGGCGGATTTGACCGCCGCTAGATACCATCCTACAGAATGTGACGTAAGCCTAGCAGCTACCATCTTAGACTATATATCCTCACTTATGAGATTGCAGTCAAGGGCTCCTACCAAAGCCGGGAATCGAACCTAGGACCACCCACTTTTTAATGCGACAGCTTACGCGTTGCGCTACGATGCTCAGTTTGCATCGTCGGTTTACTCGAAAGGGAAACCGGAGTCCTAATCACTAGGCTATGTCTGCTACACATAATCTAGTCCCTTTAGTAATTAGATACTAATAGTGTAATGAAGGTTTCTAGGGGAGATTTCACCGGGGTTTTCTCAATGAAATCTTCTGTGACAGTTTTGGCGTTGCACGAGACAATTCTAAAGTGTCCAACTCCGGGTTGCAACGGTCGCGGCCACGTCAGCTCGAACAGGAGCACGCACCGCTCGCTCTCAGGCTGTCCCACTGCCGCCGCTCGTAAAGCTGCTGCTCGCTCGCAAAGAGGACGACCTCCAGGTTTGTTCCATTATTATAAAGATAAAGATAAAAAGATAAAAGATTTTTATTTGGAAACAAACAATACAGGAAGCTTAAACACATTAAAACGATGATCCTGCCGAAGTATAAACTGTGTTGCAGTAATCATCGCCCTCCAAGAAATAAATACAGTGTTTCACAAAAACAAAAGGATAAACATAACAAAATACATAGGCCATTTGACAATTTAAACAAAATCAATCTAGGCTAATCAAATAAAGCTGCCTTTAAATGTGATGGAAGCCGGAGGGCTTGACATTTATATCTATATTGCTTAAACCCTTTACCCAGATTTCGTGCAGATGGTTAGTCAACGACTATACGCATTGAAATTGCTTTGTTTCAAATATATCTTGTCAGAAATTTGACCATTATTAGGTCAGCAGTTCCATACGACATTCTGCTCTAGAAGTTCCAGAAATTCTGTCTTTTCGATAGCCCCTTCTGTTATTTGCACTAACTTATTTCAGATAATATTCCTTATGATATTAGTAAGGAACTAAAGCAACCGGAATTATTCTATTGCTGTGAACCAATTTGTCACAATCTGTGATGCAGAAATTTACAAAGCCAAATACATTCAGACTATAATCCTTATGATATTAAGGAACTAAAGCAACTGGAATTATTATATTGCTGTGAACCAATCCGTCACAATCTGTGACGCAAAAATTTACAAAACCAAATACATTCAGACCATAATCCTTATGATATTAAGGAACTAAAGCAACTGGAATTATTATATTGCTGTGAACCAATCCGTCACAATCCGTCGCAATCTGTGACGCAAAAATTTACAAAGCCAAATACATTCAGATTATAATCCTAATGATATTAAGGAACTAAAGCAACTGGAATTATTATATTGCTGTGAACCAATCCGTCACAATCCGTCACAATGTGTGACGCAAAAATTTACAAAGCCAAATATATTTCGTGTTCCGTAACGATTTACATGTCATTCATCCAAATGGAATTGCCTTGTGTTTAATGGATTGAATGTTTTCAGTGCAATTGCAAGCACTAGCACCGACGCCCGTCTCCGTCTCTCTCTCGGTGTCTGTACCGTCCGCACCCTCGGAGAGCGGGACCGCGTCCCGCGAACGGGATCGACCACAAGCGGCATCGCCGCGAACTCCTCCCGTGAAACGCGAAGCCCCCGAGCTGCTGGTGCCCAAGAGAGAGGCCGCCGAGCCCGAGCGCGACTCCCCCGGCATGGAGACGCGCCACGCCGGGTACGGCGCGCCGCCCGACCAGAGATCGCCCTACGAGCGACCACCCGACGATCATGTGCGCTCTTACAGGTAACGCTACGTTTTTATTCATTAATTTCATGCATACACTTATTTGCATACCACTACAAATGACGAGCAATCCAAGAAAAATTTAAGCTGTATAGAACAAATGGTATCGTTATAGCTTGCTAGAATAAATAATTACGAAGAAGTAACATAAAAAAAAATATTGCCACAAACAAAAAAATACCAGTCACCATCAAGGTCAATGTTTGCATAGGAAGGGAACATACTACATTTTGTTTCTACCAAAAAAGTTAACTTCATCAGTTATTTGACTAATTAACGTAGCGAAATGAATCAAGTTATCATTGTGACAATGTAATGCCACGTCACTACCACCACCACTCACCACGTTACTTTATTTACAAAGTGATATTCCAAAATAATTATTTTTAATAAGCATTTTTTATCACTACGATTTTATCTCCGGTAATATATTATTTTTTTAACATTACAACTTTATCGCCGGTAATATTTGGTTTATTGGTACTATAATTTTCAAATTCAAATTAATTCAAAATAGCTGTATTCATGTATGTATGTATTATTGGAAATAAACATAAAACACTTAAACATGTATTATTCTCACTTGTAACTTGTAAGACAAAGTCTATCTCTTTGTTGACTTTTTTTAATGTAGTAGGTACTCTTTTAAACAAACCTTTACAGTGTAGTCACCGAGGTAGTCGTTACTGGTACTGAATCGTTGCGATATTTCTCCTCTTAGTCAAATGAACGAAGCTCGTTACGGCTACGAATCCCGCTGCTACGAAGGCGCGCCGGCTTTCGAGCGGTATGACCCGGCGCAGTGTCCGCAACGTCCCTACGGGTGGGAAGAGGACCGGTACCACGACCCTCACCTACCCACACCTATGAAAACTGACCAGTCAGAGCAAGAAGCGAGCTCTGGACCCATATATCCTAGGTACGTGAAATTACCATCTACAATATCACCATGAATATTTAAGCGAGTCATTCTAATGCCTTAATGTGGTAAACGGGATTTTATATCAGCTGCTTCCATTCTTCCAAGATTCCTTGCTCCTTAAAAAAACTTGTCCGAAAAAACCACGCGTATTTCAATTCTAAACCCGTGCCTGAAGCAACATTGAGATGTTTTGTAAGTCGTAACGACTTGTCCGTCCAGACCAATGTACCATTACGAGGCCGGTGGAGTAGGCGGAGTGGCAGGCGTCAGCGCGATGGGACCGGGCGTGCCCCCTGGCTTCTCGGCGATCAATCTGTCGGTGAAGATTGCTGCGGCACAGGCGCAGCGACCTCGCAGTCCAACACCAAGGGATCCCAGAGATCCCCGTCCAGCCATAGATCTCTCTACGTCTAATGGTAGTCCACAGGTGAGATCAATTTGAACGACGCCAAATTTGAGTTTCATTGCCCTGAATCATTGGTGAGTAAGCTAAATAATTCAAGTAGAGTTTGACAATCGGGAATCGGGTCAAAAATTTAAATAGTATCGCGTACGAAACTGTCCTTTCTCTATCAGTTTGCGGGCTGGACTGTACAGGGTGATAGGACAGCGGACTTACAAGCCAATGGATCAGGGTCTTTTATCGCAATGAACAGTGTTCTGATAAAGCCGATTTATGCAACAGGGTCCATACGCATCACCGGTGTACACGAGCGCCGGTGGAGGGAGCGTGGGCGGGCCCCGGGGCAGCCCGCAACCCGGCGCCTCGCCTCAGCTCACAGCCAGTCCTCAGGTCCCCAGTCCACAAGGCCAGACTCTCGACCTTAGCGTGTCCCGTTTACCACATAGGTGAGGCATTAACATAGGTTGTACATAACTATACATAATTATTATCAATCGTATCATAATGCATGACTGAGGATGTTTTAAATCTATGAATCTTTGTTAACAAGACATCTTGAATTTAATTAATGTTTATTTTTTTGTCAACAGTCGAAGTTTTCCTGGCGGCGTTTCTTACAGTCGAGAATCAACGCCAGACAGTGGTGGAAGCCATCCGTATTTAGAAGCATACCATAGAGATACTGCTGGTGAGTAAAATTATCAATGCAAAAGTCAAATAACTCTGAAATTTAAAAAAAAGTGTCATTTATCACATTATAATTGAAGTTTCTATAAGTTGTGTTTTACAATACATACGTTATTGATTAATTTTTGCCCTTTGTTTTTATTCAATGGTTATTCTAAATGTGCTTTAACGTTTCTCTATCTACCTTTATCAACTAGGTACACGAAGAGATATTCTTTGCTATATTTACCTTTAAGTTTATAGCTTAAGCATAGAATAACATGATCTTCGATCATACTTATCTAGTGTTTAAAATAAGTACATAGCGTTTTTTTTAAGTAGTAAAGTTTGTTTATACACTTTAAATTAACCAAGGTAAAGCTCTCGGATATGAAACCATTCAAAAACTTGCTTTTAAAAACGTTAAATATCATAATTTAACATGTGGTTAAACGTTGGATTGATGGTTAACTTGGCACCGTTCGTCTCTACTTCGCAAGATAAAATCACACAGTAACCTAAGTCTAAAAATCGATCACCACAATTAAAGTAGTAAACTATCAAACTATCATTAATGATCTTTAATCTTTTACGTTAAAACCCCTGATATCAATCCAGTTTAATTTATTTATATAATAATATGACATCTGTGGTAAAACGCCGCTGGTACCGTTCGACTATATTTAGCAAGTTATTTTTTTATACATTACACGTTAGCCCTTGAAGGCTATCTCACCTGGTGGTGAGTGATGATGAAGTCTAGAATGGTAGCGGGCTAACCTGTTAAGTGTATGGGAAACCGACACTCCTAATTGCTTTCTACGCGACATCGGAACGCTAAATCGCTTAGTGACACGTCTTTGTTGGTAGGGTGGTAACTGGCCAAGACTCGAGCCGGGAATCGAACCCAGGACCTCCAAATTTATAATGCGACAACGCACGCTATGCGCATGGACGAGATAGCAAAACCCCAACGCATGACATGCGATCCAAATTAAGAACGACCGCGCTAATCACTTCCGCTTGCATAGCAACCCGCACTTGCGGTAAAATGCTAATTCTACGCAGCAGGCGTCTCTTACACTCTCGTATATAAATAGATATCTAACATAAATGTATAAGCGTGTACTTACGTCGTATAATTTAATAAGCGGTTACGTGCGACAAGAGGTGTTCAGGTGCGTTAATTTAAATTTGCCAAGAACTAATATCGTTCTTGACCTGATCTTGTTATTTTTATTGTTCAATTGACATCTATAGTTGTTTATTAGGTATTTAACAGTAATTTTAACTCAAATTCACGACTAACGTTTTGAATAAAGATAACCTCTGAATTAATCCTCCCCAGAAATTTTTTTACTCGGTTCAAGTACGCCTTCGTTACAAGAACTTATCAAACGTCAAGTAGGTTAATTTGAATTGACATAAAGCCTGAAAAAGCATAGCATGTCCAATACAAAAAGCATGGAACTGAGCAAGTCAGGAGTTGCTTTTTTTTCAACATCAATAATTACAATTTAACAATCATTGTTAAAGAAGAAACATGAGATTTTAATAATACACAAAACACAAGATAGCAAAATAGAAAATGCAGGTATTCAAAGGCGGCCTTATCGCTGCAACCATTTCCTCACATTGTTCTATTTTGTGAAAGTGAAGACCATTGCTTCCGAGCAACCTTGTCAATAAAGAACTGTATTGTATTATATATAAACCTCTATTTAATAAATTTTTATCGACTTTTGTTTTAAGGTATGCATTTTCATAATGGCATTAAATATATATATATATATATCATTTGCTTCAACGGTGAAGGAAAACATCGTGAGGAAACCTGCACGGCTGAGAATTCTCCATAGTGTTCTCAAAGGCGTGTGAAGTCTGCCAATCCGCACATGGCCAGCATGATGGACTAAGGCCAAACCCTTCTCATATTGAGAGGAGACCCGTGCTCTGTAGTGAGCCGGTAATAGGTTGCTCATGATGATGATGATGATGTTGATTGGCATAATGTACTAGTTAAGGTATAAACAGTTGATACAGGCTACGTGATGACGAATTCTCGCACCCAGGTTACGGCGGCGTCAGCCCTCACCCTGTCGCCGGATACGGTCTCGCGCAACCTGACTACGCGGCGGCAGCGGCAGCGGCAGGTTACGGCGGGTACCAGTACCAGTGCGGAGCGTACCCCCCGCCACCCGCGTACCCGCCGCACGCGCCGCCCTACTCCCCGCCCTGCTACATGCCGCCGCCGCACGCGCCGCACGACAAACCTAAGGACAGCAGGTGAATATGCCCTTAAAGCCATAAATAAACCTGCCAGTACTCTTTCAGCCAGAGAACATTGCAAGAAAAAAAACGTATTTTTATAGGTAAACATATATAAGACCGATTGCTTTGATCCATTAGCATTATAGGACCACGTTTATGGACACAAAACGTGAGATTTAGGTTTCCTGGACTTGTAGGTATGAAGTGGCTGCGCTGATCAGATTTTAGAGATTTAAAAGTTATCGAAGGTGCCATTTGTACAGGGCTATCCGGGACGCTCGCGTATGGAACGGCCAATTTAGCGTGTGGAGGAAACTCCGTACTCGATTTATTTCTCTAACTGCTGACTGGGCGTTTAAACTTGGTATCCATTAGGTTAGGTTAGGTTTTTTCCTCTTCACCGCCTTCGTCTTTCCTTATCTCTATATCTTCTACATATTTGGTTGCCTGCAAGAGATCGCTATGTAGCGATAAGGCCGCCAAATTGTATACTGTTGTTTCTGTTATTTTCTGTTTTTTTTTTGTTTTTTTTTTTCCTTTTTCGTGGTGTACAATAAAAGTGTGTAAATAAATATAAATAAAATTGATTTTTACAAGGTTTCCAAACTAGATACCCATAAAACACTTTTAGCATTCGATAGAGGCAATTCTGAATTATTGTCTTCTCATATGTCTATTGCTTATTGGAAATATTTATCAATGATGGATATTGCTATACCGTCCGACCCCCCCGTTATCCCAAACGTCGCCTAAGCCGAGGTTCGGCCTCAAAGGAGGCGCCCTTAGGCAGTCCTTCCCTTAGTTTCTTCGAGCCCTAGGGCTAAAAATTTCTTCTGGTAGAGCTACTTTCCGAAGCTCGCCAAACAGCCCGGTTACGCTGTGGCAACCAATAGGGTTTGTACAGTTAATAGACAGTCCTTAGAGAAAAAATAAATTATGGATAACATCGTGATTTGTATGCGTCATGAATACCGCCTGTTATATATTTAACTGTTATGTATTCTCTTGAGAGATTAAACGAGAGTATTATTCAAGACCTCCTTACGATTATTTCTATTAAGTAGTCAGTAATGGCTGAATCTAATCTTAACACAATCTTGAAAATCAGCGATTACCTCGTTCAGTGCGTATAGATTTGGTCTCCTTTTATTTTTGTGTTAAAAGAACACGCTGATCATAGACACTAAATGGAATATTATTAATTATTACTGATATATACTTTTTCACGACGTTCGTGGCGCAGTGCGTGCGCTGTCGCATTATAAGGTTGGAGGTCCTGGGTTCGATTCCGGCTCGAGTCTGGTCTGGTGGGAGGCTTCGGCCGTAGCTAGTTACCATCCTACCGACAAGCGATTTAGCGTTCCGGCACAATGTCGCGTAGAAACCAATTAGGAGTGTGGGTTTACCATACGCTTAAAGATTAGCCTGCTACCATATTAGATACCATCATCACTTACCGTCAGCTGAGATTGCCGTCAAGGGCTAACTTGTAGTAGATAAAAAAAAACTATATTCTCTTTAATACCTACATGTCATGGCATACCTACATCGGTAATTAGCTAACAACAATTAAAATAAAGTAAATAAATGTAATACAATACCTTCTAGTTTTTACTTATTTTAAGTATGATTCAAACAGGTTTTTTGAAATGTGAAGTCTGTCTTATTGTAGTGACTGACCACCAGTTCGTAATACAGTTGAACTTGGACGAAGCCGAAAAACAAATGACAGTTAACGATCTGAAAAACATTAAACAACCTTTTTCCTGTTCTGTAGAAAGTTCTCTTATTAACCTTTGGAAATTCAATTATTAATAACTGCGACGAATTAAATATTTTTAAAAGAGTTTTATAATTGCCTTTTATTAAGGTACCTACACTTCGTGGTAGGTACTAAGAGACTAAATAGGCAATAGTTTTATGAAAGTTTAGGTATATTTAACAATTAGAAGCTCTGTTAATTGATAATACGATTTTATTTTTATCTATGTTAGAAAAAAGTTTACCGACTTTTATTAAATATATAATTAAGTAGGTTAGGTTAGGTCAAAAATTATTCAATATAGATAATCTACTCTATGCAATTTTATTTTTTTTCTATACTGTTTCAATATTTAACTCCTATATACCCAACGTATATATATACATAGATACTATTACAATGTACAATGCACAAATTATAACTTGAGTAGGTATCTAAGTTAGTACTTGTTACCATATAAATGCAATAAAGTATTTAAATATTCACGTCTTGAATATTAATATTTGTACAAAAAAACTAAGTTAAAACCGTAACACCATTCATTCCAATCCATTTAATACAAAATATATAAAATAGCCTTCTAATAGATACATAATTAAGCATATATTATTATACAATCTCACTTAATTACCAAAGATATTTAAAAGAACTTCGATCGGCCCAAATACTCGCTTACGTATGGACACGAGCAATAATCACACAATTGTTTCATAGTGTGGGATTTCGAACGTATCTCATAGCAAAGTCGTTACCTACACACACTCGAACTCGATGGATCAGTCTAAATATACGGGCGGCCGCGTGCGCGCACGCTGCATCGTACGCTCCACATTACAAGTAAATATAGATAAGATATACGCCAGTCTAACGTGCCACAAAACCAATTATGCGACGAAACAGGTGAGACATATCTACCTAACACACTACGATCTATATGTTTACGTCCGCAAATTGTCAATATACTTTTTGCAACCGGCTATATTAAACTTAGTGGCTAAGTAAACATTTATTATGTTTACGTAAACAGTGACCGTGTAAGAGGCAGTTAGATTATTACTATCCAGTTCATACTTTTTTTGCTACCGCATTAATAGGTTAATGACTTGGCAACACTCTTCATAAACAACAGATATAAACAACGGTACGGAATGTAGGCGGAAATTTGTTTTTATAATTAGAACGTGCATTCGTAACAAATACAGAATAATTATATAGTATGTTAACTTTTTATTGTTCCGTTTCTTTTGTTTTTGTGTCGATTATTGTTTTTGTTTTATTTTGTATTTATTCACGATAGCTATCAACGCGACGACTATTACGGAAAACCGGGTTACCGGATACGAGAGTCGAGGGAACTAATCCAGTGCCCCGTCGAGAGCTGCGACGGCTCCGGTCACATTTCAGGCAACTTCGCGACACACCGCAGGCAAGCGGCGATATTTGCGCTCGCGAATATTCCAGCTATATTGCCCAACTGGCGCAACATTGCCAGCGCAACGCAATATCAGCAACACAACATAAATGTCAGCTCAGTGCAATATTAGCGGCAAGATGCAATATTCGCCGAATAATATAACTGAGACAATTTGTGCTGTATGTTCCACTTTGCACATTTCCGCCATCAATTGGCCGTGCTCGAGGTTTCGCTGTAAACTAACCGCATGACGAAACGCTAATGTGAAATCGTCTAGATGTTACACGACTTGCGCGTTTTAGTTTTGGCTTTTGATTCTAACCCAGTATTGTTAGTTCGCGTACGTTTTTATTTCAGCAATATTCATTTTAGTGTATATTAGGCGAAACTTTGTTACGTATAAAAATCAATGCCAGTTGCCATGCAGTACAAATCACTATTATATATATATATATATATATATATATATATATATATATATATATATGTGTATACCTATTTATCAAATTATACAATAAATCGTACATAGGTACAATTAATTGTTATAAATAGTTATAACCATTAATAAGTAGGATCTGAGAGAAAAATTTCCGGGGGATTACGAATAAAGAATAAGAGAAAATCTTTCAGCACTTAACAGAAGTGAAAGTACGAAAACAGCATTTAAATACCCCATTAAGATTTCATCACACGCAGTTATATATAAGTAGAAACAGAGTGCACTGAATGAACATTCATAAACACTATGCTAATTTTAGTGTAAAGATGCAAACTCGCTCATAAAACTTCACAGATGCTTCACACTCCAGATTATTTTTATCATTCCTTCAAAGTACTTTCACATTCCCCTTTAAGTAGAAGACAACAGCTTAAAGTAAAGCTAGTAGCCGCATCTGATAAAACATCTGATATATTTAGCTCTACATGTGTTTAACTATCAAGATTGCCGATATTGTTACTAGAAATTAAAATAAAATGTTACATTTGCCCTTATAATGTCTTAAGAGAACGTCTTCACTTCAAAGTACATATATTATAATATATTATCGTAGATATTAGGTTACCTCACTGTCAGCCTATACAAAAAGTATAAAATAAGTTTTATTTTTTGTGGTAAGGGGTAATTTAAGGTCTTCATTAATAATAGTGAACCTTTACGGACTAGGTTATAAATATAAATATGCAGGAATAAAAAAAGATTTCTTTTTTTAACAGTTACGAATGATTAAATTATATTATTTTGCCATAATTCCGTACAATTCGTTACGTTGTTTTAATTCATAAAAATACACTCAGGTTAGCCCAAAATATTAAGCATCATAATTTTTTCTGTTAATGCGGTTACTTCACTAAAAGATTTTAGAAGGTTTTAGGAACATATCGATTTAAAAATGATCGCATGGTTTTGTGTCATAAGTATATTATATGTGTTTCATCTATTTATATGAGTATTATATTTATAGTTTTTTTTTTTGGGTATACATATTACTAATCACTTGCAATGTTTATTATAGTAGATTGATACCTAATATTTAATTACTCGTTAAAGTTTTACGTTTAAGAGATTAAATTAAGATAAACGATAGCATATCTACAGGCCTAATTCCAAAATTAAAACTGACTTAAGACTATTTCTATTAAATCTTAGAGGTTTCCTCGTACTTATAATACACTCTCTATGTAATATAGAGTGTACTCTAAGTACGAGAAAACCCCTAGAGACTAGAGTAGAAAACACGACCCTAGTTCACTATAATTTAGGTACGTTACGTTGATATTCGGTATGATGATGTGTCTATATTTCCAAATGAATTTCCTTAAATATAACCCTAGAAAATTAAGGCTTTGGTCACTTAGGTATTAAAAATTGTCAGCCAAATATAAAAATAACTTCCCACTTACTTAGAACGAGGATGAGGTAGTGAGGTTAAGAAAATGTCTCTATCAACAGTCACTAAACGCTTATCTGCAGCTAAAAATATAATAAAATATGTATATAAAAATAATATCTTAGATACATTAAAATTCCTCCATTTTCTATCCATGATGTGCTTATTATTCTTACCCAATTTTGACAGGCTACCATGTTTTACGCGAAGAGACCGATTATTTAATAATAAACGTTGTTGTGTTACTATTAGTTATTTAATAGTTATTATTAAGGTTTTCGAGAGAACGATAACATCGAATTACATCAAAATCCGTTTAGTTACTTTAACGAGAGAGTTTATATGGAATCTAAAACGTTAGATATCCTATAAGAACTGAGCGTTTTTTCAGGAATAATATGTATTCACTCCCCGGCCCAAAAACTGTATCTATGCAAAAAATCACGTCAATCCGTCATTTTGCTGTTAATCAGCGATAAGGTAAATCTGCTAATCTGCGATAAGGACAAACCAATAAGCACACTTTCGCATTTTTAATATCACTAGGGGAGAAGGGACAGGTTTTGCTGACACGCTCGCCACGATGTCTGGTCATTAACTTATCACAAGAAGCTATCTATCTAGATCTACACAAAAACTTCAATTATCGTAAGTTGCCGCAAGTTGCTCCGTCACGCCATTGTAAGCAGTTTGTATATGTGCAGTCTCTCCGGATGTCCACGCGCCGACCGCTCGCAGCTCCAGCCCCATTCGCAGGAACTCAAATGCCCCACGCCCGGTTGTGACGGCTCGGGCCACGTCACCGGGAACTACTCCTCACACCGGTCGCTCTCCGGCTGCCCCAGAGCTAACAAACCGAAAAGCAAGCCAAGGGATGGACAAGACTCGGAGCCTCTTAGGTGAGCTAGACAAATTCGGGTTGCTCAAGCAAAGCTCTGCCAATCGAGGAAAATACCCGTCGCAGAATTACCGAATTGATATAAGACGCTGCGCAAACGTTATTTGGTAACCACTGGTAGCACTACAACATTCGGTACGTTTTTCTCGTAAGTTTTGCAATGAATGGCGTGTCGTATATTCGACATACTACTAATAAAGTGTATACCCGACGTAGTTTTACAGTTTAGTTTCAAGTGTACTGAACAATTTTTCACTGGCAAACCACGTGTGTCGAGTGGAAGCAACTGAGCTCCAACAGTATCTACGTCGGCGCTGGTAGGTGATGGTCGATTGAATTAAAATTATAAAGTAAGCTAAGTTTATCAGAAACAAGAAACAAAAAAAACTGTTTGCGCAGCGACTAAATTATTTTTCATCGTGATATCGTGGTTTAGGTTTTACATATTTTATAATGCATAGCTAAGGATATGCCTATTATAAAGCTCTGCGACAGTAAAACATAGAGTCGGTCGATATTTCGGGTCTGAATAATTTCGCACTGTACCTATTGGAGAACTTTAATGAAAATGCTTTCCCTTCTAATTAACTGGCTTAATAACATTTCTGGGTGATAGTATAAACAATTAAATATGATATAATTTTCATAGATATAACTACTACGAATATAATTTAATTCCAATGACTGACCAACTTTGATAGAGACTGTTATTTGCTTACATAATACATCGAAACTTTTCATAATATTATATCTAACATACTCACTGAGGCACTTATTACTTACCTCTAATATTCTCCTAAGTATAAGTTTATTGGTATTTGCACGCTGCATAGATGCCCAATACCGGGCTGTGACGGTTCTGGACACGCTACCGGGAAATTCTTATCGCACCGAAGGTAAGTAAAGAATGTAAATCATGAAGGCACGATATATTATCCGATTTTAAATATATCGAGGTAAAGTTCTGAGGATTACCTAATTTTAACTCAATAGTTAAAGAGTTATATTATAACTCTATAGATAACCTGTGTGAGATATAAATTTGACACGTCTCCTATGAAACCACTGGCATAACTTCGTAGGTAGTAAATATTTCCAACTAACTAGAAAAGCATAAATGTGTCCTAAAACGTGTATAAAATATACGTCACAAAATAAATTACGAGCACATTTATGAATAGAATTGCCAGGTAACAGACCCTGATATGCCTAATCGATAATATGATTATATCTAATGCTTTGATTATTCAATTACTTTTACCATTTTAGATACTTTTCACTATGTTCCCAATAGAAAAAAGTAGCATGTTAGTTCTTTAGTTGAAGAGATACCAATAGCGACTTAAAGCGTGAAAATCAATGATAATTTTTGCTGATGTATTCACCATCTTACCATAGTAGGTATCCGTAAAGCGATTATGTGACCCTTTACTTGTGTATAAATAGTGTATAGTGTTGTCTTATTAAAAGCTGTAATCTTCACAGTCAGTAAAACGTCGATACCAATTTTTTAACGGTTCCAACAAAAAAAAAAATGATTTTGAAAAATTGCTCTCTCCATAGCGCTTCCGGGTGCCCGATCGCAAATCGCAATAAAATGCGAGTACTAGAAAGTGGTGGGACAGTGGAGCAGCACAAAGCTGCTGTGGCTGCTGCGGCATCCGCCATCAAGTTCGATGGCGTAAACTGTCCGACACCTGGATGTGATGGATCCGGACATTTGAACGGCTCATTTTTGACACATCGCTCGCTGTCCGGATGCCCGATCGCTGGAGCTACTACACCGACGCCGCCGAAGAAGCCCAAATACCCTGACGATATCACACCTCTGTACCCGAAATCATACTCAGGTGGGTATCTCTTTATTTTTTTAGTTAATGTAATGTTCTCAAAGGCGTGTGAAGTCTGCCAATCCGCACATGGCCAGCGTGGTGGACTATGGCCAAACCCTTCTCATATTGAGAGGAGACCCGCGCTCTGCAGTGAGCCGGTAATGGGTTGTTCATGATGATGATGATGATGATGATTTTTTTAGTTGATACTTCCTTAAAATTTATATTTAATTTTATTTTTAATTTGCTCCACACTTAAAAGTTAAATATTTGTATGTTTTAAAAACGTTATTAATAAAACTGTCTTAATTTAAGGTACAGATATAACGATGCAATCGGGAAACGGCGAAGATCTTATGACATTGGAGCAAGAAATAACTGAACTTCAACGTGAGAACGCTAAAGTCGAATCGCAAATGATACGCTTAAAATCCGATATCAATGCTATGGAATCGCAACTTAGCCATGGAGAAAGAGTAAGTTCAAATCATATTTGATAATAATAATTTAAAAAAAATCACAGAATCTGATTCATTCGTGGTCAAAATTTTACTATAACTATCTTTATCTGTATAACTTAGATGGTACAGTCATGGCTCCAAACATCCAACTTTGAGTGCTACTAACATCACATGAATTTGTGAGTACCACTTGTTTACTAACAAATAAAGTAGCCACTCTAAAGAAGAGCCATTATCATACCAAAATAAAAATTACAAAAGAAATTCGAACAAATCAACCGAAACATCCATATCTGGAAGCCAATAGCTTCTTTGTTCAACATTATTATTATTTACAGGAGAACCAACAAATGCATCACAGCAACAATAATTTCCACGAATATTACAAAGGCCTATGCAATAATGTTATAACTTTATTGGAAACCGTCCGGCTTCCCGGTGGAGGCACCGCTCCCGCGCCCACTGCTCTAGGAACACCCGGGGCGCCCCCTGCTCCAGGACCCGGGGAGAAACCTCCGTATGACAACTTTGACTCATATCTGACCAAATTGCAGACTCTTTGCTCTCCTGATGGCTACTGTCCCGAAGAGAATCGACCAATCTATGAAACGGTGAAAAATGCACTTCAGGACTTCACAGTGCTCCCCACACCTATTTAAGTGTCAACCAGCGCCGCCGAAAACGAGCGACAGTGATTTCGTTAGCCATCATACAATCGGCGGAGCTTATTAAAAAATGGAAACACTACCTGCGCGTGCGCTCTAATGCAAACAATTATATAAAGCTATTTACCAAAGGTGAACTATAAAGACTGTTGACGTAAATGTCAAATCGAATACAGTGAACAATGAAAATCTAGTTGTGTACAGTGTATCTGCCGTGCGAAGGGTACTTCGGACGTTATGTGTTCTAATTAGATAATGATGTCTATTTTATAAACCGTTGTATACGATGTGTGACTTTTGTGAGTCATCGCGTTAAAGCTCGAAAAGTTCGACTATTTATCATTAAGGTGGACTTAAATTTAAATGAATTTTAAACACTGTTACTCGTATTATGCTTATAGTAAGTTAATATTAGGGAAAGTTTATACAATTGTATTAAGCGATTTTAGCCCCCGCACGACACAGCAAGAGGGATATAATGTGTAAATATGTATGTAATTCACTCATTAGTTTATGTTATAGATATCGGGCTACAAGCCAAAGTGGCCGATGTTTAGTGAATATGTAAGGACGTTTTACCGAACAAAGAATCTTAAATAGAAAATAAGAATGTTATATCTACTGCGTTTATGTTCATACTGGGTATGTGCCAAATGCTTCCACAGGAGCCCTCGACCGATGACGTGTTAAGACTATTATTGGTATAGGTGAAAACGAAACGAAAATTAACAAACTTTTAGAAGACTCTAGTCACTTTGTATATAAATTGTGAATACATAGTTGTCACGTCGTAAGGACGTTAATATTTATATTAGATAATAAAGGCGATCTCATTAGATCAAGTAAGTTAAAGAATTCAGTCATTAATTGATAACCAATTTAGTGTAATATTAATAATTTCTTTGTTAGCCAATGTTCACTTGCTGTGATTATGTTATATGTTATTTATTGTTACCTTTGAGGATGTGATAGCTCAAATCGAGACGGGTTAGCGTTATTTTGCTGTGTATTATTTGAAGCGCTTCTCGTAAGTATGTGCAATTATAGTTTATTACCTACATAATATAAAGACGATGCGTAACGTTTTTGTTGTAAATTATGTGGATTAAATGAAATTATTTCTTTAAATCACATCACATACACTGATCAATAATTATATACGCATTTAAATATTAAAACTATTACTATGTTACTAATCTGATTGTCATACCTATACGTTTCTGTAAAATATTGAGTATGTGTTGTTAAAAAGAATAAAAATAAATACCAAGATAATTAATGTCTTTATTATTTCTTAGGATGAGTCAGTTTCACTCCTGAATCCTCTCGATTGGAAGAAAGTATTTCCCAATCCGGCCTCACTATAAGTAAATTATTTTTACCACATTGTGGTACCCTTTATACGACAAAAGTTTTCAAACTTTTGAATTAAGCTTAGCTGAATTAGCTATATTTGTTACCTTTACACGCCCAAATGAACAAATTTCGATGACATTTAGCAAGAATTTCGAAAATGGTAATTACATACTCTTTGAACGTCGTTACAAAGTATAACTATACGGTTACATTCTCGTTTAACATCGCAGTGGTGCTATTTCTCATTTTACGGTCTTGACTGAGTAAAGAAGTAAAATAGCATGAATGAAATTTTACAATCATTTTCGTATATTGGAAGACACTATCGTCACAGCCAATTGAAGAAATTCTTTCTGGGTTTAAAACTCAACGTCGCACGTCGTCTAGACAAAGCCAGCTTCAAAGACTAATAAATAAAAATGAGTATAGTATGGAAATTGCAAATTTAATTTGGTAAGGTCCGTTTAACTTTGATGTTATCATCATCATCATCATCATTTCAACCTATAGACGTCCACTGCTGGACATAGGTCTTTTGTAGGGAGTTCCAATAATCACGGTCCTGGGCTGCTTGTATCCAGCGGCTCCATGCGACTCGTTTGATGTTATCGATATACACGATTGCGAGAGTGCAAAAATAAATTATATGAATTTGAATACAAAAAATTGTTTTTTAATTATTCCCTTTCAGGAAGGGCCAGTGACCATACAGCCTATTCAGCAGTAGATTGCCAATTGTCTGTCAACTGTCAATGTTGTATTGTCTATAGTCTATGAGACTGTCTATACTCTATATTAATTAAAGACGTCGTTCACGTGTGAGTGTTTATTAAAATTATAAAGGGAAGAACTATATTTTGAAACATTTTCTTATATCATAATGAAGGAAAATAAAACGGTAATGTTACGATCTTTTTAAATATCTTACAAATATTTCACTAAGTACATTAAACAAAATAGGTTATGTTTTCTGTAAACAAATAACTTTTCAGGTGCGATATTTTGATATTGAGTCTAAAAATAAAGAAGAAGATAATAATGATAAAAATGTAAAGGTGTTTAAAATTAAATCTACGTCAAAGATTCTAAAAGCTCAAAAATACAAGGTAAGTTGATCGTATTATTTAGAAAAAAAATTTCATAAGCCAGTTAACTATGAAAAATATTTATTTGTATTTATACACGTCATTTGGTGTTAATTTATACTGTAAGCACATGCAAATAGAAGCCGCTCGGAGGCGGTTTTTTCTTTTGGCTAACCAAAAACCGCTAGTGCATAAAGAAAAGTACTAAAATAAAATTGTACTATAATTTGTAAATTCTGGCAAGAATAACTTTCTTGTGGAAAAAGAATTATCAACATAGATTCAGTAGTTTCAGCATATATGCAATACAAAAAACATATCTTCCACTTCTTTGTAGTTGCGAGTTGCAACAAGGCATAAATTTGAAAAATTATACTTGAATAAAACCTTACTACAAATTAAACTTCGTTGTTATTAAAATAGAGATTGGCAGATATTAGCTTCTTATGTTAAGAATGTAAGCCTTATTTTATTTCCAACAATAGAAAAACTATATTGAAACAAAGAAAAATAAAAAAAATGCACAACAATTTCCTGGTAAAGCACCTATAAACCCTGAGAAGTTAGAACAGCATAAAAGAGGTGAAGGTATAGGAAAAGGTGTCCGCCACCCATTGTATGCATTGAAATTGAAGAAGAGAGAAAATAAGTTTAAGTATGCAGAAGAACAAGCTACAAGGGCTGATATTCTTTTGACAGAAGACCAGGGGTTAGTAATGTTTTTCTTAATACCATCTCGACAATCTATACTTTGCACAGCAATTTTGCAGATCAATTATTTAAGAAATCTCATTCTGCATTTGCATAGGACTGGTAGGTGTTAACAGAAAGTATAGAATAATTAAACGATTATAATTAAGCTATAGTATTGCAGTAACATATTATATATACCACTATATATTTTTATTATTTAATTTTAGCCATCTCTCTACAAAATCCAATTTCATCCATTTAAGCTTGCAGTGTTGCAACTTATAGGTATACAAGAATAATAGTATGAAAATACCAATATAATAACTCTATATGTAAAATTCAATAAAGATATATATTTCAGGACTATTTTATTCAACACAATGTTCCACATTCTGAAAATACTTATTTTTCTATATTAACTATCCACTATATCAATTACACAATCAAAAACAGGTTTATGGCTATTTTGAAAATCATTCATTTATTATTTTAATTTTACAGTTACCTAGAAGTGGATGAAGACAATCGCACAACTGGCATTACACAAAAAGTAATTGCAGATAATGTAGATATTACAGCAGCTACTAAGATATTTGAATTGAACCTTGCCTTTGGCCCATACCAAGCCAAATATTCTCGTAATGGCAGACATCTGTTATTAGGCAGTAAAAAGGGCCATCTAGCAGCCTTTGATTGGGTAACTAAGAAATTACATTTTGAAATAAATGTTATGGAATCAATACATGATGTAAGGTTAGTAAATATCAATCAACAATATGAGGGTCCTTATTTTAGATTTAATTTTTTTTTTTATTAAAAATATTTAATTATAAAATCGACTGCTCATCGATTGTAAACAGTTTTAAATTGAGGGTCCCAGCTAGATATCAGAGAAAGCCAGTTAACTCACTTTTGCATTTCCCGCGACGTTCAACAGTAATGGGTGCTAACTTGCCAGTACCAAGAATTAGTCAACTTTTTAATAAACTTCATGAACCAGATCTACATTGTTACAATTTGACTGAATTTCGAAGGTCGGTCCTAGTTGGTATAAGTAAATTATAGATTAGCTTTATATTTATTTTTGTTTTAATTCGTTTATTTTTTGATAATTGTTTACTCACTTAGTTTATTAATTAGTTTAGTAATTAATTAGTTTTCCACCTGTAATGTAATACACCTTTGCATACTGTGTTTACCTATAATTAGCTTAGCATTTAGATTTAATACCTTAGTATGTATAAATTATTTTAGTCTAATTATAATGTATAAACCTGTTGGTAAACCTAAATAAATAATAAAATTATTTTATCCACTTACACAATTGCAATTCCACAATTGCAAGAGTGCCAATCTCATAGTACTTATTTTGTTACTTTAAAACTTTCTTATAAATTTACAGTTGGTTACATGTTGAGACAATGGTAGCCGCTGCGCAAAAAGAATGGTTATACATTTATGACAACACTGGAATTGAATTGCATTGCATAAAGAAAATGGATAAAATATTAAGGATGGAATTTTTACCATACCACTTTTTATTGGCTGCTGTTGTAAGTTTATTTTTTAATACTGTAAATACTGTAAACTGTAGTACTGACTATTTGGGAAAATTGGTGTGGTGTTGCCTTATAAAAACTTGTATTTACGCACATCAATCAAGATTGTCATTTAATATAATTATTGTGGTAATTTAGGAACTTGTTGCACCAAGCTGCAAATTGGTAGCAATAGTAAATATTTATTATATATTTTATTTGCAAATTTGTAGCCCATTGGGCATACAAAGCTTAGCTAGTAATTACTTATATTTTATATTATTGATGTACCATATTTGTGATAACATACAAATATATAATGAAGTTTATTGAAGAAACCTTTATAAGAATTCACTTCCTTAATCTATGGAAGATATTTACTGAGTGGTTTTTGATGAATCTTCAGAGAAATATATATTAAAATATGTTTATAGAATGAATTTGGATTTATGTCATGGTTGGACATATCTATAGGAGAAATTGTTGGACACTACAACAACCATATGGGACGGACAGCGGTTATGACACAAAACCCCTACAATGCCACATTGTGTTTGGGAAATTCTAAAGGAGTAGTGTCTCTCTGGTCACCAACTATGAAGAAACCGTTAGCAAAGATTTTATGCCATAAAACGCCATTGACCGCGATTGCCGTAGATAGCCGGGGCATGTATGTATTTTTTTAACTATTATTATTTGTTTTGCTACTTTTCTTTCGTACTGTTATTTTTCAGCATAAATGATGCCATTTTTTTTGCATATTGGGTACCTGGTACTATCCCTACTTCACCCTAGGTCCCTAGAACCTATCTAGAGAAAGTGAAGATCCTTACTGCCTTTGGAATAATTGAAAGAGATTTGAAAATGTTGACAAGTCTATAATATTTTTAAAGGCATCCATAAACTATATTAATATTAATGCTATTTAATTTCAATTTTGAATTTGTATTTTGAAACCCCTTTCGAGATCGATTGTGCCACTATCAAAGAAATTTTTATTTCTTATAATTGAAAATCCACATAATTATAATTGAATATGTGGATTTCCATGAAATTTTAAGAATAATCCAATTCATACTTCAGCATTATAGTCAGTCAGTTATAATAAGGCACCATTCCCATAAATGCTTTCTACAAACTTACTAACAAGACTTGTTAAATTAAAACTAACTTTACTCAATTAAAAGGAATTTATAAACGTATCAATTGTAAGAATTGAATGTGTACATTTTTTCTAGGTACATGGCTACATCGGGAGTCGATAGAAGCCTAAAAATATGGGATATAAGAAATCTTGACGGACCTTTACAACATTATAAGCTACGCAGTGCTCCGATAAACTTGGAGTTTTCTCAAAAAGATATGTTGGCTGTGGGTCTTGGAGATATTGTTGAAGTATACAGGTAGGTAGGTCATGTTAATTTTGTATTAATGTATGAGTTAATCGATAAATGGACATTGGATGTACTAATCTTCGTTTTGCTAATACTCCATGCTTTAGGAGCACTTTACGATGAATATAGAAAATGATCATCAACACATGTACTTGGTAATAATCGTCATACATGTAGCTTAAAAAAATGCAGGATGGTATATGTGCAGCACATAAAGATATTATTCAAACTCCTATTCTCATTGTATTGAGGAATATGATTTTGAATTTTTTTTCCACTTCTTAAAAACAGTGTTTTGCATTACAAAACCATCGCCTCACTCCTGAGAGCAGCAAGTGATATACCACCAGGAGTAACCAAGCCAGTTTCTTTTTTAATTTCATTAAATACTTTGTTCCAGTAATTGTTGTACACAAACAGCTGAAGGACCATATTTAAGACATAGAATGGCGAAATCAATTAACAATTTCAAATTCTGCCCGTACGAGGATGTCTTAGGAATAGGCACCAGCAATGGATTCACGAGCATCATTGTACCAGGTACAACTACAACACATAAAACAACATTGTTATATAAAGTTGCTTATGGTACTTTGTTGCTTATTTTTGTTAGATTGAAAAAATCAACTCAATTTTGAATCTGTTGTTCAACATTTTCTCATGTAACTACAATACTTTTTTATTTAGTTTGTCTATAAAATGTTGGTGCTGTATCAAAAATTACCAATCTTTTAAAAGAACTCAATTTAAATTACCTAGCTTCTTTTATAACTTGCCAGCCTGGGAATCAGATGTAATGAGCTTTTTATAGCTTCAATACTTTTAGTTATGTCAATTGATTTTAGTTCAGAAAGTTGCGTTTACAAATTTGGCGCCATTACAGAACGCTACTTTTTCTGTGCGAATGAAAAATTAGGAGATAGGTACATTGTTTTTGACACAGGTCCGATTTTTTTCAGTATAAATAAAAAAATATTTAAGATTTTTTTTATTATTATAATGTAATAATGTTAGGAAGTGGTGAGCCGAACTTCGATGCCCTCGAGAGCAATCCGTTCCAAACGAAAACACAACGAAAGGAAGCAGAGGTAAAGGCGCTTCTGGAGAAAATACCTGCAGAACTTATCACACTTAATCCGTTCGACGTCATGGAGGTGGATGTTCCTTCAATGAAAGATAAAATACAAGCTAAGAAGAATCTGTTGGTAAGTTTTATAAGGCTTGCGATTGTTATAACTGCAACACAGTTTATACTTCTGCAGGATCATCGTTTTCATTTGTTTAAGCTTCTTGTATTATTTGTTCCTAATAAAAAATCTTTTATCTTAATTTATTTTATATCTTGTTTCCTATGGTGTTATGAAAGTTTTATTCGACTAAAAGTTAACCTTTTGGTTGCTAACTCACTTGGTGGTAAGTGATGAAGCACTAACAGAGTATGGGACTTTTAAGCCCTTACTCCTTATTGGGTTCTACAATCCGGAAAGCTAAATTGCTTGGCGGCACGTCTTGCGTGAAAGAAGAATAAAATTACACGCTCACTTATGTATAAAAGTTAGGAAAAAATTGGTTCATTTTTTCGGAATAAAGGTCATTGTATATTATTCCAAAGTAAGGTCCTAATTAACAAAAATATATAGTTTTTTAAATTACAATCAGTCCAACTATTCAAGTTACCGCCAGAAAACAGTATTGTACTTTTTATCAACTATAGAAATCGTGCATTTCTTATCAACACTCCAGACCATTAATTTTCGCTGCATGCAAAAAATCCGTCATTCCGTTATGTTCAAGTGATCAAATAGAAACCAAAAAACTGTTTTTTTTTTTTTAATTGATACAACACGGGTGACTGATGTTGATGAATTGATGATAGTCATCTCAGCACCAGTTATATAAGAAAAAATTTGAGTTAATTCATCTAAATTTGTTTTGTTTTCAGTATTTGAAACCTAAAAAGGTCGATTTAACGCCGAGACATAAAAAGAAGGGTAAAACTAACATCGCAAGAAAGAAAATCATGAAGGAAACTGTGAGGAAGGTAAGAATTCTAGCGATGATATATTATGTATTTTGAAATGTTAATTTCGACACTTCTCAATCATACAAAGGTTGTCGTTTGTCATGTCACTATTGTTCGATTTTAGAAACGATAATGTTCATTTAATGTTTTTTTTTTCTTTTAGGAATATATAAATCAAGCAATGGAAGCAAAAAAGATACTTAGTGAACCGGTAAAGGAGAATGCACCAAAACATTCATTTGGTGTTTTAGACAGATTTGTTCCCAAAAATAAAACTAAGAAATAAAACGCATTTTATTTATACAAAATTTATTGATTTTATTTCAGTACAATATTGTACTTGTCTCCTCTTACAAAATATAATTTTTATACATGATTTGATTAATCATTTTTAATTATGTACAACATTCAAACCAAACGCAATAAAATGAACTTGATTTTATCAAAGGTAATGTAAAAATGTCTCTCTCTAATATATAAAATTTATGTCAAAAATTGTCATGATTCTTTTTCTTCTTTTGGTCTAACAAGGAATATCAAATAGATCACATAAACCTTCTGACCCACGTAACGAAAAAGAAAAGTCTTGCTTCGTAACTGGTGGACTTAGTCTTAGAAGATAATCTGAAAAACATTAATAACGTAAACCAAGCCAGTGTCTCAGGTTTTTATCAGGAATAAAACTATTTTTACACAGATATTTTAATGCTGGAATAATAAAATGCTTTTTAACATAATCTTGAATAGAATTTAACAGAGGCGTAAGCTTCGATTTTGGGGTAAGACAACAAATTGCGAGGGAGGCATTGGGTTTTATGAAGATGTGTTGCAAGAGGCAACTGTCCAAATTGCACAGCTTGATTAAACATACAGTGGCAGAGTAGAGTAGTACAGTGTACTACGTTAAGACAGCTTCTATGAAAGCTATCAAAATAATATTTATTATTTATTTATTTATATAACTTTATTGCAATATATAGGACATAACATAGATAAAGACAAAAACAATTAGCAACTGGCGACCTTATCACTAATAGTGATCTCTCCCAGGTAACCATTTCGTTGAAGCTGATGTATTAAAAATTACACGGAAGTTGCAAAAAACAAAAAAAAAAAAAACAAGAAAAGCTAGAAAAAGCTATATATACATACACACTAATAACTACATGCTACTACATATATATAATAATAACAATACAAAATAATACATATCTAAAGTATAATATATACATGCAATAAATATACAAATAATTACGTTAATAAATATTTACAGAATATTTACAGAGTTAGAAAATGTTGTCTCACACGGGCTTTAAATGTAGCCAATGATTGCGAGCGCCGAACATGATCTGGAAGAGCGTTCCAGAGCGTTGCTGCTCTTAAAGTAAAGGAAGCCAAATAGCTTGGGAAGTTCGATTTGCACATCCGAAGCTTATATTCCCTCGAGGAGCGCTGGGAGGTGAGAGATGAACACGGACCAAGAAAGCTAAAACGTTCCTTAAGGTAGGGGGGAGACCAAGGATGAAAAAGGATACAGTAGAGTAAAGAAAGGATATGAAGATTACGCCGATGCCTTATGGGTAGCCAATTAAGTTTCTTACGATATTCCGAAATATGATCATATTTTCTAAGGCCAAATATGAATCTAATGCATAAATTTTGTAAGCGCTCCAATTTGTTTAAGAGGTCTACAGACAGGTCTAAATAAACGGCATCAGCATAATCCAATATGGGAAGAAGTAGGGTATTAGCCAGTAAAGTCTTAGTCCTAATAGGCAAGATGTTTTTCCACCTTCTTAAAGATCCAAAGGCACTGAAAATCTTTTTGCTCACAAAAGATACCTGCTGCTGCCAGGATATGTGATTGTCCATGACAATTCCAAGATTTTTAACAGTCTTACTGTAGGAAAGTATCGAGCCATCGAATGTTACTGGTGGTAAAGACGAGAAATCAATCCTGGAAATTTGCCTGGAATTACCTATTATAATTACTTGCGATTTGTTAGGATTGACTAATAAGCCATAAGACTTTCCCCAATTACAAACTGCATTAAGATTTTCATTAAGCTGTTTAATAGCTTTAGAAATATCAACAATCGGAGTTGAAACGTACAGCTGGAAATCGTCAGCATATAGATGAAATGGTAAGGACAGAAGATCAGTAACTGTATTTATAAAAATTGAAAAAAGAAGAGGCGACAATACACCACCCTGAGGAACACCAGCACTGAGACAGCAGTACGAAGACAGCTTGTATATGTTACAGGTCTCTGGTAAAAGAATAGCCTAGAGTTGTTCCTTGTTTTTTTTTTCACAATTTCGATAAAATAGCAATTAGGCTTAGTTATGTAAGTAGGATCCAGAATCTAACTCATGTAATGCATTTCTAGGATCTTTGAACACGTCAACACACAATTTTGATCCTTTTGCATAACTACAGCCAATGAAAAATATATTTAGAATAATGTGTTCTTAAATCAGTGTAAGTAATGTGAATTTTTATTCTCATTTTAAAGTGATAATAGATTGAAGGCAGCATTACAGTTTGTTTATTTGTACAAAATTACTAAGCAAAGAGAATTACTATATAAAAAGTATACTATATTTAATGTAACGTTTTATTCTAGGTACATAACAAAACGAAAATCTAGTCATACTATTGGGCTAATTAGTAATTAAATTTTAACAAAATTTATAATTAATGTAACTGGATATATTAAAGCATAAATAAAGTAAATTCAAATAATTACATAAAGAATACTTACTAGGAGGGCATTGCAATAAATTTTCAGCACCATCTGTGTAACTGTTCACTTCTTCATCCATACTGTCATCCTCAATTACCTAAAAGTATTTTTTATAAATTTTATTCTAATAATTCTTAATGGCAATTTTGTTGGATCAGTAGGTAAGCATTGGTGTGAGTTGAAGATTAAAATAAGCTAGATGGTTCCTAACCCACCCTGGACTATGATGTAGTCCACATGAAAATGAGCTGGGCAATTATTCTTCTTGCTATCACTTAAAAAATTATTCAAACCCAAACGTTTTTTACCATTAATATTGTATACATATCTTTACACTGTAATAGGATTTAGTAAAAGCTTTTATTTAATAGAAACTTTGAACTTGAGAGATATTCCCATCAAGCATTTTTTTAAATTTAGATTCCATGAAATATGTTGAGCAGTACATTGGTTTTTTTCATGTTAAAAATAAAGTAAAAAAAAACTATTAACATAGAGCTAATCAACATTTCTTGTACGCTAATACTATGAAGTCTACTTTAAAAATCATACTGTATTTTTGAGTTCATCCTTAAGTAAAAAACTAGTTGCTAGCAGAACCTTTATGAAATAAAAAAGTTTAAAATTTTCAAATTAAAAAGATGTATAAAAATTCAAAAAGCTTTATCTTATTAAAAACAGATCTTATAATTTTTATGTTACTATGGATCTTGCTTACTATTTTATCATTATTTTTTATATTATATAGAAACCACAAAATTATAGTATGTACATAAAAAAATGATCTACATTATACAATATATGTGATCAAGAGGGTAGGTAGTGGTAGTTTGACAGTTTCCATACCTCATGATTGGCTGTGTCACTTTTCTTCATCAATTGCACAGTGTTTGCAAATTAACCATATATACCTGAATGAAATGACTAATACTCAACAGTAAAATTCAAACACAAAAAAAATACTCATTTATGTTTTACAACAACTTGACTGGCAATGCAAATGCACAAGGCATGCAAATTGTAAGGCAGAAATACACCTGAATATAATAATTTTTACCTTTTCTTTTTCCACATCACACAATAAAATTACTCCCACAGGGTTGGATGATTTGACATGTAAAAAAAATTTGTGATCCCTTCCTGGTATCTGTAAAAAATGGAACAATAATTTCAGGATAGAAAAGATCTTTTTCTATATTTTCATCAACCTAGAATATAATAAAAATTTATATCTCTTAGTTTGTATTTTATATGCTATTTAAACAATAAAGAAATACTTTGTCAACTTATTGCTATACAATTTTTTTCATAATAAATGGACCTAGTAGTTGGCACAAATTCCTATTGGAAAAGTGACAACCTTCAGTATGAATTCTGTTGAATCTATTATTATTACATTAGCATCAATGTTTTTTAATTAAAAACGATTTTTAATGTGCCTCAGACCTGGCCTTCTTCCATTCATTTTTTTTAATTTTCCAGTAACAATTGTTTCATTTGCCTCGTTTCATGCATGTATTTCATTTCATGGCCCCTACACATCTTGATGAGACTTGGTGATCATCAATGGTGTACAATATTATGGCTTACCTTGCTTGACGAGTTTCCTACAGCCAGATCTGCTCCAAGAGGTGCTTCCAAGACAAATATTTGGTCATCCTCAAAACAGTCCTTTATATCATTTTCTGTCACGTATGTCAGAGCCTCATTGTCTGTATTGTCTATAACATTTTTAATACTTTGTTCTATCCAATGCACTTGTCTAGAATAAAAACAAAACATATGAATGTGTGCACTTGCTACTTGAGATTATAAAATCCTAGCAATCTAATATAAAGCATCATCAGGGGTGTCTTGCCCTGTGAGATATATTGCTTCCGTCTTGCTAGCTAGGTAGGAGGGTAGGTGTGGGGTAATGATGACTTAGAATGATGATGGGATCCACAATGAATTAAAGTAACATACCCAATACCATTTTATTATATTGGATAATGAAAAAAGCATATTTGCATTATTGCATTTGCATATTGTCCAAAGTTTATTTACATTGTATATGTCCCATTTTGTTTCATAAGTTATTGTATGTAGTGTAGAAATTATGATGATGAGGCCACATCCTTTACATTAATCAATTTCAGGCACTTTCTCATATCTTCTTGCTTTTATCTCATTAGTGAATTATAGTGGAACACAAAATTTTACTAGATTTCTTCTTTTTATTTAATTTAACTATTTCAATGTCATCAAAACCACATCAAAACAAAAGAGCCAATAACATTTTACTACAAGTTTAGACAATGGGAGATAATTTATTAGCACACATGAAACAATGGAAACATAAAACTATCAAATGACAAAAAGATTAAATAAATATACTTGTCTAATAATTGTTCATGTTCATCCAGCATGTTTATTTCTTTTCTTAATCTGTTTACCCTTGTGCCAATCTCTGTTGTATTACAATCGGGGCTTGCTCCTCTGCAAATAATTTTACCATTTAAGAAACTTCAGGGAACTTATAACAGAGAGGAAACAATAAAAACTATTTACTCACTTCCATTGTATACTGTTTTTACTACGCTTCTCAATGAGACCAATTCCTTCCAAAACATTGGTTATATCGTATATTCTTCTCTTTTGCCTTACAGCCAGTAAATCAGTGGCCTTAAATGTAATTTGAAATCTACGATTAATATCCAAATTTGCCACTTAAAATTCAAAAAGTTTTATTTTCGAGCGTAAACTGACAATGAAGTACATTGCTAAATACTCACGACTTTTAAATCCAAAACACCATCTTTTGCCTTTTGTAGAAGTGACACAAATCTAGTTGTAAGTAGCCCCAAAGATTTCTCATATCGTTTATGACTGTATAACTCGGTCATAATTTATATTTCACACTTTTTCATTTAATAATTCTTAAATAATATTAACTTATTTTTGCGTTGCGGCGGGATATCGTTATGTTGGTGTTCTTGTTTTTTATACCACAGAGTATAAAAATGCAGATAAATAAAATCACTACTGGGATCTTAATACGATCCAATTCCATTTTAATACCTCAATGCCAACGATACTACATCGAAAGCATTTTCCTGGTATCCCGTTAACCGCTCCAATCCCTCTGTCCCAATTGATGGTTTTTGTTTCTTTGTAAATCGGACAGTAATATTTGAAAATTATTACTAATTCATCCCGTTTGTATATCACCTTAACGTTGACCATTTCTTTATTGACGCGCGTAAAGAACTATTTGAATAAAGATTATTTGAATTTGAATTTTGAATTTATGGCGTAACTTTAGGGTTTACTCTTGAGATTGATAAGATAATTGAAATTCATGCCCGCTATCTCCACTGCCAGTATTCAAGGATCAGCGTGAAAGCTTGACACTATTGAATTTTCGTATTAAAATTAATACGAAAATTCAATAGTGTGTATTACCAACTATTATTCATTATATTTTAAGATTAGTATTCATTCGAACACTAGACGTGCGATCGGTTTCCGTTATATGAATTCTATTGACATTTTGAGACCGATCGTGTAGGTCACGATTACTGTCGTTATGCTACTCAATTCGCTACAAAATTTTACGTAATCACTGCCAATTATTATCACTGGACACTGACAAGTGACATGTGATTAATCGTTGAGGCTTGCCAACATAGCAGAGTGGCAAATGTGTGTGTAATATGTATGCAGTGCAATCTCAGATTAAGTGAATGAAGCAGTTAGGAATGTGGAAACAGAGAACGCAGCTTATTTTCTTTCTTATACAGCGTATCGTTTTTAATTTGGTCGTCAAAATAAACCGTGCAATCCTATAAACTTTAATAGTTACGAGGCACATTTGAGTGAAATATTGCTTTTCACGGAGTTTAGTAAAATGAGAGAATAGGAAATACAGTATGACAAAACACTAAACAGTAGTATGATTTAACTGCCAAAAAAATTCTACTAGAATAAAACTGTTTTTAAATTTTAACACATCATAAAACAATATATATTATTTTTACACATAAGATGGCGCTCTTTTCATTCTATAAGTTTACTTGTTATGGGACAGACTGAGTAAAGGGTAAGAAATCTCAGAAAAGGAAAATATGTTTTTATATGAGAGGTTGAAAGTTTGAAAGTCCACTTTTTAAAGTAATTCAAATGGATTTAATCATTATAATTTATGTTATTAACAGTTTATGTGCATACAATTTTTTCCATCTTCCAGAACAATTTAAGGTTTTGGGAATTATTAGGAATAGAAATAATGGGAAATATTTTATGTCTAATGCTATAGGTACCTACTATTTATTGATA
Source organism: Lasiommata megera (assembly GCA_928268935.1). Lineage (NCBI taxonomy): Eukaryota > Metazoa > Arthropoda > Insecta > Lepidoptera > Nymphalidae > Lasiommata > Lasiommata megera. The sequence continues at coordinate 14,372,329 of OV743312.1, forward strand.
TTTTTATTATAAGGATATAAATCTTTAGTAAAATGACTATAACTTTGAAATTATTGCAGAAGCAAATTAACATCAATATCTTCCCTATCAAAAAACTGTTTCAGTATTATACATTTTTCTTTTTCAATTTTGAATAGTTCATCTTGTCCTCTTTCTTTTAATTGTAACTTCTGTAATTCCAAAGATTCCTTTATTTCTAAATCATGCCTACGTAATTTCAACTCTTTTTCCTTTAAATTTAAATTTCTTTCGTAAAAGTCATCTTGCCATATCCTATCCTGCTCTTGCCTTTTTAGATATTCAAGCCACTGCTTCTCCAAATATAATTTGTTTTGAGTTATATCTGATTCAATTCTACTTGCCAATCTTGCTTTACGCAGCTCAATCATAACTTTATTACTATCACTGTTTATTTGAATTGGTACATTATTTGTAAAAATATGATCATAATCATTTCTGTTGTCAATGCATTCAAATGGATCACAATCCAAATTATATTTAGCATAAATATCATCCATTTCTTTGAAATATTTAAATTTTCTTGGTTGACCCGTATTTACACATTGTTTGTATTTTTTTGTCAGTGCATTTATCTTCCATCTGACTTGATCAGCTGTAACCTGAAAAAATACTTCTAATAACATGAAAAGGTATGAACTATTAAAATTCCTATAATGGGTGTATTTAATTATTATTGACATTATCTCTTAATTTAAATTCTGGCTAAGTTTGTTTGTTAGGGCTTCTTCTTAGACCGGGGCGCGTTTGGAACCCTCATAGCTTTAGTTTTAAGTTTACGAATGTAGTTATCACCATTAAATCTCTACTATGTAAATTATTGACGAGTCAAAAGTGCTTAAAGGACTATTTGAATAAAGATTATTTGAGTTTACACCTAAAGGATTTCCTGCATATCTACATAAATTTGATGATAAAATAAGTTTTATTAATGAAAGTTTAATAACTTATAAATAAAAAAATCAGCTATGAAATTCATTTTTAAATCAGTTTGACATTGAATGTATCCATTTAGTCAGCACATGTGGATAAAGCAGATATTTTTTCTTTTAATCATTGAAATAAAGTATAGCACTTTCTGGGTAATAATTGTGAAATAAAGGTAAAAGAATAACATAAATAGAATCGTTCAGTAGATTCAGAGTTTATCAATTACAAGTAAATAAACAAATCATTCCTCTGCATAACATTAGTATTAAGTTTCTAATGCCTACTGAGTTCCCAACCAGTGGAATACAGTAAAAATACCACTACCACCTTAGACTGCATCATCACTTATCATCAGGTGAGATTGCAGTCAAGGGCTAACTGGTAGTGTATAAAAAAAAAAGTAAAAATGAGTACTAATCCAAAAACCAATACTTATTTGTATACTTGTCACAAAAGTTTATTACATTAGGAGTCACATTTGAAGTAGTAAATTAAACTCATTACTGTCAATTAATTCCAGATTAAATCATAAATATTATTATGTAATTAACAGCTACCTCAATATTGTTAACTTTTAAATTTTCAGAAATAACAAGCCATATTCTTGTTTTCTTTTTAGGCGATTCCAACATTCCCAATTCATTTTCATATAGTTTTAATAATGTTTGTGTAGCACTGTATGTCCATACTGCACCTATATAACAATTGCCATTTATTTTTGCATATGTAAAAGCACTAAAAATATTTAATGATATAATAGTTATAAATTGAATTGTGTTACTGAACCATTAAATGAAATATATTTTACATACTGGCTTTTTCTGCACTTTCAGTCATACTAGAGTTTTCAATTCAAGAAAGGTTATAGGTTATCAGGTTATAACACAGGTATTCTGGATGCAAATCTTGTTTTTGTAAGCAAATGATAATCATACAAGAAAAACATTTTTTTATAATATTATTTAATATGTTTACATTTTTTCATTTATTTATATTCAGTTGCTTGGCAATAAATAAAATTGTTATAAAGGACACATTTTAAATAACAAAATATTATAAAGATCAACGATTTTTGTTCAACAAACTTGAATGTTGAATTTATAGAGGATAGTTTCCTATCGTTCGTATATTATTGATGGTGTTAATGCTTCAGCATTCAGTTGCAGGTAGTCTATGGTAATGACATTAGTAAGCGACAGCCAAAGAGTATAATAGCATATAGAAAAACAGTTCATATTATTATTGACATAGGCCCCCATAGGCCAATCTTAGAGAAGTAATTAAATTCTTTATTTTAAATTTAAATACATTACTCATCATAACTATTTTATTTTTATCAATCAATTCACCTTTATATTATTTATTTTATAATATAAATAAATAAATTTTCAATTAATACCTTAAGAGATTTTTATAATACCTAAAAATAACGTTATTATACTTTTACACTTATAACACATTTTTTATAGATCCACTGTTACTGATTATAGCACGATGTACCTAGAATAGCAACATGTTGAGCAATTTTGTAATTATCAGAAAGGCCAATGCCAGAGGATTTGAATCCAAAATGGAAGATGTAAAGTAAAATGAAAGACAATGTATTTTTCCAAGCTAAATAATGAACAAGAAGCGTTGTATTGGACTAATCAGGGAAAATTGTTATATGCCAGTTCTCATAATATATAAAATTTTTGTTTGATGCTCGTTCTCGCCAAATTACCGAACCGATTTGGTCGAAGTAAACAATAAAAGCTATTGTCATCCCTATAAAAAAATCATTGAAATCATTGGTTCATTTATTATAAATAATATATTTATATGTATATACTTTTACATTTGGGATAAAATTAAACACTTTCTTAAAAAAAAATATTTAAGTATTGTACTTATGTTAGTATTGTAGGACAAATGAAATAAATCGGATTTAATTTACCATCTTCGCAAAGGCATTCCATAAAATGAATGAATAATGTATTGTACCAAATGTGTATCTGTAGCATGTCCAGTAAAAACGACAAATTTTTAGTTTAGTATATCCTCAACGAAACACGGTCACCGGCGTGTGACGTCATTTGTGTATCTAATTGTAAATTTAGGTACTTAAACATTATTACTAAAAGCTATTATTTTCTTTATAAGTATTATTTCTATAGTATTTTTTAATTCTATAGAATAAAAAACGAAATACATTATTTTTCTACAAAATTATAAAGTAACTAGCTAAGCTGTATACTTTATACAGCTTTTTCCATCATAGTCATCGTTCCAGTTGCAAAAATATTTTCCTCCTATTGATAACCCATATTTTCTAAACTGCATTGAAACTAAAATGTATACATTTACACTAATAGAGCGATTATCTACAGGTGTTAAGATCAAAATGTAATATATTTTGAAGATTACATTGCATGGTAAGTTGGTATTAAATTTTTATACAAACAGGTTATGCTCTAAGTTTTGTATAAGAATATCTGCTTTAAACGCTTTGAACACATGCGTGAATATTTTGTTAGACTCCAACTCTTTCAAGCTGTTACCTCTTATACATATTATTCTAAGATTAGGATCTCGTGGAAAACTAAAAAAAAAACACCCTTTTCACACGTACATTTTGTAGGTCCACATATATTATGGTAACATTTTTTTATTAGTAAATTTGATCTATTTTTTTCTTAAATTTTGGAAACTTGTGTATAAATATAACACAGTAGGTATCCCCAAAATGCGGATAATCCGACTAAATTTAGGATGTTTCAAAATGGATAAGAAAGTGCTAATCTGAATTCAATTATAATAATAATTCGTCCGGGAACTATACAACGGATCCCCCGGGCGACTAGTAAAACCAGCGAGGGACATGCCGTGGTGCTGTTTAGTTTGGGTATACCTATACCGCCCTTCGGGGTTGGGAGTCCCACATAACCCCGACCTGCCCGAGGGATGGAGGTAGCCATAAAGCTTTTCCACCACGACAATAAAATAAATAAAACGTAGTGATTACATTCTCTTTGACGACAATCAACAAATAATTAAAATGTTTACACTGGGCAGGGCACAGTTCGGAGGTTGACCCAACAAAAACAAGTTGGAACTCTGACAAAGACAAAAAACTTTCTTCGAACGCTATCACTTAACTCCTTAAGGTTTTCATGTATCTACATTCGGGCACATTCGTGTCCATGTCAACTCTAGTTCATTCTTTCTCTAAAGTATATTTACAATGTACTTGTGTATCTCATACCAGTAAACTCAGGAGTTCAGGGCGTATAACTAGATCTTAAAAAGAATATATGCAAGTGTGATGACTGATGACAGATTAGAGATCGGCAGACTGATGGCTGTCACTGCAAGTGCAAATCAAATTGTTTACAAAATATTGTTCATAGCATACTATATAAATAGTTTTTTATTTATTGTATATGTCAATATGAAATAAAATAAACATTCATGGCCAATAAAGCTCTTGTATTTGTGTTGGCTGATAATTTATCGAGCAATTGTGATGAATCGAGTAGCTGGAGTGATTTAACTAGTATTAGATCAGATATTTCGGAAGATGATGATGAGGAAGATAGACTGTTTTTCCCTCTTATGCGGTACCTCATAAGATTGAGAAGAAAACGAGTGGATGACTACTTACACATCATAGAATCTTGGACAGAAACAGAGTTTAAAAACCGGTTAGGTTTAAGTCGACAAATAGCCTACAGACTTATTGGTAATTGACCCCTGTCAAAACGGATAGTACCTTTGGCTTTTGCCTTTGTGATAATTATCAATTACATGATAAGCCATGTAATTGATAATTACCTTATGAAAAAAAAATTGACAGCCTCAAAAAAATGGCATTTGATTCTAATTATTTAATATTATTTACTTCTTTTTACCAATCTAAATTATAGCATATTTTTCACATTGCAATCTTGGATATGTTTCAGGTGGAAATGGTAATGCTTTTACATTTCGTATATGGTTACCCTATTAGAATTATTCTATTAAGACCTCAGAAGACCTCATAATCAAATCTCAAAAATATATATTGTCAAAAAACTTTGAAAAACTAAGTAACACATACTCACAGCTCCCTTTAAATTTTGATAGAGATTGTAATTTTTATGCTAATATATTGTTTCAGATGATTTGGAAAAGTCTGGTTTTATAGCTAATCATAAATTTGGCCTGAAACCTTTGGAACCAAGATTGTGCTTTTACATATTTCTATCTTTTATAGCAAATACAGAACCACTTACACCAATAGCCACAAGATTTGATATATCATTATCTTCTACATTTCGAGTTATAAGAAGAGTTGTTGCTTGGATTATAACTAAATTGGATGAAGCTGTCAAATGGCCACAGGACATTAGCGATGTTAGAACAATTTGTGACAATTTTCATAGTAAAACAGGGATATCTAATATTTTGGGAGTGATAGATTGTACACATGTGAAAATTGAGAAACAAAAAAATGCTAGAGAATATTGTAATCCAAAAGGATACTTTTCTATAATTTTGCAGGCAACAATAGATGCTCATTTGCGATTTACTAATATATATTGTGGTGAACCAGGATCCTCAAGTTGTGCCAGAGTATTGAAGAAGTCCCCTTTATATCATACTGCAACACAAAATCAAAGTGCCCTATTCCCACTTAATACATTTTTAGTTGGGCATTCAGGATACCCATCTTTGTCATGGTTAGCTCCACCTTTTAGGGAAAACAAAAGGTTAACATTACACCAAAGGGAATTCAACACTCTTCATACAACTACTAGGAAATTAAGTGATAAGGCTTTTAACTTGTTAAAGAGTAGGTTTAAGAGAATAAAGCTATTTACAGTTTATAGAAATGTTGCTTTTATAACTGATACTATTGTAGCAGCATGTATTTTACATAATTATTGCCTCAATGAAAGTATTTTTTCCTAGACAATAAAAGTTATGTCTAGGTGTTTATTTTCTCTGATTGCATTTTTTTGTTGGTTGCATAAATCAAATTGGACTGATTAAGTTCTAGTAGTAGAGAAGTAATTACATATTTTAATACATTTTTCATTTACATCAGCCATTGTTTTTAAATTCTGATAAACCATATGAAATAATTTGTATTATTAATATTTAATGAAGAATTTCATTTAAAAATTGTGACAAAATTAAAAACAGATTAAACCTAAAAAAATTGAGATTTAACTATAAGCTAAATTATTAGTGGTCATTCAATAATTTTCTTAACAAAACACATTTTTCTCTTTCAATTTTAAGAATTTCCTCTTGTCTTTTCTCTCTTAACTCTAATTTTCTAAATGCTATTGACTGTTTTACTTCTAATTCTTTCTTCTTTAGTTGTAATTCTTCCTCTCTTAACCTTAAAGTTCGTTCATATCTCTGATCTCTAATTTGCTTCTGTTCTTCATGTCTTTTTAAATACTCAATCCATTGCTTGTCTAATTCAACTTTAGCCCTACGTTCTGCCCTCAATTTTCTGAATGGTGTAGTGTTTTTAAAGGCTATTTTTCTACTTGGTGGATCATTATGTTTGTCTTCTGTCTGACCCTGTAATACACCAGATGCTAGCCTGTAAGCACCACTGTCTTCATTGTATCTTCCAAGAATCTGGTGCATTTCATTGAAATATTTGAACACTATAGAACCTTGTCCATTATCAATACAATCCTTGTACTTTTTTGTAAGTGCATTGATTTTCCACCTAACTTGATCTGGTGTCACCTAGAGAAGCAATAGAAAATTTTGTTAAATCTAATGGAGATTGCTCCATTGGAATACTTAGTTATAGAAATTCAAAATTATTAACACAATTAAGTGTAATTGTAAAATGTGTTGCATATTAAAAGTTTACTCATTTTTTCTTCTTTTATACATCATAAACTGAAACACTAAAATTAAAATAAAATTACCTCAATATGAAAGGATTTCAATTCTTCTGCCATTGATATCCACATTTTAGATTTCTTTTTTGGATTGTCTAACATATTAAGTTTAGTTTCATATATGTTCAATAACATTAATGTGGCATTCTTTGTCCAAATAATATCTAAAATAAAAAACTCCATCACTTTATAGCAGCCAAATATAGCCGAAAGAAAAAGATACATGAACATATATAAAGAATGGTAATATTTAAATTACAGTGATTTGTCTTAAGTTTTTACTTTCAAATTATGAATATTGACCAATAAAAACTGATAGAAACTGTTTGTATGCATATGTATGTTAAATATTAATACTTTATTGCTGTTTATGTATGTAATGTAATGTTCTTAAAATATTACATATATACTTACTTTGTTTACTAGTCTCGCTGGTTTCAATTTCCTCTTGATTTAATTGATGTGTGTTGTTATAATCTGTGATGCTTAGATTCTGCTTGTATGGTGAAGCTAATTTTCCCAAATAAAAAATGTAATATTAATATTTACTTGAAAGACAATGTAAGTTTTGGAAGCAGATAGGCAATATTTCTTAGAACCTATTTTATAATTTTATTAAATTGAAAATGTATCGTTTAAACTTACACTCATTATCCAATATAGCTAAAACAGCTACGTTATTATCAATATTTTCATCCATTGCGAAAAATTATACTCTAGTCTCAATCATTTATAAAAATAAATCATATCTTTGATGTATTAAAGCAATGTAGATGCTGTGTGGTGTAGGTAGGTAACTGTTTATAGAGATTAATTAAAGATATTACATATCCTGTTAATACTCAAGTGTTGATGGCTATGCTATGACTTATGTGTATACTATAACATTAATTATTATTCTCTGCTTTCGACGGACCAGACTATGTACGGTACCTAGATGTGTATGTCTGTACTCCGTATCAACCATAGAATTTTTCCAACCACAGAATACAATTTTTCCAACCTTATTTATCTATGTCTCATATTAATCAATTTTCTATTAAAGAATACTCTTTGTAATAGAAAATGGGGTTAACCCCTACCCCTTACCCCTACGTATATAGTATTTTAGTACATAATTTTATTAGGAACCCCTCATATAATGCTACCATACCGTAGTTCAAAATTGTTGTAACAAAATTTGTAAAAAATACGGCTTACGGCTCCTACCTCCTACACTGATGAAATAATTATAATATTTTATATCAGCATTTACCTCTGTTTCAATGCTTATTAATAAATGTTAAAGTATATAATGTAGATATTATTAGGTGGAATTCGGACAGAATCGAAGAAACCTAATCATAGTATAATAATAGTTATTTTTATCTACAAAAATATATATACTTGTATGCTTTATACCTTAATGTTTTCTATATACCGTACTTTTCTTTTTCTCTCTTTATATGGCTTTATATTATCTACTTTTTTCACCGTACTTACTGGGTATTAAGTAGAATATAAAAAATACACATTACAGATAGTTGAATAATCTGTGGTACATTGACGTTGCTTGACGTGACATCGGAAGATATTTACCAAGTTCCGTGATAAATAAATGATAGAAACAATTAATTACTCTTGGTTTTAACCAAGTTATTTGCAATAATAATGGCTAAGTGCGGAGATTTTATCAAAAAACTTTTTCCTCTTATAGACGAAGAATTAATAAAATACATTGAAGGTAAGGTTATAAACTAGGTACATTAAATGTTAATTTTTAATTAAATTACGGTGTTGTTACTATGTTTATTCTATTTACACTGTTCTATTTGAGAAAATGTTGATTTTGACTTAAAACTAGTAGTCGCACACTTATAAGACAAATAATGCCCTCATTGATTAGGTATTTTTTACAGACATATTGGACAACAGTGCTGGAGAGTTTGAAGATACCGAGGAAGTGTTTGAAGCGGTTGGAGAGATTTTCCAAGGAATATCCGAAAAAACAGAGGATGATATCAGGTAACTTCATTTTTAATGCTATACTTACTGGTTCGAGGTTAAAAACAGGTGTGTATAATGAATGTGTGTGATATAAATGTGTATGCTATCATTACTTTACACTTTAATTAAAAGATAGAATAAGATTATAATTTAATAACATACAAAATAAATTTGTACAAAAATTAATGATGAAGACTGTTCATCATTATTTTATTCAGCCTATATAATGTCCAACCCTCCTCCCATAGGAGCAAGAAATTAGTAATTCAATATAAATAACTGTGAGTATAAGTTATGACACAATAATTACTATTATTTTGTCATAACTTTACAAATTTTTACCTTTTTGTAGAGAAATATGTGAGAAACTATTAAATATGTTACAACCAGAGAAGTCTGTTACTATGAATGGTCCCAGGAAAGTTTTGGATGCACCTATACATTTGGCATCTATGACAAATCATGTACATGAAACGGAGGACCTGAAAAGTATATGGCTGCAGACAAGAGATGATAGTTTGGTGAGTAATAATAGATATATTAATTATAATAGATGTATTTAAATTGAAGTTTTGTGACAGGGTGTGACTTAATAAAGCAACTGGCTCCTGGGATGTATAGATGGATGGAGTCATTACTGTTTTTTTTAAATTCTTGGGCTTATCCCACATTATGTGGGATTGGTACAACACATCTTCTTCCACTCACTTCTATCAGATGTCATTTCACTAGCCACACATTTTACATGCATATCCTCTTTAACACAATCTATCAATCTCTTCTTTGGTATTCCTCTAAATCTTTGCCTTTTCACATACAATTATAACATAATTTTGGTGACATTACTTTGTTCCCTCATTATATGACCATACCATGCTAGCTTATTACTCCTCATATTTTCTGTCACTACTTTTAGACTTCTCAACATTTGCCTTTCAGTTGTGTGTACTCTACTTCCTTTTACTACCCAACAATCTGATCCATACAACCCGACAGGTCTTACAACTGTTTTTTAAATTTTCCCTTTATTCATCCATCCTGCATTCATATGATTGCATACATCTCAGTCAATATGGCTGTTGTTTTGAAAGAGTGAGCTGAGGTACCAGAAATTTGAGCAGACATAGACCACCACAAAACCTCACAGGGGATTCTGTCATATACTTTTTAAAGGTCAATGAATACCATGTGCAAGTTTTTGTGTGCACCCCTGTATTTTGCGCACAGTCGTGGGAGTGTGAAAATTGCATCCATCATTCCCCACCCTGGTATAAATCCAAATTGATTTTGTGTTGCCTCACTCTCATCTCTCATTCTTTTTGCTTTCACTTTCTACCAAATCTTCATATTAGGTAACATGAGCTTAATTCTTCAATTATAGATAGCTTCAATATTATAAATTTAGGCAATTTTTATATATATATACTTTTATATTAGGCTACTCTAGCAAATTAGGTTTTTATCCTGTTAAGCTAGATTAAGAGGAGATAAATAAATAAATAAATATTGAAACAAATAAATATCTAACAAAGGTTAATGAATATAATATATTAAGTGGGTAAAATATTGTTCAAATCATCATGACATAATTAATTAAAAATCAGGGATCTACTTACAGTTTTAAATAATATTCAGAGTTTTTAATTATTATGTTTCAGAAAGTAGATGCTAGGAAGTTAGAGAAGGCAGAAGCAAAACTGCAGCAAAAACAGCAAAAGCAGAAAGATGCAAAAGTCCCAGTTGCTATCCCAGTATTACAGACAGCCACAGCATCTCAGGTCACCTCAAAAAAAGACAGCAAACTTGAAGCTAAAGGCACAAATAGAACTCAAGACATAAGGATAGAGAACTTTGATATAGCTTATGGGGATAGGTAAATAGTTTTCTTATATTAGCTTTTTAACTATTTTACTTATCTACAATTCAGTACTTATTATGTTATAAATGTGAGTGTCTGATTGTTCATCTCATGTGTTTGGTATTGCACTGATTTTGATGAAACTCCAGAACATCCACATAATGCAAAGGAAAAATTGAACTCGGTATAAACTCGAAGTTTAGATATTTTGGCCAAATAGATGAAACAAAGTTTCTAAATATTGTGATGGTTTTGTTTGGCTCTCTCTCTATTAGGTCTATTTTGATATTTTTATTATTCACATCATTTCATTGTCAATATTTTGAATGTAGGTGACATTCAAAATATTAACAAAAAATAAACTATTCTATTCAAATTATACTATTCAGATTAATCCCAATCCAGACTAAATATATTTTGGGATATTGTGGTGGAGCTGTATTGTCTTATTTTTAATACTAAACCAAGCTTATAATGGTGTAGTGATATGTGCAATTTAATAGTCTTCACTAAGGAGAATCAAATTGAAAACATGTTTCTGTTATTGAATTTAAATAGCTATACATAATATTGTAATTATGAATAATTTAATTGCAACATTGTAAGCCCTTTGAAGGTTTTGCTGAATTATTATTGAGTTAGTTGTATGTTGTTTGTACAACTGGAATAATTCACTTATTTTTAATATGGTTTATTTTGTTATTTGTACGCAAATGTAATTACATGCATACGATAATGTAACATAGCATAACTATGCTATGTTACATTATAATAGTAAATAATCACAAAAAAAAAACAATAAAATAAATTAATATAACAAATTAAATTTGTCAGGCCCATATTTTTTAGCCTGGAAGAGAAGACTCTATTCCAGGCTGATAATGATATACACACACTAATTAGACACACTAAGACTACATGTTATAATATTTGTATAATGATTTTTTTATGGTTATTCACTTTATGAATTTTTACTAAGAGCATTTTGAGTTCTCCATTTAATATATAGTTTGTTGTTGGCAGAGTATTATTACAAGGTGCAGATCTAGTTCTTGCATGTGGACGACGATATGGGTTAGTTGGACGTAACGGTTTAGGCAAAACAACATTACTACGCATGATTGTGAGTAAACAACTGAAGATACCTTCACATATCTCCATATTGCACGTGGAACAAGAGGTTACCGGCGATGATACAATCGCGTTACAGAGTGTTCTAGAATGTGACCTGGTCAGAGAAAACTTGTTGAGGAGGGAGAGGGAAATCACAGCTGCTATCAACAGTGGGTGTGTATTTAAACAATTTTACTACTATAATCAGAAGCTGTGATAGCCTAGTGGTTAGGGCGTCAGCCTCCTAATCAGAGGTCGGCGGTTCGAATCCGGGCACGCACCTCTTACTTTTCGAGTTATGTGTGTTTAAAAAAAAAAAACAATTAAAATATCACTTACTTCAACGGCGAAAGAAAACATCGTGAGGAAACCTGCACGCCTGAGAGTTCTCCATAATGTTCTCAAAGGCGTGTGAAGTCTGCCAATCCGCACATGGCCAGCGTGGTGGACTATGGCCAAAACCCTCATATTGAGAGGAGACCCGTGCTCTGCAGTGAGCCGATGGGTTGATTATGATGATAATGTAAATGTAGTGAGCCGGTAATGGGTTGATCATGATGACTATAATTAATGTAATAGTTTGACAGATGTTTTTTACAAAGAAATTTTGTATATTTTCTTCGATTTCAGATCAACTGACCCAAATCTGTCGACGGAGCTAAGCGAAGTGTATGCGCAGTTAGAGAATATAGAAGCAGACAAGGCGCCCGCGCGGGCCTCTATTATCCTTAGTGGACTTGGTTTCACCCCGGAGATGCAGGCAAGAGCCACAAGGACCTTCTCTGGTGGATGGAGGATGAGGCTGGCGCTTGCGAGAGCGTTGTTTTCCAAGTAAGTGAATACAATAATCGGCCTGAAAAAAAAATGCACGAAAGTTTTATTGTGTACATTCGGTAGTTCTGTGTAGGGAAACTATTTTTCTCTCATTTTTTAATCTAAGTACTTATATAATTACTATAAAATTTTTTTTGGATAGCTTTTTTATTACTTTGGCAGTAAAAAAATAGTTAATTCAAATAATCTTTATTCAAATAGTTCTTTAAAAGGCACTTTAGATACCTCAGTAATTTACATAGTAGTGATTTGATGGTGATAACTACATTCGTAAACTTAAAACTAAAGCTATGAGGGTTCCAAACGCGCCCCGGTCTAAGAATAACTAAGTACCTAACTAAAACAGATATAATATAAATTTTTAATAGCGTATTTTTGCATCAACAATATCATTAGAACAACATTTGTCAGGTCAGCTTGTATACAATGAAATTAATTTTGTCCGCAGACCAGACCTCCTACTGCTCGACGAGCCCACTAACATGTTGGACATCAAAGCCATCATTTGGTTAGAGAATTATCTGCAGAACTGGCCCACCACGCTGCTCGTGGTGTCCCACGACCGCAATTTCCTCGACACTGTGCCTACGGACATCATGCATTTACACACACAAAGGCTTGACACATACAGGTACTGGTCGGATTTTTTTTTTTATTCAAACAAAACAGACTTGCATGCTGCCTCGAACATAGCAAGTTTACTATAAGACATCTAGAAAAGAGCACCACATTAAAATTGATACTGGCTTCTCGCCACTAACATTATGTGCAGACATATTTTTATCCACTACAAGTTAGCCTTTGACGGCAATCTCACCTGATGGTAAGTGATGATGCAGTCTAAGATGGTAGCGGGCTGACCTGTTAGGCGCATTGTAAGCCCACACTCCTAATTGGTTTCTACGCGACATCGTGTGTGAGCGCTAAATCGTTTGGCGACACGTCTTTGTTGGTAGGGTGGTAACTAGGCACGGTAAAGCCTCCCACCAGACCAGACTCGAGCCGGGAATCGAACCTAGGACCTCCAACTTAACAATGCAACAGCGCACGCGCTGCGCCACGGAGGTCGTCGTGAAATAACAAAGCAGTGTGGAGTCGTTCTTCTTTTTAATCAAGCCAACTAAAATAGATAGATAGATAGATAAACTCTTAATTGCACATTACAAACTTGGATTCAAAAAAATAAAACAAAAAAAAATACATCTGTAAACTTAAATTATTTTAATACTTATAATAAAGTTGAAGTTAACTTGAAATTCGCATCGCATTCCTGAAAAATTTATATCGTTTATTTGTAGAGGAAACTACGAACAGTTCCATAAAACGAAGACGGAAAAGTTAAAGAATCAGCAGCGCGAGTATGAAGCTCAGCAGCAGCACCGGGCGCACACCCAGGAGTTCATTGACCGGTTCCGCTACAACGCCAACCGCGCCTCCTCCGTGCAGAGCAAGATCAAGATGCTGGAGAAGCTGTGAGTATCTCTTCTGTCATATAGGTGTTATAGACTAAAGTTCATCATCATGATCAAGCCATTACCGGCTCACTACAGAGCACGAGTCTCCTCTCAATATGAGAAGGTTTGGCCATAGTCCACCACGCTGGCCATTTGCGGTTTGGCAGACTTTACACGCATTTAAGAACACTATGGAGAACTCTCAGGCATGCAGGTTCCCTCGCGATGTTTTCCTTCACCATTGAAGCAAGTCATATTTTAATTGCTTAAAAACGCACATAACTCTGAAAAGTTATAGGCCCGGGTTCGAACCCTCGACGTCTGATTAGGAGGCTGACGTCCTAACCACTAGGCTATCACAGCTCTCAGCTCAGTACAATAGTAGACTAAACTTACTATTTATTTATTTGTTACAGATTTTTTTAACCATATTTTAGCGTTTTCAGCTAATGTGAATGTTTAGTTTTTACGGGTTTTTCGCAACGTTCACAAATAGTTTCAAAGTAAGAAATATCTTGAGTCAATATACAATATATAATAATAAAATTGCAATATAAAAAATAGGAATCGAAAATTAATCAGAAACGTATTACATAATAAAATAAATTTGAAACATTCAAGTACAAAACTACTAGCTAAATTAAAACGATCGTGAGTACAAGGCTGCACCAAAAGCACTGCGCTTACTAGCACTGAATATCTCTTGTACCATATATAGTCCGGTCAATTTAGACATTCGAAGTTACATAAAGTCCCAACAAGCTGAATTTCTGTTTGTTACGAACTTTTTGAATCGTTATATCTCAGAAACGGTGGCTCGTAAGAAAAAAAGTATTGATACATTTTTTATAGATAATTTTATGATCTACAATTTTTGTCTGAGGTACTTTTATGATAAAACTTACAGTTTTGCTGAAAATCGCAAAAAACTCATTTTTTTGACCTTTGACCTTGAATTAAATTTTTTCCTTACAGGGGAATGATGGGGAACTTCTAGACATTGTTTATAATTATATTTTGAACAATTTCACTGAAATTCAGCTTGTTGGGACTTTATGTAACTTCACTTTCATTTTTTGGTCTAAATTGACCGGACTAATAGGTGAAGTAGAGTACTACTTACTCGCTAAACTATCAGCATCCTAAGTACTAGGTGAAACAACAGCAAACGCCTTCATCCACGAGTTCATTTGATCGCTACTATCTGCATCCTAACTATTTATGTGATTATTTTATGTGACTATCATCATATAATGCGGAGGAAAGAAAGTGATGTCATCAAAAGAATGTTATATATGAAAGTGGAAGGGCAAAAGAGTAGAGGAAGACCAAAGCAGAGATGGATGGATTGTGTAAAAGAGGATATGCGGGTAAAAGGTGTGGGTAGTGAGGTGACGGCTGATAGAAGTGAGTGGAAGAAGAAGACGTGTTGTGCCGACCCCACATAATGTGGGATAAGGGCAAGAAAAAGAAAGATTTTATGTGACTATCAGCATCCTAAGTACTGTGAAACAATCATGGTGGTCCTTTTGCTTACTTAATTAATTCATACTCGAGATTTACGATTTGAGAGCTTATTCAAGTTGCAGTATTAAAAACTACTCTGTCCAATGGACTACTTAAAAGGCTTTAACTCAAAAAAAAACAAACAGCGTAATATGTTATTTTGCGAAAACAGGTTATTGTAACTTTAATTGATTATATATTATGTTATATTAAGTATTACGAAATTTGAGTAAAAGGTTTTGTGGGAAAGTAAGACCATTTTTATGATGATAAAAAAAACTTTAATATGTAAATTTTTAACTCATAGAAATTACACCTCTTTTTATAATATTTTATTTCTTTAATTCTAGACCAGAACTAAAACCCATCGAGAAAGAAGTAGATGTAGTCCTTCGGTTTCCAGAGACTGAACCGCTTTCCCCACCTATATTACAACTGAACGAAGTTGGGTTTTACTATTCAAAGGACAAGGTCATATTCTCGAATGTTAATCTAGGAGCTACCTTGGAATCCAGAATATGTATAGTAAGTATATTTTTAACCTTTGGCCTTTTCCCCCTTGACAATTTCATTTAACATTTTCAGATCTCACTGGTAATTCCAGAGTTAAAAGCTTTCAAGAAGTAACATAAAATATTATTAATATCATTAATATTACTAGTATATTGAATTTTAGACGACTTCATGATTGGTTTCAGCAAGGTAGGGTAGATCATTAATGTAAATGGAGACGATAAAAGGTCCCAGTATTGACCCCTGAGACCCTATTTTTATGAATTTAGACCGCTTTAATTTCACTTCAGCATTCTGAATTCTATTGTTATCATAGGAATACAATAAATCCATTGAACACAATCAAATGCCTTCGAAAAATCTAAAGCTGTGCGTTACTTCACGTCCTCTCAGGCGTTAAATATATTTTGTATTAAATCAACATCCGCGTCGGTCCTTGAGCTATTCCGTGTAAAATCAAATTTCTTATTATGCAATAATAATTCTTATAAAAACGTTAAAGTAATTGAATTAATAGAGGTCGGTATTGCTACCCGATTAGAATATGTGCTACTAGATTTCATATGTTTGGAAACTTACCACTATCTATAAAAAATCTCGCTACCATTATTGAATATTATTACTGAGTCGGTTAACATTATGAATTAAGAATTAAAAAATATTAAGGAAAACAAATGTTTGTGTGTAGGTTGGTGACAACGGAGCAGGCAAGACGACGTTACTAAAGATCATAATGGGCATCCTGTCGCCCAGCAGTGGGATCCGAAGCGTGCACCGCGGGCTCAAGTTCGGCTATTTCTCCCAGCATCACGTAGATCAGCTGGAGATGAACGTTAATTCCGTTGAGTTGCTGCAAAAAACTTATCCAGGTATTGTCACATAATTTCGATTTTTTTATAGATTAGACCCTCAACGCAGCAGCATGCAAAACAATATTAAAAAAAAAAAAATCGGCTTAACAGGCTCTAAGACGCACAGACGCTTGTAGATAACGGCAACCCCTAACTCGCTTTCTAGGCGGTGTTGAGAAAAAATTAAAACCTACAAATTCTTGGCCTGTTAAAGTTAATAATCTGAGTATGATCGATTGATGACATTTCTCGCAAAAGTATACGATTGTTTCCTAATAATCTGTTTATTTTATAAACGTTTAAATTTTGATGTATGGACGTTTGTTAAACTATCACGCAAAAAATACTGAACCAATTCGACTGAAATTTGTATTGGAGATAAATTATATTATGGATACATAGGCTATTTTTTACCCTAAAAATATTGTTCCTGCTGGGTTTGAGAAAGAAAAACAAAAAAAAAACAGCTGGTAATCATCATAAATCACTAGACTGAATCGATATGTTTAAGCCTAGTGTCTGTCATCTTTCGGTATGGCAAAATAGTGGCGTATATATTTTTTAAAATCATTAAATCCATCCCTACATACAAATTATCCCGTCTTTGTCAACCCAATACTAACCCATTACAGACCGTGGGTCTCAGCATGAGAAGGGTTGTGGCCGTAGTCCACTACGCTGGCCAAGTGCAGTTTGGTCGACATCCCTCGCCATTGAGTACATTATCCAGAACTTTCGGGCATGCGGATTTTTCACGATGTTTCCTCGGCACTCTAAATCTGTACCCCCAAAAGGAGGCTGAAGTCTCAAGTGGGCCATCACCGATTCCTTTAAAATATTTCACTGGACGTTAGTAAATCAAGCTTAAAATATTTAGGCAAAACCGTGGAAGAATACAGACGACAGTTGGGCAGTTTCGGCGTGAGCGGCGACCTAGCGTTGCAGACCGTCGCCAGTTTGTCCGGGGGTCAGAAATCGAGGGTAGCCTTCGCGCGAATGTGTATGGGAAACCCTAACTTCCTCGTCCTCGATGAACCTACTAACCATCTGGACATCGAGACTATAGAAGCGCTGGGAAAAGGCATCAATAAGTACACGGTGAGTAATGTTCAAATAAATAAATAAAAGATAAAAGGTTAAGTGAAAAAAAAAAATGGCTCCTGAAATGGTTCTTAATATATAGCGGTGGTAGTGGAACCCAAAGAAGTAACGACTAGGTAGTCAACTAATAAATAAATCAAAAACTTTATTTTCAAAAGCGTGTGAGGTTAATATCTATAAAGGAGGCTTAGACCTTATACTTAACTGACAGTTGGAACGAAATAACGTTATTTGTCTGACATTGGTTTGTCTCGTTTTAACAGTAACTTTGGTTGATCAAAGTAATTTTATAGATCTCGGACACCTAGCAAGACTTGTAATAGTAACAAAAATTCCATGTCGAATCATTCCTATCGGACATTTTATATCGTTCAGAAACGTTCAAGCGAGATTTTGGTCAATACAAAATTAATCTAAGTGTTACACTTTAAAGATTCACTATCTTTACTAATATGAATAAAATACGCGTTTGGTGGTTGATTGACTTCATTTTTGGAATATATTTGGTATATGAGCTGAAAAATTTCATTTAAATCTAATTTATCCCTAAATAAAAAATGGTGGTTCTTTTAAAATAAATTTGAAGCGATTTTTCTTCAATGATTCGTCTTTTCGTCCCGAAAAACCCACTAGATGACGTTTAAATTCTTACTCGTGAGTTTTTTTGTTCAGACTTTCTTTCACAATTCAAATTTTGCATTTATAACATAGGTTAAATAACAATTTTGGTGGAATGATACGCTTAAAAAACTGTATTGTGTTATTTTTTTCAGGGTGGCGTTATTCTGGTATCCCACGACGAAAGGTTAATACGAATGGTATGCAAGGAACTGTGGGTGTGCGGCGGAGGTTCCGTCACTAGTATAGAGGGCGGGTTCGATGAGTATCGTAAGATAGTCGAGAGGGAGCTCGAGGCGCAGAATAAATAGCAAAATTAACATAGAGCACGCCGCGGAGTGATCGTAAAGTTAGCGTCTTAAGTAGCACATTAACTACGAGTATAATATGATGCATTTCATGATTGTTTAACTTTCGGCAAGCTATTATTGTTGCTATTTGCTTAAACTAAAAGTGATATAACGAGAGTACCTGTGACAGCAGTGTTACGTTACTCTGCAATATTATGAATGAGTTAATATTAATAAGCTGGAATAAATTGTAACCTTAATTTCTCTTAATAAAACTAAAACCAATAGTCAAAGTTGTTAAAAGTGATAAATTGTACCTACGTACTACATGTTTTTTTACAAAAAAAAGATTATGTTAAACAAAACTATTCTTTGTTTTTATTTTTAGAAATAATAAGAATAAATACCTGGAATCCTGGGTACCTAACCAGGATTCCAGGGATGATATACTTTTAAAGTAATGTAATAACTACCTTGTTATTATATTGCTTAAAAAGTATATACAAGGCTTAAAAAGGGGGACAATGTTCATAATAATGAAAACCTTTACAACTCCCTCCATAATAGCAGTGGTATATGGGTTGAAATGGTGATGTACATGATGCTATATAAATCGAATATTCAATGCTTCCGGAACCTTTACTCAGAAATATATCGGCAAGAAACTAACATTTGTTCAGCGCTAATGATGGTACCATATCAAGAAACGCGGCAAGTTCTAACAATGAGAAAGGAATCGACAACGCAGAAACCGTGTCTTATATTACATGAACCATTTGGGGTTACTATTAACTCAAAATATATTTAACATCAACAAATTTGGGATGTTAGAATGGAATAAATATGATTTTTTTTCGGACTGTCTATTAGCTGTGCTAACCCTATTGGTTGCCACAGCGTAACCGGGCTGTATATATATGAGTGGTATGTTAGTTATGAAGTCTAAAAATTGGCATTTATCACTGTCTAATATATGAATCAAAAACCTAACTTACTTTCAGGAAGGATTTGGGAAGGAAAAAATTCAAAGTCAATTAATTTTTTCGATTTGATTAAAATATTTGCTGTACAATCGATTTTTGTGGATTTTCTGGCACCTTTATAATTTTAGTAGCAACAACATTTCTCTTAAGTAGGAAAAGGTAGTGATGATAGTTAGTTCCTTTTTATTTTATCGTTTTGTTATACTAGATTATTTATATAATATAGACAGTTAATAATAACATAGACAGTTAATAATAACATAAACTGTTCGGCTCTGTGTTCTAACATAACTGAAAATAAATTATTACTGTGTTACAAAAGCATTTACATCATCATAATCAACCCATTACTGGCTCACTACAGAGCACTGGTCTCCTCGCAATATGAGAAGGGTTTGACCATAGTCCTCCACGCTGGTCATGTGCGGATTTGCAGACTTCACACGCCCTTGAGAACTCTCAGGCATGCAGATTTCCTTAAGATGTATTCCTTCACTGTCGAAGTAAGTGATATTTTAATTGCTTAAAAACGCACATTACTCCAAAAAGTTAGAGGTGCGAGCCCGGGTTCGAACCCCCGACCTCTGATTTGGAGGCGGACGTCTAACCTAACTTAACCACTAGGTTATCACAGCTTCAAATCATTTACATTTCTCTATATTTAAATGTGAAAATAGGAAGTAAAACTGTGATTTACAAGTTCTCAGATTTCCCTTCTGCAAAATAAAACCTCTTTAATTTGAAAAGTTGAATGACGTACAAAAAGCAGCTTACTCAACATAAATTGAAGCTAAAAGCAGGCTTTCAAGCCAAGTTAAAAGTATGTATGCTAAATAAAGAAACCACTGTTATAGCAGAAAAAACAAGAAATTTGTTTTCAATTTATATTTTCAGAATGTTTTGTGTTCTTATAAATAAATTTCGGCATTATCTACATAACTTGGCATCCATTTAAATCTTACTTCTTTTGTCGGTAAAGTCTTCAACTACCTACATTCTTAATATTGAACTTGGCTTCTATTTTCACATCTATGTTTTCGATGGGATCTCTGTAGATAATGTACTGATTGCAGTTTGCGAGATCGTGTGAAACTTTCACACGATCGAATTAACTTAAATTTTTGGGGATTAAAAGGAGCGCCATCTATTGAGCTATTATAAAAGGCGCTCTTTCGAATACATACAAATTGAAAGTAACTTTTACGAGATCGAACAAGTTAATTTTTATAATCAACGAACATCTATTTCCCGTGTTATTGGTAAATGTTGTCATATATAAAATTAAAAGTTGTAAATAATTAATACTTTACGGAATTAAAGCACAGTACAAATAATTTGTGTATGCATCTGTTTGTAATTTGCTTCACTTTGCAATTTCTCGATTCATAAAATTGCTAACTTTACTTTCTGGCTTCGACACTTACGGCCGATGTTAATAATCAAACTCTTTCCAAATTTTCAGATAGCAGATTGAATTTAGTAGTATCTACTGTCCTTTTCCTACATTTCCCTGTTGATAAGGATGACTAATCTGCTACCTGAAGTTTTTGGATTAGATTGGTTAGTAACATTGGGCGTAAGGCTCGACGTCGTTGACGTTGTGCAGACGTAGTAATAAAAAGAGACAGATTAATATCAGACAGTGCAGATGTTCAGAACCTAGTGCAAGATGGTCTACTTGTTCGAATTAGTGGAAAAGTCGTACTAAACAATCAGATAAATTTATCTGAACAAATACAGAGTATGCTTTATAGATTTCAGCCTTACACTGTGATGATTATAATCTGGCAAAAACTAACCTTAATTTAAAGAATTGTAATATAATCTGTGTTTTATTAGTTATTACCTATAGACTACGGCAGAACTATGTGTTGCGCGCGTATTTTTAAAATTACTCTCTTGTCAGTCTACATCACAAAGGGGCAAATGAAATACTGATAATATTTAATGCAAATTTTTATTTCATACCTTCCAACCACTTCATTCTCATTAAATAAAATTTCAGCATACAATTCCATAAAGAATTATAGTACTCGCAGATACCATGGCAAATTAAAGTATAAAATTAACTTAAATGAATATTTACAAATAAATTCATAATCGTCCAGTCCGTAAGGATTAAATCAGGGAATTACCTCACAAAAGGGTAATAATGATTTTTCGATGTGTTGTTAATTTAGTGACAATTAAGTGTTTTTTTTTTCATTGGTCACTATTTACCTACCTTTTGCAAGGTGATATTCTCTATTGACCGGACTAGAATTCAAATACATAATATACAATTAAAATAGTGACTGAAGTAGTGATGGAATCAAGTTAAAAGATTAAAATCATTCCGTTGAAAATGTCAAATAATAAAATTTCAAATGCAACAAATAATATTTTAACCATTTTCAAGTTAAGCTGTAATACATACTTTAATTTTTTTTATTAAATGCATATTTATCAAGAAGTACGTTACTCTATTTTGTTATGTCGGAGGGTACAATATTTAAATTCAAATATACAACAATAAATTATTTTCAATATTGGACTATTTTTGATGGAATATTGTTTTATATGTTGATAAATAGGTTAAACGATACGATGATCGATGTAAGAACATAATATATGGCAACCAATATAGGTTTGTGGTACAAATTATAAGTAACGCTAGCAGATCACAAAACCTCTACAACTAAATCTGTCCAGTTGGCAAAGACAAATGGCGGTTGATCACTCAACTCTCACTTTAAAGTGTGAGGGGTCCTTAGTACATAGTTTTACAGTAATTTACTGGTGTTTCTTGCGCCTATTTTTTGTTTTATCCGCGTTCCTAAGAACTTCAGCGTATGACAGTTCTAGTTTTCTTAACTTATGTATTTCCTGGGACGCAGTACTCTGCTTAATATCCCACGAGTCGGTTTCTGCGTTCCAGCCTTGATAGATCTTACCCGTCCGGCCGCTGACACTAGGAGTAGGGGAATTTATATTCCTATTGTAAAACTGAAGGGTGGATCCGTTCCATTCGGCTTCAGTTGTCTTATTTCTTACGAGAGGACTTATTTCGATAGGTCTATAGTCTCGTCTCTTCTTGCTTGATGATTTCTGGTAGATAATTTTAGGTGGTGATGGGAATACAGGCGAGTCAGCCCCTTGACGATCTTGGCTGTGCTTGCGGTTGCGATGTCTGGACTTCTTTCTAGTAGCTGCGATGTATTCCAGTGGTTGGCGCACCAATGGTGTCAGCACTCGTTCTTTTTCTTTTTCTTCTTCTTTATCAGTCTCTTTCTCTTTAACGGTTTCTTGTGGTTTCTCAGAGGTGCTATCAACCAGTGGTTTGTTCTCTTGGATATCTTTAGTATCATTCTGTTTTGATTCAATTTTCACAGACTTATTTACGTTTTCCGGAATTGGTTGATCCTTTTCTTTCAACATAGCTGTTTCCGGAGTGGTAATATCAGATACTGGAATCGACTGCTCAGACATTACAGACGACAAAACGCTCTGAGTATCATCAGTAAAGTTGCCAGGAGGTTCCTCCGTGGCGGGAGTCACTGGTGGAACTTTTCCTGTGGTTGTGTCGTCAAGGAGTGGTAGCTGTT
Organism: Lasiommata megera; assembly: GCA_928268935.1. Lineage (NCBI taxonomy): Eukaryota > Metazoa > Arthropoda > Insecta > Lepidoptera > Nymphalidae > Lasiommata > Lasiommata megera. The sequence continues at coordinate 14,395,859 of OV743312.1, forward strand.
CTCCGTCATCTTTGTTTTCGGCTGCTTTCTTAAGTATCGTGAATATTTCTTTGAATAACTCGCGATATTCCGGTCTGTTGCGGAAGCGACTATCCATTGGGCTTACGTCATCGTAAATGCTGAAACGATAATCTTCACCGTCTGCAATTGTACATAGGAAAGAGCCGGGTCTCTCACGTTCTGTTTGTGTCGCTTTATTGCTAGTTTCATCTGAAAAGCCGGAACTAGATGTTTCAGCTTCAGAGAAGTCCGGAGTCTGGATAATCTTCTTGCGAGATGTTGGTTCCACTTTCTTTTGTTGATTGTTATCTTTTTGGGCTTCCTCACCGTGCCCACTCTCTTCATCCGTGTCTTTGACATTAAATTGGCAATAATCGCCCGATGTTTGCAATTCATCTTGCAGTGAGATGGGTCCTGATTGAGTTTGAGTGCTAGGCAAAATTGGCTTATTCTTTCTGATATTCTTCACCTGCGACAGTTGAACTTCTAGTAAAGCTTCGTATTTCTCCACCAGTTCTCTGTATGGATTATCGTGGCCGTCTTCTTTGTTGGCCCAAATTCCTTGCAGTAGCTTCTCCTTAGCATTCTGGAAAGATGTGTAAAATCGTATATTTTTGTATCAAGAAATACTTAAATTCTTTCTTTTGGTGTTAAAATATCAGACAAAAAGCCAACACGTTTAATGATGACTTTATTGATTATTTAATGCTGAAATGGTATGGCAGTTACAAATATGTGATGAATGGTTATGTTCGAAACAATAATTTTGAAAAACCAAAGTTATTTAAGATAAACAAGAACTTATTAAATATAATAGTATTAAAGATATGATTGTGAAAGAGTTATCATGTCTAACGCTGAACGATTAATTAACCTATGTGAACAATAAGATACATACACTAAATATTATTTGAAATTAATTAGTCAAAAATACACCCATTACTACACCGTTCTAGATTATTAGTTCAACAAACTTAGCTGATAAGCACTCGTTTATGAGATATGCACACAGTATAATTTACTTGGTAAAGTAGAAATTAGTAATTAGTACAATCATTAAATGAAGTATTAGTAAATCGTTATAGCTGTGTCTAAACATACATTACATTTAGATAAAACGTCACACAACACGGTCGATGAACAGAATTCCGTCACCAATGACTAGCGTGCATTCTCTTATGTAATAAAGGTGTCAGTAATGGACGTACCTCAGACTACATGCGATATATCCAAAGAAAACTACTGCAAATGCGCTTCATAATGCATATGCAAAGCGTGATCAACAACATCAGGGGCAGTTGGAAAAGTTTTGTCGCCTAGAAACGATCAAAACAATCTCATCAAAAATCAGAGGGGGTCATGTGAAGCTATTGTAACTGATCGGTATGTGGAACCATTTCACAATCGATTCTTAGCATTCATTGTTTGAATCCTTTCCGATAGTCCTTTTACCTTTGATAGGAGTTTATAATATTGTTTAGTTATTGTTAGTAAAGTTAATATTGTACATAATTGTAAAGGTGTTAAAAAGTTATGTTAGGTGTTAAGTTAAATATAAAACTAGATTTTACATAAATTGTCTACAGTTAGATAGACATAGGCTAAGAAGTATAGAAAGCTTGAGAAATAATCAAGGGTTAGATAGATAGCAAGTGTAGAAAATTATGGACAGTAAAAATGGGAAGTTACTCACGTCAAATTTGACAAGTTTGCTGGTGACGTGATCGTCCCTGGGGCTCTGTTGACCTGGGGTGAGGATGAGAGAACTAATGGCGCTTCTGTCGTCGTCGTCGCCATCGAGTATCGAGGACATATCGTCCCGTTCCATGCCTCTTAAACATCTGATGCATAGTTGACCTTGTCTGAAAATTTTAGAATTTCATATTAGAAAAGTTATCCATCATATAATATCAAAATCGAAGGTAGCTCCGTTTAACAGTTACCTTTCACGCCTACACCACGCTATAATTTTATATCCAAAAATAAAATAAAAAATCGCTGGCATCAGCTAGTTTCTATGTAGTAGGTATGTTTAGTTTCAGAATGGCAGATGAATCAACGTATCAATATTTTTCTGATTGGAATATGATCGGGTTGTTTCAGAATCATGTTAAAATTCTGAATTTACCCCACAGCGTTGATGGATGACAAAACTAAATTTTTATTAATTTTAATGGAGAACTTTGAAAAAACTCGCCTCTTTGGCAAACCGATCTCGCAATCATCAACGATCTTAGCAAAAATTTAATGATCAATTTTCTGGAACACGGGTATAACCATGCCAGTTTCTGGGACATCAAATAAGAATAGAGTTACAATAACAGTTTGAGCACGTTGTCGGTCACTAATTATATTCACTTACAAATTTATGGTTAATATCCTCATTATAGCAGCGTGCTGGCAAAAGCCCACGGGGAAGTTAATTAACCAAAATTAACTACCCCGGGCACGGGGATAAATAAATTTAAAGTAACTCTCCCTAAGGTTTTCTGGAAGATAACGCTCTCTAGCGATAAGTCTGCCTTGTTGTAACTGTATTGTTTGCATAGATATATATAATGTAGAAATAAAACAGCGTTATATATAACTGTGTCTTACCTGACTTCTTCAAGGATAGACAGTTCTTCATGCATCGATTTTGGTTCATCGTCTCGTTGATGCCAATTTCTCAGTTGCTCTTGCAGTCTATTATTCTCTTGTATAACTGATGCCAGCTGTTCTTCTAGTTCTGTAACTCTTCTTTGTTCTTGTGCAAAAGCTACTTTGTTCTCTCGTAGCTCGTCGCTTAGTCTGAGTAGGTCCTCATCCTCTTTAGTCAGTTCTGGAAGAGGTAGAATTGACTTCTGCGGCGTAGCGATAACATTCTTGGTGTTGAGCGCTGTAGATTCCACAGTCTTTATATCATTTTCTTTGGGTTTTTCATTTTCTGGTTTGCGCTCTGCTCGCCGCTTAACGATCTCTAATTGGGCGTTTAAATCGTCCACAGTCTTTTGAAATTCCTCACATTTATTTTCCAACGTTTCGATGTTGCAGCATAAACTGGAAAATTAAGTGTCATAATTTTATTGGCAATTCTATGGAACTGAGTTATGTTTACGGTAAAAATATGTTCGACTTTCTACAATTACGAACAATATGATTTAATATGTGACGCTATTGTAAAAGTAATGTATTGTCATATGTGTCGAAAGCGCTGTAATTTGTATCATTATAAGAAAGGGTCATTAAAGTAGAAAGATTGGAAACGATGACTGTTTCAATTTGTTACGGTAATGAACTCACGTCTTAATGTGTTTCTTGTCCGCGGCGTGGTCGACGGCTAGCCTGTGATTTGCGCGCTCCAAGTCTTGAATGCTCACTTCCAGTTGTTCATAGATCCTCAGTCTTGAATCGTTGACTTCACGCAACGCTGCAGTTTGTTTCGTTAGGTACTGTAATTTAATAACGCAATATGTTTTATTAATCAATTAATCAATTAATTTTTATTACGAATTTAGGTTCTACAATAGATAGGTCTTATTTATTAGATACATTTACATCCAACCAGGCTCAATTTAGCCTTATAGCATGCAATATTACAGAATATAAATTTAAATTAATCTTTCATCTATAAGATACTCATTCTCTACACTCAAGTGTAGATAATACATACTTAACAACGAAGTAGCTGAATAACTATTATTTTGTTTCGTTGTAAACATGCGCATGGTATAAGAAATTCTTTAACATGGTTCTAAATATTGGTGTCAGGCGTGCAAAGTGTACAGAGTCGTGAGTCCGCCGGCTAGTCCCACATACCCCGCCGGAAGCGGCGCAGTTATGCCTGCGTCGCTTCTGGAGGGAATGCGTAAACTCATTTCCCAGCATTAAAATACAAAGGAAGGATAGGTTGTTTCACAAAACTTCAAAGTTAGTTAAAAAGAAAAAAACTTAATATTGATGTTTGTAGTAGGTAAATATCTGTTAAATTGGCTTTACTAAATAACATATATTTTTTGTTACCAACACTGTCAACTGACGGTAGATCTATGATCTGTGAAAAAATAGTTAAAGGGCTTATTAGACTGAAGATACAAAATTTTCTTACTTCAATTTCTTGCGTCTGATCTTCGATAACATTTTGGTGTTGACGCAGCGCAGTTTCTAGCTCCTTATTCCTCTCCAAAAGTGTCTTTCCGAGTTCAGCCGCCAACTGCAGATCTGGAGCAAGAAATAATTAAAATTAGATTTCATCGTGCTGCCTGTTATTAGAGAAATGGTTTGATTATAATTATAGTGGATTATACTAAGAACAATAAACAATGCGGGCGCACTGTTCAACTTAATTGGCAGTGCAATTATCCGATCTGATGCAGCATGGCGCGATGGAATGGAAGAAGTGGTGGCGACGCGGTCAGTGATGCGATGAAAGTTAATTGTAACGTTCCTGCTGAAGCAACATTCTGTTATAATCTCCTAAAAGATGCGCTGCCGCATTCTTAAGATTTTACAAGTATTAACCCTGCCAGAGACTTTGCCCGCGTGAAATTAGTAGGTACTATTCACGTGTAGTGTAGTTCCTTATATTATATACATATATATTACATGTTATACTCAACTTCGTAAGTAAGTATCAGTCAAGGAAATACAAAACAACACTCACATACGCATTCATATAATTTGTAGTTTTCACGTAATCTGAAGTGTACCTATTCTGTATACTTGGTGTCTTCATTGTGCATATTTTGATACAAAGGAATCAAAATAAATTAGCACACGTGTTATCACTAACCCCTGCCTTTCTTACTTTTTCGCGATAGCAAAGATTGAGAAACTGGTCGGTGCAGTCATTAAAATTTGTCCTTAAATATTTCAATCTCAAATGCTTTATGTCTATTCTGCATTTTCTTAAGATGCCTGTACCAAATTTCACTAAAATCTGCCTGTTGTTCTGCTATTTTAGGATGAAAAGGTTCATAATTTATTGCATAAGAATTGTGGATTTTCCGTGCTAAAAAGTAGCAGATTCTCTCCGGTATCTTTATTCAAAAATTTCAATAATTCCAGTGCTGTGTGAGAGAAGCGCAAACCAACAAACGCGCTTGCGCAGAATTATAAGTAGACAAATCCCTCGTACAAAACTAACGAATATTTTATTATTAAGTAACTACCTATAATATCATAAACTTTTAAAAATATCTTTTTACCTTGTGGTTTTAACTAAAACTGCAACAGTGGCTTTGTTTATTTTACAAAAGTAGTTGCGAATGATATGGTCCGAAAGTGGCCTTAAAAATGCCGGTCAGTTGCGCCAATAGTTGTCGAGATGAAGAATGGATAATTAACTACTGGCTTTGGCTGCAATCGCGCAATAAAGAGAACTGTCACGTGTTCTACTTCAGCTCGAATCTCAATAGTGGATAATAATAGTGCTAATTCATTTTTTATTTGTGAAAAGTTCGACATTGCGAAAATATAAGGTAAGGCAGCTTGCTACTTGAAAGATGGTAGCCGATGTTTTCTCCGGCTTCAAATTCTATGTCCGGGATCCTATCCATGCGATATTATACCGAGGTTTTAGCGCTTCTTTATCCTATCTATCTCACAAATTTTATTTTGAAATCTAAGGAAAATTGTTCAGGATTTAATGAATTTTTCCCATGTCCAAGATGCAAACACTTTATTAGCTATGTGTGTGTAAAGTTCAGTTTAGTCCTTGAGCGCAAATAAAGTGTTCCTCAAAATTATAACACGTCTGTACGTAACAAGAACAGTCCACTAGAAAACATGAAGCAATGTAACAATTTTAATAGTTATTTGCGGTTTAAGTCCACGGCAAGAAAACCACATTATTTCCAACAGAATCGTACAAAATTCCCGTGTGTATCGTAAAGGAATTTTAGAGTTTGAAATATTAACAATGTGATTAGATGTTGTTTTAAGTAGGAATGAGATGGATAGGTGATTACGAGAGTTCTTGCTCTGAACGTTTGTGGCTAGTTACCGAGGAATTGTATGTGGTAGCACGTTTCGATACAAACTGAGATAACGAGTTATAATTTACGTGCATTCCACTTGCCCCACCACGCTATGCGTTATGCATCTATAACTTCTACATCTATAGTTGGCATCTTTAATCCATTTTTTATTTATTTATTATATTTAAACAATCTTTACATTTACTTTTAAATTTAAAGTCGTTTTTATAAATAGAAAATCACCAAGTGTGTTTCATTAAATAACGGAAGATAAATTAAGAAGAAATCTAGATGTATTTTTTATATTTAAGTCATATTCAAAAATAGTAAAGCAAACATCGCTTGCATAGCTAAGATCACAAAAACATGGCCCCAGCAAGTTTGTTACACTCACGTGCCAACAAAATTACCCGCGCATAATCGACTACGAGGGCCGGCTGTCATTAGTGTGCGTAGCGTGCAAATGTGCATTAAGTGTACGGGCAAGCGATATCTGGTTACTATGAGTGAAAACAGGATAGCACAAAATCGCTAGCGATATCTTATCGACGAACAACATCAACACAAAAGTTGCAACATCGCAATAATCTATTTGTAAAACTATGAAGTTCTGTATCCATATAATCCGTACATTATTTTTTATACCCTACAAGTTAGCCCTTAACGGCTATCTCACCTGGTGATGAGGCTGAAACTTTTAGGGGTATGGTAGACCCACACTCTTAAAATTGTTTCTACGCGACATCGTACCAAAACGCTTAATCGTTTGGCGACACTTCTTTCTTTGTAGGGTTGATACTAGCAACTACTACACACAGCTCCCAGCAAGTCCCACGATACCAGACTCGACCCGAGAACGGAACCCAGGACCTCGGAACTTTATAATGCGATAGCGTGCGCACTGCGCCACGAAGGTCGTCGAAATATGTGGCCATTGCCACTAAACCTTCGCAACTTTTTAGGCCATCTCGGACACTCTGGTTTCTTCTTCGACAGATCTCTTAATTTCTGATTTCATCACGTAGTAATTGTCCACGTACAATCATATACATTACTACTTTATCAACAGAAAGTTAGCGAGTAGGGAGGTACAAGTTTTCCGAATACTAATATGGTATTAAACATACCTTATTGGTAAGAACTTGTCCAGCTTTAAAACTCCGTATTGGAGAAAGTGAGTACCTATTGTTTATATAATATATTAACAATTAGATGTTCGTTTCCCATGGAAATTTTAATGGTAACTTATCGAATTTCTTGCTTTCGAACTAGTAATCATCTGAACTTAGTAAAGTCGAATAGATTTTATTTTTGTTTACATTTCTCATCTCATCTTACGAAAGCATGGAGATGAAGTAATCATGTTATTGCAATATATATAAATCAAGTAAGATAGAAAAAAAAAATTCATTATAAAAAATTGCGAAAGGGTTTTTCTGTTTTGTTGCTTTATCTTTTGATTACCCAGTATCAATAGAGTATCGCACTGTCGTAAAACGTCTTTAATAATTTTAATAACTTAAAAGAAATTACTTTTGGAATCGGACAAATCTTAATGTTCATTTTTATCAGCATGGGCGCAACCGTGGGCAAATCTAATACGATATAATCGTAAAGATTTTATTAAGTGTTTTGTCGCATTATAAAGTTGGAGGTCCTGGGTTCGATTCCCGGCTCGAGTCTGGTCTGGTGGGAGGCCTCCGCCTTGGCTAGTTATCACCCTACAGACAAAGACGTGTCAAGCGATTTAGCGTTCCGGTACGATGTCGCGTATAAACCACTTAGGAGTGTGGGTTTACCATACTCCCAACAGGTGTTAGCCCGCTACCATCCTAGACAGCATCACCACTTACCACCAGGTGAGATAGCCGTTAAGGGCTAATTTGTTGTGTGTAAAAAAAAGTGCATTACAAACAAGTTTTTAAATCGCAGCAATATTAAAATCATTTTTGGAAAAGCAGATATTTATGTTTACTAGACTAGAATTTTTAAATATAAGTCTGCGAAATTTCAGTGATATCAGATCAGTTGTTTTAACACCAACTGCTAACAGACAGTAAGACCAACGTACTGAGAAAACCATCATTTTTGCTAAATATACTATATCCTATTAATTTACATGACATCCCTTGTGTTGGTACTATTGTATATGGCCGTTATAACTGAATAATGTCAAAAACAAAATGAAAAATAAAACTGTCACTATACGCAGCTCGTCGTTTTATTACATGGTGACAGCGGTGCGGAAAAAAAATGATTTTTTAAAAGAAAATAATGAATATTGTAGTCCATAAGTTTGTTATCATTTAATTTGTTAAATTTAGTAATATTGTTATTTGGTGGTTGTAGGTTAACTGGTTATCACTTGGTGGTTGTAGTTAATTTGGTTATTACTTAGCTTTTATTTCTTTAAGGGAGAAGATGTTGTATATGGCCGTTATAACTGAATAATGTCAAAAACTAAATGAAAAATAAAACTGTCACTATACGCAGCTCGTCGTTTTATTACAGGAACCTTAATAACAATTAGGTACTAGAGACTAGAACAGACAATTATAGACAAGTAAGTACCTAGTACTTAGGATTAAAATTACTTATTTTCCTCCAACCAGTTTAACCATGAAACGAAAGCAATTAACTCAAATTGCCTATTCAGCTACTATAAATAAAAACTTAACTGGATTGCCCTACATTAATGACAATGCCAATGATATTCATTTAGAGCATTACTGATTAGATTGTTATGTAAATATTATAATTCTTATTTCTTTTGTTTTTATTGTCAGCGATTCCTCTGTAGGTCTCCAAAGCCGGATTTCAGAAGTAATGATTCATAATGTCGTTCTTGGAGTCAAGGACAAAATATTGCCAAGTGATAAGGGTAATTTATAGAAAAACATTCGCTGATTTAAACCAAAAGGCAAGAGAGTTCCAAACGCGTCTGGGCTTAGAAGAATCCGGCTCAACTTAATGGCCGATATTAATAATTAATCACTTTTATCCAAAATTATCAACAGGCAGATTGAAATTAGAGTACTAGGGGTTGTATGATGTATTTTTCCTACTTACCCCTGTCGATATCAATGGGGATACTAAATTCAATCTGCTGTGTTAAGTTCCAAGATTATTTTAGAATTGTGTGTATTTTTATTACATTTTTCCATGTTCAATTGATAACACCCATATGACCCAGTGACTTTCACTATACAGCGTCTTATATACAGATTAAATATAGTAGGGATATCTCAGATATCACTTCGAACGTTTAGGCTTTAGCTTGTAAAAACAATTTTCTATATATATAAAATATATTTATATCTTGTGAAATTAAGTATTACATTGAAAAATAACTGTTAATAAAATCATCAACATATAACATATACCGTTTAAATCATATTTCGCACAACAGTAGCTGAGATTTCTTGTTTCCGTAGTAGGTACCTACATCAGAATAAAGTAATATAACAAGATTATTATCTTTATAGCCAGGAAGAACTTGCTGTAAATACGCGTACTCGCTGTCTCAAAACCGGTACGCCATTATTGTTTTTATTGAAAACTAGAAACCGCTAGTTTTTGCGGCGATTGCATAAAAACGCCATCATCATTATATTGTTTGCTGAAGAAGATCCGACGTATCAGTGAAGACTATTACAGCATTACAAGGCGGGTTGCTAGTGCTGGTGCTTGCAATTGAATGTCAGGCTGAGATCTATTAAACGGTACCTCATTTGACTTTGCTTAGGCAATGTTAGTGTTAAAACAAGATAGATTTATGTCGAACAGATAACTTTGTCTCGTTTTAACTGTTTACTGTTGATTTAAACGAGAGGCAATGCTAAGCGCGCTTTATAGATTCCGCCGGACGGTCAACTACATATTTGACGTAACGAAAAAAAATGGAAACGTAATAAAGTTAACTAATTATTATACAGTTAATAAAATTTCCGTCTTCTAGGTAAACTTGTCATGTTTATTAATGTAGATTTGGTTTCATGTAGATATTTTATTAAGTAAGGGGGGTAAGGGGGAGAACGACAACAACATCCAGTCGGCCCCAAATGTCAACCTCACCTGCACGCGGTGCCCCCTGCTAGACAACGGACGAGGATATGGCGACCGAGCTGTGGCGGGATAACCACTCTCACCTGGCGGGGCAACCTGTCAGAAGAGGCTTCAGCAGCCTGGGGATCTAAATAATCCTCAAAATGATTGGTGCAGAAGGCAAGGGGAAACCACTGTAACTAATCTTCCCAAGAAAGTCATCATGGAAACACAAACAGAGAGATCACTGACGCCATGTAATCCGCCTAGCAACCGGCGCCGCTCTGCTTCCGGGGCAGACGGTGGGAAATGTGCTACCGGCCATGGGACAGCAGGAGACCAGGCTCCCCATGGAAATTCAGCTACTGGAATATCTGTTAAGTTGCGTCAAATTCAAACGATAGGAACGTGGAATGTACGCGGCTTACTTAGCCCCGGGAAACTTAACATCTTGGAAACAGAGATTACCAGATGTGGCCTGAACATCTGTGGCCTCAGTGAAACTCATTGGAGAGGTAACGGATACTTCCTCACTGACTTCCATGCCGTATACTTTTCTGGCAACGACACCAGCAGCCAGAATGGAGTTGCTCTCTTAATACCCGCACACCAGAGGAACTGTGTGATGGGCTTCGAAGCAGTAAGTGACCGAATCATCAGCGTCAAACTTAAAGCGTCACCAGTGAATCTAACCATCGTGCAAATATATGCCCCCACCAGCACTGCCAGTGACGACATTATAGAGAAGTTTTATACGGAACTAGAGACCACTATTACAAAAGTCCCTCAAAGAGAAACGCTGTTAATACTGGGCGACTTCAATGCTAAAATTGGTGTAAACGCAAACCAGCTTGGTCAATGTGTGGGCAGATTTGGTCTTGGAACACGGAATGACAGAGGTGAACGCCTAATACAGTTTGCAACTGAAAATGACCTGGTGATAGTGAATAGCCTATTTCAGCACCATCCACGTAGGCTGTATACATGGACATCGCCAGATGGTAGATATCGCAATCAAATAGATTTCATCTTGGTTAGATCGCGATGGAGAACATCTATCAGAAATGCTCATACACTACCCGGCGCAGACTGCGGATCAGACCACCAACTACTGATCTCAAAGTTTAAACTAAAACTAAGAGCGGCTCGAAGTCTCGAAAAACAGAAGAGAATTGAAGTAAGAGATAACTCAAAGTTTTACGCTGCAGCTAAACAAAGCTGGGTGAAATGGGCTGACGCAAACTTCGCTGAGGAGACACCTGACATGTTGTGGGAAAGAACCAAGAAGCTAATCACAGAGTCGGCTGCGGCTTCTGGATCACCCAATATACCACACAAGCGACAACACTGGATGACGGATGGTACGCTGGAGCTAGTTGAACGGAGACGCGCATTGAAAGCAACAGGGGCAGCGGTTAGTGACTTGAATAAACTATCAGCGCAAATTCAAGCAGGATGCAGGCGGGATTATAACTCCTACCTTTGCAATATTTGCGAGGAAATCGATGCTCACGCTAACAGACATGAGTCCAGGGATCTCTACCATAAAATTCGATCCATCACAAAATCACTCACTTCAAAGACCTGGGCTATTGAAAACAGTGATGGTATAGTAGTTACTGAGCTAGATCACATAACTGAAGTTTGGAAGAGTTATTGCCAGTCCCTGTTCCAGGACTTCCAGTCGGAAAACTTTCCAAATACAGACCCCGGATATGAGAACCTAGAGCCAGATATACTTAAATCTGAAGTCAGAGCCGCCATTATGCATCTCAAAAATGGGAAAGCTACCGGTAGAGATGCAATCCCGATTGAAACACTAAGGGCTTTAGGCGATATAGGTGTCAATATCTTCCATATCATATGTACCAAGATATGGCAGTCGGGAACATGGCCAGCAGATTGGACTCATACGGTTTTTATTCCGTTACATAAAAAGGGTTCTACTAAGAAGTGTAGCAATTACCGCCTAATAGCACTTATATCACATGCTAGCAAAATTTTGCTACACATTCTAAATGAGCGACTGAAGACCTTTCTGTCTAGGCAGATAGCACCAGAACAAGCTGGTTTTGTTAAAGGAAGGGGTACACGTGAGCAAATCCTTATTGTTCGCCAGATTATAGAGAAGGCACGAGAATTCAACAAACCGACATATATTTGCTTTGTTGATTTCTCTAAGGCGTTTGACTCTGTGAAATGGCCTCAACTTTGGAACGTTTTGCTGGACATGGGTACACCGCAACACTTAGTTCATCTTCTTAGACGCCTTTACGAAGAGGGAACTGCATCGGTGCGGACGGATGATGTTTTGTCAAAAGACTTTCATCCCAGTGCAGGTGTTCGCCAAGGATGCATAATATCACCGCTTTTGTTCAATGCCTATACAGAGCTCATTATGCGCATCACCCTTGAAGACTGGACCGACGGTGTTTCTATTGGTGGTTACAAAATATCCAATTTGCGCTACGCCGACGATACCACCCTTTTTGCGACCAGTGCTCGCCATATGGAGGAACTTCTTCTTAAAATGGAGCGCGTGAGCCTAGAGTTCGGATTAAAGATTAACCGCAGTAAAACCAAGATGATGATTGTAGACCGAACCAACAATAACTCGCCAGAAGTCACCCAGATTGCGAACTGCGAGGTCGTCCAATCATACGTATATCTTGGTGCTTTAATTTCGAACAATGGAGGTTGCGTAGAAGAAGTTAAGCGACGTATGGCGATAGCAAGAACTGCGATGGACAAGATGAAGAAAATATGGAAGAACAGGAACATAACAAAAACTACCAAGATCCGACTAGTTCAAACACTTGTTTTTCCCATATTTTTATACGCTGCGGAGACGTGGACTTTGCGAGTAGTCGAGAAGAAGAAGATTGATGCTCTGGAGATGTGGTGCTGGAGACGAATGCTAGGCGTCTCATGGACCGAATTTCGCACCAACGTCTCTATCCTCCAAGAACTCGGCATTAAACAACGACTCTCGTCGTTAGTACAGAGTCGCATTTTAAAATTTTTTGGACACGTCTCCCGGCGTGAGAGTGACTCCATCGAGCGTCTTGTCGTGCAGGGCAAGGTGGAGGGCACCAGAGGGCGAGGAAGGTCACCCATGCGATGGACCGATCAGATAAAGTCTGCTGTGGGTGGTCCTTTGCATGAGTGCACCAGACTTGCGGCCGGAAGAGGGAAGTGGCGAATGCTTGTGAGGCGCATAACATCTGGCCTTAAAGACATTGATTCGTGATGACCACGACCGCTCTGCAAAGAGTGTAACGACGAAGAAGAAGAAGAAGATATTTTATTTCCCTTGAGACGGATAAGTACGTTAAAAGAGTTATGAGTATGTACTTAGGTACAAATAGCGACGACAATTATATTTTGGGTAGTATTTCCGTTATTACCTAAAATGGCGCCCAAATTGATACAGGATATCAGCCATGTAAAAAGGTCGACTATCTTTATTGAAAGTAGGTACATACCTACGTGGTTTTTAAATTACGAATATGCATTTTTAGTTGTTTAAGGTGTTTTAGGTGTTTTAATACAAAGTGACAAAATTTATGATATAAAATAAATTAATTGGACATATAAGATTTAAATTCTTAGGGCATTTCGTAAGATCGATTTAGGTAGGTGATACCTTAACGACGTAGAATATAAACAATAAACAGCAAGTATAATTTGCTATATTCCGCCGACAACCGGGAGATTTGTATAATATAACACCACACAAAATCTTCCACTAGAACCTCTACGCACGTTTCGACTCGACACCGGATCATCCTCAGGAGATGTTGACTTCACAAGTGACAACAGTAAAGTCGTAGAATATGTCGCGAACGATATAACGAACGTAAAAATACGTATAGTATATTATTTAAATGTTCAAAGTGTAGTAGTGTAGTATTGTGGAGCGGTCGTTGATTGCTAAATTCACAACATGCGCCAGAAATGTAGACTTGACGCGTGAAATAAGTTGATGCTAACTGAAAACTTAATGACCCATAGTTTTATAATCATTTTATGCTTTTACATAAACAGTTGCGTAAGAATACTTAAGGAAATGAGATACAAGGCTATGTAATTATGAACGTGTGATATAAAAAGTGTACAATATGGACACAATAAAGTTTTGAAAAAAAAAAAAACCGTATGTAGATACAAGGTGTAGACAACTTGTTTTATTCCATAATCACTTGTACGGTTGACTACCTGAATTACGCGGCTGCGTCTGTTGATTTTTCATATAAATATAAAGTACGCTATGTTTGCACACATGATGTAAGCTATCTATGTGCCTAACTTTATCAAGATCGGCTCAGGCATTTAAAATATTGGTATGAATACGTACACACTATTTAGTATACGTTTTCTATCTTATAGGTAAACAAATTATTTTATATAGGATATTTTGCGATGACGTTGGGGTTCCTTTCAGGCAATAGTTGACAGGCATTTCTTCAACTCATTGGTAGTAGACTGAATTATTACCGGCTTCATGCGTTTTGCATTTTGCAAATGTATGTATGTATCCTATTTTGCAAATGTTTTTGTTTTTAATTAAGGCCCAAATTCTATGTTTCTATGACCTCGTTAGTAATGTTTGTATAGAGAATGAATACGTTAATTTCTATCATCAGTAATTTTACAATCAAAAGAAGGAGACAAAATAATGTAGGTACCTACAACCGATACAAAATCTATTAGTAAATAGTTTATACATGGGAAAAGAAATGTATTTTTATACGCATGTGTATTGATGATAATTAATTGAATAATACTGTCAACTAATCAATAACAAAATAATTCCGATGACCCCTTCAAAGCTTACAAATGTATGCTTTGAAGGGGTCATTGGGTTGGTTGCAAAATGGTTTGCAAAAATATTGCGATAAAGTTTACCCACATTGCTGATTTTTATAATCTATCTATAGAAATCACTGATAATTCTTTTGCCCATGTTGAATAGATATGATGTGCGCGGTCATACCTACCAAACACATTTTTCTAACCTTCATAATAGTTAGGTGCAATGCTGAGGTAATAATTACAAAGTGAACGTAAATACATATTTTAAAATGTAGATTAGTTGCCGCGATTCATATGCACATATATGAAAATACGACTGTAAATGCCTATTTTCTTCACACGAGTAATAAGTAATCTCATATAAACCATTACTTATATATGTACTTGGAAATTGAATATCTTCATCACTTATACGGTTATACCCATTGGCTCCAACGTAGTTAGGAGGGTATTATATCAAATTCCGGATTCTTAAATTGTGACGTCATCTAAATTACGGTTCGGTTACAGATCATTTGTTTAGTTTCGTTTCTAAATTTTTTTGTTTTAAACTACAAGTTAACCTATCTCACCTGGTGGTAAGTGATGATGCGATCTAGGAACCATCCTACCCAGAGGTATGGTAAACCCACACTCCTAATTGAATTCTACGCGACATCGTGCCGGAACGGTGAATCGCTTTGCGACACGTCTTTGGTAGGGTGGTAACTAGCCACGGCCGAAGCCTTCCAGACCAGACTCGAACCCAGGACCTCTTATAATGCGACAGCGCATGCACTGCGCCACGGAGGTCGTCGAATCCTACGTTTACCTGCTTAACTTCTGTTACTTTTCATTCGCTTCATGCGCCCACAAAATTTTCCTACAACTTACCAAATGACCTGGTTTGAAACTATCCAATAAACTATTTCTCTCGGACTGTAAAGCCGGCATGTACCTACTCTATTTAAGATCGTAATTAAGTTCAGCGTCTCTGTCAACAGTTTATCCTAAAATTACCGAACACGTCTTTTAAAGAAAAAAAGTACAAATTCCAAAGTAGAAGACGTAAGCGGAAGATTTATTTTAAAAATAATATACACGTACAATTATTGTATAACAGTGTAACTTCCTTACTTTTTTTGTTACATGTTAATTTGCTAAAGGTTCATAAAAATATATTAAAAAGGTATATTCGTCATAGGATTTCAACGCTTAGCTTGAATAAGGTTAAATTCCTGTTCTTGTATAGGTTTCATTATTTAGTTATACTGTAATCGGAACAAAAACTTACTTTCTAGGGAAGTAACTACATTCAAAAACACAAAGTAATCGAACACGACGGCCGTCGGATCCGAAGTTGCATGGGTCAACTTATGCTGGCAACATTTTTTTGCTGAACGATTCGGCCAGCACAGACGCCGACGGCGACCGCAGCGCCCCTCTCTTTTACGCAACACTAACCTTCGGTTCCCTGCAGACACTCCAGTTCGACGGTGTAATCCCAGAGGTCTAGCGAGTTCAATCCGTTCATCTCCCACGAATTCAAGGAGTCGCACGTGTCGATTTCCTCGGTCATTATTTCATAGGGCACTTAACTTGCGGAGGTCACACACGACGGCGTCGTTTTTAAATGTCCGCGTTTTCCATACTTTTTTTACTCTTGCATTCGCTCGGTTTCGCCGACCGACGTGAACTGCGTGGCGGCGTAGAACAAACTGAGCGGCGTTCGGAGCAAATACCACACCAATTAGGTTCGACGCGGCATCGCCTGTCCTACACAATCTCATTTCTTTATTCGCCGATACACCGATGGAGCTGATAGCAGAAATTATAAACGTTATCACGCCAGCGTCTACGGATCGAAAAGCTAAGTGTATCAGGAGAAAGTGCGCCAACTATCAATCAAGCGGTTTTGGTATGGTAATACGGCATGTTAAATTGTGTATATAATAAGAAGATTGTAAGATATTAAGAAATTATTTTATCGATTTAACTTGTTACCTGGTCTCGGGGTTACAGATTCACAGTGGGTAATATTATACTTTACGATAATATTTTGTTGAATTTTTGCTCTTATTTGTGTGTAGACTTCCAAACCTAATGATTTGGATCTGATAGAAAGGTGATATACAACAGAAAATTGATCTATAACCATCTGGCTTACAAGAGTTCATTTGGAAGCGTAAAATTTTCTGGTGATTAAAAAAAAAAAAAAAAACATGATCTGACACCAGCCGAGCGAATCAGTTAAAGCGTTTATGCTGTTTTTATTTGTATTCAGGAAAGAAGAGAAAAATAAGCAGGAAGTAAAATTTGCATATAAACATATGAAATATAAAGGTTAGATATTTAGGTAGTTTTTGTAACAAATATTGTTCTAGCTTACTATTGCACCGAGTGGATTAATATTTTGGACTTGCTCGACCTTAATTATATTATTATAAATTAAAATAAATCAAGTATTTCGGTATTCTAATTCTTCAGGTATATAATGACCAAATTCGAGTGGCGGAAACTTTTTGCACTGAGTTGTGATTCTTTAAATAGGAAGTAGTGTTTAGCTGCCGGTCATAGACCTTTCTATTCTTTATTTTTACGTGCCGATATTTTTTATCTAGTTGGCTTAGTTTTATAGGAACGTCTACGAAGGCGGCAATTCTTTCGAAAAAAATATGCAATATAAGCTGTGTGTCCAACATAATTTGACCATTGGCCGAATGTATAGGACATTTTTAGGAAGGGAAGGCAAAAAACATTTGCATGATGCCTCGATCATAGCAAGTTACTATAAGACATCTAGAAAAGAGCACCACATTAAAAATGAAACTGGCTTCTAGCCACTAACATTATGTGGAGACTTATTTTTAATTTCCTTTTTATCAAGTTAGCCCTTGACGGCAATCTCATCTGATGGTACGTGATGATGCAGTCTAAGATGGTAGCGGGCTATCCTATTAGGGGCATAGTAAACCCACACTCCTAATTAGTTTCTATGCGACATCGTGCCGGAACGCTATATCGCTTGGCGACACGTCTTTGTCGGTAGGGTGGCAACTAGCCACAGCTGAAGTCTCCCACCAGACCAGACTTGAGACGAATTCGTGGGAGATAACACATAACGAGTTACACATCTCTTACGTGTAACAATTGCTTCCTTGCTCGAGATCACTTGTAGGGAGGTGATACTAAGCCGCAATTGTTCTTCCTCTGATGAACACAGCGCCTAATTACCTGAATTTGTGGTCCAAAATCGCACCAGAGATGATATCGTTGACGCCACTTCTACACGGCACCATCCAGTGCCGTGGATGCAGGGGTAATAGCATGTTCCTAAGTGAACGCTTGGTTAGTGGTAGAGCTTTTTCATGGACCTCTACGAAATTTTTACATTAAAAATGGGTTCTAAGGCCTATAACAATAAGCAGGACCCATTCGTCCGGGAAGTATACAAGGAGTCCCCCGGGTGCCCAGTAAAACCAGCGAGAGGGACATGTCGTGGTGGTTTATAGTTAGGGTATACCCCTTCGGGGGTGGGAATCCAACATAACCTCCTTCCTGCCCAAAGGTACGGAGGTAGCCGTAAAGCTTTTCCACCGCAACAAAAAAAAATGCAGGACCAATTGCCGTTTAAGCGATATACGCGACGGGCCAGAATATTCTTCTTATTCTTATTCAGTATTTCGTATTTCTGACAGTTCCCTAAAGTTGGTGAGCTGTCATCATAAGCGATTGGTGCGTCGCTGAAGAATTTTGTTTTTCAAAGATGAATTCATAGGCACCACACGTACATCGCTTGCTAGAAATTTGCCTAAAAAGGGACTTTTAAGTGTCGATATAAATGAGGTCGTTTCTGGCGTTTAGTGCATTTTTTTTAAAATTTTATGTGAGCTCTTACAGGATCCTGTATAAATTCCGTACCCGTAATCAAAATAGGTTCGTAGATTTTAAATGTTATCTATATTAATTTTGTTCATGATGTCTGATGTCAATGCAGCCAATGAAGGTCACAGATAACTAACCAAACAGGTAGGTACGTAAATATGTTTATATCAGGCAATGGCTATGAGTCATTACTCATTATTCAAGCTTAATGTTTGTGTAATTGAATAAAATCTTCTTACAAAACATAAAATTAGGTTAGGTTTGTTAATTAAATGTAAGTAGATACCTACCTAACAATAATTTGTGAGTTTATGACTCTAATTTGTTGGTCAAAACTTAAAGTTAATGGTTGGTATAATTAAATGGTGGACATGGTTCTTTTATGGTTATTATTTTGAATTACTGGTTTAAGAAGCGGTGTTAAGCCCGGCAGGAGGTCGGCAGTTCGAATCCGGGCACGCATACCTGTAACTTTTCGGAGTTATGTACGTTTTTAAACAATTAAAATGTCACTTGCTTCCACGGTGAAGGAAAACATCGCGAGGAAACCTGCTAGCCTGAGAGTTCTCCATAACGTTCTCTAAGGCGTGTGAAGTCTGCCAATCCGCACATGGCCAGAGTAGACCCGTGCTCTGTAGTGAGCCGGTAATGGGTTGATCATGATGATTGGTTCAAGAGTTTTATTGCAGATTTTGCTATATACCTATATATTCACTATATATGGTAAGTAGCTAAGTTTTTACGATTTTTTATCACCGTTTACGTACTAGACTGAGCACATGTTAAATCGTGTTTATTCACCGATGCTAATTCACTTGACGTTGCATTTGCTCATTCAGATAAACAATCTATTCTTATACGTTCAGGTCAGGGGGTAAAATAATAATGTAGGTAAGCAGAATATAAATGATGCCAGTATTGTACGAGTATGCCAGTCAGTACATGGTTTATTCACTGGTTGTGGTAAGCAAGTAAAAAAATTCTGTGTATAAGAGCTGTGTATACGTGTGATTTACTCGTAAAAATAGACTGTAAAAAATATACAGAAGAGCTCATTTTTATTCCTCCATCTCCATAATCGTCAATGGCAAAGAAGTGGTTATCATGTCATTTTTTTAAAGATATTTAAAATGTCCAAAGAATCAATCGAAACTATGGGACGGCTGCAATAACCGAAACCTTTAGCACATCAATAAGTTGCAAGATGATTTTTATCCCGGAAAAGCAAAAAGGATTTTTTGGTGAGATAGCATAAAAGCTAGTGCTGTTTGCGTTTGTAGGAACTTAATTACTGACTATTTAAAAAATGATACACTGAAATTGTGTTCTGATTTTGCTGAACGTGTGTTCTTCTCTTCAAAGCTTGCACGGGACTTGGACAAAAGAATGGGACTGAACTGAAAATATGGGACGTCTGCAATAACTGGATCCTTCAGCAGATCAATAAGTTGCACTGACAGGTAATACCCATTGGGGAGCAGTACTTTTGCTAGAAATTGACACTAAAACTTTAAATGTGTCAACTGGGTATTTGGGTTACAGAAAGATATGTTGGTCGCCTCTGGAACGACCTTATGGCTTACAATATATGGTGACTAATTCGGTAAATAAGATTATATTACATACATTTTTTGTATTCTTTTCTTAGTATATGGATATTGTTTCTCAGGCAACCAAATCCAATGGTCTAGGTACGCAATACAGGCCTGTGTGCAGACCAATGGCAAAGCAGAAGAAGATAATGTAATAATTTATTGTCTATAAAATTTATTTATTTATTTACTATCTTTATATAACTACAGCGATAAAAATCAGATCCGGTTTAGCGTGCTCTGTGACGCACGAGGTGTTCACCGCTATATCTTCAATAGGAACTGGTCTTTAGTCTAACTAGAGACTAGTTAGTTTAGTTAGTTAGAAAATTATCTGTAAGTTAAATCATATGCCTCGCTATTTTTGTCGTCTAATCGAGAATCACTATCAAACATGCTGATTAACCGAAGTGGTAAAATTTAAAAATTATTTATCGAAACTTCATAATTATATATGAAATAAAACAAGAAATATTATAATTAGCAGTCTAATAAAGTCAAATTGCAGGGAATAGAATAGAACTTATAGGCGAGGTAATCCCCACGTTTATCCAATTGGTTGGGTTGCGGTCGAGTTCACGAGCGTTCCCGTAACTAAGCCATCAAGCGACGCTAAGGAGCATCGTTGGGCTTAGTGGGTATTCTGGTCTCCAGTCTGTGGCTGCCGGGGAGTCCCAAATACCCCGTCGGAAGCAGCGCAGCCTTGCCTGCGTCACTTCCTAAGGAGATGCGTAAACGCATTGCCCAGTGTTAAAAAAAAAATGGCTGGCTTAAATATATAAAGTAAATAATCCAGTAGTTATACCTAGATAGGTTGCAACTGTGTAATATGCATGCATATTTACTTTGTTGGATATGATTTCAGAGTAAAGTCCATGTACATAAAACGTGTAACGACTAAAGCCGGATTCACATTAGGTTTATACACCGCCATGTCGTTAATCGTGATGATCGATCGTTGTCGAGATTCAACAAAAAAAAACCTTTAAAACCTCTTCAATAAAGTATTACATTGTAGTGGATTCTTCCGTCGGAGTACGTGTCTCGAGGCTTTTGCCTCCTAACCCTCGCTGACACGTGCGGCTACGGTTGCTTTTCCGATGGTCTTTTATCCGGTAAGAGTCAGGTGTGCTATCTTGGTTCAGGGCCTAGTTGTGTTGTTTCAGTTCCATTTACCGAGTGCTTTATTTTCTCAAAGTTCTGCTGATTTAAGAAATATCTAGTACAGGTGAGTATGACGAGTTTTCACCAAATTACTTCCATTTTACAGTGTACACAAAAACTACTAATATAGTCAATGCGAGCACTGAATAGGTATTTACCTATTCAGTGATTGCGAGTGTATCTACATATTTAACACTTGCTATGGTGTCACCAGTATAATTATGTCCCATGGCTGGGCACGGGCCTGAATTTTAATAAGAGAGAACAAGAGTGCATTGTCCCAACGCATCTCTATAACACGTTGGCAGGGTTTAATTATATAACATTATTATCTGTCAGTAATAACATTACAGACGGCTTAAAATGCTCTCCGAGGCACGGCGCTTGATACTGGAATTTGACAAAATTATTACCTATAAATAAAATGTTCAACCCGATAATCGTACTCGGGACCTAGGAATTCGCAGTCCAGGAATTTAACCACTAGAACAATTAGGCAGTCACATGCATATTGCAGTCAAGGCCAGTGTGCAGGTCTTTGTATTAAATGTATGGCAATTTTGAACTACAGATGCATAACGATTAACGACAGCGCATTAGTCTAACGTGAACGCGGCTTAAGATAAAATCGCAAAGGTCACCGACCGTTCACATCGCGCGGCAATCAGTTAAGCAGGGTTGTCAATTGTCAGTTAAGTCAGGAAAACACAAAAAATGATGAAAATCTTGTGGATGGAAAACAACGAGCTTTTTTCGAGCTCGTAGTTTTTTAAATGGGAAAAATAAATTGGATTTTATTTAATTACCCATAACCCATTTTACCGTTTTATAGTACCTAATGTAACCGATAGACACTTCGTAATAAGTATTTTTTTTTTAACAACCATCATCATCATCATGTTCAACCCATTACCGGTTCACTACAGAGCACGGGTCTCCTCTCAATATGAGAAGGGTTTAGCCATTGTCCACCACGCTGGCCATGTGCGGATTGACAGACTTCACGCGCCTTTGAGAACATTATGGAGAACACTCTTCATCGTTGAAGTAAGTGATATTTTAATTTTTAAAAACGCACATAATTCCGAAAAGTTAGAGGTTCGTGCCCGGATTCGAACAGCCGACCTCTCATTAGGAGGCTGACGCCCTAACCACTAGGCTATCACCGCTTTTTAACAATATTTCACTGAAAATTTAACAGACTTGATAAAACCTATTCAGTCTGGTTTGATTTAAAACTCCTCATACTTAACTTAAATAACCATACGGGTTAAGAAAATGGAATAACTTTATTCTTACTCAGTATAATTACTTTACTTCGTGTTTTTTATAGACTTTTGATCACTACACTGCTATCGCTAATGCGAATTCCCGATAAGTCCTTTTGAAATACGTCAAACTCACAAATATAATGGCGCCGACTATTTTTAACCACAGATCATATACACAACATTGATTATTACCTTTCTTTTGGTAGGGTGTATTGGGGACGCCCTCTTGGAGGGTTCCTTGCCCAAAAAACTATAAGTACCTATAAAAATCTTGATGAATGTGTTAAATACAGCAAAGCATGCCGGGTACAATTTTTCATAGATAATACAAACGAAATAAAGAATAAAAACTAGTCCGCGTAGATTAAGGATGTGTTAATTTCTGTGGTATTTTCTATACCTTTTGTAATTGAGGATTATCCCCATAGTATAGATAGTTTTTCCCAACACATCGATCTAATTTCGAGTAAGTTTGCTCTGGAAAACTAAAGCTATTAAAAATTTATGGAAATTAAAAAAAAAAAATTAGTGACACAAAGCTTTCTATCGCAGCTCCACCGTCTTGCTGCCATCCCGGTACGTATTTTAATATTTCGAACGTACTAAAATTAATTACGTATATTATTTAGAGAGTACATAAAAAAAAGTTTGTCGTCACAAAATCCTCATTGAACCTAAAATGCGATCATCACTCATTCGGCCTAGTTATACGCAATTATCACAATACCTTGTAGCCTTGTCAAGTTAACAATTTTGAATCCCAAGTGGAACTGAGAAATAAAAAATGAGTTTTGAATTAGAAATGTAGGTTGGATATTAAACGGTCCCATTGAACACTAGCGTTTGTCCGCGAATTCAGCCTTACAATTATAAGTATTTATACCCAAGTGAAACATTCGCATAGAAATATCATCTTCTAATGTGATATTATCTATATCTCTAATAATAACATAGGCCAAAGTTCTACACCTTTTAGGTTTGTTTGGTGTTTTTTTTTCATATTTTCACCGTGGTCAAACGTGCAGACGGGTCACCTAATGTTAAGTGATTACCGTCGACCATGAACCCATTCTATAGTCTGCTATTATTCGGTATCACATTATAACGCTAAATCGCTTCGCGGTATGTTTTACTGAGTAAGGCGTTACTAGCCGTGGCCGAAGCTTCTCACCGGACCAACTCGAGTAGATAATTCAATATTTAATTTCATTTAGTACAATCTTAAATCTTCGACTGTTGATTTCTCAAATCAGAATTGATCCACATATTTTACTTCAAATGTGCTGTCAAAATAGTTTTAGTATGACCATAGATTAAACAAGAAAATACTGTCTAACCTTTAATGAAGGTGTGTTTGTGATCAGATATTTTATTAAATAATAATTAAAAAAAATGGTTATTAAAACTTTGAAAATTCTAGGTAATAACTTATCACTGCCTGACTATAAATTACTTAGCGATAGATGACATAAGATATTATACGTGTTCTATATAAGATCATCGTATATGGTCAGTATATGAGAGCGGTTATTTCGAAAATCGCAGACAGACCATTTAATTTTAATAACTTGTTGTGAACTGCGATTTGTTCACAGGTATAGAAACCTGTGAACAAATATCAGTAATTGACATCTCAATTCGATAATGAAAGAGTTAGGTGCGTAACCTATACCGATTTTAATTCGGTTGAAAGTCGTCAAACAAGCTACGAATACGGACAAGGTTTTCGGGTCGTAGACCTTTATCAGTGTGCATTATGAAACATTTAACAAACAATTAAATATCGTAATGAAACCATCGTGACTTTGTATAATTTGTGTGTAATTTGATTAATGAATTATAAATAATTAATTTTTCAAACTGATCGATGTAGTCTTTGACATAACATTGTAAAATTAATGTTAATAGATAGATATAATTTCATAAACTAATCTGGCGGCTTCAAACAATAAATTTAACAAACGATTAAATATCGTAACGAAACATTAAATAATTTGGTAACTTGATTAATGAAATATGTGTTTATTTTTCCCACTCTACGGACATACACGTGTCGCCAAGCGATTTAGCTTTCCGGCATGATATCGCGTAGAAACCAATAGGCGTATGAGTTTACCATATCCCTAACAGGTTAGTCCGCTACCATCTTAGGATGCATCATCACTTAGCATGAGATGAGATTGCCATCATGGGCTAATTTGTAATATATTAAAAAAAATAAAGATGAGTAAATATTGCTGTGCCGTTCATTTAGTTAGTGCATAAGGATAACACTATTTTTATGTATTATGTTGTTTAAAGATTCATGTTCATTAGATTATTTAGATGTCGTTCATGTATAATGTCATTTAATACAGCATATTAAATAATTGATTTAATATTTTCACGAACACCAAAAATAAATGAAACTTTTAAGTGCATAAAATATTTAGCACCACTTTTACTGAAGTCCATTTCATAGATAATTATCGTCCATATAGATAAATCGTCTATATAAATATAGGGAAGCGGTGATAGCCTAGTGGTTAGGACGTCAGCTTCCTAATCAGAGGTCGGCGGTTCGAATCCGGGCACGCACCTCTAACCTCACCTCACCTCACCTTTTCGGAGTTATGTGCGTTTCTAAACAATTTAAATATCACTTGCTTCAACGGTGAAGGAAAACATCGTGAGGAAACCTGCTGGCCTGAGAGTTCTCCATAATGTTCTCAAAGGCGTGTGAAGTCTGCCAATCCGCGTGGTGGACTTTGGCCAAACCCTTCTCATATTGAGAGTGCTCTGTAGCGAGCCGGCAATGGGTTGATCATGATGATGATAGATATAGGTATTATGACTCATCAACATATAGGTAATATTATTCAACACTAATAACTCTATTGTCCATAAAACATTCAACAATCAACATAGCTTCATTGTTCGGAGTAAATTAATGCGAGCAAGAAATTGCATGTGAGCGCGCAGGCGTTATAGCAATTCATATCCAGATTCTTGATGGACACTATCAAGAAAAATATACAAGTCGTATAAAAAATAAGCAACACAGAGTACACAAACATATCTCTCCTTTTTATAACATTAGTGTAGGTACTTACCTACAAATAACGAAAAACATTCCTCATTTCAACAACACATCATTCATACAACAAATATTACGATCATTTTTAGTAAAAGTGTGTTTGATTACTCTTAGCGGCGTATATACCTACTTAGATGACAAGCAGTTTTGTAAGTTTGAAGTAAGATAATTATTAAGCATACGTGAAGTAATTACCGCTAGTTGGAGTGGAACCTCACCAGGGTCGCATAGCTTTGAATGACTACCATTATATAAGTCGTTTCAAAATGTTTTGCTTCACACGCATATCACTGTGATGTATTATAAGCGCTCACGCATTGTGAAATTGGTGCATTGTCTAGCTTCGTTGAAACAAATGTCCAATTTATTGAGCGCCTGTATACCCATATAGTGGTAGTTATATTTTAATCTTGCTGTTATTACGTTTGCTTGCGTATTCAGCAAGTCATTTACTGTAGTAAGCAATTGTGCCAATTTAGTCGGAAGAGCATAATTACTGTATTTTATTAATGTAATTTAAAATAATACATAAGTACATATATATTTCTGTTATCACTATCTCATGTAGGCTATGATAAATTATAATTAAATCACCAATCAGTCAAGTTTTTACGTTTATATAATCGTTTATAGAATTTTAATTTTTTTAAGGTTACATTTTATAAAAATTATTATTATTACTTATTGAGAGACATCAAGAATTCAATCGGTACTTTATTATTAAATTTTAGAATGAGTCACTAATTTTGTGCAATATAGGTTTATTTAGGACAAAAGAGTAATTTTAAATATAAAATACGAAGTTAAATTTGCAGCTTCAGGAGTTTACTATTTACTAAAAACAAAACGTGGGACAATGTCTGTGGTATTGCAGACTTTTATCACATATCGGCTGATAGCAACTTTCAAATGTCATAAACACTGCATAATTTGTTTATGTCACGATTATTTGTAAGGCCCTAAGAGTAGACGAATACCTCGGAGTCACGTGTGAAGTCAAGTTACATAGATAAATAAATAAACTTGTTCATGTGCGAATATTTACACTCCAAAATACGCAACATGTTGTGTGGGTGTTACACATGTTACATCGGACATATAGCAGTCATGATTGTTGAATAAAAGATAATTATCGATCGAGCGAAGCCCAGGTATAAGAATGTGGCCCTATAACAATGTATATATATAGAAGCTGTGATAGCTTATTAGTTAGGACGTCCTCACGCACGTACCTCTAACTTTTCGGAGTTATGTGCTTTTTAAGTTCATTAAAATATCACTTGTTTACACGACGAACGAAACTATCGTTAGGAAACCTGCCTGAGAGTTCTCCATAATGTTCTCAAAGGCGGGAGAAGTCTGCCACTCCGCACATGGCTGGCGTGGTGGACTATGGCCAAACCCTTCTCATATTGAGTGGAGACCCGTGCTCTGTAGTGAGCCGGCAATGGGTTGATCATGATGATGATGATGATATAGATACTTACACACAATACACGTATCGCATAGTTGACGATATTGGGAACAAATCTCTCTGTTGCTTTATGTTTCTCCGAACGTAAGTCGTCAGATACCTATTTAAGAATTACCGCATAATTGTATAACTTGAGAAGTTAATCTAAAAACCAATTACATGTACCTCTCCTCTCTTTTCAAAAACTAATCTAAATATTTAAATTATAAGTAAGACCTATCTAAAATAAACATGGATACGTAGGTAGTAAAAGTAAACCACGTTCAAATAGAGAAACGAATAGAGAATTCCGTAAAATGAGTACAGAAATGGCGAGTCCATAGAACAATTCGCTTTCTAAAGCAAATTGATTAGACTTTCATCAAATTGCAAGGCGCCCTGCGCTGACATTTGCCATCGCGGTCTTCCTGTATGGTGCGCCAACGGATAGAGTGAACATTTTGCCTTTCATTTGTATTGTTTTGATAAATTATTAACTGCTTTCGTTGCAAGAAGCTATGATATCCACTATATCATAGCTACCTTGCATTTTATTACTACAACAATTTTTCTTAACATTCATTGCATGCTATTTAATAAAATATCTGGCCATATGAAGGTATGGTCAAATGGTCTTGCTGCAAATCGTCTAAAATTCAATATACTAGTAAGTAATATTAATATATTGAATTTTATGAAGCTGTGATAGCCTAGTGGTTAGGATGTCCGCCTCTTAATCAGAGGTCGGGAGTTCGAACCCGGGCACCTATAACTTTCGGAGTTATGTGTTTTTTAAGCAATGAAAATATCACTTGCTACAACGGTGAAGGAAAACATCGTGAGGAAACCTGCATGCCTGGAAGTTCCACATAATATTCTCAAAGGCGTGTGAAGTCTGCCAATCCGCACGTGGCGAGCGTGGTGGACTATGGCCAAACCCTTCTCATATTGGGAGGAGACCCGTGCTCTGTAGTTATAAAGCTCAACACTTACCGATGATTTTTATGATCTTGATTTAGGTGTAGTTAGTTATTTATTACTAGATAATATGTACGTATATAAATTATTTAGTAATAGATAACTAAGTAATAAATTAAAGGAAATGTTTTTTTCCGATAGTAAATAAGTGAATTTTGGTCGAAAATGTTTTTGGGTTTGTTGTCTGACATTTTGTACCTATCCAAGTTGTTTTGTTTGGCATCAATATACCTATGTATATAATATCAAAAATAAATACCAATTTTATGATCATTTACTCGCATACGGATTGTTTATATAAATACGAGTACGTACGTTATCAATAAAATAAATTCAACCATCACAATCAGGTACCTTGTATCGCTACAGGCGATTAACATTTACGGATTTACCTTATCAGGAAATACTTTATTTTTGTATGCTAAGTAGGCATACATATTTATATGTATATATACATAAAATATTAGTTTATTTTAATTTAAACAAGATTTAACATTAAAAAATATACACAGACTTTAATACATAGTTTTTTTTTATTTAATGATTTAAATAAAAATAAAAACAACTCTTAAGAGGCCCGTTACCACAAAGTTATTGTATTCAAAATAATTTATGTTCAAATAAGCAAATAAAAATATTTTTAAGATATTACAACAAGGTTAGACTTATCTACATTTCCGGATCCAACTTTCTTTACTCGTTTCAAAACTGAAAAAAAAAACACTTAGTACCTATTGTAGGTAAACTCGGGTCCAGTGCGTAATCTTGCAAAAATATTTCTAAACAAGCGTTACAGTTAATATTATTAAGTATTTAAACTATTTTCTTTTTAAAATTTTAATACCCATTTTAAATTTTATTTTTATTATTTTTTATAATAAATTATAATTTGTAACAATATATCAATTTAAAAAATTTATATTTAATTTAATTTTATTATTTATTTTTAAATTAAAAGGGTATATATTAATAAATAACATTAGTAAACTCTGTTGCCTTTTTTCTCTTACAATCACATCGTTTAAAAATTATCCATTGAAAAGGGTACCTATTTATTACTTTCACTAATTAATACGACTCAACTTTGAAAGGTTGTCGTAATGATCTTGGCAATTTTCATTTCCGTTTCACAGTACATTTTGCGCTCATAAGTTAATTAGCACCAAAACTTTTGGATAAAACTCAACATGCATATAGAGATATGATTAATATTTCTCTAAATACTTTCCAAAACAAAATATCTAAAGCAGTATAATAAAGACCGAAGATTTTTTTTTTTTATGTGAAGAATTCAATTTTACCTGTTGTTGAATAAGGTATACTATACTGTATCTGTATTCTGACAACCTCTCTGGCGCAGTGTTAGGAGCTTTGATCTTTGAAATAGAGGTTACGGGTTCGGTTATCGGTTAATAAGTAGCAATAATTAAGAAATTAATTTTATTCATTTCTGTTTTTTTCTGTTTGGAAGACATCAGACATCGGCTGGGGCCACCACCCTATCGATAAAGACATGCTGCCAAGCGATAAACTTACCATTACGATGTTGCGTAGAAACTTATAAAGAGTATATACAGGTATGAAAACTGCCATATTTCTAACCGCTCAGCCCACTATCAGTTTAGACTGCAACATCACATACCACTAGGTGATATTGCAGTTAATGGATAACTTGTAGTGAAAAAGAAACAATGTAGTTTAACGTTCGTTAAGAAAACAGCCAACGCGATGTTGCTTTTGCTTTCGATATGGATAAACCAACAAAATTGAACGTTTCATCGATACGTACTGAGGTTCAAGGGCGGTATACCGGTTTTACTTGCGAGTGTATTCATTATTTATCAAAAACCTGTAATTATCCACCATGACTTGAATGATTTTCGTGGTTACATACAGAAAACGCAGTATCATACGGTGAGAGCCGCATCTAATCGCATTTCATAAATTATGGACGTTACAATAAAATTGAAAAAAAAAAAACAACGAATAAAACTTCTAACTAAAGACAAAGACGTCAATGAGCCTCATCAATTTGTAAGCAATCAATTAGCGTTAACAATGAATAGAAAAATCTATTTAATAAACAATCCTGTGGATAAATTACACGGTAAACACTTTTCAAATAAAACAACCGTCACAGTTAGAATTTCTAATTCTTCTAATCCCTTTTCCTATCAGAAGAACCATTAATCTCTACTACACTAACTGCAGTACACGTTTTCCATCGCCAAATCAATAAAGCAATGCGCTATCCACTTATATGCCTACCTATGTAAATAGTTGTTAGAAACGAGGGGCTTATGAACGCGGGGGAGCGCGAGTTAAGGGCGAAACTGCAGAGCAGAAAGCACATTATTGGGGTAAATTTGGGGAGAACGATTCGCAGGGTTAGGGACAATACGCGCAACCCCTAAAAATGTTTATATTTTGCATATTGTGTACACATACCCAGTTTGGGTGTTGCAACTTGGTCTGGAATCGACCGTAGTAAAGAGACGATTTCATTTATTTTTACTTGCATCGTTTAAAAAATCCTTTACTGTGTAATAACACTTCTCCAATAAAAAATCTTTAATTCATTTAATTTAATTTAATTTAATTTCGAATGCAGTCTGGCAGACCATTATATATTTTTACAGATATTAAGTAGAGACTAGACGTGTGGAGTTTTTGTTTTGGTGATTTTGTTTAGGTTGCGTTACTAGAGGTATTAAGGTTTCTGTGAAATAACAACCATTTCTACCTACATAATAAATGCACGATCCATTTTCTCTGTTTGTGCATTCAAACAGAAGTATCCGACAAAGCGCACCGTCTACGTAACACGATGTTTGATCGCTTTGATGGATCACATATCATGACATAATGACGCCATGAAAACGCATTGTGGAGAATTCCTACCGTTTTCTGTACGTGATTGATCAGCGATTCAGTCGGTCATGTTTTATTCACGATATTAGGTCTTTCATAATATGTTTTATTGGCTACTAGACCCCAATATTATTAAGAAGGTTTCTAGCCAGTAGAGGAAAAACACGTCTAATAGTTCAACGGAATCTTAGATGATTACCATCGTAAGTAAACTTGAATAGCGAATAAATATGAAAAAAAAAAAAAAAATAATCTGAGGTGAAATTGTTTCAAAATCTAGCTAGAGTCATCAAAAGAAAAGACATCTTAAGAAGGTAAATGTAGTAAAACAACAAGTAAAGGAATAAATCACATGCATTCCTAAGTATTTAATAGAGGTAGATTTACGTCCGATGTTGATAATCAATCTTATCCAAAAACTGCAGATCAGCAAGAAGAAGATTGAAAACTAAATAGAGAAGACAAATTCTCTAAAAATAAGAAACTAATATTTTATTACTACGAAATTGAATAATGAATAGAAGCAGGCGTTACTTTGCGGAAGTCCATGATAACAAGTATAATTTGCTATATTCCGCCGAAAACCGGGAGATTTGTATAATATAACACCACACAAAGTCCTCCACCAGAACCTCTACGCACGTTTCGACCCGACACCGGATCATCCTCAGGAGATGTTGACTTCACAAGCGTGAAAAGTAAAGTTTACTTTTTTAATTATACTTGCTGTTTGTTGTTTACCATCGAAATTGATTTCTTAAATAGGTATTAAAAGTAGGTTAGAATAATAGAAGTTCATATATTGTCTGGTTAAATGAGTGGAAATAGATATATAGATGCCTTCGAATTTGGTGTCATAGATAAATCAGCGTTCAGTTTAAAAACCCAGTGAGGCCATTAATGTTGGTAAGCTGTTCAACGCAATCTTTAATGTAAATTAAGTCGACATTTATAGGTAGGCGATAATGCTCATCAATTAACGTGACATTGGGAATATTAATGGGATTGCAAATTAATCTATGCTGCAATGCAATCGATTCGTAGCCAGACAGACATCGAGGCGATTAGGAAGCGTTATAAAATCGTTCACAAGCTTAAATGATTTTATAGGGGGACTTGGTATCGATTTTAAAACCCTATAACGTGATGAGTGAGGGGAGACAGGGTGAATGCACGCGGCGGTATTCAAGGATCCGTGGTCCAAGGTTTGCTTGCCAAAACGGGATGCCATCTGTCAGCACTAGCCCTATCGAAAACGTGAAGTCGAGTCGAAGAAGTGAAGAATTTTTCTCCGCATACTGACTGACTGAGGGAGACTACGAGAGTTATTTGAATCACGCATTTTTTCTTAATTGAAAATTTGAAATGATCATGAATAAAAGAAGTAGGATAAAGGTTATTACAAAATTACCTTTACCTCTAGTGAATTAATGAAACACGTTTTATATAAGCAATTATTTACTTATCAATCGAACTTGTGTCTATTGGTCTTTTGGTCTTTGACTTTGGTCGCGATTATTTATTAACGTAGTCGTACCCTGACATGCTTTGGCATTCATCAAAGATTTAGGTCGCTGAATAAAAATAAATAAAACCTAATGTAGATACTTAATTAAGAGTAGGTTAATGAGAAAGAAAATTGAGTTGTCAAATAATAAAAGAATAAAAATATATTATGCGGTTAATTATAAATGGTCCTTCGAAAGCGGTTGACCAAATACCCACATTGTGGTTACTATCCCAATAACACATCTCGATTTTACAGCTGATTGAGCATGCGCCTTTCATTGTGGAATTTTAAATGATGGACGAGCAATTTTTTGTACGGAGTCGTATAACGGAAGGAAACAATAGGTGAAACTTATGTATAGCTAGAACTACATATCCACAGACGCCATCGTTTCCACTGTCATTTGCATGAAAAATCAATACAATGCACATTTGAACCTACTCTATAAAGACATCTTACCTCGCACAAACAAACATTTGTACATGTTACTGAGGTTTGCTTGAAGTGTGAACGAATGAGTCTGACCTCTTTCTTATTAATTCATTAAAAATAAGTGACAAAGAACACGCGAGAGATGCGGTTAAAGACTCACTTATCTCGATAAAAGGTTCTTACCAGTGACCCAAAGTTAACCTAGAGATTTAATTGGAGCAATTACTAACCGTCTAGCATGCAGCGACGCGAATTCATATCGTCATCCCCGAAGTCGTCGTGGTAGCCCTTATTTTCCTTTGCGACATCCATGTTTCACTCTACACTAGAAGCATCACACACACCACTAATACCGACGCACTGTGACACCGAGTAAGGCCATTTCACGGTATACCTTAGGCAAAATACGCCGGTAAGTAAGCGTTATCGTTGTCGAATATAAATAATCGTATCGAGGCGACCGTCGTGCACCGGCTGTTCAATGTCAGTATCGACTGGACGATCAATTATGCGACACAGCGCGAAAAGGAGTCGTGTGTCGCAACACTCTGATTCGGGCGATATATCGGAACAGGGCGCATGCGTGAGTACCCAGCGTTTTTGTCCCGGCACGCCTGCGCGGGACGGGGGCTCGTCGATACGGCCAGGCGTTCTGGCGTCGGCGGGACGGCGTGCATCACTGGGCACATCCAGTCATAGATCTTAATTGGTCAATTGATTAGAATTTCCAAACAATGCCCTTCGAAATTGTGACGTCAATTGTTTAAGGTCACGTGAACACTCTGTGTGTAAGCATTCTGAGCATGTGCATTTTGTGTTTTTAATTTTAGTCACTAAGTCATTTAGGGGTCAAAATTCAACCGCGTTTTATACGAGAATATTTTTAATAGAATGGGCATAAAACAAAAATTATTACTATCACATTTCTTTCACTTCTCCGCGTTCAATTTATATATTTATGAAAAATCTAATCGGCACAGTTTTCTCTACACGTATTAATATATAGATTAAATGCAACAGTAAAACCATTACTAGACTATTTATAACAATGTATTTCATTTATTAAAACCGCTTTTTGTGACGACAAATAAAACAATATAATAGACAATGAACGCCTGCCAAAAAAGTATAGCAATGTGCTACGACTTAGATGGTAGGCGGCTTAATTTCTGAGATAATATGTTTTATGTTGCATAGTTGACTTGCTATTCTAGAACTTTCAGGCGAACAATAATCTTATCGATGGTAGACTGAAGGCTTAATGTCCTAAAGGTCTATAGTCTATTATTTGTATTGTTTGGTAAGTGTTTCTAGTTTTGGCCTGATATAGCTAAACATTCAAAATTATTACACGGAATAAAGATGTTGCAGTTAGTTTCATATAATTAATTTTCGTATGATATATTTATATGTTTATCTTATCGACATTATTCTTATTAAACATTTACAAATACCTACCTAATTATTGATCAGTATAATTAAGAACGTAGGAATCCTTCCATAATTGTAATAAACCTTCACTTAGGTACGTACGAGAAAGTACATTTCGTCATAAATTATACAACAGATTTTGGTCTTAAGGCAAAATAACTAATACTTATGTAAAGTTGTATATTTACAAGTACAAATATGGTATGAATAAAGGAAATTAAGACATCGAATACTTTTAAAATTTTAAAAAGTACCTACCTCAGTTATGAGAGTAGATATCCTTATGACAATTTTATACATGACATCATTACTTCGACCGTAAGGTAAGATCGATGATGTCAGAATAAACAAAACGAATTAGTAAACGCAAAGAAAACCTGTTAAGTTAGCAGCTATAGTAAATTTAAATAAGTAAAAATGTGTCAAAAACATGTTACTGACCGTCGGGAAGGTTATAAATATGATCTTGACTTTATTGACTCAATGATTGTTCATTTATTGATATTAAACAAACTATTCTCGCAGACTTACTCCTCAGTGATATCATGGTCCCTTATTGTATGACACGCTTTCAGAAATCTGTTTTTCAGGTATCCGAATTTTGCGGTCCAGTGCACAAGTGTTCCCGTGACCCAGCCACCAGGCGACGCGAAGGAACATTGCTGGGTTTTAGTGGGTATTCTGGTCGCCAGTCTGGCCGCCAGGGAGTCCCACATACCCCGTCGGAAGCGGCGCAGTCTTGCCTGCATCGCTTCCGGAGGGGATGCGTAAACGCATTTCCCAGCGGAAAAAAAAGGTATCCGAATTTCAAAAGTAGGTAAATTAGAAACCATTCCCATTCTTGTATTCTGTTAGTGATACAAATAAATTAGAAAATTTATAACAATTTTAAACGTTGTAGTATGTTGGAAATAGTAATCAACTTTATAGATAAGCATATGTTATTAAACCATACAAATTCTCTGTTGAGTAATCCTAAACTAATACGCAAAAATTTTAACTATACATACGATGGATACAAAAATGTAATGAATGTAAGCTGTGATAGCCTAGTGGTTAGGACGTCCGCCTTTCAAACAGAGGTTGGGAGTTCGAGCCCGGGCACGCACCTCTAACTTTTCGGAGTTATGTGCGTTTTTAACCAATTAATGCCATGAACATTAAGCTTAATTTGCTGTTGCTTAGAGCCAAGCTTCAAGTTCAATAGAACGTTGCGAAGTCAACATCTCCTGAAGATGCTCCGTTGACAGAGCGAAACGTTCATTAAACTTAATGACTATTGTATTTACGTTAATTATCATCAGATCAATCGATGGACATGTCTACTACTGGATATTCAGTCGTTTTGGAGGGAGTTTTAAATTAAACTTTCTTCTGTCGCTTACGTCTACCGGCTCCCTGCTAATAGTTTAATATCCTATGTCCGTCTATGTTCCCAGATCGGTATTTTCTTTTTTTAAAGATAAGATAAGATAAAGATTGAAAGTTGGAGATCTATAGAGTGTACTTTGACTTTGCTCAGTCAAATTTAGTGTTCAAACCAGACATATTTACGTACCTAACTGTTTATTCATAGGTAAGGCTATGTCCCGAATTATTATTGCCACGCCAAATTTGCTACGGGTTCAGCTACTCGTATATGGGTAACTGTGCTCTAGGTTAATAATTAAAAAAAAAAAACTCACAGATAACATACGCATATAAACTATGCCATCTTATCAATGGCCGATAAATATGAATCGGATAATTATTATCAATTAACTATTACACAATTGATAGGTAGACAATGAGTTTTGATAAAGATACAATTTATTGCAGTGTACGAGAACAAAGCTTCGTTCAAAGAATACAATAGTAAGATTATTTTATTGGCGAAAGCTCCTTATGTAATGAACGGCTATTAAAATAATAATTAATGAACAACCCTAATGACTTATGTAACAAACGAAGCCGACAAAAAAACTATGAACATTATATTAAGTATTATTAAATGTAATTTGATAAATGGTTGGCTCATGGGTCCAGTTAGCCTTATTGTATTAAATAGGCACTTGATACAGTTACCTACAATACTCAAACATTCTTATGTAATCTACTCGTATGTAATCCTATTGAATAGAAGCAGGTGTTAACTATTGTAAGTCCATTTCCAAAGTCCAACATTGGGTTAAACATTCTATAATCAACTAGGATTTTTTGCAGATCGACTGTGAAACTTTCGCGCTTGTTTATTTTAATATGAATATCCCGACTAAGGACACCTAAGGACACATTGGGAAAATCTAATGTATGTGGTTTTGGCATAAAATTAAAAAAATACTCGTATAGACTCAAGTGTCTATTGTGCTCAGTAAAGAAGAGAAGGTTCCGTCAGATTTCCATAACTTCTAATATCTCACTCACGTATTATATTCCTAAATGTTTTTTTAGGAACATACGTGAGTGAGGTATGATACAAACATAATAACGATAATGCTTCAGCGGAAGTGGCGTGGAATGGAGTGTGAAGTCTGCCAATCCGCACATGGCCAGCTTGGTGGACTATGACCGAACCCTTCTTATATTGGAAGGAGACCCGTGCTCTGTAGCGAGCCGACAATGGTTTAATCATGATGATGATGATGTGATACAAAAACAACAATAATATTATACTCAAAAATATATTTGTACCATAAAGACTCCGATTTTCCAATTCATCCAAAAAACCCATTTACGTAAGAAGGAAATGTTTGTTTGGTTCCATATCATTCCATGTTTGGTTCCATATGCCTTGTACATACATACATCTGTTACATGTCTATATCCATGTTTAAAGCAAATAAATGAATTTATTATGATTATTATTACGAGGTTTTGCACAAACATGAGACTGCAGTAGTGCGCAAAATCTCACGTTGGTGAAAAACAAGTAACGAAAATTACAGAATGAATCCCACAAACATATCGAGATCATAAGATAACACCTATTATGGCGGTTTCTGTAACGCCACCGTCGCGTGCCAGACTCCGTGGGATCTCAATACAATTGTTCCAATTTAACAGGCCAATTTATCAACAAACCTTCACTGAAAGAAAAGTAAGGTGCTATCTTGATACTCCTTTCAAATACAAATTCATTTCTTGCGTAATACAGATCATTAGCTGATATTATAGATACATGTTATGAAGTCCCCATCGTATTCTCGTAAGTCAAAGAATAGTTAGTTTAAAACCAATATTCAGTAGTAAAAAGCTAAGAAAGATAACATTTAGTGTAGTTTTAACGAAATTTTTACGACGTTTTGCCGTATTGAAAAAAGCTTGGATGTGAATTGCTCTATTTCCATGGGTACTATAATTTATTATTGATTATGTGAGATGGTGAACAAAAAACCCGGCTAAGTTTGTTGTGAATTTCTTCTTAGACCTGGGCGCAATAGTTTGTTGTGGGTTTCTTCATGGGCGCGATTTGAACCCTCTTAGCTTTAGTTTTAAGTTAGCGAGTGTAGTTACTTCACGAATAGAAGTAATGAAAAATGTGATATGTATGAACGATTCTCAGATGCCTGTAATAGGTTTATATGAATAAAGCTATTTTTGATTTGATTTGACTTATCTACAAGCAAGAGTTTGAAAAGAACATTAGAAACACTAAATAAAATCTGCTATTTGAAGAATCTAGTATTAAGTTTTTCTGTTAAAAATTCTTAGTACCAACTCGGAAAAAGAAAATGGAAAGAATTTGGCGTTGTTCACCTCTTAGAGAGCACGATATGCCTTCGTTCCTAGTTATTATCACTTTCATACTTCATGTGATGCCAAGGTTGGATGCTCTAAAACCTTGTCTCATATAAGAGGTCTGCTGTCAATGGCCGATTGATGATGATTATGAAAATGACAGCTAAGCTAGCATTTCCGTATAATCAACTAACTTCCACATAATAAGGTGGTTCTTAATACGCTGCCAATTTTTCTAGTTCAACTGAAACCGATCTTAAGTCGTAGTTATATTATATCCCGTATATTACGTCAACGGTTAACGAATTATGTAGTGTAATTGATCTATGAGTACATTACAAATCAATATCGACCTACATTAAAACGATTACCGTTCAAAAAAGTAAGGATGCGAGAGCGGAACTTTAATACATAAACCTACATTGGTACGTGTAGATACGTGTGAAACTGATGATCCAGTTTAATTTTTAGTGTTCCGTACTCGGGTACGCTTACCCGGTGATAGCCTAGTGGTTAGGGCGTCAGCCTCCTAATCAAAGGTCGGCGGTTCGAATCCGGGCACGTACCTATATATATATTATAAATATTATTTTTTATTCATTTCGGGATAGTGGGTATATTATAAAATCGGTTTTGCTTTAATTTTAATATAAATTTTAAGATAACAGAGTAAATACATATTAGGTTTGTATTACTTACTCTGATTGTTGATTTGTGTGTTAAAATAACATATATTACCAGACAATTGTTAATTTGTCTGGTAATATATTATATAGACAAATAATTACATTAAAATAAGATAACGTAAGAATTAACACTATATATAAAGCTATACAGTCACATTTGATTTGTAATGTTAGGGTACTGATCGCCTAATTTAAAACTACCTATCTACGTAAGCGGTCAAGAACAATCGCTTCCTGATCATGGCAGGCAGGATATATATACGTATAACTGCCTATATTATAGATATATATAAGCAATTGCATAATTTGTCTGGTTTTACTGGTTTATAATAGATAATTTGTAAACAGGAAATCAAAAACGATTTTTGAATTCATGACTAACGCTATAAGCTCTAAGCATTGTAAATAAATAAAAGTATTCTATTTATTATTCCAAGACAACCTCTCTGGCGCAGTAGGGAGTCTATGGATGTATTATAAGTACACAAATATATATGTATATATATACACCTATACAAATATATATGTAAATATATATATATATATATATATATATATATATATATATATATATATATATATATATATATATATATATATATATATATATATATATATACATATATTTCTGCATTGTTGCGGGTATTACGATAAACTTCGAATTATTTAGATTTAGTGTGTAAGGTTACTTTTAATTATGCATGTTATGGTCATGTTCTTCTTTGTCTGTTTGTTAACTGTTCATTGTTAACTGTTGTAATAATGATTATTAGTTAACAAACAGACGTGTTAACTCTTAGGTAGCGATAGCTTTCATGAGCGCGACTATAACCGATGAGCCTTTATTTTTTCATCGGCTTATGTGTCATTGACATCTGTGTTAATTTCTAGTTTATGAACACGTGTAGGGGTAGTTTAACGATGGCTACGTTACAAGGCTTCCAACAAAATAGCCTACTTTGGCTATACCGTTTGAAACGGTATAGAAAAATTATAACTTTACTGGATTTCGTCGACATGCATTTTCGTCAAAGAAAATAAAAAAAAACGAAATACCCGACAGTATAAAATGATTTTATTAATAAGTGGAATAATGAACAAGTAAAAACACAGATTTTGCATTAGGTTTTGAGTTTTTTTTATCAATTGCAACTGTTTTTAACGAATCATAAATTTAAAAATCACCTCGTGGACTATGTGATTTCTAATTACGGAAATAATCAAACTCCGCACTAATAGTAACATAATACGTGCCCTTACGCGATAATTGTAATACGAGTATATCTTGTAACCCTAATTCCTTACTTAGGGATTTAGGTCAGCTTGCCCCATAAGCTGTTTTCGATGTTGTTATGTAAAAATGCTATGATTTAGTTTTCTTTACCATCATTGTAATTTCCTATTGAAGGAATGACGCAAGTTTATTTCCGCTTCACTTAAAGTCCTTGAACTGAAAATGAACGGAGGATGTTTCAATGTAGATACTTCAACTGTCTCACAAAAAAATCATGTCTAACAGTAAACAATCACAGCATGAATTGGACTAGCAAATTAAAAACAAGAAATCGATGCAAAGAATATTTTTATTACCTACAATGATAAAGCTTTATAATACAATATACTATTTTTGACGACCTCCCTGGCACAATGCTGAGGGTATTGTTTTCATTTGCAGGAGGTCCCAGGTACGATCCCCAGCGGGTGTAGTTTAGAAATGTATCATTTCCGAATTTTCACTGTGCTGTTCTAGAGTTACCTCTCTACGTCAAAGGCGTATCGTTCCGATGTGACGTGGTTAAAAGTTTCGGTACGATGTCGCGTTAAAACTGAATATGATTATGGGCTTAAAACTGCCCTAACCACCCCCCCACCCCCCAACAAAAAGGAAATCGTGTCATCGACAACAACAAAAAAAAAGGCAGACAAATTCAAATTCAAAATATTCTTTATTGAAATAGACCTTCAAAAGGCACTTTTGACGCGTCAATAATTTACATAGTAGTGAGAACTACATTCGTAAACTTAAAACTAAAGCTATGAGGGTTGCAAACGCGGCCCGGTCTAAGAAGAAGCCCACAACAAACTTAGCCAGGTAAATTTTTTTTTTGTTATCACCATCTGATCTCATGCCACATAAAATTATATTAAGACACAACAAGATAAGATTTGAGAACATAACAGAGCACTCTCCGGCGGCCTCTTCGAAACGATGTCAATTTGGCGGCTTTAGTTTAGGCATATTATACTCGTAAATCTACTAGATGTCTAGTCTAAATCAAACGGAAATCCGAACGGACGAAAACGTCGGCGGATAAATGTTCATTACATAATTACTTAAGTAACTTTTATAAGACTTAAGCATGGCTATTTCCTACTAAGAAGTGTTTGGAGTGACACGCAAAAAGAACGCTGATGTTTAATCTGGTTAGAAAATTGATTTATTATGTAGTGTTACAATTACCTATTATTAAACATAAGTGTCTTTTTTGAGAGATATTATAAGAGTGATAGGTATACATAGGAAAGACAGTCACCTTTGTAAAATCTTCATCCTTAACAACTGCGGAGTTTCTTGTTGACTTCGCGTGAGTTTTATTTGTGTTTTAGTTGAAGGTATTAAGTCAAACTTATTCACAAGTTCTCTTTCACGGGTCCCTTCCGCCCTGCATATATTTGTATCTGTATTTAAAAAGCAATAGGAAGAACACAAAAACCATTATTATTTGATAACTCCGATCAAGACGCACTCATCATCACGATCAGCCCATTACCAGCTCACTACAGAGCACGGGTGTCCTCTCAATATGAGAAGGGTTTGGCCATAGTCCACCACGCTGGCCATGTGCGGATTGGCAGACTTCACACGCCTTTGAGAACATTATGGAGAACTCTCAGGCGTGCAGGTTTTCTCACGATGTTTTCCTTCACCATTGAAGCAAGTGATATTTTAATTGCTTAAAAACGCACATAACTCCGAAAAGCTAGAGGTGCGTGCCCGGATTCGAACCGCCGACCTCTGATTAGGAGGCTGATGCCTTAACCACTAGGCTATCACCGCTTCCATTTTGACGCACTCATTTGTAAGTAACTTTTTTAATCTGCTAAAGTCTTAGTTAAAAAAAACGTCTTTCGGTATTAGTACAGAGTCGCATCTTAAAATTCTTTGGACATATCTCCCGGCGTGAGAGTGACTGTATAGAGCGCCATGTCTTGCAGGGCAAGGTGGAGAGTACTAGAGAGCGAGGAAGGTCATCCATGCGATGGATTAGATAAAGTCTGCTGTGGGCGATTCTTTGCACAAGTGGACCAGGCTTTCGGCCAGCCGAGAAAAGTGGCGGATGCTTGTAGGGCGAATGTCATCTGCCCTCAAAGACACGTGATGAAAGACTTCATGATAACCACGATGGCTCTGTCAAGAGTAACGACGAAGTAGAAGAAAGCTTAGGATCGGACAGCACTCTTTTTACGCGGCGCGGTTAATACGAGCGAGACAACTGGCGAACATTTTGTACCATATTGATAACATGAACATATTATTTCCGCCTTCCGGAAACACGATGCCTACTGGATAATGTTTCTACAGATGGAGTAACACTATAGGCCTATACGTAACTTGGTTGAACGTGTCGTATTACATTGTGATTATAGCAGACGTAAACATTGACGTTCTTTTTTATGCTACCAGTTAGACCTTGACGCACCATCTCACACGCCACTTAAAATTATGCTAAGATAGCTCTTAACATAATTTTAAGTGGCATGTGAGATGGTGATAACAAAAAGAAAATTTACCTGGCTAAGTTTGTTGTGGGCTTCTTCATAGACCAGGGCGCGTTTGGAACCCTCATAGCTTTAATTTTAAGTTTACGAATGTAGTTATCACCATCAAACCACTACTATGTAAATTATTGACGCGTCAAAAGTGCCTTTTAAAGGACTATTTGAATAAAGATTACTTGAATTTGAATTTTGACGGCAATCTCACCTGAGGGCAAGTGATGTTCCAGTCTAGGATGGTAGCTGCGAATCTGTTAGGGGTATGGGCAGCCCCTACTCCTAATTGGTTTCTACGCGACATCGTGCCAGAACGCTATATCACTTGGCGACATGTCTTTGTCGGTACGGTGGTAACTGGCCACCGCCGAAGCCTAGCAACAAACCAGACTCGAGCTGAGA
Organism: Lasiommata megera; assembly: GCA_928268935.1. Classification (NCBI taxonomy): domain Eukaryota; kingdom Metazoa; phylum Arthropoda; class Insecta; order Lepidoptera; family Nymphalidae; genus Lasiommata; species Lasiommata megera. The sequence goes on from OV743312.1 coordinate 14,438,896, forward strand.
ATCGAACCCAGGACCTCTAAGTATATAATGCGACAGCGCACGCGCTGCGCCACGGAGATCGACCAAAACGTTATAGCTTCAAAATCACGGTTAAATGTGAAAATTAGGAATGACGAAGTAATTATCGAACGTTTACTCTTATATATAAATAACTAGATGATGCCCGCGACTTCGTCCTCGTAGATTAGGGGTTTTTAAACATTGCTATGGAATAAGGTACCACTTTGAGGTAAATTTCTGTGGCAAGCCGAAACTATAGTTATAGTTCATTAACGTCTTTCATAAATCCCGCGGGAAATGTAACGGGATAAAAAGTATCATATGTCCATCTCCTGGTTCTAAGCTACCTCCCCACCGATTTTCAGGCAAATCGGTTTAGCCGTTCTTGATTTATAAATAGTGTAACTAACACGACTTTCTTTTATATATATAAGATATATAAAAAAAACAACTAAATATTCTATTGATTGTCGCAGTTTTTGGTAAATAAAAAGTATATTAATACGACACATATGTACTTGTCTGGTGTTTTTTTATTATATTGCTTTTCTAAGCGTCGTTCTTAAATATATTTGCACATAGCGTAAGTACTTTTATATTATTTACTACATCATCATCATCATCATCATGAACAACCCATTACCGGCTCACTACAGAGCACGGCCATAGTCCACCACGCTGGCCATGTGCGGATTGGCAGACTTCACACGCCTTTGAGAACATTATGGAGAACTCTCAGGCGTGCAGGTTTCCTCACGATGTTTTCCTTCACCGTTGAAGCAAGTGATATTAATTTTTTTTTTTTTTAAAACGCACATAACTCCGAAAAGTTAGAGGTGCGTGCCCGGATTCGAACCGCCGACCTCTGATTAGGAGGCTGACGCCCTAACCACAAGGCTATCACCGCTTTACTACATAGTAGAACTTAACTTAGCTATTTATGGATAAGTTGTTAACATTACATTTATAGCAAACACTTTATTCGCATGTTGTTATTTTGCGTAATGGACAGTCACATACCTATTTCGAGGAAAATAACTGGTGTATTTGTTACGTGAGAAACGACAACGGCTGAGCGATAAAATATACTATAAGGCTATAAGGTGCTATAAGGTTTTATAATTCCACATCGTAAATGGTACCTACATTCGAGTTTACAAAAATTGAGCAACCGTAGTTTTCTGTTTTAGTAATTTACACTCGATTATACTAAGTGTATTAGTACTATATGTTAGTATATTATTCTCAAGTTTTTACTAATTAACAATAAAAAATGGCCAGAGACAATATAGAGTAAAAGCTGATAGTAAATAAATTTCCTCTAGTTTCCTTAATTAAGGTGAACTAGAACATACCATATATGGTGAACTTATAGGTCCTAGAACCGGACCAGATCGGTAAGTTATGAAGTATTTCAACGCAGATACCACCCCCTTTTTTTTTTTTGTCGTGGAGGAAAAGCTTTATAGCTTCTTCCGTCCCTTGGGCAGGACGGAGGTTATGTGGGACTCCCACCCATGGGTGGTCTACCCGAACTAAAAACCACCACGGCATGTCCCTCTCGCTGGTTTTACTGGACGCTCGGGGGACCCATTGTATTCTTCCCGGTCGGAAATAGTAGTAGGGGGTACTACCACTGGACAGAAGACATGACGATGAATCAGTTTAGACCAAATCTACTAAATTGGTTTCAATATGGGTTGCCATTGCAACAATTATAAGTTAAACGAAGATTTGTTACAGACAAAATTACAGACATTTCAAACAATCAGCATCACCATTATGATGAACTCATTGCCAGCTCACTACAGAGCACGGATCTCCTCTCAATATGAGAAGGGTTTTTCCATAGTCCACCACGTCTTTGAGAATGACACGGAGAACTCTCAGGAGTGCAGGTTTCCTTACGACGTTTTCCGTCACCGTTGAAGCAAATGATATTAAAATTGCTTAAAAACGCACGTAACTTCGAAAAGTTAGAGGTGCGTAGCCGGGACCGAACCCCCGACTATGAGAAGGCGGACGTCCTACCCACGAGGCTATCATAGCTTTAAAATATTGTTAACTAATAAATTCAAGCGAGCCGCACAATTGCGCCTCGGAGGTCAAAACAGAATAGAACATACTGAGAAAGAAACTCTTGCGCAGTTAACGAATACAAAGGTCAGGGTACTTTCATCGCAACAGAACCTGCAGCCTGCCCTTAGTGTAGATAAGATAACGCGAACATGACAGCAAACGAATAGAAAGTTCACCAACCTATATAGGTCATTCGATCTAGTTTTACGTATACCATCCTTTCAAATTATTTTAAATTATCATGTTAGGAACGGTAATTATTATTGAATGAGTATTAATTCGAAGCGGTGATAGCCTAGTGGTTAGGGCATCAGCCTCCTAATCAGAGGTCGGCGGTTCGAATCCGGGCACGCACCTCTAACTTTTCCGAGTTATGTGCGTTTTTAAGCAATTAAAATATCACTTGCTTCAACGGTGAAGAAAAACATCCCATTCTCAAACCTGAGAGTTTTCCATAATGTTCTCAAAGGCGTGTGAAGTCTGCCAATCCGCACATGGCCAGCATGGTGGACTATGGCCAAACCCTTCCCATATTGAGAGGAGACCCATGCTTTGTAGTGAGCCGGTAATGGGTTGATCATGATGATGATTAATTCGTAGAGTTAGAATTCGTAATTTGAATTAACTAATGTTACCCATTAAAAGGCGGATAATTCAAGCAGGTATATAGTTAGTAACTACACGACAATATGTTAATTGTGGCTAAAAATATTCCCATATCCTTATAAAAGTAAATATAAGTCTAAGAATTTAGGTATCTCCATGAACTCACTATAATGTACAGAATTGGTGACGCATGGAAAGTATCTTTAAAAGAATTATACTTATATAAAGGACAAATACAAAACATACAAGGAATTAAATTAATAACGAGTTTTGTCACTTTGACTCGTTTTGTTACTTGATCAAAAAACGTATTACTACATCCAAGTACCTCGGGTCGAGCAATTCACAGTCCTACATGCTAATCACTACACCAATGGGGCAACCAATCAATCAATCATAAACTTTATTCAAATAATCCTTTAAAAGATTTTTTTGCGTCAATAATTTACATAACAGTGAGATGGTGATAACTACATTCGTAAAATTAAAACTAAAACTATAAGCGTTCCAAACGCACCCTGTTCTAAGAAGTAGCCCACAACAAACATAGCCGGTTAGCTGTTTTTGTTATCACCATCTCACATGCCAACTAAAATTATTCAAGAGCTATTTTATTTTATTAGAGCAATATTTCACACCCAAGCATGTTTATCATTTAAATAATCCTATAATGTGACTTTTCTACAAGCTTACGTTTTATTTAGCGTCTTAATTAAAATTATAGTGCAGATTTGTTATTTTTGTAAAAGTATTCATTCATGTCCGCTAATTTCGCGAGATATTATCTACGCAGATACATTCTAAAGGCATAACATTAAGATCATCAGATTTACAGCGTAAATACCGAGTCGTTTCGTCTCCCCAGATTACACGGACAAATGAGTTTCATTACCAATGTGCGCAAATTGTATGGACGGGTCGTGAAAGCGGTGCTCTCTAGCTGTTAGATGGGCTATGTATAGGACGCACTGATGCTGTGACACTCCATCAAACTGTGAAAAGATTACCATAAACCGCCACTGCAAATGCTAAGTCGTTTACGCGGGTTAATACTTCACACGTTTGTACATTAAAGAAAATAGAGAAAGTAAACATTGATGACTTGCGTGGAGTTTACGTAGCAAATGCTATTTCGACGATCGCAGGCGCAAATTTTCGATGTAGAATTTATGATGTCAGGTTCCATTCCGAGCATTTCACGTGGAACTATATAGGCATTCCGAGCACAGGACATTTTGTGTAACTATACCTTATCTAAATAATAATATGGAAGGTATTGATTGATATCCGAAATATTTAAGCGATAGGTTATTACTTTATCGATTGTAAGATTGTGTATACACTATTTATTGTCAACGACAATTTGACGACCTCCGTGGCGCATTATAAAGTTGAAAGTCCTGGGTTCGATCCCCGTCTCAATTCGGGTCTGGTCGGCTAATTCCCACCCTACCGACAAGGACGTGTCGCCAAGCGATTTAGCATTCGGGCACGATGTCACGTAGAAACCAATTAGGAGTAGACCCATACCCTTAACAAGTTAGCCCGCTACCATTTTAGACTGCATCATCACTTACAGGTAAGGTGAGATTGCCGTCAAGGGCTGAATGTAGTGTATAAAAAAAAGCTTATTATTTCACTGATCGCTTGGCATAATTCTAAAGCCAAAAGAACCGCTATTAGAAAAAAGTCGTGCACAATAGAAAGGAGGAACTTTAATAACAGGTAAATGTAACATATTTACATCCGAATTTGCAACACCTGTTATTATGAAGCGTTGAACGAAATCTTTGATAAAAAAATTAAGTGGTTTGTGAAAGATCATTGTAATTAAACACTCAAGTAACCAAAATGACGATTATAAAATTATAGTGAAAGTGAATGGTGGTGTAAGGACAATCGCTTCCAAAAACTCAAATTGGTGATATATAACACTTGTTTATCAACATTTACCTTTCACGACAAAGTATAGGTTTGTTAGGGTGGTACTTACCTGTTATATGTAATGGAAAAAAGGTAAAATCAAATACTTATTATTATATCATTCGGTTTTTATAGTGTCTCGCCGAATTACATCATTTAGTTATATCGATTATTGTCCGTGTTGTGTGTGTTCTATTCGGCTCTTTTCTTTATATATAGATATATTATTCTTCATTATATTATATATAAAAATATTCAAATATATTTCAATATTTTTTTAAAACAGAGTTAGCAATCTGTTCGAAAAAAAACCGCTTTTCATATTGCTTTTATGATTTCCCTAATAATATTGTTTACACAATAAGGAAACAAATAAAAAACAAAAAATAAAAATGTTTTTTTTACGACGCGCACGCGCTGCGTTCTCCGGAACTGTTGCATTGTAAAGATGGAGGTCTTGGGTTCGATACTCGGATAGAGTTTTGTATGGTGGGAGGCTGCAGTTGTCACTATGTTGCGTAGAAACCAATCAGGATTATGGGTTTACCATACCCTCAATAGGTTAGCCTGCATTTTGACAGCATATCATTTACAACCAGGTGATATTGATGATCTTATCACAGTATTATTTTATTAAAGTCTCGCTTAATTTCCTTTACCAAGTGCTTTTAAACTCCGTGTCATGTTCTTAAGATGAAAAAAGCAGTTTATAATACGGTTTCATAACTTATAACAGTATCTAACGTATTACGGTATCTCTGATAATACATTTTATAAACAACCAAGCCAAACACCGGATGTGAGGTGATAGTATGGAGAACGCAAGCCAACTTGATGTTATTTAAATTGGTAGGTAATAAATTGGTAGCTAAGTAATGGTTTTTCTTGCAACTCTTAATACTGCTTCTATATAATCAAGATCAACCCATTGCCGGCTCACTACAGAGCACAGGTCTCCTCAACAATATGAGAAGGGTTTGGCCATAGTCCACCACGCTGGCCATTTGCTGATTGGCAGACTTCACACGTTTTTGAGAACATTATGGAGAACTCTCAGGCGTGCAGGTTTCCTCACGATGTTTTCCTTCACCCACCTTCATAACTTCGAAAAGTTAGAGGTGCGTGCTCGGGTTCGAACCCCCGACCTCTGCAAGGACGTCGGCCTCCTAATCAGAGATCAGGAATTAGATCCCGGGCACGCAACTCTAATTTTTCGGAGTTTTCTGTTTGTTTCGTTTTTAAGCAATTAAAACATCACTTACTTCAACCAGTGTTCACTTGTATGCCAGAGAGTTCTCCGTAATCTCCATATAAAAGTATACGAAGATACTAAAACATAAATTAATAACGTATTCTTTAATCAGTATAAAAACGAAAAGGAATGGTTTTTAGTGGGCCAAAGTAGGTTTATCCGCGTTTGTGTGGTAAATCATACTCTATAATGATTATTCGATACGTCCGTCGTCCAATTTTAAATCGCTGCTATCACAAATTTTACGCTTATTCCGAGAATGGTAAGAAAATTACAAGGGATTCCAAACTCGGTGGGCACTTGCCGCGAACGGTCACGACCACACTGAATTCTTGACGTCAATTTGATAAAGGATTTGCTACGCCCTCGGGAAAGTATAAGGAATTTTACTTTGATTTTTATTGCGTCCTTTTTGTTGATGCTTTTTACAACGGAACGTTAGTCATACACGAATTGTTATCACTTATCGCTTATCAATATTTCTAATGGTGAAAATCATCACATAAGGACTATAAAAACGCTAAAATAAGCCGGATTATAAAGGGTTCAAAAGAACTAAAAATCAGAGATGTAAAGTCAGTTTACAAAAAAAAAATTCTCAAAGTAGTTTACAACAAATACAGTAAATTTCTTCCTAATTTAAGAGCTCTTTTTAAGGTAGCAGCTTTATGGATGGATCTTTCCCTTATTTTGACTGTTATCTCCCTAAAGGATCTAGCGCCGACGTACCTACTCCTTTATTCATCCCAATCTATTTCAAGCTTTTATCTTTTCCTAACTGATCCTAACTGTACTCTCCTTATTTGTATTGTTTAGGTATTTTTACCTAGAAAAAATAACCATAATTATCCTTCCTTCAAACATGAAGGAGTTCGTATGAACGCTAAAATATTTGAGTAAATACTTGTGTAGACACAGCTCAAAATTAGATTTTACGTAAGGACAAACTACGAATTTACCGGAAAAGGGCTTTAAACTAAATGTTGAGTGTTACGAAATTCTAATTGTAGGATTTATTGATGTAATTTTGGTATAAACTGAGATAAAGCCATTAGATAAGCGTTCATTCCTAATGCATATTCGCCAAACTACGTGGGAAACTTTCTTATTCAGGTCCGTGCCAGCTATAGGGTTGTACTATGGCTGTACTCATATCTTACAGATACAAATGATCGGATAAAGAGAGTGGAAAGGCTAGAGATATGAAAGCAATTTTGTAAAATGCAAATAATGCAATGGTAATCTAAGTGAGTTTTCTATGCATATAAGTAAATAATTTTATGGTTATTTCATGGAATTAATATTGATGTGAGAGTTGTTATAGCGTATAGAGTTGTTATAGAGAGTTAGACGTACAATGCAATCTCTTATTCTTTAGGTGCCTCTCCAACTAATTAAACTTGCCCGTGTGAATTGCATATTTAGTCATGTCTCTCGCGAGGCTAAACACCTGGGTGGTTCGTGATACCAGTCCACGCCCTGATGTTTCGTAAGAGCCTTTCTTTTGCGACCGATGCTCCTTACCCCAGCTTCTTTGCTCATCATTAGCACCAGCTAAGCAACGTTTTTCTTTTTGAAATTCTTCCAAAGTTCGCGATGACAACTAATACGTCGCAGAACTTCCTCATTGGTAACCTTTTCGGTTTTGCGTGTTTTTTTAAAATATACTTTTAACTAAAGGCTACTACAATTCATTAACTCTTACCAGGAACGAAGGCTCAAAGAAACATAGAAATGTAGAATAGTGTATAGATATGCAATAGTCCTATAGCCTTACGAATTGGTTAATAATCGGTAGTTCCTAAATAAAAATAAAAATTAAATTATAGTACTAATAATGTCATTTTTAACGAGAAGATTAATTAATAAACAATACTGCACCTAATTTTCAAGTTTTTAATCTGCATGCTAATTCCTTTTGTTAATTTAATTTAATTTTGTTACCCTTGCAAACTTTATCATAAGTTTGTAGTTGTATAAGAATTATTTTTATTTTATTTTTTCTTATTGATTAGCTTTCAATTTGGATTATTACTCATATCTCAATTTTAATATAATCATTATCTGTTTTGTTTGCCTAGTAAATAAATAAATGAGTGCGAATATGTCGACTTAAAACTTTTGATTGGAGAATATTATAGAGAACTTCCAGGCATTCATGTTTCCCTTCACTGTTCAAGCAAATGATGTTAATTTTAAAATTGATTACATTAGACACAGAACTTCAAAAATAACGGTGTAATTCCCAAAATAAAATCCAGTGTCAACCACGAAGTTATCATAGCTTTCTAATTAGAAGCTACTAATTAAAGGAGGAGAGAGAAGATTAAGGTAAGAGGTAATAAATATAAGAACACTTGACTTTAGAAACAGTTAAAACGGGACAACGTTATATGTTCTACATAACTCTGTCTCATTTTAACTAACTTTGCTGTGCAAAGTCAAAGTACGCTATATAGATCTCGACCTAAGTGATGATGCAGTCTAAGATGGTAACGGGCTAACCTGTTAGGGATATCCAGTTATATTAACCCCATACACTTAATCGGGTTCTTCTCGAAATAGTACCGTAACGCTAAATCACTTAGCGGCACTTTAGTTGTCAGTAGGGTGGTGATTTGTGTGATCTTATGCAAGGTGTTTATGCAAAAATATTAGCAGTTCACAGATTTAATAAAATCAATGTATTAAAACCTCTTCAGAGATATAAAAGCGCTTTACTCAAATTTTTCCTTCGATAAAAAAATAATAATTAAAGATATGCAGGATTTAAAGATCTGAAATTACCGCTTTAAAGTAGTTGTCTTTTAATTTACGGGGAAAGGCTTTAAAGCTCTTAGTTCATTATTTCCAACCAGAATATAATATTATTAAACTACTTTTTTTTTTTATAAAATATTTGATGAAATATTATATCAATATAAAAAAGTTGCAACTGTGACCACTAGAGTTTACTGTATGAGCATTGAGCAAATAAAACTCGGTCAGTTTTTAAAAATCATAAAATACAAATTGTAAATTCAAAATAGCTTTATTCATATAAACCCATTACAAGCATCTATAAAGCGTTCATATATTGTATATTTTCCATTGTTTTAAGTTGCGAGGTGATTGTGATAACTACACTCGCCAACTTAAAACTACAGCTAAGATGGTTCCAATCGCGCCTAGGTCTAAGAAGCCCAGCTACCTGACATTAAACAAACCTCCTGTCAGTCTGGGATGGATCGCGCTGTCCCGATCCTCTTCCCTCTCCGCGAGGAGCCCTGTCTCATGGCTGGGGTGCCTGTTAGATGCCCGGGAAGAATGCAATGGTGTTCCCCGGGCGTCTAAAAAAACTCAGCGTGAGGGACACGCCGTGGTGGTTTTTAGTTTAGGTATACCCTCTAGGGGGGAGTCCCACACAACCTCTAGTTCTGCCCAAGGGATGGAGGTGGCAATAAAGCTTTTCCACCGCGACAAAAAAAAAGAGGACTAAGAAGCCCACAACAACCTTTTTTCTTTTGTTATCACAATCTCATATAGTCAATAATAAATTATAAGTAGCTATGAAGTTAGATGTTATACTTATCATATTATTTGATCTTTTAATATTATATTTTTAACATTTATTAACAGCCGTAACAGCCCTGGTCCGCTCGTAATGCTGATAGCGAACTGTTGTAGATGAATAGCAAACGTGATAGGTCCGCCTTATCGGAGTGAACGTAATGCCCTATTATCATAACCTCGGGGAACGCTTATACAACTGTAATTAATAACTCAAATTGTCGGCTAGTTACACAAAACACTAAGATAATGGTTCCATACAAATAATAACAGATAATGAACAAAGGTGTCTGTCTGCGATTTCAGAGTAAATGATTAATTGTATCATGTTAATTATTATAACTAATTCTGAGGTACGTTGAAAAAACAAAAGTTTGTCTAACGAGCGAGCATTTCACTTGTATAATACTGAAAAATATTAATTTTTTTCCGGACTGACTATTAGCTGTACTAACACTATTGGTTGCCACAGCGTAACCGGGCTGTTTGGCGAGCTTCGGAAAGAAGCCCTGCCAGAAGAAATTTTGAGCCCTAGGGCTCGAAGAAACTAAGGGAACGTCTGCCTAAGGGCGCCTCCTGCGAGGCCGAACCTCGGCTTAGGCGACGTTTGAGATAACGGGGGGGTCGGACAGTGAGTGGTCCGTACGTCTCCGAATCCGTGGATGGAGCCCACGTCCGGATGACGTAAGATAGCGGGGAGGCTGATAAACCAACCATGTGATGCTAGCACCATGGTTTTGGTTATCCATATATTTTTTTATCCTCTACAAGTTAGCTCTTAACAGCAACCCACCCAGTCCAGTTTGTGGGAGTAAACCCACACTCCTAATTAGTTTCTAAGCGACAGCATAAGGCATTACCCAATTTTATAAGAGCTGTTTATTGGATATAGAACAGTTTTTTTGTAGTCTTAAGCATGTTCGTCTACTAACTGGCTATTGGGTGTATTTTTTTTTATAAACTACAAGTTGGCCCTTGATTAAAAAAAAATTGTAAATATGTTAGAATAAACTATACAATTATATTATATTAGAATAACTACAACATTTTCATTACTATCTCACGCTTTGATACGTCAATAACTTATTCGTACATAGTAGTGGGTTGATGGTGATAACTAAATTTGTAAACTGAAAATTTAAGCTACGACGGATCTAAAACATTAAACACCTAGGAAGGATCTAAGAAGAAACCCACATAAACTGAGCTAACTTGATGTTATTACTATCTCACAATATGTCACTTAAATTTAAGAGCAATAATAATTCATACCCAAAAATGCTTAACCAAATTTCGCAATTCATTCTCTTTCTCACGATTAAGTTTGGGCTTAATATGTCGTTATGCATGCACACACACAACACATTGTTGTGTTGTTTTCTTAATTATATGAACGTTTGTTCCACAAAAACCTTTACAGTTCTCAATATAAATCTAGGTGAATAGTTTCTATCATCATCATCATCATGATCAACCCATTACCAGCTCACTACAGAGCACGGGCCACCATGCTGGCCATGTGCGGATTGGCAGACTTCACACGCCTTTGAGAACATTATGGAGAACTCACAGGCGTGCAGGTTTCCTCGCGATGTTTTCCTTCACCGTTGAAGCAAGTGATATTATAATTTTTTAAAAAGGCACATAACTCCGAAAAGTTAGAGGTGCGCGCCCGGATTCGAACCGCCGACCTCTGATTAGGAGGCTGACGTCCTAACCACTAGGCTATCACCGCTTCAATGGTTTCTATGTTGAATGTTTATTCATAGAAATACTTGAGTACCGTATTCATAGATTTCTTACGACTATGTAAGTAAAAAATATAAACGCTATCATTATATTGTTATTCGTGTCAAATGGAAATGATAATTATAAAGCAACAAAGTATACACGTATAACTATTATCTATGTATTGAGGCGCAATGAAAATATCCGAGGTTCAAACGAGCTTTCCCCGTCGAATCTCACCAACGGCCGACTTCGTGAGGCCAAGAATTTAGAACTGTATATATATGGAATATTAAGATGTTGTCAGCCACCTCAATCGCCGACATCCTACTCTGGATGAACGTGCATTCGCATTCGATTAAAAAAACAGAAAGTTATTTCCTACAGTGTTTTATTAGATCCATTTATTTCAACATTAGATTCTCAACGTTCTCGCATTGGCAAACGCAGCGTTGGTAGACTTCTCGGGTGGAAAGATGATCTATAATAATATAAAAAAACTGTAACAGGACGAATTATGTACATTAAATATATTTTAAAAATTTTAAAAATATATAATAATCGGAGGATGCACTGAGCACAAAAGATTTTTTTTTATTTTTTTTTGTCTGTCTGTCTGTATCTTGGCTTGGTTTAGTAATCCATTGATTCGTGATTGGAACAAAAACAAACACACTTTTACATATTAACTCAACGCAGACAAAGTCGCGGCCGGCAGATAGTATGAAATAAATATCACGGAGCTAGATCCAAAACAAGCGCTACAAGCCATCTTGTGAAAATCCCTACAAAATATCTATGCCCAGGTAATGGAAGTTCGGTTAAGTTTATTTAAATTAATTAATTTATTCGAGCTATGTTGGTTACCTTTGTAACCTCGAAGCTCGTCGGAGTTTGTAACCACGTTTGTCGGAGGACGGACCAACGTCCAACCTTCGACAAACGTGGCAAAAACGTGACCTTCTGACTCCAACGAGACAGAAGGTCTTCGAGTGGAGACCACATCTCGTCAAATAGAGTGTGCGCGGTCGTCCAGCTAGGTGGACAGATGACCTCCGAAAAATGGCAGGCATCGATTGGATGCGAAAAGATGGATAGAATAAGTTAGCGCTATTTCAAGGAGGCTATGTCCAGCAGTGAATTTATATTGCTTCATCATCATTATGAAGTTATACATTAAATTTGCATGTAAAGTGTAAGCAAAATTTTTAACATTAAACTTAATACAACAAGTGTGTATACATACAATTTATATTTAAGAATAACAATTCCATAAATGTCCGTATGATCGATTTCAGTAAACAATGTGTTGTTTTGATAATGATATTGACATTTCTGTTCTTCTAAATATATAAACTGTGATAGCCTAGAAAGTTGTGATAGCCTAGCACGCTGTGATAGCCTATGTATGTCCTCCTAATCAGAGGTCGGGGGTTCGACCCGGGCACACACCTATAACTTTTCGGAGTTATGTGTGTTTTAAAGCAATTAAAATATCACTTGCTTCAACGGTGAAGGAAAACATCGTGCACGCCTGAGAGTTCTCCATAACGTTCTCAAAGGCGTGTGAAGTCTGCCAATCCGCACTTGGCCAGCGTGGTGGCCTATGGCCAAACTCTTCTCATATTGAGATCAGACCCGAGCTCTGTAGTGTGCCGAGAATGGGTTGATCATGATAATGATGAAAAATATATCTATCGAAACTGTCCGAACTAATCATATCAATAGGCACCACGCTCAGATATGATGGTTGCCTTTCGCTTGCCCCCTTATAACCCGGGTTCAACACGTCATAAGGAAAGCGTTATTACAGAACTTCTAGGTTTAAGGTTTTTTTTGCTCGGTATCTTTGGTATTCAGCACAACATTTATCTTTTGGCAGGCTGCCAAGTTAAGCACACGATTGACCGCCTGAACCGTGCCTGAACTCTATAAACTTTTAGCAATCAGATAAGTAAATAACTAAGATAAAGTGTGCGGTCATATTTGTGGCATTAAATAACAGTTGGAAAGCATCTGCTCCAATGAATGTTACGAGCAACATTTATGTATTTCGTAAACACTATGAATTCCACTTGTATGTAATAATTGTTAAAGATGCATCGGGTATGGGGTTATTGCAATCACGTATATAATGATTTGTTACACGCGGAAATGTGATGTTATGTAAAATTTACGAAATCGCCACATATGTTGGCTGACTGCCGTCGAGAAGTTGACTGAGTTATTGAGATATAAAAATAACAAATAATATTTGAAGCTCATAGGTAGGTTCCTGCATTATGTAAATTAGTTAACGGCTCATTGCATCGTGTAATGGAATGTAATATTAAATAATATGCATTACGAAATCCTATTTTTTTTTTCATATATGTTCTTACACAGGCAATTTACTAAGCGACCGCAGTTTTTATGTTTTAGTTATTAAACAGTTTTGCATAATTATGCTTGAAAATGAATTTGCAATTGGATCATAACGATCGGCTATACCATTTTTTTTTATCCACTACAAGTTAGCTTTTGACGGCAATCCCACCATGATGGCAAGTGATGATGCAGTCTAAGATGGTAGCGGGTTGACCTGTTAGGGGTATGGTAAAGCCACACTCCTAATTGGTTTTTACGCGACATCGTAACGCTTGCTAAATCGCTTGGCGACACGTCTTTGTCGGTAGGGTGGTAACTAGCCACGGCCGAAGCCTCCCACCAGACAAAAACCATGTTCAAAAACATCCAAAAATTAAAATTGATTTATCCATATAAAACCTGATACGGGAATCTATGAAGAGTTCATGCACATTTTAGACGAAGAAGTATATTTTTATTGCCACAGGCAATTTATTGAGTATTTAAAATACTAATTATAACGATATATCACGTCATTTGTATTGCTTTTCGGACGTTGAGAACGAGTATAAAGGCTTTGTCACTAGAAAATCCAAAATATAGGCCGTTCTCAATTTTTATTTTTTTATTTTATTTTAACGGGACACCTGTGCATATTGAACTTACTATAGTTATATATATTTGACTACGGACCACGAAGTCCTGGGTTCATTATTATTCAAGAAATTCGAATACCAGTCTGGGGGGAAATGACGTTTTCAATTAGTGTTTCTTTAAACGCGCTAAGCTGCCTGTCTCCTTTACCACCACTAAAATACTATACGATGTCAAACATTAAAACTAAAAGCACAGGTCAAATAAATTTTGTAGAGAAATAACTGAAGTTACCAGAAGCTGTTCGAGTCAACCTTTCAGTCTGAACTTTGAGCCCGACAAAAATATTATTTACCTACTTTGTGAAGTAACTAGTTGGTAAGTAGTTATAAGTAGCACACAATTATTTAATTTTTTCTCGGTATTGTATCGTTTAAAATACGAGCTTTAATATCGGAATTCACTGTGTATGTAGAAAGAGCTTTCTACTAAGACCGTTGGAATTAATAAACGACATAATGCTGCACTTCTAAATAATTATGATAACTATCTCCAACTCCCTAAGTAAATAAAAAATTTTACCAAATTCGGTACACTATTGTTAAAGTCTAAGATCTGACAATACGTATGCTGGAATTATTAATCCATATAAATCGTCAAATGAGTTTAAAACTCAAAAAAAAACCACTAGGCCAAATTCCGAGAAAGATCGGAACCATTCACCTAATAGTTTTTAAAAATATTCGAACTCCGACGAAAAATTAAAAGAAAAAAAGGAAAACTTACTCCACGCAGAAGATGTCTCTGGCATCAGCTGGTTATGAAATAGATTTTTTTTTCAGTGAAAATAGATTATCTGTTGTGGCATAGAGCAAAGGTAGATACGGGTAGAGGTAAGTAGTCCATTCGTCGGTTCGTTTCGGTTTTGAAAATACTACGCTAAGAGTATACATTTTTTGTATTCTTTTTTATTACGTGTGTAAAGAGTTTTATTATTATTATAAACATCCCTAAATTTTGTTAATGCATAAACACAAAACGTACCTGTCTACCATTATGCAACGACGAAACGCTTAGCTGTCTTGTCCTCTGATAAATGTATAGAATTGCATTCTTGTCTTGCGAATGAAAGATCGAAGGCAAACCTGTCACGAGTTGGATCATAATAACCGTATCTAAAACGTTTAAAGTTAAACATTCGCTTAACATCGAAGTCGTTCGGTGTTTCGCTCCATACAATTGATTTTCTTCGGCATTGATCTTTCAATGTGAACAACTGAATGATTTATTACGTGCGCGTCTGAACTCTGAAATCGAGATTTAGTTTGTGTGAATGAGATTAGTTAGATTAATGACTTAGATTCATATTGTCATACTGTAACAATTGGATGATTCCTATACATTGAATATATTGTGGCAAATTTATTGGAGAAAAATATAATGTCGAATTATAATCCAAAGTGACCTCCGTGGCGAGCGTGCGCTGTCGCATTATTAAGTTGGAGGTCTTGGGTTCGATTCCCGGCAATAGTCTGGTCTGGTGGGAAGCTTCGGTCGTAGTTAGTTACCACCCTACCGACCAAGACGTGTCGCCCAGATATTTAGCGTACCGGCACGATTTCGCGTAGACCAGACTATTAGGAGGTACCTACCATCTTTTACTGCATCATCACCAGGTGAGATAACCGTCAAGGGCTAAATTGTAGTGTATTAAAAAAAAAGATTTTTATTTCTATCTGTGTCTGTCTGAATTTTAATTGAACCTAATACAAAGTGTAGTAGGTTATTTTATACTCCGGGTCTGTCTTAAAGCTATTTTTATCACGAAACAATAATATAATTCCGTCGGGATAAAGGATAACTTTTCTTTCCTTTTCAATTTCACTCAATAACTTTAATGTATTTAGATTATTTTAAGCAATTAAAATATGACTAGCTTCAACGGTGAAGGAAAACATCGTAAGGAAACCTGCATGCCTGAGAGTTCTCCATAATGTTCTCAAAGACGAGTGCAGTCTGCCAATCCACACATGGCCAGCGTGGTGGACTATGGCCAAACGCTTCTCATATTGAGAGAAGACTCGTCCTCTGTAGTGAGCCGGCAAAGGGTTGATCATGATGATTAATTTAGTACTATGCAACAGGATAAAATAACCCGCCCGCAAACCGTGCACAGGAGCAGTGTTTTATGCCCAGCTGTGAGAAGGAAATAGGTTAGTGGACGTAAATAGATTGTATAATCATCATCAACCCATTACCGGCTCACTACAGAGCAGGGGTCTTCTTTCAATATGAAAAGGGTTTGGCCATAGTCCACCACGCTGCCCATGTGCGGATTGGCAGACTTCATACGCCTTTGAGAACATTATGGAGAACTCTCAGGCGTACAGGTTTTCTCACGATGTTTTCCTTCACCGTTGAAGCAAGTGATATTTGATTTTTTTTTGAACGCTTATAACTCCGAAAAGTTAGAAGTGCGTGCCCGGATTCGAACCGCGAAAAATTGATTATGAGGCTGACGCCCTAACCACTAGGCTATCACGGCTTTTTGATTGTATAATGTTACACATATAATACCTTTATGTATATCGAAGCGAAAGTTACGATTTCAATAAGTTTTATGAGTTAAATGAGCTGTCAAAACATCTATTTGTCGACAGCTCGTGTTGATATAAATGATCCCATTTGAATTATATCAATGAGAATGTATAACACTTTGAGCGCTCAAAAGATAAAAAGCTTTGAAAGAATTGCTTCATGTAACTTAACTAAACAAAGAAATTACCTAACGAACTGTGTATTCTCTACAGTTAATCCATATGTCAATATGAATGTGCTGATCTGTTATTTGGAAATTATTGTCTCTTATTCATTATTGGAAGCCCATTTAATGTCTACGGGGCAGGTTTTTCCCTCATGCACCCATGAGCTAAAGTATTGCATTTGCAGCATTGTCAAACTACGCTGTTTTAATGCTTGTTGGCGGCCTTTAGCTACTATTATGAAATGTTGTATAAGCTGTGGTAGCCTAGTGGTTAGGACGTCCGCCTTTTAATCAGAGGTCGGGGGTTCGAACCTGGGCACGCACCTCTAGCTTTTCGGAGTTGTTAAGCAATTAAAATATCACTTGCTGAGAGTTCTCCATAATGTTCTTAAAGGCGTCTGAAGTCTGCCAATCCGCACATCGCTAGCGTGGCGGACTATGGTCAAACCCTTCTCATATTGGAAGGAGACCCGTGCTCTGTAGTGAGCCGGCAATGGGATCATGATGATGACATGTTAGCCGGCTTAGCGTGTTTTAAAATTGGCAATGTTGCCAATCCCAGGCTAGTACTTACACATAAGTAATTATTGAAAAGTACAGATAAACTTTATATTTAACAGTTTCTCTATGTGAAATTAGAACTGAGGACCTCTTCATCCGAAGTAGAACCTCAAGACAAATAATACAGTTAAGTTACTCAGTAAGTCTCTTATTAATTCACGTTTAATGTAAGATATACGTAAGACTTCTTTAGATTTGGACAACTGCATGTTTATCATCTTCGGAATAGTTAATCTTACTAGCCTGAGATATAGAGATGCTTATATAGAGTAGAGACGCTATTAAATTTTGAGAAAAAGTTAATAACATGGGGTATTGATTTAATAACTTCCTTACTCCCAACAGGTTAGCACCCTAGGTAAGATTGCAGATTATCAAAACTAGCTAACTATTTCTAAGCAAGCGCGCTCAAACCTAAACTTCATTAGTGCTTTCTAGTACTGGTTGTCGTCAAGGGCAAACCTATCTCAAAACAAAAACAAAAAAATCTTAATGTTAAAGTTATTTAACAAAAAATTATTGTAAAGCAAAAGGTTTTATAATCACTCATGTGAGTGAAATAAATCCTCTTTTATAATACTTGATCATTTAAAACTATTTTGCAAATTACAAAGCTGGATATATTACAATAAATTATGTGGGTAGGCACAACAATAAACTACCGACGTATCTGATATAATAAAATTGTAATTTCTTTAACGAGCTTTTGATGGCTATCAGTTCGCATAACATAAACTTATAGAAAGCTCGTCAGTAAACGGTTTATAGTTCGAACAAATAGATTACTTACCAGCCACGGATTTAATTCATCTTTTGTTACATAAGTTGTAAGTAAGCAATAAACTCCTACGCTATGGTAGTCATGTTTTGGTGTTACGTGATGTTGATCCCCGTGGGAGGTAAACTGTTTGCCACATATCAAACGCTGTCCCAAGTTTCCGCATACTAAATAATCGTTTACGATTGCAATGGCTTGGTTTCAAGGCAAGCAGAGCTTTTTTTTTCAATATACTTACTATGACATTTATCATCATATATAATGGTAATGATGCATTCTAAGGCGTAATTCGCCTGTCTAATGCTCCATATACATGTATCTATAAATTATCTACGATTTAGATTAAAAGAATTTACGCGAAGTATGATAACGACTTTATATACATACATACATTACAAAAACAAAGCTAATAGATAGGATAATGCAGATAAAAAAAACATTATTAATAAAAATAATAATGGGAAAAAGCCCATTAACGTTGCAAGTATACAACTCTACGCAATAAATAATAAATACCTGCCTTGTAAATGTTAAAGTTAAACAAGTGACCCACTGAGTTATAAGTAAAAAATAAGTATGAATCACTATAAAGCGACAACGGTAATCTTTAAAGCGTTCCCCAAACAGAGGCAGTCGCTGTCGCGATCTACCCGCATGTTCTTATTGGTTTCCTTCACACTAGCACAATCATGATCAACCCATTCTTGGCTCACTACAGAGCACGTGTCTTCTCTCAATGTAACAAGGGTTTGGCCATAGTCCACCACGTGGGCCATGTGCGGATTGGCAGACTTCACACGCCTTTGAGAACATTATTGAGAACTCTCAGGCAGCCGCAGGTTTCCTCACGATGTTTTCTTTCACCGTTGGAGCAAGTGATATTTTAATTGCTTAAAAACGCACATAACTCCGAAAAGTTATTGGTGCCGGCGTGCCCGGGTTCAAACCACCGACCTCTGATTAAGAGGCGGACGTCTTAACCACTAGGGGCTATATAGCATAGCTAAACCTTTATTCCATAGATATATGACGAGAAAACGGTAGAGTTAATTATCTGCTGGCACGCAGTTTAGTCCTACTGGCGCAGTTATAGACACCGGAATAAATTGCAGTCATAAATAAATTTTTTACTTTGTGTGCAAATAAATATGTCATATTAATTCCATTTTTTTAACCACACGCAGAGAGGATGGTGGCTTTGCTTGCTGTCGAAGGTACCCGCTTATTGACCGCATACTCACTCGTGTATATAATCCCTTTTACACTGACCGCTACTGTCACCGCTTCTGTTTTGGGAACACTTTACTTGATTAAACTCCACTTGATGTTGAGATTTTGACATACAGGTGTTGACATCGATAAACAATCTTATAAATAAAATAACTTAATTTCCATTAAAAGATTGCATGATTTTTGCATGAAAGGTTGATCCTTTCATGTGAACAATATTAACCTAACTTTAATTATGTAACTATTTCAGATATATAAATGAACAAATAATAATTAACGATTCATTGTAATTCTTTATCATTCATATCTTAGTGTACTTAATAATGGGGTAAAATATTGTTTTTTTTTTTTTTTTTTTAATTAATTTTAGTAATGTTATTATGACGTTACTTTTCACTGTTCTAAACAAGAACTCTTTTTTGATTTGATTGATTGAGTGCGTTACTTAAATATTGTCTTTACAGAGTTCGTTAATTTAAGCTTCCTAATGACATGTAAACTAATAGGGCGGCCATCGCTTGACGATATTACCCGAAGTACGTCAGACGGTACCAAACGACTTGTAAGGAAAGGACACAACCCTTTTTTCTTACGTAATCTCTACCGCAAGCCGAGTCAAGAAACTTTGTACGATAAGACATGTTTTAGTATAAGAGGACAAGATACTTTTAACATGAAGTGCTACTTAGTCGTCGCAATTCTAACCAGGGATAGAATTACAAAGCACACAACGGCAAGCCAGTTCAATGTACCTGAAACAAACAAAGAAAGCTCATAAGTAATGCATTATACTTGTTTAAGGAAAGTGTAGGTTGCACGTTCGTTAACTGTAGCACGGCTATGAAATAACTTTTACCAATAACTTTGCGAGACGCGTTGTAAATCCTCATCGTGTCGATTCAAGATCTACTTGAGTTATGATTATTCCCTCAATAGGGCTGCTTCGTTTTCGTAATACGTTGCTCTTAAATGTGAGATCTTGTACACAAAAAGAATACCTGTTTCAGTTTTAATTCCTTCATAGAAGATGATCTCTGAGGCGCAGCGCGTGCGCTGTTGCATTTTAAAGTTGGAGGTCCTGGGTTCGTATACAGCTCGAGACTGTTCTGGTGGGAGGCTTCGGCCGTGGTAGTTACCACCCTACCGACAAAGACGTGTCGCCAAGCGATTTAGCGATTCTACCAGAGAGACTCCTAACCAATTAGGAGTGTGGGTTTCCCATGTCCCTACCAGGTTAGCCCGCTACCATCTAAGACTGCATCATCACTTACCATCAGGTGAGATTGCCGTCAAGGACTTACTTGGAGTGGATAAAAAAAAATAGACCAAAACGTTTGGTCATCGGCTTTAGTTTTATGTTTGCGAATGTAGTTATCATCATCATCACATTACAATTTTTTTTCGGACTGTCTATTAGCTGTACAAACCTTATTGGTTGCCACAGCGTAAACGGGCTGTTGTTGTGGGCTGCCAGAAGAAATTTTGAGCCCTAGGGCTCGAAGAAACCTTAGTTTCCCTTAGGAACGACTGCCTAAGGGCGCCTCCTTTGAGGCCGAACCTCGGCTTAGGTGACGTTTGGGATAACGGGGGCACATTACAATGTGAATAATTGAATGTACGCATCAAAAGCGTGTTTTAAAGTTCAATTTGAATCAATAATACTTTTACTTTAACTGCAAGAAAACAAATTTGCAAATTATCCATGTAATAATGTTCACTGTCAAAATCCAGTTCAGTTGACTTTGAATTTTAGGCGGCAAAAAGAAGGGAAATAGAAAAGGATATTTAAAATTTTCAAAAAACCGCGGCCGAAGTCAAGGCTACAGCTAGTTATAATTGAAATACTTGTTTCAAAATATACTTGTCGTTATTTTTTGTGTTAAAATTACTTTAAGGTTTTATATCATAAAGTTAAAGAAAGTAATGTGCAGAGAATATTTTTTTATAAGTACTCAAGACAATTTCGCAGTGCCTTTATTTTTTTTTATTTTCCACGTTCTCGAGCTTTCACTTTTTAACTTATTTCTTAAGCACAATGACAATAACAATTGTGGTTCATCGTCATCATCAAGACGAAGTCATTTTATAGAAACTTACAAATTCCACGGTTTTTTGGGCATCTTGGATTAAACGTTTACTATTTATGGTTATAGCAAGATTATATTGTTGGCAACCCTGAACAGGGCGTAGTCTACGGCATGTTTTTGCTCAACTTTCATTACTGTTTATGGAATTGGTCAAAGACCTATCCCAACTGCAATAATATTACTTAACTTTATTAAAAAAACTACTACCTGTTTACCGCGTCACCTTCCGCGTTTGTTTTGACGGCTATCTCACCTGGTGGTAAGTGATGATGCTGTCTAGGATGGTAGCGGGCTAACCTGTTAGGAGTACGGTAAACCCTTGCTCCTAATTGGTTTCTATGCGACATCGTGCCGGAACGCTAAATCGCTTGGGGACACGACTTTGTCGTCTTTGTCGTGGTAACTAGCCATGGCCGAAGCCTCCCACCAGACCAGACTCAAGCCGGGCATCGAACCCAGTTTTATTTTATACTCCGGGTTTGTCTTAAAGCTATTTTTATCCCGAAACAATAATATAATGCCGTCGGCATAAAGGATATACCTTTTTCTCAATTTCACTCCATAACTCTGATGTATTTAGAATTTTTAAGCAATTAAAATCTCCCTAGCTTCAACGGTGATGGAAAACATCGCGAGGAAACCTGCATGCCTGAGAGTTCTCCATAATGTTCTCAAAGGCGTGTGCAGTCTGCCAATCCGCACACGGCCAGCGTGGTGGACTATGGCCAAACGCTTCTCATATTGAGAGAAGACTCGTCCTCTGTAGTGAGCCGGCAAAGGGTTGATCATGATGATGATTTAGTACTATGCAACAGGATAGAATAACCCACCCACAAACGCTTGGGGACACGTCTTTGTCGTCTTTGTCGTGGTAACTAGCCATGGCCGAAGCCTCCCACCAGACCAGACTCAAGCCGGGCATCGAACCCAGGACCTCCAACTTTATAATGTGACAGCTCACGCACTTGGCCACGGAGGTTGTTTTGTTTAAAGAACCCGAAAGAAACGTTTATATATTCCTAACATAGCTTACAGTAAGAGCAAATACTCAGGATGCCTGCCATCACTTGTCAACCTTTGCCAAGATCGGTTAATCTGTTGTATAAGTCCCGCGTAACGGGTACTCCGTTGCTATTTCGAAATAAAAAAATCTTACGTACTTTTCCAGGGTACAAGATTTTTCTAAGCCAAATATTATAAAAATCGTTTCAGCGGTCGCGCCTATAATAAGTACCAAACAAACGAAAAGGCACAATTTCTCGTTTACAATAGATATATATTGATATAAGTTTAGATAGTAATAGTGTGTGTTAGTTCGTTCTATAGGTGCAGGCGAAAGGGATTCAACACTGCTCACTACTTGAACTTATCAAAGAAAAGGAAAGTTTCCGTTCCCTAGTGCTATTTCACAAATGGGTGTTAATTTTCGATTGTACACTAGTATCTAGTAAAGAAGCCCTTTCGCCCTTCAGACGATCGTTAAAGTAACAAAGGGAAATTATAAAAGAGAAAGGAAAATTTAAGAGTTTATGTCTTCTTGTCTGCGATGTATACTTATTTTTTCTATATGACTCCACTACAGGTTACTTAGCTTTTGACTGCAATACCAGCTAATGGTCAGAAACGAAGCAGCGTCAGACGGTAGCGTGTTAGAGGTATATCAGTTGTAATAAATCGGTTTTACGCATTATGGGCATGGGCGACGTTTGGGATAACGGGGAGGTCGGATGGTGAGGGGTCCGTACGTCTCCGAGGGCATGGATGGAGCCTACGCCCGGATGACGTAAAATAGCGGGAACCTAGTCTTCGCCGGCAAAGACGGTGTGTAGCGTATGATTGTGTGGTAGGTGGTACGAGTATGTTGTCAGTAGTCATCTGGTCATCAGGGTAGTGAGGGATGTGTTTAGGTCTCCTCTTTCGGAGAGGAGCGCTTAGGTCGGGGGAGACTCTAAAACTACTGCGTATACATGGGAATATATGTAGAATCAAGGAACTGTTTTTAGTTATGAAATTGTATAGGTATATATTGCAGTATTACAATCTTAGTTGAACACACAAGCGAACGGTAGCTTGTTGATGCTTAACTGGACCGGATACACTGCGACTTAATAGTAATGCAATATGCCTGGCTTAAGAGGTTAGTGAATACAGTTGTTAAAAACAACTTGATGTTTCAATAAAAAAGTAGACTACTGGAGCATAAGATAATAACTATTACACTTATGACATTGCAAGTGTAGTAAATTTAAAAATCATTTCGGGTAACCTTTCCTAACGACTATTGCACAAATCGAATTTATAACTGGATATGTTTAGGAAACATAATATGGTATTTTCGGTAACCGCTAAGACAGGCGTCTCAGATTACAGTTTTTTTTTGTAGTGTCGCAACATCAGTTTTATTATACAATATTTGGTTTCTAAGCATGTTTTTTGGCAAACTGAATGTTACTCGTAGTATACGGTACAGTGCTAAAATATTGTGATACATTTATACGAAATGTCAAATGGAAATATTAGAATGAAATGCACGGATGAAAAGATCCAAGGGCTTTAGCAATAAACTTTGCTTGATACCAATCACTTATCACAATCCTATGTGAAATAATAACATTAGAAAGATATCTAGTATTAAATAAAGGAAGCAATCTGTTTCTTAAACATTTTACTACATTTCTTGCCAGCATTTTAAGAGTGGTATTTTTTCAATCCGTCCCTTCCATTTTACACTTCATCTTAGTGTAAGGTCATGCCCCAATCTCATCATCATCATATCGATCGACACATTCTCGGCTCACTACAAAGCGCAGGTCTCTTCCAATATGAGAAGGGTTTGGCCATAGTCCACCACGCTAGCCATGTGCGGATTGGCAGACTTCACACGCCTTTGATAACATTACGAAGTACCTAAGGCATGCAGGTTTCCTCACGATGTTTTCTTCACCGTTGAAGCAAGTGATATTTTAATTGCTTAAAAACGCACATAACCCCGAAAAGTTATAGGCGTGTGCCCGGGTTCGAACCCCCGACCTCTGATTAGGAGGCTGACTTCCTAACCACTAGGCTATCACAGCTTAAATACGTATACGTTGTAATAAAGTATAGTAACTTACAAAGTATTAGAGTGTATATTATGTAGTCCTTTTAGATCCACTATGAGGTTTCCTCATGATGTTTTCTTCATCGTTGATGCAAGTGATATTTTAATTGATTAAAAACGCACATTACCCCGAAAAGTTATAGGCGCGTACCCGGGTTCTATACCCCGACCTTTGATTCGGAGGCTGACGTCCTAACCACTAGGCTATCACAGCTTAGCCCAATTAATTATGCCCCAATCTGCGAAGTGTCAAATAATTATGTAAATTTGTTCCAATTTGTACCCGATAAGACGTAAGCAAGTCTTATCTCATGAACTACAAGTAAAGCATGATCAAGCCGCCGACCTTAACAAAAAACGTGTTCCCAAATAATATTAATGAGCTTTGAAATAATTGAAATTGCTTTCTAGCTTATAGTATCTCCATTTAAACACCAGTTTCTATTAAGAAATCTATTGCTAGCGGCGCAATAATTAAGCACTGTTATTTTGCACGCTTTGTACAATAATATGATGTATTAATAATTAAGCTTTGACAGTGAGTCAGTCTTCGTTTATTTATGAATCTATTTCAGGATTATTCGATTTCATTACAGAGTTGCAATTGCGTTTTGCTTTAGAAGGGACTGCGTACAAGATTTGCCTGAGGCTGTCGTCTGTTAGTTGATTATCGGAATCGGGAAATGGTTTAAATACATTTATCAGGTAACTTTTGCCAGCTACTTCATCTGCCTTAACCTGGTTTACCGGTATATAAAGTAGTCTATGTGACTCATTCCGACTGTTCCACAACTGTATGTAAAAGTTTATTTGTATCAAGAAACAAAATTAGTTTACACTGCATTTATAACATAATTTTTTGATTAAAATTTCCTCAACTTAATGTACTCCATTATATCTCATAATTATATTTCGTTTTTTTTTCCAGAAATTGGGAGATTTCTACGTCAAATCATACCTATATAAAAAATGACTAATTTGGCCTTGAGATATGTATTATTCTATACAGATTAATTAATAAATGAATTTATATATATACTTACATGGAGATCTTCCTATTGTTTTATAATGTAATTGTGATAACAAATAAATTATTTTGATTTATTTTTTGTTATTGTTTATTATAAAAGCTGAGTATTCATAGAAGTTAAACGGAAATAAATAGATAAAGTTTGATTGATTGACAAGTAAAGGCACCCACATATCGAACGCCTCCAGTTTCTTGGACACGTCGTAGAGAACACATCAATCATCTTAAATAAGAAACTACGATCACGGATACACGTGTTACCATTATTTTACTTTTTTGTTTGATTGACTGCTTAGTGCTTTTACTGAAGGAAAGTGGTGATTTAGAATAATATGGAACAACATTAATATGTACATACATACATACATATGCAAGAATAAAACTCTTACAAGAATAAGAGCGCATTAGCTAGGGTTGCCATACGTTATAATCATCATCATCAGCATGATCAACCCATTGCCGGCTCACTAAAGAGCACGGGTCTCCCCTCAATATGAGAAGGGTTTGGCTATAGTCCACCACGTTGGCCATGCGCGGATTGGCAGGCTTCACACACCTTTGAGAACATTATGGAGAACTCTCAGGCTTGCAGGTTTCCTCACGATGTTTTCCTTCCCCGCTAAGCAAGTTATATTTTAATTGCTTTAAAACGCACATAACTCGGAAAAGTTAGAGGTGCGTGCCCGTTATCGAACCCTCGACCTCTGATTAGGAGGCGGACGTCCTAACCACTAGGCTTTCAAAGCTTAAATGCGTGTACGTTGTAATAAAGTATAGTAATTTAAAAAGTCTTAGAGGGTATTTTAGTTCTTACATCCACTAAGAGAACTAGAACAAAGACAAAAACACGCAAAAACAATTTTTTTTGACAAGCCGGACGAACAGCCCCCTGAGGCTTTGTAATAGGATCCTGTTGACATGAGTACGGAACCCTAAAAATGAACATTGATTTTTTAAAGTACGGTAAAGTCAGATATAAATTTATTTTATTTATTTATATGTGGCTAAAAGATATGTAAAAACATGTAGAAATAAATCGTAAGAATATTATAAATAATACTTTTATTTAATAATAATCTTTATTTATATTTTTAACTTGTTAGTTAAGTTGATATTAATGTACTTACTTTATTTGCTTAAAGAACATGGTAGCCCTAGTTTTAACTCGTATGATGGGCAGTAACAAAGTACCAAGTTTACGTCACAGCAAAAATTCACATCTTATTGCAAACTTTGACGTTCTTTTGCAATGTTTATATTGCATGTAATTTGTGACTACGTGACATTTATTTATCGTCGAGAGGGCATCGCTACTCTTGAGGGAGCATCTGATAATAACTGGCAGTCAGCATTAGTTAGTGTCAAGATGATACAGTCTAAGATTGATACGGTTTAACCTATTGGCGGTATGGCAGTTTTATTAAGCCAATATAATTAATACGCGACATCGTATCGGAACGCTAAATCAATGAGCCACATCTTTGAACGTGGTACCTAGCAGAAGTGGGAAAATTCAGATGTTCCACTTTTTTGTCCACAGTGCTAGCCTAAAGCCAACACTGCGAGTGAGAGACTTTTCTCGTAGTCACAGTGTTAAGAAGCCGATGAGGATTAATCCGCATGAGGTTTCAAGGACACCATGACCACGATCTTGAGTATTGAAGGAACGATTGGAGAGAGAGACACGGAGCTTTCAAGAGACTTCCTCAGCGGATGATGGCATGTGTCAGTAGTAATCTGACCATAGAGAAAACTTATTTTTGTTAGCTAGGCTTATCCTAGGCTCTGTTTTACCGCGTTCACGTCATGTCAATACATACATACATAAAAATTTAATTGTAAATGGATGCCAAACTAAAAACTTTAAATAGTAAAGCTTATATGGGCAATTCAATCTTGCCATGCTGGGGCATACATACGTTGAAGAAACCATCTTTTTTTATTTAATTTTATGAATATCGTCTTTATTTGGTTACCAATGGTCGTTAGAGTCAAAAGAACGCGACCCTATACTAAATACAGCGATGGTCAACCTTCAACTTGGTGGGCAGACGGTGAGTGCAGGGAGCTGCTAAAAACTAGCCTTTTTTGACCTTTTGACTTTGTAGATTAAGAAATATCTACAGCAGTGGACAGAAATATAAAGAAGCAGGATGCAAAAAGCGTTATCGCTAAGAATCTTTGATACCTATTACAACTTCAAATAGCTAGCAATCATTTACTTTCGGTATATCTCATGGCGATTACAGATATGTTCGGCGACGCATAATTCGATGCAGAACTGGTTACTAATGCCTTCATAAGATTTATTGCATTCCCGCTAACGTACCAAAAGCTACCGGTTCATTACTCAACATATTGTGAACTTAAGCAGATCGCATAGTAAGAAACAAGTCGCAAGCTCTGTATTTCACTTCAGTGCCCACTCGAAATGCTTGCTGATGACGTCACTAGCATTTCTTAAGCAAATTAGAATTTGGGAGGTTGGCCCGACTGTTGTTTATGCGCTGTTGTCTTTTTGTACTAGAGTCCTAAGTGAAGCAACAATTTGCATACTATAAACATAGGAATACAAATGACGTGTTGTTAGTTTTCACTATCGGTCTTAACGATTATGCGTCGAAAGGTCTACAAATAAAAAGGCCACGACCTTCTCAGGATTTAGTTAAAGGATCTGTGAGGTGTTCCATATAATAAAAATGTCCAAATTACACCTTAATAATAAATTCAAATTTAAATTCAAAATAATTTTTATTCAAATAGTCCTTAAAAAGGCACTTTTGACGCGTCAATAATTTTCGTAGTAGTTATTTCATGGTGATAACTATATTCGTAAACTTAAAACTAAAGCTTTGAGGGTTCCAAACGCGCCCCGGTCTAAGAAGAATATGCCTATGTGTCTCGATTTATAGCAATTTTGTATTATATAGACTCCCTCAAAGTAACTCATCTA
Organism: Lasiommata megera; assembly: GCA_928268935.1. Lineage (NCBI taxonomy): Eukaryota > Metazoa > Arthropoda > Insecta > Lepidoptera > Nymphalidae > Lasiommata > Lasiommata megera. The sequence goes on from OV743312.1 coordinate 14,467,476, forward strand.
CCCAATATTAATACTATATTACTATACTTTTACGACATGACATTATATCGGCAAGTGCCGATATTATTTTGTTGCTTTTGTAGAGTAAGTGTTAACATATTATGTATTGAGTAATTAATTTCTTGTTCTTGTTTTCTAGAAGTGTTAGCACATGACTTAATTTTAAGATAATAAGACTGGTTAAATGTAGTTTTTGCATAATGTCCAACGACCCGATTTATCAGGTGAGAGTTAGCTCGCAACAGATCTAAATTTCGTCTAAGGCTTAGATCTAAAGAGCGTTTGACTTTGCTGCAGCTAAAAGTTGAACACGACAGACAGTTTAGATTGGACAAATACCTCTTTTTAACTTTCTTATAAGCGTGAAATAGATCTCAACCTAAGTATTAAGTTGAGTCAGTAAGTTAGAAAGTTGTCAGGAAAATTTCACATGCATTTATGAATTTTATTACAAAATTAATTTAATATTCTTCTCCGGGTATTGGATAAAGGCACATTTTCTCTTGAATTCATTTCCTAAACTCAGTTACATCTGATCATCAATTTGTATTTCCTCGACAGTGTAACGTATTGCATCAGTCTTTTCAATCTAGAGATATTGTGGCTTAAGACTTCCTTGAAATATACATATATATATATATATATGTATGTATGTACATATATATATTTCCAAAATGCCTCTTTGATGTAGTGATACGCTTGTTTTAATAATTATAGCCTAAAATTGTAAGGTAATCAAGTAAAATTCTCAGTACCAGCACTGAGTCTGTGCTATAAATTAAACTGTGGACAAATTAATTATTTTAAGTTAACGCATAATTATCACCATCAACTCACTACTATGTAAGTTATTGACGCATCAATGGTGCCATTTAAAGGATTATTTGAATAAAGTTTATAGTTTATAAGATAGCAAACAACGTCAAATATAAAGTTAACATCAAATATATAAAGTACTAGCTGGCGCCCGCGACTTCGTCCGCATGGAATAAGTTTTTAAAATTCAGTCGGAATGAGTTGTAAAAAATCCTACGGGAACTCTCCTACGTCACTCTCCAGGTCCTTAACGATAATTTCAAAAAAAACTTATATTTTCCAACTCCTAACCCCTCTGACCCCTTAGGGGTGGATTTTTGTAATATTGTGTATAAAGGTTTTTATTATTTAAAACAAATAATCTATAATGTCAATTTTCATGTCCGTAACTTCGAAAATTTAGAATCCTCATATAAACTTCCAACCCTCATTTTACCCCCTTTCGGGTGGATTTTCGCAACATTGATCGTACAGATCTTTATTATTTATAATTAACAACTTAGTTGCCAATTTTCATGTCTCTAACTTCAAAAATATAGGACTTTCACACAAACTTCCAACCCCCATTTCTACCCTTTAGGGGTGGATTTTCTCAAAACCGTTTCTTAGCTGACCTCTACTTCATAAAAGGAATCTACCTTCCAAATTTAAAGATCGTATGTTTTATAGTTGCTGAGATATCGTGATCATCAGTCAGTCAGTCAGTCAGTCAGTGGTATTTCGCTTTTATATATATAGATTAGCAGTTTATGACAGTTAGAAAATTACATTGCCTTTTAAAGTTCGCGTACAGTACCAAGCGATAGGTATTGATCGTTAAAGCCAGCCCGTACAAGATCATTGCGGTGAAAAAGCTCTGTACCCTTGAGACAAGAGGCTTGTACCCAAGTAGGTAGTGAAATATAGATAGACGCGATTACGACATGGTTATAAAGTTTGGCTCATAAAGTTTGCTACTTAATTAAGCTGAAGTTAACTCAAGGTATAACTGAAGTGATAAGAAATGTATTAATTAGCGCATAAATGCAGCTAGCAGTCTGGGTACCGTTCTAGAGGACATGATTTATGTAATAGCTCAGATTCAGTTTGTACGTCATTAAGTAACAAACCAATCCTACTGTGAAATATAACTGTTTAGTTTTAGCTTTAACGAATACTCTCCAGTTATATAGAGCAATATTGCGCTGCCTGTATGTTTTGCTTAAAATTTAACAAATAAATAGATGTAGTTCTACAGACAAATTCGGTGTTTCGGTCGATATGATTATTAATGTTTAACTTTGTCAACCGTGCTGACATTACTGAACGTCGGTTTTAAACTGAAATTTCATCATCATTATCATCATCATGATCAACCCATTGCCGGCTCACTACAGAGCACGGGTCTCCTCTCAATATGAGAAGGGTTCGGCCATAGTCCACCACGCTGGCCATGTGCGGACTGGCATGGCATGACATGGCCATGGCAATTGGCAGACTTCACACGCCAGGTTTGCAGGTTTCCTCACGATGTTTTCCTTCACCGTTGAAGCAAGTTTGTAATTGCTTAAAAACACACATAACTTCGAAAAGTTAGAGGTGCGTGGATTCGAACCTCTGATTAACTAAAAATTACAGGGTGGAAAATGTTTTGAGTTTAATTCTCCATAGTATTTAACCTAATTACAAATTTACGAAAACACAGAATCGATGTGCAGACCAACCTACTCATTAATCGGGACGACAGATGTATAAATTGCATAGACATTTTTACAGACTTGCATAACAGAACCGAACGGTTCCGTGGGCGTCCGATTACGCAGGCACCTACAAAATCACCTGTTCCTTGAACAATGGTATTTACTATTTGTTCACTTTCGCGCCCGCCTTGTTAACATTTTCGAATATCGAGCGGAGTCGTGACCCAGCCTCTCGGAGTTCCCTCTCAAACGTCACGAGCTCAAGACGTTGATAAGCTGCTAAACATCTGAACGCAGGTAATTGCGTTCATGAAATGTGAATAAAGATACGATACAGATACAACGATTATGTAAATCCGTGATAACTCATAGTTAAGTAATCTTCTTCATGCTAGTTCACGAAGGCATGAGTGACACACAATCTGTGACTTTATCACCAAATCTTTTCGTCCTGTTGCATATATTACACATATGCATTACATTCTGTAAACGTATGCTACTTTTTACACGTGTGTGAGACATGTTACATTTTGACGCATTACGGTCCCTCGTTACGTTAAGTGTATAACTAAACCGAGCTTGGTCAGAGGAAAAATATAAAGTATGAAATAACTTTTCTTTTTTTTCCGCTGGGAAATGCGTTTAAGCATCCCCTCTGGAAGCGACGCAAGTAAGACTGCGCCGCTTCCGACGGGGTATGTAGGACTCCTTGGCGGCCAGACTGGCGACCAAAATACCCACTAAAACCCAGCGATGCTTCTTCGCGTCGCCTGGTGGCTGGGTCACGGGAACACTTGTGCACTCGACCGCAACCCAGCCAGAAGTATGAAATAACTTGCCATAAAACATAATCAGTCTTCCTAATTATATAATACCTTCATTTTTATTTTAGTTTAATTTTTTTTATACACTACAAGTTAGCCCTTGACGGCTACCTCACCGGGTGGTAAGTGATGATGCAGTCTAGGATGGTAGCGGGCTCCCCTGTTAGGGGTATGGTAAGCCCACTCCTAATTGGTTTCTACGCGACATCGTGCCGGAATGCTAAATCGCTGGGCGACACGTCTTTGTTGGTGGGGGGTAACTAGCCACGGTCGAAGCCTGCAGACCAGACTCGAGCCGGGAATCGAACCCAGGACCTCCAACTTTATAATGCAACAGCACACGCACTGCGCCACGGAGCTCGTCAAAACTAAATTATTGAAAATAATTGAAAAAGCTGTTTTTTATTTTGTTACAAACAAAAGATCTGATAATATTGATGATTAGGGTCATCTATAAATATATTAAAACTGTTCCATTTACTGTAGTTTTTCATGTATTTTGTATCCTAGTAGTTAATACATTTGTACGCGTAGTAAAAACGAATACCCATGGACGTATTTCGGACGGTACTAAAAAATACTACGCACACATTTAAAGCGTTTAATTCCACACAAGTAAACCCTGCGTCGCTTCGTGAGAGTCAATAGTATTACATTAATGGGTACAGTTTTCGTCTTACTGGTCGCCACTTAAATATCAACCTGTCAGTTTAAATAACAACTGACAGAACAGATCTTGATAACAGAATTTCATCTTTCTCAACATTGTCTTACAATGAGACTCGTATAAAAATATTTGGATGATCATGTCTGATGATAAGTAAAAGACGTAACAGATATCTACCTTCTGGTTTTCTCTATTATAATATAATATTACCGAGCTCATGAATTGTAAGTTAGATTGAATTAAAATCCATTATGTAAGCTTTGTTTTACGAATCTCGAAGATTCAGTTTTGACGTGTTTTATGTACGACGCCGTTAAAATAACTTTATGGTTTCTCCTCTAAAGGTAGCGATGCAATTGCATTGATGAACTGTGAATAAAGGCATATAAAGATATACAACTTCCCGGTGTTTGCGTAATATTTAGTGAGTTGATGCCAAAGACATATATCTGGATACGAGTATATTACGTGAAGGCCTGATGAATTTAGCCTTAATCATAAATCTCAGTGTGTGTTTAGTGCTTTATTTAAAGCGTTCTAGGTGTTTATTCTGCAATACCTAAATAATCGATATATAAATATGCATTTAGTTTTAATAAAGTTTATTTTCTGCTCGTATAGTCGTCTTTCTACTGGTAGTGTACGAAGCACCAAATAATATTTAAATCGTTTTCGAATTTTGTAAACAAAAGGCTTGTTCCGAAACACACGTACACACGTTGTATCCCAATGCCACGTGTGCTATCAGCAAGTAGACGTTGCTTCACACACTAATGATTGGATTTTTTGGATACCATTGCTGACCGACCTAAAGGTCCAAATAATAAACCTCGCTTTTTTTTATTCACTCCAAGTTAGCCCTTGACGGCATCTCACCTGATGCTAAGTGATGATGATAAGATGGTAGCGGGCAAATCGGATTATGGTAAACCCATACTCCTAATTGATTTCTACACGTAACGTACATCGTGCCGGAACGCTAAATCGCCTGGCGACACGTCTTTCTCGGTAGGGTGGTAACTAGCCACGGCTTAAGCCTCCCACCTGACCAGACTCGAGCCGAGAAAAAATTCCGGGCATCTTTTGAGTACCTTCTAGTTAAAAAATACTGAGGAACCAGGGCTCAAGCAAAAAGGGTTTTCTAATAGAATGAGATGAAACGCTCACTTTAAAAGCAGTTACCTTGAGCGAAAAATTGAACTGGGCCAATCGTAAAACCAATGCTGCTACTTTGGGTAACATAGCTTCGCTGCGGTGAAATCAAATATCAGTTAGATTTAATATGTAAACATCTTATTTTGTGTTTCATTAATTAAAATTATAATGAATTAGTATTTATATTTTTTGTCTACCATAGTTAAATGTACCATTCTACAAAGATTTAGATTTAATTAAATATCCTCTCAACATTGTTTACGCTATCCTGATTACGGCAGTTTCTCGCTTCCTTAATCTATTGTTCGACAATTCCACGGTCTCTTTCAATTAAAACTTAATCCACATTAAATTCAATAAATTAAAATAATAATAGATACAACTATTGCAAATCTACTGCTGTCTTAAGAAAAAAAAGCTTATATTAAAAGCAAAGCTGTGATAGCGTAGTGGTTAGGACGTCCGCCTCCTAATCAGAGTTCGGGGATTCGATCCCGGACACGCACCTCTAACTTTCAGATAGTTAAATGAGTTTGTATTAACTGAAATATAACCCGCTTCAACGGCGAAGGAAAACATCGCGAGTAAACCTGCATGCCTGAGAGTTCTCCATAGCACTCTCAAAGGCATGTTAAGTCTAACAATCCGCACATGGCCAGCGTGGATAAACCCTTCTCATATTGAGAAGAGACCCGTGCTCTGTAGCCGGCAATGGGTTGATCATGAAAGGCAAGGCGATGTATATGGAATTAAAAATGTAGAACACAGTTGGAACAAATAGTAAATTAGATATGGCACCATTAATGAGAATTCCAACAAACCGCATAACCTTTAAAGGTCACTATTATATAATACCTAACGATACAATCTGGGTTTTCGTATTGCATATTTTTTTTAATTGGCTGAACATTAAATAGTATACGCACCAAATAATGCAGAGAAATCTTTTACTTTATCATTGACATGAAACCTACGATTCTACGAGTAGATATGTCAATTGTGCAGATGTTAATTGATAGTGCTAGAAAATCGAACAGTTATTTAAAACTTCTTAAATAAGTTCCATTTATAAAATAAGGGATGGATTGTTTGTAAATTTAAGCTCTCTGTCTGATATGATAAATATTTTAGTTTTAGAGGGTAAATGGGCGAGCCACAGCTGTGTCTAATGTACTAATTAAAAAATGGGTGCGTGTAATAATGTACTCGCGTGAGATTTTATACTTCTTTAGCCTAATTCAATAATATTTACTATCAATTATTGTAAATAATAATATTTTAATTTACATCAATAAATAATACATTACTCAATTACGAATATATTGGAGCAATTGAAAAAGTATAAAAGCACATTTTTTTACGAATAGTAAATAATAATTAAATCACTGCTGAATATAATTTATTAGCACATATATCATTCTACCTTATACGAAATTAAAACACGTGTTGTGAATGTAGAAACTAAAAACATGTGGATAAATATTATAAATATGAAAACAGTGATCGGAGGCGGCGAGCGACTTAACATGCGTGACTAATAGAGGTTCTATGTCTATTTTGTTGGTAGCTTTTTTCAATACTTAATGACCGATCTAATGGGCAAATTCAACCTTTGACTTTTGTGTTACAGAAATGCGCGCGTACCTTAAAATTTCACTCTCATAATTTACTCATAACGCGCATAAAGTAGAACTTGAATAACTTCAACAAAAAGAAAGTGAAAGAACTTTATAATCGCGAAATTCATATAATTTTTGAGTTTTGAATCGGATGTTTTTGAGCGCGGACCCAAATCTATTTCTTTGTTATGGTTTAGGCCTAGCATTATTTGAAGACCTCCGTTACGCAGCGCGCACGTTATCGCATTATAAAGTTGGAGGTCCTGGGTTCGATTCCGGGCTCGAGTCTGGTTTGGTAAGAGGCTTCGGCCGTGGCTAGTTATCGACAAAGACGTGTCGCCAAGCGAATTAGAGTTCCGGCATGATGTCGCATAGAAACCAATTAGGAGTATGGGTCTACCATACCCTTTACCATTTTAGACTGTATTATCACTTACAACAATATCCCCATATTGCCGTAAAGGGATAACTTGTTGTGGATAAAAAAAGAAAAAAAAATTGATTACACTGTTCTACAAGAAAAATTGTTTACTATTTATTGAGCTGAGTAAAAAATAAACGACTAGAAAATTGCTATTGTGGTATTGTATGATCGCGGTTGTATTGAACAAAGGGAAAAGACGACAGCGTATGCCAAAACAAAGCGCCATTCCATTCACAATTAGTTAGTATCATACTCATAAAATTACAATTGTTTATTATTTATTTGTTATATTTTTCACCGGCCGCACTACACACAATGATTATACAATTATAGATTGGAAACATTTTAGTAAATAGAAAGTGAAATAAAAGAATTAAACAGCTGTTCGTTTTAACTGAGGTGTTGATGTAGTGGTTACCATGATACGAATCATAGAGTCCTACGTTTGATTTCCGGTACGGTCGTATTGAAAATTATACAATTTCTAGTTTTATGGTCAAGGAATTCTTAGTGAGAGCCCGATTTTGAGATATTGATCCTGTGTGCCCAGCTATGCGAATTAAATGAGCTGAAGCTATTTGAGAATGTTTGAAGTCCTGAAAGTTGGAGGCTCTTGGGTTTGATTCTCGGCCCGAGTCTTGACTAGTGGGAGTCTTCAGTCGAGGTTAGTTGTGGTAACCGACAAAGACGTGTCGCCAAGCGATTTGGCGATCCGGCACGATGGCGCGTAGAACTCAATTAATTTGGAGTTTACCATATCCATAACAGCTTAGCCCGTTACCATATTGGACTGCATCACTCACCATTAGATGAGATTGCGTCAAAGGCTAACTTGTAGTATATAACAAAATGGATATGACTCACACATCAAGTCATATCAAATTAACGTCATGACTTAACATAACATCGATACTAATAGTGTTTCACCAGGCAAAAACGACGGATACGTTTTTATTAAATGTAAATAGAATGCAAAAAATTGTTTTCGGCTCTCAACACCTGATAGTCCTATCATAATATAAAAGTCAAAAACATTTTTTTCTAAGCTATCGGAGACCATTGATCTTGAACAATACATATGCGTACCTGTCTATAAACTTCAGGAATCTAACACCAGGCGCAAATGGTGTCAGGTTGCTCAAAAAATGTCACAGCGAATGATTTTCTTAACGCATTGTACGATAAAATAATATTTGATTACATATTTACTGTGTATTTTATTTCAAGTGTATATTACCGCCCAAGTTGATTTTTTTTATTAATTCTGCGTAGTGTTTTTTCAATAACAAATTTAACTGTTCGTATTTCCTTTAATTTTACAGCAAGAAATGTTACTCACTCACTCACTTTGCCACTCTATAATAATAATAATGTGCCGCTTTCAGATTACTCAATCTGAAAGCGGCACATTATTTTTATCAAACAACCCTCTTAAAATTTAAGTTAAATTGAAATATAAGGCATAAAGTGTCACTAGTTAAACGGTTGACTACTTTTACGTTACGTGCCAAAACTACTTTCTTAGTGGAAAAAAGGAAATCAGGACTTTGAGTAAGGATGAAGCAAATAAGAATAAATAATAGTACACTACAACACAAAATGAACCCAGGTGAATATAAAGTGATGACAGGATCATTACTTTATATTATTAAAAAGATGTTATGAATTTATTGTTGAGACAGTTATTACCTTTTGATTTTTTTTAAACTGTGCCAACACCAAAATCTCTATATAATGTATATAGCGTATTTTTATAACATTTTACCAGCTATCACAACTCTTTTGTGTTCTTCATCTTTTTCTAGCCCTTATCCCCCATTATGTGGGGTCGGCACAACACGTCTTCTTCTTCTACTCACTACTGTCAGCCGTCACCTCACTACCTACATCTTTTACCCGCATATCCTCACACAATCCATACATCTCTTCTTTGGTCTTCCTTTACTCTTTGGCCCTTCCACATTCATATATAACATTCTTTTGGTGACATCACTTTCTTTCCTCCGCATTGTATGTCCATACTATGATAGCGTGTTACTCCTCATATTTTCTGTCACTGGCGGTACTTTTGGACTTCCCTTATATATTCATTTCAACTCTTTGGTTATCTAACAAAACAATTAACTAACTTTATTAGGTTAGAAAGCATTGCAGCTTAACAAAGAAAGCTTCCCTGCTTATTATGGCTTAGCAGGTGATAATTTATATGGCTTCAACTTGATGATATATTGCCATATGCTAAGGTTAATGAAGGTTACACGCGATCCATCGCTCCGATCGATTGTAACGAATGTTATGGGAGCTAAAGTAAACTTTTTATTTCTTATAATAGTAGCCTTCTGCCTTCTTAATACTGTATTTTTAACACCCAGTGCGTGGTTATTTATTATACCACGTTTTTGCGCAGGAGCCGATCTGCAAGATTAAGAAAGAGGAATACATGAAAAAGACTTTATTACATAGAGTGATATTTATAAAGCTTACAAAATTAAAAAATTAAAGTGGTTCCCAAAAATGAGACTAGGCATCTTCTAGTAACAATACCATCAGGTGTGATGACAATTTCAATAGTATAAACAATACATACTATCCTACATAACCTAACAGGTTAGCCCGCCTACCGTCTTAAACACAACTTACCACCAATCGTATCTCTAGATAAACTTTACAAATGTTTTTTATCCCCAGGAACTCCAATTTTATAATGCGACAGCGCACGCATTGCACCAGTTACGAAGGTCGTCAAAACTGCATTTAAACCGCTCCTCTCATTTCAGCGCTAATATAATAAAAACACACACAGATAAAGCTATCATAATTACAACATCCCTCTTGTCTACGAGTATTCAGCTAAAATTATCAAAGAAGATGTTTATAATGTAACCATGTTTACTGTAAAGAGGCAGAGCGAATGCTTTCTAAGGGGTAATACGGACTGCCGTACGCCTCGTCAAATCTCTGGACGTTTTTGCTATAATAAAGTGGATGACGATATACGCGGTATATCATCTCAATGTTCAGAACCATTAATTTGTAACAGAAAAACTTAATTAAATTTCCAACTGCCGATTGTATCAATTAGTTCCGCGTTTAATGCATTTTTACCTAAACTTCACTCAGTCAACACTCATAAAGGTACCTAGTACCTACCGCCTTAAAAAATATATTTACTCATTTTAAAAGGCACTAAAAAGGATTTATACTATGTTATTTTTGAGTAAGTAATTAAATTGTTATAACTTATAAGTTCTTATTTGTTTACTCTTGGCCTGGTTAAGATTTGGCCACAGCAGCTCTTACGATCTTCTTCCAGCGAATTCTTTTGATGGCATCACGAGATCACTCTATTATAAGTTATAAACATATATAATTCATAATGATAATTGAATTAAACTAATGAATAAAACGATTCTAGAGATAGAAGATTATTTTGAAATAACACGTGTTGGAGAAGGATTTTTCCTTCTTTATTACATCTGGCTGGTAAATGTTGAACCGCTATTGAACAACCTGTACAGGTCACTGTCGCAATTCATGTGGTTATTTACGTTTTATTTTATCCGTAACATTGTTTTAATAATACTCGTAATAGGAGAGAGGCGGTGATCATGCAACACGGTTTTTTCGACAGAATTACTATGTACCTATTTTTCTTTTAAATGACCTCTGCAGCAGCGTACTTTAAACAATTAATTGATTTGAAATTGCTTATTGTTTTACAATTTAAGATGTCGTGAATGAAATTCATATCTAAATTATCGTCAGATTATACCTAGCCCTACTAGTTTCGAACCCATCCGGGGCTCTTATTCATGAGCTTGCTCGCGCGGTATGGGGCACACTTCGCGAGCATGCTCATAAATTGTAAAGTATATGATAACAAAATTGTAAATTCTAAATGAATATTTGCTTTTAAAATAACATTAAAAAAAATTATGAATTGACGACCTCCGTGGTGCTGTGCGTTCGCTATCACATTATAAAGTCGAAGGTCCTGGGTTCGATTCCCGGCTCGAGTCTGGTCTAGTCAAAGACGTGTCGCTAAGCGAAAGGCACGATGTCGCGTAGAAACGAATTAGGCCAACAATCAAGGGCCAACTTGTAGTGTATAAAAAAAATACACCCAATAGCCAGTCAGTAGACGAATATGCTTAATACTACAGAAGAGCAGTTCTGTATCCAATGAACAGCTCTTATAAAATTGGGCAATGCCTTATCTGTTCAAAATTTCAAAACTAATGTACACAACTAATCTAACTACTGTTTAAATTATTAACTATAACTCCTTTCATTTTAGCGATTCTTTTCCTAATTTTGTCTCCACAACAACGAGTGCATGCATACAATGGGTGGCCATGCCGATCGGATACCCCGGTGTGCGGTATTGATGGACAAACCTACAGTAATATATGTGTATTTAACGCAGCCAAGTTAATAGACAAAGATTTACTAATATTGTACGAAGGACCTTGTGTAACGAGACTAAGTAACGAGGGGAATAAAGATAAGTCTTATAGCAATTTTAGCGCTGATATGAAAACGAAACGATAAATTAAACGCAACGAAATCACAGGCCTTTATCAGTTTGACGATTATTTTCACATATTTAGTATGCAATTTTGATTTATCAATTATAAAATAAGATGTAACAATAATAGTAATTTTAAATATTAAAAGGAGTTTTCTTTTACGTGCACTAGATGAATATTATATACAAAGCTGATGAAGTTAGTTGATGTTCCTAGAGGAGTTTCCATCTTCCAAATATAACCTTAATATAACCTTAATATAAAATAACCTTACTCAGTGTTAACACTTTCGACTTAAACACATTTGCAACGTTGATTTAAACGATGGATTGAAGATCCAATACTTAATAGGACGTCCGCCTCCTAATCAGAGGTCGGGGCCTTGAACCTGGGCATGCACCTCTAACTTTTCAAAGTTATGTGCGTTTTTAAGCAATTAAAATATCACTTGCTTCAACGGTGAAGGAAAACATCGCGAGGAAACCTGCATGCCTGAGAGTGCATAATGTTCTCAAAGGCGTGTGAAGTCTGAATATCCGCAAATGGCGTGATGGACTATGGCCAAACCCTTCTCATATTGAGAGGAGACCCTTGCTCTGTAGCGAGCCGGCAATGGGTTGATCATGATGATTCCCTAGAACCTACTTGCACCTTGTATTATGAAACAAACATTAAATATTAGCGCAAAGTAATTTCAATACATCAATGAAAATAATTTTATCGCGGAAACCCAATTAAAAGACCCAGATGGGTAAGTTGCAATAAACCATTGATATGCGAACACCTCACTCGAGTTCACCCGATGGCACGCGATTGCAATCCACATATTGATGGCGGACATGGACGGCATGTTGGAATTTACTATTTTTATGTATGGCGTGTGTTATGTGTATTATAAATTCTTAAAAATACCTGATATCCATTAATGAAATTATTTGAGACAGTTAAATATTGATATATTGATGATACTCGTTAAACTAATTGAATAATTTAATTTAATCATTATTTAAATTATTATAAGTCAATGAAATACATAAACACAGAAATAAATATTAATAATTTGATGGAACGATATATCGGTTAAATGTTTTCTTTGCAAGTATTTCCTTTTGATAAATTTATAGCTGTTAGCCAATGAATCAGAAGGCATTTCCTTCTGATATTTGATTGACCAAGAAATAAGAATAATCCTATAATAGTAATGCATTTCTTTATTAAGGCGTCTATATATGTTTGTTAGTAGTACAGCTTGAAAACTATGTTAGTATGTATAAAGTTCAAACAATGGAATCAAATAACAAATCGAATTAAATAAAAACAACGGAAATTAAATTAATTAATAATAATTAAAAGAAAAGTATGGCAGCGATATGAATTGAATTATAAAATTGCGTATTTCTAAGATTTGCTCAATGTAAAATTAAAAATTAAGGTATAAAATTTCAGCAATGTAACATGCATTTGTTACTAAAAGTGTCTCTTTCAGTCACACCGAAATAATAATCATACTGAAATAGCTTTTCTTTGTTATTTGATGATTTTGACATGGTTTGTTTTGGAGCACAGATTCCCTTAAATCTTACGTGAAGATTTCTGTTATTTTTCCTCGCATATTCCAGTTGGCATTCGTTGTGATACGTTATTCCGTTACTCGCACAAACGGGGGCATAAATTTGGCATATTTTCTTGCATTTTCCCTGATGTAACACATAAAGGGTTGGCTTTCTTTTTTGTGCCTGCCAAAAGAGAATTCTATTTGCATAGTTCTCGAAGTTCGACCCGCATAGGTATCCATATAGGTATTTCTTTACGGGTCTAGGCAACACATATCCGCTTTCAATGCGATGAATGGTCATTACTAACAGTATCCAAATAACTAGAAAATTGCAAAACACAGTGGTAGTAAAAAAATAAACAGATGTAAAATAGAAATGGGTTAGATGAAATCGTCACTTCTTTTACGTTGTTTTTCAATGTTCGATCAAATATATTATTTTTTTGCCTTGCCTTTAGTTTGCAAAAGCAATAAAAGTGACGAAATATCTTGTTTTAGGTAATTGTATACATATCACTATAACAAAATGTAATAATTTTAATCACTAAACACATTACCATTATCAGAAAACAAAATACAACCTCTTCTAGATTTTGCTCCTGCATATCCTGTAAATTATTGATCAAAGCTTCCATATTTCTTCCATATATCTACCTTCCTTTGGAAAGTGTAAGGTAACTAATTTTTTTTATTACTTACTCAATTTAATTGCAGTATTTGATTTCATTTTAATATAGTAATTTTAACAAACTAACTTATACATTTGCAATTAAATCTTCGAAAAACTTGTGAACTCAGTTGAAGTATGAGCAACATATTTGACGCTAAGCGATGTGGAAATTTATAATGTACTAAAAATTCTAACAGCAAGGAAAAACTAATTACATACAAAGAGAATCCGATTTGTTTTGAAACGGTATTGAAAACGTAATCACATTATTAACTGTTGTGAAAAAAACCTACTTATTACATTTATTTCAGTTTGCAAATGAAATAAAACTCTGTTAGATTAGGAACAAATGTTAGGTTGGATAACTTAAGGTTTCATCATTACGAAGAAAGAAATAGTATTCATACGAACGCTGTTGGCGATGATAGCATCGACCCGGGAATGGACATTCTAGTAGCTAGCCTGATACCTACATCATTATTACCTTACAAGCTCTACTACTTCATTACCTATCAAGCGTTTTTCGTTCCCACGCTACCCGATCTAACTAACTACTACCTGTATTGATAATAGGATTTATTTTTAAATAGCCTACCTAATCTTACACTTCAATGTGTAAGATTAGGTAGGGGTATACCTACTTCGTGAAGCTGTCATAGCCAAGTGGTTAGGGCGTCAGCCTCCTAATAAAAGGCCGGCGGTTCGAATCCGAGCACGCACCTCTAACTTTTCGGAGTTATGTGCGTTTTTTACACAATTAAAATATCACTAGCTTCAACGTTGAAGGAAAACATCGTGAGGAAACCTGCACGCCTGAGAGTTCCCCATAATGTTCTCAAAGGCGTGTGAAGTCTGCCAATCCTCACATGGCCAGCATGGTGGACTATGGCCAAACCCTACTCATATTGAGAGGAGTCTCAATATGAGAGACCCGTGCTGTGTAGTGAGCCGGTAATGGTTGATCATGATGATACCTACTTCTAATGATTTAACCGAAAATTATATTCCTTATAAAAAACGTTTGTCCGATATACATTTCGAATATAATAGAATAGAATACAATAGATTTATATTTTAGATTTTATATCTCAATTTCAAAATATATACACTCACTAGGTAAAGTGCGAAGATAAAACAATTGCAGAAAAAACCAAAAAGGCAAAAAAAAATAAAGTTAAATGTCGTGTCGTGTATATCGTTTTTGGCCATATTGAAAACAAAATACCTAAAAAAAATTGCAAAAATTTTAACTGAACTACTTCGCGGGACATCCCATGGAAATATATTGATTTCCATGGGATGTCCCGCGCGATCATTGATGTAAAGATGTAGCCTATGTGTTAAGAGCATAATCTATCTCCATTCAAAATTCCAGCCTAATTGGTGCAAGAGTAATACAAACACATACGTAAACGACAGTATAAATACAATAAATACACACATATTTGTACACGACAAATAAATAAAAAAATAAAAATGTATAAACCAACTTTAGCGATGAAGGTCAGTTTTGAGGTTGTGTTTTTTTTTATATATGCTTGTATGATTTTTTGTAATATAAGGATTTATTATATATGCCAAAACTGGTTATAATTTTAATCTAATTACTTTAAATTAACGAAAAATCGATAGCAAATTGCAACTTATTTGTACACAATTTGATGACGGAGTAATAACACAAACCAAAACCGCCTTTGCGCATTTTGTTTCTCATCTGTTTTTTTTTTTTTATTTGTTTTAGATTCTAAGTTTAAATGTGCCATAAAGACTTTATCTATCTATCAAGTGTCGAAATGACAACTTCATCCTTTAGGAAAGCGGTTGATGAATGGAACCTAGTCGTAAATCAATAGTTACATAATAATGCATTGAAAAAGTTATTGTTTAGTGTAACTGTAGCCCGCAGGCCGTTCGCGTGGGTGTCTCGTATGTTTCGAGCACTTGTTTCGAAACGTGATGATACGTATCTCATTTGTTTTCTAGTCCTAGAAACTGCATACGTAATCCCAAGCCCATGCCCCGTAACAACTCCGCCTATGTACGTACAATTTGAAATTAGGACCACCTACTGTGAGCGACATCGTGAAGACTTGAGATTTTCACTTAGATGGCGGAACTGACGCATTGACGGAAATGGCAGAATATTGCCGACGTTGCCGATTGTTATCGTAGACGTAGTTGGTAGCTCTGATTTGGAATGCAGCGATAGGATGTGAGACCGCATCGACAGTTTCGTCGCCTAAGCCGAGGTTCGGCCTCACAGGAGGGGCCCTTAGGCAGAAGTTCCCTTAGTTTCTTCTAGCCCTTCTTGCAGAAAATTGCTTCTGGCAGAGCTTCTTTCCGAAGCTCGCCATACAGCCCGGTTACGCTGTCGCAACCAATAGGGTAAGCACAGCTAATAGTCAGTCCGAACAAAAAATCGACAGTGTTTATAGTTGAATAACTATTCGATATTCTACATCGCGGGAATCAACATGTGTTTAAATATTGGATTTATTCATTCCCGGAATCCTAATGGTTGGTTACATTGTTTTATTTCAACATACCAAAACTAAAGTGACTAAAATTTAAGTAAAACAGGCCAATTCGATAATGCGTAGAGACCACTTGTGTAAACACAAAGGTATGTTAAAATAGGTTAACCGAAATAATCAAACAACTTTAACTCAGTCGCCAGTGTAAATGTAAACTTTCCATACTCTTGGAGAATGACATATACTGAATCTCGAAAGATAAGCAAACTTCGTTTAGCCGGCGAGTAAGTTCAGAAGTCACATCACAAAGCGTAAGTTTTCATATAAACATAAAACTGTTATCGTTAAACTGTCATAACTTTGCAAGCTTCTGCACTGGAAGCACTTAAGCCAATATAAATTATAAACTGCAACATCGGCGTTATTTGAATTGCAAACCATTAAATTTAAGATACCTATGAAAAAAAGCAAATACTTAGTATCGGAAACAAATGCTGATTTTTAGACGATACGGATACAAAGAGGATACCAACTATTATTCAATCTGTAAACGTAAAACATGACGTTCATATCTCCTTCGGAAAGATTTTGGGAACAGAAGAAATAAGCTTTAAATTTAAAATTTAATAATTTTTTTTTTAAATACATACCTTGAGTTTGAAAGTACGCGCGCCTCTTTCATATGTTTTTCTTTTATTATACAATACAATTACGCTGTCTTGTACGTACATCCAAATGAACCGTTGAAAGGTGTCATGACCTTTCTTTAAGTGTTTGGAATACGTAACAATTCATCCTTGATTTTATGCAATATTTCACGCTCGGAAACTCCGCCTATACTTTACGATAACAATTATGTATTCTGACATTGAATATATTTAGGAAGACCATGATTATATCAAATGCAAATAATTTTATTTGATATAATACATTTGATTAGTATGTAGACTGAAATTGTTTTTATAACGCTCCTTATTTTATTATAATTGGTTGTTGATTTATTGGTCCGACCCACTCAAGCTTGCCAACCTAAGACTGTTGTAAAGAAAATATACCAAGGTAACAAGGTACATTGGTATCCACTTCGGCTATCACTTAAAGAAGAAATACTTTAAAGCAACAATTTCGTTAGTAATCTCAAGTAGAATCGAGGCACCTAATTCCTATACGGAACTAATCTTAAGATAAGAAAAAGTTGATGAACTTTGAACGCGGAAGAATCGAAACACGTCGGATGTAAGAGAAAATTTCTCATGTTGTTTTTAGCATTTGACCGCGGAATTTCCCGTGATTTAGCTGTAATTAGTTTGATACCTTTTTTTATCGGTCTCATACTAATTAGCCTTGGTTTGTTTAAGAAGTATTATTTTTATATTGGCTATAAAAAGCTGCTGATTATCATGTGCGATTATTATAGTCATATATAGCATATATGTATAGCATATACTTGTGTGGTTTAAGAATGATGAGCTCTTTTCAATTAAAATGTTTGTTGGGATTTACTTTATATAATGAGTATTAACAAACAGAAATAAAATGAATATATGTTAGGTACCTCCATAAAACTGCATTATAAAGGTTTAAGTTCACTAATTACAAATAAACATAAAAAAAAAATCTTTCCTCTTATAATAATTTCTTATTAGTATAGAAGATTAGACAACACTATCTACTAACACGGAATATCCTTATAGAACATTATCTTATATATATTATCTAAGTAGAATAGGATGGTGTGCCACATACCAAATTTTTTCGTAATCTGTTTTCCTTTGCGTAATATTGTATGTAGTTTAAGTCGACATTATGAAGAATTTATGTAATTTTTAATGAACTCACCTGTCACGTGTATAAAACCAAAAAAATAAAAATTACAACAGCCTAATCTATTTGCCGTTTCTTGTTTATTTTTTCGGAAGTGCCTACATACTTTGATTTTTTACTTCTGTCGAATTTAATGAACTATGATAAGTGGTTGAGAGCGTTATGCAATGTGCTGAATATGTATGCATAAGTCGGAAAGTCGCCCTACTTTTTGGAAAAGCTAAAATTAACGGGAAAAGTAACTTAAAAACTTAAAAACTATGTGTCTGACAGCTTACCTTGCGCCATATTTAGCGCTATTTTATTATTAGGTCCCCGCTGGATCAATTTGGGAATTTATAATTTTTTAATTGTCTTTGGTCTGGTGTAATGAGAGGCTATGCCTTTGGCATTTTACCGTGATAAAGACGTGTTGCCAAGCGATCATTCGATGTCGCGTATAAACCGATCATAGCGGATTAACCTTGTTAGGATAATGGCATATTAAACTCCATATAGATTTAATATAATCATCCACCATCTTAGTTCGCATGTTAAACTGCATCATCACTTACCACCAGATAGGATTACAGTCAGTACAGGAGGAGTAGGGTCAGGAGTAGGAGTACAGGTATTGTTTAGTTTTTTTTATACTCCACGTGCATATTAAAACATTGGTTATATGCCCAATATCTTAATATAGTCATTGTGCGCGTTCTGCCCTTCTACGGCCTTTATAGCAAAAGGCGTTGGTAGAGTCGTCATTAATAAAGAAGATCTCTTATGCCAGAGAGAACTCTAATATAGTGTACACCAAAACCGGGGCATCCAACAGAAAAAACTAAATTTGTACATTGTACTGAAAGTTTCAACACTATCAGTACTGGGCAATGTTTACATGGGTGATACATACGTAATGCCGATCAAAAAATTTAACAGTTCCGTAAATTTCAGAATAGCATTACAGATAACTATCTATCTCTATCCGATACATTGTATTAAAAAACAAATCCAGCTTCTGTAAAAAGATAATAATGAATTTCCGCTCATACACAACACGGTGAAGACGTGTCAAGGCCAATTCACATCAAAGTATAATTTCTTGCAAAGCTCAGAAATGAGATACTAATCCGGCTAAATGAGCATCGGACTCGCCAATTGAATGCTCCGTACCCTGGAGGTTATGTCTCATATCACATAAACAACTTGACATTATCTCATTTTCCTTTCATACTTTATATATCAACAATTAACTATATATAAACCAATTGAACCAAAACTGGGGTTTTATTTTTTATAAAGAATTCAACAAATAACAAATAACAAATAGTGCTTTTAGTACTTAGTTTTGGGGATAAATTATGTATGTCAAATGCTTTTGACATAAATTTTTGTGCGTATATAGTTTTTTTTTCTGGGTCTTATTAATTTTGTTTGTTAGCTGTCATTGTACGTTTTCGGCTTAGGTATGTTCATTTTTTATTGTGCATGTTGTGACAGTCTGTGAGTAGGTCTACAATAATTACTATAAGTAGTAGTAATGTTTTGGATAACCTCGTATATATATATATATAACATACTGTCGCGTAACTTCGTACGTAGTATAATGCCGCTGACGACTTCCAGCTAACAGAGGAGCCCGCCTAGAAGGCGACAGGCCTACGACAAATGCGCTAAGCCATTGCAATTAATTTGAAATGTCTTCCACACATAGCAATAATAAAGCAGACAATGGAATGCGATTTAAAGTACAGCGAAGGCACAATCATTCAACACAGTTCTATTATATGTTCACCTTGTGTAACTCCAAGTACATTCTGAGCGACTTTCAAAGACGTAGGCTCAATTTTGCACTGGTGGTGTTTTGTATTACCATAAGTAGGTAAGTTACCGATAAATTTGACGTCTACCGTGGCACAGCGCGTGCTCTGTTACATTATAAAGTTTGAGGTCCTGGGTTCCATTCCCGGCTCGAGTCTGGCCTGGTGGGACGCTTCGGCGGACAAAGACGTTTCGCCAAGCGATTTAGCGTTCCAGCGCGATGTCGCGTAGAAACCATTAGGAGTAAAGCATTATCACTTACTAGCAGGTGAGATAGCCGTCAACCTACCCTGTATTTAATTTAAGAAAAATATAATTAATGTAATTTTAACATGACAGAGTACTTCATAATCATCTTATTATCATCAAATCATGTACCGCGGGTATTTGCTAAATATTTTCAAGCGGTTTTTTAACATATAAAGGTATGACGTACAATCGCTGCATATTTAAGAGCGAGGTTAACCTTTAGGTTGCCCTTTAGTACTTAAAGGAATGCCAACCTCACAAAATCAAATCAAAAAGGTTATAAAATACAATTGGTTTCAACATATTCAGTTCAGAATGTTGAGTGCAGAAATATTCAGAGTCCTTTACTGTGAAAGCAGCTAAGCTGTGCAATGCTCTTCCAGATGGAATTCGGCGTTCTCAATCAATAGCAGTTTTTAAAACCCCTGTCAAGAAGCGTTATCTGTCAATTTAATTTATATTTATTCCTTCCATATTTTTACATTAGTATGTATATATTATAGAAATTATATATTTATATTCTTTTTTAATAGTGTGTAATTATTAGTATGTCTATATATATTAGTAAGTGTTGCGATTCTCTGCCTTTATTTATCTGTCGGCTTTTTTCCAAAGGTGGCCTGGAAGAGATCGCTTTTATTGATAAGATCGCCTTTTGCTTCTATGTTATGTATTTTTTTCTCTTTCCACTTTTCTTTTGATAATAATATTGGTGTAATAAAGTTGTTTAAAATAAATAAAATTAAATATTAAGTAATGGTCTATACGTTCAAATATGGAACATTTTCTTTCAAAATACAGAAATCTCAACTAAGGAGGTATGTCCCTCCCTCTCCGTATCTCTATATTAATGAGATGTCGTGATACACTTGCCATTGACCGCTAAGTGAATCTAAATTTTCTAAGTAGCCAATAGTTAATGAACGTAACGGTAGCGTAACGGTGACTATAAAATAATGTAACGAGAATGAGAGAAAAATTACGGTAATTACTTGGTAATTACCCATCTTAAGTGGTATACGATAGACATTATACAGGTATAGATTTAATTCTACTTCTAAACGAATGGTACTGTATACATCATGATCAACCCATTACCGGCTGACTACAGAGGACTGGTCTCCTCTCAACATGAGAAGGGTTTGGCCATAGTCCATCACGCTGGCCATGTGCGGATTGGCAGACTTCACACGCCTTTGAGATTATGGAGAACTCTCAGGCATGCAAGTTTCCTCACGATGTTTTCCTTCACCGTTGAAGAAAGTGATGTTTTAATTTTTTAAAAACGCACATAACTCCGAAAAGTTAGAGGTGTGTGCTCGGATTCGAACCGCCGACCTCTGATTAGGAGGCTGACGCCCTAACCACTAGGCTATCACCGCTTCACTGTATACTGTATACATGGCGAGTGATTATTCTGTCATGTTAAGGAGCAAATCGACGTGGAATGTGGTTTGCAACAACACTGTGCTATACGAGTTATAACTGTGTAACAGTAACCCGTTTGATATTCACCTTGCACCGCTTTGCTATAGCTCTGTTATTATAATATTACACACGATCTTATCTACATTCTATACTATTGGTTACAACTGACACGTTATTATAAAAACAAATTCAGTGAATGGTGTTACGATAAACTACTAGTCATCGAATACTGATAATTTATCATAATTTGACGACATCCGTGGCACAGTGTGCGCGTCGTACTCGTACGTCGTACGTAATTCACCACAAGTTAGCCCTTGACTGCATCCCACCTGATGGTAAGTGATGATGCGGTCTAAGATGGTAGCGGGCTAATATGTTATGGTTATGGTAAGCCGATACTCCTAATTGGTTTCTACACAACATCGTACTGGAACGTTAAATCGCTTGGCGACACGTCTTTGTGGGTAGGGTGGTAACTAGCCACGGCCGAAGTCTCCCACCAGACCAGATTCGGGCCGAGAATCCAACCCAGAACCTGCAACTTTAAAATGCAACAGCGCACGCGCTGCGCCACGGAGGTCGTCAATTACAATTACATTACAAAGTCGAGGGTCCTGGGTTCGATTCTCTTTTATACGATTGAGATGATACTACATCGAACGTGGTTAGTAAAAATTTCGTAGAAAATATCCTACGTCTATGAGCAAAATGCTTCTCTTTACTGAATTAAACCGAAATCAGTGAAGCAGCGCCCGGTCACACCAGCTAAGGGAAACGACGTGTGGCATGATATCTATATTTTATTTTAGGCAAAACAGAGAAACTGAGTTATTATCGAATCTATACAACAGTAGGTAGGTATATACGAATAGTACGGTAGTATTTATACGAATATGAAATGCAAAAAAAACTGTTATTTTATTTTGCATCAGAACTCACTCGCATATAAAATTCGTTTAAAAAACCCTTGTCTGCGAGAGACTGGACCGTTCGTTTGAAAATAACATAATATGTAATGTGTGTGTTTTTATAATCTCACGTGTTCGTGATATACTCGCATCACACACATACATGTGTTCGTTTACTTGATTTAGTCTTACATAAATATCTTTATGCAACATATAGATAACGAAGCGGTGATAGCCTAGTGGTTAGGGCGTCAGCCTCCTAATCAGAGGTCGGCGGTTCGAATCCGGGCACGCACCTCTAACTTTTCGGAGTTATGTGCGTTTTTAAACAATTAAAATATCACTTGCTTCAACGGTGAAGGAAAACATCGCGAGGAAACCTGCACGTCTGAGAGTTCTCCATAATGTTCTCAAAGGCGTGTGAAGTCTGCCAATCCGCACATGGCCAGCGTGGTGGACTATGGCCAAACCCTTCTCATATTGAGAGGAGACCCGTGCTCTGTAGTGAGCCGGTAATGGGTTGTTCATGATGATGATGATGATGAACATCTGGATTGATTGTTGCATAGACATTTAAAACAACTATTTTCTATCTGATAGAATTTATGAAAACAGTAATATATACAGCAGGTCTTAAAAGTTTTAATTGTACAATTATTTGTATTCCCGGGGCAAAAAGAGTATCCTAAATAATAGTAATTAATAGAAATTATACAATCATATTTGTGAAGCGGTGATGGCCCAATGGTTAGGGCGTCAGCCTCCTAATCAGAGGTCGGCGGTTCGAATCCGGGCACGCACCTCTAACTTTTCGGAGTTATGTGCGTTTTTAAACAAAATATCACTTGCTTCAACGGTGAAGGAAAACATCGTGAGGAAACCTGCACGCCTGAGAGTTCTCCATAATGTTCTCAAGGGCAAGTGAAGTCTGCCAATCCGCGCATGGCCAGCGTGGTGGACTATGGCCAAACCCTTCTCATATTGAGAGGAGACCCGTGCTCTGTAGTGAGCCGGTAATGGGTTGATCATGATGATGATGATGATTTGTAAAGGACATAGTAGGTATGTTGCTTTAGGATGAAAATATAATATCGATATCAAAAAGAAAAATACTATAATATGTTATTAAGCAGACAGTGTATAATAATAGCCAGCACGAGTCTATGTGAGATTATGATAACAAAAATTATGATGACTAAGTCGGTTGTCGGTTTCTTCTTAGACTTGGGTGCGATTTGAACCCTCTTAGATTTAGTTATAAGTTGGCGAGTGCAGTTATCACCATCACTTCACGAATAGAAAAAATTCAAAATGTGCTGTATATGAACGATGCATAGATGTATGCATGTAATAGGTTTATATGAATAAAGCTATTTTTGATTTACTACTGGCAAGGATATAACGCCAAGAGATTTAGCGTTTTGGTATGCTGTCACGTAGAAATTATATTAATTGAGTAGGAGGATGGGTCATCTAGTGCCACAGATGTTCACTGGCAATTAGTTATTCCACGATGTTAATATAAAAAAGTGTATTTTCTAAATTACTAATAACTAATTAAAAATGCTGATCCTCCTCTAACACGACTTTAAGAAATATCACAAGCAATGATTTCTCGAGTTATGTACTAACTATTATTAAATAAACTTTCCTTTAATACTGGGTATATTTATGTATATTGTGTCAAATTTTATGGCAGATCAATACTAAGTTAATATGTCATAATATAATTTCGTTCTTGTCTATGCCTCAGTAGTCCAAAGGTTTTTTAAGAAACACAAAAATTTTCCTCTTGGTCAATCTGCCTAATGGATGCCGATGTAATATGCTCCTTACCTTCCTTGTAACCTTTCGTACGTTTACCCTAATAAGTTGTACTCTAAGTTTGTTGGCTAATATGCTCGCCAAGAGATACTAAACAACCTTTCGTTTGCAATGTCCATGAGTAGTACATATACATGAAATAAGATGACCAAATGGGTGGATATAATAATCCTTATACCCTCCAAAATTTTAGCCCTTCTGGTAAATGATTGTGTTCACGCATCTGAGGATGCATGCTAAAATGAACTGGCACCTAACGCTTAGATGCGTTCAATGACACTGCGGGTACATACGGTCTCAGTACTTGACACCACGGCCGCAGTCACGCTCGACGGCGACGCCCGGGTCTCTCACGAGTGTAACAAATATCGGATTTCAAAAAGCCTCAAGGATTCGCAATACTGGCCATGAACAATGAGTCCTGAGCCTTTTTTCGTGTAAAACGTGTAAAAACAAAGAGTGGTATAAAATAAACGATTCCTTTTCAAATGAATCCTGTATTAGCTGACAGGTTTGGAAGTTTTTTTGGGTATGTTTTTTTTCACTACAAGTGAGCCGTGGACGGCAGTCTCACCTGGTAGTAAGTGATGATGTAGTCTAAGATAGTAACGGGCTAACTTGTTAGAGGTATGGTAAAACCCCCTCATATAATGAAATTGAAAAAAAATTGAAAAATAATTACCCTATGTTAGGTACTCTTAATTAGTTTGTACGCGACATCGTGCCGGGACGCTAAATCACTTGGAAACAAGTCTTTGTCAGGCTGGTAGCCAGCCACGGCTGCCTCCCACCAGACCAGACTCAAGACCGGAATCGAACCAAGGACATCCTTGTAAACTTTACAATACGACAGCGCATGCACCGCGTCTCACAGAACGTCAGAAAATATTTCAATTGCATTTTTCAGTACTGATCGAATGACCTGAACTGCGCGAGTCCTTAAACCATTTGAATAAATCTGCAATTTTTTTCATATTGCCTAATCTAATATATGGACTCACATTACCAATTTTGAGCTTGTTTATTTATATACCGCCGCTCACCAACAAGATGGACAGACCAGCTAAAGGATTCTAAGTGCAAATTTCACACGATTGCAAGACTAGCCTCTGATTGAATCCGGTGGAAACAATTAATCCGCACGAGGTCGGAAGGACACCAGGACCACGATCTTCAGTTATGAAGGAACGACTGAAGAGAGAGATTTATATACCAGCTGTTCACCGCCACTTGGTCAACTTTAATTTTAGATCCCGATGAAATTGTCAGTTTTTTATATCATAACTTCTTTCTAATGTTTTTCTCAGGATGGAATACTACTGTTTGCTTAATTTTATCAAAATGTATTGTCAGTAGGCGTCATTTAATAAACTGTACATAAAAGTATCCAACTATGGAATTCGGCGTGTGAAACCTACACAAATATATTGCAAGGGACACAAAATTACACACAACGCTCCATGGTTTATTGATATAAATGAAATTTATGTAAAGTGTATAAAAACTTAAATCAATACAACATAAAAAAAACTTTAACGTGTTTTCATTTCTAAAATTCTATGCTAAATTATTTTTTGTATTTTACTTTATTATTGCTATACTTAAAAGTATTTCAATATTATTTGATAATAAACATTTTGTCCATAGCTTACCGATGTATAAGCGGCTTGAGTTTATACTTAGTGGCTTAAGACTTTAAGCCAATATGAAAAACACGTGGTGCAGCAGGCCGTTTAGCACAACGAATACTAGAACACTTACTAATCCCTGACATCGACTGGCAAATGTATTGTGACCGTTGTGGGACTGAACTTTTTTGTTGTATACATATGAATCGATTAATAAATTAATAATTGGGCCAATAAAACTTAATCCTAAACCTTGATATCGGCTCGTAAATAATGACGGTTATAGATCCGAAAGCTAACACTAAAAAGTTTTAAATCTTAATATATATCAATGAATGAATATGTTTTTATAAACTAATGAATTGACATATATTGTAGATAAAACATTGTAACAAAAAACCAGAAAACAGTGCAGCGTATAAGACCTCCTATACTAATTCAACATCACAGATCTAAAAATACAGTAATTCCTTTCGAACTTAACCGTTTTGGTTCTGGTTTGGATTTAAAATTAAAATACGTATGTAAGGAAATTGCGACTCTAATATATAAAAAATAAGGTCTAATTTACTTTGGCTTTACAGTGTTTCGATAGTCGAAAGAGTCTCCACTATTGCGATCTTACACTAAAGTTACTTAGTGATCAGTCATCAGTGATAAATATACTATGTGGTATCATTAATAAAAATTGTAGCAACATGAAGGATGGGAAATAAATAGACTGGGGACCGAATTAAAATAAGTCACTAATAAATGCCTACAGTTATACTTGTACGTATGCTAGTCAAATAAAACGTATCATTAAAACAATTAATTTAATTAAGGAATAGTTATTTTTTAACACAGCAAAACTTTCTCGTCGGCCTCACAGGTGTATCGAAGCAATTTCTTACCTCGCGAGGTAATAATCAAGGTTTTATACCCCATTTATAAGCAAATTGCCCAACTTGTTTTATTGTACTTGCATGTTTCAAATTTTTTCCTGTGTAATACCGTGCGCAATAAAAATACATGTCCGTACTTAACATAAGCGAAACTTAATTATTATCTTGAGATAACAAATAAAAAATCAATTCAAGGCCAATAAAAAAATCGGGCATCTTTGTGACAGTCATTAGATCGGCAAAAAGACCGTGGAATTAAATTGAAACAAATGCGAAAGCTGTGATAGCCTAGTGGTTAAGACGTCCGCCTCCTAATCAAAGTTCGGGGGTTCGAATCCGGGCACGCACCTCTAACTTTCCGGAATAATGTGCGTTTTTAAGCAATTAAAATATCACTTGCTCCAACGGTGAAGGAAAACATCGTGAGGAAACCTGCTTGCCTGAGAGTTCTCCATAATGTTCTCAAACGCGTGTGAAGTCTGCCAATTCGCTCTGGGCCAGCGCGGTGGACTATCCATATAAAACCTACTCATATTGTGAGGAGACCCGTGCTCTGTAGTGAGCCGATCTTGATGATCATGAAATGCGAATAAGTGGTGGGAAAACAGCTAGTGATAAATACGTAAATATGCATATGTCTAATTACATCCTGTTTGCGGGTAAAGAAAATTGTAGATTATTATACATTTCATTTAGCGCATTATGGAGGCTCGCTTTTTACTATACGCGTGATATTTTACAACCGGTAAATCTCGTTATCTATTTTCCTTCCGGTCGAGTTAGTGTCGACGGGCTCCTGCGGTCAACGTTCTTATTTAAACTTTTTTTACATACATTATATACTTTTACGCATATATCATCATGATCAACCCATTGCCGGCTCCTCTCAATATGAGAAGGGTTTGGCCATAGTCCACTACGCTGGCCATGTGCGGATTAGATATGGAGAACTCTCAGATGTGCAGGTTTCCTCACGATGTTTTCCTTCACCGTTGAAGGAAGTGATATTTTAATTTTTTTAAAACGCACATAACTAGGAAAAGTTAGAGGTGCGTGCCCGGATTCGAACTGCCGACCTCTGTTTAGGAGGCTGACGCCCTAACCGCTAGGCTATCACCGCTTCAGCATATACATATATATATATATATATATATATATATATATAATCTTCTTCTTTAGGTGCCTCTTCAACTAGTGAAGGTTGGCAGTCAGAATGGCATATTTTGCCTCGTCTCTCGCGAGGCTGAAAAGCTGGGCGGCACTCGCGATCCCAGTCCACTCCCTGATGTTTCGCAACCAAGACTTCCTCTTGCGACCGATGCGCCTCCTTCCCGCTACTATGCCCATCATTATGAGTTGCAGGAGCCTGTATCTGTCATGCCTAAGCACATGCCCCATATTATATTTATTTTATACACTACAAGTTAGCCTTTGACGGCTATCTCATCTAGTGGTAAGTAGTGATGCTGTCTAGGATGGCAGCGGGCTAACCTATTACTACTACCATACTCCAGTATGGTAAACCCACACCGCTAATTGGTTTCTACGCGACATCGTGCCAGAACGCTAAATCACTTGGCACTTGTCGGTATGGTGGTAGCCACGGCTGAAGCTTCCCACCAGACCAGACTCGAGCCGGGAATCTAACCCAGGACCTCCAACTTTAATGCGATAGCGCACGCACTGCGCTACCGAAAGAACGTGTGAAACACAGATATTACGTAGAACAAATGTTTTTGGCGTGATGATTGACATATTGCAAAGCGATTCTAGAGCTCTGAACTGCAAGATCGCAAGCGGAAACAGGGCGGCCAGAGCCTGCGGTATAAAGATGTGCTGGAACATGTGTGCGTAAACAATGTTCCATTGACCCGACATGATGGGAGACATTAACATAGGACCGATAACATTGGCGGCTTGAAGTGTACAAAAAGGTGTATAATTTTGAGTCACGACGTCGTAATGAACTTGACGACAGAAGCGATCATCAGCGACCATATCATATGATTTCGTTGCGGGTTTGTTAATGTGTAGCAAATACGAACGCGCGTTTAGCAATATAGCCGGTTATACAAGTCATCAGAGATATCAACAACTTAAATCTTATCCGGAATCAGGAACAGTACGGTTAGGATTGATTGATATTCTGTTGGTATAGTCTCAACATAGTCTACGAGTATTTCTATTTACCTCTCGTTATAACGTGGGAAAAGATAGTTTTGTCACACTCTGACGTTTGATATGCTCTCAGTTGAAGTATGGCAAAACACTTCATAACTACAGGTATTTCTATTTACCTCTCGTCATAACGTCGGACGGTATCAACATCAACTGCAAAAAAACTATATATATGATAATTTGCCGTACACCAGTGCAGAACACTTTCTTGTATCTCAACCATAATGCCTTGGAAAGGGTCCAACGATACCGATATTTAGGAACCATGATAGATGAAACCGGTGATCACAGTCTGGAAATACGGTGCCGCATTGAACAGGCAAGAAGCGCATTTACAAAGTTAAAGAGAGTACTCTGTAACCGAAATTTAAAAATATCCCTTCGTATGCGGGTAGCGCGATGCTATGTTTTCTCCGTGCTGTTGTACGGGGTCTCCACCCCGGGATACTAACGCAAGCGATGAGTAACAAGCTGCAAGCGTTCGAGATGTGGGTGTACAGGCGGATGCTGCGAAGAATATCTTGGAGAGATCATGTTCGCAATACCACTGTGTTGCAAAGAATGGGAAAGTCTACTGAGTTACTCAAAAGTGTAAAAAGGAGAAAAATTTAATATCTGGGCCACATAATGCGAAACTCTAAATATAGCTTACTCCAACTCATAATACAAGGCAAAATAAAGGGCAAACGAAGACCTGGCCGAAGAAGAACATCCTGGCTTAAGAACCATCGCCAGTGGTTTAATATGAGCTCAAGATCATTGTTTAGGGCGGTAGTGAACAAGATCCAATTAGCTTAATGATTGCCAACCTCCGGTAGGAGATGGCATTAAAAGAAGAAGAAGAACATAACGTCGGAATAGATGTATCAAAAGTGTTTTGTCGCAGTCTGACGTTTGATATGCTCTCAGTTGAAGGATATCAAAACACTGCATAACTACAGCCTATTTCTATTTACTTCTCATCATAACGTCGGAATAGATGTACCAATAGTGTTTTATCGCACTCTGACGTTTGATATGCTCTCAGTTGAAGTATGACAAAACACTTCATAACTACCCCGATGCTAAGCAATGTTTATATGTAAGGCCGGTAAAGCATATATAATGTATGATTGTTACGTCATATATATAATAGATACTATGGAATACAATCCATCATCGTTATCATTTCCATCAATGGACGTCTACCGATGGTCTTTTGTAAGGATTTCTATATTTCATAGCACCAATTTTGTATCTATATGACCTAACAATAATTTATATATAATACATTAATGGTCCCAAAAATAAAACATAGCATAACATAGCATAACGTTAAAAGGACAGCATTTTTCATCTCAACATAGTGCGACAACTTTCAGGTTACACTCACTCACATTTGCCGATGAACCTTTAAGCTCGCCAAGCTTTCAACCCAATT
Source organism: Lasiommata megera (assembly GCA_928268935.1). Lineage (NCBI taxonomy): Eukaryota > Metazoa > Arthropoda > Insecta > Lepidoptera > Nymphalidae > Lasiommata > Lasiommata megera. The sequence continues at coordinate 14,498,034 of OV743312.1, forward strand.
TGGTGAATCGCGTGGATCTAAGCTATTAATCTCTTTCTCCACTATTATTTATTATAGCAGATAGATATATTATGACAAAAATTAAAAGTCTTATTTACAGAATCACTAAGCTATTATCAAAGTTTATCTCGTCAGTCGATTCCTAACATGTAACATCGTATTGTGAAATTAGTGACTAACTACTGCACCAACACATCTGTTTCCATAAAGCTCCAAAAGCGTAGAAATCGCCTTTAATGAATTGTACAAATAAAACATTGAGCCTCCATAGCTAGAAACTCAAGGCAACAGCGAAATAATCTGTTTAACGAGGTTTGGAAATAACAAGGCGGCAAACTAGTCCGTTCCGATTTAATGTACTCTTGCATTGCCATTTTCACTCTTCTAATCTATAGTTAACAATATCATTTGTGGTATTCAATTATGTACACATCTTGTAAACCCAAAATGTGTACATTTTTCATTTTGTTTTTAAACATTTTAAATGGCATAAAATCTTGTCGATTGTTGTCGATTTTGCTTTTCATAATCGAAAAATATTGACGATTTTACTTTTCATAGTTGTTAAATTTTGGAACTTTTATAATAAACTGTTGCGATATTGATTGATAGGCTACATTAAGATTACCACGTTTAAGTTTTAAGAATTCAAAAGTGTAAAATTGTGTTTAGAAATTTTTATATATTTTTTTACACATAATGACCTTGCCGGAATACCAATTCGTTTTGTAATACCAGCCTTTGTTTACGCATTCCACTTCTGTAATATAATGTTTGTAACGGAAGAAGACCTAGTTCTCTGCGTAAACTCTTACTTTCTGTAAGGGTCTATACATACACAATATCAAAAACGAACATAACGTGCGTTTTACAAATTTTAATCAACGCTATTATTATATAGCGCCCAGAGGTCCAAAATGCAATTATTTGCATTTATTTCAATACAATAAATAAATTCTTAGTCTAGTGATAATACGCTCAACTAAGGACCTGGGCTCGAGTCCCAGGCCAGGCCTAGAATGTCTGTAACATGTTGGGTTGTATAAATGTTTTTTTTTTGCTAAAAATTATGACCACATGGCGAAAATTGGCTTTGGCCCGTGTCTCTGAGAATAAGTAAGCCATCGCTCCTGGAATGTTCTTATTGAATGCGTTAACAAGCGTAACCGTATTCATTAATATTCGATCATATCTAACTACACGCGGTCGTTTTGCCTACGACCCATCACAGCACAAATTAATTGCACCAGCTTACTTAAAAAATCCATCCTAAATAAAACGCCACACGACTGCAGCCGAACGAGACCGACTGCGCACAGTTCAGACCACTACTGTGGGCTGTTCACAAAGAATCAACTGCACCATGCAATTAGTCTGATTGCAACCTTATTTGTGACCAGGGCTTTAACATAAGGGTTGCATTTTGATAATATACCCACATAATCACAGAAATAATAGTCTAGTTGCGATAATAAGAAAAAACAGCAGATATCCTCTTAGTATTTTTACAAAAAGGTACGTATCTTTCCACACGCACTTTGTTTTGCGTTAATCACGAAACAATGAGATATCCACTGTTTTACCAATGACTAGATACATATTAATGTGATTGATTCCATTGCATTGCATACTTAACATTTAAAACATGTACAGTGTAAACTTTTCCTATGTGCCTCTTTCATTACCTAAGTGGCTAAAAATAACTTAAATTTAATTTGTATACCTAGTTTGGTAAGTTTTTATTGTTTTAACTGCGGTTCGTCACCGCAGTATATATAAAATAAATAGTCAAGTAAATATTTTCTGTATTGGTAATTTTATTATATATGCATTGTACATTTAAATTATATTTCTATAGTCGATGACAAATAAGTAGGTATGTATTATATTTATTTGCATGCTTTTACTAGCTTCACCGGTAAATATCTAACAATACCATAAAATCTTTATCTAAATTATAATCTATTTTTAAAGTGTCGTATCGAAACTATAACAGTTCTGATGATATTGTAAAATTTGGTACAATTGAGATGAACTGATGATGAAGCCTGGAGGTGTATAGTGGAATTCTTCAATAGATGATAGAAAAACAGTCTAGTTTTTACTCATACATTATGTGGTATGCTGAGTCCAGTGAACTACGCTATTTAGTTATTTTTTTTAAAATTTAATATTATTGATAATTACTTAGCAACAATTGGGAGTTGAAAGTCAACGTCTTCTGAGGTAGCTCCGGTGATGTCAAAATCAAAGGGGCGTGGAGAGCGTAAATATCCAGTATTATGTATAGAAAATAAAGTATGATTTATTTCGTTGTCAGGTAATACAGGCGGCAAAAGATCGCGAGGCCGCTCACCAACCAGATGGCAGACCAGCTGAGGGACTCTAACTGCAAATTTCACACAATTGCGAGACTAGCCTCCGATAGAAGCGGTGGAAACAGTTAATCCCAAGGACCACGATCTTCAGTAATCAAGGAACGACAGAGATCTCTCTCTTATACGTGCAAAGGTTTAAGAGACAGATAATCTCATTTACCAAATACTATGCAACTCGACCTTAAAGAATAGTTTACACCATATTCGTACGAATATGCCGTAACATAGGTATGTTTACATTTGCATATGCTAATTATTATAACTACAATCTAAGCATCTTAAAATACATGTTTTCTCAAATTTAAAAAAAATATTTCTATGTCCCAGGATAAAAGCTATGTTAAAATTTCGTTACAACTATTAAGCCATGCTGTGGGCAATATTTATGTTTTATTTATATGTCTTTATGTTATATTTTTTTAGAAATGTTACAATGATACCCATGAATAAATTAAAAGTAACTTTAACTAATCCCTACACAAGACACATATGGTGGAATGGAGGCAAAAACGTGCTGCATTTCGGATTAAGATAAAAGTGTAATATTTGTATGTATTTGTAATATTCATTAATTTATTTTCTTTATAATTTTTTTCTGTTGATGTTAAGGAATCATAGTTAAATAATAACTTAATCGGTTTATTTGTGCCGTTTCGACTCTCATTTTGCGCCAAAAATGAGCCAGCTTCTTTTACAGAAATAATAAACGGCTAGATTCACGTGAATTATGTCCAACTAGTATCGAACCCATCCGGGGCTCTTATTCATAAGCTTGCTCGCGCGCAGTGCAAGCAAAGCGTGCAATCCAAAATGGCGTGTATAATTTAGATATGAATTTAACTCATGACAGTTTGAATTCTAAAACAGGTAAAATATTTTTTTTGTCTCGATACAAAAGGTATCCTATCTTTATCTCCAGGATAACTTTTAATAAAAAAAAAATTAGTTATATAACTTACGATTGAAAATTGGAGATGTGCCTGATAAACCTGTACTTTTGTCATTAAAAAAGCGGTTCCATTTAATAAAAGACGCAACTTCCGTTTTTCAAATTACGTATTCAAATATAATTATAAGAATATTTGCATAATATGTCACAGTTCGGCTTTTTAACAATCTCTATACTCGTAACCATGTTGCCCCGTTGCTGCGTGACGAAACAAATCACAAACTAAATTTTGCATTAATAAATTTATATTAGCTTTTCCCGCAATATTGTCCATTTATTATCCCTGCATGCAAATAGCTTATTTAACTCTCTGATATTCTCATCTGTATGCAAAAAACCAAGGTCGGTTTAACTGTGAAACCGCTAAAAGGCAATTTTTTTTATCGAGCCGGAACGTTTCTCGGGACAAAACGACGTGATTTTTTGCATGGAGATAGTTTATAGAGTAATATAAGCCCGAAAAAATGCAGTATTTACGGGTAGTGTGCTGTAATTCTCACTATAAATAGCTTGGGAGTGAATTGCTTTATCTCCATATTATAATACCTAAATACTATAATTTATTATTGATTTTGTGAGATGGTGATAACAAAAAAAACCCGGCTAAGTTTATTGTGGGTTTCTTCTTAGACCTGGGCGCGATTTGAACCCACTTAGCTTTAGTTTTAAGTTGTCAAGTGTAATTATCACCATCACTTCCCGAATAGAAATAATGAAATGAACGATTCATAGATGCCTGTCATAGGTTTTTTTGAATAAAGCTATTTTTGATTTCAATTGATTTGATTTATAAATGCTCTTCACACTCAAAGGGAAATATAAATACAGTACATCTGAATGGTACCTTAAGCCGTGGCCACTTGTACTTTGATAATAATCAATATGCCTCGACATCCCTGACCTCAATTCGGAGGTCCTCTTGATTTAAGCCGACTGATATTCGACTGGTGTCCCCATACCAGCCAGGTTGATCCACTCTTGCGTCTGTTCCACAAGAGTGGTTCTGCCGCAAGACTCTTGTTTATCAATACCATAATATCTGAAATCTACATATCAAGTGTCAAATATAGGTTATAAGCCGTTGATAGCTCGTTGTTTTGTAACCATGAATCTAGTATTAGTTGATTAATGGTTGTAACCTTGAGTTTCGCAGTAATGTAAATCAGGTGTGGTCTATTTTAATTTCGGTTTTTTTATCCACCACAAGTTAGCCTTTGATGGCAATCTCACCTGATGGGAAGTGATGATGCAGTCTAAGATGGTAGCGGGCTAACCTGTTAGGGGTATGGAAAACCTATACTCCTAATTGGTTTCTACACGACATCGTGCTGGAACGCTAAAACGCTTGGCGACACGCCTTTTTCGGTAGGGTGGTAACTAGCCACGGCCGCAGCCTCCCACCAGACCATACTCGAGCCGGGAATCGAACCGAGGACCTCCAACTTTATAAAGCGACAGCGCGCGCGCGCTGCGCCACGGAGATCGTCAATTTTAGTAATACTATCAGAGATCGCATTTGAGTGAGTGTGTTTCTTTGCTGTATGGTGTACAATGTAGAAGTGTACTTTCATTTCATTTCATTTTATTTTCCAGGGTTTTAGTGCCAACTTGTTAGCATTTTCGACTACGGACCACGAAAATATGGGTTCGATTCTCGGTCGGAACAAATATTGCTAGGTTTTCTGCAAAAAAAATCTCAGTATCTTGGCTTTGTCCACCCCCTTGCCTCGGAGAGCCGTTGCTGATATTATTCTTAGCGAAAAACGCAAACCAACTTGCATAGAAGAGTGGGACAGCCTTAAAATCCTTTAAAATGGGAGCAGAGTGTTGGGAGGAATTTCTATTAGTGGAATTGTCATAGGCAGATTATTCCGATTGAAACTGTGATAGCCTAGTGGTTAGGACGTCAGCCTTTTAACCAGGCGCCTCTAATTTTCCGGAGTTATGTGCGTTTTAAGCAATTAAAATATCACTCGCTTCAACGGTGAAGGAAAACATCGTGAGGAAGCCTGAGAGTTCTCCATAATGTTCTCAAAGGTGTGTGAAGTCTGCCAACCCGCACACGGCCAGCGTGGTGGACTATGGCCAAGCCCTTCTCATATTGAGAGGAGACCCGTGCTCTGTAGTAAGCCAGCAATGCGTTGATCATGATGAGTATTCCGATTATAATGACGATATTAGTTACGGATATAAAATACAATTACTAAATCACTAGTTAAGTTAGGTATCATATTTTTGTATATAAAATATTGGGTTGAGATAGTTTAAAGGCCTATTAGACCTTAAACCTTCTAGAAATAATTAACCTAGAAGTTGTAAGATATATAGACTCATTCACAGCTATAAACCAATGAGTGCTGTTTTAACTAAGCGTGGGATTTAATGTTTCAAAGGTCCATAGAAACCTTTAAGATCAGAAAGGGTTAAAGAATGTTCTTGTGTAAGGTAAAGTGACGTGCTATCAATAGGCACACGTAAATCTAACCAATTGTTTCTAATTTATCCATACAAATGATCAACGTAACCAACATAATAGATGAAAGAAGGCCACGCGATTCGGGTGGCCCTAATACGTACTAGAAACGTGGCGCCTAAGAATTCGGTTACAGTAACGTTTTAACGGTTATTTGGCCATGTCGAACTCGTTATCATTCAAGACGACGGATTATACTCTTAGTCCCTTTTAAAAGTTAACGATGACTCCGATCCTACTTGTTAATAATGTTCCTGCGAATTATTTTGTGAAGTTTAAACAACTTCCTTTGCGGGTTTTTCACGAACTTCATGGTGCTGTACTTTTTTTTTTAATTTTTTGTTCAAAAAAATAATTTAAAACACATTTAAATTGTAAAGCTCCTCCAGAAATTTTACGTTTATGGGGAGGGGAGTTTACTTGCGCTGTTGCATTATAATATTAGGTCCTTGGTTCGATTCCAGGCTTGAGTCTGAACTCTTGGGAGGCCAAGGCCGTGGCTAGTTACCACCATACCGATAAGACTTGTCGCCAAGCTATTTAGTGTAAATCGAATAGAAATATTGGTTTAACATACCCCTAACAGGTTAGCCCGTTACCATTCTAGACAACATCATCACTTACCAACAGGTGAGATTGCTGTCAAGGCTCACTTGTAGTGTTTAAAAAAAAAAATTAAATGAACTGATCTGACATCTAAAGCTGAACATAGCTATTTAGCAGGGACACCTGTCCACATAATTACAGCACCGCTTTACCAATAGGAGTTTACCAACGCGTTATCAGACACGCGGTCATCGTTCGGATTCCATTTTTTTTATATCAGCTGTGGCATTGTTTTTTTTTTTTTATACACTACAAGTTAGCCCTTGACAGCAATCTCACCTAATGGTTAGTGATGATGCAGTCTAAGATGGCAGCGGGCTAACCAGTTAGGGGTATGGTAAACACACACTCCTACTTGGTTTCTACGCGACATCGTGCCGGAACGCTAAATCGCTTTGCGACACGTCTTTGTCGGTAGGGTGGTAACTAGCTATGGCCGAAGCCTCCCACCAGACCAGACTCGAGCCGGGAATCGAACCCAGGACCTCCAACTTTTATAACGCGACAGCGCACGCACTGCGCCACGGAGGTCGTCAAATTTCACACCTCATAAGTAATTATCAAAGTATTTCTAAATTCTACTTAGGTAATCTTAATGTACGAAAGCCTTCAGATAGTCAAGGGTCCATCCAAAATATAATAGTACTTGCATTCGTACATTAATTACTAGTTAGGCCGTAGTTAAATAGAAAATACTATATTGAAGTACGTGCACAGTTAGTTACAATGCAAACTTACTTGAACTACTTTTAATAATATATGTCACGGAACGTATTATGAAGTAGAAAAAAACTTTTAGATTTTACTACACATTTTATGAACGAAGATAAAATCACAATTTTTTGTCGAACTACGTGGCGCATTGCGTGCACTGTTCTACTATAAAGCTGGTCGTTGGTTCGATTCCCGGCTCCTACCTACAAGACGTGTCGCCAAGCGATGTAGCGTTCCGGCACGATGTCGCGTAGAAGATAATTAAGAGTATGGGTCTACCATACCCTTAACATTTTAGCCCGCTACCGTCTTAGACTGCATCATACTTACACCAGGTGAGATGGTGAAACTGCTGTTAAAGGCTAACTTGTAGTGGATAAAAAAGAGAGATTGTAATTTTCGCGTTGTCGCATATATTACTAAGTCCAATTTTTTTTTTCATTTAAGTCATCATCATGATCAACCCATTCTCGGCTCACTACAGAGCACGGGTCTCCTCTCAATGTAAGAAGGGTTTGGCCATAGTCCACCACGTTGGCCATGTGCGGATTGGCAGACTTCACACGCCTTTGAGAACATTGTGGAGAACTCTCATACATGCAGGTTTCCTCACGATGTTTTCCGTCTCCGTAGAAGCAAGTGATATTTTAATTGCTTAAAAACACAAACCCCCGACCTCTTGATTAGTAGGTGCACGTCCTAACCACTAGGCTATCACAGCTTCCAATTCATTTCTGTATTTGATAAGAATTTTTTTTTCAACAGTTGAAAAGTAACTAATGATGGAAAATTTTAACAGACACATTCTATACGCATAAATGAGGTCATCGAGAATTGTTCACGGTGCACGTCTGTAAATTTCCGAGTATAATGTACCTACCTACTTATTAATCAAATGCTTCGCGTTAATTTTAAAAGAAAGTATAATTTTGATATCTTTACCCGATGATCGTAAATTACAAACACGAAACCAATTTTATTTGAATCATGCAAAAACCTTTTATTAATAAGACTGAATGGTGATGAGTATATTGGAGCTATTACCGTTTTATGATAATAATCAATTGAGGCATAAAAGCCGTACTTTAACTTGGATCGCCTTTTGTCTTTTAGTCTATGGGTCTGTGTTTTGGCAAGGCTCTACTGGATTTGAATGCGCTTTTTTGAATTTTCTTTAATGTCTACGTTGGTTCAGGATTAAACTTTACGTAGAGGCCTGATTTTTATATTTTTGTCGTATATATTTAGGAATAACTTAATATTTAGTTATTAGATCAAACAGATCAATCTAAAATGAGAAAGAAAACTGAAAAAAAAAACAAAACTTGAATATAAAACTTTATCATTTTCCTTTTCACAATACTTTCTGTAAAAAGCCCTATTTTTGGTCCTGCCAATTCAATAAGGTTTGCAGATTTTCATAGCCAGGTACAACTACATTGGCACCAATTTACGTACACACAGGAGTCTGATGTTATATTTCTATACCTACCATAATACTTTCTTTGATAGATGCGTTTATTAACCTGACGTAACAAATATATTTAAGAAAGTTTTTAATGGCGTCATATTTACGAAAGGAAACTTTATGGAAGAGACGAAATTTGCCTATATTATTTACATGTAGGTACATTTTTTCAAAATGGCGAATTGGTTGCATATCCATAAGTTCCAATGAACTCTTGTAAATAACTTATTTATATTTATTTTTAAATGTTATTTTTAAGAGCAATTGGAAAGATATAATGATATTATAGCAAACTTATTGTTATCATAAAATAAGATAACATCGGTACCTACCGATTGAAGGCGAGAATTTCACAGTCCCAATGAATCTTTGAAATCAGATTTCTTTAAACCTGCTCATCAGGCCTTAAAAGCGTGCAGAATAAACACAAAGCCACTTATTACTCCAAATCTTATTCCTCTAAATAGAAGCCTAATCCGAAGTTATAGTCATATTAAGCATTCATTATTAATGTTTGATGAATAGATACACAAACGCTATGTTGTAGAAAATTCACCAAAGGCAATTTTGTAGCACTCGTAATTTCTCAGGCAAGTAGAGACTTTACAAGGAGTTTTTATTCAATTTTATACAGCATACGAAGCCAGTAGCAATTATTGCCAATAGGTCAAATAAATTCTAAGGCTGCCTAGATATACTAAAATGTCTATCTCGGTCACGCGGTGTGTTTATATAGGTAAGTATTAATTTATTTCATTTGCTCAAGATCATAATGCTTTATACACCAAATAAATCCAGGTTTAAAAGAAATTTTACATCATCATGAAAGACCCATTACCGGCTCACTTCAGAGCACGGGTCTCCTCTCAATAAACCCAAAATATAGTTAATTCCACCTCATTGGCATAGAAACTAGCCAAGATCCACGGTAAACTTAATACCCCTGAGTGTTTTTTTTTAAATATCAAGATATCATACTGAATGTTACAGTAGGTACCAAGCCGACAGTAGAAAACTATTTAATTTGTTCATCTATTTAAATCATCTTTAATGGAGTCTACTTTGAACGTTTTCGTGGCCATACGAAAGCGTGACCGCGTATCTACAGCGCTAAGTGATGGAACAAATATTTAACAAACACACAGTGATCCGGATATTTACAAAACAATCGGTTTTACGTTACGTAAGACAATTGCATTGTTACCGCATGGAATTTCTTTTCGGAGGAAAGTGGAATTTGACATTTCAAACATGTTCAACTTCATTGCTGTCTCAAGAAATTCTTTTACCGAACAAAAATTTAGATTCTTCAAAAATTAAGATTTTACATTGAAGTTATGTGACGGCATAAGAGAGCGTTATATCATTTATCGTGACGGCACACTCTCGCGATTTAGTATTCCGAAATGATGGTGTGTATAAACCGATTGGAAGTTGGGTTCTGATACAGTTATAAAAATGTAAGGCTAAATAAGTTCCTTTTGTATGACAGTCAACATATTATCGATTTGTATATCAAATTATACATTTAAAAAAAAGAACATAAAATATCATATGAATAAACAAAAGATACGCATCACTTGATCTCATTACTTCGAGATTACAGACTATTACAGGCAATAGTGCAGCTTTACTCGCGTTGAATTCTTTTTTATATAAACAATTTCATTTTTTTATATATGTATGTTTAATCCCTATCCCTGTTCGTTCGGTGTGTTCAGCCTAACGCACAGTGTAGGATCCACAAATCTGATTATTGAAAGTTTGTTTGAAAATAAACATTCAAGAAAAAATGGTTTAAAATAAAACTTTATTAAAAACATGCATTACTAATTCTTAGGATGGAAAAATTTTCACACAATCCAAAACCCTAAATTACAAATAAAAAAGCCATGGTATTAATCCATGGCACAAATTTATTTTTACATATTATATAGTGATGTTTTTTTTCATAAAATACTACGAAAAAGTAGTTTTTTTTTGCTATATAGTATTTTGATTTGATAACTATATTTGCATTCATGTACTTAACTTGTTTTAGAAATTAAGAGTTAAATACTATTTACGGTAGAATGGCAGGCGTGATCATTACAATGCAATAGCTTGCTAAAGATAATTAAAGTGTTAAGTAAACGAACCTCATAGTACATAAGTAGGTACTATTACTACAAACTTTTAATATATTTTTTTTAAATACCAATCCTTATCAAGGTTCAAAGTAATAAATTACTTTGAATAATAATCATTATATAGTATGGACAACGCCAATTTTCTAACTCCAAGCAACACGTATTTAGTACTTCCTGAAATTAATTACCAACTCAAAATTCACTTTATATCTAGTTAGGAATATCTTTACTATCAGTGGCGTGCAATTCATAGATGCATAAAAGCAGAGCATAACTTACCAGGAGCCAGCAAAGAAATGGAAACGTATGAAACCTTTTTCGGTTTAGTAGTATTGGAAAACATACTTTAGAACATTAGCGTAAACTTCATACTTGCTTCGAGGCATCGTCTACCCGTACAACCCATTCTAGAAAAGGTTTAGCTATCTGCCTGCATACCTTGGTCAAAACCCCTGTGCGGCGTGCATTGATTACTAGTATTATAAATGCCAATGCGAGTTTGTTTGTTAAGCTCTCACTCCGTAACTCCTGAACCGATCTCCATTATGCACATTTTTGCCCGCAAAATTTTAAAATCCATAAATACCGGCAACTGTGCACGTGGTGGTAGATTTACCTTCGCAATGTTACCTATCACGATTAATATATTATGTAAGAAAACTGTTCATATAGCCTTGTGCCTAAAACTCAATTATTAAAAATATTGCTGACTAGTATTGCTCAGTGGTTTTACACGCGTTTAATAGCAGTCGCAACAAAATAATCAATATCCTTAAGCTTTTTCAGTAAACATTATTTTAATTTCTGTTTTCAGAATCGCTTTTAATCATTATTATTATTTCCAATACTGGACACAGCTCCAGTCACTTACGGTAGGGAAATTTAGAGTCTAAAGCCTACTTTTATCAACTATTATCACGGGTTAGTGATAATAATCTAAACCGACTTAAAAAGGCCAGGGGTGAAACAGGGTCTATTTCCTAACTCTGTGCTGACACTGGTAATTCCCGGACAGAAATACCAAGTACCATAGTAAGTATAGTAAGTAATAAGTTATATTTCAATCAAACTCTAATCTAGAATATCTAAATACGAAGTTTAGCACAGAAAAGAAATAATGGAAAATGTGATATATATATGAACGAATCATAAATGCCTGTAATATGTTAACACGAATAAAGCTATTTTGATTTGATTTAAAATCGAAAATACAAGAGGAGCAACGAGGTTGTCTACAATTATAACGATTAAGTACGGCGCGAATTACTAATTACAGTGATGAGTTTAAGTCAATAAAAGAGCCATCATTCGAGAGTAAGGTAACGGTCAGAAGATACAGTAATTGCCTACTAGCCATTACTCAGTATTTAGTAGTTATGAATTATTAAGATTCACGTGAAAGCCATAATAAAATCATCTCGAAACACACAATTAAATATGAAAGGTGCGCTCGGCGAAATCGCGGGTAGTCGGCGAAATTGTACCGGTCAAAATTCAAATTTAAATGTACCTAATACGTTGTACAAACTGAAACGGCTTGGATCCACTAGAAAATTATGATTCACTGACCTGATGCTGTCCAGCACTCGGGGCACTCCTGGCAGAGCGTCGACCAGTCGAAGGAGAGGTCCTCGAAACTAGCCATGTCTATGGCTTCGCCTATTAAAAGTCCACAAACATGCTATGGCACAAACACTCAACACTGCTGTTCTCGTCAAACGTCAATCCTTGCGAAATTAAAGCTTTGCAAATTTATAAGGCGGTTATTATTGCACTTATTTAATCATATGTTGTCATAGGTTTCGCAGGTGGAGTAACGTTGGCGGCTTTTCCCGCGATGCGTTGTACGTGCGCGCGCAAACACTAGCGGCCGGGCGAGCACTGCGCGACGCGGTCGGCGGCAACCTCGGTCCTCGCGGTCGTCGGGATGTGTCGCGCTCGCCCCAAACCTGTTTCTGCGTTCTCGGACTCTCGAGCCTCATGCCGGCCGTACGCTCTCACCGAGGCGCAGCGAGGCAGGCCGAGTGAGAGACCGTAGATTAGAGCGCTCGGTTCGTATCAAACTGATACAAACAGTGATTCAATTTATTAAATTACCATCGTAGTTCACAGGGACTTGTAAACTGTACTGTAACTTTGTTCAGATTTAAGAACCAGTTTAAATGAGCTTAAGTTAATTAATGTCTTAAAACAATCTGTCTACTTTTAACACTATGTAAATTCTTAGAAGGTAATTTTTGTAGATCTCAAACTACAGTGCAGCAGTTAAACGAATCTCACAGGAGGAGCCATTCTAGTCGAGGTCTTTAAGTTCCAAAACCAAAAACCAATAACCATAAAAAAATCTTGGTGCCTTTATTGCTCCACGTCTGTGTCCGTGTCTTTCGCGACCGATTGATACCAAAGGTCTTCGACAAATGCAACCTGGATAAGCACTTAATTATAGGCGTTAACGATTGCCTCCGTCCTATACTTGTTTACGAGACTGGCAAGAGTGTACAACCGCCATGAGTAATCCACTACGTTAAAGCATAGAGTATTTTGTATTGGTTGAGCGTTTACTGACCGCTCTTCTTTCGATTTCAATGAACCGTTAACGCTCATTTCTGTAGGTGCGTCTTTATCAACGCATCGCGTAATGCATCTGGCACCTGTTTCCGATGAGCGATATAATTTGCGTTGATTGTTGCCAGCGCAAAATGTATTGCTAATATACAACATTTTTCTTCACCTTGGCTATATGAATTCCGGTTAACGAAACGGCCGTTAAAAGTTGTTGTCCTTAGGTACACCCACGCAATTTCAAATGCAAGATTTTATTATATAATAGACCTTTGCCATTATCATCTATGGTCTTTATGCATGTTTGACATACGTATCAGCCAAAATAGTATATATGCAGATGATGCAGATATATTGAACAGGTGTTCACTATCCGGATAGTAGGTATGATTCATCTTATAGTAAACGACAGAAATAACTCAATTTAAGAGGTAGATAAGTAAATGCGTAGGTAGCTTACTTACCAGTACCAACAGAAAAAATATGTCGCTGCCCTGTCATGACCAATACTTTGAAAGATTTTAGGGATATATAACAATGAGGAAAAAAACTGGTCAAGTTATAATGGTATATATACATAGTGATATATGATACTGTTGATTTTATAACAAACTGGCATTGTTCAATTCATTAATGAACTTAGTAGTTAAGTATGAAATATTACGATTACCTACATGTTTTAAATAATATAAATACATATATAAAAAAATAAACCAACTTAAAAAAGGTTTCTCAATTCGGTTGTATTCTTTTCGTGAACCGATTTCAACAAATAATTGTTTTTTTTTTAAAGGGGAATACTTCCTAGTTTGTCTGGAGAAATCGTGGGAACTTCAAATAATATTATAAGCCAATTTGGATGTCCATTATTAAAAATTAATAATAATATGACACATATCACTAATTTATTTTAATTGGTCGTGCAAACCATTGGCTTGATTACGAGTCTGGTGATTCAGTGTTAAATTTATATTTTACACTTCAAATCTTTTCAATAAGTTTTAGTATCCCTTAATAACTGTCTCGTTGGTTTAGTATTAAGTCTTCGACTGCAGCTTACTAAAACCCAGTACCCAGGTCATGCTAACCTACTTTCTTAATTTTGTAATCATCATCATTATCAAACGATTGACATCCACAGCTGGATAGGTCTTTTGTAGGGGGTTCCAACATCCACGGTCTTGTGCCGCTTGTTTCCAGCGGCTCCCTGCGACTCGTCTGACTTCGTCTACCCACCTAATTGGGAGTCGACCAACGTTTCGTTGACCGGTGCGGGGTCGCCATTCCAGCACCTTGGGACCCCGACGTTTATCTTCCAATAAAGTTGTTTAAATAAATAATATAAGACCACAAAACAATAACTCACACATTAATAAGGCTGTATTAATATCCCCTATTACTCGCGTCAAGGTTGAAAAAAAAAAACTTAAATGAATAAATACCACAAAGAAAAAACGATCAATTTCAAGATTAAATTTCATTATTCTTTTATTAACATAAGTACCAAAATTAAAACATTTTTCAAACTTTTTTCTTTGATCATTCTTATTAATAAAAATATCTGCCATCTTGAATTTCATATGACGATAAACAAACCATATCTCATTTATCAAGTAAGTATTCTAACCTAACTCGATGCACTGAGGATTTTTTTATTTTCATTGCGTATTTTTGTACGTAATCTCCAACCTGTTGATAAAGACAAATCAATTGGCATTCCATCCATTAAAATTGACACAATATTGATGACGCTACTGTGAAACATCTGAACAAACAAACATGCATACACATACCGTTAAGAAGCTACCTTTCCGCAGTCCGGATGAAAATTATGATAAGTAATTCACAAGTATTTTTTACTAATGGATACATTAAAAAATTCACACCGTCTTACGCAACTCTAGAAGTAAAAAGTTGTGAAAGCGAAAGACAAGACGTTAATTACCAAAGCTACAACTTTGTTTTACTGTTAAAGAGCAACGTAGCACGTCGTCCTTGAACTATATATACCTCGTGCCACATGTGCATGTAACATCACGTAATAATGAAACATGAAAGTGCTCTTTCAATACTCAAGTAATGAGCTTTAACGTTATTACAGCTGATTATGCAAAAGTTTATTTATCAAGAGTGATGGAATTTTATACAATGTAGAAAAATTCTTCTGTAACATGTGCTGTTAGGCAGACAGTGATTTTTGCATGAATGTAGTACGCGCTATGTCCAAGTACATTTTTCACCGGCTTTCACGCCTATACAGTTTTCTCACAAATGTTTCCATGTGTCCAAAGGCGCCTTGCCGTTGTAGGCTCAAGCGAAGCGAAGACCTCATCTTGCGTCCAACCTATATTCTAAGCGGCGTTCAAGTTTGAGTCAATCTATTCTCTCTCTCTCTTGATTGCATTTTATGATTGGAAGCCAACTTTAACACAACTAAGGACGCCGATTATAATCGGCGGTTTGACCTTAAAGAAGGCAACCCTGATGAACCAGTTACACATCCACTTTAGAGCTGTGGCACTTCAACTTCCGTTTGAACTAATAAATAATCAGGCAGTTCGACTACACGATCCAAATTGATTTGAACCTTGGAGTCCTTAAAGAACCGGTGGAGATGTAATTGAAACCAATGTTTTGTAATTACTTTATAACAGAAAGTATACTGAAGAGTTGTTTGCATTCATACCACCATCTATGTTCCATGAACGTACCTCCGTAAAAAAAACATCTGCTTTTAGATATTTGGTAATCTTGAACCACCTGTAGTCTCGGATCAATTTCCCATGTAATGCGTTTCCTAAAAACTACGGTTTGGGGTTATTCAAGATTATATATATAATCTCTCTTATCATATAGGCTCTTCTGGTGATGTCCTGTGCGGTAATCACTTAACATCAGATTAAGCTCGGTTGACAAAAGAATAACTAACCACAAACAACATTAAAGTATCACCAATGCTAAACACAATATTCGACAGCCATGATCTATCTAGGTAGCTAATCGGATTACAAGCAACTTCCTACAGGAAAGACCTTTTCCATTCCCTTACTTAATTTAATAAAGAAAGATTGACTAAGTGTGATTAGAACCCTCGCTCCAGTGGTTCCGTACCACCAAACATTAAAAATTAAATCTTCCAGCAAGAGTAGTAGAAATTACAATATTAAGCCTACTGGGTAAGCGATTTAAACAAATAAAATATAAACTTAAGAGTCATATAAATGTAGCAATTTAACGTCCCGGTATGATGCCGATTAGGAGAATGGGTTCAGCCGGCATCACATCGGCAGTAATCACTGATTACGTAACATCAGGTGACCCGTCTGTCAGATTGTCTGTTGTTGTGTGCCTGATATGTAAATATATAAAAAAAAAAACAAGGAGATAAAATGGCTGCGCAATTTGAGTATGAAACCCTACTTTTCTTTATTTATTATTTTAGTATTACTTACTGATTTTTTTTTATTTAAATAATAGTAATTCATACGACGAAGACAAATAACGTTGCGAAAATTCATTTTTAATTTATTTAATTACTTAGTAACAGTGCAACCTTACAAATAGGCCATTTGCCTATGATTGGATATACTTTAGTCACCATGGTACAGTTCTGAGTAAAAAGGGCCCAGATCTGATTTTCTGTGACCGTATTCGAATAGCTATGTAGCTAAAAAAAAAAGGAACTTTAAAAATTATTCGGCACACAATGACTTTTAGAGACGGAACCTTAAAAAGTAAAGTAGGCATGCCATACTCGATACTGTGCAATATGTACTAACAATGTTTGCACGTAATTGTATGTGCTCGCGTGGTAAATAGGGCATGCCGGCTCTTGTTTCTCGTTAAAACGAGAGACAAATTAACACGTTCGTGGGTTGCTCAGACTCGAGTGAAGATTATTACCAAGAACATTATCGCGCATCTTGTCCTATCACTCCGGATTTCATTCGCTTTTATTCCACAGTTTTCGATTTCATTCGCATAGTTTTACTGGTTCATGTTTCATGTTTATTATATTACACGTTAAAAGGTAATAATTGCTTTTTATTTGATAGAAATGTCATGAAACTCTTAAAGAACATTTATTTCAATGTAACTTAATAATAAACACATCAACAACCATATTTTACAACTAAATTTTAATTATCATATCGTTATTTATTCTAATTCTAATAATCTTCTAATTTATTCTTTCGGAATCCACTCATAAGGTTAACCCTTAATTGAGGCCTTTGGTATTCAGAAAAATATATTGTCTTGAATGGAGCTCCAGTTGTCACAATATAGAGCCCTTACCTGAGAAACAATTTAAGTGTATCGTTGGAAATCCAGAAAATCTGAATAGAATCCAGCAAAGGACTTAAGTAATATAGACGTCTAATGAAATAAAATTTATTTAAACATATTATTTCGTTCACAAATCACACAAGCACGAAGCATGAGCGTAACATTGCGTTTGCTTTTAATAACTTAAAGCAAATGATGTAAGTTATAATTAAACGCATGGTATTACTTACATTTAACCTAATTAACGTATCGTTGGAAGATTTGGGCGTTCTTTAATGAATTAGTAATTTGGCTATGTTGTCTTTTTGCCAACGGATAAGAATCCGGACGTGTTTGAAAAGTATTTGGCGTTGGCTTCATTGATTCGCGTTTCGGCGGCCTGCGGGTTCACAATTTCCAGACCCTGCAACAAAAATTATACATTAAAATTAAATTATACAAAAATTATGGTCGAGCCATTTGTGAGATAAAATTAACAAAATCTATTATACATCGAGTATTCAGCTTATTTTGAAACAATCCAAGACAACCTGACATAATATCTAGCCTTTATTTACAACTCACTATTGCAAAGTTGCTAAAGAATTAAACACTTATAAATTAATTTGTTTTCGTTGAACTTATTCGCGATTGTATATCATGAAATTCGGCTTAATGACGCCTGCTTTCAGAATGAAGTTTTTGTATCATTTTTTTTTCGAAATGCTGAAAATTTTATAGATTCTCTGCTCGATAACGATAAACGATCTTTTAATTATAGTTAACTGCACGTTTTTATTTTATTTTGAAAACAAGTATACATTTAGAATTTTCAATTTAACAATTGCCGCGCAGTGGCACAAAAACCTTACGGTTTGTCCGAGCACTGGCGTTCCACGTGTACACTCGAAAATACCTAAAACAATCCATATACATAAAATCAAACACATAAGCTGTATACACATAGCCTAGTGGTTAGGTGTCGCATTCTAATCAAAAGGTGAGAGGTTCGATCCCGGCACGCTCCCCAACTTTTTGGAGTTACGTGCGTTTAAGCAATTAACATATCATTTGCTTCAACGGTGAAGGAAAATATCGTGAGAAACCTGCATGTAGCTTGCAATCTAGAGATGGACACCTATGTCCATCTCGAGGTTGCAGGCTATATAATTGTCCTAAATTTTGTAAACTAGCATTGTTAACCACATACGGCTTGACTGCGTTAAGACTATAAAGCTTGCATCATGGTGCCATGGGACATTTTTATCCACAGTAGCTTAGCTCATGCTCCAGCAAAATCATAGATTCTGCTGGAGACCTTTCGCTTTTATATATATATAGATATATATAAAAGCGAAAGTTCACTTACATACTTACATACTGATTAAACACGAGATCTCAAAAACTATTATACGTATTAAACTATAATTTAGCAAGTAGGTTGGTGATAGTTAAGAGATGTCAGCTAAGAAAGGATATTTGGAAATTCGCCCCCTAAGAGGGTAAAAGAGGGGTTGGAAGTTTGTATGAAATTTCTTTGTTTTTAGAGTTAGAGACACAAAAATTTGCATTAAGATTAATAATAATAAATAAAAAACATGTACATCATTTTTTTTTTAATATTACCTGTTGAGGGTGGTAAAATAGGGGTTCGAAGTTTGTTTGAAAGTCCTATGTTTTTAATTTGGAAACACGAAAATAGGTAATTGGACATTTACCTGTAGCTTACTTTCTGAAGCAGGGCATTGGCCAGACGAGAAACCTCAATCTCACGGGAAATCATTAATTCTACGCAGACGAAGTCGCGAGCAACAGCTAGTTAATAAAAAATAAAAAAAACTCCATCGACAAAAGTTACCTAGCTACAAAATTGCAAACCCTATACAATTTGATAGCAAAACCCGAAGCTCCGCTGTGCGCCCGCCATTTCTGGCTATTATCATTTAGATCTGTGATTACTAGACGCGGTGTTTCAGCTCCGTCATACACAAGTAGATAAGTAAGGCAATGGCTGGCAATGACGTTTCATTTGTTCGTAAAAGCGCGATTTGTTGCCCGCTGTGGGTGCATGATTAGATGTTGCTGGCATCATTGTAATAACGATGATTCCGCATTGACTTCAGTTATTCTTAACCTACATAGTCTAATAATACACGCGATGTCTCCGACGCAACGCCGACAGTCATTCAAATAAGTTTTTACATGTTCAAATATCTCGTGAATTATAATAAATTATTATTGCTTAATGGTCACAGGGATTAGGTATCTCTCGTAGTTATCATATACAATAATAGAATATGTATAAAAACAATAAACTCGCTTCGCTTCGTCGCCAAACAATTTTTTTTTCGAGAAATGTGTTCTTGGGATAAATTTATGTCATAAGCCGTATATAAAATTCCTGCCGTAATGGTTCAACAATTTTTTTTGTAAATCTCATCATCATCATCACCAGCCTGCTAAGGCCTTTCCAAAAATGCGCTAGCAAAGTGTCCACCGCCAATCCAGCCGTTTTCAGCTACCATGTCAAGGTCATCTTTCAATTAAACCCCATAGAAGCCTGTTAACATTCCCGGATTATACTATTGCTCCGGGATGCAAGATATCTGTGTGGAAATTCAATCTTTGTTTTTTTATCCATTACAAGTTAGCCCTTGACGACCACTTCACCTGAGGGTCACTATCCCCCTATGATGCAATCTAAGGTGGTAGCGGGCTAACCTGTTAGGGGTAAGGTAAGCCCATACTCCTAATTGGTTTCTACGAGAAATCGTGCCGGAACACTAAATCTCGTCTTTGTCTAGCCACGGCCCTAGTTTCCCACCAAACCAGACTCGACCTATATACTTGATAAATAAAATACATTTAATTCGAGCACACCGTTGGAACCCTTTTTTTATTTATTCCAAGATTAATGTATCCTATGCCCCCTTTCAGGATGCAGGCTATTCCTATGACATTTCGTCAAAACGTCGTAAATTATAATCGTGGTAATAAGCGAAAAGACACTTTCGCATCGTAATGGGTGACCTAAAATTTATTGTACAAATTGATATTAAGGATTTGCTATTGTCCTGTAAACGTATTTTGAGCAATAGATATTAGAATGTATTTTAACAAAATCACATAAAACATTTTACTTTTTCTTGATGTCTTATAACATCTTGAATATTGAAATGTGGCTATTAAAGAAATCTTTTGATCAATCTCACCTTAAGATAACGAAATTGAAATCAAGCGAATTACATAAAACGATCGTTAAACGTTTTGATTTTGCGCATTAGTAATTCAAATAAATTATAGCTTAAGATATAATTCGTCGGCTAGATTACAAGGATTTTATGAACATTTTAATATTTCGTAAAACTCTCAGCCAGACTATTTTGAGCATTGCTCACCTTTTCTTGCTTTTCTTCCACGCTTTCGTGAGGTCGACACAATAAGTATTCACCTATTCTATTTTAATTCACAGACATGAAACAGTTTTGGCATACCCAAAACTGGTTCATGTTTTGCTAGTGTAATATAAACGCTTATTTATCGAATAGATAGGAAAGCTTATAACCATGTTTTATATACAAAATACATAGTACGTATGTCTCATTGGGAAATGATTTATAGTAAATTCTTATTTATTCCCTAAATGTTGGCTCTATGCTTCAATCAGACTCTTACGTAATTCTGCGAGTTTGTGTTGAACATGTCTTCATGAGTCATGACAAAATAAAAGTCAGTATCTTTATAGTGCGATACTATAAGGCTGAAAATGGTCTCAGCCCCGTCAATGCGAAGCATGTAAAAGCGTCGAACAGACAATTTCTAGACAGAAGAACTCGAAAGTTATTGTATACTACGGTAGCAGTTGAACTTGACTCATTATCGGAACCTTTTTAATGTCTTAGTGCGACACTGGCGTCCATTTCCACAGGAGAGTGGGATATAGAGCACTGACAAAGTAATAAACATCTATGCTTAGTCGTTCACATTATATCAAAGTGGCCGATAAATCGATTGCAACCTTTAGAGCGGAAACCAATACAAATATCCAAGTATTCGCTAACTAGAAACTTGTTACCTTTTATTTATTTATAGCTAACTAGTTAATAGATATAAACAAATTACAATACGACAATTCAAATAAAACTAATTATTTTACAATTAAATCACTCCAATTGTCTCAATTAACATTGCAATTGCATTCTAATTAGGTCCATAAAATAATAGTAACCTAGTAACTTTCCGTGAGGATAAAAGAAGAGAAAAATAAACTTTTACTTTGAATAAAATTGTTTATAAATTTCAAAGTAATCATCATTACCCATACCTTATCTATTAACTGTGCCCCGCTTTACCGAGACTGCCCAGAAATGTGTCGTAACGCGGTACATTACTTTATAAGGCAAAGTCGCTTCGCAGTAATATATATTAACTCCGCAACGAATTAGGATGCAGATTTTAGACAGGATGATTCAAGAGCAGGGTTTATATCTACAATACATAATATATAATAGTGAAGAAAAGGAGAGTATTTCATAGATTTATAATGTGTTAAAATATTTTGTTAGCTTTAGTTAGTTGCAAACGCTGGCTAAACCTTACAAGATGATTTACGGTCAAAATAATTTACGACGATCTTAAAAAGATATACTATTTCCGGATACTCGTATATGGCAAGGATAACATACAGTATCGCAATAAATAGAAATATGACCAAACAACTTAAACAATTCTGTATTGTACCTCATAAGTTTTAATACGTTTAATATGTTGTGCATTTCATGAAGATCAAAATTGCCCTTTATAGCAAATAATTGAAATAAATATATTTGGTAGTATCAGAGATTTAAAATGTGGGCAAAGCAACCATTTGGCCGTACGTTTTATCCCGGTAAGGGAAAATTAGCAGATCCTGCGGTGTTTAAAAAAAAACACGGATAAAGTAGATAAGTCAATACGAATAAAGTTGGGAGTCGCGTGAATCGACGTCGGAGTAAATAAAATTATCATAAGCATGAACGTTTGTTCTAATCGCTAGGGCGTTCAAGCATACAAATGAACTCTGAAGCTAAATAATAAAAAGTATTCAAGAGTGAAAATAACGTAAATCGAGAGCGTTCTATATAGGGCTGCATCATCACTTACCAGCAGGCGAGTCTATCAGTATAAAAAATGGTCATCAGTAAGCATCCTGTCTCATAAGAAAGCAGATAAATATTTTACACCGTACCTCCCGACGGTCAGGCTTCAATTGTTATTATTTTATGTTACTAATAAAAAAAACGGGGCAACTGGACGTGCTTTCCAAGGCAAGGGAGTGAGTTAGACTGGAATATTTATTTTTCTTACATGGCTTTGTTTAATAACACCGGACTGTTACTGATGATACTGATACCCAACGGATATCAATTACCTGATATCAATTATTGTGAAAATAATTGATTTTCACTAATTTTATACTTATGTTTTTGTGTTCAATAAAAATTGATTGATTTTGATTGTTTCGTTGATTTTTCTGACTCTTACGCAATACGTAATCTTTAGGTTCGTAGACAAAAACGCGCTAACTATAAATTATATTTAATTAGATTCCAATTAGGCACAGAGAGAGTGCGATACAAATGTGACAGATAACAGGGAATACAAAAAATCTTGTGGGGGCGGACAACGGGACGGATCACTCGGAAATATCGATAATAAGAAGAGTTTATAAAAGAGAGAGTTAATATAGACATCATATCGATTGGCTTCGAAATACCTAGCTTATGTAACGCTTGTTTGCAATCAAGCGGGGGTGTAGTTACTATAATATCAATTAAGTAAGTTATTTTACCGATAGACATTAGCTTATTTTTTATCCCGAATTTATTTTAAACATAGACTTTAGTAATAATAAAATTTCAGCCTGAAATAAAAGTATCTTAACAAGCCGGTAAACATATCGCTACAATATCCGCGTGGCCTGATTAAATGTACGTTTGACATTAATACTGGTCTTTGTTAAATCCGCGGAAATAAAAGGTCCGCGAAAGCATATACATATTAGTTATTACGCATTTCATGTCAGAAATAATTCATGAATTAAACAAGTTATTTATCTACAATCGTCATTATATGGCTAAAGGTAAATCTTTGCACGTAAAAATATTTGTTTTAACAAAACAATCTTTTATATAGTAAAGTTAACCGTTTACAGGATGCTTTTTGTCATAAAGTTGAATTAAAGAGAGAATGCAAATTCTAATTAATTTTAAAGCCAGCAACGCATTGGCGGTTCCTCTGGTGCTGCAAATGTTCATGGGCGGCGGTAATCACTTACCATCAGGTGACCCGCCTGCTCGTTTGCTCGCTATATATAAAAAAAAAATACATACGGAGATATATAGGTAGGAAGGTATTCGTGCGCCGCGCAGTATTGTTATGAAATAACATTAAGTTACACATCAAACCGCGGTGGATAGTTATTCATATATATTATAATAGACATACACACATACAGTACATATACAGTTCATCATAGCAGTTGTTTTCTGACTATATGAATGCCATAGTAAACAAACCATACGTTAAGAATCTGGTTGAGTATTTCAATTTGGCATACACTAGAGTTATGAAACGTTTACCTTTTGTTCACTCATGGCCATAAACACAACTAAGGCCCGCAGATTATCCCGCGGCGTCGCAAGCGCATAATCATAGCATAGCATATCTGATCTTCAACTATCTGCCTAACGGTGATACGCCAGCGTTGTATCAAGATTGACGCAAATATTTGTCCAAACAACACCAATACATTCACTGGTATATCCATACTAACTATTTACTATGTTTAAAAATGCACACCATATAAGTGTTATAAAGCTGGTCAGAACGTTTTCCCATCCTATAATAAATTACGTATCATCATCATCATCATCATCTTCATCATTATCAAATCATTGCCGGCTTATTACAGAGCACGGATCTCCTCTCAATATAAGAAGGGTTTGGCCACAGTACAGCACGCTGGCCATGTGCGGATTGGCAGACTTCACACGTCTTTGAGAACATTATGGAGACATGCAGGTTTCCTCACGATGTTTTCCACCGTTGAAGCAAGTGATATTTTAATTGCTTAAAATACGCACATATCTCTGAAAAGTTAAGAGGTGCGTGCCCGGGTTCGAACCCTCGACCTCTGATTAGGAGGCGGACGTCCTAACCACTAGGCTACCACAGCTTTTTAATCACGTATAGTTAAACTTAATTAAATCTAAATCTGACCGCATCTCATTGGAGTAGTTTGGTGGCTTTTTAAAACCCTGCCTCTTATGAGAGAAAGAATTATCTGTTATAAGAGAAAGAAAATGCCTGTGCCCAGCAACGTTAATAGGTTTAAAATGAAATGTAAGACACCTTCACTTTAAAAATAAATCACGCAGGTGATTTTCTGTATAATGCACATTGGACGTGTATTCGCCAATGAGTTGGACATGTTTTACCAACAAATGTACGACATGCATTAAAGGCCAACAAACGCAATCCTGTCGCACATGAATATTCCGGGATTCCGTTCAATGTAGCTAGACGCCTAGCGTACGCCGTAATGGCACCCGGTTCTGTTAGGTCGTTAGCACTTACGAACAGTGACTTTAGCTGAATAATAGTATTGGAAACCGCAAGTATGAGGAACTGAGAGCTAATGGCATTATTAAAGCTATACAGACGGGAAAGGTTAAAACGAGACTTGCAATAACTAGAATCTAAATTTTGGTTTACACCATTATAGAACTTTTTCGTATAAATAATCTGTGTATATTGAGTCATAACAAGTTCTCTGTAGATAACTGTTATCGTTATAATTTGAGTTCAATTTTTTTTTAATAAAGAAACTTGCCGGGTATAATGACTTCCTATAACATACAATATTGTATCTACCAACAAAAACTAAATGGCATTGGCGATAGTAATTACCTAAAATAAGATGACCCTTTGGGCTTCGATAAATAAATAAATTATAAATAGTTTAGCGGATCCAGAAGGTAGTTTCAAAAAACCCGATGTCATAAGACAGTAGGGCAACGCAGTTCCATCTGGGATGAAATAAATAAAATCTTCAGCTTTTTAAAATAAAAATCGATTCTAATATAATAAATATAAAATCCACAGTATTCTAAGTCTGTATCCATTTTTTCCGTAAAAGATAACGCATCAAGTTTAATTTATTAATAAACACAAAAAATTTAACAACAATTGTTTAAAACAATCATACCCGACATGAGTAGTTAATAGAAGATCACAGAAGGAAATCTTATTTCGAAAACATATAGACAACTATATAGAGATGAAATAACATAAATACAAAATTTGTTATGCTTACGTGAAAATATATTAAAAGATATTAATAATGCAAAAATATCCAGGCATACAAAAAATTCCTCACCGCTTTAAATCTGTACTCGCTCTAATATGTAATGTACCTACTTATTGAATATTGCTAGCAGGCATTGCGTTGAGTGATGTGAGTCTATAATCTTAACCGTATATGGCGATTTTAGATCCGTCACAAGTGCACCCAAGCTGTAACATCTATCAATTATTTGCTACCCCCGCAAACGTACGTAATCAGTTTCCTCAGTACAAGATTCATAGTTTTACAAAACGAAATTCTATATCGAATTTTAAACCGAAAAACCGCTGGTAAAAGTTTACCAGCCAGTTCAGCTATTACAATGATAGATAAATGCATGTTATACTTTAACTTGTTGATATTACAAATTAGCAACTGCAGACTATCTTACTGCCTACTTTCTTTCCTCTCGAGTAAGCAGAACCACTATAAATACACTTATGACAATTCATTACTAATTATAAAGAAAGCCTATAAAATAAATTTTGAATTGAAATAACAATGGCAGTACATGAGGTAGAGTCAGAAAATCGAGCAGCAACCAATTTTCTAACGATCAGTATTGAACATCTCTGGGCCTCGAAGAACACGTGAAGTTCGTCAATCACATTAACTTATAACTAAAGATAATAATCGTTAAAGGCTGATACTTCAGACTCCCTTTCAAATCTCTAAAACCCTCTCTTTATTCGCAGTGAGACATTAATAGGCTGAGAATCATGAGTATTCGAATATAATTTAGAAACTCAAACCAAAACGATGACCATCAAAATGGGTAAAAAGCTTTTCAATTTGCAATTTATAGAGCAACTGGTCGTAAATCCAAGTAAAATAAATCCAACAAGTAAAACAAGTTGACATCTGTTCGTCTTCATACAAAACGTATAATTTATTATGCGACATTAGTATAATCATGACAAGTTTTGTACAAAGATGACCATCTAGTTTCGTACTTTGAAATAACTTATAAACGGCGCTGATTGCCTCAAGGCGACAGCTGATAGGACAAAAGAAGCCTTAGCTACATATTTTGACGCCAAAGTATTCGAAAGATACCGATGTTTACACAGAGCTGTCTGACACTTCGTTTAACATAATGTACTTTAAGAAACAGTACGCATACTTGATTAAACCATAGAATATATCGAAACGCGCAATCGTAGTAAGGGTGAGCTTTGCACGTTGCGGTTCATTGGGCGGATTGCGGCGAGCCGTGTGTGTGGGCTTATTTTGGTTTTTGCTCTAGGCATTTCTTAATAAAAACTTTTCACTTGAATAACATTTTATTTTTGTACCATAAATAAATCGTAAGACAGAAACGTGAGCAAATGTTTTATATTATAGTTTTTACAATACCTACGTATGAAAGTATTCTTTACTTTATCGATTTAATTAATTATTGTTTGGCGCCTAATATTTGTAATTTAACATTTTATTATATTTACCACCTTTTTAGATTTTATACTTACTAGATGAGGCTCAACATTAAAGACCTATGCAGAGAGTGGAAGAGAGAAATCTGAGTAATAAAATCGGAGAAAGAAAGCGGCGTTATTTTTTTAACCTCAATTTAATTCTTAGTTCTGAAAATAGCTAAATTTTAAATGTTCATTGTAAATATATAATGACTAGCAGGTGCCCGCGACTTCGTCCCCGTGGAATAATTTTTTCCTTTAATTCCTACAGGAACTGTCCTATGTCACTCTCCAGGTCCTCAACTATGCTCATGCAAAAGTACACGTCGTTCCATAGCTCCGTTGCGACGTGATTTAAGGACTTATTAACACACAAACACACTTTTGCATTAATAATAGGTATAACTATGAGATGCTGTATTTATCTTGATAATGTTAATGTCAAATACTTTTGTAACATACTTCAGTTACCATCGACCAATTGTCACTGTAATACCGTCCTCAGAGGCAACATCGAATATAACTATTACCGAAGTCACTGATTAAATGAATTAAGTAGTCACGATTTGAAATAAATTCGTAAATTTTTGTATTTAATGAAAATAAATGTTTATTCAATAAATAGTCATCGTTATCTGGAAAAAAATCGTAATATTTTATTTTATCATCATGACATATTTAGTTCCTATCACAATCTGTTCTTTTCTGCATATTACTTTTACAAAATAATGTCGATATTTCACATCTGCCAGGCGTCCCGTGACGGCTCACATTAATTACTTGGTAAGCAATAAATACAAATTCTTTGTTGCAATCAAACAACCTCCATGGCGAAGCGCGTGCTATTGTGAATTGGGTTTGTGATCGTCATCGTCATCGATTTTGATTGCGATTGCGATTTCGATTCTAATTATGATTGCGACTGTAATTTCGATTGCGATTTCGATTGCGATTGCGATTTCGATTGTGATTGTGATTGCGATTGCAATTTCGATTGTGATTTCGAATGCGATTTCGATTGTGATTTCGATTGCGATTTCTATTTCGATTGTGATTGCGATTTCGATTGCGATTGTGATTTCGATTGCAATTTCGATTGCGATTTCGATTGCGATTGTGATTTCGATTGCAATTGCGATTGTGATTGCGATTTTGATTTCGATCGTGATTGCGATTGTGATTCTGAATGTGATTGCGATTTAGATTATGATTGCGATTGTGATTCTGATTCTGATCCAGAAACAAAGCAATTTCATACACTTCTCAACTTCCAACCCCTACTTTATGCTCATAGGGATGGAATTTCCAAATATAAAGGATATTTTATATTATTAGATATTGAATTGGCCCTTGGATGGTGATCTTGTAAATATTAAAAAGCACAAAATATCGAAATTGGATGGTGATATTTTGTGCTTTTTAAAATAAAAATTCTCTTACTCTCGTCTTACTAACAAGTCTTATACATGGTGAAAGTGCTTAGCATGTTCAATCGGATCACGAGGGCCTGGATTCGATTCCCGGCTCGGACCAAAATTTTTTGTTATTAGATGTCCCTGTTAAAAATTCGCAGTACCAGTAGTCTGTAGTCACACCTGGTGGAGACCAAAAATTTATTGGATAATTTAGCGGGTTCCGCCTCCATGCCCAGGATAGCATGATGGATGGCTAAACACAGGACTTATAATAATCGTACAGCCCACCAACCTGTATTGGAGCAGCATGGTGGGTTTATGCTTCATAACCATCTCTCGTATAAGACGCGGGCATGTGTCCAAGAGTGGGATACTAATAGGCTATGGTGACAATTATTCAAATTAATCAAACGATATGATGTTTCTAACTGACTGCACTACATATAGCGAGTTAGAAACGCGTAGTTTTCAATCTTATTAGAACAAGTAGAAAGTACAGATCCATACAGATTTAATAGTTACAAGGTTCGGCATTGCATTACATTTGCTATCAACAATGGAACTAAAGTACATTTGCATACAAACCAATAACATCTAACGGCTACATCTAATAGAATGTCAGCAGCTTAACCAGCAAAGGGCGTCATTTCCATAACACAAATACCAACAGCGAAACCTAAACGGTGAAAGTCCTAACCAGATCGTCTGTAATACAAATAGTTAGGTATATTCCCCAGTAGCTTAGCGCGCAAGCTGTAAGATTACTAGTTCATTCATTATAAGTTTTTTTTATCCACTACACGTTAGCCCTTGACGGCCACTTCACCTGATGGTAAGTGATGATGCAGTCTGAGATGGTAGCAGGTTAATCTTTTAGGGGTATGGTAAACCCATACTCCTAATTGGTTTCTACGCGACATCGTGCCGGAACGCTTAGCCACGGCCGAAGGCGCCCACCAGACCAGAAGTTTATATAAAACATATGCTTGTAAAAAAGTAATACTATAGTGTAAAGGATATGTAAATGATAAACAAGCATGGTTATGAAATATTGCTCTAATAAGATTGCTAACATAATTTTAAGTGGCATGTGAAATGATGACCTGGCTAAGTTTGTTGTGGGCTTCTTCTTGGACCGGGGCGCGTTAGGAACACTCATAGTTTTAAGATTACGAATGTAGTTAACACCACAAATCACAATGTAAATTATTGACGCGTCATAAATGCCTTTTAAAGGACTATTTGAAAAAGATTAGAAGAAAGACACATAGACTTTTAATTTGTTTTTGATGCCGCTTTAGTAAATTTATCGTCTTAATTTAATCCGCCTATAGACATCCACTGCTGCTAATTTGGAATGGATGGATAGTAGTATCCTGGTTTAACACATAGGCTAATTTTTATCCCGGAAAATTGTATTGTTCTTGCGGAATTTGCTTACCACAAACGATACATATGAATAATATACAAGGCTGTTTCTAATAACAACTTAACGTTTACTAATACGCAAAACAATGTTAAAACTGCCATAGATAAAAGGGAACGCCATATAACTACCTAATGCCAATTTCAATGATAAAATCAACTGAAAATAAATACAGAAATAGGGGTACCGAATACCGGGCCGACCGTATGCCAGATTTCTACTTTCTCGGTGAACTTGAAATATTACGCTCGCCCCAGAAGTAAGATGGTATTAACGATACGACCCATCCACATTCAAGAAAGTATCGTAACGTTTTACGGTCTATAAATTTTCATTTCAGCAATACGGCTGTCCAAGAATATGATAAATTATAATGTGGATTCAGTAGGCAGGGTGCTTAGGGTGAAGAGATGTGCATATTATCTGTGACTGCAATTAAATAAAATTTACAGTATGTCATTGCGAAATAACTGGCTATTATTATACTCAGATGAACTTGAACGAAGGCACTGTGACTTAGTTATACTATAGAGTAAATAACAAAGGCTACCCTTAAACCAAAATAATTTAAGAGGGTAAAATGGTTTAATAGTTGAATAAAATAACCTCCATAAGGGTTCTTTAACCCTTAAGAGTGTAGAATACCGATTGAAAGTATAGACTATATATCATATCTTGACGTCAGAGTAATCTGCTCTTTTCAAATTAATATGGTAGGAAAATACAAAGGTCAACGTAACTATATAACTTTTCATAGGTACTTAGATAAAATCATAGAGAATTCTGTCAAGAATGTTCAGTTAACAATGACTTATTATAACTCCGCTGTCGAGGCTTTCATAACTATACCGGCACAAACTGATAATAAACAAATTAACTAAATAAATGTTTAATGTAGATTTATGGTTAAATTTTAATATCTCTGGCAAGGTTTCATATGTCTTCATAAACTTTCCCCGAAAAGAAAAAGTAGGTAAATCTTAATAATCACCTTAATAGCGCAAATGTAAAAAGAATGAAATAAGCTGTATATTCATTCAAGAAATATTAAATAGTGGTTTACAGAAAAGAACATTGCATTAATGAATACATCTAAAATCTCATTAACTTGTTTTTTTTTTACATACACTAATCTTTAAGCTACACTAAATTTACAGGTCTTAAAATAATGCTATTCCTTTCAATGGGATACATCGTGAAAAGGGTAGCACGAATTTAGTTCAAGCTAGAGATTTGAGTGCAAATGAAACCATTGTCAAAGAGCATTTGAATAGTTTACTTAGTAAAAGGCCAATCGGAATGTTGCTATTCGTCTATCTCATGTTTTTCATTCACAAAAAGGCAAGTAAAAGTAAGTCAAGCCATCCCAACCGCCCGAAAAATCATGCTTTACGAGAAAGACAATAATAAAATGGCGTGTAAGCAAAAACTTTATAGCTGGAGACTGACGGATGAATCGTTTTATGGTCCTTCGTGCCAGATTTTCTAGTACATTATCAGTTTTTGCACGCATTTCTATGAAAATGACACTGTCGTGTTTATTCAAGAAACACTATACTCATATAAAAGACGGTGTAATAATAATTGATCAATCTCGATTGCTCACAAAAAATCTACACGAGAAGGCGAGTATCTGCTTAATAAAACACCAGTGTATGCATATTAAGAATACGTGAGATAATGCAAGACCCATTATGGAGTTAAGATGACAATGGGACTTGTTATAGCAGAGTACATCGGCACAGTTTCTAACAACAGTTCATACGTTTACGTAATTCACTTAACTTTTTTTTGACAGTTCACTTCATTGATATCTTTTTACGGATCATGACTCAGTAATTAACTCATCGCAATTTATAAACTAACACTATGCGCGTCTTTCTCACGTAGCGTATATACTTTTTATTTGTTTGCTAATTAGCACTTGAAATTTCTAAACTTAATGCATAATTTAAGAGAAAAAAAAACGTTGCTTCATAATTTTTATATTTGCTTACTAACACACGTGTGAGGTAATTTACATATATGGGAATTAGAAGTTTGAGCCGTGGTTTAACTGATCACGAAAAAAAGATATTGAAGAAGTGTCCCGTAATGAATTATTAATGACAAAAATGGGACTGATTTTTCTGTCAGCTTTTTGCAGTCTAGCCGGCCATATAGAAAGAACAAATTTCACCCATATTATTTATATGTCTTTTTGTCTGGTGGGAGGCTTCGGCCGTGGCTGGTTACCACCCAACCGACAAAGACGTATCGCAAAGCGATTTAGCGTTCCGGCACGATGTCGTGTAGAAACCAACTAGGAGTATGAGTTTACCCATACCCCTAACAAGTTAGCCCGCTAACATCTTAGGCTGCATCATCACTTACCATCAGGTGAGATTGCCGTCAAGGGCTAACTTGTAGTGGATAAAAAAAAATGTCGTCACATTATAGATAGTCGGCTGACTATACAGGGCAAACGGTTCACGCTGTATCGACTAAACGATGCTATCAGATAGCTTTATTGTCTTCGTGCTCATTTTCTACTCGAATTCAAGATTACGGGAATACAGTGATTCTAATCTGCTTTAATTTCTCCTGAGGTCAATAGGGCTGTTACAATGTATCGCCCATTCACTTTTCCAAGTCACACAGCTTACTTTGTTTTAATTTATATAACTAAACGGTTTTATAATTTTCATTAAAATGATCTAGCGATTTTATACACTGTATCAAGATGTTAGTACCAAAGTAAAATGGCATCTCGCACAGACAATCAACGGCTAGCGGAGTTTGAAATGATATCTCTTCGGATCTATAGCTTTTTGTATAAAATAATGAATAATAAAATACAGTGTACCAGCCTGCTTGATCGGCTATCATTATCAGTAGATATCGCCGTCACTGCAACCATCCAACCCACGAGACTTTTTATATACCCCCGGCTAAAACGCACCTCGGCAACCAAGCTCCCATAGTTTGCATTTGTGCTAGATATAATAAAGCATCCCGGACTGTACCTGGCATTTACATATTCCACGATACATATGCAGTGTTTAGAAAGAAACTCATCGATCATCTATGGCATGATCGGTGAGTCTCCCATCTAAAAAAATATGTAGATTGTTAAATTAATTTCTTTTAATTTCTTTTAATTAGTTTGTAATTGTGTTAAATCCGTCTTAATTGTTCTCTTGTGGCCGTTTACATGTATTTTTTTATGTATATTGTAAGTGTCTCAATAATAATAAATAAATAAATAAATAAAACATCGGCTAAGACAACATACTCAGTGGTTGCTATCAAGGTAGATTAAGATAAAAGTGCCGGTCTAATAGGATTTATGTTTTTTCTACCTGCCATGACAACTAGTCTTTTCGTCATCTTCTAACTTGAAACAGTGAAAATGGAAAAGGGTTTAGTCGCGTGGATAAGTGGCGTTTGCAGTGTCAGTTAGTATTATCTGACACTGTAGTAGTAGTAACTGACTGAGTATTACCGTATCATATCCCACAACACAATATAAAATTACAGTACGCACAAACTAAATTGGCTGGACTGAAATAAGTTTGTAAGATGTTTATTCCTTATTATTATTTATATATATTATATCACATCATATTATAAATATGTGTTATTTTATTTTTTCAATTTATCTAAGTATATTTTTGTATGTAGTTTAAACATACCTTGTTTGACCTATTCCACTTTATAAATTCACCTTACTCACATTTGAGGGTAGCTCGAAGAGATCTCTTATAGAGATAAGCTTTCCTTTGTATACTTCTTTTGTAAGAGTTTGATATCACAAATTTGGTACATAAATAATTAAAATAAAACAAAAATAAATAAATGCTCACAGCATTTATCAAAGGAGACTCAACCGGTAACCTGTCTGTCTGTGTTGACCGATATGTCACAGTTGGGAGGATAATCATAATTTAGAAACTACCGGAGTAAAGCAAGGGATAATATTCTACTGGGTGTTTTCTGCCTTCATTCTGATTTCAGGGAGACTGATTTCTAAATTTGTTTTAATTTAATTAAACATGCTTTTAAAGTGAAGGAAAACATCGTCAGGGACCCTGCATGCATGAGGATTCACTATTCTAAAATGCTTGTGAAGTCTTACACAATCCGCACTTGGCCAGCGTGGGGAACTCTGGATGAACCCTTCTCAATCCGAAACAAAATCCGTGTCATGTAATTGATTAATAATTGTTGATTATCTAACAAGGTTACTGACCTGCAAGGGTGTGAAGGCGACTGAGGACGCGGTACCAGAAACCTGCCTCCGTATGCTGGTTGCGCCTCCGTATTGCTGGTTTTGTTTCTGCAAGTTCTTCTGCAACGTCTTGCTGATGCGCACTTTGGTCTTCTCGTCAATTTGCGGCAACCGCACTCGCCCGGTCCGCGATTTCCCAATAGTGCCGCGGGTGTATCCCAAATCTTCTTGGTAAGCGTCATCTTCAATCTGTATGGAAAAAAATGGTTAAAAAAACTTTCTACTAAATTACCTACCATTATAGTTTAAATATGAAGCGGTGATAGCCTAGTTCGGGCGTCAGCCTCCTAATCAGAGGTCGGCGGTTCGAATCCGGGCACGCCACACATCCACCTCCAACTTTTCGGAGTAATGTGCGTTTTAAAAAAAATAAAAATATCACTTGCTTCAACGGTGAAGGAAAACATCGTGAGGAAACCTGCACGCCTGAGAGTTCTCCATAATGTTCTCAAAGGCGTGTGAAGTCTGCCAATCCGCACATGGCCAGCGTGGTGGACTATGGCCAAACCCTTCTCATATTGAGAGGAGACCCGTGCACTGTAAAGAGCCGGTAATGGGTTGTTCATGATGATGATGATAGTTTAAATATCTACATAAGTATCTAATATATAATAATCGAATCAAATAGTAATTAATCAGTAGAACATCTTTGCCACTAGATAAACTAGGCAGATTTTTTAGTTTACATTATTGGATTTTAGGTATCGGCATTACATAAATATATATACGATATTAGGTACGTATGTATAAATGCGATATCAAGCTACATACAGTTTAGGACAAGCTTGGTCCTAAGACTGCATTGACCAAGACTTGAGAATCTGATCTTAACTCTATGTCACTTTATAGGACCCAGCAATAAAAACCAAAACCTGCCAAGTACGTCTGGTAGTAAGAATGTTTTTCTTCGGGTCACGAAGGGTTAGTGCGACAATACCATATCGGAGTAACAAATTTGGCGGTGTCAATAATCGTTTAGGCCAAACCTGCACAAACGTGGGTCTATGCTCTTAAACCCTACCTCCTATAAGAGAAAAAGCATGTATCCAGTAGTGGGCTAGTCACGAATGCAAACTAAGTAAACGTTAATACTTTTAAAACAAAAGTGAAACAAGATTGTATCGACGTTGTGTTTTTCTCATTAGTTTCAAGTGTTTAAATCCTTTTAAAGCCTTACGGCTCATTTGAATGCAGGTGCTAACTCGATTTACACCTGTCCTGTTCCTAAGCGCGAGCATCTTTTCTAAACGCCCATGTTGTCTCCATGCAACTGGCGCTCCGACTAACGAGGCCACACGTCCGTGCCTCACCAGTTACAGTTCCGGTCTATTTGAGCAAGGCGAAAAAACCACCATTTGAAATTCTGCTCATCTGCAAAGAACCGTGGCTCACTGAGCGTAAAATAAAGTGGGGGCTGCATTTTCGGCGCGAACGCTTTGCACCTATCATTGCTAGTGGCATTAACAAGATACAATCGCAATTTATTAATTAATTTTAATCGGACAACTAAAATTTATTTATGTTATTAACAATAAAATTAATTCCTAATAAATTAAAGAGGTTTACGCATTTTCGGCGTGAACGCATCACCTTTGCATCTTTGCATCACCTATCATTGCTAGTAGCATTTAGTTACAAGTTAACAATCGTAATTCATTAATTGATTTTAATTGGACAGCTTAAATTTATTTCTGTTAATAACAATAAAATCAATGCTTAATAAATAAAAGGGGCTTAGTTATCTGTGAGGAGAGTGAGTGTACACAACAGAGGAGCATCCTGTCTGCTGTCAAGCGCAGTAATGCCAGAATAACGTAACAAAAATAAAACCCCTTGGGAAAATTTTGTTAAATAGGCTAAATATTAAAAATCATTTTTAGGGTTTCGTATTTCTGGACGTCACTGTCTTGAACTGAACTGTACTACATGAGCTGTGAAACGTAAGATACGTGAAACGTTCTTATTTTCTTTCTACAATAATGCCAATATTACTTAGTGTTACATAAAATGCACCTCGAATTTTAAATTAATTGACACGTTTTAAAATGTTGGTCAAACAAGTAAGTCGCTCCCATTTGCCTCGTTACCTCCGCCCGCGGTATAGTTTGTAAAGTCGCCCCAGTAAGAGTTACAAAAAAGTTAATGGGTATGTCTATCTTCCTCTAAAACACTAAGCTATTAATGCCCATTGAGCCAAGCTAGAGTTAAAAAAATAATGTAATCACGCTCCCGCACGCACTTCCATTGATTTTATAATCTAGTATATACAATCTACATACTTTTTTAATTCATCATCATTTCAACCGATAGACGTCCACTGCTGGACATTGGTCTTTTGTAGGGAGTTCCAATAGCCACGGTCTTGGGCCGCTTGTATCCAGCGGCTCCCTGCGACTCGTTTAATGAGGTCGCCAGTCCAGCATTTGGGACCAACGTCCATCGGTTCTCCGAGCTATGTACCCCGCCCAATGCCACTTCAACTTCGCAACTCGCAGCTTTTTAAATTATTGCAACAAAATCGAACCGCTGCGTTTATTGTTCCAATGTGTTCCACGCTTAAAACGTGTAAGGATTCCACGAATATCGGTAATTATTACAGTAATCTGTATAAATATTTGCATGTTACCGGTATGTTACAGCAAGGCGTATAATTCTGTATCATGTCTGACTGCTAGACTCCAATTCTCATATTTATGTGATTCGATTTACGTATACGGTCCATGTACGGCGACTTGTTATAGGTATGTGGGTTATGTTGATGATGAGTTACTAATAAGTATTACTAGGCAATCAACAAGAGCAATTAGTTTGTTTTTTCACTCAGCTAACCCGTTTTTTTTTAAACGCTATTGTCAGTTGGGTATGTATGAATGTATGTAACGGAAACTTTGAATGTGATTTTCACTAATATGGCTTTCCCAAACTAATATAATTGTAAGAATTTGTTGAAGTTAACGAATGTAGTTATCACCATCACTTCACGAATTAAAATTAATGGAAAATATATTATTTAGTTTTTATTACTGACGACATTTCCTGCCTATAAGTGTCCCACTGTTGCGCTTACTTCTCACATAGGAGGGACTCTCCCTCCTCGAACTCTCCAGGCCAAATAACAAACAATTATTGACACAGTAAATGGATGATTTTTTTATTAGTTCGATTCGATTCGAAGAAATATTATTTAGTCTTACTTCTTCTAACATATTTTCGATATACAACTTTGCTTACTTGGTGCGAACATAAAATGCACCTATGGTACCAACCGGTAAAGATAAAAATAATAAATCAGAATTAAATAAAATAACTTGAATAAAATATATATTTTATTAAGCCGCGAAATAAAAGAAAATAATCCTTAAAAACTAATATCGTTTGCTCAACTTACTAGATATGCTATCACTAAAGATGTCTGTTTTAACTGGCGTAATAATAGAATATAATAATATATATATAGAATAGAAAATATTTATTTATCAAAAAAACATATAATGACATACTCTTATTATCTAATTAATTAATTAATTAAATTTAGTTTAATGCTATGTCGTGCCAATAGCCGTACTGGTATTCTGTCAGTACTATGTTAAGGGAAGTCCTGTATTTAAAAGTTTAATACAAGGACCGGAAAAAAAACTAAACTAAGAAAATAAAAAATCTTATAAAGGTACTGCATAATCATAACTAAAAAAAATAATAAAATAGGGGCGCAGGTGACGTACGCACGATCGCCGCCTGTCCCTCTGACGAGAAGCTCCGGGTGGTGGATGAGAGGCATCCTCACCTGCCGAGCCTAATCCTCGGATCGTTAGGGGCGCTCAATGTTGACAGGAGGCCCTCGGAGGACGGAGTTAGGCGGGAGGCGATGGAGGAGGACACTGTTAGGGTTGCGGACGAGTGCGCGAGCGTTCCCATGAACCAGCCACCAGACGACGCGAAGGAACATCGCTAGGTTTTAGTGTACTTTGGTCTCCATTCTGGCCGCCGGAGAGTCCTACATATCATACCGACGCAGGCAAAACTTCGCCGCTTCTGGCATGGATGTGTAAACGCATTTCTCAGCGTTAAAATAAAAAACAATTACAATATAGCACGTACGCACGTTAGAAGCTGTGATAGCCTAGTGGTTAGGGCGTCAGCCTCTTTATCAGAGGTCGGCGGTTCGAATCCGGGCACACACCTCTAACTTTTCGGAGTTATGTGCCTTTTTAAACAATTAAAATATCACTTGCTTAAACGGTGAAGGAAAACATCGTGAGGAAACCTGCACGCCTGAGAGTTCTCCATAATGTTCTCAAAGGCGTGTGAAGTCTGCCAATCCGCACATGGCCAGCGTGGTGGACTATGGCCAAAACCCTTCTCATATTGGGAGGAGACTCGTGCTCTGTAGTGAGCCAGTAATGGGTTGATCATGATGATGATGATGAATACAGCACGTTACACTCACGTCAGCGAAGTTGAGCCGGTTGGCGTTCTTCCTGAACTCCGTCATGGCGTAGCGCTCCTTCATCTTGCGCACGCGTTTGCCGCCGCGCTTCTTACGGCTCTGCTCTATGGGCTTTGGAAGCGGCTTCACGAACTTCACAGGCGGTGGTTCCTGTGCGAAACACCAAAATGTTATGCGGAGATAAAGCATCAGCAGATTTGACAAAGGCGCTCTTACCAGACACTACAACAGAAGGTTTTAGATCTGTTGTTGAGATGAGACACAAGATTGTGTCTGTTACATTCTAAATGGTCATAGTTTTATTTTTATTATGACGTTTTGGCAAATAATGTATTAATTAGGAGATGATGGGGCTGGCCATAACAGTTTAGGACTGAAGTCCCAAAAAAATAATATGAAATATTCTTCTTAATTAATAATCATTGATGAATTTTTTTAATTAATAATTAAAAACACACTGATTCTCAACAATCTACTTCTTCTTTCATTCCCCATCCCATGCTAAATTTTCTTTCATACCAGAGCAGGCGAATCCTTAAAACGAGACTGCACGGTACTATCGAATATGTATTACGATTACAGCAGGAGACCTTACGTTTTACCTTTTTTTATATATAGTTATAGTGAGTAGAGAAACTTTTATGTGATATATTAACAGACAATATCATAAAAGTGCTGCTCTAAAAACTGTGCTATAAAACTGTCTAGTATTTAGGACGTCCGCCTCCTAAACAGAGATAGGGGGTTCGATCCCGGCACGATCTCTAACTTTTCGAAAATATGTGCGTTAAGCAATTAAAATATCACTTATTTCAACGGTGCAGGAAAACCTCGTGAGGAAACCAAAGAGTTCTCCGTAATGTTCTCAAAGATGTGTGAAGTCTGCCGATCCGCATATGGCCAGCGTGGTGGACTATGGCCAAACCCTTCTCATATACCCATGCTCTGTAGTGAGCCGGCAATGGGTTTATCATGATGATGATGATTAACTTCAAGCGTAAATCCTATACTGATGACATAAGTACAGTTTTTTATTTACACACTACAAGTTAGCCCTTGACTGCTATCTCACCTCGTGGTAAGTGATGATACTGTCTAGGATGGTAGCGGGCTGACCTGTTAGAACTACACAAGGTAGGTAATAAGGTAGGTAAACCCACGCCCCTAATTGGTTTCTACGCGACATCGTGCCGGAACGCTTAATTGCTTGGCGACACGTCTTTGTCGGTAGGGTGGTAACTAGCCACGGCCGTAGCCTCCCACCGTACAAAAACAGTGCGTTGTAGAAAACTACCTGTAGTTTGTCAAGTTTCTTTTCAATATTCTCTCTGAGTTGTCTGCCTATTTGTCCATCGGTGCTCTCGTGACACGCGTCAACTCTTGCGGCTAGAGTCAATTTGGTCGAAACAAGTTTTGCTGCCTTGTATCTCAATTCCTGTTAAGTGAAAGAAAAATCATTTAGTACTTCTACGTACTAAATACCGCTCGATCGGTGAATCGTATTCCATAGTTTTTAGAGTAATAAAAATTAGAGTAAGACATACAATATCGCTTATTGTAAGATATATATAATGTGTAAGAGTGTATTTAATTTTGAGAAAGTTTGCTATGGTAAACTTTACATATTTGTAGCTTATCGGCGTCAAGTTCAGACGTCTACAAACAATGCAGGAACCATGGATTTTTTCCGAGATAAAAGTAGCCTATGTTTCCAACCAGGGTATAATGTATTTAAGTTCAAAATTTACCTATAAATAGTATTTATACTATAAATAGTTATCAATTCTAGTTATTAGCTAGGTATTAGCTATATATTTATAGCGCCCACTACACTACTCAAAAGTTGGCCAAAGTTAATTGTGGAGAGATCAATCGAATCAAATGACACAAAGTCGTAATCAGGTCTATAGTTCTCCCAAAGTCAAATTTGCACCAGTTGTTTTTTTGCACACTTCATCAAGTAATGTAGTGGGAGCTTTACAAATAAGAAGGTTCGATTTTTACACTCACTGGGGTTGCATCCTGAACAATTTGGGAGAAGTATATGAAGCCAGTGTGAGGTAGTGAGGCGGCCTGGGAGAAGCCGGATAAGGCCTTCTTCTGTTGCCCAAGTGGAAGGACATTGCACGCTGGCATTTGGGACAATTTTGATAAGCCACCAGCAACACCCAAGATTTTCGCTGCTGTAGAAGCCCCTAGGAAATACAAAAGGATATGTTTAGTTTTATTAATATATTTGTTTTTTTGTTATTTCAACAAAGTAACATGTTCCTCTAATCTTGTATTATCTGTTTGTTATTGTTTATTTAGTAGCTATAGCACAGCCCTAGAACGCCAGCCCTACGCACTTCTGCAGTAACAAGTGAGAGAAGAAAAGAGAGTTCCCACAACTTCACCGGAAGAGTTAAGTTAAGTAAGAACTTTGTTTAATTAGTAATTAGATTTTAAGTTTCCCAGAACATTCCTAATATCAGAATGGTCCACTCGCATTAGTTAGTTAGTAAGGTTTTTATTATAAGTTCTTAATTAAATTTAATTCTAAATAAATCCAAATTTTCTTTGTGTTTCCCACCTGTGGCCAATCGTAACTTAGTTCTTCACTTGTTGATGTTTCAATATATCTATAAGTTTCTTTATTTTATGCAAATATAGGCACAAAAATATTATTTTTGAAAAGTATTTTAGGGTTGGAATAACCAATCTCCAGAATTATCATTCATAGCTCTAAAATCCTAATATATTTTATTGATGAAGGTGATTGGAGACCTATTAACCATTGCCAACTTTGGTAATAATTACATGACGGAAGCTCTTTAGTTTTATAGACAACATGTTATGTAATACCACATAAATACTTACCAACAATAGCAGTTATATTTGGAGCAATAAAAGTCATTCTGCTCTCCACATATTCATAAATGTTTGATTTCAAGTTGTTCAACTCTGTCGCCATGTCACAACCCTCAAATATCTCACCTAGTTCATAATCAGATAGCAACTTCCTGAAAGAATAATGAATATACATATATACTTGGGTAGCCCACAATCTTAAGTTTTAAACAAATCATATTGACCTGTATAACTAAAAATGTGCATAAAAATGCATGTGGTCTGAACACAATCTGTCTAAAATTGAAGATGCAAGTTAATTGAAAGAATAAAGGTTGACGACCTCCGTGGCGCAGCGTGCGCGCTGTCAGATTAAAAAGTTGGAGGTCCTGGGTTCGATTCCCGGCTCGAGTCTGGTCTGGTGGGAGGCTTCAGCCGTGACTAGTTACTACCCTACCGACAAAGACGTGTCGCCAAGCTATTTAGCGTTCCGGCACGATGTCGCGTAGAAATCGATAGGAGTATGGGTTTACCATACCCCTTCCAGGTTAGCCCGCTACCATCTTAGACTGCATCATCTCACCATCAGGTGAGATTGCCGTCAAGGGCTAACTTGTAGTGGATAAAAAAAAAAAAAAAAAAAAATTTAAAGCATTATATTTTTTCTCTGAAAAATAAACTACAAACAAAATTCCATGTAAATAATAAGTGTGGTTGCAAATAGTTTAATATTTTGAATTAACATTACCCCTGAGTTGTGGATGCTGTGACTGATACAATCATAATAGTAGCCTGAGTCAGAAAGCTCTGCAGTGTCTCGTTATTCTTAGCTCTGTCCAAATCATTACCAAGCTCTTTCACAGTGCGGATGTACTCCAGTGGGGTTATTATCAATGACTCTAGTTCTGGGAACCTTTTCTGGTATTTATCTCGAACAAATCTGTGGATAATAGCTGTAAAATAATATTTTAATGCTTTAAAGAAAACTTCTTAATTGAAAATAATATCTTACTTCAAATCAACGTCAATAGTCAATTTAAAAAATAATTAACAAGTAGCTATCAAGCTGGAAGTCATTCAAGTCAATATTCATTTATGGTTTTGGTTCACATTATCAAAATCAAATTAAGTCAGAAAAGTATATTATTTAAGTCTTATGGTTAATTTTATCCATTTAAAAACATATATTAATGTACAATTAAAGAATTTATTAGGTACCAGGTTACAGCACAAAAATTACTATAGATTAAAAAATGCAAAGGGAAAAATGCCCACCATGGCAGTAAGCTTTACTCTTAATAAAAACTGGAACCAATGAAGACAGTCGCTAATTACTAAACTATAAAAAATACCTACCTATTTCTCCATCAATTTCAACAGCTATATTGTTCGCCTCTACAATTAATTGATATTCAGGATCTGACTCCATCAAACCAGTCACTTCAATTTTTTTCCTATCACTACCCACATTTTGTTTGATTGCTTCTACCACCTGCAATGTAAATTAAATTTTTTATGTCCCACAGATGAATAATTTTTTTTATGAATTCCCAGCTGAATTCATGCTTCCAAATAGGCACCAAATTAAAAAAAGAGTATCTATATATATGTAAATAAGATACCAATTATATTTAGCCTGCATTTTGAAGTAATTTCTAGTTATTTTATTGTTCACCTAAATAGCCCTATGTTATTTAAATTCACCAAAACAAAACAACCTACCCTTTGCAAACGATCCGAATGTCTTAGTTTAGCGAGTTCTCTAATAGACACATTTTTAATATCTTCTTCATTTGGGACTACCGGGAAAGGAGCAGCAAATGCATGATCATCAGAAGTTTTACTCTCGATAATAGCTTCAAGTTCTCCATCATCATTTTCTTCCAAATCGGCCAACAGTTCATCAGCTAAAGACATATTGAAAATAAATCAGGAAAGGAGTTAAATATGTATTTCTCTTAATAACTAATTATTATTATAGACTCGATAAATTATAAATTCTTTCTTAAATGTTTTGTTAGGTTATGTTGACTAATTTGTTTTTTTTTCTCGTTTTATGGATTTACACAGATTAGCCAATGTCAAGTTGTTTTTTTTAATAGTGGTAGATTATGACCACAGAATACTTATATACGATAGCGTATTCAAAAAACTATTTAAAATTCTATACTTTATAGAAGATTTCAGGGTTTTCTTCAAAAACCTTTAGGTTTGCGGCAATACATGCTTAGACTTTCTGCAGTATATAATGTTAGAAAAATTGAAAATTCGACGGGTACTCTGATACAAATTAAGATAATAAATAAAAAGTGCCTTAATAAATAAATGTATCGTGATAAATCGACTTGACTTGGAAACTATCGACTAAAAGAATAGAAAGGAAATCACCAATTTTCAAATAAACCGACAAAATTAACTACAAAAACGTACAGACAGTATGTTTATGCTACTCTTACCGTCCGTAGCCCTTTTTACCGCTTTTAGTCAGGAAATTGAGAAAAATACAATCATCTCGGAGAAGATCGAGGATGGAAAGTACCTAGTTGTGTAATGAAAAAGTGAAAGATAAAGATACCCATAAGGGAAGTATATATTATGCTTTCTTCATCCACTTCTATTCATTCTATCCACTTAGAAAAGAGTTCGGACACTAGAGAGTGAGATAGCAATAAATAGGCATATGTATCAAATATTCATAACATAGGAGTAAACTCTCCATACGGATACTTTTCTTCAAGATTGTTAATATTAAAAAAAAAAAATCCAAAGAGGATACAGTTTTTTCTGTGTAAAAAAGGTAATGCAGGAGGCCCTCAAAAGGCCTAGATATTCACAATTATAGTGATTAATAGCTGCTTGTGA
This sequence comes from Lasiommata megera, assembly GCA_928268935.1. Taxonomy (NCBI): domain Eukaryota; kingdom Metazoa; phylum Arthropoda; class Insecta; order Lepidoptera; family Nymphalidae; genus Lasiommata; species Lasiommata megera. The sequence continues at coordinate 14,542,629 of OV743312.1, forward strand.
TATTTAGGACAATTAAATCAGCCAAATGGCGCTAAACCCACAGTACGATGCAATCGGACAAGGTTTCGTACAGCAATATTACACACTGTTTGATGATCCGGCACAGAGACCGAATCTAGCTAATATGTACAATGTGAGTATTAAGTCGTTAACAAGGCTTATTAAATGCTTTTACATTCCTTTAAGCAATGTTTCACCGCTTTCACATAGATTCAAAATGTTTTTTAGGTTATTCAAAAACCTCCCGCCGAAATGGTCTAAAATGTTAAATATTTTGGCACATTTACGCTTTATCGTTTCAGAAGTTTATTTGTTAAAATATAATTTGTAAAGAAAGCAGCTATTTAAATATGATCATAACTATTTTGAAATTCATATTGAGGTCTAAAAACCTAGTATGATGTCACCATTTCAGGTTGAATCTTCATTTATGACTTTTGAGGGTGTCCAACTACAAGGTGCTGTTAAAATAATGGAAAAACTGAATGTAAGCATACATTTTGATTAGCTGTATCTTACTTTTACCTATGGTTTGGTAATATAGATGATAAGTAAAAGAAACAGATCACTAGATTTGTTGGTAATTCCCAGTAGTAGAAATCAGCGATTTCTACTACTGGGACTACCCAGTGCTTTGGAGAAAATGTTTAGCTATTGGTTAAGTTATTTGTCATAGACTTGTATACTTAAACTGTTTGTATTATTGTCATAATACTAATTGGAGTCTACCGGTTACCTACGCTTTTCAATGGGGGGCTGTGCCCAACAGAGAGATGTTAATGGGCTGATGATATCAATTAAATTTTTGGTTAATTATTGCCACTGATGCTAATTCTGTATGTTATGAAATTGCAAAGCAAAACTAAATATGTGCCATTGCAAGCATTGCTATCAAGTGCAACTGCAAGCATGCATGTAAAGTCTGATACATTTAAAAATTGTGTATTTTTATTACCTGAGCCTAAACATGGTAAGATAAATTTTGCGTATGAGATTTAAAAGCCTAGGTATTATATTACACTTAAATTTATAATAGACTGTAAAAAAATCAAGCTTGCTCATGAAGGAACCTATTTTCTGAAAAAAAAAAAATCCAATTATCAGTATTATTGAGAAATTAATTGATTACCTGCCCTTGTAATATATTTCCATAAAATAAATAGGTTTAATATTTAATTTTCCATACCAATATAGCTTGATATGCTTATATTTTTAGTAAATGTAGCATTGGTCGACCCCCAACTAGGTGGACAGACAACATCAAATGAGTCGCAGGGAGCCGCTGGATACAAGCTGCCCAAGACCGTGGCCATTTGAACTCCTTACAAAAGACCTATGTCCAGCAGTGAATGTCTATCGGTTGAAATGATGATAATATTTTTAGTAAAAGAATTGATGGTGGTCTGTTGTATACAATTTGCTAAACTAAATTGACAGTTCTGAAAGTACAGCTGTCCTTTTTACAGTTATAGTTAATAGAATTATGTATAATAGTTTGCTTATGTTTTGTTCTACATAAAATATCAAAAACAGTTTTTGTTTTATTTTCCAGGCTCTAACATTTCAAAAGATTGGTAGGCTAATAACATCAGTTGATTCACAACCTATGTTTGATGGTGGAGTTTTAATCAATGTCCTTGGTAGACTCCAGGTAAGTACTTCCTGCGAATTTTATAATTTAATAAGAAAATATAGTCTTTATCAAAGATATTTGTATATCGTCACCAAGTTTTACTATTCAACAGAAATTTGGTAAATATTATTCAGTGAAAACCTTTTCATAAGTGATTACTTATCAAATCAGAAACAAAAACATGTTCTAACATACTTTTTTGAGATTTTATCATATGTAGGTACTAATATAAAATTTCAATGGATATATATACTTAGCAATCCATTATGAAGCAGCAAATTATTCTATTTATGGTACTATTTTACAATAAAATCTACTACCTTGTACAGACAGACGAAGACCAGCCACATGCATACTTTCAAACATTTGTATTGAAGCCAATAGGAACTTCATTTTATGTTGAACATGACATGTTCAGGCTGGCACTACATGATGCTTAAGGGTAATGTTAAATTAAAAGTAACTGAAGTACAAGACAATTTTCAGCATGTTAATTGCATATGCTCCTAGTTTACTTGCATACTTGTAACTAACAAGTTCACTAATGTGCTTGTAATGATTTAGTATCAAAGTGTTTCAGTGAGTCTCGTCAATAATTTATTAACAAAATTAGGAAACACAGTTCAACTCCTTTTTTAAATCATCGTAACTCGACACAACCAAATATTTAAATCATGAAAGTTGAGAAATAGACAAGATTTAGGACACTGCCCTTGAAATGTTGTTTGGAAAATATAAAAACTGTGATGACATAAATAACTGTGTGCATTTTCTGTTATTCTGGAGACCAGGCCTTAAAAGTCACAGTAAAGTTAAGAATTGATACAATTTCATCCATGTTAAATTTTTTCTTTTGCTTTATTCCAAGTTTGATTATTTAAGATGATTTTTTTTCTTTTGTGTTATTAAATATGTACAGCCGACAGTACATAACATTATTTTGAAATACCTAACTTTGTGAGTTAAGTTTCTGATAACTATTAGTAAAAAACAGTTAATCAAATTATAAGTAATAATTAACCATAGTGTCCTGTATCATCATGCTTGTTAAGGTTTTTGATTAAGTATTATAATAAAGGTTTTATTTAAAAAATGTTTGTCAATATAGTCATGATTGAACAAGTTTTCTGCAGTTCTACCTCAGTAAACTAACACCTTCAAAAGTGGTGCGAAATAAATAGGTATTTTGTATAAACAATACCATTTCTACACTAGAAGTTAAATATCCCTTCTATAAAGGCGGGTCCAGATATGTATCACTTGCCCGATCCGATCACCGTATCAAGTTCCATTCAATCCCCGTATCAAGTTGTGGACGCCTCCGATTTGCTCTGTATCCGTATCTTCACAATAGTCATGAGTCATGATCGCGTATCAAATTGCCCAGTTCACCTTTGATGATCGGACAAAAACCGACACGACATGGGACAGGCCGTATCATAACGGCGTATCGAGATCCCGTATCATGATACGTAATTATCATTACCCGTCCACATATGCGATCATGATACGCGTCGACGATACGGATACGGTGATCGGATCGGGCAAATGATACATGTCTGGACCCGGCTTAACAGGTATATAAAATTTCAAACTGCCATTATGTTTTGTAACTGTTCTAAGTGTTAATTTTTCATTTCAGTGCGACGATGACCCTCCACATCCTTACATACAGACATTCGTTTTGAAACCACTCGGAGAATCATTCTTTGTTCAGCACGACATATTCCGCCTCGGTATCCACGACGTCGCTTAATTTTTACATACTCTATATTTGATGCGAACAACTCAATTCATTCGTCAAGACTCCTTATTGCAACTAATACTGCAAATTGTTTTGGTTATCTAGGTATAAGCTAGTACGGTCAACACCGCTCACTAAAATGCAACTTGTAAATTGTTTCACATAAAAAAATTAAAACTCAACGCGTCGTTTTGCCTTAAATGAATTGTCGGATGGCTTTAGTCAATGTAAAGGCGTTTTTATCAGTTACATGTATACATTTTATAATAAATACATAATTTTGTACTTATCTGCTTTTATTTTATGTATATTCCTACTTTAAATTGTATTAGCTCAAGCTAAGAGTAATATTTTTTCACAATTTTTTAGAGTGATATTTGATTTATAATTGCTAATTTAATACAAATGAACATAGCTCCTTAACAACTTAACTGTCCCCATACAATGCAATTTACAACTACCCACGTCCATCCTTTTTCTTATCTGTTAGATTATATAACATTAACATTGTCAAAATTAAAACTTACTAAATTTTATTGAAATTTCTTAAAGTATAGGTATTTGGCTATACGTTCTCATAATTTTTACTAGTATATTACGCCACGCTCATTACAAAAATAAACGCCAAAATTGTATCAAGAAATGAGTAGCATGTGACTCATTGGACAATTGCGTTGTTTCGAGTTTAGTCCCTCTGAAAATGAGGTTGACTCGAATGGCGATCATCATGGTCAACCTTTTACCGGCTCAGTACAGAGCACGGGTCTCCTCTCAATATGAGAAGGGTTTGGCCATAGTCCACCACGCTGGCCATGTGCGGATTGGCAGACTTCACACGCCTTTGAGAACATTATGGAGAACTCTCAGGCGTGCAGGTTTCCTCACAATATTTTCCTTCACCGTTGAAGCAAGTGATATTTTAAGGTTTTAAAAAATAATGGCGATCGTTTACGTTAAATTAATTTTTACCATTCTTATAGGGGAGAAAAATTGAACAAAGTTAGATGCTAAGACAATCATGTATTTAAGTAATAAATAGTCAAAAATTAACAAAAGAACGATTTAAAACAGGTACATTTTTTTTATAAACCTCCAAATTTAAGACTTGCAACTTTAAAATCCTTAGACGCTACGAATACTTGCATGCACTACATGAAAATACACACCGGTTTTAGACCAGAAATTGTCTAAGAGAATGACTAGGTTGCAGTATGTTGTTACTCTCATTTGCATAATGCGTGTCAAAAACTGTTTGTGTCTTCCTGTGCTTAAGTTTCATCGATTCCTTTGTTATGCAGTTGATTTAAAAATACCGAGATTGTTCTTTCGAAAACGGTGTCAATGAATAACGTTAAAAAAATAGTGATTTCTTTTAACAATGCAACCCATGGAAAGGTATAGTATTATTCAAGACCTCTAAATTTAGTATAGCTTATACTAAATTTACATGCCTACTACTTAGATTTGTGTACAGTATAATTGATATCATTATCTGCTAATCTATTTTTCGGTGGACATCTTCAGTTACTCTTACAATAAGGACTACATAATACCTTGACGGTAGTGGACATGGAAAATGTAATTTTCGCATTTATGGAACCATATTGATTAACATTACGACTATTATGACTCGCAAGTCTAATATTTAAAATTATGCCAAGACTTGACCGCAATTATCGCCGAATATACCAGACTGGATATTCTGGTTGGTAGTATACCAACATTGTCTTACGAAATGTATTCTATATAAAATGCGGAAATTGTAGAGAAAAATGACAACTGTGAAAGACCTATAAGTCCAAGAGGTCGTTACAATTTTTTCGGGGGTGTTTGGCTATAACTGAAAGTTTGAAAGAATATTCGTTCTTTAAATTGCCCAGTCTTGACCGTTACTATGAAAAGTGATCCTTCTAACATTCATGCATATTAATTATATAATAAAGTAACATTTATGTATTTAGAAGTAACGCTGAATGGCAAAATCACATGTCATACAAATGGATTGACGTATTTTATTGATATATGGTTTTGTTAAATGGTAACGAATAACCTTAAAATATGTGTCTATGTCTACATATACCATTGATAGGCATAGATGTTTAACGTACTCAGGTAACGCAGAGCAATCTCGCATGCAACGCCTAGAAATGTTTAAACACCCCCTTAAAAATATCCTCTTGGAATATTATGATGCTTGCATTAAAATGTATCGGAAGTTTACTTCTCATAGTCCACTACAGCCGAATATAAGCCTTATACATATACACAATAAAGACCTGAGATAAAAATCACGTATTAAACTTAACACAACTTTTCTATCGAACTGCTAAAAGGAACACCACGTTAGGTACAACCGGTATCCATCATAAGGTGGTGAAGACTACAAAGCGGAGATCAAATTTGACACGGCACGAGACCATTCAGGTCACTTTTCATACGAAGATTATTTTGTACAATAAGCCATTTAGCCTCTGTTTATTAGTACTGTTCCGTTAAATATATACAAGAAGACAAATTCCTACGAATACGAAATAATAGAAGAGTCGATATAATAGCCCTAGTTTTACTCGGAAAATTTACCTTTATTTCGGAATGAACAAAATTATTAACATTCGCAATGAAAACGGAAAGATTCGTCGGCGTATGCAAATGAAAATACACAATTTTCATTTTGGTAGATAAACTTAGCGCATTATAGATATAGAGGTCCAGATATTAAGGTAGTAGGTTCGATGCCGTGTGATGGCGTTAATGTGATATGATGATTCTAATGTTACTAATCAAGATAACGTTTCGGCTTAAGCGATTGCTCAAATTTTTTTTTATTTTTATTAAACAGGGTAATGTAACTCTTTCCTAATATAATTTGTAATATTTTGGTTAAAAATGAGTAATTCAATTAAAAGATTATTGCTCTAGTGGCATTGATGAAGTTATGAAATTTAACAGAACAGTACCACACATTGTCGGTTCTCGCCAATAGGTATTAACAGCGATAAATACTTGTGTAGGGAACAGCGTTAGCCTACTCATATTTGCGCTCAACAAGCGAATAAATATTGTACGTTGTTGGATCAATAGCCCGAGTTTAAAATCTCTTACAAGTTAAAAAATATACAAGAAAAGTTTCGGAAGTCACAACCTTAACTTAATTACACAAAAAAAAAACAATGAGCAAAAATAATTTTACAACTTATAATAAAAACTAAACATAGGAATCTCAAGAATATTCTATTACTTATAAAGAATTTTACAAAATTTACGCCAAGCGAAAGTTAATGTTCCATGTGGTGTAATAATAAAAAACATTATCTAACATTGGTTTTCGATTGTTTTCACCAACCCACAACTAAGTGGGCTGGGTCTATAGGATGCTACGAAATTTGGTGCAACAGTCCTTTTGAAATCTCCTATTTCTCAAAAAATACCTTCTCTCTGTCTCTTAATACAATATAGCCTTCTAAACATCCAAAGTCATTTGGAAGTCCATATGTCCATAAATATCTTACATGTTTTATTGTAAATAATTAAATCGATTAGTGGCCGATGCATTACATAACTAAAACTTATCATGAAATAAAACCAATAACTATAATATTTTTGCATCGTCATTCACACAATAGGCTGAAGTGAAAAAAAAAAATAGCAAAATAAATTACCTCGTAAATGAGCCAAAGTTGTTTAATAGGCACTTACTTATAGGAACAAATTTAACAATTTATTTTTGTACTCAATTTTGACAAGTAACGACAATTTTTCCAACGTCACATATGACATAACAGTGTAAATTCTTCCGTCTTTTCATGGCCAGGGGTAATTCTATATTATGTTTATATCAAGTTGTCAAATAAGCGCACGAGCTAACAACTTTCATTGCAAGGGAGTGTAAAGTCACACTACTGAGATATTATTTTTACAGTGTTACCAATTATGTATTTTACTTTTTAACATGTGTGAAGATAACGAACAAAAAGTTGAAATCCAAATTAAACCACACGAAAATTCCTTGATAAAATTTCTAAAAAAACGCACAACGAACTTATATAATTCAAATAAATTATAAAGAAATTAAAAAGAAATGAATTGGCCGTATATAATACATATTAATTTGAGCATTAATCAGTAAGTACTCCACAGTAAACGTATTTTATTCTGTTTCCAAGTACAACATGTCTAAAAACATACAGAAATATTATTTTTAAACTTTGCTTTTTAATTTACCTATGATATTTATTTAGCAAATATAAACAAACACTTTATTAAGTAATGTAATAAATATTTTCGTTTGTATAAGAATATACTCAAATACTTTCACGTTTTAAGTTGAGACTTCTTGAGCTTAATAATATAATCTATGCAAGGCGTTGCTTTATTAGGAACTATTAAATTAAACAAATGAAATGTGTAAGGAACAAAAAACTTATTTTGCTACTACTCGAATGAAAGGTAAAATCTATAAGAAATTAGTATATAAATGAAATTACTCAATTAATAATACCACACATACGACTCTGAAACAAAATTTACGAATGTACGTGTACCGTGCTAAGATTATATTAAAATTATTTAAAACATTAAATTTAATCTCGTTGTCGTGACGTTATTGTTGGATTTCTTTTTGCAACAATTTATCATCTTAAGCAGTTTTGACTAAAAACGCGCTTCCTGCAATCGCTTTTATGTGACGATATTTTTCTAGATTTAATAAAAATTTAAATAAAATAAAGTGTCAAACTGGCGCGAAATCTATACCGTTTTTGATTTTGTGAATCCAGTCACTTGTTTGTCTCAGTAATAAGTCAATATTTATATAATTTTTGTTTAAAAACATCAAAAAACCCTTTAAAAACATTTTAGGTTTAAACATTAAGGTTTTTAATGAGGTTCGAGGGGAAGGTTATAATTTTGTCCTTTACTAGTAGCAAAGCAAGTTTCTGCACCTTGTACGTCATGGAATAGGTCATAATAAAGGCCGCTACTTAACTGAACGGACGTTATGTCAAAGGATTTTTAAATCATCTAATGATCTTAATGACATAATATGAACGTCAAAAATTCAATAACATTGTAACCTTAGTATAAAGATTTGCATACTCGCAAACGTGGAGTCGCTTTCGACTATCAAAACTTAGTAACGACAAATTAAAATGGACCTTATGTGGTCATCTTAGATTCGCAATTTCCATACTAATTACGTTTAATTTACAAACGCGCTGGCATAGAAGTGTGGACGAATTTGAGTTTTAAAATTAAGTTGAAACGTTTCAATTTGTTGTGAGGTTACTGAGTTTTTCGTTATTAAACGACTCTACTTTTGCAAATTTCATATTAAGACTATAACGTTATTGAAATTAAGACTATACGATTATGAACAAATGTTATAGCTAACAGTAATGGCACCTATGACATTTCGTACCAACAAGGTCCACTAAATCTATTGATCGATTATTAAACCTTTCCGTGCCGTCCCAGCACTTATGTATCGGCCCTTACACCTTTATTAAACATAATAAAACAAAATACCGCCTACTTCATACTTGCAGAGGTTGTAAACTCGGGGCCATATGTACGTGATATCGGTGGGGGTTATTTATATGCCACCTTTCTTGCGTCCCCTGGAACCGGCCAGGGCGACTCCACGTAAGGAGCGCATGGCCATGGCACGGTTGAAGTGCCGCTGCGTTTTGTGATCATCCGTGTCGTTTCCGGTCTCGACAGATGACAGTATTACGAGCAGGACTCCCATCACCTGCGAACATGCATGGAATCCTGTTGTGTCTTTATAAGCACCCTCGACTCAACAAATCACTAGGTATGTTGTCATGTGAAGGTAGCGAGCGGCAATAAACCATATGCCAACTCTCAACCCAGTTACCCAAGTGTCAAGGAACCAACCGGTGGCCTGCAACCGAGCTTGGTTTAGTAAAAGAGCTGTCCAAATTTTTCATAGAAAAAAAGATAGGTAGGGTGGTGCCGCAACCTCCAACCTCTCAAATAGTAGTTTCTCTCATAATGGTGCTCAGTGAAAAAGTTGTAATCTATAGAGCGTACTTTGACTTTGTTCAGCCAATGTGAGTGTTAAAACGAGACAGAGTTTTGCAGACACATAATGTTGTCTCGGTTTACCTATGTTAATTAAAAGGTAAGTTTAAGCTCGCTTTGTACTTTACGACCTAAGTTGCTTGACCTAAGATTACAGGTATGGGGCCTTTGAAAAAAATTTGAATCTTTAAAAAATAAACAAAATTGGGAGGTAAAAGGAGTGAGCTTTTAAAAGAAAAAAGTGTATTTGGAGTGCAAGAAACTTTCTTTTAACCATCGAACGTAGATGGTTAAACGAAAGTTTCTTACTTTTTTCTCCATCTTTTTACTAACACAACGTTTTCATTGTCTGTTGGTAAGAAATTTGACATTGTAATTGTACCTTCACGTATCTTCTTTAAAAAACCTAAACTTACCAAGAAAATGATGATAAGTAGCGTGTACATATGCACTGAACCCTGTGGTACGTTCTCGATGTCTTTCAACGCGGCCAGCGCCGGCTCGAAATCGGGTCGCAAATCGAGTGTATGTTTGAGGTGCACCACTGCTTCCTACAAAGTACCGAAGTCATTTGAAAGGCATTCATACAATTGCTCAGTGTCCAACAAAAAGCACGGTAAAAACCAATCAGGTAATGCGAAAGAGTCAACTGTCAAAAGAGATCCGGGACCTCGAGGTCCCTCGAATTCGTAGATTCAACGCTCCTTTTGGGTGTCCGGCGTTAAATCACGAGTATTTGGTTCAAAAAATCACGCGAATAATTCGCAAGTCATAAAACTCGAGTCAAGCATTTGGGCTTGTAGGGTAGTCCTGCAACTAACACACAACGATACAAGAGAAGGTAGAACTGAAATAAATACGGCCTTATCACCGAGTGGTAAAGAAGTATTTAGTGTGCGTACAACTTGAATATCACGCTGTGTTTACTAAACGGCAATCCAGCGTGCAGCAAGCATTGCGTCGTAATTGTAGACGCATGTATTGCAACCTTTTTTGTTCACTACAAGTTTGACCTTGACTGTAAACTCAACTGTTGGTAAGTGAAGGTAGTGTTCAATCTAGGTCTGTGACTGTTATGTTTAATTTATTACCTTAATCGGACAGAAACGCTACATTTAGCGTTCCTGCCCGAGCTAAGCGGCATGTTATCGTTGTCGGTGACCAGACAACGCAATGCAATTGTATTGCAGAGTGAATATTTTTTTTTTCGGACTGTCTATTAGCTGTACTAACCCTATTGGTTGCGACAGCGTAGGGCTCGAAGAAACTAAGGGAACGTCTGCCTAAGGGCGCCTCCTTTGAGGCCGAACCTAGGCTTAGGCGACGTTTGGGATAACAGGGGGGTCGGACGGTGAGTGGTCCGTACGTCTCCGAGGCCTTGGATGTAGCCCACGTCCGGAAGACGTATGATAGCGGGGACCTCGTCTTCGCCGGCGAAGACGGTGTGTAGCGTATGATTGCGTGGTAGGTGGTACGAGTATGTTGTCAGTAGTCATCTGATCGTCAGGGTCATGAAGGATATGTTTACGTCTCCTCTTTCGGAGAGGAGCGCTTAGATCGGGTGAGTAGAGTGAATAGGAAGTAGTACCTGATAGTGTCCGTACGCTTTAAATATCTCGCCAAGAGTAAAGTACTGCTGCCACGCACTGCGGTCTGGCGGCTGTACTTCCAGCGACCGTCGCGTCAGGAAGATCGCGTCGTCGAGGTATTGCAGCGTAAATAGAACTCGCGCTAGGTTTAGTAGCACCTAAAAAAAAAACTCAGTTTAGTTCGCAAAATTCGCAAAGCGGCCCACTTATTTGTTACTTTTATTTCATTATTTCTCAACAAGTTGGCCCTTGACTGCAATGTTACCTGTACCCGTATAGGAAAGAAAATTGTACTCTAGAGTTGATTTCGAGTTTCTGAGATAATTTACTTGACCAAGTGTGTCAAAGGAAATAGGCATTTATTTACTAAGAAATACAGTTCAAATTAAGGCGAAGCCTTCGTACCAAAAAAATTATAACTAGGAACTAAAATCGATCAAAAAATCCTTTTTACTTTAAATATAAAAGTGTTTTGAAACACTTAATTATCTGCACGATTGCGCGTGCGCATATTTCGAACTAAAGATACTGATGGTAATTGATAATGCAGCCAACATGGTAACAGGCTAGTATGTAGAGGTATGTCAGAAGTATGGCCGTTATATTACACCAGCCTTAATCGGTTTCTACGCGGCATCGTACTGCAACGTCAAATCACTTGACCAGACAAAATTTGCATGTAATGTAACACTTATAACATGTCTGTGATAGTCTGTGTGTCAGGGCGACCATAGAGCTTTTTAATGTTACATCTAATATTTTAGAAATATCATATTCAATTGTTATTGGCTTTGTTACAGCCGAGCAGACTAAGTGGATTGTCTGTAGAATCATTTGTACCCAAATTTTATGCTCTGAAAGTGTGAATGAAAGTTTTATTGAAAAAAAAATTATATCATAATTATTAGCTTAACAAAAGAATAAAATAGATATCAAAGCATTTAGACCTTTTGCTCGACGATTGACCTTTAGAATTTTATTTTTATTATTAATAAATTTATTTAAATTTATAATTTTTGTTTTAATGTTTTCTGCCTGTAAATAAATATTTTTCTATAATACTATAATTGTCCAGCAGTCCAAAAAAGATTATTTACTGAGACTGCATTCAAACACATATTGTGATAATAATAACAGACTTGAAAAAATTATTGCTATATTTTGAATAACACTGTTAACGATTTATCTTCATTAAATAGTAGTATAAATATTTACCGTATATGTGAACTTACTTCAGAGTTATACGGAGATACTGCAAGTGCCCGCCTGAAGCACTCAATGGAGAGTCTGGTATCGCCCTTGATTCTCCAAAAGTTGCCTATTTGGTTATAGAGCTGCACTGACTTTGGTTTTTCCCTTTTGGCCTTTTTTAGACGTTTCTCTAATGCATTTATGTCCAATTCTGTTACACCGTTGGATGATTTCTTCTTTGTGAATATAAGGGAAACCTAGAAATTTAATTAAGTATCACTCAACAATAAACAGCAAGTATAATTTGCTATATTCCGCCGACAACCGGGAGATTTGTATAATATAACACCACACAAAATCTTCCACTAGAACCTCTACGCACGTTTCGACCCGACACCGGATCATCCTCAGGAGATGTTGACTTCATAAGCGCAAAAAGTAAAGTTACTTTTCGCGCTTGTGAAGTCAACATCACCATCAATCATGAAGTTTATCATGGACTTCCGCAAAAGTAACGCCGCCTGCTTCCATTCATTAATTATTTATCATTCAGTTTTACAGTTGAATAATTCTGCCTCCTCCATCTCTAATGATATTTTATTTATATACTCTGTTAATTTACACTTGTGGTGTGTTTGAACGTGATAATTTAAAAATAAGTGAGATATTTTTAGCCTCACTTTCACGTTGCGATAATGATAATAAGTAGTTATACAATTATTTGACAAGAAAAACATAAACCCAAGTCTAAAATGGACCAATACAAACTTTGATGATGTTCGTAAACAACTCTCAATATGATAATCTGATAACCCTGAACAGCTATTTCTAATAGAGAAAATACTGACTAGAAGACAGTACCAACAAAATGCCATAAGCCTGGGCCAAGAGAGTGCAGATTTTCAACCTCCTGTGAGCTTTAGACTTGCAGTCATATGGACAGCTGGCATACATAGAAAATCATAGTACAATTCTGCTGGCTCCGATAAATGACAAAAATAGATAAATATTTGTAAACATTACAATTCAATTTTACCTGAGGCTCTGGTACATTAGGATGTCTGTGTCTTCTTTGTACTCCCACAAGATTGTCATAGTATGTGAAATTTACAGATTTGCCACAGTCTAAGAATTCATCATCAATATCATCATTGCCATTGCCGTTTGGTTCTCCTATTGCAGGCTCTTCATTGTTTTCTCCATTAGCCCTACAACATTGTTTTAGAACATTTCACATAGTTATAAAATAATGTGTGAGACACAAAATATATTATCGCTTTGAATGCCAAAGACTCACAAACTTTGAGTAATATATAAACAATATTGTTCTGTACAGTATAATAAAATTGGATTTCCATCATGCAATTTCTTGCATGGGACAATTACACAACAATTGCATGATAGTTCCTTTAGAAACATGTTTGCCAGAAATAACATCATGTATGTAAGTGGTTACACCAAGGCAAAAAATGCACCATATGCAACTAACTTGTAAGATTGACTGAAGATTTTTTTTTTTATATACTACAAGTTAGCCCTTGACGGCTATCTCACCTGGTGGTAAGTGATGATGCTGTCTAGGATAGTAGCGGGCTAACCTGTTAGGAGTATGGTAAATCCACGCTCCTAATTGGTTTCTAAGCGACATCGTGCTGGAACGCTAAAATCGCTTGGCGACACGTCTTTCACGGTGGGGTGGTAACTAGCCACAGCTGAAGCCTCCTACCAGACCAGACCCGAGCCGGGAATCGAACCCAGGACCTCCAACTTTATAATGCGACAGCGCACGCCACGGAAGTCGTCAAAATGCACTATTGTCATTCCCACACATGTTTTTGCAAGTGACAGTCACAAGCTATGCTTCCGAGTTCAAACTGCTCCCATGCAACATTCAGATTTACTTAATGTACATATAAGATTGTGTGACAAAAGCAAATATATAACATATTCACATAACTATTTTACCTTTGCTGTTCATACATCTGACAATCAGTACAAAACATATCAAAGCCATGTTTAGTCCAAGAGTTGCCATGGTATACAGTTGATGTTACAATGCTAAATACAACATCTTCTTCACTATACTTGGTTTTATCAGTATCAACCTGCAAATGTTAAGTAATTTTTAAACACAATAATTTTCTTACTAATTAAGCTAAATAATAAATTTTCTATTCTGGCTAAGTTTGTTATGGGCTTCTTCTTAGACCGGGGCACGTTTGGAACCTTCGCAGCTTTAGTTTTAAGTTTACGAATGTAGTTATCACCATCAAATCACTAGTATGTAAATTATTGATGCATCAAAAGTTCCTTTTAAAGGACTATTTGAATAAAGATTATTTTTATTCAATTATTGGGCCAGACATGCTTAGAGTGGTGACTGCAAGCTAGTAAGAATTGTCCGACACTACCACCAGCTTGCAGCATGAAGTTTATTTATTATTACACAAATTGTAACATTTTTATAATGAATATAATACATTTTTATGGGCAAAATCTTCAAATAATATGTGTTCTTGAAATTTATAGAACTACTCTACTATTTCATACGGAAGAAAGCAACCTCAGAATAGGTTCTTATTCATGTTTTTTTAAACCAATGATCATTAAATATGAAAGTATCACATGTATCTGTAAAATTTTGGCTATGTGTAAAATCCCTATTTCCGAAAAATATCAAGAGCTTTACAAAGTAAAAAGTGGATTTGAATTAAACCTGTAATCAAAATTTTTTTAGTTTTAGTTTGACTTTTATATCATATAAAATTAATTGTTTTTTTAAAGATTTCAAAGACTATTTCATTCTTTATCAAAATGTACATACATAATTGAATGAAATATATTTTTTGTAGTAAAACTTATCAACATATTTTTTTAAATTGAAAGTAATGTTTATTAGGAAGATTTAGAATAGTTAACATATTGAAAGACATTTAATTCTATAAGAAAATCCTTCCATTCAAGGCTAACGAGTAATTTGAATAAAAATGTATGCAAAAGTAGACTAGTGATATGTACAATAATAATATTGAAATGACCAACTAAATTTGCACTGATTATATAAAACTTGGAAATATAACACACAGCACTGACCTTAGGCAACGATTTACCGTCAACGATTTGTCCTGCTTCAACGTCCAATTTCCAAATATTGGAAGTGCGAGAATTAATCGCGATAATATGAAAAGAACATATATACACAACCAAAAACGTTAAGAATGGTGAGTCCCACATATTGTTTGGTAGGCTCAAAAATAAACATGAAAACTGTTTTGAGCTATATTTTTTAAATTAATCTCTCACATAAAATAATTAATTTAGGGCACAATATGTAATCGTAAAGCTTATATATTTAAATCGTAATCTTCCACTATTGCTGATTTATTTTGACATATGAAATGAAAGTCACAGACTAAAAAATTAAATTGAAAACAACAAAGTAGTAATGGCACTGCTACACCGCAATAATTATTTAATAAATCCAATATTTCTTAGACTTGCTGAAAAGCTAAGAACCCAATATAAAATTAAAAATAAAATATAGTGATAAAATTATTTTCCTTGTCCCTTTTTATATAATAATGGATTTGTAATAGGGTATCAGTTATAAGTTAGGATCTAAAGGTACAAGGTAAGGTATTTTTTAGAGGTTATATCATATAAAACAGGGATCTTAAGAGATTATTGAACTTTTTTCTAGCTAGTTAGTAGGCCGTTAACACTGAGAAGAGGATAATCCCTATCTGCTGTAAAGTCTTTTCTCTTTGAAGTAACATAATAGTTATTCTATTCATTCAAAAGATATCCATATCATAATAATTTCCCAATTCCAATAATGATAAGGTTTTACTATACATCACATTAAATGTGCCGATTTTAAGGTTATTTTAGTTTCCTTCAATGTAAGGGTGCGTTATTTTGAGAGTTGGCAACATTGATCCGTAATTTGAGATTTGTCATTGTCACAAATTTGTTTTGTTGGTGATTTGATATTGTTAGTTTGGTTATTTATCGTATTTGATATAATGATCAATATGCATAATTAATGATGATAAAAGAAATGTTTTATAACAAACAATGAAGAAAGAGCGGACAGGCGACAATTGTCGCCCTTTTAAATTATAAGTATCAAAAATTCATCGTGATTATTAAGTTTTGATAAATACTGATTGTTTTTATTATGTTTACAGCCCATCAAATTCTCAGTTTAACAGGAATTAGTTTTGAGAGGAGAAGTGTTATTGTGAGTAGGATTTTTCTATTACTAACTTCAGTTTTTTACACCCAGCCATGAACATTTTGATAATCCTTTCCGACTTGTGATGTTGAAATCAATAAGTTTTGTGTTTTACACACATAGCGCCTTTATTATTGCTACCCTACTGCAACAGAAGACAATAATTTTCATGGATTATATGTAGCCTTATTATTTAATAGTCTATACAGGTAGACTTAACAACAAAAAAAGCAGGTAGTAAGCAATATAATTTAAAAAAATGCAGTTTCTATGCATGTTTAGCTCCAACACTAGTTTAAATTAGGAATCAAAATATGTAATTGCTAAAACACATAGCTATTCATCATCATCATTATGAACAACCCATTACCGGCTCACTACAGAGCACCGGTCTCCTATCAATATGAGAAGGGTTTGGCCATAGTCCACCACACTGGCCATGTGCGGATTGGCAGACTTCACACGCCTTTGAGAACATTATGGAGAACTCTCAGGCGTGCAGGTTTCTATAGCTATTAGGCAATGCTTTTAAGTAACACCTACTTCTATCCAATATTTGATAGGTATTTTGATTAAAAATAGTACTAATGCACTTTTTTTCTTGAAGGGCTTTGTGGAATTGACAATAGTGCCACTAACAGATAACTTAAGGTATATTAGACTCAATGCTAAGCAGTGTCGCATTTATCGTGTCTGTCTAAATGATCAATATGAAGCGAACTTTCAATATTTTGACCCCTTCTTGGATATTTGCCAAAGTGATCCAAACACGTAAGTACACTTTACTGAGGGCTTTTCATGGTTTTCTGTAGTTTTTTTTAATATCCCACTACTGGGCAAGAATTTCCTAGATAAATAATTAATTTATATATTGAATAAACATAAAGATATTCTTTCAAAAATATTTATTGTTTTACAGGAGATCTTTGGAAGTGTTCTCTCAGTATCACCTATCTGCTGCACAGAAAATTGACCCAGACCACAACTCTGGGGAACTACACATACAAGTGCCAGATGATGCCACCCACTTGGTGGGAGAAGGGAGGGGGCTCAGGATAGGCATTGAGTTCTCATTAGAGTCACCACAGGGTGGTATGCATTTTGTAGTTCCTGAGGGCGAAGGGACTTTGGTTGAGGTAAGTATTTTATATTTATTTAAGTTTTATTTTAAATACTCATTAAAGTAAGGTTCAATTTTATATTGCTTACTGTTCTAACAATAATCATTTGCTGGACTGTGGTTCTTTTTGTAGTTGGCGAATTAATGAGTTCTAGAAGATAGCCAAACTTGTTTAGTGTGAACCTACATTTGATCACATTTCATAAATTATTGATCTTCAGCCATTTTGACCCGCTATGTTGTTTGAGAACAGTATGATAGTACTGATAGTAAAGTATCAGTACAAACTAATACCAACTGTATGAGTAACCTACATATACTACAATTTCTCATACACATTATGTGATACCTCATAGTGCACAGTTTAAAAGGCAAAGCGAATAAAATAAACTGATAAAATGTTTAAAACTTGGTGTGTTCTAAATATTTTTTTTTGTTAAATTTAGAAATCAGCTCATATGTTCACTTATGGCCACTCAGCGAGGCTATGGTTTCCTTGTGTGGACAGCTTTGCCGAGCCTTGTACATGGAAACTGGAGTTTACAGTGGACGAGGCACTCACGGCTGTATCTTGTGGGGAAATGCTTGATGTGGTGTACACACCAGATCACAGACGAAAGACGTTTCATTACGTTGTGAACACGCCAGCATGTGCACCGAACATTGCAGTTGCTATTGGGTAATGTTATCTATGTTTTTTGTTATTTTAATGTTAAATTTTTCTTTCTAAATAATTATAGTAACGCTTTTGTCTCGTGGTAATTTAAAATGTTTCTAATCAACAAAGGATTAAGAAGGCTTTTACAGGTTGGCTCAAAAATATTTCACTCACTGTGTAATATTTGTTGCCAATGTATGCTGAAATCTTCATTGAGAAAGGTGTTTTGTTTCAGACCTTTTGAAACATACGTTGACCCACATATGAACGAAGTGACACATTACTGTTTGCCACATCTAATGCAAATACTCAAGAATACAGTGAGATATCTACATGAGGCGTTTGAGTTCTACGAAGAGACACTCTCTACCAGATATCCTTATCCTTGCTATAAACAAGTATTTGTGGATGAAGTGAGTACCATGAGTTTCAAGTGTAAAGTCTCTATCCCTAATCTTTTCCGTACAAAATAGCAGTAGAAGAAATATAGTTGGTTGGTTAGTGAATTTTAAAATTTAGTTGGTTATTTATTCATAAATATTGCTCCAGATTGCCTTTGAGTCATTAAGTAATAAAATATGTAATATTGAAGACTAACATTATAAAATTAACTTTCAACTATAGACAGCAAACAAGTTGCCCGAGAAATAACTTTGATAGATTACATATACAACATCCGTCAAACAACAAATTTATTCCATAGTTAGAGATTATTTATACATTAATAAATCAATCCTTAATCAAAAAACATGTTTCAAATAATTATATATAGATTATTTGGGCCAGATTCCACACAGGCATAGCCAAGGTTTTACGATAATAGATTTTTATAGATGTAGGTAGGTTCTTCTGGTATCTTCTGGGGTACATGTATTGGTGCATTGGCATACAAAGTTATTTTTTCAAATAGTGCTAAGCATACAAAGTACTTTATATTAATTTCTTTTTAGACAGAAGATGATTCAACAGCATACACCACAATGTCAATATTAAGCACACATTTGCTCCATTCTATAGCTATAATAGACCAAACATACATAAGTAGGAAGGCCATGGCTCAAGCTGTTGCTGAACAATTCTTTGGCTGTTTTATTACTATGCAGAATTGGTCGGACTTGTGGTTGGCCAAAGGAATACCGGAGTATTTGTGTGGATTATATTCTAAGAAATGTTTCGGGAACAATGAATATAGGTATTGGGTACATCAGGAGTTGCAAGAGGTAAGGAATTTCCTAATCATATTCTTGCTACCATATCGCTTTTTAATTAAATAACGTTTTGGAATAGCCAAAATGTGTTGTTATCTACTATATTAAATATTTTGTATTAATGAGGATTTATTGATACAATTTTTATTTAATCTTAATTGTACACGTGATCATTCACGTGAGTCCAGCCACTCACGTGAATGATCGTTAGAGTATGCACGAATAGTTTCGAACCCATCCGGGGCTCTTATTCATGAGCGCGCGGTACGGAGCTCACGGATCACCGATACGACCAACAATAGTGTACCAAAAATACACGTACAATTAATGTTACCGCGTTTTTTTTAATAATATGTCTTTTAAATAGCGAACTTAATAATTGGATAGTAAATTTGATAAGGATCCTATTGGACTCCAGTTTTGCGTAACCAAACAATCCATGGGCAAAGTGCCGAGTTGAGTAAAGTAGTGAACAGTTACCAGTGTTATATTAAATTTAAACATGTGTAATTCACGTGCTAATGTTCATAGGTAGTAGGTTACGAAGAACAGTATGGTGGAATGGTACTTGATCCATGGCAGCCACCCGCCAGCGGAGCTCGAGTTGAACTCAAGGACGTTTACTATTTTCCTGTTCGTAATGTACATACTATGTCACCGAGATATGTCGAGGTAAGATCTCCATTTATTTAACATTATTATCTATTTATTTAGTTTTTATACTAAGAGAAACGAAGCGTTTTCGAATTCACTATGCAATAGCATCAGTTTTTATTATATGGTAAAGGGCCAACCTGGAACGAATATGAGAGTAACTAATTTAAAGGGTTTTTTTAAGTACCCGTCTAACCATTAATTTCCCTATAGTTTATGAATATATATAATATGACAACTAGGTTAGTGATGATGGTTAGTTATTGAGCGGTTAGGCTTTCGTTAGTAAGCTAGATACCAATGTAGCTAACTAACTTAACTAGTATCGGCAAAAAGCTCCCACCTGATCAGTTCTACGCCATTTATATTGATTCCGGTAATAATGGAATGGGAAAATTAGTAATTAATTAAAGAGATTGAACTAAAATGGATGCAAAATTCCCGAACTACTAGGCTATCACTGCTTTTAATAAATATTAATAATGCCAAATTATAATGGCATTTTCACGCTGGATGATACAATCTACGGGATATGGTTGAATTAACCAAATGTCTCAATCGGTTCCTGCGCGGATTATACCAGATGCGAAATCGTCCGGCGTTAGAAGTGCCCCGGTATGATGCGACTGGTTAACTAACATAGGAGAGTGCCTTTTGGGTATGTCGCCTACAAATTTGGGTAAAATATCGCAAGAAAATATAAATAAAATGTAACTTTCTTCAACCAGGTAATGCGAAAGAAATCACACCTAGTGCTTCGAATGTTAGAACAGCGGATTGGTCAAGAGCTCCTCCTGCAAGTATTCAACAAACAGCTCTCTTTAGCCACCAACGCGGCGAATACTAAGATTGGAAGCGGTTTCTGGGGCCAGCTGTTGCTATCCACCAATTTGTTCGTGAAAGCTATATTCACTGTTACTGGAAAAGATATGGCTGTGTTCGTTGACCAATGGGTCAGGACTGGAGGGCATGCGAAATTTCAACTGACGTCTGTCTTTAATAGAAAAAGGTTTGTGGAGTTTTTTCCAGAACTAGTAATAAGCTTTATGAAGAATCATAACGCGATCTCATCTTATATAAAGCGTGGATGTGTATGCAATGCATTTGTTCCGTAATTTTTTATCCTTACACGCTCTTATTTCTAGCTCTATATTATCATGTTTATACTTATTACAGAAATACAATAGAACTGGAAATACGTCAAGACTCCGTCCACGAGCGTGGTATCAGGAAGTACGTGGGGCCTCTGTTGGTGCAACTACAGGAGTTGGATGGTACATTCAAACACACGCTGCAAATTGAGAACACAGTTGTAAAGGCGGATATCACGTGCCACAGTAAAAGTAGGAGGAACAAGAAGAAAAAGATCCCTTTGTGTACTGGGGAGGAAGTGGATATGGACCTTTCTGCTATGGAGTGAGTTAATTTGTAATAAATTATGTCACATATGAGGGTAAGTGCACCTTTTTGTGGTATGCGTTTTTCTTGAAGAATTTATTTACTGTCTCACTTGAAGTTACGTGTATAATAATGGGATCAACAGGACTAGAGACATTTGGAATCTTATCGGTGCATTTGGTTTTTACTAGGAAGCAAGAACTATTCGTACGTGCAGTTAATGAAGGTGGTAGACCTTTATTAAAACACGCGATTTGATAGCAGAAATGTGAATTCCTGGAGTCCTTTAAATGAATTGTTTAACGAATAGACTTTTAGCTTTCGTTTATCGTTAACAATTCATTAGCGACGAGAACTAACGCTTTTTAGTTATAACTTTAGGGAGATGTGTTGGACTGCTAATTTTCATTGTGTTATTTTCATATTTCATGTGGGTTCAATCTATTTTGTGTATTTTTACAAATAATCAAAGCCCGTTCCAATCGTCAAACAACGGAATACTTGGTAATCATTATCTTATATTTTCCTTCACTTGTATTAATTAATTATTTCTCAACAGTGACTCTCCAGTGCTATGGATACGTATGGACCCAGAGATGTCCTTGTTGCGGAGTACCGTGATATCTCAGCCGGACTACCAATGGCAATATCAATTACGTCACGAGCGTGACGTCACAGCACAGAGCGAGGCAATAGACGCCCTACATAACTATCCCGAACCCGCTACGAGGAAGGCCCTGACTGATACCATAGAGAATGAGCAAACGTATTATAAGATTAGGTGTAGAGCCGCAAACTGTTTGACGAAGGTATCATCGACTAGTATATACTTTATAAATTGTTTTTTGGCCAGATATAATCTTGTATTGGTCTTTAGGGAAGGCAGTGCCTTTAGCATATAAGCCTAAGTACGCTTTCCAACAAAACTGGGAGGTCTTGGGTTTGATTCCCAGTGGTGAATTCGGTGGTGGCTCGTTACCCTTTTTAGTGGCAAAGACAAATACTGACCGCCAAGTGATATAGAGTTCGGGTACGATGCCGAGTAGAAATTGAAAAGGACGATGGGTTTACCGATCTGGGTGGCTCCTCTGGTGCTGCAGATGTACATGGACGACTGTAATCACTTCACTGTATTCACTTCACTTAAACATCAGGTGACCTGTCTGCTCGTTTGCCCGCGATGTAATATATAAAAAAAAAAACATCACATAACAGACACAGACTTCTCACGAATACTGGAATGGGCACTGCCCTCGTAGGAGCAAGCCAATAGACGATGAGATAAAACAATAACTATATAATATGCTTTAAAACTCGCCATCACTATCGTTATTGATTTTATCATCATTTAATTTGCAATAATTATTTTTGTAGGTGGCAAACGCCATGATAAGTTCATGGGCAGGCCCGCCGGCCATGTTGACGATATTCCGCAAAATGTTCGGCTCGTTTGCCGCACCGCATATAATCAAACAGAATAACTTCGATAATCTCCAACATTACTTCTTGCAGAAAACCATACCAGTGGCGATGGCTGGTGAGAATGGTTCATTTTATGGTTTTAAAATGTATACCCATAGCCCATAATACACACTGAACATTAAGCTTAATTTGCTTTTTCTTATTCAATTAAGCAAATAACATACCGTTATACGCGACAGCCAGACAAATTTATAAATGGGGTTTTGGACACCTAAGCATCTCCAGGAGACGTTGACGTCACAATTTATCTAATTACTATAGAGAAAATAAGTATAAATTTATTTATAGAGTGGGCGAAAACTTAGCTACAAATTTTAAGTCACACAAATGGCTAAGCACATTCGTATGGAATGGAATATCGCTGAAAGCTTTTTCTTAAAAAGTTTCAAGGTCAACTATTAATGCATTTTTTCTTAGTACTGTTTAGCGAAAAATCCATCATGAGTTTTGAAAAATTATTGTTTGTAAAAATTCTTATTTTACAAGAATGTAATTAATTTGCTAGACTTCCTAACTAGAAGTTTGCAAAGTTACATTAAATATAGTAATTTTGGATAAAAGTTCTATTGCCATTTGTCTAGGTTTGAGGAACATTCACGGTATCTGTCCGCCAGAAGTTGTCAGATTTCTTCTGGACCTCTTCAAGTACAATGACAATTCAAAGAACCATTTCTCGGACAACTATTACAAAGCGGCACTTGTCGACGCATTGGCTGCCACTATTACGCCAGTTATTTCTGTTTTACAACCTGTAAGTAAATTTTCATTAGGTGGTTTAACTTTTTGCAATTCAGTGTCATTTGTGTGTAATATTTCTATAATGGAGGGAGTTGCTAAGTTTATTGAACTAACACTAACTTCTTTATTAGGTCTAATTGATATACGTTGCAGAAACTTTCATCCATTTCATGATGTCACCCACTTCCAGGACGATTTGTATTTTTGGACCATCGAAGTGCTTCTTACAGTAGATTTTTTTATTTCACGATTTGCAAATTGTAGAAGTAACCTTCATAATGTTCTCAAAGGCGTGTGAAGTCTGCCAATCCGCACATGACCAGCGTTGTGGACTATGGCCAAACCCTTCTCATATTGAGAGGAGACCCGTGCTCTGTAGTGAGCCGGTAATGGGTTGATCATGATGATGATGAACCTTCTTCAACTAATTTCACTAATTTGATTAGTTGGAAATGGGCAATATTTCATAAGAACAATTGTGCACAATAGACACCGTGAATTGAAATCCGGGTACATAGCGGACGATTTTGTTGGGATATCGCATCTATCAATAGTTATCCAAAAGATGGATTCCCATAATTGTTCGCTTAAACAATCGGAGCATATTGAATCAAAATCAAAGTATTAAAAGTACGGCAATGATGTCATCATTTCTTGTATTGATTTTCTTATTGTTTCCATAATCGTTCTCAATGTTTTACGCCCAGGGTGCTCCAATAACGGCGGATTCCTTGTCGGCTGACACAAAATTAGTACTCGAGGAGATAACCCGTGTGTTGAATTTGGAGAAAGTTCTACCGTGTTATAAGAACACCGTATCGGTCAGCTGTTTGCGCGCTATACGCAGGTTACAACAATGCGGACATCTGCCCAGTATACCGACTGTGTTCAGAGCCTATGCTCAGTATGGACAGTACATAGGTGAGTGACACTATTACTACTTTTAGTGCGATGAAAAATGAAAGTGATTTTTTCTGAATCAAGGAAAAGCTGCGTGTGCGCAGATGTAATCAGGGTGAAATTTAGTCTCCAATTAGACTTAATTTAAAGTGAACTATATATTTAGATTTTGCCTCTTAGGTATTACAATGTGCAATTTTTCGTACTTTTCACCTTCATCATGATCAACCAATACCCGGCTCACTGCAGGGCACGGGTCTCCTCTCAATTTGAGAAGGGTTTGGCCATAGTCAACCACGCTGGCCATGTGCGGATTGGCAGACTTCACACGCCTTTGAGAACATTTTGGAGTACTCTCAGGCGCGCAGATATGTTTCCTCGCGATTTTTTAATTCAATTCAAAATAATCTTTCTTCAAATTGGCAAAAAATATTTCCAAGCTTTTTTTTACTATAAACGTGATCCTTTATATGAAGATAAACGGCGAGTGAAAAGGAAAAGGTGCTATCGGGTGTGTAATTAAGGTGACCTTGTTTCTAGACGTAAGATTGGCAGCATTCGAATGCTTGGTAGACTTCGTACGAGTTGACGGCAAACCGGAAGACTTATCATCGCTGCTTACCGCGGTAGAAAATGACCCTGATCCGGGTGTACGACACGGATTGGCACGTTTACTGGTTACCATGCCACCTTTTGAACGCGCTCAAAGACATCGACTCGATACCGAAGCTGTTGTTCATAGGTAAGAAAGAGCTTAAGGTTATATTAGGTGCAAAAGGAGATCCTATTGCTATACCTCTGCTGTCCGTTCCCCATACAAGAAATGTGTTATTTTGGTGTTTTTTGTGCGAATTTAATAATGCCAATGCTGTTAAGTGTTTCAAATTGCACCTTGGTACAGTAACGAAATTTATCGTGTGCAAATTCAAATGGCACGTAGACGATTCTCTATATTTTAAAGTAACAGGAGTTGACAATTTTGGACCGATCCGGAAATCGAACCCAGGACATCGCAATCCGTAATCAAAAATGACATCACACTAACAATGCTCTAGCAAAACAGAGCATGCATTGTAACTGAATCAAGTTGTTATGTCAATAAACTAATTAAAGTTTAATTATCATTATTATAGTTGCGAACGTGTTTGTTTATTTATTTGTAATCTATACAAGTACAATTGCTTCAACAAACTTTATAAAAATTTGCAAAAAGATAACATTAATTTTATCCTGGGAATTAAAACGTTCGAACGGGATTTATAAAAAAAAACATTTGTATTCTTTATTTTTTTTTAATTTTTTTTATGGCTTTACATAGATTAGCCAATTTCAAGTTTATTATTTTATTAGTTCACTCTTTTTATGGCTTTGAAGAGATTAGCCAATGTCAAGTTTATAGCAATGTAGATGTTAAGGAGAAATGGCGGGAAACTTCGCACTCTGCGGACGCGGCTCCCACAAACCTTTCCCAAATTGATACATTAATTCAAGAAAAGCGTGAAAAAACCGCGCCCGCCATATACGAAGTCTCCCGCCTTTCCATTTGTATTCTTTAACAATCTTGACGAAATGCGTGGCACAGAGACAGCTTGATTGAAGGATAACCCAGGAAAACAGAGCTATGTGATTTGCAAACCGTTTGCATTGTTCTTGTAAGCTCTGCTGAACCGCTACAAAAATCTTGGCGGATATCAAAATATCCGCAAATGATCCAACTCCTTGATGCAAACATCCAGGGGCCGGATCATTTTCATTCCGTGGAATTATAGGATGAATTAGTCAGCGGCGATAACCTAACGGATAAGACTGTTATATCTTTCCAGGGAGGCCAAGTTCAATCTCCTCTATCTTTTCGGAATTATGTGCATTCTTTTAAGGTATTTTAACTTATAGAGTCTACAGTAGACCTCGTAAATTTATTCTGACGCACCTACGACGAAGACTTACTAAGATGAACTCTAGTTTTAATTTTTATTTTAGGATGGGTTGTTTTTTAATTTTTACAGAGCGTTGTATTTATTTTAGAAGTGATTGTGTTTTATTCAATCGTTTGGACATAAGACTTAGTAACAGCGAAGCGTACATAGAGATAACACAAAATTGCACTCGATCAAAGCCTTGGGCTGATCTAATTAACTAATAGATCTATTAAAATAATAAATGTATGGAATAAACATTTAATATTATCAAAATAACACTTAACAAACACTCTTTACAGACTTTGGAACCAAATAAACAGCCAATTATCAAATGATGCAAGACTTCGATGCGATCTCGTGGACTTGTATTACACTTTATACGGTCTAAAACGGCCACTATGCGTACCTCTGCCGGAAATACAAGCGATGATGAAACAGATGCACAACAAAGAAAGAGAACGGCTAGACAGAGAAAGGGAGAGGATGGAGAGGGATAGAGAAAGGCGGGACCGTGAGCGGGAAATGGACTTGAAGCCAGCTATCAAGCAAGAGATTGATGAGGTATGTATTATGAACATTGATTGGAATCATTTTAATCCGCGAATGCCCCATTCCAGCCGTCCAACAAACTCCGGTACACAGCATACGGACAAGCGTGTAAGTGTCACAATCTCGTAGATCATTATTACTTAACTAGCTATTTTATACAATTAACAGGTACCTGTGAAAAATGAATTGGACATAGGTCCTTTGGAACCAGTGCCAAAAGCTGAACTGCCGAGGGAGGACAATCTACCTGTACCAATATCGAGTATCAAGGAAGAAGACAATAATATTGATGTTACAACTGTCCATGATATGCCCATCAGAGTCTATAGCAGTGTAAGTACCTATTTATTATTTCGCGTCCAAGGAAAATGATTTTAAAGTATTCTGATCAGTGGGTATATAGCAATAATTTTCATAACAATAGTACAAATATTTGGAGGGAGTTTTAGTTTTGTGAATATCTGCCAAATACTTCAAATGTTCAATTAAGTTTTAAACGTAAATATGTTTAAAAGTAAATCCTTAAGAATTCATTGAAATATATAGACTACTGTATAGTTGGAATGAAACCGGCTATACTTCTAACTAATATGAAACAAAATATGGTGTATTTATGGTCTAAAAGAGACATAATAGCTGTATACATACTATTATGTTTTTAAAATTATGTATATATATATATATATATATTAGCGATTTTTTTTAGGAATATTCAAAACGCGAGTTCGTATCGGATAACGCGGTGGCCCTACCTGGTATATCGGGCTCATTAGGCCCAGTTGGTTTTGAACCCGGTATGTTCAGACACGATAAAGATGACCTAGGTGCTCCTAAGGTAAGAATAATATCTGTTTCAAATTATATCTACATTATAACGTTATCGCATAGTGGCCCATCTTATTTAAAGTTAAATATCGAGCATTTATTAGTATTTGTTTCGGATGCTTGCTCTATATGTACAGAGGATACTCATAATTGCAAAACACTTCGTATCCGATCCAACACTAATATATGAACATATTAGTTGTTTTTTACACAAGTGGCTAGTGCAGGCTACGCTGAAGTCTCTTCTCTTTCGGACTGTCTATTAGCTGTACAAACCCTATTGGTTGCCACAGCGTAACCGGACTGTCACTGTCAGGGTCACGAAGGATATTTTTAGGTCCTCTTTCGGAGAGGATCGCTTCGGTCGGGGGAGTAAAAAGAAGCCGCAACTACGAGAGAGTTGGGGTGTCGGATTGAAGACCTTTATGTGCGACAGCGCATGCTTTGCGCCTCGGAGGTCGTCAAAATGACTCTCGTAGTAACTAAATAAATTAACATTCACGCTTTTACTTTTCAATATATAAACATACATTTTCAGGCGAAGAAGAAGAAGAAGGACAAGAAAAAACACAAACATAAACACAAACACAAACACAGCAGCAAAGACAAATCTAAAGAGCACAAAGAGAAGGACAAGCCGTTCCCGCCCCGGCCCCCTTCGGCCACCGAGCATTTGAAGATCAAAGAGGAGACGCGTGAGACTTTGAGCTCATTTAGCTCGAGTCAGAGCCCCTCCGAAGATTTATCTTTCATTCCCTCGAATATGAGTTTCTAATGTACACGCAATTACGCAAAAGGGATCTAACCCATATTGAGCAAGTTTACATCATTGGGATAATTTCACTGAACGAATGTTTTGACTTGTACGATAACTTTTAGACAGCTCAATTTTGAGGGTTCTTTTTATCCTTTTTGCATAACCACGTCTATTTAATACTGTAATTAATTGTTAAGCATTAAAGAAAAATATAATTTTATAATATAATTTCCTCTATTCTTTTATTTATTCGTATTGGATGACTATAAGAACGTCAATATAGAAGGATTGCTTGTTTTATTGCGGATACCTAAAAACATTTGATTTGGTTCAATAGTTATTTGATATAGGAATATACTTGCGAATTGTAGGCGTGAGGCAGTTTGAAAGTAGGTATTATAATACTGTAATGTAATGTTCGGTTTCATACGTTTGTAACACAGTAAATAAGTACGACTTAAGATTTAAAACTAACCAAATGTTACAGTAATTTAAATTAAGGCTGATGTTGGTAAGTTTTTTATTTACACACGCACAATTATCCCAGATTTTTATAAATAATTTAAATACACATTTCCGGCTAGTCTGCCACAAGTACGACATCTGCAATTTAGCTCATTATTTTAGATTATGTAGTGTAATTTGTTCGCACTTTAGAATTTTGGAACTTCTCTTGGAAGTTCGTTTGATCATATAGCATTTATCATATTTTGTTTGTTTGTTTGTATTATCAAATCGTGGACCAATGTTAATATATAAGACTAAATTAGGTATATTTCTAACAGGCATAAAAAGTTGGATATTTTGTGGTGCCATGGCCATTTGTTTTTTTTCTAATAAAGTAACTAGACTGACTCGGTAAATTTCGTAGAGATTTGTGATTGATCTCTAAGAGGAAATCCGCGTTGACAATACGAAATCCTTTTTTTTTATTTACGCCATTTTTCTAGGTTTTTCGAAAATCTACTAATATTATAAACGCGAAAGTTTGTAAGTATAGATGGATGGATGTTTGTTACTCTTTTACGTAAAAACTACTGAATGGATTTTTATAAAACTTTACAATAATATAGCTTAAAAATCAGAATAACACGTATGCTATAATTTATAAAGATATTGTGTGAATTGTCCAAAAAAGTGACAAATAAGTAGAAAAAAAACTGCGTGGTAGTTTTAATGTCATAATATTAGTTCTGTTCTACGCACTACTCTAATACTCGAAATACTAATCCTGCGCAGACTAAGTCGTGGGCACCAGCTAGTTTTCTATATATCTAACTACAAAACAATTCTGTCGAGCTACTTTAGAGTTTTCCACACGAACGGCCATTGATTTTTACATACATTGTTTATAGTTGAAATCCTTTTTCAGCATACATTAGGCTTCAGGATCAAGTCGGGTTAATTGAATCTTGCGGGAATATACGATTTCCTGTTGTGAATAAAATCACACAGTCAAATTATAATAATTGTTAAAGTTCGATTTGTGATTAAATCGGTACACATTCTGGAAAATAAACCCAGTCATTAATTTTATAATTAACTATTAAGTACTTCATTAATATTTGATTATAGATTTAAATAATTATACAACAATGATTAACTACGGGTTTGTTGAGTTCTACGTGAATAAATTAATAATTGTTATTGACATCGTAAACAATTTAATTTCGATTAATTTGTTGATTGAGGTTATTTAATAATTTAATGTTTCTATATCAATTGGAGACAAGTTACGTAATTTGCGTTTAACCAGTATATGTATAAGAGTGGGTTTGTTTTACGTGGATACTAAAATCTTTCGATTTTCATAGGGTTTCTGTGGAAGATTTTCATTCAAATGTATAATTTTAGAGCAGGTTATTACGTGTGATACACTTAGAGAACACAAGAGGGCCATGCAGGGATATGTATTTCGTTTTCAGCATACTAGCTAGTTAATACCTGTAATCAAAATAATTATCGAAAATAAAATAAACAAGAAAACGTAAATATACTTGTGCATATATAATTTTATCATGCCAGTATGTTCATCCGTTGATCAGTTTCTATGTCACATATTTGAGATTAGCGTAGATATTATTTGACTAAGGTTGGTATGATGAACAACTCTTCCGAGTTATCTGCTTGTAACTCTATACTTATTTTATTTGAAACTACCTCATATTTCAGAAATAAGTATAGGATTTTCACACACCTTGACCTTCCCTCGGGCCTCGTAGATAGGCCCTCGGTTCAGCCTAGGCGGACGAGGCAGGCTGCGGAACCAGCCACCAGGCGACACGAAGGAGCATCGTTGGGTATGAGTGGGTATTCTGGTCGTCACCCAGGTCTCTGTCAAGTCCCACATATCCCGCCGGAAACGGCGCATTATTGCCTGCGTTGCTTTCGGAGGGTATGCGTAAACGCATTTCCTAGCGTTAAAAAAGCTTACATACCCGAATACTAATATCTGACCGTATTACTAATACTGCTTTTAGTCGGTCTGTATTCCAAAAATGGAACACCGATCAATGAAATCCAGCATGTTCCCATTCGTGCTTAATTAAGACCTATTGAGTCGTAATTGTTTTATTGGGGTTAATGAGCTGGTTATTGGTTTTCAGTTGAATCTATTAACCGTGAATATTATTATTATTGAACTGTGATAGTCTAGTGGATAAGACGATCTGTGGTTGGGGGTTCGAACCCGGGCTAGCACCTATAACTTTTCGGAGTTATGTGCGTTGTTAAGCAAATAAAAAATATCACTTGCTTCAACGGTGAAGGAAAACATCGTGAGGAAACCTGCATGCCTGAGAATTTTCTGTAATGTTCTCAAAGGCGTGTGAAGTCTGCCGATCCGCACATGGCCAGCGTGGTCAAACCCTTCTCATATTGAGAGGAGACCCGCGCTCTGTAGTGAGCCGTGAATGGGTTGATGATGATGATGATGATTATTATTATTACTGTGGGACGACGTACCTACTGTAAATAAATCAGTATAAATGTGGCTGAACAATATTTACTCAAGTTTATAACTGGACGTCAGCCTCATAATCCGAGGTCGGGTGTTCGAACCCGGGCACGCACCTATAACTTTTCGGAGTTATGTGCGTTGTTAAGGAATTACCATATCACTTGATTCAACGGTGAAGGAAAACATCGTGAGGAAACCTGCATGCCTGAGAATTTTCTGTAATGTTCTCAAAGGCGTGCGAAGTCTGCCAATCCGCACATGGCCAGCGTGGTGGACTGTGGCCAAACCCTTCTCATATTGAGAGGAGACCCGCGCTCTGTAGGGAGCCGTGAATAGATTGATCATGATGATGATGATGATTATTATTACTGTGGGACGACGTACCTATTGTAAATAAATCAGTATAAATGTGGCTGAACAATATTTACTCAAGTTTATAACTGGACGGATGACCTTGAAGGTCTGTATTTAGCCCATTTCCCAGAGCTGCGGAGAACGTGGCACGCCATCACGTCTCACCACGTCCGAATCATGGGACGTATGATGTAGGCAATAAGTAAACCGGTATGGTACCTTTAATTTTTATTTGATTACCTAATCAAATAAAAATTAAAGGTACCAATTAAAATTTAAGTACCTACTTTAATACGGAGCTCCAATCAGTATTTTTATTAATATTACTTTTTTTTATAGCCCTTGACAGCTATCTCACATGTAAGTGATGATGCTGTCTGGGATGGTAGCGGGCTAACCTGTTACGAGTATGGTAAACCCACGCTCCCCTAATTAGTTTCTAAGCGACATCGTGCCGGAACGCTAAATCGCTAGACCAGACTCGAGCCGGGAATCGAACCCAGGACCTCCAACTTTATAATACGACGGCGCACGGACTGCGCCACGGAGGTCGTCAAATAGATAAAATGCAAATAGATACAGACACCGTTTTTCAATACAAAACTAAATAAATAAAAAAAAAGAAATGCTGACACAGCTAAAAACAAAACAGATAACACGGAAATACCGACGGAAGTCAAGTTTTTAGTAACAGTGGTAACTTTGACAGCACTCTGTTTGACGTACTATAGAAGTATGGATGCATGTATTTATCCTTATCTCAAATTATACTTATCAATAAAGTAATTAAGTACAATAGTGTCTTTAGGATATCAAATATTAATATAATATGCTGAATGACCGTTCGTACAGCTGCAGTATGTCAAAGTTTGTTATTCTATATCGTTAACCTCAATACGTAGTAATGCAATACTTCTTACGCAAGATTCTAAAAACCGACCAAGTACGGGATGGAGCAGTACACAAGGGTTCCATGCAAAATGTTTGGTATGACACTAAATATTATTGAAATAAGTACCAGTAAACGTGGTTCTTGTATGGGAAAAAATTATTTTTATAGTATAGCAGCGATAATAATAGACAGAAATTCACATTTTGTGGAAAGCTGTGATAGCCTAGTTAGGACGTCAGCCTCCCAATCAGAGGTCGGCGGTTCGAACCCGGGCACGCACCTCTAACTTTTCGAAGTTATGTGCGTTTTTAAGCAATTAAAATATCACTTGCTTCAACGGTGAAGGAAACCTGCACGCTGAGAGTTCTCCATAATATTCTCAAAGGCGTGTGAAGTCTGCCAATCCGCACATGGCCAGCGTGGGTGACTATGGCCAAACCCTTCTCATATTTTGAGGAGACCCGTGCTCTTTAGTGAGCCGGTAATGGTTTGATCATGATGAAAATGTATAACGGTAACGAAAAATACCGTTGCGCAGCGCATGCGCTGCCTTGTATAGTAAGTGAGTGGGTGAGAGTTGGTCTGGTGGAAGGCTTCGGCCGCGACTAATTACCATTCTACCAGCAAAGACACCATGTGATTTTGTGTTCCAGTGATGATGACTTTAATCCGAATAGAAGGGCATGCATCGGCTCTTCTGGTACTGTTTCTGGTACTGTGGTTTCTGGTACTGGGCGATGGCAATCACTTGACATCAGGTGACTCGTCTGCTCAATTGCTTGCTAAGTAATTTAAAAAAAAAATGAGACAGCTGACAGCCTGTCGAATAGCAGAAGCCTTAGGAATAGAGTCCCGTTGGCAACAGATACGGAACCCTGAAAATTACTTAAGTATCTAAGATATCTGCTTTTGATACCGAGGTAAAAAATAACAAGTACGTATAAAGTTACACAGATAGGTCCAATGTCAAGATGGAGATCGACAGCGTTAGGGGAAATTCGTGAGATCTTTTCGCCAAAATTCCTCATTACCTACCTAGATAGTTGAAATGCAAAAGTTTTCGAACTGTGTGCCATCGATGACTTACCGTAGTCACCATCTTTGGGCCTCATAAAAAAGCTCAGGGTCACTCAGCAGGCGACGGAGAAAGCTTCGCTTATAATTCGCTTCGCTTTACAATATGGTGACATTTCCGTGATTATATCAGAAATGATGAGATGAAGAAGGACCAGCCATAGCTAAACGAGTTGCAAAGCTCATGTCACAATCGGCAGGGCATAAAGGTCCAAGAGTCGGTACTTGGAGGCTGGACTAGGTATCAAGGTGATGATATGTTGACTCCGCATCGACTAGACCCCAGACTAGTTTGACGGACGAGATCTAACTAGTCGCAGGAAGTCGCTGGACTGGAATTTGGAACACCCCCTAAAAACGTGTCTCCACTGGTTCTATTGGTTGTTATGATGATGGTGATGATGATGATGATTACGATATTGGTGGAGGTGGTGATGATGGTATGACTATAATGTTACAACATGAAAGGGAGAATAAAGACCTTTCTTTATTTCCATTAAAATCAGTCTATGCTTGCTTATCTAAGAACGGCGGCCATGTAAAGAAAGAGTGAAAACAAAATATTTTATTTTGGAGCCAGCACTCCTTTAATAGACTGTTAATTACATAATTACTTAATTACATAATCTGTATTTTATCCAAAACATTTGGTTATCACGCTCAAAGTAAATAAGTGTCGGATTTATCTATACTTTTCATTCTAGAGGTTAGGGGCGTTTTTAATATTGTCCTATCGACCCATTGAAATCCGTTGTTTTAGAAGCTAAGATCATAATTTTGGCTTAGGGTTAAAAACAATGGATATTTATCTTGATCATTAGTGATACTAACGAATTGATAAAAAGCTGAAAGCTTACTTCAATAGCTTCTTTGAATTCTATAGTTAAAATAAAATGTTCCATCCCATTAAATAAGGGACATATTTGGAGATTAAAAATAAAAATATCGAAGTGACTCGTTGGCTATGTCGCAATATTTTCTCTGTTTCATTATTTTTTCTGATTTCATGCCAAAATTAAAGAGGTGTCCTGAGTTAAGCCTTTTTGTTTATTAACAAGGTAACTAATTCTATTTTGACTAAGCGCTGTTATTGATAGAAATTGTGAACGACAGTCATTAATCTCGTTTGAAGCAACGTAGTTGGGCATCCAAGCATTTAATGGTTTCTGTTAATGTTGTTTATTTTATCAGAATTTTATCAAATTCAAATTCAAAATTGAAAATAATCTTTATTCATTTAGTCCTTAAAAAGGCACTTTTGACGCGTCAATAATTTACATAGTAGTTATTTCATGGTGATAACTATATCGTAAACTTAAAACTAAAGCTATGAGGGTTCCAAACGCGCCCCGGTCTAAGAAGAAGCCCACAACAAACTTAGCCGGGTTTTTATTTCGTTGTCACCATCGGATAATGAATAATAAATTATAGTAACTATGGAGATAGAGCAATTCACACCCGAGCTTTTTTATCGTTTATATAATCCTTAATATCGTAATATGATTTTTCTACAAGCTTTCGTTTTATATAAATCTTTATGTACCCCGCTTGAAGTCAAAACATACATTCAATGATTTCAATTAATGTTGTTTACTTTATCAGCATTTTTTACAAACCTTTATCTACTTCTTCTATTAAGTCGTAATCATCAGCAGCGGAAATAATATCGGACAGTGATATTGTGAAGCGAGACCGGAGTTAGTTAGTAGTTAATAGCTATTAACAGTAAGTATAGAACACCCACTTCAACTCTTTTAACAGATAGCCAGTCTACTGTCTAAAAATTTTCTCGCAGCCGCGTAGCGTCTTTGTAAAACTATTTCTTGTCCGCGGCTTCATCCACGTAGTTCCCATACCCGTAGGAATACCGGAATAAAATGTAGCCTATGTTACTCGCTGATAATTTATCTTTCAGTTGGTTAAAGAATTTTCAAAATCGCATTAGTGGTTCGCACCCCGTAGTAATAATTGATTACCTAGACCAACTGAACACACTAACTTTACCTCTTTATAATATTAGTATAATATACAATCATCATCATGATCAACCCATTACCGGCTCACCAAAAGAGCACGGGTCTCCTCCCAATACGAGAAGGGTTTGCCCATAGTCCACCACGCTGGCCATCTGGCTGGCTGGCAGAGTTCACACGCCTTTGAGAACATTATGGAGAACTCTCAGGCGTGTAGGTTTCCTCAAGATGTTTTCCTTCACCGTTGAAGCATGTGATATTTTAATCGCTTAAAAACACACATAACTCTGAAAAGTTACAGGTTAAAGGCCCGTGTTCGAACCCCCGACCTCTGATTAGGAGGCTGACGCCCTAACCACTAGGCTATCACCGCTTCAATATACAATAATATACTTAGTATAATATCAGTATAATATACTCGATAAACCTTTACAAGACTCAGTTGCTCACACTTGTTAAGGTACGAGCTAAATCGTAGCGAACGGCTCGCATCAAAATAAGCTGGCTTAGGCACATAATGATAATACGCGAGGGTATATCCGGCTGGTTCGCACGACATTGCTGGCACTATTTAACGAACCGCGTTGCCCGTTACTCGTCAGTATTGCGGCACAAATGAAACGTGTTAGTTCATTGTTATAAAGCCATAGGAAAATGAAATCGGAAGCAAACCACTGACAATTCATAATTCATAAAACAAACGAATACGAATTTCATGAAACTCGCACCGCTGTGAGTTATCGACAACCGAGCAAATTAGCACCGACGTCGGGCTTCGTTTGTGTTATACGTACCACGGAGTACAACGAGCCTGTCCATACCTCGAGTATCGAGTAAGAAATAATTTTATCTACGTAGTTCATCGGAGGAGGTGCTACGTAGTCTGGTCCTGTCCGATTCAGTTTACTTGAGACACTTTGGAAGGATTTGACGTTGAATTTGTAGTAAGGGCTACATGCAGTAGTCCAAGAAATTACAAGACGAATTTTTAATAAGAAGAACTGCGTGTGATAATATAAGTGAAATATATTATAGCAGCGACAGCTAAAGGCGGGAACACCATGTCGAACCAGAACGGAAACGCAAAAAAGAAATTGAACATCGCTATAGTTGGCGGCGGACTTGTAAGTATTTTTAAAATTTTATTTTTACATACACTTAGTGCAAAATAATTTAATATTACATATATATATATATATTTAATTTTCTTTAGGCTTTATCTACGTGTAACCATTTCTGAAGCGTTAGTGGAAAATAGTTTTTAGTTTCGTGACATTCACAGCAGTCGTTAATTTGTTTTTACCATATTCAAAATTATCTAATAATACAAATTAAGATTTCATGTGTTTACATGAATTAATTCATTTTCCATCGGTTTTTTGGTCGATTCATTTTATAAACATTAGGGAGTGGTAGATTGAATAATATAGAAAATATTTAGATGTTCTTTTTGTTTTAAATTTTGTTCGCCGGCCATTATAAAATAAGATCGTCACTTTGATGTGTTATCAATTATCAGCTATCATAGTTAAAAATAAATATAAATAAAAAACATATTTTTCCTGTAAAATGTTGACTTCTATTTTACAAAGTATACGTTGTTTAAACCAGTTTTTTTTTACAATACCGACAATTGTATTTGACATTTAAAATTATTATTATTTTTTCTTTATATGATTTTACACAATTGTATACAACATAATAGTTTGATTTTAGAAGGTATTTGTTAGCCCATCTGGTCCTGTATATGTTCATGGGCGATAATCACTTAACATCAGGTGATCTTGTCTGCTTGTTTGCTCGCGATGTGTGCATTCAGCGGATTTTAATTGAAGTTTTTGCAATCATTACAATAAGCCATGGAACAGCTACAATAGTTACCCTGGAAAATGTAACTTGTCCCAACAGATTTTGGAATCCTTATCCATGTTGTGAATTACAGGCATTTAGGAAGCGTTTTCCAAACGTGTCATCAAAATTACTGCATTTAGATTATAGTTAGCCTACATGTTCTATTTGTTACAAGTAGGTATAAAATATTGCTCTAATAAGATAGCTCTTAGCATAATTTTAAGTGGCAT
This sequence comes from Lasiommata megera, assembly GCA_928268935.1. Classification (NCBI taxonomy): domain Eukaryota; kingdom Metazoa; phylum Arthropoda; class Insecta; order Lepidoptera; family Nymphalidae; genus Lasiommata; species Lasiommata megera. The sequence continues at coordinate 14,580,606 of OV743312.1, forward strand.
GTAAGATGGTGATAACAAAAAGATAGTTATCATCATCAAATCACTAGTACATATAATGAAGCGGTGATAGCCTAGTGGTTAGGGCCTCAGCCTCTTAATCAGAGGTCGGCGGTTCGAATCCGGGCACACGCACCACTAAATGTCGGAGTTATGTGCGTTTTAAAAATAATTTAAATATCACTTGCTTCAAGCGTGAAGGAAGACATCGTGAGGAAACCTGCACGCCTGAGAGTTGTCCATAATGTTCTCAAAGGCATGTGAAGTCTACCAATCCGCACATGGCCAGCGTGGTGGACTATGGCCAAACCCGATTTATATAGATAGAGAGGAGACTCTTGCTCTGTAGTGAGCAGGCAATGAGCTGATCATGTTGATATATACAAACTTCCCAGGTCTATGAAGTAGAAGAAAGTATATATATATTTATAATGGGTTACAAGATGTTATGAGATGAACGGTGCGTTGTTGGTTGAGCCCATCCTCATACAGGTCATGTCTTGAACTTGGTACCCCCCACTTTGTAATATGTACTGGGCCATGTAGATCGTCGACATATTAGGTTACGTTACATATCCACATATTGCGCAACTATATTAATTGTTGTAAAATATTTAACAGAACAGGTATTACAGGCTTGCAACATTCCACAAACAAACTAATAACATGGAATTTCGAAACACAATTATAAGTAGATACGTTGTACTAAGTAAATATTTTCAAATTTCCAAACTTCAAATGCTTGTTCATAATAAACCCTCTTAGCTTTGTTTTTGGATCGGCGAGTGTAGTTATCACCATCACTTCAAGAAATGGAAATATTGAAAAATGTGATATATATTTTAAAGATTCATATATGCCAGGTTTATATGAATAAAGCTATTATTGATTTGATTTGATTTAAAAATAAAATACATTTACCACAAATTTTCAAGGAGGGTATAAGAAACGTTGCAACATGCAACCACTCAATCTTTACTATATAAATTTGCTATGAATTTAGCGCAGGTTTTTTCACCGTGTTTTCCTTTGATCATAGCGTACCTATATATTGTTAATCATTAAGTGTCCAAAATTTTAATACTGCATAAAATTGGCCTAAAAAAATCTGAATTATCTAGTACAGTCAAAAGGTTTTACTTTCGATAAGTAACCAAGTAACTATGAATATGATTTCTTCGAAGGTATGCGCGCAATTGACTCTCACTTATCAATGGATATTTTTATCCGCAGGGCCCATGTTTACGAAAAACCGGTTAAAATATTTATTTTAAGATATTGAACTTAATCCCTTGACACACTGGAGCTGTCGGCCTGCATGCCAGCATGAGTGATGTCTTTGACCGTAGGGTGGTAGCTACGGCCGAAGTCTCCCACCAGACCAGACTCAAGCCAGGAATCGAACCCAGGACCTCCAACTTATAAATGCGATTGCGCTGCGATGCGTTAAATAATAATCTGGCGGATCGATGATTGCTTTAACTATTATTATTCGAACCTCTTTGTGGATTCTATACCCATAAAACAAACGAAATACAAAGATATAATATATAACATACATACAAATAATAATATGAAAGTCTACTACTATGAATGTTATGAATTCTTATATGCATGTATAAAAATATAACCTTGATAACTGCATGAGTAAAACCTGAGTTGCAGTTAACATATATAAATATCATCTATATTCCCTCAGGCCAATAATCTGAACTGGGGGACACGTCCTTGCTTCCATAGCAATAGGTCCAAAGATCGGGCCATAGATCGCCCTCAACCTTAAGGACGACAAGTAGTGAACGACAAGTACCCACTACACTATCGTCTCAATTTGGAGTTTACCTAAAAAAAGTAGTGGGAACATGCTTAATTTGGCACAAGTTGCAATTCTGACATTTGATCTTAAATAAAACATTGTATGTATATTTTCAGTTCCTCGTAGCTTCAGTCTTAGATTTTCAATAAATCAAATCAGATCTAAAAATTCATATAAACCTATTAGAGGTAACTTTGAATCGTTCAATACGTAATTTATTGTAAAATTTCCTTAGAATGAGTTACTAATTGTGTGCAGCCGGTACTACAAGTTTACTCTAATTTTCAGTGCGTTACAGTCCACTTTTTTTCTCAAATTTATCGATATCCTACATTAAATTTTAATATTGATTGGTTAATATGCAAAATAACCATCGTGCACAGAAAATAAGACAAATTTAAAGAATATTGACCGTGAATATAACCAATACTTGTATGGAAAATTGAATGGATGTCATAAAAAAAGTTTAAGAACAAAATGGACTGTAACTCACTGACTAGAAGGAAAAATACCGAGCTTATTTACGCGCAATATTCCCACGGAAACGAACCACACGGGTGAATCCGCGAGCTACAGCTATTACATATAATACATATTAATCTATACGAGGGCATAAAGTCTGTTATATTTTCAAATAAATAATGATTATGTATATAAATTAATGAATGTAGTTATCACCATCATATAACTACTATGTAAATTATTGACTCGTCAGAAGTGCCCTTTAAAGGACTATTTGAATAAAGATTATTTGAAATTGAATTTATGTCGAGCCAAGTCGTGGATTCTATTACGGGAAATTAAAAAAGTCCCACGGTATTTCTAGACTATGAAGCGCCGGCATAGGCATGTCATTTACATAAATTTAGCTTTTGTTATATCAATAAAATGCAGTCATTGATGTTTGAACCCAATAACCGGGTCGCCATTACTGCGACGTCGTAAATTTTAGAGCATTTAGTAAATATTACGCAATCATAAACAACATTATCATAACAAGCTAAGGAGACTCAAGAATTCACGAGCTATAACCGTCGAAGATAATAATGATATTAAGTTCGGAATAAGGAGTACCTCAGTATATATTTTATTTAAACCTCTTCTCATTTGACGACCTCCGTGGCGCAGTGCGTGAGCTGTCACATTGTAAAGTTGGAGGTCCTGGGTTCGATTCCCGGCTCGAGTTTGGTCTGGTGGGAGGTTTTGGCTGTGGCTAGTTACCACCCTACCGAAAAAGACATGTCGCCAAGTTATTTAGCGTTCCGGCACGATGTCACGTAGAAACGAATTACGAGCGAGGGTTTACCATACTCCTAACTAATTAGCCCGCTACCATCCTAAACAGCATCATCACTTACCACCAGGTGAGATATTTGACGATCTCAGTGGCGCAGCGCGTGCGTTGACGCCAATACAGATTTGGATGTCTTGAGTTCGATTCCCGGCTCGAGGCTGGTTAGTTACTACCCTACCGACAAAGACGTGTCGCCAATCGATTTAGCGATTCGGCACTTCACGGAAACCAAATAGGAGTATGGATGGGTTCATCTTCTCCTGCATCATCACTTACCATCCGGTGAGATTGCCGTCAAGGGCCAACTTGTAGTGTATTAAAAACAAACAATAGGGGGTACCGTTTATACTAGTCACGTGTTCTTTATTTTGATATTTTTGGTAATTTTTAAAAAGGCCAATCTTATTTGAAGTCAATATGAAATTTATTCTTGTTACTTTACTCGTGTATTGTTTCTTTTATTATTTGTATGTTTGCCCTCTATGATGAGTTATAACTGATTGTTTTTTTTCGTTTCTTTATACTTTACATAGCATTTCCAACGCATGGTAGGTACAGATAGTAATCTTTATGGCTGTATAAAATAATACTAACGCATAATAATCTTTGCAAAGTAGCGCCCGATTTATCTAGTATTAATAAAGCTGTCATAGGATTTTTTTAAGTTTGTGTTTAAAAAAATAATCATAATGATTTCAGGTTGGATCTCTTGAAGCACTTTACCTCGCCAAGAGAGGACACCGAGTCAGCCTCTATGAATATCGAGATGGTGAGTTTCATCAGATAAGAGAATGGCGCTGGGTGGGCGATCCCGGGTCGGGCAAAGAATAATTTAAAAAAAAGACTTTATTGAGAACACTTAAGTCATACAAACAAAATAATGGCAAGGACGGCAATGCATTAGTAAAAGCCACCATCCACCTCCAAACCTTACATTAATAATTATGTTCTTCTAAATAAAACAAATAAAACGAAAAATATAAACAAATTGTGGTTGTGGGGTGTATGTGCGTGTGTGTGTGTGTTCGCGCGTGCGCGTGTGCGTGCTCGTGTGCGTGTGTGTGTGTTCAGTCGTAGTACATAATATTTTCATTATTATAAGTTTTTAGGTAACAAATCCTCAGTTTGAATGTAATTTTTTTGTAAAAGCCACTAGGATACTTTTGATTAGCTAAATTTTTCGTCATTGGATATGTTTTCTGTTATAAACTCTGAATACCAGCGCGGAGTTAGGATATTGATGGTACCAATCGCGTACCTCATTTAGAGCCCGATTGTTTTCACAAACACATTGTGATCTACGGATTTTTGAATTTCCCAGTTATATTACGAGATTCTGGCTTATACAGTATACTCAATTTTATTCCTCTTCTTATCTACTCTAACTTTCTTACAATCTGGTAACATGGGGGTAAAATTAACGCCTCGAAAGAAATACTAGAACAAAAGTTTTACTTTACTCACAATTTTTTGAGAAGTTAAATAAAGTATAATTACAAAGGCAGCAGTCTTCCAACCTAATTACTTAAAGTTGTTTTGTTCAAGGTGCGTAATTTGGGTTGCAGTTTTTCCTTGCAACATTCCTCTTCTATGTTTTCTTTGTTTTTAAAAAAACACACATTGTACTTATGTATTTTCCTTTTTGAGCGAATGAATGATACATTTTAATTGTACACGACTGAAAAAAAAAAGGAAAAATTAAAATCAAATTTTTGCTATTCTATAAAGATTAATAAATGAACAACGTAGCTAATAAAAAAACTACAAGTTGGAAGTGGCTTCTTCTTGGACCTGAGCGTGTTTGAAACCCTGCTAGCTTTAGTTTTAAATTGGCGAGGGTATTTATAACCATCACCTCACCAATAAAAAAAAATCAAAAATATATTTTACTACTCGTATATATGAACGCTTCATATGGCTATTTTGAATTTTGAATTAGGTACTTATATTTTATTTATGATATCTTTCACTAGTTATTTTAAAGTTGACTTCAATGGTTCGATTCAGCCAAATAAGAATTCCAACGTAAATCAAATTCAAAAATCAAATAATCTTTATCCAAATAGTCCTTTAAAGGCACTTTTGACGCGTCAATAATTTACATACTACATTCGTAAACTTTAAAACTAAAGCTATGTGGGTTTCAAACGCGCCCCGGTCTAAGAAGAAGTCCACAACAAACATAGCCAGGTAAATTTTCTTTTTGTTATCACCATCTCACATGCCACTTAAAATTATGTTAAGAGATATCTGACTATCGTAAACCAACAATACTCCTTTTCACCAACTAATTATTTTACCAACCTTCAAAATTTTATTTACACCTCTTCTTCCTTTGGTTTTACAGATATAAGAAACACACCGCTTGCTCGGGGACGGTCGATCAACTTGGCGTTGTCGATTCGTGGTCGACGAGCGTTGAAGGACGTTGGTCTTGAAGAACACATGATCAACCAGCATGGAATTCCAATGAGAGCCAGGATGATCCATCGCCCCGATGGTTCAACGTATGCAATGCCTTACGATGCTAGAACCAATCAGGTTTGTATATGGCGCCTTATCTTTCAATATATTAATTAAAGTCAAAAAAAATAATAGAAAACAGAAGAGGTAAAATTTTCGGTCGTTCGGCATGACGAATTGCTCAGTAACATTATAGAGGGGACAATAGAGGGAAAAGGAGGAAGAGCATGACCTAGAATGGATTTCTTGGGATATAAAGCGAATGGTTGGAGATAGTAGTCATAGGGAGGTGCAAGAGCCAGAAAAGAGTAAACATGAAAGCATAGCTCTTAAATTAAAGAAAATCTATATTATATAATTATCACTTATCTTATAAGTTATCACATATAACTTTGTTACAAAGATCCAGAGTTCGATTTCAGGATTACGCAAAAAATTTAAGTACAGAATTTTCCTGCCAAGAAATGTTCTGTACCACATAGAGATAATATATTTTACATATTATTATATATAATAATAAGATAATAGCGCTATCTGTCTACATTTACAGAGCTTTGACTCACCACGTTGCTCTAATGCGAGTTAGTGAACCGTTCCATATTCTGTCGAATGTAATAATTAAATACATTGTAGTTAAGATATTATTTTAGTTCGTATAAGATTCTTTAATTTATTCTGATCATATTGACAAATATAAAATCGAAAGAAAACTAGTTGTGATATAACCTAGGTGTAGCCTCCTAATCAGAGGTCAGGGGTTCGACCCGGGCCCGCACTTCTAACTTTTTGTAGTTATGTGCATTTTAAAACGATCAAAATATCACTTGCTTTAACGGTGAAGGAAACCATCGTGAGTGAACCTGCATACCTGAGAGTTCTCCATAATGTTATCAAAGGCGTGTGAAGTCTGCCAATCCGCACATGATCATCGTGGTGAACTATGGCCAAATCCTTCTCTATAGAGGATACCAGTCCTATAGTTAGTCGGTAATGGGTTGATCATGATGGTGATGATGATATATTTAAACTTTCACTAATGTACATTACGACTGGAATTGTTTGTGAAAAAAATATGGAATGTGTTTTAATTAAAAATTCGGCATCCGTATTCATTTATAAAACTCAAAACGTAATTAATGTTGTTTTAAAAATTGTATATAACGTTGCTTTAAGAGTAATTATATATATTGTTATTTTCCTTACTTTGACGATTTCTGTGGCGGAGCGTATGCGCTGTCGCATTATGGAGGGCCTGGGTTCGGTTCCCGGCTTGACTCTGGTTTGGTCGAAGTCTTCCTAACCTACCAACAAAGATGTGTCACCAAGCGATTGAGCTTTCCGACACGATGACACATAGAAACTTATTTGGAGTTTGGGTTTACCATACCCCTAACAAGTTAGCCCGCTACCTTCTTAAACTGCATCATCACTTACCATCAGGTGAGATTGCCGTCAAGGGCTTAATTCTAGCGTATATAACAAAAAAGTAGGGAATTAGCTATAGTGAAATAAAAACATATAGACTTTATTTTTTTCAGTGCATTTATTCCGTGGGTAGAAATTATCTGAACAGCATTTTGTTAAAAGGTACGTACTTTATTATTTTATAAAATATACCTGTAATAATAATACAAATAATTTATTTATTAGGAACGAAATAATTTAATACAGTATATAAAAGATGAACCTTGATAACTGCATTAGTTAAAACTGAGTTGCAGTTAGCAGGCCCTCGTTTTCCTAGACGCGTTATTTTATTAAAATAAAAGTTCCAACAGTCAATCTAATATAACAATTTATATTTATAATAATATACTTAATTATTCTTCATATACCAATATTGTATAATTATTATTATTAATATTGGTGTAAAATGTATGACAGTAAAAATATTTTGTGATAATTAGTTCAGTTATACCTATTTCCTAACTATTCGGTGATTTATAAAATACTTGCAGAATCAGAAAATTTGGACAACGTTGAGAGGTATTTTAATCACAAGTTAATCAAGTCAAACTTTAAGGATGGTTCATTGACATTTATGAAGTAAGTGTGTTTTTAATAACTATGCGGTTTCAACTAATAGTCAAGTCAATTGGCAATGTACAATTTTATTGTTTTTTCATTTAATAAACTAGATGTGTGATATCAAACAAACCTTTCCTAGGTATCTAACAAAATTTCCGCTTGCGTAATTCTCTTCGCGACACATACAAATATGTTATAGAAGCTTATGAAGCATACGAAATCTCCCCGTAGGCTCAGATTAAGTATCATAAACACAAAATCGTACGACGATAAACGGTTATATCGTATATAAAATGCTATTTTCGTTATGATATAACAGTTTTATTATTCCCTAATCCTAATCTAACGTAGGTGTAGGGTACGTACTCGTAGTTTTGCTAGTAAATAAGTATTTTAGTTTAATTTTCGTTTACTTTTAAAGCCTAGAAGTTTGTATTCTCTATAGCAATAATCTTTATAGTTAGACATTTGCAGATGCTTCATGACGCATTCATCTATATATATAAAAGCGAAATACCACTGACTGACTGACTGATGATCACGATATCTTAGGAAGTATAAAACACACGATCTTTAAATTTGAAAGGTAGATTCCTTTTATGAAGTAGAGGTCAGCTAAGAAACGGTTTTCAGAAAATCTACCCCTAAGGGGTAGAAATGGGGGTTGGAAGTTTGTATGAAAGTCCTATATTTTTAAAGTTAGAGACATGAAAATTGGCAACTAAGTTTTTTTATTATAAATGATAAAGATCTGTATAATCAATGTTACTAAAATCTACCCCAAGGGGGGTGAAATGGGGGTGAGGCGTTTTCATGAGGATTCTATGTTTTTAAAGTTAGGGACATGAAAATTGGCATTTAGGTAATTTGTTTTAAATAAAAAAAAATTTTATACGCAATATTACAAAAATCCACCCCTAAGGGGTAGAAATGGGGGTTGGAAGTTTGTATGAAAGTCCTATATTTTTGAAGTTAGAGACATGAAAATTGGCAACTAAGTTGTTAATTATAAATAATAAAGATCAGTATGATCAATAACGCGAAAATCTACTCCGAGGGGGGGTGAAATGGGGGTAGGAAGTTTTCGTGAGGATTCTAAGTTTACGAAGTTAGGGACAAAAAATTGGCATTTAGGTACTTTGTTTTAAATAATAAAAACCTGTATACGCAATATTACAAAAATCCACCTAGAAATAGGGGTTGGAAGTTTGTATGAAAGTCCGATATTTTTGAAGTTAGAGACATGAAAGTTGGCAACTAAGTTGTTAATTATAAATAATAAAGATCAGTATGATCAATAACGCGAAAATCTACTCCGAGGGGGGGTGAAATGGGGGTAGGAAGTTTTCGTGAGGATTCTAAGTTTACGAAGTTAGGGACAAAAAATTGGCATTTAGGTACTTTGTTTTAAATAATAAAAACCTGTATACGCAATATTACAAAAATCCACCTAGAAATAGGGGTTGGAAGTTTGTATGAAAGTCCGATATTTTTGAAGTTAGAGACATGAAAGTTGGCAACCAAGTTTTTAATTATAAATGATAAAGATCTTTATAATCAATGTTGCGAAAAACCACCCCAAAAGGGGTAAAATGGGGGTTGGAAGTTTTCATCAGGATTCTATGTTTTCGAAGTTAGGGGACATGAAAATTAGCATTTAGGTAATTTGTTTTAAATGATAAAAACCTCTATACGCAATATTACAAAAATCCACCCCTAACGGGTTGAAATGGGGGTTGGAAGTTTGTATGAAAGTCCTATATTTTTAAAGTTAGTTAAAACATGAAAGTTGGCAACTAAGTTGTTAATTATAAATAATAAAGATCTGTATAATCAATGTTGTGAAAAACCACCCCAAAGGGTGTAAAATGGGGGTTGGAAGTTTTCATCAGGATCCTAAGTTTGGGACATGAAAATTGGCATTTAGGTTATTTGATTTAAATAATAAAAACCTGTATACACGCAATATTACAAAAATCCATCCCAAAATGGGTGAGAGGGGTGAGGGGTTGGAAGGTTACATGTAACTTCTGAGTTTTTGGAATTAGAGAAATGAAAATCGGCAATTAGAGCATTACTTTTCAGTAACTATTACATGTAGGTATGAGCTCTATTGCAAAATCACACATTGAAAGTAGAAACATAAAGAATGAAAATGAATTTGGAAGTAAGCCCTGCTTAGGCGTACACATCCGCTAATAATTTGTGAAAATCCGCCGCAAAGAGGTTAATACCGGGGTTGATGTTGGTTGAAAATCTTATAAAGTTTTACTTCTTTGAATCCATTGAAATACTTTGTACTAAGATAATCCTTACTATCCGGACAAAATCATAGTAATATTATAAATGCGAATGTGAGTTTGTATGTTGGTTTGTCCTTCAATCACGTCGCAACAGCAATGGATCGACGTGATTTTTGAAATTATAGTTGGGGACCTAGAGAGTGACATAGGAGAGTTCCCGTTGGAATTTTTACAACTTATTCTGACTGAATTTTAAAAACTAATTCCACGCGGACGAAGTCGCGGGCGCCAGCTAGTCTATATATATAAAAGCGAAATACCACTGACTGACTGACTGACTGACTGATGATCACGATATCTCAGGAACTATAGAACGAACGAACTTGAAATTTGGAAGGTAGATTTCTTTTATGAAGTAGAGGTCAGCTAAGAACCGGTTTTGAGAAAATCCACCCCTAAAGGGTTGAAATGGGGGTTGGAAGTTTGTATGAAAGTCCTTTATTTTTGAAGTTAGAGACATGAAAATTGGCAACTAAGTTTTTATTTATAAATGATAAAGATCTGTATAATCAATGTTACGAAAATTTACCCCAGGCGGGGTGAAATGGGGGTGGGGCGTTTTCATGAGGATTCTATGTTTTCGAAGTTAGGGACATGAAAATTGACATTTAGGTTATTTGTTTTAAATTATAAAAACCTGTACACGCAATATTACAAAAATCCACCCCTAAGGGGTAGAAATGGGGGTTGGAAGTTTGTATCAAAGTCTTATATTTTTGAAGTTAGAGACATGAAAGTTGGCAACTAAGCTGTTTATTATAAATAATAAAGATATGTATGATCAACAATGCGAAAATCTACTCCGAGGGGGGTGAAATGGGGGTAGGAAGTTTTCATGAGGATTCTAAGTTTTCGAAGTTAGGGACATGAAAATTGGCATTAAGGTAATTTGTTTTAAATAATAAAAACCTGTATACGCAATATTACAAAAATCTACCGCTAAGGGGTAGAAATGGGGGTTGGAAGTTTGTATGAAAGTCCTATATTTTTGAAGTGACATGAAAATTGGTAATTAAGTTTTTAATTATAAATGATAATGATCTGTATAATCAATGTTATGAAAATCTACACCAAGGAGGGTAAGATGGGGGTTGGAAGTTTTCATGAGAATTCTATGTTTTCGAAGTTAGGGACATGAAAATTGGCAATTAGGTAATTTGTTTTAAAAAATAAAAACCTGTATACGCAATATTACAAAAATCCACCCCTAAGGGGTAGAACAGGGGTTGGAAGTTTATATGAAAGTCCTATATTTTTGAAGTTAAAGACATGAAAGTTGGCAACTAAATTGTTAATTATAAATAATAAAGATCTGTATCAACCTATGTTACGAAAATCTACCCCAAAGAGGGTAAAATGAGGGTTGGAAGTTTTCATGGAGATTCTAAGATTTCGAAGTTAGGGACATGAAAATTGACATTTAGGTTATTTGTTTTAAATAATAAAAACATTTAAAAAATCCACCCCAAAAGGAGTGAGAGAGGTGAGGGGTTGGTAGGAAAGTTTTGCGTTTTTGGAGTTAGAGAAATTAAAATCGGCAATTAGAGCATTACTTTTCAGTAATAATATATGTAGGTATAAGCTCTTTGCAAAATCACACCTTGAAAGTAGAAACATAAATAATGAAAAGGAATTTGGAAGTTAGACCGTAGAGCCGTAGACATCGCTAAGAAAATAATTATTAAAAGTCCGAATAGTAATATTATAAATGCGAAAGTGTGTTTGTATATTGGTATGTCCTTCAATCACGTCACAACTGAGCAATGGATCGACGTGATTTTTGAAAGTATAGTTGAGGATCTGGAGAGTGACATAGGAATTTTTACAATTTATTCTGACTGAATTTTTAAAACTTATTCCACGCGGACGAAGTCGCGGGCGCCAGCTAGTATGTTATATTTTGAAGCATTGTTTGAATGGATAAATGAATGAATTTAATCCGATTTATCTTTCACCTGATGTTACAGATGCAAACCAAATTGTTATTTATTTAAGAAAAAACATTTACATAGCTTTTATAATAATTAGGTGTAATCATAAACTCGTAACTTGTGTATTTTCTGTACACCAGACAGAGCCTTTGACTATAAGAACTATATATATAACTTAATAAAAAATATTATTCAAACTATTCGTTTTTTTTTTTCATGTTTTTTTACATTAATCTAACATAAAGTATTTTTCCATGTGATATTGATGTTGTGGCTGTTTTTAAACTGGTTATGCTATTAAAAGTTATCTCAAGAGCGATTTAAACATGAATAAATTACAACGTTATGTCAAATTTATAGAGGGAGAAGAGAGATTTAAGTTTCGGCATTTTTGAAAATTTGAGTTAAGTGCGCGATTCGGTTTTTTGGAGCAACTATTATGTAATGTAATGGTCGTAGTCTGTATTCTGTATCCGAAACGGAAAATACATAAAAAAAACTTTCGACTGCTTTTATGCCACGAACCGTATATGTATTAGTTAGATTTGATTTTTTTTCCGAATATGCTGAATATAGTCTGAGTTAAAGAACTAATCATATTTCTTAGAAACAATATTATTCTTATAATATAGTTTAGAATGTGAAAGGTTAATAAATTTGGAATCAAAGGCTTAGTAGTAGTTTTTTTTTCAGAATGGACACAAAAGAGTCGCTTCAAGTGAATGCAGATTTGATTATCGGTGCTGATGGTGCGTTTTCAACAGTACGTAAGGAAATGATGAAACAGCCACTGTTTAACTTCAGCCAACAATATATAGAGCATGGCTATTTAGAGCTTTGTATACCCGCCGATAAAGATGGTGGCGTAAGTATTACTATTTTAAGTGATTTATTAATGAATGAATAGCCTTTATTTGTACACCACAGATAAATATGACGGCATTTGGAGAGCAGCGCCATCTAGTTTTAGAATCATGTACGACAGACAAGAGTGGCATCGCCCCCTCTTTACGCAACACGAAGTGACGTATGCAGGTTCTTATAAGACTCACAGCCGCGGGACGGCGCATTGCATTCATTGCACTCGGTCGGTTCGGATCGGAGTTCGAGTGTCGGTAGTGCATAGTCTTACTTGGTGGAGCGTATAGTCTGCACCTTATAGATTACCATAATTGTAATTCTGTTCTACCAAGAGTATCTGGTCTCTTTGCCCGAAACTACCCACGTCTACCCAAATTACCGACGAAGACACGCCCCCGCCCCGTAGCCATCCTATAGATACAAAATTGCAAATCTATTTATTTTGCTCTTCAAAAATTTTTACGACCTTATTCAATTAGATCATTTTATCAATTTTCCTTACGCAACATACAATTGAAACAAGGCGAACAAGAAAATTAAGTTAATTTTATAAGTATCAAAATATGAAAAAAATACTTTTGTAATCCGACTGGCAGTTCCAGTGTTAGCTCGTATAAAGAAACAAAGAAAAATAAATAAATTATTAAGCATAATTATGAGTACAGATATAGATTGAGATACGAGGACTATTCAATGTCAACGTCTAATATTCCATGATAAATGAAGCTCTAATGGTATAAATATGTAAGTGTGATAATTTGCTGTGATTTATGATTATAACTAATATTGTGTTTATCAAGGCATTTTGCTGGATTAAATTATTTTTTTCAAATCCACTATAAGTTAGCCCTTGACAGCAACCTCACCTGATAGTAAGTGATAATAGAGTCTAAGATGGTAGCGGGCTAACCTGTTAGGGGTATGGTAAACCCATGCTCCTAATTGTTTTCTTTTATACACACTACAAGTAAGCCCTTGACGGCAATCTCACCTGGTGGTAAGTGATGATGCTGTCTAGGATGGTAGCGGGCTAACCTGGAAGGGGTATTGTAAACGCATGCTCCTAATTGGTTTCTACAAGACATCGTGCCGGAACGCTAAATCGCTTTGTGACACGTCTTTATCGGTAGGGTGATAACTAGCCACGGCCGAAACCGAACCAGACCAGACTCGAGCCAGGAATCGAACCCAAAACCTCCAACTTTGTAATGTGACAGCGCGCGATGCGCCACGGAGGTTGTGAAATCTGTTATATAATGACACTCTACGTATTATGACACCTACTTTCCGCTACCCCGCATTGCGTGGTGGTACAATACTGTCAAAACTCTCAACTATGAGAAAGAAGGTCAGTTCCAGCATTGGGATGCAAACTGGGATGGCGATAATCATCATTATCGTCACTAAGCGAAGTTCAATTTCAAAGTATCTTATTCTCCTTACGCGTACAAATATTATACATTCAAAATTATCTCTTTTTGTCTGTTATATTTTCACGTCTAAACCAGATGTAACATACTCATACCACGTACTTCAGTATTAATAGTTTTCTCTATCCGACACCCCAACCCTCTCGTAGTTGCGGCTTCTTTTTACTCCCCCGACCTAAGCGCTCCTCTCCGAAAGAGGAGACTTAAACATATCCTTCATCACCCTGACGATCAGATGACTACTGACAACATACTCGTACCACCTACCACACAATCATACGCTACACACCGTCTTCCCCGGCGAAGACGAGGTCCTCGCTATCTTACGTCATCCGGACGTGGGCTCCATCCACGGCCTCGGAGACGTACGGAACACTCACCGTTCGACCCCCCCGTTATCCCAAACGTCGCCTAAGCCGAGGTTCGGCCTCAAAGGAGGCGCCCTTAGGCAGTCGTTCCCTTATTTTCTTCGAGCCCTAGGGCTAAAAAATTCTTCTAACAGAGCTTCTTTCCGAAGCTCGCCAAACAGCCCGGTTACGCTGTGGCAACCAATAGGGTTAGTACAGCTAATAGACAGTCCGAAAAAAAAAACTTCTCATAGTTGATATATTATAAGAATTTACACTATTTTATTACATTCATTAATGAAGTATTATTGATTCAATCCTTTATTTATTTCGATAATAAAACATACGGTTGAAATAAAGTAACCAATAAACAAAATACAAAAGTGAAGCTTATAGTCTTTTAGACGGGAATTTGCGTATTTAGACTTGTGTTGGTTGTGGAATATTTTATTTTTATGATGTATCTCGACTAGATGTTTTTGAAAAATGCCGGACTCGAAATGGTAAAAAGCATACCTCTGAAATTTCTCTAGAAGGGGGAATCCCCGTTTTGTGAACAGAGTGTAAATCATGGTATTAGAATACTGTGTTTTCTGGAGTTTCTGTTTACCATCTTCATCTACATATCTGTATTCTCTTAATTTGTAACTAGAATCCATTTCAATGGTATATAAGTTATTGCTGTTCGCAACAGAGTCCAAGGCCAATTTGGTGAACCGGCAGTTATCACTACTTTTTCCGGGCAAAGTCTCGTTAAAATTAAATTTAAAGAACGTACGAGAAGTATCTGTTAAGCAGGGTTTTAAGGTGAAAGACTCCAGGTTGGCAGGTTTTTTACGTGGCTTTCCCACATGTGGCCTTGTTAGTAAACTATAATATGCTGTATTGTAAAAACTGGAGATAAAAAATGTAAACAAAACCCACATTATGATGATGATACGCATTTTCCTAACTTTATATAAACCAATGTCGGTATGACCGTAAATATACCCCCAGATTTTAATGACTAATAATAATTTATCATCTCCCTTGCCCAATAAATATTTGCGTACAGTGGCGACAACAACTACAGTAAATAAAAATGAAAGAACTATAAGTAACCAGGTAAAATTACTGAACTCTTCATATACTTTCGTCCAATTCTCTTCGCCAAATGCTGGTGTAAATAAACATATACTTGCATAATTATAGCCCCAAATGAAATCAAACAACTCTACTCGATTGCTTATCAACAGAAAACCACCTCCTACTATACTAACAGTATTATTTTGTAAATAGCCCAATACTCCGGTGACAGTATGATTTGGTAAAATCACTCCATTACGTATTTCTAGTCCAGCTAATATAAATTCGATCCTTAAGTTTTCGAATTTCGCAATATTTGTAAGCATGTACTGCTCGATCCCTTGTGCATGTTTTCCTAAATATGAAAACTCTTTGTTAGTTTTAAAAATAAAATTAAGTATGTCTTCACTGGCACCAACGACGATAGAGCAGTTTTTCATTTTATGCTGCAAAGCTTTGTAATAATCATGTACTGTGTTAATGAAATTACAGTCTTCTTCATTAAGTACATCATCAGCTACTTGACCACATCTTTGGTTGTCAAACGGAAAATAGCTATATGCTTTTATAACTTCGCTTTTATCCTGTTTTACTAAGAAAACGTCAAATATGTTATGCGTCAAAAGTATTTCAAATACTTCGATTAAATGTTCTTTTTCTAAGGTGTTTATAGATAAGAAAAATCTGGCTTTTGGATTCCATCCAAGTTCTGTTGCTAGTTTTTTTACACTTGATGTAAACTGCCCAATTTCCAGACTAGATATAATGTAGACATCGCTTTTTTGAAGCCGCGAATCTCTATGCACTGATCGTAAAATAAAAGAGTAACAGCCACTGTAACTTAAAGATTTTATTAAGGGATTTGTTAGGTTGGTTGTGTCTACTAACGTCACCAAAGCTCCGCATCTAATGAATTTCTTCATCAATTTAACAATACAACTAGTTGTTGAATTTTTATTTCCTTCTAGCACTTCATTATTAATCGTTTTCTCTAAATCGTTTGCTTCTGTTTGTAAGAATATTGAATAAATAAGAACACAAGTAAGATAAACACGTATTAATTGCATGTTCGTATCAGAAAACTTGTGACTTAGTGATATGACCAAGCAATGCTTGCTACTGATATTATTTTCATAGGTACTTATCAATAAAACACAATGTAGTATGGACTTAAATAACGATGGATGTCCAACTTGATATATGATTAATGATTTATGATGTCACAATGATGTTTTAAGTATATATATTATATAAACGTTAGTAATTTATGGTTTTTGTTATTTACTAGTACTATAATTTTATGAACATTTTTATTTCGAAGTCTTATTTTGTTTGTTTCCCTTCGAATTAACTTTTCAAATTTAGTTTCAGATGCCATCAAACTATTTGCATATTTGGCCAAGAGGCAATTTTATGATGATCGCACTTCCAAATCAAGACTGTTCGTGGACGGTAACACTCTTTATGCCATTTAAAAATTTTAAGGAAATTAATTCCGAAGAGAAACTTTTGGACTTCTTTAAAAAGTATTTTCAAGATTCGATACCACTCATAGGAGAGAAGAAGTTGATTGATGATTTCTTTAGTGGGTCACCATCAGCTTTGGTTGCTATTAAGGTAAATATAAATGTTTTCAATCGATGTGAATATTTTTTTGTAATTATAACACCTTATTTTGTCCTAACTACCCCCCAAATATATCCCCTATAAATCCAAAATTACTAATAACTTTCAAATTATTATTAATTTTGTTTGAAACATTCGTAGTTTCCATGAGTTTATTGTAGTTTTTCTATTCTCGAAATTGTGCCTATAAATCGAAATTTAATGTATCTAACATTAAAATTTAACCATTAAATAAAAAGATGCAAGATGATTAGCAACACTGTATGTATCCAGCCCTTAAGCAACAGATATTTCAGTATCTGTTGCAGTAGATTCGGCAGCTTCCTTTATCCTTTCTCATTTCTCATCTCATTTCTCTTAGACCTTTTACCGTCTCTTTTATCTTTGACTTTTTCAGTGTCGTCCTTACCACGTTTGTGATAAGGCTCTTCTAATCGGCGACGCAGCACATGCAGTTGTTCCTTTTTACGGTCAAGGTATGAATGCTGGCTTCGAAGACTGCACCGAATTAGACAAACTCTTCCAGAAGCACGATGACGATGTTTCAAGCGTACTAGAAGAATTCTCTAATGTTAGATGGCGTGATGCTTTTGCAATCAGTGATTTAGCAATGTACAATTACATCGAGGTATTGCATTTTTTATTACTCGTATATTATAATGACAGTGAAATTCAGTGAAGGTTCTATTTTATTATTCAACTTAATATATTAGAATTATTATAGGTCTATAATATTTATTCGGATAAAATAAATGCATCCTAGAAACTTAAATA
This sequence comes from Lasiommata megera, assembly GCA_928268935.1. Classification (NCBI taxonomy): domain Eukaryota; kingdom Metazoa; phylum Arthropoda; class Insecta; order Lepidoptera; family Nymphalidae; genus Lasiommata; species Lasiommata megera. The sequence continues at coordinate 14,598,541 of OV743312.1, forward strand.
ATCTTTTCTCCGGGTAGACAACACATTTTTTTTGATTAAGTTTTTATTTTGTTTTGTTTTTTAATACAGATGCGCGACCTAGTCACTCGACCATCGTATCGGCTTCGCAAATCTTTGGATGATTTCTTATTTTGGCTGGTGCCAGATTTCTGGGTACCTCTCTACAATTCTGTGACATTTACAACAATGCCCTATGACCAGTGTTTGAGAAATCGGCAGTGGCAAAATAAGGTATGTGTGAAACTTCGTTGTTAAATAAGCCATCGATATTATAGACAGTGGTGAGATGAAAAAGTGTTAGAACGGATTTTATAATAAATATAAGTCAAATGATCAGGAGAAAGGTTTTCGATATTTTATATACTACATATTTACTTTTGTTAAGGTTGCTTTCGTAAAAATATATTGACACATATTTTCTCTTACAGGTACTAGCCATCGTAATATTGTTCGTCGGATTGTTTTTGTTTCTTATGTTTTTTTATTATAGAAGGAGTTCAGTTTAAGTATATGTACCTACGAAATTTAACTGTTTGCTTGTAATATTATTAATGTTATATACTTTCGGTATGAGTTATATGTAGCTAGACGAATAAATTAAATTTCGAAATTAAACGCTTCGCACTGTATTAGAATTGTGTAACTGTATAAAAATGTAATTTGAAATGAATTGGGTATTTTAAGTACAGGTATTCCAGCAAAGGTAGTTAGATATTTACAATCTGAATAATTGATGCTGTATGTATAATTTTTGCTTCATTAATCTTTAAACTTTACTTCGGTTTGTAAATTATTCGAGCAACCCAACATTGATATTAATTGCTATTCCATTTTGTTTCTTATTATATTAAAGCTACCTATCAATTCGGTTTTTAATTTATCTTCGATTATGTGTTTTATAGCCTTCCTCCTAAGCTTCTTATTACAAAAAAAATAGGGAAAACAGGAATACATAAAATGGTATGCTTAGTAGATATTCCAGTTTTGGCTATTCTTGGCTATACCTAGTAGCTTTGGTCCCTTCATACAAAGTCCTCCTGATTGTTAACTTTAAATCATAATCGGTTCATGGTTACAGTAACCTTGCCCAGTTACAGTGATCCGAAAAGTATACTATGCCTTGTGCCAATCTGTTGTTCAATATTGTATCACTTGCTGGGGTGGCGCCGCTAAAACTACTCTCAAGCCTCTTGAAGTTGCACAACGAGCAATTCTAAAGGTGGCAACTTTTCGGCCCCTACTCTTCCCCACATCGTTACTCGATAAAGATTGCAAAGTCCTCAGTGTTAGGAAGTTGTTCATTCTTAATTTAATTTTGAATATTCACAAAAAAACGTTTAACTGGCTGGTCTCTCACTGGAAAGCTCGGTTGAAAGTAATTCTGACAGACTAACAAAGAAACAAATATTCAATAAACGCGTATTTGGACTGACAGACCGACAATCCTATGCTATTTTGTCTGGCAGAAGGATTCGGTATTGGCTAGTTACCACGCTATCCATAAAGACGATCACCAATGTTCCTATACTATGTCACGTAGAAACCAATTAGGAGTAAGGGTTAACAGTACCCTCCCACAGGTTAGCCTGCCTTCCATTTAAGACTGCATTATCACAAATCAGCAGGTGATATTGCCTTCGAAGATTTACATAGTCGAACTTCTAAAAATACTTACTTATACATTGGTATAGATCATTGGTAAGGGGAAGATAGGGTCTGTGCGAGTAGGTTATTACAGTTTTTACTGTAGTGAAAACTTTTGTTCCACACCTTTTACCTGGCATTAATATTTCGAGAGAAATAGCAAGATTTTTATGAAAATATACTCCGAGACGACCGTTGTTTCAGCTGTTAACATTCAAGGTCAAACAGGGTCATGGTTAAAGAAAAATATTTTAGGCCTCAGATTACATTCAGACAATAATTCACGTCTACATTTATACGCACAAGTATAAGTACCCAAACGTTAGCATGTAAATATGTTATCAAGTGATATGGTGCAGCATTTTTTAAAGTTATTTATTAAAATATAATAAGCCTTCGTTATTTAAATTTATAATAATTTCTCTGAATACACGTTTTTAATAGAGGATTATCCTATTGGACATCCTCTTTTAAAATTTTTCAAGGTCATTCGTAAAGAGGGTAATAACCCTCTTTCGACTTACCTTGTAAAATTCTTAAAACAGAAACTCTATGATAATCATTTGTGACAACTCCTGGGATTAATTATGAATAAAAAAATGAAAAAAAAAAACATAAATAATGTAATTCAAAACTTATTAGTATTTTAAAAAGTAAATCGCCTACCTATAGCAACTCTTTATTAGTCGTGTCAAAAAAACTAACGCATGAGTACTTTTGTATATTTTGATTAAAACCTACCTTTAAACCTTTTGTATTTTAATATCGTATTGTAGTTTGTAGATGCCTGGCATTGTGTTTTTATTGCAGGAGCCAGACCGACACCTGTGTGTTCCTGTTAATTTTAATTCCATCTCTTAAATCTAAACTAAACTTATACAAAAAACAAGAAAACTGCAAATAAATTTTGCTATTATAAAATTATTTAAGATACATCATGTAGTTAAATAATAATTATTCAACAAAATATTTCGTATTCATACAGTTATTTTTATCATACGGAACTATGATTTTTTTATGATAACCCGGCCATCAATGCTACGTAAACAAAAACAAACCAATATTACGCGGGTATCCCCAGAGCTCTACCAAATTTTCATCACAATACAATGCATAGAGGACAAACATACAAACATAGATTTTATTTAGTCAATCTAACTTGGGCATATAAAATTCTCACTTGAATGATCTATATAAAGGGAAAGAAACAAAACACTTCAATAGATGATCGCTTCTATAGATAATAAAATGTTTAACACAATTTCTGTGACCTTTAATTTATTACATTACCATTCGATTTCCTGGAGTAATACGTGAAATTCGAGTATCGTATCGTAGATTCGAAAAAAGACGACCTTTTCGGGGGTTTAATCCCCTGCCTACGGCCTTGTACCCTCAGTGCCTATTCGTTGACCGGACAGATGAGGGCGTTCTCAAGGTCTATAGCACATTCAGCATTCCGAAGTTTTAGCGACGAATCGAAAGTTCCCACCAAATTAATTGGCTCTGTTTTGACAACGAGAAAAAGAGTAAACTACGCAGACGCTAATGAAAATTTATTATAGGGCAGGTATCCAAGGAATTAGGGTCACAACATTATCAGCTCGTCAATGTAGGATTCATGCTAAAATAAAAATAAATATGTGTGTAGTTTCAAGTACTAAAGAGTCTGTGAGTACACCGTATATATATATATATATATATATATATATATATATATATATATATATATATATATATATATATATATATATATATATAGTGTACTCACAGACTCTTTAGTACTATATATATATAGTGGATATATATTGGGCTTTTATCCGCCTGCGACCGAGTTTCATGGTGTTACAAAACGAATTGTCGCCCGCTGACTCCGATAATCCTACTAATATTATAAACGCGAAAGTTTGTAAGTATGGATATTTGTTACTCTTTCACGTAAAAACTACCAAATGGATTTTTTTGAAACTTTACAATAATATAGTTTATACATCGGAATAACACAAAGGCTACAATTTATAAATATATTGCGTATGTTATCTAAAATATGATGATAAGTAGGAAAAAATCTACCATCTGCGTGATAGTTTTAATGTCATAATGTGAGTTAGTTCTTTACACTTTAATATAAGCTACTCGAAATACTAATCCTGCGCAGACTAAGTAGCGGGCACCAGCTAATACATTCAAATATTTGCTTTAAACATGGGTACGAGGTAACAAATGTAGTTCGTTATAAGACATGGAACCAAAGCAGTTTTGCTTTTACAGGTGTGCAAAATATTTTTACTGAGCTGTCAGGTGACAGGTGACATAGGCAATACTTTGAAAAAAGCCAAACACTTTTAATATTAACTATGAATAAAATAGAATTAATACGTAGGTACGCAAAACCTCATGTAAAAAGAATAGATAGTAACAGAGGGATATCTTACAACAGTCGACAGCTAGCTACTTTGTCAAATATACTTACTATATTTTTAACGCTTACGATGATACCTTAGTTAAATCATTCTGGAAAATAGGAACAAACTGTGACTCAAATTAATATATAAAACTCTGTCTCTGATATAAATTGAAATCTGGTCAAGTCTTGGGCTCAAAGCTATAAATGGCATTCAAATTTTGTGCATTTTTTGTTGTGTAGCTACAAAAACTGTGTTCATCATCATCATGATCAACCCATTGCCGGCTCACTGCAGAGCACGGGTTTCCAATCAATATGAGAAGGGTTTGGCTATAGTCAACCATGCTGGGCATATGCGGATTGGCAGACTTCACACGCTTTTGAGAACATTATGCAGAACTCTCAGGCATGCAGGTTTCCTCACCTGACGATATACGAAACCAATATGAACCAATACGAAAACCTGAAGACACGAGTATAACTGACTTTGTTATTATATTATGTTAATACATTTCCAATCACCAATTACCATTTCATGTAAAGAATCAAGCCAATTTTCAAGAGTATAAAATATTAGTCTCTAAAATCTACGATACATGGTGACTCTACAACTCCTAACCGAAGGTCTTATTTAGCACTTTCTTATGAAAAAACTGAGCTCGCGAAATTTGATGACGTAATAAATGGGTTAGACAGCAACTTTGAGCGTAATTTAATCTCGGAAGTTTTGGGTATAAAAAGTTTATTCTCTGTAACGAAGCGGGATTACTGGCGAAGACTCAAGTTTGGGGCGCTGCCGTATTAATAGATTGCTCGTTGTGCGATTTTGAGAAGGGTCAGTACATGGTTGAAGCTAATCGTAACTATTAAAGGCAGATAATTAATGCACTTATTTTAGTAAAAAGAAATTCTTGTCATTTGGTAAGCACTAAGCGACGTAGGATTCCAAGACCTAAGTACCCAAATGTATTAGTTAAAAGTAGATACTAGTAAGTTTTCATTTACATAGAAATGTAAACTGAGACTGTAGCTCAAAGGTCGGGGGTTCAAATCCGGCTACGCACCTCTAACTTTTCGGAGTGATGTGCGTTTTTAAGCAATTAAAATATCAGTTGCTTCAACGGTGAAGAAAAACATCATGAGGAAACCTGTTTGTCTGAGAGTTCTCCATAATGTTCTCAAAGGCGTGTGAAGTCTGCCAATCCGCACTTGGCCAGCGCGGTGGACAGTGTCAGCGTGGTACAGGTTTTCTAAAACAAACCGTTCGCTTTTCGGGGCTATAAATGTCTATCTGTAGGATGCATATTAAATGCTTATCTCTTCATCAAGAGTGCTTTAGCTCGGTAAGCTTTTTGGTTTTTGACGAACTCCATGGCGCAGCGTGTGCGCTGTCACATTATAAAGTTGGAGGTCCTGGGTTCGATTTCCGGCTAGAGTTTGGTCTGGTGGGAGGCTTCGGCCGTGGCTAGTTACCCCCCTACTGACAAAGACGTGTCGCCAATTTATCGTTCCGGCACGATGTCGCGTAGAAACCAAGTAGGCGTATGGGATTACCATTCCCCTAACAGGATAGCCCGCTACTATCTTAGACTGCATCATCACTTACCATCAGGTGAGATTGCCGTCAAGGGCTAACTTGTGGTTTATAAAAAAAAAGTTTTAATAAGATCTATCGCCAGTAGGTACTTGGATTTCTTATCAGAGAAACCTAATACTCAATAATTTTCGCCCAGAACCGAAATCAGAACTCAAGATCTCATAATATACAATCGGACATGCTGACTAGACTAACGAGATAGTTACATAAGGAACCCTCATTAAAGTTAGCTAATTTATTACAGATCCAGAAACTAACTGCTATTTCTGCGAATTTCCAAGCTAATGATCGCTCACTAATCCGGGGATAGGTGGGGTCTGGGGTCAGGCAGGCATTTTAATTGGCGGCTCGATCAAAGCCGCCGTGGCGGTCACCGGCTATTCGACCAATTCGAAAGGACTTTTGACTCTATGTTATATCGATTTTTTGTTTTAAATAAACAAGGATTCCACTGAATTAGTTATATGGGATCCAACGAAATACGAGTACATATCTTAAAAAGCGGTGAATCAGTTTATTTGCGGCGATATTGCTAAATGGTTGTGCATTCAAAAGCCAAAAAATATGACGATTTTTACCTGCCTGCCATAAAAGTATCCTTCATTTAAGTGCGTTCTCGATTACACGTCAGAAAAAAAAAATACAAATTTAACAAAGCCACTCTTTATGTGTGACTTCCTTTTTGAGTTCGTTTGTGATTATATTAAACGATAACTTCATAAAAAGTATTTAATAGCTTTTATTCATTTTTAATTCAAGTGTTTATCTTTACCTGTTATATTCATTTCAAAGTCTATAAAACTCTGTAACAGCTCTAATTACTCACTTAATTACTAATACTTAATATTTCTTTAAGTGCACTTCTGAAAGTTGCCGTGCACTTCAAGATCAACCCATTGCCGTCTCACTACAGAGCGCGGGTCTCCTCCCAATATGAGAAGGGTTTGGCCATAGTCCACCACGCTGGCCGTGTGCGGATTGGCAGACTTCATAACAGACACTGTTAAAAAAATACCAGCACTTAAGGACCTATAAAAAGAAAGAATAGAAATACACATAATCTGTGGGTAAACCTAAAATACAATAGATAATAATAACAATAGGTTTCTATTTGCTACAAAAACTATTTGACGAACTCCGTGGCGCAGTGCGTGCGCTGTCGCATTATAAAGTTGGAGGACCTAGGTTCGATTCCCGGCTCGACTCATGTCGGGTGGGGGCTTCGGCTGTGGCTAGCCACCACCGTACCGTCAAAGACCTGTGCCAAGCGATTTAGCTTTCCGACACGATGTCGCGTAGAAACAAAGAAGATATGGGTTTACCATACCCCTAGCAGGTTAGCCCGCTACCATCCTAGACTGCTATCTTACCACCAGGTGAGTTAGCCGTCAAGGGCTAACTTGTAGTATATCATCATGATCAACCCATTACCGGCTCACTATGCACGGGTCTCCTCTCAATATGAGAAGGTTTTGGCAATAACATTATGGAGAACTCTCAGGCGCGCAGGTTTCCTCACGATGTTTTCCTTCACCGTTGAAGCATGTGATATTATAATTATTTAAAAACGCACATAACTCCGAAATGTAGAGGTGCGTGCCCGAATTCGAACCCTCGACCTCTGATTAGGAGGCGGACGCCCTAACCACTAGGCTATCACAGCTTCTTCTTATAGTGTATAAAAATAATCCTACATGATTTGATGACAAGGCAAAATTTGATTCTACCGGTCGCGTGTATTTTTCAATCTCTACCTGGTTCTTATTTACATCGGTAAACCATGTATGCCGACAGTGTAATATGTTAATGGCCGTTTACAAGGATACATTCCTTAATCGGTAGGATCCAATTAAGAGGAGTGACGATGCACTCGATCCAACGGGAGCGGTAAATATCTTTTGTTACTTTTTTATTCTGTTTATATGTGCACCTTGCCTTTCGGATTTCGAATTACTTTATTTGGGCGAGCAATTAAAATTTGAAATTAATGTAAAACGTATCGGCCAATTTTGAACCGATTTCGCATTGTAAAGTTGGAGGTCCTGGGTTCGATTCCGCCGGGAATAAAAGGGAATAGAAGCCACTTTGTAATGTAATTGTAATTGACGACCTCCGTGGCGCAGCGCGTGCGCTGTTGCATTTTAAAGTTGGAGGTTCTAGGTTTAGGTTAGGATTCCCGGCCCGGGTCTGGTCTGGTGGGAGGCTTCGGCCGTGGCTAGTTACCACCCTAACGAAAAGACGTGTCGCCAAGCGGTTATAGCGTTCCGGCACGATGTCGCGTAACAGGTTATCCCGCTACTATCTTAAACTGCATCATCACTTAACATCAGGTGAGATTGCCGTCAAGGGCTAACTTGAAGTGGATAAAAAAGAAATTTGTATGTTAGTATATTAGGGATGTAACACGATGTTTTCGTATTGCAAATAATCTAAATTTTAATCCTAGTCTCATATTCGCTCTTTTGCATTCTTAATAGATTTTACGTAAAAGTTCGATGTTTCCCCTATTCTTTTTAACAAATTAAACGGACAAACGTAATCCGAGATGCCGACCCATTACGCCAAATTACTTCCATTTGCACCATTATAATGGGCTCCCTCGCTACTTCGGTAGCTATGACAAAGATGTATTGATGATTGATTGGATGTATTACCGGGGACACAAAAATCTCGTTCGTTCCCAGACTAGTCTCACTGAAACAATATTATCATACCATACATGTGTTTTACCGCGTCCCCCTGAACAAACAATCAAACTGTAAATCTTAACAGATGTGGTGCATTAAGTAAGCCTGGTTTTCGTTTCGAAATATTGTTTATTTTACCAGGTTTATTTTCTTTTATCGGGCAATCGAGCAGACGGCTAACCTGATGTTAAGTGATTACCTTCGCACATGATCATTTGCACCACCAGGTGAGCCACAAAGGCGTTGCAGGTTTCTACTTGGCATCATTCCGGAACGCTAAATCGGTTGGCGGTATATGGTAACTAGCCATGGCCGAATCCTCCCAGAAAAAAATGGAAGCAAACCTAGTCCCTTGATGAATATTTTCCCTGCTCTGTTCTAGGGTGATTCGGCTGTGGCTAGATCCCACCCTACCGACGTGATAGCGAGCCATTTAGCATTCCAAAGTAGCGTAGTAATCAAGGAGTATGGGGACGCTATCATAGACTGCATCATCATTTACCACCAGGTGTTAAGGGCTTACCTTCCGGCGTGTAGCGTAGTAACCAAGAAGTATGGGCTCGCTATATATTTTAAACCCGTGCGAAGCCGGCGCGGGTCGCTAGTAATAATAATAAAACAAAAACATCCACACCCCTTTATTGAAAGTTATAATTTGTCATATTATGTGGGTATGAGAATAGACGTCTGAGGAAAATCCAATACAACTTTAGCTATAACAAAGCTCTCACTCCTTAGAAATAATTATGTAGGTCAAGAAAACTCAATAATTCGCCTATTCGACGCGGCCCAATAAAAATAAGTCGTATTATCTAAGCTTTTAGGCATATTTTTTGATGACGTAACGTTGAGCAAATACGTATTTTTGTTTAGATTTATCAACCGATAGAAATGCATCTACATTTTCTGGACCCCACTTCTCTGACATTCATATTCTTTTACTCAAGGAAAGGCCTTGGCTGCAATCTCACCAGGTGGCAAGTGATGATGTATTGTAAGATGGCAGCGAGCCCATCATCATCATGATCAACGCATTACCGGCTCACTACAAAGCACGGGTCTCCTCTCAATATGAGAAGGGTTTGGCTATAGTCCACCACGCTAGCCATGTCCGGATTGGCAGACTTAACACGCCTTTGAGAACATTATGGAGAGCTCTCAGGCGTGCAGGTTTCCTCACGATGTTTTCCTTCACTGTTGAAGCAAGTGATATTTTAATTGTTTAAAAACGCACATAACTCCGAAAAGTTAGAGGTGCGTGCGAGGCCCGGATTTGAACCGCCGACCTCTAATTAGGAGGCTGACGCCCTATAAACTAGGCTATCACAGCTTATTCTTCATAATACGACGTCTTTAATGTTATAATTTCGAACTTTATCTGTCGGTTTAACTAAAATAAATGGGGGAGTAAATGACTGACCTGATCTATCCACGTATAAGTTAAAGCATGTTTATCATGGATCCAGATGGACATATTGTATGACACCAACGTATGGTAAAAAAGATGTTTAAAAACCAAACGCATATAACTCTGAAAAGTTATTGGTGCGTGCTCGGGTTCAAACCCCCGACTTCCGATTGGGAGGCTGACGTGCTAACCACTAGGCTAGCACAGCTTGGTGACAGTTGACAAATAAGAGGTTTACTATTTGTATGAAAATCTTTCTGTTTTGAAAAGCAAAGATAACGTGACATTATTAAATCATAGGAATATAAAGGAATTATACTATTTCCACATAATTATGTGGAAATAGTATAATTTGCGACCTACCTAATTAATATTAAATATTATAATTAATATTATTTATATTAAAATTATAATATAAATAATATTAATTATATTATATATGTATAATTTTTATGTAAAATGTTTGATGTATAATAAATATATTATTAATATTAATAATTAGACCTACTATTAGCACGAAATGCAATGCATGATGCGCAAATTGATTGAAAATGATACAATTCTCACGTTTAAATGCTTTAATCTGAGTCGAGAGTTGAGTCGATGTGGTGCGCGGATGTGGTATCACGCCATGTTACGTGTACAGGTGTAATTTCTTAGCGGATACCAAGAAATCCAGCTAACAGTCCTTTGCCGCAGTAATTTCGTCGCTGCATAATTCTGGAAGCTCAATGCGCATTCCATTACAAACATCTAGGTTCTAGATATTCTGAATCAGTTGCCGCTTTCTAGTTTGGTGCATATTTTGCTGAATTCCTACGGCGATTTTTAAATACAATGTTTTTAATAATTTAAAATTTTTAATAGTCTAATTTCAAATAATAATAAATAATACAATTAAAACAATTAAAGTACAATTGAAGTATAAAGTATACTTTAATTGTATTAAAAATATATTGAGATGTCTTTTATCTATATACAAATAAATAAAATTGGAGTGTCTGTTTGTAATATTGAAATAACCGTTTTTTACTACATATATATGAATGTATACGGTACATACACCAAAATAACATTTTTTACAAGTTTTGTCTGTCTGTCTGTCTGTTTGTTCCGGCAAATCTCTGAAATGGGATTTTTACGGGACTTTTATTGGCAGGTAGCTGATGTAATAAGGAGTAACTTAGGCTACTTTTATTTTAGAAAAATAAAGTAATGTTTCAGTGTTCAAGTAATCTATTGATTCGTGATTGAATGACAAACAAACACACTAACTCAACGCAGACGAAGTCGCGGGTGTCAGCTAGTTCTAAAGAAATTTGTATTCAAAATATGTGGAAACTTGTTTGAGCAAAAGCGCTTCGCAATACGTCCTTGTTATGGTATTGGTCACCACGACCGAAGCCTCCCACGAAACCGGACAAAGTAGGTAGGATCAAGCAGGGAACCAAATCGAACCCAGGACCACTAACTTTATAACGCGACAGCGTTACGTGACGCACTGCGCCACGGAGGTAGTCAAAATCACCACCCAGCGAGTTTTCATACGTTAGTGATCAATTTAACGAGTTTTTACCATTACTCTAATTAATTCAGCGCAAAAACTGCTACCGTTTTGTAGCGCGTGAGAATGAGGATGTGGTAATTGGAAGCTGCCGTGGGCTACTATACTTACTTTAAAAGCGTTAATTCATCGGTTCTTTTTTTAACTGAACTACAAAAATCGACTAAGACCGAGTTAGATTCCTACAAGAAGAGTTCCGTCCACGAACCTGTTTTTTATACACTACAAGTTAGCCCTTAACGGCAGTCTCACGTGGTGGTAAGTGAATATGCTGTCTAGGATGGTAGCGGGCTAACCTGTTAGGAGTATGGTAAGCCCACGCTCCTAATTGGCTTCTACGCGTCATTGAGCCGGAACGCTAAATCGCTTGGCGACATGTCTTTGTCGGTAGGGTAGTACCTAGCCACGGCCGAAGCCTCCCACCAGACCAGACTAGAGCCGGGAATCGAACCCAGGACCTCCAACTTTATAATGTGACAGCGCACGCACTGCGCCACGGAGGCAACCTATTGGCAAATAGCACGTGTCTTGCATTTTGCAACCTTTAACTACTAACTAAATTGTAATGTATTAAAAAAATGACTGTCTCTTGCAACACAGTTTAAACTTTCGCAGGAGACATGGTTTCATGGTTCGAAGACAATATTTATCTATTTATCAATCTAGCAACTACCATACTTCTCGAGTCACTAGGTAGTAAACTCAGCTATATTTATTAATTTTATCTAGCAACTACCAAATATGTCTTCTCGAGTCACTAGGTGGTAAACTCAGCTGACAGTTTCTGACCATGGTTGTGTGAAGTCGGCTGTAACGTGGGAGTGAGAGTCCGGCAAGAATCGAGGCGTGGGTTGTTACAGTTACGCCACAGTATAAGCTTTAATCGAACCGATTAACATAACTGTAGCCAAGATTAATTTTGTATACATGTGATAGAATTGTTGTTATAATTGCGATTGCACAATATTCGAAATTTGATAGAAAGGTTAACTTGTAATGGATAAAAAAAGACGCTGACCCTGCAGAAGTATAAACTGTGTTGCAATAATCATGGATTTGTTTAATGTGTCATTTTTTCGATGGTACGAACCCCTAGGATGGAGTTCCTAGCACTGTCGCCGTTGTCTGCACACGGTTTTAAAATCTAAAACTAATTAGCTTGAAATAAAACGCAGTTAACGCTACTTGAAATAAAGACAATTAATATTCCACTTTTATTTAGAAAAAATAAAAAAGGGTAATTCGCTAAGGTAATCGCTTAACATCAGTGACCCGTCTGCTAACTTGCTCGCGATGTAAAAATATAAAAATCCTAATACACTTGTATTATAGGAGATACTTAGTTATTTCTCGAGTCAAGTGCTTAGAGTACTCTATGCAAAAAAATAAGTGTATCGTTTCTTCGCACTGTGCGAAAAGATAAAACCAATTACACCAGTCACAACTACATTACTTGCAATAATCCATTCACTGTAACACGTGGTGCAGTTCTATTTATTCAAAACTTAATCTTCCTAATTAAATGGACTATGTCATGACAATAGTTTCTCAAATCACGCTGATATGCTGTTAATTCCTGAAAATGGAGTCAAGTATACAAAAATCTCTTCAGTTTTATTATACCTGAAATAGATTATTCAAAATTTAAAAATTCAAAATAATCTTTATTCAAATAGTCCTTAAAAAGGCACTTTTAACGCGTATTACCATAGTACGTCAAATTTAATGAATATGAAATAAGATTTACTCACTATTAATAATTGTCTTAATTGTTATTACCATTAAACACGATATTATGAGTTAGGGAGGTGATATTTAATTAATTAATGAAAAGTAAACAATAGTAGGGCTACCAATTATATTAAATTTCACAAAATATTCAGTCCCGTTTTAAAAGTATACTGAAGTACCTAATGAGTAGGCACGAACATATTTAAAAACTGTTTTTGTAATTTTAGTTTTGATATCCAGATGTTCAACAATTAGTGTTACTTAACATGACTATGACAGTTAGATATTATCATTTCAAAATGCAATAGAGTTAATCATCGATATTTTTGAAGCAAAATAGTACCTGAACGTTGAATCACTGGTGAGCTGTTATACCCTATATATATAAATTCCTACACTGTAAGCATCGAAGTAATGACCTTTCTTAAGATAAAAACCTAAAAAATAATTTATGTATAAATTGTTTTTGATACACACTAATATTATAAATACGAAAGTTTATATGTACACTTGTGTACGACCGAAATTACATATCAATGTAATCCTAAGTCTTCAGATAACAGATTGAATTTATAAATACTACTCTTTGCCTATTCTTCCCTGTCGATAAGGAAGGCGCTAAATGCAATCTACTATCTGTAGATTAACCTTTGCCTTAGAAAAAAATATGTATATAGAATAGCCTTACTCCTTTCCAAACACAATGACGTGCCGATACTTTTAGAAGAAAAAATTAACGATATCCATTTTTAAAACAATTTACGCGGTCTATTTCCACATTTTCCAGTTTCCCAGTCCTATTGTTGCCAGCTAGCTTTATTTTTATAATGTTAAGTACAGTTTCTTTTGTCCGTGTGAATGTTTTCATATGGTATTCCTAACAATAGGGTAATAAAAGTGGATTTACTATCAACCACTGAACACGCCATTCCTGCTAGTGTCTAACAGCATCTTGTGGCCGCATTTATATGTTAATTCATTATACGTGACTTACATTACTGAGATAAGTGCGTAATTTATTTTAAACTCTGTCCATTGTCATGTTCGTTTGATAAAGTGCACATTCAAATGATTTGGTTTTATAAATTTCAGACTTTTCCCATTCCGATGTTCAATTGTAATTATTTTGTGACGCCGATTGAAATGAAGAACCACATTTGATCATTAATGTACTAGACATGCAGTCCTATATAAAATCAAGAAACATTGAAAACTAATTCATGGGTGAATAATTATTTTTCACTAAAGCTTTTTGAGAACTGATAACACATATATAAACATTCTTGATCGAACACACAAACACACCTGTTCACCTGTAGCACAAATAATAAATTTATACACAAAATTAATATTTGCATTTACCACACAATAAAACATGGACATGGTGGATGCTAAAAGTAACTAAAAAATAGTACGAGCCAATAGCAGTTCCTGACGTCATAATTTATAATTAATAAATTACTCGTATTTACATGTGCCATCGAAGTTAACCATATAAAATGCAATTAGGATATCAGCTTCCACTTTGAATAGTGTTTCAAGTAAAACAGCCAAGAGGGGATAAGAAAGGTGCGCGTGCACACTATCTGCTCTCGGGGGCCACGATCTCGTACCACGCTGACCTGCGCACGCGACTAGAAGGTGTACTTAGCACTCTAGCTAAGATAAAATAAGTACACTCGAACTAAAACCTCGACCTCATGAATTCTTACTATTTTATTTCACTCCACTTCAACATAGCCTAAGAATGTTATTTCTTGCATTATTTATTCTGGAAACGAACATATGACAAATAAATGATTGTTAGTAACATGTGTTCTTGTCATAGTTGTTGCCTGGAAGAGATCACTTGCAGTAATAAGGCCGCTTTTACATCCAGTTTTTTTTGTTATGTGTGAGTAATAAAGATTTTATATTATCACACAGTAGTCATATTAATCAATCCCTGAAGCCTGGAGGTAATGATGCAGCCTAAGATGGCTTTTTTTTTCACGCTGGGAAAAGCTTTTACACCTCGCCTCCGGAGGCGAGGCAAGACTGCGCCGCTTCCGACGGGATATGTGGTACTGACTCCCCGGTGGGCAGACTGGCGACCAGAATACCCACTAAAACCGAGCGATGATCCTTCGCGTCGCCTATTGGCTGGGTTACGGGAACACTTGTGCACTAGACCGCGGCCTAGACTATGGCTATGGCGGGCTAACCTGTAAGGAGTCATCATTAAACCAAAATTCCATGTTATACTAATATAATAAATCAAAAAGCTTGTATGTTTATTTGTTATTTTTGTTCGATCTTTCGCACGGCCGCAGTTCATGCGTTCGTCCACTCGTCCCTCTATTGCGTTCTCTGTCTGTCTGTTTGTTTGTTTGTTTGTATGTATAATATTCTTTAACGCCCTCCAACCCGCATTGAACAAGCGTGGTAGTTCTATAATTTATTACCCTCTTATAAGGGGGCCTGTGATATTGACCAGCTGATAAGGGTGATGACTGTGCGTTTAGGATGTATTTGTAAAATCTTCTACAGATAAACTTATTATTATAAATGGCTTATATTTGTCTGTTTTTATTAGATACATTCTGAAAGCATAGTACCTTCCGAGCTTATGAATTCTTTAACCATTAAAAAGCTTTTTAATCCCGAATTAACGAAGACATATTTCAGTCATAAAAATATTTCAACCTTAAACAATGTAAGCAGGAAAAAAAACCCTGAGGCTGAGTAAATGGTACATTGTACACAAAGGCCCATTTTGAAAAATACTGGTCTTTAGTAGACCTAAAGAAAGTACGCGAAACCATTTACCTTTTTTTTTAGTTATCCTGAATAAATATAATGTATATACTGAATAAAAAGCCATTATAACACATTTTATGTCAAAACGAAATAAAAATTGTAATGTGATTTTCATTAGTAGCGGCCATGTTATATTAATTCTTTATTTCAATTTATTATCTGGTAAAATTTTCATGTAGTAGGTATGTAGGCAAACTTTGTCGTATTTTGGATGTATAGTTTGGGAGATAATAAAAATTGCAAATACCTACGGGAGAGGAGATTAAAGGGGACCCGCGCGGCTCTTAATATGAAATCACATTACGTTATGATCGAAAAACTATATGATAAACGTGGATGAAACCGTTAAAGCCATGGCTTTTCACATAAACGTAGCACAACGACGGAATAGTTACGCAGTGTTTGTCACATTTCAACTTGCAGCAACTCTAATGTCAAAAAAGAGTGACAGAACACTGCATAATAATTCTGACTCTATTTCACGATATAGTGTCACATTTCTGGTTTAAGATCTGTATTTCTCAAAAGAATTACAATAAAATATGCTTATATGAGAAAAAAAATTAGGTAATTAGTTACTAGGTACCTAAGTAAACTATTTATGAGTATACAATAGTTCTAACTTGGTTTACATAATACATCATCATCATCATGATCAACCCATTCTCGGCTTACTACAGAGCACGGGTCTCCTCTCAATATGAAAAGGGTTTGGCATTGTCCACCACGCTGGCCATGTGCGGATTAGCAGACTTCAAACGTCTTGAAGAACTCTCAGGCGTGCAGGTTTCCTCACGATGTTCTCCTTCACCGTTGAAACGTGATATTTTAATCGCTTAAAAACGCACATCACTCTGAAAAGTTATAGTTAAAGGCCCGGGTTCGAACCGCCGACCTCTGATTAGGAGGCTGACGTCCTAACCACTAGGCTATTACAGCTTCGCACATAATACATAAGGATAATAAATTATTTAATTGTTCGAAATGCGGGTAGTTTTAAAGTTATATTCACTTACTGGGTAGAACACACGACCAGTTTTATTAAACAAAGATCAATGCTGTAATATTTTCTGATAAAATACTGACAAAACTCGATCTCCTGTAGGGAGTTACCACAAGGTGCCTACATTCAGTAATAACGCTAATCGTAAGTACAGTTACTTTGTCTGGAGGCATTTTATCTAGGCATAGTTTAAGCAACTTTCTAGTCGCCTGAACTGGTCAGCTAAAATACGATCGTAGTTTCGAACAACCGATAACTGATTCTGGAGATAACGTTAACATGGCATGTAACAGCTTCGAGTTTCAATGTTTTACAAGCGGATAACTATTTTGTTAAAATAATTATTAATAAAAGCATTGAAAACAATAGACGAACTCATATATCTAACCTTAATAGACACAAAAAGTTGCTGACTAAAGTTCGATCGAATAGACGATATTACTTTTTGTAATACTAAGAATTGACTTAAGCTGAATTGAAAAACATGTATTTTTTGATGAAAATATTTTCAGTACACTATGTGATACAAGGTGTCTCAAAAGAAAGTTCACATTTAAATCTTTTTTTAAAAGAAAAGTCTTAGCTTTATTGAAAAAATGTTTATTTTATATTGAAGTACACTGTTTGGGAATTTATTTTTTAAAAATAACATCGTCCAAATGTAAACCGTTGCGCTCTCGGCATTCATTTAGTCGGGCACTAAAATTGCCTATGACAGCTCGGCAGGTAGTCTCCGTGATGGCTGCCATTTCATGACGGATATTTTCTTTTAATTGTGCCAGGGAAGTCGGTTTATTAGCGTAAACTTTTGATTTGACATAACCCCACAGGAAAAAATCCATAGGCGTTAAATCGGGACTCCGTGGAGGCCAATTTATGTCACCTCGCCTGGAGATTAATTTGTTCGGAAAAATTTCTCTAACTCGAGGCAGAGATCTGTTGGACGTGTGTGAAGTTGCTCCATCCTGCTGGAACCATGTTCTTTGGTTGTAACCAGGAAAGTTTTGCAGTTGGGGTACGAAAAACTCGTCTAACATCTCCACATAACGCTCTGAATTCACTGTGAGTGTGCGTCCCCTTCCATCTTCAAAAAAGTAAGGGCCGATAATTCCTCGCGCCGACATCGCTGCCCATACGGTGACTTTGGGTGAATGTAGCGGTTTCTGATGTTTTTGTTTTGGGTTGGTTGCACTCCAGTAACGACAATTTTGCTTGTTTACATGCCCATTCAGATGAAAATGGGCTTCATCGGAAAACAAGATGTTGGTGAACGTTGGAAAGCGCTCAATCATCTGATTTACAAAGGCAAGCCTCTGACCAGCATCTTGAGGCTTCAGTTCTTGCACTAACTGAATTTTGTACGGGTGCAGCTTTAAATCTTTGTGTAAAATGCGGCATAATGAAGATCTGTGCACATTTAAAGCAACAGCACGCTTCCGAATCGAGAGGTTTGGATCATCTCGAATAGACTGAGTAACACTGTCCACGTTTTCGGCTGTTCTTGATGTTCTTGGTCGCCCAGATTTTGGTTTCTCCAGAGTTGACCCAGTCTCTTCAAACTTCTCAACCCATTTTGCAATGAGACGAGTGCTAGGCGCATCATTTAAGTGACGAATATGTCGAATACTGCAGAATTTTCTACGCGCTACAGTCGCCGAATTACCGTTTTTGTAAAACTCACGTACGCACAACGCACGGTCCGCACCAGAGAAACGCTCCATAGCGGCTAAATTCCCAAGAGCCAGACTACCGACTGACATACCCCCCGCGCCCCTCAGAATAGTTGCTTTCGCGTAATAAGATAAGCAAATGTGAACTTACTTTTGAGACACCTTGTATTATAATACCTACTTTTAGAAAACCTTTTATGATTATATAAACTTTATTGCACAATAAAACAATGTAAAAGTCAGTAATTTTGGATCACCCAGAAATATACGTAGGTGCATAAAATCATAAACATACAATACTAAATAAAAACCACCAAAATAAATAGAGATTTTAGATATACATATCTAAATATAAAACATAAGAGCTATAGATTCCATGAAAATAATATTAATATATACATAACGTAATTCAATTCTACGTTTTTAGTGTAATAACTATACAATCGTTATCAAAAGTTCGGCTCGGCTTTAATATGTTTCAATTTTTAATTAATAGGTTTAATTACGCAATTTCAATTCATTAAAAATATATGTACCTATTATTATTTCTCACCGGCAACACGATAATGAAATAATGATCCCACAAAACTGATTAAAATTGATCCGAATTGTACGTTAATTTAATACTAATTATGGTCGACGTCAATCGTTTATAATTTCGTTAGGGGAAATGAAATTAAATGCCAACACGTTGGCTGAAAATCATTGAAGAAATTGACTGAATGAATGATTTGGAGCTATTTTTTTTATCCACTACAAGTTAGCCCTTGACGGCAATCTCACCTGATGGTAAGTGATGATGCAGTCTAATATGGTAGCGGGCTAACCTGTTAGGGGTATGGTAGACCCATACTCCTAATTGGTTTCTACGCGACATCGTGCCGGAAGGCTTAATCGCTTGGCGACACGTCTTTGTCAGTAGGGTGGTAAATAGCCACGGCTGAAGCCTCCCACCAGACAAAAAAATATTTCTCATCTAGACCTTTTTCAGCTACTACTTGCAAGAGTGGCAGCGCGGCCTAGTTAATGACGATCATGCCTATTATTCATTGGTCAAAAAAATCATAGTAAATAATCTTGACAACATATGACGTCATAATTTGACAACCTACGTGGCGCGACTCGTGCGCATGCATCATAAAAGTTGGTAGTTTGGGTTCGGCTCGAGTTTGATCTGATGGGAGGCTTCGGGCGTGGATAGTGTCCACCCTACCGATAAAGATGTGCCAAGCAAGTGCAAGTGATACGATAAATATTAGCATATGCAAATCGACTAATCGAATAATCGACTGAAATAAAAAATATTAGCATACTAGCTGTTGCCCGCGACTTCGTCTGCGTAGAATTGCTGATTTCCCTTGAGATTGAGGTTACCCGTGTGGCCAATGCCCTGCTTCAGAAAGTAAGCTACAGGCAAATGTCAAATTGCGTTTGTCAATTTTCGTATTTCTAAATTAAAAAACATAGGACTTTTATACAAACTTCAAACCCCTCTTTTACCCTCTTCGGGGTAGATTTGGATGAAAAAAAAATTCTAACCTTACTTACGCCCTAAAAGAAACCTATTTTCAAAATTTCAAGCTTGTAGACTTCATAATAAAAAAAATAAGCAAAAACTATCATCCCCTTTTTTACCACCCTTAACAGGTAATATTTTAAAAAAAAATGATGTACATGTTTTTTATTTATTATTATTAATCTTAATGCGAATTTTTGTGTCTCTAACTCTAAAATCAAAGAAATTTCATTTAAACTTCCAACCCCTCTTTTACCCCCTTCGGGGTAGATTTGGATGAAAAAAAATTTTAACCTTATACTTCCGCCCTAAAAGAAACCTATTTTCAAAATTTCAAGCTTGTAGACTTCATAATAAAAAAATAAGCAAAAACTATCATCCCCTATTTTACCACCCTTAACAGGTATTATTTAAAAAAAATTTATGTACATGTTTTTTATTTATTATTATTAATCTTAATGCAAATTTTTGTGTCTCTAACTCTAAAAACAAAGAAAATTCATACAAACTTCCAACCCCCCTTTTACCCTCTTAGGGGTAGAATTTTCAAATATCCGACATCTCTTAACTATCAACTACCTACTTGCTAAATTATAGCTTTATACGTACAATAGTTTTTGAGATCTCGTGTTTAATCAGTACGTCAGTAAGTCAGTATGTAAGTATGTAAGTGACCTTTCGCTTTTATATATATATAGATTCCAAATTCTAATGTTAATATATTTTATGTAAGTTTTTGAGAATGTCAGAAAAAGTAACCCTTTTCTTCCCCATTCTGACTTCTTTGTTATCTTAAGTTCAATTTAAAAGGTTTAATTAATTTTAATATCAAAACTCTTAACCCATATGGGAGTCAGGATTTGGCTACAAAAGAAATCAAAATACTAACCTCCTTTGAAATATGTGACCAAAAATAGACACTCCACGATGGAAGCGTCATATTTGTAAATTGGGCACATACTTTCCGGAATCGATTCGCAGTCCGAACCGATTTAATTACATTTCAGAATTCGATTTCACCGTAGCGCTATGCGAATTACGGGCTCGAAATGTGACGCTATGGGATGGTAATATCTTAATATGATTTTGTTTACGGTATTACAAACTCCAATCACGGTGATGGGATATGTAGAGGTTGTTAAAATGAATTTATATCACGACGACATTTTTATTTAAATAGAATTCCGATATCTTTTGAAAATCAAACCCGTATTGCGTCTATACTTAATTTAATATTGTAATGTTTTTTGTAGTTAAATAAATAAATAAAAATCATTTAATTCGACCAACCAGGATCTTATATTGTTAGTTTATATATCTTAACCTAATGGCAGTATTTTAAAATAATTGATTGCGTGTTAAATATCTGAATTAAAAGCAACAGAATATTAAAAGTAAGTGATAAGGTTTGGTCTAACACAATTATATTTATATGATTTGGCATTAAAAAATACATACAACCCTCTTTTTTTTACCCTTCTGCCACGACCCAAACTTTGTTAATAATGATTTAAATTTTTTTGTATGAATAAAATCTTCAGAACAACATTTCTCGGGTAAGCTAGTAATAATAGATGTATGAATCGTTTAAGTTAGCATTGCAGAAGCTTGGTAAGTCTATGTTTTGAACCCACTTCTTACGACATAAAAGGGTAGCGCCCAGTAATGAAACCTTGAAAATGAAGCTATGATAGCCTAGTTAGGACGTCCGCCTCCTATCAGAGATTGGGGGGTTTGAACCCGGGCACGCACCTCTAACTTTTCGGAGTTATGTGCGTTTTTAAGCAATTAAAATATCACTTGCTTCAACGGTAAAGGAAAACATCGTGAGAAAACCTGCACGCCTGAGAGTTTTCAGTAATGTTCTCGAAGGCGTATGAAGTCTGCCAATCCGCACATGGTCAGCTCGGTGGACTATGGCAAACCCTTCTCATATTGAGAGGAGACCCGTGTTCGGTAGTGAACCGGCAATGGGTTGGGCATGATTATGATGATGAATGAAACCATATCAGCAATGTGTAATGCAAGAATGAGAAAAAATTGTAGATAATAAACAAAGGAATCTGAAAGATAGGCAACTGGCTTAACTAGGTGAATGGGGAATACATTCGATTTTCTGCTTCCGAAGCAGAAAACAAGGAAGGAATGAGGTCAAATAAACGCAAATAAAATGAGAAAAATTTTATAGCAGATATTCAGCAACTTATTCCTTTGTGGTTGTGCATTATTCCCGGGATATCTTACGTATCTACCTACCTCACTTTTGTTTTCTTCATTCTTGTTCGACAAGAAACGGTGAACTATGGCTTTATTTTTAGCATTGTATAACATTCGTTGTACTATCAGTGAGATGATGACATGATTAGAGTAGCATAGTTTAAAAAAAAATTGAATTTTCAGCAAAACAAATCTTGGGAACCGCCTTGAGTTTGGATATTAATGGATTTCGACGACCTTTATGACGCAGCGCGCGCGCTGTCGCATTATAGAGTTGGAGGTCCTGGGTTCGAGTCCCGGCTCGAGTCTGGTCTGGTGGAAGGCTTCGGCTGTGACTAGTTAACCACCCTACCGACTAAGACGTGTCGCAAAGTGATTTAGCACAGTGCAGCCTACTAAACGTTACTACTAGTTTACTCTTACTTCTAATGTTACTTCTTCAGTGCGTTACAGTCCATTATTTTTTTTTTATTTATCAATATTTTTATGCACATATATAAAATTTTCATATATATATTGGCTACGCACTATCATTATATTATAATCTTTAAATTTATCTCTTAATGACTCTGGGACCTAATTTGTATATCGCACGAACAGCCCTCTTCTGTAAAACCGAATACAGTGTCAATATCAGCAGCATTACCCCATAATAAAATACCAACTAATCTGGTTAATCTAAGTTTAAGTTGTATGTAAATTATATTAAAATAAAATACCATATGACATAATGCCTATTAATGTCCCACCGCTAGACGCTGGTCTGATCTCACATAGGAGAAAGGTCATATCTACCACGCTGCCATAATGCAAGTTAATTAACTTTAACGATCCATCTACTAATCAAGCCTTTCTTAGATATAGTTTTAGGATTTTTTAGGTTATATTTAAATTATTGACGCGTCAAAAGTTCCTTTTTAAGGACTATTTGAATAAAGATTATTTTGAATTTGAATTTGATTAGATAGTTTTTAAGGTAACAAATATTGTGATCACAATATGGTAGAAATAAGTGTGTAATTTTTGCCTAACTGCTATCGAAAAAGCCATAAAACATACTTATTAAATAATAAGATGATAACATCCAATGTTAAATGTTGCTAGGTTGTACCTAATTTGCTAATAAAAAGATGCGAAAACGTGTAACGTTTTATATAACAAGTATATTTAAACAATATCCCTTGCTTTTGAACTTTTAACTCCATAACTTTTCATGGGAAAAATCTCTCTCAATACGCACCCTTAACAAAAGGCACGCGACCATTGTAATGTCGGCGGTGCAATACCGTGTATTATGGGAACACAAAAGGGCAGACAGGAAGGCATAAATGTATCCCTAATATTAAATATTACGAGTATCACATTTTTGCGTAGTACTCACCTCAACCCGCAAATTTTTTAAATAGAGTCTAAACTCAAAGGCAAAGATTGAAACAGCAAATTCCGAATCCTTTATTTAATAATAAAAAAATAAAAAAAAATATTGCGTACTTTTTAAACAAACGTTCTCATAATAGCAAAAAATTTTGTTTCAAAAATAGGCAAGTGATTGTTTGTGAGCATTCATGTATCTACTGCCATACATACGAGCATATCGTAGGATTATTGGACAGTAGTCTACGTGTAAGATCTGCACACTGGAAATCGTGAAGTCATTTTCGAGTAACGAAACACTAAAAAGTCAAAGTAAAATTCACCTTATGGTTTTGAGGTTAGAGTCGCAATTTTGTCGCAATTGTGTCAACGAATATAAATTTTTGAACGACAGGTATGTTTTAATCATTTATGACGTTAGTGTCAAATCAGTGACTGAGTAAACTTGATCTTCTTCTCTTTTCTTCTATTGATGACTTTCTATTGATCTTGACTCTTTTTTAGGTGCCTCTCCAACTAGTGAAGGTTGGCAGTCAGAATGGCATATTTTGCGTCGTCTCTCGCGAGGCTGAAAGGCTGGGCAGCACTCGCGATCCCAGTCCACTTCCTGATGTTTCGCAACCAAGACTTCCTCTTGCGACCGATGCGCCTCCTTCCCGCTACTTTGCCCATAACTATGAGTTGCAGGAGCCTGTATATGTCATGCCTAAGCACATGCCCCAGATAAGCAACTTTTTTCTTTTTGATAGTCTTCCAAAGTTCGCGATTACAACTAACACGTCTAGTAAACTTTATGGTGACTTATAAATCAGTAGGATAAGTAATAATATTTTTTGTACTTTGTTGGATGCTTTCCTGGTTATTAAAAATACGATTTTTTTAAAATTTTATTTGAAGCTTTTTCATTTTCCCTGGCCAGAAGTAATATTCTGGAGATTGACTTATTGAATTTAATTCCCCATGCGAAATGATGGGTTTCCTACTGAAACTTTCATCACCATCATCTCATATTAGATCTCATGAATTTTTTGAGATATAAAGTAGCACTTCCATCTAGGACGCTAGCATATTCGATTGGTATTATATTCAATAACGCACGTGGTACTTAACTCTATAGTCAGCTCCGTTATAATTCTCACATAGACATTTTTTTTTGTGTTGCGTTGCGCTTTTGTCTGGGCAACTTCAGATCAGTGGTCGCGTGCCTATTGTAAAGGGCACGTACTGAGTAATGTTTCCCATCGGAACTTATAAGGGTGGTAGTTCCTCATAGGAAGTGTGAACTAAATCACACGCATTACTTACAATACGTCACCGTCAAATAATTCATGTATGCCAACCAAAATATAAAATGTTTGTATTAGTATGTCTAGTTTTTTCATTCTGTTCCCATCCCACTTTATAAAATCATCTTACTCACATATGAGGGTAGCTAAAAAAGATCTCTTTTAGAGATAAGCTTTGCTTTGTATACCTCTTGTACCTCTTATATAGTGTTTATTATCAAATATTTAATACAAAAATCATAAAAATAAAATAAAATCGCAGGTTTAAACTTGTAGATGGTCGGGGGTGGACAACGCTAGTTTCCTTACTCCGTGTTGGAATTTACTGTGGATGGTCGAACGGAAAAACGATTGGTATTTTGGTATCTGGTACACTATTTAACCGGTAACATCATAAAAAAATGGCCATCTAAAGACGCCTGGCAGATGTTAAATATTAAAGTTGATAGTAGAATTTGCATAGTCAATTTATATATCAACAATAGCTCTTTAAATTTTCTTTAAATGCGGCAACTCGATCTCCCGAAACATAAAAGTCAAATAAAGTATAATACGCTGAATCAAGTACGCTGACTTCGGCGTGGTATTTAGTGCCGCATTTTACTAGCATGCCAGCAGTATCTAGTTGGAGTGCAGTAATTAGACCAATTACTATTCTGAGAGAATATGTCAAATTCAAATTCAAAATTCAAAATAATCTTTATTCAAATAGTCCTTAAAAAGGCACTTTTGACGCGTCAATAATTTACATAGTAGTTATTTCATGGTGATAACTATATTCGTAAACTTAAAACTAAAGCTATGAGGGTTCCAAACGCGCCTCGGTCTAAGAAGAAGCCCACGACAAACTTATGTATTCTCCATTATTCTGAAGGCCTCCGCGGCGCAGTGAACGAGCTATCGCATTATAAAGTTGGAGGTCCTGGGTTCGATTCCTGGCTCGAGTCTGGCCTAGTGGTAGGCTTAGGCCGTGGCTAGTTACCACCCTACCGACTAAGACGTGTCGTAAAGCGATTTAGCGTTCCGCCACGATGTCGCGTAGAAACCATTTAGGAGTGTGGGTTTACCATACCCCTAACAAATCAAATCAAATCAAAAATGGCTTTATTCACATAAACCTCACAGGCATCTATGAATCGTTCATTTCATTATTTCTATTCGTGAAGTGATGGTGATAACTACAAACCACAATTTAAAACTAAAGCTAAGAGGGTTCAAATCGCGCCCAGGTCTAAGAAGAAACCCACAACAATCTTAAGCCGGGTAACAGTTAGCCCGCTACCATCCTAGACTGCGTCATCACTTACCACCAGGTGAGATAGCCGCCAAGAGTTAACTTGTAGTGTATAAAAAAAAACCTAGCTACATTACGAAATCTCGACATCTTTTAAGTGTTTTTAGTAATATTAAAATAATTCTAAAAAAACAACCAACAGAAGACCACCTTTTGAACATAACATGAAACAACGAGAAATTATCCTGCAAAGGATAAAAAAATAAACAGAGAAAGAGTGTAAATAATAAAAAAAACAACGAGGTCAACCATAAAGTGAAGTAAAGGCTGTTTGTAGAGGCTTTTGTTTTAATGAGGCGGTTATGTGCCCCTCTCACTGAAATGTAGGTTTCCTTGCGACGTTGTCTTTGACAGCGGAGCGAGGTTCGGCGGTAATTAGGAACTAACGGAACTTAACTCGATTTTGTTGCCGCTAAGATTTTCTTGGGTTAGTAATATTTCAGGGTTTATTAATAAATAAAATAGTGTTAAGCTTTCGTGCGACTGCCTGGTGCATCTACGGGGAAAAGGTACAAATACACATTACTACGTGTATTCCCAGTTATGGAAGTTGTGTTGCGTATGGATTTCGGTCGCGTGCGCGAGTGTTCCCGTGAGCCAGCCACTGGGTTTTAGTGGGTATTCTAGACTGGCCGCCGTTGAGTCCCACATACTCCGCCGAAAGTGACACAGTCTTGCCTGCGTCGCTTCCGGAGGGGATGCGTAAACGCATTTCACAGCGTGAAAAAAAAAAGTTTTGGAAGTTGTTGTTTATTACAGAAGTAACTGTTTGGAGAGCACGTAGATCAATCATTGATAAGAGAATATGTTATGAAATGAGTAGCGTAGGATAACCTCCTGCCCGTTGGCCCGTGACTTAAAAATCGAATCGCTGGTAGCTGTTGGATGAGGAAGGCGAAGAACTGTATGTGGTGGCGCGCTCTCGAAAAGTTCTCAATCAATCAATCATAATCTTTATTCAAATAGTTCTTTATAAGGCACTTTTGACGCCTCAATAATTTACATCGTAATGATTTGATGGTGATAACTACATTTGTAAATTTATATCTAAAGCTATGAGGGTTCCAAACGCGCCCTCGTCTAAGAAGAAGCCTACACCAAACTTAGCCAGGTAAATTTTCTTGTTATCATCATAAAATTATTTAAGAACTATCTTCAGTAGTGGACGTCTATATGCTGATTTATTATGTTATGTATTAAAGTATTCTTAGATAGATTATGTGTATTATTATGCTCAGGTTAGATGGATACGTACGATCATGCGGTCGTCCGTCGTCTCGAGAAGATTGGAAAGTTCCAAGGTATGCTGGATGGGTCCCTCACGAAATCTTCGACAACAAAGCAGATTGTTACTGATTTGCTGTAACGATATCGACTAGTTGATGAACAACTAATAGCACATTAAAGTATTATTACCAGCATAAACTGACTCAAAATTTTCAATGATGTACGCAGTCCACACAGTACACTGTATAATATATCTATATATATTATGAGTAAAATGGGGGGCTATTTTCAATATATATGGCTATAAAAATAACTGTTATTACACAACATTTTCCAGTGGCTGTTTTCTTTTTTGTTATTTTAAATTATTTTATGTTCTATGTATTGCAAAAAAGTTGTACAAATAAATATAATATTCCTGTCAGCAATTTTCATTTACAAAAACATTTTCTTACTGTTACCATTTCTACATAATAGCAGCAGTTGAATAGCATCAGAATTAGGACGCCCCACTGCTCGCAGCTTGATCACTAGTCCGCAATTCCTAGAATTAAACCTTTTGCATAGTTATTGCAAAGATGTCTGCAGTTATCTACGTTGCTCAGTCGCTCGGGTCGGCAAATTTATTGTTACTTTATAGGATATTTCGGTTCGGTAATATAAAATAATTCGTTTCTACTATTACTTTATCTTCAGCATCATCATGATCAACACATTATCGGCTCACTACAGAGCACGGGTCTCCTCTCAATATGAGAAGGCTTTGGCCATAGTCCACCACGCTGGCCATGTGCGGATTAGCAGACTTCAGACGCCTTTGAGAGCATTATGGAGAACTCTTAGGCATGCAGGTTTCCTCGCGATGTTTCCTTTCACCGTTGAAGCAAGTGATATTTTAATTGCTTAAAAACGCACATAACTTCGAAAAGTTAGCGGTGCGTGCTTGGGTTCGAACTCCCGACCTCTGATTAGGAGGCGGACGTCCTAATCACTAGGCTATCACAGCTTATCTTATTTAGTATATACTGTTCAGCAATATGGCCACCAATTGTACAACTACAATGTATTATTTGTATGTTAGTATTGTATGTTTCTTCATAGTTTTAAGTGACACTGTGATATCATCATCATCATCATTTCAATAAATTTACGGCCACTGTTGGATATAGGTTTTTTGAAGGAGCCCATGGTCTTGGGCCGTTTGCTTCCAGATTGAGATGGTGATAACACAAAAATAATTAGCCGCGCTGAATTTCTTTTTCGCCTTTCGAATTCGAAACACGTCTTGGTCCATGAAGAATCATGTACCAAGGCGTGTTTCGAATTCCTCATTTCAGATTTACAAAGTTTTGGTAAAGTTTGCATACAGGTTAGGTCATCAATTAATGCATTATTATAAAATTCTAGGTATTTGAATAAAGAATTCATTCTATTTTGCTATGGGTTTTTTTTTTTGACATTGGAGAAGTAACTCCACTCAAAGTAGCACATTAATTTCAGTGCAGTCACTGCAACAATGCGAAGCAATAACGACAACTAGAATTGGTCAATATAACATATAAAATCTTAATCTGTTAAATAAATACATTTTTCTTTTTCCTTCGTCCGATCAGGCATCTAATTAACAATACGAAAACAAACTTTTCTTTTCAAAGCCTTATATTCTTTTTATGCATTGAATAAAAGCGCTTTCTTAATATTGATTAATAATATGAAATAAAGAATATCTAGATTTTTTCAATGCTTCAACCGAGGTACTTCTGGTACGATTTTTACATTTCCAACAATACCGTAGGCGTTCATTATATTCCAGTTGAATGATAAACTAGATTTGGAGCACTCAACGCCTGCAGCCCGATCGCTACTCCGCAATCCACTGATTTAAGTACTACCGTCTCGTCATAGGATCAAGGAATAATAAAATTATAATATATTTTTTTAATCTCGAAAAAACTGGGGTTAATGATAAGAACTGTTTGCGAATTGTTTATGGATGATACTGTCTGTCAAAGTGGCGAACCCGCACCGAAAACGCAGAGTTCTAGTGGATTCTATGACGAGGATATAAAACGATTCACATACTTCTCAATCTATCATCTTCGTACGCGTTTTTTAAATTTAGAGGCATTGCTATCCTACTCAACTCATACAACATAAAACTGTATGGGTTTTGTTCGTTATGTGTTAAAAAAGAAATTCAGGACTTAATCTTTGAACTAAAAATAGACATCTACAAAACAAGGCTAAAGTAATTCATTTGAAAGTATCTCAGTGTTAATATATCCAATAAACCACTGAATTGATTTATAGAGAGCTAAAAACATTTATTAACACTAACTGTATGTACACATACGGCGTGGAATATCGTAAAAGATTATTTGTAACTACTATTTAGATAGTATAATACTTCTTAGATAGTGTAGCTATGATAGCCTAGTGGCTAGGACGTCCACTTCCTAATCAGAGGTCGGGGGTTCGAACCCGCGTACGCAACTCTAACTTTTCGGAGTTATGTGCGTTTTATGCAATTAAAATATCACTTGCTTCAACGGTGAAGTAAAACATCGTGAGGAAACCTGCATTCCTGAGAGTTCCCCATAATGTTCTCAAAGGCGTGTCTGCCAATCCGCACATGGCTAGCGTGGTGAACTGTGGCCAAACCCTTCTCATGTTTAGTGGAGACCCGTGCTCTGTAGTGAGCCGGTAATGGGTTGATCATGATGATGATTTAGATAGTAGGTACAAATAATATTAAAAGGAAATAAGTTTGCGTGGTTCAACGCAACCACGATCAAGCATAAATAAGCCAATACGACTTTAACAACACAAAGCAATAACAATAAAACTGAATCACAAAACAAAGTGCACTGCAATGAAGCACACAGACGTGGCTTTCGGAAAACATCCGAACACACGTAACGTGCTGGAACGACTTATCTCCAACGAAACGTGCTTTGGTAACCCTTCTTTATCACAGAAACATTCTTTAGCACATACACAATATAGTTAGTATAATTGTTCATAGCTTAGATTTATGGAATTTTAACTATTCTTTTCTTCGGCTATTTACTTGGTGTTTCGGTAACTGTTAGACTACTTACAAGAAAAGCATAACTTTCCTATATCATCTTAGTTAGCAGCATAATAATGTCGCTGAAATAGTTTTTTTTTAGTTATATTCAATACCAGATAATTCACATACCAGATCGTCAATCTGATATGCGAACTATTTGGTTGTATAGTCCTTATATTGGGGACGTCTGGGTAAGTTATATAAAAACATTCAAAATTAATACGGTAAGCGACGGTAGCAACCCACTGAAGCGGTTTTATGATTACTTCAACATCTCAACTAATTCACCTGAGGGCCATGTTTGCTATTGCAACTGTTTAATGAAATAGTAATAAATGGTCGATAAATGAATAAGATAAATAAAAGTTTCAAAACGAGAAGAAAGCAACTTGAATAGGCACTACTATACAAGTTTGCTTATTGTAGATGCCAACGTCCATTTTATTAATTGTAAAGTTGTTTGATAAACTTTACAATTAACAAAATGTATGGATGGAATTTTGTCTGAATTTCAAATATATTTAGAACAAAAATGTAATAAATGAATCATTGAGACATAATTGTAATACCAGACTTGGGTCCCTGGTTTTTAGTACAGTGTTAACATACCAATGAGTACTGATTGACAAACAGTTTTTTTTAATATCTAAGGAGGAATGCTGCAACATGCTTGCATAAACAAGCCAATAGGACGTTTTCAAGACAACGCAGTAACAGTAAAAATGAATCACAAAACAAAGTGCACTGCAATGAAGCACACAGACGTGACTTTTGGAAAACATCGGAACATCGGTCCACGTGCCTCGCTTATAATGCATCGTTGTACGAACAACTTGTCTCCACCGACGACGTGCTTGGTTTGGATAATAATAACCCCTTCTTTATTTATGAAACTGTATGCCTAGGAAAACTCTTTGTCTTCATACACCTACTGGTAATATTCTCAGAATTTCTTGATATTTGAAATCTTCGTTCCCGCTGCATAGTCGATGGAGATTTCGAAATAACACTACCTACCTAAGGTTGTCCATGTTAGTGTTAATGTATCTGCACATTTAACTTGAATGTAATAAGTTTAGTGTTTGTCTGGGAGGCTTTGGTCGTGGCCAGTTACCACGCTACTGACAAAGATGTGTCGCTAAGCGATTTAGCGTTCCGGCACGATGTCGCATAGAAACCAATTAGGAGTGTGAGTGTACCATACCCCAGACAGGTTAGCCCGCAACCATCCTAGACTACATCATCGCTTACCACCAGGTGAGATAGCCGTTAAGGGCCAACTTGTAGAGTATAAAAAGGGTGTACCACTGTCTTCTTTTTCAGAAAGTAAGGGCAGAGTTTCCAAAGTCAAGTGCAGATAGAGACAGATTTATTTATACAAAGATGCATTAAGTGTACCGAGACGATAGTGATAGCTGCAATTGATTACTAAACCAACCTAAACCCTAAAGCTACGAGGGTTCTAACCGCATCCCATTGAATTAACTAACCACAAGTTAATTTTATCTACCTTTTCTCTTCTCGTCTCCCAATGATAGACAAATGATAGACATATCTATGTCTATCATTTTCATTTTCAAACGAAATCGATTTGCACGTTTTAACCGTATAGGTTTCAAAAGGAGCTCACAAAAAAACTTGTTATCAAAATTTCACAATGCCATTAAATTAAAAGCAAATTAAAGCTATTTAAAGCATTTAATATCCAAGATTTGTCTCCCAATATTCGCTTATAGAAGTAGGATGAGAAATAATAGACATAGATTGAGATCATTTTGTACTTTTTAACCCTTTAGGTCTCAAAAGGAGCGCACAAAAAACTCAACCTATTGTTATCTCACCATGCCATTAAATAAGCCATTATATATGCCATTTAATAAGCTATTTAAAGCAGTTAATGTCCCAGATTTGTTATCTTTACCCACAATCCTAATAGGAACATTCACAGAGAAGGTAACGCATGCCGTTGAAATATAATGACGAATCCGTCATTACCGTCCAGTCCAGGGATTGTCAGCATTCACAAACGATAACCTATTTGCTTTGACATTGGCTTCTAGGGTTCAAGCCGGCTCTTACAATGCATTAAAATCGGTCGATCAATGGCATTTGAAAAAGTTAAAAATATATATTACATCTGTTTTAGTATTTTAATTAAGTGTCGGTTTGTGAATTTAAAGCTGTCCATTAAGCTCATTATGACTATAGCGTATAACTACGTCCAGTAAGATATGATTTAGAAATGGACTTCCCCTAAGGAGACAAAAAGTTTATAGTTTGTATTGAAGTTAGAAATGCGAGAGCGACGAACTTATAGTCGTCGAAGCCACCGGCAAAAATTAATTAAATTATAAATTTCAAATGAGAGCAAACTAGCGCAGCGATATCTTGCGGGCCTTCAGACGTAATATCTTAGAATCTACTGTGGTGATTCCCGTGCAATGCAAACTTGTCATCCAATAAAACTGTAAATGGGAGTAGCCCATTCTCGGTCTACAAGTTTTCCAATACAAGCAGTATTTGTTTTGTTTTATCAAATATTTAACAGAGCGAATCTCAGGACGTGGCAATATGCAGTATTTTGTCAGAAGCAATGCACATCTGCAGTTTTAAAGCAAGAAATACGTGGCAGGTCCCGCCATCAACATAAAATATTCCCGGCACGTCGCGAGAGCAGTGTGGTTGAAGTTTGCGTTCTTGAGATGTTGAATTTCGTCCGAAAACAATAGAAACTTAGCCTTGTAAATCATTGGCCAATTATTGGCAAGTGTGCGGGAGAAATTGTATATTTCAACAATAGGTACTTGATCCAATACAATTACAAATTTCTTGAACTAGGACTGAAATATACCGAACTTCGAAGTACATTTCTACCTCCTTAAATTTTAAAACCAGCCAGGGGCGAGTGAGACCCGCGCCCAGAGGGTTTTGTATTTTGATAGAAAAGGTTTATATTATCCTAGCTGATGCCTGCGACTTCGTCTGCGTTGAGTTAGTGTGTGTGAAAGTGTGTTTGTTTGTCTTCAAATCACGAAGCAATGGATTACTAAACCGATGACCTTGAAATATTTACAGGATAAACATCAAAGTATCTCTTTTCTAACCAAAAATAAAAGAATGAGTGAAATCGGACTACGCGTTAAGAATTACAAATATATCTATATTTTGACTTTCATCCCCTCTCCCAAGAGAACCGTGCTGAATTCCGGGATAAAAACTACTCCGGTTCTACATATAGGATATATGTAGAACCGGAGTATCAGCTACTCCTATACTAAATTTCATTCAAATCCATCTGGTACTTTCGGCGTGACGCGCCACCAAGATACGTACAGACAGACAGACAAAAAAATGTTTAGGGATCAGTATCGTAAAGCTATTAAAATTTTCTAAATATATTTAATGTACAGAATTCGTCCTGTTACAGTTTTATTATATATTCACAACGTTCTAATCACAACTTATTATATTTATACATTGATACAAAATGACCGTACACCAACAACAACGTACACAAGCTATGCTCGTAATGTCGGTATAATACTATTTTACACTTAAAATTTTAACTACACCTCATAAAAACAAAAACAAACAAACAAAAAGTGAAAAAACTACTTTCCTAAAGATAGCGGACATGATAGAAATGTTTTTTAGATATGTCAATGTGACAAAAAACATCGACTCCAATATCATTTCATTTAATAAACCCATATTGAAAGCGCCCTTCACGAATATGTGTTAAGAGAACATAAACATAAAAGCGTATCTATTCTACAAATGCACGAGCTTTAGAAATTACAGTTTCAACTTAAAATAGACGTAAAATAAACTAAGCAGACCTTAGCGACCGGCTGAGTTGCGGAGATAAGAAATAGTAGAGCTAACCATAGCCCTCCGATTCAAAGCCATACCTAAGTACCAACTAGGACTGGGTGCTTTGTGTGAATAGTGAACGGTCTTCGGGCACTAGATTCTCTAATTCTAGTTTATATTTCGCCTCACAGTTATGAGTATAATGAATGAATGCCAAAGCTATTTTTCAAAATGGAGTCCTTAATTTCAAGTTAACAAACGTTAACTAGTCGGCCAAAGTAGGCTGCGCATTTCCCCATCATATACTGTCTACACATATTGAGATCAAAACCGGTCCTTTTTAACATCTCTTGTAGGAAAAAAGCTTGAGAGTTCAGAGATTCGAGTTTTTCGTCAAATGCACGTCAAAGTTATACGAGTACATATAGTGGTCTAAGATTTTTGGAAACATCTAACATTTCTTCCGTTCCGTTCTTACAGTGGTTTTATCAATTTGACAGTAACCGTAATAATTCCAGAATTTTCTTTTCGCTAGATATATCCTCAAATATTCCCGACAGGAGCAATTCAGAAGTTTATAATTTTTCTCTGGTCTGGCCTGGTGGGAGGTTTCGGCCTTGGCTAGTTAATACACTACAGGCAGCGAAGTTCTTCCAATCGAGGTAGCTTTCCAACACCATTTCGTGCAGAAGCCAATTAGGTGTACTGGTGTGCCACACTAACAGGACCATGAAGGGCGGTTTTTTATTGGTATTAAAAAAGATTTCGTACCCATGTCATGCTTCATTCACAGCCACATCTAGCAACAGCTACTAACTCAGTTTTTTATTTTTTATTTGATGATATTATTATATAATAAATGGGCCCAATGTTATAAACATTGAATAAACCTATTATAACGAAAAAAAAGTCAATAAAAATCGTTCAATAACCATACACATTACAATATTATTCGAGGGATCAGTCAGTTAAATAACAATAGAATGTCTAATGCTATAATAGCAGAATAATAACACGGTGGTACATAAACAAGGCTACTCTTTAATGCGTGGTATTATGTTACGAAGAAATTTCGAATGCCTATCTATACTCCATACTATTGTACATATGATAGTATGTCTGGTTGTCATCATTTATTACTTTTGTTCGGCTCAAGCACTTAACTGATCTTGATGTCATTTGTCACAGAGATATCTTGCATTGTTTATGTTTCAGTTGTGATTGAGGACCACACCTTTCGGTAAAAAAAATGCGCGTGTCAATTCCGATGTACGAATGGAGTTTACCCATTCAAATCGAATGTCTAAATATATAAAACAACGGCTTACTAGTCTAAGAAAAAGATTATTAAAAAAATACCTGATTATTAAAGGAAATAGCAAAAACGTTAGTCGACATCACAGGGGACCGAAGAGCTGCCAGCTACCTCGGACAAAAAATTAGTCTAGCAGTTCCAAGGGGGACCGCTGCCAGTATCTTCAGAACCTTGCCTAAAGGGACTCCTTTTAATAATATATTTTAGTTATGATGTTAAATTTTTATTTATTTTTTAAGATTTTTAGTTTTAGGTTAATCTAAGTTATATATTAAATAAATAAATAAATAAAATAAATTGATATCAGTGATAAATTAAAATCTATATAAGACCTGATCTTATTATGAACCTGGTTGGTTCATAATAAAAGGATCAAAACAATTATACCACTTATTTGAAGTTTGCCGTTTTATAAATACCCGCGGTCAAGTTATTCCAGCTCATAAAATGTTCATATAATTGTCATTTGATATTATTAGCTTATGTCGTAAAACTACTACTCGTATTTTTTCATACCATGGGCCTTATACGAAATTCGATTTTTAAGGATTCCAAAAAAAATATTGTTAAGTACGGTTTAGTAGGATATACTCGTTTTTTATTCCAAAAAAAGTCACAGGCATTAGCTTGTTAGTTATAAAGGGATAACAAGACATAGGTCGCCCTGCTGTGAAGATTTCTAACATTTGCATACGTAAGTGTCAGATACTACAGCGCGGCTCAAATTTCCACACTAGGATGAAATTGTGGGATTTTAGTTGAACTTGAAATCACATGCAGAGGTGTTTGTATTATTTACGGTGAAATGTAAACAATGAGACATAAAAGTATTATGCAGAATAAATACAGGTTATGAAATACCGGTAGATGATTTATATTTCGAAGAGCAATGGAGAGAGCTATGCTAGGAGTATCTCTACGTGATCAAATTAGAAATTAAGAGATCCGTAGAACGACCAGAGTTACCGACATAGCTCAGCGAGTTGCGAAGTTGAAGTGGCAATGGCACATAGCTCGGAGAACCGATGGACGTTGGGGTCCCAAGGTGTTGGAATGGCGACCCCGCACCGGTAAACGTAGCGTTGGTCGACCCCCAACAAGGTGGACAGACGACATCAAACGAGTCGCAGGGAGCCGCTGGATACAAGCGGCCCAGGACCGTGGCCATTGGAACTCCCTACAAAAGAGCTATGTCCAGCAGTGGACGTCTATAGGTTGAAATGATGATGATGATGATGATCTATATTTCATTACAGGTGACGCTGGCGAAGTCACGAAGTGCTAATATGACACATCTAATAACAAACAAAAAAAAAGTGCATCATTAGCATAAGTCATGCTTATAGTCATATATTGTTTTTTTTAAAGAACTTTAACAAACTACAATTTGTTAAAGTTCTTTAAATGATCAATCAAGTTACAACTTGTGCTAAGGACTGTGTCATTTCGCAAGATCGCTGCCAATGTATATGGCGCACCTTGGACGGAATTAGAGGGCCTCGTAGATAGGCCCTCGGTGGAGGGTCCGTCTCGGCGCACGCCGCTGGGTTGGGGACAAGGCGTGCCAGCGTTCCCGTAACCCGGGCACCAAGCGACGCAAAGGAGCTTAGCTGTTTTTTAGTGGGTATACTGGTTGCCAATCTGGCCGCCCACATATCCTACCGGAAGTGGCGCAGTTCTGCGTGCGTCGCTTCCGTTTTTTTTTTTAATAAAAAAGGACTGTACTATATATTGAAATAAATTTTTGAGTTACACAGATAGTTTCCACGGGTAATTATAACAGTGGAGTCTTCAACAAGCTTACCGGAAACAATACGAGTAGGTACATCTGCATAGTCTATGGATCTGCAATTATAGCTCATAAATAGAGTATGCAGTCGTGTTCAGTTTAGTAATTCACATTTTCAAGTTTGAGAGCGGGTGTCAATAAAAATCTCCAAATATTAAAAGTTACTTTTCCGTACCCGAAAAGCTAGTGCTAGGTAAGTGCTAACGGCAACTACGTGCACCTGTCTATCAACGGGTCTAGAACCGATATATGTAGAGAGTTGAAATGTACACAGGTAATATTAGCCACGGGTTTTATTTTAATCGATCTTCATAATGTTAATACTATTCAGTAGTTCATATTGCACTTTCAAATCAAATCAAATCAAACCATATATTTTGCATGGATTGATTCGGTATATTGGTATAACATTGAAGATGGTGTAACAGTGGTTGACAAGTTCTATTGCGGAAATCTAAAAAGTTGTAACAAAAGTTGTATCAGTTCAAGAATATTATAATTAGATAATCGAATTTACGTTAAAAAATCTCACTCACAGTCGGCTATTAGAAAATTGGCATTAAATGTACAATCCTGTGCTTTATACCTGTAATAAGGGCAAAATAATGACAGGTTATAATCTCTAAAATGGCTAAATTCTATCGTCTACATTTAAACAGCGTGGCGGCTCTATCCACTAAGAACCTCTCTGTACCCAGCAGTAGGGCGTCAATGATCATGTTCCTGACCAATCAATGATTCATGACCTTTGTTCGTGGGTTAGGGAAGGGTAACAACGGTTCTCGAGTAAAACAAAAGTCGATATCTATAAAGCGCACTTAGCATTACCTGTAACTTAAGATACATTTAAAATTTGACAGCTTTATGTGTCCGACATATGTATGTCTTATTTTTACTATAACTAAAGTCAGAGGTAAGTTTAAGCTCGTAGTAGCGTAATTAAGCTTTTTAGATTTTGGCAATGGATAGTTTGATGGTCAATCTTCCTTACCCATTTTGTAAGGTTTAAGTTCTCTTATATATGGTAAATGGTAGTTGATGGTGGGCTCTTAGCGTACACGCTGCGGTCACCACAATTCATCTTTTTATTGCCGGTACCGGTACAAACAAGGACGCATTCTGAGCGTTCAATTGTCTGGAATCATTTAGGGGCTAATGTGGGCCATGTTTATTCACTCGCTCGTTGTTTTACGATGGATGCTGCGCAGTGCCGTTTTAATGAGCTACAGGGCCAATGGACGTCGACCTTCTGGTGCAGTAAAGTGCGCTGTGGCCTTATAAGCGGTAGCTCCCGGGTTTGATTAGCGGCAGGGAATATTCGGGAAGTTTATTATAGACATTTTAGAATTTTCAGTGGTGGCCGACAATAGCCGCTAAGCGAAGCGA
Source organism: Lasiommata megera (assembly GCA_928268935.1). Classification (NCBI taxonomy): domain Eukaryota; kingdom Metazoa; phylum Arthropoda; class Insecta; order Lepidoptera; family Nymphalidae; genus Lasiommata; species Lasiommata megera. The sequence goes on from OV743312.1 coordinate 14,637,341, forward strand.
CATTAGGTAGGATGTCACGTAAAAGGCTTAGGCAAACGTTCCTCTAGCTTCTTTGAGATCTAAGGCTCAAAATTCTTCTCGCAGAGATTTTTTCCGAAGCTCGCCAACCTGCCCGGTTACGTTGTAAAAATCTGTAGGGTTGACAGATTAACTCAGTATGAACTAAAAAATTACCCACTAAGTCAATGACGTGCATTACCTAACAGAGCTCGTAATAAGGCAGGCATGGTCGAGTAAGTGGTGTAAAAAAGCTTATTGTTGGTTTAATATTTGAGCTTATTTTTTATGTAAAGTATGAAAATTGTCAAAACATTCTTGACTATGGTATGCGAAACAGATTCGCATTTACATTGCATGTGCAAGTACCCTGTACAGTTACGCCATAATCACGGGAAACAGGCCAGCGGTTCTTTATGCGATACTAAACATCTATATAGATGGGAAAAGAAAATTCACACGCAACCGTTCTAATAGGCCTAATTACTTCCTACTAGTGTCTCGATCAGATACACAGTTGGGAAAGTAGACAACAAGATGTCTGTGGCTATTTATGTTCGACTTTCTCCGTTCATAATATTTTAGCGTAGAAAGGTTTCTCTAGTGGACAGCAGTGGCTCTAGGAACTTATGTACTCCTAGTATCGTAAGCGGAATATGCATTACTTCTTTAGTAAATTAATGTAATAAATATTATTTAATTACGTAGGTCTTTTCTTATTATAAAGTTATAAGAATATATTTATAACTAACTAATGATTGATTTTGTTGAGTTAAAAATTGCTATTCTTTTTTATCTACTTATATAAATGTATATTCTATTTATTTCTCTTAATATTTTCTTCTTATTATAATAACAAGTGAGCTTGAAAGTGGTAACTTTATTACCGCAATGTGTTCCTTGAAGGACTCAGGGATGCATTTTTTTCGTGGTGGTAAAGCTTTATGGCTGCCCGGAGGCTATGTTACTGACTTTGTAGGTGACGCCCGGGGGACCCGTTGTATACTTCCCAGACATAGTGTGTCACCTACAAAGTCACCACTTTTCACTGACACAACTTTTACTTACACTATTTTGTCTCTTTAATCATCAATGTAGGTATTTGATTCTGAACTGAGCTTCCGATGTCGTCCCGTTTCCGTTCCCTATTTAGTAAACGACATCAAATATGTGCCAAGTCCTTATACAAACAGTTCCATATAGTAATTATCTACAAAAGTTATAAGTCTGTATAAGTTTTTATTTAAAAGATATGTCTGTATTATTAACACGACGCACTGAAAAGGAGAAAGGAATACAAGTTCAAAGTTCAATATAAACATATTGCTCGCTAAAGTGTTTGTGATTAGGGAAGATTGTTGAGCTCACGCAATATAACGCCCAGTTCACACTCACTGCCTAATATTTTTGTTAATAGATTTTACTACGGTTTCGATGACGTTTATATCGAATTTGTCGTTATCTTACTTCGTCTGACAGACTTTAATATACATTTCGAACTCCCATTTTATCCCCTAAGAGGATTTTTTTTTATATTCCTTTCATGGTGGAGACTATATAATAAAAATCTGCCTGCCAAAGAATTTTTAGGATTTTCGGCCTTAAAAAATCACTTAACATCTGGTGACTCGTCTCCTCGTTTCCCGCGATATAATATCAAATAATACACATTTAAATTGCAATATTAAAGCAAATTTATTCCTAGCGTAAATAATCCCATCAATGAAATTCCACGTGTAATCTTATGCTATTTTAAATTAAGAAAACTAAGCCGTAAAACATAGTAATATTTTTATACACAGTTAAATTACAAAGATAACAAATCTATATAAATGTATCGTGATTATAAAGGAAAAGTTCGTATTACTAAATAAGCAATGTTATGTACCTACACGTTATTTTTACACCGTTGTGGTTCTAAATAGGAATCCGCCAACCCATTACCGGCTCACTACAGAGCACGGGTCTCCTCTCAATATGAGAAGGGTTCGGCCATAGTCCACCACGCTGGCCATGTGCGGATTGGCAGACTTCACACACCTTTGAGAACTTATGGAGAACTCTCAGGCGTGCAGGTTTCCTCGCGATGTTTTCCTTCACCGTTGAAGCGAGTGATATTTTAATTAATTAAAAACGCACATAACTTCGAAAAATTAGAGGTGCGTGCCCGGATTCGAACCGCCGACCTCTGATTACGAGGCTGACGCCCTAACCACTAGGCTATCGCCGCTTCAAAGAAAAAAACAATCAAGAAAATAATTATGTTAAAATAATACGACTCTATTGAAGAAAATAATTTATGCGTCGCTAGGCGTATGGTCCTGGTTGACAATCTAGATGAAACTGGTAATTAATAAAACATGTCCTAGATGTGGGGTGAGATTTAATTCGACATGCATTGCTTGCATTGCTTGTATATCTATCTAGATTGGTTAGTAGATAAACCATAGTATTCACATTTACTACTAGTTAATACAAGATTTATTTGTTCACAATCGTGGTTGTTTATGAATATCGAAGCACACTAACTCGATACTCGATAGCGACTCCACGAAATCTTACATTAACGTGACGAAAGTATTCGTTATGTCATTCAAATATATTATATGTATGCAAATTTTAATATGATAAAGATTGCCGAAAGAATCGGCTTGTTTATACGTACGTAGTACACACACCGTTTAGTCTACGTTTTGTTCAATATGTAACAAAAAAGTGCTGAAAGAATTGGCTCACTTATATGTATATACTAGTATACCAAATAGTTAGTCTACGTTTAGTTAAATTTCCTTTAATTAAAGAGGAGAGAGTATAAAAAGGGGTACCTAAGACATGGTTTTAAAAACCAAACAATACTATACTACAAGTTTTCGTTTTTTGGATACGTGTTTGGTTCTTAGAATTATATGACAGCGTAGGTAGGTTCGGTGGCTATACCGCATGCGTGATCGCGAGTGGAGATGTGGAAATAGCCGTCTATACCCCAATCACGACCCCATGAGTTCTTGACAATCCAATAGGAGTCGCCGTCGACTTCTCCATAACCAACCAACGTTACTTCGTGGTCTAAACTTTCTGGTTTACTGTAAAATAAATATACCATTATATGTTTTATTGCGAACCCTTACTGACTCTGCTCTCAAATAATAATTATAGAAAAAAATGGCCGATTTATTAATAGCCAACAAACCTTTTTTGACTTTTTTAACCATTTTTGTATAGAATACATATACAAAATATATATATGTATATACATAATTATATATACACTTAAAAATGTAACGCATATATTTGTAACGGATAACAGAGAATTAAAATGATTGAAAAAGCGGCCATTTTCAAAAAATAACATGATATATCAGCATTGGTTGGCTTGCATATAGGTACGAGTTGGTATAAACTTAATTCTGTGGTAATTTACTACGTATCGCGTTTAACGAGCAATTTAACATTGTTTAATACAGTTTACGCTTAGTTTACGATATTTTATAATTTAGTACTGATCTTTTCCATATTATATATTTTCATATCATTATTTTATTATCTACTTTTACTGTGATGCGTTAGCTTGTGTTAATATTATATCTATAACATCGAAAGATCGATATGATAAATATATTGAATAAACTGCTAATGGTAAAATGTTTATAGATTAACTAAATTTCTTACCAGCCTGGATCGTAGAATATTCCGCCATTGTATTCGTGTAATAGCTCAGTGGAGCCTACATCAATGGAAACTGATAGTGGACCATGATTGACTAATGCTATCTGAAATAATAAAATATTGTATGAGATAAAAAGTATTCTACTCGTATATGGCTGGCTTTTTCGAGTTGAAAATGTTGATTTTCATATGTATAATTTAGTCAGAGTATGGTAATAATCTCATGATCAACTCATTACCGGCTCACTACAGAGCACGGGTCTCCTCTCAATATGAGAAGGGTTTGGCCATAGTCCACCACCCTGGCCGTGTGCGGATTGGCAGACTGCACACGCCTTTGAGAACATGATGGAGAGCTCTCAGGCGTGCAGGTTTCCTCACGATGTTTTTCTTTACCGTTGAAGCAAGTGATATTTTTTATTTTTAAAACGCCCATAACACCGAAAAGTTAGACGTGCCCAGATTCGAACCGCCGACCTATGATTAGGAGGCTGACGCCCTAACCACTAGGCTATCACCGCTTTTTTAATAATATTTGGTAATAATATTACGGTTTTTTTTCATCAAACAATTGTATCTTTTACAATTATTTTCAAAATGCAGGTAAATAAACAGAAGTAATCAATCAGTCACTTCGCATATGAAAACATAAAATACTGTTCAATTATACGCATTGATTGCAATATGTTCAAAAAGTTTTCACTCACAAATTAAAATGTAGTATTTATACCTATAACTTCTTTTGCCGAGAATTTGCCTTATTATTTTTTTAAGCTCTGGATTCTGTTCATTTAGTTATTTTAAATTTCTTAATTAAATATGATTAAATGCTGCATATAAAATTAAGATCCCAAAATTTTGTATACATAAAAAACATAACATAATACAAATAAAAAATGTATTGGTGTCCTGTTTAAATTTTATTCGTGAAAGTACCTAGTTTGTTAATAAAAAAAGTTTGTTCCTGTTCCTTTTTGAATAAATTTACCTCCCGCGGGGCGGTTTTGTAGGGCCTTCCACCCGCACTCCCGCAGTTTAGATAATGAGTATATATTTTCAGAACATGGGATATAAAAATAATACTGTAATGATAACTAATTCAATTTCTAACCTTAAGAGCTTCGACGCTAAATGGAGTAACATCAGTGAATCCTTTGATCGGGTAAACTGTTGTCATATTATCGATGCTGCAGAAACCGTCCTAAAAAGGGAAAAATTTTGTTAATCTGCTATTATCTATATAAATATAAATCAATTGCTGTTCGTTGGTCTCGCTAAAACTCGAGAACGGCTGAACGAATTTGTCTTATCTTGGTCTTGAAATGTTCGTGTAGGTCTAGGGAAGGTTTAAAAAGTGAGAAAAATTCGAATAATTGCCGGGAAATCCCTAAAAACAGCCTTTTTTTTCCAATATAAATGTTTTCTAAATAAAATGTGGAGTCAATTTGAACTTTATTGCTATTAAATAAAGTTCATATTAAAACTAGAAAACCTAGAAAGAAATGTAGGTGTATTCCTAACTTCAAAGAGTCAATTTGCAATTTATGTTTAGGCAATATTTTATCCCGGTATTTCCACGGAAACGAAAACTACGCGGGTGAAACCGCGGGTCTCAGCTAGTTGTCAATAATTTTATCTGGAAGAGCTAGATACTATGTTTATGTTGTTAAAGTTTGTCTTTTGCTTTGCTTGTTACTCGTGTTAGCGGAACCACTGCACCAATCTCGACTAAATTTAATGAATTAAAATCTTTATCCCTGGTGACGAGGTATAGATTTCTTTGTCCTTTTTTTAAATACCAGAGAAACAGTTACACAAGATATTTTAAAAACTATAAAATTTGCCACCCTTCCTTGTAACGTTTTACAGATAAACAATATTGACAGAATTCATAGAGATATTTATTACATCTGCGTAACAGCTATTATACTAATTATTATTTATTATACTAATTATTAGTTTTATAAAACCTTTGAACTTATTGATAGACATCTCCAAGATATCAATAGGTAATTTATTATAAAATAAAATACAATTTCTTTTGAATGAGTTACTAATTTTGTGCAGCCTACTAAACGGTACTACAAGTTTACTTTTACTTCTGATGTTCAGTCCATTTCAGTCCGTTACAGTCCATTTTTTTCTTGAATTTATCAATATTTTTACGAACATACATTAAATTTTCATATATATATTGGCTATGCACTGTCATTATTTTATATAATAAGGTGATACATCCATAATCCATCCAAAGAGAGTATCTAGACAATTTTTAGTGGTTGTCATTTTCGAAACAGAAAGGTAACTTTAGTGTTGTTTTTCTACATAAAGCCTCACATGCACCATGGTAATTATTTAACTTACATTATTTTTGTAAGGGCCATATTCCTCTTCTGTAGGTAGACCGTACTTCATCATCCAATGGTAAGCAGCAGTATCACTGCCTCCGTCGCAACCGTTACTACCGAAACTGGAGAGCAAGATTTAATTAAAAGGACTTACTAATTACTCTATATTTTACAACCTATAATGAGAAATGGTAAGCTGTGATAGCCTAGTGGTTAGGACGTCAGCCTCCTAATCAGAGGTCGGGGGTTCGAACCCGGGCACGCACTTCGAACTTTTCGGAGTTATGTGCGTTTTTAAGCAATTAAAATATCTATTGCTGCAACGGTGAAGGAAAATATCGTGAGGAAACCTGCATACCTGAGAGTTCTACATAATGCTCTTAAAGACGTGTGAAGTCTGCCAATCCGCGCAGGGCCAATTCCTTCACATATTGAGAGGAGACCTGTGCTCTGTAGGAAGCCGAGAATGGGTTGACCATGATGATGATGATAATGATGATTGAGAAATGCTTACCCCCAAGCGCAGTCCACTAGTGCTTGATTTGCAAGTCTTAGAAGTCTTCCCCCATTTGATCGAGCTAATGCACCTTCGACGGCACTGGTCGTACCGAATGTCCAGCATGAGCCACAGGATTCTTGATCTGAAAGTGTGTTTTTAATTTTAATAGTATATTTTATATTTCATACTAGTCATCACGATGATCAACCCTTTTTCGGCTCACAACAGAGCGCGGGTCAACTCACAATATGAGAAGGGTTTGGCCATAGTCCACCACGCTGGCCATGTGCGGATTGGCAGACTTCACACGCCTTTGAGAACATTATGCAGACAGTGTATAGCTCAGTTTTTAGGGCGTCCGCCTTCTAAAAAGAGGTCAGGAGTTCGAACCCGGGGTTGATGCAGAACGGTCAGGCATGCAGGTTTCAGGATATTTTAATTGGTTAAAAACGCACATAATTTCGATAGTTAATAGAAGAAGAAGTTATGGGTGCGTGCCCGGGTTCGAACCTCCGACCTCTGATTAGGAGACTGACTTCCTAACCACTAGGTCATACTAGTACGCCATGTTAAAAACATTACCTCTTACAGGCGAAATATAGCCCAAAAGTCTCAAATCGAAGTCCGATGGCAAGTTATCAGCTAACTCAGCAACTCTTTTCTGGTCATATGGGAATGGATGAGTGCCTTTTTCTCCTGGCTTTCGCCTTATAAGACCTTTGCTTTTCTGCTTCTCTTCTTGGGTGCGATCGGAAAACTTATTCAGAGTAAGTTTGTATCCATCATTCTTACTGTTGTGGGCCTGGACTTTTCTGTAATATTAATAATTCCATGAATGTTCGACATAATTATATATTAAGCATTAATTCAAGAAAAATTAAATGTAATTGTTATTTTTTATCATTATTGATGATGAGATCCCTCACCTCATGGTGTTTTTGAAAATGTTCTTACGCATGATATGCTCATCTTCGTTCGCATAATGCCTGTTATATTCCTTCTTGAACCTTAATACAAAGAAAATACATGTAATATTAAAAATATAAGCTCCTGAAAACTATAATTATCAAGGTACACAAAAAAAAAGTATAATATGTTATTTCTCATTATTTAATAACATTTCAAAACGTTTGCTTCATTAAAATTGTGTATGCACTTACTTATTGAAGGCAACTTCCACGTGGTCATCGTTTTCAGAATCTAAAATCGATAAATCGATATTCGTTTCTGCTTCCTCTGGAGCATCATTACACTCGTCTGCAAATTAATTTAAAAATTTAGTAGGATTTATAACTTTATTAAGGTTTTTGTAAAACTATTATTATATTATGTTCGTTTCAATAAGTATTATTTTTAACATTACGCTAATTTGATCTTCGTATATTTATTTTCTTTCAATGACATCTTAACTTGGCGCAAACGCAACCTGACCACGGTGCATTTTGGAGAGATTACGAGCGTTAAATAGATTTTGTATTCCTCCACAAATTATGACGTGATTGCAATCTCACCTGATAACAAGTGATTATGTAGTATAAGAAGTAATGAGTCAACTTTTAAGGGGTACGGCATAACACCCATATCCCTTAAACTTTTTCTACGCGGCATCCTACAAGATATCAAAATCGCTTGGGGATACGAAACGTGGAAAGTACCCATGGCCCACATGACCAAAGTTAATTTCTAAAAATCCAAAGTACGATCATAAGTAACTAAGTCATTAACTAATATAGTATAAAAATATACTATACACATGTCTCATGTATATACATATATTGGCGTATGAGTTTCGAGGTTAGAACTTCTACTGAATTATGTCCATAATAACTCAAGTACTTATAGAGCTCGTTAGCACCAAAAATATTAATAAAAAAAAAATGAGCTTAACATTTCCAACAACGAACATACCACTAGATACCCATCCTTATTATACCTAAGACCGCTTAAAGTGTCTTCCTAACAAACCCGTTAGAAAATCTACTTATGTCTCTCCAACCTTTATAAGAGAGAAATAAGCCTGCATTGCCATGTTACTCCTGTAAGACGAAAAGATCCTTGCATGCAACGGTGTCTCATTAAAACTCGATGCAGTAGTATTTTTCATAATATAGCAACTTTATATATTCTATGTATTCACTCTGTCGCGGAGTGCCGTTATCCGCATCGCCTCTCATAATACTGGCACGGCGAGATTGTTCAAATGCGAAGTAAAAATCACACTTTCTCAAAGTAATAATTCTATATTGGCATCCTTATGGAGGTAGGAGGTATCCATGAGGTCTTAACCATTATCTAAGCTGACGATTTTAAACAAAAAACAACACGAAATAAGAAGTTTCTAGCACTAAAACCATTTCGCTGTGTACACAAGTACATAGTACCTACATAAGTACCTACTATGTTTTTTTTTGTATATAGAGCCATAATCTTTACAAGACCATTACAGTACTACTAAACTATACGCAGTCGAAACCTCAGACAAAAACAGGGCAAATTATCTTAATATACATTATATTTTAATTTTCAAAATCATGGCCCCATGCTGTTTATTTTAATACTTAGCAAAATTATTTTCTTAAATATTTTAAATATGCTACTTACATTTTTCAACACTAAATACACTGTTTTCGAATTGGGTCTCGAAATTGAAAATATCCCAAACGACATGCTCCTTTAAATTTTCCAACCATCCGTTATATCCAAGTTCTTCTATCCTGAGGAAATATAATACATTACGCAACCTATCATTTAATTCATTTAACACAAAAATAAATTCATCTTTTATTATTATTTATCTATTTAATATCAAATGTATGTAAATGAGCAAACATATATAAATATATTTCGGGAATTTCGGAAATGGATTGCCACAAAAAATTGCGTTTATATGAAAAACTTTTTGTAATATCTTTTTTTTCTCAAAGGCGTGTGAAGTCTGCCAATCCGCACATGGCCAGCGTGGTGGACTATGGCCAAACCCTTCTCATATTGAGAGGAGACCCGTGCTCTGTAGTGAGCCGGTAATGGGTTGATCATGATGATGATGAATATCTTTAAAAAAAAAGACAAGACGGTTGGTCAGCTAAGAGTCGCGTCACAAGGAGCTTATACGGTCTATTAGATTAAATATAACGACTTTATAATATATAACTCATAAAAATTTGTTTAATTATGCCTATTGTCTGTTATAATACGTATAATTAACAATAAATAACTAAAATTAGCATTAAAAATTTTGGCTTTCTTTTACTCCTTCTCCGTATAAACTATAAAAGTTTTTGCTGAATAATAAAGGTAGTTAGTTTTCTCTTGACGTATCAATAAATGTCATTAGCATGCAATTTCGAATATTGTCAGCATTGCAAATCAGTGGTATTTTTTCGTCAAACCAAACTATTATAATTGTATGATCAGTTATGTACCTTACTGGAATCCAGGAAGAATTGCGATCTAAGAGAGCCCATATATATTTCTTAGTGTTCTCCTCTTCGGAACAAAACTTTTCTACTTCACCCATGTCGAGGTAATCTTTGCCTGCATTTCCAAATGCAAAAAAAAAATTAATGAATATCATTGATTGTTAAATCTGATCATTTGTTACATTTTAAAACTCTTAATTATATATACAATAAAATTTTCTTCAAACTTGACATATTTAAAATTTATTAAAATATTATTTACAAGATAAATTTAATATTTATCTATAGCTATAGGGTAGTTTGTCATTTTCGATCGACTGTGGCGTTGCTGCATTTGTTATTGGATTCAACGAACGTAGACCTGTAGGTTGATTTTAAGTTTGGCACTAACATGTTTTCGATATAAATAAAAAAAAAACTAACCAACATATTCGAAGTAGTAGTCATTAGGATCGGGCAATATATCCTCTGGTAGGATTTGGTCAGACAGTGAACCGTTTGTCCTGGTGCAAAACAGCTCATTCTCGTACTCCTCGGTTGTTTCCGGATGAATCTGAATCGAGATTAATTGCATTTTATTATAGCTGTTGACTTTTGGCCTAGATATATATTAGAAGTTAGGAGGAAACTCGATAAGATCACAACTGTGCTTAAACTTTTCATGGAGAGATCGATGGGACATTGATGCTTGGGTAGCTTCTATGGACATTCTTATCTGATATGTGCAAACGCATCCGTTGACACTGTTCGTGGTACCTACTGTATGCACAGTAGCGCACGCTCAGTCACCAATGCTGAGACGGTTTATCCTAATCTCGATGTGTTTGGAGACGGATGAACGACGATTTTTGACGACCTCCGTGGCGCAGTGCGTGCGCTGTTGCATTATAAAGTTGGAGTTCCTGGGTTCGATTCCCGGTTCAAGTCTGGTCTAGTGGGAGACTTCGGCCGCGGCTAGTTACCACCCTACAAACAAAGACGTGTCGCCAAGCGGTTTAGCGTTCTGGCATGGTGTCGTGTAGAAACCAATTAGCTAACTTGTAGTGTATAGAAAAAACATTCGGGAGTATTGTGATTATTCTTATATTGTTTAGTTAATTTTACTGTTTCTTATTACTGTTTTGATATTTCATTTTTGATGATTGGTGTGATTGGCTTCTAGTTCGTTATAAAATCATTTGTTTTGTCCTTAATGAATCCAAAACAAATATATTATTATTTTTAAATATCTTTTATATTTCGATTTAGTTCATGCACAGACAAAGTAAAAGTTATAAATAGTAAGAAAGGGTATGGCTTTATATCAATAGATTATTTATAAAATAAATTGATGTTTACCTCATATTTTGCTCCAAATGGAAGTTTCTTAGACCTTTTTTTGCCTTTTATAGATATTATTTTGACTGCACCATCGTTGTAGTCTATTCTAGATTTTGTGCTGGAGCGCCTATAACAATATAACTATAGAAAATAAATCTAGATTTATTATGATGGTTCTAGAAGAAATTTATCCTCATCATTATCATTCTAATATGATATTTGTGAATATATATGCCCCACTACAATATGGTCCCTAACCACTTTTACTGGACTCTTATAGGTGTATAGGAAAAAGGATTTCAGGGATAAACCCACCAGGCTGCCCTGATGCGTGTTCGTGGTTTTTAATTATCATTATTTAATGATTGAGACCAACGACTTAATGTGTAATTTCCAGACATCGAGCTTATAATATTTATTAATTTAAAAACCCAATATCATAAGAACTTCGAAACTTGTAACTGAAACTTACCAGTATTTGATATTTTCGACTAGAGCGGAAGTTAGAGACACTTTGGTGGCTTCGAAGGTGTATTTCTTAGGCCACTCCAATTCCGGAAGGTCGTCCTCGGATTGAACTGTGTAAAAGTTTCACAATCTATCAATATACTATACTAGCCGGGATAAAAAGTATCCTATGTCCATTCTCTTGGTTTTTAAAGCTCATGAATTTTCAGCCAAAGTGGTTCAGCATTTCTTGAGTTATATATAGTGATATAAAGTGTAACTCGTATAGATAATAGGCATTGATTCAAATATATATACTAAGTTGTTTTAAATAAATAAATAATACACTATTAGGTTCGGATTTGTCTAAGACGAGGACGATAAGCGATTAGTAAAAACCCTGAATAGAAGAGTCGTTTACAGCCGATAATCATAATCTAACGGCACCTTTATTAACGCATTGAGAAAAGAATAACACCGAAATTGGACCTCGAAATTCAATTAGGCACCTATTCAGATACCAAATTAGCTCCTACCTCACTTCCGCCATAAGAAAGTAGTTAAAACTTACCGCCGAATCAATCAATGTAATGCTGTAATTTGTGAAATTAACTTTAAGCTTATTTTGCTTTTCGACGACCTGATAAATTCTTAAGGCATTTGTATCTTCTTTGCTGTTTAAACGCACATACCTCTCGAATAATCTGCACGCATGTAACGTCATTATATTTTGATTTCAAAACTCATAAGAAACCATCTTATCTGTGTAATTCGTAACACCTAATATATCCAAATTAAGTAACACCAAATATTCTTTCGAACGGCAGATCAGAACTTGACCGCACTTTTCAAAATACAGGTAAGATATAATCTTAAGTTAAATTGAAGGCATACAATTAAAAGTAAATTGTTAATACATTTCCATTCATTACCTACAACGTCTCTTATAAATTAATAATAAAAAGTGCATTACGATATTGCAAATCTCTCACCATATTTCCCAGATACTGATGCAATGGTGAGCAAAAATGATATTTTCAATACGAACAAAACCATTGTAGCTTCACAATATTTTCACTTCCGTTTGGTGAACTAATTCATAATAACCCATTTTATATTCGATATTATAATCAGTATGGCGATTTAATTAATCACAAACACTTTTTGTGCGTAGATAAAGCAAATGTGGAATAATATGGACACGTCTCTATATTTTTTGACCCGACCTAAGCGCTCCTCTCCGAAAGAGGAGACCTAAACATATCCTTTATGACCCTGACGATCAGATGACTACTGACAACATACTCGTACCACCTACCATACAATCATACGCTACACACCGTCTTCGCCGGCGAAGACGAGGTCCCCGCTATCATTCGGACGTGGGCTCCATCGACGGCCTCGGAGACGTACGGACCACTCACCGTCCGACTCACGTTATCCCAAACGCCGCCTAAGCCGAGGTTCGGCCTCAAAGGAGGCGCCCTTAGGCAGACGTTCCCTTAGTTTCTTCAAGCCCTAGGGCTCAAAATTTCTTCTGGCAGAGCTTCTTTCCGAAGCTCGCCAAACAGCCCGGTTACGCTGTGGCAACCAATAGGGTTAGTACAGCTAATAGACAGTCCGAAAAAAATTACTGATAGCTAGATTGGCTCTGATTTTACCTGTGTGAGTTGATGGAAGATGTGTTTTCTATTGGAATAACACCCTTATTCAACATGGCTTGGTAAACGACAGTAAATTTATTGCTAGAGTCACCATAGTCCGTAATCAAATAGGACTTGGGTGCCTTTCTCCATCCTAAAAACCTCCTCTTACCTATTCATTGGGCTACCTAGTTAAGTACTACAGCCGACATGTCTTACAAAATCTGTGCAAAGATTTTGAGTCACATTAATATAGTAAGTTTGTATTCGATTTTATTGGGTGTAAGATAAAGAATTTTAGTACACCGGAAGTTAGTTTAAGAAATAGTTGCAGGCAGTAAATATGAGAGAGAGTTATTTTTAATCCGTGCTTTTACCCAGCAAACGTTATTATTATTGAAACACCTTGCGACCGTTAAACCAACTAGCTTTACGAAGATGTCCCTAGTAAGTAATGTATTAATAATATAACCGCTGTATATTAAATATAGTACATATTATATTATGTATAAGGGTATGTAGGAGCTTGTTTATAGAAACTTACTTCATTTACTCCATATAATATTTATAATAGATATTCATATACTCCATAGTGACTGGATCAAAAAGCTTATATTTAAATACTAGGTACTTTATATTAATGTGCAATATCCACGTTATGAAAAAATAATGACATGACACAATAGCTTCAAAAAAAGGGAGTAGGCATTCATTATATTTTAATCAACATTGATAAAATTTTAATTGATTAAAATGAGGCAATTCAATAATATACATATTATAACTAGCTACTACTGGCTAGACTTCACTTATGTTAAAACTTTCTAAACTGACAGACTTTCGTCTTTTAGGGGATGAATTTTCATAATTCTTTTTTCTGTGGATGTGTCATTACTATTTGTATGCCAAATTTCAGCGCGATCCCTCTGGTGGTTAGAGTTGTAATGATCACTTAGCCAGATCTTATAAGTACAAACTTGTTAAGTGACAAACCCATCGCATATTTATATTTCTAGCTACATTAAAGCATCGAGATTAACTAATTAAATGGATTTTTGGCGACCACCGTGGTGCAGCGTGTTCTCTTCGTGCGTTATAATTTAAAATTGACTATGTGAGATGGTGATAAAAAAACCCCGGCTAAGTATGTTGTGAGCTTCTTCTTAGACCTGGGCGTCACTGGAACCTCCTAGCTTCAGTTTTAAGTTGGCGAGTGTAGTTATCACCATCATCTAACGAATAAGAAATTAAAATAGATTATAATATATGAACGCTTCATAGATGCTTGTAATAGGTTTACATGAATAAAGCTAATTTGATTTCTGAATTGGTTTCAATAAAACTATTTCAAACTCAAAAAGTACACGGCTATCAGTTCTCAACGTTAATTAGAGAACTGCCTATAAATTACGAGAATTTGTACAGACACAGTAAAACTAACTGCGTGTAGTTCACAAAAAATTGTTTTACTATTACGACAAGAAAGGTCTTGGTCCGGAAATGACAAAGGCTATATTTTATTTCTGTAATAATTAGGTTTCATCGTTAAATAAAAGTATTTGTAATGCTGGTAGTAGGAAAAAAAACTTAATTTGCGTGCTCCGACTAAATTGAATCTACGTGGTATATCAATAGTCATTAATAAATCTCAAAATAGGCTGAAATATGTATGCCTATTGTTTATGAAACACTTAATAATAACACATTTCATGTCGATGATCAAAACTTAAAAGGAGATTTTTAATTTGCATTATTAGGAAATTTATCCTTTCACATACCTTATCTTATCTATGTATATATATAAAAGCGTAAGGTCACTTACATACTTACATACTTACTTACATACTGATTAAACACGAGATCTCAAAAACTATTGTACGTATAAAGCTATAATTTAGCAAGTGGGTAGTTGATAGTTAAGAAATGTCAGCTAAGAAAGGATATTTGGAAATTTCACCTCTAAGGGGGTAAAATAGGGGTTGGAAGTTTGTATGAAAATCCTTAGTTTTTAGAGTTAGAGACACAAAAATTTGCATTAAGATTAATAACAATAAATAAGAAAAATGTGCATCAATTTTTTTTTAAATATTACCTGTTAAGGGTGGTAAAGAGGGGATGATAGTTTTTGCTTATTTTTTTATATGAAGTCTACAAACTTGAAATTTTGAAAATAGGTTTCTTTTAGGGCTTAAGTATAAGGTTAGAATTTTTTTTCATCCGAATCTACCCCGAAGGGGGTAAATAAAGGGGTTGAAGTTTGTATGAAATTCCTATGTTTTTTGATTTAGAAACATGAAAATCGGCAATTTGACATTTGCCTGTAGGGAAAAGGGAAATCAGCAATTCTACGCAGACGAAGTCGCGGGCAACAGCTAGTATTTATATAAAAGGTTTAAGGACAAATAAACTTGAAATGACTGCAAAGCTATGCATTGTTTTGTCACATATCAACTCGCAGCACCTTCCAAATGCCAAAGTGTGATAAATTCAAATTCAAATTCAAAATAATCTTTATTCAAATAGTCCTTAAAAAGGCACTTTTGACGAGTCAATAATTTATAAAACACTGCATTTCCTTATTATTATAAACTTGACATTTTCCGGCTAATCTTAAGTTTATTTTTGTAACTTATACCCATGGAAAAGTCTTTATAAATATGTCTATATATCACATATAATATGCTTGAAAAACTATTTTGATGACCAGACAATTCTAAAGTTAGGGGGTAGGTAGGTCACTGGTACCTTCTACCCAAAAGCGGGGAAAATTTCGGAAACATATTTTGTACACACTCTAAAGAACACTCTCTCATAAACGTCCATTAACTTTGGTCAAAAAAATGTCTTCCGCGATCGTTTACATATATACAAGAAACTTAACTGAGCTAGAGGGATCTAATTTACTTATACATATATTCCATACTGTATATATTATACAGTATGGAAGGCAGAGACTTCATTAAGTCTGTGCCGTAATTGATTGTTGAACTGTTTCAATCAAGATTGAACGTGAAGAAAGTCGACCGGAATTAGAGACATATTTATTATGTTTATTTTCATTAAGTAGATTTTTATATGTCTTACATCCTCTTGTAATTCACACTAGTGAAGATGCATACATGTTATGGAAAATACTACGATCTATTAAGGCGTCTTTATTGGTCGGTGAGTGTGTTATTTGGCTTCCAGCAGTTATTGTATAAGAAATCCCACAAAACCATTCTGTAGACAAACTAGGCAAGTCTGGATGGAGCTGCTTGTTTATCTTTAAAAAGTAATGAAATCTAGACAAATTCGTGGCAAGTTAAGGTTCCTTAATGCGATTTCTTTATTATTGTAGTTAATGTTGTGTGTCTTGGCCGTTGAAGGGTACACAAGGGTACAAAACCAGGAGCCTAATGTAACCATGACAAATTGGGTACAGAACTTCTAGATGCTCGATACTCATTCCTCTGTGTTAAGAATGAAAAAAGAAAGAAGAAAAGAAAGAAAATGTATTTATTCTCATATGGTGTTACACACAGTACATCTTGTTACGATTAGAAATTTTGTCTGTCTGTAACACCAACCAGAAAGGGTGTACGGCTCAGCATATTATGTCGTGTCTTATATGAAAAACATGACGACGACCTCGACGACCTCCGCGGCGCATCATAAAGTTAAGAGGTTCTGGGTTCGATTCCCGGCTCGAGTCTGGTCTGGCGGGAGGCTTCGGCCGTGGCTAGTTATCACCCTATCGACAAAGACGTGTCAAGCGATTTAGCGTTCCGACACGATGTCGTGTAGAAACCAATTAGGAGTATGGGTTTACCATACCCCTAACAGGTTAGCCCGCTAACATCTTAGACTGCATCGTCACTTACCATCAGGTGAGATTGCCAAAAAAAAAACGTCGCTGATTATCAGCTGAGAGCAGAATGACGTCACAACAAAAATAATAATTAAAATAATAGAAAAAACAAATTACAAATAACAGGGAACCGAAGGAAGCAACAAAGAATATAGCTATTAAATGTTACATTCATGCGCTAATTTTCAATTCGAAAAATAATCAATCTCATCTGATCATTACAGTCAATTGTTAAAGCAAGTAAAAATTCAATAAAAAAGGGTCTACTAGAACTTAATTTATAATGAAATGGAAGAATAAATCCATCCAGTACATAATTGATGGACATTTTAATCAAATTAAAGCCGAGGATTGTCTCAGGGGATAAGAGTTGCCAGGTTAATAATTTATCTGTAGTAAAATACTGCCTCTTATCAAAAACTATTATATAAAGGTTCTTATGACAAAATTTGATTATATTTTTGATATTGCCCTAACCTACTTGTTTACTTTTTTGGAGTTCAAGAATGTTTCATCTCGTGAAATCGTATTAAAAGAGCTACAATTATAAACATGAACTTATTTCACAAAGAAGTAAGATCGGTTAACTTCAAACTACGAAATATATTTCAAAGTTTTTAGTATAACTTCGAAAAATGTTGACAGTATTTGCATGATCGCGAGAAGATCGCGCAAAAACATTCGCTGAAGTTTTTCGTTTGTTAAATGTTATTTTTTTCCGATGGTCAGTTATAGTCAAATACCGTTCCTGATAGGGTTCGTAACTCTTTAAAATCTGTTTGTTGGAAAGCTAATCTTAATATATTACATACTATTACAAATTGGGTGAAATTAATAACCACTTCGTATTTATTTACAACTAGCTATTGTTCTTTGACGATAAACAACTTCTTTTCTTTTTTAACCTAATTAAATAATTAATCAATTTATCTAAATCAACCGCGCTTGTACCACGTACCTACTCTAAAAGAAAAACCAGCCTAGTTCCTGCTTTTTTTTATCCTCCCGCCATCTCCGTTCTTTTTTTTTACATTTCGTTCGAAATCCGAAGTTGTCTCTTCTTTGAAGTGAGCACTGGTGTGTCTTGATTGAGAATTTATATGAGTAATAAAAATATTGAATTGAGTGGCCTTTAATATTATCTCTAACAACAGTGTATTTCGACACTCGCGTACCCACAGATCTATAGTAATTTTATTTCTGCTGCAAGTACAACATGTTAAAACGTAGTATTTGTATCCTCATTGCATATAGAACAGGAGTATATATAGAGAGGAATATAGTAAATAGGATGAATAATTTCGTATCACAAATTGACGAGCGAAATTATTATGTTTGATATAATTTAAAATTAGAAAATAATATTCTTAATTATGAAGATAATTCTTTTACTAATTGGCTTTTTTATATATTACAAGTGATAAATATTTTAACGTAAGCCGAGCTTTTCGGTTTCCATGTTAGTACCGCCATGCTACTTTTTATACTATTTATTACTAACTAGGCTGACTATTTTGATTTTCTGGTTGAAAGACAAACCTAATAAATAACTAACAGACTAGAAGGGTTTCAAATGTCTGGTATTCTCATTTAAATCTCTCATTTAAATTTACATTTTACGATATTTAAGATTATATAAACGATAAAAAAGCTTGGGTGTGAATTGCTCTATCTACATAGGTACTATAGTTAGTTAGTTATTATTCATTATGTGAGATGGTGATAACGAAAAAAAAAACCACGGCTAAGTTTGTTGTAGGCTTCTTCTTAGACCGGGGCGCGTTTGGAACCCTCATGGCTTTAGTTTTAAGTTTACGAATATAGTTATCACCATGAAATAACTACTATGTAAATTATTGACGCGTCAAAAGTGCCTTTTTAAGGACTATTTGAATAAAGATTATTTTGAATTTGAATTTTGAATTTAAATCCTCTATGATATGGACACCTACCTACAGCTATTTAAATCAGGTTGGTGACTTCGGGACCGCAAATGCAAATTTCATCTCGATTGGAAGCGAAACTGTCCGCGCTCCGGTACAAGTTAGTTTTAGCTCTGTAAAATACTGCCGCATGGTAAGTAACTTGCTTCTGTACTCTCTCTGCTAAGTCATTTGCATTTACAAATTTATGGATGACTTTTTGTATGTCGATTTTCTAATAGATAACGGTGACTTTAGTTATACTATACGGGGAAACTTTTTAGTGTTTAATTTTTGTTGTAGGCATGAGATTTTTTTATTTTTTATCCACTACAAGTTGACAGCAATCTCACCTGATGGTAAGTGATGATGCAGCCAAGATGGTAGCGGGCTAACCTGTTAGGGGTACTTTATTCAGAATTCGTTAAAAAATTAGTACTGGACGATACCGTTACGTAAAATATGTTTTTAAAAGATTTGCACAAGCTATTATAATATCGGAATCCAAAAAAGGTTTTTATTCAATTATTGTCTGTAAGTCTGTCTGTCTGTTGTCATTATGGTTTATTCAGGATAGGGGATATAAGCTTTTGTCAATTTTACTCAATAGCTCCATTAAATCTAAACTGCTTCGGATTAAAAAATCTTTGCTTGGATAGGCGTTTTTGTTTCCTGATAGTTTTGTAATTTAGTAAACATTATTAAAAAATTAATGACAATAGATACAATAAACGAATGAGAGTTAACAAAAATATACTAATAATATTTTTTGCTTACGGCAAACAATTATAATCTAATGTTTCTCATTTAATACCATCCTTCCGAACAAAATGTATCGCAATTTAAGGGGACGCCTTTAATAATTGCCTCAAGTCGCTTAGGTAATATGAACCCTTGAATTTAATTTCTAATCAGCTCAGCCCGTTAAAATAAATTTATGCGAGCATTATAACAACAAGTTGATCAGAAACTTAATTAAAGCCCTTCATATCGGGTTTTCGTTTTATTATATGATACACTTACACACATAATATCTGTGTGTGTGAGAGTAATGGGTGATTGGTTGATCCTAAGATGCACTGTTCAAAACTTGAAAAGTAAATTTTGTACACATAGCTATCATAACATAGGCTTCCGTAAAGTGGTATTTAATAAAATTTAAGACAAAGTAGGATTTTAACAAGGTAGACGATCGCAACGTTATCGAAACCATAAACATAAAAAAGCTAGCAAAATAAAAAAACATAAACATAAAAAAGCTAGCAAAATAAAAAAACAAATAAAATAGAAAATCGTTGATCAGACTAACTTGGACGCTCAATAAAACCAAATCCATTCAATTTTGGCTTACCGTTAACTACTGAGATAAATAAAAGCGAACGAAGCACATTTCTAATATACTTTTTCGTGAGATGCCATCACTTTGTAAATTAAGCGACATGATTTAAACCCAAAAAAGTTCTAGCGTCGCAAAAACTGTGCGACTCCGGATCGGGGAACGAAAATCGTGGCACGAGACATATCGAGCGGGTATTGTGTCGTTTTATTAGAACCTTAGTAGCAGAGACCAACATTTCGTTACACCAAAATAAAATTATAGTAAAAAAAAACAAAATGAACTCTATTTTTATAGTCGAAAGAAACAAATTGGAAAGCACGCTCGAGCTGCTCCGAGCCAATTCGGTGGCATAGAATTAATAATAGCTTCTGTAGAATTATGCAACAATTTAAACCTTATCAGAGATGTGGAAAGTATAATTTCGATTGTGTGCGAGCAGGTAGTTTTTACTAAGATCTCTAGTAGGAAGGAAGGTGCATCCGAGAGCTGTCACGTGCCGGGTCCTCGATCCTTGACAATTTTTTTTTTAATAATGTCTTTGAGTACAGACTGAATAACATTATCATTTTAAAACACTTTGATCTTTTATTACGATTCGTACATTGAAATATGATTTAGCCAGATGCTTAATACGAAGGTCAGTGTGATCAGCCTGAGAAGGCTCATTTAATACAAAATAACTTTGTATAAATAAAAACAAAATAGAAAATAATAAACTATAGATGTTTTTTTTTATTTGAAGCTGTGATAACCCAGTGGTTAGGACGTCAGCCTCCTAATCAGAGGTCGGGGGTTGGAACCCTGGCATTCATCTATAACATCTATAACTTATCGGAGTTATGTGCGTTTTTAAGCAATTAAAATATCATTTGCTTCAACGGTGAAGAAAAACATCGTGAAGAAACCTGCATGCCTTAGATTTCTCCATAATGTTCTCAAAGGCGTGTGAAGTCTGCCAATCCGCCCATGGCAAGCTTGGTGGACTATGGCCAAACCCTTCACATATTGAGAGGAGACCCGTGCTCTGTAGTGAGCCGAGAATGGGTTGATGATGATGATGATGATGAATATTTTCTATTTATGATAATTTGATTATTTATATTATCACGATACCTTTAAAACTAGCGTACCATGTTCCGGAAGATATAAATATTAAATCATGACATAATCAGTTGCTCACTCATTATATGAAATATAAAACCATTTAGTAATTATACCTCAATTTATCTCATCTGCAACGTGGATTTATTAGGAGCGTTGTGACACTAGCGCCTGCCTGACCGACCCGACCGAGGCGTTTTAAAAAAGTTATTATTTCCTTAGTAGTAATTTTCTTAGTTCCTTTTAAAATCTGTTCTTATTTTGTAACATTGCCTTTGCAAAAGTTCGGATCGATAATTATGAGTAGTTTGTTTGCTATTAAATATTCCAACATTGATATTTTTACGGTAAACAACGTTGCTGGGAGAAGAATCGAAATCGTTTTCTCAAAGCAGAATGCTTACTACTTATGGGACGATTACAGAGGTATAGTGAGATAAGGAAGTTTTACATCTATTTAAGGTTTATTTTACAATAACACGGAATTGCGAGATGTTTTCGACGGCCTCCGTGGCGCAACGCGCGCGCTGTCGCATTATAAAGTTGGAGGTCCTGGGTTCGATTCCCGGCTCTAGTCTGATCTGGTGGGAGGCTGCAGCCGTGGCTAGTTACCATCCTACCGACAAATGCGTGTCACCAAGCGATTTAGCGTTCCGGCACGATGTCGTGTAGAAACCAATTAGGAGTATGGGCTTACCATACCGTAGCGGGCTAACCTGTTAGGGAACAGGTTAGCCTGCTACCATCTTAGACTGCATCATCACTTATCATCAGGTGAGAATGCCGTCAAGGGCTAACTTGTAGTGGATAAAAAAAATGCTGTGGGTGGCGGCACCTTTCGCAGCTGATATCCGATCGTTACGAGTATAATTATTACTTACGAACTTTCAAAGCACGCGGGAATACTTATAGCCCAACTTCCGTAAAACTAAAATTGATTAAGCATTTTTAGGTTGTAAATTCAACAATTCTTGACGGTGCTCCGGTGTCAGAACGAAACGTACGTATATATAATTGCGAATTTTTTAACTTAGAAAGTTAAAGGAATAGTCCCGTTTCATTACCCTGTATTAGGTTTGCTGTGATAGCTTTAAAGTGACGATGTCGCCTAGTATGTACAGAGAATTGAACAGAGAATCTATCGATTGAGTTGGCTAAACACTGTCAGACAAATTCAATTCATAATTTTTTCTTCGAAATATAAAATGAAGTGTTTAAATAAACGCGCTAATATAATTAAGTTGATTGATGGATGTCAATGTCAAAGAAAACAAATATTTTTGTTAATACTATTTATTGATTAAAATTTAGGACTTAGCTTAAAAAAGCAGATAAAATGGTTGTTAAAAAATGTGCAATGTGCAAAAAAAACATAACAAAAAAGTGTCCTGGCCTGGAATGCAGCAGATGCAGCAAAGTGGTCCATGCCGATCCATCGTGCTCCAATCTCTCGAACAAGCAACTAAATACCGTAAGAAATGCTACGGGTATAGAGTGGAGTTGCGAGGAATGCCTTCAAAACGTGACTCGCAGATCTTCGTTCATCATCCCAGATGATGACGTGGATGAAGATTCAGAATCCGGGCATACCCTGCATCCAAAATCCCTGATCGATACACGGAAGCTGGTCCAGGATATAAATCGAGAAGTTAAAAAAACATTTCGTGAAGAAATTTCTCAACTGGAATCATCCCTAGAGTTCCTACATGATCAGTTAAACCATATGGAACAATCGATTAAAGCTCAGGATACCAAAATCAAATCTCTTGAGAACAAAAATCAAGACTTATTGAACAATAATAAACATCTGGAACTTCGCATTGCGGTTCTAGAACAAGGCGCGAAGCAGAGCGAGCAAGATGCCCTGTCTGCTTCACTCGAAATCGCCGGCCTACCGGACTTTCCCCCAGTGGAACTCGACAATATACTCACCACGGTAGCCTCTAAATTAGACGTGGATAAGGGTGAAATACAATCGATGCACCGTGTGAGTGGCAAGGATAAAGCATGCACCATTCTACTAGAACTTAAATCTAAAAACACTCGAAACAAATGGATCGCAGCTAGTAAGGAAAAAAGTATCTCAGTTGCACAGGTACTGCCCAACGTCATGAAAGAAAAGGCTGGCGATCGCGTGTTTGTAAGAGAAGATTTAACGAAACATGTTAAAACCCTACTTTTCAATGCTAAATTAAAACTGCGGAACTCATTTCAATTTATTTGGTGCAGAGATGGCAAGGTTTTTGCTAGGAAAACAAATAATAGTAAAATCTTTTATATCAGAAGTCTTCAAGACATTGACCTAGCTCTAAACCTAACTAAAATTTTATCTTAATTGTACAGGGACCTGATAAGTTTATGTCAGTTAAGTATGTCTCAAGTAAAAGAAATCCACGGTTGTAATTCCATTAATTATTTTTTTCAACATCTACCCAGCCATAGTAAACTTAACTTTACATGTCTTCATATAAATATTAGATCACTCATTAAAAATTTCTCAAACCTGTTGCAAGTAATCCATAGCAGTAGCTTTCCATTAGATATTATAATAGTCACGGAAGTTGGAATATCTGATGATATAGTGCACTTGTATAATATAACTGGCTATAACATGTACCCAAAACTGCGAATAAACAAAAAAGGGGGTGGTATTATTGTTTATACGAATAACTCACTTAAATTCACACCCATCCTAATTAAAAGTAACACATTTGAAAATATTACAGGGGTTTTAAAACTTCAAGGTCATGATCAAGACGCAGTCTTGTGTGCAGTTTATAGGCCACCATCTACGAATAAAATTATCTTTGTAAAGGAACTAAGTAAGTATATCTCACAGTTTGATCACAAAAACAATATTCTCCTTATTGGCGATACTAATGTCGACCTGAAAACCATATCTACAAGCAAAGACTTGTATTTGAACACACTGAGCGAAGTCGGATTAGTGTGTGGAATCACTGCTTATACTAGAACAGAACCGAGAATTAATCTTTTAACAAAATCATGCATAGACCATATTTTTGCGCGATTCCCCACCCTACAACCGTACTCCGCTGCGCTGGACGTTGTTCTGGCGGACCATCGCGCTATAGTATTCGCGTGCTTGAGCGACGCCGTGCCTACTCCTAACTGTGTACAGACTGCTTCGAAAACGTACGTCGATCACAATGTTCTAATTAATGAACTAAATAAAGTTGACTGGGCGCATACTAATACAATGAAATGTCCAAATGAAATACTAAAGTTTATTACAGACTCGCATGCGAACGCTTACGTCGCGGCTAGTAAAAATTGCACCCTGAAACCACGGAATAGACAATTTAGGGTTCCGTGGATTGACAATAACGTGATAAAACTTTGTGATAGAAGGGATAAATTGTTTGGCATGTGGAAAAAGAATCCTAATGATGCTAAACTAAGGTTAGACTATATCAAGTCGCGTAATAAATCTTATCAGGTTCTAGATCATCGGCGAAATTCATATTATCTTAAACGTATAAATACAGACTACAAAAACTCAAAAAACATTTATAAAATAATAAATGAAATGATGGGTCGTATAACCTTATCTATCGATGATTCAATTTTAAAAGCCTTTGAAGCTCAGGGATTGTCCAGTAAGACCATTGCTGATGCATTTGCAGATGAATTCGATATGGCTGGCAAATCTCTTACCCCAACCTGCACCAGCAAGCTATTAGATCCTTGTTCATTTACAAAATCTGTAAATTCCTCTATATTTTTCCAGAAAGCGTCTAGTGCTAAAGTTTCAAAAATTATAAAAAACTTAAATTCTAATAAAGCTCCAGGAGCTGACGGTATTATGGTTAGCCACATAAAAAGTATTAATCATAAAATCTCTTTGGCTATTGCAAATTTAATTAACAGTAGTGTCAAAAGCAGCGCATACCCTAATAGTTTAAAAAAAGGTTGTGTAAGACCTGTTTACAAAAAAGGGAAACGTACTGATTTCTCTAACTATCGCCCAATCACACTTCTATCATCGATAGATAAAATTGTGGAAAAATTTATCTGTGAACAAATACAAACATTTTATAAGCAAAACGAAGTCATTTACTGCAATCAATATGGATTTCAGCAAGGAAAAGGAACAACAGCTCTTCTCTCTAAATTTACGGACCAAGTAAATGTATACCTAAATCAAAAAAAACACGTCCTTGCACTGTTTATCGACTTCTCACGCGCTTTTGACACTCTAAACCATGATCTACTGCGAAGTAAATTGGAAACATGTGGGGTTCGAGGTCCCTTGCTCGCTTGGTGCGCAGACTACCTCCGCAATCGTACATTCAGTGTACGAATTGATAACGCCTACAGCGACACCCGGGTCGTAAGTGAAGGCACGGCTCAGGGCTCCGTCCTTGGCCCGTTGCACTTCTTGTCATATGTCAATGACATGAGCAACTGTATTAAATATTGTTCATGCTATCAATTTGCGGATGATAGTTGCCTTGTTTTCGCTGACCGGGACCCTAATAAGATCTGCGATGCATTGCAGACGGATTTTAACACCTTGAACATGTGGTGTCACGATGTAGGTTTAGTTTTAAATGTTAAAAAAACTAAATTAATTCACATCAGATCACCCTATCTAAAATATTTTCCCTTTAAAAAAATAATAGCTCATGATCATTCTTGTCTACACAGTGCAAATTTTAACTTTTGTAATTGCCCATCGATTGAGCTAGTCCACCAATATACATACCTCAGTCTTATTATTGACAGTAAATTCAATTGGAGTTTGCACATTGACTATGTGTGTAATAAACTGAGACAATTTCTCGCTAATATAACTATCCTGAATCGTCGGATTCCATTTAAAGTTAAACTACTGCTATATAACTCGTTCGCTCATACTTACGTACAATATGGTCTCAGTAGCTACGGTCGTACATATACAACATACCTTAATAATATATTCAAATTGCAATTCAGAATTTTAAAATCTATGGTCTCAAATTCCATTAAAGGTAAGTACGATGGTAACGAACTGGGGCTATTTAAACATTGCCAAACATTACCTGTTCAGAATCTGTTTAAATACACAATATTAAAAGAAGAGTTCTTCAATGAGAAGATATTCATTAAAAAAGAACATCCTGTACAGACGCGGGCGATGGCGGCCAACCGCTTTAACATTACGCGCGCTAACAATACGTACGGCGAGCGAACGACCGCGTATTTGGTTCCACGATTCATGAACGAACTACCTCCAGCGTTCCAAAATTTACACGTTAAAAATCTCAAACCGAAATTAAAAGAATATTTTTTGACTAAGTTGGACGGTTGACTTATTAGTGTCGACCGTCTAACTCAGTTAGGAAATGTTCTTTTCTTGCCTAATATGCTTACTCAGTTCCTTTAGCTTTAAGCTGTTATGTTACTGATTAGCACCGAGGACAAACCTCTTTGGTTTTTTCGGTGCCTTTATTATATAACTTATTTTATTCCTTGTACATTAATAATAAATAAATAAATAAATAAATAAAAAACGTGCGGTGAACGCTACTGTAATAAGGTCTCGGCGTTAACTAAAGCAAGCAACCATAAAAACGATGGTAGCTCGAGTTTGGGTGTGGGCGATAATTACATTAATCTATGTAAAGCTTAATGACCACCACTATAAAAATACCGTTAATGTTGTCTTGTGTGATACGATTCAGTTTACAGAATACAATGATCAGTATCATCAGGAAGTTTCGTCATCTTACGAGTAAGTATATTCGATGCCCGATAGGAAGTACTTATCTGTGCTATTTATATATAATTTAATGAAATTATAACAAATTCATATTTTTGATGAAGCGGTGATAGCCTAGTGGTTAGGGCGTCAGCCTCCAAATCAGAGGTCGGCGGTTCGAAGTCGGGCACGCTGCTCTAACTTATCAGAGTTATGTGCGTTTTTAAAAAACAATTAAAATATCACTTGCTTCAACGGTGAAGGAAAACATCGTGAGGAAACCTGTACGCCTGAGTGAGTTCTCCATCACGTTCTCAAAGGCGTGTAAAGTCTGCCAATCCCCACATGGCCAGCGTGGTGGACTATGGCCAAACCCTTCTCATATTGAGAGGAGACTTGTGCTCTATAGTGAGCCGGTAATGGGTTGATGATGATGATGAATATTTTTGATTATAATTATATTTGATATTCAATTTTATTGACAACGTACATTTCATTATTCACACTTTACATTCATTCGTAAAATGTTGTTCTTATCAAAATTTCTTTAAATTGATTTGTTTTTAGTGACATATAGCCTTTGTTTATCCTTTATTTTGTGGAACACTTTAGTTTATTTGTTGGAGGGCGATGATTACTGCAACACAGTTTATACTTCATCATCAGCAGGATCATCGTTTTCTTGTGTTTTTTTTTGTATTATTGTTCCTAATAAAAATCTTTTATCTTATGCCCATAAGGGTCACGAGGTTTTGGGTTCGATTCTTGAATTTGAGTAAAAATTGTTAAATTCTAAGTGTAGACATTTATTATACACAATCTTTACATTAGACGTAACAATAAACGTTTACTGCATAAAACTTTATATATTTTTTAGAATTGCTTAAATGAACTTATTAAATAGGTAATATTTAATTTAGAAAGCATTGTTAAATATGATATATTATTTTTAAATATTTTTCTTTTTGTAAAAACGTCTACATTGATTAGGAATGTGCAGTTAGGTGCAACGCCAATGGCCTATTTTCGATATTCATAATTAGGAGGTCGAAATACATTATATCCTAAATTTCAGATCAATCAGCGGTATACGCTTTTCGAAAGTAAAACCCTCATGAACTGTTGATCAAGTAATTATAGTCTTTGTCACTGGTCTTTGGGCACATAAATAATATTGCATCATTAAATCTATATATATAAAAGCGAAAGGTCACTTACATACTTACATACTGACTTACTGACATACTGATTAAACACGAGATCTCAAAAACTATTGTACGTATAAAGCTATAATTTAGCAAGTAGGCAGTTGATAGTTAAGAGATGTCAGCTAAGAAAGGATATTTGGAAATTCCACCCCTAAGGGGGTAAAATAGGGGTTGGAAATTTGTATGAATTTTCTTTGTTTTTAGAGTTAGACACAAAAAATTTTAGGTTTGAAGTTTGTATGAAAGTCCTATGTTTTTTAATTTAGAAACACGAAAATTGTCAATTTGTCATTTGCCTGTAGCTTATTTTCTGAAGCAGGGCATTGGCCGCACAGGTAACCTCAATCTCAAGGAGAATCAGCAATTTTACGCAGACGAAGTCGCGGGCAACAGCTAGTAAATAATAAATCATTTCATTTATTCTGCATTGTTAGTCTTAATAGATCTTCAACTATAGATTAATGAATTATGTGTTCTAGTCCCATCTCTGGTATGAAAATGGTTTGGCAATGGATTTTGAGGTCAAGAAATTATTTGGATTTCATCGTAAGTTGTTAGTGACGTTATTTCCTAAATACCTATTTAATTAATCGTAGTCAGTGGGCACATTAACTGAGTCGCCGCTTTAAGACTAAAAAAGTCACCATAAATTTAGGGAAAGTCATTAAGTCTTAATGACTTTTAGAAAATTTATTGCTCCATCCTAATATCATTGAGCTTATCGTGATCCAAAAAGCTAATTACTTTGGCGACAACGAAATTAATTGTAAAAGAAACTAATATAAGAAAGTAAATAAACGTATTTTTTTGGTAGTAGGTAGTAGTTCAGCGGTTGGTTACTATGACAACGAAATAAATATTGAAGATGAAGCTAATATAAGAAACAACAAAGGATTTTTTTGATAGTAGTAATTTAGTGATTGATTATACGCTGGCCTCAGTGAAAGGTTGGATTTGATTCGAATCAATGAGGGGTTTTAACATGTCTAAATTGTCCTCATCGTCATATTTATAATATTACAAATGCTAGCTTAGCTTATGATTCCAGGTACAGTTGTTCGTTGTGGGTGTCCGCCATGTTTTTTTTTATAATTAATCAGTGCGCCAGTAGATCTTTAATTCAGAATCAGTATCAAATAATACAAATACTAGGTTTGCCTGTAACTTGCTATGACATCATGCCAAATATACCAACAAATGAATGACGTTGTTTGCAAAGAGTATATAAACACATCAAGTACGAATCTTTGATGGTGTAGGAAACATATTTATCCACTACAAGTGTAACCTTGACTGTAATCTCACATGTTGATAAGCGAAGATGATGGTAGCTGTCTAACCTGGAGGTTTCTATACGCGACATTGTACCGGAACGCTAACCTCTTGGCCGCACATCTTCTACAAGGACTAGATAACTAGCCATTGCCGAAACTACATAGTTAAGAAATTATAAATTCCTAATTTGTCCTGTCCTCCGGACCAGTCACTTATAAGACCAGATATCCATAAAAATGGTACCTTTTAAAGTGGACATATAAATTAAAAATAAAATATACTACTTAAATCTTTATAATGATAAAACATATAACTTTGTTAACATATAAATTTATATTCTATTTGCCAGTATTATTTGTTCGGTGTCTTGGTACGTTAGTGTTTTAGCCAATTTGTGACGGCAAGATTTTTAGAATTGTGAGTTGTTTCAACCTAGCAACAAAGTTGTAGATTTTTACATCAACATAGGGCGTGAAGCGTCTAGCAAAAGCTGTTCTTGCACCTGGAAGATTGATCTTCAGTACTCTTCTTTTAAAAATGTTGTCTGCGTTTGGAGATTGAAGTAACTGCCTGTGTCTCATTAAGGCTGTTTTCAGTATGAAAAGTTGACGAACTGTAAGCACTCCACTATCTTTGTAAAGTTGTGCAGTCGAGTACCTGAAGGGTAATTGGACAAGTAGTAATAAAGTAAGTAGGCAGGCTGTATCTATTCGGGATATCTTCGATAAACAAACCACCAGCGTTTGGGCGCCAGTATTGTGAAACATTCAATCATAATATCTAATGTCAATAGCATTTCTAAAGACACCGCCTCATTGTTTGCCGCCGAAGAAATCAATAAATCATGTCCCGGTACGCCATTATTTCATTACGGCTTATATTGTTTTCAAATACACTATCCCATTGTCTTTTGTGCCATGAGTGGTACCACGATTTATCTCCTTCGAATTTCTATAGACGATTAATTGAAAAAATTAAATGATAAGATTCTTGTGGTTCTCCGATGGAATATTGATTGTTATTTCTTATTGCTTACATTACAGTGAGAGTTGTTCTATTAAGTAACGGATATCACTTTGATACACTATATATTTTATAAATATATTAACGTAAAAATAAATAACATGTCTTTAAAATTACATGTCGTTAATCTAACTTTTGTTAAGCACAGTTATACTTATTATAAAATGTACACCAGTCACTTTTGAATTTTAGGTTTTTTTTGCACTACGAGTTAACCCTTGACGGCAATCTCACCTGGTGATGCTATCAAAGATGGTACCGAGCTAGCCTTTTAGGGGTATCGTTAACTAAAACTTCTAACAGTACTCCTAAGTACATCGTGCCGGAACGCTAAATCGCTTTGCGAAACTCGTTTGTCGGTGGGGTGATAACTAGCTACGGCTGAAGCCTCCCACCAGACCAGACTATGGCCCTCTTTTATATAGTTACACAGAACTTTTAATACGACAACGCTGCGCCAAGGAGTTTATCATAAAAGATATTAATAAATCTGTATCACACAAATTGGCCAAGATACTAAGGAATGAAAATAGCGGGATTTTTCAGGACCAATTTTGGTTAAATGGTCTCTGTGTGTTAATAACTCCAGACATCATCATCATTGAGGTTTAAATGGTCTCTATGTTCTAATAACTCCAGATATCGTCATCATCGACATCATGATCCACCCATTACCGGTCCACTACGGGGCATGGATCTCCCCTATGAATGGGCAAGGTTTTGACAGTAGTCTTCAACGCTGTCTGGTAGACATAATAGAGAATACTCAGTCATGCATGTTTCCTGACAATTGCCTTCATCTATAAATAAAATGATATTAATTTTCACTGTATAGGAAAACGTACAGCTAAAACAGAAGGTAAACGAACAAGTAAAGCATAGTAAAGTATAGCCAATTACATCCACAAATAGAATTAAATGAAATAAAATAACTTGACCTCATTCTCTCTGAAATGGAGACCTCAGTCTTAACAGTTATTATTGCTTTAAGTCCTGATATAATTCAGTCTTGTATATGTCGAGTCAAGGGCGTCCGAGTTGTTTTCTGTAAGGGTGACGTCAGCATTGCTGACGTCACGATTTTGTTTACTTTCGCTCATAGTAATTAAAACCACAACTTGCCGGTTTACACTTCTATTGCGACAATAACTAAGAGGTCCGAACAGCCCGACGTCTCGAACGTGAGAATCCGCGAAAGGCATCGACCGCCCGTATTTATAGCACAAAGCATGCTTGGACAAAATTGATTGTTACTGGTTAAATTGTGTTAGCAAAATCATCAATAATTAAAATGTGGGTAATTATTGAATTCTTGAGGTTTTTGGCGCCGCTTTATAAAGTTAATAACTTCTTCGCGCCGACATATATAATATTATAATCAAACCTGGAAAAGATTCTCTGCAGTGCAGTCGATCGGAAACGTATTTCTAATTGCCGCTATACCGTTACTTTAAATTGTTTTGCGGCACCTCTTTACCAGTTCATGCCGACTTATCAAGTCATAGGAATCTTTTCCCGATCTATTTTTTCCCCGCTCCGCTTACCCAGACATGTGCTGTTAATTGCTGTGATTGGTCATAAAGGCTACCGGGGGCAGCCGAGTGCTTTGAATACCAAATGTTTTACTTGATGCTATCATCGATTGACTGACGTTGCCGCAGCGCACTTATTCCATAACTCCATACCGTGAATGAAGGTTTGATAGTACGCATTCTTTTTTTTTTTTTTTATTCACCACAAGTTAGCCCTTGACTGCATCTCACCTGATGGTAAGTGATGATGCGGTCTAAGATGGTAGCGGGCTAACTTCTTAGGGGTATGGTAAACTCATACTCCTAATTGGTTTCTACACGACATCGTGCCGGAACGCTAAATCGCTTGGCGACATGTCTTTGTCGGTAGGGTGGTAACCAGCCACGGCGAAGCCTCCCACCGGACCAGACTCGAGCCGGGAATCGAACACAGGACCTCCAACTTTAAAATGCAACAACGCACGCGCTGCGCCACGGAGGTCGTCAAACTTTCAAACAAAAGGTCTTTATTCCACTACAAGCCCCTGATGGCAATCTCTCTAGTTGGTAAGTGACGATGCAGTCTAAGATGGTTCTTATTTGGTACCTATAAAGAGAGAATGGATTGAATCTGAAACCATCTCAACTGATTATTACAAGTTAGCCCTTGAAAGCGGATAAGTGGAATTATATGTTGACCTAGCGCCTAAATTGTGTACCAGAGTGGTATGTATAATTATGTTGGTGGTTCTAATATAATAAAATAAAATAAAAGCAATTTCACCTGATGGTAAGTGATGATGAGTCAAACATGCCCATAACAGGTTATGGGGTATTAGGGGCATGGTTAACCGACACCCTTAAATAAGTTCTACGCGACATCGTGCCGGAACACTAAATCCTTCACGTCTTTGTCGGTAGGGTTGTAAAGCCACAGCCATAGCTTTTCGAAAAAAAAAACTCTAGCCGGGAATCGAACCTCGGATCTATAACTTTATAATGCAACAGCGTACGCATTGCGCCATGAAGGTCGTTAAAGATAAGATATAGAAAATGTTAAGGTTTAAAAAAAATATTTTGAGACGATCATGAAATGGTTGACATGTATACAGCATTTGAATTCTCAAAAAAAAAACACAGCAGAAAAATCAAGAGTAATAATGCTTAGTTAATATTTTAACATGTTTTTATCAATTCAATCAATGCCTAGCCTAATCCCGGCTTCAGATCTCCCCGAGCAGATAATTCATACATGGTCAGTTGTAGAAGTCAAAGCGACTTATCATAACAATCAGTTCGTTTACGCTCGTCCATTTGTTTAATTGTCTATGGACAGGGCGGGAGCCAAATGTTATCGGATTGTCAATCTAAGCTAGGGTTTCCATATTAAAATGTTTTTTTTTTTTGTTCTTTATTATTTTTTTAACAGATCAATCACAAAAATAAAAATGAGGATTAATGAAGTGCAGTATCACCTCAAGGATCCAGCAGTCACTTAACTGCCCCCGGTACCCTTCTTCATTGATGAGGCTCTTACGATTAAAAAGTGGTCCCGTAGTTAGACATTCGATAACCATGATAACGTGGTGATAATGGTTCTTAGGGGCATTTCCATATTAAAATTAAATGTTTCTTAAGTGTCATTTCATTTTTTAAACAGGTTGTCAATCACAAAATAAAAAGGATGGTTAAAGAAATGCAGTGCCACTTTAGAGCTCCAGCAGCTACTGAACTGTCTCCAGTACCCTTCTTCATTGACTAGGCAATTGCCAATAAAAACTGGTCAGTATACCAAAACATCTAATTGGTTATTGACTTGTGTCATAGTTAGTTCTTCCAACATATTTTTTCAAAACCTTAAACTATGTGGACGAAGCCGCAGACATTTATAGTAATTGGTTATTCATGTGATGATAATGACGTGATGAGAGTGGTTACTACTGGCATAAAGCTTCTAAATTGATCATTATCTCATTAATTAAAAAATACGGCAGAACCGCATTTTTTTGGGATAGCTTTGTTTGTGTCATATTGACTTTAAACCGTCCGACCACCCCGTTATCCCAAACGTCGCCTAAACCGAGGTTCACCCTTAGGCAGACGTTCCCCTAATTTTTTCGAGTCCTAGGACTCAAATTTTTTTCTGGCAGAGCTTCCTTCCGTAGCTCGCGAAACAGCCCGGTTACGCTGTCGCAACCAATAGGTAATATAGCACAGTCAGTCCGAAAAAAAAACACAATAGGTATAAATATATACGAATTATAGCCAATGGAAATAATATAATATCCGAACTTAGTTCTATCGATTGGCCACACTATAATTAGTAAATATTTCAAAAGTTATACCACGGTGTACCGTTACAACTTTACATTACGACTGCCCCTGACTTCACCCGTGCGAACGTGTTATGTTAGCGTTCTGGTTTCCAATATGACGTTTGATCATTATTCTTGACTAATTGTGTTATCTTGACTGGCCGATTGCGGTAGAATAGCGTTGAGATAGTTATAACCGAATTGTATTGGGATATCATAATTGGTATAAGAAAAATTTGGATTACATACTCAATCTACATGCCACAATAATTAATGAATAGCCTATTATAGTATTGACATTTATATGTATTTATATATAAGTATATTATTATATTTAGTTTATATATTGCGCAACTACCTTTTCATCTTTCATTTACTTCTTTCTCCAAGGGTTTTCCGGAAGAGATGGCTTAAGCAATAAGGCCGCCTTTGCATAGTTATGTGTTAAATTTCTTTTTGTTTCTCAGTAATTTTCCTGCAATAAAGAGTATCTATGTATCTATCTGAATCCGGTAAAATCTCATTTTATTCAAAGTCTGTAAACAATAATTGTAAGCGGTGATAGCCTAGTGGTTAGGGCGTCAGCCTCCTAATCGGTGGTAGACGATTCGAATCCGGGCACGCACCTCTAACTTTTCAGAGTTATGTGCGTTATAAAAAAAAAAAAATAATAATAATTTAAATATCACTTGCTTCAACGGTGAAGGAAAACATCGTGAGGAAACCTGCACGCCTGAGAGTTCTCCATAATGTTCTCAAAGGCGTGTGAAGTCTACCAATCCGCACATGGCCAGCGTAGTGGACTTTGGCCAAACCCTTCTCATATTGAGAGGAGACCCGTGCTCTGTAGTGAGCCGGTAATGGGTTGATCATGAAACAATAAACAACAGAAATGCTGTTCCGTACTGTAGATAGAACCATGGAGCTTTGTTATGTATAGCCAGATAGAGGGGACTATAGCTTTTGACACGTCACCTATATGATAAACTAACCAAACTGGATTTCATATTATGGGCTCTTCTTTGAATGAGTGTAACAAATTGTCTACCATTCAAGAGATGCAGCTAATTGTAAAATAATGGCTTTATTCAATTAATTGGAACTAAAGCTTTTAGGGTTCCGAACGCGCCGGTATAAACTAAACCAATGAATAACTTAATGTGATCCTTTTTAATTTTTGTCTCACAGTATCACTGCATCCTAATTACGAGTAGTCCTCAAACAGTGTCAATTTATACTTCTTTCTTTAACTTGTAGTCCTGGTGCAAAAACTAATATGAAGACGAAGAATACGCTAACGTATGGAACGCACTTCCAGTATCTGTGTTTCCAGCCAGTATAACCTTAGTACTTTCAAGGCAGGAGTGAAGAAGCATTTTCTAGGCAAGCGCGCTCCAACCAGACCTGATCAGTGCTTTCTAGTACTGAGTGTCGTAAAGCGCAAACCTATCTAAAAAAAAGGATTGTATGCTGGATTAAAAGTGGGATGTTTAAAATGACATAAATAATTTCATCATCATCATCATCATCACCATGAACAACCTATTACCGGCTCACTACAGAGCACGGGTCTCTTCTCAATATGAGAAGGGTTTGGCCATATTTCACCACGCTGGCCATGTGCGGATTGGCAGACTTCACACGTCTTTGAGAACATTATGGAGAACTCTAAGGCATGCAGGTTTCCACACGATGTTTTCCTTCACCGTTGTAAATAAGTTCATTATGATATAATCTAACGCCAATCGATACATGCCAAGGAATATAGTTATCACTGATCGGGCAGCACCTATCATTTTGTTTGTGTAACAGACTTCAAACGTAGTAAGATAAATGCACTGATTAGACCAAGACTAATGGATCGAGGCGAAATGTTTGGATCCGACGGTTCGTTGTGTATTGTTTAGTCGATTATGAAATCCAACTACTGTATACCTGACAGCATACAGAGACCACTGTTTTCTTTCGAAAGCTCGTTTTGTAGAGATACTTATCTAAGCACACTTCAGAGTTGTCATAAAAATACTTAATGCTTTTTTTCGTCTTTCTTGTTTTTACTGCCGGCTTACTTTTTACACATACCTGGTTAAAAGCGATGATAAAATTTATGGTGATGTCCAATTAATATTTTGAATATTTAAAAGAACTATTCCTGTATACTGGCTTAAATTGGCATCTTTAAGTAATACAAAAGCTCTGTATTCTTTCTTTATCATCTCATCTAATTGAGTCCACAGATGGACATAAGGATTTTGTATCATTATTATATTCCACTATAAGTAGTTGTGATAGTCTAGTGGTTAAGAAGTCCGCCTCCTAATCAGAGGTCGGGTGTTCGAACCCGGGAACTCGACCTTTTCAGAGTAGTGCTTTTTTAAGCAATTAAAATATCACTTGCTTAAACGGTAAAGGAAAACATCGTGAGGAAACCTGCATGCCTGAGGCCAACTCTCAAGTTATTCATGATGTTTTCAAATGTGTGTGAAGTCTGCCAATGCGCACATGGCCCGCGTGGTGAACTATGGCCAAACCCTTCTCTTATTGAGAGGAGACCCGTGCTCTGTAGTGACCCGGTAATGGGTTGATCATGATAAGTAAGTCCTTGAAGGCAGCCTTACCTGGTAGTAAGTGATGATGCAGTCTAAGTTGGTAGCGGACTTACCCGTTCGGGGTATAGTAAACTCATACTCTTACTTGGTTTCTACGCGACACCGTGCCGGAACACTACCTCGCTACTGGCACGTTTTTTGCCCGTGGTAAGCCTGCCACTCCCAGGGAACTAAACCCGAGACCTTCAACTTTATAAAGCGACAGCGCACACGCTGGGCTACGTACATCGTTGAAACCTATTTCTAAATTCGAAATTTTGGGACCAGCTGTGACTTAGTATAGACCCAGTTAACCAACACCGTATACCTTGCATCACTTCCATTACAGTTTATAAATAGCATATTCAAATAACAAAAAAATCTAAGTCAAGAATAGCCTGCATCTGTTTTAAGTAGACAATTTAAAAGGGAACGATTAGATAACTCTTTTGAGACAAGATAAGGGTTAAACAAGAAGGGTGGCCGATGTTATTGACTTGAAGATCTCAGCCAATCGAGGCCCGGAGCCGTGGCAGGTGTGCAGAGATGAAAAAAACAACGCTTATAAATAGCGGGGATGGTGTATGAAGGGCCGTTGGACATGAACTTGTCTTTTAAATAAACATGTCGCTGTCTGTCGAGAGTTTTCCTGCATACTATAATATCTTAGAGAATATTTGAAGGTCACACGTTTTAAGATTTTTACGGTAAAAATATATCACAAAGTATAATTTTTAAAAATTAATTTATTTTTTACAGTTTAAGCTGGTTAAGCTAAATAAGCTGATGTTTTAATTTAAGCCGTTTAATATTATTATCCCAATCAGATCAAAAAACGTAAAAGTACAACATGTTATCCATTGTTCTTTTGTAGTTAGTAAATACTCTAAGGGTACAATATATTTACAATAAACCAAACAAAAAAATTATAAAAAAAAGTTCTCATGTAGGCACATTCTGTTTGAGATTGAATAACTGTTACGCAGGTGATCTTGCGCAGATGTCAGGGGACCATTATGTTTTTTTAAGGTCGGACAATCGCCAGCCTAACCTTGTGAAGAGACCCAATGAGAATACAAACACTGATGAGTCCATTACTAACTTGATAAAGTATTTAATTATACATGAAGTTTTCCATGGCATTCCACGCACGTAGTAATATTTTTTCTCTATCAACTTAAAAACCTGCTCAATGCTATCATTCAAGTCAATCAAGCACGACTGTATTGTCTTCTTGTTATGGCATTTCGTGTCGAGGTCTTTAATCGACTTTCTTCATGGGTTTTATCGACCTTATTGGGTTGATGGTGATAACTGTATTCGAAAACACAAAACTAAAGCTCCAAACGCATTCTGGTCTAATAATAGCATCTGGTGAAATAAGAAACCTTATTTAGTTTTTGCATTATTGCAATTGTTAACATCAAGAAAACCAACCGAAAAAACTTGTTTGGTGGTTACATAAATACAGTTTATTTTGTTGTTATAGCAACAATGAAAATACACCGTCCGTCCGTGTCCGTGTCGCATAGAAACCGATGGGGTATGGGGTCAGTATTATAGAAAAATCATAATCCGATATTAAGGATCATATAAACGATAAAAAAGGTTGGGTGTGAATTGCTCTATCTCCATACTATATATTTTTTTTTGATTGATGTGAGATGGTAATAACAAAAAAACCCGGCTAAGTTTGTTGGGGGCTTCTTCTTAGACCAGCGCGCATTTGGAACCCCATAGCTTTAATTTTAAGTTTAGGAATGTAGTTATCACCATCAAATAACTATTATGTAAAAGTATTGACGCGTCAAAAGTGCCTTTTAAAGGACTATTTTAATAAAGATTATTAAATTTGAATTCATTCAATTTAACGGATGAGCCCGCTACCGCATTAGGCTTCATGATCACTTACCACCAGGTGGGATTGCAGTCCAATTCTAAGTGGAATATAAAAAACACATTTTGTAATTTTTAACGTTATACCTACTACGGTTTACGAGTATGAGGCGGAAAAAATTACGGACAGTACAGGCTTAGTAATAAGGTCTGGCTGACACCCTTTTTGTACATGTTTTTTGGAATAATCGTCGGAGTATGCTTCGGATTAATAAAAATTAATTAAAATTGTGAGCTCATGAATAAGAGCCCCGGATGGGTTCGTAAATAGACGGGCGTATTTCGACGATAAGTCACGAGAGCCCAATGTATAATTTAGATATGAACATCACTCACGACAGTTAAACTGTTAAAAAAGACTTAACGTCGCTCGAAATAGCATTTAACTAACACATAATGTGTGCAAATACAGCTGCCAGCTCTAATCAATAACATTCGAATTACGCCGGATGGCCTACAACTACTTGCATAACGCTTTTACCTCATCGGACAGTGACGATTTTTACCAGTTAACTTTTATCGCAAAGCTCCTAAAGCAAAACCGGAATTTTGGGCATTTTTTGCAAATTTTTTGATATTTTTTTTTGTAGATCGTTTTGAATTTTGGATCGTTTTTTCAGACATCGTTTTGTCTTAAATTGTGCACTCATTTTGTAATATTGAATTGCTAGGTGGCAATTTAATTAAATTTAGCTTTGTTTGTGACTCTTCGGGTATAACTGGACTGCAGAGTTCCAGCGTCACGTTGAAATGAAAAATGTTCATAACAGTCGATTTTAATGCAGATATAATTCTATAAATAAAATAAACTTTATTAACTAAAGGTATTTTACAAAGCGAACTTAAAATTTTGTCCAAATTTATTACTTTGTTCTGAGATTTAGAAGAGGCTTTATATAAAATCGTGAGACAAGTAATTACCATATCTAATTTGTGATGTCTCTTGGCCGCATACGAACAGCCACGAATTGGACTAATGTAGCGGAACTGAGCGGTTTGACCAAATTATAAAAATGTTGAGATGGCCTCTGAGAGAAAGTTGTAATTTTGTATCGGTTTTATATTAGGAAAAACTTTTTTTTTTCTAATACTAAAAATAAAAAAAAAAAATAAAGCAGCTTATAAAATATAGCTTAAAGTCAATAAAAAAACAGAAATATTTTTTTAGGCCACGCTATGTGAAACACGCGCTGGCGAAATTATTTCATGTATATATTAAGTAGAATATTAAATGGTTTTTTTACAGGATTTTTATCCGTAAATATAAATAACATTTATCATTTCATTAAATTTTTATTTACATTTTAGTTATGAGTGAGTTTCATATCCATGTCGGGTAAGTATGAAAGTTATTTGATGTTAAGTGATTGCAATGAATACCTTCCCCAGATGACAGATGATTATGACAACAGATTTTATATTCGTCAAAGGTCCTATCGATTATTTATGTTTGGTACCTATCGAAAGTATAATAGCCGCGTAGGAGAGAGTATTCAATGAAGTACTCAGATTTTGTAAAGGTCCACAATTCTCTAATTCGGAAATTGTGGATCGTGTCTCATGTATAATCGAGTATTTTTATGAATTTATTACGGAAAACCAACAGCGAATACATTCTTTCATAACGTTGTGAGCTAATGTTAATGTTTAGCTTTAAAGTAAAGTAAAGAAAGAAACATTATAAGTCATTTGCTTGAATCAATATACAATATATAATTATATTAAAACCGTAACATAACATATAACTAGGTCGAAAATTAATAAGAAACTTATCACATAATATTATTAATTAAAAACAATCGAGTCCATGATCAAGACTGGTAAATTACTAAAAGACGACTACTAACTGCAAACAGTTCTCTATTTTCAGCGATAACTTGTCTGTTATATGAGTCAATAAGTTAAGGTACATCTAATCATGGAAAAGAAAAACGATATACGGCTTCAATAAACGAGTTTGAAAACAAGGTTTCCGATCCCAAGCTCCCAACCCAATCTGCAGCATTCGGGCGTATTCCCGCAGGTTCCCAATACGTGAATAAGCTTAAAAATATTCGAGTAGCCTTAAGATCTTTCGCCTCGTTAAAGGAGCCTCACTAGAGCACAATGCAACACAAAACGGTAGGTGCTGACATCGTGTTTCCCCTTACCCGACTTGCTTTTGTCCAGTGACAAAATCTGCTATCTCGCCAAAATGATCTTTAATGTCAACCACTTAAGCTATTGATTCGCGTGATGCTCTAAACACCAAATTATCTCTTTATTTAATGGTAACTAAAATTTTGTTATTTTCTGTGACGTTCAAAAGTATGTTATATTCCGATGGTGCTAGGCATGATTTGCTTTGGCTGACCCTTTGCAGGTGATTTCGTATTTCGGGTTAAATTTTCCAACGCCCTCGTTGCATTTTAATATAATAGCACAATGTAAAGGTTAAAGTCGTCACACTTATGAAAAACATTTCCCATTTAACTTTTTTGGGTTAAACTTTTGGAGCACACGCGTCTGGAATGAATGGGTTACAGGAGTACGGACTGCGATGCTGTAAAGAAATATCTTTAATGAAACCTACAAATCGTTTCAGTCCAAATATAGTGGTCCATTGTTTTGTTTTGACCTTGTTTGCGAGAATCATTTTGAAAAATCGCAAATGCCTCGGCTAACCCAACTACTTTAACTATTTAGTTATGGCTTTAACGTAAAAAAAAAACCATTTATTCACTGGGATTTGTAATATCTGAAAGAAAAGACCTAAAATTGCCAGGCATCAATCAGGTATTTAAAACCTACGTGTTTCGATTTTTCCATCATTTTAAACTTGGTAAATTTACTATACTGGTGTTAAATTTTTAAAATTGTCATTTTTGTCTGTTAACAAGTGCGTAGCATTGATAATTGTATGTATGTGTAATGCACAGAGATAGAAGGATCTACGAGGATTCATCATCTCGTCATTCTCAACCAGTAACCAATACAAGATACGAGTCTCCTCTCGAAATGAGAAAGGTTCAGGCCGTAGTTCACCACCCTGGTAAAGTGCAGATGTTAGACATGCCTTAAAGGCATTATGAAGAACTCCCAGCTAATGCTTTTTTCCTGTTAAAGTGGTATTTATATGTTACGCATAAGTCCGAAAATTTAAAGGTGCGTCCCTGATGTCAAAATTGGGCCGGTGAAAACTGAAGCCGAAGTCTCAACCATTTGCCTACAAATCTATGAGACTAGTCGCACCAGTGTTTTGTCGGTAAAAAGGAAAAATAATAATCACTTGACGTATTAATAACATCCAAATTACCATTACCAAGGGTTGCACCAACATTCCACGCGGCCTTCCTCGTACCTGCCTATATCATAATCTAATTCATCACGTAATTGATGGAAGGCTTCAGCCGTGGCAACTTAGCAACCTACCGAGAAAGACGTGTCGCCGGCACGTGGCGAGTAGAAACCATTTAGGAGTATGTAGTAGAGTTAAATACTAACAGGCTAGCCCGCTATTATCTTAAACTGCATCATCACTCACCATCAGGTGAGATTGCCGCTAAGGGCTTATTTGTAGTGTATAAAAAACACTGATAATGCCTTCACGCAATATCCTCGAAACGTTACTTCGTTATAATGAGATCCTGATGTCGATTGGATTATGATGGTTAATACATTAAACAAATACACAAAACATCTGACATAAGCAGAGAACTTGTTCTATTTCAATAACTTTACAAAAAAGAATAAGGTATAAGCACATGGCCATGACTCCGCTTCACATCGAAATCGTACATCGTACTACACATACAATCTTTATTTATAACAACTGAAACTTAAAATAAACCTTTCGTGGCATTCACGTTCGAGACTTCGGACCGTTCGGACCTCTTAGTTATTGTCGCAATAAAAGTGTAATCCCGCAAGTTGTGGATTTAATTACTATGAGCGAAAGTAATGAAAATTGTTGAGTGAAGTCAGCATTACTGACGTCAGTCTTACTAAAAACAACTCGGACAGCCTTAACTCGTCATATCTTAACTATAATATATTTTGAAAAGGAGTCCCTTTAGGCAAGGCTCCGAAAATACTGGCAGTATTCTCCTTTTGAGTAGCAAGACTAATTCATTGTCCGAGGTAGCTGGCAGATCTTCGGTCTCCTGTGAAAATCTTACAAACCTATCCTCGTACAATCTATTTTATAACGTATCAAAGACACGAGTACTTCTTTAAACAAAAACTGTGAAAATTTACTATACACAGGTACTATTTAAAGGTAGCTTTTATATAAAAATATTCAATTGAAATAGTTATTATCATAATCAATTAAGATAGCGACAAGACTGAAGTTTGACTTCAAGCTTGTTATTAGGAGGGAAACATATAAACAAGAACATTCGCGGGTGAAGTTGTGGAACTGCTAGTCTTCGAATAAGTTTCCCTCGAAGTGCATTTCCGATTAATAATATACTAGATGTAAATCTTAAAATAAGTTTTCACTCACGTTGGAAGCCAATTATCAATTACCAGCGATTAAGGCAATGTACTTTAGATCCAAAAGAATTGATGGAATTTAATATTTAGGCGAGGACATAAATAA
The DNA here is from genome assembly GCA_928268935.1 of Lasiommata megera. Lineage (NCBI taxonomy): Eukaryota > Metazoa > Arthropoda > Insecta > Lepidoptera > Nymphalidae > Lasiommata > Lasiommata megera. Next base: position 14,680,994 of record OV743312.1, read on the forward strand.
TATTAGATGTTATTTAATATTATGCTTATAGTTAGGTTTAAAGGAAATTGTATATTATTTTATGAAAAAATACGCGAAGTCTAGGAGATGTCTTTTAAGATATTTTTTTTTTATTATTAAGGATAATATATCAGACAAAAAAGTTATAATTAATTATGACTGTGTGAGATGGCGATAACAATATAAAAAAACGGCTCAGGTTATGTGTTTCTGGGCGTCTTCTAAGACCTCCATTTACTTGATTTTACTTGATTTTATCTCTCCTTTGGAGCTTTTATTTTAAGTTTATGAATGTAGTTATCACCATCTCTCACGAAATAAAATCATCATCATCATCATCACAAGCCAACATTAATCCATTAATAATAATGGAAAGAAAACTATGTAAACTCTTCATAGATGAAGATCTTCTATATTAGGTTTCCATGAATTAAAAAAAAATATATATTTTTTTATTTTTAAACTCGAAACCATCTATAAAAATCGGGAGGCTTTTGTGTCAGATTATATATAAATGGGGCTGCAAATCTACCTCATTACTGATCGAAGGAGTATACGCTTCTTATCGCTTCACTCTATTGGTAGTTAGTTCTCGACAAGTTTTCGTTTCTTTGTTGCCAGCTTTTCCCGTGTTCATCCACTCGAACAGTTTTTTAGGTCAGCTGACAATCGGCTAGCTCGCTTCGGCTCCTGTAACGTTAAACTCGGATTAACTCAGCAAACTACGCGTCCACGTGACCGCGTTAGCTTGTAAGCATTGTGATAAAATGTAACATCTCTATGACAAGTTTTATAACATTGTTGACTACAGTTCTGTCTCATAGCTTATTGAATTTATTGTATTGTTTACCTATTCAAGTTTAGAATGGGAGAGAATAGAGTATCTTTACCTAAATATTATATGTGATATTACTGTTACATAATTATTTATAGGTCACAGTGTATTGCTATTTGTTGACGTACAAAATTGAAATACGTCACGCATTATGCAATTTTAAACGGATAAACAGATTTTATATACAAATGTTTACACGAAGAAGGCCGATAATATTTGTGCCCTCGATATGCTTGTTGTGACGATTTTTAATTACCGTGCCTATGGACCAATTTGTGCAATTGGATAAATCTCATTAAGCTTGAGTATTTAGTACTTACGAGTATATATGGCAAATGTTTTATGAGCTAACCTTTTAATTTTTGTTGAAGTAAAATCTTCTGTAGCCGCGCTGAGCGGTTTTTGGTTCCTACCCAACCATAAGTTATCCTTCTGCATAACTTACGGGTTCGTCACCAACATGCGACATGCGATGTACTGTGCCAGACTAGCTAGTCAATTGACCTGTTTATGTAGCTTTTCATGTCTGCCTTTTAGAAAAGTCAGGAGTTATCCTTTAGCACCCTTATGCAGTTTTAAAGATTTAATAATTAAATAAGTAATGAAAATTATATCCGAGAATCCAAAGTGACTAGTTTTGTAACTACCAAAGACAATAGCAGGAAGACATGTTCCGTCACGGTACTTAGGCATGCTGCATTTCTAAAAAGCAATATATATATATATAATAAATAGTAGTTTTTGTCGTATTGTCTTGGGGACTAAATGTGTACTGAACTGGTAAACGTGGTAGGTGATCCGTGAGACTCGTGTGAAAATTGTCTGACAGGAAAATCGGGTATCTTTAAGTGACTCCGTTAGTTGAGTTAGTCAGAGTTTAATTTTTTTATTGCTGCTGCTTACACCATTATTGCAATAATAATGACAGGCCGGTATAGCCTAGTGGTTAGGACGTCAACCTCCTAATTAGAAGGCAACATGAATTATTGGTCTAACAACATGCCAGTTCCACATCCAGGAGACTGGAGTGTAAATCAATTAATCTCACTACTGCATTAAGGCTATTTTATACACTTGTAGTCAATTTTGTGGACTAATAATAATAAAAAAAAAACAATTCTGTTCATTGTTATAAGTGACATTTTGGGATGGAGACTTGAACTTGTCAACAAACGCTTTTAATTTAGTTTTGTGCTCCAGAACTGATCCAGAACAGAAGCCCAGTTAGGCTTTTTTTGTACATATTTCTAAGTGAAATATGTAAAAAATATATCCAAAATTCTAATTAATATCTGGGGTAAAATAACGTCCATATTGACAACAAAGCGTACAAAAAGGGTACACTAGCACTAATAAATTCAATCAGCTATCTGAAGATTTTGAATTAGATTGATTATTAATTATATATTTTATAAGCACTGGCTTAGGGTACACCAGACTCCTAACCTAAAATGACTCTAAAATAATTTTTAAATAATTTTATTATTATTATATTTTAACTCTTTTCTTTCATTGTATTTAACTTTACTTTTTATATTGTTTTTAAATTTTATAAGTTTTTATATATACAGATTTTTTTCTCACACCGATAAGAAACTTGTGTTATAAATACAACATGTGTGACATAAAAATATATTCATATTATTATAATTATGAAAATGTATAATAATACAGGTTACTTACTAGCAGGCTGTCACGGTAAGCATGAAGGTAACTCAACAACCAGTGTATCGTCCATCTTGGATATTTGGTTTAAATCTGTAGTGATAAGTTCCAACACTGGTACATCATTCTGAATACCTCCAGCTTCTGATCTCTTGTTGTGTTTGTCTTGTATTTATATGCAAATTAGACGTCACGTCGGCTTATGTACAAGGGACGTGCGTGGTTCCTAATGCAAGACCGGGATTAGCAATGCCAACTATCCTATCAAATGTTCCGCTCTTATCATAAGGTATAATATTCATTGTGGGTATCCATGCAAAGCGTTAAATATTATCATGAAATTCAAATTTATGCGCTTGTCACGAAAATATGAAAATTTAGTTGAAATGATCTATAGAACCTTTGTGAACCTAACGTTTAACTGAACTATTAGCCAAAGGAAAATTCTTAGTTGATACGGACAGTTTTCCGATGCGTCCAAAGCCAGTCTCAAAAATCAGTTTATTAGGAAATGCCTAACTTTCCCTATTTAGTATTGTGGTTTGTATTTTAGAAGTCACAAATGAAACGATAACATCATTCGCATTTATAGTCGCATATAACAAACGTAATGACTTCTGACTTTAAAACCGTAGGTTTTAATGACAAATTCTGTCAGCAAAGCCTACTGAGAAAATTCAGATACCTGAGAATTCAACTAACAAAGCGTGCTTAAGCTATGAGCTAAACCTAATTGTTGTTAGTGATTCGTTTAAAATATGTATTGATGGGATAGTGATTATTTCTTGATTGGTACGCTTTGCTGATAAATTCTACCAGCAAAGACTACTGGTTCTTTGGTGACCATAATCTGTCTGTTTGAGCTCTGGTATAAATTAATATAACAAATTTGATGTGTCTTTTTAGTTTTGTAATAATTCATATATAAGCTTAACCAAATTGTTGTTAATGATTCGTTTAAAATATGTATTGATATGATAGTGATTATTTCTTGATTTGTAATCGTTCGTGTATTAATAAAATTAAAGAGTCTGTAGTGTATTAACAGCTTTATGCATAGTTTTATAGGAAGTACATTATGAGAGCTTAAAAGTTTTGACGCAACCCATTTGACTTATGAATTCCGGTCTCCCTTCAATTGGGGTCAATTAAAAAAATTGTATTGCTGCTGTGTTGGTCTTGTGTTATACTCATTTAAAGGGGCATTAATGTCTGACTAATCCATTGCCATTGAGTTCTAAATTCTGGACTTAGGTTTGAAGCTGACAGGGACAATAATTATAATTTACTTTATTGATTAACGCACAGGCACTTATCGCGTGTATAATGAACCACCAAAAAAAATGGCGATTTTCATACCATCTAATAACATTAACACGTGTATTTTTGCGTGGAGGTGAAACATATGGGAGTCACCGCGTATTTTTTATAAACACTACGAACAATATGTTTAAATTCCTTTATATAGAGTATAAAGTGTTTATCTCGGGCAAAAGCTGTTATAATAGTTTTTTATTACAAAACCATGTATGGCATAAATATCGATGATACCCTTTTCCAGCAAACCTTGTAGAAAAAAGTATTTATTCAACGGCTATTCGTACATCGGCGCCTGCAACAACCTTCAACTCGTTAAGCCTCATAATTGCGAACAGGTTTGTGCGTGTTTTGAACGGGACACATCGGCAGGTGTTCCTTGGTATATAATGAGATGGAAGCCGAATGCAATTTATTGGATTGCTCGTAAAAAATCGCTAAGCGAGAGTTAGGCTGACATACTCAGGGTTCCTGCCATTTTCTTCCTAGCGGTGAGGCGTGTACACGACACCGGATTACGATTGTCAAGGTTCCCAATTCCTTAATTAATTCACTTAATGGATCAATTTAGCGAATGAATCAATGAATATAATTTATTGTACAACACAAAATAATAATAACAGAAAATGCAAAACAGCATACAATTTGGCGGCCTTATTGGTACATAGCGATCTCTTCCATTATATTCTTTTAAGCAATTAAAATATCACTTACTTCAACGGTGAAGGAAAATATCGTGAGGAAACCTGCATGCCTGAGAGTTCTCCATAATGTTCTCAAAAGCATGTGGAGTCTGTCAATCCGCACATGGCCAGCGTGGTGGACTATGGCCAAACCTTTCTCATATTGAGAGGAGACCCGTGATCTGTAGTGAGCCGAGAATGGGTTGATCATGATGACGATGATGATGAATCTCTTCCAAGCAACCAAAGACCTAGAAGAAAGGGATACGTGAAGAGGACGGTGGTGCAGTAATATGCACGCATAAATATCTATATATGTAAAAGAATCCCCATTCTTTGATGGTTTTTTATCTGTGGTGGCTACGTAGCTGTCATTTTTTGAAGAAGAAAGAACGTTATGGATTGACGAGTGAAAAGTTTTAAAAAAGTAGAAAAAGGTTAAAATACACGCTATTTAGTGGCAGTGAATACCAATTACCAGCTCAATTTGTTGTTTTTCGTTTAAGAACAACACAAATTAGTTCGAGGTAGACACATTATATATATTTAAATATAAATACTCACATACTTATATATAACCAAATTAATACATATTATATTAAGTGTTAGGTATAGAAATTTATTTCAAGGATTTTTTCGTGACGCGTTCCATAATATTTTCAATCATGAAATTCGGGCGCACCATTTATAATCCAGCGTGTTCATGTTAACCTGGTACAGGAATCTGTGAAGCGTTCGTATAATATATTTTTTATTAATTTGTGTGGTAATGGCGATAACATTCGTTAATTCAAAACTAAAGCTAGGATATTCCAACCGCACCCAGGTATGAGAAGAAGCCCATAATAAACCAAACGCTATTCACTTTTTATCGTTTATGTAATCCTTTATAACATTAATATTTAAGAGACAGTCGTTGAGCTATGACCATCAACTTTAATTCTAATGGTGGTAACTACTAGAAACTAAAGCTACGATATGACCCAACGCTTCCTTGTCTAAGAAGCACACAAAAAAATTATCTGGCAAGGCCGTAGATTACTCACTATTAATGTAATTATAATATTTCCAAACCCTTTTTTTCAAATATGTGATACCATAATCCCTTCCTACGTTTTTTTGGTGGGAAATCGCACTGGTATCTATGAAGGTGTGGTATAAGGTGGTGTATAAGGTGAAATAATTCTACAATTAAACAGTTGAAATGCTAATGCATTACAACTGTTTAATTGTACCGTGTTGTGAGATAATAGGAATGAACACAATTGGTAGTTCCTATTATCTCTGGTCCATAGCTTGACCTCCAAATAATTCCTTCCAGGGTCTTGTGAGTCTGATATTATTTTTTCCTATTGCCATACGATAATATCACTTTAAGCCTTATTAGTTATCTTATGAGGAGACTTTGGACACTATTCAGATGTATGACGCGTCCAGCATCTGCGCAACCCTAAAGCTACCATGATCGTGGGAAGTAACTAGCACTATCTAGAGAGCGTCAAGTTGAACCAGATGTCGGTTTTCTATAGTGATGTCGTTGTTTTACTGGGACACAACTGCATGTTACATTAACTAAGAGAAATCCGTAATTTCTGAGTCAAACCATTATTTATTTATTATTAATATACCTAGAGGCTTTGATATACTAAAAAAAGGAAACTGCCAAATTTAAGGTCAACATATAATAGAAAAATTAAAAAAGTATAAAAAATAAATAAATATGATATAACTATATAGAAATGTTATATAATAATTTAAATGTATCTAGAGTATTAAAAGTGAAATCAGTAATACTATTAACACTGAAATTATAGCAGTTTTTACAAATAACACTAACTCGAAACTTGTAACAATGTATGGCAAGTTTTTGGCCTGTCGATTAGGCAGATATAAAAAGTAAATCTCTAAGTATATTATAGTAATAAAGTTTATTTAATTAGCGCTTGTGAATAAGTTGCGCAAATTTATATAAGTTTTGAAATTAATAAGTTATTTTCAAATTACATTTTATTTAAAACGGTCGGCAAATAAGAGCTTTCTATTTGCAATTATCAAAGTGAGTAAATTACATGTTTTGCGAACGAAATTCGCAGTGTCGAATTAGAAAATATTTTTTTAATACAAAAATTAAACCTGTTGAAACCGCGGCGGGTTAATAAAACTGTCATATGATAAACAGAGTTAACGATCGAATACAAATGATTAAAATGGAGTGGGTATAAATAAATATTAATAAGTGATTGTGTGAATTCGTAAGTGCGAAACCGGTAGCGCCAGTTCTCTTGATGGATTGCTGTAGATACGAGTTGGACTAGTTGTTTGCGGCCTCCAGTAATTAATTTGAGCCATTTTTAGTTTTGAAATGAAGCATTTCAGTCGACTTCGGGATCGGGGTAGCTGGAATATTTTTTAATGACGCTCAAGATGAAACATGTGTTATTAAACATACTGAGGAATTCTTACGTCTTGGACATATCGAATCAAAATTATTAAAAGTACCTATTATATTTTTTTTTTGTATAATCAAAAATATATATAATTATTATGTTATATTATTTTATATCAGAACGATTTGTAATATCTTATAGGGCTAATAATATTTTAGTTATAATTGAAAAATAAGAATCCAGCCGAGATTTTTCTAAGTTTTAAGGGCGCTTATTCTTAAATGGCTAGAGGCTGACGCTCGACTGATTTACAGATGAAACAGTTTAGTTTAAAAAAAAACAACTTAGTCTAACCTTGTACAGTATTTGGTACAGCCGCTATAACCTTAAAGGGTTATCCTTATGACCTCAACCTTCTTAAAATTATTTATAAATACATCACATATAGATAAAGCATAAACAGTGTGGATTATAATTTATATTATCAGGGTTGTTGTATTAGCGTCTTCTATTATTTCTTTTAGTATTTTTAGTATAATATAACCGGTTATAAGTGCCGTTTAAATCATAAATTACCTTTCAAAGCTAGATAATGTCTATTATAATTTTATTATAAATTAGACATAATCTCAGCGTACTTTTTCAACCTTTGTAGAAAGAGACATCAGACAGCTCATAAAAATCTATGCGATACGTAAATATTGAAAATGTAATTAAAACCAACATAAATCATGTTTATATAGGCTTTAATTACACTTTTTATCTACAACGAACAAAAACGCATCTTTGTAAGTTCATAAAATACAATGTATACGAGGTGAATTTAAATCAAGATGACATTTTTGAAACCTGTTGAAGATGGCGCATAGGTACATGACGCTGTCGTGTGATACATCGTTGCGATCGGGTAACGATGATTGTGACCAAAGTATAAATAAATTTTAACAAGTTATTATAGGTAAGGGACGTCTCACATCAAAGACGAACAATTTTAAGTGTCAGATAAATTCGACAAAATATTGTACATATACAATTATAGCAAGCGGTGATAGCTTAGTGGTTAGGGCGTCAGCCTCCTAAACAGAGGTCGGCGGTTCGAATCCGGGCACGCATCTCTAACTTTTCGGAGTTATGTGCGTGTTTAGAAATTAAAATATCACTTGTTTCAACGGTGAAGGAAAACATCGTGAGGAAGCCTGCTCGTCTGAGAGTTCTCCATAATTTTCTCAAAGGCGTGTCAATCCGTACATGCTGGCCATGGTGGACTATGGTCAAGCCCTTCTCATATTGAGAAGAGACCCGTGCTCTGTAGTGAGCCGACAATAGGTTGATTATGATGATGATGACAATTATATTAATTAAAATATCGATTTTTATTTGTTAAAAATCTTATATTAACAGAAGATTTGCTCTGACATTCTATCAATTGCAGTTTACTGTCATTTAGAAAAATACGTTATAAATTTTCTGTTCTCTGCAACCAGATTGAGACACACGCGTGGTTGGGTACAGCTTAACTGTACTGCAAGAATTAAACAAATAAATACCGGAGAAAATTAATTCATGAAGAATTTGGCTAAACAACTTTCTTTTGTTTTTATGATTTCTCCAAATTTTATACGCTTTTCAAATCTATAATGAAATAAATCTGTGTGGATATTTTATACAATAAAAGTATCAATTAGTGTATAAAGTCGCATTTAGTGCTAAAATGAGACCTTTATATCGGGCAGTTAACTTACTTCTTTCTTTAACACAAATAAATATGATATAACAGTATCTTAGCTAAGTACTCTTATAAATCTTGCTCTAAGGCCAGAATTTCTTCCATAGAGTTAAGCTTGGAGTGTTATTGGTAGGAAAATAAGTTTTCTTAGTGAAATATCTATTCAAATACTCACAGACACATTTTCCAAAACCCCATCCATGCTCATTGCCTCAAGGTCAATTGCATCATGGACCAAAGAATGAAACTGGAAACAAACAGATTTGGGCTTTTACTGGATATTTTTTTCCGAATTCCCAAGACTTCATCTAAGACCGAGAACTCTTTTCCGTAGTCTGCACGTGGCCATAACGTTTGAGTTTGAATGCGACCGGTGGCGCGAGTTATTTTGATGGCCTGGTGAATCGGGTTAGACTAGTTTGCTCTTCGGAATAATCGCCCTGATTCGATTTTAGCTTTTATGTCGTTCTATGTTATACGGGATAGCGTTAATGGATTTATTTATTAAAGAAAGTTTTGCCCTTGACTCTCACTCTAGTGATGACGTAATCATATATTGAAACATTCTAATTAAAGTATTCTGGTATGATTTGAACTGTATTCAGATATCCTAAATACTGCTCTAACTAGTTAGGAGATAGATTCTCATCCACATTATGGTTAGATTTTAATAAAGAAGAAGATTTTGGGATAAAGAATACCTTGTTGATAACATAGGTACTTATTCGTATATAAAAAAATACTATCTTGTTTATTTATTAATGGGGTTTTAAGGGGTTAGAAATTTAGACTAAAGATCAAGAGGTACTCAATGGGCCAAACTGAACAATTTGTATACTACTATTTCTGTGTTATTTTCTGTCTTTTGTTTTTTTTTTCCTATCTTGTGGTGTGCAATCAAAGTGTATTCATTAATTTATTCATTCATTCAACAATTATATTGGGTTTTTCTGTCTCAGTACCAGCCCGTGCTACTCCTCCTCCGGAACAGTATACTGGACCCTGTTAGCAAAAGAGTACATCAAGGTATTTTGTGACACTGCAGAAATGCCGTCTGCCCGCTTAATATAAACGATACTACGGTAAAATACACTTAGATACTTATGGCAAGTCCGCCAACCCGCCCTGGAGCATCTGTGCATTGTTACGTGGCGATTCTTACCTTTAAATCCCTCTCTACTAGGGCTTTTACCCATAAGTAGAACATACGACATAATAGTCTGAGGACGGCGAAGGTGATGGTGAAGATCATAAAAAATCGGTCGTAATTCCCAAACAGTTTATTAAGGTTATTAAGGTTCCGGCAGCCTTCAAAAGATACGAATTAGCTTTGAACGAAGGGCGGCGAGCGGGCGTATCAAAACATAATCGTAATGGATGAAGTCTTATTATACATAAAACTTGACATGATCTGATTAGTTAGCTACCGTCCGATCAAAACTCATATTTCATTGAACAATTTATTCAGCGAAACAAAGATCGACCGCGATGTTTTTGATTAAATAAATTTAATTAAAATTCCGTTCGCAGATCAGAGCCCTTTGTAACAATCAGAGAATACCGAGGTATTTTCGAAACGTCTTAGGTAGTAGTTATCGAAGGCGGGCGTCGAGTGGTATGCTATAATTAAATTAATTGGTTAGCGATTTCGGCCTAATAAAAATATCCCGATATTTCTGACGTTAATGAGAATATACTGTCCCAGATTGATAAAAGGGAGGACTTGGGTGGTCTCGTTAGTACAATTGGGAACGTAAAATGTTGGAGAGTGCTTCAAAGAAAATATGAATGCTTATTTGTAATAAAATACAGAGTTTTAAGGAATACGATTACAAAGGTTGGAACCACATTTAAGTAAACTTATCAAATATATAATATAAAAGTAAGTATTATGATAAAAAAAAAAATAACTTAAAATCGTTAATAATGTTAAAAAACGGTGGTTATATTTTTCCTCTATTAATTACTTACTATGCCTCGCGGTTTTACCTTCTTTAATTTGTCCTCAAATTAAACTGGTATCGTTGTTTGTCATGTCTATCATATTATGTTTGTCATAGCGTCACATTAGTCTACGAGCTGATGCCCATGATTTCGTACACCTAGAATGGGGACCAAGGATTTTGAAACCTTCCTCTGGAATAAGCAATCTTGTTCCTTCGCTTTCCCAACATATAAACCTAATTTCGTGGAAGATTTCTATGTCAAAATGAAGCTTTAGTTGGAGCTATTCGACTCATCGAACCAGGTATTTTCCCAGGATAAAGAGTATATAGCCAGAGTAAAAATTATCTGCAACCAAAATTGGTCTAGAACTTCCGGTGTGAAGGTGTAAGAAACATAACTATATACATACTTACAAAAAAGCATATTTATATTCATAATATTACTGTTATGATCACACATCCTATGGCAATATCGTTACATTATCACTATGTCACATAATTGTTACATTTTAACGTACATTGATGAATTATTATAACAATTATCTTCAAAGATATAAGAAAGGTTTGATGGAGAAATTTATTAGTCATACATATAGAATTGATTATCAAAACCTTCGTATGGCAGGCGGTTACAAAAAGAAAATGATGAGTCAACATGACATTTACGTCCTCGGTTTAATTTAATAAGTTAAAGACTGTTTGTGCGCGAACGTCTGCAACATATACGTGAAATATTTTTTATAAAGACAGCTTTTGTTTAATCATCATTATCTTCGATGATATTTGCATTTGTTTTGTAGATGACGACCTCCATGGCGCAATGCGTGCGCTGTCACATTTTAAAAATTGGGGGTCTTGGGTTCGATTCCCGGCTCGAGTCTGGTCTGGTGGGAGGCTTCGGCCGTGGCTAGTTACCACCCTACCGACAAAGACGTGTCGCCAAGCGATTTAGCGTTCCGGCACGATGTCGCGTAGAAATCAATTAGGGGCGTGGGTTTACCATAGTCCTAACAGGTCAGCCCGCTACCATCCTAGATAGCATCATCACTTACCACCAGGTGAGATAGCAGTCAAGGGTTAACTTGTAATGTGTAAAAAAAAAAGAATCTTAAATCAATTCCGAAAGGTTCAAAACGAAATGAAACGTGAAAGACATAAATATATAAAAGGTAAGGGATCTTTAGGGTGTAGGCTTTCGCTAAGATGAAATATTAGCTAAATTATTTTTAATAGTTATGATTCTATAAACATTTTAATTAAATGTGACAATTGCTATACAACGTAGTCACAGGACCAGGTGTTACAGAAATAGATAGTTTAAATACTCGTAATAATTGTTTACATCGTTGGCTTTTGAAGATGTTTTCATTATAAATTCTCGAGCATCTCGCATTCGACATGGGGTATGCGGGGAAAACGTTGCCGTGTGAACGTGTCCTAAATCTTACATTTGTTGCGTCCATAAATTTGATTGAATATAAACCGGTTATATGACAGTAATTAAAAACGTTCAATGCTCTCACATTCTGTGGGGGCAATTAAAAATATTCGCGTCGTACTCCGGCAGTGAGCAATCCCGTATTAGGAGCAATTGAGCTGATGGGCTCAATTGGATACACTTGATTAGTTAAGACGTTTTAAATGGGGCATTGCGTAAGTCGTGGAAATGTATGATTTTATGGCTTGGAACTACGGGATTGCATGAAGTCTTTTGAGGTATGATGTCATAAGTGTAGAGGCATTCCTTGAATTTTACATACAATTATCATTGAGAATTCTACTGATAAGTGATTTTTTTCCAATACAATTCCTTCATCTGCTATTATGAGACCAACCGTGTTGTAAAGCTTATCTGTGCTTGATTTAATTGTTGCTTGGCGTTACTTGGCTAGATTTAGTCAAAAAAAAAAAAAAGAAATAGTTGTCCTATACCTTCAATAGGACAACTCTTTGATTGAACTTTGTAGATACTTCTCGATACAGTGTCGAGTGCTGTGATCTTTAAGCGGGAGATACTGGGTTCGATCATAGACAGGGACAATTGAGGCTTCAGCCGTGGCTATTGACGAACAGACGAAAGACAGACGAAGACGTGGCGCCAAGTAGTTTAGCACTCCGGCACGGTATCGCGTAGAAATCAATTAGGAGTATGGGTTTACTATATACCCTTAACATCACCTACCACCAGTTAAGATTGCCGAGTTTAATGTTTCCAGACTATTATATATTATATCTATGACAAATTTGCTTTAGGTCTGTTCAGCCTTACTGGCGCGATTGAGTAATAAATGGTCGTATAACCTCTCAATAAGAGAATGGTTTGGCCATAGTCCACCACACCGGCCATGTGCGGATTGGCAGGCTTCACGCGCCTTTGAGAACATTATGGAGAACTCTTAGACATACAGGTTTCCTCACGATGTTTTTCTTCAACGTTGAAGCAAGTGATATTTAATTGCTTAAAAAAAGCGCATATAACTCCGAAAAGTTGGTGCGGGGGCCCGGGATTGACCCCCGACCTCTGCTTAGGAGGCGGACACCCTAACCACTACGCTATCACAGCTATCAAATGTAATAACCAAAGTTATATATATCTAATAGTAGTGTACTAGTTTTAAACCAAAAAATATTGTTATAGATAAAGACATTCTTGTGGTAAATTCTTTTAAATATTATTTTTTTCTGTTTAACTAATTTTCAGTGTGCAAATATTTTTCTCTCTTACATAGATATTAGTTTAATATATTCCTGATACTAGAATACCAGGATTATGTGGCCTAGTTACAAAATGCGAGCCATGCGCTGGATAAGCATCATCTAGTCCATAGTTGTCGGTGACTGAATATGTAAGTAACGTTTGGGCGTACGGTAAAACTCGTGCGGGTACACGCTGATGTAAAAAATCATATTAGGTAATAGTACAACATAGGATTTTTCTTTTATATATAGCGAGCAAACGAGCAGGCGGGTCACCTGATGGTAAGTGATTACCGCCGCCCATGAACATCTGCAGCACCAGAGGAACCGCCAATGCGTTGCTGGCCCTTGAGCAATTTGTTTATCCGCCCTTTGTAGATCCCCATATTATAACCATTATGGAACACAGAAGATGGAAGCTGGTTGAAGTATGTTTGACGACCTCAGTGGCGCAGTGCGTTCGCTGTCGCATTATAAAGTTGGAGGTCCTGGGTGCGATTCCCGGCTCAAGTCTGGTCTAGTGGGATGCTTCGACCGTGGCTAGTTACCACCCTACCAAAACAGTCGTGTCAAGCGATTTAGCGTTCCGGCACGATGTCGCGTAGAAACCAATTAGAAGTGTGGGTTTATCGTACATCTAACAGACTAGCTCGTTACCATCCTAGACAGCATCATCACTTACCACCAGAAGATATAGCCGTCAAGGGCTAACTTGTAGTGTATGAAAAATTATGATATAAATATTCTCTACTTCTTGCTCGTATCTTGCTTGCTTTGATGATATTAAGAAGGTTGAGTGACAAAAAAAGAAACAAATTTTTTCATTAATTTTCTAACCATCAAAATGACTGATTCTAATGAAGAAATTCGATAGATTGTAATTTTTTTTAACAGTATTGGAAAAATGTAATGATGGCCGCCGAAAATAATTGTGACAGTAGGTGTCACTAAAAGTAGCACAAAGTTTGTTTCAGTGTTTTTTCAGTTGATTTTTGTTGGCCAAGGTGCTCGCTATATTACGTATGAAATGTTTGACAGTTTTGCAAAAAGTGGAGCATGATTAGCATATCAGCAGTTCCTTCAAAGTTTAAGAACTGGGAATTCACCAGTTTTGACCCATTTGAAATAAGCTGGGTATCCAAAAAAGGTCTATATTTACCACACGATGAAAGGAACCTTATATATCATGTGCTTACTGATTTGCGATTCTTTATTGAGTAATGAAACCGGACCATTTTTGAAGAGATTTATTACTAGTGGTGAAAATTGAATCACGTACGACAAGAACGTGCGATAAAGGACGGTCAGGTTTCACACGCTGTGCCAAAATCCAAAATAACTAGCAGTAAGGTGATGCTGTGTGTATCACTACAGAATACAGAAGATTGGAAGGGTATTTTTCATTATGAGGTCTTTAGCCCACCTGACTATCGAATTTCCATCTGTTTTGATCTCCTAAGTAAGGACTGTAAAAATTACTTGTCATGTTTATTATAAGCGGTTCCAAATTTCTACCTAGAAGATGGAAAAATATCATGAATATAAAATGGTACATATGTAGAGTAGTTAAACGTAAATAAACTTTGAAAAAAAAATGTTTTGAGTTTTCATATAGAATGTGAGGAAACTTGTTTCTTAGGAAACTTATTCTGACAGCGCACTTGGCGCGGGTTCTTGTTTCGAATTGACAATAGCTGATAACTGAACTATGGTTGGTGGTGGGAATTTGGCTTGTAAGACTGTAGATACGGCCCGAGGTTGAGTCAGATATTAGCGTGAATGTGGTTGAAACCCAACATCAGATCTACGTCCGAAATTGGGGACATCGTGAATACTGGTGAAAACGCTGTGATTGGTTTATGTGTTCTGACCGATTAGAATACTAGCGTTGTCAGTAATCAGCCGATCTTCCAAGACGTGGTCGGGGTGTCTCCTGATGAGATCAGCGTTGGGGTCGGTAGTGCCGGGGGCGGGCGCATGCGATGGTATATTATATCGATCTCGTAAAGGTTGCGCCACCGCACCACCCGCTCGAGTTTTAGCGTTCGCCATAAGAGTTTTTAATTTATACACTACCTTTTCTCCTTGGTGCCGTGTTAAGTCAGTCAAGTCAGGAGTACCTTACTTAACTCCGTCAACTTAAATTGGAAAAGTCTGATAAGACTTTCCACACCCTGTTTTAATAAAAAGTGTCTCCATTAAAGAGTGAAGACCTGTGCTATTTGATTTGTACTATTTATTTCTCCATAGCTGACTATGAAATAAATACCAACCAACAAAGTAAATGCGATCAATAAATTAGTATGGTAAAGAAGAATAAAATAATTTAGAATTTTTAATTTTTGAACCAGTGAAATAGGTCAAAGAAAGTTATATATGATCGTGGTAGGGCAAAGGAGTAGAACCAAAGAAGAGATGGATGGATTGTGTAAAAGAGGATATGCGGGTAAAAGGTTTGGGTAGTAAAGTGACGGCTGATAGAAGTGAGTGGAAGAAGAAGATGGGTTGTGCCGATGCCACATAATGTAGGATAAAGGCAAGAAAAAGAATACAAATATTCCAAATAATGAATAGAAGCAGGCGTTACTTTGCGGAAGTCCATGATAAACAATAAACAGCAAGTATAATTTGCTATATTCCGCCGACAACCGGGAGATTAGTATAATATAACACCACACAAAATCTTCCACTAGAACCACTACGCACGTTTCGACCCGACACCGGATCATCCTGAGGAGATGTTAAATTTAAATTATACTTGCTGTTTATTGTTTACAAATATTCCATATAATATTATCACGCGTGTATTCAACTAGTAGGAAACTTGAAATAGTAGGCCTTTTGGATCGCATAAATATTTGTTTAACGCATAATGGCGCCCTTTGTCGTCGCGACGGTGAATGATGTATTCTGTGAAGTCAAACACAAGAGAAAATTATCACGTCAGCGGGTCGGAAAGCGTTGAATATGATTGATTACCCCTTTCGAGCTTGCATGATTTT
This sequence comes from Lasiommata megera, assembly GCA_928268935.1. NCBI lineage: Eukaryota > Metazoa > Arthropoda > Insecta > Lepidoptera > Nymphalidae > Lasiommata > Lasiommata megera. The sequence continues at coordinate 14,697,252 of OV743312.1, forward strand.
CAATGTACTAAAGAGGTGTTTTCTCTGTAAATCTAAACTAGATGTGCTTTTACTCTCTCACAAATTAATGTAGGTGGCGACCTCCGTGGCGCAGTGCGTGCGCTGTCGCATTATAAAGTTGGAGGTCCTGGATTCGATTCCCGGCTCGAGTCTGGTCTGGTGGGAGGCCTCGGCCGTGGCTAGTTACCACCCTACCGACAAAGACGTGTCGCCAAGCGATTTTAGTGTTCCGGCACGATGTCGCGTAGAAACCAATTAGGAGCTTGGGTTTACCATACTCCTAACAGGTTAGCCCGCTACCATCCTAGACAGCATCATCACCAGGTGAGATAGCCGTCAAGGGCTAATTTGTAGTGTATAATAAAATAAGGTTTTTTTTTTATAATACATCGCGGGCAAACATACTGATGATCTACGCTCATCAACATCTGCAGCACCAAAGAAGCTACCGATGCGTTGCTCGCTGAACCCATTCATCTAATCGGTTACTACTTGGCTTCATGCTGCTAAATCGCTTGGCAGCTGGGTGGTAACTATCCGCGGCCGAAGCCTCCCACAATACTAGACGCGAGCCTCGAATCGAACCCCGAACCTCCCAATTTATAATACGACACCGCATTCGGTCGTCATACTCTTATATTTTAGTAAATTTTATGTCAATTATAAAGACTACCAAAAATACTACTATTTAGTAAAATATATATGAATATAGAAACTTACATGTCATGATCAACCCATTACCGGCTCACTACAGAGCACGGGTCTCCTCTCAATGTGAGATGGGTTTGGCCATAGTCCACCACGCTGGCCATGTGCGGATTGGCAGACTCCACACGCCTTTGAGAACATTATAGAGAACTCTCAGGCGTGCAGGTTTCCTCACGATGTTTTCCTTCACCGTTGAAGCAAGTGATATTTTAATTTTTAAAAACGCACATAACTCCGAAAGTTAGAGGTGCGTGCCCGGATTCGAACCGCCGACCTCTGATTAGGAGGCTTACGCCCTAACCACTAGGCTATCACAGCTTCTTACTTACTTACTTGGAATTAGAAAGAATTGTCAAAATGTTGGTGTATATTTACTTAACTATTTTAAGTGTTAATTAGGACTTCTAGTCAGTATTGGATTTTAAAAGTTAATTATTAACAGGTTTTAAAAATATAATAATTTGATAAAATTTTAGCTTATTATGATCTCGTTAATTAAATATGGAAATAATTCATTTAATATTACGAAACTGGTATAGCCTAATATATTAAAAACCGAATAAGTTGGGCTTTATATATGTATGTTACAAGTTGAATATATAATTAGATAGATAGTTCTGAACCATACTATCAACAAACGGAACATATAGAGGAACGCTTTGTTGTCTTTCTGTCCGTCCAGCATGTTTTTTTTTATACATATTGTACTATGTACCTTACTAACCTACCTTATAACCCGTAACTTCGTACGCGTAAGTTAGGGAATTTTATTAGGGAATAAGCAATGTTTAAAATTGAAGATTATCCCATGTCTCATTCCTGTTCTTGTTCCCGTTTTTACTTCCTTTCCCAGCATCGAATACTAAACAAGTTTGCTATGGTGAACTACAGCTGTAGTTGCTAAGTCTTTGGTTATAGTTCATCGACGTGAAATTCAAACATCCTTCAGAAACAATGGATTTTCCCGGGATTAAAAATAGCCTATATATTATTCAAAGGTATAATCTGTCTCCATTTAAAATTTCAGCCAAATTGGTTCTATAGTTCCGGCGTTAAAGAGTAACAAACATACACATATTCACACTCACATACAAACTTTTATATTTAAAAGCGATGGAAGTCAAACTAGCATGCGTTTCGCATCATAGGAGGTGATTACCGCCGTATATTAACATCCGTAGCACCAGATGAGCCTCTGATGTCAAGAACTGTCGAATTTTAAGGAAGACGTAAATCAACCTTTACTTATATAATTGTCAAGGCAGGTAATATTGTCATTCTCAGTAAGTAAAAGACCCAAATTTCTTCATATTAAAAAGCCTAAAAATAAAGCTTTTCTTCAAAAACCCAAAAACTTCTGAATCGAGCTTATAAATAACGACGGTCAACGATTAAAATCGGTCGACTTTAAAATAGGTGGCAAACCGATTTTATAAAAAGAATTTCAATCTAAAATAAGATCTCCACTCTGATTGAAAATATTAAAAGAATATTTTTTAATAACTACATTTACAATTTTATAGTTGATATTAAAATAATTCTCGTTAATATCCTTAGAGCAGATCTTTAATAGGTGTCATTCCCTTCACCAATTTATATGTAAATCCGATAATATGGAATCTCCACAGAATTTTACCTGAATATAACATACGGGCCGTAAATAAACGTCTACGGCCGTTCACGACAGCGAATGTAGTTTCGTTTGGGATCATTCGAGCCATAATTTTTGGAACATTAAGAACTTTACACCTCGGTACGAGGTGTCGGCGTGGATTGTGGGTGTCGTTGAGGTGTAACAGTTTATATTGGATTAAAGTTAGATCGCATAAGGCGAGCATGTTTTTCGGAATGAATATTTTTTTAACGCCTGTCTGCTATATTTTATCGCTGTAGTTTTTTTTCTACACTACAAGTTAGAACTTGACGGATTTCTCACCCGGTGGTAAGTGATGAAGACCGCTTTTAAAGGACTATTTGAATAAAGATTATTTAAATTTGAAATTTGAATTTGATGCAGTCTAGGATGGTAGCGGGCTAACCCAGGTGTATATTAAATCCACACTCCTGATTGGTTTGTACGCGACATCGTGCCGGAACGTCAAATCACGTCTTTGTCGGTAGGGTGGTAACTAGCCACGGCCGAAGCCAGATCAATCTTGAGCCGGGAATCGAACCCAGGATCTCCAAGTTTATAACTCGACAGCGCACTCACTGCGCCACGGAGGTCGTCGATGTATAGTGGGACGGTAGTTTAATCCAAAAACATACCCATTCTTTTTCTGCGTGCCTTCGAAATATACCTACCTACCGGCGCACCTTCGACGACGCAGAGAATAGTTAGATTACGCATATGACCACGAAGAGGTACCAATGCAGGAGCGTTGTGTCTTATTGCCCCGAAGAGGTACTAAGGTAAGGTAGGTAGCCCCGAACAAAGAAGAAGACTTCTTCTTTGTTTTCACCAAGCAACCAAGAACGTTAATACGTTTATATAACCTCTTACCAGGCCATATTTGAGGATGACAGTCTTGCTGTAATTGTCTGAGTGGATCACAAAGATCACGATGTCATATAAGGAGTGTAGATTTACCATACTTCTAACTGGTTAGCCCGCTACTATCATAGATTGCAATACCAATTACCAACAGGCGAGATTGCAGTCAAGGGCTAACTTGTTAACTAAAATAACATAAAAACACTTACGTAATATGGATATTTAAATTTTTAGTATATTAGGTTTATAGGTAATGTGGAAGTTATAACAGTTTAAGTTCTCACTTTTATTAATAAATCAAAGCTTTGATCAAATAATCCTATGAAAAGCAATTATGATGTTTACTCAGTTTTTGTTTCAGCTTTGAGTTATTAAATAAGGTAATAAATTTATGTTAAATGTTTCAACGTTATAAAGCAACAAAAATAAATGAAATACCTTCGATTTTAGAAGATTTTTATTTAAATAAGTTATTAATTTAAATAATAAGACTGATTTGAAATCTCGTGCTGACTATACATATAACTATCATTTTATAGAAAGAAAGTGCTGTATATGAGTGGAAGCTTGAATAAAATCAAAACAACAATATTTTAATTTCTTCTAATATTATTATTTCAAATTTACAAACTGAAATAAGCAATCAGTCGGAATAAAAAAAATAAGTTTGATTGCAGTAGAAAAACAACATTCACTGTAATTCAAAAATACGTGGATTATTGAAACGAGACCTTAAGAATAGAATTACTTGTCAATAAAAAAATATATTTAGAGTTAAGTTGAACTTAATAACATATGTAAGGGGAAACCATTTTGTGACATTTGACCGTGATTATTTGTCCGTTTTGTTGGAAGTTTGTTTTGTGTAAGTAAATATTATTTTATGAATCATCGAAGGTAAATTCAATTTATTAACACTTTGGAATTATTTTGTATGTTTTTCATCAATATAAACTTTTATGATAAACGGTAATCAAAATGCCAGAAGTGAATGCTTTTAACTAAAAAATAAGGAAATTCTCAAGCAACAATTTTGGGTTGTCTCATGACCCCCGTGGCGCAGTGCGCGCGCTGTCGCATTATAAAGTTGGAGGTTCTGGGTTCGATTCCTAGCTTGAGCCTGATCTGGTGGGAGGCTTCAGCCGTGGCTAGTCACCACCCTACCGACAAAGACGTGACGCCAAGCGATTAAGTGTTCGCTGTTGCGTAGAAACCAATTAGGAGTGTGGGTTTACCATTCCCTTAACAGGTTAGCCCGTTTCCATCCTAGAATGCACCATCACTTACCACCAGGTGAGATAGCCGTCAAGGGCTAACTTGTAGTGTGTAAAAAAATGCAATGAACTCTCTTTCAAGTGCCTAGCTCAATGTCTTCTTCAGCTTCGTAAATCGATAACTTTGCTGAAGCTTTCTCAATAACTCTGGTTATAATTATGTATACTTGTTAAGTTCTAAAATGTTGAATTTATTATTGAAACTTTATATAACGTGCTCTCAAAATCAAAAGTAGATTTAATATACAAAGAAAGAGGTATTACAAGATCTACAGGGATCTCTAAATATAGAAGGAAAATATGCCCCATTGACTAATCTATCAGCGCAAAGTGAAAACCATTGGATGATTCGGGGTTGAATTTGGCATACACATACGATTATCTATCATCATCATCTTGATCAACCCATTATCAGCTCACTGCGGAGCACGGGTCTCCTCTCAATATGAGAAGGGTTTGGCCATAGTCCACCACGCTGACTATGTGCGGATAGGCAGACTTCACACCCCTTTGAGAACATCGTGGAGAGCTCTCAGGAACACTCCTGAGAGTTCTCCACAACGTTTTCCTTCACCGTTAAAGTAAGTGATGTTTTAATTGTTTAAAAACGCACATAAGTCCGAGAAGTTAGAGATGTGTGCACGGGGATTGAATACTGGACCTCTGATTAGGAGGTGGACGTCCTAACTACTAGGCTATCAAAGCTTCCTAGGCTATCAAAGCTCCCTAGGCTATCACAGCAGCTACGAGTCATCATCATCATGATCAACCCACTACCGGCTCACTACAGAGCACAGGTCTCCTCTCTATATGAGAAGGGTTTGGCCATAGTCCACCACGCTGGCCATGTGCAGATTAGCAGAGTTCACACGCGAGAGAACTCATGGAGAACCATCAGGCGTGCAGGTTTCCTCACGATGTTTTGCTTCACCGTTGAAGCAAGTGATATTTTAATTGTTTTTTAAAAACGCACGTAACTCTGAAAAGTTAGTGATAGAGAAGCCGGGGGATCGAAACCTCGACCTCTGACTAGAAGGTGGTCCTAACCACTAGGCTATCACAGCTACGAGCATCTATAATTATTGATTACTTAAACATCCGCTAAGAAAGGAATTATGCAAATTCATTCTATAAGATTAGAATTGAAATTTATATGAAAAGCTGTAAATTCAAAATACACATTTCATATTAACGACGCAGTTAACGTTGGCAAAGCTGCGGGCAAAAGGTATTTCTGTATAAGTAGGTGCTTGTAACTGCCACATTGACCGTTAACAATTTCACAATCATTACGAACAAACGTTTGCTTTGCGATAAAAGATAGCTTAACGATAGACTTGTCAAGCTTCAAAGGTAAACAGCATATAATCAATATTAGCATAGTTTAGCTATCGTACAGTTGTCTGTTTTTTTTTTTTCACTACAAGTTAGCCCTTGACGGCAATTTCACCTGATGGTAAGTGATGATGCAGTCTAAGATGGTAGCGAGCTAACCTGTAAGGGGTCTGGTAAACCCATAATCCTATCGGTTTCTACGCGACATCATGCCGGAATGCTAAATCGCTTGGTGACGTCTTTGTCGGTAGGGTGGTAACTAGTCACGGCCGAAGCCTCCCGCCAGACCACACTCGAGCCGGGAATCAAACCCAGGACCTCTATCTTTATAATCTGACAGCGCGCGCGCTGCGCCACGGGGGTTGTTTCTCCCACTAACCGGTAAACGGGTAGCAAAAATCCAACTAGTACTGGGTACATACTAGGCATTTAGATAATACAGATGTGCATACTATATAAATATATGGTAAGGGTGGGTTAGCAAATATATAGCAATCAGTGGGTGGTCCCAATTTGCGTATATATGTGTACCACTGTGTTGTATGACAAATAACATAATTTCCAAAAAAATATCAGACATTTATAGAAATAAATTTGTACCGCGAATTAGAAGGGTTTTTTGCGTGAATTTTCGTAACACATCTAGCCTTCGTTAAATCACTTTAGATTTATGGTAATCGTTACATAATTTCTTGGATTTACTTTTCGGTCTTTAAGTTAAAATTTATATTAGGACATACATTGCATTATACTTACGAGTGTATACAGTCTAATAATATAAATCAGAAAATGCGTTTTTATCTAAGGTTTGTTTCACGCTACAATTGGTGGAAAGCTATCTTGTCATTTTCGTATTTATTAACGGTAAATAAAATGGTAATGGTTAAATAGGTCACATCTATTACAGATGTTGCACAAAAGTGTATAAAAAAATGATAGATGTAAGCCATTTCCGAACTGTAGGTAGAGTTAACTGTGTCATTACCAAGTTGCAATTCTGTTGAGCGATACCGCAGAGTTCCGCGTTCGGACTTCGCTGATAACAGAAACATTGCAAACAAGTCTGGACTATCGGTCATCGACCTGTGAAAGGAATGGACCGCATTAAGATCATACTGTAGATCTGTCGGGCTCTAGAACGTAATTGAGGTTTGGATTGCGGTTTACATACGAAGTGCATGCAACGAGGTGGATTCATACAAACTGGACCACAAATCCAAGTCATTTTCTTCAGAACTAAAAAATTAACTGCCTTGTCCGTCGAATGTTAAGACAGATTACGAATTGATTTATTTATTTATAACATCTGAAACTTAACATTAACATTAGATTGAACCTAAAAGTAAAAATCTTAAAAAATATAATATCATAACTAAAACAAATTATTAGAATGAGTCCCTTTAGGCAAGTTTCCGAAGATACTGGCAGCGTTGGCCCTTTGAATAGCAAGACTAATTCGTTGTCCGAGGTAGCTGGCAGTTCTTCGGTCTCCTGTGATGTCGACTAACCTTTTTGCTATTTCCTTAAAAAGCTTTATAGGTTTAGGACCTCACGGACCAAGGGTCTTGACACCGAATGGGACAAAATCATATTCGGAGCGTAGACCCCTAAATACGAATTGTTCAATATCAGATTGATGTTGGAATCTCACTAACAATGGGTCATCATCGTCATAAAAAACGATAGACGACTTGTGGACAATGGTGTTTTGTTTGGAATACCTTATTCTGCGAATACTTTATTCAAGTGGTACTGATGATGACGACCACGGATGGTACGATTGCAATTGCTCATAAATAAGTATATTTTACGGGTTGCGTTACAATTATATAGGAACCCCATTAATGTTAGTAGACCCGAAAAACAATGGCTATTTAGTGCTTGTTTATTTTCACTTGGTTCTTTTAATATAATTTTCAGTATTTGCACGAGACTTGCAGTAATTCCGTTCACTATGCAATCGCGTAATGGTGGTTCTCGTTTCATTTTCGTTGTGCCACGACATGCAAGCAACAGATTCTTAACACGCCATTTTAGTTTAGTTCGTGTGCTTAACGGTTATTTGAAGCTAAGAATATCGAGTGCTTATAGATAAATCCTTTTATCTATACATAATTAAAGGATTCATATATATAATTAATATAGAAAAAAACTTTAAGTTTGAGTTGCTCTAACTGCTTATAAAGAATTATTACCTATATGAGAGGGTGTTAAAACAAAAAGAGCGGCTAGGTTTTTTAGACCTTCTTAGGTCAGGTAGCTTTTGGAACACTTTTTAAGTTAACGAATATTTAGCACCAGGCCTCGATCATGGTGGAGGGTCTGGCTCGGCGGACGCCGCTGTTAGGCTGCAGGTGTTCTCGTGACCCAGCCACCAGGCAATGCAACGCTGGGTTTAAGTGGGTATTCTGGTTGCCAGTCTGGCCGTCGGAGAGTCCCACATACCCCGTCGGAAGCGGCGCAGTCTTGCCTGCGTCGCTTCCGGAGGGGATGCATAAACGCATTTCCCAGCGTGAAAAAAAAAACACAACACCAAATTTAAAAATATATTATATGAACACTTCATAGATGCCTATGTTATTTGTTATGTAGTTTAAATAAATGAAACAAATTGGATTTTTAATTGCCAGTCTGTGACAGTAAAAATCTTTGCTCATTTTTCAGTAGGCGTTATTCAACCTCGATTCTGAATTCTCATTTCTAAATTGAGACTGTCTCTTATTCCTGTCTCCTATAATGTCCAACAGGATATTGAGATATGAGAAGTAGAATCATCATAATTATCAATTATACACGATTACAAAACGCGTATAATTGATAAAAAAATGTGATGTTTATCATTTAGTGGTTATTTTATTACTATAAATTGTACGTTGTAAAGTCAACATATCCTGAAGATGTATCGAAGGATTGTGAGGCGTGGTGTATAAGAATGGAAGTAGTAATAAATGTACCTGTTTTCTCGGAAGTGAATCAAGCTTAATGATCATTGTATACAATGAACAAACGCTCTGTATAATGCCTGTACTATTCAATAGTGAGCAATGTTTCATTTTGTTACAATCGAGTATTAAAACGTAAAAACAGCCTTTTACAATTAAAATAAATTTCTAACCGTCATTTACCGTAAGTTTTAGTTTTTCACAAGTATACCCATGACTGAGAAGCTGTGATAGCCTAGTGGTTAGGACGTGCGCCTCCTAACCAAAACCCCAACGGGTTCGAACCCGGGCACGCAACTCTAACTTTTCGGAGTTATGTGCGCTTTTAAGCAATTAAAATATCACTTGCTTCAACGGTGAAGGAAAACATCGTGAGGAAACCTGCATGCCTGAGAGTTCTCCATATTGTTCTCAAAGGCGTGTAAAGTCTGCCAATCCGCACATAACTCCGAAAAGTTAGAAGTGCGTGCCTGGATTCGAACCGCCGACCTCTGATAAGAGGCTGACGCCCTAACTACTGGGCTATCACCGCTTCCAAATGATTAAGTATTTTCAACTTTAAACACACTCGCACCATACGCTATACCTTACTTTAGAACACAGAAACGCTAGTGCGAAAACACAGGCAGAAGCCAGCAATAAATTATTGTCATGGCTCATTTAATTTAAACATTATTTATCATCACATGTGACACTGCAAGACGTTCCGTTAAAAAATAATGGCATTAGCTCACAGGGTTTAAGGACACGACAGGGCGCGGGACCTTTGAAAATGCTAAAATTCTATTAAATTCAAATGTTAAACGTAAAAATATTTTAAAAATTAAGAGATATCCAGCGTCTCTTATTTTACGGGTACGAGTAGATGGTAAAATAAAATTAAAATGAGAAAACGCTATGCTTTTTTTTCTTGCCCTTATCCCACATTATGTGGGGTCGGCACAACATGTCTTCTTCTTCCACTCACTTCTATCAGCCGTCACCTCACTATCCTCACATCTTTTACGCGCATATCCTCTTATACACACAATCCATCCATCTCTTCTTTAGTCTACTCTTTTACCCTTCCACGTTTATATATAACATTCTTTTGGTGACATCACTTTCTTTCCTCCGCATTATATGACCATACCATGCTAGCCTATTAGTCCTCATCTTTTCTGTCACTGGCGCTACTTTTAAGCTTCGCTTGCTATAAAAGCAAAAAGAAAGGTAGATTCACTAAAACTCAATTAACCCGTTTCCTTTTTACTTAGAGAAGGTAAAAATAAAGCAACATGCCCTCTACATACAAAGAAAAAGTATTGGAAACTAAGAAAAAAAATTTGGCAATCGCATTCTCATTAAAATTCTGTATCCACTCCAGTTTCTTTCGCTTAGTCTTTTACACTTTATTATTCACGCTTATATCCTGTAACATTACATTCGTGCTCCGTGTTTTAGTGTTCCTTACCCGTTGACTAAGGTATCTTACCACTAAGACCAAATTCAAATTCAAATTCAAAATAATCTTTATTCAAATAGTCCTTAAAAAGGCACTTTTGACGCGTCAATAATTTACACAGTAGTTATTTCATGGTGATAACTATATTCGTAAACTTAAAACTAAAGCTATGAGGGTTCCAAACGCGCCCCGGTCTAAGAAGAAGCCCACAACAAACTTAGCCGGGGTTTTTCTTTTTTTTCGTTATCACCATCTCACATAATGAATAAAATTAATAATAAACTATAGTACCTATGGAGATAGAGCAATTCACACCCAAGCTTTTTTATCGTTTATATAATCCTTAATATCGTAATATGAGTTTTCTACAAGCTTTCGTTTTATAAAAACTTTGAACTTATTGATAGACATCTCCAAGATATCAATAGGTAATTTATTATAGAATAAAATACAATTTCCTTTGAATGAGTTACTAATTTTGTGCAGCCTACTAAACGGTACTACAAGCTTACTTTTACTTCTAATGTTCAGTGCGTTACAGTCCATTTTTTTCTTGAATTTATCAATATTTTTATGAACATACATTAAATTTTCATATATATATTGGCTATGCACTGTCATTATTTTATAATCTTTAAATTTATCTCTTAATGACTCTCTGGGACCTAATTTATATATCGCACGAACAGCCCTCTTCTGCAAAACGAATATAGTGTCCATATCAGCAGCATTACCCCATAATAAAATACCATATGACATAATGCTGTGAAAGTAGCTAAAATATACAAGTCTGGCAGTCTCTATATCCGTCAAATGACGGATCTTTTTTACCGCGTAAGCAGCAGAGCTAAGTCTGTGCGATAAATTATTTATATGTGGACCCCATTGAAGTTTAGCGTCTAACGTTATGCCTAAGAATGTAGCCGTATTTACCAGATCCAATTCCTCATTATTAAGTAGTACACTGGTTTTCACCTGTTTAACATTGGGCAACGTGAATTTAATACACTTTGTTTTCTTCCCATTAAGTGCTAAGTTATTAGCCTCAAACCAATGTACTACTTTCGCGAGAGAGTTGTTTACCTCGTCAACATTTGTTTCACGTCGTTTAATTTTAAAAACGAGTGATGTATCATCAGCAAACAATACTATCCCGCTATTGTCCTTAGTAAGGTAAGGAAGGTCATTTATGTAAATGAGGAACAGAAAAGGTCCTAATATAGATCCCTGAGGAACCCCTATTTTCACAAATGACCCGTTAGACCGTTTCCCGTTTACGTCTACTTGTTGAACTCTGTCACGTAAATACGAGGTCATTAAATCTAGAGTTACCCCCCGAAGTCCATAATGGTGTAGTTTTCTGACTAATGTTTCATGCTCAACACAATCGAAAGCCTTAGACAAATCACAAAAAACACCAAGTGCGTCACGTGACTCCTCCCAGGCTTTAAATATATTGTGTATTAACTCAACACCAGCGTCGGTTGTTGAGCGACCCCGTGTAAAACCAAATTGTTTGGCGTGTAATAAATTGTTTCTATTAAAATGATTAATTAATTGCGTTAAAATAAGTTTTTCAAAGATTTTACTGAAAGTAGGTAGTACTGATACCGGTCTAAAGTTAGTGGGGTCAGTAGTACTACCAGATTTGAATAACGGAATTAACTTGCTATGTTTCATTAAGTCAGGGAACACACCACAGTCAATGCAATTGTTAAAAATAAAAGCTAGGTCGGGTGCAACAATATCAATCAATGACCTTATTACATTAACGGAAATGCCCCACAAGTCATTTGTTTTCTTAATATTTATTAATCGGAAGGCCTTAATAACGTCTGAGCTACTAACATGTCTGAATTTAAGAGCGTTATTACATTCTGGCACATTATCCTTCAACAAACAGAGAGCAGTATCAGGTGAAGAGTTTAATGATCTTGTAGTGGAGACAGGAACGTCGGTAAAGAAGGTTTCAAAAGCAGTTGCAACCTCAAAATCCGACGTGATAGATTTGTTACCTATATCAAGTTTAAAGTTATTAGTTTTTGGTTTTATTCTTCCTGTTTCCTCATTAATTATTTTCCAGGTTGCTTTAATTACATTATTGCTATTTTTTATTTTATTCTGTAAAATGACCCTCTGTCTTAGTGAGGTTTATCTCATGTGTGTTTCATGCGTGTTTTTTCGGTATTTTTGCTTGATCTCAAATCTCGTCCTACGTAGTGTAATGCATTATACCACGCGTCTTGCGTAAACCTTTGTGCGCTTTTCCAACTTCCATTGAAACAGTTTTACTGTCCCAAAAATGCTTATAGGGTTGGTATTAATTTTATACGTATTGAATCAGTGCCCAAAAATGGTATATTACATATCATCATCATCATGTTCAACCCATTATCGGCTCTCTACAGAGCACGGGTCTCCTCTTAATATGAGAAGGGATTGGCCATAGTCCACCACGCTGGCTATGTGGGGATTGGCATACTTCACACGCCTTTGAGAACATTATGGAGAACTCTCAGGCGTGCAGGTTTCCTAACGATGTTTTCCTTCACCGTTGAAGCAAGTGATATTTTTAATGTTTTCAAAACGCACATAACTCCGAAAAGTTAGAGGTGCGTGCCCGGATTCGAACCGCCGACCTCTGATTAGGAGGCTGACGCCCTAACCACTAGGCTATCACCGCTTCTTCTTCTTATAATTACAAATGCAACACACTAAATTGGTATAAGTAATCGTAGACCATAATCATAAATGAATGTCGATCAAGTAAAAAGTCACCACTTGCAAGATAAGTAGGTACAATCTACTTGTAAAAAAATTGAAATGAAAAGCTCCACTTCAGGTGGAACCGACTCTTAAATGCTATAAAATTTGGGCCAGTAATAAATTTCGGCATCTGCTGACCTTATTAAAGCAAGGCCATCTTGAACGTCGCGAGCTTTGATGTAGATTAACGCACAATCTGGCCGAATCCTGTCGTGATTCAAGACATACTGTAAATATAATAACATTGTGACAGTGGGACACGATTTGAGTGTTTACTATTCATATAAATGCGAACGGGTTTTTATAGTTTTATCCTGTAATTACGCAACCGAAAAATTCGAAATTCAACTTAAAAAATTATATTAAATTGAGCATTAAAATTATTTAATTGAGCAACGGATTGAATGATTATTTAAATGAAAATGTAGATAATGCGTGGAAGAGTGATATGGGCTACTTTTTATTGGTGTAAAATGTTCAGATCGTGATACTGTTATAACTTTGTCACGATTATAATAATTGGAGATAGGGGGCAAATACTTGGTCGAATCTTACACTTCCACTTCACTCAAAACTTCTACACTTCCATTCATATAACTCATATATCATTTTTTCTACTCAATAGTTATTTTTTTCAAGCCATTTGTTGTTAAAAGGAAATTCACATGCAAATCCATGCTATTATGTAAATTGCAATGAATTTTTATATCAAGTGGCATTTGCAGTCCAACTAAACAACGCAAACATTTCTGAATTTCAAAACGAATTCGCAGCGGGCATCGTCAAAAATTCCAACTTTCACGTTGAACGGACGTTGTGCGAATTAAAAATTTGTTCCTCTATCGCTCCATCTGCGTCAACTTTAAAGTTTTTTTTGTAGGGTTTAGACACATCAGTTTTATATTTTGAAGGTTTAAAGCCACTGTAACGTAAAGCGTACCGTTGAAAGTACCATTTTTGTTTCATAAATCGAATGAAATTATATTGCGGGATTTCCTACCCGAGACAAATCCTCGTAAAAACTCTCGTCATATAAAAGATTATCCTCGTTATATTTCTGCTATATCTTCGTGTTAATAATCCCTTATTATAGGCCCTATGCATGACAAGTTTTCTCCTCTCAGCATTTGGTCTTAGTCGACCGAACTGCGAATTTCAAGTGGACTTCACACCCTTTTGGAATCATTGTATTGTAAGTCTTTAGGCACGAGCGAATCACCGCGTCTAACTTGTATCCTTCGCAGCGTTCGAGTTTGCGTTATGCGTGCAACCAATCACAAGATGCGCTCGTTTTATCAATAGTCCTGTGATTGGTCGGCTTTATTATACAGACATTAATGACGCTTTGGGAGAAGATTGGACGCCGCGGTGATTTCTTCGCTTTAGGGATGCAAGATTCCTTCCTCAGAAAGCCGTACTTAATGTATTTATGGCAATAGTAAACTAGGAAAAAGGCATAGGTAAACCTATTGTAATTCGACTGCGACATCTCCTGCAGTTCTGTGATCTCCTTTAAAAACCAAGTAAGACTGTCCATAACTGCATTATAGGTATTAATTGAATTATTTAGATGTAAGGTTAATTTTATGGATGCATGCTGTGATCATTTCTAGAAAGTATCACTATCTCATGTTTATTCTTCGGTTTTTGTTGTTTATATTTTGATTGTCGATAGTTTAATAATGTAATAAAAAAAAAAAATTGCAATTAGGTGGGTTGGTGAATTATATTTTTGCTCTGTTATAACGCTTTTTAGAAATAATTAAGACAAATGATTTAATTGCAGCGTCATTTACTTGCTCGTTAGATAAACATAACTAAACAGTAATTAAGTGAGGGACAATAACTCAGTAGCCCTTCGGTTAGAAATTATAGTTAATGTTTAACCATAAAACAAAGGCGAGGATCTCATCCTGCTTGCATCGTTCACACGAGGGCGTACTGAAACACGTGGTGTTTGTTCCCACCAATATGATGGGACGGGCGGCATTATGCGGGCATATTCTATCGATATTCCCGCAAACAATGCATGACATTAAAAAATACACCACGCAATTTTCGAACTTCCAATTTAGGTATATGATCCATTTTTCTTTGACGAAATTGTTTGTTTAGTACAATCGAGAAAGGTGTATTGAATGTCTTTGAAGGAGTAATGGATAGAGTGCCTTGTTTAATGAAAAGGATTGATGACAATTATTTCTGCATAGTGATAGTTGACCTTCCATGTGGATGACCTTGCTGTAGATTTTATGTTTTATTAAGGTTTTTTTACATACACTTTTTATTGCTGTAGATATGTGGGTTCAAATCCCGCCGGTACTGAAAATATTTCTATGCATTTTATATTTATAAACTTACCGTGGATTGCCTCTTAAATTTGGTTTTTTAATCAATAGAAGTCCATAATATTTTCGTTGGCACGAATGAATAAACTCTTTACGTAACCCCAGTGAAAACATGATAAAATCAGCTTTCAGCCCACGCCTTCGCTTGCAATATTGTACCTCTTAATTTGTCCTTTGTTGTTTGGGTAACTAGGGTATGCCGAAGCCTCCTACCAGACCAGAATCGAACCCAGGACCTCCCACTTTATAATGGTAGGTAATCAAAAAATATCGTCGTACACATATATAATATATATATACACTTTTAATTCAATAATAAAGAATGAAAAGCCTGCATGCCTGACAGTTCTCCATAATGTTCTAAAAGGCGTGTGCAGTCTAGTCTGTGTGGAGTAGTGCCTTATAGTGGACCAATAATGGGTTGATAGATTAATGGTGGTGATGATAGACTAATGAATGAATCAGAAGTGCGAAGGTTGCATTCGTTCATCAACCCAAAAACAATAAAGCATCTAGTTTTCAAATTACAATATAACTTTGTTGATCAAAACATTGGTATCAATATCCGTAACAGTATCGAAAAGAAAATAAAAACAATGCAATTTTTCTATTAGAACCGACTTGATACTGAATTGAAAACCCTCGTCGAAGATAACGAGGTGCCTAGTAGATAACAAGCTCGTATGCGTCACCCGTTTTTTATCATGCCGACACATTTCTCCTTTTATTTCACCTTTCATACGCACCGGCGTATGATACATTGTTACACGGAATCTTAGAAATGAATTTGAACGTTCCTCGATACAGTTTCTAAATGGGCACACTAAAATCTTAAAAAATTTGTACATTCTTATTATTTTTTTCATTACTTAGTATGTTTCGATTTAAAAGTAAGTTATTGTCAGAAAATCTCGCACAAGCGACATTGCTTTTATTTTATATCGTTAGATTTATCACCATCACTATAAAGATAATAGAGACTATGGGATGGTGATTTTTTATATAGGTATTAAATTATTATATATTTTTTTTTTTTATAAACTACAAGTTAGACCTTGACGGCAATCTCACCTGATCAGTGATAATGCAGTGTAAGATGGTAGCGGGCTAACCGGTTAGGGGTATGGTAAACCCTCACTCCTAATTGGTTCTCCGTGACATCGTGTCGGAAAGCTAAATCGCTTGGCAAAACCTCTTTGTCGGTAGGGTTGTTACTAGCTACGGCCGAAGCCTCCCACTAGACCCGAAGCTTCTAGATAGACAAAACATACGGATATCATATTACGCTACTACGGTTTCTTATAGGGAATATTCTATTCACCTCGTACGAGGTATACCCCCATATAATGATAATGCAATTTCGATACGCGCGTTAGTAATTCTCATTAAAATTTATGAAGCAACGCGCAGGCTGCATGGGGCTCGATGTAAAATAGCGTTTGAGATAATTATTGACTACCAGCCTCGGTGATTTCACGTGGTTAATGAAAATAGGACGAGGTTAGAAGTGGTTCGTTAAAATTATGCAATGTTATTAACTCCACAGTGTTCTCCACTTAGACGGCGAGTTTAGCAAAAGTTTTTTTTTTATCCACTACAAGTTAGCCCTTGACGGCAATCTCACCTGATGGTAAGTGATGATGCAGTCTAAGATGGTATCGGGCTAACCTGTTAGGGGTATGGTAAAGCCATACTCCTAATTGGTTTCTACACGACATCGTGCCGGAACGCTAAATCGCTTGGCGACACGCCTTTGTCGGTAGGGTGGTAACTAGCCATGGCCGCAGCCTCCCACCAGACCAGACTCGAGCCGGGAATCGAACCCAGGACCTCCAACTTTATAATGCAACAGCGCGCGCGCTGCGCTACGGAGGTCGTCATACCGTCATATCGTCGTTTGAACTAGATGAAATATGATGCACAGCATGAGTGCAGTGCTTTTTTTAAGGTTCCTGGTTCTATTCTCCGCTTGAGTCTGGTCTGGTGGGAGGTTTGTACCTCCCTTCTGACAAAAGACATACCGCCAAGCGTACTAGTGTTTTTTTAAATCACCGTCCGACCCCCCCGTAATCCCAAACGTCGCCTAAGCTGAGGTTCGGGCTCACAGGAGGCGTCCTTAGGCAGACGTTCCCTTAGTTTCATTGAGCCCTAGGGCTTAAAATTTCTTCTGGCAGAGCTTCCTTCCGCAGCTCGCCAAACAGCCCGGTTACGCTATCGCAACCAATAGGGTTAGCACAGCTAATAATCAGTCCGAAAAAAAACGTTTATTTTATTCATAAGATATGCTAGTGATAACTTGCGAATACAGTTTTATTTATAAGTTGATATCTAGTGCTGTTACAATTTATCAAATATAGGCATATTCAACATTGCCAAGGTGTCTCCGAACTATTTTTTTTCAATAGTTTATAAATATTTACATTCTGATATGATGGAAGATAGAAAACGATTAGGATGATGGCTTCAATCTGCAACGCATCGGTGGGACCTCTAGTGTTGTTGATGTTCGTGGGCGAAGGCAATCACTTCACATCAGCTTACCTGTCTGTCGCGAAGTGTATATAAAATAAGATGACGTAACTTAAAAATGTCTTATATAATATTTAATTAATTTGAATATTCCTTTATATCCCGATTTTTGACCACCTCCGTGGCGCAGTGCGTGCGCTGTCGCATTATAAAGTTGGAGGTCCAGGGTTCGATTCCCGGCTTTGGTGGGAGGCTTCGGCCGTGGCTAATTACCACCCTACCGACAAAAACGTGTCGCTAAGCGTTCTGGCACGATGTCGCGTAGAAACCAATTAGGAGCGTTTACAATACTCCTAACGGGTTAGCCCGCTTCCATCCTACACAGCATCATCACTTACCAGGTGAGATGTCTGTCAAGGGCTAACTTGTAGAGTATAAATTTAAAAAAAAAACCCATATATGAATAATATTAAGATACAACATCACGTTTTTAGGAATTATGAACTATAAAATAATATAAATTCTTGAAAGTCAAAATTACTCTACCAAAGCCAAAAATGTATTTTGTTGTAGATGTACTTTCTAAACACATGTCGTAGTCTAAACAAACGTAAAAATTTTACTACCATCCTTTTTTATACTACTATTATGAAAAAGTCATACTTATTTTGTAATAAATTAGTATAAAATACTCAGTTTAACATTTTTGAGCAATTGTAAACTGTTTGTTACGTAAAAAATCTCAGTAACAGTTCGGTCGAACTGGAAATCTATTCTATGTTAAATACGTGACAGAATTAAAGACTTGGTAATGAAATTTATCTTGCGGCGAGTCGAGCTTTGAGCGCGATTGGGTTTCATTCAAAAGCTCTTGGTGGTGGTCTTGTAAAAGCGATAACTTTAAAATAGAGTAGGTAATTTAATATCAAAATCACCGACAACTTCGTCGGGTGGGTGTTCCAAAACAAAATTTGAAACTCGTTTTGTTAATAAGACCAGTTATAACAAAAAGTGTATCCTTGCGCATGTGATCGAATCTCAATTAATATTTAATTAATCAATAGCAGTTCAAGTTTTTAGAATGTTCGGGATGACATCTATCGATAAATTGTACAAGTCGCATCTCAAAATATAAACGTAATATATTCGTAAGTGACGACTCATTTCGCATTGTTCTAAAGTATTTTTATCCTAAGACGGACACATACATAACGTGGTATCACTATCAATCTGTATCATCATTATGATCAACCCATTGCCGGCTCACTACAGAGCACGGGTCTCCTCTCAGTATGAGAAGGGTTTGGCCATAGTGCACCACGCTGGCCATGTGCGGATTGGTAGACTTCACACGCCTTTGAAGTTTCCTTACGATTTTTTCTTTCACCGTTGAAGCAAGTGATATTTTAATTGCTTAAAAACGCACATAATTCCGAAAAATTAGAGGTGCAGACCCGTGTTCGAACTCCCGACCTCTGATTAGGAGGCGGACGTCCGTACCACCTAATAGATATGCTCGATATCATAAAATCAATCCTTTTTACGCTGCTCTTTTAATACATCGATATCATAGTTTAAAGTGTCTAAACCTAAATGGCTTGTAGTCTCAAGTGACATTACAAATCATATAGGTGCTTTTGGGATATTCCCACTCGTCCATTATTCAAAAAGCTTACTGATGATTTCAGGGTTATTTATTTTAATTTGTCAGTTTACGATGTATATTTGATACACAGATATGTTTATGACATCTTTATGCACCGGCATATTTGCTTACTCTTCTTGTATATTTAAATGTTCTCTTTGTGTGACACAATTTATTGGTTGCATTTCTGTCGAAATGAGAACATGTTTTTAGTGACACATATCAATTAAGCTCGATGGAACTTCATATCATAGGATGTACCTACTTTGATTTGCTCAGCCAAGTTGGCGTTAAAATAAGATAGTTTAATGCCGGCCATATAACTTGGTCTAGTTTCAACTGTATCATGTATAAGTCAGAAGTACCCAAGGCTTAGTGCGCTTTATATATCTCACACATAAACTGTTGGACTGTCGAGTTCCTGGACATTAGCAGTAAAAAACCTTGCAGGGCTGAAATTCTCATAAAAGACCTTAGACCTTTCCAGCATGGAAGTCCATAAACATTGTAGTAACTCATCATTCCATTTTGCTCGAATACTTGTACTCACTTTGTTGCGAAATTATCACTATACAGAGAGTTTAACTTTGTTTTTATGCCACGGTCGTTGAATGACAATGACAATGAAGTACCTACCCACTAGTTGATATAGTGTTTGGGTGAACGATTCTGGAAATTTATATGATCACAAATTTTTATGTGGAGCGATAAATAAAACCTTAAGTTAGTTTATTGGCATTGTACAATTGATGCAATTTTATATTATGAAGTCAATAACAACGAAGTATATAAAATATACAAATAAAACAAAACAAACCAAATATATAGGAGAATATACGTGGGATATATTTGAATACTTAATTGCCTTTAAAATCTAATGTAGCATTTCTATTGACCAAAAAATTTTGTCTTATTAACACTTGAAGAGCTTAAATCATTATAAAATGTTTAAAAATAGAAAATAAGAAAAAAGATAAAATATTAATTATTTAGAAATAATCAGTTACTTTTAAAATGATTTCCTGGCCGTAAAACTAAGTAAACTTGTATCTTGAGAGCCAGTTGCTTTCTATACATGACTATATATAATTACAGTATCAAATATATACACATATATACTTACAAATGTGATGACAGTAGTGCAATATAACGAGAAAAAAGTAAAAATTATATCACTAAATCAGAATGTAATCTTGGTCAGATTAAAAAATGCAAGTGAACTAACGCGTTATCGTTAAGTAAATGAAGAACATAAGTAAGCAATTTGTTCGAACTAAAAATTCCTTCTTCATAAGTAAAATGAGAGCATCTAAGAGGGAGGCACTCCAACAAGATTATGTTACAAGTACAGCAATCAACGTGGAGGCGTCCTTGTAAAGTAAACTTTATGTCTTTAGTAGTAAAGTTTATTTTTTTTTGACGGTTGGGATGTTACAAATTTTCTATTATTATTGGTTAGCGGTAGCGACAGTCTAACCTTCGCTGTAGATGTTATTAAGAATTTGTCCGTTGTATTGGTCAGCATGTTGAACTTGATCATGGACCTGGGTCCTAGGTTCAAGTCCCGGGTCAAAAAATCTGAGGTGGAAAAACTGCGGTATTCACACCCGTGCACTTTAACCCAACGTTGCCGTTTAGTGAGATAATAACCATTAACCAAACCGTCAAAACATGAAAGTTCTCATCATCAGATAGGTTTTTTTCATCAGATAAAAAAAAAATCACTTGCTTCAACGGTGAAGGAAAACATCGTGAGGAAACCTGCACGCCTGAGAGTTCTCCATAATGTTCTCAAAGGCGTGTGAAGTCTGCCAATCCGCACATGGCCAGCGTGGTGGACTATGGCCAAACCCTTCTCATATTGAGAGGACACCCGTGAGCCGGTTATGGGTTGACCCGTGCTCTATAGTGAGCCGGTAATGGGTTGATCATGATGATAGGTTTTATCCAAATTAAGTGTAGATCTTATTGATTATTGGAGATATAGGGCTAACCTTCTTAGTAGATCGCAGCAAATCTGTCATATAAGGCAATACGACATAGTAATAATAAATTATTATTCGTTATTAATGATAGAAACTATGAACGATGGAAACCCGAAACTTCTTCAAATTCCAAAGACTTGAAGAAAAAACTCATTAAAAAACTTTAATAACTAGTAAT
The DNA here is from genome assembly GCA_928268935.1 of Lasiommata megera. Lineage (NCBI taxonomy): Eukaryota > Metazoa > Arthropoda > Insecta > Lepidoptera > Nymphalidae > Lasiommata > Lasiommata megera. The sequence continues at coordinate 14,718,840 of OV743312.1, forward strand.
TTAATGAAATAAACTAAACGTGTAATATTATATTCATCTTGGATAAGACCTCCTATTAAAGTCAAATCAGAAATATGTTTGCCGTACAGAAAAATGACTCCAGCATTTATCCTTTAACCGGTGACGCAGTATATCCGTTGGAAATTATAACAAATGCGGCCATAAACAGGCAGCCAGCGGCAGTCGTGAACTACCACGCCTATTCTAAGGCACCAGTCAGAAAACGGTGGCGACAGTATAGCTCTTGATGTGATTTAAGTTAAGTTCCTTCGCACGACTTTTCGCCTAAATCTGCATGTTGTAGCCTCCTATGAGTGGAATTACATATATGTAAAATAATCTTTATCCAAATAGTCCTTAAAAAGGCACTTTTGACGCGTCAATAATTTACATAGTAGTATTTCATGGTGATGAAGCGGTGATAGCCTAGTGGTTAGGGCGTCAGCCTCCTAATCAGAGGTCGACGGTTCAAATCCGAGCACGCACCTCTAACTTTTCGGAGTAGGTGAAGGAAAACATCGTGAGGAAACCTGCACGCCTGAGAGTTCTCCATAATGTTCTCAATGGCGTGTGAAGTCTGCCAATCCGCACATGGCCAGCGTGGTGGATTATGGCCAAACCCTTCTCATATTGAGAGGAGACCCGTGCTCTGTAGTGAGCCGGTAATGGGTTGATCGTGATGATTTCATGGAGATAACTATATTCGTAAACTTAAAACTAAAACTATGAGGGTTCCAAACGCGCCCCGGTCTAAGAAGAAGCCCGCAACAAACTTAGCCGGGTTTATAAACGTCACATGAAAGCTACGCGTTAGTCTGAAAAATTTGTGTGCAATTTTTGTTGTTTTATTTTATTTTTTATTCCACTACAATTTAGGCTTTGACGGCAATACTACCTGTTATCTTAGCTATTTTGTTAAAGTTATGGTAAACCCATACTTCTAAATACCACCATTGTCACTTGGCGGCGTCGTTGGCACGACTATAGAGCAAGCTATACCATATGACTTCTGGGCGTCTATGGGCGTGACCGCTAACGTTTCTCTGAGATCATTTAAACTATCGGGGCAAGGCGCAACTTACCTTGTAAAACACAGCTTGAGTGTGATACTTGCAAAATTGTTTATTGTGCTGCTACCCTTTTTATTCGTTAATTAGTCTCACCAAGGGTTGTCAGGAAGAGATTGCTTTAGCAATAGGACCGTAAATTTAATACGTTATTTTCATTGTATTTATTATGAATTTGTGTGTAATAAAGTGTATCATCATTATGATCAACCGATTGGCACTACAGAGCACGAATCTCCACTCAATTTGAGAAGAGTTCGGCCATAGTCCACCACGCTGGCCATGTGTGGATTGGCAGACACACGCCTTTGAGAACATTGTGGATAACTCTCAGGCATGCAGGTTTCCTGACGTTGTTTTCCTTCACAATAATCAAGTGATATTTTAATTGCTTAAGTGTATATCTATGTAAATACCATAAGTTGATGAGATATACCTATCTATCTATAAGTTAGATGGATATAAGTTAGGTGGATAGATATTGGGTCAGCCTCGGCGGACTTCGCTGGCTGGGCCGCGGTCGAGTGCACAAGTGTTCCCGTGACCCAGCCACCAGGCGACGCGAAGGAGCATCGCTGGGTTTTAGTGGGTATTCTGGTCGCCAGCCTGGCCGTCCCACATACCCCGTCGGAAGCAACGCAGTCTTGCCTGCGTCGGCTCCGGAGCGTGAACAAAAAGAAAAGGTTGATAGATATACCTTTCTATCTATCTTATGGTGTTCAATTGCTCGCCAAAGGCAGTACGACTACAGCACAATACCTGTGCATAAATAAACAATCGCGTAAATCGCTCGCGGAGGAGCGCGCGCCGACCGCTTGCAGCTGCGTCGGCTCAGGTTATCTTTCATACCGGGTTATTATGTGGGCAGACGTAAGCTTGATCTGTATGATACCTGAGTACCGTCCTGTAGATATCACCCATCCAGCATGCCTCTCAGCATTTAATTATAAATAAAATAATAAAAAAGCCACAATATGCATCTCTCGTTCAAATGTTTCACTCTCTGACAAATAATATGTTTTTTTTTTTATAACATTACAAGTTAGTGACGGCTATCTCACCTGGTGGTAAGTGATGATGCAGTCGAGCGGGCTAACCTGTTAGGGGTACGGTAACCACACCCCTAATTTCGTGTAAAATTGTGTGTTTGTGGTGTGTTTGTTAAGTTACCACCCTACCGATAAAGGCGTGTCGCCAAGCGATTTAGCGTTCCGGCACGATGTCGCGTAGAAAACAAAGCCCCCGGCTAAGTTTGTTGTGGTCTTCTTCTTAGACCAGGGCGCGTTTGGAACCCTCATAGCTTTAGTTTTAAGTTTACGAATGTAGTTATCACCATGAAATAACTATTATGTAAATTATTGACGCGTCAAAAGTGCCTTTTTAAGGACTATTTGAATAAAGATTATTTTGACTTTTGACTTTTTTTTCACTTTTTTGACAATTAGGAGCGTGGGTTTTCCATAGCCCTTACAGGTTAGACTGCATTATCACTGACCACCAGGTGAGATAGCAGTCAAGCGCTAACTTCTAGTGTATTGAAAAAAAATGAATAGGTTGTGTTTTGTCGTGGAAAGTAATAGGTACCAGTATCTATTTTAAAAAGAATATATTGAAAGGCAAAGTCAAAAGTTTGAAAGTGCCTTAATCACATTTGACTAATTTAATATGAACTCCTGACAACAATGGTGTAAATTATTGTAAGCATCGATTAATACCATATTACTCTTTGGAGATATATCATCATCAACCCATTACCGGCTCACTACAGAGCACGGGTCTCCTCTTGATATGACAAGGGTTTGTCCATAGTCCACCACCACGCTGGCCATGTGCGGATTGGCAGACTTCACACGCCTTTGAGAACATTACGGAGAACTCTCAGGCGTGCAAGTTTCCTCACGATGTTTTTCTTCACCTTAAAAGCAAGTGATATTTTAATTTTTAAAAACGCACATAGCTCCGAAAAGTTAGAGGTGCGTGCCCGGATTCGAACCGCCGTCCTCTGATTAGGAGGCTGACGCCATAACACTAGGCTTTCACCGCTTTTTTAAGAGATATATGTCGAGTTAGAATTAAAACTCTCTGACTGAAGTTTTTTTTTAATTCCAAGCGAACGCATATCACCAGTTCTCGCATTCACAATTTATTTATGACATAAACCCTACATAAAAAATGTTATCTCTTGCCATACATATTTCACGTCATATTCCAGTTACAGAATTGAATTCACGGTAAATAACATGCAGCCGTAGTATTTTATATACCGTGAAACTATGCCAGTAACTCCACATGAATCAATGATAGAGAGTTTTAAAATTGAATGTTCGGAATTTGCTAGATTGGTACGAGTAAAAACGATTTACATTTGACGACTAGACGACCCGTTTAACGTACCAGATGAAGGCTGCCATCTATCGAAAGTAATCCGAAGATCAAATTTACATTTCGGTGTTTCGGTTTCGAGCAATTTTTTAGTTTAAAAGGCGATTGATTTTTGTATATACGAGTATATAGCAGATGTTAATGATAAAGAAAAAGCCCCTTGTAATTACTTGTAATTTACATAAACATGTGTTAAAATAAGTAAACGAAAATACTATATACAGCATGATAATATAGGTCAGAATAGCTTGAAGATAGAATTGCGATTTAATTTTAGCTATCCATCAAATATATGCTTTCTATAAATTTCATTAATTTTATTTCATTTTATTTTTATTATTTATTGACTACCTATATATTGTTGTTCATAAGATACAACCCGCGAAAAGACAGACCGACGGACAGGTGGAGTTTTAGTTATAGGATCCCGAAACGTACCGAAACACTGGCTATAAACTTAAGGTGATTTTGTTTTTATCATGAACATTTAACCATTAAATAACCCTGGCTATAAACTTAAGGTGATTTTGTTTTTATCATGAACATTTAACCATTAAATAACCCACTACAGGGCACAATATCTTTCCATACTGAGAGGGGTTGTGCCGTAATCTAGCACGTTGGCGGTTTTGACGACCTCCGTGGCGCAATGCGTGCGCTGTCGCATTATAGAGTTGGAGGTCCCGGCTCGAATCTGGTCTGGTGGGAGGCTTCGGCCGTGGCTAGTTATCACCCTACCGACAAAAACGTGTCGCCAAGCGATTTAGCGTCCCGCGCGATGTCGCGTAGAAACCAATTAGGAGCGTGGGTTTGCCATACTCCTAACGGGTTAGCCCTCTACCATCCTAGACAGCATCATCATTTACCACCAGGTGTGATAGCCCTCAAGGGCTTGTAGTGTATAAAAAAACTTCACACGCCTTTGAGAATATTATGTACAATATAGGCACGTTTCTTCACGAAGTTTTTCCCTTCACCGTTATACTAATGATATATGTATTTGTATTAGAAATTGCTTAAATTAAAATAAAAACGCACATAACTACTAAAATTCCCTCTAGGCTATGAACGCATTGTTTTCACTTCGATATTAGTAACCAGTTAAATCGGTATCGTGTCGTAGGCGTGTAGTTGAAATTCGGTTTGGCAGATTGGCATGAGGGAAATATTGGATGAATCACAAAGTGGATGCCTTTTGACTGTTTCAGCGACGATAAATCGTCCAATGTCCAGAGATCAAAGGGTTCATGTTAAAATGCAATAGAACAAGCGTTCATTTAAAACGAATTTACTTGTGCATGTGGGTATCAATTTAGTTCGCAATACTGATTATATAGCAAAACCCATTTACTAATACAAAATAATAATATAATCGAATGATGAAAAAGAATATAAACGCAATAAGATTTAATCTAGGGGTTTCGGGGCCCGATGCAAGATTATATTAATGCAATACAACCCATTGCCGGCTCGCTACAGAGCACGGGTCTCCTCTCCATATGAGAAAGGTTTGGCCATAGTCCACCACGCTGGCCATGTGCGGATTGGCAGACTTCACACGCGAACATTATGGAGATCTCTCAGGCGTGCAGGTTTCCTCACAATGTTTTCCTTCACCGTTGAAGCAAGTGATATTTTAATTTTTTTAAACGCACATAACTCCGAAAAGTTGAGGTGCGTGCCCGGCTTCGAACCGCCGTCCTCTAATTAGGAGGCTGACGCCCTAACCACTAGGCTATCACCGCTTCAGTTTATGTTAGATATATCTACTTTAAATTTATTAATTTATTGACGTTCATTTGAGCTGTTGTGTACTTACGAATTATTTTCATAGAAGAGGTGCGTGCCCGGGTTCGAACCCCCGACCTCTATACATTTTCAGTAAGCATGCTTAAACATTGTTTTATTTTTAGGAAGAATATCAATATAGAATATTAATAATTAATAATAACATTTCCATTTCTAGTTATAATCTTAATTGCTCCGCTTTTGTCTGAATCATCCAATGACTCCTATCTTAATATATATAAATCTCGTGTCACAATGTTTATCCTCAATGGACTCCTAAACCACTTAACCGATTATAATAAAATTCGCACACCATGTGCAGTTCGATCCAACTTGAGAGATAGGATAGTTTAAATCTCAAATTATAGTCGCAATTTTAATTTATTGCTAATTATTTGTCTGTTATTATTTGACAGTCACAATTATCTGTTAACTCCAAATTATTCTAAAAGATGTCGATACCTTTCGACTGGGTTGAGTAAGTAATCAATAGATGGCGCTGCTATGGTAAATCTACGAACGTGTCATATAAGCTACATATTAACAGCATAATTACCACGTGTTGTTGACGCTATAAAATTAATTAAATTTATTTTGTAGTGAACGAAATACCGTATAATTCAATTATTTCCACTTTTTAAATTTTTGGTGTTAGCATAGCCGGCCACGTGTTACTTAGGCTGAAGTGTAAATTGAATTCATATTATAATGAAGATAATACAGTGAAATTAATCCTGTTTTTACTTATTTGTGCTTCATTGATCAAAACTTTTGGCTGAGAAGTTTAAAGGAAAAGTTGTCGTGAAATTTAAAGTATTTATAATTCAAAAAAATAGATATTAATGTTTAAAAGTTTAAGACTGTCTGCCTTGCCTACCTCATTCATGAGTTTAAGCGTCACATGTTATTTACTGTATTATACTGTAATATACTTATATTTGTTATAAAATTAAATGGAAATAATAAATCTGATAAATTTTTTATTTTGTACCTATTGATTTCTGCTTAATATCAAGTGTAAGAACATTTTAATTAATTGTGTTCAACGTACTTCCCCTTCAAATCTCCATCCAGTGAATTTGTATACCAACATCAACATTTTCGTCTTTATTCGTAAATAATTTCATTGTACTAAAGGGTTATAGTAGTAGAAAGTGAAATAAGGAGATCACCATATTTTTTTACAAATACCATCTGTGTGAAAAAGCATAGTGGACTCCGTGACTGATGTGCTCTTATTGTTCCTCTTAGATTGTTTACTATAATGTAATATAACAAAAACTTTAGCCACAGCAACGCGTGGCCGGGTCAGCTAGTGTATATATAAGTCAAAGACTATACATATAAGTCATTGGAATCTTCTGTTGATATGTTATTTTTTTTTTGATTACTTTAAATAAGGTACGTTAGGTTATTTAGTATTATTATGCTATGTTCGATATGATTATATTTTGTTAAGTCATCACGTTCGTTATTTTACCAATATTTAGGCTGCTACTGAAAACCTGAGCTGTGGCTTGCTGCAGCTGATTCTGAGTTATTTATGTACAATATGTCAATATCGCTCACCAAACAAATAAAATCCTTTTTTAAATATCTTTCAAATTCAAATAATCTTTATTCAAATAGTCCTTTAAAAGGCACTTTTGACGCGTCAATAATTTACATAGTGATTTGATGGTGATGACTACATTTGTAAACTTAAAACTAAAGCTGTGAGGGTTTCAAACGCGCCCTGGTCTAAGAAGAAGCCCACAACAAACTCAGCCGTTTTTTTTGTTATCACCATCTCACATAATCAATAATAAATTATAGTACCTATGGAGATGAAGCAATTCACACGCAAGCTTTTTTATCGTTTATATGCTCCTTAATAGCGTAATATGATTTTTCTATAAGCTTTCGTTTTATAAAAACTTTGAACTTATTGATAGACATCACCAAGATATCAATAGGTAATTTATTATAATTATATTATAATATCTTTCTTTCTTTATTTCTTATTACTAAAATATTGATCACACAGACTTATTAGGGTTAAGATGTTGATATTTTTAAATTATCTTCTACCTATAGTTTAAAGTGATAAATAACTTTTGCCGCCAACATTTTAATAGCGAAGTCCACTTTATCTGATCAGCGTTTAATCACTGACCGGATGCGAGCTTCACTTCGTTCTGACCGGTAATTAAAAAAGCGTTTATAAATAGCATCTACATGTGTGTAAATATCGGCTGCCTGCACTTGTGTGGAAATATCTCGTTTAACCAACCATGTAAACAGAATTGAAATTTTGTTTTTACTTTACAAGTCAGAAGCGTGAATGAATATTTTTTTAATAATATGCTAAATCTGTGTTGTTATAAATATCATCATCATGATCAACCCATTACCGGCTCACTACAGATCTCGGGTCTCATCTCAATATGAGAAGGGTTTGGCCATAGTCCATCACGCTGGCCATATGCGGATTGGCAGACTTCACACGCCTTTGAGAATATTATGGAGGACTCTTAGGCGTGCAGGTTTCCTCACGAGGTTTTCCTTCATCGTTGAAGCAAGTGATATTTTAATTGTTTTTAAAAACGCACATAACTCCGAAAAGTTAGAGGTGCGTGCCCGGATTCGAACCGCCGACGGCTGACGCCCTAACCACTAGGCTACCACAGCTTCTTCAGAGTTATAAATATAGTTGACTACATTGTACTATACATATTACGATTATAAGTTTTTTTTCCCATTAAAACAATTTCCTCGACTTCTTAGAAGTTACAAATCTTTCTCCAGGTTTAGGCTATAGTAGCTATATATATTTGATTCCCCCGACCTAAGCGCTCCTCTCCGAAAGAGGAGACCTTAACATATCCTTCATAACTGACGATCAGATGACTACTGACAACACACTCGTACCACCTACCATACAATCATACGTTACACACCGTCTTCGCCGGCGAAGACGAGGTCCCCGCTATCTTACGTCATCCGGACGTGGGCTCCATCCACGGCCTCGGAGACGTACGGACCACTCACCGTCCGACCCCCCGTTATCCCAAACGTCGCCTAAGCCGAGGTTCGGCCTCAAAGGAGTCGCCCTTAGGCAGTCGTTCCCTTAGTTTCTTCGAGCCCTAGGGCTCAAAATTTCTTCTGGCAGAGCTTCTTTCTAAAGCGCGCCAAACAGCCCGTAATGCTGTGGCAACCAATAGGGTTTGTACAGCTAATAGACAGTCCGAAAAAAAAATATATATACATATGTTTTGCTGAAAAGTAACTCATTCATAAGTGATCCATTAAAATGCGCGTGCGTAGCGAGAGCGTGGGAAATTTGAAGTGTGAAGACATACGTAAAAAGATTTAACGTCATTTGCTAACTATTTGAAAACATAATGTTGATACTATGAAGTGGATAAATTGCGTGTTTAATGTCTATAAAGGAAGTTCTTGAAAGTCCAGAGAGCACATTTACTTAATTAATAATGGTTTATTAGACTTGTAACAGGACGCGTTATCAATAGGAATATTTTTGACTTCTTGGAAGTCATTACTGTTACTGTAGCGGTGAACCATACAACCTCACGTTTGTGGTAGAATTATAAAGTGGGAGTTCCACGTTCGGTTCCCGGCTCTAATCTGGTCTAATTTATTCTTGAGAGGCAGATGTTACAGGGCCGCTGTAATATCTTAACATAAGGTAAACTATCTGCTAGTTTTCCCGCAATGTAACATAATATATAAAAATAACATCACAACATGTAAATATCAAAACTTTTCCACAAGATGTTTCGCTGCAAATCCCACTCCTTTTACTTTTCAGGAGGTGTCAGACAGGTTAGAAATCAGTGCCTGCCCGTTTATCGTCGCTTAAAAATCTACGAAATTTCTAACCACAGGTACCGACAGATAATAATCACCGTATAAATCGCTAAATTATATACATTCTGGTTCACTCCTTCCTCAGATTGTCCCCTCAAGCGACACGCTTCAAAGGCTACGATGAGCGACGTGGCTATTCATTAGGGTTTTTTATACCTCATTGTGATTTGTGGTCGTACAATCGACCACTGAGTTTCATGTTAACAAAACCTGCCGCACCATTACCGTCCGTTTTCCATTGGCATTAATGTCAAATTAGCATGCGTTATATTCAAATGTAAGGCAAAGTTATGTTTCTAAGCATTAGATAGCTATTACAACGCGCATTGCATGCCTGCTATTAATTTAGAGTGTTTAATGAGCACTTGAGCATTAAAGAAATGTGATGTTGGGAACGTACGTTTTACCTAATTATTAATACAGACGCTTTTTTCTCCACCTCAAACTGTTTGTTTAACTAGTTAGCGTTAAAATAAAGTCATTTTAATAATGTGTGTGGTCGGTAAAGTAATTAATGATTTGAAATAGAAATCAAATTGGTGGGACAAAGAGGTCTATCAATTTGATGATAATTTTAGATTTTAGATGTTATTTCTAGACGTCCCATGGTCTGTCTGGTGGGCGTCTTCTGCCTTAGCTGGTAAAAACTCTGTCGAAAAAGAGGTGCCGCTAAGCGATTTAGCGTTACGGTAAGATATGTGTTAATTTTGTAAATGCCATAACTTTACAGGTTTACCCACTAAACCATTTTTTTGGGTGATTATGACAAACACTTGATAATATTCATGCATTGAAATTAAAGCTCTTTCCAAAGAAGGAAGATTTTTTCAGCAGTGGGATACTTGATACAGGATGATGATTTCATTACCCTTCCAGAGACAATTTTACTTATATCTCTAGATAATACACTAATAGACACAATCCACATATCCAGTAAGAAAAACGGAAGTTTTCAGTCTTAATCAAAGCATGACAGGGGCTACAGAAAAACAATGAAACTCCCTTCCGACCGGGCTATTTTGCCCGACCCTGAAATGTCTACCGAAAACAACCCACGCTGAATACTAGATTAATGTTTCTGCTAAAAGCTCGAGATTAATAAATAGTCCAAAATAGAAAGGCCCCAGAAATGCCTTGCTATATAATTGGGCTATAGTTTATGCAGTTCATGTGGGCAGGGACGTTGACATGACGCTGCGGGTAGGCGAGGTACCGTTTGTTTTGGAGAATAATTGGATTTTCTTGACATGGCTCACGCTTACAAATATTTTGAGGCTTATTGACGGTAAATTGATGGCGTTTTAATAATTTAGGGCTTTGTTGTAAACGTGGCATAGCTTTGGAATAACTATGCAGTGTTTCTTTACACATTTGATAAGTGCCGTCAGTGGGAGTGTGACGAAACACTGCCTAAATATTGTGACGTTTATTTTATTGTAAAGCTTTCAAAGTTATATTAAAATAAGCTATTCACATTTAGTTAACCCTTTAGCTGGTTTTCAACTACATATGTTGTACGTTTTGTAGCTAAAGTTTTCAAAGCTTAGATTAGTGAAGCACTGGTTGAAACAGGTTCAGTGAAGATATGGTTTGTGTATAAATTGTGGCCTGAACATACGTATACTCCAACGTCATACGTCATAGCTACGTATGAGAGCTAGGGATGTGTGAGTTGTATTACTATGTACACAAATCGTTCTACGTAGTCTTTATGCGTGTTTACCACCCTGTGTGGGCACTTTAACTCGAGCGCGTGCATCTTCTTTGCACAGCCACCTCGCGCAATGAATCTACATAGCTCATCTTATCCTCTCTCCGCTTTAGAAAAGTTCATACAGTTTCGTATCATTTTGACTTTGAATATTGCTTAGCTACATCGCGGTTGAAATGCACCCAAAAGTAGAGTAGAATTGGGCGCGGTTTAGCAATCGCAATAGCAATATTATTTATTCATTCAAAATTATCAACAATAGCTTTTGATCACAATTTAAATAAAACAGCATCTAATAGTGGCTGAAATGTCCATACTAGATTGAAAAGTACACAAAACCCTAAAAAACTAAACCCCCTTGCCGTATCCCTCGATCATTTTTAAATCTATACTAACCAACGCATCAATAAAATTACTTTCCTTTATGATATTAAGAATGGTGTGGTTTAATTGACAAAAGAAATAGATACGGATCTAAAAAATGTACCGAGAATAAGTAGAAGTTAACATAAAATTCAAATGCCAAACTGAAAAAGGTACGCCCTGGGCGATATTAAAATATTCCTTTTGTTGGTGACAGATTCTTTAGACGTTACAATTTCGTTGCCTTTGTGTAAGCAAGAGATATAGGGTTCTTCATTGAAACATAATCCATAATTATAATTTTTATTGGATTTTTGCCTTGTGACTTTTGGTAGGTGAATTTGTAGCATGAATATCATCATGATCAACCCATTATCGGCTCACTATAGGGCACGGGTCTCTTCTCAATATAAGGAGGGTTTGGTCATAGTCAACCACGCTGGCCATGTGCGGACTGACTTCACATGCCTTTGAGAACATTATGGAGAACTCTCAGGCATGCAGGTTTTCTCACGATGTTTTCCTTCACCGTTGAAGCAAGTGATATTTTAATTGCTTAAAAACGCGCATGACTCCGAAAAGTTAGAGGTGGATACCCGGGTTCGAATCCCCGACCTCTGATTAGGAGGCGGACGTCCTAACCACTAGGCTATCACAGCTTCACTAGGCTATCACAGCTTCAAACATGAACATAATTATAGTATTCATTTATTCATCTCTATTTAACATCCCAGGGTCTTGACCTTGCCTCCCAAGATCCATCCAGATGCCATCAATAAGAGATTATTGATGATAAGAATCTGGAGTTAACACCCAATACGCAGCTATAATGTGGGTTGGTTGGTTGTAAATTAATATTAATCAATTTCCGGTTATTAACGAACATTTTATTATTAAAGTCACGCAATCAATTTTAAGATAAAACAAAATAATTCTTTCAATGAGAAATATTTATTTTACATATATAAAATACTCTCCATACTCTAAACAAAATTCCATTCGTCTAAACCAATTTGAACAAACTTTTGCCAGTGACTTGACCCCACAGGTAAGAAATCTTACCAAAATATATCTTAATAAAATAAAACTTGTTGAGTTACTAACGTGTAAGCGTCAAAGCCTGTTAAATGCCCAGGCTTGTACTGTAAAAAGGAATTTATTTCACTTTTGTTTTGTCACATAAATTACTATTGACGTGGAATTTTCTATTCCTATATTGTGAATAAATAAAAAAAAAAACTTTTCCAATGAATAATTTGTTTAATTTATTTTTGATGACCTCCGTTGTGCAGTGCGTGCGATGTCGCATTATGTTGGAGGTCCTGGATTCCATTTCCGGCTAGAGTCTAGTCTGATGGGAAGCTTCGGCCGTGGCTAGTTACCACCCTTCCGACAAAGACGTGTCGCCAAGCGATTAAGCGTTCCGGCCCGATGTTGCGTAGAAACCAATTAGGTGTATGGGTTTACCATACACTAAAAGGTTAGCCTGCTACCATCTTACTCAAGAGCTGTATTGGTTAAAAAAAATTTAATTTATTATCATATTTATTGATGTATGTAATATTGTCATGCAACTCTTTAGCCTATGGCCATTTTATTGCATGGCCGATTAGAGATTGCTCGTTAATAATAAAATGGTAATAGCCATTGAATATCTACAGTTTAGCCTATCAAAAGATTTGGTTAGTAAATCTACAAGATACTAATGACACAAAAAGAATTAGTTACTGCCTTCACTATATCCAACAAACAATTAACAATTTTTACCCGTGTTCTTATTTATATTGATGCATATTTTTTAAAGCGTAGCATGTATTACAAATGCGAAGTTCTTTACGCATGGTTCCCTATACTAAACATTTTCATTTCTGCTCTGATAGACACATTTGCATATCGTGGGAACTGCTTGGTTTTGATTTAATTTATCATTGTTTGACTTTCTTGTACTAATAGTATATTATTTTATCTATGCGAAGAGCTGCTTTCACAACCGATCTTTAAAAATTAATCACAAACTTCATTGTTTTTCGTAAGTTTAAAGTAGTATCACCCTATGATTTATAAGTTTTAGAGGAAAAAATAGTATGTATTATTTTTATATTAAGTGAAATATTCCTGGCGAAATGCAACAATAAATGCCTCTATTGAAGGCGTAGTTTTTGGGGTCGAGTTGATTAATGTAAAATGTATGGATTTAATCTTTATTAAAATATTTGGATGTTTAGTTAAAAGTTATTCACACTCGACTACATTACTACAAATTTCATTAGGTTATATTCAAATTAATTGTTTTAATTCTCTTAAGTGTATCATGAATGAGTCTACAGTGAGACGACAATAATTTTCCAATTACAACAGTTAAGATTGTTTCTTAATCAACACAAAGCCTCTAAATCGTGCCCATTGATGTTATCTTATTACACATTTGTTTCAATTTAATTTTAATCAAGAGCGTGAATTGTAAAATGATCAAAGGAGAAAGGCGCAGAAGTACCGCACAAGGCTTAAGACAGGCCTTAAGGTTTTTAACTCGTTGTAATATGTGCAAACTATTTCAGCGTATGTTTTTACCTATCCCTTATTAAGAAGAAACAGAGAACAAAAGCTAGTGCGTAAAACAGTTATATTGTTATTAAAAATAATGCGTACTAAAGGTTTTATACTTACTTTTATTTTATGTTAGTGTTTTCTATGATGCCCAATTGAGTTTTATGATAATGAGTCATCATCATCATCATCATTTCAACCGATAGACGTCCACTGCTGGACATAGGTCTTTTGTAGGGAGTTCCAATGGCCACGGTCTTGGGCCGTTTGTATCCAGCGGCTCCCTGCGACTCGTTTGATGTCGTCTGTCCACCTTGTTGGGGGTCGACCAACGCTACGTTTACCGGTGCGAGGACGCCATTCCAGCACCTTGGGATCCCAACGTCCATCGGTTCTCCGAGCTATGTGCCCCACCCATTGCCACTTCAACTTCGCAACTCTTCTACGGATCTCTTCATTTCTGATAATGAGTACAGCACCGTATCTATTTTTAAAATAAACTCCTTTATGGGTCAATTACACGTGACGTTAGAGAATTGCCAATTCTAATTTGGCACATCTGAAAGCCAGTCGAATAAAATAAGACATCATCATGATCAACCCATTGCCGGCTCACTACAGAGCACGGATCTCTTCTCAATATCGGTTCGGCCATAGTCCATCACGCTTGGCATGTTCGGATTGGCAGACTTCACACGCCTTTGAGAACATTAAGAACTGTCAGGCGTGCAGGTTTCCTCACGATTTTTTCCTTCACCGTTGAAGCAAGTGATATTTTAATTGCTTAAAAACGCACATAAAACTTCTTGTTAGAGCCCCCGACCTCTGATTTGGAGGCGGACGTCCAAACCACTAGGCTATCACAGCTTACTAAAGAAGAACATACTGTATTGCTATTGCATTATTTTACGACACAAAAAAATTTTTTTGTTTACGTATTCTTTACATCAGTTGCATGGAGGGCTACAAATTATACGTCGCTCAAGACGCAGACTGGACGCCGAAGTTTCGCCTTAGCTTTAGTGCACGTAGTATGACAATGGTGGGGTCAGCGTAACACCGCAACCAATTATCTTAGTAATTGCTTGATTCGCATCACTAAGCATGATACGCTTTCTTTATCAAACGCTAGCTGTTGCCAGTGGATTCGTTTGCGAGCTATAATGTATTTATTTTTGCTCTCATCCGTACATTTTATTTATATTTTCGGGAACATTTTTGTGTAAAAATCATGTAAACCCAATACAGGCGTCTATGAAGCGTTCATCAATCCGACACCAACCCTTTCGTAGTTGTGGCATCTTTTTACTCTCCCGACCTAAGCGCTCCTCTCCGAAAGAGGAGACCTAAACATATCCTTCACGACCCTGACGATCAGATAACTACTGACAACATATTCGTACCACCTATCACACAATCATACGCTACACACCGTCTTCGCCGGCGAAGACGAGGTCCCCGCTATCTTACGTCATCCGGACCTGGGCTCCATCCACGGCCTCGGAGACGTACGGACCACTCACTGTCCGACTCCCCCGTAAACCCAAACGTCGCCTAAGCCGAGGTCTTGTCTTGTCTAACGTCGCTGTCGCAATCAATAGGGTTAGTAGAGCTAATAGTCAGTCCGAAAAAAGTCTTTTATTAATTCGGGCTATAATATAACGTAGTTTGTCACCGTTATTTTTATCACCATTATCTCACGAATTTACGTTAATTAACGTTAACTCAATATTAAAGCTAGGAGGGGTTAAAACGCGCAATGTTTTTGCACGTCTGAACTAGCCGGGATGTGTTGTAGATTATAAAATTGCACAGTTAATTCTTACTGTAGCGTCTACACAATGAAAATGCTCGGCAATCTAATGCGAAATGAGCAAGTAGCAATTACGAGAATAATCGAGTGTGGTGTGGCGCTGACCTCATGTTGGCTTTGTATCAATCAATGTACCTACTCGATCGGAGCTATTCTGTTTAAGTGTTGTACGTAAACTAGTTGGAAAACTTTTTTTTTTACGAATTTGAATGTTATATTTTGTTTGACATAGCTCATTTCGTTTAGTTATAACTAACGTGCGTACGTTCGTATTTTCGTTCGCTATTGTACGCAGCGGTGTATGAAGCGGTGATAGCCTAGTGGTTAGGGCGTCAGCCTCCTAATCAGAGGTCGACGGTTCGAATCCGGTCACGCACCTCTAACTTTTCGGAGTTATGTGTGTTTAAAAAAAAATTAAATATCACTTGCTTCAACGGTGAAGGAAAACATCGTGAGAAAACCTGCATGCCTGAAAGTTCTCTACAGTGTTCTCAAAGGCGTGTGGCGTGGTGGACTATGGCCAAACTCTTCTCATATTGAGAGGAGACCCGTGCTTGTAGTGAGCCGAGAATGAGTTGATCCTGATTGTACACAGTAATCTCCAACCCATCGTGGCGCATCACCCGTTTGCTTTATTTCAATGCAAGATGGACCTGTAAGAAGAAGACTGGAAACTGTTTGTATTCTGTTCAATATGAAATTTAACAGTGGTGGCAACGAACTCAGGCTGAGATCTATATAGCGTACTCCGACTTTGCTCAGCCAAAACTAGTGTAGTCCTTGATCTTTGTCTTGTTTTAACTAATTCAGAGTCAGACTAAGTCAGAGGTAAGGATTAACTATCCTTACCTCTGACTTAGTCTGACTTTGTGATAGTTTTGTTTTTGTTTTGTGACAGTTGTGTGAGTTTTGTACAGAACCATTGGCACCAATTTTTTTGACATGACCTTAGAGTGATCACTCCTTAGAGCTAATGAAATGCTGATGGAGTTATGTTATAAAAAATGCTCATCACGGGTTCATAGCAGGTGGACTTTACAATATTAAAGACATTAAATAAATAACATTACAATACTAGACATTAAATAAATACAGACAGACAATAGTTTCGTTTAGTTAGTACGAGTTCTAATTGAGGTTCAGATTGCTCTAAAAAATATTCTTCTTGGTGTTTTTTATAGTCCATCACTTCACATTAATTATTTTGACAACTTTGAAAACCTACTTGAACAATATTTACCCAATGCTGACCATACTATCATTATGGGAGACTTCAATACATGCCTCATTAAAAACGACCACCGTTCCAAGCGATTAATGAACATTATTAACAGCTCCAATCTTGAATTACTTCCCACACAAGCTACTCATTTCTTTCCTAACTGTATTCCTTCTCAACTAGATCTCATGATAGTTTCATCTCCTAATCTTATTGACGTGCATGGGCAGCTTCCAGCGGAGGCCTTTTCCTATCATGATCTGGTCTACATGTCATTTAGAATTCGCCCTCCCAAGGCAAAGCCGACTGTAGTTATGCGGCGCAGCTTTCGCAATTTCGATAACGACAAATTTATGGAAGATCTTAGGAATATTGATTGGGATATTATTCTTGAAGCTCCGTCTATAGACCAAAAACTTGATATCTTTAATTCACTCTTGACCGAACTTTTTGATAAATATGCTCCAATCCGGCCAATCAAGATTAAACATCTTCCTGCGCCATGGCTCACTAATGACATAAGGTTGCTTATGAATAAACGTGACACTGCTAAAAGGAAATATAGGCTTAATCCAACTGATGCTAATCTGTGTAAATATAAAAAGCTACGCAACCAGTGCAATAGAATGTGTCGAGACGCCCAGCGGCAATACATCCACTCTTCAATCGATCAAAATAATTCTGGCAGAACTTGGCAATTTCTGAGTTCACTGGGAATTGGGCGTCAGCGTCAGCATCTTTCGCACACTATTGATTTGGAGAGCCTTAATATGTACTTTACCACCAAACGTCCTTTCGATGAGATCATTAAGCAGGGAACACTTAATCATCTCAGTTCACTGCCCATACATGGGGGCCCTGAATTCCATTTCAGCACTGTTACTGTAGATGAAGTAAGGAAGCATATTTTGGCTGTAAAATCTGATGCGATAGGAAGTGATGGCATAAGTAGAAAGATGATAGTAACATCTCTTGACTGCATTCTGCCAGTTTTGTGCCATATACTCAACTCTTCACTTTCTTCAGGTTCATTTCCCATCTTATGGTGCAACGCATATGTAGTTCCCATTCCTAAAGCTCTCAATGCTTTAGCGCCTTCAAATTTTCGACCTATTTCTATTCTCCCTTTTCTGTCTAAAGTTCTTGAACGCATTGTACATCAGCAACTCAGCCTATATCTAACTAGGTATGACATATTAAGTCCTCTACAGTCAGGTTTTCGGCGTGGACATAGTACATCTACGGCTTTAATCAAAGTTTGCGATGATATCCGTTATGCTGTTGATAAAAAACTGCTAACTGTTTTAGTTCTTTTAGACTTCAGTAACGCATTTAATACCGTGGACTTTGACATAATGTTAGGTATACTGGAAACAATAAAAATGTCACCACCTGTTGTGAATTGGTTCCGGACTTATTTATCTGATCGTCAGCAATGTGTACGGGTTGAGAATAGGCTATCTTCTTTTATTCCGCTGAAGTCTGGAGTTCCACAAGGTGGTGTTCTTTCCCCTCTTTTATTTTCCATCTACATAAATTCTATTTCTTCTGTAATTTCTTCTTCATATCATTTATACGCGGACGATTTGCAAATTTATGTATCCGTGGGTGCTGATAACCTTGGCGCAGCAATTGAAGGCATTAATGCTGATTTGGACAAAATTGGTGATTGGTGTCGATCTTTTGGTCTCCAGGTTAATCCAAGTAAATCTCAAGTAACTATTATAGGCAGCCCTTATTTCCTTTCTTCCTTGTCTTGCAATTCTTTGCCACCTGTTCTTTGTGATGGTAAAACGATACCATTCCATAGTACAGTCCGGGATCTTGGGTTGATTTTAGATGATTCAATGTCTTGGCAACCACAGGTCACTGAACTGAGCCGCAAAATTTTTGCTGCCATAGGATGCTTAAGACGATGGAAAAATTTTTTGCCTATTAAGACTAAAATCATCTTGGCTAATTCTCTGTTGTTGCCTATTCTAGACTACGCTGATGTTTGCTGTTTGGATTTGTCTGAGACTTTGCTTAACAAACTGGAAAGGTTGCAGAACATGTGTATACGTTTTGTCTTTGGCTTACGTAAATATGATCATGTGTCCCAGTACCGCGCTCAGTTGAAGTGGCTGCCAATTCGATCCCGTAGAAACTTGCACGCTCTTACACTATTGTACTCCATTCTGTATTATCCTGCTGCGCCTCCATATTTAAAAGAGCGTTTTCACTTTCTTGGTAGCAATGTTGAGTCCTATTTACGGGCCAAGGATGATAATAGGTTGCGCATTCCTGCTAGTCGTTCGATGGCTTATGGCAACTCATTTACTGTAAAAGTGGTAAACCTTTGGAATGGACTGCCGAGGGACATTAGGCAATCTAAATCACTAAGCATCTTCAAAAATCGTTTAAAAGAATATTACCTATCTGATATGCAATAATAATTAAAATATATATATAATCTTGTGTGTATGTCTATATAGTTTATTTATTTAGGTATATATATGAATTTATATATATAGGTATTTATTTATTTATTTATGGATATATATATTTATTTATTTATATATTTATATCTTTATTTAGTTATTTATCTCTGTATGTGTAATTTCTATTATATTCTATTAGCTATTGCACTATCCCCATCTCGTTTTAACTCTTTCCTTTCACAAAAGGTTGTCTGGAGGAGATCGCTTTTAGCGATAAGACCGCCTTTGCGCATTATGTTTGTTTCTTTTATTTAATTTTTTGTTTTAGTTATTTTCAATGTAGTGTGCAATAAAGAGTATATCTATCTATCTATCTACGAGTTGACGTACGAGTTGGTTAAACTTCCCAAAAACAAACATTTCAATTTACCATCTGCGAGACACCTCTACGCAAATACACAAACAAAACTGCCTTTCTTACGAGTGTAGTACCTCCTTGAAGCAGTAGCGGTTGGGTTTTCATACGCGGTGGGTAACAGGACCCTGTTACGGCGACACCATTCTCTCGAGAGGCTTAGTTCCTTTCCGGTATTTTTTTAGCAACTGAATATGAGGGCGTTGTCACGAGAAATATTTTTATAACGAAAAAAATTTCGTTGGCAATCATTTATAATATTAGATATCGATTCAATTTCAGTCCTATTTCATTTGTGTGGTCAGCCACAATATCACATATACAATTATATATTTTCATGCGAACTATCTGGATAGAATATTATTATTCTATATACTGGTATATCAATAGCTTTTAAAGTGTAAATGTTTTATTCGTAACTCAGTTATTTTTAATAAAATTTAATAATTGCTTACTTTGCTTGTTTTAAGCTACTTTCAAGCTTTGGTTTCAAAATGACTTTGTTTACATATTATACTCACCTATATTTATTTGTTTTATATATTTTTTACATTATAATACTTTTGGGCATTTCTGTGCATCTCTAAATATGAGTCTTGTAGCAATATTGAAATTGTTTTACAATATTGTTACAGGACCCATGTTTCATGGACGTCAAAATGGCTAAATAGGCTATCGGGTGTAACGACTCCCGGCGGTTTTGCATAAACATACTATTCCGAGTGCTAATATCATATAATATAAATAATATTATATGGCAAAAATGCATTATACTATATCTTTTATCATTCACTAGTAATAGAAAAGATTAGAGATAGTAAATTGATTTGGATATAGTTAATATAAAATAGAAAAATATTACGAACGGAAAATAAAACATGAAAGAAACCTCACTTCAATAAACAGGACGAGAAAGAAATCAAACGAAGAAAAATGGCACGATAAATTAATTTAAATCAAAAGGAAATATTATACCAAAGGTAAACTTGGCACAATATAAGATAGGTTTAAATAATCATGTTAAATGATTAAGAAATTAGTTGTTACGTGTTGGTGAATTAATAATATTATAAGTTACTCAAAAATATATTGAAGTCATACCTTCTATATTATCATAGTGACCGGAATTCTAAGATAAATGTATGAACTTCACCGGTATTAGCTTGTCTTGAAGAGAAAAAATCTAAAAATACTGTGATTATATTAATAGAACAGTTGAAAAAATCAAAAACAATTTCTCGGTCAGTAAGATTGCACCATGAAAGTTCCACATTTATGATGTGGAAAATATTCATTCAAATTAAAACTAGAACTAAAAGTAAATGTGTGCTTTTACGCAATTGGTTGCCTGCAAGTGGTCGCTACGTAGCGATAAGGCCGCGATATTGTATACACTGTGTTTTGTCTATTTTGTGTATTTTTTTGCACTTTTGTGTGATGTACAAAATACTGTATTCATCCAACAGTTTAATATAATTATTAGTTATAACTAACGATTATGTATTATTTTTCTATTATAACACATTTATTGATATATAATTCGTAGCTAGTTATGTTTCGCCCATCCGTGCTAAAAAGTATTGCTTGAATACTGATAGCGTCTAAAAGCTCCGCCGACTTGCACGTCGCCCGATTATAATGGCATTATTAAACTAGCCCCAATATCGGCTATAAGTGTTTCATTTTAACACTTTCCCTAATGGAAATCTCAGGGAAAACTTAAAAAAGCTCCGGTAAACAAAAGTAGCTATGCAATCCAGGCAAATTTATTTAGACTAATAAAGTTTTTGTACATTTTCATTTTCCTTCCAAACTCACGTCTGGCTTTAATCACTATCCTTTTTGTTAATTTTATATTTGTACGTGTATTTCCTAATAAAAGTTTCTTCTTTATACTTAGATAGAAATAAGAAACCTGATGGTGCATAATACAACAACACAAGGAAATTAATGTTGTTGGTGATATAATTATACCTAAAAGCGACAGTTGAGTGGGTATTATTGCAATTATAAAAAATAACACGTTCAGAATGTAATGGAAGCTCTGCGCAACATTTTCTTCATACTAAAAATCCCTTTGAAACCACGTAACACCCGTAAATATAAATTTAATATAAGGATTTAAAAAGTTTAACACGAAATTTGAAGCCGCAAAATGAATTCAGGGAGAGATTTTCCGCATTGAAAGGGATTTATAAAGGTTTATTAAATGGCGTCATTATTATTTTGATTATGTACTTTCCAGTTTCCATGTAATAATTTATTATCTCTATGAGTTTTTGGGACAAAATTAAATGAGGGTATTGATCAAAATTGTTTTGACCTTATTTTATTTTAAAGTCACAATAAAGTCCGGGGATGTTGAATAAGTTTATACTATAGAGAAACGTCTGGTCGGTATGCAGTAAAGGAATTTGTATAAAGGACGATAAAGCATGGCTTTGAAAAATTCCTACACTGGGTTGCTTTTACTTAGCATATATTGTAGCATGGGAACTACAAAAGAAATAACTGTATCCAGATTACCTTTTCATGCTACAAGTTGTTTTTTTTTGATTGTTGATGTTTTTCATCAAAACATTTAAATAAATATCAATGACAACCAAGAACAAATGTAATTAAAGCAAACAAAATTAGGTTGCAACATTATTATCGAAATATGGGAAAATGAATACTAATCTGGTGAAAGGTTGTGGTGGCGGTATGATGCTGAGTAGAAACCGATAAGGGGAATGGGTTGATGTGTTCAGTGGTTACTCTGGTGCTGCAGATGTTCATGGGTGACAGTTATCACTTTTATACGGTGACCCGTATGCACATTAGTCCATAATGTATCTTATAAGAAGTTATTATTATCTCATACTATACTTATCTCATACTATAGTAAAGCATACTGCTTGCTGCTGTATGAGATAGATAACCTTTATCTTCTATATAAAATCTGATGATACGAAGCTAAATACCACAATGATAACAATACGCACTAAAGTTAGAGAGTTACCAAAAAAAAAAAAATTGGCGTAAATCACAAAATCTCTGAAACTATAGAACATACCGACGTAAGAGTCACACGTCACACTGGGAAAATCCTTTGGGAAAGTGAAATATGGTAAAAGTCAACACGTACCAAGTCACGGGGAACAGCCTAGCGTAATAAATCACATTTAATAGTGTTTTTCACGGTAACAAAACAGTGTGTTCGGATATTTTCCACGTCTGCTGAAAGTAATGCAAACACATTTCGTTTTGACTGGATTTATTCACGCCTGGGGAGTACTACCGTCTACATTCGTTCATGAATAGTTAAAGCGGGTGTCCTATCCATTTATGCAAAAGTGAACGGAAACGGTTACGATTTTTGTTTTAACTGTCGGATTCATTTTTGTTGTTATTTCAAGATAATTAAGGCCATTTTGGCTTTGTTGGGCTTTACGTCACTTGCGATAGGAGATAGAAATCGTCACGTGACGGATAAGCGTTATGTCGCAAAGAGCGATGAAATGTAAACTTTATTTGGATGTCACAGAGTTGTAAGTATGAACAACAGACACAGAGAGATAACACAGACTTGAAACTTGTATTTTATTTTTTACTTTAGGAGTTATAATAATTAACGTGCTTTTATTACTATAACTTCGGTAGTAATTATCAATGCACATAAAAAAATTGTGTAAATTATATAACGTTTTGAACTTTCCTGAATAGAAGAAAAATTCGAGAAAAAAGTATTAATTTTAAATTATGTTTTGTGTTATAAACACGTAACTCTTTTAACATTGGCGATTTATTTTCTACAATCGACTAAATACAAAACAATAAAAAAAATCTTGTCAAGAGCAGCATACCTGCGAATACAACCCGGCTAAGGAGGCGAAGCCTTGTACAGGAAATGGGCTTAGCAAGAAATTGTGACTCATTTAGACTATTACGTAAATAATCGTTATGAAATAGACAATTATAATTAAATAATTTTGAAGAAAAATATATTTTCATATTATAATGGTCTTAAATAATCTCATAAAATATACGAGCTTGACATAAATATACCCATACAAAAGATGCAAATAATATTAACAATCATTGTTTCTATATATAATCCAATATTTAGTCTACTCAGATAATCCTAAAGGATTTTCAAACGGGGTCTCTGACTTCACACGTTTTTTTACTTTGTTATGAGGCGATGAAGGTTAGTTATTATTATAACTATCCCTATTTAGACAGTTGATCTGAGAGAGTAATAAACTCCATTTATACGTCTAAGCTGACACAAACACATTTTTTTCTTGTGTTTTTGTTATTTTACACCAATTTCACTGCATGTCGCGAAATACCATTTCAAGTAGCGGTTCATACGAGTATTTATTATTACTACAAAATAATGCCGTAACGACCTCCGTGGTGCAGTGCGCGCGCTGTCGCAGTATAAAGTTGGAGGTCCTGGGTTCGATTCCCGGCTCGAGTCTGCTCTGGTGGGAGGCTTCGGCCGTTGCTAGTTACCACCCTACCGACAAAGACGTGTCGCCAAGCGATTTAGCGTTCCGACACGATGTCGCGTAGAAACCAATTAGAGCGTGGATTTACCATACTCCAGACAGGTTAGCCCGACACCATCCTAGACAGCATCATCACTTACCACCAGGTGAGATAGCCGTCAAGGGCTAACGCGTAGTGTATTAAAAAAAATATATGTTTTTAGTTGTCACCAATATCCTTTTTGTTTTCAAACCGCATATATATTGAAGCCGATTGCTATAGATAACTACAATTCCTCTTTGGTTTTAGTTACTGCATAAACTCTGCATATCTGGATGCAGGTGATCCTGGACCACACACGGTGGACATAACAAAGGTTTCCGAACACTACACCGAATCGTTAAATTTCCAAGTGACTGTCAAAGTATTACCATAGATTTACCACTAGCCGTAGATAGAGCGCGTCATACAAAAACAAGGCGAGAATTTTGAATTTGAGAACCAACTAACTATACTCGTACGTTCCTACATATCGGTATATCGATGTATTACAACACGTCTAATACACTAGACATCTGGCCGTTATATTATCTATAGCGGCGCGTAGTGCTTTGTAAGTTATTCGGATTATACCGCTCGAGTGTAAGAATCGGTGACTTTCGTCTAGCCTTGTCACACACTGGGGGAAAGGAGTGCACGCGTCGTTATTTGTGCACTACTTTTCCTTCCCATTTTTTGGTCGTTATTGATCGATCTACGGCTAGTGGTATATCAATGAGTGTTACACAAAAAAGAAAAAAGGTAAATTCTTTAAGTACGGAATCATTAACTTAAATTAGAGTTATGTTCAATTGCTAAGACCCATGAACATGAGCAGTAGAAAAGCCACCGATGCGTTGCCAGCTGAACACCGTGGCTAGTTTTACCACCCTACTGTTAAAGAATGTAAAGCGGTCTAGCGTTCCGGCACTTTGTCGTGTTGAAACCCATAAGGTGTATTGGTTTACTATACTCTTAACAGTTTAGCCCATTACCATCTTAGACTGCATCATCACTTACTCCAGGTGAAATAGCCGTCAAGGGATAACTTGTATTTGATAAAAAAAAAACCTTCTTCTAATTGCTTCTACTATACCATCATACCGGAATACTAAAGCATCATCAGTATGTCTTTGACAGTAGGTTGATAACAAGCCTCTCACCAACCAGAATTGAGCCGGTAATCGTAACCTTCTGGGTACTCCTCCTCCCAGTTTATAGCACGACACCAAATGCGCTGCGCCAAGGACTTCGTCATATAATTATACATTAATATTAGAATACATTAAGATTGAAGAAGCTGTATGTCTTCATCATTATCATCATGATCCAACCCATTGCCGGCTCAGAACAGAGCACGGATCTCCTCTCAATATGAGACATGTTTGGCAATAGTGCACCACGCTGGCCATGTGCGGATTGGCAGACTACACACGCCTTAGAGAACATTATGGGTTAACTTTCAGGCATGCAGGTTTCCTTCAAGGAATATTTTAATTGCTTAAGAACGCATATAACTCTGAAATGTTAGAGGTGCGTGCCCCCGAACTCCCGACCTCTGATAAGGAGGCGCTAACCACTAGGCTATCACAGCTTATAAGCTTTGAAGTTATAATTACAAACTCAAACTCAATGAGAAGTTGTTTGATGATTAAAATGTAAGGAACTCTTAGGGTACTGATAAATTAAAGTCAGCTAGTGATTACGTCCGGGGCAGTGTGCGAGAGCCTCTAAATCGGTTCTATTGCAGACCAGCGTTTAATTCGCTCGCTTGTTACTAGTTTTACATGTCTGTAAGGTATGTAAAACAGGATATAGTCAATTCTCATTTGCATGCCTTTTATAGTCTAGAGTTTGTTCTTTGTATATCCATTTTGATTCATTGCACCAGTCTCCAATTTTCTAGACAAGCTGTTGAATACTTTTTTTTTTTTTCGGACTGTCTATTAACTGTACAAACCCTATTAGTTACCACAGCGTAACCGGGCCGAGCTTTGGAAAGAAGCTCTGCCAGAAGAAATTTTGAGCCCTAGGGCTCGAAGAAACTAAGGGAATATCTGCGTAAGGGCGCCTGCTTTGAGGCCGAACCTCGGCTTAGGCGACGTTTGGGATAACGGGGGGGTCGGACGGTGAGAAATATTATGGTAGATTTTGTTTTGGCTTTTCTATCGGAAGCCGCTGGTTAACCAGTATGGCTAGTTTCTAGGGGGATTTACCTGGAGTAATTTACTAACAGCGAGTAATATCTCATGGCCGTCTCCAGGGTGCAATTCCGTCTACTTATACCCTATATATACCCTACTAATAATATTTGGTCTACGTCGTATTATGCCAGCGCTAAATCCCTTGTGGTCGTCGTCTTTGTCAATAGGGTGGTAACTAACCACGCTTTTATTATCCCACCAGATCAGACTCGAGCTGAGAATCAAACCCAGGACCACCAACTTCGTAACGTTAAATGTCGATTTATATATCACAATTACAATAAACAGTCAGTACAGCCAGGGTACTGGCCGCGGCTGAAGCCTCCCACCGGACGAGACTCGAGTCGGGAATCGAATCCATGACCAATGTAACCATCAAATATCCTCCTAAACACGCACCCCTCGCAAAGCTCATCCCGAGACTGGACCCTCCGAAGAAGTTGACTTCACAACGTATAATATTTTTAAAGCAATATAAGTAAATATGAAACATAAAGCGACGTAATAGAAATTTTTGAAAGTGTTCAAAAAAGATCAATTTTACTTTTAAATTTTCCTTTTGACATATATACATGATTAGCATTGATACTCATATACCTGTCATGTTGGTTACATAGTCAAACTTGTACACCAGAATATATATACGGTTACAGAAAAATGAACAGTCTCTTAAGGCAGGTTTGCTTTGCTCTTTGACTTACTCAAAACCAATGAAGTCAGCACCAATTTGCAAATACCAACCACACCCAGTTAACCATACCGAGAGTGTTGAGCAAAACTGAAATGCTCTGGTATTCCCGGGTAAAATAGCGAAGTTTTTCAACCACATTGCCTATTAGTGGCTTTTATACGGGAAGTTTCAAAGATGCGGTCGAGGATAAAAAGTTTAAATGAAAGATATTAGGGGTATTTTCTAGAAGTTGCGGTCTTAGAACGATTTTAATTTACAAAGTTTTGTTTTTATGGGATCGAATTATTGGTTTGGCCGCTGGTACTTTGTTGTGTGGTTTCGTGTACTTGAAATAAGGGTCATGATCCGATGTATAAAAGTTGAATATCTTTGAATATACTATATCTGACATTTTATTTATATTACTTTATGAGTTATCAAGTACCACAATGTACTTTTGCTATGCTAATGGACAATCTTTGATATTGCAGTTTTATTTATTATTATATATTGTATATTGACACAAGCAAATGAAGGAAGAAATATGGGAAGGGTTTTGTCCACCACGCTGGCCATGTGAGGTTTGGCAGACTTCACAGACATGATGATTTATGAGTCAATAAAATTAAGTTAATTTCTTTATTTTCAAATAGGGTTTTGCAGTGTGAGGTACAGTTGTATTTTAGGGTAACAGTTTGCCGTGGAATGATATGCTACTTAAAAACAAAATTACAATTTAGTTTTTTTTTTTTTTTTATTCACCATAAGTTAGCCCTTGACTGCATCTCACCTGATGGTAAGTGATGATGCAGTCTAAGATGGTAGCGGGCTAACCTGTTAAGGGTATGGTAAACTCATACTCCTAATTGGTTTCTACACGACAACGTGGCGGAACGCTAAATCGCTTGGCGACACATCTTTGTCGGTAGGGTGGTAACTAGCCACGGCCGAAGCCTCTCACCAGACCAGACTCGAGACGGGAATCGAACCCAGGACCTTTAACTTTTTAAAATGCAACAGCGCACGCGCTGTGCCACGGAGGTCGTCAAAAACTCTAAGACATTTACTGAAATATAAATTGTAAAAACGACTGACTAAGTCACACACTCATTCAAATTTTTACTTATATGTAAAACTTTGACACAAATCCAGGCTTAAAGAATGATTTTGTGTAAAACAAAAAACGATTTGATACGAATCGTTCGATAATACCTCAATATATTAAGAGTTCCGTTTTCCTTTTAACTCGTTTTGTTCACCGCTAAAGCCTACAGTTGTGGCGATACTATAAAATTAGAAGTAAACCGTTGTACATTATTCCTGTTTATGTTAATGGGTACGGTCGTTTAGTTTAAGGATCGTGTCGCATTAAAACGAACGCATCTAATAACTTCGTACAACACCACAAGGGTTTACCATAGTGAATAAGTTAACATTGGTAGGATTCTTCTCCGTCCGACGTACTTGATATGCAGTGCCATACAAAATATAGTAGAAAAAGTGTCACGTTGTTACATTGACTATTTACAAATATTCAATAATAGCTTTTACCCGCGGTTTCGGTTACTCTTAAGCCATTAAATAATTCGAGATCATTACAATGGGAATTAATCAACATGATATATTTTTTTATAGCTTTCGTAAAAAAAAAAATCAATAAAGGTATCCTATTTTATGTATTAAAAATACATCCAAGAATATGTGTACAAAGTTTCATTATAATCGGTTGAGTAGTTTTTGAAACTTACATTCACATTTATAATATTAGCAGGAATGAAACATTACATACATGCCTAAACCCGCAGTGAAGGCTAACAAACCAAATAGTTATCAAGCAAATATAATTAGGAATGATGATTAGTTGAGAACAGACATAATTAGGCTAATTATTTAGTAATTTAATGATAATTCCAGACAAATATCATTAAAACTTTTAGGAAAGTTTGTCTATTCGGAAATTCTTATCAACAGAATTTCTATAGACAATACTACATTTACACTCATTCCTTGTTGATCGAATGCAGAAACATACTATATATCTTATAACAATAGATCATTAATGTAAAGAGGGAATTAATTGTTTTTGTTTACTAAGATGTTGGTTCGGTAAAGTACATACAGCTTAGTATTATTAGATTAAATAAGAATCCTTAAATAAGAAACCCTCGTAGCAAAAATTTGTCAAACAATTTTACCATATCCCCACTACTATATAAAAAAAAAACATTGAAAGTTTGACAATGACAGTTACGAGTTTTTTTTTTATACTACAAGTTAGCCCTTGACGGCTATCTCACCTGGTGGTAGGTGATGATTCAGTCTAGGACGGTTGTTAGGGGTATGGTCAGCCCATACTCCTTTTTGGTTTCTACGCGTCGTCTAAGTATACGTCTAGGTAACGGGCCGGAACACAAAATCGCTTGGCGACACATCTTTGTCGGTACCCTGCCTAACTAGCCACGGCCGAAGCCTCCCACCAGACTAGACTCGAGCCGGGAATTGAACCTAGGACTTCCAAACTTATAATGCGACAGCGCAAGCGCTGTGCCACGGAGGTAATCAAAAAGTTCAAAGTTTGACCAATATAAAATAACTGATATTTTATATTGGTAAGTTTGCTACATCGTACGTAACGTATGTTTATTTATAGGAAGGCAATACTGAAGTAATGTAAATATTATTTTCCACGGAGTATAACTCAGCCGATCATTAATTTTATTTGTGGTTATTACTGCCAACAACTATTATGATAATTGACATCACATTTCAGAATGCTACAAACAAATCTGTCGTAATTTTTTGGCACATGTAACGAGTGATCTACTTTCAAATTAACTTTATCCTCAATTCATATATAATTACAACTTTCAAAACAGCCTTTCACTAGTAAATATTAATATATATTTAATTGTACAAGTACTCCTTGCCTCTAGCCACACCTATAAGCTGAGGTTTCTCTGCATTATTTGTAGACTACTTGCGCATTTATTAACTAATTTCAAGATATGAGTGGGAGTGGTTAGGCCTTCATTGAAATCTATAAACTATTTTCTAATATAAACTAAACTATCCTTGGTCCAAGTCATTTGCGCGTTATGATACTTGGAGGCAGAACAGCGTGATCAATTGCGCAAAAATAGAGAGCGCTGTTACCATATTGTGATGCGATAAAGCGCGGTGTTTGTTTCGCGAAATAAATTTTGACATTAAAATTTCATGATCCGATTCTCCACGACTATGAGTATGGCCTATTTATTTAATGTAACACATATCTTTTTTTTTTATCCGCTACAAGTTAGGCCTTGACGGCAATCTCACCTGATGGCAAGTGATGATGCAGTCTAAGATGGTAACGGGCTAACCTGTTACGGGTATGGTAAACCCATACTCCTAATTGGTTTCTACACGACATCGTGCCGGAACGCTAAATCGCTTGGCGACACGCCTTTGTCGGTAGGGTGGTAACTAGCCACGGCTGCAGCCTCCCACCAGGCCAGACTCGAACTTTACTTTAAATTTCACAATTTATTCACCTTCTTTTGAGCTGTTGTCTACTTACGAATTATCTTCAAAGTGAAAATAATTCGTAGTATTCGTTTTGTAGGCGAAAATTACAGCGTTATTAATGGTTTTGAAGACTACCAATGTACCACAATTCCACGAGTAACAATTTCCACTGACCCACCGAATCAGTTATTTCTTATGCAGTCGACAGTCCATGTAAATTTAATTAAACGTAATATGTAATTACGACATTATATCGTTTTAAAAATACTGTACATAATTATGTACATGTAATAATGTTACGTCAAAATGAATAATTAATAATTAAGTCGTTTTATGCAAGTTATATTCAAGTGTGTCAACATTTGTAAAAGAGCTGTAAATGTTAAATTTTTCTTAATTTAATTCTAAAACTCTTTTTTTAATTTTGTTATATCAGAAAAAGCAGGTACAGCGAACTCGCTAATCGGTGATCACTTGTACCAAAAGTAATTTAGTTCAGATTAATATTAGCACTTAAGAATGGGTTGCTTTTCATTGCCGCTTAGAACTATTAAGCTAAATCGCGATGCAGGACTTTACTAGTAGGTATATTAAGTATAAATTATTCTATAACAAATTACCAACCGAAATCTTGGAGATGTCTCTTAACTTAAAGTCTTATTAAAGGTAAGGTTATAGAAAAATCCTGTTATGATATTAAGGATGACATAAATGATTAATAACCAAGCTTGGGTGTGAATTGCTCTAACTTCATACATCGTGGTAACAAATATAAACCCGGCTAATTAATTTGTTTTGGGCGGAAGGCAGGAAGATCCTGAGTTAGACCTGGGCGCGTTTGGAACGTTTGGATTAGTTTTAAGTTTACGAATGTAAGTATACAGCACCATAACCTCACGAATTAAAATAATGAAAAATATACTATTATTTATTATATATTATTGCCTATTAATACCACTTCATAGGTGCCTGTATTAGATTTACTTAATAAAAACATTTTTTTTCTGGTGGGAGGCTTTGGCCGTGGCTAGTTACCATCCTACCGACAAAGACGTATCGCAAAGCGATTTTGAGTTCCGGCACGATGTCGCGTAGAAACCAATTAGGAGTATGGGTTTACCATACCGCTCACAGGTTAGCCTGCTACCATCCTAGACTGCATCATCACTTACAACCAGGTGAGATAGCAGTCAAGGGTTAACCGGTAGTGTAAAGAAAAAAATAACTTAAGCGGGTTAAAAGAGTCTTGAGAATAAAAACTGCATTTAGATTTTACGAAAACTGGCGCAATATATATATAACATTGGCGCCAATATTGGATATGTATATTTCAGTAACTATCAGTTATCAAAACGAAGATAGCCCAGTAGTTAACACATCGGCATTCCCTATATGATAAACTAAGAATAAGATTCTTAACGCTGACTGAGATGCGAAATGGTCTACTGTAATAAACTAGCACTTAGAAGTATTTTTACTCTATGGTTCATGATCAACCCATTGCCGGCTCACTACAGAGCACGGGTCTCCTCTCAATATGACCTGCTCATTTGGCTGGAGAACTCTCAGGCGTGCAGGTTTCCTCACGATGTTTTCCTTCACCGTTGAAGCAAGTGATATTTAAATTTTTTTAAAACGCACATAACTCTGAAAAGTTAAAGGTGCGTGCCCGGATTCGAACCGCCGACCTATGATTAGGAGGCTGACACCCTAACCACACGGCTATCACCGCTTCACTTCTACTTACGCTGGTAGTTGCACGTAAATGTATGATTTATTCTATGGCATCGGTTTTAACTAACTGTTACGCTTTAATTGCATAATATCACAGTGTGATTTGTTGCAATATTGTCGGCTTTGAAATTGCGTATTAAACGTTATCTTCGAACTCGCGATTGCAAGTTATGTGGGTGTGGTCTCGAGGGTTGCGAAAGCTGTATAAAAACATACAGCCTAGCCGCTACATGTAATCAATTACTAACACCGTTATATCAAAATAGTATTATGTTAAATGCTATTATTAAAGCGTCACCTAATCCTTGATAGATTGATGTATCAATATGAACTTACTTAATAATTTGAATCGATAATAATATTTGGCAATCAAAATGTATTGCACCTCTTTATCGAAACTGTTCTAAGTGAAAGCAAAACTTTTTTCACACATTATCTTCACGGGAAAACTGTTGAAAGTAAGCTTTCAAAGTTCTACAAACGTAGTAAGCAGTTTCGATACTCTTTGAGCTTTCGAGCAGTTAAATAAACTGCTCAACTCCGCGTTATTCTTATAACTCTTTAATATGCCAAAGGTATACGTTATACTTACCTATTTATTCACGATTGCCTTTTGCTAGATAAACGCTTGCATGAAACCTGAGACCACAGCCTGTTTGAAGCCTAATGATATAACCTTAGACTACAGCCTGTTTATGATATAATCATTAGTCTTCTGTAACGAATCATGACCCAATGCTGTCATTTGTGTATTCGATTTCTCATAACTGATTGATAATATTACCTTAATCATTTTATTATACTCAAGATAAATAGGTTATATCATGCACGTATGGCTTGTGGGCAGTAAAATATGGTTTCACATTAAAATGGCGCTGTGATTAAAAGCACCGTGCTGATTTCAAATTTACGCCGTCATTTATTCATTCATGTTTATTTAATGCTACACGCAAACTGTAGCATACAACATGGTGATACTTAAATTCGCCATCAATTGACTCATAAAATCCTGCTTAAATTTATGTTGCTATTATCATGAATAAATCTTAGTAGTAGATAGGTACCATGTAAATTAAGTGTGGGTGGTTTTTCATCAGCTAGTGTAGGATACACCGCGAATATATAGTAAACTTGTAGTACCTTTTACTCTTAGATATTGATGGTGTCTAGTAATAAGTTCAAAGTTTTTATAAAACGAAAGCTTATAGAAAATTCCTATTACGAAATTAAGGATTATATAAACGATAAAAAGCTTTGATGGGAATTGCTCTAACTCCATCATCAATATCATGATCAACCCATTGCCAGCTCACTACAGAGCGCGGGTCTCCTCTCAATATGAGAAGGGTTCGACCATAGTCCACCACGCTGGCCATGTGCGGATTGGCAGACTTCACACGCCTTTGAGAACATTACGGAGAACTCTCAGGCGTGCAGGTTTCCTCACGATGTTTTTTTCACCGTTGAAGCGAGTGATATTTTAATTGCTTAAAACGCACATAACTCCGAAAAGTTAGAGGTGCGTGCCCGGGTTCGAACCCCCGACCTCTGATTAGAAGGCGGACATCCTAACGACTATTCTATTTCGATTGGGACCCCTCTTAGCTTTAGTTTTAAGTTAGCGAGTGTAGTTATCACCATTATTTCACCATTTCAATGAAAAATGTAATATAGCTTAATAATTTGGCTTAGCTCTAGCCAAACTATTGACTTCAAACTATTCTACAACTTTAGCGACATAGTTGTTTACATCGTCAAAAGCTTTTTCATGACGCTTAATTTTAAACATGGGTCATGGCATCAGCAGCAAACAATACTATCCTTAGCAAGGTAAGGAAGGCAATTGATGTAAATGAGGAACATAAAAGGTCCTAAGATAGATCCCATTATCACTGCTCGATTTTAAAAATTTCTCCAGCAATCCTACCGATAACTTAAATGAGATGTTTAAAAACAAATGTTTAAGAGTATAAGCGTATTTTTAAGATATAATTGTACAATAATTACCAACATCATTAAGTTATGCGTACTTATGTTTAAAAAATTCATTCTATTTCGAATTGTATCGTTCTTTATTAAAAATGCATCCCAGAATTTATAGCTCGGCAATACAAATTCCTGTTTCACCGAGCAAAAAAAGCAATTCAGCCTGCAAGTCTCCCGTATATAGACTCGATAAAACATCTTTTTTATTTATTTCTACAACTGCTTTATGTGTGGCAAGTAGCGGTAAGTTCATCATATAACATCGACAGTTCGCTATAATTCATCGATACTATCGGAAACACACGGATTTTCTTACTCTCTTCTTTATAACTCATGCTTCATCATGATCAACCCATTACCGGCTCACTACAGAGCACGGGTCTCCTCTCAATATGAGAAGGGTTTGGCCATAGTCAACCACGCTGGCCATGTGCGGATTGGCAGACTTCACACGCCTTTGAGAACATTGTGGAGAACTCACAGCCGTGCAGGTTTCCTCACGATGTTTTCCTTCACCGTTGAAGCAAATGATATTTTAATTGTTTAAAACGCACATAACTCCGAGAAGTTAGAGGTGCGTGCCCGGACTCGAACCGCCGACCTCTGTTTAGGAGGCTGACGCCCTAACCACTAGGCTATCACCGCTTAACCCATGCTTATTACGTCTTAACTTCATCGCATTGAAGTTAACCTTACAGCTTTCTAAAAACTATTCTGTCACAATGTCATACACCTACATATGATTTTACGTCTTAAATTTTTCATTCTTCCAATATAGGTCGAGTGACCGCCATACTGACTGTTGATTACCGTTATAATATGTTTAGTTCTCACAAGGTTAATAAGGCAAATATATTGCTGCAATAATCATAAAAAATAGCCCACGCGTTTTGACTCGCCGGTGCGCCGCTATTGTACAAATGCCATACCTATTATATATATCTACATATATATATTTGACGACCTTAGTGGCTCGGTGCATGCGCTGTCGCATTATAAAGTTGGCGGTCCTGGGTTGGATTCCTGGCTCGAGTCTGGTCTGGTGGGAGGCTTCGGCCGTGGCTAGTTACCACCCTACTGACAAAGACGTGTCGCCAAGCGATTTAGCGTTCCGGCACGTTGTTGCTTTAAACCAATTAGAAGTGTGGGTTTACCTTACTTCTAACAGGTTAGCTCGCTACCATCCTAGACAGCATCATCACTTACCACCAGGTAAGATAGTCGTCAAGGGCTAACTTGTAGTGTGTAAAAAATATATATATATATCGTATAGTTAGAAATTTATAAATTCTTTTAATAATTAAGTGTATATGAATGTGTAAAAGCTGTGATAGCCTAGTGGTTCGGGTGTCAGCCTCCTAATCAGAGGCCGGCGGTTCAAATCCGGGCACCTCTAACTTTTCGGAGTTATGTGCATTTTTAAACAATTAAAATATCACGTGCTTCAACGGTGAAGGAAAACATCGTGAGGAAACCTGCACGCCTGAGAGTTCTCCATAATGTTCTTAAAGGCGTGAGAAGTATGCCAATCCGCACATGGCCAGCGTGGTGGACTATGGCCAAACCCTTCTCATATTGAGGGGAGACCCGTGCTCTGTAGTGAGCTGGTAATGGGTTGATCATGATGATGATGATGATGATATGAATGTATTCAAAGACCTATATGTATAAAGGGCGTTTAAAACGTATCTATTCTAAAAGATCAATGATGGAAATGCTTATAGTGTCTAACAATTGTACTGGGTGAGTGCAATTGTAAGGCACTCCCTACTTGGTGAATAGTGCCGACCCTGGAAACGTCAACGTGATCCAGATACGTCTACCTTGTCGACGAGGTTCCTACTAATATTGACTTGAGTGTATGTACAAAGATATCGAGAATTATGTAGCCTATAGAATCTACATTCGTTATTCGTCAGTCACGAGTTATTTTTCAAAGGTCCCTTGTATTG
The DNA here is from genome assembly GCA_928268935.1 of Lasiommata megera. Classification (NCBI taxonomy): domain Eukaryota; kingdom Metazoa; phylum Arthropoda; class Insecta; order Lepidoptera; family Nymphalidae; genus Lasiommata; species Lasiommata megera. The sequence continues at coordinate 14,755,003 of OV743312.1, forward strand.
ATTTTTTCTGTTGGCAAGTCGATTACGGATACCTAATAGGTCTTAGATTCGAACATTGGGTTGGGGCAAAAATAGTGGTACACTGAAAAAAAAACAGACAGCAAAATATTATTTACTTATTCATATTGCTACATTTACAAGTTTACAATATCTACTCACCTGAAGGTTAGTGATGATGCAGTCTAAGATGGTAGCGGGCTAACCTGTCAGGAGTATGGTAAGCCTAAGATCCTAATTGGTTTCTACGCGACATCATGCCGGAACGCTAAATCGCTTGGCGACACGTCTTTGTCGGTAGGGTGGTAACTAGCCACGGCCGAAGCCTCCCACCAGACCAGACTCCAGCCGGGAATCGAACCCAGGACCACGATCTTTATAATGCAAAAGAGCGCGCGCTGCGCCACCGAGGTCTTAAAAAAATCTTTATCTTAATAAGGTACATAGCTAAGCGTGCACATAAAGCCGTGTCATTAATCGCAATTTTATTGTTATTAGAATGACAAAAGCTTACAACATACATACAATTAAAATCAGATTGTACAATAATAATATAATGTCATAGAAGTTTTTAAAAGTTTGATGGAGTGTCGAGGTTTGTCAGTAAATTCAAATTCAAATTCAAAATAATCTTTATTCAAATACTCCTTAAAAAGGCACTTTTGACGCGTCAATAATTTACATAGTAATTATTTCATGGTGATAACTATATTCGTAAACTTAAAACTAAAGCTATGAGGGTTCCAAACGCGCCCCGGTCTAAGAAGAAGCCCACAACAAACTTAGCCGGGGTAACTTAGTATAAAGTGACTCATAAGTAAAATGTTTGCATAGGAGTACAAAAAACACTTTGTTTTTAGCTTTAAAGCTCCTTTTATTACTGATTTTACCACTTAACATAGTGAATCATTTATCTCAATGCAATGCCATGCCAGCCTCACCATGATACTTCATTAAATTTACAAAGTAATGTTCCAAAAAGATTACTTTTATAATATATATTTTAATAATTTTGAATTAATCGCTAGTAACATGTATAGTTTATTAGTGTATAATTTTCTAGTGGGAATAAAACATAAAATACTTAAACAAGTGATATTCTCACTTGTTTGACAATCTTTTATTTTTGTGTAGCTCCATTAGGTAGGATTAGGATAGGAACGTACTGCGCCACGGAGGTGCGCTGTGGCATTATAAAGTTGGAGGTCCTGGGTTCGATTCCCATCTCGAGTCTGGTCTGGTGAGAGGTTTCGGCTGTGGCTAGTTACCACCCTACCGACAAACACGAGTCACCAACCGACTTAGTGTTCAGGCACGATGTCGCGTAGGAACCAATTAGGAGCTTGGGTTTACCATACTCCTAACAGGTTAGCCCGCTACCATCCTAGATAGCATCATCCTTACTACCGTCAAGGGCTAACTTGTAAAAAAAAAAAAAAGGATTCTCTGTACATAAATTTTCCCATACATAACATAATACTGGCACCTTCCAAGCATCTCTCATATATTGTACAAAGTCCAACATAGGAAGCAGTATATAATAACGCAAAATATTAAAATGTTCTAACTCCTTTCACTAGTACGCGCCGGACAATGAGTAAGGCTGGTAAGGCTAGGGTGCGGTTGTCGTGAGGTCACGCCCATTCAAATGTGGTACAGGCTACAGCTTATCTGTATGACGGTTATCTGCGATTACATTATGTTGGGCAATGAAACTAGAACTGTGTCTTATTGTGGTTCCGCTTGCCACCTGGTCGGCGATTTTATCTCATTTAAACACAAGGTCTTTTTATGGGAATTGTTTGAACTTATTGCGTTTAAGATTTGTGTAAATTAATTTAAGGATTTGAGCGTTAACTGTCTGTCAGTCTTTTCTCGAAACTGTTTAAGAATATACATACCTTGGGCAAATTCTTCAGTTAGGAAAAAACTGTTTCGAGAAAGAGATCGATAGGAGGGTGCAGCTAGGTTGGGCAGCGTTTGGCAAACTCCGCCGAGTCTTCTCTTCATCCATACCACAATGCTAAGAGTCAAAAGTTTTTGATCTAGAGGCTAGTCTAGAGATAGCTAGGCTAGAGATGAGGCTAGTCCACAAACTTCAAGTCGCTCAGCGTGCTATGGAAAGAGCAATGCTTGGAATCTCTTTGAGAGATAAAGTCCGCAACGAGGTGATTCGGCAAAAAACGAGGGTAACACAACTCGAAGGGCTTGAAAGCTAAAGTGGCAGTGGTCACGTTTGTCGGAGAACCGACGGACGTTGGAGTCGGAAGGTCCTCGAGCGGAGACCACGTCTCGGCAAATTGTTGCCGGTAGAACCTATCTTCCTAGCTAGTTTGTGGCGACATGACACACTTACATTTACATACCACTAAGCTTAAATAACTTGGTGCTATGTTCCAGTCAGATAGTAAGAATCTTCCCACCGGACTAAATCAAATCCGGGACCTCCATAATAATACTACGCACTTCTACGCGTACGCGCACTGTGTCACAGATGTTTTCTAATGACGCGATGTGGGTTGAAAAGTTGAGGAACTTTCTTTTTTATATTTCGATGTAAAGCAGTGAAGAAACAAGTGTACGCTAAACTTTGTTAGTCAATCTTTTACTACGTAATTTTATGCTATTAGTACATAAACTTGGCTATATAGTTTGCAATGCAGAACTGATAATTATATTATCCACCTTCCGTCTCGTATAATTTCAAACGATACCAACGGAAAATCGTCAATCTTTGTTTCTCAACTCATGGTAAAGTTTTTTTTCTGTAGACGACACGATTCGATGCACATAGCGACGCCATATTGAATTCATTTGATAACAGCTGCCTCAACTAAAATATGCAAGAAGCTGATCATCCACATCATCTTTAGTACGTCACCATCATCACAGGTCTCAATCTTTTCTTAATCTTTCTAGGAGAAAAAAAATATTTATAATTATGATTTTTCTCACATATCAAGATATTTTTCTAGGCATGAGGGTAGATGACACAGTTTCCCATTTTCCTCAGTTGCCTCTTAATAGATAAATGTTTAAATTTTAAAATCCAGCCTAATTCCTCAATACCTGTAGTTAACGCAAGCTTACCACTTGTACAACGAAGCAATTCAAACTAGACAGTTTTGAGGAAAATGACGAAGTTTGTAAAAGATAAGGTACCTGCGGGTAGCAAGAGCCGGTATCTATCAAAATTCTGATAAAAACACCAATATTTGTACTGTTTCAGACGAATAAAACTTTAAATATTTCTCTTATATTTTAATATTTTGTTTTATTTTGTAATTTATACCATTTCATCAGCTTTAAATTAAGGTGGCCCTTGTTTACCGCAAGTACCTTATTTGTAAGCCTTAAAGCTTTTTGTAGACTAAGCAAAAATGAAACCAAGCATGGCTTCGACGCAATGATCTCGCATAGGTCAAATCCTGTATCGACCGTAGTTCCACTTTCCCAAATTCAAATTGTCAGGATCGTGTTGCCAAAATGTCACTGTCGCAACATCGCGTTGTTTTGGTCGTGCGCTGTAAATGGTAAAATCGACGTTAACATGTCGCAGTGCAGCTGAGGGCGATTTAATTGACACAGACCGGTCCTGTCGTTCACTTTACGATAAAACTGTTATTAACTGGTCCGAAGCCAATTATATAGCTGCTGCGAAGCCGTCTCTTGTATAGAATATCCATACTAATATTGCAAATGCAAAGGTTTGTCTGTTTGCTTATTCTCTATGCTGAGTTGAATTGCTGTTCCGATTTCGATGATATTCGGTATAGGAGAATTCTTCACCATCATCATGATCAACCCATTACCGGCTCACTACAGAGCACGGGCCTCTTCTCAATATGAGAAGGGTTTTGACCATAGTCCACCACGCTGGCCATGTGCGGATTGGCAGACTTCACACGCCTTTGAGAACATTATGGAGAACACTCAGGCGTGCAGGTTTCCTCACGATGTTTTCCTTCACCGTTGAAGCAAGTGATATTTTAATTGTTTTGTAAAATACGCACCTAACTCCGAAAAGTTAGAGGTGCGTGCCCGGATTCGAACCGCTGACCTCTGATTAGGAGGCTGACGCCCTAACCACTTGGCTATCACCGCGTAGAGAATTCTTACCAGGGAACTAATCTGAACACTGAAAAAAAAAACTTTGTTATGTATGCACGGCTCATATGTAATGCAACTATCGTGACGGATTTGTAGATAGCTTGTATCTTCGCTGGTTGGGTTGCGGTCGAGTGCACGTGCGTTCCTTTGATCGAGCCACCAGGCGACGCGAAGGAGCATCGCTGGGTTTTAGTGGGTATTCTGGTCGCCACTCTGGCCACCGGGGAGTCCGACATGCCTAAACGCATTACCGTTAAATAGCTCGCATTTTGATCCAGATTTTTTAACGTGGCTAATCAAAACAAAACAAAACATGGTTCCCGTGGGTTTGGCAAAACCCAAAAACGGAAATGAAAACACGGACGAGATCGCAGGCATTTTATAGTTCAGGTATAAAGATTGTGCAACTTTTTGATGTTTTTGAATTTATTTTACTTGCGGCTCTTTTTATTGGGCGTTGTAACGTAATTATCGAGTAAAATTAAACAACTTAGACTGCGTACGTTTCTTTTATGGTACATGATTGTAATGAGCTTCACAAGATTGATACTAGTGACAATTTATTATTGCCTTGATAATTAATCAACATGGCCTATCTATAACTTATAGTTAGTGGCGTAGGTGTCTTCAAAATTTGACGTTTACTTATAGCTTATCAACAACTAGATATTCCAAGTAGTGATTAAGACGACGTTAGAGATACATAATTTTGTATTATATCGTACAGTTTATTTAAACTTAATATTACTTTTAAGCTGTGTAGGTAATTTAGTATTACCAACACAGCTTAAAAGTATTATGATTCTCTTATGATTTAATACAGCTTCAATTACCAATAAAATATATTGTCTTTTCCACGGTGTTTTTTTTCTTTAATAATTTTGGAACATGATGATGTCTCAGCTTGGTTAATTAAATTCAAATTCAAAATAATCTTTATTCAAATAGCCCTTAAAAAGGCACTTTTGACGCGTCAATAATTTACATAGTAGTTATTTAATGGTGATAACTATATTCGTAAACTTAAAACTAAAGCTATGAGGGTTCCAAACGCGCTCCGGTCTAAGAAGAAGCCCACAACAAACTTAGCCGGGAAAACTGAAATTTTCAAACAGATAACAGAAGAAAGGAAGAAACATTGTTTCAGCCCAGAGAACAAAAATAAGTTGTCTAGCCTGTGTCTTGAAGAGCACGTTAAATTACAGCCCCAGTTATTACCTCTTACAAATGCCACACCAATCCTATCATCAAAACACTCTTTCCACTGAGAGGCCCTATGCCCATTTGAAAAATACAGAAAAAGTATTTTCTTATATGAGTCTTTACAGTAGACAGTGCTTTTGAATATGTATGAAGTGCGCGCTAATCTTATTTTTATTTATTTTTATTATTTTTGTACCAAATTTGTTTTATCAATCACTTACAAAAGAAGTATACAAAGGAAAGCTTATCCCTACAAGAGATCTCTTCCAGCTACCCTTAGATGTGAGTAAGGTGAATTTATAAAGTGGAATAGGTCAAACAAGGTATGTTTAAACTACATACAAAAATATACTTAGATAAACTTACATTTTGCAACAACACCAAGCCAACACTGATTCCTCACGAATATGTTTTCATTGCTCCAGAAGCAACACACTGCAACACTTTTATGTATGTATGAAGAGCACGTAACTCAGATCAATGAATAGACTTTTACTGATGAAGGTGGTAATAAAAGGGAAACTCCTAATCAATAAAATAACCCATTAAATTTACAACAGTGAGCCGGTATATTTTCTTTCAGGGACTACAACAAAAGTTATAAGAATGCTAAGGATTGCAAATAAAATCTCACTTTTGCTTATCTTGTTTGTAAAGTACGATTGTATTTATACTTCCATAATACTATATCTGCTTCATCATGATCAACTCATTGCCGGCTCACTACAGAGTACGGGTCTCCTCTCAATATGAGAAGGATTTGGCCATAGTCCACCACGCTGGCCATGTGCGGGTTGGCAGACTTCACACGCCTTTGAGAACATTAAGGAGAACTCACAGGCGTGCAGGTTTCCTCACGATGTTTTCCTTCACCGTTGAAGCAAGTGATATTTTAATTGCTTAAAAACGCACATAACTCCGTAAAGTTAGAGATGCGTGCCCGGGTTCGAACCCCGACCTTTTATTAGAAGGCGAACGCTCTAACCAGCTGACTAATTTACTATAGTGGGTTGGTATGTTTTTTTGTTTGTTACTTATGTTCGACTTCACGAATAAAACGCTGAAATCGTTGGAGGCGATAACTAGTTTGATATAAATATAACACGATAAGCGAATCATCTATTTGAATAAATCTAAAAAGAAAGTGTTTTCACTAAACTTAGTGTAAATGTTATATTATCTTTTATTTAACCTGCGTTACAAAGCTAAAAATAACAACAAAGCAGTCTATAAAAATAGTATAGGCGCCGATACAAATAGCGCTCCAGTTTAATTGGTTGTCATTTCCAAACTAATGGGTAACTAACAGGAAGTCCATATACAAATAATTAATGTGGGACACAAATAATTTTGTTCGGAATTGTGAAAGTTATTTGTTTAAAAAAAAAACACCCTGGAAACGTTTGTTTTTGAGCTCAAAATATCCTATATAATATTATAACATAAATTTTATATACAATTTATTTTATACACCACAAGTTAGCTCTTGACGGCATCTCACCTAAATCGCATGGCGACATCTTTGTCGGTAGGGTGGTAACTAGCCACCGTCGACGCCTCCCACCAGACCAGACTTGAGCCGGGAATCGAACCTAGGACCTCCAACTTTATAATGCTATAGCGCGCGCGCTGCGCTACGGAGGTCGTCAAAATAAAAACAAAAGTTTTTCATTCGTATTCCGTGAAAACGGTTCATGCTTAAAATAACGGGTATTTAAAGATTATATGATCGATGTAGTAGCTGAGCCGAGCGTAGGTAACAGACAAACAAACACATTTCCGCATTTATAATGTTAGTGACGAAGTACGGATATCAAGCAATACAACACAGTTCTGCAGTCAATGCTTACAATAGTGTTACTCGTACATTGCGGATACAGGGCTTTGATTGCACTGTACATGTTCCATGACCCAAAACAGAAGGTCAGCCATTGACATCTGGTTCTGCATTCATTACACAATACACAATTGGGCTGATTAAAATAACTCCATCTGCCTCGTTGGTATAGAATAAGGAATTACGACCAATTTTTGATTAAAGTGGTATAAAGTTTTTCTATTAATATTATAATAGTACATAAATACCATAGCGCATACACAAACTCACCAAAACGCTCTCCCTCCCATGCTCACACACACAAACACACATACACACACACACACACACACACTCACACACTCACACACACACACACACACACACACACACACACACACACACACACACACACACACACACTGTTGTAATATCATAACATATTATTATGTTGTAAATTTTCAAAGGTTGCATATATTGTTTGCTATTTTCTTTTATACAAATTGTAATCTTATTTGGCCTATCCTACGAGCGTAGTGTTGCTAGTTAACACCTGATGTTAATGATCAATCTAATCCATAAACTTCGGACAGCAGATTTAATTTAGTAGCGCCATCCTTATCTATCGAAAAAAGTAGGAAAAGGACAGAACTACTAAATTAGCTATCTGAAGATCGATCGGCCGACGGACACGACATTTTCAATGACATGTGAAACTATAACATATATTTTTTATAATATATATAATACTCATTTATGAATATGGAATCATATTTTATTTTCGCCCGCAATTATGTTAATTAAAAAAAAAACTTTTTAAAGGTCACGTGCATCGTTAAAGGCCATGAATACGCATTTGAGCGGCGAGGTGGGTCTGCGTTCTAAAACCCTCTCTCTTTTACGAGAGGAGGCCTAGACCCATTAAACGACTTAGAATAATGAAAATAAATTGACTTTCATTTAAATTTTTCTCAAAGCTTATAGCTTTAGCATACAAATAGGGCACAGTAGTTTATTGAAAGTAATAGTATACAATCGCCACAAGATTTGTTCTTTTTTAATTCTTTGGAATGAACGTGATTAAGGCTTTTGAAATAAACTTGTATGTCATTTCAACAAAGACGAATCAATATTTTTTCAAAATTAGATACCGATTTGCGTTTATAGTATTGGGTGGAGTTGGTTTCTTAGAATTCAATGTAATTACACCCTTTGAACCTTACCTTTAAAACAAAGTGTAATGCAATGTTTCAATAATCAAATACTCCATATCTTTAACGGCTCTCGTTTCTAGCACTCAAATATATAAACTAAACACTTGGTATTTAATATATAATTAGGAGGAAACCATCACGCCTGAGAGTTCTTCATCTTCAAAATTCTTCAAAGGCGTGTGAAGTCTGAAAATCCGCATACGGTCAGCATGGTGGACTATGGCCAAGCCCTTCTCATATTGAGGAATGTCTGTAGCGAGCAGACATGGGTTGATCATGATGATGATAATATTATAAAATTTTAAAATTATATTAAAATTTTGATTGATACCCTTTGTTATTTTTCTTTTGAAGTATACATGATTCTTTTATACGTGCTTGCTTGCTATCAAAATAAGTTAGCAAAAGAAAGGACCAAAGCAATCGAACTTGCGACAATAATAGCCTCGTAAAGTGAACTTGCAGGCCATGTTGTGTTGACATGTGACATCTCGGGAATTGCAATAAACAGACGCTTTGTGACCGTTGGTTTAGAGCAATTCTCGGGCTGTTATTGAATTATATGCTTTAGGTACACATTTATTTGATGCAGTTGTCTCATGATTGATGGGTAGAAGTCACCTAAAGTACCAGGATTCCAGGATGTGAGGTTAACTTCGTCTCTTGGCTTTATGGCCTTATTTTAGTAATCCCACACTTAGTAGAGTAGTTTGGAGAAGTCACGAACGAGATTTCAAAATGAAAAGAATAAACAAAATTGCAAACACTTTTCTCAATTTTACTACGTATGAAATAAATAATGCGAGGACAAAAAAGGATAAAATCTGATCTATTTAATCTACGTTAATTGGGAAGAGAAAGGTTTATACCCCTTCAACCTTGCAGCAGGGATGGCTGAGGGTAATTCATATTAAAAAGAGTGAAGAAAGATATATGTTGGTGAATGTAGGACCACTAAGCGACCAACAGTATTTTTCATCATCATCATCATCAACATCGTCATCATCAGCCAACATTAATCCACTGCTCGACATAGGCATCTTTTAAGTAGTGCCAACTCATCCTGTCTCCGGCCTTTCGCATCCAGTCGATGCCTGCCACTTTTCGGAGATCATCGCTCCTTTCGGAGGAAGGCCCACACACCGTTTGACAGTATTTTAGAAATGGAATATTAAGAAAGAGAGATCTCAATTTTTATTTTTTATTTTTTGTAAGTTACATAGATATTTTAGATATTGACATTATAACTAAGTCAGAATTTACGGGTTGGGATTTGTTAAGATAAGAGTATTATCATCATCATTATCATAACCAGACTTTTAATGCTCTACTACTGGGCATCAGCCTCCTCTTTCATAGTAGAGAGAGTTTTAGAGCACATAATCACCTCGATGATCTAATGCGCTGTATAAGCGTAGATTAAGATTTTTAAAAATTCATCTGGAATAAGCAACGTTTGAACGTGTTGTATATTGTATGTGTTATATTATATTTACTTATATTTCCATAGTGTTTACATGATTTATTTCTAATTGTACACCCTTAGACTGCGTATCAAGACCGTGGCCATTGGAACTCCCTACAAAAGACCTATGTCCAGCAGTGGACGTCTATCGGTTGAAGTGAGACTGCGTATCTATATATTATATCCTACGATCTCTGCCATTTAACCGTCGTAGATCGCTCTTTAGCGATAAGGCCGCCTATTGTACCTCTATTATTTTCTGTGTGTTTCTTGTACTTATTATTTTGTGTAGTGTACAATAAAGTGTATTTTCATTTCATTTTGTAACTGAATATTAATCTCTCTTTCACCTGAACCTTTTCACTGGCTCATCCCATTTCCCGTTTCCACTCTTTTTACCAATATATTCATCTAATTTGGTAGAAGTTTGATATGGCAAACTTTAACTATAGTTGTAGCTTTCATCGATAGAGTCAGATTTTTTGTTTTTCTCGTTATAAAAAGTTAGACATAGCGTGTGTTACTCCAGGATATAATCTCCATTCAAATTTCAGCCAAATTGGTTGAGAAGTGACGGTGTGAAGGAGTAAGAAACACACTCACTTACACACAAATTTTCGCGTTTATAATATTGGTGTAATGAATAACCGGGACCAACGGTTTTACGTACTTTGCAGACAGATACAGATTCCAATGGTTAGAGATCGAACCGAGAAATCCCCTTAGAATACTTTAGAATACTTGGAGACGGAATACTTTGATTAGACAAAGGAATATGTATCTTGTTACCACTTGTTACGTCTGAATTTACGTTGAATAAGATAAAAAAACTCTGCGCAGCCGTCCCCGGTGTACGCTCCACTAATGTCTGCACGTAGAGAAAACTTCGTACATTGGTAAATGAGAAACGAAATGTTGCTTGTAAAAATTGTTTTCTTACTAAGTTTAACACATAGATAATGTTATGTACACCCAAAAGGAAATGTTGACAGACTTTCCTATCAAAGCATATCTCGAATCAATCATTGGTTTCCGTATCGATCTAAAACTTGGCATACAGATGACGTTACCAACGTTCTTCTTCTTTGTCGTTACACTCTTGACTGAGAGGTCGTGGTCATCATGAAGCAGTGTTTTTTTGAGGACAGATGTTTTCCTCCGTGGCGCAGTGCGTGCGCTGTCGCATTATAAAAGTTGGAGGTCCTGGGTTCGATTCCCGGCTCAAGTCTGGTCTGGTGGGAGGCTCCGGCCGTGGCTAGTTACCACCCTACCGACAAAGACGTATCGCAAAGCGATTCAGCGTTCCGGCACGATGTCGCGTAGAAACCAAGTAGGAGTGTGGGTTTACCATACCCCTAACAGGTTAGCCCACTACCATCTTAGACTGCATCATCACTTACCATCAGGTGAGATTGCTGTCAAGGGCTAACTTGTAGTGTATAAAAAAAAATGTTACACGCCTCACGTACCAACGTTATCTGTATGCTAATGCCGCTGAGAAAGGCAAACTGGGTATTCAAAATTTCTAAAGTTAGAAAGACGATAATGGCCAATTTAACCGCAAAGCTGCGGACAAAGGCAGTTTATTAGATAATACCAAAATATCAGCACAATCCCGTTAAGAGCAAAATTTTGGTAACCGTAGTGAGAGATCAATCGGCAGTCTCTGAAAGCTTAATTATATTTATTCTGAGCCATTAGGTGAACCAGTTCGGTTAATCGAAACGCTTGTAGATAGGAAACTGTTATAGCCAGTATTTAAAATACAGAGTTTTATTGACGTGCGTTAATGCCACCGCTTTTAAAGGAAATTATGACATTATATATATTTAGCCCCGATATCCGTTGGGAGCCATGTGTGATTCGAAAGCTTATCCTTTAAAACGTCGGTAGTTATTATTTTAATTGAATAATTGAATACAGCTTTTATGCTTACGCAATTATGTTTCATATTAATGTCATTGCTGTGTAGATATAACTGAATCCTTACTATCTACCCTTACTATTTAATATTATGAACGTGAAAGTTTTTGTTGCAATATTTGATATGTAATGCAAGCAATAATCTTATTTTATAGTTATTATGTAATAAAAAGTTATTCTTTGCTTTAAAATGCATAGTAACGAAACAACGTTATCCTTTAGATCACACTAAAACTGTGCTAGGTACATTCCTTGTATATCAATATAAATTGGTATATAAATATACTACTCATTCAGTTCTTCGGTGTCAGTGGTCAATCCATCACGTTTTTTTTTATATTTCCATACTTAATTTCCTATAGTATGTATGGTATTAGGATATTATTGAAACTTCGCAATAATACAGCTTAGACATCAGTGTAACATATATGCCAAAATTTATAAAAATATCGTGTGAGTTGTCCAAAATAAGTGTAAAGTAAGTAGGAAAAATTCGGCCATCTGCTAGCTATTTTAACATGCAATACATAAATCGTTAGAGTTAAACAATATACAGGCCAGCCTGTACGTATATATTTAAGTTAACAAAGGATAATTTTAAAAGCCAGTTGAGATAAATTATCTATCTGAATTCTTGCTTTACCCTATTAGTTAAGAAAATATCGTGAAATTCATGAAAAGACCGACTAAGAAAACTAAACAAACTCAAAAATGTCATGTCGTTTAAACTCTTTATTCATAGTGCAAAACAGCATTGAATATAAAACGAAAAAAATATATAACCTGCGCTCGAGAATTCAGTTTGAAGCGTAATTTTCCCAGAATTCATGTCACATCTCGTCTGTATCGACGCAACTGCGCGTTTGTATTGATACAAATGCGAGGTTCCATTAAATAAACGTGTCCTAAAGCATAATAAGAGGCAGTCGCAGTGTCGCATTTCTAACATTTCTTGATTGCGCGAACGCGTGTAAAATATGCGTAAAATATAAAGTTTGTTTTTAGTTTGTTTATAAGTCTGGTAACCGGAAAAAAAACGGTTAAGTTTGTTGTGGGCTTCTTCTTAGACCAGAGCGCGTTTGGAACCGCAGCTTTAGTTTGAAGTTTATGAATGTAGTTATCACCATCAAATCACTACTATGTAAATTATTGACGCGTCAAAAGTGTCTTTTAAAGGACTAAAGATTATTTGAATTTGAATTTGGTAGCGGTAACAACGTTCATTCAAGAATCACCATCATCATCATCATTTCAACCGATAGACGTCCACTGCTGGACATAGGTATTTCGTAAGGAGTTCCAACGGCCACGGTCTTGGGCCGCTTGTATCCAGCGGCTCCCTGCGACTCGTTTGATGTCGTCTGTCCACCTTGTTGGGGGTCGATTAACGCTACGTTTGCCGGTGCGAGGTCGCCATTCCAGCACCTTGGGACTCCAACGTCCATCGGTTCTCCGAGTTATGTGCCCCGCCCATTGCCACTTCAACTTCGCAACTCGCTGAGCTATGTCGGTAACTCTGGTCCTTCTACGGATCTCTTCATTTCTGAAGATTTCTCTTCATTTTTTCGTTCAAGAATGACTACGAGAAATCGTACCGAAGCATCTGATATAGAACGAATCCGAGCGGAACCCAATTAAGTAGCATGAGTCGGTAATAATCGATTAATAAATAAAGGAAAACGAATTGGTCAGGTGCCGCAGGAAGTGTGAGGACCCGCCACCGCGAAGCGAATGAGGCGTGACAATGTTAATTAATCATCAAAGAAGCTTAAATTTAATGCCACATAATCGACTATTGCGAGCACGTTTCAAATTCACTGTAGCATACCCTGTTTAAAATTGATTCAGATTAGATTTTGTAAGCTTCTCGTCTTGTCATCACGGCTACATTTGACTAGACATTTTCGGATCCGATTTGTAATAAGGAATCGTGGATGAATCAAATATCCTAATTCTCTTCATCCCTTATGTTACTATAACTCATTATGATGAATGGTTGTAGATCGTTAGCAACCGTCTCGTTAGACTTACACTTTATCAATGATGGATTATCAATTGGGGTTGGTGTTAGCAAATATATTGTTCAAGAATCAGGAGATACCTGTGAACGTGGAAGGGCAAAAGATTAGAGGAAGACCAAAGAAGAGATGGATGGATTGTGCAAAAGAGGATATGCGGGTAAAAGGTGTGGGTAGTTAGGTGACGGCTGATAGAAGTGAGTGGAAGAAGAAAATGTGTGGTGCCGACACCACATAATGTGGGATAAGGGCAAGAATAAGAAAAAAGAAGGATTTTCAATTGGGGTTGGTGTTATATATATAGCCAATATATTGTTCCAGAATCAGGACCTGTCTGTAGTAGTGGGTTCTTATTATGCTGAGGATGATGATTCGTTCAAAAGCTTGAAACTCTTCTTTTTATCATAAAAACTGCAAATTGAAACACGACTCATAAAGCTGGGCTGATATTTTAGTACCTAAGGAATAAGTACAGTTATAATCTTTGATAATTGCTGCTTTATGAAGTCCATCTAATTTATGTCTCATACGGATAGCTGAGAAATCTGCCTCAAATTATTTGTCAAGTTCTTTTTTCTAAGTTCTGTTCCATCTTTTGCCTAAATAGTATCTATATAAATAACACCTAGAAATATAACCTTCTTCAGAAATTGTCTAGTTAAAGATCAAAAATCTTAGAAGCTCATCGCGTAAGCCCTTGTTTATATACATATAGGAGAAACTAGATACCACGATATAAATTAGACATAAATCCTAGCCCTTTAGAATTCTAGAAACGGCAATAAATCGTCACACAAGATAGTTTTAGGTGCGTTTATGGAACAAATTCAGCGGTTCGAAATGTACTAAATCAAGCACGTCCAGATTATGTTTATATAAGTCTATTCAGGTGTCTCTCAAGTTATGTACATAGTGGTAATGGTAAATGCTACTCATGAATTGAAATATCTGAAAACAGAATAATGTGATGTTTTTTCTGTTAATAATGTAGAAAATTAAACCATGAAAATCATCACATTTCACGTTATCTTTGGAAGAAATCAACTCAGTCGTTGGTCTAGTGGTCTATTACAGGACGTTAATAAGATTAAAGTAACCAGTAAACTGACAAATATATTTCTTTTGACAAATGCTACAATCAATTAGGAGCATGGGCTTACCATACCCCTAATAGGTTAGCTCGCTACCATCTTACTCGCTCGCTACATCTTCTTATCTTCATCATGTCTGGAGAGTCGGACACCGCTGGCTGGGCCGCGGTCGAGTGCACAAGTGTTCCCGTGACCCAGCCACCAGCGACGCGAAGGAGCATCGCTGGGTTTTAGTGGGTATTCTGGTCGCCAGTCTGGCCGACGGGGAGTCCCACATACCCCGTCGGAAGCCGCGCAGTCTTGCCTGCGTCGCCTCCGGAGGGGATGCGTAAAAGCATTTCCCAGCGTGAAAAAAAAGACCGCAGATTCACTTATCATCATGTGAGATGCCATAAAGGGCTAACTTGGTGTG
This sequence comes from Lasiommata megera, assembly GCA_928268935.1. Classification (NCBI taxonomy): domain Eukaryota; kingdom Metazoa; phylum Arthropoda; class Insecta; order Lepidoptera; family Nymphalidae; genus Lasiommata; species Lasiommata megera. The sequence continues at coordinate 14,770,252 of OV743312.1, forward strand.
TATAAAAAAATGTCAACACATATAACAAACGTTCTCCAAAAGTCATAATACCATGCCTGCATTATTACAGAGTAATTTTTTCTAATAATTATTGTGTCAGTTGACCCTTTTTATTTAACTCCTATCAGATACTCCTATTGTATTGGTTCTAGATTATAGTTATACCTAACCTATCATATTCTGAATAAATCACGTTTTAATCACAGAGTAGAAATAAATATAAGCACGTCGATAAGGACATTAACCTAACATTCCATGAATGTTAAACAGCTGAGTAGGCTGTCGCCAGACATCTCTCTGCAATTTGCGACAGGTTCACGTAATGCATACCATTTGTATTCTATAGCGGCTGGCATTTGTTTTTTTTTTCGTTGACCTCCACAGTTTGTAACTTTATCGTCGTGTACCTGTTTATTATTGTTAATATTGGCGATTATTCTTCATACATATGACTGTTTGATTTGCCTTTTTGTATACTAGCAGTACTACTCTTTTTTTTTAAAAAAAAACCTATGATAGCTTAGTGGTTAGGACGTCCGCCTCTTAATGAGAGGTCGGGGGTTCGAAGCTGGGCCCGCACCTCTAGTCTTTTGGAGTTATGTATTTAAGCAATTAAAATATCACTTGCCTCAACGATGGAGGAAAACATCGTGAGGAAACCTGCATGCCTGAGAGTTCTCCATAATGTTCTCAAAGGCGTGTTAAGTCTGCCAATCCGCACATGGCCAGCGTGGTGGACCATGGCCAAACCCTTATCATATTGAGAGGAGACCGAGACTGTAGTGAGCCGGCAATGGGCTGATCATGATGATACTAGCAGACAGTTCACCTGATCTGAAGTGATTATCGGCGACAAAAAATCTGTAACTCCAAAGGAGCTACCAATGCGTTTCCGGTTCAACCCATCCCACTAATCTGTTTCTAATCGGCATCACACCGGAACGCTAAATCTCTTAGGGGTATGTCTTTGCCAGTATTGTATAACTAGCCGTGGCCAACGCCCTCAGACCAAACTCGAGTCAAGAATTGGATCTAAGACCACCTATGTTATAACATGAAAGCGCACGCGTTAGGACACGGAAGTCTTCAAAATCGCTTTATCTTTTATGTTAGTTTTTCTTTCAGGCTATAGCAATATAGCTCTTCTAATTATATGCTCCCTGCCCCTCGTTTCTCCAAGCATCTGTACGTAGGCTCTTTCATTTCAAGCTGAGTGACTACAAATGAAGGTAGATAAAAAAGTTGTATCTTAGTGAATTGCATTTTTATGAATATGTTTTATATCAATCATAAACTTTTTATTGGCAGACTCTTCCATTGCAGGCATGTATGGTACCTTTTGTTGTACCTGTTATAATATTTATCTCTTATAACATAGCGCCTATCGAAAACGGAACTTCAATTTTTTTTTCGGACTATCTATTAGCGTTATACTAACCCTAACCGATAGTCTAACCCTATTGGTTGTCACAGCGTAACCAGTCTGTTTGGCGGGCTTTGGAAAGAAGCTCTGCCGGAAGACATTTTGAGCCCTAGAGCTTGAAGAAACTAAGTCTGTCTAAGGGCGCCTCCTTTGAAGCCGAACCTCGGCTTAGGCGACCGACGTTTGGGATAACGGGGGGGGGTCGGACGGTGAGTGGTCCGTACGTCGCCGAGGTATGTTGTCAGTAGTCATCTGAGCGTCAGGGTCATGAAGGAGGTGCCTCCGTTAATTTTAGGAGACAGTATTAATAGTAGAATAACAAGTGAAATAAAAAAATGGTGTAAAAATTACAATTGTTTATTTGATAAACAACCTATCAAACAACTTCATAACATATCTGACTGGAAGAAAATTTAAATACATCATTCATTAGTAGATCTAGCTTATATAAACAGGACTTACAATTAAATATAATTTAATATCACAGTTAAGGTTTACGTTAAACTATACAATACAAATGCTCCATAAATTGCTTAAACCATATTTTTTACTAAAAAAAAAATTAAGATTTGTACAGAGATTGTTAACCAATATCACATATCACGTAATAATATTAAATTTTGTCCAAATATACTCATAGGAAATATAGAAATATTTTTAAGAAAAGGTTAATTTATTGCACCCACCTACTTGGAAAACACAGATCTTTAAAGCACGACTTGGAGTGCTCCAGTTATAGGAATGTAAAGATAATCTAATATGCAATTAAACTTCTTCATTGAATTGTTCGGGCACTTCCGTTTTCCTACTACCTCGGGCAAAATTTGAAGTATGGAAAGAGGAAACAGTGCAGTGACAGAAACCTGAAACAAAGTTTACCAGTATTAGAACTAAATAACATTTGAGAATGGTTTTGTTTATAACAATTATCTTCAAATAAGCTGAACAGACGGGACAAATAATAACCCTGTGATAAACCTAAAATATGAAACGAAATTATATAAAAAATGCACTTTATTGTGTAGAATTAAAAAAGGCATTAAATGTTATAAACATGCAATAATGGTGCAGAAAAAAAGTTAAATTATTGGATTATACTCTTTAGTAAGAAATTACATAAAATGAAACAATTAATTAAACCCATAACACAAAATAATCAAACACTATAAGATACCTAAAAAAATAAATGTTAATACATATAAAATGAGAACTGTTTAACATTGAAAACATGGATCGTATAGATAGTCTTTCATGTAATATAGATTTGGCAGAGTACTAGGCGAGCGCCCTATATGCTTACATTATCAAGTCACTTATTATCTATTCTGTGGTCTCACCTCGTTGGATCATATCTGAAGTTGAAGCCCGGAACATTGATAACGTTCCAGCCTTTGGACGTTTTCGAGTAACTGAACGATATTTGGTCTCTGAAAGTTTCCGGATTCAATAGTTTCATTTGCTCCAAATGTGAATGTAGTTCCGGTACTCGAGTCAAGTTTTGGTTCATAAGATGTTCTGTAACAATAACATAATCTTACTTTCTTATGTTTATATTCGTATCTATCTTCTTTTTCGTGGCTTCTACTACTCAAAAATTAAAACCATGATTATGATTTTCAAACCACATTTCTAAGAAGAAAAAACCGACGATACTGTTCTTATGATCGTCAATATTCCAAGTACAGAAGTTTTCTTGTCATAACTATTTTAGGGTTTCAATCATACATAGAGACAATTTAAGGTATGATTAAATATAACGGATATTGATAGATGTTTGATAAATTTGTATTAAATTACATTTAATATAAAAAAGGCACTTTACCTATGATATAACCCAAAGTGACATCATCGGGGAATCGAATACTCTCACAGATACTGATGAATCTGCCACCACTGAAAAAAATATTACATTAGAAAATGTTCTTACAATATTTCTTTTGTATATAACATATACATTTAATATACGTAATAAAAATTATAATTTACCTTGCTATTGGTAACATTTTTAAAGCTAAACTTCTGCTTATACATATTCCAGCACCTCCAGTTGCAAACCAAAAGGTGTATAATAACTGAAACAATTACAAATTACACTTAGGTTGAGTATGACTAAGAAGTTAACTAAGTTACTAAAACAAATATCAGTATTGAAAGAATATAAATCTATGATAAAAACTCAATAGATCCTCTCATTAGGTATTTGGCGGACTTTATTTATTTCATTAAGCTTTCGAATCATTCCACCATCCACCATGATCAACCCATTACCGGCTCACTACAGAGCGCGGGTCTCCTCTCAGTATGAGAAGGGTTCGGCCATAGTCCACCACGCTGGCCGTGTGCGGATTGGCAGACTTCACACGCCTTTGAGAACATTACGGAGAACTCTCAGGCGTGCAGGTTTCCTCACGATGTTTTCCTTCACCGTTGAAGCGAGTGATTTTTAAAAAATCATCGAATCATTATTTGAACTATAATTTCCTTTTTTGCATATATAGAGTTTCTGTAAATATATTTAGGCGATTTTTCATATATACCTGATTAGTGGGCTTCTTAAACATATCCACAGGTTTATTCACAGATGTTTTTCCGAGATACCAGTCTTCCTGATGATTGTATTTTTGTAACACCGCGACCAACCGCGGAACGTTGACGTAGTTGTCATCATCGAAGTGACAGAACCATCTGACAAAGAAAATGTAACTGTCAGCACATGTGTTCTTATATTCTATATTATTTCCTTAATAATCCTCCGTGGCGCAGCGCGCGCGCTGTCAGATTATAAAGTTGGAGGTCCTGGGTTCGATTCCCGGCTCGAGTCTGGTCTGGTGGGAGGCTTCGGCCGTGGCTAGTTACCACCTTACCGACAAAGATGTGTCGCCATCGCCAAGCGATATAGCGTTCCGGCACGATGTCGCGTAGAAACCGATAGGAGTATGGGTTTACCATACCCCTTACAGGTTAGCCCGCTACCATCTTAGACTGAATCATCACTTACCATCACGTGCGATTGCCGTCAAGGGCTAACTTGTAGATGATAAAAAAAAAATGATAATCTGCAGTTATATTTTTTGTTATTTTATATTCTTTTCCGCAGGCACATAGTAATGTCATATGTGTAGAAACAAAGGCTGTTTTTCTTACAACGAAAAAGACTACTTTTTGTCGAGTGGAATTTCGTTAACTCTTTATGTTTTTAACTCTATATAGTCATTAAGCTATTGGAATAATACATTGGATATATTATATTCCGATTCATCATGATCAACCCATTACCGGCTCACTACAGAGCACGGGTTTCCTCTCAATATGAAACGGTTTGGCCACAGTCCACCACGCTGGCCATATGCGGATTGGCAGACTTCACACGCCTTTGAGAACATTATGGAGAACTCTCAGGCGTGCAAGTTTCCTCACGATGTTTTACTTCACCGTTGAAGCAAGTGATATTTTAATTGTTTAAAAACGCACATAACTCCGAAAAGTTATAGGAGCGTGCCCGGGTTCGAACCCTCGACCTCTGATTAGGAGGTTGAAGTCCTAACCACTAGGCTATCACGGCTTCCTAGGCTATGTGTGTATTACAGTGGACCACTTTATATTATAAATGAAAATGTAACTTTATGAGTTTATCTTTCTTTCTTATTTTAAATCAGCCCATTTTAATTTTATGACAAGGAGAGAAGCTGAAGGCAGTTTTTAACAATTTAACCTATTACTGACAAATAAAACTTATAACGATGACAAATATCCTGCATTCAAGCTAATTCTGACTATAAAAAATTACATTCAATGTAACAAACAGCTTCCAAACTCAACGTTGTTTAAATATATAAAATTAGATGAAGTGAATAAAAAAAAAAGACCAACTAATTACCTACCGATAAATAAGCATGTCCGAGGACTTGGTCTTCGTACCAATAATAAGTAATTAGTACTTTGTGCCGTGTAATTTTCCGATATTACGGTGAGCTCAAATAACAGGAGCTTCGACCGCGCAATTTAAGATTACATATTGCAAAATAGCGTACGACATATAATAACCACAATCATATGCAGCTCATACCATGGATCAGATTTCATCAGATCCGATCAGCTAAAAAAAAGCTTAAGTCTTTCATAAAGTCTGTAATGTAATTTGTGACTTCTTGTAATTCTTTTAAGTTCAAAGTGCAGTTATTAGCAAGGACCATTATTTATGGTTCGGAAAAAATCGGTGAATTCATCGGGAAATATTAACCGATTTTTTTAGTTTATAGATGTCACGATATAAACAAAAGATGAATAGGTTACTAATTCCATGGTCAAGCTCCTATGAAATATCTATATTACAAAAGAATATCTATATATAAAAGAAAGTCATGTTAGTTACACTATTTATATAGTGAATAAATAGAAGCAGGCGTTATTATTTGAGTGTTTATTGTTTGACACTATTTATATCTCCAGAACGGCTGAACCGATTTGACTGAAAATCGAGGGAGAGGTAGCTTAAAACCAGGAGACGGACATATAATACTTTTAATCCCGTTACATTTCCCGCGGGATTTATGAAAAACTAAATTTCAATGAACTAACTATAACTATTGTATCATAATATTACCGTGGTTTCAGCTTGCCACAGAAATTTTTCTCAAATTGGTAGCTTACTGTTAGGAGTTTTTAAAAACCCCTAATCTACGCGGACGAAGTCGCGGGCATGGACTAGTATAATATAAAATTTCCTAAAACGAATACCTCAATTAATAAACAATAAGATATACTCTGAACAATTTTGAATAGCATTGTGTAGGTGGCAGTAGAAACAATAAACGGAGCAGGAGCTTTGTAACAAAGCAGGTAGGTAATGTAGACAATGTGATCGTAAATATCCGGGAAGGGATTAATGTTTACGAGTTCCAACGCAATGCTAGTTCCAAATCTCTTCCCCACCTCCGATACCCCCATGATAGTATTACCTCCATTTGAAAAACAAAAACGGGACAAAAGTAATATACGAGCTAAGAGGTGGCGATAAGATAAAAATATTGTAACTTTGCATTCAATATTATTGAACCTGACCGCTGAATAATATTTTGTATTCTTATTTCTCTTTTGTACAGAAGCAAACGCAAGCGGATCAGAGGACAGACCAGTAGGATAATCTTATGAGAGATCTGGTTGGACTTTCTGCATCCAGTTACTATTCAGTCTAAAATCATATTCACGCATACCATAAGGTCCATAGGTTTAGGACCATTTTTAAGCAAGTTTTTATTTTGTGCAATAATTTTTATACAATATATAAATTTATGGAAATAATTGTTGCAATGATAGAGTTTGGTGTAAATGGTAATAAAAAAAACTACGATTACAGAAGTGAGATTGTATTAATATGGCGTGATAGAGGACACTAATTGAAGCAATCAAGCTTATCTAAATTGAGAGGTATGGTAAACCAGCTAATGACATGTTCCAAAAAGTTTTAGAATATGGAAGTGTAGTCAATTAGATCTCAGCTAGATAAAAATAATCATAAGCTTCTGGAGGAAACAATTTAGTGAACACACTAATTTATTTTTAGCTGAATATCACGAATAATGCGTAAACATCAAATGATAATGCGGTCATTATATAATAAAGATAGCTATGGGGGATGTAAATGACCACGCAGAGATTAATCAGATTAACTTAACCATTTGTAATGACGTCCGTTAATCTTCTCGTTATTTAATTAATTTTGATATCTGTCGAATTAGAGTAATCCACAAAGCATTCCAAGCGTATTTGGTCAATTTCGTTTTGAAAAGATAATTCAACTGAATTGAATGTACTTTGTTTCGTATTTAATTTTAAACCATGTATATGGATAAATGACGATTCATAGTTTTTTTTAAATACTAGTCTAGGGTAGTGCAATTTTATTCGTCAATTAATAAGGCAATACAATTTAAAATTGAGACACGTATACTTAATCTATCATATAGAAAAGATGTTACCCGGCTAAGTTTGTTGTGGGTTTCTTCTTAGACCTGGGTGCGATTTGAAACCTCTTAGCTTTAGTTTTAAGTTAGCGAGCGAGAGTTATCACCATCACTAATAGAAATAATGAAAAATGTGATACATATATTTGAACGATTCATAGATGTATGTAATAGGTTTATATGAATAAAGCTATTTTTGATTTGATTTATCTGTTAAAAATATAGCTTTGCACATTACTTTACACTAAAATTACCCTAAAAGTCACATCTTTACTAAGTGTATCATACGATTGGGAAGCTTGGGAAGCTGAAGGTTTGTTAGTAAGAGTCTATATAAAAACCAGTCAGGTCTTGTCAATTTGGTCTATAAATTATCCTAAAGAAGAAAATTAATTCCATCATTTACAGAATTACAATGTTGTTTTCTGTCAAAAAATTATTCATGGTAATCTGGATTGGGCACAGTTTTACCTATTCCTTCTGAAAGCAAATGAGAGCTGTAGCTCTATCGGTCGGTTGCTGTTATTAAATGAGCATTCTTGAAGGTTTAAAGTTGTAAATAACAGGCTTGTGCCTTGCAGTTGGGCAGTAATAGTCACGGGGATACAGAAATTCATAAAATGACAATGGAGTGTATGGGGAAGGCCGACTGGTACAAACCAGTCGGCCTTCCCAATTGCCAACCTCACCTGCCCGTGGTGCCTACTTACCGACGAGGCTCTGGCGACCGATCATTGGCGGTATAACCATAACATATTAGCTGGTCCAAAATTGACTGACAATAACGGGTAGCAGCGTTATTGGTTCGAGAGGACCAGCACTGCGATCACCAAACCGCATGCCAAGCGTGGTGATTATTGGCCTTTCCTTTGTAGATACAAAGGATTCATAAAAGGATATAAATTACTTCATATATATTTGGAGTTATCAATAATATCTGAAATTTTCAGCTGGGCCCATTGATTTACCACTAGCCGTAGATAGAGCGCTTCATACAAAAACAAGGCGAGAATTTGTCACCAACTAACTATAAATTCCGACATATCGGTATATGTATTACAACCCGTCTAATACACTAGACATCTGGCCGTTATATTATCATAGCGGCGCGTAGTGCTTTGTAATTCATTCGGATTATACGGCTCGAGTGTTAGAATCGGTGACCTTTGTCTAGCCTTGTCACACACTGGGCGAAAGGAGTGCACGCGTCGCTATTTGTGCACTACTTTTCCGTCCCATTTTTTGAGCGTTAATGATCGATCTACGGCTAGTGGTAAATCAATGGCTGGGCCGCTGAAAATGTTCGACAAATTCATGATATCGGAATATTCTACTATCAATATCCATTGCGGTTTTCCATCCGTATGCTTTAATTAAAATAAATCTGATAAAATGAAAAATGTATTCGCAAGTTTTTCAATTTACAGACAATATACGACCTACATTATGAAATTAATGGGCATAAATAATGCGTTCAAAGTTACAATATACCTACAACTTTATTGTTAAAGAATCAAGGCTTATTCGTTTTGAAGCGGAATTTTGAACTTTGTGCATATGTTTTCAGGATTCATATTTCTTTGGGAGGTGAACAATAAACTGTAATTTTATTATGTTCGCTTTAAAGCGTTTAATTTGAAATGCCAAATTGGCAATTAATTAAAGGACAGGTTTTAACGATACTGTTTCGATATCTTTAACTACTATTTCTATTTTTACTTACCGAATCTACAATATATTAAGGTTTCGTAGCTAAATTAAAGTTAATGGCAACAGAATAAAAATTTAGTTTTTTCTTGTCATATATTTATATCGTGCGTATAGCTCAGAAAAACAACTGTGCTAAGTAGTTAAAGCCATAGGAGATTATATACCGTTATTAAATTAACAACTTTGAAATAAAATATTACCAGGGCATCATAATAAATAAGACATAAAGCAGCATTAATATGTTGATATAAAGTAAAGCTAAACAATACGCTATGAGAACGCAGTGAACACACGCAACTTTGGTCCAACAAAAACAATTGTAGAAGGTTTGGGACAAGCGTGAAAATGATTGTGAGCCCAAAATAATATTTGACTTGCTCTCCAAAAACCATTAGCTCATGTTGTGTTTATTCAAACCAGGTGGGCTGAGATTAAAGAGCCGAGAACACAGCTTAAGCGGTGGTTAAGAATTCATCGGCGTCAATGACTAGGTAAACTTTTGCGGGCAGGTAGAGATAACGCTTGACACGTGGAGAGGCTAGACGAGCGTTTAACCAGTCGTCTGAAATTTTATAGGAGTTTTCCAAGTTAGCCCTTTACTGTAAATCTAGTCTGATAGCAAGTCATTATGCAGGCTTGGTTTCTACAACGTTCCGGAACGCTCAAACGCTTGAAAGCACGTCTTTTTCGGTAAGGTGCTAACTAGCCACGGTCTAAAGGCCTCTACCTTCGCGTGTGAGTTATATCTAAAATATGGAAAAATCAACAATAATTATATTAAGTATGAAAATATTTTATATGTATATCTTTATTATAAAATTAAATTAAAAATATTAAATATTAATATATTGAACTCTTCATTTCAATATGAATTGTTGTAAAACAAAATTTCCATGGATTAATATTACATAAACTGCGCATGCTTAAATAACATTACGATTGAAACCAAGAATATGAATTTAGTATTTTTGGTAACTAATAATATATTCAAAAGTCCTTTTGTTTAATACATAGGTAAAATAAACATGACAGATTTTAAACATATCATATAGTGGGTTAATCGAGTCGAAAAAAATTGTTGAGTGATTTTAGCTTTGGACATAAAACTATTTTATAATATTAAAAAATTCATCATTCTTGTAATAATGGCTAGCTACTATAACTCTCTTATCTCTGTCTATATGGTAATACGGAATATTAGTATTTTTCCTTTTTTTTCGGCCGTGGCTAGTAACCACCCTACCAACAAAGACGTGCCGCCAAGCGATTTAGCGTTCCGTCACGAGGACGCGTAAAAACCAATTAGAAGTGCGGGTACCAACAGGTTAGCCCGCTACTATTTTTGATTGCATCATCACCAGGTAAGATAGTCGTCAAGGCTTAACCTGTAGTTTGGGCAGTACTTGAGTCGCCGTTGTAAAAGTAAGACGAAAACGAAACATCCATGTATTTATAACTTGGTATAACAGGTGCGACTACGAAACCTGTTATAATAAAGCGAAGACCTAACCGCAGCGCCAACCTGAGCCCTTAGCGAAGTTAAAGTTTGAGCCCTACGTTCGACCAATCTATGTTTTTTTTTTAATTTATTGTTCAAAAATATTTAAAACACATTTCAATTGTAACTAACCGTCATCTAGCAACTTTACATTTGTGGGGAGGACGGCGAGTTCACCTTAATAATATGCTAAACTTATGCACTATAAATAATTAACTCATCATGATCAACCCATTTCCGGCTCACTACAGAGCACGGGTCTCCTCTCAATATGAGAAGGGTTTGGCCATAGTCCACCACGCTGGCCATGTGCGGATTGGCAGACTTCACACGCCTTTAAGATCATTATGGAGAACTCTCAGGCGTGCAGGTTTAATTACATATGACATAAAAAATGGTTTTTACATGAATCAGATGACTTGATCGAATAAGATCATCTCGACATTGGTCGCACTCACTATAATAACGCCGATAAGAACGCCAGTCAGGCGGTTTGGCCAAGCCTTAAGAAAAATACTTGGAACCGTCTTGTCCATGATATAGCTCATTAGAGTTGTCAAACAATGGCTCATGTTCGTTGATACGAACAAGCTTCTAAAAACAGAAGTTAAGAGCATCTTGTTTTTACTAAAAACAAAAACGCTCTCAACTCGAGCTCAGTAAACTTGCCGCGGCATATTTTACATTGTTTATTTTATTCTTCAAAATAAGGTCTCAATATTATTTCTGAAATTCCGACGCCTGAGTTGGTCGCATCTGGACATTTTGGTATTTGGGATGTTATTAATGTAAGATTCTTAGAAGATCTTACATTAATAACATTTGTTCTGGGTAAAAAAAAAAATCTGACAAATGTTTCAGCTATTTATAAATAATACTATTGTAACATTCATAACCATATAAACCAATGAGTTGGTATTTTGTACGGATTTCTAAATTACATAATCCGACATGATTTACGTCCAGTAGTTCTCTCTGATTAGCTATTTACCTACTGATAACTAGTGTCAATGGTTTTTTATTTTATCTTCTAATTTTCTCACTTGAATTCGATCATTCCCCCAAGTCGGATATCGCTCATTGCCACTCCATTTTCGTAATTTTTAGAGATATTGTTATTTCAGTTTCTTCTGCGGATCTCCTCATTTATAATTTGATCACGTAGAGATACTCCGAACAAAGCCTGCTCTTTTATCGCCCACGGAGTTTTAAGTTTTATTGCTCGGCTATAATGACAAGTAAGATGCAACATATTTGCAACCGTTGATTATCCCGAAGACCTATTGCCATGTTTTGGAACAAGAAAAATGTTTACTTTTCGAGCAGGTGTGTTGAAAATATTATTTACCTACCTATATCATGATTGGGTGCTCTTCAAGCATTGAAATAAAATATTATGTGCGAATATAGTTATCACCATGAAATAACTACTTTGTGAATTATTGACGCGTCAAAAGTGCCTTTTTAAGGACTATTTGAATAAAGATTATTTTGAATTTGAATTTGAATATTCAAAACGTACTAAATTTTGTCTATAAAAAAAGATGTATTGCAACAAAAGGGACTATTACTCTTCTTTTTCAATTTATATGGTAAATTTCGTGATCATAACGACCTATTTTACACTTTGTTAATCCACAAATTAATATAGAAGTAAAATCGTTCTGCACCCATCCATTTATAGTGGACAACAATTATGTTTATATTTAAACAACCTTTCCCAGTAAATAATCTCGCCTTGCCTCCTTGCAGAGGCTAGAAAGATGGTAAGAAAGAAACACTCATATGTAAGTAAGTATGGAGCAAGCTCACTCATAAAGAGGTATAATTCTACCCACTAATGTTTTCCTTCATAATTAACTGTGCTGTCTTTATAATATCTGCCAGATGATAATCAGACCAATTTCGCTTGTCTGAGCAAATAGTAAAACAATGAACTATTATTACTGTTTCGCTAAGAAACATTTCAGTAGGTACCTACTTGTGATTAATTAGCTATTCGATCAAGTCTACGTACATTAACGAACTTGCCTTTGTTTATAATTGTATACTACAAATACGGTATGTACACCTGCTATAATTATTATTATGGTATGATTAATTACACATCATGTTGTGACATTGTAGATAGATGAGTACTATACCCATAAATTTAGCTTTAATTGCAATATAATTAGAAGGCAATTAGTGAGATTTTTTATACATCGGAATATAATTTATGATAGGATGTTATTGATGGTGTAGCCCCTTCTTATAAAGGAAGTCCGTTGTTATACATTTCACTTAAAGGGATATCTACTCCGCGACCATTACCGCTTTGTTCAGGGTACAAAGTTATGAATTTCGCCCATCAATACCTAAGCCAAGCTTGACTCAAACTGTTTTGATCGCCAATTAAGAAAGAATTACATAGACTTTGCGGAACACTTATAACTTTCCACGTACTAGTTTAAAGTTTTTCAAGGGATCACCGAATGCACCAGAAAAGGAAAAAGACCGTCTGTCATATTTATTGTTTTTATACTAGCCGCTTTGCCGAAGAAAATGAAACTCCCAATTACTGTTAATATCTTCAAATATCTGCCACCCAATTATTGCGTATGCTAACACAAAGGAGACTCAAATCTCAAGGGGCTGTAATGACAGACCATAACGGTCGAATTCTAGACGTAGTAATATTGGTGTCAGTTCAGTTGAGATATTTAAACCGATCTCTTAATAGTTATGCATCCGTTAGATTCATAAGATACCTTTTCACAGGATAACCATGTGAAATACACATGTGAAACAAGCATGGGTATGAAATATAGCTCTAATAAGATAGCTCTTAATATAATTTTAAGTGGCATGAGAGATGGTGATAACAAAAAGAAAATTTACCTGGCTAAGTTTGTTGTGGGCTTCTTCTTAGACCGGGGCGCGTTAGGAACCCTCATAGCTTTAGTTTTAAGTTTACGAATGTAGTTATCACCATCAAATCACTACTTTGTAAATTATTGACGCGTCAAAAGCGCCTTTTAAAGGACTATTTGAATAAAGATTATTTGAATTTGAATTTGAATAAACAGCACTTCTTTAAGACTTAGATATAGAATTGGGGTATAAGCGTAAAATAAGTATAAGACCCCAGTTACGCTTAAAACTGCTTTCAAAACTCGTACAGTATCATGTAAAACTGCTCTTAAAAGTACGTGAAGCTTATTTATTACAACGACTTTACTTACTTTTTACCGCTCTCCAGAAAATGATCGTACTCCACGGACATTTTGCAGCAGAGGTGTTTTAGCTGGTGTGACGCCGAGCACTTCGTGTTTACCATGTGACCGTCTGCGGGCAAAGACACACTAATAAATACTTTAACATCAACACTATTGGGTTGCTTTTCGAACGCACAGCTAGCAATGGGAGTGTTTTGTAGCAATGAACTCAATTGCTACACTGAAATGAGATTTGAAATTTTCAAACTTTGATGGCACCGCACATATAAGGAAACGTGACATTTATTTTCAGATATTATTATCGCTTGAGTGCGGGGATGGTTTTAGAAAAGTAATTTCAACGTGTGCAAAATTCCCGCCAACAAACTCATTATAGCTAACACCTGAGTTGGTGAGAAAAAAGAAATCTTACAAGTTACATCATCATCATCACGATCAACCCATTACCGGCTCACTACAGAGCACGGGTCTCCTCTCAATATATGAGAAGGATTTGGCCATAGTCCACCACGCTGGCCATGTGCGGATTGGCAGACTTCACATGACTTTGAGAACGTTATGGAGAACTCTCAGGCGTGCAGGTTTCCTCACGATGTTTTCCTTCATCGTTGAAGTAAGTGATATTTTTTTTTTTTTAAACGCACATAACTCCGAAAAGTTAGAGGTACGTGCCCGGATTCGAACCGCCGACCTCTGATTAGGAGGCTGACGCCCTAACCACTAGGCTATCACCGCTTCATCTTATAAGTACGTAAGCTCAAATAAAATACAAGTAACCGCACATGAATATGATGGAAGAACAAAATCAATTAGTCTCGAGCAGGTAACTTTTTAATACGTATTTTTTAAATAATGATTAGAAGCAGGCGTTACTTAATTAATTTTATTTATTATTTTTTAATATACGCTATGTATAATGTGGTTGGTGCATTATTTATTTCTTGGAGGGCGATGATCACTGCATCACAGATACTTCAACAGGATCATCGCTTTCATGTTTTTAAGGTACATTATTGTAATATCGTTAAAAATATCGATAAAATTATCTCTAACTATTACTATGAATAAAAACGTATAATAATGTTCGTACTAAATGACAAATAGGGATTACGTCCTTGCTGTGATACCACAACAGCGAACCATCTGTTTGATCTGATTCCAAACGTAGGACGCTATAGCTGTATATTTTATTATTTTTTTATTTTTATATACTACGGGCTAACCTGTTAGGGGTATGGTAAACCCACACTCCTAATTGGTTTCTACGCGACATCGTGCCGGACGCTAAATCGCTTGGCACACGTCTTTGTCGGTAGGGTGGTAACTAGCCACGGCCGAAGCCAGACCAAACTCGAGCCGGGAATCGAACCCAGGACCTCCAACTTTATAATGTGACAGACAGCGCACGCACTGCGCCACGGAGGTCGTCAAAATTATTAGTAGTAAAGATGTATTTTTGCGCCAGGTAGCTTTACAGCTATCTGTCCGCGCCTTGGCAAACATATATATATTTTTTTTTATATATATAGCGAGCAAACGAGCAGGCGGGTCACCTGATGGTAAGTGATTACCGCCGCCCATGAACATTTGCAGCACCAGAGGAACCGCCAATGCGTTGCTGGTATAATAAAAACAAACAAGCTTACAATACTTAAAAAGATAAGATTTCGACTTAAAAAACATTTTACTCACATCTGAGGGTAGTTGGAACAGATCTCTTGTAGAGATAAGCTTTCCTTCGTATACCTCTTATATATTATCTGCTCGTGATCACAAAAATAATAACAATTAAAAGAAATAACTTACTGGTTTGGTTTTGGTGACGTGGGTTGTCTGTGTCCGTGAAAAACCATGTCTGAAACAAAACAAAGCTGAAATAAGTTTCTTACCAATATTATTTATTCTTACAAATAAACATAATATGATGTTCACTGTATATAGGCTATATAATCGTAGGTTTTTTTTTCGTACTGTCTATTAGCTGTACAAACCCTATTGGTTGCCACAGCGTAACCGGGCTGTTTGGCGAGCTTCGGAAAGAAGCTCTGCCAGAAGAAATGTTGAGCCCTAGGGCTCAAGGTCAGGGTTTTGGATAACGGGGGAGTCGGACGGAGGATAACGGGGGGGGGGAGGGGGGGGGGGGTTTTAAAAAGAACTACTGTCCAGCTCTTTGACGTTGTATGTAAAAATCACGCTGTTTCGCTACTGCTTTTTTTGGTGAAAACTAACTATCAAGCGAAAAAATTTTGCTTATCAAAATAAAACCGAATTTAAAAATTTTAAACAATCCGTGTAAAGATTGTTAGCTAACTAAGTGCCTAATGCAAGATGTTCTGCTTATTTGATCGCGTGAAAGTTAAGTTCACTGGAATCGAAAGAGCGCCTATCATCTCTCATCCCTCAAATCTATCATCTCTCAATCAGCCTATAGATACCCACTGCTGGACATATCATGCGATCCTTTTCAGCGCCTTCCTCATCCACCAGCGATCCTTTTCAGGTCGTTGGTCCAACGAGCCAGAGGACGTCCTACGCTGCGCTTACCGGTACGCAGTCTCCACTCCAGAACACGTCTGGCCCAACGGCCCACCCATTGCCACTTCAGCTTGCTAATCTGTCATCATCTATTTCTTCAATTCTTTACGAATTGAAGTTAACTTTCACGCGACCGAGTAAGTAGTAAAATTAGCACTCAGCACTCACTAATTCCACAAAGTGACTATTTTCACACCACGGTAATATTAAAGTTAGCTCGCGGAAATTATTAAATTACTTTCACACTTGAATTTTATTTTAACAAATGTTCGATACTTCATAATTTGGTGTATTAAAATCAACCTTTAGGGTGTCAAAAATCATAAAAGTTAAAGTGTCAAAGTATCCCAGTCATTAACACTAATGAAAAATATTTTAAAAGCTACATAATTCTGTTAATTATTTTTTTCTGTAGTGAAATGAACATTTTGTTTCTTGCTTAAAAATACATTAAATTGAATAGATTAAAGGGGCTGCCGATATGGGGTAATAAAATAGTTTCTGTGCAAATCCGTGTTGGTTAGGTTAGGTTTTTTTAAATTCGTTAGAGGATATTTTTCAAATTTTTATTAGAAGCTTTAAATTACGCCATTTATAAGCCGAATCGGTAGAAATTTTGAGCCCTTTTGAGAATTTGAGGCTTGAAGAAGCTGAGGGAACGTCTGCCTAAGGGCGCCTCCTGTGAGGAACCTCGGCTTAGATGACGGGGAGGTCAGACGGTGAGGTGTCCGTACGTCTCCTAGGTCGTGGGCCCGCATCCAGATGACGTAATATAGCGGGGATCTCGTCTTTGTTGGCGAAGGTCTTGGAAGTGTTGACTTTGTTTGTGTCGTAGGTGATGCGTTATACGTTGTCATCTGATCGTCAGGGTCGTAAAGGATGTGTTCATGCCTCCTCTTACGGAAAGAAGCGCTTGTGTAAGGGAAGTAAAATAAAGTCGCAACTACGAGAGGGTTGGGGAGTCAACTTGTATGTAGAAGGTTCCTGTATATTCAAACTAACGTTCATGCTTGAGTGTTGGGTACATATATCTCTGCTTATAAGTCTGCTTAACGATGCTCAATATATGTATTATGTACCCAACACTCACTATAGGAAACAGCTCTTTCTTATATCTCCTATAACAGATCTTAACAAATTTTGGGCAAAACAATACTGGTGAAACGACTTCAGGTGGAGAGTGAGATTGCAGTCAATAGCTCACAAATAGTGGAATAGCCAAAAAATATGATCAGCCAATGTAATATAAATATATATTTTAAATTTTAATGCCAAATATATAGGATTAGACTAAAAAGACCCCTTTTGTGTCGTTTATGTAAATTCGTGTGGTCGCAGCCTAAACTATTGACAGTCGCAGGTGTCGTTCAGAGGAAATCTGAAACATGCCTGGAATAATTTTATAATTTGAATAATTTACATAAGAGATTTATGTTTAAACATAAATAATAATATGATTATGCTAATAATCAAGAATGTATAAGTTTTATATGGAAACATTATTTTTTACCTTTAATTCTTACCAGCTGTTCTGCGAATTTTAGTTTTTTTTTATATTATAGTTTTCGCGGGATAAAAACACCTACCCTATCCTATGTCCATATAGAGTATGCAAACTGTATTGGTATGTGCAAAATATTCATGATGATTTGATTTTTCGACGACCTCCGTGGCGCACGGCGTGCGCTGTCGCATTACATAGTTGGAGGTCCTGGGTTCGATTCCCGGCTCGAGTCTGGTCTGGTGGGAGACTTCGGCCGTGGGTAGTTACCACCCTACCGACAAAGACGACACGGTAGGGTGGTAACTAGCCAACCAAGCGATTAAGCGTTCCGGCACGATGTCGCGTAGAAACCAATTAGGAGTATGGGCTTACCTTACCTCCAACAGGTTAGCCCGCTACCATCTTAGACTGCATCATCACTTACCATCAGGCGAGATTGCTGCTGTCAAGGGTTAACTTGTAGTGTATAAAAAAACAAAAAATATTTATGGTGTGGTAGCGGAAAAAAAACTCACATTCGTGTTTATAATAGTAGCTAAGGATTATAAGTAGGAATTGAAAGAATGAGATTAAAGTATAGGACTCAATGCGTAATATGATTAAAGTGTTCATTTATATATAAGCACATGTATATATACAAAATAATCTTTTTATAAATTTTGGACCTGGCCTAGTTTGGTAACCTCTTAGCTTTAGTTTCATGGTAATGAGTATAGCTATCCCCATTACTTCACGATATTATCTCAACGCAACATAGATACCCATGTAAAATTGTCGTTTTAAAATTTTATAGATTATGCTAATATACCATATAAACGGTTCAACGGATTTTTTGGTAATTTATTGACTGGTAGAGGACGACGTAAACTTGCAAAGAGAATTTTGGCTACTTCATTAAGAGGGGAATTAGACGGATTATGTTTTTCGCGTATTGCTAGTTGGTATTACATGTCCTCAACAACATTTTCTACTGATTATGCAGTAATGTCATCATTCACTGCTAGGCACCTTCTATCTCATTGGAACATAGACGCACGACTCTTCCCGGGAATCAAACAAAGAAGCTCCCAATATTTCACAGATATACAATAATTACATGACATACCTATGATTTATCAAGCCCGTTTCTTGTTTTAACAACCCAAAAATGTCGGTGTTCTGTAAATTATTCTCGGTAGATATGCCAACCCAATATTAATCGATAGGTTCGCCAAAGTTTGCTCATGATCTAGCTTATATTCATAACTTTCCAACGTTAACTTTTACCACAAGAGATCGTATAACTTAGCCAACTTCGTGAAACAACAAAAATATTAATAGTTCGATTGCTATTATTGTAAAACTGGTAATAGTTGGAGTAAATTTCTTATCGATTACCAATATGATTATAGTTTGGGTTTGAAGTCATACCGAGTTCAACCGGTAAAGCATCAGTGACCCTTCTGGTGCTACAGTTGTACATTAACGAAGATAATATTTTTTTTACTAATTAGTAATTAAAAATGATCAACCCATTACCGGCTCACTACAGAGCACGGGTCTCTTCTCAATATGAGAAGGGTTTGGCCATAGTCCACCACGCTGGCCATGTGCGGATTGGCAGACTTCACACGCCTTTAAGAACATTATGGAGAACTCTCAGGCGTGCAGGTTTCCTCACGATGTTTTGCTTCACCGTTGAAGAAAGTGATATTTTAATTGTTTAAAAACGCACATAACTCCGAAAAGTTAGAGGTGTGTGCCCGGATTCGAACCGCTGACCTCTGATTAGGAGGCTGACGCCCTACCCACCAGGCTATCACCGCTCGTTTGAAAGCTTACTGATAATAAAAAATCTTTCAGTAATCTGATTAATAGAACGTACAATTTAACTACATCTATAAATTATTTAACCATAAAGTTTTGGCTTAACGTATATTTTTCTGCAACCCAGTTGTTTTCCTCTTGCGATCTTGACATCTTGAATCGTAAATCTGTTCCTTTTAAAATTGAATACCCTTCATAATTGTAACGCTCTGTTTAACAAAAGCAATAAATCTTATGATTATAACTAAAAATAGTGTTATATAGGTCTACTATATAACACTCATTATATTACGCTTTTTGTTGATCACTCATATAAACTATTTCTCGAGGCTAATCTTTGTATTCGTATGTATTCTAATATCCGTTTCACTTATTGTTCATTCAAGAGGTGGTAAGTCACTAGTTTTTAAGATTCTTGGTTGCTTTACTTGAGTTTATTATATGTTATGCATAATAAGTTGGGATTTAGTTACTGAGGTAAATCTTCTATGGCTTTTCAGACCGATTTGCCAATCGCCAAATCCGTTCTAAATTTACAAATGCGAGACTGTGTCTGCAATTTAATTTGCTACGTACATCCTAAAAATGGACAGACTTTTTCAAGTACAAAACCTTATAATCTGTTAAATTAATAAGTTTGAATAAATTTAATCTTCAATTTTATATTACCGTAAAAATATATGATATGATATTTTTATAGGATTATATTATACCGATAAAAATAAAAAGGTTATTAACTTGTTTTTAGACATCAGTTAATTAAAATAAATATTAAGTCATGATACAATATATTTCTGTAGCTTCACGGAACCAGAAACGTAATAGGGTATAAGAAAAAAAAAAGTGGGACATTATTTAAAGGAACGACCGGAAAAAGATCTGTCATCATATAGCCAAGCCAACCTTCATGACTGTGATATATTGGAGATTTATGGAATTGACGTTGGTGTTACGGCTATATCGAGGTACCTACTTATAATAACATTGTGTTACACTGGTGGTATACGAACATTTGACAAGGGTTTTCATCCTTATTATCTTTTCTTTTACTTTCCAACCGTGCCTACTATGTTAATCGTACAAAAAATATGTTCAAAACCAAAAAATTCTTTATGTGGTTGTTTGATATTTAAATTTGTATAGTGTAAGTGCATTTCTTGTTCATAAATCTTGTTAAATATATTTGTTATTGTGTGATTACCTACCTGTAACTGAGCTTGATAGCGACATACCAACATAAAATTTTATATATATAATATTATATAAAATGTTATGTTAATATACCTACATTTTATAATAAAATAATAACATGATAAATCATTTCGATGAATATTAAGCTTAATTTGTTAGGCCTAAGAGAGAATTTCAAAAATAAATGTAAGGAGGTTTAAAGTAATGTTGAATACATATTTAAATGGAAAGCAATTATGGCTGCAATAATTTAAACATTATTAGTACAGTCAATTGACTTTTATTGCAATTAACTTAGGTATACTCTCAAATATTTATAATACTCCCATATTGGCGTGTTAGTTTAGCAGTACATGTCGCCAAACAGCCCGGTTACGCTGTGGCAACCAATACGGTTAGCATAGCTAATAGACAGTCAGAAAAAAAAGCAATACATATGCAATAGAGTCAGTGTTGATTATTTGGAAGGCATTTTATTTTAGTAAATATTTTCCACTTTACCCTTGTAAAATATTAGCAAACCTGATATGACAAAATAAGTAACTAAATTATAGTAACTCGTTTAAGTATAATGATACTAACCCCTGATTCTATCGTAATCCAAATCGCCTGCTAGTTATGTGATGTGTTTAAATATTTCGTACATAAAGTTGTGTTTATAGAGTGGCAAAAACCATTAAAGATGGCATCAAAGAGACTTATATAGGACTTAGATTCTAGATATAGGGTCGATCAGGTTTCTTAAACGTACAAGAAAAATCATTTATACTAACTGTTCATACCTAACTGTCATAATAAACGCTGATGAGATAATCACATTAGCTAATTAGTACGTTGCTTAACACAACATTAGCTTCGAATTGCACCGGAAGAACTTGTAAACAAAGCTATCGACTTCTTGGAACCAGAGAGGTAAGATAAAAATACCAAAACTGCTGCGATAAGGAAATACGATAAGCGTTAATGTAAACTGTTCAAGAAGGACATTCCTTGTATTAAGGAGGACCTTTGTGAAATACTCGAAAAGCTTCAACAACAGTCAAAATAAACAACCCGTAGATAAAATTTTGTGAATCCACAATTGGCTCATATCATAGATATCACCACCTTTTAACAGCAAATCGCCGAGCCCGTAAAGTAAAACTAAAGGTAAATGGAAAATACTATGCGAAAACCAATGTTTAGTTCTTACCTACAAATATTTAAATTACTGAATGGACTTTGGACTTACAAGGATTATGCAATAAAATGATTCCGCATCATTAGAAAAATCATGGATGAGAAACCGTACGAGACAAATCAAAACAGAAAAGGAAATATTTGTTGAAGTATTCCAATGAATAGACATTCTGTTCACTAAGGTGTACTACATAAATCAAATCCGATAAGCCGTACCCAGAGCTTTTGATACAAAAAGGGGAAAGCAAGGCAACAATCCGGTCACGTGGCCGGCGCGCGCCTTCGTGCCACGCGCTGCGCAAGCGCAGGGCCCTTTGATGTGAAATAGTTATTTATGTTGGTCCTTCGGTCGGATTAACGGTCGATTATGCACGCTCCAGATTCAGGAAACTAGCTAAACGAGCGGTTCATGACTGACCTCGGCACCGCACTCTCTACTGTTACTATAATATTACTTGCAGTATATTTAGTGTAATTTTCAATAATTTGTATCGGTTTAATTATAAATGTCGGCACATATTTTTAGTGTGTTATAGTGCAATATATATTTTGGTTATAATTTCCATCAACCACACAACACAGATTGAAATGTGTCAGAGTTTCAGCCTGAGCTTGAATATTACTACGATGGTCTGGCTCACGATGCATGATAAGATTGACCCGATTCATTTGACCGCAACAAATGAAATGAATGACCGCGATGACAAAAAGTTAATGACAAAGACTAAATAAAAAAAACATTACCTATTAATTGACTAGTTAAATGACTTAGTTTTCATATTGATTGGGTGCTGTTCCCGGCATCTCTTTCAATTTCACGTAATAAACATTTTTTAATTTTGAGTCGAACCTACCAAGGTTTCATCCCAATCTACTACGGTGGTATAATATATATTATATACATATACCCATACCCACCATACACCCATAGTTGTATATACGGTGGGTATGTGGGTATTATATTATTGGACGTTCAATTAGAGAACTAGAGTTAGAGTTTAGAGTATGATATAAACAAAAAACCGGTTTCATTCAAAAGTGGAAAACACTTTAAACAGAAGGTAGATTAGACTTAAAAATTTGAATGTATTTCCCTTGAATGTACATTTTATGAAAATCTACTAAAATTTCATTACGTGAGCTTTTATCATTTCGTAAAATATACATTTCCAATTTTATTAGATTGGCGTAATCTTCATTTAAACTATACAAACTTAATAGAAACAAACTACAGTGATAGAGACATAAATATTCATAACGATAAAGGATTATCCAGTCGAGAATGAGTGCGGGCACAGTTGTTGGCCTTTTTAATAAAGATAAAATGAAATTGGACTTGTTGGTACCTATTCGGGAAACGAGATACGATTAACGAGACAGTCTCCAACAGTGAAATTAATGCAGTCTCCGAATATTTATGTGTAATAACGATGTTGGTATCGTTGTCTGGGCCGCTTGTCTAAATCATCTGAGTAATGAGTTTATCGTTCAATTACTCGAAAGAAAAACATAAGGTTCTCTATCAAAGTATGAAAGGTAGGTTTTATTGACAACTGTGTTTATAGTGGCTTTATTCTTGGAAACCGTATAGCTTCAATATTTATTATTTATGAACGACAGAGCAAGAATAATCCCTCTTCCGTTTTTAAAATGTAGTTAGTAGCTAGGGGTCATTAATACTGCCTTAATATGTATAAAGTAGTAGTATAAATATGTAAGTATAAATAAGCTAAAACGGTTATTTAGAAGAGTTCAAGTAATCTTATATTAATTATTGTCACGAAAGCTTAGTAAGTATAAGACAGCTCGCATAATTTTTAGTGGAATTTTGTAGATGCTTATCGAGGTAATTATATTAAGCTGATATTATTTATTTATTTGAATAAGATTTGCTAGCGATTTATAAAAACAACTCAAATTATCTGCAGTTAAATTACATGTAGGATGTATGTTAAATCATTTTAAAGCAAAATAACATAAGTCAAGTAAACAGAACAAAGTCAAAAACAACTAACTGAAATAAAATAAACATAAAAGAAAAAAAAAACAGAAATTAAAATAAGATGATAAAAGAGAATGCATGAAAATAACCACAAAAACAAGAATGACTGAAAAAAGACTTGGTTACACATAGATATCCTCTCCTAATCTTTTAATAAGTAGAAAATAAGAAAATACTAGTTCTAGATAGATAAGAAAGCCCTCGGAAGAGTATCAATTTTGGCTTGTATAAGAGGCTTAGTTCGAGGTCAAGATAGTCTTCGAATCACGGAGACAGCGACGCAAGAAGGACAAAATATAACATTTAAGTACAGTAACAAGGTGAATTATAAGAATCACATAAGATTTTCTAACCATTTCAAGCACACCACAACATCAAATAAGACAAGTTTTGTTATTTAAGTGTCCGACAAACAATTAAGATATCAGGTTTCCAAGAACATGTTTTAGCAGATGTTTTCTGAGACGGGACGAGCATTTTGGACGGTGCAATAACGCGATAATAAAAGATGAGAAAATTAAGAAGAGCTCAGAATGACAATAAATTAAAGCGTCCGAATAATCACCGAACAGGTTAAGACGCATTAATAATTTTTAAAAATAATTTTCATCAGTTCGGGTTTAGCGCAATACCGGTAGCAAGAATTTGAAGGCGAGAAATTGAATTTTGCATTAGTATAGAAACATGTTCCTGGGACATGGGTAGGTAGCCACCCAATGAATCTAATTACTTTATCCTTGACAAGTCTCTTCGGTATCTTAATGCCTAACACCTACACCTATATTTCTTAATGTTCCGTAAAATAATGATGCAGGTTTTTAAAATACATACTTATTAGTAAGCGGCTAGCTTCTACTTTCATTTAAATATATCAATAGATAGGTATAAAACCGGGCTGCAGATAAAAAATATAGGGCTTAAATAAATATAGGTATGAAAAATATATATCATATTGGTTCGCAAACTAAGTTGAAGCAGTGACCCAGGCAACACAGGTAATGGACTTCTCCCACCTTGCTACCAAGATTAACTGCCAAAAATGGAGAAACATCGCGTAGGAGGCGGTCGACGTATTTAGATGAATCAAGACTTCTAGAATGCAGAGAGGATCTACCATAACCAGAAAATACTGAACCACTGGTTCAGATCAGTTCAGTTAACCATTTTGAATTTATTTTGAATTTCAATTAAGTTTTAAAGTAGATATAAAAAGGTAGTGTTATACTTCCTGTTCAGATGCAAGTAACCTTTCCTTTTAAAGTTTATAATTAATAGGCAATACAGAACTTATCTATATATATAGTTACTGTACATATATTGAATTATGAATTTGGCGAGAACTACAATAATTTAAAAGTAGGACCATAATAACTCACCTGATCTTTGGCCAATTGAAACCATGTCTTCAAGATAATAGGCAATCTTGAATACTGATAAAACTTGGTTGTCTTCACACTAATGAAAATATCATCCAATGTTATGTTCTTACTCTGACCACTGTCTAAAATACTGGTTTTTGTCACAGGCTCTATAGGTAAATCAGCCACTTGCACTGACCGAGTTTCTTGGACGCTGTAATTCACTCCACCTTGATAAACAAGCAAACTGCAGTATCCTAAAGTTATGAGCAGAGCCGCAGCTTTGATCATCCTACGCCCACCCATGCCAGAGCCGGCTGGCGCTGCAGCGCTGATAATCTTGCCTAGGTATTTCCACTTTGTCACTCATCTGTTGTTCATTATTATCGAAACACTAGTGATTCACAAATAACATTAAACGACAGTACTTCCACGGCGGGGAACGGTAACAAACTAAATAAAAATGTAGCACAGGCGGTCCGCGGTAAACATGCCCGCGCCTCCTCGCACTTTGCAGCCCCACCACGTGTTTAGAGCGAGAGAACCGATATTGCCTTCCGCATCACTCACGTTCGGTCTACCTGCGCGTGCGCCTGCCTGCCGCCTGCGCAACTGCCGGCAGCGACACTCATGTCAATGGCTCAAGTAATTGTTGCCTTCATCTACATGTCCATCGGCATGCACTTTTGGACCACAGATCAATGGTAATTCTGGGGTTTTAATTGTTCGAATGGACTCCCTTATCTAACGTTGTTGGCAATAAGGTATATTTATGGATTTAGCAGGTAGGTACTCTTGCTGGAGACTGGCCTATTCCTATTTGATAGGATATCTAATGGTAAACATGCATGGCCTTATAAAATTGGATTTAAAGATATATAGGATTTAAGACTGACATAACGCCTTCAAATTTAGTTTCTAATATATACGCGCAGACGCAGTTAAGCCATTGTTCCATTATTTCCGAGAAGAATAAAGTATTACTATAACATTTTATTTAAATTTTTACAAATAGAATTTTAATAAAATCTCAAGACAGGCGGAACAGTGAGTCCTGGTTTTAATGAACGTAACCTGAACTCACGGTTTCAAATACTCTTTGAGCCAACGAGTAAAGGTAATAGCCAAATTAATTTGGAACCTCAAAGACGGTCGTGCATCTCGTTACCTTTAACTAAGTTTACCTTACCTTCTACCTTTACTTTCTTAGTCAACGCAATGGATAGATAAGCTAAATGTATTGTTGCGAAAACGTCTTTCGTCCTAAAACGAAAATTTAGGCTTAGGACTACTTTTTAAAAATTATTCATGTTTTCACGATGAAAAAGCTCAGTGCGAACGAAAAATTAAATCTGATGACGATTTCAATAACTATAGCAACTGGCTTCACTGAATGCACGACATTTCTATCTTCATGAGTGTTTGCAGAAATTAATTGAGTACTATTGAGGAACTGTAAGCTTGAAAGCTTACTTGCAGTTAGGAACTAAGGATTTTTAAAATACTTTTAATAACTGTTTCATTGTTATCTGTATTAAGTTCTGTATCTGTATTTAGTTATCTATATTATTAATATTGATATTCCCGCCAAGTCCTTTAAACCACCCGGCGGCCAGCCATCTGTCAAACATATTGGCGCCAATTATTTTTGACCACAGATCGTATACAAAGTTGGGCAACATTGATTTGGGCAACCTTTCAGAACCCATTCATAACAATGCAGACGAGGCCCGACGTAGCGCCATTAGTAATAAAAATTATGTGTATTTAATGGAGGTCTGTGAAATTGTTGTAGGGCGCATCAGACACGTTAGTAATATATTTTTTTTAAATATTTATAACAGTCCTCCCACATGTAGATCCCTCCTCCCGCAATGTGATCGGCTGTACCTTTCTTTCTCTTATAAAAGAGAAGGTCCATTGTATCCAGGAGTGATAATATACCGGAATGACCATGACGTGCCTAAATAAACGTTAGTAAAATTTGAACCAATTATATATTTCTCCCCGCTGATTTACCTATGTATGAATTTATTTGTACAGACGGCAATATCATCTGGTGGTAAGTGATAATGCAGTCTAAGTAAGCTAACCTGTTAGAGGTATGGTAAACCCATCCCTCCAATTGGTTTCTACACGACATCGTGTCTTAACGCTAAATCGCTTGGCGACACGACTTTGTCAGTATCACGCCTCCCACCGGACTCGAGCAGGGAATCTGCTGCGCCACGGAGGTCGTCAAAAGCATAAAAGAATTAGAGCAAATTAAGCATTATATTTATAAATAGCGGACTAAAGTAAAGCAACGTCTGCTTCTATCTAACTTCTTCTTCTTCTAGCTTTCCTATATCAAGTTCCGATATGGGAAAGCGCTTGATTGGTTCACTTTTTAATTTTAATTGTGTCGGGAAAGAGAACATGAATGACTCAGGTTGTCCACCCACTTATTACATTTGAAGCGGCCGAAGCTTAATTACGACTGCGATCTGGTGCTTTTATATCGTGAACATAACTAACTAGAAATTAAACTAGTTTCAATACCGCATCGTTATGAAATTTTTATGAATCGCATCGTTATGCATCCGTGGGAGTTAATACATTTTCCGTGCATTAGATGGCGTGGAATTTAATATCATTTCAAATCTTGAACATTTAGGGTAGCTATAAAAAATTTGTTGCTTAATTGGATCGACTCTTTTAGAAGGAAAAGGAAGATTTTTGCAGTTGTCTCTCAATCAACTCAAATCAAATTCATTTATTCAATTGTGTATTTTACAGCATTCCTATTTGTTTTATTCTGTAAGAAAAACAGCGATCTAAGTAACGTCAGTTTACGTGCATCAAATTACCAGTCCGACTTTTAAGATAACAAATTCCTCCCCCCCATTGGACTTGGTTTAATTTAGAATATTTATTATAGCTGTAATAGAAATAAAGATTCTGTAAAAAATTGTTACTACCTCCCACTTACTGGCTTGATCGGAAGTACGGCTAGATGGACAGCGGAGCTTAGTAATAGATTTCCGCTGGCAGCCTTTAGGTACCGATTTTCCTAAGACCTTTCGCCACGGAAGTCGTCATACGCAATAATATCTACTGTATAAAGGAAAATTTAAATTGACAATTTTAAGATGCATTGTATTACGGTAAATTCAATTTAATTCCACAGAAACGAAGTTATGGCACACATGAACACACACACACACACACACACACACACACACACACACACACACACACACACACACACACACTCTCATGCACACGGCTATTTAATTTATAAACCGCTAACATGAAATGACTGCATTCCTCGTGAATTATTAATTAATCATTTAAGGTGGCTCGGAAAACATGTTTGAGTTCAAAGGGAAAAATGTTCATGAATTTTGTCAACTAACCAACACTCTAGTGTTTGAAATTTAATTAATGGTTATGGTAAAGGTGTCACCAATTTATACCAACGTATTTCTTAATGAAACGAACGTTTGTCCCAAAACTTACAGGTCGATTTGGAGAATCGTTTATTATTTCGGGAAGTTGGGAAATAGGTCAAAAAAGTAAAGTACATAGAAAAAATATTGTTAAATACAAATATAGTGCCAAATCAAAATTGCAAATATAATGGGAATTCTATTAAAAGTCCACGCTGTATCCAAATTTTCCCTATAAATCGTGGTGAATATTTCGAATGTTATTTTTGTAACAACCAAAAAGTGGTGAATAAATTCTACAAGAAACTTTAATAAAATTTATAAATATTTCAAGTAATATTAAATATAAAGTACATCAAAGCTAAAAGGACGTCGATGGCACGAGGAATTGGGCATAGTATCCAAGATGCTGAAAATATCTCGGGTACTATGCGCAATTTGTCCACCTAATACGAGTCCAATACTACGCAGCGTTTTCACGGGGGGAACTACACCATGAGAAGCTACTTCACCATTTTTTTTTACTACAAGTTGGCCCTTGACGGCTATCTCACCAGCTGGTAAGCTAATATTTTTGGGTTAGGGGTAAGGGTATGGTAAACTCACACTCCTAATCGTTTCTACGCGACATCGTCACCGAATGCTAAATCGCTTAGCGACACCTCTTTGTCCAGGCTAGACTCGAGTCGGGACACGTACCCTCCGATATTTGTAATGCGAAAGTGCACGCACTGAGCCACCGAGGTTGTCCGTTTGGTACATCCCGTCCATTACCACTTTAATGCACATCGCTATATACTATATTTTAAATCTAAAATACACTTTAGAAATGTTTATAATATTGGTAGGTTATATATTTTTTTTTTATACAAGTTAGCCCTTGACGGCTATCTCACCTGGTGGTAAGTGATGATGCTGTCTAGGATGATAGCGGGCTAACCTGTTAGGAGCATGATAAACCCAAGCTCCTAATTGGTTTCTACACGACATCTTGCCGTAACACTAAATCGCTTGGCGACACGTCTTTGTCGGTAGGGTGGTTACTAGCCACGGTGGAAGCCTCCCACCAGACCAGACTCTAGCCGGGAATCGAACCCAGGACCTCCAACTTTATAATGCGACAGCGCACGCACTACGCCACGGAGGTCGTCATTAGACCATAGATATGCATCATTAGATTATTTAAGGGAATATTATTTGGGAACTCATATCCTTCGACGCGTACTAGCATATTGATAGATATCACAGAACACTATTAAGGCCATTTACCACCTACAAGATCATTTATATAATAGCTTTGTGTAATATAATATTCATACCCGGAAGGCGGAAAGTGAGGAAACGTTTATGATAGCCCCTTTGTAGTTAGAAAGTGAAGCCTATCACTAATTGCGGAAGCTGTTTGAAGATCGCAAGTTATTAAATAACGTGGGACTAATAAAATCGTTTGTTAACGATGTCGATTCTGTTATACACAAATCTCTTAACAGCTCTCTCAAAATAATGCTATCCTTTTCCAAAGGAAACAGTTTAGTTTACTTTATAGATTTTTCACAAAGCCCATAACAGTATTAGGTGGAACTCCAGTGTACGGAGCAGAAATTGTTGAATTGTAAATTATAAATGTAGAATTGTTTTTAAATAACAATAATGCTCTTTTGGTTTTTTATATGTATTTATTTTGGACACGGGCGTGAGAGGTAGTATATATGAAAATAATGTACATTGTATGTAATGAATAGAAGCAGGTGTTACTTTGCGGAAGTCCATGATAAACAATAAACAGTAAGTATAATTGACTTCACAAGCGCGAAAAGTAAAGTAACTTTAACAACAACAACATCTCCTGAGGATGATCCGGTGTCGGGTCGAAACGTGCGTAGAGGTTCTAGTGGAGTATTTTGTGTGGTGTTATACTATACTAATCTCCCGGTTGTCGGCGGAATATAGCAAATTATACTTGCTGTTTATTGTTTACATTGTATGTGATTAAATCGTCAATGTACATAATAATAAATGAATGATATTATAATTAAAAATAAGTTTTACTGATTGTACTCTTAGGCAAGATGGATGCTACACGGAGAGGCTACGTGAGAAATTAATCTTAGCTATGGGACGGATGCATCAACCGGATCCTATTCCTGAGTACATCAATAAGTTTCACTGAACTATTATTCTCGATGGAAGCAAGAGGTACAGTTGCTTTGAATTGATAGTAATATATTTGATAAGACTTGGGGTGCTGTGAATTATATACAAGGTGTCTCAAAAGTAAGTTCACATTTGCTTATCTTATTACGCGAAAGCAACTATTCTGAGGGGCGCGGGGGGTATGTCAGTCGGTAGTCTGGCTCTTGGGAATTTAGTCGCTATGGAGCGTTTCTCTGGTGCGGACCGTGCGTTGTGCGTACGTGAGTTTTACAAAAATGGTAATTCGGCGACTGTAGCGCGTAGAAAATTCTGCAGTATTCGACATATTCGTCACTTAAATGATGCGCCTAGCACTCGTCTCATTGCAAAATGGGTTGAGAAGTTTGAAGAGAGTGGGTCAACTCTGGAGAAACCAAAATCTGGGCGACCAAGAACATCAAGAACAGCCGAAAACGTGGACAGTGTTACTCAGTCTATTCGAGATGATCCAAACCTCTCGATTCGGAAGCGTGCTGTTGCTTTAAATGTGCACAGATCTTCATTATGCCGCATTTTACACAAAGATTTAAAGCTGCACCCGTACAAAATTCAGTTAGTGCAAGAACTGAAGCCTCAAGATGCTGGTCAGAGGCTTGCCTTTGTAAATCAGATGATTGAGCGCTTTCCAACGTTCACCAACATCTTGTTTTCCGATGAAGCCCATTTTCATCTGAATGGGCATGTAAACAAGCAAAATTATCGTTACTGGAGTGCAACCAACCCAAAACAAAAACATCAGAAACCGCTACATTCACCCAAAGTCACCGTATGGGCAGCGATGTCGGCGCGAGGAATTATCGGCCCTTACTTTTTTGAAGATGGAATGGGACGCACACTCACAGTGAATTCAGAGCGTTATGTGGAGATGTTAGACGAGTTTTTCGTACCCCAACTGCAAAACTTTCCTGGTTACAACCAAAGAACATGGTTCCAGCAGGATGGAGCAACTTCACACACGTCCAACAGATCTCTGCCTCGAGTTCGAGAAATTTTTCCGAACAAATTAATCTCCAGGCGAGGTGCCATAAATTGGCCTCCACGGAGTCCCGATTTAACGCCTATGGATTTTTTCCTGTGGGGTTATGTCAAATCAAAAGTTTACGCTAATAAACCGACTTCCCTGGCACAATTAAAAGAAAATATCCGTCATGAAATGGCAGCCATCACGGAGACTACCTGCCGAGCTGTCACAGGCAATTTTAGTGCCCGACTAAATGAATGCCGAGAGCGCAACGGTTTACATTTGGACGATGTTATTTTTAAAAAATAAATTCCCAAACAGTGTACTTTAATATAAAATAAACATTTTTTCAATAAAGGGAAGACTTTTCTTTTAAAAAAAGATTTAAATGTGAACTTTCTTTTGAGACACCTTGTATTTAGGTTATTTGGTCGGATGCCATACGTTTGCTATTATAATATCTTTGGACTTAAAAATTAGGCAGTCAGATATTGGCTATGCCAATGTCCTCGGAGGGCACGTTAAGTTCTCGGTCCAGGATAATATTATGCATATCAAATAATAATTATCAACCCACATTGGAAAATTAGGCCTTTTTTCCAACGTCGGTTGTAGCAGGGTTGTAAATAGCGGGTTGGTAGCAGGCTTACACACCGTCTTCGTCGGCGAAGACGAGGTCCCTTCTATTAAGATAGTCATCTGGACGTGGGCTCCATCCACGGCCTCGGAGACGTACGGACCACTCACCTTCAGACCCCCCGTTATCCCAAACTTCGCCTAAGCCGAGGTTCGGCCTCTAAGGTCGCCAAGGGTGAGGTGCCATTAAGGAGACATTCCCTTAGTTTCTTCGAGTCCTAGGGCTCAAAATTTCTTCTGGCAGAGCTTCTTTCTGAAGCTGGCCAAACAGCCCGGTTACGCTGTGACAACAAATACAGCTAATAGACAGTCCGAAAAAAAGAAAAAAAAAAGTTAGCAGACAGCGGTCATAATTTCTGCTGGTAATAGATTTTGTAGGGAGTTCCAACCTTGGGCCGCTCGTCTCCAGTTACTCCCTGCGACTCATCTGTTCCCCAAGTTGGGTTTAATCAATGTTGCGTTACTAAAATATTGAAAAAAAAAATCACAAAACCTCCAACTATATGGTTCTCATATGTAAACTTTCAACTATTCTATTATGTATATGAACCATCGCGTCATCACTGATTGCTTCGTGTACTTGATTCTTAATCATGATCAACCCATTGCCGGCTTACTACAGAGCACGGGTCTCCTCTCAATATGAGAAGAGTTTGGCTATAGTCCACCACGCTGGCCATGCGCGGATTGGCAGACTTCACACGCCTTTGAGAACATTATGGGGAACTCTCAGGCGTGCAGGTATCCTCACGATGTTTTCCTTCACCTTGAAGAAAGTGATATTTTTAATTACTTAAAAACCGCACATAAGTCTGAAAAAATAGAGGTGCGTGCCCAGATTCGAACCCCCGACCTCTGATTAGGAGGCGGATGTCCTAACCACTAGGCTATCACAGCTTCTAAATTGATCCTTAATGTCGGGTCTCAATTTGCTATTAATAGCATTATTAGAAAGCGTTTTAAGTTACCTATGATGCAAATAGGAATAAACAAATTCGACGCAAAATTCCAGAGAAAAAACTCTTCAGTTGTACCTACTATTAATATAATTTGTTTTACACATATAAACGCGGTTCCTTTTGATTTTTCAATCAGCCAAATATAATCAACATAAGTGAAGTCATTCGTATAAATGTATCAACATAACAATTTCTACGTTAGCAATCGCGATTACTTGTCAACTTGCCTTGTAGGAGCAGCGATGCGAGAACGCAGTTCAGTCGTGCGATGATATTGGATCACAACTCACTATCATATTATCACAACGCACGTTCGCTTTAAGGATTAAATTCAAATTCAAAATTCATATTGAGGTAGGGTAATTTTATAAGCACTATTCATCATGTCTGTATGCTCGAAGTGACTCTTCCAAGACATATTCTAACGAAAAAAATCCGGCAAGAAATACAACAGTTGCTCTCTAGAATTTCTATTAGAAAACACTATGGTTCATTTGGCGACACATACCTAGGTTCACAAATTTGCTGTGGGCATTCACAGTAAGCCTTGTCCACAAGTTCAAGCGTACTATGAAGAGGGCTATGTTGGGTATTTCTCTAAGGGATAGAATCCGTAACGAGGTCATTTTAGGAGATACCAAAGTAATCGACATAGCCCCAATGGATTAGCACGCTGAAGTGGCAGTGGGCAGGTCATATATATCGCAGAACCAAAGGCCGTTCTCGCAGACGTGTTCTGGAGTGGAGACCGCGTACCGTTAAGCGCAGTGTAGGATGACCCGATAAAGATCGCTGGTAGCGGGTAGATGAGGAAGGCGGAGGTACGTGTGTGGTCATATGCTCTCGGAAATGCCTATGTCTTGCTGTGGGCGTCTATAGGCTGTTTAAATTAAGTTTAAGTACAAATTTGATAAAAATTTAGTTCTAAGTTGAGTAAGGATTTTACGTTTTATTGATGTTTGATTTAAAATGAAAAGATGATCGAGAGATCGCGAAGAAATGATCGAGTAGGTACCTCCGTCCTCGGTTAATGTTGTTACATCCGACTGGAAGTTCCTTAGAGGAGGCCGATTAATTACGAAAAAAACTCTTCGGCATTATTAAATTAGTGTGCAAATCTCATTTGGTTTGGGTCACGCTTTAGTTATCGCATTGCCATAATCGTAGTATTAGTCAGAGAACCGCGTTACAATCAAACACAAAAATTTAAAATTGAATTAATTTAATGCCTTTTCTAATCATAAAACAAGTAAATTACGTCAGCTCATATTGTATATTACTTAACTATACAATTAAATTTAAAATTAAAAACTTTCAATGCAAATAAAACATATTTATTTGTAATTGTAATATGTACCCTTTCATTTAATAACTTTAAATATACCTAACGTTTGAAAATATTCATCACCATTTTCACCAAATGTCTAAAATGCATGAACCGTTTTGATAAAACATCATCAGGATCAACCCATTGCCAGCTCACTACAGAACACGGGTCTCCTCTCAATCCACCACGCTGGCCATGTGCAGATTGGCAGACTTCACACGCCTTTGAAAATATTATAAACCCTCAGGCTTGCAGGTTTCCTCACGATGTTTTCCTTCACCGTTGAAGCAAGTGATATTTTGATTGCTTAAAAACGCACATAACTTTGAAAAGTTATAGGTGCGTGCCCGGATAACCCCCGACCTCTGATCAGGAGGCGTAAGTCCTAACCACTAGGCTATCACAGCTTGATAAACCATATCTGAATGTAATATGACTGTATTACATTCAGATTGGTTAATTAAAATTATTTGAAAACCTAAAATTTTTAATGATATCCCAGTAATTGTGTTGATATCCTCCTTGCGCAGTTAGCCGATCAAAACACTTTTTACGTGGCATTGCACATACTCAAAGTGATTCAACATTTGAATTTGATGCGGTTCTTAGAAATATTTTATCGATCGTGTCTCTTATAAGTATAATAACAGTCAGAACCTATCTCCAACGGCTTACGTCGCATTACCGTGACGTTAGGCCGCCAGTCACAGCCTGTCATTGTCGGGATTAAATTAAGTATTAAATCTGTTATTTCGATACTCTCAATCTCTTGCAGGCTTAGAGAGGTTCTAGGGAAGGAATCAACTAAAACAGAATGTCATGGAGCGGGTAGTTTTGATAAAATAATAACTTCAATCTGTATAGAATCAATAGGTCTGTAGATGGCGCCCTTTTGTTCTATACTTTAAACTTTGACGTTAACTTTGAAGCGATCGAATAAGGCGAAAAACACGCACTAGACACGACTCTGTATGAAATCAGTTTATAGCTATTATTATAAATTGATTTTGACGACTTTCTTGGCGCATTTAAGCATTATCATCTTCAAGGTCAAAACTGGGAGACATACCCAGGACAGGTATGTCTCGGCAAGGTCAATTTGGGGATTTAGCTGTGGCTAGTTACTGCCCTATCGACAAAGCTGGAAGCTTATGTCGCACGGAAACCAATAATCCACCAGGTGAGATTCCTGTCAAGGGGTTACTTGTGCTGAAGCCATTATAGTGCCTAAATCTATCATTAGATAAAGTTTACACTATTGTCAAGAATATTTTAAATTTATGTTTGTGGGGAAAAGGGCTGTCCTATTCATTCTGGAGAAGACCCTTGCCCTGTAGTGGGCCAGTAATTTATTTATTTTTTAGGAAACATGCAGATCTTACTATTGCCGAACCTTAATGCTATGTAACAATTTGGCTTAATTAAACATCATAACGATAATATTAACAAATAAATGAAAAAAAATTCAATTAACAAAAACCATTATATCACAATCTTCTTTCCATTAACAGTTTAATCTTCTTCCGAGCTAGAGCGACGGAGTATGAAAATATCTGTGATGTTATGTCATATGGTTATATGAATATGTAAGGTTGGATATGAATGGGAAAGTTGTGATAAACTAGTGGTAAGAACGCCCGCCTCTTAATCAGAGTTCAGGGTTGGATCGCACGCACTTTAAATATTACTTGATTCATCGGTGAAGGAAAACAACATGAGGAAACCTTTTTGCCTGAGAGTTCTCCATAATGTTCTCAACGGAATGTGAAGTCTGCCAATCCACACAGGCGTGGTGGACTATAGCCAAACCCTTCTCATATTTAGAGGAGACCCGTGCTCTGTAGTGAGCCGGCAATGTGTTGATTATTATGATGATGATGATAATATAATGAGTTCATATTGCTAATGCACTGACAATAGCAGATCTTTCCCAGACATTTTAAATGTAATAAGTAAGTTATATTGTGTACGACTGGGCACAAGTACAATTTTATTGCTGGAAGATATCAATGTCAGTCACGGTAGGTAACAAATTGGATAATGGGGCAACGTCGCGGCGGACGTCACCAATCAGTACATTGGCGCAAGTGCCGATAAGTGGCGGTGTAATGCAGCGCTTAACGCAGTAATCTGTCGCATCCGACCACCAAAAACCTATATACATATAGATGCTTCTATTAATAATTCGTTTCCTTGAAAAAAAAAATACTTAGAGACTCCATGTCCCGCGTGTGTCAAACTTCGCAGGTATTGACATTTTGGGGATCTCTTAATTCATAATGGAAAAAGCTAAACCCTTATTCCGATATTTTTCTTTATTCCTATTTTAGCTTTAGTTTTAAGTTTAAGAATGTAATTAGCACTATCAAATCACTAGTATTTAAATTATTGACTATTTGAAAAAAAGATTATTTGAATTTGAATTTACCCGACTAAGTTTCTTGTGGGTTCTTATAACTGGGTGCGTTTGGAACCCTCATAGCTTTAGTTAACGAAGCTAGGTATCATCTTCTCACTAAATTATAAACAAATGTATGGTATGCTCCTTTTAGAAGCCAATTTGAATAAAGATTATTTTGAATTTTTGAATTTTATAAGAGATCACTTGTTAGTCCATACCTAATACCTGTCTGTGTTTTACAGCCTTTTTTTTTATATACGAGTACTGGAAGTTCGAGATGGCTTTTGGTTCCTGTATTATTTACCTTATCCTAGCCGATAATGAACATATGTAGCGGTGATAAATGATTTGTGATTTTGAGAATTAACTTATCTAACTAATCAGTAAATCAATGTTCCTTCATTTAATGCTTTTAAAATGATAGAAATACTAAAGTTTCAGCGGTATATTTTAAAAATTATGTTATGTACCGTCTTCTTCATAGTCTACTTACTGGACAATTATTGACCGATCCAAGCGAGGTCTTAGGGTCAATTCATTCATGAGAAGCGTCAAATTCATCACAATAAAAGCGATGTTGTATGACGCACTCGCTGAGACGCACGAATCCTGTCGAATGCGCTTCTTCTTTTATATCTCAGAAGGATTATATTTATTATTTTAAGAGGAGATAGGGGTGAATTTACTTTGTTAAGATGATGCTTTGATACATTTCGAATCCACGCTAATATGAATTGACCCGAATTAAGGTGAAAATAACAAAAATCGTCAAAATAACTGAAAATTACACTTTTAACCCTTTTTAAATAAAATACTACATGATTGAACTAAGATACTACCACTGTTACTAACGTTTTATATTTATGAAGAAGGAAGAAAGCATTATTAGTTGTAGTTTTATGTAAGGTGACACTAACTGCGGACTTCCCACAGGGATATAAGTGGGTTTTTTTAATAGGGCGGATACACACTTCGTTCCAGAATTTAGTACGCGTAGAAGTTTTCGGGGAAACCGTTGACAGTATAGTGGTTAAGATTTTTGCCTCGCTTTCGGGGCGACTGAATAAGAACATTGGCGCTCACGTCTAACTTTTCGAAGTTATCTGTTAAATATCACCTTTGCTTGTAAGCAAAAGGAAAGGAAAAGCATCGTGAGATGATCGGAATGTTAGAGAATTCTCCATAATGAACTCAAAGGCGAATTCGGCCACGGCAAATTACACCTAAATACATACCGCCAAGCGATTTAGTGGTATGATGCCGAGTAGAAACCGATTCAGTAGAAGAAGTGTTGAGTTTAGCTGACAAAGCATCGGTGGCTCTTCTGGGGCTAAAGATGTTCGTCGGTGCCTGTTATCACTTAACCTACCGTTTGCCTGCGATATAAATATTTACAAAAAAATATTCTACCAACCCACACGTGGCTAGCTGGAAGAAAGCAGCATTTCTTGTTTTCGTTGGAGACTGGTGAAGATGAAACTTTCTTTTAGACATTTTTATTATCTGGGCAAAGCATGTTTGTAAAGGACAGAGCGTTATTCCTACATAGTCGAGAAGCAGTTCGTAGTAGGTAATTGTGACTAATATATCTCAAGCTGTAGGTAGTTGTTAAAGAAAAACGTCTGATACTTGTAAGCAAGAGTGGGTTTAGTACACTGGCGCGATGTCAGCACTGTTGAATCACACAGGAATCCTAGTCCTGTATTACAATTATTGTGTCCCATTTGTCGATCAATGACATTTTTGTCGCAAAAATAGCTAATGATAGCATAACTAAACGGTGTACAAATATAAATTAAGTTTGTACAATACGCTAGACAACCCGGACAACGTGCGTGGTGCCCGTTCAAGTTGTTTACTTTTGCTCCGTATTTTTACTATTGAATCCACAAAATATTTTTATATTAATAAACGTTTTGTTGCATTTACATTTTTTTTTCGTCCGTACTATTCTGTCATTTATTGACCAATGTGACAAAGTTGTAATAACCTGGTGATTAGCGTCAGCCTCCTAATCAGGGGTCTTCACCTATAACTTTTCGGAGTTATGTGCGTTTTTAAGATTTAAAATATAACTTACTTCAACGGTGAAGGAAAACATCGCGAGGAAAACTTTTTGCCTGAGAGTTCTTCATAATGTTCTCAACGGAGTGTGAAGTCGGCCAATCCACACCAGTGTGGTGGACTATGGCCAAGCCCTTCCCATATTGAGAGGAGACCCGTGCTCTGTAGTAGCAATGGGTTGATCATGATGATGAGACAATTGCAATAGCAGACTACGTTCCCAGACGCCCAGGTGCCCGTAACTTAATTGACCTCAGACCGCGACCGCCTTGAGATATGGGTCAAATCCCGCAATTTCCGAAATTTTTTGGTAGTTGTGGTGTGAAGGTAAAAACACTTTAGTAAAATAGAAAACATATGAGACAGTGGATTTCTCTTTAAATCGTGTTTAAGCTAGTTCACAGGGGGCCTTCGATCAGAAGGAAATTATACGGTGAACCCAGCGGGCCCTTCCCGTTTTTGGCTCGCATCCATTCTGCTATGGCTCGTGTAAATTAATTTTATGTTTTTAACAATTAATTCCTTCACAAACGGATTCGTTGTAATAATATTTTCACGTGATATATCTCGCGTGACAAATGGCGTCTACGTAAGTTTAACAAAATTAGTTTTATGAATAAATTCTGACGTTAAAACTTTTACATAGGTGGTTTTCTGTATGGTTATTTTTTATGGACGTGTTTAAACTAATAACATTGTTCATCGATGACACACACCAATAAACATTTTTTTATTT
Source organism: Lasiommata megera (assembly GCA_928268935.1). Classification (NCBI taxonomy): domain Eukaryota; kingdom Metazoa; phylum Arthropoda; class Insecta; order Lepidoptera; family Nymphalidae; genus Lasiommata; species Lasiommata megera. The sequence goes on from OV743312.1 coordinate 14,810,347, forward strand.
TATTCATGTGTTATTTAAATTATTTCTTCAAATATTTATTAAATTTTTCGTTTGTTGTTTTAGTTTGGTTAATCATTAGTGACTCTTTGGTTATTAATATGGTCGTCTATGTGAGATGGTGATAACAAAAAACCCGGCAAAGTTTGTTGTGGGTTTCTTCTTAGACCTAGGCGCAATTTGAACGCTCTTAGCTTTAGTTTCAAGTTGGCGAGTATAGTTATCATAATAACTAATTATCGAATAATTAATTTTATTATTAATTGATTCATAGATACCTGTAATAGGTTTTTGACAACCTCCGTGGCGCAGCGCGCGCTCTGCCACATTATAAAGTTGGAGGTCCTGGGTTCGATGCCTGGCTCCAGTGTGGTCTGGTGGAAGGCTTCGGCCGTCGCTAGTTACCACCCTACCGACAAAGACGTGTTGCCATGCGATTTAGCATACCGGCACGATGTCGCGTCGACACCAATTAGGTTACAGGTTAGCCTGCTACCTTCTTAGACTGCATCATCACTTACCATCAGGCGAGGTTGCCGTCAATGGCTTACTTGTAGTGGATAAAAAAAAGGTTTATAAGAATAAAGCTATTTTTGATTTACTGTATTAAAGAATGTATGTAAGTTGCGAAGCTTTTATAGAACAAGTATGGTTGTTAGGCTGAGTGGACGTGTGATTAGTTAGCCATAATTTGACCACTGCATCTGACAGTTGCCGCCTCTAATAGTTAATTCGTAAGTATAATAAGCTCCATGATTTATGTACAATTTGGGCGATTATTGTGCCCGGCGTGTTATTGTAGGCTCGTTGTAATGAGTAATGGGTACAGTCAATATTTTAATGGTGATAGGTAACATGTAACAACTTTAGGGTTGTCACGTGAAATAAGTTATACTCTATTTTAAAGATCTACGATGTGACATTGTAAGAAGGTATTTCTCGTGAAGGTTTTGTACCCGCGATCCTATGAGCTTATTCTAGAATGATATTTTGACGACCTCCGTGGCGCAGTGCGTGCGCTGTGTACATTATAAACTCGGAGGTTTTGGGTTCGATTCCCGGCTTGAGTCTGGTCTGGTGGGAGGCTTCGGCTGTGGTTAGTTACCACCCTACCGATAAAGACGTGTCGCCAAGCGATTTAGCGTTCCGGCACGATGTCGCGTAGAAACCAATTAGGAGTGTGGGTTTACCATACCCCTAACAGGTTAGCCCGATACCATCCTAGACTGCATTATCACTGTGAGATAGCTGTCAAGGGTCAACTTGTAGTGTAAAAAAAAAATATTTGTAAAACTATATTGGAGTTTGGCAATATGTATGAAATAAAGTTCAATTATAATCGCCTTCGCCTTGATTATCTAGTTCGATAAAAGTAATAACGTATAGGATAGTTCACAGTTCAGTTGATTTGGTTTATCATTATACTATTTAGGCAATGATACTTAACCGATACCACTAATCGGGTTTTGTCAGTTTGGTTTCTCGCCACGGCCGAAGCCTTCCAGTAGACAATTTGTATAAATTGTGCTCAGACTTTGTATTTGTTACAGGGTTTTTAATTTGATTATTATTGAAGGATAATGATGTTGTATCCTTCCACCACCTTCCTCTTTCCGTATCTCTATATCTTTTACATCTTCGGTTGCCTGGAAGAGATCGCTATGTAGCGATAAGGCCGCCAAATTGTATACCTACTGCTTTTGTGTTATTTTCTGTTTTTTTTTCTTATTTTGTGGTGTGTATTCATTCATTCATTCATCCTTATGTCCCTAAAATTAAAAGGTTTTAGGAAACAGGGGTTGAAACCTCCCGGTGCTGCAATGCGGTTTGGCGGGCTTTAACGATTATTATCAAACGTTAGAGATAAATAGCCGGAATCACGCGAAAGGAACTAGGACGGACGCTGTCTATTTCCTACCTCCGTGCTGGTATTGAGAATTTTAAGACAGCAAAGTTCGATTCTCCAGAACTATTGGTAAAACCCAGGATTTTGTGATTTAAAGTACATACTGAAAACGAGACCAAAGTCAGAGTAAATTTTATTGCTTTCAAGAAAATAACATTTTATAAAAGAAAGTCTTGTTAGTTACACTATTTATAACTCAAGAACGGCTGCACCGATTTGACTGGAAATCAGTGGGGAGGTAGCTTAAAACCAGGAGATGGACACAGGATACTTTTTATCCCGCTACATTTCCCGCGGGATTTATGAAAAAATTAATTTCGCGTCGATGAACTATAACTATAGCTTGCCATAGCAAACTTCTTCGAATTGGTGGCTTTTTTCCATAGGAGTGCTTAAAAAACCCTAATCTACGCGGACGAAGTCGCGGGCATCGACTAGTATTTAATACGATATAGCAAATCATCTGATTTCAGCAAGCACTAAAATGTGAAACTAGATGTAGTAGCAACCCTGCATATGGGTCGATTCCTCACGATTCCGTTCCATAAATAACGCATTAGCCTACACTTTACATAGCATTCGATTTAGAGCGTAATTAAATTTTATTGGTCTTAAGTAAAATCGACTACTTCATAATTCTTTTTAAAGAAAGCAATCCGATTTTTGTGGCATAATACAAGTCTACACATAGACATTTGTACTCGTCAATTATGTATTTCAACATCTACACAAAAGAGTTTTAGTAACACGCAACGTGAAGTTGAATGATTCTATCGATGTATAGTTTCTATAGAGATTTATTGGCTATAACTTTTTTAGATCACTAATGATTTACTTACCAAAATTATATTTAATAATATAATTGACTACAATGAATATATAACATAATTATATATGATTCACTACATTTTGCTGTGTGTGGCTGAGATCTTATGGCCTTGTCATAATAACCTACATAAATTTTTCCGATATAAAAACCTATCTGCTATTCCAAAGTTTCATCCAGATCTGTTTAGCTCTTCTGGTGTGATTGTGAAGCAAACATTTGCATTAATAATAGTATTTATATGCAAAGAAACATGATGCAACTATCCTCAGATTTCTACCTGTTTTAATATGAGTATGAAGTAAGTCATATTTAAATTGACTAACAATAAACAGCAAGTATTATTTGCTATATTCCGCCGACAACCGGGAGATTTGTATAATATAACACCACACAAAATCTTCCACTAGAACCTCTACGCACGTTCCGACCCGACACCGGATCATCCTCAGGAGATGTTGACTTCACAAGCGCGAAAAGTAAAGTCAAACTCAAAACTCGGTCGAAAAATTAAATTATACTTGCTGTTTATTGTTTATCATGGACTTCCGCACAGTAACGCCTGCTTCTATTCATTATATTTAAATTGACCTAAGGACGGTATTGCACTAATCGTGTGAATGGGCCCTGCAAAACAGCAACTTGAATAATACTTATAGCTTTAATTAATTTAACGAACTCAACTAAGAAACTCCTTTTTTTCTTACTAACAAAAAAAACAGTAGCTTTGTAAAAATAATTTGATCTCGCCAGTGTTGGAAAAGTTCATGAAAAAGTCACCTAACTGTCTCGTGTACAGCTCTTAATTCAGTCTTATAAAGTTTTTGCCGGAGAATGAAAAACACGTGACTCGGAGCCAACGGGATATCACAAAGTTTTATCTAACTTCGCTGAAAGTAAATTAAGTAGTTAGACGCAATGTATTAAAGGCGGCAGCTGTTGATCAAATAACAAGTAAGATTTCACGACACCCTCACACAGCGTGTTTTCAACTCACTGATTTTTCCTTTTGGCACAACCTAATTATCTCATCATAATATAATTATCTATCTGTCTACAAAAAAGGAAAAAGTGACTGACAGCTCAAACCATTAAATCTGAGAGGTAATTCCATAAAATTTATCCTATGAACAGGGTTGTTTGAAAGTGTATAAAAAAAAGTTATACATAGACGGTCTTATTGCTGCAAGCAAACTCTTACGGACACCCTTTATTTAAAGGACCTACAAAATAACGGGATATTGCCAGGTTTTATATTATTAGTAATGAGTTGTTCAGGCAGTGCTACAAATTCTGCTCTTGTACACATTAAACCAAATTTTATCGTTATAAAGCATTGCTGCTTTTCCAACAAATAAAAAATAAATGAAACGGATGGCACACATTTAGAAATGTCAATTAACGAGCGATATTCAAAATCAATAATTCAAAATCTTCAGATAGCAAATTGAATTTAGTAGTGTGTGGGTCCTTTTCCTGATTGCGGCTGATAGTTTACAAACTTGTTTACAGCAGAATTGGCATCATTGTTCTGCCAAATACGATTACTTTTAATTCTTTATTGTACACTTTGCACTAGGTGCAAAGACGAACTTAGTATCAAGATGCGTTTTCTCCATATTAAAATTTTGCAACGAAAAAATATTAACCTGAAACGTTGAAATATAAATATATAAAAAGAAAATCGATATAGAAATACAAGCTAACATATACATAACACATGAAGGTTCATTCAACGTCATCATAATTTATCTATTGCCAGGGCACGAGTATTTTCTCATTTGAAGGGTTGCGGCCGTACACCCCATTGCTTGGCCACGCAGGCCATGTGCTGATTGGTAGGCATCCCACGTGTTTGGGAAAATAATGGCGAACTCTCAAGCTTCCAAGTTTTCGCACGTTGTTTATCTTCACCGTGAAGTTAAAGTATTGAATAGAAAAAATTGAAATAATTTTTTTATACCTAATTAATGTTGGAGGTGCGTGCCGAAGTTAGTTTTCGGTCCCCTTCAAAGGGATGAGTAAGTATTTGTATGTGACACGTAAATATCTGTATGTGTACGGAAACACTATGATAATGGTAATGATTTTTGATATTTGATTGGAACGCCTTTGGAACCCTCATAGCTTTAGTTTTAAGTTTACGAATTTAGTTATCACCATGAAATAACTACCATGTAAATTATTGACGCGTCAAAAGTGCCTTTTTAAGGACTATTTGAATAAAGATAATTTTTTTGAATTTGAATTGAATGTCGTATGGCTTGGGTATTCCTCAGTCATAGTACAGTAAAAAAGGAATTATGCAATGTAATAAGTTCCATAAAGTTTTGCCTCAAATGCCGCCGCTCGCTGACCGCTGTCAGTTTAATTTCGAGACAAAACTTGCACATTGAACAATAAGAAAAAAAGAGAAAATCGGAACTTTCGCATGATTTGTTCGAACGTTGTATTTAAAAATTATCAATTGTAAAAAAAAATTCGACATCAAACCAGTGGTTTTAACATCCCAGTGTTGGGCATACGATTTCTTTCTCATGGGTGACTGGGATTGATAGTAACTGAACATCAACTGACTTGTTGCAAGTTATTTTTAATTGTATATCTTCGGAACCACTGGTGTTCTTCAACTTCATATCATGATCAACCCTTTACAGGCTCACTACAGAGCACGGGTCTCCTCTCTGTATGAGAAGGATTTGGCCATAGTCCACCACGCTGCCCATGTGCGGATTGGCAGACTTCACACGCCTTTGAGAACATTATGGAGATCTCTCACGGGTGCAGGTTTCCTCACGATGTTTTCCTTCACCGTTGAAGCAAGTGATATTTTTTTTAAGCACACATAGCTCCGAAAAGTTAGAGGTGCGTGCCCGGATTCGAACTGCCGACCTCTGATTAGGAGGCTGACGCCCTAACCACTAGGCTATCACCGCTTTCGCAACTTCGTATATGTCTTCGGAAACACTGGTGTTCTACAACTTCACAGTTGATGTTTCTCCACTACAACTTCACCGTTGTTGAGGTGTTAAAAAGTAGGCCCACTTAAAATAAATGAATGTAGAACTTTTAGTTTCTTCTTATATCTTATAATTGAGTAACAAACGTTGAAACTTGGATAATAGATAAGCTCAGGTGTCAAGACGATCGGACCGACAGGTAACTTTGAAGTGCTTCAAAGGTCCTATGGGAGATCAATCCATTTCCGACAATTTTCGAAGCCACCAAACCACCTGGCCAAAATGCAGCGTCCAGCCTGCGTCTAATGCGGTCTCAATTATTTATGTTGGCATCTTGGCGACCAATAACTTGATGTGCATGTTTGATCAAGGGTCTTGTGATTGGTCGACCGTAGGACCTAAATCCAAGCCACTAGGGACATCGAGATGACGTCTTCGCTTTACAGATCTGTGCTTAACCAATGAACTCGACGGGTTTAAGCTTTTGCGACCAGGAACCCTAGCTTTTTCACAGTAAGATAGAATTTTTTCTCAGCTTCGTTATTGCTGTGATAATTTTCCAGGCGCCTTTCATAAAACCGTGCAAGAGATTTATCGTTGATTTGTCAGGTTCCTTGAAAATATTAAAAGTTTTAACATTTCATGAACTAAACTAAACTAAACTTCTACTTGACTGTTTACATTATATTGGTTAACAAGTTCAGCTCTAGGATCACTAGGTCCTAGATTCGATTCTTGGGTCGAGTCAATTATATTTTATTGCTGTTAAGAATCAACAAATCGTATTAACCTTGATTTGTAGAATTGGATTGGAAATGGATACTATTCCCCTTGCTTCGGAGAGCAGTTTAAGCCATTCGTCCCTATTAACGTGGGTTTAGGCTCTCATATCATATCCGTTGCTCTTAGGAAAAAGAAGGCTTGTATTTAGTAATGGGACCTTGTTATGCCGATGATAATGGTAATTTGACGACCTCCGTGGCGCAGCGCGCGCGCTTCGATTCCCGGCTCGAGTCTGGTCTGGTGGGAGGCTGCGGCCGTGGCTAGTTAGGAGTATGGCTTTACCATACCCCTAACAGATTAGCCCGCTACCATCTTAGACTGCATCATCACTTACCATCAGGTGAGATTGCCGTCAAGGGCTAACTTGTAGTGGATAAAAAAAAAATATTATTGTAATTGTATAAGAACTTTCGCTTTGCTTAATTAAAATCAATCAAGTCCCCTCCATTTTTAAAGGCGGTAGTAATGAGGCGGTGATTACTGTCCATTGAAATGTTACTGTATTAATGTTAACCTAAATTCCTAAAATTCTCTCTCTCGAAATTAATTTCCAATAATGCTGACATTAAAATTCTACGCCTTCATAATTTTAATATCAAAGACGCCTTCCGTCCCCAAGCGCCATTTATGAGAAAAAGAGCAGGCCGCGGAGAAAACTTTTGAAAGAAGCGTGGTTTAAGATCTTTATTTCTCAAAGAAACGAGACACAAATAACGACCAATAAATCTCACAATGGCCGAATATTCAAAACAATCCCGCACCGCCTCCAACGGGATTAGGGAAAGGGATTTTTATTTTCCTCATAAGAATAATGAAAGCTTAAACGATAAAAGCGGATAGATGGCTTAACAGACTCATAATTTACCTTAAGCACCGCTTTAATTGCTAGTGCGAATGATAGTAAAAGTTTGTTTGTGTCAGCCTTTTTTGATTGTAACCATAAAGCTTGGCAGTTGACACGACGACGTGGAAATGGCCCTAGGTGTTGTTTTTGTTTCGTCCGATTAACCCATATTGTATTTGTGGTACGACCGCTTGACGTCACGTTACCTACGTCCTCGATTTTTCTATCAAGCGAGTGGCATCGGGTCACGTCGGATCCCGCCGGTTCGCAAAATGTCCCGCGCATGCGTTAGAATTGCGCCAATTTCGCAGCTAGTGGCCTCTACTGGCATTTCCAGTCTCCTTTTGGCACGAAAGAGGGATGTTGCGTCGCGCGAGGTTGCACCTCACGAGAGATGTCAAAAATTTGAAAATGGAATAGTTTGGAAATGGAAAGTAATTAAAAAAAAACACCAAGGTCGTCGCTGTCGAGTGCTTTAGTTTTCCTGCGCGTTTTCCTCTAGACTTGAAGTGTAGTTCAATATGATTATCTGTAAAGTTTTAGGTAATTCTAAGAGTATTTAGGGTACGTAAGTGCGGCTTGTGAGGATTTGTTGCAGTGGTCGACGCGGTGTAGTTATTGTGGTGCCTGCATAACCTTGACACATTTTCGCGCGCTAACTCAACAACCTTGTTTTCAAATGCACTCTCGCTTGACATTTGCAAAACGAAGGTAGGCTATTTATAATTAGCGGATGTTTAATGTAAAGCCACCGCGTGTGATGTATGAAAACTGTGAAAATCCCGTTAAATTCTCTCGCCGTTAGTGACTATATAGTTTTAACAAATAATGCACAATGTGGACTATTAGATGATACTGACTTAAAAGTGTACTAAATGACTATTAATATTAAGTTTTAATACAATGTTGCGGCTACTCTAGTGCAAGGTCGGTGCCAGCAAAATGATAACTTCAAAAGGTAAGATGAACAATCAGGTAGTTTCAAGTTCAAATAATCTTTATTCAAATAGTCCTTTAAAAGGCACTTTTGACGCGTCAATAATTTACATAGTAATGATTTAATGGTGATAACTACATTCGTAAACTTAAAACTAACGCTACGGGGGTTCCAAGTTTTCGTAAGGAGTAATAATTTCAATTGCCTTAATACATCAGAAAAAAATGCAAATTTAAATCCATATATATTCATTCATAATATATTCATTTCAAGAAAATTTTAGTCATGATTGAACTGAAATAAAACATGGAGGTTATTATCTGTGATTTATAATTTTACTTATCTTTAGTTCTTAAGTACGTTTGTGAAAAATAATGTAATGTTCTATTTTGTACAGTGGTTCGTTCAGAACTCTTCAACTGCATTTCCAATTTGCATATTGCAAGTTTTTATCGCACAAGATGCTAAAGAAGAGTGCTACGTTTAACGTGTGTATATGTGTACCAACTGTGTGTTTGTGTGTATATATGTGTCATCTACCTAATGCTCCCTAATGAATGGAATGATTTTGATTTTGTTTTCTATCTGAAGGCTGTTGTGCTTGATTGATACGTTCTTATTAAGGCGTTTGAAACTGTTCAGCTCGTTTCCTCCCTGACGAAATGTTCTTGCCAACTGGACTAATCTGTTGTGGTGTTGCTTCGGTTGCATTTCAATTCCTATGTATTCTTAGTATATATGTATTCTATTTCTTTTTTGATGCAGTATCAAGTAGGCAATGGAATATCTAAACCTTCAACAACTTTAATTTACTGTAGATAGTATCATCATCATCATCATGGTCAACCCATTACCGGCTCACTACAGAGCACGGGTCTCCTCTTAATATGAGAAGGGTTTGGCCATAGTCCACCACGCTGGCCATGTGCGGATTGGCAGACTTCACACGCCTTTGAGAACATAACGGAGAACTCTCAGGCGTGCAGGTTTCCTCACGATGTTTTCCTTCACCGTTGAAGCAAGTGATATTTTTTTTTAAAACGCACATAACTCAGAAAAGTTAGAGGTGCGTGCTCGGATTCGAACCGCCGACCTCTGATTAGGAGGCTGACGCCCTAACCACTAGGCTATCACAGCTTCAATAGTATATAGTATACTTGGGCTCATTTGAATGGCCTAAAAACAGCCTCTGTTATATAAATAATAATTAAAAACCTATGGTGAAAAATATTCTATCTCATAAAGGGGTTGTGAATTATGTAATTTTTTATTTATATTCCGGTAAACCAAATCCAGGTTACAAAGCTGCGGGCATTATAGCCTACTTATAGATAGATCTTACGGAGGCAAAATGATAATGGTATGTTCAAGAGGGTTTCAGATAAAAGAGGCTGTTGAAACAGGTAGGCCAAGGTGATAATTTTTAATTAGCAACGTTAGGTCGGAGTGAACACGCTTGTAGTTGGGGCCTCTTTTCCTTAGAACCTCTTTTCGTTTTATTTCTTTTTGCGATTCTTCTTTCACGATATGCTTTCCTGGTATTAAAGTATATGAGAATATACCTATTCCCAACTTTTTTTTTATACACTACAAGTTAGCCCTTGACGGCTATCTCACCAGGTGGTAAGTGACGATGCAGTCGAGGATGGTAGCGGGCTAACCTATTAGGGTTTGGTTAACCCACACTCCTAATTGGTTTCTACGCGAAATCGCTTTGCGACACGTCTTTGTCGGTAGGGTGGTAACGAGCCACGGCCAAAGCCTCCCACCAGACCAGACTCGAGCCGGGAATAGAACCCAGGATCTCCAACTTTATAATGCGACAGCGCACGCACTGCGTCACGGAGGTCGTCAAAAATATATATGCTCCGTTGCTACAAGAAGGGAAATCAAAAACAACATTAATCGTAACTAAATAGTAAAATTACTTAAAGTTTTTATTTCTCTCTTAAATACACGCCTCTCTTTTAATATGGCTTATTACTTGAATTGACTAAACGTGTTCTCCGAGACACGGTCTTGATCATTTCCTCTTAACACCTTTTAACAGGCTGGTAGTGGGTTCTTGGGAGAAATACTCTATAACTTACTAACGTATCACAGCTATAATGCTACTACAAAATGCTAATGTGCTAAGTAAACTTGAGAGTAATGTAATTATCTGGAACTTATATATAAAGGTATGGGTATACCTACATATATAAAAGAAGTTCACGTTAGTAGTATGTATTTTTATAGGATATCGCATACTACATCAGACACTACAGTTCACAAAATAAATACAATGAATTTTAGGAAGAGGGTAATTTATTTGTTTTTTTTTCTTAGACCTTTTGCTTAAACCTTTTGCTGTTCTGATTTGTCAATTATGTTTATTTATTTTATTGATAAAAGTAAAATATATACCTAAGTATAATAATATACTATAGTATAATAATATATGTCGGCGCGAAGAAGTTATTAACTATTAAGCGGCGCCAAAAACCTCAAGAATCCGATAACTACCCACATTTTAACTATTGATGATTTTGCTAACACAATTTAGCCAGTAACAATCAATTTTGTACAAGCATGCTTTGTGCTATAAATACGGGCGGTCGATGCCTTTCGCGGATTCTCTCGCTCGAGACGTCGGACTGTTCGGACCTCTTTGTTATTATCGCAATAAAAGTGTAAACCGGCAAGTTGTGGTTTTAATTACTATGAGCGAAAGTAAATAAAATCGTGACATCAGCAATGCTGACAGACAAACTATACAAAAATCAACTCGGACGCCCTTGACTCGACATATACTTAGGTATATATATTTTTCTTTTAGCAATAAAATAAATAAACAAAATTGACAAATCAGAGCTATCTGATACATATGCTATGAAGCATTTGCAGCAAAAGGTTTACTTTGAGAGTTGTAAAGTCAAGGTTTGGCCTTGTCCAAGAGCTCAGCTAACGTTAAGTGCTGCGGTAACGCGTTGGGGGAATGACTTGTCGAATCCAATTAGGCATATACTTGTCCTATTTTTCCACCAAATATGTTAATATTTGGTATGGAATATGCTATGTTATATAGACTACGGTATTTTTGACCTTCAAGATACTAATAACCATGTTAAATAACTATAAAACATTTTCACAGACTATAAATACAATTAGCAAAGGTACTTGTTGAAGTTTTTGACGACCTCCGTGGCGCAGTGCGTGTGCTGTCGTATTATAAAGTTGGAGGCCCTGGGTTCGATTCCCACCTCGAGTCTAGTCTGGCTTTGGCCGTGGCTAGTTACCACCCAACCGACAAAGACGTGTCACCAAGCAATTTAGCGTTCCGGTACGATGTAGTAGAGACCCATTAGAAGTATGGGTTTACCATACCCCTAACAGGTTAGCCCGCTATCATCCTAGACTGTATCATCACTTACCATCAGGTGAGATTGTCGTCAAGAGCTAACTTGTAGTGGTTAAAAAAAAGTTAACTTCTCATGGATGATCATGGGTCAGAACGAAACGTGCGTTGGGTGCGCCTTTTAGAAGATTCGTGTGGTGTGAAAAAACTAAAGAAAAATAAAGCTCGTTAGAAAGACTAAGGAAATTATAAATAACATTTTGAAGATTTGAATGTTTTTCGTAGATTACAGCCATTTAAGTTTATTCTTCATTTTTAATTATCACACATACGCGGACATTATTAAGATCGATCGAAGATTATTAAAATAGACAAGATTAGTAAAATATCCCATTATTTTATTATCATTATTTGTTGCTATATCGGCAATAGAACCTCACACTCTTAAAATTTCAACTCTGCCCATTACGGTTTGGTATGGACTGGATACGGAAGCCTAAAGCGCACAAGCAAGACCCAACAACGTGTTCAATGGTCACCATTCTACCATCTTGCGACTCCAACGTTTGATGTACTCCCCATTGTTACATCGACTACGATTCAATAGGCGAGCGAATTCCTAACTCATAACTACTAATCCCTGCCATAAACTCGCTAAATACGCAACAAAAATAGCCACTATAATAAAATACAATTTCTTTTTTATTCCTAGCCCTAAGGAGGGGAATACGTAGCCTTATATTTTTTAAACTGGGTGTGTAATTTGCTGAATTAGGTAAAGCAAAATCTATATATAAAAAAAAGATTCGTCATCAGAAATAGGCTGAAGTTGGCATATAGTTAGCTTTTATAACCACTAGGTTTTTTGGAAATCTCGACGAATTTTCATAAATCCTTTAAAAGGTCTGCTTAATAGGTTTGAACTATGTCTAAAATATCAACTCAAGGTAAGCTAAGTTAGTAATTAAGTAAAGGGCTTTTTGGTCTTCGTTTTAACTGTATATTCACAGGTAAGGCTAGTAAGCTGTATATTAAATAGGAGTAAGCATTATAGATCTCGACTTTAGTATGTTTGTGTTTAGAAGATAGGTATACCAAGCGGCCGACGTCGCGGGTATTAGCTGTTGCTTCATAAAACTAGGGATGTTTCAGAGAGGTTTTTGAAATAGATAAAACTCTATTAAATCTATGAACAAAGTAGCGGATATCTGCAAGTTTACATCCATCTTCAAGATTAGCTCGGCTTTAATTAAAACGGGGCCAAGTGTTCTAGTTACAGTTGATCCTATTACGTACGGATGGGGACAATCAAATGGGCATGAAGAAGGAAATATACCAAACGGGCTCACTTGATTGAATAGCTGCTAGACGAGTGCCGTGAGGAGGTTCTTTTTAAATTCCTTCATAAAATAGGTACGCATGGATTCTGGAGGCTTCTCTTTTGAAGACTGACGACCTCATTGGCGGACTTGTGAACGCTGTGGCCTTATAATTTTTCAAACCTGTTTATAAAATCATCAATTTATCGCATGGTTTTGCTTGATCTTATGTGATTCTTTTTATTTTCGACTAGCTGACGCTCGCGACTTCGTCTGCTTTGAGTTGGTCAAAAGTAGTTGAGTTTGTTTGTCTGTCAATCACGAAGCCATAGATTACTAACCCGTATTACTTGACATAATTACTAAACTAAAACAATTGGTGGGAGAAGTGGGAAGCGCCCGAAACGTGATGGCACAGGCGGTGGCATGCACGTGAGCTGCGCGCGGTACTCGACAGTACTTGGACATTGCAACATTTCTTTATTTTTCAAAAATAAAAGTAGCCTAAGTTACTCCTTATTACATCAGCTACCTGCCAATAAAAGCCCCGTAAAAATCGGTCCAGAAATTTCAGAGATTAGCCGGAACAAACAGACAGACAGACAGACAAAAATTGTAAAAAATGTTATTTTGGTGTATGTACCGTATACATATTCATATGCATGTAGTAAAAAACGGTTATTTCAATATTACAAACAGACACTCCAATTTTATTTATTTGTATAGATTTTCTTTGAGAAATATATCTGGACTCTTATATTTCTCACTTGGAAACTCATGTTCCTGTACATAATTACTAAGTTTACTATCAAAATTAATTTACAGATGTAAAAGAGGGGGATTAAAAAAAAAAAAGGGCAGGAAATAATTTTTTACGTCGTTCGAATATTTGATTCGACAATATTTTCAGCGAAGTAATCGCCGATATCAATTTCGAACAATGGCCCCAGAGTTTCCAATAAAGAGCTTTAAGCGTTCAATTCAATTACATATTTTATATTTCATGAACAAGTACTTGGTGGAGAAGTAATGCAAGGTGCTTTATATAGATATGGCTGCTAATAAAAATACTGGGTACTATTACTTAATAAAATCGGGAAAGATTTTTGATAAGCCTACATGCTTGTTCAGCTTATCGAAAATGTTACCAATAATAAAACAAAAACCTTATTTGATAATACATGTTTACCCGTAATCTTGTTTCATCTACTCGTATGTCATAAATAAATCCTTTATTTGCAATTAACACATATACTACATTTTTTTCTTGTCTTTATTCGTCCATGTTTTACCGATCGCTTTAATGATGACGTTGGGCACATATATATAATTCAATTCATCTTAGATACCTATTTTTTGGGTAACTCTCAACAGCCAATGTTTCAGTAATGCCAATCCTTGCACGCGTCAAGTTAATTTGAACAGATTGTAGGAGTTTCTTTTTTTTTACTGTGATACGTAGACGAGCATGCGGACCACTAAACCAATGTCGGATATGCTTGACATACAATGCCGAATCGTGTCTTGACTTACTTAGGTTAAACTAAAGTAGCACTCGTCTGCGAAGGCGTATTGTCTTCATTCATGAAACACGTTCGATTGAGCGAGTGTCATTATTGGTTGCAAGTAGTTGAGTACGCCACCTAAGTCCCTCGCTGGACGCATTTAAAAAATGGAGTTATACAGTCATTACACGGACACGGAAGGACAAAATAAGAAAAGAAATATGGACATCATAAATATCTAGGAAGTACTTTGATAAAACCATAAAAAGGATTAAAATAGCGTCTTGCTACACATACGTTTTACTATCTCCGTGGCGCAGCGCGTGCTCTGTCGCATTATATAGTTTTAGGGCCTGGGTTTGACTCCCGGCTCCAGTCTGATCTGGTGGGAAGCTTTGGCCGTGGCTAGTTACCCCCCCCAGCGACAAAGTGTTCCAGCACCATTTCTCGTAGAAAACAATTAGGAGTGTAGGTTCACCACACCCCTAACAGGTTAGCCCGCTACTATATTAGACTGCATCATCAACAGGTGAGATAGCCGTCAAGGGCTAACTTGTAGTGTATGAAAAAAGATAAGAAAAACATACATATTTCCTAATGGTCCTGATAGCCTTGGTAGATAGTACCTCTGAGCTCTTTAAGCTCTTACATCTTAATAAAACACACCCTCATTCTACCCTCATTTTATTCCCCAGTCAGTAAACTTTACGTTAATGATTACGGTTCAAGGCTTTGAATTTTCGCCATTACGTTTATTTATACCCAGCTAAAGCTTAGCCGATAAAGAAGCCAGTCTTTTGCCGCTCATGGTAATATTATAAATAAAAGTGTCTGTTTTATTGTATGTTTGTTACCAATTTTAACGATTATGTTCTTATTTTTAAAACACTATTGATGTTTCATGAGGTCATGTTTTAAGTATTAGAAACTTTTTTAGAAATTTAAAATCATAAATAATTTTTTTTTAAATAAAACTTACTAAGTAACTTGTGGGCTTCTTCTCAGACCTGGGCACTTTAGATTTAAGTTGGCGAGTGTAGTAATCACCATCACCTCATAAATTCAATAATGAAAAAAAATATATATATGAACGATTCATAGACTCCTGTAATAGGTTTACATGAATAAAGCTATTTTTAATTTTGATTTGATTTATCTATATCAAATATAACGTTTACTCAGTATCAATTTTTAAGTACAAAATCAGTAACGTAACGTAACGTAAGTAAATTTTTATTTCGATTTGATTCATAAGAAAGGGGAGATACATACACAATAATTTATTCTGGAGTAGGATATTGTGTTGTAGTCTGCTATATGCAGTAAGTAGGTAGACATTCACTATAGTAATCCTCACTCCGTTTATCGTCTTACATACTTACAGTTATGATTTCTACACCACACCAAAATGCAGAACTATATCTTATTTATTTTTTAATTATGTACTATTTGTATGGTACAAATTAAAGTCTCATATTCTTATATGAGACTGTAGGTTAGGTTAAGCTAATCACTGTCATGATGTGATATTCTTTTGGATTCCTTTGGACACAATTTGTGTATCGCTTGAACATAGTTTTGGCCTTATTCGGCAAAAAATACAAAATAAACAACAGCAGCATTACCCCATATTATAATATGCTATATGACTTTATAAAGTTTAAGTTTTTAGTTTAAGTTTAAGAGTACTTTGAAGACCTCGTAGCACAGCGCGTGCGGAGTTGTATTTTAAAGTTGGAGGTCCTGGGTTTGATTCCCGGCTCGAGTCTAGTCTGGTGGGAGGCTTCGGCCGTGGCTAGTTACCACCCTACCCACAAAGACGTGTCGCCAAGCGATTTAGCGTTCCGGCACGATGTCGTGTAGAAACCAATTAGGAGTATGAGTTTACCATACCCCTAACAGGTTAGCCCGCTACCATCTTAGACCGCGTCATCACTTACCATCACATCAGGCGAGATGCAGTCAAGGGCTAATTTAATTAAAAAAAGTACTAATATTATCAAAACCAAATATGCATTTAATCTTTGATTAATTGATTGATTGACAATAATGAAAGATTTTTGTATCATAGATTTGTTCACATAATGCGTATCTCATTAATATGCAGGCGCTGAATGCAGTGAACGGAGCAAAAGCCGTCAAACAGATGGACTAGTTTGAAATTCAGCTTTAAATTCCTGTATATAATTACGTTGGATGAAATTAATTAAGTGTGTTACCGAATTGGCTTTTAAAAAGCCCTTTCAAAAATTTTAATGTATGTATCAACATGATGATGATGACGACAGGATTCGTAATCTTAAAAGTGAAGCTGTAAGGGTTCCAAATGAGCCCTGGACCTATTTATGAATATATAAAAGCAACGTAGATGTAGTTATAAGTATAGCAGATTGCATTTTGATTAAACTTAAGTTATGTATCAACAAATCTTTTAATCAAATCAATTGTATCCCGTATCCAACTCCCCTTAGCAATTAGGTCATTTATGTGAATGAGGAATAGAGAAGGTCCTAAAATTGACATATTCCATTCCATTGGATTGCTTAACACCCACTTAAATAATATAAAGATGAAATAATATATCATCATTTCTTGAGCTATACTCTCAAATCTACAGTTGTGCTATGCTAGCTAACGTTTTGTGTTGGACACTATAGAGTGCTTTAGACGAATCATGTTTTTTTTTTATTTGAACTGTGCTCAATCGCATGTTATGTTTTTTTGACTTATCCTTTTGTATGTACAAATTATATGTTTAAAAATAGGTTTAAATTTGATGCCTTATATTTCATACTTTGTTCTATTTTAAAAGAATATTTTTTAAAAGCCTGAAGAAAATCCAACATGATACAATTGAGTCTATTCTAATAGAGCTATTTATTCCCAGGGGTCTAGCAAATGAGACAAACACAGTTTAGCTTTTATGTGCCATTTCAATTTGTCCTCATAGTGATGTAAAAAGACAACCTCGAGACAATCTGCTCCAGAGCGCTTCGTTGGGAACGAATCGTTTTGTTTATTTTTCTCAAGCGCTATTTTGAATAATGATTTGCTTTTCTACGACCAAACGACTTAAATGTTGTAACAAGACTATTTTTTCTTTTTCCAGTAGCTGTTTTTTTCTGCATGTCGAATTAATATGGCACTATATATAGATACACGAGATGACACGGTTTTGAGCCGTATTCTTGCGGTAAAACTAACGATCTATCTTTCGCATTAATTATATTGGTTGTTCTTTCGAGACAAAAAGCACGCAAGATATACGTGCGTTTCTATATTTTTTTTAAGTATACCTGCTTAAATAACGAAGGTTACATTGAGAATATATTTTTCAACTCACAAAAGATGTGCTTGTATTATCAATGCAAAAAGTTTATTGGATTGTCCTTTCTTTTTCGCAGTAGTAACGTTACCATTTTATATAACTAGTACGAAAGAAGATATACAGTACTTCCACACAATTGTTTTACTCCAATTCCGGGCCATCCACAGGAGGCTTTATTGTATAGTTAAATAGGTATTAGTTTTTGGCTGGAAATAATACTTAAGAACACACAAATGGTTTAAGATACAACATATCGCCGAATACAGGCAAGCATATCACGAGATAAAATTAAATTACACTACATTCTTGCATAAGTATTGAAGGTTGGATTTACATCACATATAAACATTAGCTGTGATAGCCTAGTGGTTAGGGCGTCAGCCTCTTAATCAGAGGTCGGCGGTTCGAATCTTGGCAAGCACCTCTAGCTTTTCGGAGCTATGTGCGTTTTTAAGCAATTAAAATATCACTTGCTTCAACGGTGAAGGAAAACATCGCGGGAAACCTGCATGCCTGAGAGTTCTCCGTAATGTTCCTAAAGGCGTGTGAAGTCTGCCAATTCGCAAATGGCCAGCGTGGTGGACTATGGCCAAAACCCTTCTCTTATTGGGAGGAGACCCGAGCTCTGTAGTGAGCCAGTAATCGGTTGATCATGATGATAAACATTCGTATTAGCTTTCATGTGCTATTTCTATTCATCTTCCAGTGGCGTTAAAAGACAACACGATAATTATTTTAGTTCAAAGCTTCGCATAATTTGGTGTAAGCGTTATTTTGATTAATGAATGACTCTCTGAACAAACTTTCTGAAAGGTAAGGGAAAACTTTCGAAGAATGTGGGAAAACATTAAATTTAAATTACTTGTTTGAGGAACTCACTTTGGGACCGTAATGTCATGAGTTCTACTGCCGGTACGTCAGTTTAGAATATGTAACGTAAATTTTAAATTAGGTCAGGTTAATACTTGCTGGAATAAAAGTACATTCGTATTAACCACTTCAAGAGCAGAACTTGACGCTCGAGTGTATAACTACGGTGTTGATGACAATGTAGAGTGAAATTAATCAACATGGTTTTGCTAAATATAGACATTTCCATGTTCCAAGACCTCTGTAGAGAGTAGTAGGAGTAAAATTTCTTTTTTTTTATACACTACTAATTAGCCCTTGACGGCTATCTTACCTGGTGGTAGGTGATGATGCAGTCTAGGATGGTAGCGGGCTAACCTGTTAGGGGTATGGTAAACACACTCCTAATTGGTTTCTACGCGACATTGTGCCGGAACGCTAAATCGCTTTGCGACACGTCTTTTTCGGTAGGGTGGTAACTAGCCACGGTCGAGGCCACCCACCAGGCCAGACTCGAGCCGGGAATCGAACCTGGGGGACCTCCAACATTTTAATGCGACAGCGCACGCACTGCGCCACGGAGGTCGTCAAAATTATATCTGGTGTGTTAAGAGTTCAACAAAAACCAACGTAGTTTTTAGTTGAAACTGTACAACATAAATAACAGATTAACTCAACCCGTGTAATCTCGGAGGAGAAATTGCTTAAACAGCTCTTTAACTTGTTGTTGCATACAATAATTAACCTACTTGGTGTGGATTTATAAGCTTTTGTATTATGCAGCGTGAATAAAGTATCAACACAAGGCCACTGTTTGCCATAAAAATATTTTTAGCAACTTTGGTCACATTGCTCGACGCCATTTTACCTGGACTAATTTAAAGTGTTATGTAAAGAAGGTAAAAGACCACAACCGATGATCGCCATTGCTGGTCTGACCAGGTTAAGTGGATCACAGATCTCTAGCTTCTATCAAAAAAGCTGAAGACAAAAAGCCATGGAAGGATGTAATTTAAACAGCTACAATAGCATTGGAATCCGGACACGACCTTAAGTAATGAAAAATGTGACGAAAGAACAAATATTAAAAATAAGATTGAAGAAGAAGAACAAAAATTAAAAATAGGATTAAAAATATAAACACGGACAATTGCAACGAAGGAAATGCGGATTGGTATGCAGTATGTATGATAGTAAGAACTTTTGTTTCTCAATTTTTCTTGGCATCAATAGTTTTTGAAAAACAGCTGCGCGAAGTAAATGTGGAAATACGCAGAGACGCGGTAATATATATATGCTCCTATATTATATTTAATAAATAAATAGTATGTAGTAGTAATATAAACGTTATGTCAAGTACGGTTGTAATGTTTTTTAGTATATGAAATATGGATTATATGTTATTAAAAATTACACACATTTTTGTTTCAATCAATAACGAGTAATACTCCATAAAGGTTATGTTATAGAACACCATTTCCAAATTACTTTGTATGTTATGTTACAGTTATTTTATTAAAGTGGTTAAATAATAACATTTTTATAAAGCATAGCTTGAAATGCAAAACGAATTGTTACAACTATTATCTATTGAATAGTTTGCGTTTGTATTGTATCTAGGCAGACAGGACCCTTAGTTTGAGATTTACATGCTTGCATTAGTAGAGTTTATGTATCGAGAAAACATTATTTTAAAGTAAAATGGACTTCACGACGATTATTTAAGAGTAGCAAATTCTACGTCATTAACGTTTCATATACGTTCTGCCAAGAATTTCTTTTTGAGGACGTGGGCACATTTTTAAGCTTTAAAACATTGGTTATAAGTTCCATTTTACCCTGTACATATTACTGGAAGACGTTTGCGACTTCACAAACTATATACTAACCATACGGAATCCAAGGCGAAGAGTTTTAAATATTTTTCTCTTCCATCATAAATTCCCTAAGCGATATAAAGTTACGTGATGTTATATATCAAAAAAGATATATTCATTGAAATCTAATGCACCGATTTTAATGAATATAAACACTATAATTTCAACCATTACATAATATAATAACGAATAATCTTCAAAAGTCTTTAAACGTAATACCTTACGATAAAAAACAAATTAAATAAATTGAGTAATTTTCCATTCAAGAAATAATTAAATTAGGTATATTTTTT
Source organism: Lasiommata megera (assembly GCA_928268935.1). Lineage (NCBI taxonomy): Eukaryota > Metazoa > Arthropoda > Insecta > Lepidoptera > Nymphalidae > Lasiommata > Lasiommata megera. The sequence continues at coordinate 14,831,108 of OV743312.1, forward strand.
ACTGGACCGTTTCGTCAAAAACATTTAACAAATGGGAAAATTTTCCTACTACAACGATGTGCACACGGAATTTCCGATCGAATTATCCTATCTCTTTCCTCTGGTGATTTATTCCTAGCTCGAAATTATTTGAACAGATGCACTGAGAGCGTCCATGATAACAAAATCGGGGAAAATGTAATCGAGACATGAATTATATTAGCACGATGCGATCACCGTAAACATATATCCGACGCGTATCATGATGATAATATATTGGTGGGTAATGATACGTGGTCTCGATACGCTGCTCTGAAACGTTAAGCTAAATCAAGTGGACTTTTTCCGATCATCAAATGAGAGCTGACAAAACTGGTAAATTATAAAACATCCAAAATGTGAAAGAAATCTGGATACGGCTTCACCAATGAAACGCTGAATCGATCGAGTAAGCCGTACCTGTATTGTTACAAATATTTTTATATACAATCCATAAACGCTTGTGTACCGTACCGTAACAAGTAAGTTTTAGGTAGACAAGTTTGCGTAACTATTTGTCGATAAATGAGTTCTCATAAATTCCTCAAAAACAAATCGTACTAGAAGTTTCCCTTTGTTTACTGTTTCTTTACTAAATCATAAACTATTTCAGTTTAACTAAGATTTAGTAAATAAACAGTTACAGACGAATATAACAGAGGCGTACTGTCGCGGCTTGAGCCATTCTATTTTGTGAAGAACCTTCAAGTTAAACGAGATAATGTATTTATGATTATAATTTTGGAAAAGTGTATTCCAAAGCCTTGGACTCAAAGCTGATTGTAGTCTTACTAAGAGTCGCCAGCTAGTCTATTCCGAAACTACGAACAAAAACATTTTTTACCCGGCTTCACAATTCCACTTTCACATCGTAGAGTATTTCATCTATTAGTATAATGTTAGGTCAAAATGTCTCACTACCACTAAGTATGTCTTTTCCCTTAGGAGATAGGGATTCTGCTTATATTACCATACATAGTCATACTAACAAACGTTGCAGCCAACCCAAACAAGGGTTTGTTTCAACATATCACAGCGTATGATATGTTGAAAAACATGATAATTTATGTACATTAAACCCTCTCTTATAAGAGCAGTGTTTCACAAACTTCAAATAACGTTTATGTCACATAATATTATAAAGCTGACATTTCAATATTCTAATTTGAGCTGAGATGGTATCGTGTCGGTGTGGTGTGCGATTACCATATGGAGTTTAGAATGAATTAATTATTATTTTTGGCCCTCCATATAAACTGACTGATCAACATTGACTTTTACATATATATATTTTTTATGAATGACTTTCGTTTACATGAAAACAAATAAATGTTAAAAGTAACACTACGTAATTATAATAATTTTAATACAGATAAGTGACTACTTAATAAATGTTACTACTTTTGTAATCAACATATTGAAGAATATATACCGTTAAATTTTTAACGCTAAACGATTTAAATTTTATTCACTTATATTTTGAAGAGCAATGTCAGCCGAGTTCAGAAGCGTGTAGGTATGTCAGGGGTTTCGACCCTACTTATATGCGCGTCCTACGACCTCTGAAGCTACGATAAAATTCCAAATAATAATTCTTTTCAGACGCTTGAAGCTTATCGACACTTTAACTTTACTCGATCAATTTCAAAAATATAAATAGAATGTCAGCATTGCTGTCGTCACGCTTTTGTTTACTTTCGCTCATAGTAATTAAAACCACAACTTGCGGTTTTACACTTTTATTGCGACCATAATTAAGAGGTCCGAACGTTCCGACGTCTCGAGCCAGAATGCCACGAAAGGCAACAACCGCCCGCAAAGCATGCTTGTACAAAATTGATTGCTACCTTCTAAAAACTTCTTCTTCTTCTTCTTCTTCTGAAGTTAATAACTCCTTCGCGCCGACAAATTACATTCCGCATTTTCTGTTTTCTTTCTAATTGCAGCATTCGCGTAATCTTTGTTTATAATATTAGTATCAAACTAGTCTTTATTTCTGTGAAAATTAAACACAGCAAAAATCCTATTAAATACTTTCAGATTTACTCGAATTTTACTACGTCACACATTAAGCGCCGCCTCATCAAAATCATTTATTTTAAATGTCTATGTTTTAACTTTCATATGAATCATTAGTTTTCATCTATAAAAAATTGTGTTAAAAAACGAAAATGGAAACAGTTTACTAGTGCTCAGATCTTGAAGCGCAATAATAGTTGGTTGTACGGACTGAATACATACTAGAGGCCTACTAAAGTAGTGATTACACAAGAGTGCTGCGATAATGCAGGCCAAGCTTCAGGCGCTAGCTGCCAGATACAAAAGTTTTGAATCAATACTGCAAACTAGCAAAGAGGTTTGTGTTACATGGCCGAATTATGAAAACTTGGTTATCGTGATGTCCTACTTTAGAGTTGGTCTGAACTATGTTCATGTCATGGTTTCTGATCGATGTAAGAAACATCTGATAATATCAGACACCTAGAATTTTTATTGAAGAGAGCGAAACATGCTATCAATCATTTACCTGTGCAATACTATTTGGAGATAAAACAAGTTTAATTGGAGTATCTCTACGTAACCATATAAAAAAAAGTGATTACGTTGAAGAAGTAATGTTAAAGAGCAAGAAGCAAGCAGACAAATAAAATAAAAAAATAGAATGCGGCAAGGTTCCAGGTATGTAGGACTTGAGTAACAACTTGTAAGCCCTCTGTCTAAGGCAGAAGAACGTTTTCTTATAAATCTAACCTATGATCAGTAGTTGACTTTTCATGCACAGGTTGATACAACGATAGCATAAACTGACAAGCAAACAACGATTACAACCGAACCGAATCACATTAAGACAGATTGGTACTTACCTCGAATCTGTATTGGAAATTTAAAGGCTAAATAAATCTACGATATTCTTGGATTTTATTGTAAAATTGTAATAAAGTGAACTTATCTTAATCCACAAATTCTGATTCCTGCGGATAAACGAACTGAACGTGAAACGTTAAATAAAAATTTGAATAAGGTTATTTATTTTTTTTAATTTAGCTGTCACATTTTGTATTATTAAGATGACAGGCATGTGTATAAGTAAAAAACCCTTAAAATATATTAAAAAAAATTGTACTTGCCATTTGAAAAAAAAAATACTTGAGACCTCTTTAAATACGTTCAGGTGAACACACTTAACTCTCTCATTAGAGAACGCATAATTGTCCTCCAGGCTTCAGCCAAAGATAAAAAGGCTGTTACTTCACTTAAATGTTTGAATAAGGAGACTTGAATGAGGGCCCATTTCCCCGCTGGCGCATCAATTCACAATTAGTTTGTTCCTGTGGCTCTTTTATTTTTTTATGGTATGTTTAAAAATACCCAAGTCAAACTACTTTAGACAGGTAAGCTCGAAATATTTTAAAGCAAACGAAAGAAAATAGAAATGTACATCACATTTCTATTACACCGCATTGGTACATTACATTAAGACTCGCTCCTCTCCGAAAGAGGAGACCTAAACATATCCTTCATGACCCTGACGATCAGATGACTACTGGCAACATAGTCGTACCACCTACCACACACTCATACGCTACCGTCTTCGCCGGCGAAGACGAGGTCCCCGCTATCTTACGTCATCCGGACGTGGGCTCAATCCACGGCCTCGGAGACGTACGGATCACTCACCGTGCGACCGTCATCCTAAACGTCGCCTAAGCCGAGGTTCGGCCTCACAGGAGGTGCCCTTAGGCAGACGTTCTCTTAGTTTGTTCGAGCCCTAGGGTTCGAAATTTTTCCTGGCAGAGCTTCTTTTCGAAGCACGCCAAACAGTCCGGTTACGCTGTGGCAACCAATAGGGTCAGCACAGCTAATAGAGAGTCCGAAAAAAAAATATTAAGAAAATCACTATAGAATTGGCGCTATATTCGGCGAAATTTAACTTTAAAGAAAAGGCAAGAAACTAGTTTCTTATATTTTAGGTAGAGGTAGTATTTCCGACTTTTAAATATCGGTCCTGATCGTCAAACAATTATAAAACGAACGTAAGACCCAACTGTATATAAAATGAAACTTTATTTAGGAACCTTTTCAATAATACGCACAAGTCCGAGCTGAACGACATAACAAACATTAATTGTATAGGATTTGTGGTGAAATTTTGAAACTTCTTAAGAAGAAACAAAAAGAAACTTCTTATCAAGAATTTAAGCGCATACTGTCAGCATTAAGTCTGTTATCTTGTCTTAACATTTTTGTAGTGGAAACAAACGACGACCATTGTAAGGAAATATACGACAGAGCTCCTTCCATTAATATTCCGCCCTGTACTATTTGTTTAGATTACACTACTATTTGAAAGGAAATCCCCTTTGCCTCGAAGAGCTCCTTAGATTACGAACAATTTTAGCACAGCAATTGGGAGAGAATTCAGACGCTTTATCAGAGAGTATGATCGGCCACAATTCGGTGTACCAAACTTTTTGTAAAATTACCCACATACTGTGACGACAGGTTTTAAAACTTCTTGCAAATTTTGGATCATGCCGAATTTCGGTAACATTAATACCCGTAACGCAAACCCGTGATAAACATCGCGATTATCCCAAGCCGTAGAAGTCACCTTCCAACGTATTCATAGTTTATCATACGCGTCTAACACAATGGGGCGTTTTCATCACATTTCACTTAAAAGCATTAAACTCCTTTGCCGTGGCGTCAGTTCATGAATATGAAATGTACCGCTTTCTAATTCACACGGCCCATGTCGTTCATGAAACTTTTAAAGTAGATTACACCCAGAACAATACCGCGTATTAAGGGTAAGGGGATAAATAAAGAAAGAAGGGAAATTTGGTAACCACATATAGTGTAATAGTATATATTATAAAGACGACCAGTTTATTGTTTAATTAAATTTTGGTGCTATTTTACTGGGTGCCACGAGTAATATGCTTTTCATGTGCTTAGCAAAAATGTGTATTAATGATATAGTAGTTTTTTTGGCGTGTTTGAATTTGAAATGTCCATCAAAGGTGTTGAATAATACAACAATATTGGTAACCAAAAAATTTCACTATTTGCGTTGTAAAAATTTAATTATTTTGTTTTTAGAAATATCATTTCTCTTTTGGATAATAATTATTTTCATTGCACTAAATTTATGGGCAATTATGCTCAGATATTCTATTTTAAGTTCTTAATGATTTATTTGTCGCCGAAATTCGAGACTCATCTTCAACAGGCAATTTTTAAAGTAAGCGGTTTTGTTAGACCCTCTACTCCCATGACTACACTTTATGACTTGCACTTTCAATTTCTTTTCCTTTTAGTTTTATTGAAAACGAATCGAACTGTAGGCTCCACTGACAGGTTGGGACAAGTGTATTATAATAATAATAAAATATAATTTCAGTAATAATTGTAATATTAACATTGTGTTGGTATTATTTATTTTGCAAGATGGAACAAAACGGAATAGCAAAACCCCAAATCCTTGTATATCCGTGACATTTATCATATTCTGGATATATTGTATTTTTTCGCGACGTTTTCTTGTTTTGTTTATAACTTACGACACGATTTACTGTAACTTGTGTTAAGTCGTTCTAATTTGGCTATCGCGTGACCACTATATTTATACACGATTTTGGAAACATTTACACCAATAAGAAAATTATTTATATTACCCATAAAAAAAACATGTCAGTCAAAACGATTTAAATATCTTTAGTAAAAATAATCATTTAAGAATATCACTTTGTGTATTGAATAAAGTATTATGGTGAGGCTGACATTGTATTACATTGACAGACATGATAACTTGTTTTCTATTCCCCTATGCAAACATTTTACTTGATAGGGACTAACAAAATGTTGTTGTCAATTTTTTTTTCACTGTGTAGGGCCACACTGAAGATACAAAGAACGTGTTAAAACAAAAAAAATATATATATATACTAGATATGGTTCTTAGTATAACAATCACTTAACCTTTTTTTACATACAAACAAACCAGTATAAACCTCAAAAATAATATACCGACATCATAAAAATTCATTTAATGCTGCAAATGCCTTTCTATTATATCTAAAACCAAAAAATATAAATATATAAATTAGTTCATAAAAACAAAATACACTTAATCTATTGATAGGCTGACTTTATAGTTTGTTTGTTATTAGGTTAAAACCACTGTGTTGCTTTGGTAATCAACAATTGTATTTTTTTGGAACATAATAATATTATTAGAAAGTTCATTTATTAACCGTTTAATTCCAATGCGTCATCGTTGGCCTGAAAACAGCATCAGACCAACAATGTCATTTTGCTTATTTTAATTTGATTAAACTGCTTTCAAAGAACTTTCTACCGTTTTATTCGAGGTCATATAAATCGTACAATGTAAATAGGTTTGTCAAAGCCATAAAGACTGTTCTAAGTGCAATAAAAAATGTTTTATAACCGAAATTATCTGCACATGTCCTTTTAAGAGAATCACTTGAGATGAATAGTTTGCCAGACTCTGGTATTTAATTTACAACGTGTAAGGTGGATATCCTAGTGTTTAGGGCGTCAGCCTCCTAATCAGAGGTGGGCGGTTCGAATCCGGGCACGCACCTCTAATTTTTCGGAGTTATGTGCGTTTTAAAAAAAAAATATCACTTTTAATTCAGTGGTAACCCAGTCAAGGAATGTTACGTTTATTTAATAATCAAATGTTGCATTTATTTATTAAGTACCACAGTTTAAAACATTTCATAACAAAAGGACAGGAAGCACTTCAGAAGTAACAGAGGAAAGCACTGGTCTGTCTCGAGGAAGCTTAAGTAAATTTCTAAAAATAACTAAAAAACAAAAGGTTTGGTAATGTTTGAATTCCTTTCAATTCCCCATAGTAATCAAATAATCCAATTTATATTGAGCTCGTATTGATTATGTATATTGTTACACCTTTGGGAGGTAGGCAGTGGCCTTCTGTAAATTATTGCCTTGGGGGACCTCCGTAAACTTGTCGCGTTAAATTACATTGATTGCTTCTATGTAGTGGTGGCTACCTGCTTTCTTCTTGTATGCCAGATGGCGCAATATACGAATAACTATGGCCATCTATACAACAGATAAGAAACTTTCATCGCGATAGTGAAGTTTTGCACAAGTAATTATATTGATATCGCTTTACAAACCTTTAGGTGTTGATTTTTTTTATATGCTACAAGTTAACCCTTGACGGCTGTCTCACCTGGTGGTAAGAGATAGATGGATTGTGTAAAAGAGGATATGCGGGTAAAGTTGCGTGTAGTGAGGTGACAGCTGATAGAAGTGAGTGGAAGAAGAAGACGTGTTGTGCCGACCCCACATAATGTGGGATAAGGGCAAGAAAAAGAAGAAGGTAAGTGATGATGCAGTCTAGGATGGTGCAGCAGGCTTACCTGTTATAATAAAACCACACTTCTTATTGGTTTTTACGCGACATCGTGCCGGAACGCAAAATCGATTGCGACACGTCTTTGTCGGTAACTAGCCACGGCTGAAGCCTCCCACCAGTGTTGATGAATTTTTTAAGTTTCGCTTTACAGTTAAAAGCTTTTTGGTAGCAATTTGCGTTGAGGAATTCATTTCTCGTATCTGATTATAAAAATGGTCCCACTGCACAAAACTTCTGCATTATTGTGGAAAGGGCTTATATTAACCTTAACAGGTTAATATCGTTATAACTAACGTAAATCAAGAAGTAGGGTTGAACACAGCCAATATCCTTCAGACTGGTACTAAGACATATTTGATAGAAAATCTCATTACAAAACCGTTTTTGATCCGATCTGTACACTTTTTAACCAACACGGTGTAGTCTATTCCTCGTGATCTATACACCATCTAACCAACACGGTGTCTATTAATACTAGATATAGATGATCGATATCGTAACCTCGTACAGGAGCAGAATTTGACGTGCAATATCGTTGCTTTATTGCTTTGAACTTTGGCCAATCTCACGAATTAATAACTTTCCCTTGTGAGGCGTCGACATATTGTTGGTATACAATTACTTAGTTAGCACGAAATTAATTATACACACAGACACGCATATCTACCACATTGGTGAGGTTGCCAGTTCAAATACCGATCAAATCCCAATCGTGATCAGGATCCGGGAACCTTTCCATCATTGGTGGTAACAAACATTTTTAGGTACAGGGTTAAGAAATTTTCATTGTATAGTTTGTTTGGTTGGATGGTTTTAATCAGTAAGCTGTGATTGCCTAGTGAAGCTGTGATAGCCTAGTGGAAGGACGTCAGCCTCCTAATCAGAGGTCGGGTGTTCGAACCTGGGCAAGCACCTATAACTTTTCGGAGTTATGTGCGTTACTAAGCAATTAAAATATCACTTGCTTCAACGGTGAAGGAAAACATCGTGAGAAAACCTGCACGCCTGAGAATTCTTCATGTGCATGATGTGAAGGCATGTGAAGTCTGCTAATCCGCACAAGGCCAGCGTGGTGGACTATGGCCAAACCTCATCTCATATTGAGAGGAGACCCACACTCTATAGTGAGCCGGCAATGGGTTGATCATGATGATGATGTGATAGTTATAGTCCGCCAACTTTCATTGGAGTAGTGTTGCGAGTCTACGCTAAAACATTCTTACCAATGAGTTAAAAAGAGGCCTGTTTCCAGTAGTGGGCCGATGATGACAAATATGGTGACGAGCACAGCTAAATCTTTTTATTATATAATGTTTTTAGGTGTAATGTTCTTCTTATAATTAACATTTTTAGATACACATAAGTTACATTATTACACCTTGACTACCAGATTTTGTACATGATTCAAAAAAACTGCCTTCACACCCCGTTGGTTCGTTTTAGCGAATAGTAAATAAGCGGCCAAGCTTATGATATATCCTTATAGCTTCGGGGTTAGCAAAAAATGTATATAAACCTTTACATCGCTACGCAAAATGTGTGAGTAATCACGTTGGCCGAAGTATTACGCCAAGGCCTTTTAGGCTTCACGCAACATTGGTGTTATTTATTAAGAATTGAATTGCTTTGCGCAAGCCTCAAGCAGGCAAGCTGTTGTATTCATTCAAATTTATCCTATTAGGTTAACGGCTAACCCTTAAATCGCGGTGTTTTAATAACGACACGGCGTTATTAAGAAACTTCTGTTAGTATGCTATAACCATAACCTTTCTCAAGAGTCTTCGGAACAAGGAGTTTCGGAACGTTCGCGAGAGTTTGACTACTGAGGATCAAAGTCTGTTACTTACAATTTGACGTAGTTATACAAAATTTATCCAGCTCACATTGAGCAAGCTTGGATAATGACGTTTAAAAAACAATAGTTGTAGATAAACGTCGCTATCAAGGGTGATAAGAGTATTTGGTGACATATATTATGATAAGTCCTTTATATCTACTACTATGCTATACTATACTACTACTTTTCGCTTAGGCCCTCAATGAAGGGTCGCTGATGGCTGTGCGAGCGTTCCCGTGACTCAACCACCAAACGACGCGAAACATCGTTGGGTTTTAGTGAGTATTCTGGTCGCCACTCTGGCCGTCGGCGATTCTTGCATATCTCACTGGAAGAGGCGTAGTCCTGCTTGCGTCGCTTCCCGAGGGGATGCGTAAACGCATTTCCCAGCGTTAAAAAAATAAATTAAAAATTTGCATTTTTGCTTAGTGAAAGTATCGACGTTAACTTTATTAAACACAGCGACAATGTTCATGCTTTTTCCTTTTTGCATAACTACGTTCAATTGTGTCCCAATCGTCGATTAATGATTTTTGTACCATCGAAAAAAAATCCAAATGAAAATGTTCGACATTCTCGTGTTCCTAGTTTACACCCTTCATCATCATCATCATGATCTACCCATTACCGGCTCACTACAGAGCACGGGTCTCCTCTCAATATGAGAAGTGTTTGGCCACAGTCCACCACGCTGGCCATGTGCAGATTGGCAGACTTCACACGCCTTTCAGAACATTATGGAGAACTCTCAGGCGTGCAGGTTTTCTCACGATGTTTTACTTCACCATTGAAGCAAGTGATATTTTAATTGCTTAAAAACGCACATAACTCCGAAAAGTTAGAGGTGCGTGCCCGGATTCGAACCGTCGACCTCCGATTAGGAGGCTAACGCCCTAACCACTAGGCTATCATCGCTTACACAAATTATAAAACCCTAATTTACACCCTTACCGGGAATGACTTTTCAAAAACCCTTTCTTCGTTTCCCCTACGATATAGTAGCTATCTTAATTCTAATATTAAACCCAATCCAGTGGTTTGACATAAGCATTGATAAATCAGTCAGATCGACAGGAAGTTGTTTTTCTATATATAGATATTATGTAACCATCGGGATAATATTTGTAAAAAAAGCGAAAACCGAAAATCTTGTTTGTAAAACTGAAGCTTAAGGTTTTGCGCATAGGAACATAACAACTTATTACATTGGCTTAAAAGCCTACGAAAATATATGAAAATAGTATATCGAACAACCACTTAGCTCCCTTCTTCTTTTTTATACACTACACGGTAGCCCTTGATGGCAATCTCACCTGATGGTAAGTGATGATGCAGTCTAAGATGGTAGCGGGCTAACCTGTTAGGGGCATGGTAAACCCACACTCCTAATTGGTTGGAACGCTAAATCGCTTGACACGTCTTTGTCGGTAGGGTGGTAACTAGCCACGGCCGAAGCCTCCCACCAGACCAAATGGTTTCCTTAATTAAGCGATTTAGCGTTCCGGCACGATGTTGTAAGCAACAATCGCTTGTCGCCTCAACTTTGTCTGTAGCGTGATAACTAGTCACGGCTGAAGCCTCCCACCAGACCAGACACGAGCCAGGAATAGAGCCCAGAACCTTCACTTTTATTATGCGACAACGTACCCATTTTTTTGCTACTAAAAGGTCTGCGAGGAAAATAATAATCGCTTTACACGTTATGACATTTGGGTGGTGGTTCCGTAAGGTTATTTCTAGATATGGCCAGAAGTTACAAAATTGGTGTTGCACAGCTCTGGTCGCGATAAACGGCTTTGGATCAACGAGATGTTTCAATGCTCTAAAAACCTCCTCCTTCGACGACCTCCGTAGCGCAGTGCGTGCATTGTCGAATAATAAAGTTGGAGGTCCCGGGTTCGATTCCCGGCTCGAGTCTGGTCTGGTGGGAGGCTTCGGCCGTGGCTAGTTACCACCCTACCGACAAAGACGTGTCGCCAAGCGATTTAGCGTTCCGGCACGATGTCGCGTAGAAACCATTTAGGAGTGTGGGTTTTACCATACCCCTGACAGGTTAGCCCGCTACCATCATAGACTGTATCATCACTTACCATCAGGTGAGATAGCCGTCAAGGGCTAACTCGTAATGTATAAAAAAAAAAAGAGTCAATTTTCAAATTCTACATGTCAGAAATGTCTTGCATTTTTTAATCAGTCAACCATACGAAATGTCCGAGAATCAGTTCTAATTTTCGAGGCAAGCATATTAAACGTATTCTAAAGTAAACATACGTAAGCTGATACTAAAGCGTTGCGTAATTAAAAGGGAAATTTTGCGCGAAATTCCCTAAATTTATTAAAGCGGCAAACATTTTGTTTGCACAAAGCAAACATCCGAGCTATATTTGGGTCAATGCTGCCAGAAGTTACATACCACCGGCATTATATTGTTATTACGAGTATTTCGCCTTGTCACGCATTTTTTTGGGGTTTCACTTTAAGTAAAAGTGTAATGGAATGAAAACGTTGATAGAAATTTAGTTTGAGTTTAAGTGATATTTATTCTTTCTGGAATCTTAATTGGTTCTTTTTTACATTTTATTGTTTTTTTACCCTTACAATGATCATCGGCATCCTCAATCTGTTTATATCCCACTTCTGATGGTAAGCCTTCTTTATCATAAAAGAGATATATTTTAAACTTAAGACGGTTATAAACAAGTGGTATCCTTTAATATGATGCCCGCTTATTTTTGTGAACTCACTTTTTTTATCCACTACAAGTTAGCCCTTTACGGCTATCTCACCTGGTGGTAAGTGATAATACAGTCTAGGATGGTAGCGGGCTAACCTGTTAGGAATATGGTAAACCCACACTCCTAAATGGTTTCTACGCGACATCGTGTCGGAACGCTAAATCGCTTTGCGACACGTCTTTGTTGGTAGGGTGGTAACCAGCCACGGCCGAAGCCTCCCACCAGACCAGACTCGAGCCGGGAATCGAACCCAGGACCTCCGTCTTTAAAATGCAACAGCGAACGCGCTGCGTCACGGAGGTTGTCAAAAGAGTTGCTTTCTAGAATTACGATTTTACTAGCCACGGTTGAAGCCTCCCACCAGACCAGACTCGAGCCGGGAATTGAACCCAGAACCTCAAACTTTATACCGCGACAGCGCACGCACTGCACCACAGATTTATAATTTTTGGAATTTTAATTGTTTTTTTTTACATTTCATTGTTTGGTTATCCTTACCAATAATCATCGTCATCCTCAATCTATTTATATCCCACTTCTGATGGTAGGCCTTCTTTGTCATAAAAGAGATATATTTTAAACTTAAGACGGTTAGACGCGTTATCCAAATTTCGCAAAAAGCAATTGGTGTCCTTTGGTATGATGCCCGCTTATCTTCGTCAACTCACTTTGAAGTTTCGATCCGCCAATTTTTAGCGGGAATCGAAATCATTGGTTTTCGAATTTTCCTCTTCTCTTTATATTGCCAAACCATCGTGCCAAATTTCAAGATCGAGACAGTGAAGTACCCTTCAGGTTTTGATTGCATTCAGTCAGTGGGACTTTTAGTATGAAAATACTCTTTGGAAGCGTATATTTTTATTGCGTTTAACAGCAAACCGAAATTTCAATAGCAATACCATGATTTAATACATGACTTTGAAATACTATGAAAAATGTCTTGTTATTACACAAATTTTATTTGAGAAATGTAAATTTTCTGAAAATATTACAGTCCAACTATAATTTGTTATTCCTTTATATCCAATCCAGAATACTACGCAAAGGTGTCATTCAGACCAAGCAAGATTGATTACGTTTTTCCCCGGGAAAGGTTCATTCGTTTTATTTTCCAGACTTGAGGGAATAAAGTGTTGTATTTGATGAGCAAGAAGCAAGATAAACGAAGAGATTCCGGTAAATTTATTATCTATATCCCAGAAACTTGTATCTAATGGTGATCGCATTTCCATGTAACCTTTGTATAGGTACCTATTATAGAACGCATGGTCTAGGGTATATTTCTTTTGTCGTATTATAGAGGATTTAGTAAATCCATATTAATATTACAAATGGATAAAGTGTTTTTGTATGTTAGAGATAGCTGCCATCCTAGAGATGGACATATGATCTCAACGATATTGTGTGGAGACCTATAATTAATTCAGGAAATAAATAGTTACTGAACGAGTTTAAAAAAGCAGACACAAATCTGGTTGCTTCAAGGAATAAAGTCTCCTAGTTCAATTATTTAAGTGTCTCTTACTTTTAATTTCTCGATTTTAATGCATTTATTCGTAAAATATGTTTTTTTCTAAGACCTTTATTTCGAAATACACTATTGATAAAAAATAATTCCCACTTTAAGTTTGCTGTGTTATCTCAAAAATAAAGCAATCTTCACATTTTGAACCTAGCTTAATTTTTTTTATACATACACTACAAGTTAGCCCTTGACGGCTATCTCACCTGTTGATGATGCAGTCTAAGTCAGTATTCGGCCAACCAGTTAGAGTATAGGGTATAGTAACCCACCTAATTGGACGACATCGTGACAGAACGCTAAATCGCTGAGTCGCTAATCGTCTTTGTCATTAGGGTTGTAACTAACCACGGCCGAAGCCACCCACCAGTAAAACTTCAGCCGGGATTCGAACCCAGGACCTCCTACTTGCGTCTATAATGTGACGGCACACGCACTGCGCCACGAAAGTCGTTAGTGTGAAGTTTTATTTTCCCTGAATACTCGAATCCGTGCAACTTTTGCAAAATCCATTTGTTGCGGGTATCTAGGTCGTAAAAGGAATCTATCTGTCCAATTTCAAGTCTGTGTACTTTAAAGTTTCAGATGTTCCGTGTCGGGTGAATCAGCAGTATCTGGCCTTTGTTTATATGGATTGTTACGAAACGAAATACGAAATATGCAAATCGCTTCGTTGTTAGTTCCAGCTAGGACATCCGGGGTCTGGCCGCAAATAGATTTAACAGTCGCCTCGCCCAGATTTTCGGATTTCATGCTTCCGTATCTTTTGTTACGCTCGTTAAATATATCAGAATTAGTATCTGCCCATGATGACTTCATTCATATTATTGTTTTTTTTTACTTACTACAAGTTAGCCCTTGACTGCTATCTCACCTGGTGGTAAGTGACGATGCTGTCTAGGATGGTAGCGGGCTGACCTGTTAGGACTATGGTAAACCCACGCCGCTAAATCGCTTGACGACACGTCTTTGTCGGTAGGGTGGTAACTAGAACCTGGGACCTCCAACTTTAAAATGCGACAGCGAGCGCGCTGCGCCACGGAGGTCGTCATCTTGTAAATTAGCTGCTAGACCATAGCAGACTAGTTTCATCGTTTTGAAAACAGGATAAAGAGCTTAGACCCTCTATGCTGGTGCAAGACAACCGTCTTGGTTATACGGGCTTTAACGATTAATTAACACATGTTAGTCTTGATTAAACTTTGTACTCTTTAAGTTACCGGAATCTTTGTTGACAGAAAACCCAATTTCTAACAACGTGTGGCGTTGGTAGCTCAAAATCGTAGTCGTTTTCGAATATCGCAAGACACCAACGTCATTTGAAATTGAAACCTATCTACCTGGATTTAAAACTCAAATTTGTCCACACCTGCTTACCAGAACAAGATAGCAAAATAAAAATAAGTGGCACGGAAATTGCAACTCTAATCTGAAAGTAATAAGATCTATATAACTTTGACGTTATGTTATTCCTAGGCTACTGTCCCGGTAATAGAAAGACCTCGTGATTAGAAATCGAACATGATAAGTAGCTACTTGACCAAGGAGTTTAATCTAGTTGCTTTACCCGCAAAACTTTTTTTTTCGTGGAACGTGCGAAAAGCTATTAATATAATGAGGTGATGTGATTTTATATGTAGGTAATATCTAAACTGCTTAGTAGATTAAGAAATAGTTATTTAAGTCTGTGTCCATATAGAGTTATATATTATGATAATAGTATGTATATTTAAAACCATAGTAAATAATATGTTGAAATAAGAATAAAACCATTTAGAATTTAATTTTTAAATGATTGAAATAAGTCAAGCTGGAGGAAGAGCAAAAAAATGTTATATATGAACGTGGAAGGGCAAAGGTGTAGAGGAAGACCAAAGAAGAGATGGATGGATTGTGTAAAAGAGGATTTGCGTGTTAAAGATGTGGATAGTGGTGTTTGACAGCCTCCGTGGCGCAGTGCGTACGCTCATTATATAGTTGGAGGTCCTGGGATCGATTCCCGGCTCTAGACTGGTCTGGTGAGAGGCTGCAGTCGCGGCTAGTTACCACCCTACGGACAAAGACGTGTAGCCAAGCGATTTAGCGTTCCGGCACAAGTCGCGTAGAAACCAATTAGGAGTGTGAGTTTACCATAACAAGTTAGCCCGCTACCATCCTAGGCTGCATCATCACTTACCACCAGCCGTCAAGGGCTAACTTGTAATGTTATAAAAAAAAGAGCTGATAGAAGTGAGTGGAAGAAGAAGACGAGTTGTGCCGAATCTACATAATGCGGGATACGGGCGAGAAAAAGAAAAAGAAGAAAACCAGTGAAAAAGGTTAAGCTAGATTTAATGAAATTCAAAACAATAAAATATGTACATTCTGCAATAAAAACTTAATAACTCCGTAATGCTGCAGCGGAGTCGCTCCTCTGCTGTTGTCACGAGTAAAGTAATTTATTTTATTATTTTGGGCTCAGGCGGTATGCGGGGAAATATATTCAAATTTCACGTTATTTGGCTCAATGTAGACCGCGTTATTTTAATATTCTCGATACATTTAGAGAGATTTTACTCTTTTATGTTATATATAAATATTTTTTTCTAAGGAAATAATTTTCCATATTTTTTTATAGCGAGCAGCTTGTCTGTTTATTCTATGCATGATACTAATGCCACGATAAAAATAGGTGAACCTCAATAGGTTTTTTTATGCTCAATAGCGTAGGTTACAGATTTTCGGGGCAGTTTCTAAGTCAATAGTAAAAATATGCGACACTGCGAAAACAACACAAACTACAAATTTCGCCAAAGGGGAACTTTGTAAAACAGCTTGAAACAGGGGTTCTAACTGTCAATGGACACCATTTAGGAAACCATTCAGAAGGCAGGCATGACTGCGCCGCTCCGGATGGTATATGTGGGACTCCCCGGCGGCCAGACTGGTGACCAGAATATCCACTAAAACCCAGCGATGCTCCTTCGCATCGCCTGGTGGCGGGGTCACGGGAATCCTCACGCACTCCACAGCTTGCTGTATCTTATGTTTTCAGTGCGTTGATAGATCAAATCAGTCAACCCGTATCTCTAAAACTAAATAATTAAAATTACAACATTATAGCATTAATAATATTTACAAATATGGCTTAGAAACTATATACCGCCAAATTAGTAAGTAGTTTGTTGGCAAATTGGCGTTCTTAACTTATCCAAAGTGCATACTTAGGCTTATATTTATCATAATATACAATAAAAACTAACCTATCATGCTATACTAACTATACTTCTACCACTAAACTAACTATACAAAATCTATATAAATTAATAATTCCACAACTGTTTTTTATGTCTCTGTATGATTTGGTTTCAGTAAACATCCGGTAGCGAATACAATTGCACGGATGTTAATTTAACGTTGTACATAATTTAAGGTAACGGTAATTGGACTTTCCGTACTGTGTCAACAAAATCAAATTGAAAGC
Organism: Lasiommata megera; assembly: GCA_928268935.1. Taxonomy (NCBI): domain Eukaryota; kingdom Metazoa; phylum Arthropoda; class Insecta; order Lepidoptera; family Nymphalidae; genus Lasiommata; species Lasiommata megera. Next base: position 14,848,100 of record OV743312.1, read on the forward strand.
AAACATCTTGCCGAAAACTATGTTTACCCCTCTCTAATCAACTCGTATAAGTACGGATCCTGAATACCGTGACATTTGGCCCAATTAGATTGTCGCCTTACCCAAATAATAATTATGAACATACAATTTGCCTTTTGATTCTGTAAGATGTGATGTTAAGCTAATTTGGAGCCTCTAAAATTACCTAGTTTATAGCTAATATTACACGTATGGTTGGAAGCTGTGATAGCCTAGTGGTTAGGTCGTTCGCCTACTAATCAGAGGTTGGGAGTTCGATTCCCGCACGCACCTCTTCGCCGCGGTCGAGTGCAGAAGTGTTCCCATGACCCAGCCACCAGGTGACGCGAAGGAGCATCGCTGGGTTTTAGTGGGTATTCTGGTCGCCAGCCTGCCGCTGGGGAGTCCCACATACCCCGTCAGAAGCGACGCAGTCTTGCCTTCGTCGCCTCCGGAGGGGATGCGTAAAAGCATTTCCCAGCGTGAAAAAAAAAAGCACGCACCTCTAACTTTTCGGAGTTATGTGCATTTTTAAGCAATTAAAATATTACTTGCTCCAACGGTGAATAAAACTATTTCGATTTGATTTGAACCCTGAAAATTTATCGTGCATATTCGTAGGTAGGGTATCTTTATTCCCCTATAACTACTGAATGCCAAAACGGATTTGGATTTATGCGATGCTATAGAAACCTTACAACATCCCGAGTGACACAGGCTATAACTTTTTGGAAATATTTCAATATGGCGGCGTGTAACAAATGTGAAAGTTCGTGCAGTATTCGTTAGGCATATTTTTATTTTTTCTCGACACATATTTGTTTTTGGCTAGTGTTTAGTAGCTTCGTCGGCATTTTCATGAGTTTGTTTTATCTTCGTGATAATGAGCTTATGTCGATTTCCAAAGTACAGGCTAATATACGTAAATTCACAGGTAACAAACGTAGCGCGCCTTTTTAATTAAAATACAAATATTTACAACGGATTTAATGACATATATCGTTATCATACTCATTTTAATTGTGAATGTAAGTTTATTTGGTACGCTTTCACGCGAAAACTTCTTTAGCGATTATAATGAAATTTTGTACACAATATATTCTTGAAGGTATAAGAGGTAACATAGGATACTTTTTATTTTAAATATATGTGTACATATTTTGTACGATAAAAGATACTTGTTTAATGGTTTTTCGAAAGTAAAAAAAATTGTTTGATACAAAAAAAAAAATGTTTGAACATAGTTATCATATTGATTCATTCCTATTGTAATGATCTTATACTTATTTTTCTTTTTTATTCATCACAAGTTAGCCCTTGACGGCATCTCACCTGATGGTAAGTGATGATTCGGTCTAAGATGGTAGCGGGCTAACCTGTTAAAGGTAACCTGTTAAATGTGTAAGGTATGGTAAGCCGATACTCCTAATTGGTTTCTACACGACATCGTGCCGGAACGCTTAATCGCTTGGCGACACGTCTTAGTCCGTAGGGTGGTAACTAGCCACGGCCGACGCCTCCCACCAGACCAGACTCGAGCCGAGAATCGAACCCAGGACCTCCAACTTTATAATGCGACTCCAACTATATAACGGAGATCGTCGAATGCGAGCGAAGCCCCGGGTAAAAGCAAGTACTATATAAGTTAGGGAAAAATAATTTATTTCTCAATCGCACAGCCCAAACATTACAGCATTTCGCCTCATTAGGCTGTGATAGTTCCCAGAAGTGACATGTTAAAACGGCGGAATGTCTCATCCCATCTTTATATATTTTGATCACCAATATTACCGATATTGGATAGAAAATGGCCAGAAATAATATTAAATAAAAAAAAAAATTGTCATTTTTTTATTACTGTAACAATATAATATATAAATGTATTAAAGTTAAGCAATTCTGAGAGGTCATGTATATATGTGAGTATTTAAGCTGCTTATTGCTGCTATTAGGCTGCTTCATCACTTACCATCAGGTGAGATTGCAGTTAAAGTTTAACTTGTAGTGTATATAAAAATAAAAAAAAAACAATAATTTGTCAATTCAATATCTTCTTTTTTCCACTACAAGTTAGCCCTTGACGGCTTTCTCTGGTATCCAAGTGATGATGCAGTCTAAGATGGGGGGCTAACCTATTAGGGGTATGGTAGACCCGTTGGTTCCTACGCGACATTGTGCCGGAACGCTAAATCGCATGAAGACACGTCTTACGTCGGTAGGGTGGTAGCTAGCGACGTCCGAAGCCTCCCACCAGACTCGAGCCAGGAATCGAACCCAGAACCTCCAACTTTATAATGAGATAGCGTGCGTGCTGCGCCACGGAGATCGTCAAATATCTAAATAAAATACTGTACCTACTCTCTTATTTACGAATTTAGTAGCTATATTAAACGAGATTTTAGCCTTCAATAAGTGTATTTCAGAATTAAAATGGCAAATGACACTGGTGTCGTGGTATTTGGCGAGGTTAGTGTCCTCTTTGCAAATGGTCTACGAAACTTAATTTTGTTTTAATGGTGCGGTGCTGTTCCAAGTAATACATTGTAATAAGCATGCTTATTTAAAGCTAATTATACCGAAGCTTCTACTATCATTAATATTTTACTGTAAAAATATTATGAAAAATTTTGAAAAATATTATGAATAAAATAGCAATAAAGAACATTCTTATTAAACCCAAGTTGTAATAATAAAACTGAAGTTGGACAAAAGATAATGAGAACAGACAAAATTTTCTCGAACAAAAATAAAGAAATATTAAAACCAAAAGCTCCGACGGTCTCATTTGCTCATCGAGTACCAAACTTTTTATTCCTTTGAGACAGATAAAGCGAATGGAGCATTCCTGGGGGAACTGTAATCAATCTTGCTTATGAATGACACCTTTTATGGTATTTTGTATTGGGTTTGATCAAAAAGAAGTAAAGAAGATAGAACATTTCAATATACCATTCTTTTGAACCATTTATTTTATATTGGTAGTTACGTGGTAGCAAATCGATAATATAACAATTACAAAATTACATTTTAAATTTTGTACCTATTTTTCGTTTGAGAATATTTTGTTTATATTGTGTAATCTCTTTGGCCTTATTCTATAACTTTCTTAAATGTATATATGAGATGTAACGCTGTTGATTACTTTCAAATAAATAAATAAATAACGGAGGATTGAAGACTATGTTTCATCGCTTGTTCAATCGAAATATTGTCTAACTCTTATTATAAAACTGTAACTAGATATTAAATAAATTTTGAAAGTTATGAAAATTTACATAGAACGTGTTTAGGGTATATTTTGTTTATTTCTTCATTATGAGGAAGAAAGGTAAAACGCCGTCGTTACCTATGAAATAGTTTGCAACCTAGAGCTATGTGACACTTGTATCCTGAGAGTGGTCACATGCGCCTTCTAGAGCCTAGATATCAGCTTTGCAATGAATATTCACGCTTAAGAGGGCATAAGGACAAGAAAAAAAGGCGAATGGTGAAAATGTAGTAAGAAAGTATAAAAACGTAAAACTGGCCAGTTTGGTCTAGTCTAAGTTCTCGAAGTTCAAAATTAAAGTAACCCGTACAAAGACGAGACAAGTCAGCCAATAAAATAAAATATGATAAAATAATACTTTAATTAACTTTCCTTTTAAAAATCAATATTTGTTATGCCTGAATTCGGGAATCAATCAAATTGATGCAAATTCAATTTGAATAACCACCAATTGAAGAGTTTTCAAAACAGAGAAAGGAAAAATTGGAAGTGGATTTTATATTGTAGTTTCGAATTTATTAAGAAAAATATAATTATTAAGTTAGAGGTTAAATTGAACAATGTCTTTAAAATATTACAAAAAGTTTTGTTTTTAAATGCGACTTTTAGCTAAACAAACGTACTAAAGCGCGCGAATAGTAGTTACACACTGATTTCTCCCTTTCTATCATCAGTTATTTGACAATAGAAATAAGAAGACAAAGCATTTAATTAAGGGGGAACTTTCACTAATATCCTAAAATTACGATTCTATTTTTGCCATAATATGTCCTTTATGAGACTATCATGGTGGCAACGTACCAAACCAATTATATATCGTAAATTTAGCTGTTACTTTTGAATAAAAAACAGAAGAAAAAAATCTGTTTGGGATAATACTGAAGCAGTGCTACTTTTAATGACTACACAATTTATTATATAAGAAATCACTCTTCTAAATCCAGTTTAATTAAAGCCAGATATCAGCTCTAAATTTATACAAATAAAAATGCAATTTCGTTTGTTTCAGATATCAACACCGCTGTTATGCTAATTGGAATCGCAATCATATACATAATAAAACTAACCGACTGTGATATTGTCGCAAATACGCAAAAAGATGATATAAAACATAACGACAGTATACACAGAGATGTCCTCGAGCCGGAGACTTTGCCAGTATTACACGGAAATGATACCAGATGCCGAATATCAGAGTATCAGTGTTTTAATAAAAAATGTATACCGATAAACAGATTTTGTGATGGCAGCAACGACTGTGGGGACGCCTCTGACGAGCCGAGACATTGCACACGTAAGCGTCTTAGTTTTTTTTAATAATAAATAAAAATCTATTGATTTTAATAACACTAAATTCACCATTAAAATAAGATCCAGGATCCTATAAAGTATTAGTGCTTTGGACGATGCAGCCCACTAACACCGGAGTAAGTGCTAAGCTGTGATAGCCTAGTGGTTAGGACGTCCGCCTCCTAATCAGAGATGGGTTCGATCCCGGGTACGCACCTCTAACTTTTCCGAGTTATATGCTTTTTAAGCAATTAAAATATCTCATGCTGCAACGGTGAAGGAAAACATCGTGAGGAAACCGGCATGCCTGAGAGTTCTCTATAATGTTCTTAAGGTGTGCCAAGTCTGCCAATACGCACATGGCCAGCGTGGTTGACTATGGCCAAACCCTTCTCATATTGAGAGGAGACCCGTGCTCTGTAGTGAGCCGACAATCCGTTGATCGTGATGATAAGCAAAAAAAACGTTTTCTTAATTAGTATTGGCCAGTACTTCGACCGCGTTTGTTTCAATTTTCAAACCCCGCGGACACAATTGCGTGGTCTCAGATCTATAGGGCGTAATTTGACTTTGTTCAACTAAAGTTATTGTTAAAACGAGATAGATTTATGGCAGACACATAACGTTATCTCTTTTTAACTATTTAAAAGTCAGAGGTACGGCTAAGCTTGCTCTGCTACAAAGTATCCTTTGTCGGTCTTTAGGACGCAAGCAGTATGCAATATTTTCTCAAGGTCGTTTTTTTGCGAACCTATTATAAGTTTTGAACTTTGCCATCTAAGTATGTACGTACTTAGGTGGCTAAGTTATTTTTTTAAAGCACAGGCAGTAATGCATTTCTGTTATCCGAGAGAAAAAGTAATTTGAATATTTAAGTTTAAAGAGTTATTTGTAAGAGGGGTAGCGCATGCAAAACAATTCTCCGAGTCAGTGTAAGAGATGATCCGAGTTGAAACTTACATTATGCTCATTATGCTGTTAACGATCACAGTTAATGAGAATAATACTGACGGAATGTTTAAAGTACACCCGAGGCGAGGTGGTCCACACAACCAATTTTCTAACTACCGGCTGTTACCTAACTACAGAGGTTAGAGTAGGTTAGAGTACAGGGTTAGAGAGTTAGAAAAACAAAGCACACAAGGTCTCTTTTTATGAAAGAGGACACCCTGCCGATAACGCCCTGTGATGACGGGAGCGTATAAAAAAAAAAAACTACAGAGGTTGTGGAACAGAAACCAATACTTGAAAATTCATGGCCTGCAAACCTTGGGACCCGCAGTTAAATACACAAACTAGTGGTGGCTGTGAAAAGATAAATAAGGAATGAATTTGAGAACCACGCTGTTTTAAATTGGTTGAAACATTTTAGCTAAAATGATTTTCAACGACATTTTCCGAAGCGTTGTAACGGCTGAACGGAAACTGCTGTCACGGCAGTGTGTTCCATACATTTGGTAATGGATGGATGGATTCCAGAAATAAAATCACGATCTGGAAGTGTCATGAATATAACTCCATATTTTATTGAAAGATTATTTAATTTTGGTTGTGCATTCCCGCTATTTGGCACGGCAAACGTTTGGTGATAGTGAACGGAGTTGCCAAAAAATATTTTATGTTGTGTGTAAAATATGTTATTAAATTTCCACTTGCAATAACATAAATAATCGGTTTTGGTTATATGTTGCGCTTTTATTTTCGGAAAACTTGTCACTAGCTTTAGGCGTAGTATGCAATCTATATTAGTTATTTTATTTTATATACGAAATGAAATTGCGAATGTTTACACATACAACTCGGAATCCGAAGGGATTCCTACGGAATCCGAAGGGCATAGGACTTCATTACTGTTTGATTTCACTGTCCTATCGTCTGTCCATTAGCGGGCTGTAGCTCAAGAACCGTATAAGTTTGAGTTTAAATTTTCACAGACTGTGCATTTCGCTAGTACGGAACCCTTCATGTGTAAGTCCCACATGCAGTCAAGAACTGTATTGGTATATGGTATTTTTATTGTATACGTATTGACGTGATATCGACCGCGAAGTTTGAAAATTGTCGTGGGAACCTAATATTTTCTCGTGATATAAAGTAAACAATTATATACAGTTTCTATGCAAAAATCCCATGGGAATATATTCCAGTTTTTTTAGATCAAAAACAAAAATGTATCACCAAGATGCAAACTATATTCCTGCTAAAGGCTATATATCACTTCAACTGTAAAAGCCGAACGTTACGATTATAAATTTAATAAAAGAACGAATAGAATCACTTTCGAATGAATGGTACTGGTATAGAATTATAGATTAGTATTTATTTATTATATATTATTATTAATACACTTACAATATACATAAAAAAACACATTTCAGCAAACAAAAGTGTCACATTCACCAGTATGCATATCAGTTACAAGTGTACACAACATTGTCTGCAATAGGTACATGTAAATTAAAAACAATTTCAAACCAATTAAAACAAATGAAATAAACTATGTACATATTTTTAATATATTAAAATTGTATTAAATTTAAATAAGCGATAGAAGACACTATGGCATGATGTCATAGATGATCGATGAGTTTCTTTCTAAACACAGCAAATATGTCGTGGAATATGTCAATGCCAGGTACAGTCCGAGAGTAGTATTGGCTACTTTAAACAGGTACCTGAAGCTGAGTATGCGGAATTTAACGACCATTAACTATACTTAGATTCCATTCAGTGTCCCTTGAAAACTGGGTTATTGAGTATGCTGCCAAGAAAATACAGGTTATTATAAATCTCCTCACACACGAATGAATTTCCTTGCAAATCATTTTCTTTCAAATGCTAAACGCGCGATATTCACTACTTCAAGGCGACTAGTCTTGAACTAGCGAATACAATATGGAATATTATTCACGGTATTGTTCAGTTGCTTCCATTGCCCATCGTAGAGCAACGTAGCTCGTAAGCTCCCGACCATTATGAATGCATTTCGAGTAAAGTCTACGTAGTACCGGCGTAGAATGTTCATAGTAACTACTTTATATATGTGCAAACGTTGCTTAAAACCACTCTGGCATTTCCATTTTGTAACTTCGCTTATATGGTGTTTCACCATCGTCATTCTCAGCCCATTAATGTCGTCTAATATCGTATAATATTAAAAAAAAAAAATTAAAATATCACTTGCTTCAACGGTGAAGGAAAACATCGTGAGGAAACCTGCACGCCTGAGAGTTGCACGCCTCCATAATGTTGTCAAAGGCGTGTGAAGTCTGCCAAGCCGCACATGGCCGGCGTGGTGGACTATGGTCAAACCCTTCTCATATTGAGAGGAGACCCGTGCTCTGTAGTGAGCCGGTAATGGGTTGATCATGATGATGATGATGATGAATATCAGATAGGGGTTTAGGCCTTTCACGCTGTGCCATCACAGGTTGTTGGGTTTTACGATGAATATGAGATCTATGTTATAGTAAATATAATCTCCGTATCCTGTAACTTGTAATATGCATTTTAAGTACAGCGAACATAAAATTCTCGTAGTTACGACTTTGTAGGTGTGCAAACGATGCTGCAAACCAATGCGGCAATCCTATTTTGTAATCTCGTCTGTATGTTTTTTTTTTTATCTACTACAAGTAAGCCCTTGACAGCAACCTCACCTGGTGTAACAAATGATACAGTCGATGATAGTAACGGAGTAGCCTGTTAGGTAGAAACCCATTACGTGTATGGTAAGCCAATACACCTTATGGGTTGGGGTTAACGCTAAATCGCTTTGTGACACGTCTTTGTCAGTAGGGTGGAAACTAGCCACGGCCGAAGCCTCCCACCAGACTAGACTCGAGCCGGGAATCGAACCCAGGACTTCCAATTTTAAAAAGTGAGGTCGTCAAATCCTCCCAATTTTGCACTATCATCCTCCTCAGCCTATTAACTTTAAGGTTAGCCCGCTACCATTCTAAACTGAATCATCACTTACCACCAGGTGAGATAGCCGTGAAGAGCTAACTTGTAGTGTCTTAAATAAAAAAAACCTTCACTATAAACTTACAAATGTTAAGTTAAATGCTCCCTTTTTTCTTTACTAGTCTTCTGTTCTACCACCTTGTAATAAATAGTAAATGGCACTTTTAGACCGACGTCCCTTAGTCGCCTCATCATTAACCAGAAAGTTTAATAAAAAACAGTTTTGAAATTACTTACTTTTGTATGTGCTCTATTCAGTAAAGAAACTACTAATGAGGATATTTTTTGAAGAATCCTTAACGCAAGGGTTTTTATTTTAATATAAGGTTGGGGCTTCATGAATAAGTTTCAATTTCAAAAGTTTTTTGTCACATTGCCCTTCTTAAGCTACGCTGTAACAGAAGGAAGTAGCAAATTACTCTATTCACATTCAATCGAGGTAGTCGAGTCATTGCAGGGACAGGACTATACTGTTTTTCTTATCAATGGCTTTTCAACTGCCTTTTAGAATGTCGCGAGAATATCATTAAATTAAAGAAAATCTTTTTTTATCTTGAGATAGGTTTGCGCTTGACGATAATCATTACCAGAAGACACTGATGAGGTCTAGGTTAGAGCGCGCTTGCCAAAAAAATGCCTATTCACTCTTCCCTTTAAGGAACGAAAGGTTATACGTAGCTAGAAACACAGATGCTGGAAGTGAGTTCCACACCTTAGCGGTTCGATTCATAAACGTTGATCCAAATCGTTTCGTCCAAGTAGGTTGGATTTTAACCACGCAAGGGTGCCAACGCTCACGATTTCTCAAAGTTCTGTGGTAAAATGGTGAAGGGGGCAAGAGGTCGCAAAGTTCTTGAGCACACTCTCCAAAATATATCCGATAGAAGACCGACAGACAGGCAACAGTGCGTCGGTGCTGTGGACTGAGCATTTTCGCCTGCGTTAGTGACTGATCACCTATAATTCGGAGAGCGCGGCGATCAACAGGATGTTACGAATTCTACGATGTTAATACATCGTAGAATTCCTGTATATTTATCGGATTTAATGTAATAAGAAATTAAAATAATAAATGCAGTTTGGGTACAGCTGAGTGAATGGCCGAATCATTTGTAGATAGCGCCGAATGTGTGCTGCGTTTGAAGAGTGTTTCTTAATGTACCAGTTAAATTTTTATTTCGATATAATTGCTGAATTTTCTTTCATAATTTTCTCATACTATAAGGCCATAAAATGATTAACCTTTGTAAAACAAAGAAAAAGAAAACGTAATACAACGCGGGCCGATGAGCAGACAAGTCACCAGATGTTAAGTGATTACCGGTACAGCACCAGAGGGAGTCACCGTAGCGTTGTCTATAGAACCCATCCTCCTAGTCGGTTTATAATACCGATCATACCGAAACACTAAATGGCTTGGCGGTATGCTATTGCTAGTAGGTTGGTAAACGCTTCATAGCTTGGCGGTATTTCTTTGTTTTTAGGGTGGTAACTAACCACGACCGAAGCCTCCCAGACTCGAGCCGAAAATCTAACCTAGGAACCACTTTATAATATACACGCTGCTATACAATGGTTGTCATAATATACAAAGTAAATCGTAGAAAAAAAAATCTTTGTGTCAATGTCTATGGTAGTAATGTTGAGTGAAGGCAATTTACTCAGATAAATCAGGCCCAAAGCAAATTTTCACCAGCAAAAATAGAGCAGCCAGTTTTAAAGAATATGAGGTATAAAGGAGCTAACTTCCGAAGCAATTGTTCGCAGTGGGACTGAAAGGGGGTCGCGGAGATAGGTCAGGTGTTTGTGAACGGGATTACTTATGTCTTGAACTTTCAACCGGAATCTGGGAGAAAAGAAAACGACTTAAAACCGAATTATGTAACACTGACATGACATTATGGAAATTAAAACTAGAATGTTATATTAATATTTTTAGTCTTAAATGAAATTTATTGTTTGAATTTAATATATTGTGTATGAAAAGGTGATAGCCTAGTGGTTAGGGCGTCAGACTTCTAATCAGAATCCGGGCACGCTAAATACCTTTAACTTTTCGGAGTTATGTGCGTTTTTAATTAAAAACTACTAAAATATCACTCGCTTCAACGGTGAAGGAAAAGCGTGGTGGACTATGGCCAAACCCTTCTCATATTTATAGGAGACCCGTGCTCTGTAATGAAGCGGTAATGGGTTGATCATGATGATGATGATGATATTGTGTATATCATATTTCTGTTTTAAAATAAAAAAAGTAATTAAGCTTAAGAATACATTTACTTGTAAAAAGCTACACACATTGAGACCAGCTTAGCTCGAGATATTATGCATAAAACAGTTACATTTTCAGAGGGCAAAGCTTTTTTTTTAATAATAATAATCATTTATTTCAACTTAACACAATATTTCTTACAACCACTAACTACCCTGACCCCCAAACTAGGATAGCCCGTATCCTGGGGTCAGTTTCTTCCAATTGTGCAATAAAAAATAAACTATTATGCCTTAAAGTTTGGACTTATATAATATCATACACGAGTGAGAAATGAGTGGGTGGATGGGTGTGTGGGTAAATGCATATGAGTGTGGATGTGTGTGTGAGTGAGTAGGTAGGTGAGCAATACGAACACATTTTATAGGTGTATTTATATGTATATAAAGAGATTTAGGGTATGAAGCGAATAAATTTTTCAGTAGCTCTATAGTTTAGGTCACTCAACATGTCTCGAAGCTTATTCTTCTAAGGTTATTGTTATTCTTTTTAAGAAGGTCTTTACCATTTTATTACCATATACATACATTGAACACGATACCTTTCGCTAAGCGATCACTAATGTGTTCTGAAAAAGTTATTCACGTGATCTTAACCAAAAATTGAAAGTCACGCTCGAATAAATCTAGTATGGCCGAAATAAAATGCCATTGTTCTATAACAGAGATGTTTCGCTATTTATATGAGCGCTTTTTTTTCTATTAGGAACTTTTTATCGATGTTTAATCTCTCAAATATAACAAACCCAAACAATATCTGACAGATTTATCTGAAATTTCTGTTCGATCGTTCTATTCTCTGGACCGAAGGAAAAAAATGTTTTATTTTATTTTATTTGGTAGAAATAGTAGCGTTCTGGGCAATGTGACGCGGTGTATCGATGTGGTGGATGGTGTACAATGTGTAAAATAAGTATTTGTTCGCAATATTCCGCCGACGAAGTCGTAAGAAAACGCTATAATAATATTTTGACAAGTAATGAGGTAATTTCATCAGTGCTAACAAATAGTTGGTTCAGTTCTTAGTTAAACAAAAGTTTTACCTTTTTCGATTGAACAGCCTCACATACGGTTCGTTTGATTGCCAATGACCAAACCCTCTTAATAAAAAGGAATACATTCTAAGCTCGTTTATTACAATAAGATAAAATAAGTTCTCTTAATTACGGTGCTTCGCAAGTAATTTGGGCCTTTTATGGACATTAACGTCAAAGTTTATTTGTTCTTTATGAAGGAAATAGCAATATCTCATCAAAATACCCAACAGCCGTTTAGAGTAATATAATTTCATTACGTAAGCTCTCTCATTATGTGAGTCCATACTCAACACATAAAAGGGGATTTTGCAACACTGCAAGAGTGGAGGTCTTTTCACATTTATTCGGAGCTTGGACTCAAGGTTATTTTTAAATACGTTGTTTTTTAAATTAAATTAAGGTAGCAGATTAGTCAATTTACATCTATATTGTTAAATATACCTAATACGCTAAAACTTTTACAAAGTATTTACAGGAGCTATTTTATTAAGCTTTTTGAATGTTGGAAGAGATCGCTATTTATCCAAAAGGCCGCCAAATTTTATCTTCTAACTAACCGCTTTAGTGGTCCGGTCTTACATTAGCGTGGCGTAGAAAAGAACTAAGACTAAAATTATCACGCGATTGTAGATTTTTTCCTACTCACTTGACACTTATCGTTATATTTCAGACAATTTCCACAATATCTTTATAAATTGTAGCCTATTTATTATTCTGATCTATAAACTATATTATTGTCTTCTTCTTCTTCTTGCCCTTATCCCACATTATGTGGGGTCGGCACAACACGTCTTCTTCTTATATATATATATATATATAACACTAACAAACATCCATCCATACTTACTAAATTTCGATGTGATAATGATAGGTATTTTGATCCCGACCAGCGCCGTATAATATATTTTCAAAAATCTAGTTGAGATCTGCGATGTTTTATTTGCTTTAATAAATAATTTCTTCTTACTTTTGTTCTATACTTCACATTATTGTTTATTAAGTGTGTATAGAACAAAAAATAAGAAGCGCTATACTTATAATGTATACTAGCCAACACAGAAACACTTATTCAAGTCAATATGAAAGATCCCTTCCATAGGATTCCTAAATCCAACGAATATAATAATCAAGTTTGCGAATGCGGGGACACGGATCTCGCCCCGATTCGATTCGCCCTCCATCTCCTAAAAGTGGATTTATTCTCAGACCATCGCATCCCACTATCTTTGAGGAAATTATATTTTTAATTCAACTCTCCTTTTTGTAAGTGAGAGAGCGTAGATTTTACCATAAATCTATTTATAGAGGTTTTAAATTTGTGTTCGTGGAGCAGAGTATTTCGAAATCCTGTCTTTTTTCATTATTGATGTTAGGTACTTATTTATTACAGTAGATGATACATTTAAGGAAGAAGTCCATCGCAATCAGTTACTCTACATTTATTATGATCCAGCCGTCTCTAAAGATGAACATCTTTGTAAATTAATATATGTTGAACCTGAAACTTCCTGTCCAAAACTAATTTTAACTTATCCGGTTTCTTAAAAGGTGTTCAAAAGTTTCGAAGCTTTTCGTTAACAATTTGTTCGTTTTCAGCGAACTTTTAAAATTCAGTTTATTACGTTGTAAAGTAGACGTCATTTTTTTTTCTGATAAACTTTTGTATCCCCAAGATCAATTATGTTATAAAAAATATATCATGATCAACCCATTACCGGCTCACTACAGAGCACAGGTCTCCTCTCAATACGAGAAGGGTTTGGCCATAGGCCACCACGCTGGCCATATGTGGATTGGCAGACTTCACACGCCTTTGAAAACATTATGGAGAACTCTCAGGCGTGCAGGTTTTCTCACGATGTTTTTCTTCAGCGCTAAAGCAAGTGATATTTTAATTATTTAAAAACGCACACAACTTCGAAAAGTTAGAGGTGCGTGATCGGATTCGAACCGCCGACCTCTGATTAGGAGGCTGATGCCCTAACCACTAGGCTATCACAGCTTTCTAAGGATTATTATAGAGAAAAAATATAAATTCTAGATAAATATAGAATATCTAATATAGAATTCTATATAAATTCTAATGAGCACTTTTATTATACTCGGTGGTTACTAATTTTTTGCCTTAGGTTTATGTATGTGTATAAATCTATTAATATTTATGATGATACTCCAACCGTCCTAAAGATTGTATTTCTTGCAATAGCTATTTTCGCACTTAGGTAAATATACCTAAGTGCAAAAATTACGTCGATCTCTTGCTGATTGCTGTGTGAAACTCTGTTAATTATAATATTAGTAAGAATTTTACCATAATAATTGTTTAAATCTGAATAATTATTATTTTTGTTAATGTAATTACACTTGTTCGCATGCGTTCGTACGAATTGTCAACTGCAACGATCCGCTTAGATATCTGATCGTTGCAGTTGCTAGTAGTAGCGTACTAGTATGAAAACGGCACTTAGAAACAGAAGAAAAAAAGACACTGAACGTTTTAAAAGCAGGCCTGATATTGATAAATGATGAATTAAGAACCTTTTCGACTTAATATTTCAATTCAAAGGAATATGATATCGGCAAAAAATATTTACGAACCCGGATTATATACATCCCGATATGTCCTTTTATGGTTTTAACCAACAGATAGAAATGAGCTAAACACGAAATGTGTTTAGAAAACGTTGATATATTTTTGTTCATTGTTATCTTATATGCTTTATTTTATAAGTGTGAGTCTTTATCATTATTCTTTGTTGTGCTACGGTACTACAGTGGAAATCTCGTAACCCTCATGTTATCCAGCTAAGATGGTGGGATCGGTATGCTCAGATGCTCAATGCAATAATGATGAGGAGAGAATAAAAAGAAAAAGAAGAAAAGAGAGACAGAATACTAGGAGGGTCAGCATGGGGGAAGTTACACGCCCTGCTGTGAGGCAGAAGTCCGTAGGGATTTTTTCCTAACCAGAAGAAAAAAAAACTACAGTGGAAGTGAGGCGGGACATCGTGGAACCGCCGTATAGGACCTAATGCTCACTGCGTTACTAATATCAAAGCGCAGGGCGACGATTAGCGAATTGGCATATTTTCATGTATTTCTATTAACAGGTTCCCCGGCATCATGATCAACCATTACCGGCTCACTACAGAGCACGGGTCTCCTCTGAATATGAGAAGGGTTTGGCCATCGTCCACCACGCTGGCCATGTGCGGATTGGCGGACTTCACACGCCTTTGAGAACATTATGGAGAACTCTCAGGCGTGCAGTTTTCCTCACGATTTTTCCCTTCTCCGTTGAAGCAAGTGATATTTTAATTTTTTTTAAACGCACATAACTCTGTAAAGTTAGAGGTGCATGCCCGGATTCGGTTCGCTCTGCTATCCGCTCCGATCTCGACCTCTGATTAGGAGGCTGACGCCCTAACCACTAGGCTATCACTAGGGTTCCCCGTCAATATATTATATTAGTGCACATTTGAAGTCAATGACAACAAGTCGCAGACAACAACTAGAGTAAGAAAAGATTTTGTTTTGCTGATTCATTAAAAAAAATCGTCTTGCATATAAAAACCTTTAAAAGAAAATACATCGTTCCAAACTATGTCAATCTTTTTTTTAAAGGAAATTATTAAATAATCCTATAAGTTTGCACATACTTCATTCTTGAACATAAAAACCTTGGTACAGAATATGATCCATGTTATATGGATCATGGACCATTTATCAAATGTGATTCATTGAAAATGGAATCTGTTTAAATAGCATTGACTATTAAATGAATTAATGCGGAGACAGACATTCGCTTGCAGAATCTGGTAATCTTATAAAAAAAAAGTCGGCTAGAGTAGAATTACTCAATTAAATTAGTAGACGAACTAGTAAATAACTGAAGATGCTAGTAAATGAGAAGAAGTAATTGTTGAAGCTAAAAGCTTTTTATCCAACATTGACGTAGATACCTATTATGTACTCAAAGTTTTCCGAATACTCGCTTCATGTATACAATTTAATTAATTTAATTTGTATACCTGTTTCTTTAGTAACTAGACGCTATTCAATTCACAAAGTAAGAACTTTATAAATATCCCTTTCAAAAGTTCCCCCGAAGCGTACAAAATGCTAATGAAATGCTTCAAAAACTTCGTGAGCATCTCAATGATGGGTTGAAGATTGTAAGGCTGCAATTCAATCGTTATTATTGTGTATTTATTACTAATAATCGCCAGAGATATTAATAATCATCATCATCATCATAATTTTCAACCCATTACCGGCTCACTACAGAGCACGGGTCTCCTCTCGATATGAGAAGGGTTTGGCCATAGTCGACCACGCTGGCCATGTGCGGATATAAACGATATTAATAATAGCTACTAATTATTGTTTTCCTTTCGCATGGAAAAGAAGATTTGTATGCCATAAAATACTAGGGTATATGCTTCAGTCGTCATAATTTGTTTTAACCGAGCGTCAGATAGCGGTAATTTGTAAATGAAGAATCAAGAAAAGAGCTAGAGTGGTGGTAGTCAAACAGCCAAATCGTATGTAAAAGAAAATATGCGTATTTAATAAAGATGCTTAAACGCGAAACGCTGGCACAAACCATCTCGGCGGTTGGCACCACTGGGATCAAGGTCAATATTATTCAGTGTTTACCTGTGAGTGTCATCGCAAATTTGGAAGACTGACAAAAATAAAAAAAGTTGCTTCTCTGCGGCATGTGCTTATGCATGACAGATACAGGCTGCTGCAACTCATAATGATGGGCAAAGTAGCAGGAAAGAGGCGCATCGGTCGCAAGAGGAAGTCTTGGTTGCGAAACATCAGGGAGTGGACTGGGATCGCGAGTGCCGCCCAGCTTATCAGTCTCGCGAGAGACAAGGCAAAAGTACCCACGATGTCGTGTAAAAATCAATTAGGAGTATGAGTTTACCATACCCCTAACAGGTTAGCCCGCTACCATCTTAGACCGCATCATCACTTGCCATCAGGTGAGATGCAGTCAAGGGCCTAACTAACTTGTGGTGAATAAAAAAAAAAAACTTCATTACGACTATTTTGTTCAATTAACATGAAGATAACATGTTCAATATTACAGATAATAGGTGTTAAGGTAACGTGCCGGTTAAATAAGTTAGGCGTTTTTGTTGCGACAAATATTAAATTTATTCCACTCTTGTTATTACGAACGAGAGATAAATTATTGTAAAGAGGAAAATTAACTTAAGTGCAATTAGTGCACTGCAACAAATTCCTTTATTAATTAAAGTGCTGTTAAACGCCTTTTAACTACTGTTGCAGAAAATTTACAGTGTAATTCCGCAGTCTCTGAATTATGGTTCAAGTAAATAAACCAATGATGATGCTATTTTAGGATGAACCGTCTATTGGACGCCTGTTTAAAAAATATATCGTTTTGATTCGATAGACATAATATTGCATGATTGTAAGTCATATTATATGTGTTATATGTTGTATTTATCTCCTTTGTGTCCTTATTTACTACTAGCTGTAACAGCGACTTCGTCGACGTGGAATTTATCAAAAAAGTTAATGGCACCCTTTGTGATATTAATTCGTTGGTCGGAGAAGTGCTGGCATGCGCGTGGTACTGGACAGTATTTGGACATTGCAACATTATTTTTCTAAAATAAAAGGCTTTTTCTATAATAAAAGTAGCCTAAGTTACTCCTTATTACATCAGCTACCTGCCAATAAAAGTCCCGTAAAAATCGGTCCAGCTTTTTCAGAGATTAGCCGGAACAAACAGACAGACAAAAATTGTAAAAAATGTTATTTTGGTGTATGTACCGTATACATATCATATGTATGTAGTAAAAAACGGTTATTTCAATATTACAAACAGATAATCCAATTTTATTTATTTGTATAGATGTAATTGTACTTATGATTGTTTTGTTTTCTATCAACCTTTTATTTGAGGCTTTCCTTTGTCATCAAAGAATGTTTCTTATATTATACATGCTGAGTTATCATATCAGTGGAGTGTACAATATTTTAAGAGAATCGTTAATTAATGTCTTCATAGAATAAGGTAGTTGTATGTACGTTGGCTTTCAAATAAATAAATAAATCGCATTGGATTCGTGTGACTAGCTATTTAAGTGTCACCTTAAATATATTATGCCAAAATATGTTTAAAATGTAAGCAATTAATATAATAAAAAAAACGTAAATATAACGTAAATAATAATATGATAATAATGATAGGAAAAGCCCGCCAAAATGCATTCGTACCTACGGCGGGCTTTACGGCGGCTGTTAAAATCTATAAAGGAATGAACGAATACACTTTTATTGTACACCACAAGATAGGAAAAATAAAAAAAAAAACACAGAAACAGTAGGTATACAATTTGGCGGCCTTATCGCTACATAGCGATCTCTTCCAGGCACCCCAAGATGTAAAAGATATAGATTTTATGATTTTTGATAACTTTAATGTATATAAATATAATAAATATCTAAAATATGAATATATAAAAAATATAACATAAATAAAGTATAAATAAATTAATCCTCAAAAGTAACACTAACATTGGGCCGCAGACAAAAAGTGATCTCTGACCATTTTTTTAAATATTTAATCTATTCTATCGCTGGGCACAGGTCTTTCTAATTCAGAACATAGAAAGGCGGGAGACTTGGTATATGGCGGGCGCGGTTTTTTCACGCTTTTCTTGAATTAATGTTTGTTGGCTAATTTTGAAAAGGACTGGTGTTGGTTGTTTCGTGGACAGTTTTGGCGTAGTTTGTGTAGTGGCTAGTTTTCTGAATGGTTAACAGGTATTAATTTGGGAAAGGTTTGAGGGAGCCGCGTCCGCGGAGTGCGAAGTTTCCCGCCATTTCTCCCTAGCTTCTACATTGCTATAAACTTGATATTGGCTAGTCTGCGCAAAGCCATAGAGAGAGAGAACTAATAAAATAACAAACTTGACATTGGCTAATCTGTGTAAAGCCATAACACGAAGAAAAAAAACATTGCTATAAACTTGACATTGGCTAGTCTGTGCAAAGCCATAGAGAGAGAGAACTAATAAAATAATAAACTTGACATTGGCTAATCTGTGTAAAGCCATAACACGAAGAAAAAAAAACATTGCTATAAACTTGACATTGGCTAGTCTGTGCAAAGCCATAGAGAGAGAGAACTAATAAAATAATAAACTTGACATTGGCTAATCTGTGTAAAGCCATAAAACGAAGGAAATAAAATCAGAACATGCTTATGTTCAGCAGGGTGGTTTTAGATGCTCATGACGAAGACGCAGATGGGAACGCCACATTGAATTGAGGTGGAAAGCTTTAGTATGGAATTGGCTTTCCGAAACCCATCGAACCTCGATCGAACGCCCAAAAGTATTCAAATTTTGAATTTTAACCAACCACCTTTATTTGATATTAGTTTTGGCTGTTGATGCTCCAAAAACTTTAGCCATTAGGTACGCTTAAGTTTGAACCAGCCAAGCGCAATGCACGAGAGACAGTTAATAATGTCGCGGTTAATTAAATGGCGCACTAATTAAACCTTTGCTCCACTTTACAAAATGAGCTGAACTATTAGCTCTCCCTGCTTAAATTGCACAGGAGATAATAACATGAGTGTTCAGTATCGTTACATGTTTTTCAGTTGATCTTGCTTCTTTTATGTGTAGTAGGTTACACTTAGCTGTCTCAGGTTAGGACGTAGGCCTTCCAATCAGAGGTCGAGGTCGGGGGTTCGATTCCGGGCACCCATCTTTAACTTTCCGGAGTTATGTGCGCTTTGATACTTGCTTTAACGGTGAAGGAAAACATCTTGAGGGAACCTGCATACCTAAGAGTTTTCCATAATGTTCTCTAAGGCGTGTGAAGTCTGCCAATCGGCACATGGCCAGCGTGGTGGAGGTCAAGATATAAATTAAGTATAAGTTAGTAATTAAGTACTGAATTATAAAATATATATATATTAAATTAAATTATAAGTAATACATGGCCCGCGTGGTGGACTATGGCAAAACTCTTCTCATATTAAGAGGAGACCCGTGCTCTGTAGTGAGCCGGCAATGGGTGATGATATTATACTGATGAGGTTAGGTTGAGGATATATTTTATTTATTTACTAGCTGATACCCACGAATTCTTCCGTATAGGCTTAGGTAAAAAAAGGAAAACCTGTGCAAATAAGTAACGTTGACATAAGTGAGGCCATACCTACATATTGGTAGGCCATCCATTTAGGATGGTCTACCAATATGTAAGTTTGAAGGGTAACTGGAAAAGGATTTTTACAGTCAACAACTAATAGTAATAATAATAAAACTAACTAAGTATTGAAATCGTTTTTTTAATCAACTTGTATTCAGAACTTTATTTATTTTAAAACCAATGCCAACTTTAAATCTATTTTTAATCAAGTGTTAAAAGTGATAGTGAAAAATATACTTGACTTAAAAAATTGCATAACACAAATTTTTAATATATCTACATAATATATTTATAACAGCCTCGTTGGTCTTGTTATAAGAATTTTCAACTATGGCTCCAAATCCTAGGTTCGATTCCCGGGCCAACCTTGAATTGTTTGGATTAGATAATATCACCATCATGATCAACCCATTACCAGCTCACTACAGAGCACGGGTCTCCTCTCAATATGAAAAGGGTTTGGCCAAAGTCCACCACGCTGGCCACGTGCGGAATGGCAGACTTCACACGCCTTTGAGAACATTATGGAGAACTCTCAGGCATGCAGGTTTCCTCACGATGTTTTCCTTCACTGTTGAAGCAAGTGATATTTTAATTGCTTAAAAACGCACATAGCTTAAAAAACGCATTGCTTAAAAACGCACGCGAAAAGTTAGAGGTGCGTGCCCGACCTCTGATTAGGAGGCTATCACCGCTTCAAATAAATTTGTTTATTTGTTTTTTTTTTTTTTTTAATTTGATCACTATCGTTTGCACCAATTACAATCTTTGCTTATACGACAGAAATTGTTAAAAGATCTAGTCTTTCACAAAGAAGAAAGTGAATAAAATAATAACCTTATTTTATTTTGTTGTTTAAAGAGATAACATTTTAATATTGCTTTCAATGAGAAGGTAGGTACACACTTATTTCTCTAATATGATGCTGAGTAGAAACCGTTTTCAGTCAACGTATCAGTGACTGCTCTGATGTTACAGATGCTCAAATGAGTGAAAACCCACAAAGTCGTGTCGCTAAGCGATTTAACGTTCCGGCACGATGTCGCGTAGCAAACAAGCAGGAGTATGGGTTTACCATACCCCTAACAGGTTAGCCTGCTACCATTATAAACTGCATCATCACTTACCACCAGGTGAGATTGGCGTCAAGGTCTAACTCGTAGTGGATACAAAAAAAAATAACCTTTATAAAAAATACTTTATCCCTGAACAGTAGGTAATAAGAGTAACATTTACGAACTATGATGTTATTACCGCATTTTCACATAGTACAAGTATCTATCCGATTCCCACGCGGCACATCCGACCATTCAATAGGTAACGATACAGTCGCCGGTCAGCGCCGATCTGCATGCAAATCACATTACCAAAGCGGAATTGTACTAACGTTTCGATTATTGAGCGAGTACTTGTGTTTGTATTGTTATAAACGGGTACGGACACATTCCGTAATATTGTATGTTCCCATATACATGCAAATTTGATCCATTGGCACACACTGTAATATAATCTGTAATATTTGTATTTTAGAGATTATAAATTTATTTTAACTGGTGACCATTGATCGTCTTTATTAGGGATAATATTCTTTACTCTTCTTTTCTTCTTTATTGGCTTTATTGGCAAAATAATAATTCCTACCTTAAACATATAATTTTCTTCTTTATTATCAAAACGAGATTATGTAGGCAATCATTCGCTTTTGCAGCATGGCTTTGGACGTATAGATTAAGTTTATTTTGCATTATCTTGCAAAATTAATATTTTACGTGAAGGAAACCGTTGCACCGCGCAGCATTGCTATGATATACCATTCCCTTACGACTCTTAGTAACTTTACCGTCCGACCCCCCGTTATCCCAAACAGCGCCTAAGCCGAGGTTCGGCCTCAAAGGAGGCGCCCTTAGGCAGACGTTTCCTTAGTTTCTTCGAGCCCTAGGGTTCTAAATTTCTTCTGGCAAAGCTTCTTTCCGAAGCTCGCCAAACAGCACGGTTACGCTGTGGCAACCAATAGGGTTAGTACAGCTAATAGACAGTCCGAAAAAAAATCTTAGTAACAGTACTTAGGTACGGCTGAAACCACAGCGAACGTTTCGTTTATAATAATAGATGATTTTTATTACCAAGACCACATGGACCAGGAATGGAAGAACTAATTAATTACTTTGATAAGCGAGATTTTCATAAAAAATATCAAGTTTCTTTATTTAATATCGAGAATGCACCTCCAAAACCAAACTCTCAAGTGCGATGAGTTGCTTGGAAGTTTAAGCGCTACGTTGCTTAAGTTTCCGAGCTAGTCCTCGATTCTAGGGATTTAATCTTGCGCTATAATGGAGACTAGAACTAAATTAAACCACGGGTAAATATATGAGGGAAAATTCACCAGCTTCACTTTAGGAAATAAATGATTTCGCTCCGTCATAAATAACTAAGGTAGATGCAAAGAAATATAAAACAAACATGAATAAATAATTTTTGATTGTCGTCTGTCGGGGGTCTCGACGGGCTACAACCTTATTCACTCAAATATCGTAAAAAGTATACCTAGTTCAGATTTGATGAATTTCGTTAACCCGTTTTGATGACAGGCAGGTATCTATACTTGTCTACCTTACAACTGCGCACTTGTAGTCACGAGCTACAGGTTTAATTATACCTTGAGTCTCTAGGTAAAAAGATATTTTTAACAATATAAATAGGGAAAAAAACTCAAATTATCCCTTCAGTCATTGCCTCCAATGTGTGACTTGAATAAGACTAAGTTGATGATTTATGGACGGGCAGCAGAGATCCATCTTTCTGCGACCTTTCGATCTTCTCATTTTGAGGGCTGCAGGGAGCTGGGATACAACAGCGTAATACTACGGTATGTGAAAATTCTTGTAAAATCATATGTATAGCATTGAATACCCATGGGCAATCTATAACTTGGAACATGGATGTCAACTAAATTATTTCAAGGATAAACGCGTTAGTGTGTGTGTGCGTGGGTGTGTGTGCGTGGGTGTGTGTGCGTGTGTGTGTGTGTGTGTGTGTGTGTGTGTGTGTGTGTGTGTGTGTGTGTGTGTGTGTGTGTGTGTGTGTGTGTTGTGTGTGTGTGTTGTGTGTGTGTGTGTGTGTGTGTGTGTGTGTGTGTGTGTGTGTGCGAGCGTGCTGCGTGCACTTGATAGTAAAAGGTCGGCCATACCATAACTCATTTGATATTTTTTCGGATAAAAAACGTCATTTATGCAAAATACAGTTTCGAGCACTATTGATCATACTACTAACTGACTACATATCCAGAACTGTCAGAGAATGAAACGCTTCAAGCGTTTTCCGCTTTCGCGCTTAATAACAGAATTCTTTGCCATCAAAGTTTGCTACGTCAAACATTAATTAGTTCATACTACAGCCAGGCTGTGTAACAGGCTCTAGAGAAAGTTTGTGATAGACGTTCCAAACTTTATGGTATCATAGTTTTCAAACTGTTATTCGTTATTTTGATTTTCACGTGCAGTTGTAACTATTGGCTAACTTTTCTGACGCTGCTGCGTCCATCTCCCACTCTCACCCAAAGGGTTCCTTTGAATCATTTGTACTGCTCTAAATTAGTTCTAGTGTCGTCTGATAGGAAGCTTAACACCAAACCATTACTTATTGCTAGACACTTTTGGGATTAAAAAGTGCTACTATCTGTCCTTTCGCACCTAGCGTTTTTCTCTGGAATTTTAGCATCATACCATCGAGTGGTATTGCAATCGGCTGTTTATAGAACGAAGGAGTTAACTATTTGGTATATCTTAGCCAGTAGGGTGGTTACTAGCCCTTCAAGGAAGTATACTACGGGACCCACGTGCGTCCAGCAAAACCAGCCAAAAGGACGTGCCGTGTTGGTTTTTAGATATCCCCCTTTACGAGGGTGGGAGTCCCACATAACCTCGTTCTGCCCATACAGCCTCGGTAGCCATAAAGCTTTTCTACCATGACAAAAACAAAGGATGGTGTTAAGCCACAGCCACTTTCTCCCACCAGACGAACCTCGAGCCGGGAATCGAATCCAGGACCTCCCACTTCAAAATAAAATTTAACTGGGAAGTATAATTTGAATGTGAATTCTATATATGATAGATGAAAATGTAGAATACAGAAATTCCCATCTGACGCAGGTCTTCTAAAAATGTTTCTTCCATATTATCTAATCTATCTAAGTCATGGCATGCAAAAGGCCGTATCACAAAAAGTGATTATATTCTCTTTCTCATTAATTATATATGTTTGTATATTAAAACGTGTCTTAATAACTTCTAAAGATCCATCAGTTCTATCCGTATATGCGCAGTAAACTCATAAATCCAGACACACCAAAATCGTGTATCTTATTTGTACAGAAAATATTAAGCAATCCATTAAATTTTCTCAAGTCCGACAAGTTTCATTATTACGTCTCGAATAACAAACTGAACGTGGAATTTACAAAAGGAGAACGGATTGCACTTATCCGAGAGCTCGCAACTAAAACAGCATTTATCATTTGCACCAGATGCGGTATCGCTTCTAAATGACTTTGCTTTGATAAATATATCATTAATAAATATAGCTGCAAGCTTTTGTTCGCTAATTTTAAATTGTTATTTATTATTTATTAATTTATTGGTAAGTCTAATTCATCTTCTTCATCATCATCATTATCGTCATTATCTCAACCGATGAGCTGCAAACTTTTGCTTGCTAGTTTTGAATGATTATTTATAATTTTTTGGTTAATTTCGTCACAGTCATCATTATCACCATATCATCCGATTAAGGTCTATTATTCTTCTGGGTATATGTTTTCTTAGGTAAATTTAAAATTCACGGTATCGTGTCGGTCACTCCCTATGACTTTTGACGTCATTATTCCAAGTAGTTGGTAGTTTACCAACACTGCGTTTTCCGACGTGGGGTTTTATCAAGCCCCTAGGGACTTTTAAGTCTATCGGTCCAAGCTATGTGCCTCGTCAAATGCCACTTCAGCGTCGCAAAAAATGTGTAGAAAAGCTGCAAATGAATTTTTTCACAATACGCAATTGGCTTTACCTAGTAGATATATATCAAAAATATTTATTATTTACAATGAAGTGTTTCTTCGTAAAAACAAAGTAGTTTATACAACAAATATTAACAAATATTTTTCCAAATATCGCATTGCTTGCAACAAAGTAATGAAATAAGCCACCAAGATTTATTATCAGTATATTCTGTAACAATTTAAAGCAGGTTGGTATACAATAGAGCACGGTGAAATGAATTCATCATTAAATTTTAATGACATTAAAACAATGGTTGCCTCGAGGTATTGAAACGAGTATAATGACTTCTGTTTTATTCTTAAAATAACTAAACCATAGTCCTTATTGTGAATAATATAGCTGAAGGACTATATGCTTTTTTTTTCATTTAAATTCTACTACAAGTAAGCCCTTATCTGCAATCTCACCCGGTGGTAAGTGCTGATAAAATCAAAAATAGTAACGGACTAATATTTTAGAGGAATAGCAGTTTCATTAAACCTTACCCCTATTTGGTTTCTACGCGACAACGTCCCGTGGTAAGTAGCCACAGTAAAAGCCCACACACCACCAGAAAAATAAACAACTAACAAAAAATCTAAACAATTAAATATTTCATCTGTCACGACTTAATTATTGAGTGAATCTAAAATGAGGAACATACTCGTACGTAGTTCAACGTGATGTATTAATTTCTATAAGTTGAAAAAGAATTTAATGAAAACCTCTTGTTTATTATTGGAAGTTGCTTACATTCTGCGATTACGTCTTTACATCTTTACAGTTCACACTAACAGTCTGTTGAATATATTATTATATTCAAAACTGAAAAGCCATTGACCACTTTTGCTTTCAGCATTTTTTTCTGTGTAACGATTTGCATTCAAAATACATTGCTGGAATTCATGTTTATACAGTAATAAATCAAATGCAGAAATAGTGTTGGCATTAAACTGGTTTCAACCACGATTCAACAATAGATAACACTGTATTCAAACAGTTCCTCTAGTATTTGTTTTGTACGGCTTGAACTCTCGACGTGTTCATCAATTTACAACGTGTGTCGTTAGATAGTATTTACTCGTATTTATAACGTTGGTTGAAGCGACGTCGTACTTATTGGAGTCTATTTAAATTATTGCGTAACCACTAAGGTATAACATAGAATGCTTCTAGGTATTTTAATCTTCTTTTTCTTTTTCCTTCCTTTATCCCACGCTATGTGGGGTCGGCACAACACGTCTTCTTCTTCCACTAACTTCTATCAGCCGTCACTTCACTACCCACACCTTACACGCATATCCTGTTTTATAAAATCCATCCATCTCTTCTTTGGTCTTCCTCTATTCATTTGCCCTTTCCCAATTGTAGATATTTTAATACGGATTAAATAATTTTTTATGGTTTAAAGCAATGAAGTATCTCGCTTTTAACATTGTTTTTATGTGTTTATTGGACCAGACAGACAACCTTGGTAAAGTCCCACTATTAATGATTTCTGTTTGGACTACAATTCTTACCTTGGCTTTTCACTCATTCAAGAGCCTAATATGTGCATTAAACAAACCTTATGTATTTTCTGGATTAGCAGAAGGAATAAGTACACTATGCTTATTATCATTTATTATTTCTTCTTAAACTTCTTCCTATGCTTGTAAGCTTATGGCATATTATGTAGTTCAAAGTACATTTCTGTTTGAGTATGTATTTAATTTGATAAATTAAAAAATAACAGGTAAATACAGTTTTAACAGGTAGGTAAATTCAGCACTGCTAAAGTTTATGTGCAAAAGTAAATCAGATGAGTGCCGAATAGTTTATGAACTGCCGAAAGTTTAAATCGTTTATAAGGGAACTTCCCTTAGGAGCTGTTACACAGCTGACGTTATAGTAATCTTATTGACGTCAACTAATCATGAAGTTGATATCTGTGAGTACTATGCTAAATTTAATTACAGTCAAGAAGCTACATTAATTAGAGAAGCCTGTCTGCGTAACGCAAAGGAGAGGTGTTGTGTTCATCAGGCTATGTTAAATAGGCTGTCAAGATATAATCGTTATCAACACAGCAGTCACTATATAAAGACAAAATAGGACACCTATTTTAGTTGTTAGTTCACTCACAACTATTTTGTCTATTACCGTGAAATGACATTCGGAATATAACGAATATAAATTTCTAAACGAGTTTTTATTGCCATACTTTATAAATACAATGCCGAGGTTTTAAAATGTAAGCAAGCAATTTTTATTATATTATGTTATAGGATAAATTCAAGAAATTAAGTATCACCACGGAGGTTCCATAGATTAGCTTTTGTAATGGAACGCATAATTGTAGCATTTTATTACATTATGTTACAGGATATATTCAAGAAATTAAGTATCACCACGGAGGTTCCATAGATTAGTTTTTGTAATGGAACGCATAATTGTAGCATTTTATTACATTATGTTACAGGATATATTCAAGAAATTAAGTATCACCACGAAGGTTCCATAGATTAGTTTTTGTAATGGAACGCATAATTGTAGCATTTTATTACATTATGTTACAGGATATATTCAAGACATTAAGTATCACCACGAAGGTTCCATAGATTAGTTTTTGTAATGGAACGCATAATTGTAGCACAATATAAAAAGTTTTCATTCAAATTTTCATTTATCTGTGGCAGCGGCCGTTTTCAAATGATTATTGAAAAAAAAATTGACAAATTAAATATAAGAAACCAAGTTTTAATTTGTTTTTTATAGATATAATCTAAATAATTTATAAATATAATAATCCTCTAAATTAATTATTTCAAGCATTTAAAAATGTATAATTATTGAAATACTTAAATATTTTGTCATAAAAAAAATATATTAAGGATTATATAAACGATAAAAAAGCTTGGGTGTGAATTGCTCTATCTACATAGGTAGTTTTTTTATTCATTATGTGAGATGGTGATAACGAAAAAAAGAAAAACCCCGTCTAAGTTTGTTGTGGGCTTCTTCTTAGACCGGGGCGCGTTTGGAACCCTCATAGCTTTAGTTTTAAGTTTACGAATATAGTTATCACCATGAAATAACTACTATGTAAATTATTGACGCGTCAAAAGTGCCTTTTTAAGGACTATTTGAATAAAGATTATTTTGAATTTGAATTTGAATTTTTATACTACCGGCCGATTATTGGCTGCTATAAGAAACATCTTTTAATAAACATTCCTTAACGAATATTCCATAAGTTATAAGTACCCATATAAGTGAATTGAATGAATTTTTCATTTTATGATTAAATTTTATAATTAAACATTCGGAACGTTTTAAGTGTATCCAAGAACTGCTAGGGTAAAATAAGCATTTATCACTTGCTCCAGAAGCGGCATCGCTTCTTAATTGCTGTTTTGATATATTTCGACTACAACCTGCTGCTCTCTCTCTGCTGATATCTCTATATTAAATGTATCAAACTATAAATTACTGTTACTCCTCTATATTAAATAGCGATGTGAAATTGCTAATTGAATAGTATGATTAATTCCCTAATGCTTTGATTGGTAATTAATGAGGTAATTAATAATATATTAGGCACTATAGTGTTACATAGGTGCCTAGGGATCTATAACATTAGATTTGGATAGTTACGTGTTTCTATGTGACAAGATGTCCTTTCCGTTATATATTATTATCTAATGCCTTAGTATTTTAAAGCTATAAAAATATCACTTGCTTCAACGGTGAAGGAAAACATCGTAAGGAAAACTGCGCGCCTGAGAGTTCCTCGTAATGTTCTCAAAGGCGTGTGAAGTCTGCCAATCCGCAAATGGCCAGCGTGGCGGACTATAGCCAAACCCTTCTCATATTGAGAGGAGACCCGTGCTCTGTAGTGAGCCAAGAATGGGGTGATCATGATGATGATGAATGTCTTAGTTCTCTCTCTCTATTTACTTATTCTTTAGTTGTACACCACAACAAATAAAAATAGAAATAATAAGAAAAACAGAAACAAACAGAAGCCAGAAGAAGCAGGATATATAAAGACGACCTTATCGCTTTATAGCGATCTTTGTCAGGCAAGCTTAGGATTAGAAAAATAAATAAAAAGTAGGTGGCGTGGTAAATATATAAATAAAAAACTGCATACAAATAACTGTATACTGATACATAAACCAGATTACATAAATAATTCCTTCATTACTGAAGATCGTGGTCTGGGTGTCCTTGCAACCTCTTGCGGATTTATTGTTTCCATCGGCTTGTATCTAGTCTCTAAGTCGAGGTTCGGCCTCACAGGAGGCGCCCTCAGGCAGCCGTTCCCATAGTTTCTTCGAGCCCTAGGGCACAAAATTTCTTCTGGCAGAGCTTCTTTCCGAAGCTCGCCAAACAGCCCCGGTTAAGCTGTGGCAACAAATGATGCAAAAAATGCTAACCCTAATAGGCAGTCCGAAAAAAATATCTGTCCATCTGGCGCTTTAGTTACCTACCTCTGTTAAAATGGTATATTTTTGACGACCTCCGTGGCGCAGCGCGCGCGCTGTCGCTTTATAAAGTTGGAGGTCCTGGGTTCGATCCCCGGCTCGAGTCTAGTCTGGTGGGAGGCTGCGGCCGTGGCTAGTTACCACCCTACCGATAAAGACGTGTCGCCAAGCGATTTAGCGTTCCGGCACGATGTCGTGTAGAAACCAATTAGGAGTACGGGTTTTCCATACCCCTAGCAGTTTAGCCCGCTACCATCTTAGGCTGCATCATCACTTACCATCAGGTGAGATTGCCGTCAAGGGCTAACTTGTAGAGGATAAAAAAAAAGACCCACCCATTTGGATATACGGGCGTGGATAAACATGTAGTAGAATGCAAAACATCAAACCCATCTGAAGTTACAAGGGCGGCAACTGTGCTAACACATCTAACAATGTTGAACGCAGTGATGCAAGGTGTGATTGGATTCCAAACTACACAGTAGATATCGTCAACAAACTTAATCCCGATACAAATTAAACGGAAACTAAGGTTTAATCAAACATTGCGACAAAGGCTGCCGAATAACACCGTTCTCACGTTTTTTCAACAATACTAAAATACAAATTCTTTATTATGATTAATTGGTAAATACATCAAACATTTTACATAAAACTTTAAGTTTTATAAAACTTAGATTAGCCTACAACTAAAATAAATAAATAAATATTTAAACATCAAAACTAAAATATATTATTAAAAGGAGTCCATTAAGGCAAGGTTCCGAAGATACTGGCAGCGTTCCCCCTTTGAATAGCTAGACTAATTCTTTGTCCGAGATAGCTGGCAGCTTTTTGGTCCCCTGTGATGTCGACTAACCTTTTTGCTATTTTAAGCCTAAGGCTTTTTAAGGAAATAGCAAAAAGGTTAAAGCGCTAGGACCCCACGCAATACAATAAAACAATACTAAATATATAATCACATAATACGAATGGTGCAAAGAATTTTGTGTATGTGTTTAGGTGAGTATGTTTGTTACTGCTTTACGCCGGAATTGCAAAATCAATTTGGCAGAAATTGTGATTGGAGATATATTATGCTATGGATTAACAAATAAACTAGTTTTTATCCCCGGAAAATCCATAGTTTTTGGGAGATTTGTAGAACTTAATATCATCGATTAGCTATATGGGATATAGGATTGCTTTAGGACGGGAATATATAATAGCCATAACTAGGCTTGCCATAGTAAAATTCCTCTAAATAAATTAATTTTTAGGATTGGAAGTACAAACAGGAACGTTTATATGAACGAGAAATAGAAGAATCATCAGTAACAAACATACATTGAATTTTTCCATTTTGTATAACCAGTATTTTAAACATCCTGTTCGACTTTTTTTATAGACTACAAGTTAGCCCTTCACGGCTATCTCACCTTTTGATGATGCAGTCCTAGATGATAGCAGACTAAACTGATAGGGGTATGGTAAACCCTTAATTGGTTTCTAAGCGACATCATGTAATTGGTTTCTACGCGAAAACACGCTTAATCGGTTGGTCACGTCTTTATCAGTAACTAGCCACGGACGAAGCCTCCCACCATACTAGACTTGAGCCGGGAATCAAACCTAGGACCTACAATTTTAAAATGTGATAGCGCACGTGTTGCACCACGGAGTTCGTCAAAATACATTGCATAAAATAATGCTGGTATTACAACATCGCTCCTACGAGAACGGCTGTCGTTAAATGTAAGTAATAATGCATTATCGTTTGATAGAACATTAACTGCTTGGCAAAACTCCAGCGTTTTGACATAATTTTAAGCCCCATAAAGCTATTTATTAAACCTAATTCTCAATAATCCGAAATGTTCTACACTTGTTTTAGAATCCTTACTTAGTATTTTCAATGGGATAAACTGGTTTGTTTTTCTGTTAATCATGCTAAACTGGTTGATTATATTTTGATAGTCTAATGGTTAGGACGTCCGCCTCCTAATCAGAGGTCGGGGGCTCGATCCCAGACCCGCACCTCTAAGCTTTCGGAGTTATGTGCTTTTTAAGCAATTAAAATATCATTTGCTTCAACGGTGTAGAAAATCATCGTGAGGAAACCTGCACGCCTGAGAGTTCTCCATAATGTTCTCAAATGTGTGTGAAGTCTGCCAATCCGCATATGGCCAGCGCGGAGGACTATGGCCAAACCCTTCTCATATTGAGAGGAGACCAGTGCTCTTTAGTAAGCCGGCAATGAGAGGTGTGTGTCCGGGATCGAACCCCGAACCTCTGATTAAGAGGCCGACGTCTTTACCACTATGCTATAACAGCTTCCATTATTTCTTATAGTATATTAATAGTAATCCTTATTGTAACTAGAATAGTTATTCTTGGAGCGGTTAGGTATACTCTTAAACGAAAAAATGTTGCAAATAATTTTATTTAAGGAATCATTGTTTTAGTTTAAAAGAAAGCATAATCGTTTATATAACTTGGAAGATGCACAACTTGCTAAGCATCAGACGTTTTTATAATAATTCATAGTTGAAAGATACCAGGTGCCCCAGAAAACCAGAAGTAGGATAAAAAGCTGTTCCATAATGAAATTGTTGAACTCATAATGGACATAATCGTTCGCACTACGGCCGCTTGGCAAGATGCCAATGTTGCAGCTGAGAGAGACTCATTCTTTGATACTTTTCATTTTAATGTAGGATTCAAAAATTGTTTCCGCAGATTTAATATAGGTCTATCCTCCCCCTCCCAATCGAGGTCATTTATTTCGCTCCAATTATTTTTGGTATTAAATTCACCTCAAAAATAATGAATCCGTTATAGATCTTGTCGAAAGGAAGAAACTGATCGTTGGTCATAATAAAAGGCTCGTAAAAATAGTAAAAACCGGAATAAAAACTAATAGATGTTGCTTCAAACAAATACACAATTTCAATGAAAATCACCACTTTATAATAATCACTTTACAATTACTATACTTACGAGACATGAACTCGCATTCATCACAAGCTTGTAGAAAAGTCCTACTATAGTGTAAAGGATTACATTAATGATAAACAAGCAAGGGTGTGAAATATTGCTCTAATAAGATATTTCTTAATATAATATTAAGTGGCATGTGAGATGGTGATAACAAAAATAAAATTTACCTGGCTAAGTTTGTTGTGGGCTTCTTCTTAGACCGGGGCGCGTTTGGAACCCTCATAGCTTTAGTTTTAAGTTTACGAATCTAGTTATCACCATCAAATCACTACTATGAAAATTATTGACGCGTCAAAAACGCCTTTTAAAGGACTATTTGAATAAAGATTATTTTGAATTTGAATTTGATTATAAAACAAGTTTACTACCTTTGACTCTTTAACAATCTGCCACCCACCAAACGAAATCACTGAAGTTATAGCACTATCCTCGTGGTGTCCCACTATTGTTTTTTGGCGAAGAAAATATAGTTAACTAGCTGACCCGACAAACGTTGTTTTGCTATATAAATTATTTCTAGAGAATTTCTAGTATAGAATAAAAATAACTTTTTGGAAGTGTGTAAGGATGTGGTATATGAGTAAAAAGCATGGAGCGCTGTTAATAAATACCTCATTATGTACATAAATAGCTTTTACTATCGCGGAAATAAAATAATTGCAAGATTATACTGCTGTACACACATGGCCGCACATGGCCGGCGTGGTGGACTATGGCCAAACCCTTCTCATATCGAGAGGAGACCCGTGCTCACTTACTACAAAAGTGAGCCGGCAATGGGTTGATCATGATGATGATGATGATGACTGCTGTCGACAATAAACACAAATATACAAGCGCGCATACATACATTCCGATGTTGCGAAAGATAAATTGTGGTTTGCTTTGATCGACTGCACAATAGTTTCACATTAAAATGTGTTGTAAAATTTATCACATATTATTTTATTTTATGATAAATCCGAGTACATATTTCAAATACGATACGTGTAATTTATGTGTCCTTAAACTTAAATTAATCATTAATTACTTAAGTATAAGGTTTAAGTTGTTTTTTTTTTCGAGTCGTTGTAATTCACTAAGGTAGACGTAATTGGCTGGTCAATTGGAGTTGTCAATTATGATAATCACAAATTACCTTTGACTCTAGGCTCTTGGTATCAAAAACGCCGACAAAGTACCAGAGGCCCATACTTTGAAACGGAATGAAAATGTATTCTATAATAGAATTGTTAAACTCATAGTCATAATAGCCATGATCGTAGCTGTGCAGTAGTTTGGCAGGTCGCCAATGCTGCATCTGAGAGATTCTTCAATAATTTCATTTTTATATAGGATTTGGAATCTGGTTTCTTGATATTGAAGCATAAAACACATAGCCGCAAGCCTTGACTAAGGCAGACCAGGAGTGAATGTTGAACAATTATAGGCGCCTTCTTATGTGGCATGTTCCTAGTACAGCTACTAATGCGTCATCCCACGTTGATAAAGTAGTTCTGTAGCGCTTTCTCAGGCTGAAAACCTCATTTTTATGTACTAAAAATTAGTCTTTGTTGCTTATTGATAAACTAACTAACGAATGGTGAAAGAATTATTAAGTTTGTTCAGTAGTTAATATATTACGACCGTTACGGTTACTTCATGGTTGACGACCTCAATTGCGCAGTGCTTGTATTATCGCATTTTAAAGTTGACGGCCCTAGGTTCGATTCCTACCTCAAGTCTGGTCTGGAGAAGCTTCGGCTGTGGCTAGTTGCCACCCTACTAACAAAAACGTATCGCCAAGCGATTTAGCGTTCCAGCACAGTGTCGCGTAGAGATCAATGGGTTTACGATTCCCCTAATAGATTAGCCCCCTACCATTCTAGACTACATCATCTCTTACCATGAGATTGCCGTCAAGGGCTAACTTGTAGTATATAAAAAAAATATTATTACAAGTAAGAAATAAATCTATTTCTCTATTTTACTCTGTACTTACTGTGCACTTTAAAATTGCAAACAATTTCCAGACCAATCGATTGTTAAAGTCTATTCATAAGGGGCTCATACAAAACAACACTCGGCATTGCAAGAAAACAAAACTTTTAAATGTAAATCCAGCCTCATCTATCTACTCAAATAGTTATTGTATACTAGAGGAAAGTATCAGCAGATTTTGAAATATCATTATGTAATATATTCCGGCACAAAACAGCTAAAAAAAACTGTTATATGTAAAATTTTACCCTAGTCAGCGACTATAATACGGCGTTAATTTAAAAATTCAATTATAAGTCATGATTTCATGGTTAAAAATTAACTGCTAAGAAATCATTAGTATTTCCTATTTCTTATATGGAAATAACCTCTAATGAGAGCCTATTATGAGAAAACATTTGTGAATTCGAATTGATTAAATACATTACTTTTACTGAAAATTTATAGAGGTCAGATAGACGGCCAAACTGATCAAGAGAAACTCCATCCGACTTAAATCTAAGAGTTGTTTCCTCACGATCAAATAAAATAATGCAAAGGTAATTATAAACTAATTGCTTATTATAATTATTCTTTGAACCATGAACCATTGCATAATTATCCTATACCGCAATACTTTATGAGGAAAATTCAATACGTTGGCCAAATGTACATTTATGATTATTATGTCGGACAATAATTGAAATATTAAAAATACAGCATAAAATGAAAGCAATATTTCAGTACTATTGAGGTCACAATAAAATTATTGTTCTGCACGTATCGGTCTTATAATTATTGGACAAGCGACCTTTGGCTGAGTTATAATTTTATTGGCACGATTGGTTTACTGACTGCATTGTTTTATAAAAGGCTTTCAAGTACTTTTGATCTTATTTCACTTGTTGATGCCTGCGACATCGTCGGCATAGTAAGGTTAAAAATCCAAAAATATTGTGGGAATAAACTTCATGGAGCCAAGTCACTAAATGAATGGGTAACTATCTTTGGAGCTTCAAAGTAGAATCGGACATCTGTCGTTCATAGTTCCTATCATTAACAAACAATTAGTTAATATTTATGGAAATTGAATAATTAGTTAATTTATATAAAGAACCTTCTTACCATTTTTATAATGTACTAGTGTAAGTCTTGAGTTAGGGGGTGTGATTTCTGTACTATATCTCCAATAATCTTCACTAAATCTTCGCAATAAAACTTAACAGTACTGACGAAACAACTTTCCTGATTAAAAAAACGGTAGATTTATTCCCTGATAAAACTCTATTTTTAGATATAATTAATAGTCTTAAGCTTGACCTAGAATAGCTATAAGTGTATTCAAGAATACTTAGATCCGTTCAGTTAAGTTTATGTAATGAGCGAAAGACATATAAAATAAAAATCTGGTATAGTTCTAGTAGCTAGGAAGGAAGGTTTTCTAGATATGACAGCGCGCTGTGGCGATTATTGTGATTGATTGTGGTGATTGATTGATTGAAGACATGGAAACTGTCTCTGAGATTCACTTACAAGAAACTAAAATATAACACTGAACCATGCGATTTTTAAATTTAAAGTTACTGTTATATCAACAATAACTGCACACTCAAATAACATGTGTTTAATAAAAAAATATCGCTGATTCTTGATATCCTGACTAATGGTACCCCCTATTTATTGCATTGTCATCGGTATTTGAAAGACGTGTAGTTTCAAATTAATCCGACTTAATGAAGGGGGTGAAAGTCACTTTCACAGATATATATCCGAGGCTCAAGCATGTTGAAAAAAAAAACTACATCTGATGACCTTTTTTCATTTCGAAAGAGGGCCCGATTATAAGAGTTCGCTTTCGGGCCTTTTACGGTAGAAGTAATAAAAAGATGGCAGATGAGCAATTACGCGAAAAAGTGTGGTAAAAATGGGGTAATGTCATATTTACCGATCTAGTCATGAGGTCACATTGACAGCCAATACTTTATTGATATCGCTTGACTTAACATATGTTTAGAAAGTTAGACCCATATTAACTGAACTGAACTGCAATGGTTACATTAGTTCTTAGCTTAGCAAGCGTTGTAGGCTATCACAATTTTTAACCCACTTCCACCAGTATGAATCTTCAGTTGTTTAATAAGAAAGCGCTTTTGCAACCATGCTACAAAAGGCTAGGTACGGGAGTGTTCTGGACAGTAAATCTCACTAAACCGTAGCTAAGCTAGCGGTTAACAAATGGGTCATGTCTAACTCCACGCGTCAGAAAGATCGTGAAGCTGTAACTTTTGGTACCCGTATTGGCTCAGCTTGATGGATAAAGCTATAAATCACTCTCTCCCACAAGATAAAGCCTGTGCCAGCTGTGGACATTAAAATGATGATAACGAATAGACATACAATCATCACATTCAACCTATTGAAACTCTTTATTTTTCTATTTCATTAGCCACAATTATATGAAAACATTAAAGCTGTGATAGCCTAGTGGTTAGGACGTTAGCCTCCTAATCAGAGGTCGTGGGTTCGAATTGGGAAAAGCAATTAAAATATCACTTGCTTCAACGGTGAACGAAAACATCGTGAGGAAACCTGCACGCCTGAGAGTTCTCCATAATGTTCTCAAAGGCGTGTGAAGTCTGCCAATCCGCACATGGCCAGCGAAGTGGATTGTGGCCAAATCCTTCTCATATTGAGAGGAGACTCGTGCTCTGTAGTGAGCCGGTAATGGGTTGATCATGATGATGATGATGATGATATGAAAACATTTAAATATTTTACAGATTGTACTATTCGGTTAGTGGTTGGATATCTTTCATACCCGGAAGGCCCTTTGTAATCCGTTAATGTAAAAAAAGAGTTCAATGCATGTTTTCCGATGCACAGTGTAACGTGAACCGCATGTATTGATTTCGTTTTAAATCTACACGCAACGTGATTGCCTATCCGGGAATAAAGTTGTTCATTTTGTCGTTTCATCGAATGAATTGCTGGAGTTTTTATCGCGATTGTGTTTTAGTGACTGTCGCTTTTAATACTTTTAAAATAAGGTATTTGGAACCACATAAAAGATATTTTAAAAATTAAGATCAATTTTACAGGATAAATAGGTCTTTCGGTTATCAATAATAAGAATTAACTCGATCACGATTTGTTAGCCTTTTATCGTAACTTTGCAAGTGAAAAAGCCAATGTGTTTTTCCTTTACGTCCGAAAAGAAGGAAAATAGTCAGAATATTAATAAATAAATAATATTCAATAGTTTTCATCTGAGAACATAAAACCATCAGTTAAAAGCAAAAATCAACAATCTACGTACGAAAAAATCCTAACGTTAATAAACTCTCTGCAAAGAAGATCCTTTTGATAACATTTCATTTCTCGTGCTCTTACAAAATTGTGTAGATTAAGTTAACGAATTTACTTGGATAAGCAATCCATCAAATCATTTAGTTTTGTTATGACTTTTTAACTTGGTCATGTCAGCTGAACTCATGCTGTAGATCAAAGTAATACTCTGTTTATTAAGAACAGGTCGTACGCGTTGGGTTCAGTTTATTAAAAAACCCGAGGGAATTTATAATTTTCTGAGGACACAAAATAAAGTAAAGTATAGTGGTCTTTTTGTAAAAATTCACTGTGTAGCCATGCGTATAAAATAAAGGTTATGTATTAAATCCATATGGAACGAATCCCGCAGTAAAAAGTGTTCTACGTTGATCTCCGAGCTATATAATATGTGGCTGGCTCAAACATAGGCGATTACGATATTACGATGCATTAACATTGTTTGCTCATACGACCAATGTGTATTCCGACATTGTTGTACTCGGCCTAAAACTACTTTAGGTTACGAGCACTCATAAAACAGACTTTTCTCAAACAAAAATTTTTATACGTCATGACCCGGCGTAGTCTATTAAGAGGTTCTTGATATTTGTTTTTATGGTCGAGGACTATTCTTGTTGCTGTATTATCAAGAATTTGATGGATCGTAAAATTGCTATTGTGTTTTAACAAGGCATAAATCGATTATAATAAAAGATGCCTAACGTGGATTGTCGCGTTTCTTATCATTGTTTAGCTTAACTGAGATCGACTTCAAGGGAGATATGACACGTATCTAAACGTGCTATGACATGGAAAAGTTCAACGAGTATAATATTTTTATTTCCAAGAAAATTTTACTTTTAATGTATTAGAGCTGATAATCAACTTAAAAAAGCTATAGTTTGTTTTTATGAGAATGTGTGAAAATGCTTACCCTAACCTGGCAAGACTTAGTGACCCACAGATGAAAACTTTAACCACTAGACCAAGGGAGCGGTTAATAGAAGTGTTTATCGATGTTATATTATATGGCACCTATCATTTCTATCACTATTAATTTTGTTACTCCTAGATTATAGCATATGTGTTTGGAGTGTTTCGTCTGTTTATCTAATATACTTATATATGTAGTATTAGGATGTAATGTATTTTATCATCAATATTGTACTGGATCAGTTTTCCATTTCACGATTCTTCAACCGAAGATCTGGAGGAGAGAGTCGTTCAAAACGATAAGGCCGTCTATGCACTTATGTATATGTCATAGTTTTTTTTATGTCTACTCTTATTTTTATAACTATGTGCAATTCAGATTTGTTAACTACAGCACCCGATAAGTCATCAATAATTTAAGGTGTAAAGAATCCTGGCAACAGTTCTCTAACTAAATAAATAAACCATAAATCTAACTGATATACATTATCACAGGTAAGGTAAAATTTAATCTCAAGTCTTCTTTACCTGACCCAGGCACTTGAAAATATTTATAACAACGCCTGCCCATTCAATAAATACAGTGATATAAAGCAAAAAAGACACACTTGGTACTTAAACACATACTGTCACCGTCTATAGCCAGTAAAGCTACTATGCCCCTTACCCTGTTAAGCCTCTTATCCTAATAAGCGGCTTTTGTGTTGGAAGGGAAATTAAGGGCTGTAACGTTCATACATCCAAGTTCCATCACGATTTTCCATGAGAAAATGACGACCTACTTCAAATTTCTAACTAGCTGTTACATTATTCAGTTTTTCAGTTCAGCTGTTTCAGTTTATCTTTAATTATCATATTTTTTTATATACAATAGTTAAAATCATACGGAAACCGTCTATTATCCCGCTGTAAAATGTATCAGGATACATCTTTGTCCTGTTATAATAAGATCCGTTTAAACATGCAGTCGAACATAGTTACAAAGGCTTCTTTATCCTGATGGAAAATTTCTCTGGACGACGTACTCGTACATAGTAAATTCTGGAATAAAAAGTAGCCAAGATACATACCATTTATAATATTACTTTGGGTAATTGGAGTATCGCGTAGCAGGAAATGATTGACCCAATCATTGTGCTGGATTTAAAGAAATTCATCCATGGATGAATAGATAAATACATTTTTGTTGCACATATTTATAGTAACACTAAAATAAAAGAATTTGAACAAACCTTTGTTATGAAATCATTTAAAAGGCAAGCGGGATAGTGCATCAAGTGCGGTGATAGTAGAAATAAAAATAGATACTACTAATATACTAAATAAATCATCATTAAGTGATAATAAAAACTGTCTAAAACAGATTAGGAAGAATAGTGGTGTCAGTGAAACCTTTCCTTTAACTTAAAAGTTCGTCCAAGGTAACCCACTAATGGACAAGTAAAGGAGATTTAAAAAAATATCCGATCGTTGTTTTGTACAATGTAACAGAGATTCTGATCAAACCACTAATAATTTAAAGTGATTGGATTTAGTGAACCGAATGTCGGATTGAAATTCGAAAATGCGGTGGCTGGTAAAATGTATTTCAGTTTATTAACCAAATAACGTTACAAGTAAATTGATGTATAAAAAGGCCCTCTGCCTTAAAAAAATACTAGACTTAGACTATGATAATATTTAAACGAGAAAGCATAACAAAACAGATACATAATTTAGTCCCATTTAAATTTTTCTGAAAGGATCATTTATATTAGAAAGAGACGTGTCCATGGCATGTATGAGCCCGGTGTGGGTTATTCTATGCTGCATGTTCATAGTAAAACATGGTCTCTCATTGAGAACTCGTCACTAACTACCTGTACGCAGCACGGAAAAATATAGTAGCCTAGCGTTGGATGAGTTTCATGATATATATCCAGACGACAATGAAAACTTCACAATATACACGTCTGGATTTGTGAATGATGTGAATTATGGTCGCAGTACGCGTGACTAGTTTCGAACCCATACGGGTCTCTTATTCATGAGCTAACTCGCGTGCAGTTCGGAAAACACTCAAAACATAAGTTTTTACGCGGATAGGGAATATAGCTTAATGTTCTATGTAAATCATCGCTTAGGTGGAGCACACTTTTTAGATCTCAGCCCAGAACTTCACACTACAAAGATTATACGACCAGCACTTCTTAATCACATTGTATCAGTGTGGAGAAGTTCTTACATAAAAGTGTAATTACCAGAACTCGCTTAAGTGCTCTTTTTCTTTTGCAAAGTTACTAGTTAGGGGTACTTTAAAAGTTATTTAAAGGATTCTGCTAGTGAGAGCCGGGACCAAGACGGTAATGTTCCATGTTCAGGAGTGGGCTGCGAGCCAAAGTAGTTCATGTGCTAATGTTGGGAGTAATTTTAATACTTCATACATATAGTAATAACATAACTGTCTGTTGCATTAGCTATAAAGTGGCCTTGGCAATAAGGTGATTGTATTTAAAACAATTTGACCTTGATTTTCATCAATCGGAGGTACACTGCTGGACATAGGTTATTATGGCTTTTAGTCCATGGTCTTGTGGCACATGTGCTTACCGACTTCTTGAATCGCTTGGCGTTGAACCATCGCAGCGCTTTGCACTTACGGTTCACCACTTCAGCAACGCGGAATCCCAAGGTCAACGACACCAATCCTAATTTATAATGACCCATGATATATAATTCTTTATTTTTATTATGCGACACCACATGGTTTTCCAAAATACAAAACACGCATGGTTCGCTTTGACTTACACTAGAGCATCCTCAGAGGATTTTGACTTCACAACGTACAATTACTAAGCAATTGCTTAGTACTAAGCAGTGAAGCGGAAGAACCTAATGATTATGACTTTGGCGTCCATTTTGGAAAGAACTTTCAGAGCTATGTGCATTTTAATTAAAGCTGTAAGCGAGGGAAATGGGAAATGTGCAAAGCGCCCCACGTTGGGCGCCAGTTGTAAGCCAGGAGAATGGCAATATGCACTGCCCCGCGTTGGTGCCAGTAGTAACCGAGGAGAGGGGAAACGTGTACTGTCCCCGAGTAGCGCGCCAGTTGTAAGCGCTGACGGTGGAGACGGGAAGTGCCCCGCGCCGAGAGGGCAGTGTAGCGACGACAGGCAGCCAGCAGTTGTACGACAGTGGTAACCAGCACTGTCCCACGTTGCTCGCCGCTGGTGACGAGGAGAAGCAGTCCGGCAGTTGTCGCGAAGAGTGGCTCCTCCAAGATGGACGGGGCCACGAGAGTCGGGATCTTCACCAACTTAGCGAGTCGAGTCCCTTACCAACGTCCCACGCAGTGGAAGCAGAGGTCGGAAGCACGACAAGGGAGAACCAGCAGAGTCCGGCGAGACCTGAAGCACTGTAGTCTCGTAAGTCGAGTGAGATGCAGATCCGTAGCTGGATCTAATCGGAATTAATCCGAATACTGAATGTGGATCTGAATCTAGTCAGAATCATCATTCGCTGGCTTGTGGCGGTGTCTTATAGTAGGCTCCGGCGATCTCTCTA
This sequence comes from Lasiommata megera, assembly GCA_928268935.1. Classification (NCBI taxonomy): domain Eukaryota; kingdom Metazoa; phylum Arthropoda; class Insecta; order Lepidoptera; family Nymphalidae; genus Lasiommata; species Lasiommata megera. Next base: position 14,890,383 of record OV743312.1, read on the forward strand.
GCGCGATATACTTTTTGCCAACATACAGCCAGCGCCATCTAGTTTCAACTTGGCAAGTTAGAGTGACAAGTTAGTTGAATTTCGTTTGTTGTGTTACAAAGCTATATTTCAAGTGAACGAAAAATCGTTAGGAAACTTGCATGACTGAGAATTCTCTATTTAGTTCTTCATTGATCTGGCGGATTACAGCCAAAACCCTGCTTATAGGAAACCAGATTAAGAAACCCGTTCCTTGTAGTAGGTTGTTAATGGGTGAATTGTGAAGTAAGGTACTAAAGGAAACAGTTTTGAAAACAGCGTGTAAATGAAAGCGTAAATAAATACACCGCTGAATAAAATTGTAAGTAAAAAAAATCATGTAGAGGAGATAATTTATATCATCTAAATAAATTTAATCTATAAATGAACCACTAACGAAGGTAACAACTCTAAACATATTTATTGAAATATATGAAGGCCATTAAAGTACCTTAACACGTGAACTTATTACTTGTAATACCGAAGCACCTCGCTATCAATTTGGGGCGTTTAAGGGGCACTCTCGCCTTATTATCGCTTACAAGCTTATCCCTAAAGAGGCATTGAAGAAAGCCGAAAAACCCTTGATAAAACGCTTTTTTGAAATCCTACTTTATGAGGACGTAAAAGTTAAAGGTATAAAGCGTCACATTGTACGCAAAAATGTATCAAACGGTAGTTAGAAAATTGGAAACTTATTGGAGAATCACAAACGATCATAATTAATCTTCTATTGCGCTGCTGTGCATAGACTTTCTTTTCACAAATATAAGGGATATGGAGCTTCCAAAGCTCCCTCATGTATTGTATTAGTGTATGTTTGTAGGATTACTGTCTACACAGAAAAAAGTAATGCGTAATTGCAAATTTACCGCACTTACGTGTAGGTAAACATCGACTGCACCCGACTGCAAGTACAGCGCAGTTGGCTTGCAGTTTCGACGCATTTATGTCAACAGCAAAATTAAATTTATACTGCTAAAGACACGGCGTCTTTTTTATGACCGTGAGATACTTAACAAGATCATACTCTTGCGTAGCAAGTATTGTCAGATATTGAATATAATAAGAAACTGAGTTAACCTAGGCTCGGAGTAAAGGCTAAATTTAGATCAGAAAGTCGGTCACCCGTCCAATTACTGACTAGGATCGACGTTACTTTTTTATTGCACTACAAGTTAACCCTTGACGGCAATTTCACCTGGTGCTAAGTCTAAGATGGTAACAGACTGACCTGTTAGGGCTATGGTAAGCCTATTCCTAATGGATTTCTACGCGATATCGTAATTAGCCGCAACTGAAGCCTTCCACAGGACCAGACTCAAGCCTGGAATCGAACCCAGGACCTTCAACTTTATAATGGTACAGCGCACCAGAGTTACTATTGGAAGATGGTCCTAAACTGGCTTACAACCTGTTACTATTAGAAGATGATCCTAAACGTTACCACCTCAAGGTACTAGGAAAGCAGCGTTAGTGAGTATCTAGGGTAACTCTTGCCAAAATCTTTTTAAATAGAACTCAGTACCTGAGCCCCAAAATTCAGAACCAAACATGCAAATTTTCATATATCGCATTACGCTTACATAAGTGATTTTAAATTTTAATGCAATATTAACGCGTAGAAATATCCTTAAAAGTTACGCGTGACACGTCAGGTTACAGGGGAATCGGGGTCAGTGTTCAGATCCGCGCAAATAATCCGATTGTGTCCGTAAAGGATCGAACACTTTGTTGCTCGCTCGGTCGCTGGTCCGACCTAATCTAATTATGGACGACGCTAATAATGCACCCAGCATGTGTGAAACACAGGACGTTATAGGGAACCTATTTTTATAGCTGCAGTATCGATAGGAAGTTGATAGTTATTCCCCTTTTTTAAAGATACACAGTTCAGTGCAAGCCCTTGACATGGAAACTTTATTGAGTCAATCAATCAATCAGCCAGACGACAGAATAGACGCCCACTGCTGGACATTTCCGAGATCGCGCCACCACACACAGTCCTCCGCCTTCCTCATCCACTCGCCACCAGCGATCTAAATAATAGTAATTCTTTCATTAAAATTTCATGGATAAATGTTTTTTTTTTAATGAAATTTATAAATTATATAGCAATTTATATTTTTATAGTTAGTCCTTCACAATTCTTTTAGCCATTTTTACGATTGCTAACAAAGTTTGCTAAGATCATTAACTCTTCCATCGAGGCAGGTTTATCTGACTACTTAACTTGTCTGTTTTATAAACAGTAGTGGAGTGGCTAATGGATGGTCAATCCGACACCCCAACCCTCTCGTAGTTGCGGCTTCTTTTTACTCCCCCGACCTAAGCGCTCCTCTCCGAAAGAGGAGACCTAAACATACCTAAACCATACGGACCTTCCTGACCCTGACGATCAGATGACTACTGACAACACACTCGTACCACCTACCACACAATCATACGCTACACACCGTCTTCGCTGGCGAAGACGAGGTCCCCGCTATCTTACGTCATCCGGACGTGGGCTCCATCCACGGCCTCCGAGACGTACGGAACACTCACCGTCCGACCCCCCGTTATCCAAAACGTCGCCAAAGGAAGTGCCCTTAGGCAGTCGTTCCCTTAGTTTCTTCGAGCCCTAGGGCTCAAAATTTCTTCTGGCAGAGCTTCTTTCCAAAGTTCGCCTAACAGCCCGGTTACGCTGTGGCAACCAATAGGGTTTGCAAAGCTAATAGACAGTCCGAAAAAAAATGGATGGCTAATAAATCTAATCCAGAAATTTGAAATAACAGATTGAATTTAGCAGTGCATCCTTTTCCAACTTTCCCTGATGATTAATGATATTCCCCTTTTAAAGCATGGTCAAACCTCCGCGTCCTACCAGCGTCTTTACAGGCGATCAAGTTGGCGTCTTGCATGCGACCAATCACGCGACGACCGCAGGACTGACGCTGTGGTCTTCTGATTTTTTTTAAAGAAATAAAATAAAATATGGGAAGAGGGGGTGGGAGGGGGATTTAATCATTAATTATTAAGCTATGTAAACTAACAATATATGATCCTGGTTGGTCGTATAATTTCTTTTTTATAAAAAATATGTTCGAATAGCCTATTACCAAATTAAGTAAATGTTGTTACTAAGAGCAGATGAACAAACTGGGGCAAACTCGATAACAGTTTGAAAGTAAGTAAGAAAGTAGGTAAATTTCCTGTGGAAGGGATCAGAAGAAAAGCAAAGTTGCCTAATTAATACCGTTGAGGCGGTATTACCATTTCTACATAGGCATTTAAAAATATATATAATAACCGTTAATAACAAAAAAAAGCGTTGGTAAGGAAAAAAAACAAGAATATGAAGTTTAAATTTAATTAAAAATGTCCAGATAAAATAAAAATGTCAAAATGATAAATTTTGCTTGCAACAGTTTCATAAAATTTTGTGTAAAATGGTTTGTTGAAAGTGATTTAAATTCAGATGGTAGTATATTAAAGCTTCAAAATTGAAACCCAAATTAAAATTACGCCACATATTATAATTTTAGTATATTTATAAGATAACTTGAATTCGAGTTTATCTTAATTTGTTATCAATGCTTATCACGTAATTTATTCCACCAATCCACAACAGTACTGTTTGATATTACTTTTGATTTAACTAATGTACCACAGTAAAATTTATTTCTTTGGTACATTAATTAAACCAAACTAGTTTCATATTTGTACGAAAATACAAAAGAATTAAAACACAGAGACACTGCAGTGTGGGCTGCTCGCGTCGTTGAGCGTTAATTTATTCCACATTGTTCATTACTATGCAACATTACACTGGCCGAGAGTGAATGAATTTTGAATGTTTACTCTGTGTTCCGAGGAACTACAGTGTGAGATTTTACAACAGGTTTGTGTGTAAAAAATAACAAAATAGTAGGTCGAGTCTAAAATGTAGACTATAATATAAGGACCAAAACTTATATTTAAGCCAAAAACTATGACAAACCGATGCTATGTTGTCGATGTGTGATCGTAAAATAAAGAACAAACCTAGGAACACACTGCATTTTTGTTATTACAAAGAATATTCAAAATTATTATATGTCATGCACTGTGTGTATATATATATTTTTTTAATTTATCCCTTTCAGAAAAGGCAAAGATTTATGTTATATAAGTCATTTGGTATCAGATGACTAGTAGTAGAAATTATGGGCTCTAGCCTTATTTATTTATTACTTTATAACATAAGCTTTTATATTTAAACTTCTTAGTTTAGGTAGGATACCAACCAACAAACCAGTTGGTTGGTATCCTCTAAGATTGAGTTAATGCAATAATATAATTACTTCATTTCCTCCCCGCTTTTGCAAAGTCTCTTTTAGCCTGTAATATAAATAAAATCGAATGTCTGTGTGTAATATCGTAATAACTGTATATTACAGATGATTGCTTGAACTCAAAGACTTGTGAAAACTGTCAACCCGCACATTACCATCGTGGTGGACTATGGCCAAACCCATCTCATATTTAGAGCAGACCCGTGCTCTGTAGTGACCCAGCAATGGGTTGATCGTGATGAGGATGATGAAAAAAAAAAAATTGCGAAAATGTCCTCATGAAGAGTATTTCATTAGCGTACAAATGTACGCAACTTTTCCAAGTCTCCGGCGGAATACGAAATTTTCTCATCTATTCGGTACGAAAAAAAATGAGGTGTCAGCGACTGTATTAAAAGTAGCAAATGTTCAGACAGAGTCGGCGATATGAGGAATTTAAATAGAAAATTCCAAAGTGAGCAACTGAAAACAATGGTACCACAATACTTGTCGCATTGTCTTCGCGTATACAGACTTTTCGACTTCAAAATGAGCTGAGGGGGGAGAAGGAGGGTAATTTTTGTAAAGGTCAGCAGATGGCACAGTTTTGAGCGTTGTCTTTTTTATAGTTAGATCGGGTTTCTGCAAATCAAATTGTTAACTCCAGAGACAGAGATATAGAGAATATAACCTTTTTGGCCTAACCTGGCAATTGAACCTGATATCCTGTGGTCAGAAATGCTGAATTGTAGGCTAAAGAGGTCAAGATATAAATTAAGTATAAGTAAGTTATTAACATAGTCCACCACGCCGCACATGGCCGGCGTGGTGGACTATGGCCAAACCCTTCTCATATAGAGAGGAGACCCGTGTTCTGTAGTGAGCCGGTAATGGGTTGATCACGATGATGATAATGAAGTAATTAATATAAGTATTGAATTATAAAAAAAATATATAAATTTATTAAATTAAATTATAAGTATTACAAGGCCAGCGTGGTGGACTATGGCCAAACCCTTCTCATATTGAGAGGAGACCCGTGCTCTGTAGTGAGCCGGCAATGGGTTGATCATGAGAAGGTACGCAAATATGTTAACAATATTTTAATATATTCCGCTGTTGATAAATACCCGTGGATATCTTATTTCAGATATTTCCTTTTGTGAAATTGAGTAAACGCGGCAACCGTTGCCACCACAGAAGCTTTCACCTTTATTTAACTACGGAATAAGTGTAGTGAAGTTTCCAGCTTCAAAATTACTCCAGTTAATTCCTTCGAGCTGCGAAACTTATTACAATTTAAATTGGAACTCAAAGGTCCGTCAGTTAGGCTTTGTTGTTTTTGGACGAATATTTACGGCGCCGAGGCGCAGTTGGCGCTGGATTTTTCAAATGTCATTTCAGGAATTGCCCTACACTTTTGTTTGTAAATTAAACGAAAGCGGAAATTACAGTTGGAGCTGGAAAAATGGTGTAACTCAATATCGCTATATTGACAGAGCGTCTCCATTAAAAATGGATAAACAAAGCAGGGAAGATGTCTTATACTCGATCACTTTGACACATTGTTGCGTCAATAACTTACATTGTTTACGATAGAAATGAGACATTTAAACTAAAATCTAAAATAAAACTAGCTGATTCCTTATATTTTTTTGTTCGCGAAAAATAAGATTTTTTTTAAAAGATGGTTAAGTAACATTTTTACAATGTTTAATGGACATATGTAGAAACAATCTTTGTGTTGTATCTATACAATATATTACACTTACGAGTATATACATATATAACATACAGATCAAATACATACACGCTCCTACAACAGCGTTAGTTATTGACCCTTATTATATAAAGTATACGGAAAAAGTCTGTGTCTGTGTGTGTATGTGTGTGTTGTCTGGTGGGAGGCTTCGGCCGTGGCTAGTTACCACCCTACCGACACAAACATGTCGCCAAGCGATTTAGCGTTCCGGCTCGATGTCGCGTAGAAACCAACTAGGAGCGTGGGTTTACCATACTTCTCAGGTTAGCCCGCTACCATCCTAGACAGCATCATCACTTACCACCAGGTGAGATAGCCGTCAAGGGCTGACTTGTAGAGTATTAAAAAAAAATATATACTTGGTGCAAGCATAGATAATATTATATTTAGTTTTCTTTTAGTTATTCTATCTTAAGCCGATATTCCACAATTATCGCCACCTGTTAGGCTTTAAAATGTTTTTTTTTAATCTGTCAGCACTTGGCGTAGGTATTCATTACAACATTATTTGCGTAAACTCAAACCCAAAGGAAAAAGGGATTAAGAGCTGCCACTCTTTACGCTGCTATCTATATATATAAAAGCGAAAGGTCACTTACACACTTACATACTGATTAAACACGAGATCTCAAAAACTATTGTACGTATAAAGCTATAATTTAGCAAGTGGGTAGTTGATAGTTAAGAGATGTCAGCTAAGAAAGGATATTTGGAAATTCTACTCCTAAGAGGTTAAAAGGGGGGTTGGAAGTTTGTATGAATTTTCTTTGTTTTTAGAGTTAGAGACACAAAATTTTGTATTAAGATTAATAATAATAAATTAAAAACATGTACATCAACTTTTTTTTAAATATTACCTGTTAAGGGTGGTAAAAAAGGGGATGATAGTTTTTGCTTATTTATTTATTATTAAGTCTACAAGCTTAAAATTTTGAAAATAGGTTTCTTTTAGGGCGTAAGTATAAGGTTAGAATTTTTTTTTTATCCAAATCTACCCCGAAGGGGGTCAAATAGGGGTTTGAAGTTTGTATGAAAGTCCTATGTTTTTTAATTTAGAGACACGAAAATCGGCAATTTGACATTTGCCTGTAGCTACTTTCTGAAGCAGGGCCTTGGCCGCACGGGAAACCTCAATCTCACGAGAAATCGGCAATTCTACGCAGACGAAGTCGCGGGCAACAGCTAGTTATTATATATTTCTTCACGATCCGCTTCATGCGGGCGTGATGTATTAAATTCATAATGCTGATAGAAAAGCACGTCATTGCTTTTAATCTTGACTTCCTGTTAGGCAGCCGGGCCGCTCTGTAAAGTCCCTCTTAAATCGATAAAGTTGTCCAAGGTCGCGTATTGTAAAGCTCGCCCTAATTTCCGTCGACGCCCCCGTATCTCAGAGCTCATCAATCACAGCGACAAAGTTGTGAAAGCGAAAGTATGAGGCATTGTTTTTTTACGATTCATCCTCTGTTTTATGTGCTACAATATGTAAGCAACATATTGTAAAAAAGCGGTGATAGCCTAGTGGTTAAGGCGCCAGCCTCCTAATCAGAGGTCGGCGGTTCGAATCCGGGCACGCACCTCTAACTTTTCGGAGTTATGTGTGTTTTTAAGCAATTAAAATATCACTTGCTTCAACGGTGAAGGAAAACATCGTGAGGAAACCTGCACGCCTAAGAGTTCTCCATAATGTTCTCAAAGGCGTGTGAAGTCTGCCAATCCGCACATGGCCAGCGTGGTGGACTATGGCCAAACCCTTCTCATATTGAGAGGAGACCCGTGCTCTGTAGTGAGCTGGTAATGGGTTGATCATGATGAATATTGAAAATGTTATGCAACACTCTTATATTCTAACCAGTTTTTCAATGTCAGAGTAATAATAATCATCATGATTAACCTATTGCTGGCTCACTACAGAGCACGGGTCTCCTCTCAATATGAGAAGGGTTTGGCCATAGTCCACCACGGCCCATGTGCGGGTTGGCAGATTTTGCACGCCTTTGAGAACATTATGGAACTCTTAGTATGCAGGTTTCCTCACGATGTTTTCCTTCACCGTTGAAGCAAGTGATATTTTAATTGCTTAAAAACGCACATAATCTGGAAAAGGAGAGGTGCATGCCCGGGTTCGAACCCCCGACCCCTTTTTATAAAGCGAACGCCCTAACCACTGAGCTATCACTGTTAGCTAAAAAACTTTATTCTACACTGTATTAAAGATGAAATACAAGACACATATTACATATTTTTAAATACATATTTTACAATCCGGATACCTGTACACTGTACTATTTTTGACAACCTCCGTAGCGGAGTGCGCTGTCGCATTACAAGATAGGTCCTGGGTTCGATTCCCAGCTAGAGTCTAGTCTGGTGGGAGGCTTCGGCCGTGGCTAGTTACCGACAAAGACGAAGCCAAGCGATACAGCATTAAGGATGTCGCGTAGAAACCAATTAGGACTGTGGGTTTACCATACCCTTAACAGGTTAGCCCGCTACTATCCTAGACTGCATCATCACTTACCACCCGGTGATACCAATAATGATTTGGGAATGGGAATTTTCAATGGGAATTAATCCACAATAACAATATACTACAATTTACCTGCATAAGTAGCTAAGAAGTAGCTACTTATTCATCATAAAAACTTATTATTCATCATAGAAACATTACCAGTGGACCCACACTAAGTGATGAATTGACCATGAAATTTGAACGAAATTTTTATTTTCTCTTTCCTTTTTTTGTATTTAATTTAAATTATATTATGAATACTTTTTTTTGTTGTAGTGACGTCACTCTGGTCTCACCTGAAAATCAGCGTCGTGTTTCCCAAAAGTGACACATAATATGCTGAGCTGTACACCCTTCCTGGTTGTTGTTACAGACATAAAATTTCTGATTAGAAAAAGAACTACTGTATGTAACACCATATGAGAATAAAAAAAAATTCTTTCTGTCGTAGGTAGTTAATCAAAGACGTGGCTTATAACTGTGACTAAATAAACAGAACGTTCACACATGCAAAGCTTGATAAATACAAACGCATCAACAAAGTTTTCATGTGTAAACATGTCTGGACCACACGTCTTTGATTACATTGCAGAAAATACAGATGACGTTAAATGAAACGTAAAACTATTTCACTAACTAGCACAATTTCTTTTATCCGAAATTAGAGACTGAAATAATTGAGGTTTCATATTCCACTTCTAAGTTATACATTCCATTATTAAACTTAAACGTTTTACCACTTAATATGTTTTGAATATAGATAAAAAATAGTTCCTACCACTTATTCACAGTTGTACGCGTACGACATCTATTCACGCCTTACACCTTGTTGCTAATACGGACTGCAAAGATGTCCAATTTTTTGTATATATAGATATTTAATATATAAACGTACGTTTTTTGTATATTTAATATATATACGGACGTATATGTACATACATAATATGTCATCCACGCTATAAATTATGGATGAATGAATGAATTAACTTTACACTTTTCTTGTTCACCATAACTGCTTATATTGTAAATGCTTAACCTATTTGAAAAAAAAAACTTACAACTTACTCATTACTTCAAACTTTAATAAGCTCCAATCTTGATAAGTTTTAATGAAGGGTTTGTAGAAAATATTTAGGCCAAGACACTGCTCAATGAGTATTGCAGAAATTACAATTTCGTAGTTGTTCTTAAATTCGAAGCTGCGATGTAATGCAACACCGTATCTAATATACAATGAATTCCTAAAAACGTATTTCAATTTTAATATACAGGAATTTATATTTAAAAAATGAAATCAAGCATTTCATCGCAAAATAAAAGCATTCTTGCAATTCAAGTCAAATGACTTGACTAAATTTTTCTAAATGCATTTTTTTCCAAAATTTGTTTAACTGTGAAAGCCCAAACGAAATTTGTACTTCCTTCGCCAACGTTAACATTAATCGCCCATCTGCTTAAAATCAGCACCGAAGTTGCTAGATTTTGTCTAGCACAAATGAGAAACAAAAAAACAAAAACAACACAAGCAGTATATAATTTTAGTACAAACAATGAAACATGCTACAAATCAACTCAAGTATATAGATTTGATAAACCCTATTGTTCCACCAGGCGCGTAAACCAGTCCGCATGACTTAAGCCTGGTTTACGACCAGATAACCAGATAGGCAAATGTTGGATGCAATCTGTTGCTGTTAATGTAAGCACAGCGCTTAATAATGATCAATCTATTCTGCATGAATAAATTATTGTATGATTATTGTATGATATTACCGTGAGAACTCAGGGATAAAAGTTTACAGACCCGAAATCAATCAATCAAAGAAACAGCTTAAGTAATCCTTTAAAAGGCACTTTGGATGCTACAATAATTTACATTGTAGTGAGTTGATGGTGATAACTACGCTCATAAATTTTAAACTAAAGCTACGAAAATAACCTAAATTTGCCATAATATTAAATAACATATCGTTAGTTTTATTTCCAGGTAGGATTTTTTTTAATATTGTAAAAATAATAAAACCATAAGATACGTTCAGAAATATCTATTCATTTGAATTAACACACTTGTTCATTTTCCTATTTTAAAATAAACTTTAACAATAAAAGTGAATGCAAGATTGGTTACATAACAAGTAAGCAAAAATAAGTTTAATTGAAGCCAAGCTCTAGTCATTATATTAAAAAATTACATTTAGATCCAATCAATTCAATCTTATTCAAATATTCCTTTAAAGGCACTTTTGACGTGTCAATTTTTTACATAGTAAGTAGTGATTTGATGGTGATAACTTTATTTGTAAATTTAAAACTAAAGCCATGAGGGTCCCAAATGCACCCTGGTCTAAGAAAAGCCCACAAGGTACTAAGCCAGGTAAATTTTACACTATAGTAGGACCTTTCTAGAAGCTTACGTTTTATATAGTATCAGATCAGTGAATATTATATAGACCAAGTATACAACGGTAACTTCGAGTCACGGTACCCTAACACGTACACCATTTACAAGAAGCGGTACCCGTTGACCCGTTTAAAATAGTCCAATTTCTAGGAAACGAGAGTTCGTAGCTGAAAGAGAATTGATCCCGAACGTTCTGAGCGTAAACACTTTTATTACTTATCGGATACTGGCTTTTGTATTTCCTAAACATACGAATACCTACGTTATTTTTAGCTCACTATATATCCAATCATCGTCGTACTATTTGTAAAGGTTCCGCTTCGGTCGAGAGAGAGGCTATATTAGTTTAGGCAGTCATATTTTAAAGTTTGTAATCTAGTAATTATTGTTCATCTTCTTTCTCTTCTCTCTCTATTCTTGATTAGACACTCGTTTAAATACGAGTGGTTTTTATGATTTATCCAACTCGCATACACAATATATTGTCTAAAATTACCAAAAAAAATATTTTTATTTAGTATCTGCAATATTATAAATACGTATGTAAGTTATTTGGATCTTTTGATCCTCAGTTACGTGTAATAATATAACTTAATATTTTATATTATATCGTATAGGACTGATCTAACAACGTACCTACAGCTCAAACCAAGGACGAAATGGGCTGGGAAATAAGGCAAACAGATAATTATTGTAGAGTAGGCGTCTGTTAAGACAGTTTGAAAGACAGCCTTTGGAAATTCATCCCCTTAGGGTGAAACTTACTGTGAGCAAAGCATTGGACAAAATTTTGTTATCCATTTAATATATATGTCATGTTTTAATTATGGTATTGTAACCTTCTGTTCTACATGGCAGAGAACCACCTGCAACAAATGAAATAAAAAAACTTGTCTTTATTTACAATCTAGTAGAGTCTGGGGACGTACAAAATTATTTACCTAATAATAACAATCTTTTTGTAAGTAGGGTCAACAAAGTGTAGGCTTCGATTGAACGAAATTAGAGCACTTAACTGGTCGATATAGTTTCGGCGATTGAGCGCAGGCTTACGCATGAAAGGTTTCACAATCTTCAACATTTCGCTGGAGCGGAACCGTTTTATGCTGAAAGATTTTTTCGTTTTATATATTGCAAACTAAATGAAGGTCGACCAATCAAGTTAAGGCAGACATTCTGTTTATTTCCGATAGTATTATTTTTTCTTAAATTTTCTCGTGTCTTGCTCTTAATTGTTGCTGACTTTAACAATCGTTTTCAGCTACCTTTCTATGTTGATAATGCTGATTTAAGAACTGATTACGGATTATCAAAAAGTTTATTTTTAAATCATAGAAAGTTTTGCATTGGAACCGTTTTCTAATAATATGACTATCAAACTTACCTTAACTCGGATTAGTGATTATGCCAAAATGGTTTTTAATATAAAAACTCTTAAATACGTTCTAATTAAAATTATTACGTATTGCACTTCGAACTCTTTCTTTACTTATCAGCTATTAAACGATATTAAAGATCTAATTTTATTACAATATCCACAATAAAATATGTGTCATATGATCGCTAATACAAATTAAAACTTCCTCTCTCAATCACTACGTCTGTACTTCACTCTCACGTAAAGAAACGTATCTTAACGTGACTCCTAGAAATTTAATATGATTTCAATCTCGTCCATAAATCAAATGTTCTGATAAAAAGCATGTGGAAAGAACACCTATAAAGTGACATTGTAAAAATTTGTACAATTTAAATCATGATGATCAACCCATTGCTGGCTCACTACAGAGCATGGGTCTCCGCAATATGAGAAGGGTTTAGCCATAGTCAACCGCGCTGGCCATGTGCAGATTGGCAGACTTCACACGCCCTTGAGAACATTATGGAGAACTCTCAGGCGTGCAGATTTCCTCACGATGTTTTCCTTCACCGTTGAAGCAAGTGATATTTTATTTTTTTTAAACGTGCGAGGTGCGTGCCCGGATTCGAACCGCCAACCTCTGGTTAGAAGGCTGACGCCCTAACCACTAGGCTATCACCGCTTCAATCATCATTAAATAAATTATATAAATTTTTCCGCAGTGCTTACTCGTATATAATAATATCGTATTACAGTGAATTTATGCAATTGGGTTGGTTCGCCGTTGACTAAGCCTTGTTAGCAACTAGATTAGGGATTAACAAGTGGTAGATGCACATCTGTTGCTATTAGTGTAAACATAACAAATGGTTTAAAATTAGCATGACTAATTTTAGATGCAATAAAGCATTATGTTCTAATGGCTAAGACTCATCAGTAATTGAACAGTATCTAAAGAGTTACACGGTACTATTTTTATGTCTATGTAATGATTATCGGAGCGTCTTACGTAAAATTATTTCCTTCAGCAGGGAATGCTTTAACGTTAATCTTTCACTGATTTTAGAAAGTAAGTAGTAATCAAATTCAAATAATCTTTATTCAAATAGTCCTTTAAAGGGCACATTTGACGCGTCAGTAATTTACATAGTAGTGATTTGTTGGCGATAACTACATTCGTAATCTTAAAACTAAAGCTACGAGGGTTCCAAACGCGCCCTGGTCTGAGAGGAAGCCCACAATAAACTTAGCCGGGTTTTTTTTTGTTATCACATTCTCACATGATCAATCATAAATTATAGTAGCTATGGAGATCAGCAATTCACACACAGCCTTTTTTGTCGTTTATATAATAAAAATCATAAAAAAAAAATTTCTTTATAAATAAAGTTTATAAAGAAAAGTTTACGTAAAGGAAATGGTGTCAAACTAGCATTGAATAAAAAAATCCCAATAAAATACCTTGAATAAGAAATAAGTTTTATTTTGTTGTATCCCATATTTACGAAATTTAGTTTTTTATTTATCCAAAACAAAAAGTTACAATTTTAATGAATTATTTTAAACAAACGTGTGCTTTTGCCTACCATTAAAAGTGTTTTAAAACTTCGTTCAAAACATTACACTGGTATGATGTCGTACATTATAATAATATGATACCTCAAAATACTTGTTAATGACCTCCGTTATTCACGTGTTTCGACTAATAATACTTTCAATTAATACTTTCAACTATTAAAACTGATACTCTTGGTCCGTGGGGTCCTAGCGCTATAAGGCTTTTTAAGGAAATAGCAAAAAGGTTAGTTGACATCACAGGAGACCAAAGAGCTGCCAGCTACCTAGGACAAAGAATTAGTCTAGCTATACAAAGGGGGAACGCTGCCAGTATATTCGGAACCTTGCCTAAAGGAACTCCTTTTAATAATATATTTTAGTTATGATGTTATATTTTATTTAAGATTTTTAATTTTAGGTAAATCTAAGGTTTATTTTAAGTTATACGTATATGTATTCTTGAAATTAAATATAATTTTATAATTATTTTGTACAATCTGGATGATACCATATTATTCGGTACCGAGATAACCAACTGAGATGTTCCATGTTGCTATGTATCGACTAGATAATACAGCCAGTCGTGAGGCGCGTCCAATGGTCCTGGCGCGCCTCGGACGGAGCTCGGGGGTCAATATAGGCCCCCCGTGGAGGGTCTGCCTCGGCGGACGCCGCTGGCTGGGTCGCGGTCGAGTGCACAAGTGTTCCCGTGACCCAGCCACCAGGCGACGCGAAGGAACATCGCTGGGTTTTAGTGGGTATTCTGGTCGCCAGCCTGGCCTCCGAGTCCCACATACTCCGTCGGAAGCGACACAGTCTTGCCTGCGTCGCCTCCGGAGGGAATGCGTAAAAGCATTTCCCAGCGTGAAAAAAAAAAAAAAGATAATACAGCCAAATGATTCCGACACACACAAGTATCCATTCGTTACTCAAACGCTGGAGCTTCTAATATCGTATATCGCACACTCGAATCAAAATGTGTTTACGAACAAACAAAATATCTCAAGGCAAACAGCGCGCAGTGTTTGATGGGTCACTAAATCTAGTTGCGTTCTGGAGCGTACATGAAATCAAATCGACCGTATATGATACCAGTCGATAGTCTTAACTACTCTGATATACTTATTCTGAGATAGTCTTTGGGTTTCGTCAACATGTTAACGGCTATGTTTATGAGTATACCACCTTTTAACTAATATTATAATACTGGTACATTGCCAGACGGTGCTTGGATGTCAATTCAAAATTAAGCTTATTATAATGTAAGAAATAAAATAATTCCGTTTGAAGGGTGAGATTTTAAATGTCTCATTAAATTTGGAGGCTCTATTCGATTCCCAGCTCGATTCCGGTCTGGTGGGCTGAAAAGGGATGTCAAAAATCAATAGATACAATTATTTCGCAATTAAAAGCGTTTCAATGTTTTGCCGCTGAAAGTGCTGAAAGTTAATTGTAAGTAATGATGTAGCCTAAGATGGTAAAGATATAAGGGGTATACTCAACATGAAAACGCAAATAACTCCGAAAAGTTATAGGTACTTGCCCGGGTTCGAACCCCAGTCCTCTGATTAGAAGGCTGACATCCTAACCACTAGGCTATCACAGCTTATATGAATTCAGCCATAAGAAGCTATAAATGCATGCAAGCAATAGGCTTCTACGCGACATCATGCTGAAACGCTAAATCACTTGGCCACACGTCTTTGTCGATAATGTGCTAACTAGCCACGGCTGAAGCGTCCCATCAGACTAAACTTGAGCCAGGAATCGAAGCCAAGACCTCAAACTTTACAATGCGACAGTGTAAGCGCTGAGTCACAGAGGTCGTTGAATATTATAGGAATCGCGGTAGACCATCGATCGTAGTAATAACGAGACTGCTATTAATTCATAGCGGTCTAATTGCAGACCCTTGTTTACTATACCACAGCCGTAAATTCAAAAGCTTTAACGAATATATTTGCGGTCTGTAAAACGTTAAGAGCTATCTACTCGTACGTAAATGCCGGCTACAGGATTTAATTACTTAAAAGCAATCTTCACCAACTGTACCATAATGTTATATTGACGTATGTAAGCCAATCCTTTGAGTATTATTAAAACAAAGAAGTATGTTCATTATGCACATCTATGACCAAATAGTAATATAACCGCAATACATCTAAAAAAATATTTATGACCAACATAGTTGATACTGGATTTGATATAAACCGCATTTATTGCCACATCATCATGATCAACCCATTGCCGGCTCACTACAGAGCACGGGTCTCTTTTCAACCATCTCATAAGAAAGGTTTGGCCATATTCCATCACGCTGGCCATGTGCGGATTTGAAAACATTATGGACAAATCTCGGGAAAGCAGATTTCCTCACGATGTTTTCCTTCAGCAAGTGATATTTCGATTGCTTAAAAACGCGCAAAACTTGGAAAAGTTAGAGACGCGTGCCCGGGGTCAAACCCCCGGCTTTTGATTAGGAGACGGAATCCCAACCACTAGGCTAACATAGCTTCAACAGAGATATATGCACGGTATAATTAAAAAATACAAGTTTTTCATTAACACAAACAACAACAGCTACTGTAGTCACAATAAGAGGTGTTAAACTAACAAGGCATGATTGGTTATTTCTATAGATTATTATTACATGTAATCTAGATTCGCACCTTATTACTTAGACTGGAGGCTGACACGAAGAGGAGCAACTTAACTAATCTAACGCTATGATACGCCTTTTATAGTTAATGTTTTTATTGATACGTCTATTATAGTTATGATATTATATTACAAGCGGTGATAGCCTAGTGGTTAGGGCGTCAGCCTCCTAATCAGAGGTCGGCGGTTCGAATCCGGGCACGCACCTCTAACTTTTCGGAGTTATGTGCGTTTTTAAACAATTAAAATATCACTTGCTTCAACGGTGAAGGAAAACATCGTGAGGAAACCTGCATGCCTGAGAGTTCTCCATAATGTTCTCAAAGGCGTGTGAAATTTGCCAATCCGCACATGAGCAGCGTGGTGGATTATGGCCAAACCCTTCTCATATTGAGAGGAGACCCGTGCTCTGTAGTAATCCGGTAATGGATTGATCATGATGATGATGATTATTATTTATTTTTTAAGGCTTATAGTTTTAGTTTAATCCTAGGTTTATTTTTAGTTATATATATATTCTTGAAATTATATTATTAATGTCTATAAATTAAAAGTTGGGGTCCCAAGGTGCTGGAATGGCGACCCCGCACCGGTAAACGTAGCGTTGGTTGACCCCCAACAAGGTGGACAGACGACATCAAACGAGTCGCAGGAAGCCGCTGGATACAAGCGGCCCAAGACCGTGGCCATTGGAACTCCCTACAAAAGACCTATGCCCAGCAGTGGACGTCTATCGGTGACGGTCGGTGAAATGATGGTGATGATGATGATGATAAATTAAAAAAAAACTGACGTTAACGTTGATTGAGTTTCATAGCCACATCTATGACCACCAAAGAGCCAAATAACCGCAATACACCTAACAAAGGAACACAATACATTCATTCAGTACATTCGCTTAAAAATATTCATGTCCAACAAAGCGGATCCCGAAACAAAGGCATTCGCTGGCAGCACTTTTAAAGCCAGGCTGACTGGGAGCTCTCTCTTTGATTGCAATAATGCCTGTAATACTTGGCCACTGGGACACGTCGCTATCGCAACACAGCTCAGTGCAAGGCCGCACTAGCGTATCGGTGTGTCGCAGTGTTTCTGGGACGGAACTTGGCAGCGAAAGTGCCCTTTAGGTGATGCATTTCGGCTTCATGTTTTTCTTTTGTCGGCTGGTTTGCGCCAGAGGGCAACCTTATCTGTAACTTTCCAAACAAAATAATACCATACTACGTTCTGAACTTCGTTCCATAAAAAAAAATATATTCCCATGTCATGTTCCCATGTTCATCATTATCATCATGATCAACCCATTGCCGGCTTACTACAGAGCACGGGCCTCCTCACAATATGAGAAGGGTTTGGCCGTAGTCCACCACGCTGGCCATGAGCGGATTGGCAGACTTCACACGCCTTTGAGAACATTATGAAGAACTCTCAGGCGTGCAGGTTTCCTCACGATGTTTTCCTTCACCGTGAAGCAAGTGATATTTTAATCGCTTAAAAACGCACATAACTCCGAAAAGTTAGAGGTGCCCGGGTTCGAACCCCCGACCTTTTTTTAGGAGGCGGACGTCCTAACCACTAGGCTTTAAGTATCCCATGTGATACTTAACAGAAAACTGCTCGCCTCTTAATAGCTATAGCTGTTTTCTATTAGACGATTAATGATTAAACCAAACAAAACCGTTTGTAGCAGTCTGACATACTCTCTGTGCCTATCCGGGGCGCAGAGGTTTCCATGAGCATTTACCTAGGATAAAAAAAACCAAACAAAATCTCTCAACCTTCTTCCCTTAGTATACTTAAAATTGCTCAAAAATGAAAAAAAAATATTATGTAAATATCTTTTTTTTTTAATTCACATCCTTCTTCCCTCGTTTAAACAATGAAACAAAAAGTAACATAGAAATTATTTACGTGAGTTTTAAAAGTGTATTGTAAAACCAACTCATAGTATTATATAGTAAAAATTGCTTACACTGGATATCTCAATAGCAAAGTAACGAAATAAATACAAGAATGTATTTATATGGGTTTTCTAGAACCTTTAATCTTTACCGATACACAATCACTAGGTCTGTCTTAAAGGAATGTAGTAGAGCGAGTTGGCAGACTATACTTACATTGGATAAGTATTACATTGAAAAGTTTTATGGTAGTATATGACATTAACATACAAACTGGATGAAAGTTAGTTTGCTATGCAAGTGAATTTCTCTTGTAAGCGTATCTTTTTTTAAGTGTGGCAACACTTACAGATACGTCTTTGATGGAATATGTAGTCATTTGTTAATACCAAATGTTCTAGTGAAATCCAAATTTCATTCTTGCTACATTGCATAACATTTCATTGATATCCTTGGAAACGACGATACATTTAAACAGAATAAATAGGTCTTTGTACAAAAACAAATATGACTTCAACGTGCAAATTATTCAATTAAAATTGAAATAAAATAAATAATTTTACTATTAATTAATTATTAGTCATAAGTTATGGGTATGCCTATGTTACTATGAAAATATAGGTAGGAACTGCGTCACTTTGTAGATTCCTGTTTGATTAATAATAATCAACAAAATGGCGAACTAAAACCATTATTTTGACGTGCCGAGAAAAGCAAGTTTCTTGCGCATGTAGGAATTATACACAAAATGAGGGAAACATTAATTTCAATTTGCTTAAACATACAATTGTCAAGTATTGTACGAGTATGTTACAAAGTCAACTTTTCAGTATGCGGAGGCATGGGAATGAAACGTGTAACCTGGTTATTGTGGATAATAAAAAATATTTTAATATTAATTGAAGAACGGTAACTTTATTTGCCCGAAGCCTACCTTTATTACACTGGTCGCGTTTTTTTTAATACATTTACAATCGCTGCAGACATGTTAAGTAGTACAAGTGCAGCCACCAATACGTAGCCAGCTGAACCTATCCTCCTAATCAGTTTCTATCCGTCTTCATACTGAAATGGCCTATCGTTTATATCTTTGCCAGTAGGGTGGTAAATAGCCGTGGCCAGGCCAGACTCTAGTCGGGAATAGAGTCCAAGAGCTCCTACACCCATAATTTTGACGACCTCCGTGGCGCAGCGCGTGACAGCGTGGCGCGTGAATTTAAAATTGGAGGTCCTGGGTTCGATTCCCGGCTCGATCTCTGGTGGGAAACATGGGCCGTGGCTAGTTACCACCCTGCCGACAAAGACGTGACGCAAAGCGATCTAGCGTTCTGGCACGATGACGCGTAGAAACCCATTGAATGTATGGGTTTACCTTACTCCTAACAGCTTAGCCCGTTACCATCTTAGACTGCATCATACCTTACACCAGGTGAGATTGCCGTCAAGGGCTAACCTGTAGTGGATATACGTGTATATATAATAAATACGATAAGACCTTAACAATACTATAATCCTTCCACATTCATATGTATAATAGAATGTTATATACGAATGTAGTGCTAAGGAGTCGAAGAAGACCAAGGAAGAAATGGATGGATTGTGTAAAAGAGGATATGCGTCTAATAGGTCTAGGTAGTGGTAGTGGAAGCGTGTAGTGCCGACCCCACATAATGTGGCCCTAATGGCAAGGAAAAGAGACAATTTTGATCAGTGTTATAAATCAGCTGACATGACATTATATATAGGCACTGGGACCCGTCAGTAACAAGTCGTAACACATATCGGAATAGAGAGCTACAGTACTAATGTATCAGCATATAGTATAAAGCGTTTCTGGGGCGGAACTTGGCAGCGAAAGTGCCCTTCAGCTGATGCATTTCGGTCTTTAGAAAATATTACAATTCTAGTTTCTGATATTGTGTTATGCAATATGCATTTATGGCGCATTATGTTAGATAGAAAGCTGCAGAGAACATTATTCAAAGTGCTTTATAAATTGTTGCAGTCCAAATTTTAAATTTTATTTATCCATAATAGCTTACTGGATATGCAAAACCTGAATATGAAACCTGAATTTCATACCTTGGTATGAAATATTGCTCTAATAAGATAGCTCTTAATATAATTTTAAGTGGCATGTGAGATGGTGTTAACAAAAAGAAAATTTACCTGACTAAGTTTGCTGTGGGCTTCTTCTTAGACCGGGGCGCGTTTGGAACCCTCATAGCTTTAGTTTTAAGTTTACGAATGCAGTTATCGCCATTAAATCACTACTATGTAAATTATTGACGCGTCAAAAGTACATTTTAAAGGACTATTTGAATAAAGATTAATTGAATTTGAATTTGAGAAAGCTGCTACTAAGCTAAACTTTACAACATTAACGATAATCTTTACGACCTTACTTTCTAAAATTTTAAAAGCAAAAGTGTGATTTTTGGTTTGTCCTTGAAACACTCAGCCATATAGTAACATATAAAAATTATGACTGACTCAAAATGAGACTGGGGAGTTATAAAATTTGAGGAAAAATGCTCAGTTTCTTTAAGTTTTTTTATTTTTTTATACACTACAAGTCAGCCCTTGACGGCTATCTCACCTGGTGGTAATTGATGATGCTGTCTAGGATGGTAGCCGGCTAACCTGTTAGAAGTGTGGTAAACCCACGCTCCTAGTTGGTTTCTACGCGACATCGTGCCGGAACGCTAAATCGCTTGGCGACACGTCTTTGTCGGTAGGGTGGTAACTAGCCACGGCCGAAGCCTCCCACCAGACCAGACTCGAGCCGGGAATCGAACCCAGGACCTCCAATTAAAAAAAGTGACAGTCAAAATTATGGGTGTAGAAGCTCTTGGACTCGATTCCCGGCTAGAGTCTGCACGTTATATAAATTCAAATTCAAATTCAAAATATTCTTTATTCAAGTCAACTTTAAAAAAATAAGACGTTTTTTATGCATTGCGAGAGCATGTTAAGGTATCGTAAATCAATCAATCATTCGGTGATATATTCTCAGAGATTGATTGCACAGTGTATACGAAAAAAAACTTGTTTCAAATAACCAATTTTTAGGAAAATACTATTTTTTTGTAAAAATCTTAGTTTACTTAATTAAATTAATGGATTCAACTTACTTTAAGACCAAAGTTGCAAGACACGAACGTTAGACATAGAAGACTAATTGTTATTGTAATCAACTTGAAGACGCGCTGGGAAGTTTGCACTAAGACAAGTGTAGTACAAATCGGCTATACGCTCAATGCTTGACTAATTGAAGTGGATGAGATGTACGATTTCAGAGATCAAGGCCTTGACTATTCAGGTCATTGAAATTTTCATTGCATACATTTTCTAATAGAATTTTGTATATAATACCTCTTAAAAAAAGAAATAACACGTTTTTACAAAGAACGAAAATCAAGATGAAAATATTTTTAGATGATTATATGATTATATATATAGTACTACTGGATCACTAAATCGCCTGGCGACACGATCCTCTAAAAAGATGAAAAAACCCTGAAACTGCGTGGTATTATTACTCGAAATTCCGAAAATATAACTTCGTTTTCTTATATTCTTTATGTAACTTAGTTTTAAAAGATCGTTTCGATTTATTAACATACAAAGTGTGCTATATTGGTCAGGAGTTTCAACTACGGAACTCGGAAGCGGGGTCGGTTCCAGGATTTTTATTAGGTTATTCAATAATAAATAACCTTGGTGGCGAGGTCTCTGCTCTAAAACCTTCTCTGGTGTCTGTTAGGAGGCCTGTGCTTAGACTAGGATAACAGGCGAGACGTAAATAATCCTGTTGCTCATTATGTCCCATTAAGTCCCGGCTGCCATAATGCAAGCGTATTTTATTACCGCTAAACGAAATTTATTCTCCCAGACAGAGTCTATCGAGAAATTACCAGTAGCGATCGCATGGTACTTAATATATAATTATGCCAAATATTACGTACAACCTGAACTTAGGACCGTTCATGTGTATAAGGCATCCAAAGCTAAACCTGCTGGCATAAGACTTGGTATCCTGAACGTGTTCAAGCGGATGGATGTAGGCGCATCTTTACTAACCATCAGGTTTGATTGCAACCAAGAACTAGTATATGACACTGTTATTTGTGATAATTGCTTAATTGTTAAATTAATTAATTTACACATTCTTGTTTTAGTTTTACTTATTTATTTGATATATAAAGAACAGTTACATCACACGAGTAATACTTCACTTACGCCATATTGAAGAGAAAGTGCACAGAGAAAAAAAAGTGTTGCCAATATAAATGTACACAATTACCAACAAAAAAAAAACCAAAGTTGTCACGTCTCAGACATGTATTTCTTATTTGTTCGTCAATTTTTTATCTACGTAAGCTCTTTAGCTTATAATGGATATGATAAAGACCTTCTATGTCATCCTCCCCTCAGCTTTTCTGATAGACCTTTTTTTTTTAAACCATTCCAAGTTAGATCTTGTAGTAGTGGTAAGTGATGATGTAGTCTAAGATGGTAGAGGGCTTGCCTGTTACTAAATGGTTTCTACAAAGACATCGTGCCGAAACACTAAATCGCTTGGTGACACGTCTTTGTCGGTAGGGTGGTAACTAGTTGCGATCAAAGCCACCCACCAGACCAGACTGGAATCGAACCCAGGATCTTAAACTTTATAATGTAACAGCACACGCGCTACTCCACGGAGGCCGTCAAAAAGCATAACTGACTTAGGTATAGGCATTGCAGGTAGTATAAAAAAGAATTATATGCGAACATTTTAATGGTTTCCATTCACATTAAGTCCTTCCGGGCCCAAGATACGCCCTTCAATTTTATACCTCCGTATTTATTATTTGAGTTGCAAACTTGAGAGCCGCGAGCTCTGAACTAAGTTCACAGGGAAGAGTAATACAAGTACCCGTTACGCCCAATGCTCGCCCAACTTTATCGTGAAAGGGCTTATCTATATACAATTGTGTACAGCAGTATAAGAGGCCATTCACATCGAGATGACAGCGGTTGCGAAGCACTGAGCAGTTTAATTAAGACTGTCTGACTTTCCACCATCCATATGCATATACAATACTTTCAGTGGAAATAATTTCGATATATCTGGTATAATATAATATACGATATCGAAGTATACATAATATAGTAACCTCAACCTCATCAAGCACGCCTAGTTAAAAACATTCATGCACAAACTTGTTTACAATTCTGTGTATGTGTTTACACACACACTAAAATTACGCTTTCCCAATCGCATCGTTATGCCTGAAAATCAGCGCTTCAGTTACTTTGACGTAGCATCAAGCTGAGCGTCCAGTTCGGCCAATATTGTTTTTTTTTTGATTTGCCAAGTTATAGATGTTTAAGTCTTTGCCTGGGCTCCGTGTGTTCAAGGGAAACATATGTATATATGTATCATCACGATCAACCCATTTCCGAAGGAAGGAAGGCCGAACTATATATGCATTTATAGATATTATTTTTGTTTCTTGGTTTGTGGACACCCGGGAAGCAACTTGTTTCTTTTATTTAGGCGGCATAAACGCATTTTTCATTCAGCGAGGGATATGACGTGTACATAGCACCAAAATTATTTAATAATATAAATAATTATTTTTTTTAATGTACACCGACAAACGCATGGAAAAAATGTTTTCATTGGTATTATATTTACAAAAAAAGAAATAAAATTGGAAAATGACGCTGCTGCATTTAGGTTTTTTGTAGTTGATTTCTAAATTATACTGTGTTGAGAGCATCTGTTTCTTGTAACAGTCTCGATGGCCCGATGACTAAGTCTTATCTACCTTGAGACCCAACGTCAATTATTTCATAGTAATGCAGCCAAAAACGCAAATAATGGTACAAAAAATTACCAGATCACAACTGATTATTGGAGAATTAGTACCGCGACGTAATATTTACTAAACGATACCATATTATTCAATGTAACACGTTGGGTATCGCTGTCACTGCTATTTACCTGAGTAGCAAAATTCAACTGAAATTGAAGAAATATGTACGTAGACTCAATGGAACCGCGTGGATAGCGAGTGGCCGCGAGGGTAAATAAGACGTATATGAATTGTCCCTTAGTTTTCGTGTACTATATAAACGCCTGTCATTGTAATAAAGATAAATGTATTGTTTGGAGTTTCTGTGCCCTTTACCGAGGGTTGTGACAGTGAATGTCATTATAGTCACGATTGTTTGCCGTTATCTTGTTATCATTCTGACGCAACTCAAAATTAAAGTGGGTTTCGTAACTTAACAATAAGGTAAACTTCGAATGGAATAAAGATAAAAATATAATTAGAAGGTAGGTGTTTCTATTCATCACCATCATCATGATCAACCCATTACCGGCTCACTACAGAGCACGGGTCTCCTCTCAATATGAGAAGGGTTTGGCCATAGTCCACCACGCTGGCCATGTGCGGATTGGCAGACTTCACACGCCTTTGAGAACATTATGGAGAACTCTCAGGCGTGCAGGTTTCCTCACGATGTTTTCCTTCACCGTTGAAGCAAGTGATATTTTAATTGTTTAAAAACGCATATAACTCCGAAAAGTTAGAGGTGCGTGCCTGGATTCGAACCGCCGACCTCTGATGTTTCTATTAAGACCAGCCTACTGGCAAATACATACCGCAATATTTTTAGCGTTCCGGTAGGATGCAACATAAAAATTGATTAAGATAATGGGTTCCTCTTGTGATGCAAATTACCATGAACATCAGGTATTTTTCTTTTTGGACTTTCCCGCGATTTATAAAATTATATAATATATGTATACGAGATAAATATTTTTATGACTGGCCTAAATAGTCATAGATGAAATTCACAAAACTTGTAGAAGCGGTGGAAGAAGTTTTCTTACGATATTTTCTTTGACTTGTCACATTAGTTAGTTGGTAAATTGGGGTATTTTAAACCAGTATTCCTCAACCAATTGCCCTGAATTGCAAAAGTAGATAGATGACATCAAGCTTGATGCAAGAATTCCCGTCCCGTAAAGATGGTGGAATAATGAACCCCTCTGTCAAATAAATCATGGATATAAATTAAAACGCTTTCCTGAGACGAGTTTATCATCATCACCATCATGATCCACCCACTGCCGGTTCACTACAGAGCAGGGGTCTCCTTTCAATATTTATGTATGTATGTATGGTTTGGCCATAGTCTTCACACACCTTTGAGAAGATTATGGAGAACTCTCATGCAATCAGGTTTTTGCTCACCATGCTTTATTTTGTTTTGAAAAGAGTGATAATGTCTGTTAAAAGAATACCGGAACTCAAGTTCCACACGGAACACACTGATGTTATTACAGAAATAGTTTCTGTAAATAAACTACAAACTTAGCCCTTGACGGCAATCTCTTCTTGTAGGAGTAAGTGATGATGCAGTCTAAGATGATAGCGGGCTAACCTGTTAAGGGTATGGTAGATCCATACTCCTAATTGATTTCTACGCGACATCGTGCCGGAACGCTAAATAGTTTGGCGACACGTCTTTGTCGGTAGGGTGTTAACTAGCCACTGCATAAGCCTCCCACCAGACCAAACTCGAGCCGTGACTCGAATCCAGGACCTCCAAATTTTTAATGCGACAGCCTGCGTGCTGCGCCACGGAGATCGTCAGAATTTTGCGATTGAAAAAACTTTAGCGATTTAACAGAATTGCAACATTGGGCTCAAACTAACTAGTAGTAATAAAGTGATTTTAACATATTTTGCATCATGTATGAAATGATACAATTGAACATTTCTTTTATGATATGAATTTGTATGACTAAGTCATACTCTACAGACATAAAACCTCTCACTGTAATGGTGCCCTGTTTGTCTAAAAGGGAAGTGGCATTTTTATCAAAAAAACTCTCACGCTAAAAGAATATTAAGTGAGCCCATAGATCACTCGCTCGCTGCCTTACATACATACCTCTTAAAAGAGTGATATTATGAATGCAGATATTTGTGTCACTTTTGTTTATATCTATATATATAAAAGCGAAAGGTCACTTACACACTTACATACTGACTTACTTACATACTGATTAAACACGAGATCTCAAAAACTATTGTACGTATAAAGCTATAATTTAGCAAATAGGTAGTTGATAGTTAAGAGATGTCAGCTAAGAAAGGATATTTGGAAATTCCACCCCTAAGAGGGTAAAAGGGGGGTTGGAAGTTTGTATGAAATTTCTTTGTTTTTAGAGTTAGAGACACAAAATTTTGCATTAAGATTAATAATAATAAATGAAAAACATGTACATATTTGTTTTTTTAATTTTACCTGTTAAGGGTGATAAAAAAGGGGATGACAGTTTTTGCTTATTTTTTTATTATCAAGTCTTGAAACTTTGAAAATAGATTTCTTTTAGGGCGTAAGTATAAGGTTAAAATTTTTTTTTCATCCAAATCTACCCCGAAGGGGGTAAAATAGGGGTTTGAAGTTTGTATGAAAGTCCTATGTTTTTTTAATTTAGAGATACGAAAATCGGCAATTTGACATTTGCCTGTAGATTACTTTCTCAAGCAGGGCATTGGCCGCACGGGTAACCTCAATCTCAAGTAAAATCAGCAATTCTACGCAGACGAAGTCGCGGGCATCAGCTAGTACCTGTATATATTGGAGTATCTTTTTTTGATATTGCGTAACCATAGGAATATGATTTATACTTGACATTATTAACCTACATTAGTTTAAATTTACTTTACTGCTGTACAATAGCGGTGATAGCCTAGTAGTTAACTCCGAACGTGCCCGAACGCTAAATCGCTTGGCGACACGTCTTCGTCGGTAGGGTGGTAACTAGCTACAGCCGAAGCCTCCCACTAGACAAATCATGTAATCACCACCTTTTTATATAATATATTTAATCATACTTTTTGTCCACAGGCTGTAATAAAACGTACTACGGCGATATTGGCCGTACGTACGAAGTCGAGCTCCATAGGCCGAGAGAAGATTTGGTACCATATGTGTGCCTTTTAACTATCACAGCTGCTGGAGGCATGCACGGAGACCTGGTACAGGTGGGTTTCACATCCTTCTTTCTTTGCTAGCTGAGGTTATTCAGTAAGTTACTTCTTCGATAAAAAATCTTGGGTGTGAATTGCTTTATCTCCACAGGTACCATAATTTATTATTGGTTATGTGAGGTGGTGGTAACAAAGTTTTTTGTGGGTTTCTTCTTAGACCTGGGCGTGATTTGAACCCTCTTAGCTTTAGTTTTAAGTTGTCGATTGTAGTTATCACCATCACTTCACGAATAGAAATGATGAAATGAACGATTCTTAGATGCCTGTAATAGGTTTATGTGAATAAAGCTATTTTTGATTTGATTTGATTTGAAAAACGCGAAGTTGTTTTTACGGTCATATGTAAATAACGTAGAAAGCTTTAGCAACATATCATCCTACGAGTACCGCACAAGTTACAAGTTGTTATATAAAAAAATGTTCTAGAGAGCGTTTGCAACATATCATCCTACAGTATGCATTACATAAATCCTTTGTATGAGCGTGAACGATTTCACTAATTTCCTTTGTGTACGTAGGCTGTAATCTCGGCCCGCTTTTATTATCCAAGAATGTTTATCGTCTGTAACGTTATTATGCAGGGATAAAATACATAAACATTTAATAGGTATGTATGCTATAACTCTATTATATACCATTTCAGATTGTGAACATTATCAGCATATGAACACCCTAATGCGTAACAAAGGACTTTTTCATTATGGAATATATATTATTCCACTGACTATTCTACACAGTAAACTCCAACCCACCGCGTCACATCGCCCGTAGCGTTATGGCTTCCTTGGGACTGACAAAAATAGTAAAGGACTTTTTCATTATATAATATATATCATTTCACTGACTATTCTACACAATGTACTCCAACCCACCGCGTCGCATCGCCCGTAGCGTTATGGTTTCCTTGAGGCTGACAAAAATCGTTACCTACGGAGAATTATATACAGAAACGTTCAATATTTGTTAATTGTAATTCATGAACTAGTTTGGGAATCGAACACTCGTATTTCCCATCTGAACACGTCAACCACTAGAAAACAGAAAGAGATCATCATCATCATGATCAACCCATTGCCGGTTCATTACAGAGCACGGGTCTCCTCTCAATATGAGAAGGGTTTGGCCATAGACCACACTGGCCATGTGCGGATTGGCAGACTTCACACGCCTTTGAGAACAATATGGAGAACTCTCAGGCGTGCAGGTTTCCTCACGATGTTTTCCTTCACCGTTGAAGCAAGTGATATTTAATAGCTTAAAAACGCACATAACTTTGAAAAGTAAGAGGTTTGTGCCCGGGTTCGAACCGACCGACCCGACCTCTTATTAGAAGACGGACGCCCTAACCACTGCTGATAAAGAGATAGTAACATACTAATATGTTTAGAAACATAAATAAAACACTGGAGCTCGTAATCACAATTGTATTAGCTAGGTAGCTAGATTTGAACTGCCATTTTCATACAATATCTCATCATGTCTACTTAACTTAACTAAGTACCCACATCAAAGTTTCTCTAATAACTAAAGAAAATACTGTGTAAAACACATATTTACAAGGACTTAGGGGAAAAATTAATAAAAAGAACGCGCAAGTACGGTTGAATAAATAATAATTGAAAACGTCTAGACCTTCAGACCCATTACAGATAGTTTGTACGCAAACAAACTCGGAAAGCCTCTCCCCGATTTCCATTGAACGAACTTACATGTCTTTTAAAGCGTAACGGTCCATTACTCGGCTTTTCAGTAAAACGTTCTTCAAAGAAATGCGTACGAAGTATCTACATAATATTATCCCTTTAAATATTTAAATTGAAATTTGTTATTTCATTGTGCTGATATTTTTTTTCATTTCCTTAATCTATGCTTATATTTGAACTATATGTATTTGTTTTCATTATCACAGATATATTTTCCAGAAAAACCTTGATAGATTATTTTATATATTACGGGACGTCTTTTTAGATTTTTTTGTGATGTATTTAATAATTTTACTTAGTATATTTTCTTAAAGTAGTTCTGTTTAAGTTATGTTATGACATTTCAAATTGTTAAATATTTCTCATTTTTATTTTAGATCGGTGAATGTACCTAAATATAAAAGTGAAAATGTCCTTTGTAGTAGTCCATAGCTCAAATTAATTAATAATAATACAGTAATGAGATCGTATTGGAGACGTAGTAGGTACTCAGCGAATTAATTAAAATGAAAGTTCAAGAAAGATTACGATAGCGTTAATAGCTTAATGAAAATGTTAAATAAAAGTTTTAAAACTCAGAGCTCAGTTGCTCTTTGAAATTATTTCTTTCACTCGTCGTAACTTCATAAATCTTTGAAATTTTCACCGTTATTGTTTTTAATATACAAAATTTATAATGGTGTGACACTTTTATGTTATGCAAGCTGCACCCACGGCTTGATTCACATGTTAGCCATGTTTGCTGCGTATTTATAAACGTAAAAAAAACAGCTGCGAATTGTTTCGGGAGTGTGTATGTGTGTGTGTGTGTGTGTGTGTGTGTGTGTGTGTGTGTGTGTGTGTGTGTGTGTGTGTTTGTGTGTGTGTGCGTGTGTGTGTGGGTGCGTGGTTGTGCGTGTGTGTGTGGGTGTCTATGTTAAGCCTAAACGAACGACAACACCAAGAGTAGAGGCCTATAGACAAAGAGAGCCACACTCTAATTTCAGTGCAACAACCACGAGTTAGGTAACCTTATTCAAGCAAGCACTTGGCAAGATACATTTGGCTAATAGTTTACACACTGCAAATTAACACAGATTACCACAGATAAAACTTTTATAAAGTTACATAAGCAATTATATATCTAATATTCTATTATATTTCTATTATATCAATAGAATAATCTAATTTTCTTATAGTCTCTTATTATATTGTAAGACTTCCATGATATATCTAAATTGTTATTTATACGAACAATTGATATTTGTAGGTCTGTGTATCCTATTCGCAACTTGTTTTTCAGTTTAATACTAATAATAACCTACAAAACGTTATAGCACAAAGCAATGTTGTTTTTCTTTTTTAATCACACGTGCTCTTGAATCCACCGCGCAGCCTTGACCTTTGAAGTTTAGCGGTGAGCGGTTTTGAAACCGTTGAATAAAATATATTTTCAGCTTATATTCAGCAACTAGGCGTAGGCACTTTTACTAAACCGTAGGCAGGCTATGGAAAAGAAAAATTGTTTTCCCTCCTTATATTATACCAATCTTCGTGTAAAAAAGAGACCTTTTTACGGGTATGAAAATCCGTAGATAAAAAGGGTCACGTATCTTCAAAAGGTACCTGACCTGGAGATAGGGTTACCTATGTGAGATTTTTATCCAACTAAAGCCCTCGGTAACCGATCTTGGTATATGAAGTAAGGCTTTTGGAGCTTTAATGAAATTATCGGTACCCATTGAGCTCAGCCCAAAGAAAGTAGGACAAAGCATGCCTTAACAGGCATGGCATCCTTTCAGTAACAAACCTAGTTACGTTAACTATTTCATCATGTGTGCATTTGTTGTTACCAGTCTAATATATTAGTATAGCACTACAAGAACAGCTACAATAATTTACTAAATGTTTAGTCAAAATTGGAAATGGGTGGTGACGACTCTTTGCGTGGGCAATGTTAATTTGAGTCTAGACATATAATAAAACAGTTCATCCAGTGCTGACGGAGACTATTTACGTTTCTCGGAACACACCAACTGTGTGATCTGTTGTAAGATTAGCAGCAAATATCACGATTTGTCCCAAACAATTGTTGGTTCTGTGACCTGTTGGTGGAAAAACTACTATTCCGATTTCCCTTTGCAGAATCATACAGTAAAAATCTAACCTGGAACTAAAATACCGGCTCTAATAAAAATCCACTATTGGGTGAATGGGTGTTTTAATATCTCATTGGATTTGCTTTCGACTCATCCCATGCTAATTGAATTGAGTATTTCGATCCATTTCATGAAAAACCTGCATTTGTCAGGTCGAACCTGTCGAAACTTTTAGATATTACCTATGTAGGTAATGTCTAAAATTATTTTTAAACCATAGATTTTCTATATTCAAAATTTCGAGTCGCTCCCATTTGCCTTAATGTCTCTGTCTAAGTCACGTGGCAAATGGGGGGAAATATAATTAAACTGCCCCAAAAGCCCTATCGAAGCAACGGTGAAAGTTGTAAAATTTCCATGGGAGCATAATCATCAGAGAGTAAAAACTGCTCGCTATAATTTATATAAAAAGGACATCTGATTAAAAAAAAATTAAACGAGACAATGGTACCTTGTCGATGTAAATCTTTGTCGTTATAACACTAGCTTCAGCTGAGGAAGGTCAAAGTGATGGGATCAACGGCTTTAAGTGCGTCACGTTACGTAATCCCATCTATAGCGTTCTAGTGAGATTTGTAAGAAAATTATAATATAACTGCTGATTAAATTTTCAATTATTTCTTAACTAACATTATATAACCGCGGTAGGTACTTTTACTCAGCCATTTACAGACCCTTGTCAGGTGAAGCAGGCGTATTTTAATTTCAGACGCGTCTCCATTCAGAGCTATGATTACAGACCTTTCCAGCCCTTTATACTCACAAATTTTGGGGTCAATTCACTCGCGTTTAAAATTTAGACGTTGTATGAATAGTTTAATGAAAGATGTTAAATTATATCACTTTTGTCTTTTGCTTTTATAACTCACTAGTTATCTGCGATTACAGCCACATTATCTAAGGATCATCAATATTACAGCCACATTATCTAAGGATCAAAATAATTTTACTTTTATAGACACCGAGATACTACAGCTATACTCTCGTGGGTATTTAATTTGATTTAGGCATTACTTCCTAAACTATACGTTCGAAAACAAACAATAATATATAGTAATTGAAGTGAAAACTTCTTTAGCGGCGTTGAGCACTTTTTCTGTAATGGGTATATAATCTTAAACTCGCGTCAGGACACGTGACCTGATCGAAAAAGCGTAAGACGGATGGAGAGTAGACAGCTATCCCCTCTCTACGGCGCGGCGAAAATGTATGCCTGGGCCTACTGTTTCGTTTAGGCAGCGCAGGGCGCTTGCACGAATGTTCGTGTATGTTACAGCGTGCCACGCGCATCCATGGATGGTGACAGAAATAATTGTAATAGTTTTAAAGTGTTAAATTTTTAATGTAATATAAATTGTCATGTTTGTGTACGATAAGCGCAATAAATGAATATTGTATTCTACCACATAAATGATAGTACTTTTATACTGATAAAGCAATTGGTGCAAAATTATTCCCTAACCATTCCAAAATATCAAACATGCTCAAAGTTAATAATCAAGTTTTCACTTCTGCCGGCACTCCCGGAGTGCAACCCGTCTTTTTTTTTTGTAAGGGGTTGTAACCACTCCTATTAACGAGAGTGGATTGAAAATCACCTTTTTTATATATTTTTAGCTTGCCTACTTTATAGAAGCTTATTCATAACTAGCTGCTTCCGGCGACTTCGTTCTCGTGGAAATTTTGGCTAAGTCGATAATCTAGAAAATCCAAGGGAACCGGTAATTAAAAAAAAAAAGTATATGTAAAAAAAGGACACCAGAGTATACCTCGATTTAATTTCAGCCAAATTGATCCAGAACTTTCGGTTCAGTGACATTCGCTGCCATTTTCTAAAGTTTTTTAACAACTAAAGAATTCTAATTTTTCTGCAAGAATTAAGATTATTCCAGTTGGTAGGTAGGTAATTCATTAAAACTTTTTTTCACGAATGACTAACATTAAACGTGTAACTCGAAAACGAATTCATTATGATCAAACCATCTCCAGCTCACTACAGAGCACGGATCTCCTTTCAATATGAGAAGTGTTCGGCCATAGGCCACGCTGGCCGTATGCGGATTGGCAGACATCACACGCCTTTGAGAACATCCTGGAGAACTTTAAAGCATGTTGCTTTCTCACGATATTTTTCTTCAACGTTGAAGCAAGGAATATTTTAATTGCTTAAAAACGTACATAACTCCGAGAAGTTAGAAGTGCGTGCCTGGGATCGAACCCCCGACCTCGGTTTAGGAGGCGGACGTCCTAACTTTCTGGTTTAGTATAATTCCAAATTTAACTCCGAATTATTAAGAATTAAATCAGTGTATGAACTCTTGAGTACCGTGTCATAGTCCTCAAGTATATGAAATTAAATTAGATAATGGGACAACGACAAAAACATGGCCGCAATGTTTCTTTGACGACGGTCCTTTACAAGCTTTGTTTGATGTACGAGGCATATTTAAAGTTTCGCCGCGTCTCCTTTCAAAGCTGTAATAACAGAGTCTTTCAGCTATTTAAACCTTGCAATTACGAGGTCATTTCACTGGCATTCAGGTTCAGGGTTCAGGTTAAGCATTAATGGAAAAATAAATATTCTACTAGTCATTAATTTCCACGAATACGTATTTTAGCGATATAAAATATATATCAGCTATAAATGTCCTAAAGCTGTGGCCATACTAGTATGAGAGAGGGATTAAAAGCATAGGCTCACCACTGCTACATAGCAGGTTGGTGGGCTTCAACGATTATTTTCACATATAAGTAGGTAATAATAATCAATAGCAACATAAAATAAATAAAAAACCCTGATAGATATATATATATATATATATATATATAGACCCGAACCGGGAATCGAACCCAGGACCTCCGACTTTAAAATGTGACAACCGCTTCGCCATGGAGGTCGTTAATCTCAAAGTAATGTTAAGTTTACAAAAAAGTATTTAATTAAAATTGAAATGAACACCGAATAGAAACTCGGCAAGTCAGCACGGAACTAACGAATTCCATAAACGATTCCAACAAACAATGCTTGAGACTCGCCATACTACATTTTTATTAAATACCAACCCTGTCAACTAAACATAGCAGAGAGCATATAAACAGTACGTAAGAATTTTCAATGTTCTGCTTAAATTTTACTAAGACTTAGTGTTTACATCCTCATTGATAATTATATCATCCCCTTTGTTGAAGCTTTTTGGGTATATATTTTTTTATTCATCACAAGTTAGCCCTTGACTGCATCTCACCTGATGGTAAAAGATAATGTGATCTAAGATGGTAGCGGGCTAACCTGTTAGGGCTACGGTAAACTCATTCTCCTAATTGATTTCTACACGACATCGTGCCGGAACGCTAAATCGCTTAGCAACACGTCTTTGTCGGTAGGGTGGTCACTAGCTACGGCCGAAGCCTTCAACCAGACCAGACTCGAGTCGGGAATCGATCCTAGGACCTTCGACTTTAAAATGCAACAGCGCACGCGCTGCGCCACGGAGGTCGTCAAACGGAGGGTGCGTCACTAATGTAGACTAGCCTAACGTAGTATTGGTGTACTCTTTTGACACAAGACTGTAATTTGTTTCTTCTCTGTACTAGAGGCTTAGGAGCCTGAGTACGATAACATACTATTATGTACATCGTCAAGGTAGCATCTAAAAGCGTTTCGAGGTAAACGGGACATATTTTAATTTCCCCAGCGTCTTTATTCAAAGCTGTGACAACAGTCCCTTTCAAACCTTTAAATCTCGCAATTATGAGATCACTTCAGTGGGATTTAACATTCAGACCTCTGTGTGGTAAACGGAGGTCATTGTCGCGTATTTTTGAACGAGTTTCATAAAATATTTTGCTAATTTATGCAGACAATAGCCTTTCTCTCATTTAAATATGCGGGATTTATATCTGCGACTACCACTTTTGAGGATTATACTAAATCCATCCTTTTTGCGTTCGAGCTCAGGTCGAAATACTTAGCTCACTTTAAAAGAGTAACACATTTAATGTTAATATATTATGACTGTATATAACATGAGAATCAATCCTTAGACCTTCAGAGACCAAAAACGAAGTCTCCCTTTTTATGTATTACAAGAAGCGGTGATTGCCTAGTGGTTAGGGCGTCAGCCTCCTAATCAGAGGTCGGCGGTTCGAATCCGGGCACGCACCTCTAACTTTTTGGAGTTATGTGCGTTTAAAAAAAATAAAATATCCCTTGCTTTAACGGTGAAGGAAAACATCGTGAGGAAACCTGCACGCCTGAGAGTTCTCCATAATGTTCTCAAAGGCGTGTTAAGTCTGCCAATCCGCAGATGGCCAGCGTGGTGGACTATGGTCAAACCCTTCTCATATTGAGAGGAGACCCGTGCTCTGTAGTGAGCCGGTAATAGGTTGTTCATAAAAGTCACAAAAAGAAAACTGATTTCCTAGTCAGTTTAAATACCTCATTATTAACAAGCTTGAGAGCCCAACGATAAATTTAAATCTAGAAATAAGGACCTGACTGTAATTAATGTACATCGATATAATATCAGCTGGGTGAAGGGTAAATTGATAAACCAAAAAACTTAATTTAACCCTCCTAGATTTAGTTTTGAGTTGGCCAGTGTTTTTATCAACATTATCGCACTAATTAATTATGAAAAATAATAAATTCGTGAGGTTTACATGAAAAAAGCTATGAATTTGTAATTTGAAACACAGATCTTTCTTATACTTATACGTAAACATCAAAACAGCTAAAAATATATAAATATTATAAAATTAATATATATATAATCGTTATTTAGTCTTTTATATTTCATAGTTCGCCGCAGTTCGACCCGTTCTTTAACTAAGTAACACAGATTCGTAAGCTTGCCTTTAGCTTAATTTTAATTCCTTACTATTTCTTAAACGTTCTAATAATATGCTGCAAAGAGTCACGATTATAACATTGTAATAATAAAAATTACTTTCTTTTGTAATTACCATTATATTTTTACATTATTATATATTTTTTATATATTTCTCTGGTCTTTGCGGTGGAAGGTTCCGGTTTCGATCCTCGGCAGAGATAATTTAGAAATTTACCCCTTTAATTTTCTTGTGGTCTGGTGACGTTGAAAGACGTGACACCAAACGATTTAGCGTTCCGGCTGGTCGTTAGGCAGTGTACGCGAAGAATGTAACACTTTTTCTAATGGCTTGCTTTACAAATACTATAGTTTTTGACTGAATTCTTATTATCACTCAAACTAAACATAGCCTATGACATTAAAATGAAAAAGCTTGCTACAAAAAAAAATACTCCATCTCCATCTGTCCAATACTAAATCTGTTTAGTAATTTCAGGGATAATCGATTAAAGAAAAAACAAAACAAACAAATGTTCCATTTTTTTTTTTTTTTGCTTTTTTTATTCCAAAAACAAGCATCCTACATACTTGTAACAGCATATCATAAGGCCCAAAGATCTTGATAATAAACGTGAGATAGCATCGGAATAATATATATATAATAGGCAGTGTTTTTTTGCACTCTAGGAGCTGTCTTTATCAAACCTGTTGGTAAAGCAATCCTTATTGCCAGCCCAGGGTTCGGATTTTCTTTTGCTATTTTTGCTAACCATGCTCTATAGTTATTCACAAACATTTGGATCTAGCTTTTAATCCTCGTCCCCAGCTGTTAGAAATGTAATAGGCTCCGTAATTATCCTTTAATATATATGTACTACAAAAACACATATGCATTATTTGACTAAACTATTCTAACAAAAGTTATTCCACCGAAGGAACAGCTGTTTACACGGACACCTTGGTTAGTTTTAAGCCTCATTAGTCATTCTCGTTTAATTACAAAAGAGTAATTTGTTAAAACGTCGTCCTTTAATTTGCATGTAATTAAAAAAGCGCTTCATTACTTATCGAAGTTTCTTCCTAATGCTTTCTCCTTTGGATAACCCCAGTCGTTTCAAATTGCCCCTGGGAGCGCCGAAACCATTAAAAAAGGTCTTAAAATATCTTAAAACGATAAGATAGATAGAAAACAAAAGTAACAAAACATCAAAAATCAACATATAGCTACCAAAATAAGTAGATAGACGTGGTGTACCTACTTTAATGGACCGTATTAAAATCAAATAAAAAATTAATTTATTACATACGTAATTGTAAGCACTAGCTTTGAACCTGTGAAAACCTAGTGATTAAGACGTCCGCCTCCTAATCTGAGGTCAGGGGTTCGATCCTCGGCACCTCTAACTTTTCGGAGTTATGTCGGTTTTTAAGCAATTTAAATATCACTTGCTTCAACCGTGAAGGAAAACATCATGGGGAAACCAGTATGCCTGAGAGTTCTCCATAATGTTCTCAAAGGCGTGTGAAGTCTAACAATCCGCAAATGGCCAACGTGATGGACTATGACGAAAACCCTACTCATATTGCGAGGAGACCCGTGCTCTGTAGTGAGCCGGTAATGGGTTGTTCAGGATGTATTACAAAAATACACAAAACTGATTTCCTAGTCAGTTTAAATACCTCATTATTAGTAAGTTTGAGAGCCCAACGATAAATTCAAATAAAGGACCTGACAGTAATTAATGGCAATGATGATCGGTTGATCATGATGATCCCGATAACTAATAAATGTTTTTTTTTTATCCAAGAAATTTAATCAAATTATTCGCAATATGACTCACAAAATGCTCCCCATTTTCGATTTCACCCGTTTCATTAACTAATGACATCCTCAAAGGCGCACTCCATACAACAGGGCATTAGTGATTACACATTACGTAATGCTGAGCCTGCGCTTCTGTAAAACAGGTCAACCGTGCCTTCCGGTGACCGGAGAAGCAAAATGTTTTTCATGCACAAACAAATCCTGCGGCAAATATTTTTATTTAGCCAAACTACACAACGTTTAAACATAATTACATAACTTGGGGAAAACTATGTAATGCTTTTAATTTAATGGGCTGGTACACACGAGATGTGTTTTTATACAAGGTTGCTACATTTTGTTGTTGGATAGCTTACGATATTGCTTTGAAACTAATTACTATAATCATGGATTAAGATCTTTAATTCTCAAAAGAATTATTAAAAAATCGCTTATAAAATGAGAAAAAACAATTAGGTAACTAACCTACGTAAACTATTTATGAGTGTACATTCATTCTAACTTGGTTTACATAATACATATGGATAATTAATTATTTAATTGATCGAAATGCGGGTAGTTTATAAGGGTTCATATAAGTGTTCATATAAGGGGGTAGGGTATAAGCTAAGTATGCGTCTCTTACATATCTCCTGTATTCAAAGGTATGTGAAGTCTACCAAACTCCACAAATCTAGTAAACTCCTTTCATAGTAAGCAGATCTTAGGCCAACTATGGCCGATAATGGGCTGATTATAATGGTGCTTCTGGAACTGTATCGCCATACCACCATGTACCATTAGTACGTATCCTTTGTGTCAGATTCCATCATCATTCTTTTAATGTCACATTACTGGACACATGCTCCTTCGCCCACAGAATCCTAGACTAGCTTTTGCCACCCACGAAAATCCAATAGGATTGAAGGGTTTTAACGACGGCTTTACGTGCTTTGCAAGGAGCAGTGTTTAAAAACATAGTATTTTTATGCTATCGCAACAATAGACCGCTACTAATAATTTCATTACAGAAAAATCAAATTTTAGCCCAGGACCTAGTAATACGTCTAACCGCAGCATTTAGATGGATCACGAGGACTTGCAGTTATCGATATTGGTCGAAATTATATGTCGTTAGATAAACATTTCAGCTAGTTATTATAGCTCAGTTTGTCGCGTTTCTGTCGTTAGCGCTCCACGCGGAACGTTGCAAAAACAAAAATCAATTGTATGGAATTTTCTACTTTAAAACGAGGACAGTTGGTATTATTTTAGTTTGACATTATGCTGTTATTGTATTCTAAACTATTCTATAGTTGCGAGAGTTTAAATTAAATTTATTTTTGTGTCAAGCACTATATCGAAAAATAAAATGACCAGTTATTCTCTGGTAGAAATACGGAGTCATCAGAGAAAGTTTTCTACTGCAGTCTGCACTATCTGTTGGTCTTCTCAAAGTTTCGAAGGTAAACATTTCGGAACTTATCTTATACAAGACAATGCTGGCACGAACTTCTGTCTCAACTTCAGTTTCATCGAACTTTGTTTTTTCCAGCTCAATGAGCTGTGTTTTAATTTTTTTATATTGATCTATCTATAAACCATTATAAGCCTGGAGCATCGTTACTTTATAAAGTAACATATACTTGGTAGTTAATATCGTAAAGCTAAGATAAAGATAAGTGGAGTTGCAGTTGCATATATATTATATGTGGTCATTTAATATATATGCAGTTTCTGTCATACCTTATAATCTCATGTCATAAAAAACCCATTACCGGCTCACTACAGAGCACGGGTCTCCTCTCAATATGAGAAGGGTTCGGCCATAGTCCACCACGCTGGCCGTGTGCGGATTGGCAGACATCACACGCCTTTGAAAACATTATGGAGAACTCTCAGGCGTGCAGGTTTCCTCACGATGCTTTCCTTCACCGTTGAAGCAAGTGCTATTTTAATTTTTTTTAAACGCACATAACTACGAAAAGTTAGAGGTGCGTGCCCGGATTCGAACCGCCAACCTAACCTAACCTAACCTAACCACTAGGCTATCACCGCTTTTACTATAAATTGAAATCTATATCCGAGATATATCTCGGTAAGGTAGGTATAGATTTCAACCTAAAATTCTGTCATTTATGCTGCCATTCCCAACTCCAAATTAAGGAATGAATGAAAACACTTTTATTGTTCACCACAAAATAGGAAAAAAACCGAAAACAACACAAAAACAATAAACAATTTAGCGGCCTTATCGTTAAATGGTTTAATAAGTGATTGGTTAACCATTTTTGGTTTATTTATTATTTATTTTACCTTATAAATGTCTATAAAAATATATATATCTAGTTTAAAACCATTTATGCGTGGAACGTTCACTCGGCAACAAAATGGAAATTCTAGAAACATATGCTAATAAAAAGCCGTTCGCAATAAATTTTAAAATTTCGCAACCATTTAACGTTCTGGTTTACTAGCAAAACTGCTTTTTGGGCAGAGATTTTATCATGAAACACTGTTAAAATACACATTACAATAGAATATTTTGTGTCTCTGTCCATTCGTTCCTTGATTACTGAAGATCGTGGTCCTGGTGTCCTGGCAACCTCGTGCGGATTATTTGTTTTCACCGGCTTCTATCGAAATTTTTTATTTTCTTTTTATATACATAGCGAGCAAACAAGCAGGCGGGTCGCCTGATGGTAAGTGATTACCGCCGCCCATGAACATTTGCAGCACCAGAGGATGCGTTGCCAATTGCCGTTGCCAATGCGTTGCTGTCAAAAATAATGGAATATTTTAAAGTTGACGAAACATATATCAAATACTTACTTACGTACTTTTTTTAAATGCTTGCTTTGTGTCTGGCAAAAGGGTTTTGTTTCCACGTAACAGGTTTATCGCTATTTCAACGTTCTATCAGGCGCGAAGAAAAAAGTTGCCATTCAATTTGATCAAACTCGTTGTGTATCAGAAACCTATCGGTATCCGGACGTACTCTCTGTCAGTCACTTTATTGAATAGCAAATACACATTGCATAAAATATTTGAACTGCGTAAAAGTTAATCAAACGGTCAGCGTATTTATTTTTGTAAACCAATAAAAGTTTAAAGTTCAATCCGCACTGATATCAAAATTCATGAACCATGTGGTAACCAAAAGCCAGCAATTTAATAATCGCGCAATATTATATTTCACGTTGGATATCTGGCAAAACTTACCCACCTTAAATTGACGTCACTAAAGATATGATTCGTATGTATTCGTTCATTCAAACGGACGTATATGCAAAGTACAAAGTTTGTACTTTGTATTGTGTAGAATCGGTTCAGCGGTGATAGCCTAGTGGTTAGGTCATCAGCCTTCTAATCAGAGGTCGGCGGTACGAATCCCGGCACGCACCTCTAACGTTTCGGACTTATATGCGTTTAAAAAAAAATTTAAATATCATTTGCTTCAACGGTAAAGGAAAACATCGTGAGAAAACCTGCACGCCTGAGTTCTCCATAATGTTTTCAAAGGCATGTGAAGTTTGCCAATCCGCCCATGGCCAGCGTGGTGGACTATAGCCCGTCTCATATTGAGAGGAGACCCGTGCTCTGTAGTGAGCCGGTAATGGGTTGATCATGATGATGATGATGATGATTGTGTAGAATCTGTCAAATCTTCGTACCTGAATGTCAAAACACTGATGACGATTTAGTCGACTACAACTCGGATCGGAGTATTGTAATGAAAGTAATACAGTAAATTAAATATAATATTATATGAATAATATTATATTGAATGTATAATTAGGAATTTAAACTATATGGAACTATACGAAACTAAATTGCCGTAACTATTGATGCAATTTTGTGAAAATTTATGCATATTTCTCCGCTTTCTTCGGAGGCTATTGTCAGGCAATTATTTCTCAAAATATGCCATCTAAATAAATTCGTTATAAGGTAATTTTCATACGAACGAAAACTAAAGGAAATTCCTAGAGCATAGTCAGAATTCTCTATCGTATATTGTAGAATGTTGGAAGTCACTAATAGCGAAATTCTGCTCAACTTTTGGGAATTTCTATCCGGGTATTTGGTATGAATTATGAACTATTTTATATTCTAAACTCCGGGAATTCCTCACATTCCACTTTGAAATGGATGTATCTGCAACTAACCGAATATGACTAGTTGCAATGTGAACTCTCTATAGCCTTAGCCAATTCCATACGTAGCAAATTCGCTCATAAACATTCGATACTGCACTTCAATGCATAATATATTATTGGGTATTAAAGTTTTCCAATACAAAAATAATATAAATAAATTGTATTAAAGTGAATAACGAGTAATAAACAAGACTATCTTTTAAATAAATTTGTTTTCTCAAAATTAATTATAAATGTAGTAAAACTTTCCGTAAGGCAACCTTTTAATTTTCTTAAATATATTAATATTGTATACCTACATATACATATATACATACGAATACTTTGTTTTGTGTTTCTGTTTTTAAATTACACCCTTCATTTAATTTATAATAATATACGATAGCCCGTATCTTGGGGGTCTTTTTCATCCAATTGCGCCTTAGTAATGATACAGTTCAGACAGATCCTTTTTTGTTATAAATTGCACGCACGTAAATATCATACAAGTTTTATAAACTACGTAACAAACTGCTTATTCTGCTTCTACGTAGGTATTAAAAAAATTATGTTAAAATAAAAACAACTCTAGACTAAGGCTCGATTTTTAAACTGACACTCGAAGTATATCAGGTCTAAGGTACTACATTTAATAATTCCTTCACAGACTCTATATCAGTTTAATATTACATTATTATCGTGATCATAATAATATGTCACTGTTTAAATAATATACCTAATATTGTAGTATTTACTGTCGTCGTACGTGATGTTTGATGAAGGTTCTTTGGGGAAACAAACGCGAGGGGTGAGGTCAAAGAAAACATTTGTACCGTAACGTATTTACTTATGTGAGGAGAGTAATTTCGAAACTTTGGAATATAAAAGGAGAATAAATGTTTTTTATTGCTTCTTTCTTTTACTGCAATTCTTTTATGAGACAATTCTGTTTCATCATTCCGTGTCTGACAGAGTCAATTAATTTAGACACAGTACGATTCGGGAACATTTGATCAACCAATATAAGTGATGTCTAAATGAACCTGATTCCACATGGTGGTAAGTGATGATACAGTCTTACATGGTAGCGGACTAACTTGTTCGGCGTATATGAATGTAATAATTATAAAATCAGTGAGTAATTAAAAAAAATCAATCTAAACTAATTCTACCTGTGTATTTGTGTTTTGTAAGTATTATATACATGGTTATGAAAGGAGTAGTATTCTATTGATGCCTGAGCTAACTTTGAATAATGTTTCAAAAAGCTGGATTTAATTTATTACTACTCCCAAAATAGCATTATAGTAAGAACGCTGGAGGCGTTCGACGTGATGGGTTCTGGTTTTGAAGTCCGATGAGAGTGACGTTATGAATTACATTCTTGTTGTGGGAAAGACCTTTAGACATACGAGTAAATAATTGACGCGTATTGAAAAGTACCTTTTAAAGGATTATTAAAAATTATGATTGATTAATCGATTTAAAAAATTGGCCAATACAAATACCTTCCGGAACTAATTATGATTCCTTATGATATATTTTTTTTTACATACCACAATTCAGCCCTTGACAGCGTCTCACCTGATGGTAAGTGATGATACGGTCTTAGATGGTAGCGGGCTAACCTGTTAGGGGTAAACTGATACTCCTAATTGGTTTCTACACAACATCGTGCCGGAACACTAAATCGCTTGGCGACACGTCTTTATCGGTAGGGTGGTAACTAGTCACGGCTGAAGCCTCCCACCAGACCAGACTCGAGCCGGGAATCGAACCTAGGACCTCCAACTCTTAAAATGCAACAGCGCACGCGCTGCGCCACGGAGGTCGTCAAAATCATATCAAACTATACGTAGCGTATATTTTTAGTATAATAGCTACCCAATGGAATCGGTTGCAAAATCATGGTCCATTACCTCAGTCAGTAACTTAATTAGACTAAAAGCAATGAGTATTCCGGTAATGTCTGCGCGTCGCTGGAACCATTTGAAATTTGATACAATTTTCAGGTCCATGGCATCCCAAATGAACCGTTTAACCCACTGATTGAATGTCTACATAATTCCGATGTTACATCTATCTCCGTCTCTTTTATACTTTACCGAAAATCGCGCTGGTTAAAATACGGCTGGTAAATCAATAGTCGAAAATAGCACGCTCAAAAT
The DNA here is from genome assembly GCA_928268935.1 of Lasiommata megera. Lineage (NCBI taxonomy): Eukaryota > Metazoa > Arthropoda > Insecta > Lepidoptera > Nymphalidae > Lasiommata > Lasiommata megera. The sequence continues at coordinate 14,934,696 of OV743312.1, forward strand.
GCTTGAAGTTTGTAGCTGTCTTTTTGTCTGTTTGATCAGGGCAATTTTTAAAATGGCCTAATGAACCTATTTTGACAACATTTTCACGGGCAGGTTAGGGATTTTAAAGCGGGTAACTAATACCTCTTTGAACTTTAGAAATCTACTTCATTACATCCTTAGACATGGGGATTGTTAGGTTATTTGAGTTATTATTATATGATAGTTACCTTATTATAAATATGATAGTTATCCTGAGCAAAAATAGAACAATGAAATTTGATGTTAGATTAATAGTTAATTTTAACTCAAATACCTGCATTATAATTAATAGTTTTTTTTGTAATAACTTTAAAGCGTAGTTTTAAAATAAAGGATTAAAAATAAAAATAAAATAAAAAAGCCATTTATTCAACTACCAAGTCAATAAAAAATAATAAATTATGCCAATGTTTTTCTTTTTTTTTACAAGTTTCAGTCAAATTTTTAATTATAATATCGTTACAAGTGTTTGGTAGAAGTCGCCTCTCTGGCGTAGGCCTTCCCCAGCTCTTTCCAAGTCTAAAGGATCTAAGTTCTAGTAAAAACAAATTATTACAAGTCTCTAACATATATCTAAAAAAAATGTTAATTAGTACCAGATATCGGCGACTTCCTTCTCGTTTAAATATTAAAAATGCCGCTTGGATCGCATATTTTTTGGTGGAAAAAAGTATTCCTTCCCCAAACGGCGCAAACTTTCTGTTTGCCAAATATTATTGAAATCTGCTTGGCAGTTTTGACGTGAAACAATAACAGTCGAAACAATTTCAAACTATAGTAATAGATGAACCGATCACTCATCCATGTTCATAAGTTTTTTCGTATATGGTAATAGGTACATGGTAAAAGTACAAACGGTTTTTATGCCATAGTCAACATGTAAGCTACAAAGCCTGTATGAAACTTACGTGTATAAAAGTTACCCCAGGGTCGGTATTAAGTAGGTGGGTGATACAAAATTAAAAAGCATTGCCTACCCTAAACTTTTTTTTTATGATTTATATCGGATATAGAAAATTATTGCTAACACAGTGCTTATAAAAAAATCCCAAATTTTTTCCTTTTGGAATCAGCAAGAAGGTATTCAAAAGAAGGTTCGCCAACCCTGTAGGTACAACAAGTAACGGCGATACCATTAAATTATAACGAAAGCTGTTTACCAAACAACAATCAAAATTCAATACAAAGCAACCATTATGTCAGATCGTAAAAGGGAATTGGAATGTCAGCAGTTTATTGATGGCGTATATCCCAAATTGTAAGGTATCCAATTTCAATGGAAGAAGGCTCAAAATGTCTCATCAATAACAATTGTTTGGTTCAGCAAATATTAGGGGATGGTAAACGTTTGTAACATCAATGAAATATACGCCAGTTAACGCCCTATAATATATAGCTTCTCACGCTCTATCATCTATTTTCTTCTACTCGCGCTAACATAAATAAGTCCACCATCATCTAGGTTTAATTTTAAGTTATTATTTTTAACGGTTATACCCCATTTTGTGCATGCTGTGTTCGCATCAAGAAGTCAAAATTGTATAATAAGATATTATGTATTATGTATGAAGTATGACTTTGCAATTTTTGTCAGTTTGCGAACTAATTAAAAAAAACCTTAGGCTTCTTCTTAGACCCCTCATAGCTTTAGTTTTAATTATTGACGCGTCAAAAGTGCCTTTTAAAGGAAAATTTGAATAAAGATTATGATTGATTGATTGAAGCTTCAAGCTTTCTGAAAATTATTGGCAATACCCTGATCATATGAGCTGATATATTCATTTTGTTTCGCATTGACAGTGCCAAGTAGATCGTCCGTGACATTAGAGACGTGTTTGTGGCGTCTCTTTATGAGAGCGACATTGATGTCGGGCCACGGGAATGTAACTAAATGCCATCACTAGGGTGTGTTTATTATTTAACTTTGCTCTTTGACCTTAGCGCTTTGACCTTATACTAACAGAGTAACTCAACGCTACCGCAAGAGAATTCAAGACTATCTACATATCGAGCTTTTTTGTTTATTCACCTTTTTGCTTAACTTTATCTGTAACAGGGTGACCAGAGTGACATCAAAAGCGAAGAATTATTTTGAAACGAAAATCCCGGATTGAAAATGTTTGAACGAACCTTATTAGCATAAGGTTCTTCTCTTAATACTACTGCACTCTTTATTTTTTTGTTTTTCAGGAGGGAAATCTCCTACTGAGATACCCGACTATTGCTTTAGGAAAAAGCTCCGGTTATGTGGGATTTTTACCCACTAAAACCCCCTCGGTAGCCACCATCAGCATAAAACTCTGACGACCAAGGTCCCAGAGTACGGAACTATTGGATGGTCAGAATGGAATGGTGATCTTCACCACCCTGACCTTATACGTCTTCGCGTCTTGCTACTGCACTCTATAAGACACAGTCACAAATTTATTTATATTAAAAAAAATATATAACGTATCGAATTTCTTCATTAGGTTCACTTCATTTGTCTGAAATAAAACTTATTGCAAATATACCTGGTCACCAAAACCAGCCAGATACAAATAGTACAACCAAAGAGTTATTACAAGTTTATAAACACTATACACGAAAAAAAAAATTTCTCGACCTATATATAGCTGCTGTAGGTTGTTTTTATACACTACAAGTTAGCCCTTGACGGCTATCTCACCTGGTGGTGAGTGATGATACAGTCTAAGATGGTAGCGGGCTAACCTGTTAGGGGTGTGATAAACCCACTCTCCTAATCGGTTTCTACTAAAAACGACGGTACATGTAAATAGTACAAGCAATTTTTATTCCACAGTCAGCATGTTAGCTGAGTTTACGTGTACAAAGCCTGCCACAGGGTCGGCAATAAGCAGGCGGGTAATATAAAACATTGGCTACCGTAAAAAGAATTTATGACTGTATTGGAGGGCGTCAGCCTCAAATCAATCAGAGGTCGGAGGTTCGAATCGGCGGTCTAGCGGTCTTACCCGCGTTGTTCAAGACTCGTTCATCATCATCATGATCAACCCATTACCGGCTCACTACAGAGCACGGGTCTCCTCTCAATATGAGAAGGGTTCGGCCATAGTCCACCACGCTGGAAATGTGCGGATTGGCAGACTTCACATGCCTTTGAAAACATTATGGAGAACTCTCAGGCGTGCAGGTTTCCTTTACCGTTGAAGCATGTGATATTATAATTGTTTAAAAACGCACATAACTCCGAAAAGTTAGAGGTGCGTGCCCGGATTCGAACCGCCGACCTCTGATTAGGTGGCTGACGCCCTAAAGCCTCTTAAGACTCGTTACGTAATGTTATTTAGCATAATAGTATGAGCCGCGTACCTTACACACACAAAATAAACCGTACGGATGAGCCGTGCGAGTTTTATTTTTTAATTATTAACTATCTCCTATCTTTATGATGGAAAGGGAAAAGTAAATCTTAATAAGATTGTATTAATGAATAAATGACTTATTTTAAAATTTTAATCAAATCACAAAACAAAAACCTTTTTTAAACATACAAATAAAACAGACAATTTTGCATTGAAATTAATAATGTAATTTTAATTTACTGTTGTAGTTACATAAAACATTCAAATCATATAGCCTTGGCTACGCAACGAAAGCCCTCCCTGACAGTACTTGTGACATCAATAGGGGGTTCGTCATCGGCGATTATCCAGGTAGATCCACTCTCAGCCCGTCTAATGACGAACATTATACCGCTCACCGCCGAGGTTACCCTGAAAATAAAACAGTTGACCGTTTAATTTGATTGAATGTACTTTCTATTATTGTAATGCAAATTAGTTTCACTTGGAACGAGCGACTGTTTTTTTAGGTCAAAGGTCTTGTATATAGAGTACATTCGGTTGAATACCGAAGCGGTAAATTTATATTGCATAATGACTTTGAAGTTTAAATTATAATAACCTAAAGTTATTTTTAAAGCAGTTTTAAAGAAACATTTTCAACAACAAATCTTGAGTGTATTTTGAGGTTTTCTTTTAAAATGTTACTTCAAAATAAGCAAAGGTTTTCTTGAATTTTGTTAATATTCAGCCATTATCATGATCAACCCATTCTCGGCTCACTACAGAGCACGGGTCTCCTCTCAATATGAGAAGGGTTCGGCCATAGTTCATCACGTTGGCCATGTGCGGATTGGCAAACTACGCACATGGCCAACGTGGTGGACTGTGACCGAACCCTTTGAGAACGTTATGGATAACTCTCAGGCATGTAGGTGTCCTCACGATGTTTTCCTTCACAGTTTAAGCAAAGTGATACTTTAATTGCTTAAAAACGCACATAACTCCGAAAAGTTATAGGTGCTTGCCCGGGTTCGAACCCCGACCTCTGATTATAAGTCTGACGTCCTAACCACTAGCCTATTACAGCTTATATGAATTCAGCCGTATGAAGTTATAAATGCAAGCAATCAATTGGCGTCGCAACATCGTGCTGGAACGCTTAATCGCTTGCCGACAGATCTATGTCGGTAAGGTGGTAGCTAGACACGGCCGAAGCCTCCCACCAGACCAGACTTGAGCCGGGAATCGAACCCAGAAACTCCAACTTTATAATGCGACAGCTTTGTCACGGATATATTCAAAAGGGTGGTGTGTTTTATAAGTATTGTAACGCAATAAAAATCACTACCTAAAATTGTTAAACTTAAAATATCTTCAAAAGTAGATTTAATAGTTAAGCGTTGCACTCATTCTTACGATCTCCATAATATAATATTGATTTTTGCATCTCACTTCAACCGCAAGCTCCGAATTATCAGCCTTCGGCATATTACGACCGAATTCAATTTCGCAAATGTGTCAGTCCACAAAATATGGAAATTGGAACATTCCGTCTGCGCTACTTATTTATTCTGTAATAAATATTATATATTTGCCATACTCTTGCCTTCATTGTTTATTTAATGAAATATTAGTATACGAATAAAATAATTATAAAAGGATATTTTTTTGTTAACCTTTACGTTGTCTAAAGTGCCACGAACTGAATCGTTGGATGTAAGCATATTTCACTACAGTCACTAAGGTTTAATTTCCCTGAGGAAGAGTTGAACCATTGGTTAATTTCGTAATACCAAGTCGGAGCATACAAAGCTATCGTCGGATTTTAAATTGTATTCGATGATTGTTAGTTTTAGTAACAGTGTCTTTCCTTGGATTCAAAAACGTAAAGCATTGGTGGTGAAGGTAGTTTATCGTTCTGTGTGAAGGACGAAGATAGAAGTAGGAAACGACTGTCATGTAAAAAGGGTTATTTTTAGTAGATTTCGACAACGTGGTAGTTTTGTTATGAACAGGGAGACTTCTCGTTAAAAAAAAAAAAAGCTGAATAAAGGCCAGTTTGATATATGAAATATTTGTATACAGAAGTAGGAGAGTTATTCCAACAATTTAATTTATCTCTCAAAACCTCGTAACACGCTCCGACAGCAAAAATATTTAATTTAGCAAATGTGTCTGTCTACCCGACAAAATATGGAAATAGCAATATACCGACTGCGGATCATGCATAATGCATGTTTAAACCATTTCGTGCTACCTTTGTTATACATCAAACGCCCGTGTGTAGTTGTCTCTGTTCGAAAACTTTAACCTTAGCTAACCAGTTACCTTATATATCTGCTAATTTAAACTATTTGTGTATGGGGATAACTTTAACACTATAGCTAACAAGGTTACAAAGGCACAGTGATCCCTGATGAACAAAATAAGCCCATTAAAAAAAAGCCAGATATTCTCTTTCTTAACGTGTGAAATCGTGATCTCACAGTCATTTTAATTTTTCGAGTATGAATAGCAAGATACTACATTTTATTAGGAGAAAATATTTGGTATACAAAACGAAGAGACATGATCCCATTTCAAAGTATAAATTGCAAAATAAAATTGAAGCTAAAACCGTACAATTCAAATAACAGTTTCTTTTTGTGACGCAGTTACCCAATTAAGGTGTAAAGGATTTTACGCAGCCTTAAAGTAGGTGTAAAGTTTTTATAGGGAATATAGTGCCTTTGTTTGCAACACTATTGTAGAAATACCAAAATACACCTCATAGCTTTTCGTATACATATATTTCTTATCAAAGTAAAAATTTCAATATATCATCAATATTTTTGATCAATGATTTTTAATAACACCCATGGAAGTCACCACTGAAGCTAATGCAAAGGTTTTACTTCTTAGTTTGGCTTCAGAAGCTAATCACTACATTCAACATTAAAATAAAAGGGATGCCTAATCTAAGTATGAAGATAATTACACTCAAAATATGAAGCTATGCTAAAACAATTCAATTTATTAGACTTTTATCTCCTACGTAGCACACTGTCATATTATAAAGTGAGAGGTTCTGTGTTCTCGAGTTTGGTCTGCTGGGAGGCTACGGCCGCGGCTAGTTACAGCCGAAAAGAGATACGGCCTAGTGATTTAGCTTTCCGGTATGAGTGGAAAACGATTAAGAGGACATAGATTCAGCCGGTAACGCATTTGGTGCTCCTCTGGTGCTGCAGATATTCATGGGCGACGGCTATCACTAAACATCAGTTGACCCGTCGTAATTAACTTATAGCTTATAGTGGTAATTACATCACTTATTTTTTTGAAAAGTCTTAAACTTGTGTCAAACCGCGACCTTGACCAATGACCGCAACTGATGCTTGAAGAACGGTATAAGCTGGGCAACTATTTTGTTTTAATATTACCAATATAAAAGCCCTTATGAAACAGCTACAATGAAAATTTAGAAATCACTGTTGCTTCTCTTTTAGTAACCGCAAGCAATATTTTTCTCTATGTTAAATCTCATATTGATACAATTAAATGCTCCTTAAGTTTTTGGAGAACTTCTCTGTCCCTCACCAAATTTTTATGCTTTCGCCTCGAGACCTGAGCTCGAATTTCGTTTAACAACTCCTTTGAGAATGCTTAACTACTTTGGAATACACGCTAAGATTACCTCTGCTTTTCGGGGACTTGTGAGGCCAAACTGTTGGTGTCTTGTCTCTCGAAGTTGTGTCTATGCAGCAAAGCTGTGTCGGTGAGTCCCAGGCAAACTGTTACTATGCGAACATGCGTCTTAGAGTATGACTCTTGTGTCTGGAAAAGAAAAACTCAAGTTCAGCGCGGTGATCAAAAGGCTTCATCATAAGACAAATTAAGAGATTAATCAAGTTTCAAATATACTCGATAATTTATTTTCTTATTTTTACGTCATGCTATGGCAGGCCAGTTAATATTTCTATTTATCATTGTACACCCTAACCTCGCCTTACTTTATATTTTATTCCTGATTTGTGCTAGGTTGCCTGGTAGAGATCGCTCATTAGCGATAAGGCCGCCTATTGCACCTATTTATTTTCTGTGTGTGTATATTTATTTTATATTTTTCTTCTGTATTGGTGTGCAATAAAGTATATTTTCATTTCATTTCATTTCATTATTTTTAGCGGTGGATGTTGTAGGACACCAATCTTAACCAAGTGGTCTCTACACCTTTGTCTTAAGAAAAGGACAGCGATATTTTTGGAGCTGACAATTTCATTCAATTTAGAGACTAAACAACAATTTGCATCAGTGTCTAGTTTTAATATCTAATAAAATAGCTATGTTAGAGAATAAAATAAGTGTTATTAAATCGGTGTTTAGAAAAAACAGAAAGAGAGTGAAGCAGCGCGGCGGTATCAAGTCACTGTTCGTTTGTTCAATCTCAAAAATCTCAAATAGGTACTCAATTGAAATAAATGACCGATTTTTTTTCATCCAAGTAATCTTTGAATTGAATTAATAGCGCTATGATGTAAATTGTTTGTCGAAAATTATGAAAGCTAATTACTTATCTAATTTCACCAAAAAAAGTTTTAGAAGTCTAATAATTGTTAAACAACGATTAAATTTTCACAATTTAACTCAAATCTTTGAAATCTATTCCTCAATTTGTTAACAACTTCACCATTGATGAATGGCCTGCACTAGTGATAAAAATCTGTATTTTTATTACTAGTGCAGGCCAATTAGCTTAGATCAAATATAACTTAGACTTTCATGAAAATAAGCTATAAAGATGTTTGCTATAAAAAGATCGTTTCCTGGATGCAATCATATTGCAGGAGCTCCGTTAAATATGATCGTAAACTGTTCAGTAATCTAGGAATGAAAAGATAACAGCGGTATAGAGTTATGAGAACAAACGAGTTTCAAATATTAGTCATAATTATCATGATCAACCCATTACCGGCTCACTACAGAGCACGGGTCTCCTCTCAATATGAGAAGGGTTTGGCCATAGTCCACCACGCTGGCAGACTTCACACGCCATTGAGAACATTATGGAGAACTCTCAGGCGTGCAAGATTCCTCACGATGTTATCCTTCACCGTTGAAGCAAGTTATATTTTAATAATTTAAAAACGCACATAACTCCCAAAACTTAGAGGTGCGAGCCCGGATTCGAATCGCCGACCTCTGATTAGGAGGCTGACGCCCTAACCACTAGGCTATCACCGCTTCAAAAGTTAATATTAAAATATTAGTAAGGATTTAAACACTAACCGCGATTTGGTTACTAAAGTGTAGCACAGCGGTTTTCGTGGCCGCGTAGACGGGTAAATGTAAATTTTCCTGGGGCCTCAAAGCTATCAATGACGAAACATTTATTACCACCCCACCGTTTCCTCCTTTATCCACTGACATTACTTCTAGAGCCTTAAGTGTACTGGTCACTGTTGCTGTCTATAAAAAAAAATATATATAAACTTATAAACATAAAAGTCAAAAGAGAGTCCTGTTTTGAAAAAAACATACGATTGATCAAACTCGAAACTAAAAACTGATGCATAATCAAGATATTAATGCAAAAAAAACCCCTTTGGTCATGGTCACTGTTGCTGTCTATAAAAATAAAAAATCAATAAACTTATAAGCATAAAAATCAAAAGAGGGTCCTGTTTTGAAAAAAACATACGATTGATCAAACTCGAAACTAGAAACTGATGCATAATCAAGATATTAATGCAAAAAAAAACCCCTTTGGTCATGGTCACTGTTGCTGTCTATAAAAATAAAAAATCAATAAACTTATAAGCATAAAAATCAAAAGAGGGTCCTGTTTTGAAAAAAACATACGATTGATCAAACTCGAACTAAAAACTGATGCATAATCAAGATATTGATGCAAAAAAAAACCCTTTGGTCATGGTCACTGTTGCTGTCTATAAAAATAAAAAATCAATAAACTTATAAGCATAAAAATCAAAAGAGGGTCCTGTTTTGAAAAAACATACGATTGATCAAACTCGTAACCAAAAACTGATGCATAATCCTGATATTGATGCAAAAAAACCCTTTGGTCATAGTTAAAAAAGTAAACTTATATTTAAGTATTAAAGAAGATCAACACAGCGCAAAGTTATATTATGGTACTAAGTGACGGTAGGGGTATATGGCTGTGGAAGTTACTACGTGGCATTCCACCATACAAATATAACGCTTGGCGTTACGGCTTTGTCGTTAGAACTAACTAGCCTCGGCGGGAGCCTTCCACTAAATTAGATCAAAGAAAGACTATTTCATCGTCAATAAATTAATTTAAACTAAGTGACGCTCTATGGAGATAAAAAAATTAAAGTAAGTTTACAGTAACTGGGTTAGTTTAAACTAGGGTCCCATCACCTCCCACACTATTCTTCTAATGATTTATTCGAATACGACGTTCTACTTTCCTTACCGCAAGCGTTATATGTCACGTTATATTCGATTATAAAGGTAACATATTTTACGTGGATGCTATAGGTATAAGAATGCATTAAAGCCCAATTTACATGTACCAACGAAATGGTAAAAAATAGATTAGTGACAGTTCCGTAACAACTACGAGTCCAAAAATATTTTCATCCTTTCACAGGGAAGTCCCGTTATGGTCCTTCACTCACACTTTTTTTGTAATTTTAATTGTTTTTATTTATTGTCCCCTTTATTTTGATTAAATCTTTAAATTCAGTAATTTATGCTGAGTAAGCCTGTAATTGCGGTATACAATGCAATTCATTAAGTCATTAAGTTTGAATGTAAAACATTAAATAAATTACTCGGTACTCCTTTAGTAATTATTTAAGTTTACTTGAAACATTTTTGTTTTACAGTGTTGCCCCAATTTTCTGTTGAAAAAGTTATTACCATAACTCAAAACCAAACTTCATTCGAATTCTTTGTCTCCAAATGTAAAACTTTGTAACGCACAAAGTTTTTCAGTTTACATTAAATAATATATAGACCGTGGTATTCCTAACAAAATTTTCTGTTCAAGTTTATGTAACACAGCAGAGTTCTCGAACAATGAGCACCTATAACGTTATTTATTAACAAACTTCTTTATTGAACAGCCAGACTCGATGTTGCTTAATGCTTTACCGTTCCAATTACAGATTCGATTTGCAAACTTCGCCTCTACCATTGATACCCAGTACTTAACATGCTAGATATAAATACTCTCGTTGACTGATAGATATAAGGGGAATGCCTTTGATGTGGTATCTCGTTAATAGCTCAAGTGCTGCAATAATGTTGTACTGCCGTTGAAAACGGAAGGTTAACCTACTCAACTTGGTAGAGAAAGTCATATAGAAATATATAAGGGGTTTAATGAAGAAAAATTTAACCGTTATGTGATTCAATATATTATGATGTCGTGTCCCCCAGCATTGCAATTTTGTCGGCTTACATAAATTGGACGTTTTTTTTAAACTAATGATATTAAATTTCATATGTTTAAACGTGTAATTTTTTAAATAATAAAGACGAGTAATTTACAAAAATAAGCAATGTATTATTAAATTTCATTCAAAGTAATGACAGTTACGGACACCTTAGCATTCTAAGATTTAAAGTTTTTCTCCATCCAAATATGATAACATTTAAGAAAAATATGTCTGTAATTTTCCGAAAAAGACACAATTAATAAAACTCAGTTGCGTGTCGATCCCTCTGACCGTGTATCTGTCTGAATATCTTAAACTATAATAGTTAAATGGTTTTAATGTTCACAGAATTTTTTGACGCTTTGAGCTGAAAATTTAAAATGACTAAACACAAAAAAAACACGTTTCTTTTGGTTGTTACATAATAATGTAGAGTTTTAGATGTGTCACCTTTCATGTTTCATAGTTTTCAAACTTTTGTTTATTTCTTATGTATTTCAACGGCCTTACATAAACTTACAGATAAACTCGCACTTACGAAATTAACGTCCACCATTTTCTTGTAACTCTCCTCACATACAACCGCAGCGTTATTTACCACTGCATCGAGTCGTCTGTATTTGTCTAAAACAAGCTTGTACGCCGCTGCAAGTTGCCCCTCGTCTGATATATCACATTTTATGAACTTGGCTCTCAGGGCGCCGAACTTACTCGATAGTTCTCCCTCAAGGGCGCCCCCCTCGCGCTCCAACACGTCTAAGAACGCGACGTGCTGTAATATGAAAATCGAACGGGTTCAATTTATGAAGTTTTACGACACCTGTTCCAACAAAATCTGGATATTATTAGTTTCCTGAAGGAGGGATTCAAACTTTTACGGTAGCGTGTTACACCGTACACTGCCACGGCATAAAGGTGGATTCCGAACGGGCATTTAAAGCATTATTATGTGATTAAAGCCTTTATTACTGATTATTAATAGCCTAGTGGTTAAAATGGATACGTAATGTATGGCTACATAAGGTTTCTGGGTTTGACATTATTAGCTATTTTGGGGTTATATGATAACAAGACGTTCTCAGTTTCAGCAATCATATTAACTATGAAAATTAACGTTCTCCATTTCTGTTCATTATTTTTGTTACACTACAAGTATAGCCCTTGACGGCTATCTCACCTGGTGGTAAGTTATGATACAGTCTAGGATGGTAGCGGGCTAACCTGTTAGGGGTATGGTTTATACCCCTAACTTACTGTCTTAATACCATTCATCATCATCATGATCAAACCATTACCGGCTCACCACAGAGCACGGGTCTCCTTTCAATAGGAGAAGGGTTTGGCCATAGTCCACCACGCTGGCCATGTGCGGATTGGCAGACTTCACACGCCTTTGAGAACATCATGGAGAACTCTCAGGCGTGCAGGTTTCCTCACGATGTTTTCCTTCACCGTTAAAGCAAGTGATATATTTAAAAAAAAATACCATTACTTTCTGACTAGTCGACTTTAGTTGAACATATTTAAATTTAAATTTCAACAGCCTGTACGCCCCTTACCTCCAACCAGGTTATTACATTAAACTCAGAGTATCATGCAATATAATAATCTTAAAATCTACAATACATATACATACCCTTGCATTTTGGGACAGCAATTCTTTGACCAATCCAGCACCGATGCCAACAGCACCGCCGGTCACCAAAATCACTTTTCCTTCAACGTCCATAAACTCTGGCAGCAATTTAGCCGCCATATTGGACACTGGCTCCCAATGCCGGTGCCGAATCTTATCAGTGTGTTTTATCACGAAATGAAAATAATGAATCTTATCTCCACCACAACAGCAATAGCTACAGTAGCGTTTCAATTTCCAGGATATGATTATTCGTAATCCAAATAGAATAGAAATCCATAAGCGCTCGGCTAGAAAATTATAAGCCAATGCTTATAGTGAAGGATGTTTGGCACTGACTATGTCAGACTATGTCAGTTTGGCGATATGGGGCTATCAGTTGATAAGACGGTTTGGTAAACGATTTCATTTACGATTGTTTTCCGATTAACATGCAAGGGTACCAACAGATATAGCTGTCTGTCACAAAACACAGATATAGAAGTTATGACACTTTTAGGTAGGCGTATTTTTTATTTTATTTAGGACTAACATTTGCCCGCGAGGGTCTAAAGCTTCGCTCGTTAACATTTTTTAATTTTCTCAAAGGAACTATTTGAGAGATCGGTATAGAAAGTACGTGTCCTTTTCCATAGCATAGGTGACATGCATACAATGACGTACAAATTACAAAGCTTTCTGCCAATAAACAATTTTCATTTTCTCGCGGGAACTTATTAAGGAATCGGGATAAAAGGTAGCCTATGTTCTTTTCCATGTCAACATACATGCCGAATTTTATCCAAATCCGTTCAGCTGTTTTTGATTGATTGAGTAACAAACACCCGGCTCAACTCATCCTCATAAAAGGTTTCTACTCGGCATCATACCGGAACGCGAAAAGGCTTGGTGGTATGTATTTTCCAGTACGATGGTGACTAACTCTGGCCAAAGCCTCCCACTTTATACTATGATATGTTATACTAAATGCATATAACATCGAAGAGGCTCTATCTATCTTGGCTTTTGGATTCGTATCTTGAAGTAATAGGAATTCGTCTATATTTATCTAACAAAATCGACGGAGCGACGTCTTTATATTAGACGTTTGGGGGCTAGAACGTGAGAGCCTGAGGCTTACTATTTGCTTTGAGAGTAATGTATGGAATTTGATGCATTTTTTCTGCTTTTTGTAATCAAATATACTTTGACATAAATTTTAACATGTAACTAATGGTTTACATTTGTAATATCAGATGTCTGAGAAGAGATCTAATGCAGTCGGCCAAATCGGCTGTTGGCCTGAGTACATGACTATTCCGTTTGCAATATAAAATAGCGAATCATCGGTCACACGACCACATTCAGATTAATTTTAATGAAAATATAAAGTTAATCAAGTTGATTTTAATCCACCTAACTTTATATTTTTCAAACATTATCTTTTCTCCAAATGTATAGTGTGTGTGTGTTTGTGTGATAAATTATTAGTTTGTTAAATATATTAGACTTCTTACGTGTTCTTAGTGATATACTTACAGAATAAAATTAAGAAGCATGTATTGCGTATATGCTTTTGAAAACTACTGTCACATATTTGTACCGTCGAATGTGTGTATACCTTTATACGTATTCGGCGCATATTGATTGTATTTGGGTAAGCACTTTGACTTTGACCACACCAACACGTCGATAATGCGATGTTTACTTGTGTTATTTGTTTGTGTCTAAATATTTGCTGTGATAAATGAATAGACACTACATCCAAATCCAAACAACATAGGTTTGCCGAGAAAGATAAACCTCTCCAGTAGATATTGCTTTTGTCATAATTACTATTGCTATGGTCATAAAGATTTTTGTTAACTTTTTTTTTATATACTACCAGTTAGCCCTTAACGGACCTACCTCACCTGGTGGTAAGTGATGATACAGTCTAGGATGGTAGCGGGCTAACTTGTTAGGGGTATGGTAAACCCACACTCCTAATTGGTTACTGCGCAACGTCGTACCGGAACGCTAAATCGCTTGGCGACACATCTTAGTCAGTAGGGTGGTAACTAGCCACAGCCGAAGCCTCCCACTAGACCAGACTCAAGCCGGGAATCGAACCCAAGACCTCCAACTATATAATGCGATAGCGCACGCACCGCGCCACGGAGGTCGTCATAATCTTAACCTAAACTCATGCAATTAAAAAAATACCTCCGCCAACATCTCTTGGACAATTATTTTTACTAAGTGAAAGAATTTTTTGACAAATTTATCAATTGTAATCAAGTAAAATAACACAACACAAGCTGAGATCGGCGGTTCGAATCTGGGCGTGAACCTCTAACTTTTCGGAGTTATGTGCATTTTTAAACAATCAAAATATCACTTGCTGAAGGAAAACATCGTGAAGAAATCTGCACGCTTGAGAGTTCTCCATAATGTTCTCAAAGGCGTGTGAAGTCTGCCAATCCGCACATGGCCAGCGTGGTGGACTATGGCCAAACCCTTCTCATATTGAGAGGAGACCCGTGCTCTGTAAAGAGCCGGTAATGGGTTGATCATGATGAAGTAAAATAAATGACTTTATAACTAACTTTATCACTGACTTTACAACTTAGCAGAATAAAATTAAGCAAGTTATCATTTGTGTCAATGTGCCGCCATCTCATTTTCACCATGACACTTTATTAAATGTACAAAGTGATTTTCCAATATGATTATTTCTACTTAGTATATTTTAATCATCTTGCATTTCTCGCTAGTATCATGTTTGGTTTATCGGTACTATAATTTTATTATTGAAATCAAACATAAAATGCTCAAACAAGTGAAATTGTCACATGTCAGACAATCTTTTTTTCACATATATTATCTTGTTATTATTTAGAAGTATTGTCGGTAACGATAAAATATCAGTGAATGCCAATATAAAATATTATCTGTTACACCACATTTTATCAAATAACGATTTTATTTGAATTGATTTGTTTTTATTTCACTCATAATCGAAGTGAAGTATTATGACTTTTGTATTAGTAAATTGATTTAGCTTTATACATCGGGATCAGTTATTGTAAACAACACATTAGTCACTGCCTCGTTACTTAAGTAACGACTTGACAAACAAGATAGTTAATTCTGTGTTCTATATATGTTTGCCAAGATGTCACAAAGAACTAGCTCCGTGACTTGTCGCTTCAATTAATTCAACAGTAGTTCGACGGTTAAGTAACTTATTTCGTGCCGCTGGTAAATTTTTCCAATTTGTAATAAAACGAGAAGCCGCCGAAAAGCTCGCCGTGCCATTTTGGTAGATCAGCGGCTTTGATGTTACCCCTAAACCCGTTATAGGAGTATTGCTCAATTAAGTTACGAACATTAACAAAGATTAAGTTTTTATTTTTCTATCATCATCATCATGATCAACCCATTACCTCACTACAGAGCACGGGACTCCTCTCAATAAGAGAAGGGTTTGGCCATAGTCCACCACGCTGGCCATGTGCGGATTGGCAGACTTCACACGCCTTTGAGAACATTATGGAGAACTCTCAGGCGTGCAGATTTCCTCACGATGTTTTCCTTTACCGTTGAAGCAAGTGATATTTTAATTTTATAAAAACGCACATAACTCCGAAAAGTTAGAGGTGCGTGCCCGGATTCGAACCTCCTAATCTCTGATTAGGAGGCTGACGCCCTGACCACTAGGCTATCACCGCTTTGCTTTTTATTTTTCTATATACACGTTAAAATGGAACCCTCAAAGCAATACTCGCCTAGCACAATCGCATTACCCATCAAGACTCGGTAAAATAAAATAAAAATCGCATTCACTAAGATTAGCAGAGCAGAGCTTTAAAGTGCTCTTCAAAAGCAATAGTCACTGCGGCCAATTCCAGTTGCTTAAGTGGATCGGGAGCCAGCTCTCTGCTGTAATCGAATAAGTAAGATAGCTGAGTGTAAAGAACGTAAGAACTTTAAACTAAATTGATACACTAAAGTTCTACTGCTCAAAACTCTTATAATTTTAGTATGTACCAACTACTTCCCTGTTAAAGTATTATGTGCGTTCAATGTTAATTTGTATCTTATGTTTTCTGCAAAATAATATCATTTCTTTTTAATTTTTTTTTATGTTATTTCATTTTTATTTCATTTCCTTCTCTGTTTGTGTTTGTTTCCGTAGCTAAAATTGAACTTTTACCATTATCCCAAAGGTCGCCGATCGGTAGGTCGCTTAAGTAGAGGCGCCCTTAGGCAGACGTTCCCTTAGTTCCTTCGAACCCTTTGGCTCAAAATTTCTTCTGGCAGAGCTTCTTTCCGAAACAGCAAGGTTACGCTGTGGCAACAGTTAATAGACAGTCCGAAAAAAAAGAAAAATGTATCGTCTTGCTTTATTTTATCGACGTGTATTTAATGAAAAAGTGAACAAACAAACTGTTATATTCGAATTGATAAAATTTACACAATTGGTAATATTTCCATTAATAATTTTAATGATTAAACAATCGCTATTTATAAACTCTTAAGTATATAAAGGGCGTCTCGAGCCAATGCTTACCTCGGGCAATATCCGTTTACTTTGTGTTATTTAGGAACTCGGCACTTAGCTGTAATTGCTTCGGTCAGCGGCAGTAATTTTAGTTCTTGTTAGGATTTTAACAAAAATAATATTTTGCTTACTCTGTTTTAATGGGCTATGGGTTCGATTCCCGGCTCGAGTCTGGTATGGTGGGAGGCTTGGTGGGAGTTACCAAGACGTGTCGCCAAGCGATTTAGCGTTCCGGCACGACGTCGCATAGAAACCAATTAGGAGTGTATAACAGGTTGGCCCGCTACCATCCTAGACTGTATCATCACTTAACACCAGTTGAGATAGCCGTCAAGGGCTAACAAGCATTTCTTATTATAAATAAACTGCGTTTTTCGGTCCGAATAAAATTGTCTGATTATTTAAAACAGACGTTTAGAAACGCCTAAGTCACTAGAGATGCAATTATTTTTTAAGCCTCATTCAGGCGCACAACCATAACTTACTGTAATAGCTTTTTTTGTCGAAGCTATATCACAAAGTACCAGATGATAGTCCAGATGGCGGAAAATGGAATGTATGAATGCATTCAAGGTATGCTACCTTAACATTGACTTATCAAATTGAAAACAGTACGTAATATCTGACCACCATATTTTACACACTTATTTTTATTTATTATTTGATAATTTCTTAAACAAATGAATTATTTTTTCTGCCCCAATTACAGATGATAGGTAAAAGATCAAAGCATATATATAAAATATTAAATATAATGAGACATAATAGCTAATTCATATAAATAACCGCCAACTTGTAATGCATAAAAAAATGGAGATACTGAAATGGAATTGAGGAAAAGAAATATAAGCTGAAAGCTAATAAAATTAAGTCGGTTAGAGGTACGTGAAAAATCGTTTCAAACTCAATACACGGAGAGGAAATATTAACTTGGACCGTACCCGTTGATTGAAATATAACAAGCTGCCTGGGGACAATTTGGGACCTTAATAAATGAGCGTCGGTTCGGCAGAGATAGTGTTAATATCGATTTCGTTGAAATTGGATTAAAGGCCAAAACGTTGACGAAAGTGACATTAAATATCTAAAGTGCAAACTATCTGACAATCTGACCTATTAAGTTTGATGGAAAATGGATTTCTGGTTAGATATGTGGAGTTGGAGTTTCTGATCTTAAAAGTTTCCAGTGTCAGTTATTATAGTTATCAGTATAGTTAAATGGTTAAATAACTTTTTATATAAAATCTTTATTACTTTTATATCTTGTTGGTATATTTATTTACGAGTATTTATATACTTCATAGCTGAAGCTGTGATAGCCTAGTGGTTAGGGCGTCCGCCTCCTAATCAGAGGTCGGGGGTTCCAATCCGGACATGCACCTCTAACTTTTTAACGTTATGTGCGTTTTTAAGAAATTAAAATATCACTTGCTTCAACGGTGAAGGAAAACATCGTGATGAAACATGCACGCCTGAGTTTCTCCATAATGTTCTCAAAGGCGTGTGATGTCTGTCAATCCGCACATGGCCAGCGTGGTGGACTATGGCCAAACCCTTATCATATTGAGAGAAGACCCGTGCCCTGTAGTGAGCCGACAACGGGTTGATCATGATGATGATATACTTCATAATGTCTTCGGCTCGTGTTATTTTTTTCCTATAACTGCATAGTGCCAGTACGTAAAATTAAGTTTTTAAATACTTATACTTTGAATTTTCTTTAATAGATAACCTGTTAACCTATATTATCTAACCTGTTCTTGTATATTTGTTCGGATAAGCAATAAATAAAAATTACATTTACTACTCTTAATTAGTCCTTTATTTTGGTACAACATTTCTGGGACAACAGTTCTGGGAGTATTTTCCTGCTACACCTTACGCTAAATT
The DNA here is from genome assembly GCA_928268935.1 of Lasiommata megera. Taxonomy (NCBI): domain Eukaryota; kingdom Metazoa; phylum Arthropoda; class Insecta; order Lepidoptera; family Nymphalidae; genus Lasiommata; species Lasiommata megera. Next base: position 14,953,485 of record OV743312.1, read on the forward strand.
AAGGGCTGCCTGCCTGCCTTCTATTCCAAAGGAGTAGGAATATAATACATGAAACATTACTGAATCAAATAAAGAACGCGTTAAAGGGACTAAAATTGTGTGAGACGTGTTCCGTCATATTCGCTCCGTTCGCTTGGAAAATACAATTTCAAGGGAGATGTATCTTGGAGTCTTTGATAAAATTTAAATGTGCGCGAATAAGATGTGACATTTCCATTTGCAGTCAAAGGGCTTTAAATGCGAGAAGATGACTTGATGATATTTGTAGTGAAAATTACATTGACGTTGAGCGATTTTTAGTAATTCCAAAACTCGCGTCACTAACATGCAACGATCAGCGTGTCATGCGCGTATGCTGTCGCATTATAAAGTTGGAGGTCCTGGGTTCGATTCCCGACTCGAGTCTGGTCTGGTGAAGGCGTAGCTAGTTATTACACCACCGACAAAGACGTGTCGCCAAGCGGTTTATCGTTCCGGCGTGATGTCGCGTGGAAACCAGGCGTATAATGTACCATAGAATGGGGAAAAAAAATAATACCCCAACAGATTAGCCCGTACCATCTCAGGCTGCATCATCACTCCAGATGAGATTGCCGTCAAGTCAATAAAATTTTGTTTTAGTTCTGCTAATATACATTTTGTTATATAAAATTCATCTCTGTTACCTACCTACCTGCTACCCATGGCTACCTATTTTTTTGGTATATGATGTAATGCATAAAACTAACAGAAGGTCCAAGAGACATTCAAATGTAAATTTGTTGCATCATTATCAATCTTTAGCAGATTTATCTTGGAAGGTAAGAATTATTTTTTCTGAAGCTATAAGCCTACAAGAGAGTGATATTTATACTCTGATAAGCAAAAGGTTCGAGTAAATTCGTATAGTTAACTATTTCGCTTCTAAGAAAGAGTAGGACAACTTAGAATGATGCATGAATACAGTGTTATTGGAAGCCACTGGAAAAAAATAAACAGTTTGGAATATTTTATCGCATAGCTTCCTGGCGACCAATGCGTAAAGAAAATCTAATGATGCGTTCTAAAGATATAATGAATGAATGAATAAATAAATGAATGAATACAGTTTTACTATACACCACAGAAAATAATACAAAAATTACAGCGGTTAGATCGAAGGCGCAAGAAGACAATGCTATAGAGCTTGGTAGGTGGTACAACATTAAAAACTATAAATAATAATACATACTATACGTATACATATATACATATATATATGTTTCTATATATTAACATATCATATATATCTCCTTTATGTAAAGTACCAACTATGAATCGCCATACAAAATTGAACCAGAAAAAATATTAAAATGTTATTTTGGTTTACTATAAATAAACGATTTATCCTGTTACTGACAGTTTTGCTTTTCGCCTTGGTCAATGTTTGCTGAAATAAGCCCGAAGCTGAAGGCTGAAATATACTGTGAAAACGTGGGGCTATGCTATCTGCCTATGAATAACTGATCGCCGTATAATGTCTCTTCCGCAGCCTGGAATATCCTAGCTTTTGATTTTAGATTTCGAATTAACCTGTTTATCGGGAATACCCTACCCAGTTCTATTTTCTGTTTATTAATATTCATTTAGGGTATTCTGTTGATTATTTTCGTATAGATTCTTTTGTTGTGCACATGATGATTTAAAGAGTTACCTTACATAGTATTTCTTATTCAGGTATATTAATCCTTCACAAACTGCTAAGTGGATTTGAGGTTTTTTTAGGCGACCTATAGTTAGATACTATGGATTGTATGCTTTTAGTTGAAATCTGAAATAGTAATTAAGTAACAGTAATTAAACCAAAGTATTTAGGTTTTTAGTAAGTAGTACACAGGTGATACAATTCTAAATAAAATTTAGTAATGTATTGATTGAATATTTTAGTACTAGATTGTATTGCATAAAGGTTATTAATCTGATAAATTAAATACATCATCATTATCATCATGAACAACCCATTACCGGCTCACTACAGAGCACGGGTCTCCTCTCAGTATGAGAAAAGTTTGGTCATAGTCCACCACGCTGGCCATGTGCGGATTGGCAGATAAGCGGTGATAGCCTAGTGGTTAGGGCGTCAGCCTAATAAGAGGTCGAGGGTTCGAACCCGGGCACGCACCTCTAACTTTTCGGAGTTCTGTGCGTTTAAAAAAAAAGCGCTTACACAGAAGGTTATTTCTGTATCATATACATACAATGGCAGTTTTTCTCTGTACGTATTGCATTAGTTTTTTCCACAGTGACTTTTCCGGCATAACACCGACCTTAAACTGAAATGTGTAACGATTTACATTTTGTTCCCCTTTCATTTCACTGAGCGATACAGAAGTTTCAAGTCATGACGGCAGTTTGTCTTGTAGTTTAATAAACGCTACCAGACATCTGTGTTCAAAACACTTCGTTAGGTTCCGTAAGATGGCACATTTGTCTAAGAAATTGTGTCGCCAATAACACTAACTTGTGTACTTACTACACAATAATTTTTCAATAAATATCTTCGACTACATTCAATCTTCTCAATTCTTTACTCAAATAATTCTTAAAAAAAGCCCTTTCGCCGCGTCAATAATTTACATAGAAGTGAGTTGATGGTGATGACTACATTCGTTATCGTAAAACTAAAGCTATGGGGTCCCAAACGCTGGTCTAAGAAGAAGCCCACAACCAAACCCGATATCACCATCTCACATGCTACTTACAATTGTTTAAGAGCTATCCTATTAGAGCAATATTTCATACCAAATCTTGTTTATCATTTACATAATCCTTTACACTATACACTACAAACCTTGTACATTTTAAATAAACTTTATTTCTACATATATTATGTCGTACTCTTACTTAACATCATCATGATCAACCCATTACCGGCTCACTACAGAGCACAGGTCTCCTCTCAATGTGAGAAGGGTTTGGCCATAGCCCACCACGCTGGCCATGTGCGGATTGGCAGACTTCACACACCTTTGAGAATATTATGGAGAACTCTCAGGCATGCAGGTTTCCTCACGATGTTTTCCTTCACCGTTGAAGCAAGTGATATTTTAATTGTTTAAAAACGCACATAACTCCGAAAAGTTAGAGGTGCGTGCCCGGATTCGAACCGCCGACCTCTGATTAAGAGGCTGACGCCCTAACCACTAGGCTATCACAGCTTCACGCATAATTAACATTACTACTTAACATGACATAATATAACTATCAAGTGTACCAACAATTATCGCCAGCACCTAATGTTTTTTGAAAAATAAAATGAGCAAAAACCACATGAGCCAGACTTGCAAGATCACCTCCTAATGCTGACATCATAAGCATTCATAGCACTTACAGAAAAAATACGACAAAGGCCATATTTGAACACCAAAACTACTATTACTACTTCTGTTATACAGCATAACATTTCCTTATATTGAATTCTTCACGATTCATTTTCGAATTCAAAACTCTTAGCTGGTTTCTAGAATGTCTGAATCCGATAACTAAGTGTAGTTTTTTTTTTGTTTCCAGATCTTATTCGACAGCTTCACGCTGGGTAGATTCACGTCTTTCACCGACGACGGTTGTCCCGATGGCTACATGCAGATACAAGAAGCTAGTCGTCCTCAAGTTGGAGGTTCGTGGTGCGGGACTTCGTGGGGCCCTTCGATATACTACAGCGAAACAAAATCGATCACACTCATCATTCGCTTATTACATCTCTCGAAAGAACAGAATAATTATAACTTTGATTTCCGAATGGCATATAAGGTTTTGAGAAGGGAATTTGCAACAGTACGCTATGGAGGCACTCCACCTTCAGGTAAAATAAATAAGATTTTAATAAAATTTTCCAATACCGAGATTTTTTGTATAGTTTTGATTTAAAAAAAAAAAAACAGTTTTTTTTTATTCACCACAAGTTAGCCCTTGATTGCATCCCTGATGGTAAGTGATGACACGGTCTAAGATGGTAGCGGGCTAACCTGTTAGGCGTATGGTAAACTCATACTCCTAATTGGTTACTACACGACATCGTGCCGGAACGCTAAATCGCTTGGCGACACGTCTTTGTCGGTAAGGTGGTAACCAGCCACGGCCGAAGCATCCCACCAGACCAGACTCGAGCCGGGAATCGAACCCAGGACCTCCGACTTTAAAGTGCAAAAGCACACACACTGCGCCACGGAGGTCGAATTTCTAGAAAAATACAAAGTTAATAGCATTATGTTAGCTATGCTTTTTAAAGAATTTATTTTACGTCATGAATTGAACGCGTAAATAAATGGTCCCTGTGGTACTCGTCAAAATTCGATATCGCAGAGTTCATTACTCTGACTGTAACCTCGAACATCAATATTTCTTGTAATAATTTCGCTTTCAGAGCGCCCATTTTTCAAACTCAGACCGATGTTATATCCCGTAAACATATCACGCGGAGAAGATACGGGCGGTGGAAGGATGACAAAAACCCTTGAGTATTACCTTGGGGATTTGATCTCAGGGACTTATTGCTCTCGAATCTTCAGTGACTGCGATCGTAAAAACTGTAGATTACAGTCCCCAAACTTCCCTGGCGTGTACCCTAGGAATCTAACTTGTTACTATGCGGTTCGGCAACACGAAGTGCCTCAAGGGAAACACGCATTGATTGTGGTGAAGCAACCGAATGGTCAACTGATTTCAATCAGGAGTCAGAAAGCTTTGTATGCGCCATCGCAAAATGATAGAGAGAATAATGGGAGAGAACTAAAGTTTTGGCAACAGTGCGACGAAGTTCAAGATTACGTCACTGTTTATGACGGCTATACGACTAGAGACCCGGTGATTCTGAGGTTTTGCGGTGGAGGCGTGTCGGTACCAGAAGCGATTTCAAGTGGGCCAGAGTTGCTGGTGGAGTTTACTACTTCACCATTTGGGACGTTCCTGCAACCTGCCACGTCACAATCATTGCATGGATTTCAGTTGGAAGTTGAGGTAAGCAAACAATATATTCTAGTAATGCAGAAAGATATAACTATAAAATTTGAAACTTATTTGAATAACTGCTCTAGAAAATGTTATGTTAATACCAATAATATCACTTAAAAAATATCAAATAGCTAAAACTATCGTGTCTGATTTTTTAAATTTCGATAGTAATAAAAATAGGTCATCGAATGAAATGAACTAAAATATTTTACTAACGTTCAGTTCTCATTCGAGTAGGTCTTGATCCCAAAATGAAATCACCTTGATCTCATATGAGTTACGAAAGTAAACCCCCTGGGAGAGGCTACTATCGGTGTTGGCTTGACGACATTAAATTGCCCTCACTTCGAACGTAGCAAACTTGGTCTAGCAATAATGATAATAGATTGCTTTCGAGGCTCTTGCTGGTTTCTTTCAATATACGTATCTGAAAAATCTGTTTTTTTTTTTTAAAGCATTGTTTTATTTTTCAAGAACAATAATTGTGGCGTGGATGACTCACTTCAGTCTATAAAGGTCCCACTTCTGGGTACAATCCGCCATTCTTTAGAGGAGATTAGTTCGTAGGATTAGTAGTACATAAGTAATATTATAAGTGGGCTCTTACCTAATAACAATAAACGTTCAAAGCTAAATCTTTTGGCCCGCAATTATAACCTATGACAAACTGTGATAATTAAAAAAAATATATATTTATTTCACCAAAAACACAGTTACAGTTTTACATATTCCGATGGTACCCACACTAGGTAATCCTGTCTCGTGGGTACCTTATATCGCTTTAACAGTTAAATGATACAATACTGATGCTAACTATATCTTTACAATAAGATGTATCAAAGAGAACGCCCTTATGTTAAATGCAAGAAAAGCTCCTCCGTTTCCATGTAGATAAAATTCTTAGTTGATATTGCACAGTCAATCTGACTAAGTTTACAGATTTATATTCTATCAGATTACGCGTCTTTGACTCATTAAATTTCTTGCAACCAACGTTTTAGTTCTAGCCATGTCATTTATATATATATATACATCATGCTAACTATATATTTACAATAAGATGTACCAAAGAGAACGCCCTTATGTTAAATGCAAGAAAAGCTCCTCCGTTACCATGTAGATAAAATTCTTAGTTGACATTGCACAGTCAATCTGACTAAGTTTACAGATTTATATTCTATCAGATTACGCGTCTATGACTCACTAAATATCTTCCAACCGACGTTTTGGTTCTAGTCATGTTATCAGAAAACACTGAGATGCTATCTGAAATACAATTGTGACCTGATTTTTCTAACAAGCAAAGCAATTTCCTTTCTGATTGTGAAGAAATCAGCAATACGGGTAGGCAATTTATTACCATTAGTGCTACTATATCGAGTCTGGTACGTGCAAAGCGACTTAATATAGTTAAGCCAATTACAATTGAGTTCTCTCTCGGAGTCTTTTATTTCTACTCAATGTTTTCCTGATTGTAGCTATGTAGCGCAAAATAATATCGTATTTAAGTTGTGATAAATAAATAGATTATTATTCTTCAAAACCATTAATATTCCATGTTCTAAAACAGCTGTATAATTTTTTTTTTTGTTCAATGTTTAAAATTTTTGAATAGGCCCCTCGAATGTAACAAACTCTTAGAATGGATGCATTCACAAATCTTTATTTTACAACTTACAGTGTCACTAGTTGTTTCTAGTAACATTTTTCACTAGCGTAAGTTTGTTTTTTTTTCACAAAATACAATAACTTTTTGTGATCGTGTGGCTGAGTCACAGAGCGTAAGTACTTTGACTTTTTTTTTTTACACACTACAAGTTAGCCTTTGACGGCTATCTCACCCGGTGGTAAGTGATGATGCTGTCTGGGATGGTAGCGGGCTAACCTGTTAGGGGCATGGTAAACCCACAACTCCTAATTAGTTTCTACGCGACATCGTGCCGGAACGCTAAATCGCTTAGCGACACGTCTTTGTCGGTAGGGTGGTAACTAGCCACGGCCGAGGCCTCCCACCAGACCAGACTCGAGCCGGGAATCGAACCCAGGACCTCCAACTTTATAATGCGACAGCGCGCGCACTGCGCCACGGAGGTCGTTTGCGCTGGATTAACTCAATATTTTTCGCTCTTTATCTGTATCTGTATCCTAGCAAAGTACGCTTTATAGACTACAGTCTGAGGCTCTTGAGAGACCCTTATTGATATTTCTTATAGTATATCTACTCCTTGCGTATTTCTGATTGCGGGTACTTTGTGTTCTCTATGATCACGGTTTTATAAAACATACTTTTTTGTACAAATATTTCATAAAATATTATAAAGTTTCGTTGCTAAAAGCACTTAGTTATTAGCGACCAATAATAAATTATAATTTAGACGTTAACTTTGGTTGGAACATTGCCAAACACTGATTATTGTGTATAAAGCTTAAAGCTTTATGGCTATACATACTTTAGGAACTTTGTTCCTTTAATATGAAAATGCGGTTAGTTCAAATAACAAAGGAAACTTAAGGAAGAGAAATGAAAATACATTTTACTTATCGTTGTAAACTTATTTTACTATATTTTGTTACGTCCTAAGATCATTTACTTTTCGTCATGGAACTAGAAACAGGGAACTGTTTTTAGATTAATATCTTTGGATTTGAAATTGAGAGTTTGATGTATTGTTTAACGGGTTTTTGCTGAACTTATCGACAGTTTTACATGATAATATTAGTTATCTTGGAGATGTCTATCAATAAGTTCAAAGTTTTTATAAAAGGAAAGCTTACAGAAAAATCATATTATGATATTAAGGATTATATAAACGATAAAAAAGCATGGGTATGAATGGCTCTATCTCCATAGGTGCTATAATTTATTATTGATTATGTGAGATGGTGATAACGAAAAAAAAAACCCGGCTAAGTTTGTTCTTAGACCGGGGCGCGCTTGGAACCTTCATAGCTTTAGTTTTAAGTTTATGAATGTAGTTATCACCATCGAATTACTACTATGTAAATTATTGACGTGTCAAAAGTGCCTCGTAAAGGACTATTTGAATAAAGATTATATGAATTTTGAATTTGAATTTAAAACCCTAGCAGCTTTTCGATGCGATCTAAAGCTATTAATTAAGAAAAGCTTACTTCATTATAATATCTTAATTCCAGGTACGCTTCGTAGATCAGCAGTCTCCAACTTATGCAAAAAACAAAAGAGCGTGTGAGTTTTGGATCAGGGGAACAGGAAAAGGAGTATTAGAACACCCCCAGCATTCCCTACCCCCTAACACGACGTGCTTATACCACATGCAGGGAATTGACACATCAGGTCCATCGGGGAGAAACATTATTTACAGAAGGCAGTTTTCTGCTCCACGGTTCAGAGTTTGGTTCTCAGTACTGAAGTTCTACGTGACCAATGCTATCAATCCTAATTTGCCTGAGGATGAATACTGTGGAAGCCATCTGAATATATGGGACGGTCCAATGAGAATCTCGCCCGGCTGCAGTGATATTTTTTGGTACATACTTAAAGTCTTTCGTTTGTAGATCTTTATCGTATTGAAAAAATTTTGCATCTCTAATTATTCTTGATTCATGATCAACTCATTACTGGCTCACTACAGAGCTCGGGTCTCCTCTCAATATGAGAAGGGTTTGGCCATAGTCCACCACGCTGGCCATGTGCGGATTGGCAGACTTCACACGTCTTTGAGAACATTACGAAGAACTCTCGGGCGTGCAGGTTTACTCACGATATTTTCCTTCAGCGTTGAAGCAAGTGATATTTTAATTGTTTATAAAATGCACATAATTCCGAAAAGTTAGAGGTGCATGCCCGGATTCGAACCGCCGACCTCTTATTAAGAGGCTGATGCCCTAACCACTAGGCTATCACAGCTTTCTCAAGCATCTCTAATAAACCCGCATTAATAAACACTTTGGTTCTATTTAACGGTTTAGCTCCAAGCGGACAAGCGTCATTACGGGAAGAGTTTTTTAAATATACTCGTACATTGACTCTTTTTCGTATGTAACCTTTATCAGGTCGGACTTTCTAGTTTCATCAGCCCCAGTAAATGACCAAGTCATTGCTGCTGATGCAACTTTACTCCATAGCTGACTAAACTCACCAAGTGCCTTTTAAGATAAATATTTTGGCTATTAGTCCAAGCAATGAATAACCTTCAATTTAGTAAAAATTTAAGTTGCTCCAGGTTACATAACTACAAATTAATTCTTATTATTTCTAGTGATAAAGAGAGATCAGTTCAAATGTCTAGAGCTACATCTCCCCAGTCGGTTATAGTCGGTCGCCCACCTACAAATGCCACTCTCGTAGCGAGGTTTTGTCGGGAACGAGCACCGAGGACCTGTGAACACGCGCTACTGAGGAGATCTAGGGCATGTGCCAGAACCGAAAGCTTTCTTTCAAAAGGAGACTCTTTGACTTTGGAATTAAAATTGACTCAAGGAACAGCTCTAAAGTAAGTTATATTTTTAACATGCTAGAGCAAGGGGCTGACTTGGCAATTCCCTAAAGCAATTGATCACTTTTTTACCACATCACCAACTTTCACATTTATATCAGGAGTGGGGCAGTAGTAATACAGGGTAGTAGTTTTTGCCTGGTGGGAGGCTTCGGCCGGTGCGAGTTACCACCGTACCGACAAAGATATGTAGCCAACCGATTTAGCGTTCCGGCACGATGTCGTGTAGAAACCAATTAGGAGTGTGGGTTTACCATACCCCTAACAGGTCAGCCCACTTCCATCTTAGACCGCATCAGCACTTACCATGAGGTGAGATGTAGTCAAGGGCTAACATATGGTCAATAAAAAAAAAAGTAATAACAGAACTAATCTAAGATGAATAAGTACCAGGAATTTATAAAATAAATGAGTATTTCTTAACTTACTGTGGTTGATGGTGTATTTGGTTCGTGCATCTATTTATTCTGTGTTGCTTAAATTTCATTATGCAATTCCAGACCGGTATTCTTCAAGGCTCTGTACGAGTTTGTCGATCTACACCAAGATGGAGAGCAATGGGGTCGCGGACCGTGTTCCAGAAGATTTGGCTCCAGGTCCTTCCCCGAAGCTCCACCGGATCCACCGATCACATTTTCCTCCCCAAGAGATGTCTTTCTGTACGGCAGAGGTGGAGCAAGAAATATAAGGTAGGGAGGGAATGTACATATGTATGATAATGGTTCGTAGAATTATGTAATTATAATATATTACTACCTAATTGAGCCTTGATTGGTGAATACAAGATGGTCGGGTAAACGTTTGTTACGTGCTTTTACTACTTAAACAAAGTAGGAGTCATCATCATTATTAAATTTAATTTAAGTTTTGTTTTCGCTTTCTAAAAAGAATTCCATTACTGATCAAACAATAATTTCGTCTAACACTTTTCGACTACCTCCGTGGCGGAACGCGTGCGTTGTTGGTATAGGTACTGTATCGATTTCCGTCTCTAGTCTGGTCTGGTGAGAGGCATTGGGCGTTGCTAGTTACCACCCTACTGACATAGACGTATCGCCAAATGGTTAAGCGTTAAGCGCGATGTCGCCTAGAGACCAATTAGGAGTATAGGTTTAACATACCCCGTATAAGTTGGCCCACTACCTTTTTAGAGTACACCATCACTTACCACCATATGAATTGCTGTTAAGTGTTAACTGTAGTATAGTGTGAAGTGGATAAAAAAATACTTAATTCTAAAAATCTTCTTAATTATTTCTTTCTTATTCTTTATTCTTAATGTGTCAGCTCATATAGCCTATATTAGAGACAGCTGCAAAACTTCAATTTTACAGCTATATACAGACCATGGATGATGTAAACACTAAACACTAAGATTCGTTTTAATACAGTTACTTCCCCCTTTACAGATATGAGTACACTAAACTAACAATAATCCTGTAAAATACATTGACATTCCAGCTGCACCTATCGCTTCGAAGCCAACCCGGGAGAAGTAGTGCGACTTCGCGTCTGGGGAATACGCAATGGAGGTCGCCTCTGCAGATCCGTCCATTCGGCACACTCGCCCTGGTTTCGCTGTGGAGGTAACCCCACTGCAGCCGTGAGAATATTCGAGAGGCCCTGGAGAGATAGCGGGCCTGGTGTGCCAAGGGATTGTTTATGCAGGTCCGTCATCACAAACAGAAATAATTATTTAAGCTATGAATCACACTTATTACACTCTGCTAAATTATCTTTTCTATGCACGACTTACCAGCTACATCTATCCTAACGTTATTTTTAGTAGATATTTTTTATCTTAGGAAAACAAAAGATTCTCATATTCATCTCATATTATTTTTAAGAAGCCTAAAAAAACATCGAGGAAGTCACGATCAACGTATAGTGTAATTTTCACATATTCCTTGTTTATTTTCTCTCATATTATTTATTATAATCTATCAATGAAATGTTATGAAAAATCATATCGCATATTATTTAAACTGTTTCTACTCAAAACAAAACTTTCAATATGACATACAATTTTTATTATATACCAAAAAAATAACGCTTCGTAACAGTAAAGAATACATAAATGAAGAAGAAAGAATACGTATTATGAAGAAGCTATCAAAGTAAAAGTTCCGATGCATTGTCTCTTTAAGATAAACGAATACAGAAATGAAGTTCACTCAAAGGGCAAGATATTTGAGTTGAACCAGTTTGATAAAGTGGTGCAATTATTTGACATGTTATAAATAAAAAGACAATAGAATTTTGATAATAACTTTTATCGTTTTCCAGCGATGTCAGCGATTACGAATTCACATCCACTTCAATGGTAGCAGAACTCAAGTTTGACGTAGTTAACATGTCAGCGGTTGATGATTTTCGTTCTTTTGGTTTCGAAGCGTCAGTTGAGTTCGTTCGACTAGAAAGTGTATGTGAGAGCAGTCACAGAGTGTATGGTGCTAGTGGGGAGTTGAGATTGGCCGCATACTCACCTTTGTCTGAATCTGTAAGTCCTTTATATTTGTGAAAGTAGTAGTACGGAAGCTTAAGTCAAATAACAAATCCATCTCTAATGTTTTAGGAGCACTGTGATCATCGTCCATGGCTAATAGATCCCGCTCCAGGGCGATATTTATACATGCAAATCCAGGGTAGCCTTCTAAGGGAACCGGAACTAGACAACTTCACTCTCCAGAATAACATCACAGTGGCACCTGATTTGGGACACTTGTGCAGGACACCCAATCGTATCGCAGTTTACGCCGGTGGACTATCACCGCTGTTTATATGCCCTAAACCTCCGGAAGAACAGGTATAACAATGATCTATTCCTCACCTACTACAAAAGATTCCGGTTTAATTATGTTGATTATGATTCGAAAAGTTTACAGCTATGTTTATGGCTAGCAGTGACTTATTGACGGCTACTGCCAGATAAAATCCAAAGAGGAGATACGGCTCATTTGGTGTCGTTTGTCATTTTAGTTGGGATTTGGTTGGGGTGAATTTTCTGGTTCGCCATTCCAGCACACAAGTACCCCCAACGTCCATTGATTCTATAAGCTATTTGCCCTGTCCATTCCCACTTTACCCTCGCCTCTTATTGAACAATATCACGTTTTCATTTTTTAAGTAATATTTTCATGACTTTACAGGAAGAGGATATCGTAGAAGTATTTTCAGAAGGATGGTCTAAAGAAATAGACTCGCTCGCTCGACACGTACTAGCACCTCCGCCTTCACCAGACCGCTTTGACCTAGACTGGCCGAGATCTCTATCCGTCGAATTACTGGCCGTGGACCATGGATCCTATTATATCACATGGCTAGAACTTTCCAGAAGGTAACTTCCATATACCTGCATATTGACTAATAACTATTTCAATCCCATCAGATTTTATCATCTGTATAGTAAAACTCGCATCAAAAATAATTATAATGGAAGCAGTAGTAAAGTTAATCATGTACTCTTACATCCAATAGCACAGATTATTTTTGATATCATCATCATCATCATCATGATCAACCCATTACCGGCTCACTACAGAGCACGGGTCTCCTCTCATTATGAGAAGGGTTTGGCCATAGTCCACCACGCTGGCCATGTGCGGATTGGCAGACTTCACACGCCTTTGAGAAAATTATGGAGAACTCTCAGGCGTGCAGGTTTCCTCACGATGTTTTCCTTCACCGTTGAAGCAAGTGATATTTTAAAAACGCACATAACTCCGTAAAGTTAGAGGTGCGTGCCCGGATTCAAACCGCCTAATCTAATTAGGAGGCTGACGCCCTAACCACTAGGCTATCACGGCTTTTAATTTTTTTTTTTGATATCACAGCGTTGGAAAATAAATGTTTTTGTTGACAAGCGAAATTATTTATGTTAAAGGCACGCAAGCGACCGAGGGGGTGTATTTGCACTATCAGGCGACTGCCCTTATCGCTGCGAGTCGCTGCAAGCGTGTATCGAGCCCGCGCTGTGGTGCGACGGCATCGCGCAGTGTCCACAAGGCGAGGATGAGCGTCTGTCACAGTGCTCAGCACTGTTGCGAGTGCCGGCGCACTACGCCGTCGCTCTCCTCGCATTCACTATACTCGCTGCTTTTGCTGTTGTAAGTAAAAGTAAAATGGTAGTGAGTGTAGAGACAACAACATTATGTTATTGTTGGTTTATTTTATAACTAGGATAATTAAAATTTGCACTAATTAGTGGCTAAGCATTTTTGTGCTGTGCCTCAGTGCAAGGTACAGAATCTTGTAATAATAAATGTTTTGGCTGTTAGCGAGCCAAATAAATTTAAAAAAAAACCATTCTCCATTAACCGCACGGCAAGAAAAATACAGAAATCCAAAACGTACTAATTATGCGTGACTTTATATATTGCAAGCTAATTTTACATTCCCCGGTAGATTGCTACCGTCCAGTATATAAAAATATCTAAATTTAGCATTACAAATATTTTTTTTTTATCCACTACAAGTTAGCCCTTGACGGCAATCTCACCTGATGGTAAGTGATGATGCAGTCTAAGATGGTAGCGGGCTAACCTGTTAGGGGGTATAGTAAACCCATACTCCTAATTGGTTTCTACACGACATCGTGCCCGAACGCTTAATCGCTTGGCGACACGCCTTTGTCGGTAGGGTGGTAACTAGCCACGGCCGCAGCCTCCCACCAGACCAGACTCGAGCCGGGAATCGAACCCAGGACCTCCAACTTTACAATGCGAGGTCGTCAAATTACTAAGCTCAAATGATCAGCCAACATCTTATCAAGAGTATGGGACGGGGTTCGGAAACCTTTTAATTCGATTTTTTGTTTTATTTTATAGATAGCAGTAGCGCGCTCATGCCGCAGACGCCGATCTGCATTCCAGCAGCGACTCAAGAGTTTGTCATCAGACACGGCTATTTTTGATGAGAAAGAAGTGATTTGCTGACCAAGCGAAGACTCTGTGCGATATGTAGAAGTCGATCGGGTCACCACCGTTTGATTTCCCGCACAGGGTCTGCACAAATTTCTTACAATAATCACGAATCGCTAGAAGACAATGTGTTTGAATGATAGATAAGTGGACAAAGTGGTCCATAATTGGCGAACGATGTTCGCGTTGTTTGAATGTTGGTTTTATGTGGTTAGAATTAATAAAGATGGAAGAATTGCTGGCCTCAGATTATAGGTTATTACAGCAAGCTATTTTTACCCATAATCTACTGGACAAACATTCACAGGTCCGATCAACAATGTGGCTCGTGCAAATAAATTGTCAGCAATATCACTTGATTTATAATGGGTTTTTTTCTGATTTTCGTTTTCTACAGAATTTGGATCAGAACTTTCAGATTTTGAAGTCCTCTGGAAGTAGACCTCTTTTCGAGGTGCAGTAATTTTACTACTCAGAAACTTATTTACTTCTGCTTCATCTAATATATTCATTTTCTTTTTTAACTAGAATCAATTTGCTGAAATAACCTAAGTCCATATTTACCAGTTCTTAGTACATAATGAGAATTTTAAATGTACTTGGTCCAAGGGATTAGATGAATGTTGGATTTCAATGACATTATTGTACATTATGGACCAATTATTGTTGATCGGCTGTTGTTGTTTTAAGATTATTATATTATTTTCCTTCAAACGTAATCAAACAAAGAATACGTTGATTGATTACCAAACTTTAGCCAAATGAATTATTTAGTGGATAACTTTTAATATCTACTCTAACCAAGGGTTTGTAAATTAGACATAAATGCCTTACGTAGAATTAGTGAAGTTTTAGTTTAAGTTTTTTTGCGGTATTTATCATTTTAAAAGGTTAAAGGTTAACCGCTTCGTTAGTTTATTGTGGCGAAATGAATTAATACCAACAACCTGGTTAAGCAAAACGTTATCGAGATTAACTTTTAAAATTATATAAGATAATATTATTTTACTTTTAATTTAGTAACTAGTGAAATACTAGATGTGCTTTTTATAAAGTTTGGAAGTGGTTTGAATCTATAATATTTGAATATATAATAACGCACAATGAAAGTGAGGCCCGGTTGACATATTGTGGCCAACGTTTGATTGGTTTGTTTACTCAATTGTGATTCATAAAACTAATGTACATATTTAAATGTAGGGATTCGTAAGAACAGTTCATTAATAATAGATATTTAATAATTACAATGTTATAAAAAATTGGCTTTACAAATATATTGTTGTGGCAATAATTTTATTCACCTTGTGTTCAGGTAAATCGGTATTAGCCTGCGTTTTATTGTTAACCTATATTTGTATACGTGATATTAACTGCCATTTTATAAACGAAAAATGTTTTTTCATTATAACCAAATTGTTTATCCAGAAAATACGATTTTACAAATATTACTTTAAATTAAAACAATTTATCGTCTATTGACGAGGATACAGTTATAGGCCACGAACTCGCCACTAAATGTTAATTTATTAGATAATCAAGACCATTTAAATATGGTGAAATCAATTATTGATCGAAAATAGTATAAAATATCCTAAAATGAAATAAATATGTTGTAAATAAAATTAAAACTATTCATATCTTAGAAATATATTAAAGTGATATAAAAGTTTGTTTCCCAAGGAAATTATTGAATTCTATAAAGTCGAGTTAACTATTAGAAGAATTGTAGAGAATTGAGATCCTATTGAGAACACCTCGTTGTATTAAAAATTAAGATATTATTGATAATATTATATTAATTAGAATGGAGGATAAATTAATATTGTAAAATATAACTTACACTTGTGATCTTTCCTCTTATTTTATAAGGAAATATTAGCATAACTAAGAATGTTATGTTATTTTTTTATAATTGGCCAGCAATTTGTTTACTTACGAAGCAAATAATAATGATAATATTCATAAGTATCATTTTAAAATTTATTTTCTATCCAGAGTTTTTACAGGATTTTTCACCCTCACTACAGTATAATCTCATTTTTTTAGTGTTTGATAAGACCATGCGGAGAATAAAAATGACTGAATTAAGCATTTATTGAGCACAAAGTTTAAATACACCTGTAAATACCAAATATAAGACAGCCTTGAAAAAGTCAGACATAATCCTTTTCTATCTTCATACATTAAAATTACGTTCTTCAGGTACATAGATTGCCAGAACTTTTTCATATTATGTTTGAAAAGCTCACGAGTGTAATTATATGTGCATAGATTCAAAATTCGATACAAATGATAGAAATTGTTACGAGGTGTAGATTTGTAATTAATGAAATAAAGTGTTCTTTAAAAATAATTCTTATTGAAGTAATAATTCCGTGATCTATTCAGTTAAGCATAGCGAATAATCAAGAGCAAGAATAAAATAATATTAAACGAAGATCATCTAATCAGATGCTATTTATGCTACATAGTTGCAGTCTATCATGGAACGTCACCAAAGTTATACCGACATAGCAGTAGACAATTGACAAGTGTTTATTGTACTGATAAATTAGGTTTCAACTCTGGATTTATACGATATGTTGTAAATACAAGCATAACAGGTGAAATGTCAGCTGTCAGAAAAGTGGTCGGTTTTGTGATTAAAGGTCAGGTCATAAAATAAGTTATAGATAATCGTGACTACGTTAGTAATCATCGTGATTAACTAACATATTATACTGAACAAAAAGCTTAATCAATTTCACTAGATAATTCATTGCCAGTGAAGATGTTCTCTATGTTTAACTAATAGGTTATTTTTAATTTGTAATATTTGTTGTGAGATGTAAGATTAGTGAAGCTGATTAAGGATTATATGGTCTTCCATAACGTACGATAATTCCGGATTTATTTTCCTTGCGTTCCGACATTTGTGACGAATTCGAAATGTTTTTGTAATGGAAGTAAACTAATCCGAATCAGGTGTTATCCTGGAAGACAATAATGATGGAAAATAGCCGTTTAAGCAGAGATACTAATTTCAAATTAATCAATGAGAAAAAGTTGAGGTGATATAAGGAGTTTTTAAAATAAAATTATTTACTGCATGATTTAATGTGTCTTATTTGTATACCCGTGATTTTTAGCATATTATAGCTATTTTACGAATAATAAATAGTAGGATAATAATAGGTAGTAAAAAGAATGGCCCTGGTATATATTCCTTATGAATATGTTTAGTACAAAAAATAAAAAGATTGGACAAAAGGTAATTATTACAGAAAAATCTGAAATATTAACTAAGTTTTAAACAAGCGATTAAAGCTAACTCGCATTGAAGCATTAGACATTATTTTTATTTGTGGTTACGTTTTATTTAAGGTAAGTTTTCATCCAATGTTAAGGTATTAAAAAGCGCGTGCCATATGGATATGGAATATTTTTCTTGGATTATTAAAATATCACTTTGCTTTTATTGTAAAATGGTTCAGGGTATAATGCTTCGCTGAGTAAGTATAAGCATGCAAATCTGTCCCAAAATGAAGTACAATTATAATAAATTAAACAACAAAGGCCTATAATTAATTGTAAAAAAGTGTTTCTTTTTCTCCTTATTAGAACTAGCTTGCAAATAACTAGGTAATAAAAAAATATGATAATTTATTTTCCGCTATTTACTATTATTTTTCTTTTTGATTCAATAGCGATTCAATGCAAATACTTATATAGCAGACTTAATAACGTAAAAAAGTATTATATTATAAAAAGTATTACATAGTATTATTATTGGAGGAATAAAATAAACAAAGGCTTTATTTTATTTTATATACATAATTATATAAAAGTTTTTATATCGATCATATCTGTTATTTACTCAATATTTAATAAATATATTGCAACCACATATTTATGATGGGATCAGGTGCGCGGTGCGTGCACTGTCGTATTATAAAGCTTGAGGTCCTTGGTTCGATTCCCGGATCGAATGTGGTATATTGAGCAGGGAAACGTAGCACCAAATGTTTTAGCGTTCGGGAATGAAACGAGTAGAAACCGGTTAGGAGGATGGGTTCAGCCGGCAACGCATATGGTGGTTCTCTTATTCCGCAGATTTCCATAGGTGACGTTAATCACTTAACATCAGGTGACCCGCCTGCTCGTTTGCCCGCGACGTAAACGAATAGTACAAGAAAAAAAAACAAATTTCATATTTTTTGCTTCTTATGATTTAAATGGCTAAATATATCTATTACCAACAGCTATAGATTAAAAGTGATAACTGCACTTTAGATTACTTACATCGATTTAATCAGGGTACTATTTCAATACTGTTCGCATTTTTTGTAATATAATGGCAGATGTAATACTTAATGAATTTATACACCCATCAAACCCAATATTAAATAAAAAGTAAAATATTTTTATGTTAATCAAGCACCCCTTGCGCCAATATTTCGAAGGCTTTCTTCACGTTATTTGTGATTTCCACTGCTGGTCTGTTGGTTGTGATTAACCAAGTACTGCCACTACTGGCTGTTTCGTATGCAGCAAGGAGGCCTCCGACAGCTGACTCAACACTGTAAAACAAATAAAGAATAATAAATCATCCATACTTATAATATCCTTGTTCAACTCAGCGTGTTCAAATAAGGACCAAGAGATCCTATGTTAGACTTTTTGGTCAAGCGACGTGTTTGAATTCCGCCAAAAACACGAATGATTCCATATATTCACTGATTCTGCTCTCGCTTCTGCACCTTGTGTTATTTAACAACAGCTATATACCGAAAGGAGAAGTTAACTTTTCTTGGAACCTTATCGATCAAACCATGCTTTTCTAAAAACAAAATTATATACACGGAGTCGTTTACTGTACATCATGATCAACCCATTACCGGCTCACTACAGAGCACGGGTCTCCTCTCAATATGAGAAGGGTTTGGCCATAGTTCACAACGCCATGTGCGGATTGGCAGACACGCCGTTGAGAACATTATGGAGAACTCTCAAGCGTGCAGGTTTACTGTACGCGCTTTTATTATTTTTAAATGGACTCAAAACGGATATTTAAATAAAAAGCCATTTATTAGCTGATGTTCTAGGTGTTCAAGATTACCGTTTCATCCAGTTTCCGTATGTTACATTATCATATATTCCTTTAACTACTAGTAATTGTTGTATATATCACAATATACATATATGTAAGCCTATACACATATATAATATACAATGTGTTGTTGAAGTTCCTTATTGTACGGTTGTAGTAGAAATCACCTTTCTAGCGTGGGCCTCCACTAGCTCTTTCCATGTCTTTCTCTCCTTTGCATCACACATTGCATTTTAACTCGTTATGAAGAAGTTGGATAATTTGTTTTCGCTTATTAATTGGTTGGTTTCGCTTACTGCCCAAGTTTAAAGAGCTGGGGATTTTGGTCATGCTTATTTAAGCATTTTTAAAATTAAATATCAGATCGACGCTTAAATGAATAAGCCTCAAGGAGTCAAAGAGCAAACTTTTTCGCCCGAAAGAGAAGCTGAAGTCTTTACTACAAGTCTATTACCGCTTGCACTAAGCTATATTTTGTGATGTACGAATAAAATTCATAAATAAATAAACAATATAAAATTATAATCTACTGTAATGTGCAATATGGCGGGAGTGATGTCGCAATAGCGATAATAAGTCTATTATGCTGATTTATGTTGGTGACCTTCAAAATTCCTCCGTGATTTCGAAGCAATGCAAGTAATCTTTAATACTTAAACGTGCTAATAAAAGTACTATTAAAAGTGACTATTGGCAAACCAGCATTGGTTTTTTAAAAATAAAAATGCTTGCCTTCGACCTCATAAGAGTAACGATGCAGTTAATGCTGAACCGCGCATGCCTTCAAGATTCACTTTTATTTGAAGGTTTTCCAGATTCAAGAAGTGGAGAAAACAGAAACCGTTAGAACCTTCAAGGTTATAGCAGTATAACGACAAAACAACATGTGTGCAGTAGAAAGACAAAGGGATAAATAAGTACGGTGCAAATGTTTACGTTGGCTAGAGATTACAAGCGGTATAACGTTTGAATAGCTTGCAGTATTCTGTCACTCTTCGACTTGCAGCACCTTTCAAATGCCAGAGTATTACAAAATACCACTTAACTATTACGAATATGTGTTAGTATAAGTTAAGCGATGATTAAATAACAAATAAACTTACCACTGAGCAGGAAACTTCTTTAATGCAACCATCATTCTCTCTTCCGTTTCCTCATCAATGCACCCAATCCTTCCTCTGATCAGGTTCGTATCAGTTATTCCGAAACAAATGGCGATAACACGGACATCAGACCGCAAGTAATTCTCTTTCATCTTAAACAGAATTATTATCGCTTAGCAAATCCCTGTGGGCATGTGGATTCTAATTGAAAACAGTTTAAGTCTAACATTGAGAGGTTTGGGTGAAGCAGCCACGAAATTCTGGTAATTATTGTTTGATTGCTCAATTACATTTTTTATCAAATCAAGTGGCTATTCAAAATTTTTATTAGGAGCAATAAGGAAAAGATTACTTAAATTTAGCCTTCTACATGTTCTTCTTATCTCATCCTCATCACACTCAAAGTAATTATTATTTTGCATGCTCGGTTTAAGATAGAATTCAAGATCAAATCACACAGTTATAATTAGTCTATTGACGTCCCACAACTGGATCCAGTCCCTTTCTCTCATAGAAAGGTACCATGTAGATCAAATACGGGCTGGTGGACTTAAACGATTATTAAAATATAACAAGAGATTGTGGCCACTAATCTTTGTTGGAACAAAAGATGGTAACATGGGTATCAGTATATCGATATATATAAAACGGCCGTGTCGTTTCCTCTTTCATCTATACTTTAGATTAATAATGTGTGTTACCCTTCTTCGGCTAAAGTCAAAGAAGGGTAACACGAGATCGCATTTTTATCGCAAAAGACCGCGTGTAATGTTCTCGCGGTTTTGATTTAAATAAATTATTTCCTCGGCTTAACCGCGGGTGCCTCAAAAGCTAGTATTACGTGTAAGAATAGACACAATATAAATTAAAAGTAAAGTGACCTTGCAAGATTTATTATTTTTGTGTTAAAAATGTCATTCCTCTAAGTCTTATTATAAACCTATTTTTCTTATGTAAATTTGGTCATAATTTACCAACAATTTCTTTTTATGCACCACAAGTTACCGCATCTCACCTGATGGTAAGTGATGATGCAGGACGGTAGCGGGCTAACCTGTAAGGGGTATGGTAAACCCACACTCCTAATTGGTTTCTACGCGACATCGTGCCGGAACGTTAAATCACTTGGTGACACGTCTATGTCGGTAGGGTGGTAACTAGCCAATCCGTCATATATGTAGTTGTCAGGTCAGCCGACAAAGACGTGTCACCATACCCTTAACAGCTTAGCCCGCTACCATCTTAGACCGTACCATCACTTACCATCAGGTGAGATGCCATCAAGGGCTTAGTTGTGGTGTATATAATAAAAAAATGTTTTATCCCAACACACAACTAAATATAAATACTTACCGAGCAACAAAAGACGTTACCCGGTTTTGAGTATTATGTTTATTATTGAGTTAATAAGATTTTAGTGAACATACCCCTAGACAGTTGCTAAACTGTAAGACTGCACTCTTGGTCGCACTGTATATTGGCAGAAGGGGCGTTTGAATCAGTGCCACTATCGAAGAAATGTTGATTATCGTACCGCCTCTACCATCTCTGTCCTTTCGCATCAGTTTGTACGCTGTCATCGATCCTTTTATCAAAGCGGACTGAAAAGGGTAATGTTTATCATCATCATGATCAACCCATTACCGGCTCACTACAGAGCACGTGTCTCCTCTCCATATGAGAAGGATTTGGCCATAGTCCACCACACTGGCTATGTGCGGATTGGCAGATTTTACACGTTTTTGAGAACATTATGGACAACTCTCAGGCATGCAGGTTTCCTCACGTTGTTTTCCTTCACAGTTGAAGCAAGTGATATTTTAATTGCTTAAAAACGCACATAACTCCGAAAAGTTAGAAGTGCGTGCCCGGGTTCGCACCCCCGAGCTCTGATTAGGAGGCGGACGTCCTAAGCACTAGGTTATCACAACTTATACATCACTTCAACCGATAGACGTCCACTGCTGGACATAGGTCTTTTGTAGGGAGTTCCAATGGCCACGTTCTTGGGCCGCTTGTATCCAGCGGCTCCCTGCGACTCGTTTGATGTCGTCTGTCCACCTTGTTGGGGGTCGACCAACGCTACGTTTACCGGTGCGGGGTCGCCATTCCAGCACCTTGGGACCCCAACGTCCATCGGTTCTCCGAGCTATGTACTTATACATACATACCTACATTATCATTTACCATCATTTGTAATAGTTTTATGTATTATATAATTAATGCTAATAATGTTGTATATTAAAATAATATGTATTTGTTTCTTTGAAGTGGAAAGACGATTCAAATTCAATATGACAGTGATTCTATTAAGTAACGTAAGCTTTCTACTTGTATGTACAGATCTAATATTGCGTATTGTTTCAAAAAACAGTTCTTCCGTTGCTTTTGAACAATAATTATTTCTTCGTTTACGTTATGAGTAGAATTTTTTTAATTTACGTTTAAAAATATGAGATAGGTTTCAAAACTCTTTTTATTCGACCTTTATTACCAATAAACTGTAGCCATAACGATATCGGGCTTACTTTAAATATAATGTGGTTGGTAAAGTGGTAGATATTGATACATTACCATCCAACTATTTACTTACCACATTCACTAGCATCTCCTTCTCATACACATCGGGGTGGTCATTCATTAGACCAGCATTGTTTATGACGCAGTCAATGTAGCCAAATTGCTTAACAGTTTCTGCAAACGCTGCCTCCAAATCTTTAGAAACGTCACATTTGATAAATAATGCTTTTTTGTCTCCATACTTAGTGTTTAGCTCTTTCGTAAGAGCTTCACCGGCTTCGTTATTTAAATCTAAAACCGCTACATTCTGAAAAAGGAAAAAAAATATCGTAAGTATAATATTTATATTGAATTTTTAAATTATTGCAAGCTGATAAAAACCATTCGAATAAAAAAAAATTGATTTGGGCTCAGTATCGATAGTAACCATCCTCCAATTATAATTTTTAAAAATATTTAATGGACGAATTCTGTATTCGCCCCATTACAGTTAAATTATATTAAAGATTTATAAAAACCATTCGAATAAAAAAAATTGATTTGTGCTCAGTATCGATAGTAACCATCCTCCAATTATAATTTTTAAAAATATTTAATGGACGAATTCTGTATTCGCCCCATTACAGTAAAATTATATTAAAGATTTATAAACATTTGAAATAAACTTCAAATTCAATTTATGTCTTCACCCATAACATTAATTATTATAAAGAAATCATAAGATATAATAACTAAGAGTTTTAACAATACTATATATTTTCTTCTTTATTTATTTTTTGTCGTTGTTATTGTGTCATGAGTACTATTTAATTCCATTTTTTGCTTCTTTTGCAATTTTTTACTTCTACTAGTGGTATGCATGCTCCAAGGTTAATAGGCAGACAATGCTAAGCATAATTTATGACTTTTATGTATTTTTACCTCGTGCAAGAAACAGAAAAAAATATATATTAGTAGGATTTAACACTTTTTTAATCTTAGCGCTGATTCTATTATTACTACTATTATTACTGTTATACCTCCGTGGCGCAGTGCTTGCGCTGTCGCATTATAAAGTTGGAGGTCCTGGGTTCGATTCCCGGCTCGAGTCTGGTCTGGTGGGAGGCTTCGGCCGTGGCTAGTTACCACCCTACCGACAAAGACGTGTCGCCAAGCGATTTAGCGTTCCGACACGATGTCGTGTAGAAACCCAATAGGAGCGTGTGTTCACCATACTCCTAACAGGTTAGCCCGCTACCATCCTAGACAGCGTCATCACTTACCACCAGGTGAGGTTGCCGTCAAGGGCTAACTTGTAGTGTACAAAAAAAAGTAATTACCAGGACAAGTTGAATAAAGAAATTCTTATGTCAAATTAGCAATAGTATATCTTAAATATTTACTTATATAAATAACTGCTTCATTGGTTCAGTGCTTGGTTGCGAATCTACGCCTAGACTTTAGGTTCGATTCCGAGGTGGGGTTGCTAGGTATCGGGTTATTGGTTAATAGCATACTAAATATTAGTAAAGTTGTTATAAAAGAGAATCTGTTAAAGTTCGGTGTCTCAATGACCTCACTAAAATTTCTCAATAGATTTAAGAATGCAAATCGTCATGACACAGATTTCGTTAGATACTCATGATTTACACTTAGCAGTATCGTTGAAAAGTGAAAACTTTACGTTCACAATTAAAACATACGAAATATATATAACAGCTGTGATAGCCTAGTGGCTAGGACGTCCGCCTCCTAATCAGAGGTCTGGATTTCGAACCCGGGCATGTACCTCTAACTTCTCAGAGTTATGTGCATTTTTAAGCAATTCAATTCAAATCACTTGCTTTAACGATGAAGGAAAACCTCGTGAGGAAACCTGCACGCCTAAGAGTTCTCCATAATGTTCTCGAGGCGTGTGAAGTCTGCCAATCCGCACACGGCCAGCGTGGAGGACTATGGCCAAACCATTATTGAGAGGAGACCCGTGCTCTGTAGTGAGCCGGCAATGGGTTGATTATGATGATGATGATGATAATATATAATAACATAGAAAGACTGTAAAAAAAGAAGTGACAAATCCCATACAAAAAATAAAACGAAGTTGATTTAATGTTTTAGCGTTTTCGGCTTTACCTTTTATTAACTTTGATTAAACCTAATAAGATTTTATTTGATTGGCCTCGGATGTGTTTGGTATGCTGCATGCCGCATTGCCTAATCTCTCTGATTCAACCAAGCTATGTTGCCATAATTTTTACCCTTTTAAAATTGTTAGAGACAATCAAACGCCGATTGAGAGCGTTTTACTCATATAATATGTTTGTGCTCAAATTTGATTCTCCTAATAAGAACTAGATTCACCGAGTTAGGTCTATAAATAATATTAATTGTAAAGCAAAAGTGTCGATTTTTGGGGAACATTTCTCTATGATTACGACGTTGGAATATCAACGAAGGGGTGAACTCTATGTACACGACGTTGGGCTACCAACGAAGGAGTGAAGTTAAAAATACATCAAAATATATAAAAAAATTACACATGAATATGAATTTCAACCTGAACTGCCCACTAGCACAAGACACCGATGACATAAGAGATAAGTAATTTCTAGGGTTTGACTTTTGTATCGCATATTTAACGTGTAAATCTTGCTTCATAAACATTAAATAATATCTCCACATTAAATATCTTATCTTCGTTAATTGCATTACCTATTTAACTTTAATTGTTTACAATTGCGTTTTCTTATCATCACTAAGAACAGGTTGTGTAGAGAAAATGTTTAGAAAAGCTGTGATAGCCTAGTGTTTAGGACGTCCTCCTCCTAATCAGAGGTCGGGGTTCAAACCTGGGCGCGCACCGATACCGACCTTTTCGGTGTTATGTGCGTTTTTAAGCGTTTTTTTTAATTAAAATTTCACTTACTTCAACGGTGAAGGAAAACATCAAGAGGAAACCTGCATGCCTGAGAGTTCTCCATAATGTTCTCAAAGGAGTGTGAAGTCTGCCAATCCGCACATGGCCAGCGTGGTGGACTATGGCCAAACCCTTCTCATATTGAGAGGAGACCCGCGCTCTGTAGTGAGCCGACAATGGGTTGATGATGATGAATATGAATTAAACCTACACCCAATAAAGTTAGCTTCTTCTAGATGAACTCGACATACGGTTAAGGTAACCGGCTGACGAGATCGTGTAATGAGATTGTATGTATAAATTAGAAGGTTATTCAAGCGAGGCTAACCACTCCTAAATTAAACATAAAATGGGAACGAATGTCCTAAGACCAGAGTTTTAGATACTAAAATCGAATTTGCTTAAAGCTAGACAATTTTATATTCATATTGTATTAGAGGATATGTTTGATATTATGGGAGATTCCCATTTTGAATATTGGTAACAAATAACCATGTTTTTATTTACTAATGAAGTGCATTAAGAAGATTGTTTTGTTTTAAGGATAATCGTTAGTTATTAATTAATTAGTGGTAGGTTTGCTTGTATACTCAGAATTCTTATTAAAATATACCTAGTGGGTTAATGCTACAAATTAACGTGAAGTCATTGGATGGTTAAAAGTTAACTATCGCCGAACAAACTAAATGTAAACTTAAATAGTTGAGTAAATTTAAAGCTTTGTTTGAAATGTCCTTATCCATAACGTTAAGTAAATTAAAAACTTTGGTACAAATGTTCTGAAGCAAGGTTTTGAAAACCTCCGTGGCGCGTGCGCCGTCGCATTATAAAGTTGGAAGTCTAGAGTTCGATTCCCGGCTCGCTCTTGTCAGACGGGTGGTTACCACTCTACCGACAGAGACGTGTTGCCAGTAAGTACGGAGTAAGAACAAAGTCGTTCTAATATAAAAATAAGCTTGTTTTCGCTTTTTGGTTACCGATCGAAGTATGATCCCTCTGAAGCACGGATGATGAAAGACCATATTTTCCATTCTTGTTAAAAAAGTTTAGTATTCGATCTTTTAGTTTAAACACAGTCTCGATATTAGATCCCCGCCCCTTGTTATCCCCAGCTTTACATATACTAGTCTCCCCCGACCTAAGCGCTCCTTTCCGAAAGAGGAGGCCTAAACACATCTTTCATGACCCTGACGATCAGATGACTACTGACAACACACTCGTACCACCTACCACACAATCATACGCTACACGCCGTCTTCGCCGGCGAAGACGAGGTCCCCGCTATCTTACGTCATCCGGACGTGGGCTCTATCCACGGCCTCGGAGACGTATGGACCACTCACCGTCCGACCCCCCCCGTTATCCCAAACGTCGCCTAAGCCGAGGTTCGGCCTCAATGGAGGCGCCCTTAGGCAGTCGTTCCCTTAGTTTCTTCGAGCCCTAGGGCTCAAAATTTCTTCTGGCAGAGCTTCTTTCCAAAGCTCGCCAAACAGCCCGGTTACGCTGTGGCAACCAATAGGGTTTATACAGCTAATAGACAGTCCGAAAAAAAAAATAACTACGAGAATAACGTGGCAAATGTATCTAAATTACATACCAATAATACCTTTTTTCCTAAAACTAAATTGATCAGTTCGCAGTTTCTTTTCAAATATCTCATCAAACACATTGAATTAGTTCAAACTAGTAAACTGAGTTTAATAAAAAAGATTTGTGTATAGAAATATTACCACTATAATTACATCCTTATTATTACAATTAAACACGTAATCGGTTCTTATAATATATTTGCGGATATGTGTTTGTTATTTGGTTGGTTTGTTGGTTCATCAGTCTGACACAGATCCGAAAAAAAAAAAAAAACGATAAATAAAATAAGTTGCAACATGCGTTTTGAAGGACGTACGTGCAGTGAAAACCTCCGTGGCGCAGTGCGTGCGCTGTCGCGTTATAAAGTTGGAGGTCCTGGGTTCGATTCCCAGCTCGAATGTGGAGGCTTTGGCCGTGGCTAGTTACCATCCTACCGACAAAGCCGTTTCGCCAAGCGACTTAGCATTCCGGCACGATGTCGCATAGAAACCAATTAGGAGTGTGGGTTTACCATAACTCTTAACCGGTTAGCCCGCTACCATCTAGACTGCATCATCATTGCCACCAGGTGATATAGCCGTTAAGGGCTCACTTTTTAATTTTATTATTAGTCCACAAAACTGACTACAATTGTTTGAAACAGCCTTATTTTAGTATGTGAGATCATTTGATGTACAATCGAGTCATCTAGATGTGGTCTTATCATGTATAAAGGAAGGCTACAGTAACAATTACAGCACAAAATTACTTACTAACTTAACCTAAGTATACATCACTTGCACTGTATAAAAAAAACAAGGAAAAATTAAATCAAATGTACGAAAAATTAATGTATTCATAGTGTTCTATCGCAGGGTGTTACCAAGCGTTCACACATATTTTTCCACGTTATTGTCAGATGATGGCGATAACTAAACATTTGACTCAAAACTAAACGTTATGTTTTTGAGTAATAATTAAAGTAGTAGTATATATATATATATATATTTACAGTTGACGCTCGGATGAATTATTTGAAAGACGTAATTACCTTGGCACCTCTGTCCAAAAGCGCGCGTGTCACCCCAGCGCCGATCCCCGAAGCGGCGCCGGTTATCAGAAACACTTTGCCCTTCACATCAAACATATTCCGTCCGTTCGCAAACACAAACCGGCGAGAACTGCTCGTGTCGTGCAAGGATGTAATACAAACGTACGTTGCAACAGACAGGACACCTATTCGTTGTAAGTCGTTATTGTTATTATGATAATATGATAGGAAATCGTAACCTACGTCTGCTTCCGATGACTAAAAGAATTTCATTTGAAAGCGTTGAGTTTGTTACACAGATTTCTGGGTGTGGCATTCTTACCTAATGACAGATGGATTTATTGCCAAAATTGTCTAAAGTTTATTTGAAATTAATATGTACTGTTTGTTGAATAAATGATGATTTTGGTTTACTTACGGCTACACTTACATTATTACATTAAAAATAACCCATTTTTAAAGTAACCACAACATGTATAAATTAGGTTAAAATAAAGACATGAGAAGAAAGAATCGAAGTACGCAATCAGTAGATTCATGGTCGCACGTTTCGACAATCGAAAGGTTTATATATATATATAAACCTATATTATATTTATAGGTTTATATATTTACATAATAAAGATACAATGACTAACTAACACAGATACCTTAACTACTTGTTCAATGTAAAAAAAGAATTTGACATAGAACCAAAGAACTAGAATCTATAGGTTCTAACTATTCTAGTTCTTTAACCCACTGTAAAATATATCTACATCAACATTAAAAGTTAAAGTGGATGGCGTTGGACTAGTTTTGTAGATTTCATTTATTTTGAGGTTTTTAGGTCTTTTCATCGTTCTGAACCCATCTGTCTTCTTCATCATATTAGCGATAATATGAAGGCTCTCCGAGGCAATCCAATAGGTACTAAATTATTTCTTGACTTAGGAATCATTCTCATCAATCGATGAGGCAGATTAAATTCAAATTTCTCTAAATGAAGTCAGTCATTTGCCCTAGGCAAGTACGACTAGATATTGACTACGCCTTACAATCAAGATTTAGATATTACAGTTGTTCAAAACAAAACAATTTTAAATTCAAAATAATTTGAATTCATATTGGACTTTAGTACACATTTTTTCTTGCTTAAATATTTTCTTTTTACATTGTAATGAAATATGAAGGTAACTGAATTGGTAAAGTTAAACACAATGGTATTTTTTGTCATTATTAGTGCATTTATCTGAAATTCGTATAATTGGATGGTCCACTGCTCGACGTTCTTTTTGTGTTACGTGATTTATACCGAACACTAATCAGTCAAACATTGCAGCATTCTCTACATATTTTATAATGATAACGGTACATCAACGGGGTAATGACCTTGACTTAGACAAACGAGGTCGCCGAAATTAAATTTTATATGATATTATTTTTAATATTATCTATCATCATCATCATCACTTCAACCGATAGACGTCCACTGCTGGACATAGGTCTTTTGTAATATTATCTATACAAATATATAAAATTGGAGTGTCTGTTTGGAATATTGAAATAACCATTTTTTACTACATGCATATGAATATGTGTACGGTACATACACCAAAATAACATTTTTTTCAATTTTTGTCTGTCTGTCTGTCTGTCTGTCTGTTTGTTCCGGCTAATCTCTGAAATGGCTGGACCGATTTTTACGAGACTTTTATTGGCAGGTAGCTGATGTAATAAGGAGTAATTTAGGCTACTTTTATTTTGGAAAAAGTCTTGTATTTTAGAAAAATAAAGCAATGTTGCAATGTCCAAGTACTGTCCAGTACAGTCGAATCGAAAACGAATCAATATCCGATTTCACTCATTCTTTTTTTTTTTTTAGAAAGGAGATAATTTAATGTTTATCCTGTAATTATTTCAAGTAAGTAATTCGGGTTAGTAATCTATTGCTTCGTGATTGAAAGACAAACAAACACACTAACTCAACGCAGACGAAGTCGCGGGCGTCAGCTAGTTTTTAATATAACTTATTACCAATTTCGAAACACTTAAAGTACCTACCTTCGACATGGTTATTTTACGTGTAAATATTGAAGAGAAGCAGGTTACTTTGCAAAAGTCCATGGAATATAATGAACATTAGGCTTGATTTGCTTTGCTATAATCCGCGTAAAATTAGAACTAACCAAGACTTTGAGGAAGTCAACATCTCCTTAGGATGCACCGGTGTAGGAGCGAAACGTGAGTTGAGAGGGCATCCTGGAAGATCTGTATGGTGTCTTGTATAAAGATTGGAAAAGTTTCAATAACAATGTGCAGATTTATTAAATTATCGCTGATTAAAGTAAGTTAAGTCTTACGTTCATTTTGCTTGACTAGAAATAGATTTCAACATACTTGTGTCTACAGGGGCCTAATGCTTCCCAGCAAATCCGGACATGCACCTCTAACTTTTCGGATTTATGTGCGTTTTAAAAAAATAAAAAATAAATTAAAATATCACTTGCTTCAACGGTGAAGAAAAACATCGTGTGGAAACCTGCACGCCTCCATAATGTTCTCAAAGGCGTGTGAAGTCTGCCAATCCGCACATGGCCAGCGTGGTGGACTATGGCCAAACCCTTCTTATATTCACAGGAGACCCGTGCTCTGTAGTGAGCCGGTAATGGGTAGGTCATGATGATGATGATGAACAGAGCAATGGTGACGTTATTGTGACGTGAGCATACGTCTGCAGTGTGATAAAGCTTATGAGTTTATCTTTATTGTAAAGTGAAGACGTTACTCATATACAGTATATAAAAAAACTTTTCGAAGCCTTTCAATTAAATAATGTTCATTGCAATCGAAAGCCTTTTTAAGTCCAACGACTTCAAAAATATAACCTCCAAGGCCATTGACAGTTGCATTTTTTGGGATGTAAAAGTTAAAAGCTTGCACCAACAAAGTGTGTTTATTTTATATATTTTCTAAAATATTATTGACTGTTTTTGTGAAATCTACCTTGTTTGGATTTAATTCAATATTTTTGACGACCTCCGTGGCGAAGGGCATGGGCTTTTGCAATATAACTGGGTTATTCTTGGCTAAAGTCTACTCCGGTGGGCCACGGCCGTAAGCTGGTTGAAGATAAAGACGTGTCGCTAAGTAGTTTAGCGTTTCAGCACGATGACCAATCATGATTATATTCACCATACCCCTAACAGATTAGCATGATACCATCGTAGATTGCATCATCAACTACCACCAAGTGAGATCCCTCAAGGGCTAACTTGTAGTGGAATAAAAACCAAAACATGGATATATCACAATGAGGGAAATCGAAATCAAATGTGTATTTTGTTCTAATTCTTATTTATTTAATGAATAGTTTACAAGAAATATTTTAAATAATTGACTTGCCGCGGTTTTTCATGAATCACGACATTTAGTGTCGGTGGGTATTTTGATATAATTACTCGTACTGACTCATTAGCGATACGCTTTAGTCTCGTGAGAGAGACTGATAGCGAAGTTATCTACTGGTGAACTCTTGTGAAACTCAAAACTAACTTATCTCGATAACTATTATCTGTGAGCTCAATCCTCCTCGAAATGGTTGCCTGGCAACGGCCTTGAGTACGTATGCTAACATCCATAGTATTACGGAGTTTTCACCAAGCGGCATCAACTCTTTAACAGGGTCCTAATTCTAAGGCACCACGTAGTCGCCATAGTATAAAATATAATCCATCAGCCGTTCAAGATTCTCTGTCTGAAGAGTGCGCTCCGTGTTCCCGGATCACTTTAACGCATGCTGGTGAATGGTCTGCCTCGGCAGGTGCTAGTGGTTGGTTCGGATATGTACAGTCAGTCGATGAGGTCAATTTATTAACAGTTTTACTAGTAAGTAGAGGTACTGTAGCACATAATTTGACCTCCGCTTCTAGGTTCCACCAAACGAACTCGAAAACTTTTGATCCATCCATCAAATATATAATGATTAGTAAAATAAATAAGCTCTAAATAATTATTTACTAAATTTTGACTTTGACGGTTTTGTGCTTTATGTGTGATCCTTGATGCTTTTTATATTATCTTATATCATAATTATTTAAGGAGATGAAGTTCTTCAACACTTGAATTTAGTATGTTTGGCTTGTCTAAGTTATTAGGTCCGAGGACATTATTTCATTGGCTTTCTTTATTTTATCTGTTATGTCCAATGTTTGGTTATTATTAACAAGCCACACTGTTCCACTATTTCCGTTTTTGTAGCTTTGTACCACACCTTTAGCCGCTACTTCAGTTCTGAAAAAAAAGTATTTAAGAGTAAATAATGCGGAAATGACAATCACCAGGAGTAACTGGGCTTGGATGAGAGTTTTCGTGTAGGGTCATGAACTCTATATTTTATTTATTATCTATGATAGAATAAATAAATTATTTACGGTGGTGAATTCTAAGTTCACGCGCAGAGTTAGAAATAATATGGTATTACCCAAACGTTGTTTTTTTTTTTTTGAGAAAAATATCGTAGGATGTAGTTAATCTTCTTTTTAAATTTATTTAGGAATTGACGAATGGTAAAAGTATTAAAAAGAAACATGTAAATAAACTTTTTTTAGATAATAATAGACGGTTTGGAAGGCTTCTTATCTGTCCAAGAGGTATTTAGTCTCGAAATGTGTCATACTAGTCACTATTTATATTGCCATAGGCCCATCGGACTCCTCTCAGAATGAGATAGTTTTGGCGGTAGTACATTACGCTGGACAAGTGCGGATTGGTAAACTTAACGTGCTTTGGAGAAATTGACGGAAAACTCTGCTTAAATAAGAAAGTGAGAGTTGCAACCCTTAAACACACTTCATATATACTCGTACTTCATAATATATTTTCCTTACACATAGGATTTCAGTTCAAGGCGAAACTTCTAGCAAAGTGCCAGGTTACTTAGTATAAGATGAGAAATAGGGTAATAAATACTGCTGTAGAAAAAATAATTTATAAAGATAACGGTACATACGATTGCATTTCGCAGGTCGAAAAATAGTCTCTTATGACTTCCGTGACCTCATCGTCGAAACTTTTACACGTTTTCAAAATGTTCGTGTCAGTTGCCCCGAAGCACATCGTCAGTACACGCACGTTGTTTCGTGAATTAAGTTCATCCATCTGCAATAGAAAAATATTGTAAGCTTGAGTAACAATAGTATATGTTTTTCAATAAATAAACGTCACATTGGATTTATTATGCAATCAGTCATTTTACACGATTATATACGTAATGTACCACTCCGTGGGATTTATTCATCCATTTAATGACGTCCAGGGAGTAATATAAAAAAGTAATACTACTACTGTGCCGCATAAATAAGTTCTATTTAACAGTGTCAGAATACTAAATCATTGGGACGTACGTTGTCTATGGCCAAAACTGTCTTCTAGCAAACCAGACATGAATCAAATATTGATTAGAAAAATGAGTTCCTTTGAAGTCCATTGTATAGGTACAATGTACATAGGCAATGCCCGCGTAAAATTTTCAAATCTTCACGGTGCAATTTATAATTTCTTCAAACCTTATTCACTACACCATATATGTCTCCCGGAATAACCTTTCATGACACCGGAGCATCCTCAGGAGATTTTGAGTTCACAGCGTTCAATTGTTAGACATGAATCAAACAAATCAATTACCACGTATGTAATATAAACAAAGTCCTACTGTTTCAAGGAAGAAATTAGCACACATAACAGCTGGTCTGACAGTTTCCAAGAAACGGTTGTCTGCAAAAGATTTTCTATGATTCATTCAGGCGACGATATCGAACGGTCAGAGTTCTATGGATTCTGGATCAATAGGATTTCACAGAAACGTTTACTGGTCTGTCCACTGCACGTTATCGTGTTTTTAATTCCGTGACAAGCATTTGACTTTCAATGACAACTTACCATGAAAAATAATTCATCAGAAACTCACCCCAAGACGACAACTGAACTGAAGTATAGCACTTTTAGTGCCAGCGTAAACA
This sequence comes from Lasiommata megera, assembly GCA_928268935.1. Taxonomy (NCBI): domain Eukaryota; kingdom Metazoa; phylum Arthropoda; class Insecta; order Lepidoptera; family Nymphalidae; genus Lasiommata; species Lasiommata megera. The sequence goes on from OV743312.1 coordinate 14,988,077, forward strand.
GGGAGCAATCCTAGGTCATGAGAAAGTGCAACTACGGACGAAACATTGATAATGGTTCCGCCCCTTCCTCCCTGGTCTACTCTCATCAGCTCTAATGCTTTAAACGATGACGTCACTACTGCCAACTGAAAAATATATTGTTCTTATTAGTGAGTGTATAATTATGACTGTTGGATGTTCGATGACATATCTACCATTTGTCAATTTGTGATTCAAAGCTGGTACTGACTTATTGATATGAATAGTATATGAATTTGAATGAATTGTACCAATTAATACTTTAGAGTACTGTACACATTTTAATATGAATATAAATAAAATAATTTGAGTGTTTTAAAAATAAATAAATTGGTTAAATATCGTCCCTCTCTTTCAATGCTGCTCCCGTAAAAATTAGATGACACGTAGAGATAAATTTTACAGTATTAACAAAAATAAATGAATATGAAATTTAAATAATTTACCGCCCTTTTAAGGCTTCGTAGGGCTGTAATATAATTAAATAGAACATTTTTTTTCCGCTGAGAGATGCGTTTACGCATACCCGCCGGAAGCGACGCAGGCAAGACTGCGCCGCTTCCGACGGGGTATGTGGGACTCCCCGGCGGCCAGACTGGCAACCAGAATACCCACTAAAACCCAGCGATGCTCCTTCGCGTCGCCTGGTGGCTGGGTCACGGGAACACTTGTGCACTCGGCCGTAACCCAGCCAGCGGCGTCCGCTAAGGCAGACCCTCCACAGGGGGCCTATGATGGAGGCCCCCTAACTCCGTCCGAGGCGGGCCAGGAACATTGGACGCGCCTCACGTCAGATTATTTAATAGAACATAGATTGAAAGCAGTATTTAGCAGAGTAACAGGGAGTTTATGATTTATTTTACGTAATTTTAAAATAATTATCATAAAAAAATCCATTTAAAATGAATTCACTTACAAAATTCACTTCTATTTGCAATTTGAATCCGTCACGAGAGTCATCAGCTATTGCGGCATTATTTACAAGTATATCGAAATTGCCGTGTTCTTCTCTAACTTTATTGAAAACATCGTATAATTGTTCCGATTTTGTGACGTCGCATTTAAAGAAATGCACAATACCTTCACCGTGTTTTGTATTCAATTCACTTTCAAGTTCTGCACCGGCGTTTTCTGCTACGTCGATAATTGCCACATACTGGAATCATATAATTATGATTACTGTAAGTAAATTCCTTTGCATATAGCAATACGAATACCTACTATTTCAGTATAGCCAATTAAAGGTTCATTAAAGTTAATAATGGAGTCGTGTTTAATTTATTTGAATTGATTGATATTTTTTTAATTATTGTTTTGTATACGTACTGGACCGATTTTATAACTTTGTTGAGTTCATTTGTGGGTCCATCGATGGTTGAAATTAGATCAGGTTCTTAGGTGACATTGTCATCACAAATTTGCGATTGATTTAAATATTTTGGGAAATCTAACTCTAACGGGCCTTGCAGCTATTGTATTGCTTCAAAAATATTTAACTATTTTTAGTACTCTACAGATACTACAAAAGCGTTTGTGGACCTTCGCGACTTTCTCTTTACTGATAATAAACATAATGGTTAAACAAGTCTCGACTCTTACAGTTAACTTTCTCTTAAAATAGAAGGACCTACTTAAAATTCTTTCAAGCCATTATTTATTCTTGCTTTCCCATCGAGTAATGAATTTTGTATCTTTATGTCTGATATAGACGCACAAATGGTATATATCATATAATAACTGATACCATTTTATTGTAAACAACTTTCATTAGAAAAAAATCTTACTTTAACATACCTACTTGTTCCATAAACTATTTGGTAAATGCTTTGTTTGGTAAAATCATTTAATTATTAAGAAAATTATATTTTAGGCAGAATAACTATGTTTTGTTAAAATTTACTTCCAATGTTTTTATGTTTAGTAATGCTAAGAATTTATTTATTTATCTTAATAGTTTTTTGTTTATTCAGTAATAGTTTGTCTGTGGCTATTATCACTTTCTGAAAAATTCTATGAATCAATTTTGATGCGGAACTATGCAATACATACAAATATATTATCTATGAAATGTTAACCAAGTTCGTTTATTTATATTAAAATTCAAAGCATGACACATTGTCAATCTAATTTCAATATGTTGAAGATCTTGTTAGGAGCTTCAAAGATATAGAAAGGTACTTCTTAAAACACAATATTAAAGCAGACAGTTCAATAGGTAATCAAACAGCGTTTCAACAATCAGTATCTCATTGAATATATATATATATTTTTATTAATTAGACATACCTTCACGCCCTCTTTAACAAATTCCCTCACAATACTTGCACCAATACCATTTGCACCACCGGTGACGATTGTCACTTTATTTTTTAAATCGTACATCACTATGATTTCTATCGAGCGTCAATAGCGCTTAAAATCGCATGGGTGACTGCCGAAACCGGTAAAAGACGATGTACGAAACACAACACTAAAGTGGGGGGTTATCTGCAGCAAAGGAAAGGATAATTGCATATCAGATTATTTTGTAATTAACATCGTAAGGAACTCGCGGTCTAATAAACTTGTATTTGTTTACAGTGCCTATTAATCCGTATAGGCGGAACATTTTTTACACTATAAAAATTTCACGTTCCGGAGAGTATGAACTAAATTTTATCTGAAACGTCTTTTTTTATCTGTCAACAAAGTACAATTGTTATTGTTGTGTATAAAATTTGAGATTTTTGAATAGCATTATTAACATTATTATTATAGTGAATGGCGGGAGACTTCGTATTCGGCGGGGGCGGTTTTTTCACGCTTTGCCCGAATAAAACTTATAATATTTGCTCGAATTAAACCTATAATATTATTATAACTAATGTTTGTTGGCTAATTTGGAAAGGATTGGTGTTGCTTGTGTTGTGGACATTACAGTTTTGGTGTCGTTTGTGTTGTGGCTAATTTTTTGAATGGTTAACATGTATTAATTTGGGAAAGGTTTGGGGGAGCCGCGTCCGCCGTACGAAGTTTCCCGCCAGTTTTCCCTAACTTCGATTCTCTTTGCTATTAAAATATACAACTTGACATTGTCTAATCTGTGTAAAGCCATAGAAAGAGAAAAAAAACATTATTATTTTAGTTGTAAACATAATCATTAAATAATTCAATGCTTTTATTGTAGACTCTGGTAACATCGAGGACTGGTTTATCACTTGTGGATATCCAGACGCTACCACTTGTGCCTTGTTTGTATAAATCTATGACTGCACGAGCTGCTGAATCGGGGCTGGAAATTAAAAAATATTATTTTTCAATTACATCGAAATATTTAATGCCACATTTTTTTTATGCACTACAAGTTAGCCCTTGACGGTGTTACAATATCTGATTGTGTAAACAAACCATTATAAAATTATATTGTCTGTACTAGTCATAAGATGTTCTATGTAATCTATGTTTAGTCATGGTCTAATGGTCATCTCAATAAAGGGATACTATAACAGACGGCTATCTCAACTGGTGGTGGTGATGGTAAACCCATACTCCTAATTGGTTTCTACGAGACATCGTGCCGGAATGCTAAATAAACGCTAATAAACGTCTTTGTCGGTAGGGTGGTAACGAGCCACGGCCGAAGCCTCCCACCAGACAAAAATTATAGAACGAAATCACTACAAACCAACCAACTAATAACACATGTAAAAACCCCTTCATGAACATGAATATTCAGAAATCATATCTTAGAAGATACCAATATTATAAATTATAATAGGTAACTGTCTACTCAATTTTAGCCCCCATCCGTCCAGTAGCTTAAGTAGTGCGTTTATAGTTCAATCAGTCAATCTGTATTCCTTTTTAATGTTCTCCATTTATTATTACTTTATTTGCGTCACAAAATATCTCATGAAACTTTACAATAATAAATCATAAATTGTATACCTTTGTAACTTGAATTTAGCCATATCGTCTTCTATGGGGCCCTCTGCGGTCTTATCAAACAATTTTTGAGTATTACTTAATAAAGGCGTATTTGTTAATCCAAAACAAATAGATAAGACGCGGACACCACTTTTCGAATAATGCAACTCATCCTAAAACCAAGGGAATAGTTTTAAGAAAAGGCAACAATCAAACAAACAGATATGGTTGATTAACAATACTGGCGTCGGTATATAATCACTTAACATCAGGTGACCTGTCGGCTTGTGTATCTAAAAATACTGGCTGTTTATGATCTAATAATATCACTATAATATGATTAAGTGAGTGATAGAAATCACAAATAAAAGAAGCGGTGATAGCCTAGGGCGTCAGCCTCCTAATCAGAGGTCGGCGGTTCGAATCCGGGCACGCACCTCTAACTTTCCGGAGTTATGTGCGTTTTAAAAAAAATAAAATATCACTTGCTTCAACGGTGAAGGAAAACATCGTGAGGAAACCTGCACGCCTGAGAGTTCTCCATAATGTTATCAAAGGCGTGTGAAGTCTGCCAATCCGCACATGGCCAGCGCGGTGGACTATCTATAGGCGTGAGACGGAGTCTACGGAATGAACCGAAAGACGGAAGCTAGGAATTTTATTTAAGTCTTCATTCAGTAATAAGGGCACACAGTTCGCCACGAGGTTTTGTGCCATGCAGGTCTTCTGAGTGTTCGTAGAAACTGTCTTTTGCTCCGTATCACGTGTGTGTAATTAGTGAAATTAGTGTTCATATAAGAAGTGTAACTAAAATCGTAATTAAAGTAAATATTGTAATCCACTACCTACAATCATTTGAAACCAACCTACCCACAACGCCCACAGTCAAATAACTTGCCCGTTATCAAAGTTAGATTTTAAAAATGGAATCTGATAACATAGGCAAGAATTCACAAGTCCAGTTATATATAATTTAATCACAAGTAATGTTATATTGTGATCGTCAACATTGAAGCATAATAAAACAGCGAGTGAGAGCATGAGAGACAGTCCAAGCATCGTGTTAAATTATTTTAATATTGCAAGTGTCCTTGAACCACGCAGCGAAAAATTTGTTTGACGTTATTATTTCCATAATGATAATTGTTATGCCGGAGAGGCTTTTAGGCTTTATTCTCTCTTAAAAAAAACAACAATTGCTAGAATAAAGCAAAAGTGGGATATTATAAGCCCCTTATTCCTTTATCCTTACGCATTTAACGGGAAGTAGGTATGTCGGTTAGGACACACAACACAATTTCGGGAGACTGAATTCTGACTGTTTTGTACATTTTGAGTAATTAAGTAAGTGTATCGCTTGCTTTAACAGCGAAAGAACTCGTGCAGATTTCTACATGAGATCTCGAAGGCGTGTGGAATGTACCAATTCAACCAGCGAAGTAGACGGTCAAAGTCCGTATCTATGTGAGTTGACGCCTGTTATCAATTCAAGATACGAATATCATCGCTTTGCTTCTGATGAGCGTTCGTTAAAATAAGTAAATATGTAACAACTATAACTCCTCGACTAAAAATAAACTTGCTTAACATATTAAGACCATTTAGTTCAAGTTGAATCTCGAATCGTATTTAAATGAACACTAATATAACTGCAATCTAGTCAATGTTTCCCGAGATGGTATTTAGCTAATGACAATAAGACATAATTCCCCTTTGACATAAATCCCCTTTGATGATGATAACAGATAAAGGATGAAACAGAAATAATAATTAATGTTGGAAGATCAAAAATCAAATTTTTGGTTTCCCTAGATGGTATTTAGCTAATGACAATAAGATATAATTCCCCTTTGACATAAATCCCCTTTGGTGATGATAACATAAAGGATGAAACAGAAATAAGAATTCATGTTGGAAGATCAAAAATCAAATTTTTGGGAATTAAATCAGTGATATTATGCGATCCTTGGAGCAAAGCACTTCTAATTACGCAGGTATTAGATAAATATTTGATACACACTGAAATAGATATGAATTATAATAAAATAGTTTGACATAATGTTAATTGATGAGCAAATGATAGGCTAACAAAAATCCCACTTACGCCTAAAGAAGTGCTGAATTTGAGAACAGCAATTTTAGTTGCGCTGTAAATTGGAACATTCACTGTTTTCGATACAGCTGCTACCGAACTAAAATTGATTATAGTACCGCCTTGTCCACTTTTCTCTTTGTGCATCATATTCCAAGCATTTAAAGAGCTTGTTATAAGAGATACCTGGATAAATAATTGAAAAAAATATTAATATACGACTAAGTATTTGTATAAATTCAATTAGTAATGCTAATATGACATTTGGAATGCATTTCTCGTAATACAAAAATATTAATTAGGTATTAGATTTATGTACCAAGTTTATGTTTATTTCCATCACATATGATTCCGGTCTGTCATCCAAAATCCCAGCATTATTTATTACCAAATCAATATAACCGATTCCTTCTGTTACTATTTTGAATGCTTCAAGTAGTCTTGTTTTATCGGCGACGTCACATTTTATAAACGTCACTTTGTTTTCTTTGTACTCCGAGTTCAATTCGTGCTGTAATGCCTCTCCTGCTTCTTCAGCTATATCCAACATTGCTACATGCTGTGAAATAGAAACATTGTAATTTAGAAGGACGTATTCCATTAAATTTGTCGTTATAAATTACTTTAAATGAATTCTTATCTGGCTTCCGTTGAAAAACAAAAAATGCTTTACATTATTGAAAACATTCGTAATATCATTGTATACTACTTCCTATTGGTTTGCCAGTTTTTTATTTCGCTGTACCTACTTTTTTGTGGTGTACAATAAATGTTTATTCAATAATTTATTAATACCACAATCTTGATAATATTATGATTACTAAAATGTTTTATTATTCGTTTCTAAACATTATATTTTCGTCATATTCATAATCGTCACCTGTGAACTAGCATACAGGAATCTTCTCTCATAGGAAGAAGGGTTTTAGAGCGTTAAATCACCGAGATAAGTTGCGGGTTGCTGGGCATTAACTATGTCAATACGTCAGCTCAATAGCGAGCTCTCTGTTCTAGAACAGAATTTCGTAAACAGAAATCACCAACCAACCATGTTTTAATCGGATTAAAGTCACTCTATATTTTTTTTATAAACCATCATGTTATTAACCTGAACAGTATTTATTATAATATATAATATATAAATTATATACCTTCACTTCCTCATAGAGAAGATATTTCACTACACTTGCGCCAATCCCACCCGCCGCACCAGTCACCAATACAATTTTTCCGTTCAAACTTCGTGACATCTCTCAACGAACTAAATAATTATATGAAAAAATTACGAGTACTATACTAATCTAATAACTCACTTTAAAAGTAGGGTCATGCAAAATTTATGATCGGGACTTTATTGTTTTGTACATATTTTTCATTCGTTCGATATTTTGTTCCTTAACTGAATATATAAGATGTACAGCTCAGATATGCTTGACGTTATTATCACCCCATAACGCACGGATCTCCTCTCAGAATAAGAAGGGTTGAGCCCGTTATCGATTATGCTGATCAAGAATAAATTGAATTATATGTGGTAGAGTTTTATGGAAAACTCTTGGGCAAGCACGTTTTCTTATGATGTTTTCCTTGTAAAGAATGAAATAAAATAATGGCTACGAAAGTAAATAATTCTTAAAATATTCCTAACTAAAATTAAGCACTCTGATCTTAATGAGAATCATATCTTTACTGATAATAAATCTGTAAAGTGTTGGATTCCATTGATGCTGGAGACTATTTTGATCCCCTAAATTTATTTGACTATTTTGTATCGATTTCTTAAATAATTCGTTGTTAGATAATTCCGTGAAAAACAGAACTGCTTAGCGGACTGAAGCTAATCCATCAAGTCATTTAAGACAGCAATATTTAGCATATGTACAAATATCATTGTACCCCTCGTTAATAACTCCTAGCACGTCATAAGAATGATAGCAGTTTCATGGATAACCTTCTGCTTACAAGTTAACTAAGAATGCGATTTCGACTATTCGTTTCTTTTCTCTTCTATTTACATCTAATTCTCCTTTTTTTACAAAACACAATCGAAGTGGTTAAAGTCACAGGCTCCTGTTAAATAGAACTTTTCAATTCAAAACTAGATAAGCTATTTAATTGTTTTAATCAGGGTTTGTATAGAATGACCCAGTAGTCATTATCTATCAATCTATCATTAACAAACGATTAAAACTAGTCTCTTGATATTTAATTAAGAACGATTCGAACTAATTAAATATCAATACGCAAATAAAACTTAGACCAACAGTGTATTTATTTTTTTATCTAACAATAGATGTAATAACTCAAGGCATTTCTTTCCAATACCTACCTCACTTGAACAAATACTACTTTGTTGAATTATAGATACTTTTATAATGCGCCACTGACGTTCTTCTGACATGGGTGACTACCGATTACGACTACTTTTTTATATATTTCACTACAAGTTAGCTCTTATTAATGACACCTATTGGTAAGTCATAATGCAGTGCACTATTATAGCGAGGTAACCTGTTAGAAGTTTGCGAAGCGGTGATAGCCTAGTGGTTAGGGCGTCAGCCTCCTAATCAGAGGTCGGCGGTTCGAATCCGGGCACGCACCTCTAACTTTTCGGAGTTATGTGCGTTTTTAAAAACATCAAAATATCACTTGCTTCAACGGTGAAGGAAAACATCGTGAGGAAACCTGCACGCCTGAGAGTTCTCCATAATGTTCTCAAAGACGTGTGAAGTCTGCCAATCCGCACATGGCCAGCGTGGTGGACTATGGCCAAACCCTTCTCATACTGAGAGGAGACCCGTGCTCTGTAGTGAGCCGTTAATGGGTTGTTCATCATGATGATGAACCTGTTAGAGGTATGGCAAAAAGATACTCCTGATTGTTTTCTACGCAACATCGTGCGGAAACGCTCAATTGCTTGTCGGCACGCCTTAGTCGGTAGTTAGTTAGCAACTAAGCATTGAAGAAGCTTCCCTCCAGACCGGACCGGACCAAAGAATATTACAAATAAGAAGATTCTAAATGGTCTTTGTCGGGATCGAACCTGGGAACGCCTACATACAAAACCACTGGTCGTTAAAAAGTCGTTAATATCTATCTTTGTTTGCATCAAATTAACTTAACTCCTTTTCAGATTCTTTTTCTGGTCTTAGATTCCTTGATGAATAAATATCTTAATAGCCGTTTAGTTAAAAACTTAAATAATATGACGGCAGTCAGAGAACAGCACCATCTAGTTTTAGAATCATGACGACAGACAAGAGAGAAGGATCGCCCCCTCTCTTTACGCAACACAATCCTTCTTATTCTGAGAGGAGACTCGTTCCTCTCAGAATAAGAAGGGTTGAGAGCCCGTAATCGATCATGTTGACCTTATATAAAGACAAGAGAGAGGAATCGCCCCCTCTCTTTACGCAACACAAAGTGGGTTATGCAGGTTCTTAAAAGACGCACCGGCGCGGGACGGCGCATTGCATTCATTGGATTCGGTCGGTTCGGATCGGTGGTTGAGGCGCGGTAGTGCATAGTCGTTCTTGGTGGAGCGTATAGTCTGCTCCTTATAAATTACCATACTTATAATTGTAATTCTGTTATACCAAGAGTATTTGGTCTCTTTGCCCGAAACTACCCACGTCTTCACAAATTACCGACGAATACACGCCCCCGCCCCGTAGTCATCCTATAAATAAATAATGTGTTCCAGGACTGTTTGTTTTCTCCTTTTATTTACATAAAACAAACACAAAGACATATAAATACATAGAGAACAGATAAAGATATTTTATGTTTATCTGTATACTGTGTCTATAGATATAAAAGAAATCCAATAAAACGCATCTAAAAATCTTAAACTTTTTTTAATTCGTTTCCAATGCAAATTTTTACAAATGGGCACTGTAATTATGGCACTTTGACGCTTAAATTTTTTTTCAATGTCTGTGTTTTCAGAAATCGGATACTAAACAGAACTCCGTTCAAGTAATTACCAAGTAGTCGCAGATGTGTACCAAAGAAGCTGCGCAGCGGTGTCATCTAGGATTCCCCACGTCAAAATAAGGTTTTAACGAAGTTGTGTACTTCGTATGAGTAACCAGCATTAGTGGTCGCCGACATCGGGACGAATAAGTTTTGTAGGACCATAAAAATGAAATAATGCTTCGCCACTGCGACTTCTAGGTAAGTATCTACTTAAAAACATAGTGATGATTTTGATCCACTACTGGTTACTTTATTGCTAAATATAATTAGTCATAAACACAAAAGCGAAATATTTCTATGCTTTTATCATGTTCTTTGGTTATATCAAGTGCTGGCTTATCACTAGTGGATAACCAGACACTACCACTTGCACCTTGTTTGTAAGCTTCTATGACAGCTTTGGCTGCTGATTCAGGGCTGAAAAATAAATAAAAACAACTAAATCTTGACGACCTCCATAGGCAGTGCGTGTCGGAGGTCCTGGGTTCGATTCCCGTCTCAAGTCTGGTGGGAGGCTTCGACCGTGGCTAGTTACTACCCTACAGACAAAGACGTGTCGCCAAGCGATTTAGCGTTCCGGCACGATGTTGTGTAGAAACCAATTAGGAGTGTGGGCTTACCCATACCCCTAACAGGTTAGCTCGCTACCATCTTCATCTAACTTGTGGTGTATAAAAAAGGTTATAAATAGCTACATGATACAATCCCAACCAAAAATAGCGTTTAAAATATATTTCTTGATTAATTCACTTTAATCACCAAGGTAACTGCTAAAAATAATAAATAAACGTAAGATAAGTCGAGAGTATTTGACAAAAACGTTATACTAAATTAGTCGGGAGAAACGTCGTGACTTCTTTTCATTCAAAATCGCTTGGTGACTAGGTCTAAAAGATCAATCCAGGGGACTAAAATGGTGACTTAGAACCGGACAACACAGCATTGTTCGAAACTCTACTAAGTAGACAGAGATCAAGCCAGTTGCAGGAACACCTGAGGGATAAAATTTCTGCAATATCGAAATCTTTACAAGCGAGTAGATTAACACTAGTTGAGATGAAGACCACGAGGACTCCTTCTTTATTACTCGATGCTCGATGCTATGAAAAAAAAGCCCCTTGTCCTAGCAGTAAGACCTTAATTTGACTTATGCAATACATTTGCTTCTCGTACCTCTGTAACTTAAACTCTTCTAAGTCTCCTTTAACGCTTTCATCAAATACTTTTGCAGTGTTTGTTATAATAGGTGTATCAGTTACACCAAAACATATTGTTATCACCCGAACTCCACTCCTTGAATAATGTATTTCATTCTGAAGGAAAATCAATATAAATGATTAACAATCTATACAAAGTAATATAGAATATGAAATATATAAAATATTAAATATGAAATTCGTCTATCGGGATGTGGCGACCTTAGTTTTTTTTACACAACATCCCATACAAATTATGTTTAATCATCATTATAAACATATCAATTTAAATTATATTGCCTACTTTCTATTGGTAATATTAAATATTAGCAAATAATCATATAATAAACTAATATAATAATAATATATAATAATAAATATAATATATAATAATAATAATAATATAAAGGAAAAAAAAAAAAAATATATATATAAAGGACTTACTCCACTATCCTTAGCCCAAGCCGAGTGGCGGAAACCGGTGGTACTGACCACCTCTGACCGGGAGACCGTATGGAAGGGGAAGGAACTGCACGGACGCTTTTTTAAAGCTCTTAATGAGCCACACGTGGATAGGAAAGCGTCCGTGCAGTGGCTGCGCTTCGGTGACCTCTTTGGGGAAACCGAAGGTTTTGTCTGTGCGATACAAGATCAGGTGGTTAAGACGCGGAACTACCGAAAGTATATTCTGAAGGATGGCACTCACGACATCTGTCGAGCCTGTCGCCATCCCGGCGAGTCACTCAGACATGTGCTTTCGGGATGTTCCGCGCTTGCCAACACTGAGTATTTGCACAGACACAACCAAGCAGCCAAAATCCTTCACCAAGAGCTTGCTCTGAAGTACGGTCTCCTGGATGAGAGGTTGCCCTATTACCAGTACACACCGGTGCCGGTACTCGAGCGCGACGGAGTCCGGCTCTATTGGGACCGGTCCATTATCACGGACAGGACTATTCTCGCGAATAAGCCTGACATCGTGTTGGTGGACCGGGCACAGTCGAGGGTGTTTTTGGTGGACATCACCATTCCATATGACGAAAACCTCGTGAGAGCTGAGACGGAGAAAAAGCGTAAGTATCTCGATCTGGCTCACGAGGTTTCCGACATGTGGCATGTGCAGTCTGCTGAAACCATCCCAATCGTCATATCTGCGAATGGGTTGATCCCAGTCAGCCTCGCACACCATCTGAGGCGACTGGGGTTCCGTGGCAGTTCGCTCGCAGCCAGGATGCAAAAAGCGGTCTTGCTGGACTCGGCTAGGATAGTCCGCCGGTTTCTCAACCTGTCGCCCTGACCCCCGGCCGTTTGGTCTCCCCTGCCGGGGCGTATTCCTCCGCCCGGTGCAAATATGTATTTATGTAATGTATATGTAAGTTTATTTATTTTTATCTATTTAAGTTTATTATATCTCTTTTGGTTTTTTATATATATTTATTTTGCACACGGGCGTGAGAGCTAATATATAATAATAATAATATATATAATAATATAATAATAATAACTTGAAATAAAAGAAACTTCTCTGCAACGCGCACGCATACCTTTATCTTTTCCATCACTTTATATTCTGTTGCACGTTGCTTTGCTTTTTCATGGCGTCGAAGTTCGACCACAAACCGTGCGTGCACATAACCTTATTATATATCAAATCCCTATTTTTCTTTCCCTACACATTATATCTGATCTCTCTCTCATGTAACGAATGTACTCAAACTTCGTATAACTATATCGCTTTTAACCGCGACTTGTTTTTTATCTGTTCCAATTTTTCATAAATCCCCCTAGACAGGAGACAATGTCAAACGGGTCTCTGGACCGTGGTAAGTCAGTAGATTGAGAAAGTTAACTCAAGTTAACACAAGCCTTCCAAGACGTCGGGGAGAGGTCGGGGGTTCGAACCCGGGCACGCACCTATAACTTTTTGGAGTTATGTGCGTTTTTAAGCAATTAAAATTTTACTTGTTTCAACGGTGAAGGAAAACATCGTGAGCAAACCTGCATGCCTGAGCGTTCTCCATAATGTTCTCAAAGGTGTGTAAAGTCTGCCAATCCGCACACGCACCAGCGTGGTGGACTATGGCCAAACCCTTCTCATATTGAGAGGAGACCCGCGCTCTGTAGTGAGCCGATAATGGGTTGATCATGATGATGATGCTGATGATCCAAGACAAGTCTTAGTCACAATTATTAGTTTTTCTTACTGGTACTATTTTTATATTGAAGGCTCATATCACTTACACCCAAGGAGGTACTGAATTTTAATACAGCGCTTTTGGTAGCACTATATATTGGCATGAATACAAGTTTGCTTAGAGCTGCGACTGAACTAAAGTTGATGATAGTGCCACCCGATCCATCTTTCTCTTTATGCATACTTTTCCACGCGTGTAAAGAACTTGTTATGACAGATGTCTGAAATGAAATAATAAAATAAAACTTTTTAGATTATACAACTTCATCGATCTGTGAGTCATCATAAGAAGATGCGATCTTTTATAAATCAAAGTGCTTGGAACTATTTACAATGTTATTCAGTTTATGTCTGTCCAAGTATATTTGCGACGTTTAGTGAGATCAAAACCATCTCTACAAGCAACATAGCTCCTGCTTTAAGAAGAAAGGTTCGCTTAAAGTAATTTGTAAAGTTGTTCATATTTACATTGTTTCTAAGTAATAATGCACAATCTCTTAATATACCTAAACATAACAATGATTATATAATATCATGGTTCCAAAAATAGGCTTAGGATGTCACCCTCAAAAAACAGATATATCTATAATTATGAATTTAAACTCTAATCAAATGCGATTACGACTGATACCTTATCTTACACACTCTGGTGCATAAAAAAAAATATTTGGTACTTTAAGGTTTTACTAACCCATTAATACATGTTGTTGAAAAACAATATGTTTTAGTATGGATCGGATATCTATAGGGTTGTAGACCCGGGAGCATCAGCGTGAGAAAATAAAAATGTTAACCAGAATAATATGTTAGAACATAATTTAGTATGGAAACCAAATAAATAAAACTTATTAACTGTTAGGGTAATATATAACACGTACCACGTTAATATTTATGGCCATCTCATATAACTCTGGAGTATCGTCTAAAATCCCAGCACTGTTTACGACAACATCGATGTACCCATTATTTTCTTTTACTGTTTCAAATGCTTTCATTAATTTTTCTTTGTCAGTAACATCACATTTTATAAAGGATACTTTATTTTCTGTGTACTTTGTGTTCAACTCATTTTGTAAAGCAATACCTGCTTCTTCTGCTACATCCAATACTGCCACATGCTTTAAGAAGTCAAGATCATAAGTTAGTAATGATAATTTATTTCTTAGTTAATATCTTATATTATTCTTAATATTATATACTTTATTTCTTAGATAATTTATTTCTTAGTTAATAGCTTTATATTAAAGATTATTCCACTTTAGAATCTAATTTTATCAAAAAATAATCGTCGACTAAGTGTACGTAATACAACAGGTTGCGGAAAACGTAGCCTGTGTCAGACTTTGTGCTGTTTATTGTTTAACTATAAAAATGCAGACGGTAAGGTCAATTCTCGAGACATCATAATTTTCTTGCTGCATGACAGAAAAATTATCCAAAAACAAGCTACTCTCGTACTACTAACTACTAACTCGTACTTATATGAATTCACGAAATTATGTAATTCGAGGAAATGTAATATTACCCGTTTATATCTTTAGCAATAAGTGAAGAAGTTTATCGTTTTGTAAATTGTACCAGAGTGGCTTTTCAGTTCCATTAGATATGTTGCAGTGTACGCAACAATTCATGAAATATACTTCACACAAATACCTTTTTGGCGTGTATTTGGCGTAGTACCAGTTAGCCTCCTAGTTGGCAGTTTAGGAGGCAGACTGACTTTAGCACCTGTCTCGACTTACAAGGCTCTGGTGACCGATCAAAGATGGTATAACCATAAAATACTAGCCGACACAAAATCCACTGACAGATAATGGACAGCTAATGCAAGAAGCACTATGATCACAAGCTCTGTAGTGATTGTTGACATAACTTTGCAGATATGCCCATAACCGACAGCACCGTCATTCTTAATTCTGACAGCTGTTTTGGTTACTGCAGTAGACACCTACCAGGTGGACCGACGAAATCTAGCGTCATCAGTAACAAGTCGCAGAAATTTGGATCTATTTAAACAACAACTCCAGAACTGGACGTCTATCCGTTGATATGATGAAGTACCTTTATTTCTTCCTCTAGTAAGCATTTCACTAAAGTTGCACCAATCCCACTAGCAGCACCCGTGACCAAAACAACTTTTCCACACAAGCTATACGCCATCTCGAATCAACACTATTACTGAATTTTTATTTAGTCATTAAATTGATAATATATTAATTATGATGTGATATGAAGATGTATATCACTAAATTTAATAAAGATATAGTATCAGTAGTGCGGATCAACCAAGGTTCTTATCGTTCTTTTACTTATGTAACTCGATGTTGACTTAAAAGTTACACGTGCCAGACGACGCGGTAAACACAGATGACGCTGAGGCCGTCCACACTTAAGAGACACGTATAAGAAACGTGTATAAAAATGCTTCTAGTGACATTTCACAAACGCAAAATGACAGACTTATGTTAGTTTCAAAAAAATGTATTTATTCAAAAACAAGTTTACTGAAAACTCCATAGCCTTCCTTTATAACATTAGTGACATCACGAACGGGCTTGTCAGCAATTGATAGCCATGTACTACCACTTTCACCTCTCTTGAGTGCATCGACTACCCCCTGAGCTGCGGATTCGCCTCTGAAATTGGTTAAAGTAAATTTTTATGAAGCTGTGTTAGCCTAGTGGTAAGGACGCCTGCCTCCTAATCAGAGGTTCGAATCTGGGCACGCACCTATAACTTTTCGAAGTTATGTGCGTTTTTAAGCAATTAAAATATCACCTGCTTCAACGGTGAAGGAAAACATTGTGAGGAAACCTGCATGCCTGAGAGTGCATAATGTTCTCAAAGGCGTGTCAAGTCTGCCAATCCGCACATGGCCAGCACATAAATCCTTCTCATATTGAGAGATGACCCGTGATCTGTAGTGAGCCGGCAATGGGTCATAATTATATAAGTTGGTACTTGCGTTATCTTATTTGCGAGATTATGCGACTTATAAGAAAGGAAATAATTCCAACGTTTATCAATCGATGATCAAAACAGAAGAGTTTGATTACGGCGTGAGTTTTTGATTTGCTTTCAATGTTGAATCTTAATCGTGGATTTACCGTCTATTTTATCCCACTATGTATAATATTTTAATGAGTAGCTCATGACGTCCTCAGGAGGTAGAGGACGAGATTTTTCTTTTTCAAATTTTTAGATGTGATAATCTCGAAGACTGAATTGGTTAATACTGATTCCTGTTACTAATCGCTTCAATTCTCAATTCTTGATATAATTTAACATAGGACATTATTTAGGATGTCTTTTTTAAATTGATGACATGTTTTAGGTTTTTGCCTGACTTCAACTCTCTCTGAAAATACAAGTCTCTTTGGGTATAAATCAGAGTCGATTCATACGAATGTAATAATTACAATAAAATACATTATACTTACTTTTGGGAGCGATGTTGTTTAGAAATAACATCCGCCATTCCCTTTTCAAGATCTTTGTCAAAATGTCCCAGTTTCACGTCACTAAGAAGAGAGGTATTGGTTGCACCGAAACATATTGCTATCACACGAACTCCTGTTCTGTTATAATATTCTGGTAACTGAAAATCGGAAAAGTGTAAATTGAGGAAATTTGATATGATGTGAAATTTTCTGGCTGCTAGTAGAACTGCAGTTAGATATTGAGACATCCATGCTAATTAAAACTCTCTTACAACTCTCAGATCTTGGCATGAACCGCTTTGAATGCTGTATCTTTTATGATCTTACAAACTACATTATTTGAAAGGTTTTTACTCAGTTTTAATTTAAATCCCTAATGTCAGACGGTAAAGTTTATAATTAAAAGATCTTATATAAATGGAACCTTTCCATTTATAAATCTTATAAATTATGACACTATCGGAGATTTATGAGTCAATAAAAGTCTCTTATTAATACACTGTGTGTGGTGAAAATTTGTTATCATCATAAAAATATCTTGATAAGAGTAAAATTTTATTATTCTTGAATAAGTTATATAAGTAATCTAAGTATTATTAGGTATTATCTAGGCATTTAGAACTTTAGAATACTTATTACATACACCCACATTTTTAAAAATATACTGAATCTTGAAGTAGAATATAAGTATTTATTGGATATAAGATTCTCTCGTATGAATTATGAATCATCTGAAATCTGTAATATATCCATAAAATTACTTTCACGGCATTTTCGTCTCATTACAATGTCATAAGGATTTTCATTATTATAGATTCTTAAAGATTATGTATAATGAATATTGAGGAACACATTTAAGGTAATGACTAATTACGAAAAACTAATGAAGAACGCGTTTTTAGCAATAAAAATACATGACTTCAATAAAACAAAAAGCTTAGAATTGGTAAATCGAGTTGTTACTTACGCCAAGGCAACTGCTGAATTTAAGTACATAGCTCTTTGTACTAAAATAAATGGGCATAAATGAATCTATGTACAATGCGGCAATTGAAGACATATTCATAATAACACCGCCCTTACCACCTTCGTCTTTTCGCATCAACTCTAGGGCTTTTAATGTGCTTGTAGTAAGTGCAGTCTGCAATAGGAATTATATGTAAGACATAAGTAATACACGAAATAACTAAACTAAATACTATTACTAAATACTATATACATATAAAAATATAAATAATATATACTATTCCTAACTGCAAAAGAATGAGGCGTATCGTACAATGCAAATGAGCAGCAAGTAAAACAAATACATTCAATAAGATTTACATTTCCATTAAATTCAATCCATCATTTTTGTTTGATTTTTCTTACCTAAAATTAGCTGTTCAAAAATTCTTTATATGTTTATTTCTAAATACATTTAGATATAAAAATATCAACCGTCTTCTAAGGTCAGTTTAAATGACTAAACTAACAATGGAATTAACTTAAAGGTTACACTTACAAAATATGTGCACAAACAAAATGCATATAATATACTTGTATTGTTTTAGAAAGATATGAATGCGAATGAAGAAAATTATTATGGTTTTTGGTTCCAGTGTCCATCTTGATCTTTGATATAATTTGCAAGAATTATAGCAATTTTGTTATATTCGTCTAATCTGCTTTACAATATACATGATATCTAATAAAATATATAAATTTTAGCTTTGGCCCAGGCATTGTCATCCCAAATAGTGGACTCATTCAAACACGTTTCTTACCAGAAGAAACCATGCCACGATTTAAAAATAACTGAGAAATTAATGCGCACTCATCAAATAAATACGGAAATCCTGAAAATCTTCTTACAGTTTAGCATGATCTTAGCTCTCGGAAGAATGAATTGGAACTCTGTTCCTTACAAAGTATTCAACGCTTAGATTCAGCGTTTCTAAACCCATCACCTACAGACAATTTTTTAATAAAATCCTACCTTGCAATGCTACTGCTTGTCTGTGGGTACATGAAGATGCGAAAAATATCACATTCGCAACCTAGTTTGGTTGCCTACATACTGAAGTTCGTCCCGTATTGAATTTTGGCTGAGTCATGTTACCTAACTTCAACGCTGTGATTTGGACGCATGAGACTTTCTTTTGGATCAGAACAACATAAACAGCTTACTGAAAACGGTATGTGGTGGGATGCTTAGCAACTCTTTACTTATTGCTTTATCAGCTAGCTGTGCACCAGAGCAGTGAATTTTTTTTTTTTTTGTCTTGTAATTGTAACCACCTAAGATCGTTATTTAGTAGGGTATTGTTTAATTTTAATACATTTATTCAAGTAAAAAAATCGATATAGTTTTTTATCTTTATATTTCTAGACTAACGATTTACGTTGCACAGTTTGAGGTCCTAAAGGATTCTGCCGTGGCTAGTTGTTGCACAAAGAACTACCGTCATGAGACTTAGGATTGCTGTAGGAACAATGAGGAGGAAGGGAAGCCAGCAACGCATCAGTAGCTCCTCTGGTGCTGCAGATGTACATTGGCTTCGGTAATCACTTAACATCAGGTGACCCGTCGACTTATGGCCAGCGATGTAAAAAAACTTCTGCTTATGTATTCACACGAATCTTTGTACTCACGATATTGACTTCAATTTCCTTTTTGTATTTATCTTTAGCATCATTCATGATACCAGCGTTGTTGATAACTACGTCGATGTACCCCTGGTCCTTTAAAACTGCATCATATGCACCAAGCAATTCAGCTTCGTTGGAAACGTCGCATTTGATGAATTTCACTTTATTCATACCATATTTCGTGTTCAGTTTGTTTTGTAAAGCCACACCAGCGGCTTCTGCGACGTCTAAGTTTGCTACATGCTAAAATTGGTCGATATTAACTACATTTTTATGTTACATTACCTTTTGCCCGGGACTTTTTGTTTGGTTGGTAATTGTAATACATATGTGTGTGTGTGTGTGTGTGTGTGTGTGTGTGTGTGTGTGCGTGTGTGTGTGTGTGTGTGGGTGTGGGTATGTGCGTGTGTAAGAACTGAGTACTTTGCATACAAACACATCGATCTTTTGCTCTATAGTTAAATAATAAAAATTACCGAATCTACGCCTATGTCCTATGAGCTACTCCAGACTCTCACTCATAGCCAATGAGACAAGTTTTTTTTTTTAATTTAATCAGTTCGAATACTTTGTTATAAAGTTAATTATTAAAGTTTGTAAGAATTGGCAATTGTTATATACACTACACTAGCACTAGTTCAGTAGTAGTTCATAATTTGAAAGTCGCTGAAAAGTTTATTACAAATTTCAACCAATCAGACAAGAAAATGTATTTTAAAATTAATTAGTTTGAATAGTTCATTTTATAGATAATTTCTAAAGCTTGTAAGCATTATCAAATGTTTGAACCGTCCGACCCCCCGCTATCCCAAATGTCGCCTAAGCCGAGGTTCGGCCTCAAAAGAGGCGCCCAGGCAGACGTTCCCTTAATTTCTTCGAGCCCTAGGGCTCGAAATTTCTTCTGGCAGAGCTTCTTTCCGAAGCTCGCCAAACAGCCCGGTTACGCTGTGGCAACCAATAGGGTCAGTACAGCTAATAGACAGTCCGAAAAAAAAAAAAAATTTGTTATACACACTAGTGCTGCTGTTCATAACTTGAAAGTACACATAATTCCTATATCAGATTTATTAATACAATAAATTAACAATTAGAGCTTGAACTCTATTTTATAGAACATAAGTTACGAGTTGAATATTAATGGGAATATACCGCACTAATGCACTCTTGCATTCATTAACTCTTGCTTTGGTGTCAATTAATGAAAACAAACCTTGACGTTTTCTCTCAGTAAGATCTCTGTCACCTTTTCCCCAATACCAATGGACCCGCCAGTTATTAAAACAACTTTATTTTTCAAATCGCACGACATCGTATGAACCCTCCGAACGACTGTTGTAAATAGAATCAGCAGTTATTATCGTTACATTTATATGTTACCATCATAATATATTTGTTGCAATAATATTCAACCTTTTGCAGTTTTGCTCTTCCTTATCAGATAAGCATGAAATGAGCAATAAATTAAATTAATCTATCTTTTCATGTACTAATAATAAAGCTTATTTTTTTTATTATATCATGTGAATGTGCTAATCTCTGGATCTACCAATCGGGTTTCCAAGATTTCAAGATCACCTCACTGTGCCTGCTGCGATTAGATCTCATCAAGATGTGATATTGCTATTTATTGACCCGATTATGGAGACGAAACAATTATTGAGCCAGAGATACCACTGGCGTATATCACCGAATAGCTTGGTCATAAGCTATTGAAAAATTGAAACCTCATAAAAGCCATCTAAAATGAAGTTTGAAGTTTCTGTAAATCCCATTCTTCAACAAATTCATAATTCCCACTACCTCAAGGTACTCTTTTAAGGTATGCCTTTAATTTTTTTGCATTATATTCAGTTCCGGATACATTAATTGCAGTAGGTACCCTTTGGGAACCAAGATCTTCAAAATGCAAGGTTAATTTGTTTTGGAACCGACATAAATCCCGAAATTGTTTTTTAAAATGTTTGTGACGTTTTTTATTTTTCCTACAGATTATGTCTGTAACATACATTTTTGTACGTCTGTACGTACATAAGCGGAGTCGGACTTTATCGAAAAATATTAGTTTTTTATTTTTTTATTTTATGAGGTGTTTTCTAGTTAACCCAAGGGGTTAACAAAAGCTGAAAATAATATTGAGTTCTAACCCTGTTTCCTCATGCCACATTTTGAGTTAACTAAATAAGCTTCATTTCTATTACGTGTACCTATTGTGCTGCACGCGCAATCTTTTTGAGTTTCTATATATTTACGGGTACGTAATGGTAACCTATCTTATGAAGTAGCTGTATAGATATTGTAGTGCTTAATCAATTAAAGATAATACAGTATCAATGTCATGAACATTAATTTAGGTTATCATTATAAAATTTATGATGGAAATATAATTGTTACTGGTCGCGGCTTCGCCCGAGTAGGCATACAATTCGAATGAAATATACCCCCCTTGAAGCGGTGATAGCCTAGTGGTTAGGGCGTCAGCCTCCTAATCAGAGGTTCGAATCCGGGCATGCACCTCTAACTATTCGCAGTTATGTGCGTTTTTAAACAATTAAAATATCACTTGCTTCAACGGTGAAGGAAAACATCGTGAGGAAACCTACACGCCTGAGAGTTCTCCATAATGTTCTCAAAGACGTGTAAAGTCTGCCTATCCGCAAATGGCCAGCGTGGTGGACTATGGCCAAACCCTTCTCATATTGAGAGGAGACCCGTGCTCTGTAGTGAGCCGGTAATGAGTTGATCATGATGATACCCGCCTACTCTTCCCCCCTCTTTATTTTTGTTACACACATATATTATAAATAATACACGTATACGATCGAAGACGCCTTATCTTGAGTAAATCCAAAGGAAATGTAATGATAGATAGGCATCTACCACATAATAATATCATAATATTATTATATAGTTATTGTCGCTGAGCCGGATATGGGTTGTTCATGATGATGATGAATATACGGGAAGATCTGGGAACAACAGCAAAAATTATGACGTTGCTTCTGATTAAACTTTGCCTGGAAAGAAAAGTATGCAATTTCACACGACAAAGAATTAACTAATGAAATATTTATTTGCTTAATGCTTAGTTATACAATCGGCCTTGAAAATAAAGAATATTACGCGAGTGATCAGACGTCGATTTTTCCATTTCTTTTTATCGAAAGAAGATCGAAGACAGTATATTTATCGACATGATTGACAATGCTACACATGACAATTTACAAAACCTTAGCATTTGGTGCCAAGTCGGCCAAACAATAATAACAAAAATTAATTGTTCTAGCATGCCCATTGGGCATGCAACTGCCCTACCAAGCATGCCGGCTGTTGCGCTGACTGCTGTAACCAGTTTTGCCGTTGAGAAACTTTGAAAATAAGCTTTCAAGGGTGCCTCTTTACTCAAAACGCAAAATTTGACAAGCGCCCGAAAGTGGTGGGAACTTGTGAAATAAGACACATCCGCTATTAGTTAACTAAATGTACTTACCGTAACGTAGTGTCACTGCTTTTTTTTTAAATTAAAATATCACTTGCTTCAACGGTGAAGGAAAACATCGTGAGAAAACCTGCACGCCTGAGAGTTCTCCATAATGTTCTCAAAGTCGTGTGAAGTCTGCCAATCCGCACATGGCCTGCGTGGTGGACTATGGCCAAACCCTTTTCATATTGAGAGGAGATCCGTGCTGTGTAGTGAGCCGGTAATGGGTTGTTCATGATGATGATGATAACGTATTGTTAGCTAAGAGTTTATACTGGCTAAAGACTTTTGTATTACTTTTTTTTTACGTGGCGCAGTTAGAACTGGACCGGTTCCGACGGGGTATGTGGGACTAACCGGCAGAATAAAACTCAGCAATGTACCCACACGTCGCCTGATGGCTGAGTCACGGGAATGCTAGCTCACTCGCATTCGCAACGAAATTTTAGTGCTACCCACCTTATTGTCAGTTCTTAAGTCATTTGTCCAACCAATAATAGTATACGAGTATAATTAAGCATAATATAACCTTTTTTGTAATGTAACTAATCTATATATATTAAAGCGAAAGGTCACTTACATACTTACATACATTACTGATTAAACACGAGATCTCAAAAACTATTGTATGTATAAAGCTATAATTTTGCAAGTGGGTAGTTTATAGTTAAGAGATGTCAGCTAAGAAAGGATAATTGGAAATCCACCCCTAAGGGGTGAAAATAGGGGTTGGAAGTTTTTATGAAAATCCTTTAAGATTTAATCCTTTAAGACTAAAGTTTTTAGAGTTAGAGACACAAAAATTTGCATTAAGATTATTAATAATAAATAAAAAACAAGTACATCAATTTTTTTTAAATATTACCTGTTAAGGGTGGTGAAATAGGGGATGATAGTTTTTGCTTATTTTTTTATTACGAAGTCTACAAACTTGAAATTTTTAAAATAGATTTCTTTTAGGGCGTAAGTATAAGGTTTTCATCCAATTCTACTCCGAAGGGGTAAAATAGGGGTTTAAAGTTTGTATGAAAGTTCTATGTTTTATAATTTAGAGACACGAAAATCGCCAGTTGGACATTTGCCTGTAGCTTACTTTCTGAAGCAGGGCATTGACCGCACGGGAAACCTCAATCTCACGGGAAATCAGCAATTCTACGCAGACGAAGGTATATTAGGTACTAACTGTACCTAATACCAACATTACATTTTGTTGTACCTATAAGTACAACAAAATTAATACATATTTTATTGTGTATTCTCACTACCTACCTTTACCTGTGACGTGAATTAAGTGAGTAATACTGCAAGCTTACGCAAGAAGGTGACTAAACAGCCTACTATTATAGTTTTCCCGGAAGAAACAGTGACGTTGATAACTGACGTATATAATGACGTCACCAAGTATTATGATGATCTGTTAGGTTTATCTGTATTATCTTGTTAGGTTTATTATTTTGGTAATATGGTAGGCGCCCTCTCTGTTTTCATAATGTTCCTTCATGTTGGTAAAATGGGCACTAGGGATTGCCTCTTTAGATTAATTTACGATCAAATAATGAATGCCCTCAAACACAGTCAACAGGAATATAAAAATGTAAATGTAGATAAGTTAGTTTAACCCTTAAACGCATGATAAAAGATTTTTACCCAAAAAAATTTATTTTGTCTCATAAAGGCGTAACATTTGCTGAAAAAAATAAAATAAAAAATCTATATTAGTGGGAACATTTATTTTTTTATAAAAATATTTTTGTATCGTTTTCGATACAGTATGCATTAGCTTTACAAAATAATCATGATTTTACAAAGTTGAAGAATTGTGAAAATGGGTGAAACAATCTTTGGATTTCTTACTACATAAGTGAACATTGCACTTAGAACATTTAATTATACTTAATAAATTACATGAAGGCATCATACATCGACCACGTGTTTCTGTTCTCATGATGTTATGATCCATTTGGTCAAGCCTAACTTCAAGGGGTGGCAAAACTTGGCAAGGTTTCCCTTTTCGCATTTTAAGTGGGGGTTGATCTTCCCTAATTGCACTGGTGCTTGGGCGCCCTCTGTTGTT
Organism: Lasiommata megera; assembly: GCA_928268935.1. Classification (NCBI taxonomy): domain Eukaryota; kingdom Metazoa; phylum Arthropoda; class Insecta; order Lepidoptera; family Nymphalidae; genus Lasiommata; species Lasiommata megera. Next base: position 15,013,084 of record OV743312.1, read on the forward strand.
AGCGGGACTATATTTGCAAAGAGTTTCTGCCAACTCTGATCGAAAGTCTGCAAGGGTCATGATTTTTTTGTGGTTTCCTTTTTTTTCTTCAACTTTTTTATATAACACCCACGAATTTATTACGGTCAAATCAAGCAGGTGATAGAAGATTCTCATGTACCACTTTCTGCTCTTCATTCGAATCCTATTTCTTCCTAAAAAGGAATCCATGAGGTCTACACCACCCATGTGCATGTTATATTCCCTGATTAGCTTTGGGCACGTGATAAGAATCCTCTTTTTTTCTTTTTTATCGAATCGTTCGATATTCCCTACGGGACATGCTCCAACGTATGTCGACGCTAACACAACTTGCTTATTGTCCTTCCAACTTACTGTTGTCATGTCAATGCCTTCAAAATTTGTAACATACTCTTCATAAGACCCTCTTGGAATTGAACTCTTCATAACATCCTGCTTAGTTGGCAACTTGCAAGTTTTTCCCAGTCGGTTTCTTTGAATAGTGCCTAGGGAATGTATACCTTGCTTAGCAAGTATACACATCAATGGCAAAGATGTGTAGTAATTGTCAAAATAGACAATATGATTTCTTTGCCTGGGTACCACACTCAGCAAATTCATAACTGTTTGTCCCACAACTCCCAGGTTTTGATTGTTTGAGGATCCTTCATTAGCTTCTTTCCCAGAGTAGATTATGAATCTATAAGCAAAACCGCCCAAACTGCATAAAACAAACAATTTAAAACCCCATTTGTGGGGTTTGTTGGGGAGATATTGTTTGAGAAAATGTCCAACTTTGGTGGCGCACATCTGTTCATCTATGGATAATCGCTGCTCGATGGTCACGCTAGAGAATTTTTCATTTAAATGGGTGATTATAGGACGTAACTTATGAAGCCTGTCATGCTGCGCGTGGTCTACTGGCAGATGATCATCATTATTATTGAAGTGCAGTAACCTTCGCATTTTCTCAAATTTATTTACTGGCATTGCCTCTTTGATGGGACTGAAGCCAAATTTATTAGACCAATACGACCTTGTGCTCGGATAATGGTAAACAGACATAAATATTAAAATACCAACATATTTGCGAAGTTCACCCACTGTGAATATTTCAGGTCTGTCAGGTTGTTTCTGGACAGCATAGCGTGTCGATTCAGTAACAATGTTTTCCATAAACGGATTCGTGAAAAAGTAGGTAAAAAACTGATACGGACTTTGCAGTTCCATTATAGATGAAGGTAACTCTTCAGACCCACCAAATTTGATGTTATTCTCATCAAATAGAAAAGACTGTTTTCTCCACAGTAAATTCCTCAAATTCATGAGAGATTCAGTCGGTTGTGCTTCCACTCGCTCCAACGACTGTGCGCCTTGCACAAGCTGCTCATCCTGAATCAATGGAGGGTCCAAAAAATCTTCTGAATTGTCCTGTCCCGTAAGAACGTCTTCGTCGTCCTCTAATTCAGCTGCTAAGGATCCTAGAGATGGGTAATAAGGAATATCTTCTCCATCTGACTCTAAATCATCTTCCGAAATGTCACCATTCTCCAACCTCCAAAGCATATCCTGTATTTGTTGATCTGAAAAGCAAAAATATGCATTCAGCTATATCTTAACAACGTAAACATATAGTTTAGTGTATCTAAAAGCAAGCAAAATCATAAGCAAAACCGTTATGAACAAACAATTGAATTGGGTTTAGGCGGGAATCAAATGCATGCTGTATCGTTTTCGATACAAACATAAAATGCGATATTTGCTCACGTAAACACATAAAAGTCGTGCAATTTCAAATGTTTTCAAGTAAATGAAGGACTTACCATTCATTTTGTGATTTTTATTGGTAAAAATTCTACTTATTTTCGTTTTCGCCGCTAAATGAAAAACTCAGTTTTATGATTATGCGCACCTCGTTGATGTCCTTAGCACAGACAAGAAAATTATCCTTCAGAAATGACATTGACACATGAAATTTTTTTTTTTTTTGTGAGCAATAAGGCAAAGAAACGTGTAAACATTCAGCCTATCCTGTACTTCAAATAAAAAACCGGTAAAAACGATTAGAATGCGATGTATCAATATCGATACAAGATGCATTTAAGGGTTAAAAAATCGATGGAATTAACAGTCGGCCAGTACGTATCGGCCATATGGCTCTGTAATAGAAGTCAGTGCACCTGCTAGTTAACTATAATACGGTATTTCTACCGTATTGATATTAGGTTTATTGTTAATAAAATTACCTAAACAATTTAAACGAAATTATAATAGCAATAATAGCGTTAAATAGTTTCGGAGGAAATTAGGTTGAAAACACTGTGACATGAGATTTTTATATTATAATAAGATAAAATGCGAAGATGGTAATTTTTTTATTATTTCCATCTGTTTCGTTATTCCTGAGATTTCCCTCTACGAGGATGAATGAGTATGTTCTGCAATTCATTTTTTTTTTTACTTACATACATTTTATTTTAGGTATTTACTTAATTTTCTAAAACATTTTATTTTTATTCATTATTTAACGTTATCTCACCAATCATATTATAATATTAGCAATGCACAGTTATTGAATTTTTATTCGAGTCTGTATCGATCTTTCGATATAATAAAGAATCGAAAGTTACATCTCTTACAAATGCTAAAGCTTTTAGGTATTTAATCTATGGTCACGTTGCTCTAGTTTTCAGTTTTCTTTCTGTGTGACAGGTGACTTGACACATCATTTTACAAGCCAAGCAAGCAGTAAATTGTCAAGTTATTTTTGTGATATTACTTGTAGTAGTGCCGCACTCATATTGTACTGAGTTGAGTAATATAATACTAGTGCACGTAATATTAAAGCAAGAGTGATAACAGAAGTTAATTTAAAATGAATCCCTATCAAGTAAGTAAAAGTTGGTGATTTCATAGTGAGCTTAAACCCTGTTTTGTTTATCACAAAATTTCACCAAGCCGCTAAATAATTGTGCAGTATAAAATGTGTTGAGAAGCAAGTGTTTGATTTTTGTAATCTTATTGGAATGTTATGTTTAGACACACGTTATGGCGTTGATAATGGGAATTGCACGTTTAATTATTCCCTAATAACTATTATATGTCACGTAAAGAAAGGTATATCTTATTAAGGCTTTTGTTCAAGGGTCAACCGCGTTACCTACACAATATCGGGTTTAGCAACTCGGCACCACAGTCATTCGGAAATCCAATGCCTATGCCTGGTCTCCCGACTATGGGTTACCCGGCACCGCATCCTGGTTACACTAACACTGGATCTGGGTACCCTTCCGCGTATCCTCAAGCAGGAGGGTACCCTAATCAGGCTCAACAGGGATATCCTCAAACACCGTCGAGTTATCCCAACCAAGGTTACCCAACTGCTGCTCAAACTTATTCCCCAGCTCAAGGATACCCAACTGCTCAACCAGGGTATCCACAAAGTCAATCGGCTTATCCTCAAACTCAATCTGCATATCCCCAAACTCAATCTGCTTATCCCCAATCCCAATCAACTCACCAGTCTGCAGCTGGCTACCCACAGCAAGGTTATCAGCAGACTAATCAGTATCAGGGATATCAATCATCGGGGCAAAGCCACCAAGCTTACAGTGCATCCTCAAGCCCAGTGCATAATATGCCAAAGGTAATTTTAATACCATTTATAAAGCCATAATATCACTTAGGTCACAATTTTATGAAAACACCTAGCTGCATAACTATTAGATGGTAAACAGGATTTAAGGAAAACATGAATTGGATCTGTTTTTACACTTCCTTTGAGTATTGCAAACACAAATATAAATGGAATTAATTTATTAATATCTGAGTTTAAATTATATTAGGCTGATTCCTTTCCATTAAAAATAACCTTGTTAGAGTAGTTCGACGTTTATTATTATTCTGTGGCAATACTAACATATCCTTGAGTGATTTGTAACAGTACACAAAGTACCATAGTAATGGCAAATTGAATTATTTTGTCTTAATATATATTATAGATTAAGATTTGAAACTAACTTATGTACTTTTGACTAGTAGCCTGTTGAAAAACATACTTAATTTGCTTTAGTATCTCAAAGTGTTACTTGGCTGTCCTAGAGTTTGTTCTAGTGCGCCAAGTTTACCTGTCTATCATGAAGTAAATGTAAATAACTTACTTTACTGTAGCTAACTTAAATTATGCATATTCTTCGACAAAGTAGAATATTCATAATGTGTCCATATTTGCTTTATCTAGTAAGTCTTCTTATTCCCATGTAATCAGACTAACAAATAGTTAAAACTGTCAAATGAAGACATTAGACTGGTGTAGTATACACTATATTTATGATAAGTTTCCAATTTATTAAAAACTTAGACCATCTCAGGTTTTTAATTTTATAGAAATGGTGAGTAATATGATCATAATATTCTAAAATTCTGACCTAGGGGATGTAATGATTTTAAATGTTAATATACTATATTATAACTTCTTTTTTATTGCCTGTATGTGCTAACCATTTTGTGATAAGCAAAACACTGGTATATTGTAGCAATGCTTTTTGTGTGCATGTCTTTTATTAAGGACTTAAGACTTAGTTATAGTAGATATCCATGTTTTGTTTCATATAAATTTTATTGTAAGTGACAGGTACCCTAATTTGAAATTGAAATACAAACAAAAGAAATCAATAGAAATTTAAGAATTATAAACAAATTATAATATTAAAACATGTGACAAAACTATATATATATATATATATATATATATATATATATATATATATATATATATCTAACATTAGCAATGCTACCATATATATATATCTATGGGTCTATTAAAGAATACTTCATCATGAACAACCCATTACCGGCTCACTACAGAGCACGGGTCTCCTCTCAATATGAAAAGGGTTTGGCCATAGTCCACCACGCTGGCCAGGTGCAGATTGGCAGACTTCACACGCCTTTGAGAACATTATGGAGAACTCTCAGGCGTGCAGGTTTCCTCACAATGTTTTCCTTCACCGTTGAAGCAAGTGATATTTTAATTTTTTTTTTTTTTTTTTTTAATATGTTTATATTTATGTACATTTAAGGCCTTTAATGATTCTTCTTCTGTCTCTGAGCTGTATTCTACATTTAAGTATGTACATCATTGTGAGTCATTCAAAACAACATGATGTATAAAAAATCTCTTATAACATGTGGGGAATTCCTACACACAAAACTGTGATTCATGTGAACTGCTGATGTGTTCACACTTGATTAATAAACATATCAAACAGATTTATTGCATTTTGTGCATGAGTTTTACTAGATAAATAGATAGGAATCTGTTATGTACTTAGTTAGTTCCGAGTTACAGTTATGATGCTGAGTACAAATGGATTAGGAAGGGTTCAGATGGCAATGCATTGTGGCTGCATGCAGCAGGCGACGGGCTTGTTCATTTGCATGTAGTGTAAATATGTATAAAAATGTTTAGGTAGTTAGACTATATAAAATAACCTATACAATTACGAGCTTTTTTTTAGTACTTCAGCAATTCCTAAAAGTACCTTTAAACATAAATCATTCGATATTTTGTGGCCTTCATAGGCTTAGCAAGTTAACATGGATGTGATATGGTTGTTCCTAAAAGTATTTATGAAACGTTCAATGACGGTTATGAGTCACCTCACTATTGTGCTGGTTTCAACAGATTACATACTGATAAGTGGCAGTACGCCAATTTTTTTGTACTCTTTGATTCAACTTACGTTTTACCTACAAATGTAATGTGCTATTTCAATGTTTGTCTAGTTTCTTATAAGAAATAAATAGGAAACTAATTTTGCTTGCTAATATTAAAAAAGGATGATTCTTTGTTTGAAATCGATAATCTCGGAAACTACTGCACCGATTCTAATAATTCTTCACCATAAAAAGCTATTGTCTCGAAATAGCATCAAAATTTTTTCCACAAAAAAAAATATTTAAGCCTGAAATAATTTTGCAATGCATGTAAAGAAAAAAATTAAATGATTCTTTGTACATAAATACTATCTACTAAGTATAATAATATATTTTTAAAATATCTAATTAATATCCGCGGAAGCATAATTTCTCTTATGAATAAGCCGCAATAACAAATAATTCAAAAGGCGTTATTATAAAGGAATAGTTGTTTTTAACAGAAAATACATTTTAATTAAAATATTCTTATTTTACGGAAGGGGAGTTTTCGTGTATAAATGTGACAATCCTTAATTAAAGCGTCTGAATCCGTGGAAAACAGTTATCCAAGAATTCTATTAATGAAATATTCCTCTAAAAAGATTGATCTTAATTAGTTGCAAGTCATAATGTAGTAATAACAAAAATAAAACTTACCCGGCAAGTTCGTTGTGGGCTTCTTACACCAGGGGGCGTTTGGAACTCTGGTGGCTTTACTTATGAGTTTACGACAATTCACTACAATATAAGTTATTGACGCATCAAAAGTGGCTTAATGCATTGTTTAAATTAAGTCTTTTATTGATTAATTGATTGACTACACAAAATTGGGTAACTACCTTAAAATAAATAAAAATGTAATAAAAAATTGTAATTCATACAGATTTAATTAGAAACTTATTATATATTTATATGTACAAGTATTAAGTTACCAACTAAATTAGGTGTAATATTTATACAGGAACTCCAGAAAAACGGTTCATTGCTGTAATACAATAAAACAATTTAATCATTTATCTATAAAAACATCTCAAAATTTCTGATATTTAATATTACTTATTACAAAAAAAAATTAAGGGATCTGTTATAATAATTAATATAAATAACTAAAACCTTTGTTTCGGAAAAAGTAATTTTCGTGTTAACACTTATTTTAAACCTATGTTAGTACCTATAATTAAAACTTAACTCTATTTAATATTAATTTGTAATTCATACAAAACACGATAGGCACGTATCATACGTTTTTACATACAAGCATTAAGCGCCTGGTGCCATACCTATACGCAGTGACTCTATTCAAGGAACAGTTTACTGCAATTACATTGTTATGCTCACTTCGTCTCACCGAGTACATTTATCACAATAACCAGCGATTCAGTCTTGACTTTGGTCCCCACTAAAATGGGTGTAGTCCGTTCCAAAGTTATTGTTTTCCCAATATACCACCAAAAGTAATCCGTGATATGGTGTGTGTGATGTAACAGCGTGCGTTGGTATTGTGGCGTACGATTCGTCCTAGAAAGTTTCCTTTGGAATAATCAATATGTCCTCGGTAACGTCCAATTCAAGTATGCGCAGCGTCTACAGAGCGTCAATTGGCATACGGCGTGGGTTCAAGTCTCATCGTTATACGGTATTTATTTGACTTTCATGGATCGATATCTATTCTCCTTGTTATAATCCTGCACCCGATCGGCACAGCATATATTCTTCGATTTCTATCAGAGGTCAACTCTTTTTTTTACTTTTTTTTTCTTTTTGTTACTCTTACACGGTACTTATGTCTCTATATTTAAAATTCTTCAGTTACGAAATTATCTTCCTCCCCACTATGGCAATTTCTTCTTACCCCTTCTCTTTAATGTGCCAAATCTGATCTGGGAACGTATATTATTACGAACGTATGAAATTGGATGGTTCGAGGTGGTCGGGCCAAGCAATAGGTTTTGCCTTTGAAAGAACGTCACGAGTATCCATTTTTAAAAAGAACCTACGCTTTGTTCCAAAACCTACGTACTTTGACATATAGGTAACTTAAACACCAGATTTTCTCTTGTATAGAAGAATGGACTTTGTGTGGGACGAATCTCAAACGATTATGCAAAAAATTTCATTGTCTCTAGTTCATTGAACAAGTGCTTACTTTATTTCGATTGCAATATTTTAAAAGATAAAAATGCACAAATTATCATATCAAAGTACACTTGTGTTGACATTTAGTCACACTTGAACGCTCCTTTAATATAACATATTTTGATTGATGAGATGTTATCTTATCTGAACAAATGTAATTTTACACAAACGATGTCTACTTGTCTACAATCTCCATGTAACATAATATCAAAACAAGCTACTGATAGTATCTGTAGATGTCTATCTGTACAAAACATAAAGCTAAGTTACCTTTTTTTGTTAATTGTATAGATAAATTTAAATTTACAAGAATAACTTGTGTTTTAAATTTTTTTTTTTGGACTGTCTATTAGCTGTACTAACCCTATTGGTTGCGTAACCCCTCAGCGTAACCGGGCTGTTTGGCGAGCTTCGGAAAGAAGCTCTGCCAGAAGAAATTTTGAGCCCTAGGGCTCGAAGAGACTAAGGGAACGACTGTCTAAGGGCGCTTCCTTTGAGGCCGAACCTCGGCTGAGGCAACATTTGTTTTAAAATCTAACTATATGAACGTATGAATGTCTTGAATGAATGAATTAGGGTGTCCCTTATAAACTAACCATGTTCCTTATCACAATTTTTTTGTTTTTCAAACGTGTGCTAGCTTATTGTCTTTATTAGTGTACTAGTTATTAGACTTTACAGTCTGAATACATTTTCCCACGTATTACGAACTTCTTCCATTCTTCTTTACGTAAATAACAACTGTACATTTGGCAGTCCTGTTATTCTAACTTACGAGATACCGTCTTCACTGTAACATTGTTACCAAATCTATTTACAAATTACAAAGCCTTTTTAATATATAAATAAGTGTTATAACTAATAAAGATGTCCCACATATAATCTATATCATCATCATGATGATTAAACCATTGCCGGCTCACTACAGAGCACGGGTCTCCTCTCAATATGAGAAGGGTTTGGCTATAGTCCACCACGGATTGGCAGACTTAACACGCCTTTGACAATAATCTATATACTCGTATTTAAAATCAAGTTTTCCCTAAAACATGATTAAAAAACACTTGTAGTAAAAAAGAATAAGTTCTTAATAACTTTTCGTATTTGTTTCGGAACGCGTGTTATAGATGTAGTAAAGATGCGTTGAGTAGAAGCTTATAATAGTCAGAACTAAAATCAAGGTTTTCTACTATAGCCTGAATAACATAAACAAAACCTTAGCTACATAGCTGACATCTGTTTTAAACTGCAACTAATTTGACATACAACAGCTTTTTATGTTTGTACTCTTGACTTTTCCTGAACGTATTTTTTCTTATGAAAGCATAATAGCTTTCATCATGATCAACCCATTGCCGGCTTACTACAGAGAAAATGTATCCTCTCAATATAAGCAGGTTTTGGCCATAGAGAACTCTTAGGCATGCAGGTTTCCCCACGATGTTTTCCTTCACCGTTGAAAACAGGTCGGCTTAAAAACGCACATAACTCTGTAAAGTTAGAGATGCGTGCCCAGATCCGAATCGCCGACCTCTGATTAGGAGGCCGACTTACCTAACCACTGGGCTATCACAGCTTCTATATGCTTTCGTTAACATTCAACTTAACTTCCTATATTTTGAATAATAGGACTGAGATCTTGACGATAGCTAGGAAGAAAACGCTTTGTTCTCCCATGCAAGCATTTTTCTCGATAGTGACTTACAAAATTTTGTTGGCAGCAATTTTTCTGTTAGAAATACGGTCCAGCGCGACTTTCACATATCATCATCACTTTCACATATCTAATAGTTTCGTTCGTTTCATAGTCAAAGCCAACGGTAGTACCCGTGAACCCCTTCGACCCGCGGGAAGATGCAGCAGTCCTACGCAAGGCGATGAAAGGCTTCGGAACGGATGAGAAGGCGATAATACAAGTATTGACTCGCAGAAGTAACGAGCAACGTCTGCGGATAGCCTTCGAGTTCAAGACTCTGTACGGAAAGGTGAGTACATGGCTAACACTGAGATCAATAGAGCGCACTTTGACTTGGCTCAGCCGAAGTCAAACTGTCAAAGTTCGCTAGTGTTAAAGCGAGACAGATTTATAACGGTCGTATAACATTGTCTCGCTTCTGTTAACTGTTTCTTAAGCCAGAGGTAAGGTAAAGAGCGCCATATAGATATCTGCCTTAATATAATACACGATGAATTTTGTATGTCTTGCATTAGCGTTATTAAATTGATTAAAAAAAAAACTTTATCATTATCAACTCCATATCATATGATGAAGCCATAAAAACTATAAGTTTTTAAATACTAATTCATTGGTTTTATTGAGTTAAAGTTAGGTATACTAAGTACTAGGTTTTTTATATTTCATTTTTAAATATTGCTACAAAAGCCGCATGTCTATGGCTATTAATAAAAAAGAACATTGTTTACTTACTGCTTAACATTATTATTCGCGTGTGTTGTTCTTTAATATATGACATTCCATTTAGTTAATTGATCCCTACGGCGTCGGCTACACCCTCCCTAAGTGATATTACTTGATAATTTACGTAATCGATGAAAAAAAATTGTGTACATTTGGTATCCATTATTGCTCGATGTTATATTGACAGCTGTCAGTGAGAATGAAGCAAATATTATGGCGTATTTTCAAAAGCCCTTATAGATAATTCTGGAGCTCTTCGTGGTAGAGATTCTTTCTAGTAATATAAGTTGGTTGATGGACAGCATGAAACCAGTAGATCATTTACTTTGCCTTCAAGGTACTAGAGTTTTTTTTTCACCTGATGGTAAGTGATGATGCGGTCTAAGAAGGAAGCGGGCTAACCTGTTAGGGGTATGGCAAACCGTACTCCTAATTGTTTTCTTTGCGAATTGTGCTGGAACGGTTTGTCGGTAGGGTGGTAACTAGCCACGGCCAAAGCCTCCCACCAGACCAGACTCGAGTCGGGAATCGAACCCAGAACCTCCAACTTTATAATGCGACAGCGCACGTGTTGCGCCAAGGAGGTCGTCAAAAATCGAGTCGTCGAGTATGTTAGCCTCAAGTTATATCTACGTAGCGGATTTTAAGTTAATACTTTATCTTCACCAGGACCTCATATCCGATCTCAAGAGCGAGACCACCGGCAAGTTTGAAGATTTAATAGTGGCTCTCATGACACCACTGCCACAGTTCTACGCGAAGGAGCTTCACGACGCCACAGCGGGAATCGGCACTGATGAAGATGTGCTCATAGAAGTCATGTGCACTATGTCCAACCATGAGATTCATGTGATCAAACAAGCGTATACTGCAAGTAAGTGTATTAGCAGGAACAAGGCCGTTGGAGGAAGTTGGGAGAACGGGCTTGATTTTGGAGGATCAAACACCCTCCAAAATGCCTTAACGACCCATTAACGGCCCTCTCTAGGGCACGGTTTATTAGAATAGATGTCCACCGCCAAGTGTGTTTTATGTCCTTAAATATTTCTGATCTACGATACGATAATTGGATTCCACATGTCCAAGACGGCACGTCTGGTCTGGTGGGAAGCTTCGGCCTTGGTAAGTTACCACGCTACCGACAAAAACGTGTCTCCAAATATTAGCGTTCCAGCACGATATCCCGCAACCAACTTAGACTGCATCACCACCAGGTGAGATTGAACAGAGAAAAAAAAAACAACAGTTCCATCGAAATGCAATTTGCTCTTTTATTATTATCTCATGTTAAAAGCATGAACCTCTCCGTAATGACTTCCAGTATACGGCCTTGATCGGTATTAATATCTCAAGGTCACCTGTTTATCCCTATTTAGCTGGATAAAATAAAGGCGATCTTGCTACGCTATTCTAGCAAATAGACGATGCCTGTTAAGACAAGAACCACAATCGAGAAAGTCCAATTTCCAACTTAGCTTAGTAGCCAATCTAGTGGCACGCCTGTTTATTTGATTGATGGCCCGTGTCTATCATTTTATAATGGCTTGGCAAAAATAGCTGCCAAATGTCACTAGCCGCCTTGTTAGCATAGTACATTTTTATTGTGTAGGTAAAAACAAAACCTTTCCATATTTGCGTGGTTAATTTAAAACTAAGTATGTTTTACAATTATGTTACGTTTTATTTGTTAATGACCTCCGTGGCGCAGTGCGTGCGCTGTCGCATTATAAAGTTGGAGGTCCTGGGTTCGATTCCCAATTCGAGTCTGGTCTGGTGATTTAGCGTTCCGGCAAGATTTCGCGTAGACCATCGCGTTACCATCCTAGACTGCATCATCACTTACCACCAGGTGAGATAGCCGTCAATGGTTAACTTGTAGTGGATAAAAAAAATTAAAATAAGAAATTTTGTTATCAACATTTCATTCCCGATGAAATATTTGCCCTGATTATGAAACAACGTGTTAATACTTCAGATTTCCGTTATAACAGCGTTATCATTACAAGTGGCTATTAACTAATGAAAGTGGAAGAAGGAAATAAATAAGTAAAGGATACAAGCAATTCTGAACTCGCAACGATATTATGACCTATTGTTAGTTATTACCGTGAATCTTCACATTCTTGGATTGTGCAAAACATCCTTGAACTGAAATGAAACGTTTCCTTCACAATTGCTAATGATCCTTACCTTAGGATTGCTGGTATTAAGTCGGAAGTCTACGCGAATTATATTACGATTATTTCTTTGAATATACCATCGATTTTATTAAGTTTTGGCTGGAGTAAAAAATCTTCAACTCAGTGAATGTGAAAATGTTTAGGTTAAGGTGGTATATTTTTTATTTTCACTTATTAAAAACTGTCCTTGGTATATTTCTTATGTAAGTGTGTGTACAAATTCGGTTTAAAAATTATAAAAATAAAATGTTTATACATAAGACAAATTAAATACAAAAGAATATAGGAATCAAATTATTTACAGGGAAGGGTATGAAAACGTTAGCAATACTAAATTTAATCTGTTATTTTGAAATTAATAAGCAAGATAAGATTAATAAGCCTTAAGAAAGTAGGTAGAAACCGTATTAATTATCGCGAGCAATTAAGTATCTTTATACATATAGAAATGTCCAACTCTATTTCATCATAAAAGTTAGTTGACCTTAGCGGTGATAGCCTAGTGGTTAGGGCGTCAGCCTCCGAGGTCGGCGGTTCGAATCCGGGCATGCACCTCTAACTTATCGGAGTTAAGTGCGTTTTTAAAAAAATAAAATATCATTTGCTTCAACGGTGAAGGGAAACATCGTGATGAAACCTGCCCACCTGAGAGTTCTCCATAATGTTCTCAAAGTCGTGTGAAGTCTGCCAATCCGCACATGGCCAACGTGGTGGACAATGGACTAAATCCTTCTCATATTGAGAGGAGACCCGTTCTCTATAGTGAGCCGGTAATGGGTTGATCATGATGATGTTAGTTGACCTAGTTGGCAGACAACCCAGATACGGGTTCGAATCCCGCCGTTTCTGAATTTCCATTATCTTCTCTTTCTCTATCTTTTTTAATGTATCTAATATCTCATGTTTTGGTGTAAAAAAAATACTTTTAATTCTTATTAAAATGACCATCGCGTCCACATATTTTATATATATTTATACTTAACCTAATGTGAGGTCTACAGGAGCTAGGTTTCCTCAATTCGACTCTGTTATTGTAATTAAACAACTCAATAGACTAAAGTTGATTTCAATAGGCTCTTATTTTATTTGTTTTAATAACATATTAAAAGGCGTGACTTCATGAATACTGCGTCCGTCTTCCGTATTCCGACTTTGTATGAAATAATTCCGCTGTTAGTTAAGTATAATTACGAAAGGTCTGCACACAGTGACGTTATCAATAGATAAGATAAACATCTTATAATACGATCACACCTCACAACACTCGAGGTGATAACGGGGAGTCATTGGCTTGAAAATATTGACTTAGGCTTTGGTATCTTACGACCAAGACTTAGTGAAAAACAATCCGACACCCCAACCCTCTCGTAGTTGCGGCTTCTTTTTACTCCCCCGACCTAAGCGCTCCTCTCCGAAAGAGGAGACCTAAACATATCCTTCATGACCCTGACGATCAGATGACTACTGACAACACACTCGTACCACCTACCACACAATCATACGCTACACACCGTCTTCGCCGGCGAAGACGAGGTCCCCGCTATCTTACGTCATCCGGACGTGGGCTCCATCCACGGCCTCGGAGACGTACGGACCACTCACCGTCCGACCCCCCCCGTTATCCCAAACGTCGCCTAAGCCGAGGTTCGGCCTCAAAGGAGGCGCCCTTAGGCAGTCGTTCCCTTAGTTTCTTCGAGCCCTAGGGCTCAAAATTTCTTCTGGCAGCTCTCCAAAGCTCGCCAAACAGCCCGGTTACGCTGTGGCAACCAATAGGGTTTGTACAGCTAATTGACAGTCCGAAAAAAAAAAAAAAAATTGTGAAATACCAGTCTAGAAGAAGTCTGGTTGTTCATTAATCAATTCTTTTTTCAAATACCTTATAGGATGGCCACAGATAACATATAAATACTGTATGCATTAAAAGACTCTAAATTTTTCGGTTATCTTATGTTATCATTCATATCCCTACAAACTTCGTGGGCTTGGATAAAGAAGTCATAGTCATAATTATTTCCTGCATACACAATACTCGCAACATGACTCATCTATAACAAGTTGTGAAAGAGGAAAACCGTATTAGGTATTTGGTTCGATGCCAAAATCGACTAGCAAATCGTTACTGCTGGCTCTTTTCATAATATTCTCGTGGTAAAATGATTGATTGATTACTGCTTTTCGACCACTTTCCAGTTATGGAAGTTTAACACTTTCAAATTCAAATTACGTCAAATACGTCGAAGATTTTCTTAAATAGTAATACGACGAGTATATCTCTTCAATGTTTTAATGGGTCAATGATAGTATACACGTTATATTCATGATTATAGATTTTTTCGGTCACCACATAAAACATTATTTACTTAATCAGCCTATAGGCATCCACTGCTGGACATAGGCCTTTCCGAGAGCGCGCCACCAAACATGGTCCTCCGCCTTCCTCATCCACTTACACATACATTATTTATTAAATATTAATGTTGCACTTATACAATAATTCAATAAAAAAAACGTCCAAAATAATATTGATAATATTATAATGATTGACTGATAAGTGAATGTTATAGTTTGGTACCTATTATCAATACCTTGGAACGTGATAATCAAAAAAAGCTTAATTTTTGATTTTTGAAACGTATGTACGTATCCTCATAAATATTCCATATACTTACGAGTAGGTACATATAAGTAAAGTCAATGCTTTTTTTTATTTTGAATAATACATACAACAGTAAAATAAAAAATCATTAATCTTAGGCATTGCTCTGTTTAGATAATATGCATGTTTGTACAAGTGTTTACGAAAACAATTTCATTTCCAGTGTACGGAACGCTTCTCGAAGACGACTTGCGCGGCGATACGTCAGGAAACTTCAAGAGGCTGATGACCTCACTGAGTATGGTAATGATATTTAAATTTCAAATATAAATAACTTGCTTTAGCACGTAGGAAGTTTTTTATTCCCGTGGGAAGAATAATATATGTCCGTATTTATCATGCTAAATTTCACAGTATATAACAATTACTATGTTTAAGTCTCCTTGTGATTACGCGAAATTAAAAGTATCCTATGTTTATGTCTAGGATATATGTGTCGAGTTTCACAAGTAGCACTGGTTGAGCAGAGTTGAGACGTTTAGCTGTTGACAGCGTTTGCTTCAGCATTTTACTGTTGGAACTGTATATTTTCTTGGGCTCTATATATTATTATGCTCAAACCCAAGCAAGCTGTTACCGCGACAAATTTGTTGCAAATGCCACGGTTAATTTAATCATAGCAAATAAATCGTATATATACGATATATATTTTAGAAATTATTATTTGCATTGTTATTATTTTATATATTTAGTAGCATGTGGTTATTACTGTGTTTGTATTTTATATGTATATTTCTTTTCTTTCTTTATTGCAACTTCCTTGTCACATTAAATTCATCAGTTCCAAAGAAATGGTTGCCTGGAAGAGATCGCTATCAGTGATAAAATCGCCAGTTGCTGTTTATTTTTGTCATTTTCATGTATGTTATACCCTATATATTGCAATAAAGATGTATATATAAATAAATAAATCAAAATGCAGGCACATCCATATTTTGTTATTTAAACTTAAAATAGGTTATCATATAAGGGATGGTAAATGGCCAAAATACCCCGGAATGAAGAATGCCTGTACCTTTGTATAATGTATAATTTAATGCGTCATTTTCATTTCAGGGCAACAGATCAGAAGATTTCCACGTCGATCAGAATCGCGCAAGAGAAGACGCTAGGAGCTTGTTGCAAGCAGGTAAGCATATTTGTCTGAAAGTGCCTTATAGGAATGGAAGAACAGTATTGGAGCGATGGAGGTTGAACGAGACTATCTCTTGAGAGGATCAGAGTTGGATGAAAAGGCGATAATAATAACGACATCCGTGGCGCAGCGCGCGCGTATTCGCATTTTAAAGTTGGAGGTCCTGTGTTCGATTCCCGGCTCGAGTCTACCGACAAAAACTTGTCGCCAGCGAGTTCCGGCACGATGTCGCGTAGAAACGGATTAGAAGTATGGGTTTACCATACCCCTAACAGGGTTGGCCCGCTACCATCTTAGACTGCATCATCACTTACCATCAAGTGACATTGAACTAAATTGTAGTTGACTTGTACAAGAAAACTGCTATACTGTTTATAGCGATCAAGGTCGACTGTACGGAATATGAATTAGTAGTATACTTTCAGTCATTAAAGAATCATTAAGGGTTAATGGTCTGTTGATTGCTTTTACTCTAGACTTGAAAAAGCTATATCAAACCTGTCTTTAAACCGGATGTTTTTTATGTGATTCCTATATCTACGCTGCTACGTGGGTGAATGATCATAGACATTTACTGGTTATCAGGTTTCACTCTCCGAAACCACTCCTTAACTATTTTTTTTTTAACTCTTTACGTAACATAGCTCTTTTGACATAGAACTCGAATAATATCATACGCGTTTAATGTTTGAGCTTACAGAGCAGTTTTTTTGGACAGATTGGCAACATGCCATCCCTTACCCAGCATTGTGACCAATATCTTTCTTTTCCAGGTGAACTTCGTCTCGGCACAGACGAATCGATCTTCAACGCGGTGCTTTGCTCCCGCTCGTTCCCGCAGCTGGCCGCTATCTTCCAGGAGTACCAGTTCCTCACCGGCCATGATATCGATGATGCCATCAAGTCAGAGTTCTCCGGCGACCTTGAGAAGGCTCTACGGGCTATCGGTGAGCGAATTGACAACTGTAAAACATTAGCTTATTTCATTAGCGTAATGGTAGGGGAGCCCATGATGCTAAATGGGGATTTACTCGAGCGTCGTAGAGACCTATTGGATTGCAAAGCTTAGATGATAAGAAGAAAAAAATGTTATATGATATATACCTTTCCATCGGTGGGGGAAGCTGCTATAGATTTTTAAATATGTAAAAAAAAACTGTTGCATGGACATCTTCGAGCGCGTCAGATATTGATAGCATCAACGGCCTACGTATTTTTAATAATGTACGTATGTTAATCTGATCGTTTGCATGATGCGTGTGGTTGTATGTAAGGGTTGAAAATGAAAAAAAAAAAAAATTTAATCGAGCGCGTCAGATTTTCTAAGGGAGTGTTAAGTACACCAAAAATAAGCTCTCATTCACTAATCTGACGATTCCGATGTGACGCAAAGTCGCAGCGAGTTTCATAATGTGCAAAAAAAATCGCCATTTTGAAATACTCGAGCGCGTCAGATTAAGATATATATGGTTCATCTTTATGTTCTAAACGTACTGTCTCATAATCTGACGATTATCTAGAGGGATTCGCCTAATCTGACAAAAAAAAAAAAAAAATTTTTAAATAATTGAACTTAATTAATAGAAAGCTCAAGAAATAGCATGCAATTAAATAAGTTTATGCTTTTTTATGTAGAATACATGTATTTATAAAAAAAAAAATTAAAAAAGGCTTAAAAAAAATTGATGTTTTATAATTAATTGATTAATGTTTCTACTGTAAAGTTTTTGTAAGGCACTTTCACCACAAAATACACATTTTATAAACTTTAATTAACATAAATAATATTAAAATAGCAAAAAAAGCCAAACCGTTGGAAACACGTTGTAAACAATATGCCTCGAACGAGTCTTTATGATCAGCTGTGATGGCGTCATGGCAGCAAAAACCAGAGTGGGGACGGAGAGAGTAATAAATAGAGAAAGAGTGATAGAGAAATAGAAACGCGGAGAAGGAAATATAGGCATCACCCAGCTGCACGCATTTAACTTTATTGGCGAATTTTTGTTATTTCGGCTTGCGGAAATCGTCAGATTATATATTTTTCGTTATTCTTGAATTATTTCCTTCAAAATAAAAAAAAATTTAGCTACGCTCGAGAATGTCGAGATGACGTTTTTTTTTTACAACTTTGCTGCCCTCCCCTTTCTTTACGTCACTCTCAAATTGTCAGATTAGTGGAATATACGCTTTTAAGGATGTAATTAACTCACCCTACCTTAATCTGACGCGCTCGAGAATTTCTGATGGTCAATTTTTTTTTACTAATCTGATCGTGTATCGTTCACGCGCGGCCTTATATATGGGGCTCATATTTGGTGGAGGAACATAACCGGGTACAAGGTATCTCCCTGTATATTAATCTGCCGCGCTCGAGTAAATCCCGAAATCCCCGCTTGGGCTCCCCTACTATAATTAAGTATTGAAATAATTCACAGTCATTTTGCATTATTATATTACAAAGTGGCTTTATTTTTTATCACTTACTTGGCCTGTAATGATAAAAGTGGCAGTAACACGATTAATTAATTTTAATGATATACCTATTGATGAAACAATCAAAACAGTCGTCATAATTGAGTAGTTCAACTATCGATATTAATAATATTCAAAAAACTATATATGTTATTTATATCAAAGGAAAAAAATGTCTAAAATTAACTATAGATATACCTAAATCTCATTAAAAAAGACAATATCACTTCAGTCCGCTGCTTTGTAGAGAATCCCACTATAATATTATAAACGCGAAAGTTGCGTAAGTATGGATGGATGGATGTTTGTTACTCTTTTAGGTAAAAACTACTGAATGGATTTGAATGAAACTACAATAATATATAGCTTATACATCAGAAAAACATATTGTCTACAATTTATAAAGATATGTGTAAATTTTCCAAAATATGACGATAAGTGTCAAGTCAAGTATGTATGAAAAAATCAACCATCTGCGTGATCATTTTAATGTCATAATGTTAGTTCTTTACTACGCCGCGCTAATATAAGCTACTCGAAATACTTATCCTGTGCAGACAAAGTAGCTGGCACCAGCTAGTATAAAATAAAACAAACTGTCGCAATTTGCTACACATATCGTCATCATCATCATCATCATGATCAACCCATTACCGACTCACTACAGAGCACGGGTCTCCTCCCAGTATGAGAAGGATTCGGTCATAGTCCACCACGCTGGCCGTGTGCGGATTGGCAGACTTCACACGCCTTTGAGAACATTATGGAGACCTCTCAGGCGAGCAGGTTTCCTCACGATGTTTTCCTTCACCGTTGAAGCATGTGATATATTATTTTTTTTAAAACGCACATAACTCCGATTCGAACCGCCGACCTCTGATTAGGAGGCTAACGCCCTAACCACTAGACTATCACAGCTTCTATCTTCATACATTTGCTTTTTATTTGATAGTCCCTTGAAGACTATATAAACAATGTCTAATCGACACCATATTCATTGCAGTGAAAGTGGTTCGCAACAAGCCGCTATTCTTCGCTGAACGTCTCCACAAGTCAATGAAGGGATTGGGGACAAATGACCGTCAGCTTATCCGTATCATGGTGACCAGATGCGAGGTCGATCTCGGTGATATCGCGGACATGTTCCAGTCCAAGTTCGGAGAGACGCTGCAGAGTTGGATCGAGGTATGTGTCTACAATTTCTAGAATCTTCGATCAATAATATACTAATCCTAATCAACCCATTACCGGCTCACTACAGAGCACGGGTCTCCTCTCAATATGAGAAGGGTTTGGCCATAGTCAACCACGCGGGCCATGTGCGGATTGGCAGACTTCACACGCCTTTGAGAACATTATGGAGAACTCTCAGACGTGCAGGTTTCTTCACGATGTTTACTTTCACCGTTGAAGCAAGTGATACATTTTTTTTAAACGCACATAACTCCGAAAAGTTAGAGGTGCGTGCCCGGATTCGAACCGCAAACCTCTGATTAGGAGGCTGACGCCCTAACCAATGGACTATCACCGCTTCGATAGTCTATCATCAAAAAAGTGTTCGTGAGCGTTTTAGCTCAAATGTTACGTACATCCAGAAATATAAACAAATTTTATATCACGAAAAACGCATAGCCAAATTTCTTAATTTTTTTTCAGGGTGATTGTTCCGGCCACTACAAAAAGTGCCTGTTGGGTCTGCTAGGCCTCTACTAGGCGTGACGTCACATTTTTTTATTATTAATATACTCTTCATCAGTGTCAGTGGTACAACGTAAATATCTCAATTGAATGTATTTTTCTATGTTCGATGTTTTACATTACTCTTTATATTTTAAGATATTTTCGTCTATCGTTGTAACTAAGTTCCAACAACATCTGTATCCCTAGTACATGTTTAGATAAAGTATAGTGGATAAAAATCAATTATAGTTCTCAAATATAAAATAACAACATGATTTATACGTTTTTATCGTGGTTACGCTAAAAATAATAGAAATCGATGACTGACCGTTTTCTTAACGCGGAAGAATGTCGAGTCGCTTTATTCGCGAAACGTATACTAAGCTTTGATTCTTGTAGTTTTCGTAAAGCTTTTGAAACATTTAACAAAAATGTTTCATTTTATATGTTAACTGTGGAAATACATATATTTCTGTTTGAAGTTATTGTGTAAGTGGATAGAAACAACCTAAATTCTTTTGTTTTGTCCCATGCACATATTTGTGGCATGCACAGTAAATGCGTTAACGGGTGGTCAAACTATTATAGCTAGTTTGTTATTCTCATTAGTGGTCAATTATGTGGTCATGAGGACTTTATTCCAGAACTTTATTGTATACATCTTATTCTAGATGCCAACTATTTTTTTTTTTATTGTAAACTAAAATAAATTTCTGATCATAGCTGCAAGCATCGGTGATAAAATCAAACCGTCCTGACGTTTTGAACTGCATTTTGTTATTGAACAAAAAAAAAATTACTAAGTAAACTATTTTAAAGTATGTACGTGTAGTAATTGCCGGTCCACACAGCAAAACCCTAACAATTTTGGAAATCTGTAGACCGCATGAGCATTGCGGCGCCGCACCGGCGACGTTGCGTTGCCGCGGCACTCCACTTGTTTTGAAGGTTGGACCATTGCAGCGCTGTACCTCCACGACCTCCGTGGTGCAGCGCGCGCGCTGTCGCATTATAAAGTTGGAGGTCCTGGGTTCGATTCCCGGCTAGAGTCTGGTGTTGTGGGAGGCTTCTGCCGTGGCTAGTTACCACCCTACCGACAAAGGCGTGTCGCCAAGCGATTCGTCGATGTCGTGTAGAATTAGTTCCAATTAGGAGTATGGGTTTACCATTTCCCTAACAGGTTAGCCGGCTACCATCTTAGACTGCATCATCGCTTGCCATGAGGTGAGATTGCAATCAAGGGCTTGTACTGGATAGAAAAAAAAACCATGGATGTTTTTATGTAGAACGCAGCGGCACAGATGTCGCGACACCGTGTAGACCGGCCGTTTTTTTAAATACTCTTTGTACTATTGGTTTATCAAATAAGCTTTTTTAAATACGAAAACTAGTAGTGTGAAAACTTTTTCTAAAAAAAAAAGTCGTTTTAAACAAACTATGTACTGCTACCAGTGCCTTCATATTATTAATTATATACAATCCAAACAGTTATTTACAATTCTACAATGTACGATAAGAATTAAATATAATATTTGCCAATATAAAGATAAATTATTAGATATTTAAAATCCGTAATCATTTTAGGTTCTATATTAAGAGCTACTTTCTATCTAAGCCTTCATTGCGTACTTCTAAATGTTTTTAAATAAACTATATTTTATAATAAAAAGTTGAATATTTCATATATAATAATAATAAAATAATAGATCTATTAAGGTGGCACCGAACTTTAAAATCTGAAGATGTTGAATTTATGCTGCGGTCAATGAGTATACAAACACTACTTGAGCTCACGCTTAAGCAAATGGTTCGGTAAAATTTTATTTCAGTGAATTTAAATGCATTTATGGAAGTGAAGTTAAAGACTAAACTTTAATAAGAAAACATTTAACGATCCCAGAATTCTTTTGTAGCAAAATAACGTATATTCTTTGTCTAATCAAAATTCAGTTACTAATACTTTTTATGATTTTACCATTTAGCGGTGGTACTCCTCCATAACTCTGAAAACTATAGTGATTTGATCACTATAGTTTTCACAGAGTTATATATACAGAGGGTTACTTTCTCCGACTTCACTACAATTTTATAATAAAATTTTAGTCTTTAATCATAAAGTACACTTATATGGAACGTAATTCGTTTGATATGGTTGGTATAGTTAACTTTTAAAAGTTTACTACACTAGAACCAGTTTCAGTACATAACTCTTAATAAGCTGTTTAGTTTTATTATCACAAGTAAAACCCAACGAATACAATTAAAAAATGACAGACATTCATTTATACATACACAAATAGAAATGAATTTTATTTTAATGTACACACGAGTATAATTATATATTCGATCTCTGGTAGATAGTTTCAACAATAGTTGAATTAAATCATATTTTCTCTTCAGAATCTCATCTTTATCCTCAAGAATTCAATCATTTTATGAGCCTGCTATGCTGATTACTAGAAATAAGTCATTTAATGCAAATTCTAAATATTTTTAATGTTGAAATGGATAAATATAACTATAATTATTACAAATCTCCACCGTGAATACGATCCTTAAAATTGGGTCGAAATATCGACAAGTTTTTATTTAATTATTTTTATTATCGTGGTAATAGCCTTTATTATATTAAATAACTGGATTATTAACGAAGATTTCAGTTTTAATATAATTTTTTCTGTACTGTTATAATATAACCTATAAATTATTAATAGTAATGGCCTTTTTTGTTTATATTTATTTTACCGCATTTTTTAACAATTTTATTACCATGGATTTGTTATGCCTACTTGTATTGAAATATTTATCGAAGTGTGTGAAACATGTTTCAAGATTTAACCGTTATTTACGCACATTGTTGGGTGTTCTGATAATATATTCGAAATAAATTGCTTATTATATTATTATAATAATAGGGCTGAAAACGCTTAAGCCTAAGGCTTTATTAGCGGTAAAATTATATTAAAATATACATACGAATCTAAAGTGCTATTTGTGGCCAACAAAAAAGTTTTATATTATAACGATGTTATTCATTATTATTGCTGATAATATACTTAAAATTGTATTGATGTCTTTAATAAATGTTCTTGTCGGTAAATCATTGTTTTATTTCTTACTGTCCTCCATACTGTGTAAAAGATTATATTCGTATATAGGTACTGTGTAAAAGATTATTTCTGTATTGTTGCCTAGTATGAGCTAGGCAATAAAATAATATTTAATTATGCCAAGCTTACAGTCACTTGGGATTGAGGAGTCCACTTAGCTTATTAGTTTTAAGTTACACTGGTTTTATTCGGTAAATTACATAGGTATCTATATAACAATATAAAAGTGTGAATAAATAGAGTGGTTACCTATGTTGGTATTAAAATTAAAGTAATAGTACCTATTCTATCAGTCTACAGGTATAAATAAGTTACATAGCCCCTTTTTAGTCGGCGGTTCGAATCCGGGCACGCACCTCTAACATTTCGGAGTTATGTGCGTTTTAAAAAAAAAAAAAATATCATTTGCTTCAACGGTGAAGGAAAACATCGCAAGGAAATCTGCACGCCTGAGAGTTCTCTATAATGTTCTTAAAGGCGTGTGAAGTCTGCCGCACATGGCCACCCTTCTCATATTGAGAGGAGACCCGTGCTCTGTAGTGAGCCGATAATGGGTTGTTCATGATAATCATGATTAATGACTACTTTGATTATCAGCGATCGTTCGGAAAGCCAACAAAGTGCAGGCGTCGGTGTAAGGGAATCTCTTGCCGGCTCCTTAGAACAAAGTGGGAGATAAAAATATTTTGGCGCAGTGCAATCGCACGCTTTTGCATTATAAAGTTGCAATTCCCGGCTCGAGTCGAGTTGCAGCAATTCCCGGCTCGAGTCTAGCCTGGTGGGAGGCTTCAGCCGTGGCTAGTTACCACCCTACCAACAAAGATGTGTCGCCAAGCGATTGAGCGATTCGGGTAAAAACCAAGTAGGATTAACAAGTTAGTCCTCTACTATCTTAGACTGCATTATCGCTTACACCAGGGGAGATTGCCGTAAAGGGCTAACTTGTACTGGATAAAAAAATAACATAATGAAAATAGTAAATACTCTACTACTAAGGTCGATTCCAGACCAAGTTGCAACACCCAAACTGGGTATGTGTACACAATATGTTACTCCCCCGACCTAAGCGCTCCTCTCCGAAAGAGGAGACCTAAACATATCATCGTGAAGGAAAACATCGCAAGGAAACCTGCACGCCTGAGAGTTCTCTATAATGTTCTTAAAGGCGTGTGAAGTCTGCCAATCCGCACATGGCCACCCTTCTCATATTGAGAGGAGACCCGTGCTCTGTAGTGAGCCGATAATGGGTTGTTCATGATAATCATGATTAATGACTACTTTGATTATCAGCGATCGTTCGACAAGCCAACAAAGTGCAGGCATCGGTGTAAGGGAATCTCTTGCCGGCTCCTTAGAACAAAGTGGGAGATAAAAATATTTTGGCGCAGTGCAATCGCACGCTTTTGCATTATAAAGTTGGAGTTTGATTCCCGGCTCGAGTCTAGCCTGGTGGGAGGCTTCAGCCGTGGCTAGTTAACACCCTACCAACAAAGATGTGTCGCCAAGCGATTGAGCGATTCGGGTAAAAACCAAGTAGGATTAACAAGTTAGTCCTCTACTATCTTAGACTGCATCATCGCTTACACCAGGGGAGATTGCCGTAAAGGGCTAACTTGTACTGGATAAAAAAATAATTTAATTAATAATCATAATGAAAATAGTAAATACTCTCTACTACTAAGGTCGATTCCAGACCAAGTTGCAACACCCAAACTGGGTATGTGTACACAAAATGTTACTCCCCCGACCTAAGCGCTCCTCTCCGAAAGAGGAGACCTAAACATATCCTTCATGACCCTGACGATCAGATGACTACTGACAACATACTCGTACCACCTACCACACAATCACACGGTACACACCGTCTTTGCCGGCGAAGACGAGGTCCCCGCTATCTACGTCATCTGGACGTGGGTTACATCCACGGCCTCGGAGACGTACGGACCACTCACCGTCCGACCCCCCCGTTATCCCAAACGTCGCCTAAGCCGAGGTTCGGCCTCAAAGGAGGCGCCCTTAGGCAGTCGTTCCCTTAGTTTCTTTGAGCCCTAGGGCTCAAAATGTCTTCTGGCAGAGCTTCTTTCCGAAGCTCGCCAAACAGCCCGGTTACGCTGTGGCAACCAATAGGGTTTGTACAGCTAATAGACAGTCCGAAAAGAAAAAAATGTAGACAATATGCAACGGAAATAAATATTATAACAGTAAGATAAATAAGCAACATTGTTAAACGAATAATTACTTGACTATCGTGTATTCAATCAACGCTAATCTCAAATTAAGTACGCTCAGACGTCATGCGTATCTCACTCGTCAACAATCAACTTGTCTCTCGCACAAACAGTTTAAATTAATGTAACTCTCGTAAAGTGCTGACTCGTACACTGCTATAAATTGTTCCGTTAACGTTGCGTAGTTATATATCAACGCGTATTAAGATGAAGCTTGCGTTGCGGTGACCACAAGTTTTAAGTTAGTGCAAAGGATGGGTTCTTTCTTATTTTGGATGGATGAATGTCAAGGAAAAAAAAAATGTTATATATATTTTTTTTTTTATATACATAGCGAGCAAACGAGCAGGCGGGTCACCTGATGGTAAGTGATTACCGAAGCCCATGAACATTTGCAGTACCAAAGGAACCGCCAATGCGTTGCTGGTCCTTGAGCAATTTGTTAATCCGCCCTTTGAAGATCCCCATATTACAACCATTAGGGAACACAGAAGATGGAAGCTGGTTCCACAATTTGCAGGTGCGTGGCAGAAATGACCTGGAATAGCGGGTGGTGGAAGAGGTCCAGGCATCCATATATTAATGTTGAAGGAGTAGAGGAAGACCAAAGAAGAGATGGATGGATTGTGTAAAAGAGGATATGCGGGTAAAAAGTGTAGGTAGTGAGGTGACGGCTGATAGAAGTGAGTGAAGGAGGAGGCGTTTTGTGCCGATCCCACTTAATATGGGATAAGGACAAGGAACAGAAGAACAGGTTGATGATGATGGATTTGGATGAGAGGAATCGAAGGAAAAAAGATCGTAAATTTTTGCGGCATCGCTTCATCGAGCTATGTTTCGTGGGAAAATGAACACATTGACAAAGTTTCCAGTTTGACATGGCGTCAAAGTGACATGAACGTAGGTTGGACTTTCTATAGTTTGCTTCTTTAAGTCAAGTTAAGTCTAAGAAATGAGGTGCGTAATATCTGTAGGTACACGGAGTCTTATCTCGTCAAGATTGGGTTTCACTGACGTTTTGCCGGTTTTCATCGTTAGCTCCGAATCTCTCACTTATATCAAAATCACACTTTAATTTCACGCTTTTAATTACTTTAACCGATTATAATGAAATTTTCTACATAAGACTTTTTCTACAATTCACGCAGGATTTAAAAAAAATGCAATGAAAATGCGGGCGACATTCTATGGTAGTCATAGCATCATGTGACTGAGGAACATTTTTTTGGGATAGACTTTGTTTTCGTTGCAGAGAAACAATTTCCGTGGGATATTTATATTGCAGAAAAAAGTGGACGAAGTCGCTAGCATTCCTTTTCTATACAAACTTTATTTTTTTTCGTAACCTATAATTATAACAACTGCATCCATAAATATTACCAACCAACGACGTATATTACGAACTATAGTCTTACATTGCTTCGGTTCCTTTTTAAAATTTTGCTTAGTCAGTGAAAATTAAAATGATATTTCTATACTTCTAATGGTGTCTAGTGGTCCAATTTCATGGTAATACTAGCCTACGTTTTCTAAAATTCTTGGGAATTTCCGTCCGATATTCAGTATTGAGGACTGGGGAGAAATCACGTTTTTCCTTACAAATGTTTTGTTGATTAATGCGATTGGTAAAATTAAAGGCGAACAAATTTATAAGAGTTTGCATTTTTAATATGAATTTAATAGACATTTAGGATTTTTTCGGAATGGGTTAGATTCGGAATGGGTATATAAAGAGATATCTCTTTATTGCACACAAATGATTAAGAAACAATAACATGGAACACTTAACACATAAGTATGCAAAAGCGGCTTTATTGCTTAAGCTATCTATTTCGTTAATTTTCTGTTTAAAAATCTCAGTACCTTCAATCACTCATTAATTTTCATAAGATCCCGATATATGCTATTTATGTGCCAAAAATATAATAACATTATAATGTTGTATGTCATTCACTATATGAACTACATAGTTGATATAAATAAGCGAGACAAGAAACAAATTTAGATTCTCAAAATATCCCTTTATTCAAGGAAAAGACGTTGTTCAAGTGAAAATGATTGCCTACATTTTGTTTGCATACCTGATACCCAATTCATCAGTTTTAGGGAAGGCTCTTGTTTTATATTTATAAATATTTTTTATTGTTTCGGGTGCGATCCATCAAGATCCTTCCTATTAATCTGTAAGAAGAAGCCGTTTGATATCTGTTACAAAGGTTTTTTACACATTTTTGCACATGTAAGGAACCTGAGTATACACTTCAATGAATGGGTATGTTCATAGATAGATAGATAATATTTATTGTAAACAAATGATTGAGAAACAATAACACGGAACACTTAACACACTTATACAGATGCGGCCTTGTTGCTTAAGCATTCTCTTCAATTCTTGTTCCTTGGGCCTTAAGACATAAAGAAGATGCAACGTAATTACATAGAACGAATTACATATTTTTTTTCTGTATTTAGAAAAAAATATACAATGCAATATGGCTATGACGTAAGCTAGAATTAAAGTAGGTACAGGTTTTTTGTTGTTTTTATATAGATTGTGACTAGTTTAATGATCCAATAAAAAAAAAACATTTAAATTGTAAAATTTATTAGTTTTATTAGAAATTGACGATCTTTATTAGGATGCCAGAGGGATGCAAAGCCGACAATTGACTGGTTTTTTTTCATACACTACACTTATTACTTATTACGGCTATATAAAACTAAGACGATAGCAGGCTAACCTGTCAGGGGATTCAAAGCGTTTTAAAATAAAGCCCAAACTTGTGCACGAAAATGAAAAAATAAAGCACAGAATCAATAAAGTCAAAGTGCAGAGTTTCATAGTGCTTTCGTAATATCAACATGAACGACAAAACTAGAATTCGGTCACCATTTGAATGACGAAACGTGTCAGCAATTCGAATATTTCAGCCGCGTATCCGAACGTCCATCGAAATAGCAGCGAATTAATCAAACCCGGGCAGTTTCCCATTTTCCACTACGATAAGATTCGGTATGCGAAGTGATTTGGTATTACCTACTATTTAGTTGCACAAAATTAAAAAATAGATTGCAACTGCTGAATCATTAGCATGTGAATTTGTATTTATTGGCTTTATCAGCCAGCCACAGAGCAGGTTCGAATCCCTCAATTTATTTAATTGAATTGCATTTTTTATAACACTATAGATATGCTATAACCTTTTTATTGCGGAGATTAACCTATTAACGATATTTAAGCGTGGAAAAGCGTGTTTATTGGTAAATTAAAATCTTTGACGCCCTTGAGAAAAAAAAGAAGTAGAGAGATTGTATTGAATGCTGTCAGAATTAAAATTACACTGTTTTAGCAATTTATTTTTTTATCCACTACAGTTAGCCCTTGACGGCAATCGCACCTGATGGTATGTCATGATGCAGTATAAGATAGTAGCGGGGTAACCTGTTAGGGGTATGGTAAACCCGTAAGTCCTAATCGATTTCTGCGCGAATTCGTGCTGGAACGCTAAATCGCTTGGCGACACGTCTTTGTCGGTATGGTGGTAACTAGCCACGGGCGAAGCCTCCAACCGACCAGACTCGAGCCAGGAATCGAACCCAGGACCAGGGTCGGACGGTGAGTGATCCGTACGTCTCCGAGGCCGTGGATGGAGCCCACGTCCGGATGACGTATGATAGCGGGGACCTCGTCTTCGCCGGCGAAGACGGTGAGTAGCGTATGATTGTGTGGTAAGTAGTACGAGTATGTTGTCAGTAGTCATCTGATCGTCAGGGTTGTGAAAGACATGTTTAGGTCCCCTCTTTCGGAGAGGTTCTTTTCTAAAAAGTATTTTAAAGACACGAATTCTTTCTACTGTAGTTCCTTAATACAGGCGAAAGATTACAAACTAATACAGCTAGTAAAATCTTGTTTCTACAACTCGTCAGCCATGTTCAAAAAATACGTAATGAAATGACCGGCTTAGGAAAAACTTTGTAAAAACGACATCAAGTGAAATAAATGAGTCGACACTAATGAGTGAAAACATACGATAGGATATTATGTACGCGTTCATTGGCAGTAATATGCTGTCGTTTGGATTCGATTATTTGGACTTATGTCGTTGTATTTAATTCTAGATATCTAATATGGGCGCATTTTTTAGAATCTAAATAATAACAATAGCGATGGTGGAGTATTTTAACAAAGCAATATACATATACAAATTGCGATGATTAAACAAATACTCTTGCTCTAGCTGAATGAATAGCTGATATCCCTATCAAAGCGATTTGAACACCTTTTCTATTGCCAAGTAAAATCGGATTTCAATTTAGTTAAATCTCCTTTGTAAGGAATTATAAATATATAATATTATTTAGAGAAAAATACAATAGTTTTTTAAAACGATCTATCATTTTAAACGTTCGTTTTTGTCCATGTAACGTTACCGTATGCACTCTTGCTGAAAGATGCCCAATTTTCCGCTACATGAGTAAACCGATGGGGTAATTCGAGAGCTCACCCTTCGGGGATTTTTTTTGGCCTTTTTTGTTTAAAAAGGGTTACTTTTTAATAATATTATGAAAATTGTGTTGAGGCTAAATTGCTCATAAATATTTTTGGGATCGGAACTATTCCTATGAGCTACCGTATTTTAGAGGGCTTGATATTAAATTAAATTTTGGTGTGATGGCGTTAACAAGTCAATGTGCATTTCCTTTTTATATTGTATACCAAGGTTTCTTGGTCAATAACTTTAAATATTTAAGTACCATGCAACTTTTGATAAATACTATTATATATATATATATATATACGGCTTACAAGATTATGAACCCTAAAATATGGAGAAATACATTTTTTAGTTTAGTGATAGTTTAATGATTGCGGTTAGATTCGTCTGTGCGATAAATAAATAATTTATCGCACAGACTTAGCTCTGCTGCTTACGCGGTAAAAAAGATCCGTCAATTGACGGATATAGAGACTGCCAGACTTGTATATTTTAGCTACTTTCACAGCATTATGTCATATGGTATTTTATTATGGGGTAATGCTGCTGATATTGACACTATATTCGTTTTGCAGAAGAGGGCTGTTCGTGCGATATATAAATTAGGTCCCAGAGAGTCATTAAGAGATAAATTTAAAGATTATCAAATAATGACAGTGCATAGCCAATATATATATGAAAATTTAATGTATGTTCATAAAAATATTGATAAATTCTAGAAAAAAATGGACTGTAACGCACTGAACATCAGAAGTAAAAGTAAACTTGTAGTACCGTTTAGTAGGCTGCACAAAATTAGTAACTCATTCAAATTGTATTTTATTCTATAATAAAATACCTATTGATATCTTGGAGATGTCTATCAATAAGTTCAAAGTTTTTATAAAACGAAAGCTTGTAGAAAAATCATATTACGATATTAAAGATTATATAAACGATAAAAAAGCTTGGGTGTGAATTGCTCTATCTCCATAGGTTTATTATTAATTTTATTCATTATGTGAGTGGTGATAACGATAAAAAAAAGAAAAACCCCGGCTAAGTTTGTTGTGGGCTTCTTCTTAGACCGGGGCGCGTTTGGAACCCTCATAGCTTTAGTTTTAAGTTTACGAATATAGTTTTCACCATGAAATAACTACTGTGTAAATTATTGACGCGTCAAAAGTGCCTTTTTAAGGACTATTTGAATAAAGATTATTTTGAATTTGAATTTGAATACATCATCATCATCACCATCATCATCATTTCAATCGATTGACGTCCACTGCTGGACATAAGTATTTTGTAAGGAGTTCCAATGCCCACGGTCTCGGGCCGCTAGTATCCAGCGGCTCCCTGCAACTCGTCTGATGTCGTCTGTTTACCTAGTTGGGGGTCGACCAACGCTACGTTTACCGGTGCGGGGTCGCCATTCCAGCACGGTTAGATTATTATACCCGTTAAATTCATTTCGTTTTCTATAAGAATTTGTAACTTTCGTTGTGAAAAATATGATCAGTATACGCTATGATTTCTTATCTACAGTTTCAAAGTTAGAACAACCACGCTGTTGGAATGTGAGATGGTTATCTTAGATATTTTCTGTGACTATTATATAAATTCATTCATTCATGATCAACCCATTACTAGCTCACTACAGAGCATGTGTTTCCTCTCAATATGAGAAGGGTTTGGTCACAGTCCACCACGCTGGCCATGTACAGTCTTCACACGCCCTTGAAAACAATATTGAGAACTCTCAGGCATGCAGGTTTCCTCCCGATGTTTTCCTTCACCGTTGAAGCAAGACATATTTTAATTGCTTAAAAACGCACATATTAACTCCGAAAAGTTAGAGGTGCGTGCCCGGGATTGAACCCCGGAACTCTGATTAAGAGGCGAACATCCTAACCACTTAGCTATCACATCTTCATTATATAAATAATTAACAGTTATAATCAGGTGTCTGACGGCTTGACGGGCTTGGGACATGGTGTTAAGATAAATAACAAGTTTTTAACCTACACAGTAGTCCATAGACTCCTCTATTTAACGGCTTGCATGAACGTTACTTAACTCACTCAATCGAGACTATACCGTACATTCATCATGATCAACCCATTACCGGCTCACTACAGAGCACGGGTCTCCTCTCTTTTTGAGAAGGGTTTCGCCATAGTCCACCACGCTGGCCATGTGTGGATTGGCAGACTTCACACGCCTTTGAGAACATTATGGAGGACTCTCAGGCGTGCAGGTACCATACATTAGCGCGATTAAAATTGGTAAAGTTTTAAAACGCACCGATGCCGTTAATGAATTAATACGAACAATATTTTAATCCTCATAAATTTTGAAAACTTTTAAGGGATTAAAGAGTTTGCTATAAGCTTTTAATGTAGGTACTTACATTATTAATGAAGAAGTAAATTGCTGTTATTTTCGACCTTTATCTTCCTTTCGAACGAAGACTAAAATGAAATTAAATAAACTGGTTGTTAAGTGGACTCTGGCTTTCCAGAGATATACTATTATACACACATTATATACGCTCCATTCCATGTATATTGAAAAATTTAAACTGCTTAGAAACGCTTCGAAAATATTTGTAGTTTAAGTAATTTCTTTTGACTTTCAGTTTTTTATTAACTGTACGACGTCGTAAGTAAGACGTCTTGCCAAGCGATTTAGCGTTCCGGCACAATGTTGCGTAGAACCAATTAGGAGAGTAGGTTTACCATATCTCTAACAGGTTAGCCCGCTACAATCCTTGACTGCATCATCACTTTCCACCAGGTGAGATAGCCGTCAAGGGCTAACTTGTAGTAGGTATATATAAAAAAAGACACTGCAATGGAATATATACCTACTTGTCCATAAAAAGGCTTCGTTCTCAGAAAGAATTATAAAAATCAATTCAGTAGTTACAGAGTGTATCGATTATAAACCAAGTAACAAACAAATCCGTCCACTTATACCTGTAGGATTTTGTCATTCTTACTGAAGTCTGCGATCAACTAAAAACGGCGAAAAACAACAATTATAAATATTCAAAGAAAAGATGATGCAATAAGAACACTTCTTGAATTGTGAAAATGCTGCGAAACAGATTTGTAGATACCCCAATATGTCACTTTACGGCCGGTCCACTAAACACTGTACAAGGCAAAAGCTTTGTAGTCGTAAGGAAGAGGAAAAATAGAATTTGCCTCTGTCGCCTTTATAACATTCTTCGCAGTATAAAAGTGGTAAAATCGCGCCTAGTTTTTTGATCCCAAACGTATTGGTATGTAAATAAAAACAGATGGAAAAATTTCTAAAAGTATCGTATTATATTGCCTTCCGATACAATGTTTACGGTTGGTTCGTATTTCGGATTAGATCCACGGTATAAAATGTAGTTTACCTTTTTATATTGGTGCGACAAAATTTTTATATTCGAGGCCTAGCTAAAGTTAGCTTTCTTCACTAAAATTGTACATATTAGTTTTAGATTGTAATTTTTGAACAATTTTTATGGTTCTTAATTCCTACTGGCTGGGTTGCGGTCGAGTGCACAAGTGTTCCGGTGACCCAGCCACCAGGCGACGCGAAGGAGCATCGCTGGGTTTTAGTGGGTATTCTGGTCGCCAGTCTGGCCGCCGGGGAGTCCCACATACCCCGTCGGAAGCGGCGCAGTCTTGCCTGCGTCGCTTCTAGAGGGGATGCGTAAACGCATTTCCCAGCGGGGAAAAAACTTATTTCCGAACCAGTTGGGAACATAAAACCACAAAAGGTATATTAGTCGTACAAATTGAAATGTGATACGAGTACGAGCAGAGTAATTTATGAAACAGGGCTCTGCAATTGCGAGAACAAATAACTGAATTGCTTTATTATTACGAATCCTGGAAGGTTTGAAACTGTACTTGTATACGCATTGGCAGTGAAATGTGAACGCGTGGTACGCACAATTTCATTAAACGACAAAGAATGTAAAACGGAAGAACAGAATTCTTAGTTAAGCAACTCTGAAACTCCTGTAAACAACTCAGTTGAAATTTATGTCAATAATATTTCGTCTGCAAAATGATGTTTAATGTAATTTAGCATCAAAAATAGTCTTCCTTGTGTTTGCTATCTTCAAACGGGAATGGCCCCTAAACAATTGTTCGATGTAGACGAACAAACATCTCGAGGCAAAATTGCTCTTTCGTTTCCAACGCGATAATTAAACCTCCACAAAATTTCGGTTTATTTTAAGAAAATAGAAGTTTACTTAATTATATACCTATATCTATCAGTTTCTTAATATTGTATTTTACATCCATTTATTATTATTTTTTTTTATTTTTATTTTATATATTAAGTATGTTTATTCATATATATATTTAAATATATACATACAAATGTTCTCTTTATTTTTTTAATTAATCTAAATATATTTTAGTCTGTACCTTTTTTGACCTATTCCACTTTCAAAATCATCTTATTCGCATCTGAGGATAGCTGGAAGAAATCTCTTATAGAGATAAACTTTCCTTTGCATACTTCTTATTTAAGTGTTTGTTATCACAAATTCGGTACAAAAATAATTAAAAAAAGAAAAAAGTTTTCTACGACCGCGACCACCTGTAGTTTGAGAAGCAGATAGCATATTCCCAGGGGATCTCGGCAGGTCGAAAACGTATCTGTTGATGAAATCCTGGAGAAATTGAAGGAATTTCTCGAATATCATGTGCGTGCATTTCCTCGCGAAAAATAACAATTAGTGATTAGAAACGAATGATGAATACCACATATCGCTTATTTTGCTAGAATCACGAGGCTCTAGAGCTAGACCAACGAGGCAGTTCATTAATTGAAATCCATTATTTTTGGCTTAATCAAACCGCGTTGTTGACGGTAACAAAAGCCTCTCGGCACTCGTTATTATTATATATCCCTAAAACCCTTTAACGTTCGGATAAAATAAAGGAATTACAAGACAGAAATAACCGCTTCAGACTTATTTCTGGAAAGTGAATCCTATTGGCCATAAAAAAGAAAGAATTGTTCGAGAATATTTTAGACCCTAAAAGTGGTAATAATATGTCAGTTGTTACATAGATCTAGTAACAAATTTTACATTATTTTAAATTTTTATTCAGTTAAGGGATATATCTAAAACTAAAAATAAATAATAATAAAAAACTAAGTAAAAGAAGATAAAGAAAAAGGAAAAGTTTGATAGAAATTGCTTGACGTCGATCTATCGCTTCTTGCAGCAGGTCCCTTCCAAATCCTTTCAAAGCGTTGCTGGCTCACTACAGAGAAGGGTTTGGCCATAGTCCACCAAGCTAGCCATGTGCGGATTGGCATGCTTCACATGCCTTTTGAGAACATTATGGAGAACTCTCCGGCATGCAGGTTTCCTCACGAAAAACGCGGTTCGAAACCCCGATCTCTGATTAGCAGGCGGACGTCCTAAACACTAGGCTATCACAGATTTTTCATCATAGATGAATTAATAAGACTAAATGTTCCTAAAGCTATCTAAGTCTCAGAGATATCATACGACGGCTACCCAAAAACATTCTATATTTATATTAGGTATGTAAATCCCTATGTGCGAAAATAAAATATTGCAGCCAATCAAACGATCTAATTACAGGCGATTTCCCATAATTAACGTGGTTTTGTGTGTCCATTGCCGGATCGCAATACGTGGTTTTGGTGCATTAGGGATTTGATAACTATCAAATTTCCTGCACGTATCGGGAACAAAACAACTCCCGCACACTCAATTTTCAACTGTATAACAAGAGTTATAGGTACTTTTTTGTGCGCGTTAAGAATGCCTATTGGTTGAATAATTAGTGTGATGGTAAGTTCTGATGATATATTTATTATGCCATTGGTAACTTTAATTCTAAATTCTGTTTATTGCAATTTGTATTATGTCATCTACTAACAACAAAAAGGGAATCAAAATAATATTATATAGTGCATATTTGTACTAATAATAATATTCGCTACGCAGATGACACCATCTTAATAGCGGATAGCATAGAAGGCTTGCAGTCATTAGTCGACGTAGTTTCCTCTACAAGTATCTCATACGGCATCAACATCAACTGCAAAAAGACTAAATATATGATAATCAGCCGTACACCTGTGCAGAGCACTTTCTTGTATCTCAACCATGATTCCTTGGAAAGGGTCCAACGATATTTGGGAACCATGATAGATGAAACCGGTGATCACAGTCTGGAAATACGGTGCCACATTGAACAGGCAAGAAGCGCTTTTACAAAGTTAAAGAGAGTACTCTATAACCGAAATTTAAAAATATCCCTTCGGATGCGGGTAGCGCGATGCTATGTTTTCTCCGTGCTGTTGTACGGGTTGGAGGCCTGGACACTAACGCAAGCGATGAGTAATA
The DNA here is from genome assembly GCA_928268935.1 of Lasiommata megera. Taxonomy (NCBI): domain Eukaryota; kingdom Metazoa; phylum Arthropoda; class Insecta; order Lepidoptera; family Nymphalidae; genus Lasiommata; species Lasiommata megera. The sequence continues at coordinate 15,049,681 of OV743312.1, forward strand.
AGCTGGAAGCGTTCGAGATGTGGGTGTACAGGCGGATGCTGCGAATATCATGGAGAGAGTATGTACGCAATACCACTGTGTTGCAAAGAATGGGAAAGAATACTGAGATACTCAAAAGTGTAAAAAGAAGAAAACTTGAATATCTGGGCCACATAATGCGAAACTCTAAATATCAAATTCAAATTCAAATTCAAAATAATCTTTATTCAAATAGTCCTTAAAAAGGCACTTTTGACGCGTCAATAACTTACACAGTGGTTATTTCATGGTGATACCTATATTCGTAAACTTAAAACTAAAGCTATGAGGGTTCCAAACGCGCCCCGGTCTAAGAAGAAGCCCACAACAAACTTAGCCGGGGTTTTTCTTTTTTTTCGTTATCACCAACTCACATAATGAATAAAATTAATAATAAACTGTAGTACCTATGGAGATAGAGCAATTCACACCCAAGCTTTTTTTATCAGTTACTCCAACTCATAATGCAAGGCAAAATAAATGGAAAACGAATAGAACAGTTCTGTAATTCTTTTACTAAAACTACATATTCTACTAACGTTCAACTAAAGACATCTACTGCTGTATTTACAAAAACGGAAAGGAGATAACAATTAGGAACCGTGGAGCTGAAATTCTTTAAGCTTAGTTTTCAAAGAAATACTCTGGAACACTAATGTTATCATGGAGTGAATTTCAAAGTAGGGTAGCTTGAAAAATAATAAAATTAAGTTCTGGATGGTAAACAAAAGCTCATGAGAATTTACATAAAAAAGTTAAATAAAAACATTAATTTAATTACAAAAAAGGTTAAAATACAATCGTATGTATAGGTCTATTAGATAGAAGGATTTTAATTCAAAAATAATAAATTTAGAAAACTTTAAGAATAAGTCATTATTTAGATCTATATCATAAAAAAACAGATAAATATTCAAGTTGTTCACCAAAATTACTTGAAAGTGAACTCTAGTTTTTTCGTACAAGTCAGCTTTGAATAAGCTTTTTAAGAAGTTTCGCGAATAAAACAAAAAAGTAATACAGTAGGTAGTAAATAAAATATTACATATGGATTTGTATACAGTTTGTATCTAAATCTGACGTTTTTCGAGGGATTGACTTGACACTGAGCATAGCAAAGCCTTTGTGCTCATGAGAAGGAGGGAAAATAGAATTATCCTCCCGCCTTTATAATGCGAATTCTTTGACTGAACAAGGAGGGGTAAGCACGCGTATCGTTGTCTGAAGCCAATTGTATTGGTATGTAAATAGAAAAGCCGGCGAAAGATAACGTTTTGTATTGCCTTTGAGTGTTTACAGGGATGGAATAATATGAGATTAGACGGAAAATGTAGAAAACTACTAGTACCTAGGTTTTTCATAAACATATATACACTGAGCGGCACGGAATGTGGCCCAAACGCACTTTGTGGGTTATTATTAAAATGAACCGCAAAACGGCTGTTTTATTGTTTTGAAAACCTAAATTATTTATTGAAATCCCAAATGCCATGATTAATAAACAAAAATCATAATAACTTTATTATAATTTTTATAAATAAAAAAAAAGACCTTAAAATTACTTCAAATTAATAACGCGTGTTACCTCCTCTCTTGTAAGAGACGTGTGTTAGACGAAATACCCAATGTCGTCTAAAACCCTCTCTTGCTGCTGTCCACACTGCTCCAAAAACTGTTTTTGGGCTAAAACGATTACTGTCACTTATCTGTGATACTAACAAGGAATGTGTTCTCTAACGTGCGACGCCAATTTCATAACTCCGACACCGGCTGAGATTTTTTTACAGAACTTTCTCGAATCGAACCCAGGATGTTCAATAGCGGAACACGAGGGTGTTCCGCTATTGAAAATCTGTTATACCAGCAATGCAGGTAGGTGGTTGCAGCGAGCAGTAATTAACTAACTTTAGCTCGTATTTATAAATTGACGTAACACTAAAAATAATAACTCTATTTCTGTTTTGTAGTTAGCCAAGAAGCATGTATTAGGTCGATCTTAAGTACCGGCTTTTAACTAGATATCATTTACTGTCAGCTGTCAGAGTTCGTAACCGAAACTGGCTCTCCCTATATCTTCTATACCTTCGTACTGACCTTACATACATAAGACCTGGGGAATGAATATCATATAATGAGGATCATGACGATATAACCTTTACTGATAACAGTTCTGCATATAAATGCTACCTTCGTACGGATGTATTGTAACAAGACTATACTAACCATTATGTTGGGTTCCAAAGGGCATCGAATTCGAATAGTATTAGAAAAGGGTTAGTTTACATATATACTAACACACATATACAATATACTAAGTTCTTCAACCCCTTCTATGTATATTTCTATTATAATACAATAATACAAACGGTCCTGGACCTTTATTACTTAGGTAGGATTTTTATGGTCGCGTAATTTTATACCTTGTAAAGAGGGATCGGCTTTGTCTATCTTTTTAGTCTGCTATTGTAATCATCGCTTTAACGAATGGGCTCATTTTAATGAGATTTATTTCTTATACGAAAGACTAAGTGTATCACCATAATGATTTTTGCTAGTAAAGGTATTATAATTTTAATTACGTAGTATTACTAATTGGTTTTAAATTTGGTAAATTTGCAGACTGTCCAACTCTTCGAGAACTTTCTGCAGATGTGACGTGTTTCGGCTAATTTATGTAGCCTTGATAGTTTTTTTCTTTTTGCTATTACCCGTCGAGTTTTTATTTAGTGTTGCATTATTTCAGGATATTGAAACCATACTTATTTCATTAAAACTATTCAGACATGCCAATTTTTTTTATTTAAGCAATATTTTTGATTAATTTTGATCAATAAAATAAGACAAATTTTTTTCTTTTTGAAGTGAAACTTCTTTATCGGCGTTGGAAAAAAATTTACCGTCACATTTTTCCGTTACGCGCCATCTTTATCTTGCCCCTACCACGGTTGGTTCAGACGAAGAGTACTTTCACTTTCTCAAAGTCAAAGTCGAAGTCGAAGTCGAAGTCGAAGTCGAAGTCGAAGTCGAAGTCGAAGTCGAAGTCGAAGTCAAAGTCGAAGTCGAAGTCGAAGTCAAAGTCAAAGTCAAAGTCAAAGTCAAAGTCAAAGTCAAAGTCAAAGTCAAAGTCAAAGTCAAAGTCAAAGTCAAAGTCAAAGTCAATGGAAAATGGGATGAAAATTTTGATTGTTGCACTGTATATATCTCCTAATCAGAAGTTGGACGATATTATTAATTTTCTTCACCATTCATTGTTGCCGTACACAAGTGAAGGTGCCTCTTTACTCGGTAACAATAATTATAAAATACCGATGATTTTAAGTGGAGATTTTAATGTCAATTTTGCATCGGAAAAATCTTTGAAGCTAGTTGAATTTCTGAAAGATACATTGAATTTATCCATGAAAAACAGTCCTCAAACGTCAACAACAAGATCTGGCACTACAATTGATGGAGTTTTTACTCGGTCACTAAATTTCGTGGAATGTAAACTATATATTTCATATTTCAGTTTCATATTTCAGTAGCCATTAATTACAAAAATATATAATGACGATGACAATGATAGTAATAATTCTATTACAATTAATGAAATGCTGTAATAATCTTAGTAGCAAAAAGGTAAAGTGAAATAATTGTATTATTTGTATTCATGTCTATGATAATAAAATCCTTTTGTTTAAACTTTATTTAATTTAACTTTATTTAACCAATTTCTAGAAAGTTGCATGTAGATCATTTTTCGAAAAATAAGGCCATAAAGAAGTTTCAATTCTTACGTGTGTACACTAGTACACGCACACATTTTTTTTTTCTTACAATGTAAAGAATCTCATTATCATTTTAAAAGTAATTAAAACAAATATTAGTATATGAAGCAAATCTCTTTCTCTTTCTATTTTTAATTTAGTACGTACTTAAGTATAATATATAGAAAATACTAATAAATAAATTAATTAAGAAATTTGTATATATTTAGTGTGGCGAATATGGATTTTTAAGACGACGTTTAAATAAATGAAGTAATTTGAATCACGAACATCCTGGGGTACAGCTTCAGAGTTTTATCCGTAAAGGATTTTAAATGTTCACTAGGAAAAATATCTGTTATTAAATGAATTTAATGCGAGATAGTATTGGGCACAAAATTAGTTGCCCTGACTTTATTACCAAGCGCTTAAAGTTGTTACAAAATTCGAACCACGCATTGCATATTGTATGCACGTCGTACCTGTGAGAGAATTTGACTGAATTTTAGCAGTTTGTGACGCAAGCGAGTTAGCACTTAGCAGAGTATGCTAATTGTTATCATTATAACTTGCTTGAACATAAATCCCTGTACGCGAGAAATTCACCCTGAGGGATTTCTCAGTAATATAGCAACATAATTTCTATTTTATATACACATTTTGAAAATATTCAAAATTACTGATATATTTTTATCCAATAACTAATAAAATACTAAATAGTAAATTTGACCAATGTATTCAAATATTGTGCGTTACCTATGACTATGACTCAAATCTCCAATAAAATATGTAGAGTAATCTTCGCTAACTATAGGACTTATAAGTTAAATATTATACTCTGCTTGTTTGGCCAAATCAGATGGAAAAGTATAGATTACGTGGCAGTGGTCTTCGGCCGTGGCTACATACCACCCAACTGACAAAGACGTGTCGCCAAGCGATTTAGCGTTCCGGCCGGATGTCGTGTAGAAACCAATTAGGAGTATGGTTCTACCATACAGATTAGCCCGCCGCCCGCCGCCCGATTATTACCATCAGGTGAGATGCTTTCAAAGGCTAAATTGTGGTGTATAAAAAAAATAAATAATGCACTGATCAATCATATCAATCAATCTTTATTCAAATAGTCCTTTAAAATGCATTTTTGTCGCGTCAATAATTTACAATATTATGGAATGACATAAAAACTCCGAAATCCTACTTTTTTTTTTTAGAAAATAAAGTAAAATAAAATAAGTAATGAAAAATAGAGAAACGAAAAAAAAATCTCCCCGGCGGGGAATCGAACCCCGGTCTCCCGCGTGACAGGCGGGGATACTTACCACTATACTACCGAGGATGTGAATATAGCTTCTAAAATAAGATGTGCTATTCTTCAGTTTACATTACTGCATTGATAAATTGAATAACAAGATAACAAAATCGTTGAAAGTAAAACAGTTTTATTGACAGAGAAATTAAAACAAACAAATCAAAGTGATAAGCAATTTTACGTTGTACTCGTTTTTTATTGTTTAAATTATTTTATAACCAACCTACCATCTTTTTAGTTATTTTTTTATTGTACGGAAGAAGAAACGAAAAAAAAAAATTCTCCCCGGCGGGGAATTGAACCCCGATCTCCCGCGTGACAGGCGGGGATACTTACCACTATACTACCGAGGATGTGGTTATAGCTTCAAAAATAACATGTGATATTCTTCAGTTTACATTGATAAATTGAATAACAAGATAAAAAAAAATCGTTGAAAGTTAAAAGTTTGACAGATTGACAGAGAAATGAAAACAAACCCATATCAAAGTGCTAAGCAATTTAACGTTGTAATCGTTTTTTATTGTTTAAGGTATTTTATAATCAACCTACCATTTTAGTTATTTTTTGATATAAAATATTGTACGGAAGAAACATATAAGTGTAAATTATTATTCTAATAAAATACATAAGTAACGGAACGGAGCTATCTCTCTTTAGTTGTACTCAAACTTTTCTAGGGGACTGACGTATCTATTACCTTCGTTGTAAAACAAATATTAATTTCGCCGATATGTGTTATTCACTAAATCAGTTATGACTATTTTATATTGTTACATATAATTTATTATATATTTATTTAATATCATATATTTTATTTCCACACTTAAGTTCTTGTAATACTCTATTGATTAAGTAAGTTGCTTTGGTTTTTCAGGAGCTTTTATACTTTTAGGTGAATACACTATAATATGTTATATTTCATATACTGTTTTTTTGCACAATAAAAACTGTATAAAAGGCGAACTTAATGCTAAAAGCATTCTCCACCAGTCAACCAGAACATATGTTCAGTATAAAATCAAAGTTGAAATACCGACGAAATAGCTGAAAGTTTACTTACTAAAATATTTAGTCAAATAACATATTCCAAAGCTAATACAAAGTTCTATTTGCTTGCGCGAACAACGAAAAAGGCATCCAGTCAACTACTCGTATGTACCAGCAAAATGTTTGCTTTCCTTCGAAACGAAAGATAATTGAGTCAGCTTTGTTGTTTTGTATAATGTACATAAACGTGCTATATTGGTCATAACGCTTTCATTGAGTCTAGAAATAAGGCAAGGATTTATTTATTACGAAAAACTAACAGCGAATTCATTGTTTTTTAAAACAGTTTTTAACGTTGTGAGCTAATGTGTTTCTTTAAGCAATTAAAATCACTTGCTTCAACGGTGAAGGAAAACATCGTTAGGAAACCTGCATGCCTGAGAGTTCTCCATATAGTTCTCAAAGGCGTGTAAAGTCTGCCAATCTGCACATGGCCAGCGTGGTTGACTATGGCCAAACCCTTCTCATGTTGAGAGGAGACCCGTGTTATGTTGTGAGCTGGCAATGGGTTGATCGTGAAGATGACGATGATGATGAATATGAATATGAATGAAACCTACACTCAATAAAGTTAGCTTCTTCTAGATCAACTCGACATACGGTTAAGGTAACCGTCTGACGAGAACGTGTAATGGGATTGTATGTATAAATTAGAAATTTTCATGTTGAGAGGAGACCTGTGCTCTGTTGTGAGCTGGCAATGGGTTGATCATGATGATGATGTTTAGCTTTTTACAGTTTTTCACAACTTTATTTTTTGAGACAATGTTTACAAAACAAAAATCGTAAAAATATTCAGATCAGTGATTTTATTTACCGTCCCTCATGCCCATCAGATGAAACAACAAAACAGCGTTGGATTTTTAAACATTTACCTATCCGGCACATAAATAACGTCAAAGCTTTCCGTGAACACCACACAATAATATTTATATTTTGTACAGCATTCTGATTAATAAGCTGATTTGATTTATCATAGTAGATATGTTGGAACTGACCAGATTAGAAGTAGGTTTGTACTTACGTATGTATTCTATTGTCTATATATATAAAAGCGAAAGGTCACTTACATACTTACATACTGTCTTACACAGATACTGATAAACACGAGATCTCAAAAACTATTGAACGTATAAAGCTATAATTTAGCAAGTAGGTAGTTGGTAGTTAAGAGATGTCAGCTAAGCAGGTTGGAAGTTTGCATGAAATTTCTTTGTTTTTAGAGTTAGAGACACAAAAATTTGCATTAAGATTAATAATAATAAATAAAAAACATGTGCATCAATTTTTTTTTAAATATTACCTGTTAAGGGTGGTAAAATAGGGGATGATAGTTTTTGCTTATTTTTTTATTACGAAGTCTACAAGCGTGAAATTTTGAAAATAGATTTCTTTTAGGGCTTAAGTATAAGGTTAGAATTTTCGTCACCCAAATCTACCCCGAAGGGGTAAAATAGGGGTTTGAAGTTTGTATGAAAGTCCTATGTTTTTTAATTTAGATCAGCAATTCTACGCAGACGAAGTCGCGGGCAACAGCTAGTTATCAATAAACATAGACCAGAGTGGGATTTCCTTTAAGCCTAGTTATAAGTCTGTACTAACTATAATCAGTGTTATTAAACACAGAGTTAGAAGGTGTTAATCTACTCTCGAAGTAGTATTTAATCCTGGACGCCACATAGTTTAGCGACGGATTATGCTGTCAATTGTGTATTTTGACATTTGTGTTGTTAAATACGATTTCTCATTAAAAATTTTCTAACCTACGTTATTATTTCGTGCAAATAAGATAGATTTTATACAAGTTTAAAAATTAAGAATAACAATTTATGATGTCTACGATAAAAAAACCGCGCTTTCTTCTGTCTGTGCGTCATGTCATGAGCCGTAATATATAAATACATAAGAATGTATCAGAGTTGAAATTAAATGTAGGTATTTTTTATTGACAATACATTTTAAAATAGATGTTCAAAATAAAATAAAGATGAAAATTAAGAGGGTTAAGTTTGAAAAAAAAGTTTTTTTTTTTTTTCTTTTTGCTTCACAACAGTTATAGTAATATTATATAGAATCTATATAATGAAATAGGTACTATATAATATCACAGTGATAAGAACCCCAACATCTGCGAGTCCAAGCTGAGCAAAGCCGTTTTTATCATTAAAATAATACCCCACAGGCAAAATAATGAAATACAGAAAATGCCAGGTATACACAAAATAATATGACCGAAAAGGATACGTCGACGAAACTAAGAATAAGAAAGATATCTTCCATGGCTACCCTCAGACCTGAATTGGTAAGCAGAATACGTGATGTTATGTAAATTTCACAAATGCCCCGTCAGCGAGTAAGGGCTTACTTGAAAGTAAGATTCGGTATTGTCTGAAATTATTTTAATTTGAAGTCAACAATATTCATTATAATCATCATAATTATCATTTTATAGCTTTAATTATTATAGAATAGAAAATATTTATTTATCAGAACAAAATAAAGACGTATATATAGGATGACTACGGGGCGGGGGCGTGTCTTCGTCAGTAATTTGGGTAGACGTGGGTAGTTTCGGGCAAAGAGACTAGATACTCTTGGTAGAATAGAATTATAATTGTAAGTATGGTAATTTATAAGGAGCTAACTATACGCTCCACCAAATACGACTATGCACTACCGCGACTCGACCACCGATCCGAACCGACCGAATGCAATGAATGCAATGCGCCGTCCCGCGCCGTTGAGTTTTATAAGAACCTGCATACGCCACTCAGTGTTGCGTAAAGCGGGGGGAAGGCGATGCCACTCTCTTGTCTGTCGTACATGATTCTAAAACTAGATGGCGCTGCTCTCTGATATCCGTCATATACTTGCACAAAGCATGACGATTGATAAGATAGCTCTTAATATAATTTTAAGTGGCATGTGAGATGGTGATAAGAAAAGAAAATTTACCTGGCTAAGTTTGTTGTGGGCTTCTTTTTAAACCGGGGCGCGTTTGGAACCCTCATAGCTTTAGTTTTAAGTTTTTGAATGTAGTTATCACCATCAAATCACTACTATGTAAATTATTGACGCGTCAAAAGCGCCTTTTAAAGGACTATTTGAATAAAGATTATTTGAATTCGAATTTTTGAATTTGAATTTGATTAAATTATAACTTAAGTGTCTGGTTCTGACTCAGCTGAATGTTGTGGATATTAAAGTAACCACAATGCTGGTAATCTCTCAGTATCATGCTTACCATAATTTTCATGTTTTAACAGCAAACTTTCAGGTAGCGTGTCTATTTAGCGATTTCAACATGAAAAAATATTTCGTGTTTTGATGAAAAGTCTTGTTATACATTTCATATTCGGAAAATATGTGTCTTCATCTAAACTGCGACTGGAAAATAATGCATTCCCGGCCCGTAGATGGGAAAGTTATTCAATAAAGCGACAGTCGTAAAGCGAATCCAGATTCACAACGTCTTTCAAAAAAAGAATCTACACCTAGATATATTAATGTAGGAAGGTAATTATGCACACTTATGAATAATTATTCATAAGTGTGCAAACTTTCCTGTCCTATTGTTGTATTAGTTAATTATCGAAATAGCCTATAATTTATAATGAAATCGTTACTTATTTAAATTAAAATTGTTATTAAAATTTACAATTTAATAAAGTTAAAAAGAATCTATAGCTTCAAAAGTATGTAAGTTTAAAGTAGCAAGTTCCAGGCCAAAGAATATAACAACGTTTCCAGGAACTGCCGTCGCTTAGTTCCCACTTAGATTTAAAACTTCTTCCACGCATATGGCAATGAGTATTCCTTCACTAATACAAATCGGTTTTAATATAAATTCACCTGAAACGTTTTCCAAACTAGTCTTATTTATTAATTATTTAGGTACATTAATTAGCCAGTCACACTGATTGTGTAACAAATTATATTTTTATTTAATTTCTTTAATCAATAAACAATCTTACTAGTTTTACTAACTACAGAGGTAAATTTAAATTGATTTTTTTTGGCTGTTTTCTGTATTTTTCACTTATATTATGCAATATAAACCTATAAAACGCCTATCTTGCCATCCACACCAAATTTAATGATCAACTTTATTTTATTTTTATTATCTATTGTTTAAAGATAGAGGCTATAAAAAAAGTAAAGTATATAGTAGTATCAATTTAAAAGATATGTAAAATAAATCAGTTTCGTTATTTTAATAAGTAAAAGTACTTCAAACCGCCATTTACTTTCTCAGTTGCATTTGTCTTTGATTTCTTTAAAAATGTACTCGTTTCGACTACGCTTACTTACTTTACTGGACTGGCTTAACTTTTGGCTTAATTAACATACGAGTAGAAGGATCGTAAAAGGTTTTTTAAAGCTATTAATACCGTAATAAATATCATCTTCACGCCAAAATATTCACATATCTAATTTTCGTAACCCAACAGAAGTAAGGTCAAACTTTAAAATAAAGATTATCTTGGAGGAGACGAATTCACAAAAGTGGGAATATAGGAAGCGAAATAAAACAGCTGAAGATAAACAAATAAATTCGAAAGTAGTTGTATGTACTTATTGAATATATTAAAGAAGATTCCATAAAAGGCACTTCCATAAATCGAGAAAACCCGGTACGAATCAAAATTCTGTGAATAATTGGACGAAATGGTTTGACTAGTAAAGTCGTTTATCTATTAAATGTTTTAGTTTGCATAGATCGTTGATGTCTTTGGGGACTAATTTAAAGTAGAGACATTTTCTTTAGAGATTTTATATGAGATCTCATTGGATCGACGTTTAGTAATTGGTTAAGAATGAACTCAACTCGCTCCCGGAAAGAGTAGGTACAGTAATAGTCATTTAACTTTAAATATCAGTAATACAGCGGTGATAGCCTATTTGCGGTGATAGCCTTGTGGTTTGGGCGTCAGCCTCCTAATCAGAGGTCGGCTCCGGGCACGCACCTCTAACTTTTCGGAGTTATTTGCGTTTTAAAAAAAAATCACTTGCTTCAACGGTGAAGGAAAACATCGTGAGGAAACCTTCACGCCTGAGCGTTCTGCATAATGTTCTCAAAGGCGTGTGAAGTCTGTCAATCCGCACATTGCCAGCGTGGTGGACTATGGCCAAACCCTTCTCATATTGAGAGGAGACCCGTGCTCTGTAGTGAGCCGGTAATGGGTTGATCATGATGATGATGATCAGTAATACGGACGAATATAATTTTAAATCTGCATCTCTCTAATGTTTCGACCGTTTTGAAGCAGGTAAATAAAATCGACGTTTTAAGATTGTTACCATTAAATGTCTAAATGATTCATAATACCCATCTTACGCAAATGTAAACTTAGCTAACGGTTTTGATAATACACCATAGATTTTCATAGAAATATAAAAAAAAACATGTAATGTAAACTCAAAGAAGACAACGTAATGATTTTCCGGAATATACCTGAAATAGAAACGAACTTTATTGTTATATGACAATAAACTAAAAGTATAACGCGTTGCTATAAAATATTTTACAACGGAGGAAAATTAAAGTTTAACCAAGCCGAATTTCAATTCGGAACTGCTATAAGCCGTTAACGTAAAATGTTCGTATAAGGCTTTATTTTATGCAATATAATTGGAGTTCGCAATAATTGGGCCTCTCGTGAGCAAATTTGCATCTGAAAGTAAATCAATTCAGCGCACACAACGGAGCGTTGGGATTCTAACAGTGCTCACTCTGTTTCCTGGGAAATGAACACAAATACATTTAAAACTTTTTGCTGCGTCGCATTTTAATTTCCAACCTCATATAGCGCGAGTGTTTCTATCCTCATTGATGGGACATTAAGTTTTCCTTAGTTGCATCTTTTGAAACGTATACGAATAATCATACTTTTTTATATTAACACCATCACGGTGATACGTATAATACTTAACTTGCAAACTCAAGCTCAACGGCAAGCAGTTATAGAATTGGTCGTATGAAGCCCAAAAACTCAGTTTTCTACCACGTGGCCATCATAGCCGTCGTGGTGGCCAAAACACTTGCTGACGGTAGACTAATGCTCTGGAGTTGGCCGGTAATAGAATGATGATGATGATGAATCTAACGGTAAAGAATTTACTTTAGTTATTTTGAAACCCCTTTAACATTCTCAGAATGTATATTCTTACGATAATTATGCCTTAAATATACATGTGTCAACAGTATCGAAAATATCGAACCCGTGGTAAGTGTGTCCTTTGGCCTGTGCAAAGATGCAATCTACCTATTTCCTTATCTGATTTTATTTAAATCTACTTTGGGATATAAGCGTGAAAGCGATTTACGATTACGTGTACTTTTTAATTTAAAATATTGATTTGATAGTAAGATTACGGAAAAGGATCTTAGGAGGCCTATTACTAATCATAACTTTTCTTATTGTCCCTTAAAAGAAATTAAAAGGTTATGCTAGGAGGTACCTAGTTAAACTCGAGTCTGGTCTGGTGGGAGGCTTTGGTCGTTTCTAGTTACCACCCTAACCACGAAGACGTTCCGGCATGATTTCGCGTACAAACCAATTATAAGTTTGCAATACCCTTGACAGGTTAGTCTACACCATCTCTTACCACCGGATGAGATTGCAATCAAGAGTTAATGTGCAGTGAAATAAATAAAAAGAAAAGCTATGGTAGGATTGAGCGTTTCGATTTCAAGCTATAACCATAGCTTTAAATTTAAGGACTAGTGAATGACAATTTACATGTAATCCTAAATGCAAAACTTGAGGTGAGCTCTTGTAAAACGACATTTAAACTCGAGCTGTGGACGAAATCTCGTTCAATTTTCTTGAAAGAGCCAAGTAAGTGCTATTTAGATCGTCGCGAAAAATCTTACAAAATAGCCAGCAAACTTCTCTATTCAAATTGAACTGAATATCAACGAGAATATAAACACTTGTTGCATAATATTTATGCTGCTTTTCAAAGTTACTTGTGAAAAGAGTATGGGTAGTCTTTTCACAGTTTTGTTTTATTTAAAAGGTCAAATAAAAATAAGCAATGAATGTGAATAAAGAAGGCACACCCAAGTACAATACCTAATTAAAAACACACACTATGCAAATTAAAGCAGTATTAAATGTACTTAAATAATTAAGTTCACCTAAATAATTAGGTGTCAGCGCTATTTTGACTACCTACAACAAATTTTACCGAATAAACGTTTGTATACTCATTGACTAATATTATCAAACATAACTTGCCTTTATCTTTATATTTAGGAAATATTGCATTAGTCAAAGAGGATATGATCACTACGTTATATTTGGTATATTTGTCAAAATTTCTTGTGTCAAAAACACGTCAAAAATTGTATTGTATTGAAATCTAAGCATAACATTTTGTATTTATTTTGAAAATATTATGTAAATTTTACAAAAATGGCGGAAAAGAAAAACGAATTTCCTCCTGGGGTCGAGGCGAAGAGGCGCTTGCTAGCTTTCGATACATGGGAAGATTATTTAGATTCACTCATAGAAATCGCCGATTTGAGAAATTTAAGGAGCATCGACTCTGCAAGGACCGTAGCCGCATTAGGTTACAGGTGAACTAAAAACACACAAGTAACAAATTGTTGCTAATATTTATTGTATTACTGAAATTCTCATCTTATTACACTTTTTAGTGGACAAGGATCGCCTTGGATCCCACATTTACCCAATAAAAATATATATTTTCTGTCTTAGTTTAAGTTTTATTTGGCGCACGGCTTACAGTTAAATATATATCTATTTATTTATGCAACGTAATTTTATCACGACACTCTTTATCCTATGTGATGACTAAGCTAAAGTAACTTAAAAAAAATGTTACTAGAAATAACATAAAATTAAGCATCAGCCGTAATTTATTCGTTATATAGATAACATTCAAGATGTTTATATAGGTAATGTATAAAAAGGCCCACAATAAAGGTAAGAAACGTCCCTAACTACGTACTTGGGTTCACGGTGGCTTTGACAGGTAACTTATAGATATATAAAGTCTTTATCACAGAAAGTTAATAAAACATTGTTATAGATGAAATTACAATGCAAATTTGAAAAAAAAATGTACAAAGGCGGACTTATCGACTTATTAGTAGCGATCTCTGCGACGCAACCTTAGGATTAGGAAAAGTAAAAATAGAAGAAAGTAGGTAAAGAGGAAGGCGTAGTACAAAAACAAAAACCTACATATATAGGATAACATTTGCAGATGGCGTATAAGTCAGCTAACGACTATAATCTTTCTATTTATAGAGCAAACGGCGACACGCTAAATGAAAAGGAGTTCTACGAGAGTCGAGCAGTCATACACGCCATCGTCTTTCCGGTAGTCAGGCCGTATGTGCTAGTTAGTGAGGGGGCGAAAATCGACGACCCGTTCTTCAGGGAACTCGCCGTTCGTGAACGGGCTAACAGAGTCGGTATTTTACAGGTGAGGATCTCCACTGCGTTTATTTATTCCAATCAATCAATCTCCTCTCAATATGAGAAGGGCTGGCCATAGTCCACCACACTGGCCAAGCGGATTGGGAGAATTCACACAACTCTCAAACGTGCAGGTTTCCTCACGATGTTTTCCTTCACCGTTGAAGCAAGTGATATTTTAATTGATTAAAAACGCACATAACTTCAACCCCGATCTCTGATTAGAATGCGAACGTCCTAACCACTAGGCTACCTACTTCAGCTTCTGCTCTTCTTCAGCCAAAAAATAATCATGAATTGTGATTATTGGACTAGATATAGCAAAACAGCAACCGTTCACGACTTGGAACGGCGTTGATCGATTATTGAAATAATCATAGTAATAAATCTCAAGGTCACCGTCATTATATATGATTAAACTGTACTTATTGAGTTGTCTAGACATCCTTTTACAAATAAATTTCGAATAAATGCAGTTTGCGGTGATTTCATCGATGTTTTTATTTCGCAGTCTGTTATTTTCATTCGGCATTTCACCAAAGGCGGCTTTGAAATATCCGGCTACATTGATTACGCTCACCGGTTAATAACGGAGGATTGGGGCCCGTTTTTTAGGAGCAACAAAATGCTTTGGCCGAAAGACACCGATTTAGGCTACTATCATTGGCGACATGGCACTGTGAGAAGCAATATCAGTAGGAATTACAAGGTACTTATTATACTGGTCATTTATGATGTAATGTAAAATTGTGTTACTATAAGATGATATAATGATGATTTGAATGGCAAAGAAACGAGTATGCCGTCATCTCTGTATCTATTAATTCGTCAGGTAGGTTTTACAGCTATTTATTACTCGTTCATTATATTTTTTATTAAATAAAAACTCGATGTTGATCACTTTTTCTTAGAAGGATGAGCATTTTTAATTGGCATTCGAGTACCAGCGGTTAAATTCCAAAGAAGGTTTCTGGAATAAACAATGCCTTTGTGATTTAATGCTACACGCAATCCTGATTAATATTATGTTTGTAAAAATGGTTATTGTTTGTCTGTCTTCCTTTTATGCAGCATTGGATTCTTTAAGTTCTGGAAGCAGACAGACCATCATTCGTAATTTTTTTATATACTGAACACTATACACTGGTTATGCCGGCGAATTCGGCCATTTTATAACTTTTGAAGTTCCGCAGGAACTGTGTTACGGTTTCCAATACTATGCAGGTGACAAAGTTATTTTTTTTAATCCTTCGGGAATGGTCCCCGGGTTGTACGGAGCAAAGAGTATTCTGTAAACAGGATGCTAGCAAACTCTGTGTCAATTTTCATCTGATTCGGGGCAGTGGTTGATTTTGTAATGATTAAAATACAATCATTCTTTTGCATTAATAATATTTGTATGAGATTAAATTGAGAAGGGCTGTTGACAGATACAGTTCAAGCAAAAAGTTAATTCGGGTGAAGCATTAAGCAGAAATAGTTAATACGTGTATTAATATTTATAATATTTCTTCAGCCAGTCATGGATACAGAGAAAGGTCTTCTCTTCCAAAACCGCCACGATCACAAGATCATTTGCCCCGACCCTCACCAGGAGCCTGGTCAAAACACCACAAAACAGAGGGTTTATTCAAAACGCTACACCCAGGTCGAAATATATGATCATGTCGTTCGAAGAAAAAGCTGAGTGCAAATGTATTAGTATAGAATATAGATCAATCATAATATTAAAGAATCATTTTTGATTGTTATATTTTATCAAATATTCATCATGTGAAACCTAATAAAGACTTAAGTTGCTTAAACAATTATTTCTATTTGATAAGTACAGATTTAAGCAAATAATGAAAATTGCGTTCATTAGTTTACTAAACTAGGTCTTCCTTAAGCGTTAATGGATGGGTTAAGAGCCCTTTTTAGCGGCCGACTTTACGACTTTACGACATTAAATGTGCTTTCATTTAACGGTGGAGTTAGGCAACCTGCACGTCTAACGGTTCTCCATGATGTTCTCAGAGGGATGTGTAGTCTACCAATCCGCAATTAGCCAACGTAGTCAAATCCCTTCTTAAGCTGAGAGTAGACAAGTGCCCTAATGGGTTGATAATGGTGAAGTCTTTCTGTCCAGCATAAGATTTTAAAAAGTAGTGATAAGAGAAAGTCGTAATCAGTTATGACACTGCTTATGACGGACTTAATATAATAATTATAATAAGAAATGATTACTTTGAACTCGATTAGATTAATATTACTATCATTTTCACTATTGTCGACCTACCTGGCGCAGTGGTTAGCGCTACTGTTATGAGCGGAAGGTCATGGTTTCGTTTTCTGTTTTACTGATCTGGTGAGAGGTTACAGAGATTGTTTAGTACCCTAACTAGCAAAGGCAAACAAACGATTTCGCGTTCCGGTACGTGTCCGCGTAAAAATCGATTCGGAATATCAGTTTATTGAGAGACGAGATGACATTTAAGGGCTTACTTGGAGTTGAATAAAAGAAACTATGTAGAATTTTATTAAACTAAATATTTTAATTTTATAGGTAAAACATATTGAATATTATAATATTGTAGTAAAGTTATATTAACAATAGTAAATTAGGACTTAAATCTAATGTCACAATATCAATGCATTGTAAAGCTTTCAAAATAGAATAGCTATATTATATCATATAGCTACATACATTTTGTCTTATGTTCTAATTTAATCGCTTATATCCAGATATCTTATCTCACGATAATACTCATGATGAAGTAAAAGATTGTATAGATTCTAATCGTGTCCGCTTTGCAGTTTCCCGTGACGCCTTGTGTACAATTGATGTTCGTAGTGTGATGCCAAATATATCTTCATGGTATCTATTCTCATCCTGAAATTAAAAAAAAAAACTATGTAAAACTGATGCAGCTTAAAAATTATTACTAAGAATTTTAGATCGTGGATCTTGATTTTAATTATAACTAGCTGTTGCCCGCGACTTCGTCTGCGTAGAATTGCTGATTTTACTTGAGATTGAGGTTACCCGTGCGGCCAATGCCCTGCTTGAGAAAGTAAGCTACAGGCAAATGTCAAATTGCCGATTTTCGTATATCTAAATTAAAAAACATAGGACTTTCATACAAACTTCAAACCCCTATTTAAAAAAATAAGCAAAGACTATCATCCCCTATTTTACCACCCTTGTCAGGTAATATTTAAAAAAAATTTGATGTACATGTTTTTTATTTATTATTATTAATCTTAATGTAAACTTTTGTGTCTATAACTCTAAAAACAAAGAAATTTCATACAAACTTCCAACCCCCCTTTTACCCTCTTAGGGGTGGAATTTCCAAATATCCTTTCTTAGTTGACATCTCTTAACTATCAACTACCTACTTGCTAAATTATAGCTTTATACGTATAATAGTTTTTGAGATCTCGTGTTTAATCTGTATGTAAGTAAGTCAGTATGTAAGTGACCTTTCGCTTTTATATATATATAGATATTATTCAAGAAACATATATTAATTTACCATTAGATATAATATGAAATCGTCAGCCTCTTCATCTGAATAACGTGCGTGTCGTTTTATTACTTCTTTTAGCTTCTGTTGAACTTCTTCCGCCATTTTACAGTCTCCACATACATAGAAATGTCCACCCTCATCTAACAGCATACGTGTTATATGAGATCCTTCATCTTCTAATAGAGCCTGTACATGTTTCTGCAATAATAACGTTAAATTATTCTACATTCATAAATTTGAATTTCACTTGCCTTTAAAAAAAAAAGAAAATTATCCACTACAAGTTAGCCCTTGACGGCAATCTCACCTGGTAATGATGCAGTCTAAGATGGTATCGGGCTAACCTGTTAGGAGTATGTTAATCACACTCCTAATTGGTTTCTCCGCGACATCGTGCCGGAACGCTTAATCGCTTGGCGACACGTCTTTGTTGGTAAGGTAGTAACTAGCCTGATCTCTCGCTGCCGAGCGTAATACTTGCCATATTAAGCAGCGAGAGCTCTTGGAATGCCGTAGCCCACTTCTGGGAAGAAGTTATTTCGCAGAAGGAGGTTGCGGAACGAATACGCGAAGAGGCTTCCGACGCGCATCCGCTTCGGCGTAGACGGGGGGGAAGAAGACTTCGGCAATTTGCCGCTCGTCAGCTTCGCTTGGGAGGCGGCGGGTAACTATTGGGCTAGTTGCCCGTCATTGCACAAGTCTCCTAACTGTCTTAGGTGTCCTGATCCCTTCCCGCCCAAGGGTACGGAGGTAGCTATAAAGCTTTTCCACCACGACAAAAAAAAAGGGTAATAACTAGCCACGGCCGAAGCCTCCCACCAGACCAGACTCGAGCCGGGAATCGAACCCAGGACCTCCGACTTTATAATCCAACAGCGCACGCGCTGCGCCACGGAGGTAGTCAAAAATATATTTATTTATTACCTTGCTCACTCCCTGTTCCCGCGATAATGCTAATAAAGATTTCGTAAGTACACCATCGGCCACAGCTTTTTCCTTTTCATCCTTATACAAATCCATTCCTTTGTATCTGCAGCCAAAAAGTAGATAAATAGGGCCTGGTTTTTTGGAGTTCGTTGAATTGTTTAAAATTTGTTGTCTTCTGTGATGCCAAAATCCTCTGAAAGGTGCAATCCCTGAGCCAGGTCCCACTAATATGAGAGGTACAGT
Organism: Lasiommata megera; assembly: GCA_928268935.1. Taxonomy (NCBI): domain Eukaryota; kingdom Metazoa; phylum Arthropoda; class Insecta; order Lepidoptera; family Nymphalidae; genus Lasiommata; species Lasiommata megera. Next base: position 15,068,942 of record OV743312.1, read on the forward strand.
TATATCTTGTGGCATGTGGAAATTTGGGGCTCTGAAAAAAGAACAACCTAATTGAGAACATTACATTCAATAAACGCAGTAACAGTTCAGTCCACAAGACAAATTGTCATCTTTACCTGCGTATAAAAATATAAACATTATCCTCAGGTTTCAAGCTTTGTAAATATGTTGAGCAAACGCCGTAATGTGTAGATCCTTCGCCATCTGTAAGCAAACTTTTAGATAAAGTTTTTGTAAGAAATAGACTTATCCTTTACACAGGGTTAATTTTGTTGCCATGCACTAAGGTATTAAAACACGACGATTACTTACTTTGAGTCTTGTAAATGACAACGGCTACTGTAACGTGGATTCTAGTTGGATGTTCCAATGATGAAGATGATATGGAGTAAAATCTTGGCTGTAAAGGCGGCAGAAGAGCGGCCAGAAGTGACGCTTGCGGTCTACACGAAGGAACTTGGGAGAATACTTCTGCTAAATGAGGATAATAGTGATGCCTCCAGTCGTCATATTTGTTAGAATCCTAGAATTGAATATGACATTAGACAAATCAAGTAACTAATTATTGATTAAAATTACTACACAAAGTAAAACGTTTATTCAAATAAAATTACCTCTATTAGTTCTTGTAAATAGTTAGCTTCATTCTCGTCATTACAAGCTGCAGCTAGGTATTTCAATACTTTGGTAGACGGAGGAGTTGTGATATCTAAAAATCTTGTGAAAATTTCTCGAACAGTTGCTGCATGTATACGTTCGTGACGTTCCCACGATTTGACAGTGCCTTAAATAATAAAAATTCAAATGTAATCATGTAATTGCTTCAGTAAGATGTTATTTACTACATCAGATATTTAAGTCGTACCTGTAGGTGTAAGTTTTTCTTTCATAACTTGAAGTTGCACTGGTCTGTCATAATTATCTACACCTTTTAGTCTTTTTAATACAGCTTCAACTATTTCGCTGCGGTTGCAAGCCATTACACCAACGTGGTCTCCGGGATCATATTTTAGTTCAATCTAAAAGTTTCAAACTTATTAATATAAAAATATATATATAAATTATTAAACATATGTACCCACATATGTTTTAAACTTACATTGGATTCCATGTCCACAAATATTGTAGCACGGTCGTTTGTGTATTCCCCTAAATGTTTATTTTCTTTTACTTGGCACGTAACAATCTGTTTTCGGTAGCTCTGTTCCAAGGAAGTTTTTAGATTCAGTTCTTTTTCGGCTCTATTGAATCTTACAGTTTCTTCTGTAAGGGGGATCATACCGAATGTTTTTTTCGCATTTTTAACCATCTCATTTTCTTCCAAGCAAAAAGACTCGCACGCTACCTGCAAATAATTTTGGCTTATAACTATTCATACCCGTCTTATATTTGATGTTATAGTAGTCATTTAAGTGCGATTTTTACAGTAGTAGTAATTTACCTGAAATATGTTGGATGACCAGCTACGAAACTGTTGCTCTTGACCGCACATTTCATCACCACATGTAAGTTCCAACAGCCTCTCTCCTCCTAAATCTTCTAACACTCTGTCCATAGTTTTTCCAAAGTTGCAATACTTGGGATACACACTTGAGCCTAAAGCAAATACAGCATAACACACATTGCTCAAAGGTCCAATGTTTTCAGCTGTTGATGTAGCTATACTACCTGAGGACAATGCAACGAACATTACGTTAAGATTGGTACTAAGCTTAAATTACTTAACCTTCGTATTGACTTAAATATTTGACGACCTCCGTGGCGCAGCCTCCAGAAGCCTCCAGAGACTATAATTTATTATAAAGTTGGAGGTCCTGGGGTCGATTCCTGGCTCGAGTCTGGTCTGGTGGGAGGCTTCAGCCGTGGCTAGTTACCACCCTACCGACAAAGACGTGTCGCAAAGCGATTTAGCGTTCCGGCACGATGTCGCGTAGAAACCAATTAGGAGTATGGGTTTACTATACCCCTAACAGGTTAGCCTGCTACCATCTTAGACTGCATCACTTAACATCAGGTGAGGTTGCCGTTAAGGGCTAACTTGTAGTTAAATCTTGTTATTAACTTTAGAAGCAGTTTCATTGTATATGTAATATAAGATATTATTTTGGAACTTATCTGATAATGGATTTTGAGCATGGCATGAGACTGCTTTCATTATCGCAAATCCTAGTTTATTAGTTCGTTAGGATTTGTCTTGATGGGCTTTATTTAGCTGACAGATAATATTCTAGTGTATATGAATGTTATACTTACTTTTATTCGATTCCAAACGAGATAACTGTCTCTTATAGTCAACTGTATTCTGATTTTTATTAGATTCCATTCTAGAGAGCTGTTTCTTGTATTCAATACTCGGTGTCATAGCGCTGTTTGTTCGTATAAGCGACTTGGGTGTGTGCACCTTGCAGGTCCTATAAAATTAACACGCTGTCAACTTGGATCTATGAATACGCTTTTATCTAGAACACATGAACATATGAATACATCAAATCATACTTTTCATTAAAGAAACGCTAAATCACGTAGGGACATACAATTATCGGTACAATGGTACCTTGGCTATGGTACGCCCTATTGTTGGAGGCTTTAATAGTAAACAGAACATCACACCCATATGTAGAACTTGGGAGGGGGGGGGGGGGGATCTAATACTGTCCCACCACCTACTCGTTAATGTTATAACACTTACCCAGCACTATCAACCTGATCTCCTTGATACTTCTTTTCATTATAGAGCATTTGTAATAAATGCTTTGCGAAGTCCTGCAAAAGCAAGTAAATATTAAATGTAAATAATATTATTTTACAAAAGCTACTTAAAAATGTAACTTGTTGATAATAAATCTTACGAATTACGGATAACTCTTTACTCTGTATAGTTTGCCAAATTAGTTATACTTGTAAGTGACACTTTGGCGTTACCTTTTTAGGATGTTTGCCTTTAATTTATAAGACACCCAAAATCCTAGTGTAGGCGTTAGACATACATACCATAAATCTGGTCCACGTTCTACAAATGTTTTACATACGTAATGTCATTCATTGCTCACGAATAGTAATGAATAATAAAAATGATTAACGTTACAAGATGTACGTATTTTCAACCATATATTATCAACTGACCTTGAAAAAGAGGACTTTAACAATTTCACAATTACCAATGGTTCTTGACAATAGTACCTATTTTAGTAAAACCATAACTGTAATTGATATTTTTTTGCTAATAAAGGGTTTGCCGTGTATGATTCATTAAAGGTGAATCGCATAATATATATATCTTCGGAGAAACAAGACCAAATTTCTTAAAATACGACAGCGAACCATTTTGTAGTTTGAAGTACAATCGATATTTTTTATATAAATTAACATATAAATTGTTTAAAATGCCAAAATAATAGAATTTACTATCAAAACTTTCTATACTATTCTGATTTTATAGTGTCAGTAAAATACGTATAAACTTCAGTTAATAAAGTTATTTACCTCGCCATTCGCAGGCGGTTCTCCGTTGCCAAATGTGGAAGTTACGATCAGCAGGAGAGTCTCGTGTTCAATAGAAAACACGTCGTATTCAGACATACAATGCACCTGTTGGATAAAAGTTTATGAGTTTTTAATATAAGAAATATTTAATGCTTAGTATTTAAGTATGACAATATATCTAATCTATATACTTATTTAATTTATTTGTTCTGATTGATTGACTGAACCAACAACGCAAAATTCTGGACATCAGGCTGAAATTTAGCATACAGCTACCTATTAGTTTAGCATACAGTAGGCTTCCACTAGAAATAAATTTTGAAAATTCATTCCCTAAGGTTGCAAAATAAGGGTGAGAAATCTGTATAATATTTCAACATAACGTGATTATTAGTTATACTATATGTATGAATACGGCTACTTTGCGATTTTAGATCAACAGAAACTTAAAAATTTTGATTTGAAATTTTCCACCTAATGTTATAAGGCGTCTTCTGTTAGCTTACACTTTTTAAAATCATTTTTCGCTTGCTTACTATAGCAACATCATAAACTTTGAACTTACCTGGGCATTAAAAGCGTGCCCGAAAATATTTCCTAGCTCTTTAGCATACTGTTCAGATTTCCCTGTCTCAGTGGCGTAAAGTATGGTCGCCTTGATTCTCTTCGAGAGTGCCTGGCCGAATAGTTTGGAAGTAAACTTGACTGCTCGGGCAATTTGTTTGAAGTGGAACTTTCTAGATCTGGGTTTATCTTCTGATTTTATCCACTGGTGAGTTTTCCAAGCAGCTTCCTACAGTTCAAAGTTAATATTAGATTCTAATACCCTTTGCATAAGATATTATAATATTTACGCCCGAATTTAACTATAAATCTCATGCGAAATGTCTGTGTAGTACCGTTGCATGCCCTTATATGCACATAAAATAACGAAAAGGATTGCATTGATTTTTAATTCAGGGCATTAGACTAATTACGGATGTTGGGTCAACAGAATCAATTAACATAAAATAACAAGATTTATTGGATAATAGTGCACTTGATAATAAAGATGTTGACAAAAAAAATACAGCTGAAAATGATAAAGGGAAAACAATGGATTTCAAAGGAAATGAAGACAAGTTCTTTCGAATATTTTTAAAAATTATACATTAAGAGTGATTGCTGATGAAATTCAAATTCAAATAGTCCTTTAAAAGGCGCTTTTGACGCGTCAATAATTTACATAGTAGTGATTTGATGGTGATAACTACATTCGTAAACTTAAAACTAAAGCTATGAGGGTTCCAAACGTGCCCCGGTCTAAGAAGAAGCCCACAACAAACTTAGCCAAGTAAATTTTCTTTTTGTTATCACCATCTCACATGCCACTTAAAATTATATTAAGAGCTATCTTATTAGAGCAATATTTCACACCCATGCTTGTTTATCATTTACGTAATCCTTTACACTATACTAGGACTTTTCTACAAGCTTACGTTTTATATAAACTTTGAACTTATTGAGAGACATCCCAGAAATTTCATTTGGCAATTTGCTATAAAATTGTATACAATTGTATACCTTTAAATGAATTTTTAATTTTTTGTAGTCTAGTAGCGTGCAACACAAGTTTATTTTTACTTCTGATGTTAAGATTGTTGCAATCGTAGATAACACTTACTTGGTAGTCATATGAGGGCCTCAAGTAGTACAACGCCATCTCTTGGTGAAAAACTGAAGTCAAAGAGGAAGACAAGGGTGGTACAATCCATACCCAATCGGACGGACATCCACCTCTGTAAAAAATTCAAAATATTTTATTCATGTAAAACTAGTACTGGTAGTTAAGCGTTCATATTATAATAGATTTTTCGTTATTTCAATAAGTGAGGTGAGTGATAACTACATTCGTTAACTTAAATTTTATATATTTATTCAGTTATTTGTAGTTTTTTTTTTTGTTATCTTAATCTCACATAGCCAATAATTAACTTTAAATATCTACGAAGTTAAAGCAATTCACACCCAAGCTTTTTTGTCGTTTATGTAAATGTTTTATCTAAAATAATTTAATCATTATAAATTATTATACCCAATTAGTTATAAACTTAACAATGGTTCACACTAAGTTAACTTAAACTAAAACAGAAGTAACTTCGCAATGCCTTACTAACTGCCAAAGGAGATATCAATCTTATGTTTACTAACGTGTTGCTATTGATTTATATCCAGAAACATTTTAACGCATATTATAACAGAATATTGTTGATGTCCTTAATATTAATTATTTTTAAACAACGTTTATTTTTCCGTGTGATTTCATCAATGTTCTAAAATTAATTTTTACACTCATGTCAGGTACAAAATAATTTAATCTTACAAATCAAATCAAATCAAAAATAGCTTTATTCACGTAAACCGATTACAGGCATCTATGAATCGTTAATTTCATTATTTCTATTCGTGAAGTGATAGTGATAACTACAATCGACAACTTAAAACTAAAGCTAAGAGGATTCAAATCGCGCCCAGATCTAAGATGAAACCCATAATAAACTTAGCCGGGGTTTTTTTGCTATCACCATCTCACATAATCAATAATAAATTATAGTACCTATTCACACCCAAGCTTTGATATCGTAATTTCAAAAGTATCGTCTAAAATTTTTATCAGAACTGATTTAATCACATAACTATCTCTTTTACTTGCCTAGTGTAGCTATTCATCATCATCATCATCATCATGATCAACCCTTTACCGGCTCACTACAGAGCACGGGTCTCCTCTCAACATGAGAAGGGTTCGGCCATAGTCCACCACGCTGGCCATGTGTTGGCAGACTTCACACGCCTTTTAGAACATTATGGAGAACTCTCAGGCGTGCAGGTTTCCTCACGATGTTTTCCTTCACCGTTGAAGCAAGTGATATTTTAATTGTTTAAAAAAAGTGTAGCTATTAAATTAGGTATTTTAACTGTGTATATTTAAAGTGAACTCTCATAACTAATCCATTACCTGCTTTTATTTTCATTGTCCAGATGTTTGATAAACTGTTCCGAGGCGGAATGATGGTCCACTACTGACACGTTATCTCTATGAAAACTATGAAGCACTGCTATGTTCACTTCCACCAGCGCTTTGTCTTTCCACAATGACACGTATGAGTTTGTATCCAGGCCCATTTTGTTTGCAACACTCTGCAAAAAGAGGAGTTGAATCATACAAATAAGAGACTTATAGTGTTACCATCATGTTTTTGGAACGAAGTTCCTTATCGCGCGTTGTGAAAGGGGGCTAGACGGAAAAAATTCTTACGAAAAGTTGTCACGACACTTTTTGTTATTGTAAGCTGTGCGGCGTCGCATGTTTCTCCGTCTGTCTCTCTCTCTCTTATAGAAAGCAAGCCAGATATTTTCATTTCTATTTCGCATTGAACAGTGTGGTGTTGCGACGATTAATTTTGTTGAGTGTATACAGGTTGTCAAAAAGGTTGTCAAAAATGTTAAACCAATATCATATATAAATATTTTACGTTAAAAATTGAATAATCATACGCAGATGACATCTCTTTTGATCTCAAAGTCAAGATTTAAGTCAAGAAATGGATTTCTTCCTGTAACTACCAGTTGACTACATTTTGTTTTTTATGAATAATTTCTTTTGTTATAGTTTTTTATTGGTCTGGTTTAACATCTAGATCAATGGTTAACTTTGCTAGAATTAGACATTATTTTACGTTGTGATTCACCTAACATATTCAATCCAAATTAATTTAGCGTACATTGATTTGATATACTTCTAAGCTTACCTCAACAATGTTAAGTCTATTTGAATCACAGAAGTTGCGGCAGCCGATCTCGGTGCCCATGTACCAGCCGTTGAAGGCAGTGCCTGTGAACTCCAAGCCCCCACAGTCCAAACGCATGTTTGATACCGCTGGTAGAGCATACCATTGTAAGCCTAAATCTTTAAACCATTCAAATCTGAAACAAAACTGGCAGTCACTCAAACTGTTTAATGTTCCAGTCGAGTTTTTAAATGCTAGTGTACACTGGTAGAGTATTCCAAATATTTTGCTACAATTTTTTACAGAGATAAATTTTAAAATGAAGTTTAGTTAACTAGTAGGATAAAAAAATCTTTTAATTTCTCAAATTCAAATTCAAATAGTCCTTTAAAAGGCACTTTTGACGCGTCAATAATTTACATAGTAGTGATTTAATGGTGATAACTACATTCGTAAATTTAAACCTAAGGCTATGAGGGTTCCAAACGCGCCGTGGTCTAAGAAGGAGCCCACAACAAACTTAGCCGGGTGAATTAGTCAATAATAAATACATTTAAAAGGAAGTTAAAAAACTAGTAGACTACTAGAATTTCTTTAGTTCTAAAAACTTATTATATAATGCTTTTATAAACAAAAATAACGAAAGAGAAATAAATGACATAACGAAAAGTAAGCTCTAAAATTAAGTGCTGTGCCCGTGAATTAGTCAATAAGTGAAGACATTAATAAATACTAACTTGGGATGCTCCATTTTGACTTCCATAATGATTTCTCTTGGAATGTCAAAGTATTCAGGATCTTTGCCATCAGCTGACACCACTATGGGGAGAATATCCCACGCGGTACGGGGTGGCTTCCATCCCAGTTTTATGCATATCTAAAACAAAGTATAATACATTAAATTATATCTACCTGACTGTCATATGTGCTTACAAGGTTTACGACTAGTCGATACGATTAAGAATTTACAGTACCAGCCTCTAAGTTAAAATTCGATGTTGACTCGTGCCTCGATCCACTCTAAGCAGTCTCTCTTGACTATACTCACCAACATATAATATTAACTCCCTTGCCAATGAGAGAAAAGGCCCAAGAAAATTGGTTCCGCAGTTTAAGGAGTGCCTTGGTATGTCGTAGTTGGAGTCCAGAGACAATGCAATTCGGACTGGGATTGCTTGAAAGCTAATCTGAATCCAGTGCAAAATAATAATAAATAAAGTATTTACGAATTGAAACCTACGACGACGATATTAACACCTTCGTGGCGCAGCGCGCACGCTGGCTCACTATAAAGTTGGAGGTCCTAGGTTCGATTCCTGGCTCGACTCTGGTCCGGTGCGAAGCCTCGACCGTTGCAAGTTACCACCCTACCGACAATGCCAAGCGATTTAGCGTTCCGGCACGATGTCGCGTAGAAACCAATAAGGAGTATGGGTTTACCATACCCCTAACGGGTTAGCCCGCTACCATCTTAGACAGCATCATCATTTACCATCAGGTGAGATTGCCGCCAAGTGCTTACTTGTAGTGGATAGAAAAAAAACCGTTTTAAAACAGATGCTACTGCGCATTTCTCTCTCACGTAAATTACACGAAGTTTATATAAATAATCTCTTTTCGTGGGCTTTTGTTGAGTTTAGTTATTTCTTACAACCTTATAATTAATCCTTTTATGTACGAACGCCAAACAAATGCTTGCAGTACTCGCAACCAGTGAGTAAGTTGCCTTAAATTTAAGCAGTCCGTTTGTATTATTGTTTTAAACAAATAAACCTTCGGTTGCAACGTTATGCCAAAATTTACGTGGCTTTACGAAGTTTTGTTTAAATAACCCGCGACTCGACGCCGGTAACTTAAATATGCGCTCCTTTCAAAAGTGTTATTGTTAAACAGTCGTAAATAAACTAAAGAGTGAATTAAAACTCGCCTTCAGCATAAAAATAATAGCAGTAAATTATTTCAGACTAAATTACAAACACGTGCTCAGGAATTCTTGTGAACCAATAAAATTTAATCGTATCTTAATGCGTTTTTAGAATAACCAAAGGTCACCATGGGAAAAAATGACGTATAAAAAATTAGTTTCTTTTTTTTTTTTTTAATTTCACTAAGATTTTATCTCTTTTATTTTCTCTTTAGAGAAACAACTGAATACTTGAATTTTCTAGAACGTCGCTAACCTTGTTACCGCAAATGGTCAGTGAATTGTTTCTTACTGTTTTATTCTTAGAATGGTTTCACTATTGGACGTAACATTTGTACAGTAGAAATAAAAATAAAACCAGTTTTGTTTTCCAAGAGAAAAACAAACAAGTGATTTAAACGATAAAATCACTTGTTTGTTTATCCTTGTCTTCTTACGAAAGAAGACAAGGATAAAGTGTTACCATCATCATAATCAACCCACTGAACCTGAGTACGCCTGTATTCAGGTGGTCTCTCTCTTATAGAAAAGAGGTCATTTTTGCAATGCTATTGCAGGGTTGGTTGGCTCTAACATTTTGACATGGCAGTATACAGGCTGTTATCGCGAAATTTTATGACAAAAAACCTTGACCTTACAATGCTTAGCCCGATCCTGAAACTTGTAATCCCTAGTTGAATATGGTAGCCATTAGACGAACGGGGCAGTAAAGGATATTTATTCTGTAATGTGTGTCATAAATAATTGTGTAATTATGACATTATGTTTACTGTTTTATTCATACTGTGGTTTTCATACATCTATTTTTGGACTCATCATAATCAACCCCTTGTCGGCTCACAGAGCGCGGAGCTCCTCCCAATATGAGAACGGTTTGGCCATAGTCCACCACGCTGGCCATGTGCGGATTGGCAGACTTCACACGCCTTTGAGTACATTATGGAGAACTCTCAGGCATGATCACCTCACGATGTTTTCCTTCACCGTTGAAGCAAATGATATTTTAATTAATTAAAAAATTTTGGACTAATAACGTTTAAAAAATTGGCTTGGTATTTATCACTTCTCATGCTCTAACCATGTGCTATTTTACTAGGCGCGGAATAAAGTTTACAATTTAGCCTCTAGCAGTTATTATTATTTTTATTTTTTTTAATAATCAATAGCACAGATTGTGTGTAAACACATCGTAGTTATTATATAATTTATGTTAGTTAATTTCTGACGCCTGCCGGCACCATCGCGCACACCCATCAGAAACTTCGCTCCGGTGACTCTGTTTACTTCACGAGTGGTTGTTCGTGTATTAATTCTCTGATAGGCGTGCTTAGTTGAGTACACAACGTATAGATTGCGCGCCTTGCGACGTACTGATTAGTTAGTGACGCTTCAATTTTCGCTCGTGTAAGCTTCCGTTCTTACAAAAATCATCATCCCAGGATGGAAATATGGAAGAACAGGAACATAACAAAAACTACCAAGATCCGACTAGTTCAGATACTTGTTTTTCCCATATTTTTATACGCTGTGGAGACGTGGACTTTGCGACTAGTCGAGAAGAAGAAGATTGATGCTCTGGAGATGTGGTGCTGGAGGCGAATGCTAGGTGTCTCATGGACCGAATTTCGCACCAACGTCTCTATCCTCCAAGAACTCGGCATTAAACAACGACTCTCGTCGGTAGTACATAGTCGCATTTTAAAATTTTTTGGTCACGTCTTCCGGCGTGAGACTGACTCCATCGAGCGTCTTGTCGTGCAGGGTAAGGTGGTGGGCACCAGAGGGCGAGGAATGTCACCCATGCGATGGACCGATCAGATAAAGTCTGCTGTGGGTGGTCCTTTGCACGAGTTCACCAGACTTTCGGCCAGCAGAGGGAAGTGGCCAATGCTTGTGAGGCGCATAACATCTGGCCTCAAAGACATGGATGGCCACGACCGTTCTGCAAAGAGTGTAACGACGAAGAAGAAGGATAGAATATATTCTAAGCTTATTAATCGAGCTGAATATAAGTAACAACTAAACAAACAGATATATTTCATATTATAATATGATTGGGGATTCCTTGTTCTCTTCTTCTCCATTACCTTTATCAGGCAGGCATAAATTTATGGAGCGTACTTTGACTTTGACAGCAAAAGTGAGTGTTAAAACAAGACAGGTTTATCTATGTCAAGACAAAGTTACGACACGTAATTTGGTCTAGTTTTAACTGTGTCTGGAGTAAGAGGGTTACCTCTAACGTTAGCTAAACACGATGTTTAGAACTCAGCCTAAGTCTGAGAACTATTGAGCGTATATTCTCCTTAGTAAAGTAAGTGTTAAACCGAGTCAGATTTGTTTCGTAAACACAGTACTTTGTTTCGTTTCAACTGTCTCTTAATTCAGAGGTAAGACCAAGCACGCTTTTTAGATCTCGGCTTTAGTTTCTAAGCCATCACAATTTGTTGATGATGAACCAAGGTACGTGAGGATTGAGAATGTATAACACCTTTGCTATTTGATCGTTAATGGTGAGATTGAAAGGTTACCTCTGTAAATTCGACCCTTGCTGGATCTCCCAACACTGTGCCATCAGGCTCAAGGTAGCCAGCATAGCAGATGAGCTGCGGGCTCCATATCCTGTAGTCGTGTTTACCATCGGTCCGCTGCGGAAATATGGTGATCGCCGACCTGTTGAAAATTGATTTTGAAAATCGCTTTAATTGTACGAACTTTAAGGGTTTTATATGGTGGCGTAGTAATAGGGGCGGGGGGGGGGGGGGCCCCTCGTTGTCGTCGGTCTATACGTCCTCCATCCGTGAGTATGTCAACTAACTGTATCTTATTAACCTTTTATCGTAATATATAGACATCGTGTTCCTATTGCCGTTATAATAAATACTAAAAAGTGGATAACTCTAGGGCACTTCACAAAACTTCATAAAATTATTATATTCTGTGTTTTTTCTCTATCTTAATATTTCCAATATTACGGAGCGTGCACTTATAAAATCTGATATGTAACGTATTTTTATTTATACCGCGGGAGATGTTCCCGATGATATATATTAAACGCATGCTGATCTCCGGAATACAGGGTATCTTTGTGATAAACTTGATTAAGCCAGTGCAGACTAACCTGTGTGTAAGGAAACCTACACTACAAGTGGTTTCTACGCGACATCGTGCCGAGACGCTAAATCGCTTGGCAACACGTCTTTGTCGGTAAGTATGTAAAGTAAAGTAAAACTCAAAAGGATTGACCGTTTTTTACTCGACAAAGGAAGTAAATGTAGCTTTCAGCTTGCATGCTGGAGTTTAAAATAGGATACCCTTTAACGTGCAAATTCACACGGATTTAATTCCCAAGAGATTAAACAGAGTGACTTTGTTTCCTAAGCACTGCAATTACAGTTAAATTGGCCTTGTTAAGAATTGGACGATCCTCGTGGCGCACCGCGTGCCTTTCTCATTTTTAATGGAAGGTTCTGGGTTCGATTCCTGGCTAAAGTCTGATATGGTGAGAGACTTTGGCCGCGGCTAGTTAACAGCCAAAGCAAATGCCGATAAACTTTTTAGCGTTATGGTATGATCCCGATAAAAAACCGATAAGGAGGGTGTAAAACAAAGATTACACAAACGATTTGATTAAACACTTAATATATAATGTCAGCAAAAAAATTAATTATATTAATTATTTTTGCTGACATCAAATTTATTGGTTTTATTTAATTTGATAGGACATTCGATATTTTTTAATATGTTAATAATTTATATAAAAATTTGCACACTATTAATTTTGTAGAATGTAATAACCTCTTAACCGATTAACATCGCTTAATAACATCTGACTATTGTACATACATTCTAGCAAATAAATGATTAATATTATAAGAGACATACATTGTAATTGAACCTCAGATTATAAAATTATTTGATTTTTCAAATCTTTTGGCTGTTAGTAAACCAAAAAAATATATAACATATAGTTGCACAGATTCATCCTGGAGATGCGCATGGGATATTTTATAACCAGTGAAAACTAACGATTACGAGAATTTGACAAATACACTCGAAGTCATCATCATCATCATCATGATCAACCCATTGCCGGCTCACTACAGAACACACGTCTCCTCTCAGTATGAGAAAGGTTTGGCCATAGTCCACCACGCTGGCCATGTGCGGACATACATGGCAGACTTCACACGCCTTTGAGAACATTATTGAGAACTCTCAGGCATGGAGTCTCAGGCCTCACGCTGTTTTCCTTCACCGTTGAAGCAAGTGATATTTTAATTGCTTAAAAACGCACATAACTCTGAAAAGTTATAGGTGCGTCCCCGGGTTCGAGCCCCCGACCTCTGATTTGGAGGCGGACGTCCTAACCACTAGGCTATCACAGCTTCATAACTCTCTTAAATTTTTAACACTCGAAGTCATATATTTATAAATATTTACCTACTCCCGCGACAAAATTAAGCTTAAAACAAAAAGAGTACGAAACATAAAACTTAATTTCCCTTTTTCCAGCCACAATAGGTTTTAAAAGTTAGCCTACCCGTTCATTCATTAAGACAATTGTAACAGTGTCGACTTTACCCTTTAATGCTTTGTTTTAACTTTCATTCGTTTTGTTACGCTTTTAAATAGAAATATACAACTTTGTTCAACGCGGCTCGTTCGTGATTTATTTGCACAAAAGTTAATGCAGGTAAAACCTTGTCATTATCATTTCGTTAATTATTGCGCAACCACTTAGTCTGGTTGGAGGCTTCGGCCGTGGCTAGTTACCACCAAGCGATTAAGCGTTCCGAAACGATGTCGCGTAGAAATTAACACTCGATACAATTGGGAGTGTTACCCCTAACAGATTAGCCCGCTAACATCCTAGACTGCATCATCACCTACATCCTTACCACCAGGTGAGATTGCGTCAAGGGCAACTTGTAGAGTATTAAAAAAAGCATATTTACAAGTGATGCAATGTCGAAGTAGAGATAATGTTTTTATGTGCGATTTAACTAGAATTTGTCTGGAATATTACACGTATACATTATTATCGATCTTTTTATGTCATATACTGTGCGCGTCGGCGAGGTTTTACTCCAATTGCCTTATTCTCGTTGCGGATAAGGGTGTCCTGCAAATCCACATCTCATGACTGCTCTAACAGAAATCAACTTGCGAGATTTATGAGTCATTTTGAAAGACTTGTGTAAGTCGCGTATTAGGTTTTAAGAATAAAGAAATTATAAATTTCACTTATTTCATGTCTGGTTACAGCGAATTAAAACAAAAACAAATTTATTGTACGGTATTGACTACAAAAGAACACCTGTTCCATACAACTTTTTTAAAAATATTATTGTAAAAATATTTTAACGGATCGCGCAACCATTCATTTGCATACGCGAAATATATCAGAATAACCGCACCGTGTGAACGCAGTTAAAGGTTGAAGGTATATCTATAATGTACTTTTCATGCCCCGGCTTTCCGATAAATTAATCTGTACGACAATAAATCAGCACCCCCCTTCAAATGGTAATAAAAGGTGCGTGTAGAATCAATGTATGGTTGGGTACTACGTACAATGATATTACAAACTCTGGATAGAGAAACAACGTGACGTAAAATACCAATATATGAGATGACTACGGGGCGGGGGCGTGTCTTCGTCGGTAATTTGGATAGACGTGTGTAGTTTCGGGCAAATACTCTTGGTAGAACAGAATTACAATTATAAGTATGGTAATTTATAAGGAGCAGACTATACGCTCCACCAAGTACGACTATGCACTACCGCGACTCGACCACCGATCCGAACCGACCGAATGCAATGAATGCAATGCAAATAAAGAGAGGGGGCGATGCCACTCTCTTGTCTGTCTTTCATGATTCTAAAACTAAATGGCGCTGTTCTCTGATTGCCGTCAAATATATAAATAATCCGTAGAGCTGTGTTGTCGCATTATAAAGTTGGAGGTCCTGGGTTCGATTCCCGGCTTGAATCTGGTCTGGTGGGAGGCCTTCATCATCACTTACCACCAGGTGAGATAACCGTCAAGGGTTAGCTTGTAGTGTATAAAAAAAATGCAAATGATATTATATAAAGAATATTTAATGAGTTTAATACTTCGCACTTGTGAAGTAACTACACCAAGTGATCCTATTACAGCCTCGAAGTCCAGTACAGTCATTCGCTGGTGTCTCGACTACTACGGTGTCATTCAAAATAGAATAACAGGTTTCTAGGAAAATGTTCTTATTTCGTGTAAGACGCTAATGAACGTCATCGCTCGGGCATCCTGACAATGAATTCTTCAAACACTAGCTTAGAATGCACCAGAATATTTTTTTTAAGTGTTAATATAATTTATGTTTAGTCATTATATTATAATATTTTTACTATTTTAAATCAGAGTTAGTTAGAATTGATTGGAATAAAATAATAACAATTAATAAAACATGCAATAATCACAGGACTTTTAAATTAGTGTGTACCCATCAAAAAAATTAAGATAAATATGAAAAAGAAAACCTACTTAACCAAAGGTATAAAAATTTCGTGTAAAAATAAAAGACTATTAAATATTCTCGTTACAAACTCTAAAAATAAAGTTCTTAAAGATCACTATAAAAAATATACCAAGCTACTTAAACGAACAGTAATAACATCCAAAAAGATAGACAATATTAGGAAAATGGCGCGGTCAAACAATATCTCAAAGTCCATGTGGCAAATAGTAAGAGACAGTACAAATAAAAATAAAATAAGATCCCGATCTAACATAATATTAAAGATCCAAAATAAACTTACGTCGAAACCAAAACAGATAGCAAACGCATTCAATGCCTATTTTGCTTCCGTCGGAGGGGGCGCATGCACCGGTCGCTCGATTGATCACTCGACCGGTCGCCAAGTATACAACCAAATCGAAAATAGTATGTTCTTGCGCCTAGTGGAGCCACGTGAAATGTACGATATTATACGTTCGTTAAAAAATAAAAATAGCTGCGGAATTGACGAAGTACCACCCTCGTTGCTAAAAAAATGTGCAAAAGAGCTGACTTTACCACTATACCTACTTGTTAACCAATCTTTTACTGATGGCGTATTTCCAGACCTCCTTAAAAAAACAATCATAAGGCCGATATACAAAAAAAAGGGGGAAACAACTGATCTAAGCAATTATCGCCCAATAGCCTTACTCCCTGCAGCATCAAAAGTTTTTGAAACCGCTATGTGTCGACAGTTAAACTCGTTTTGTGAAAAGTTTAAAATCTTTGATGAAAGCCAACACGGTTTTCGAAAAGATCACAGTACAACATTGGCAGTCTATAAATACATACAAGAAGTTTATAACATCTTAAATGACAAAAAATATGCAATAGGGATAATGTTGGACATGTCAAAGGCATATGACAAAGTCCAATATGCCATACTACTGAATAAATTATACGGCATAGGCATACGTGGTACAGCACACGAATGGTTTAAATCGTATTTAGAAAATCGTGAACAATACGTCGACGTTGAAAATTGTGACCAAAAAACAGGAATAGTAAGCTTCATCAGATCGGACGGAAGAGTCATGACTAATTCAATACCCCAAGGAAGTGTCCTTGGGTGTATCTTATTTTTAATTTATATAAACGACTTGCCAAAAATTTTTGACGAAAATTGTATATTATTTGCGGATGACATTTCATTATTACTTCCTCTATCAAATGACCACAATTTCCATGACAAAATGACTCGACTGTTAAATAACATTACTGACTGGATGAATGACCATAAACTAGAAATAAATTATAATAAAACAAAAATAATTCAATTTCGACCTTACCAAAAAAAACCTTTACATATTAAGTATATTTTTAATAACACAGACATTGAATGCGCAAACAGCTTAACGTTTTTAACTTTAAATTGGAAGGACCATGTCGGAAAAACAAAATCAAAATTTAGTAAATTTATATATGGACTCAGAGAATTAAAAAGAACCACCAACTTAAAGACCGCACTAGCTGCGTATTATGCCTATGGGTATGCATTTTTGAGATACGGTGTTATTCTCTGGGGAAATAGCACTGATGCTCCGGATCTATTCATATTACAAAAAAAGTGCGTACGCATATTAGTAAACACAAAAAGTACGGACTCATGTGTGCCCCATTTCAGGAAATTAAAAATCCTCACCCTCCCTTCAATCTATATCTTTGAAATGTGCAAATTTGTCAAAAAAAATCTACACTTTTATAAAAAAAAAGAACAAAAACCTCGTCGATATCCCGAAAAATATACAAACAAACTAACCCTCCCACCATCAAAGCTAAAACTCCACACCTGTAGTCCCTACGTAATGTCTGTGAAAATATATAATGGTCTGCCAGACTGCATACGAAACTTAGAAAAAAATAATGAATTTTACACAGTATTAAAGAATTTTTTGTTGGAGAAGTGTTATTACACTGTAAACGATTTTTTAAACGATGCAAGTAAAAATAAATGAAATCGGTCTCCCTACTACGGTCGATTCCAGACCAAGTTGCAACACCCAAACTGGGTATGTGTAAACAATATGCAACGAAAATAAATAAATAAATAAATAGTTTTTTTTGTTAAACATCTTTTTAGATGGATAAAATATGTTTATTTCATTTTTTTTAATATAGTTGAGGAACAATCTTCGAGTAGCTTAAAATAATCCTTCACCTATAAAATTCTACTCTAAAATAAAGTTAACCACATGACTATTAATAATCGTTAATATAAATTATTGAGAACTCTGGAAAATAATGAAAATTGCGACTTGTTCAAAGTATGTCAAATTATTATCAAATCATTTTAAATATTATAAATATATTTTCTTATATTAATAATTTGAATAGGTTTAATTACTTAGAAGCCAAAAATTTCACTTTATGTAAGGCGACCACCCCTCACGTCATTTCTTATGCACGACTTGGAATGCGTGTACAAACGTGTACTGTTTACATCTGTAAGCAACAGTATATCTTTGGTTTTTTATTCATACGCACATTACCTTATGTTCCCTTTATTCGTGGCGTACTTGATGTGATTGCACAGGGCCTCGAACATCCCGCTCGCGGTCGTTACGGCTCTGCAATCGAATATCTGGAAAGAAGTGGCTTTATTAAGAACCTCCTTCAGAGCATGTTGCAAAAAAGGTATTATACCAATGAAGTATCACGGTTCGTTTTTATGAAAATAAAATTATCATCATCATGATAAAGCCATTGCCGGCTTACTACAAAGCACAGGTCTCCTCTCCATATGAGAAGGGTTTGGCCATTGTCCACCACACTGGCCATGTGCGGATTGGCAAACTTCACACGCGTTTGAGATAATTATGCAGGTTTCCTCACGATGTTTTCCTTCACCGTTGAAGCAAGTGATATTTTAGTTGCTTAAAAACGCACATAACTTCGAAAAGTTATAGGTGCGTGCCCGAATTCGAACCGCCGACCTCTGATTGGGAGGCTAACGCCCTAACCACTAGGCTATCATCGCTTACTACTAGGCTATCACCACTTACTCCTAAATCTCCATATAAGTTATCCTTATACAAAGCATTTACTTTAGGTATTACTTATATATCTCGCCAAATATTTTTTAACCAAGCTACGTTTAAGTGTCTCCATTTAAAAGTTAGTTGATAAAATAAACTGCCAACCAGACAAAGTAACATTCAAAACTAAGTGTATACATAAAAAATAATATCCTTTTTAGCATATAAAATGTTATGTTCAACCATTCAGGTGGTTAGATTAGACAGAGGTAAGAAAATGTTTTATTCCGTTTTTGTAATGTCTTCTGTTTCCTTCCCTCATTTGCTAACTGGTCCATTTAAATCATTATAAGATAAGGTAGAATTACATTATAATTGTTTTATAATAGACAAATTATACTTAAAATTATAATAAAATTTATAACTTGCTGGAGGCATAATTTAATCACATTCACATTTACACGCGTACGTTTATGCGGGTGACCATATTGTGTGAGTTGTTAGCACAGCGTATGTTGTGGTTGCCATCGCGTAGGTACTGTTTAAGAAAAAATTTTGTACAGTTGTCTTAAAAAAAGTGGTTTTATTTTATTTTAAACTATGATAGCCTAGTGGTTAGGATGTTCGCAAATTTATTTTATTTTAAGCTGTGATAGCCTAGTGGTTAGGATGTCCGCCTTTTAGTCATAGGTCGGGGGTTCGAACCCGGGCACCTATAACTTTTCGAAGTTATGTGCGTTTTTAAGCAACTAAAATATCACTTGCTTCAACGGTGAAGGAAAACATCGTGAGGAAACCTGCATTATCTCAAACGCGTGTGAAGTCTGCCAATCCGCACGTGGTCAGCGTGGTGGACTATGGCCAAACCCTTCTCATATTGAGAGGAGACCCGTGCTCTGTAGTGAGCCGGTAATGGGTTGATCATGATGATATTGGGATTAGAAGTGTTATGTAGAGTTTAGTCACATTTCAGCTATTGTGAAACGTATATTTACATAATATGACTCATATATCTCCTGTAGAAGTTTAAAAGTGTTAAAAAAGTACTTGTAGTAGACATAACACTAAAAACAGCATCAGCCCATGTAATACCTAATTACTCATTATAAGTTTAAAAAAGTTGTTTAACACGTGCGTCCTCATTAAAACTTCACATACACCGACAGTGGTTACGACAAAGTAAATAAACCATCCATTGTCATAAAAATATATATTGTTTTATTATTGTATGTATGACAGTTTACGTAATTTAATTTTATGTAATAAAAATCATAAAAAAGGATATATAAAACTCATATTCCTAACAGAAAAACACATCATATGCTAATACTAATGAAAGGTAACAATGAGTATTGCCCCCAACCTTTCTCTCCGAAAGAGAAGACCTAAACATATCCTTCATGACCCTGACGATCAGATGACTACTGACAACATAGTCGTACCAGTTACCACACTATCATACGCTACACACCGTCTTCGCCGGCGAAGACAAGGTCCCCACTATCTTACGTCATCCGGACGTGGGCTCCATCTGGCCTTGGAGACGTACAGACCACTCACCGTCTGACCCCCCCGTTATCCTAAACGTCGCCTAAGCCGAGGTTCGGCCTCAGAGGAGGCGCCCTTAGGCAGTCGTTCCCTTAGTTTCTTCGAGCCCTAGGCCTCAAAATTTCTTCTAGCAGAGCTTCTTTCCAAAGCTCGCCAAACACCCCGGTTACGCTGTAGCAACCAATAGGGTTTGTACAGCTAAAAGACAGTCCGAAAAAAAGACTAAAACGTTCCTTCCAATAATACTACTCCCAATGAGAATTTTCTTTCAAAGCAACTAATTGATCGACTGAAGCTGTTATAGACTTGTGTTTAGGACGTCGGCCTCCTAATCAGAGGTAGGGGGTTCGAACCCGGGCACGCACCTATAACTTTTCGGATTTATGTCCGTTTTTAAGCAATTAATATATCACTATGCTTCAACGGTGAAGGAAAACATCGTGAGAAAACGTGCACGCCTAAGAGTTCTCCATAATGTTTTCAAAGGCGTGTGAAGTCGTGCTCTGTAGTGAGCCGAGAATGGGTTGATCATGATGATAATGATGATGATCGATTGAAGGATAAGATCTGGTTGAAATTTCTACGTAAAAAGTACAAAACCGACCACTATAAATCTCTCTGTATTTGAATTCGTGATACTTATTGAATACTTACTTGTAATTTCTTCCACTGTATCCTTCCAATGCACCTAGATGCATTTCTCCATGCAAGCTTAGCGCCAAACACCAGTTCCGGAGTTTTGAGTTGGTAGGTTCCTTTTTCTTTCAGTTCCTTGTCAACTTCTTGCAGTCTTTTTATATGTGCGTCTGAGTTTTCTCTGCAAAATGGATATAATTTACCCTTCAAATGACCTTAATAGTTAGTCTAATACGGATGGGATAACCTTGGACTCCCTATATTTTACGATGCTATCGGATTTTTTCCGGCTTTTGGAAGGTGGGAATGGTCCTCGGTAATCTTAGAGATTTTATATGGGTAATAAAGATTACCACCCCTTATTTAAGATAAGGCAGTTAAGTAAATGATACATTCATTTACTATATATTATTATAGTTATAGAAAGTGATCCCTCGGAGACAATAGAGACGACTATTAATTGACATAAGCCTATGAATAGATTAGAAACGTAATCCACATTATTTTAGAAATCTTTTTTATATGTGGATGAACATTTAATAAAATTGTTCATCCAGAATTTAAGCTGGACGATTTGCTTTCCAGAAAAATTACCGCAAATAATTTTTCGGATAACTTGAGTATTTTATTTATAAGGAGTTGGTGTGTAGATCATGTTTAAAAAGTCTGTTCTGAAATTAGAACACTTCATTTTTACAAAAATCGAACCTTAAAGGTTCTAAATGGTTATTTGTTATAATACTTCGATAATTTGTATTGGCAGTTCATAGCATGTTTTACGAATATATCATACTGAATGTGCCTGTTGAATTTGTTCGGCCCCAAATATTATGTCCTTGTTTTTATTCACCACAAGTTAGACTGCATCTCACCTGATGGTAAGTGATGATGCGGTCTAAGATGGTAGCGGGCAAACCTGTTAGGGGTATGGTAAACTCATAGTCCTAATTGGTTACACGACGTCGTGCCGGAACACTAAATCGCTTGGCGACATGTCTTTGTCGGTAGGATGGTAACCAGCCACGGCCGAAGCCTCCCACCAGACAAATCCTACTCCGAATCTAATACTACTCAGAGCTTATTGAGAATGGCGGCAGCCAATGAAGCATTTCATTGTTAAGTACAATAGCAAGAAATAAATTAATTCAATTGGATAAATACTTATTACGTCAACTTGAACTCATATTCGGTTGAAGCCTAAAGAAGATTGAGAACAATTACATTTTTTTATGAAGGTTTTTCATCGATGTTCACGCGTCAGTTTTTATTAATTAAACCGATTCTTCAAAGAAATTTGATAAATATTAAAATTATAAGAAAATAATTAAACTTTCATTCAGCTGCAAGTTTGACAGGGGTTTTTAAATTACTTAAATTTGTTACTTAGATACATAATTTAACAAACCTGCGTATCGAGGAAAAGTACTGTTTCAGGAATGCCTGTGCCTCTTTGTATACTTCTTCGACGTTGCGCGGAGTGTCTTCTCTATTTGGAATGTCCATAATACTGTTCTGGCAAACCTTTTCGGTGCATTTTGTGTTCTAAAAATAAAAAATTAAGATTAGTAAAGCCGAATGATTAAAAATAGAAGCTTTAGAGACGCAGTGCTAACGACCTGTTTTAAAGATCTATTTGACAGCCCTACTGCGCTAACAACTGAGTTTAAAAATAAAGTTACAGTCAAATTCAAAATTCAAATAATCTTTATTCAAATAGTACTTTAAAAGGCGCTTTTGACGCGTCAATAATTTACATAGTAGTGATTTCATGGTGATAACTACATTCGTAAACTTAAAACGAAAGCTATGAGGGTTCCAAGCGCGCCCCGTTCTAAGAAGAAGCGGGTCAAAAAAGGCACAAGCGTTGCAATTAGTTATATTGGGCTCTTTGGCCACCACAACTCCAGGGATGAAAATTCTATTGAACGTTTGCTTTTGCAATGCCATGGTACTAAGAAAAAGACAGCAGTAGTAGCAGGTCTTTCCCCACTCGATGGACGGATACAATAACATTGATGACCCAAGACAATGTGGTGAAGTTTTCTCTTTACGCTATCAACCATCAAAATACGTAAAAGACTCGCATGGCGGGTTGCGTGGTCTATTTTCGATGCCAGCAGACGCCACCGTATCATCTCAACAGCCAACCCACTCTGTCAATTTAGTTGTTTTTCTTTTTGTAGTGGTGTACAATAATTCATTCAGCGCGTTAGGTATATACATCCGTCCTATTAGAGGATTTTTTTTTAATTCACTACAAGTTAGCCCTTGACGGCTATCTCACCTGATGGTAAGTGATGATACAGTCTATGGTGGTAGCGGGCTAACCGGTTAGGAGGTATGGTAAACCCACACTCCTAAATGGTTTCTACGCGACATCGTGCCGGAACGCTAAATCACTTGGCGACACGTCTTTGTCGGTAGGGTGGTAACTAGCCACGGCCGAAGCCTCTCACCAGACCAGACTCGAGCCGGGAATTTTTTGCTTTCTTAATCATAAGATCTGATGATGGACTTTGGCGATTAAAACCGACGGAACTGTTCAAGGAACTAAATCATATGGTTAGCAAATTAGTACCGTTTTCAGTGTTCCCTAACCGCAGCTAACGGGACGTTATAAGACTCCGCGGTCAGTAAGCGTTGCTACCATCCTACATCCAAAAACTTGCGGTATATTTTTAAGCAATTTAGCATTAAGTTGATACCGTATAGATCACGTTTCTGCTGCTGCAGATGTTTATGGGCGCCGGTAATTATTTAAAATAAAGACAGGTTGACTCATCTGCTCGTTTTCCTACGGTGTATACATAAAACCCCCTTCACCTTTAGCTACGGACCAACCCCATCCAATTTACGCATTCTCTACATCAATAGTACTTAAGAAACAAGCGCCCATTTAAAAACATTGCTTCAACAGCTCAAGTAATCAGAACAGCGCAGTTCTTGTCGGGGCGTCCCATGGGACCGGTATCTGCAAGGGTCTAAGGTCCAAAGTAATTTGATTGAGACTTGATGATACACGTCTGTCGAGTTAATTGGGATATAATGGTTTTGCTTCCTTGTTTATAATTGACCTACTATCAAAAACCTGTGTGAATATTTTTTAAATAAACTCTTTTAAAGAAAAGGTATTTAACCTATCATAAAATAATATTTTATTACTACGAATAGGTAGTAATACTAATGAGAAAGAAAGATTTTAGTTTTCACACCGTAAAGGGTTCATTTTTAATATCCAACTAAATTAGTCTTTGTAGTTACAAAGACTAAAAAAATATTGCTAATAAATGTAATTAAAACGACCCATACTCCTAATTATTTTCCAAGCGACAGCGCTAAATCGCTTGGCGAAACGTCTTTGTCGGTAGGGTGGTAACTAGCCATGCTAGCTCCAACCACACCAGACTCGAGCTGGGAATCGAACCCAGGCCCTCCAACCTGTATAACCTTATGTATTTGTAGCTGTAAAAGATGTAAGCTAATTTAACACTATCTATTTGCTTGCGATGTTTGCTTGTAAGTGGCAGAGCATTTTTGTGTTTTGCCTCAAGGGAAGGTAATGAATGGATTTAATCAAATAATTTTTTGGTGAAATTGGTTTAATAAAAAAAAAAAAAACAACTGTTTCGCTCCTAATAAAACGTGTGAACATATTTCCCTCAACTGAGAGTGGTTTGAATTAATTCACAGAAAATTACACACACAATTTACACTTCTACGTTTAGTGCCAACATTTGTTTGAGCAACATCGCAGCAATTATCGGTGCAATGTAATTAGCTTACCGGTAATGATGCACGTGTGACTTTGTGTAGAAATGATGGAAACAATGTGTGCGAAAGACATAATAACACTATGTATATATAAATTTAATTGAATATAATATTAGGTGTGTTAATTGCGCTTTTATATGCAAAAGCGCCATCAACTCAATTATTAATAAACTATTTGTTGTTATAAGCTACAATGAATTATAAATAGCTTAGAATTAAATTGCTGGATTATATTTTTAACCATTACTAATAGAAGTTAGCGTTAGAAGCTAGACTTTTTTCAGGAATCAACGAAAATAACCCCTCTGTTTCCATTAAAACTATATTCTTAAAAAATATGACTAATGTATATTAACATATAGAGTACCTATAACTTTAACCCACGGCTTCGCTCGTATTAAAATCATTAAATTAGTATCAGAGATCATTTCACTACAATTGAATTAATATGGTAATTATATTTTAACAAATATTTTTTTTTCTTTCGTAAAAACAAGTAAAAAAAGAAGTATCCGATGTTACTTCTTATACGCGTCAAAAGTGCCTTTTAAAGGACTATTTGAATAAAAATTATTTAAATTTGAATTTGAATATATCTCCAAAAATATGTGTATAAAGTTTCATGATGATCGGTTAAGAAGATTTCGCGTGAAAGCGTAACTTACATTCACGTTCATGATATTAGTAGAGATAGCACCAATTTTGCTGCTGGTACACAAATCTTTATCTAAATTAACAGCTTTAACGCCAAAGTGTCTTCCTTATAACTTTTTTTACAAGTATCGCAATATTTAAATACCTACCAATTATGTTATTATAAAATTGCGTATAAAATAATGCACGTTTCTTGGTTAACACAGCAGTACACTGACTTGAATTCCTTGCATAGAGATAGATCTTAAACGCAGATTATTTTATGCCTCTTCATGCTAAAATGGCTAAAAGGATTTCAAAGAAATTTGATATTAAGATGATATAGTTTCTTAATAATACACTCACTGGTTTCTATAATTTTTTACCCCTATTAAGTAAGGTATTATCTGTAAAACTTAGTTTCGGTAGGACTTTCTGTCACGCTTATAATATACGCATTTATGACACCAATCAAAAGGAGCAATAGGAAAACAGTTTATAAATTTATGCAAATAATAATGGGGAATTATATTTAGAGAACGCGGAAGCGAAACATTAGGCAGATCTTAGTGCCGTGTTTATAATACCTAGGTAGTAAGCTAACTAAACTCGACAAGAGGTACTAGTGCGAGATTTCCAACTTTTTCGATCGTGTGAGCTATTTTGTACTAGCGCTCTTTCAATTCTATACAAATTGAAGTTAACTATCACGCGATCGAATAGGCAGTTTTGGTATTAGGCCTTCTTGTCCAGTCTAGTTCGCTAATTACGTTGGTATAATGAACACTTCGCTATGCAATCCACGTGACAACCGGTAAGCACAATTTCTTGTTTTCGAATTATCTGTTCAAACATCTGAATATTCATATTTAGACGTATTGATAGCGAGTCTTAATGCGTTTCCAATCCGGTTGTGCGAGTGTTTGTTCGTGACAAACATCGATGCTAATAATTTCACATTAAGAAGATGACAGATATAAGAAGATGTAAGCTGTGATAGCCTAGTGGTTAGGGCGTCAGCCCCTTAATCAGAGGTCTGCGGTTCAAATCACGCACCTCTAACTTTTCGCAGTTATGTGCGATTTTAAGCAATTAAAATATTCGATTATAATTAACAACTAAAACAATGTAACTGTATTATAAACATACACCTTAAATTGAACCTAAAACTAAAACTATAACTAAAATATATTATTAAAAGGAGTCCCTTTAGGCAAGGTTCCGAAGATACTGGCAGCGTTTCCCCGCATTAAAATATTACTTGCTTCAACGGTGAAGGAAAACATCGTGAGGAAACCTACATGCCTGAGAGTTCTCCATAATGTTCTCAAAGGCGTGTGAAGTCTGCCAATCCGCACATGGCCAGCGTGGTGGACTGTGACCGTATCTTCTGTCTCATAATGTCGGTGCCGGTTTTTCCTTGTTTGGCTAACTTTAGAAGTTAGCCTAACAAAGTACTGGTACTATTCGTACTGTTGTTAAGAACCTGATTTCTATCAATATTTATTAGTATTGTTTGTGAAGCACATGTAAATCTGTGTTAAGTGAGTAAGTAATTAGTTTTAATGCATTGTCATGTAACTCAAGATAAAAATTAAGATAATTGGATAAAAATCATAAAATCTTAAAATCTAATAAAATTATTGTCAATACATATTCGATATTGTTTTATTTCATAAATAAAGCCAACAGGTTAGCTCGCTACCATCTTAGTAAAAGATTTATAAAGCACGCTTAGCCTAATTCCGAAGTAAGATACAGTAGAAACAACACGAAATTGCATAATTTGCTCCGGTATAAATCCGTCTCTTTTTAACACTACCGACCTCTTCTTTTTTTTGACGACCTCCGTGGCGCAGTGCATGCACTATCGCATTAAAAAAATGGAGGTCCTGGGTTCGATTCGATTCCCTGCTAGGCTAGTTACCTTTCTACCTACAAAGACGTGCCACCAAGCGATTTAGCGTTCTGGCACGATGTTGCGTAGAAACCAATTAGGAGCGTGGGTTTATCATACTCCTAACAGGTTAGCCCGCTATCATCCTAAACAGCATCATCACTTACCACCAGGTGAGAAAACCGTCAAGAGCTAACTTGTAGAGAATAAAAAAGATCTTGAGCTGTGTCAAAGTTCGCTATATAGATCTTAGCTTTACTGCGTAATCAGTTATTACTACGGAGATAACAGCTAAGGGCTGAATTGTAGAGGAGTAAAAAGCAATAAAGTTCGGCAAAGATCTCTTCTCAGTGAGAATTTATTTTAAATTACTGAACAAATTATTAAGAGGAAACGTAAGTTGCTAGTTAAAATTTGGCGATCTGGAAGTTCCTCGAAATTCGGTTCAAAAGCTACTGACAAAAGCGACTCCAAGAAACTATTTTGGGTTGGAAATGCACTGCTCACTCACGAAATGAATTGTTGTAAGATTCGTTCCAGTGCTTATAACGAAGAATTTTATCTAGCTTTAACAATGGTAGTCGTTAAATGCAAGTTGGTACATTAGGTATCACGTAATAAAAGCGCTGGAAGACTGAAGGCGTGATGGAGTACAATTCCTTATAGTTTGGTACGTTGTGTCATGATTTCCATATATCAATAATATTTTACTGTAATTTAAAGAAAAAAAAAACTATACGAGTATGTACGTAATTTAATCTAATTAATTCTAGCCTTGATTTAAAAATGGTTTTATTTCTTTGTCTGTTGGCGTTTTCCACCCGGTTTCATTCCAGTGGGTATTTCGGTGATTGGTTTGAAATAAAAAAAAGAAAATAGACTTGGCGGGTAATTTAATAATAGCGGCTGACTAGTTTTTTAGGAAGATAACTCTTGTGGACTTTACAAAATCGGGTTGTTTTTAAGAATTCCAATATACCATAAATTATTAGTTGTAATTTAAGTTACTTGGTTAATGTTAAAGATTGGAATAAAGAATTATCGGTGCTGGTTGTGTATATGTAAATAATAAAATTATTAAATTATTGTATTGTCATCGGTCCTCGATAAATCTACCGAGTTTGAATTAAATCTGACCGTTCAAAGTGGGTCAAAATCGAGTCCAAAGGGACTCCTTTTAATTTGTTTGTTTGTTTGTAACCGACTGGTTACAAACAAACAAACTAACAAACATTCCAACATACAGGTGAAGCTAATAAAAGCATGGTATTAAATAAATGAGTTTTACTAGTTTTTTTCATGCCTCATCTTTTATTTTTATTAGAATGATATGTTAAACAAATATTCACAAAATTTCTGAGATCACTCTCAAAAGTGTATAAAATTTCTCTTTTTTTAACGCTGGGAAAATGCTAAATGTGTGCCCAGTATCAAACTGTTACAACTCCATCCGAGGTGGGAAGGAACATTGGGCGCCCGACCAGAGGATTGCTCGACGACCGCTCGATGGGCAATGCCTGTCATCCATCACGCGGAGCTCCTCGTCAGGCGGCAATCGTGCGCCGGTGATATGATCACCAGTGCACTTTTTAAATGACACTTACTACATTAGAAGTCAACTGGGGTTATTAGAATGAACGAATATATATACCATTTTATTGAACTTAAAAACAAATTGATTTTGTTGTCCATGTAAAACACTTATATCATAAAAAGGGGAAAAGAACATAACGTACAAGATTTATTTAATACATCAGCTCTGAGACAACTGTACCGATTTAAATAATTCTTTCACCGTGACAAAGTACGGGAGGTGTGGTGTGGTGAAAGGACCTTTGGTGTGGAAGTGAGGTGGCCGCGCATCTCATAGTATAAGATAAAGATAAAATTACGGTGCGAGCCTTAGTTAAAATGATAAATAGTTTCTGTTTTACTCACATATTTAAACGGTATTAATAACTAAAATTAGTCAACGTGTAGATTTAATACTTACTGATATTATCCGATTTTAACTAATTCAATACTGCTTAGAGAGTACTATGTATCGAATACACAATACACAAATTAACTCAGCTCTAATACTTTTAAAGCTGTAGTTGTTTTTATGTTAGCTGGAGTAATTTTAAAGTAGGAAGTAAAGAAACAGATTGAATTGAGGTATTTGAATTTGTCCAATGGCATAGAACTAATAGGAAATTTTATTATTTAAATCGGGAAAAGATATTATTTAAGACACAGACACATGTAACGTATATTATTAGTTAAATATAATTATTAATCAAAAATATAATTATATATTTTAATATTATTAATTAAATATAATAAAAGTGTCTATAACATTTTTAATATTATATACACTTATTATATTTTAATTCTTTTATAGTTTTATAGTAACATAATTTATAAATATTTTGTTTACTTGTAAATGAGCACTACATTTAGTAATATGTTAGTAATAAGTTCTAGTTTTAATGTAATAATGTAAGTATAACCGTAAGTAAACAAAATAAATAAAATAAATTTAAATTTCACAGACAGAATTACAATGGTCTTAGAAATACAATTGTAATTGCCAGTAAGTTGCGCAATTGCCCCTTATATGTACAATCAAAAGCACTGATATTACTTAAGTAAGTCACGATCGAGTTCAGTGTCCCTATGATTAAAATTTACCGTTATTTTATAGCTGGAATTGAGCTACCGGCAGCACAATTAATACTTTAGGAGTACGGAACAATTGTAACAAGTTTTTGTGTATTGATGACTAAGGATTAAAAGTTACCGTACCAAAGTGGTTATATCAAATCAATAGACCAAGTTTCGAGAAAAGATTCCATTAACTGATTTTTAAATTGTGTAGAAATAAAGTATTTCTTACTTCAAAGCCTAGCCACAAGCGTTATCTTCTATAGGAGGGAGAGATTTAATTCTTAGAACTCCCATATTGTAGGTTTTCAAAGTTTAACCAATTATTTCTCGTAAAAGTTAGTGAAATACTCGTGACTGACTTCCTCTCCGAGGCATGAAGGTGGACAGCACCAATTTTCCAATTCCGTGTTAGTTGAGAATATATTGACATGACCCTATAACTAACAATTTGTCTAGTTAAGTCTTGTATATGTATACATTACTTTACTTCGTTTGTATAACCTTTATAGATGTTTGTTATCACTGATTTGGTACAAAAATAATTAAAAAAAAAAGTGCGCTACATTGTTCAACATTTGTTAATTGGTCTAATAAATGACATTTGATTCTTGAAAACTCATAATCAACCCATTATCACAGAGTCCCGTGCTCTGTGATAATCTTGTGATAATCTGTGATCTTTACTCAATATAAGAAGTGTTTGGCCATAGTCCACCACGCTGGTTTTGTGATTGGCAGACTTCACACGCCTTTGAGAACATTATGCTCAACTCTCAGGCATACAGGTTTCCTCACAATATTTTCCTTCACCTTTGAAGAAACAAGTGATATATATAACTCAGAAAAGTTAGAGGTGCGTGCCCGGGTTCGAACCCTCGACCTCTGATTAGGAAGCGAATCACTAGGCTATTATAGTCTCAAAATTGCTACGAGTATATCAGCTGAAAAACTCAATAAGCAATAATTTTTGACCTGACTCGAATATCAAACCAAGGTCCTCGTAATCCGTAGCCAATTATGCTACTGGGCTAACGAGGCAGTTGCTACGTATTACATCGTGAGAACTGGTCCAGGTGCTAATTTTATAACAAAGACCAACCTGACCGACCGCGGGAGTTAGCGTGAAATAACGAACATGTTTCCCAAACTCCTTGTTAGTACTTCATTATTAATTTATTGCGTCTCCCACGTAATTTGGTTTTGTGTGGCGCTAAAATATGGTAAAACAAAACAACTTTACTCAACTAACTTCACTTCACACTACAGTCAGGCCGAGTAAATTTGCCTTTTGATGAAAATTTCACTAAGCTTTATCAGCCAGCTATGCTCGGATTTTCTTTACCATTAGTATAAGATTTATTGGCTTACAATCGGAGTCGTTTTCCAATATCGAAACACAGTAACGTCATAGTAAATTGTAACGTAGCTGCCTACTATAAAAACTCAAATTCTTCCAAACATAAGTTTGTAAGAGAGAAATAAGTGATAAGAAAATTGCGACTCTAATCATAAAACATATAATACATTTTACTTTGGCGTTACAGTGATTCGATAATCGAAAGCGACTCCACGTTTGCGAGTGACATCATCATGATCAACCCATTGCCGGCTCACTACAGAGCACATGTCTCCCCTCAGTATGAGCAGGGTTGTGCTATAGTCCACCACGCTGGCCATTTGCGGATTGAGTTACAAATCTGTTTTTAATACTTAGGCTATCTCAAATCAGAAATGTCGGGATCCGAAAACAAAACTGAATTAACCATGTAGCACATTATAAGGTTTTGAAATAGCGACATTGCATCGGAACTATTTATATATAAATAACTGCCTTTATTTAAATACACCCAAACTAACGTTTATACAATTATGTATTATTGTGAAAGGCGATATTAAATCATAGGATCATAGGCATCTCTTCATAGGGAAATTTTTAATATTGAATACTTTGCGAAGTCCAAGGTATAAAATGGACATTAAGATGTCTTATTGTCTTTTCTTTAATTTTGAATTGTTTAGCAATTGTAAATTATGGAGTCAACGTCTCCTGAGGTAGCTTTGGTGTTGGATCGAAACTTGCGTTGAGAGGGTATTCTGAAGGATCTGTATGGTATTACTACTCTGTAGGATACTTTAGCACTTAAAAGTATAGATTATTATCCACGTCCGCGCGGTAACAACTCGGGTTTTCCCCGTATCCGCTTAGACTGGTTTATCAATCGCCTCGGGATTGAGGATAGATATTATCTTCGCGATATTTCATGATTATTTCTCTTATTTTTTATTAGGGCACTTTAAGCATTTAGGTTTGAAGAATGGTCATTTGTTATTTTCTGATACGAAGAACTCACCTATTTTTTCCGTAATCCTTTGGGACTATAATATGATTCAGTTTTGAATGTTGACGACCTCGTGCGGTGTTGCATTTTAAAGTTGGACGTCCAGGGTTCGATTCCCGGCTCGAGTCTGGTCTGGTGGGAGGCTTCGGCCGTGGTTAGTAACCCTACCGGCACGATGTCGCGTAGAGACTTTTAGGAGGAGTTTTAGGACCCAATTAGGAGTGTGGGCTTACCATGCCCCTAACAGGTTGGCCCGCTATCATCTTAGACTGCATCACTTACCATTATGTGATATTGCCATCAAGGGCTAACTTGTAGTAGATAAAAAAAAAGTTTAAACTAAGGGAAACTTACGGCTCTCTCCAGAATTACGTATATTTTAATTCGATCCAATGAAAGTTAACTTCAATTTTTTTAGAATCGTTACTATGATGTCATTATCGTACCACTGAGACACACTCAGGCACTTGAAAGCACATTTGGCCCCTTTGTACACACGAATAGCACGCGGGGAAAGCTGTGGCTACTAGAATAATGAAAGTTTCATTTATTACGTATCTTACAATAACAAAGGGCAATCTATGATTGAAAAAATGATATATTGGACCTGTATCTTTGACAGTAATACTTGTTCATTTTATATATCGAAATTAAAATCTGATATCAGTGTCAGTATCATACAAAAGCCGATGTTTGATTCCATTCCATGATACAATCTATCGGCATATCAAAATCAACGGGAGCGTTAGTTGTTATTTTTCTGATGAGGAAATAAGATGATATTACTTTGATCATAATGTATACTTATATATGTACTTGTAGTAAGATCTATGTAATTGGAAATATTTATAAATTTGGAACTTTTGTTTTGTTTAATATAATGTGTCTGTTAACTGCAAATGAGTTTTTACTAATGCAGTTAGCAAGGTTATTTTTTTATATCATGATCAACCCATTACCGGCTCACTACAGAGCACGGGTCTCCTGTCAATATGAGAAGGGTTTGGCCATAGTCCACCACGCTGGCCAGGTGCGGATTGGCAGACTTCACACGCCTTTGAGAACATTATGGAGAACTCTCAGGCGTGCAGGTTTCCTCGCGATGTTTTCCTTCACCGTTGAAGCAAGTGATATTTTAATTTTTTAAAACGCATATAACCCCGAAAAGTTAGAGGTGCGTTCCCGGATTCGAACCGCCGACCTCTGATTAGGAGGCTGACGCCCTAACCACTAGGCTATCCGCTTCATATTACAATACAGTATATAAAAAAATGGCGTGGTGTTATAAGGGGTTACATTAACTTCCATACGTCTAACAACCAAGTTCGGTTGTATTACCTTTTTTTTGTCGTGGTGGAAAACATTTATGACTACCTCCATCCGTTGGGCAGGACGAAGGTTACGTGGTACTCCCCCCAACCCTTATCGTTGGGGTTTGGGGGAACTAAACACTACCACGGCGTGTCCCACTCTCTGGATTTGTTGAACGCCCGGGGAACCTATTGTATACTCCAGACTCGGTTGAATCACCTACTCCCAGATTACATTCTTACAAAAGTTTGTATCTTGAATTTATATTGATTGTTCAATCGACGTCAATGCCGTCATCATTATCTTATTAACCGATGAACGTCTGTTGCTTGACATACGTGGGCTTCCATTTACCACGTTAGGTATTTAGGGGTCACCAGCCTCACGTGGACAAATATCACTGTTAATTTTTCACATGAAACATACAACGTTTCATATGAAAAATTAATTTGGGTAAAAACTGGGTTTATTTGAGTAGAGGTTGTTTCGATTTATTACGTGAGGTTTTTAGGGGTCACCAGTCTCACGTAGACAAATATCACGACATGTGTTCACTAACAAAACCTAATTAAAAAATCTTAGCAGTTTTTTTTTAATAAATCCAATTAATCTTCATCTAAAGAAAATAAAAGTGTTTTTTACTATATATCCGGGTTAAGGTCGTTTTTCAAATAAATTACACACAAAGGAATTATTGCTATAGATGCGGTTTTTTGGACTCACCGTGTAATTGTAACTATAAACCGGTATTTTAATCTTCTGACTAATATGGTAATGGTAACGGTGATTGTACACGAATTATCTCATAGACGTATTTTGACTTTAGTAATACTTCGCAAAAAATTGTGGCTTATGTCTACCCACTCATTTAGTAAATTCAACTACATGGTATACATGGTAAAAAGCTGTGATAGCCTAGTGGTTAGGACGTACGCCTCCTAATCAGACGTCGGATGTTCAATCTCGGGCAAGCACCTCTGAATTTTCAGAGTTATGTGCGTTTTTAAGCAATTAAAATATCACTTGCTTCAACGGTGAAGGAAAACATCGTGAGGAAACCTACGTGCCTGAGAGTTCTCAATAATGTGCTCAAAGGCGTGTGAAGTCTGCCAATCCGCACATAGCCAGCGTGGTGGACTATTGCCAAACCCTTCTCATATTGAGAGGAACCCGTGCTCTGTAGCGAGCCGAAAATGGGTTGCACATGATGATGATGCTCGATAGAGCTTGCTAATCAATGCGTTATCACGCAGAGTGATTAGCAAGCGATTCTGCGTTCAAAATCAAAGCAAAATCTCTTGATGGCTCATCTCTTTCCGTAGTATTAGCTTCGTTATTTATTCCCAAGTAAGTGGTAATAACTAGAATCAGGTAAAACAAAGACACCAGAAATATGTTAAGGGAGTCATTCCGCCCATGCCGTATTACATAGCACACAGTAATGAGGAAATTACTATTATCCAATGCTTCGCTTCATTCCGCTTCGTTATGCGTCCAAAATTTACGACGTGATATCATTCCGTCAATGATAGTGCACTTTTACATTGACCTAAATATAAACATTTTTTCCCTAAAAACGTAAAAAGGTAGTGATTTTTTGTAAATCTAGGTTCAGAGCTATTGTCTATTGCGATTGTATATTTTTAAGTCAACACGATGAATAGTTACGTAAATAACAAGACTAAGACAATAAAGATTCAACCTTGGCACAGGAAAGCTATGTTGTTTTATGTTGTGTGGTCCTGGGTTCGATTCATAGCTCGAGTCTGGTTTGGTGGAAGGCTTCAGCCGTGGCTAGTTAGCGATAGCAAAGAGATTTAGCGTTCCGGCACGATGTCGCGTAGAAACCAATTAGGAGTATGGGTTTACCATACCCCGATCAGAGTGCCTACTACCATCCTAGACTGCATCATCACTTATCATCAGGTGAGGTTGCCGTCAAGGGCTAGATAAAATAAATAAAAATGATGGGGAGGTCCCGGCTTCGATCATCGCGATTTGGGAATTTATTTTTTCACAATTTTCTCTTGCGTGATCATTGTGAGAGGTTTCCGTCATGGCTTGTTATTAACAAAAACATGCCATGTAGCATTCCGGTACGATGGATCGTAGAAACCGATTAGGGGTGTGGGCGTAACACCCCCTATAACCCTAAATATAAGTTAGCTTGCTACCAGTTTATGAGGTAATTTTCAATCAATTAACTTGTAGTAAAATTTAAAAAATCGCAACTTTAAAAATTTTGAGTTTCTTGCTATATTGCAGGTTAGTAAGGAAGTAATGAAGCTGTGATAGCTTAGTTGTTAGGACGTCTGCCTCCTAATCAGATCGGGGGGTCGGGGGTTCGAGCCCGGGCACGCATCTCTAACTTTTCGGAGTTATGTGCGTTTTTAAGCAATTAAAATATCACTTACTTCAACAGTAAAGGAAATATTGTGAGGAAACCTGCACGCCTTCTGTTCTCCCTAATGTTCTCAAAGCCCATCGAGGTGGGCTATGGCCAAACCCTTCTCATATTGCGAGGAGACCCGTGCTCTGTAGTGAGCCGATAATGAGTTGATCATGATGAAGGAAGTAATAAATATCCTACTTGCAGTTGGATTTTCAACGTCTGTTTCCTGAACACACGCTAATGTATTCTTGTATGTAAGTATTAATAAACAAATAAACGTGTTTGATCTATTGATGGATGCCACAACGTAAACGGTAGTGTATTACGAATATTCAATATTGCAGAATTTGCGAAGCCATAACTTCAGCTTAACAACTCTGGATTTAATTATATTCACGGTAAGACTAAATCATATTATGATACTAGCTGACCTGGCAAACGTTGTTTCGCCATATAAATTATTTCTAGGGAATTTCTATTGTAGAAAAAAAAAATGATTGTGTGTAAAGATGTGTTTTATGAGTGAAAGAGTCATGGAGCGCTGTGGACGACGAGAGAAAATAAAATAACCTAAATATTGTAAATGTTAATAAATTTTAGCTTTACAATAATCTCAGCGAAGAAATGTTTTTTGAGGTGGACACGCCCTATCACTTAGGGGTTTAAAAAATAGATAGTGGCCGATTATCAGACTAACTGAATATGCATAGAAAATTACATAAGAATTGGTCGAGCCGTTTTGGGGTCCCAAGGTGCTGGAATGGCGACCCCGCACCGGTAAACGTAGCGTTGGTCGACCCCCAACAAGGTGGACAGACGACATCAAACGAGTCGCAGGGAGCCGCTGGATACAAGCGGCCCAAGACCGTGGCCGTTGGAACTCCTTACAAAAGACCTATGTCCAGCAGTGGACGTCTATCGGTTGAAATGATGATGATGATGATGATGAGCCGTTTTGGAGGAGTTTTGGAATAAACATTGTGACACGAGAACTTTATATGTATGATAATAAGGCAGTAGGTAATTTCGTATTTAGTTTAGTATTTTTCAACAAGTCAAATCCTTGAATCTGACCTGGTGG
This sequence comes from Lasiommata megera, assembly GCA_928268935.1. Lineage (NCBI taxonomy): Eukaryota > Metazoa > Arthropoda > Insecta > Lepidoptera > Nymphalidae > Lasiommata > Lasiommata megera. The sequence goes on from OV743312.1 coordinate 15,105,897, forward strand.
TAAATGATGATGCAGTCTAAGATGGTAATGGGCATGTTATATTAAATGAAATAATAGATATAAAATTCGAAATTTTGTGAAGTAGTAAAGCAGCTCCATAACGTGATTACTGTTTTGCGTCAGAAATACCACTCATTAAAGAAAAAGCTTATAATTACTGATGTAAAATATAGACATTTTTACATCATGATAAAATAAATTTCTCTCTATTTGTAAAAGAATTCTCTAAATTACTTCAGTTCCTTAAAATTTTATCGATTACAAATAAACAAAGAAACTAAAATAAGATAACACAGCACGCACGGTGAGTACCTGAATTTCAAAATAACGCTTTACCTATTGAAAATACCTCAAAAAGACCGCTTAAGATTCTATCTTAATCTTATGAGAATAAACCAACCGAGATCTAACAACAAGTCCTTCCTGATTTCTGATTATTAATCACTGATATTATCGAAGTACAGTTTGAAACTGAACTTAGTAAGGCATAATGTACTGAGTAACTCGTGTTACTTGCAAGATTGTACAGAAGAACCGGAGAAATGTTATCTGATAGTGAAATTCGATAACTACTATCGCAAAAAATCGCAAGTACTTTAGCCGGATCGGATAAATAAGTGTTGGACACGCCCATTCTGCAATGCAATTCTTTCTTTCGGGAAGATTTAATGATGGCGTATCACAACCATTGGTATCGAGAGCGAACCATGTACTATTAACTTGAAAATGGGTTAGTGCATGCTTTTTTCGAAGATATGCAAGTTTGTTTTTATACACTACAAGTTAGCCCTTGCCGGATATCTGAACTGGTGGTAAGTGATGATGCAGTCTAGGATGGTAGCGGGCTGACCTGTTATGGTAAACCCACTCACCTAATTGGTTTCTACGCGACATCGTGCCGGAGCGCTAAATCGCTTTGCGACTCGTCTTTCTTGGTAGGGTAACTAGTCACGGCCGAAGCCTCCTACCAGACCAGACTCGAGCCGGGAATAGAACTTATGACCTCCAACTTTATAATGCGAGATCGTCAAGCCAAGTTCAGTGAAGTCCAGTGGTCATAGACAATGCACCATTCGGGGAAACCAGTCTGTGTCCATCGTTCGATGGTTAACAACTTTTTTTTAGATATGACTAAACGCTATTGAGAAACTATAAAAAAGTTCATGTGTCCGGTTATTAATTACAACAAAAAATAGGTTATCCATTGTTACACTATGAATAAAGTGATAAATATTTGAGCGGGCGTTTTATTGTATTATCTCATCTACGAAGAACAGATTCACGTAAACGGATCACTTATAATTAAATACTGAAAAAGGGGAAAGAGCATTGAATTTGTCAACTATAATTTTAGGTTTCCTAGTGAGCTAATCTGATACTGGTATCTCCATAAAATTTGAACTTATTATCATTATTTGAAAATTGGATTAAAAAAATATATAATTTGTACGATAGACAAATTGCAATAGGCTTGCAATTTATATTTATTCCTTCTTTATTTTTATATTAGTATGTATTTATTATAGAAATTATTTATTTATAATATTTTTAATAGTATGTCATTATTAGTATGTATATATGTATATGTATTGCGATTTCCCGTCTTTTATTTCTGTCAGCTTCTTACAAAAAGGTGGCCTGGAAGAGATCGCTTTAAGTGAAAAGGTCGCCTTTTATATTATGTATTTCTTGTTGTTCTCTTTTTTCCTTTCAATTACATATTGATCAATAAAATTGTATAAATAGGTAATTGACGAAGAACTCGTCTAATAGAAGTGATATCATAAAAATAAAATTCAAATTTCTTCTCTTTTAGGCTTTAAAAAAAAATAGTACCTTATTTTGTGAGACAAAAGTACTTTATGCCACACCTATTTAAAAGTATACTTATATCATTATAATATAGAAATCCACTAGACGTCCTCTCAAGTCTGATATAGCACTGAGATATGATAATGTGCCACTCAGAAAATGTTATTGTCATCTTACCTAATTAATATTTTATTGAAACCGATTAATGAACCACATCAAAAAAATCAATAGATTTGTTATAGCCAAATCACTAAAGGATAGGTGGGTATAAAAATTACAAAGGAACCAATAAATTTATTTTTATTATCTATATATCTGTCGGCTTTCAAAAAGGTGGCCTAGAAGAGATCGCTTTTATGTTGTTTTTTTTTTCATTTCCACTTTTCTTATGTTTAATGTGGGCAATGAAGTTAAATAAATAAATTTTACCCCTATGTAATATTAGAAAAAATACTTATGTTAATAAAAGGTGTTTATTCAATTGCTAAGCTTTTAAAATTCTGGCTTTTTTCAAAATAAGTAGGTAACAAAAAGCACGCCGATGCTATAGGAGATATTAGGTAACTTGGCTGATTTGCGTGGTTCTTTTTTCATCCGGTAGGAATAAGATACGAAAATGCTTTAAGAAGTTATTCAACTACCTCCAGCATTACATAATGACTTATGTAAAGTCTTAAAGCTTATTTAAGCAACTAGTTAATGCTAGTTTTACAGAAATTTAAAATCAGCTAATTTGATGTTGGAACACATGGAGAAGAATGGAGGAAGCCTATGCCCAAAAATGGGCATTCCAATGAAAACTTAATATTAAAAATAGAACGACTAAATATTGAATATACCTAAATATTTTTGACAGTATTTGTAAAATTAAATCCTGACTTTTTTTTTGACGCTATTTGACACGTGACTTTGTATTTTTGAATTGGAAATAAAGGCTTTATTATTATTATTAATTTCGTGTTGGACCGGCAAACGAAAGGTTCCATACCGACGTAAAACAAGAATCACAAAGGAATGAAATTATTGAGATCGACCAAGAAACATGTTTCTAGTATGGTAACCCTAACACTCATAGTATTTTTTTTTAACTCTACTTATTACGGTTACTGGAATACTGATAGACGGACGATCTGGTGGGAAGAAAGGGTGGAGAAACAGCGGAGGCTTGGTTATAGAATCCCTTTGGCACCCTTTACGTATGGAACTATAAAAGTGAATGCATTTAAAAACATTCATGATTTGATCATTAGGTTCCTTATACTTGGGCCTCACAGTACACTGAATAAATGATAAATTAACATATAGAATGAAGCTGTGATAGCCTAGTGGTAACAACGTCAGCCTCTTAATCAGAGGTCGAGGGTTCGAACCTGGGTACGCACCTATAACTTTCGGAGTTATGTGCGTTTTTAAGCAATTAAAATATCACTTTCTTCAACGGTGAAGGAAAACATCATGAGAGGTTAGGTTTGCCCTATTTTTAGTATCTTTAGTATTTTTTATTCCACTACTATTCAGCAGTTGATTGCATTGTACACCGGTGGTAAGTGATGATGCAGTCTAAAATTGTTGCGTGGAAACAACTGATTAGGGTATAAACGATGGAAGTTACCCCCAAATAGGTTTCAACGCGTCATCGTTTCGGAACGCTAGTATTGTATTACTAATTTCTAAAATCATTGATTAAAATAACATACCTATAATTTTATTGTGTAATGGTTCGTCTTACGTAACTACAGGGTCCATTGTTTTACTTTTTTTTTTACACACTACATTTTAGACGGTAAGTGATGATGATGATAATGATGATGAAGCAGTCTAGGATTTAAACGGGCTAACCTGTTATGGTAAGTACACACTCCTAATTAATTTCTACGCGACATCGTGCCGTAACGCTTAATCGCTTAATTGGTAGGGTGGTAACTAGCCACGGCCAAAGCCTCCCACCAGACCAGACTCGAGCCGGGAATCGAACCCAGGACCTTCAACTGTATAAAGCGACAGTAAGCGCACTGCGCCACGGAGGTCGTCAAAGTACGTGTTCAAACAATTCCCTTTTTTTAATTTGTAGGTAATTTAAAGTTCATGTCCAATGAATTATATCATGTTAAAATACATAGACTTTTCTGTTTATTTTCTTTATTTTATGAGCAAAGCATATTAAATGAATACTCGTTAACAAGCGCGATTTTCCTCCTCAGCGCAAAATTTCTCATTAACACACTAATCGCAAATTAATGGTGATTGTAACATCATTTTGATATTCGCTTACGCGTACATTCGATGACCAATAAAACAATCTGTATTTTCCATATTTGCAATGTATTTAGCGCCTCCAACTTATAACTCGAATAAAGGCACTTGCGAATCCAATTGTATATATTATGTTTGTTCATTTATTCGCAAGTCTAAACACATTTGTTATTTTCAATTATTATACAAGATTCCACCACGTATTTCACTGCAAGGGGATGAATTTTGAAAAAAAAAAAATATCTAATCTAAGAATATAAGAAATTTCATGACCTCATCGTTTAAAAGTACCAATGCCAGTCAAGCACTGTTTGAGTTTAATAAGAAAGTTTAACGTAACATTCATTGCATTAATATATGTTTGAAAATTTAATGTTTGTCCATAGGAATATCATAAATATCAATAAAAAATGCGATTGTCACAATCTTAACATCAAAAGTAAAAATAAACTTGTATTGCACGCTTATAGACTACATATAATTTGAAATTCATTCAAAGGTAATTGTATAAAATTTTATAACAAATTACCAAATGAAATTTGTGGTATGTCTCTCAATAAGTTCAAAGTTTATATTTATTATTATTTATTATTTATTTATTTATTATTAATATACAAGGAATATAAATAGTTATACAATAAAGGCACCGAAAAAACCAAAGAGGTTTGTCCTCGGTGCTAATAAAACTTTAAAAAACGTTAGCTTGTAGAAAAGTCCTACTATAGTGTAAAGGATTATGTAAATGATAAACAAGCATGTGTGTGAAATATTGCTCTAATAAGATAGCTCTTAAATACACCAGGGCTACTGATGCGTTACCAAAAACCCATCCGGTTTCTACTCGGCATCATACCGTAACGCTAAATCGCATGTCTGTTTGTCTTTGCCAGTAGTGGTAACTAATTGCGGCCGACCATACTGTCTTGAGCCGGAAATCGACACCGGTACCTCCCACATTATAATACTGCAGAAAAAACGCGTTGTCAGCCACAGAGTATGTCAGATGTTACACTAATTCGGCCTATAAATTAAACAGCGCCATCTCTTAGATTCTTTATAGTCATGAACTAGTTTTAGTTAGTTAGTTTTAGTAGTAGTTTTTCATAGTTTTGACTGGCATGACTTCGTTTGTTGCTTAATTATTTCTTTTTTCCGCTACCTAGATACTCACCTATTAATATTTATAGGCTTTACTCCACTTCAATCTCTATGAGTACGTATACGTGACGTTGTTACGGCATTAATTAAACTCGTATTTTATCACGACAACGTAATTATTATTAATCGAGTATTCGCGGAACGTTTAATAAATCAGGAAGTTTATATGTGTTATCGCGGTATGTCAACAAGGATCTGTTTGAAAGCCACGTGATTTCGCACGTCAATCGATTTCACACCTTAATACCTTAAATATCTGCTTTAAAATGGTTTAACCGCCTCTTTAATCTAGAGGTGGGCATGTTTGACGATTCTCAGGTTTTTTCAGATCCTCATGTTTGGCCAAAAATTTGTGGGTATTGGGTTTCTAGCCAACAAATTAGGACATTGGGATCACCGATCACTTGTGTCTCGTTTAGCCAGTTGTCTATCACGGACGTGGGATGATAATCAAAAGCATGCTTCTGCTATAGAGCAACGTTGAGAGTCCACGTAAATAGTCCTTTTATCCCAGCAGAGGTTATGCATGCCCAGCGGTGGAAAATTATAAAATTTTAAATTCTAAAAATTCTAAATTTTAAAAGTTAAAAATCGATTAACGATTCAAAAATTCAAAATTGTCTTCATTCAAATTGGTCTTTAAAAGGCGCTTTTGATGCGTTTTACTGAGCAGGCTAGACTCAATGGTCATGATCTATTTCACATGGTAACAGGTTTATTGATGACTTGCCATGAACAGTTGCACGTTTTTTTTTATTTGGAGATCACAGGTCAAACCGTTTGACTTCTAAATTCTAAATGGACATAGGTCTGGTCTGGTGAGTTCGGTAATGATAAATATTTTTTTACGATTAGTAACATACTTGTATCTACAGGTCAAGAAATAGTATTAAATATTTTAATCAACAGTAAAGTTATAAGTTGTAACGGACGTTAGAATCGCAGTCAAAAAACTAACTTATCATTGTAAAATCTACATCAAAATCTTATCAACGCTTTTAATGTTAATCTCTTAATCTTAAAAGGGTTAGAAGTTAGAGAATGCTTATCCATAATAAATTATGTACTCACAAAACTGCTGACTTCTTCAATTTGCGAATGTAGAACATCATAATTTTCCTCACTGACTAGATGGTTCTTTAATCTTAAAGGCTGAGGAACTTTTAACTTTAGATTTGGCTTCACTTGCTTTTGATTTTCCACTGCATTTTTACCACTGAATGGGCACACTGCGTGACCGTTTAGCGAAAATCCCGAATTTTTCCCGTCACCCATTTCTTTAACGAAATCCGTTTCCATTTTGCCCACATCCGTTTCCATTTTACGAAAATCTATTACAGAGTTTCTTTGCTGCGCGATTTTTTTTAATTCAATATATATATATATTTGGTTTTGTTTACCACTAGCGTACACAAAAATGCATGTTATTTGGTCAACGTACCGATGGCTTTACACGCAGCAACATAATACATATGTAATCTGGTGTAGGTCCACAGGCGTACTGACTGCGCGGTTGTCGCGGCAACCGGTCTAAGCAGCACTAAATAGCGTCGGAAAAAAAAAATATCAACAATCATGCGTCACGTCCATTATATTAACACTCGTAGTCTGAGAGCTGGTGGTTGTTTCATGAGAAGTAATTTGAAAAAAAAGCAAGCAATTTTGAAGTCAAATCAGTACATTTATGCCAAAAAATGCGACTGCAACAATAAGATTGTTGCAATCGCAATCACATTAGAAGTAAAAAAAAAAATGTGTTGCACGCTACTAGACTACAAAAAATTAACGCGTTTGGAACCCTCATATCTTTAGTTTTAAGTTTACGAATGTAGTTATCACCATCAAATCAATATTATGTAAAATATTGACGCGTTAAAAGTGCCTTTTAAAGGACTATTTGAATAAAGATTATTTGAATTTGAATTTTTAATTTAATATGCCTTATACCATATTGTAGTTCAGAATTCTAGTGGGAACTAGTCGGCCAGAAACTTATCATCACAAGAAATCTGAAAATAATGATGACTATATACTTGATAATTCAGATTGCTTTCAAGTAATCTTATTATTAACTTTCTTAAGTATTAAATAATATAAATATGTTCGTTGCAACATTTCCTTCCTTCCTTGAAGTCTTGCGACGTGTTGGTTGTCACCGCGAAGTATAACAGATAAAGGCTCCTGCAACTCATAATGATGGACAAAGTAGCGGGGAAGAGACGAATCTGTCGCAGGAGGAAGTCTTGGTTGCGAAACATCAGGGAGTGGACTGGTATCGCGAGTGCCGCCCAGCTTTTCAGCCTCGCGAGAGACAGGGCTAAATATGCCATTCTGACGGCCAACCTTCACCAGTTGTAGAGGCACCTAAAGAAGAAGATTTTCTTCTAAATAATATTATTAAAGTACATGAAAATCTCTAGTTTTAGCAAACTCCATGCTGATGAAACTGTATGTCAATGTCTAGTAAGTGTGTTGTTTAAATAAACATCGTTACACTAGTTGGTGTAATTTATAGTATCCCCACAAATTACAAAGCAAATATACGTCATGCGTTGTAAAGATATAAAACGTTAGATCACGCGATTCATTTTAGGTATGATCTCTATGACTCATTGAATCAAATGGTTAGGTCTTTCATTCACTAGTTTTGAATTTCCTTTCGTTATGTTATGAAACATTTTTAAGCCCGTCCACTTAATACCATCTCATACAAAGGTGATTTCAAAAGTGTATACGTAGATATAATGTTAAGGGAGCATTGAAAAATTGCTTCACTAGCTCTTGAACTATGGTGGGATCAATTTGATTTAAGTTATGTACGGACTTTCCAAAGCCAATGTCTCTACATGTTCTTTTGTTTCTAAATCAATTCGGTAATAACCAATCTATTTGTTACTTGTACTTCTAATTACAATTAATACTATCCTAGTTATTTTAGTATTGTAACAAGTGTTTTTTAAGTCTGTTGCTCTGCCGTTCTTTTGCTTGGTAATAATTCCTCGGGAAAACAAATCTGTTTGTTGAAGACAAGTGAAGCTTTAGCATTGAGAGTTCCGGGTGAACACAAATTCTCGTTCTTAAGGTCGCGAGTACAGAAAGTATATTGTTGAGTAAGATAAACTCTGCCCGCTTCGTCTGTCTGAAAGCTAACGCAAGAATGTACGTTTTCATTCAAAACGGAATATTTTTTGTTTCATTGCATAATTATTCTCACTTGAATGATACGTGAAAACCCAGCGCTAGAATGATAGCTTGATGTCCTACCTTTATAGCTTGAATTCGATTCGGCCTTTATCAGAATTTGCGTATTGACTATTTGTCAATCTATAAACACTTTGCATTGTTTATAAAATAGTTTTTTTGTTTTTAATTTTACCTGTAAATTTATTGCTTTATTTATAAAATGAAAAAAAATTGGAATGAAATACAAAATAAAAATGATAATACGTATTAGCGTTAAGTTTGGAATCTCTCTACGCCTGTCCACCTTGTAAGGAGATTACCTAAGATAACTAGGACCTAGGTAAATTGCGCTGTCTAAAACGCTCCTTTTTATATCCATGGCAATCAGTTTGAGCGAATAAAGAACAAGATAAAATTGTCTGTTTGGAGAGCAATTAAAATTTAACAGAAGATTCAAAAGTTTTGAATAGTGCCACAAAACGGGTACCAAACATATGTCATATAGATTTCCAGCTTCAATGGAATTATAGTTATGCTACTTCGTATAGTTACGTTTCCCTGCCTCTCAGGGCCGTCCCTTATTTCAATATTTACGCGGTAGTATGCTTGCATGTAATACGGAGTCATGGCGATAATTAATTTGTGAAGTTCCAAGTTTATTTATTAGTCAGACATTCGGCGAGGATGAGTAAGGCTATCTTTTATTTCAAGAATAAAAATTCCGCTAACCATTATTACGTGCAAGTATCTCGTAATTGCTTATTGTAGGGGGTTGTTTTGGAAGGAAAAATAAGCTATCAATGAATAAATAACAAACAATCGTTGCCTTAGCTTACTAATCAATCTAATCCAATAATCCTAAAGTCATCATAATCATCATGATCAACCCATTACCGGCTCACTTCAGAGCACGGGTCTCCTATCAATATGAGAAGGGTTTGGCCATAGTCCACCACGCTGGCCATGTGCGGATTGGCATACTTCACACGCCTTTAAGAACATTATGGAGACCTCTCAGGCTAGCAGGTTACCTCACGATGTTTTCCTTCACCGTTGAAGCAAGTGATCGATCGATCGATCGATGATTCGGCCAGAATAGTCCTCCGGTTTCTGAACCTGTCGCCCTGACCCCCGGCCGTTTGGTCTACCTTGCCAGGGTGTAATCTTCCGCCCGGTGCAAATATGTATTTGTGTAATGGGTATGTAGGTTTACTTATTTTTATCTATTAAGTATATTATATCACTTTTGGTTTTCATATATATTTAATTTGCACACGAACGTGAGAGTTAGAATATAATGATAATAATAATATATTTTGTACCGTACTTGTAACCTCTCTGCTAAAATCATCCGTTGGTCGAGAATTCAATAAAAAAGTATGGTTTTCCGCTCATTAATCCTTTAGTTAGCATATGCCTTTATCAAAAATAAACAGTCATATATACAAGTTATTATTTTAATGGACGCCTTTATTAAAGTTTTATCAAAGGCTATCTCGTTTCGCACGGGTAGCCTTGTTTATTATTATAGAAATCCCATGATTGCCTGTTTATATTTATTATAATAAACTCCGATATCAATAATGCAATTCTGAATGCGTTTCAATTGAATGCGATTCAATTTTTGCAGTTTAATATAATTTCAAATAGTAATCAGCACTATAATTTCCATACTAACACAAGATCTGAAAATCGCAATCAGTAACTATGTATCTACGTCCGCGAGCGTGTAATTCCACACATTAGACACTGGAAATCTTCAACTCATTTCATTCGGCGTATGCGCAGTGTTAGAAAAAAAGCGATTCATTTGCTCTACTGAAACATTCAAAGTGCAGGTTTTATTTTATTTATTTATTTATATAAATTTATTGCAAACAAAAGAAAATACATAATGTGAAAGCAAAAGGCGACCTTATCACTAAAATTTAGTGTGTAAATACTACCATTCTGTTAGATGAAACCGCTGAGCTGGTTTTAATACGGTTTTCGAATTACGGACTTACGTTAAGCTTTTACATAATAATATATAATATTTCACAAATTCGCGTTTCTTATTTTATAATGTTAAAGAAATATCTTCGCAGCTTTAACCAGTCAGATAATGAGTATCGCTAACAAACCTGTATTTGAATAAAAATACTGACACAATACGAGTATGTCACGAAGATTCCGGTCAAGTCTTTCTAGTTCAATTATAATTAATTATACAAAACTAAATAATAACAACAACACATTTCTGTGTTATAGATTAGACCGATCACGACGCTTTTGATATTACACAGGTAATATTACATCTTAGAAAAAAATTAAAGTTAAATTCTGAGTGATATTTCACACCTACACCTTTTTTATAGAGTTGTTTTATATGAAATATAAAAAGGCTTGTAAATAAATATATAATGTATTTTAGTATGGGAATTGCACCCCAACTAAATTCAAATTTCACAAACACACGCCTATAACAGCTGCTACCCATATAATATTATACCCACATAACTTGACACTACCAATGAATGAATCCAAAAGCGAGTGCTCTCGCTTTTGGATGCAGTCATTTCGCGTTTTCATAAATATATATATTTTTTTTTTTTTTTAATTTACCATCTATGTGCCTATGTCAAAACTCCATTCTAATAAAAACAAGTAGTAGTTGTCTAATGTTCGGAATACGATCGATCGATGTTTTACGCTTCTCGTTTGTATTAGGAAACGTTAACTAAGTCTTAAAATTTTCACAAACTTTTCTCTTTACATTTATATACCTTTTACGATGATACTTTATTATTTGATTAAATAACAATAATATTTAGGTAATACTTTATTATAATATACTTTATTTATTATTTGATTAAACGACAGCGCCAGACTGCGATCTCACCTGTTCGTAAAGGACGGTGTAGTGAGCCACGCAGTAGGTAAGGGGAAGCGCGATAAATTGGAATTAAATTCCTCTGCCTCCCTTCCAGCTCAACATGTCTCTGGAACGTCAAATGGCTTTACGGAAAACTGCCTCCAAAGGTACTTACGAGTGTGTATTTCTATTTTAAATCGAATACCTTTAATTAAATAACACACGCAATAACGCTTTTACCAAATAGTTAGCAAATATGTCACAAAATGTAAACATAATGCATTAAAAAGATTAATACTTATTTTATAAACAAAAATAGAATTCATATTGTATACATATATGTTGCAAAATACATATTTAATACTTAATTAAATATTATAATAATACGCCTATTTCTATCAAATAGAATATTGACTTTTACAGGAATAAACGTATATTGTGACGTAGAAATAGATTGTATGTATTTGTATCTAACTTTTATATCTATTAAAGCTGTGATAGACTAGTGGTTAGGTTACGTTTTCCCCCTAATCAGAGGTTCTTCTAACTATCGAAGTTGGGTGCGCTTTTTAAGCAATTAAAATATCACTTGCTTCAACGGTGAAGGAAAACATCGTAAGGAAACCTGCATGCCTGGGAGTTCTTTATAATGTTCTAAAAGATGTGTGAAATCTCCCAAACCACAAATCTGGACGCTGTAGACTATGCCAAACCCTTCTCATATTGAGAGTAGGAGTCTCTGTAGTGAGCTGGCAATAATCTTGCTACTGGGTATACTTAAATGATCTTGCTACTGGGTATACAAAAAATAACATAAGTTTTTAAGATAAAAACTATTTTCAGATTGATCTCGGACGTGCTTTATCCCGGAGTCTATCTCAAAAGCGGCTTACTTTGATAGTCCGAAAAATTGCTTTTTTAAAGACATCCCACAACTTTATGAGAGATATATATATTTAGTATTAGATACAGCGTACGCTTATCGGGCAGTCAAGTAAGCAAAGGCTTTTTCTTTACTTAATGCCGACTAAATCTATATTAAAATGAAAAAATCAGCACTGTACAATTTGAAACAAAATATTTGCATTTATTAAGACAGAGCAAAAATCACCAAAAAAAAAACAACTAAATTATAATTTTAATTTGTAGTTCAAATAATACTAATGATAATTTGTCTAATGAAAAACTAATGAACAATGAATATTTTAAAATACACGTGTGTAAATAAATTACTCTATCTTCTTGTTCATGAGATACAACCCCCTGATAGACAGGCCGACAGACAGACGGTGAGCAAACTCTTAGTGGGAAAACTAAAAAAGACTAGCTGTTGTCAGGTACATAAGCTATGTGACGAATCGACTGGAAATTCCCCACTTTAAGCGTCACTCCGTGATTAGAAAAAGTTGCTGATGACGAAATGCCTACGTGAGGTCTATCACAGATGTTGTCATAGACCTCACGTCTCTGATTTTCTGTTTAAACCCGAAACCCAAAATATGGGTTTCATATTAAGAAGGTTCTTGTAGTGTCAAATCAAAAGATTGCATAAAACTTTTATACCATATCTGAGCAGAGCGACCAGACCGTAAAACATTATATTATTTACGAAGTACAGTAGTCTATGTTCAATAAATATTCAAATCACTTTAGTAAATAGCTTCAGTCTAGTGGACTTCAAAATCGGGTCTAAAGCTTCGCTTGTTAACAATTTTTAATTTTCCCACATGAACTATTTGATAGATTGATATAGAGATTACATGTCCTTTCCCAAAGCATAGGTGACATGCATACGAAACTTCAAAGCTGTGTGCACGCAGCTTAGTTCGTAAACCATTTTTTATTTTTTCCTCAGGAACTATTTAAGCAATCGAGATAAATGTTGTTTTCCATGTCTAAGGCTACATATATGCCAAATTTCATACAAATCCATTCAGCTATCTCACAAAATCTATTAAAATCAAATCATTAATTTAAAAAATCGACAAGTCACAAGGATCATATTGCATTTACAAGGTTTCCAAGATCATCATTACCTAAACGGATGCCTGTCTAATATTGCACGTGAGTCTTTTAAGGGTCATAGTCTACACAGTTAGGGTCCACAATGGGGACCGATAACTTATTTGATGTAGACCTTATTCGATTCAGCACCCTGCGCTGTCCACAATCTGTTCTCCAACTTTTGTAACCTTAGTGAAGTCACCAAAGAAATTTCGTTATAATGCACGCTAGCAGAGCGGAAATATTTCTACAAACAAAACTATTTTTAAACCGAAAAGCAAACAAAGAGTTAGTGCCAGTTTAGTATCCATAAAAAATTCACTACAATCCAAAAATTACAAACCGTTGTGCCAGTGAGAAACTTGTTTGATCATTTGAAAGTGTAATTATCTCAAAAATTCAAACAAAGTTGTAACGCGTAATGTAAGTTGAAAAATATTATTAATATATAATAAAAGTTGACATTTATTTACAGATATGTGGTCCTTGGTAAGCTTTGTATTTCATCTTCTGCTTGTTGATGGTTATTTGTGGTAGGGTTTAATATGACCGTGTCTAGTAGAACATTTATTTTTTTTACTTTTCTATTCTTTTGTTATGAGTTCCTTTTTCTGTTTTTTTGTTATTTGCTCTTTGTTAATCTAAAAATTTTGCATACTATATTATTAGCGACATATTAGCGTTGACTTAAGTTATTTGGCATGCTGTAGTTACCTCTAAATTGATTTATATGTATATCCTAGCACTTATGTTTTTAAAATGTTTATTTTTTGCATATAATTCTATCGGTGGCGCTTTGAATAAATAAAATTTAAGTCATGGCTAGTTATCACACTACGGAAAAAGCCATAGTAAAAATCTGCGTAAATATCAATAAGGGAGTTTAAAACCATCACTTCCCGTTCTGCTAAAAGGTTGGTTTAGTCACATACAATTTTATACCATGAACGTAGAAGAGCGAATATACGAAGATTGATTTTTAATAATACTATCTATAATAAAATTTTAAGAAATCGTGAATAGAATAGAATATCGTTATTTGCTCAATACACGTAAACAGCTTTTATATATTTAAATATATTGCAACATTAATGCATTATTACTATATAGTATATATCAGGCCCTAATAGTAGTTAATCACAAATATCACATTGTAAGCAGTAAAATCAATAGTATAAGGAAATAAAAACAAAAAAAAAATGTTTTATTCCCAAGATGATAGCGGGCTAACTTGTTAGGGGTATATAAACCCGTGTTCCGTATTGGCTTCTACGCGACATTATGCCGGAACGCTAAATCGCTTGGCGTTCGAATTCGAACGAGCACCAGACCCGAGTCGAGCTGGGTATCGAACCTAGGACCTCCATCTTAATATTTCGACTTCGCACGCGCTGCGCTACGGAAGTCGTCGGTTACGATAAAATCGACGACATAAATAGGTATTTAAAAAAACAGAAAAAAAAATTAAATAAAACTAAAACCTTCTACATTATTTTATATCTAAGAGGAAAAATTCGTATTATCAATCCAATTAACAAGTTTATTTGTCTAATACTAACCAAGTATTATGAAATATACCTTTATTAACAATGTAATCTATATTACGAGGATCTCACTACACTCAATCTCCGGTTTTGTGGCTATCTGATGTACCTATGTATATAATATTGCCTATTCGTTGCTCTGTTAAACTTTTACGATAATTAATAAGTAAGTTTTAATAAACAGGACCGAGGGATTATTAAATTTTTCTAACAAGGAGCATGTTTTGGGAATTCTTGACATTAAAACGCTCTCTCTATAATTTTAAGCCCAACCCCGAAAACAACTACAGGCCAAAGGCAATTTGAAAAGTATCACTAATATTTATGGGACCTCTTTATTATATTTATCAAGCTAATATCATCGTAATTTTATCACGATCCCGGAATTGAAGCTATGATCTCTGTACTAACGAGACAGTTCATTGAATGTATGGATTACATTACTACAGACTGTATGCAAGCAAGATTTCACCTTGATTGACCATCAAAACTCAGCCCCGTATTACTTAATACTAATCCGAAATAGGTATTGCTTAGACCGGATTCTATATAGATCATAAGCATAGATTAATCAGTACTTAAGCACTTGTTTTGGTTTATTTATTAGCACGGGTTTTAGTGAAACCCATTTATAATTCGGTTCCTATTACTTATAGGACTTTAGCTTGCGTCAATATTTGAGTCAACGAATATTAGAAAGAGGAAGAGGAAAGTCCCACTAAAGGTCATTGAAACCGTATATTTGAAAGTGTACACGACATTCGGGTGCATGCAGATTAGCCACATCCGAGCTGAGAGAGCCGACCGCTGAATGTTTCAAGTTAAATCCTTAAGTGCTATGACAATATTCATCATCATCATCATTTCAACCGATAGACGTCCACTGCTGGACATAGGTCTTTTGTAAGGAGTTCCAACGGCCACGGTCTTGGGCCGCTTGTGTCCAGCGGCTCCCTGCGACTCGTTTGATGTCGTCTGTCCACCTTGTTGGGGGTCGACCAACGCTAAGTTTACCGGACAATATTATTGGACTAGAATTGAAAGTGATATTTCAAGGACACGTGTTAAATCACGTTTTGATGTATAGGAGAAAAACATATATAACGCAGAGAGAAGGAAAAGCACAAGCACAAAAACAACCGCACCACGGGTCAGATCAGAAAGGAGTGAGAGATACCTTCAAAACAATTGAAGAGTTAGTATAACGCATGAGCACATTGCATGAGGAGTCTTCTATCATTTGTATGGTGCTGCATGCGCATCTTTTTCTCGGTTCACTAATTGTTTTGCAATTCATGATATGATACGATAATTTATAATAGGTAGTGCGATACCAAAATATTCAGCTAGTATTTAATATGGTAATATCATCATCATCATCACCATGATCAACCCATTACCGGCACACTACAGAGCACAGGTCTCCTCTCAATATGAGAACGGTTTGGCCATAGTCCACCAGTCTGGCCATGTGCGGATTGGCAGACTTCACACGCCTCTGTGTCATTATGGAGAACTCTCAGGCGTGCAAGTTTCCTCACGATGTTTTCCTTCACCGTTAAAGCAAGTGATATTTTAATTTTTTAAAACGCACATAGCTCTGAAAAGTTAGAGGTACGTACCCGGATTCGAACCGCATACCTCTGATTAGGAGGCTGACGCCCTAACCACTAGGGTATCACTGCTTCATATGTAATATACGTGCCATTAAATGGAGATCGATTCAGAAGTCTACTAAATTAAAATCAAATGACTGTTCAGCTAATATATAGTATGGTAGCATACGTGCCATTAAATGGAGATCAATTCGGAGGTCTATTAAATTAAAGTCAGATGACTTATGAATTTAGTCAGAAGACCTATGTGGCGGAGCGTGCGCTATCGTACGATAATTTGAGTCGTCAGGGAATTCAGCCGCGGCTAGTACCTACCTGACAATGAAATTTCGCCAAACAATTTAGCGTTCCGGTATGATGCTGAGTAGAAACCGAATAGGAGCTTTGGATCAACAGGCAACAGAGCTGGAGCTGGATTTACAAATTCAAAATTCAAATTCAATATAATCTTTATTCAAATAGTCCTTAAAAAGGCACTTTTGACGCGTCAATAATTTACATAGTAGTTATTTCATGGTGATAACTATATTCGTAAACTTAAAACTAAAGCTATGAGGGTTCCAAACGCGCCCCGGTCTAAAAAGAAGTCCACAACAAACTTAGCTCATATGACAGTTGAAGGGAAGAGTATCAAATGGAAATGCATTTTGTCCTGTTAAGATTTAAATGCATAGTAAAATTAGGCCATAATACAGCGCATTGCATAATGTAATTGTGTAATGATAAATTAATGTAATTGTAAAGTGATTCTGTTACGCGTAATGATGCAGCCGCATGTTCATGTTACGCGACACATTTGAATGTACCCTCCAAAATAATATATTTATATACCCTTTCACTAATTCGGTTAAACTCATACAATAGCTATTCGGAGTTACTAAGAATTTATTAAGAGGCGTTGCTTTAAAAAAGTCCTGAAGATAGTTCCGGTATATACTCGTATTACTTACGCATGATAAGCTTGTCTATTTTATTTGTAGTCCTTTGTATTGTGAGTGAGTGGATTTAAATGAAACAAAAGTATCAATTTCCAAATGTCAAGGAACTTTATTTGATAAATAACAGACAAATTTTTAATTATAATATATTCGCAAATAGCAATATTAATTGTTCCTTTTGCGCAGTCAAGTATAATAGTTGAAATAGTGCGAATATATTGATATGAATCTGATAATAACATTAATTTTAGTCCCAAATGTGCAATAAGAAGAAGAACTTCGATTTGTAAATATCTTGTTAAGACAGTTATATAATTCATTTTTATGTCGATATACAAATATTAATTACTAGAAATATTATAATAGAAAATATGAATACATTTCTTAGGACTAGCGTAAAAGATCACAAAATTCAACATTCACGACTAAACAGCGTAGAAGATAGAACAATAAGAATTATACAATTCAGATATAAATTGCTTAAAATATTTCCTAGCTTCGCAATTTGTAATAAACAATTATTTTACCTTTAAAATATTTATAATTTTTTGTAGGAAGGAGCTAAATGAATATTAAGAAAATAACTTATTACTAACAGAAAAATATATTATGTTTTATTTACAAAGACCAAAATAACCTAGCTATATAATATTTGTACAAATTTTGGCAATCACAAACATTGAAACAATCATAAACACCTCGTTGTTGTTACTAGCTACAATGAAGTCAAATAATATTATTTAGTAAAATATTATAATTTCAATTTAAATTTAAAATATGTTAACTAAATAAGTACATTATAGTTTACATGATATGAACGATACAATTAATGAATATAATACGAATACAAAATAGGAAATTCTTTGAAAAGCTTGATTAATTACGAATTTCACTTAACTACTAATTTATGAAAATTACAGCCTAAAAGCGTTAAGTAAATTTTTTATAATTCTGAAGAGCGCCATTATTATACTATCGATCCAAACTTGGAAGCTTCTAGAGATTGTAGAAAATCGATTGTGCGTAAATATGTCAACCCTGCATTTAATTTGAAATAAAAAAAACGTAAATATTACAATATGTTTCGTTATGAAATTATTTAGTACTTTATTGAGGTTCTTAAAGTTATTTATACTGATAGATTACCATATAGGTAAACATTGGATAGTTTTCTCTAAAATAAAGAATTCAGTCATAGTCAAGGTGTTCTAATTGACATAAGTTGTTATGTCATTTTAATTTATGTTTAAAATCAACGAAATTTAAATATTATGGAAACAATAGATATTTTGTCTGTTAAATAGGTCTGTTAAATATTTTTATATTTAACAGACCTTTTTGAATTTTGTGAAATTCGGAAACTAAAAAAGTACAAATTGTTGATTACAAAAATCGTATTAGTACAAAAAAATCTAAGAAATTGTAAACTTTGATATGATAATTGAAATGTGTGTATTAGCGCATATTAAACCTACGATACTAACGATGAATAAAATCCAATAATTTATTAAAATACTTTTAGTTCATATTTAATGTTTGGTTCGCTGCATAGTTTTGACTAGGAAAAAACCTTGAAGACCGCCGTCACGGCTGTGCAGCAACTCTGTTTCTACGAGCCGACTCTCGTGAAGCACTGTGGACCTCGGCTGTACGGAGTGTGATACCAAAGATATCCTCGTGATAGCGGTTCTCCTCCTAGTTAATAAAATATATTCAGTTCCAAAAAAGTGAAGCTGTGATAGCCTAGTGGTTAGGACGTTCGCCTCCTAATTAGAGGTCGGGGATTCGAACCCGGGCACGCACCTCTAACTTTTCAGACTTATGTGCGTTTTTAAGCAATTAGAATATCAGTTGCTTCAACGGTGAAGGAAAACATCGTGAGGAAACCTGCATGCCTGAGAGTTCTCCATAATGTTTTTAAAGGCGTGTGAAGTCTGCCAATCCGCACATGGCCAGCGTGGTGGACTATGGCCAAACCGTTCTCATATTGAGAGGAGACCCGTGCTCTGTAGTGAGCCAAAAATGACCATCATGATGATGATGATGATGATTCAGTTCCAGATTATCATTTCACGTAACACATTGAATTTGTATTGAAATTTAAAATTTAGGTATCCGTAACATTTCTGTAAAATACTAACCTTTAATACAAACATGAAATTTTGAACTTGTTCATCAGTCATGTTGCCGTGTTTCTTAATTATTCCTCTTAATTTCTGGTTGACGTCCTCAGCCATTTTACAATCACCGCAAACATAAAAGTGTCCACCTTTATTAACGAGCAAATCGTGTATCTCAGCACCCTCTTGTTCAGCCAGTTCTTGCACATACATCTGAAGATAATCAAAGTTATAACTATTGTGGAATTATTGTTAAACCACAGTTTTATATGGGACAGTTTTTACCTTTGGTATATTTTTCTCTCTAGATAAGGCCAGAAACACTTTAGAGAGCACCCCGTCTTTTAGTGCTTGTTCTTTTTCTTCTCTATACAAATCCATGGTCCTTGTTCGACACCCGAAAAATAACCAAACGGGACCGGCGTTAGAACGGGTGCGAATATTAAGAAGCGCTTTGCGATGGTGCCAAAATCCTCGGAAAGGTGCAATACCTGTACCCGGACCTATCAGTATAAGCGGCACGGAAAGGTCATGGGGAAGATGGAAGTTAGGAGCACTGAAACATAAAACATGAGATAAGTTATACGTAACAAAGCTAAGAAAAAACAATGTTGCAACTGACGATATGTTTACCTTCTGATGAATAGATAAACTTCATCTCCAGGCTTACGATCCATGAGATAATTTGAGCAAACACCGTAGTGGACGGGGCCTTCACCATCTGCGTAAACATTACATCACCATAGTATTATAATACACCCAATATAAATAAAAGGACCGTGTTAAATATTAAGCTACGCCGTGGCCTAAAGAGACCAATTTCTAACAATGCCGTCACCAAACGAAACGAAAATAGAATGTTCGGTAATCATAATTTCTGAGGAAAAGCTATTTACTCGCAAAGTGAACGTGGGCAATCAACATTATAAACTATGATCTATATCTGAAATCCTACGTCAAATAGTGTCTGCTTGTTATACAAACCTTGTGTACGGTATGTTACAACCGCGACAGTGAGATGCAACCTTTTGGGATGGGCGATTGGTGATGACGAGATGGAATAAAATCTTGGTTGTAACGGTGACAAAATAGCAGCAAGCAGTGACGCGCTAGGCTTTGTTGATGGGAATTGAGTCAATACTTCTGGCAGAGTTGGAAAATTATAGTGACGCCAATCTTCGTAAGCAGCTGGATCCTAAAATTATCAACAAAAAAAATGCTATCTGAATACAAGGATACAGTATGAGAGTAAAATTGACGTAAGTATATATTTGTTACATTATAAATGTATTAATAGACAAATAGGTTACCTACCGTGGCAAGGGTGCTTAGTTGTTTCCTTTCTTCATCATTGTCACACGTTGTCGCTAAATATTGTAATAGAATAGTGGTTGGTGGTGTAGTTATATCCAGGAACCGAGTAAATAAATCACGCAAACTGATTGGTGGCAGTTTTTCATGAGGCTCCCAGGACTTGACAGGTCCTAAGGAAATCGCAAAAAATGACTATCATAGCCTAAACTTTAGAGTAAATATTATTGACTAACTGCAAAAATCGAGCACGTTTTTTCAGACTACACTAATAATTATCAAATGAACAAATCTAAATTTATGTGAATACCCACCGCTGGATGTGTGAGTCTCTTTCATAAGTTGCAATTGCAAAGGAACATCGTGATTTTCAATGTCTTTTAGACGTGACAATAGTGTATCAACTAACTCTTTACGATTGCAAGCCATTATACCCACATGGTCACCGGGATCATAATTGATTTCGCTCTGAAATAATAAACATTTATTTAAAAAATATTATGATTCATGTTTTATTCATTTCCTTTTAAAAAAAAGCTATAATTACCATTGGCTCCATGTCAATGAAAATTGTTGATCTTTCAGCCGATAAATCTCCCAAGTCTTTATTCGCTTTAACTACACACGTAGTTAACTGTCTGTTTACTGCGGATTGCAGAGCATTTAGTAAGCTTGGTTGTTTAATTTCAGGAATTGTGAATCGTACTGTTTCTTCACTCAGCGTGACTGTTCCTAGCGCCCTTTTGGCTTCTTGCAGAGTTTCATCGTCATCCAAACAGAAAGTTTCACAAGCCACCTAGTAAAAATAAACTATGGGTAACCTTGAATGATTCAAGCGATTAACATCGCTTTTATATCTTAAAGTCATTTCAACTACGTACTTATACGCGGAAAACATAATTATAAGAAGTCATTGATAAGTTATCACTTTACTACATTTTGCGAAATTTAAAAGACAAACAGAGATAAGTACAACGGTATACACGAGAAAATGATAAAAATAGTTTCTATAGCAGGTTATTAATAAGGTGGAGTTAATGAATCAAAGATACTCGTACTAAGAATAGGGACTTAAAACAATACATCTTAATTCCGAAATTTTTGTAAAGCGAAATAATTGATTCATTATCTGATCTAATTATCATAATACAATTAATCAAAATATCATCGCTGTTTACTTAGGCCAATTTTCTCTGTCTCTAATAATTAAATTAATACCGCTCCCAATGCATCTGATGAGTAAATCAAACATTTTGTTATAAAATTTTCGGCATTACCTTTCTATTGAACATTGAAATATTTATTGAACTGGGTATTAAAACCAACTTAGTTACGATTTGGTTGGACTGGTTGTTTCAAAACGATGAATAATATAAACGATGGGAATTCCCACGGTGTATGATCGTTAAAATACTTCCATAAGTAATTAGAACGCAACATTTTTGTAGATCAAAAAATCCAATTCGTAATGAATACCGTAACCGGTTGTCAGCATATTAACACAATAGCCACTCACATTGAAGACACTCGAGGCCCACTTCCGGAAGGCCTGATCTTGGCCGCACATTTCGTCGCCGGTGGCAAGGTCGTGGATTCGTTCACCACCGAGGTCACCCAGCAATTTGTCCACGTACTTGCCGAAGTTGCAGAAATTCGGATAGGCGCTCGAGCCAAGGGCGAATACGGCGAAACGAACGTTGCTCAACGGACCGAAACTGTCGATCGACGTCGCGTCTGTTGCACTTCCTACAATAGTTACAGCGATCAGATAACGTTACAGGATAGTTTTCCTATTATTAAAACTAATTCTGCTTCTAGTAAAAAGTAATAGATTTTACGCTTCCAAAAAGATTATATATTGCTAATAAAAAAATATATATTATACTTAAATATCACATTAGTATAATAACAGCTAGGCAATTGCGAGCATATTATTATTATTACATATTGGCTAAAATTATTTAGGGATAATAATTTAACATTAGTTCAGAAATAATGGGGTGCCAGGTCGGGTAACCTCCACGTGTGCCTGGGTGCTGTGGGTCCCTCTTGATTCGTCCGGGGGGAAGAGCAGCATTCGGGCCGGTGCACCCTGGTAACATCGGTTAACAATTTCTTTTGTGCGAGATTGTTAGCCGATGGCCAATGACCCGACACGGAGGGAATCTTCGCGCGTCCCTCTGACAAAGCTGAGGGCGCAGTGGATGACCCAGGGGGTGTATCACCCCGTGTGGTGGAAGGCCTGTCCAGGTATGGGACTGGCAGGCGGGGGTGGGCGGCAGTTTGCTGCTGGAGGTGGGGGTGACGACTGGTCTGGTCGTCCCCATTGGTGGTTTGCGGCCCGTCCAGGTATGGGACTGGTGGGCCGGGCCCGTCCAGGAATGGGACTGGTGGGCCTGGGTGGACGGCGAGCGTTCGCTGCGCTTGCCGTCGGCGATGGAAGGCCAGGTGCGAGAGAGCTCTTCCACCTATCTTGTTCCTGTGCCTTCGGAGGACTTGTGGGCGATGGAAACGGGGCCGTCCATCACTCACACTACGGTTCTCAAGTTGGCTGGTGTGCTGTTGTTCCGGCACACCTCTAACCGGCGAAACTGGGCACATTGTGCCCAAGGAGGGTCTGCTGCGGCGGACACCCGCTGGTGGAGTTGCGGTTGTATGCGAAGGCTTTCCCGTGACTCCACCATACAGCGGTGAGTAGGAACACGTGGGGGTTTTAGTCAGTAGGAGTCTGACATAACCTCTGTGCCTCCCCGTGGCGCAGAGGTATCCAGGAGGAACTAAATAATGAATAATATATTGTAAAGCATAATAAGTGCCAAGATAATAATTAATTTCTATATATGCATTTAAGATATTAGTTTGTTACGGAGATCTTGTCACTGTGGCCTGCGGTGGGTTGCGATGTCATGTTGGAAAGCACGGAACTAGGCAGGTACACAGATTCCACCCATGACAACTCAACTTGACATCCCGCATCACCGCAGGCCGGTCGTGAACATGATCTGTGAAACTGGGTGGAAATGTCAACTAACTAAAACAGAATTTTATTGTTCATTAGTTCAATCTATCCTTATGGATATTGCCGTTATATTGCCAAAATAATCCATACAATTCTTAACAAATAACACCTTTCCTCATCAGATTAAAGACAGATTGATATTAGATAACGGATACTTATCAACGAGCTTAATAATAAAGAATCTCATTTAATCACAACCAACATAATCGAATTGATAATTGGAACTAAATATTTTTAACTATAAAATCACATCATAAGTAAATCTTTTGCTAATTGTTTTTGTCTTTTTCATTTATGTTCTGTCCTATAGATTGCAATAAAGTTATATAAATAAATAAATAAATCTTTATTTGTACAATACAAAATTTAAGGATTCCATTAAGAAAGAGAGAAACATAAGCAAGCCATACACAAAAGGCGACCTTAACCCTTAGTAAAGATCTCTGCCAACGTAAGGATTAGGAAACGAAAAAGTAAATGTAAATACGATGTCGTAATATTATAACAAGCATACCTATTAAAAACCATATACTGATAAAAAAACAAGATTACACAGTTAGCACAATTTCCATATAAATATAAAAAATAAGAATAATATAGTGTATCGTCATAATGGTGCAAAGTAATTAATGGATTTTAACAGCGCTTTTGAATATATAAGTCATTTTAAACCTTAAGTTGACGTAGAGTTTATATGAGAACTCACTGAAAAGCAATTTCTCTTAACAGACCAAAGTCGAATATAAGAGTTCAAGCAGAGAAACAAATCATTATTTTGTACTCTGCCAGGCTCATTAACAGACAGGTATTTCATTAGTTTACAAATGTTCTTAGAACCGAAATACTTAGAGACTTGGTAACTTTAGTTATTTTCTTTGACGTTATATTATCCATTCAATCGAAATAATAGTTATTGAAACTCTACTTTATCAGACGACATTTTAGTCGGGATCCCTTGTCACAGATCAAAATTACCTTTCAAAGACTCCAATCGACTAAGTTGTTTGGGATTGCCCACGGCATACTTTTGATATTCGATTTGACTGTTCGCCTTGATCAACGATTTCGGTGTTAATAGTTGAGAGGACCTGGAACATCAAAGATTGGTTACACTGGTATATAGTTTGTTTACCTTTCCATTGATTTAGGGACGTATAAGCTTGACAGCTTCAATATTATATATATTCCCGGTTGTGCAGATTTGAGAGCCATAGCCCAGGGGACAAATGTGGTGGATGCCCGAAAACCACCACATGTTACCCCTCATATACCCCTCATGTTATCCAGCCAAGAGGAGTGGGATCGGTATGCTCAGATGCTCAAAGCAATAATGGTCAGGAGAGAGGAAAAAGAAAAAGTAGAAAAGAATAAAAGAGAGACAGAATATTAACAGGGTCAGCATGAAGTAATGCTTAGCGGTTCCGTGCTGACTTAGAAGAACTGGGGGAGGTTGTTTTAGTCCGTGCAAGTCGGACACGCCCTGCTGTGAGGCAGAAGTCCGTAGGGATTTTTTCCTCCCCAAGGAAGAAAAAAAAAAAAAAATAAAAAGCTTCAATATTATAAGTGTTAGGGTTTTGTCATACCATTTTGCACTAACTAGCCGATGTAGATCTACATAAGTTAAACGTTTTGGAAATTCTTATGAAATAAGCAATGTTGTTAAACTATCCTTGGTTTAATTCCCGTTCCTTTTTCGCTTGCTTTCCAAACATATACATAAATTTAATTTCAAGGATGTTTTCTATGGCAAGCTATAGCTATTGTTCAACATGTATTAAGTTGTTCACGAAAACCATACACATTGTACCGGGATAAAAAGTATCCAATATTTCAAACAAATTGAATAGATCTAAAATGAAGGATTAACAAACGAATACACATACACAACTTTATACAAACTGCGCCTTCACAATATTAGTGTGGTATTCCACTGGTGAGTAGGGTGAACTTAGAAGCATTTAAAAGTTTTTGCTTTTTAAATAGCAACAAATAAAGTATTTTGATCCTCACTGGCACAATTGTGAGCGCTGTAATCTTAAAGTCCAAGCTCCCGTATTCGGACTCAAACAAAAACAAAAGGAATTCAATGTTTGCTTCATTATGTCCAATTTCAATAGTTATAGAAATTTTACTGTAATTTGGAAACTTCTAAAGCTACGGAACTAATTCATGACAGCTATTAAACATTCAACAAGTTATTTGTTAAGAGCTTAAAACTTAGCTCATCAGCCATAAATTTAAAGGCAGTTACACTAAACTGGCACAACAGTAGGTTATTAGGAAGGTTTTATTCAACAAAGTGCATCTGATGTGAATCAGAGACACTTTGCATATAATCAAACCATGATCTACAGGAGATACTAATAAGTTTTTGAACACCTAGATGAAGTAAAAACAATTATTTAACGATGATAAAAACGTTACGATGAAATGTTACGATGAAAGTTTAAAGGGTCATGATTCGTGAGCAATAAACAATTTTAGCTTTATAACTACTTTATGTAGATCTAACATCTCTCTGACATAGGACAAAGTCATAAGTATTAAAGTGTATTTAGACCAGGCCAACCACCAAGCTACCAAGCAGAAGCTTGGTAGCTTCTCCAATGAGGCAGATAGGTTTAATTGAGAGATCTATCTCAGTACAGGTCATAAATATTTTCATTCCATTTAGATAAGTTAGAAGAGAAAAGTATCACATTACTGGAATGAAAACAATATTGGTTATAATTTTAGATCAGAATTTTCACAGCGTAAATCTTATGAACGAGAAATACTAACCTACACAATACCATGTGTTAAAAAATGATTATTAACTTACCCGGAAGTCTCTTCTCCAACTTGATCTGCATATAATATTTCACATAATTGCTCTCCAAAAGCCTGCCAAACAATTATTATAATATAAAGCCTTAATCTAGAAATAGAGTGAAATGATATAAAACTCAGTCTAAGAGTGCATGAGCGAAATAGCATTAATGAGTATAAAGGAATATTCAATGGACTTAAAAGGATGAATGTGTTAAATAAAGTACCCCTTTTTTAATGCCATACTTGCTTCGAAGATAATATTGCTGAATCGGAAACTTCGCACAGGCGGACGAGGCGTTAAGAACTTACCATTAGGCGCATAGAATCGGTAAACTGGTCAGTAATTTAATTTTCCATATCAGTAAACCATTAATACTCAAATAGTTTTTGGGATGCAAATGGGCTTTTTGCCAATTTCTCTTCTATCCAATTATAAAGAGATTGCTTTCGCGTGTGTAGCTTTTTGTTATTGGTTTTAATCCAAAAGTACATTGCGATGTTATAATTGAATTTGTATAAAAGTTAATTGCAATTTTAAGTATTAAAAAATCTCAAGAGTGAAAAACGATTCATGTTTCCTATGGGAATAGTGCATTTTTTTTTTCGGAATACAAAGTACACACTTTTCAGGTCATAAACTTTCTTCAGAAAGATAAGTTCGATTTTGTTCGTTCTTATATGAGCAAGTTAAATGTTGAATCTAAATTAATTGCACACGATTAACATATGAAGTACCTATACAAAATGCTTCATATTAATAAATTGTCTTAATTATAAACTAAAGTAACGTCTTCTTTTCCCTACGCATTTTAAATTAATTAAAACATTTTGTGGTTTTAGTATATTATGTTATACTCACGACCCCATTTTCTGGTGGATCACCGTTTCCGAAAGTCGACGTTACCACCAGTAAAAGCGCTTCGTGCTCAATAGATGTGATGTCGTAATCCATCATGCAATGGACCTGTGAAATAAAACTAACATATTGCACTGAATTTCTCAAAATCTCCCGTAGAAACAGGAATTTTTAAAAAGTTTACAAAATATTTGCATGAATCCAACGAGTGCCAAGACATTAAAGATTATATTCCCCAGCTTTATATTAACGCTTTTTTATAACTAACGTGAGACTTCATCCTTTATGGTATCACGAGTAAATTAGACAGATAGGCGAAATGCTAAATCAGACCCAATTTTTATAAATGAGATTGCGCGAAATCTCATGACAACTTTTCATGAGATTTCGCGCCTCAAATCAATCCATATTTTATTACGTGTATTAACGCGCAATAATAATCAATATAAGTAAATTTTTAATCAATACAAACATTCCATTAAAAGTCCAATAATCGTAAAAATCGTAATCGTAATCTTACGTATTACGTGAAATACGTATTAGATTAACGAATCCAAAAATACCAAAAACACCTTAGTCATTCTCTCTGCGAATTAAAAATGGATTTGTGAAATCGGACAGCAAAAAATTGAATTCAGATTATTTGCGTAAAATGTGTCATCAGAGTTATTTTTGAAACAACATTGGAGATTTTTTTCTTGATTATAGTGAACTTTATACACATATTTAGGCATACTATTATGACCACTTTCATACCTAGTTGTAATCGCCACAATTGTGTTGCCTTCGGAGTAAACACAAAGCAAGCAAAAACTACATTGATAAGTGCCTATAAAAATGCAAATAATGGTTAAATACATAAACTACCCTACATAAACTATATAAACTATGATTGCCCCAGATGCTCGAAGGAAGGCAAACTTCTATAGGGCAGGTGGGAAATAAAATACCTCCCATCGACCGCAAGGCCGGAGATGGATACTCCGTTATCAAACCCTACACGCAGGCTTGTTCGACATATTCGGAAGAGAGGCTGCTTGCGTGCTGGGCGGAGTACTCAGTAGGGATGGCGGCGGATGAGCCCCTAGCGGGTCAACGGCGGCGCCCGAGCCCCGGAGTGGGTTACAGCCGTGGCGTCAGGTGGCAACCAGTTGTAAAACAGAAGCCAATTAACACATACTTATCATGAAAAGCCAACGTGAAAATATTAATATACCAGTTAGTTTACAATAATATTTAGTACCCTGATGAAATAGTCTGAGCAATTTTATTCTTACGCACTAAAAGTTTTGCTCGACAAATACCTGGGCATTAAACGCGTGTCCAAATATGACCCCTAATTCCTTTGCATACTGCTCAGACTTGCCGGTCTCGGTTGCATACAGAACGGTTGCTTTAATCCTCTTAGAGAGTGCTCGACCAAAGAGTTTGGATGTAAATTTCACCGCGCGCGCAATCTGCTTGAAGTGGAACTTTCTATTTATAGGTCTCTTGCCACTGATCGGCTTTGACTTCTGCCATTGATGGGTCTTCCACGCTGGTTCCTAAGGAAAAAATAATAACGTAAACGATATTTAATAAAAAAAAAAAAATCTTGAAAGGTTTTGAAATGTTTATATTCGGACATGAGTTAGTACGAAAGTGTTAATCGCATAACAAATGGGTAGTTGTTATCTAACTATGATCATTCGGCTAAATAAATATAGAAGATTGCAAGTCTTCCAATGGCTAACTAATAAAACGAAAGCTTGTAGAAAAATCATATTACGATATTAAGGATTATATAAACGATAAAAAAGCTTGGGTATGAATTGCTCTATCTCCATAGGTACTATGTTTATTATTCATTTTATTCATTATGTGAGATGGTGATAACGAAAAAAAAGAAAAACCCCGGCTAAGTTTGTTGTGGGCTTTTTTCTTAGACCGGGGCGCGTTTGGAATCCTCATAGCTTTAGTTTTAAGTTTACGAATATAGTTATCACCATGAAATAACTACTATGTAAATTATTGACGCGTCAAAAGTGCCTTTTTAAGGACTATTTGAATAAAGATTATTTTGAATTTGAATTTCAATTTGCTAACCAGCTAATATGAACAACATTTCAATAAGAACTGTTTTCTTATAGAAAAAAGAAAAGATAAAAGAAAGACTTAAAATAAACCTTAGGTTGAACCTAAAACTAAAAATCTCAAAAATATAATATCATAACTAAAATACATTATTAAAAGGAGTCCCTTTAGGCACGGTTCCGAAGATACTGGCAGCGTTCCCCCATTGAATAGCAAATATTTTGTTATTAAGTCGGTTAATAACAAACACACTTGCAGGTAATGTGTCTACCATTGCGAAACATATTGGATTAGCTAAGTAATTCGATCAGCTGTTTTCTTCTTATTTGGGATCACTGTTTTACGTTTTTTTTTTTTATACACTACAAGTTAACCCTTGACGGCTAACTCACAGGCGCAGTCTAGGATGGTAGCGGTCTAACTTGGTAGGGGTATGATAAACCCACATTCCTAATTGGTTTCTACGCGACATCGTGCCGGAACGCTAAATAACTTGGCGACGCGTCTTTGTCGGTAGAGTGGTAACTAGCCACGGCCGAAGCCTACCACCAGGCCAAACTCGAGCCGGGAATCGAACCCAGGACCAACCAACTTTATAATGCGACTGCGCACGCACTGCGCCACGGAGGTCATCGTAAACATCCCTAATCGTCATCGTAAATAGAAATATTTTGGTGGATTTGGTGAATGTAAGTTTTTTGTTACGCTTTCACGCGAAATCTTCTTAACCGATCATCATGAGACTTTGTACACATATTTTTGGAGGTATATTCAAATTCAAATTTAAATAATTTTTATTCAAATAGTCCTTTAAAAGGCACTTTTGACGCGTATAAGAAGTAACATCGGATACTATTTTTTTACTTTTTTTTACGAAAGATAAAAAAAAATATTTGTTAAAATATAATTACCATATTAATTCATTTCTAGTGTAATGATCTCTGATACTAATTTAATGATTTTAATGCGAGCGAAGCCGCGATTTAAAGCTATACTCTATATATTAATACACATTAGTCATATTTGTTAAGAATATTGTTTTAATGAAACAAGAGCTGTTTGTTTCATTGAATCCTGACAAGAGTCTAGCTACTAATACAAGTTTTTTTAAATCCTTTACAAGTTAACCCTTGACGGCAATCTCACCTGATGGTAAGTGATGATGCAGTCTAAGATAGTAGCGGGCTAACCTGTTAGGGGCATGGCAAGCCCACACTCCTAATTGGTTTCTACGCGACATCGTGCCGGAACGCTAAATCGCTTGGCGACACGTCTTTGTTGGTAGGGTAACTAGCCACGGCCGAAGCCTACCACCAGGCCAAACTCGAGCCGGGAATCGAACCCAGGACCGACCAACTTTATAATGCGACTGCGCACGCACTGCTCCACGGAGGTCATCGTAAACATCCCTAATCGTCATCGTAAATAGAAATATTTTTATGTTCTAGATGTAATTTAAAAACAGATACATTCAAATTCTATTTTAGATGGTAGAAATTGTTTTATATGCTGCTTTGGGCACACACGGGGGGGGTAAGCTAAATATACTATAGTAAAATTATTTAATTGTCTGCCTAACTCACTGTTTGATCTATCAACGCCGAGCTCAAACAATTAGATAGATAGGGCTGGAATGTGGCATTCATATAGTTATTATAATTCAGGCATTCAATTAAAATAGATTTTTAATTAAGTTAAAAATCAATTTTAATTGAATTAAAAAGTAAGCGGAGTTAAATTTTTTTAATTTTAACTCCGCTAAGGCCGTAAGTTATGGTTTTTATGTGAATCAGTTATGTAGTTAGATTTTTTAGAAGGTTGACAGCGAACTTAATTGTGCAGCCGTTTAAGTGGGAACTACATAAAATGTTACTAAGGAAACCTTTCTTAATATACTGGTACTGCGAAGATATTTTTTTTTAATAAAATAGACTCACCTGATATTCGTAAGCGGGTCTGAGATAGTAGAGTGCCATCTCTTGATGAAAGACAGGCGTGATGGATGAAGACATCGGTGGCACAATCCATATCCAATCTGCCGGGCAACCGGAGCTGCAAAATTATGAATTATATTCTACTGCGCTTTAAAATAAGTATTCCATTTTTGCAGTGCTTTTGAAAAATATTGACTTTAAATAAAATTTTATGTATAGTTTGTTTTCTTTAGAAAATTTTACAAAATAGCAGTATAAACATTCTAATCACTAAACAATATACTTTGCTTACGCGTATTTAAAAGAAACAACTTTAGTTCACTTTTGTGTTTTTTTTTTTAATATTTTGATATGTATGTAAGAAATGAATAGACTATAAATGAAATCATGTTGTACATTGCTATTGTCTTTTTTTTAATTATTAAACTGTACATTTTATTAATATATATTAATTAAACTTTTTGATATTTTAATTGCTTAATATTTTTTAAACAATTAAAATATCACTCGCTTCAACAGTGAAGGAAAACATCGTGAGGAAACCTGCATGCCTGAGAGTTTTCCATAATGTTCTGGAAGACGTGTGAAGTCTGCCAACACGCACATGGCTAGCGTAGACTACGGCCAAACCCTTCTCATACTGAGAGGAGACCCGTGCTCTGTAGTAAGCCGGCAATGAGTTGATCATGATGAAACTTAATATTATGAATAATAGCAGCACCGTCAAAGGTATTGTTATATAAAATTTTCAATTAAAAGCTCCGTAAGCTGATGATCATGTTGGAACAAATCTTTACCAAATCAAATATTTGCATAGAAATTTTAATTCATTAATCCTTCTTCAATAGGATGATTATTATATTTTAGTGATTAATTTCTGATGTTTGATGAGTAAAGATGAAATAATGTATTCCTAGGTTTAATAAAAAACATACGCATAACCAATAAACCATGACTAGGTATGCGAATGTTTCGATGGATCAATTCTAATCTAAAATATAACAAAAGCTACTTTTAATCCCGAAAAATGTAGTAATCAAGTGACCTAGATTTTCTGATCAGGCCGTCAGTTCTCAAATGAACACAACAAAAATCCACGCCAACGAAATCGCGGGTAGTATCATGTATTGGTATAATTAGTACGTCTACTTTCAGTTTCACGAATTAAAATAATTATTAATACTTTTCTTACTGAATGAAATGTACTTCGCAGGGTTTTATATTAATAACGATGCTGTTTAGTTTACTAAAGTGTAATTCAATTCAAATTCAATTCAAAATAATCTTTATTCAAATAGTCCTTAAAAAGGCACTTTTGACGCGTCAATAATTTACATAGTAGTTATTTCATGGTGATAACTATATTCGTAAACTTAAAACTAAAGCTATGAGGGTTCCAAACGCGCCCCGGTCTAAGAAGAAGCCCACAACAAACTTAGCCGGGGTTTTTCTTTTTTTCGTTATCACCATCTCACATAATGAATAACAAACTATAGTACCTATGGAGATAGAGCAATTCACACCCAAGCTTTTTTATCGTTTATATAATCCTTAATATCGTAATATGATTTTTCTACAAGCTTTCGTTTTATAAAAACTTTGAACTTATTGATAGACATCTCCAAGATATCAATAGGTAATTTATTATAAAATAAAATACAATTTCCTTTGAATGAGTTACTAATTTTGTGCAGCCTACTAAATGGTACTACAAGTTTACTTTTACTTCTGATGTTCAGTGCGTTACAGTCCATTTTTTTCTTGAATTTATCAATATTTTTATGAACATACATTAAATTTTCATATATATATTGGCTATGCACTGTCATTATTTTATAATCTTTAAATTTATCTCTTAATGACTCTCTGGGACCTAATTTATATATCGCACGAACAGCCCTCTTCTGCAAAACGAATATAGTGTCAATATCAGCAGCATTACCCCATAATAAAATACCATATGACATAATGCTGTGAAAGTAGCTAAAATATACAAGTCTGGCAGTCTCTATATCCGTCAAATGACGAATCTTTTTTACCGCGTAAGCAGCAGAGCTAAGTCTGTGCGATAAATTATTTATATGTGGGCCCCATTGAAGTTTAGCGTCTAACGTTATGCCCAGGAATGTAGCCGTATTTACCAGATCCAATTCCTCATTATTAAGTAGTACACTGGTTTTCACCTGTTTAACATTGGGCAACGTGAATTTAATACACTTTGTTTTCTTCCCATTAAGTGCTAAGTTATTAGCCTCAAACCAATGTACTACTTTCGCGAGAGAGTTGTTTACATCGTCAACATTTGTTTCGCGTCTTTTAATTTTAAAAACGAGTGATGTATCATCAGCAAACAATACTATCCCGCTATTGTCCTTAGTAAGGTAAGGAAGGTCATTTATGTAAATGAGGAACAGAAAAGGTCCTAATATTGATCCCTGAGGAACCCCTATTTTCACAAATGACCCGTTAGACCGTTTCCCGTTTACGTCTACTTGTTGAACTCTGTCACGTAAATACGAGGTCATTAAATCTAGAGTTACCCCCCGAAGTCCATAATGGTGTAGTTTTCTGACTAATGTTTCATGTTCAACACAATCGAAAGCCTTGGACAAATCACAAAAAACACCAAGTGCGTCACGTGACTCCTCCCAGGCTTTAAATATATTGTGTATTAACTCAACACCAGCGTCGGTTGTTGAGCGACCCCGTGTAAAACCAAATTGTTTGGCGTGTAATAAATTGTTACTATTAAAATGATTAATTAATTGCGTTAAAATAAGTTCGAGTGTAAGTAAGTGTAAGTGTACAGAATCCTACGAGTTATGCTGTAAGGTTTCAAGGCTAACTCAGTCAGAACCATCATAGATAGATAGATAGATACTCTTTATTGCACACTACAAACATTAATTCAAAATAACTTAAACAAAAAAATTAAATAAAAAAACAAACATAATGCGCAAAGGCGGTCATATCGCTAAAAGCGATCTCCTCCAGACAACCTTTTGTGAAAGGAAAGAGTTAAAAGGAGATGGGGCTACGGCCGTCGACAACATGGATGACCTGCTAGATTTCATGTTGTGTGTTTTTTTTCACCATGGTTGTGTTTTTTTATACACACTTAATTTATTAAAGTTAGCCCTTGACAGCTATCTCACCTGGTGGTAATGATGCAGTCCAGGATGGTATTTAGGGGTATGGTAAACCCACACTCCTAATTGGTTTCTACGCGACAGTGTGCCGAAACGCTAGACACGTCTTTGTCGGTAGGGTGGTAACTAGCCACGGACGAAGCACCAGTTCCAGAAGATCCCGCCAGACATTGTATAGACCAATTTCAACCGCAATTTTGACCGCTCCCATAATATTACAGTGTATAAAATAAGACACAAACAGTCACACGAGATGTTTGGCCACATGGGATCGCAAGGATGCGGCGATGATAGCCTAATGTCGGTCTGCATGTAATTAATTAAACGCAAGCAATCTTTATGATTTTATATGTAAATATTTTGAACACTATATACGTGTTCAAAATAATACTCGAACGTAATAGTGGCTGCATCAGAACATTATAAAGTCCATTAAGGTTCTGTTAAGTATGAACTCTTTACAACCTCTTTTGATCCCGAAATAAATTGCTGGTTTATTTTATATTTCTTTACGTTAAAATATCGTAAAACACTTAAAAAAACTACCAAACAAAAACCGAACTTATTTATCCAAGTTCAAGTTCAGAATTTAAAGCATGTTTTCACGAATTCTGGAATAGATGGCTATCGAAAAAAGTTGTTTTTGAAACAAAAGTATTCTATTTTTTACGTAGTTTTAAAAAGAAACCAAACCGACTGTTATTTTTTTTGTAGCAAATTTTTCACTTTCAGAATGCCATTTTTCCTTTGGAGAACTTTGTAGAAACAATTTGTCTTAAAGTTCACAAACCCCAAATTTTTCGTTATAGCACTTACCACTTCTGAAAGTTAATTTAACTCTTTCACACACTTACCTACTTTTGCGTTTTACGTAGCGACTTTTGAACACTCATATTTCACAGAAAAATGTTATGTAATTTTGAATACATTTTTTTTCTATCCTTATGTACGCAGCCTAACTTTGTTGTATTTCATCTCAAGCAAACGAGCAGACGTTACGCCATAGTTATCGCCCATGTTCATCTTCAGTACCATAATATCTACCAATATGTTGCCCGTTGAACCCACCTCATATTCGGCTTCTACTCGGCATTATACCGGTACGCTAAATTGATTGGCTGTATGTGTTTGCCACCAGAGTCAAACCCATCCAATCGAACCCAGTACCTTCCACATTATGATACGGTGGTGCACGCAATGCGCCAGGGAGGTCATCATCATCATCATGATCAACCCATTATCGGCTCACGACAGAGCACGGGTCTCCTCTCAATATGAGAAGGGTTTAGTCATAGTCCACCACGCCACGCCTTTGAGAACATTATGGAGAACTCTCGGGCGTGCAGGTTACTTCACAATGTTTTCCTTCACCGTTGAAGCAAGTGATATTTTAATTGCTTAAAAACGCACTTAACGGAAAGTTAGAGGCGCGTGTCCGGGTTCGAACGCCCGACCTCGTATTAGGAGGCGGACGTCCTAACCATGCTATCACAGCTACAGGGAGGTCGTCAAATACTTAATCTAGATATATGGTAACTAACTTAATCTGCTATAAGTAGTCGCAGTCACCACTTACCGTAATCTATTTTCGTTATCCAGATGCTTGATGAAGCTCTCCGAAGCAGTGTGATGGTCTACGATCGTTGCGTTGTGCTGCTGGAAGCTGTGGAGTACCGCTACGTTCACCTCGACAAGAGCTTTGTCCTTCCACAGGTTCACCGGTGTCCGTGTATCTAAGCCCATTTTTGCTGCTACTTTCTGTTTAAATGTGAAATTGAAGTCATAAACAAGCAGATGGGTCACCTGATGTTAAGTGATTACAGTCGCTCATGTACATTTGCAGCACCAGAGGAGCCACCGATGCGTTGCCAGCAGACCCTATTCTCCTATTCGGTTTCTACTCGGCATCATACTGGAAAGCTAAATAACTTGGCAGTATGTCTTTGCCAGTAGGGTGGATAACTAGCCGAGGTGGAAGCTTCTCACTAGATCAGATTTGAGCTGGGCATCGAACCCCGGACCTTGCACTTTATTATATGGCAGCTAACGCGCTGCGCTAATGTCTCCTGTAATCCAGGACCTCGCACTTTATAATATGGCACGGACATATTGTGTCTACTTTAATCCCCTCAGAAATAGTATACCTTTGTCATTTATTTCCGTCTCCGCTTAGATTTCAACTACATAATTAAATGAATGTCAAGATATAGTGCCTACTCACCTCCAGCATATTCAGTCGATTAGTGTCACAGAAGTTTCGGCATCCAATCTCTGTGCTCATGTACCAGCCGTTGAAGGCATTTGCTGTGAACTCTATGCCACCGCAGTCAAATCGCATGCTGGAAACAGCTGGCAATGCGTACCAGCGCAGTTGCAACTCCTCGAACCAGTCGTGCCTGTATAACAATAAATAAACATCATAAAAACCACTCAAAAGTTTGGTATGCGAAAGGTATATTGAATGACAGAGCGGAGCTTGGACCAGTTCGACAAATATCCTCGATCAAGAGTCGTATCCTTTCCGACCATAAGCCAATTTCTTAACTTCTTAAACCAATACTAACTTTTGCTCTAGTAAACCTTTTTGACCGTCTGGATGCGATTAAATTCATAGATTTCATGACATATGGGCGGCATGAATTTACTCGTAATTTTTTATTTATTTTTATACACTACGAGTTAGTCCTTGACGGCTATCTCACTTGTTGGTAAGTAAAGATGCTGTCTAGGATGGTAGCAGGCTAACCTGTTAGGAGTATGGTAAACCCACGCTCCTAATTGATCTCTACGGGACATCGTGCCGGAACGCTAAATCGCTTGGTGATACGTCTTTGTCGGTAGGGTGGTAATTAGACACGGCCCGAGCCTCCCACCAAACTCGAACCGGGAATCGAACTCAGGACATCCAAATTTATAATGCAACAGCGCACGCACTGCGCCACGGAGATGTTTGGTTTGAAAAATAAATCATTACGACATTAAGATTGTCTTTTTATCAGATATGTCCGAGAATGGGTATGAAATCCACAAATGGAATGATAAAACAATCAAAATGAGTTCAGTCTAGAGCTTTAGCACAAAGCCATACGTTTGCATAAGCTTACCGAACCAAAAGAAGCGTAAGTGAGTTCACATACATAGGAGATATTGAATCGGTCATTTTCACAGCTTACTTTCGCTTACCTTCATACCGTTAATGGCCTAGACAGTTTTAAATATATAAAAAAAAGCTGAAAACTCTACCAGAAGATCAATTTTTAAGTCGAACGACCCATTGATACAATAAGGTACATTATGAAATATTCATTATCTCATGTAGAAATATTAATGATCCAACACTTTTGTTCAATTGAAAAAAAATAATGTTCTTTTTTTTGTAGTAAAAACCATTGTATATACAGTAAAGTAGTTCATACTAAGTGAATTAAAAACAGATTTATTTCCGTAACACCTTATGCATTTTCATAAAATAATATTAGCTACCGAGTATATATCGAGTATTACATAATCAGCTGATAATGATCTCTGTATGGTATTTTTTTATACAAGGCAAATGCTGAACTATCCATTTATTCTGATTGGCATTACAGACACAAATAGGCTGTCTGTATTAGAGGACAGTCAGTGACAAATGACATAAATAAATTAACTTCCTTCACGTTTTCTTCTATTTTTCAACAAACGGAGACTGGAAAAAAAAACATGATTCGTTTTCATAATAGATTATTAGCTACCGAGTATATATCTGGTATTAGCTGATAATCAATATATTCACCCATTCTGATTGGCGTTACAGACACAAATAACCTTAATGTATTACAGGACAGTCAGTGACAACAAAAATAAATTAACTTCTACCATTTTTTCTTCTTCAATATGTCACCAAACGGAGACCGGAAAAGAAAAAGGATTCAATCACAACATGTCACAATACTTATAGCCCATCAGAGCCTGTTAACATTATCAATACCGAAACATTATTGAATGAGCTGGATTTATCGCCTATAAAAGCAGATTGGAGATCACTGGACCACACTTTTACGATAAGCAATCTACTCTGTATGGGCGGTGTGCGCCTATTTGCGGGCCTTTACAAAGCACAATATGCATTCTCTGACTTTTTATGTCGGCATAAATCTGTGATGAAAAACGATAGGACGACGTGTTTCGCGTAAGTAGCCGTGTTATGTGACATCCATACCTGCTAACAAAAGTTTTAATTGTTTGTGTTGGTACATCGAATAAGCAATACAATCATCATCATCATCATGATCAACCCATTACCGGCTTATTACAGAGCACGGGTCTCCTCTCAATATGAGAAGGGTTTGGCCATAGTCCACCACGCTGGCCATGTGCGGATTGGCAGACTTTACACGCCTTTGAGAACATTATGGAGAACTCTCAGGCGTGCACGTTTCCTCACGATGTTTTCCTTCACCGTTGAAGCAAGTGATATTTTATTTTTTTAAACGCACATAACTCTGAAAAGTTAGAGAAAAGTCAAACATGTCTATCACTAAACC
Source organism: Lasiommata megera (assembly GCA_928268935.1). NCBI lineage: Eukaryota > Metazoa > Arthropoda > Insecta > Lepidoptera > Nymphalidae > Lasiommata > Lasiommata megera. The sequence goes on from OV743312.1 coordinate 15,145,058, forward strand.
AACGGCGCCATTGACAAAGAATTCAAATAACGACTTTTGCGGCATACCTTCCAATTTTCAAACATTTTACAACTATGCAGTCAAATAAAAACCAAAATGTTTCAAATATTTCTTTGTATTTGTACTTACGTGGGGTGTGTCATATGAATCTCCATGACGAGCTCCCGCGGGATCTCGAAATAGTCGGGATCCTTGCCGTTAGCCGACAGCACGAGCGGCAGTATATCCCACGCGGTACGTGGCGGCTTCCAACCCAGTTTCAGGCAAAGCTATAGCGGAATAATATTTTTATGTGGGTATTTATGTGCAGCAATAATAGGCTATTTTATATCAACAAGTAAATCTGAAAGGTGTTTACAATTATTTCGGTCTTCTTTTTCCGCCTTGTGTTGTGACACACTTGTTGTGTGTGTGTGTGCGTGTGTGTCTGTGTGTGTGACTGTGTGTGTGTGACTGTGTGTGTGTGACTGTGTCTGTGTGTCTGTGCGTGTGTGTGTGTATGTGTGTGTGTGTATGTGTATAATATTATTTCCTGGATTCCATGGAAAAATCCAAGGTTCCAGCGGGTTTTATGTAAAGCTAAATTTCTTCTTCTGAAAATTCTCGAAGAACGTCCACAACCGTATTACTATAACAAATTAGATTTTATATATTTTTATACATCGATATAGCTGTTCTAGGCACAGGAATGACACATGAGAAAGTCTTCAATAACAAACTTGTGAATACCACAGGATTTCTCTTCGCTAAATAATCGCGGGCGCGATACGTATAACATTTTTTAAATTCTTAATTATAATAGTACTAATCAATTTTCATCAATAAAAGACAAAAAATCAAAGCTTATTCCGAAATTAAATAAATAGAGCCAGGTGTGGCAAGTCGAATGAAACAAAATTGAGAGATTTATTCTCAGGCTTCAACGCCAGACACTAAAACAATCGGATTAAAATTGTTTAGCTACAATATAACTTCAAGTTTTGTAATTCAGTTAGAAACATTGCTTGTTAACTAATATTTTCTATTTATTGTGTTTTTATCTAAAAGATTTTACAAATGTAATTCACTTTTTTATTCTTGTTGCACGTTTCTGAACATCTCGTCAACTATGTCCATTCAATATGCACCTACTATGGTAAATTATAATGTGGTTTATGTGATTGACGCTACGGTAATAATCATTTTATTAAAAACTCTTGAATAAGAATATACCGTGTTATTTTTGAACCTCAAAAAATAAATTCACAACTTTTGAAAATAAAACTATTTTGGATATATAAGCATTTATAGGCGTTTTTTAACATCGCAACTAGGGTCTAGTCAAGTTGACAATCAAAAATCGATTATATGTATTTATATCGGCGCGAAAGAGTTATTAATCTTATTCAGCGGTGCCAAGAACAACAAGAATTCAATAATTACCCACATTTGATCTCTTGATGATTTTGTAAACACAATTTAGACAGTAGCAATCAATTTTGTACAAGCATGCTTGCTATAAATACGAGCGGTCGATGCCTTTAATGGCATTCTCGCTCGAGGCGTCGGACCGTTCGGACCTCTTAGTTATTGTCGCAATAAAAGTGTTGTGCAATAAAAGTCCGCAAGTTGTGGTTTTAATTCAATGTCAGCAATGCTGACGTCACTCTTACTAAAAACAACTCCAACGGCCTTGCTTCGACATATATACTATTCCCACCACACAATATAATATTAATGACCCTTTAAATGATTGCAGTACCATATGGTAAAACACAAAAAATACCTCAGTGAATTCGGCGTGCATAGGATCCCCCAATACGGTACCGTCGGGCAGCTTATATCCAGCGTAGCTGATCAACTGGCTGTTCCATATTCTATAGTCGTGCATGCCGTCCGTCCGTTGAGGGAACACCGTGATCGCGGACCTGTACAATTTTATATAGCTAAAAAATCTACAATTTACTGATAATGTTCAATAACAACAGTGCACAAAAAATTATGGCTTAAAACTAAAAAAAATTTAAAAATCTGTATGTATGTATATATCCTTATATAGAACAAGCAACAACACATTGGCGACTTCGTAGTGGGACCGATTAATACTCTTAGCAAGTAAAATACAAATAATTAATGTAATTTAATGACAAACCTGATGTTTCCCTTATTGGTACTGTACTTGATATGATTGCAGAGGGCTTCAAACATGCCACTGGTCGTGGTCACTTGTCGGCAATCGAAAACCTGTACACAAAGAAACACAATATTATTTCATTTGTATGCAAGTAAGCCCTTGAACGCAATCACACCTGATGGTAAGTGATAATGCAGAATGCATAGGCAGCGAGCTAACTTGTTTGGGGCACGATATTAAGGCCATAATCGGTAAACGTACATGGCATCATATCGGAATAATAAATCGTTTAATGATAGGTCTTTGTCGTTAGACTTTGAGTGGTAAATAGATACGGTTGAAACCTCCTGACCAAGTCAGAGGAAATTCATTTATAACCATTTATATCATAAACCTACTATATCAATCAAACAAATGGGGGGGCCATTTGTTTGATTGATATAGTACAACATGTCTTAGTATATTTTAAAAATATAAAAAAAGGATAATTAACAAATTTCTTTTAATTTTATACTCGTAACACAAACTTTACACTAAAAAGAAAACATACGTGCATACATTGTTCTCATAATGAGACAAGTAAAAATTATAAAGTAAAATAAATGGAGTAAATGTATCAACTTCCTTCTTCGGTCGGAACAAAGTGGTTGTTTACGTAGTATACTAAAATCTCGAGTAACATGAGCTACTTTTTAACAAGGGAAAACAAATTGGACAAGATGGTGATGTTCAAGAATCTAAGAAGTTTCTTCAAGTATTTAGCTTATAACTACTCCCGTAAGATTATTCGGAATAAAATTACATAGAAAGTGCCTCATTCGTCTATAGGACATAAGATTTATAGACCTTTGTTCTTTACTTCAAATAAACTCAAATAAAATAAACTCAAATTCACTTTAACCCGGCTAAAAACTTAACCGGATAAAAGTGAAACCTAGGTCTAAGAAGAACATTTGTTGTGGGCTTCTTGATAGACCTGGGCGAGATTTGAAACCTGTTAGCTTAAGTTTTAAGTACGCAAGTGTAGTTATCACCATCATCGAATGGAAATAATGAAAAGGTGATATATATGAACGATTCATAGATGCCTGTAATAGGTTTATATGAATCTATTTTTTTATTAGATTTTGACTTATCAATAATAAATAAGACTTATGACGTATGTTTGAACAACAAATTTGGAGTTTTGAACACTTGTAAATAAAAACTAAAGTTTTACACTCCTTTACTACAATCTAAAGCATTAATAAAAGACGTACTTAGTTATGGTCGTCATCTTACAAAATGTATTTTTTGGTTTTCTCGAATAATTAGTATTATTTAAGATATCAAAAACAAATAAAAGGCTAATTGTCTGTGGTGACTTTAATGTTAATATTTTAGAATGTAACTCTTTGACAGTAAAGCTTTTAAGTCTATTCAATACATACAATTTATCAAATATGTTTATGGAGCCTACAAGAATAACCTCTAGCAGTGCCACATGTTTAGATAATATCTTTACTAATATAGCACCAATTCATAAAAATAGAATAAGTAATTTAGATTCTGATCATCTTGGCCAACTAATTCAGTTTAAAAGTTACAAGAAACCAGAATCTACACAAAAAATAACTTTTGTGCCGGTCACCTCAAATAGAATAGAAAAACTTAGGACAAGCTTAGTAAAGGACCTTCCATTCTTACCTTCAACCGTTGGTCCTAATGAAATGTATAACTCATTCTTTAATGTATTTAATTCTGTATTTAATTCTATATTTACGAGTAAGTCTGTTCTGATAAGAAATGCATTAGTTTTTAGTGAGTGGGCATCAGTTGAACTGCATACAAAAAGGCAAGAATTATATGAACTGTATGCAGAACGACAATACAATACTGGTGTTGAGTTCAAAGAACATGTAAAATTATGTTCCAAGAATTTTAAACGTGATTGTATCTTGGCTAAGTCACAATATATACAAAATAAGATAAAAAATAGCTCTAATATAATAAAAACCACTTGGAACATCATTAATGAGGAGACAGGAAATGTTACACAGCGAAACAGGGACTTTGAACTGATTGTAAATAATCAATGTGTAACATCGGATGAAGAGGTTGCTAATGCATTTGAAACCTTCTTTACCGATATTCCTGTCTCCACAACAAAACAATTGAACTCTTCACCAGATTCTGCTCTCTCTTTATTAAATGTTAATGTGCCTGAATGTAGTAGCATCTTTACATTCAGTCATGTTAACAGTTGTGACGTTATTAAGGCTTTTAAATTAATAAATAACAAGAAAACTAATGACTTGTGGGGCATTTCCGTTAACATTGTTACATCCTTAATTGATATTGTTGCAACTGACTTGGCAATCATATTTAATAATTGTATAGATTGTGGTGTGTTTCCTGACTTAATGAAACATAGTAAAGTAGTTCCACTGCTTAAATCGGGGAGTACAGCCGACCCCAGTAATTTTAGACCAATTTCTGTACTACCCACTTTCAGTAAAATCTTTGAAAAACTTTTATTAAATCAATTACTGAAACATTTTAATAACAATAATTTATTACACAATAAGCAATATGGCTTTACAAGGGGTCGCTCAACGACCGACGCTGGTGTTGAGTTAGTACACAATATATTTGAAGCCTGGGAGGAGTCACGTGACGCACTTGGTGTCTTTTGTGATTTGTCCAAGGCGTTCGATTGTGTTCAACATGAAACATTGGTCAGAAAATTACACCACTATGGAATTAAGGGTATAGCTCTAGATTTAATGATATCTTATCTAAGCGATAGAATTCAAAAAGTTGAAGTTAATGGAAAGCGGTCTAGCGGTTCATTTGTAAAATTAGGAGTCCCTCAGGGATCTATTTTAGGGCCTTTTCTGTTCCTCATTTACATTAATGACCTTCCTTACCTTGCTAAGGATAGTCATGGGATAGTATTGTTTGCTGATGATACATCACTCATGTTTAAAATTAAGCGTCATGAGAGAGCTTTTGACGATGTAAACAACTATCTCGCTAAAGTAGTAGAATGGTTTGAAGTCAATAATTTGGCACTAAATGAAAAAAAAACTAAATGCATTAAATTTACATTACCGAATGTTAAACATGTAAATACCACTGTACTGCTTAAAAATGAGGAATTTGATCTGGTAAATACTACAGTTTTTCTTGGAATAACTTTAGATGCAAAGCTTCAATGGGGCCCTCATATAGATCATTTATCGAACAGACTTAGTTCTGCTGCATACGCGGTTAAAAAGATACGCCATATGACAAACATAGAAACGGCTAGGCTTGTATATTTTAGTTACTTTCATAGTATTATGTCATATGGTATTTTATTATGGGGTAATGCTGCCGATATTGAAACTATATTCGTGCTGCAGAAGCTGTTCGTGCAATTTATAATATGGCTCCAAGAGAGTCATTAAGAAAAAAATTTAAGGAAGTAAAAATAATGACATTGCATTGCCAATACATATTTGAAAATTTAATGTATGTCCACAGAAATATAACAAAATTCAATAAAAAATGCGATTGCAACAATCTTAACATCAGAAGTAAAAATAAACTTGTGTTGCACGCTACTAGACTACAAAAAATTAGAAATTCATTTAAAGGTAATTGTATACAATTTTATACCAAATTGCCTAATGAAATTTCTGGGATGTCTCTCAATAAGTTCAAAGTTTATATAAAACGTAAGCTTGTAGAAAAGTCCTACTATAGTGTAAAGGATTACGTAAATGATAAACAAGCATGGGTGTGAAATATTGCTCTAATAAGATAGCTCTTAATATAATTTTAAGTGGCATGTGAGATGGTGATAACAAAAAGATAATTTACCTGGCTAAGTTTGTTGTGGGCTTCTTCTTAGACCGGGACGCGTTTGGAACCCTCATAGCTTTAGTTTTAAGTTTACGAATGTAGTTATCACCATCAAATCACTACTTTGTAAATTATTGACGTGTCAAAAGCGCCTTTTAAAGGACTATTTGAATAAAGATTATTTGAATTTGAATTTGAATTTTGAATTTAATTAACAGTCCGACAATTTTTAAGTTTTTTTTTATCCACTTCAAGTAAGCCCTTGACGGCAATCTCACCTCATGGTAAGTGATGCAATCTTAGATGGTAGCGGGCTAACCTGTTAGGGGCATGGTAAACCCACACTCCTAATTGGTTTCTACGCGATATCGTGCCGGAACGCTAAATCGTTTGGCGACACGTCTTTGTCGGTAGGGTGGTAACTAGCCAAGGCCGAAGCCTCCCACCAGACCAGACTCGAGCCGTCAATCGAACCCAGGACCTCCAACTTTAAAATGCAACTGTGCACGCGCTGCACCACGGAGGTCGTCAAAAAAAGTCTTAATAAAAATGAATATAATGATAATTTTACTACTTATCTTACTACTTAAAACTCTTTTTATCATTATTCTTAAAGTAAAAGACGATATATTAAAGCATATGGAAACACAGGGATTATTTTGATCTATATGACATCAACCACTGTCCGAACTGTGATAGCAAACACCATTGTATTCAGAACGTGATCTCCTTAACATGCAACTGCAGTTGACCAAATATTTGGAACACCGAATTTCTGTGTAGAGATAACTCGTTTATTTCGTCTGCAACATATTAAACAGATGTTTCAAATAGTTTAGTTTTAAAATCTTTATTGAACAAAATTGCCAAAAAATATACAAACATAAAATAACAAAGGAGGGTAAAAAAAATATAGGTATATACCTGGACTTAATATGGCCCTATATGGCCTTAAAAGTTTTTATCTGATTTTTATTAAAACCACTTTGTAGTAGGCTTAGGATGATAACCAGCCAATTCGAGCTAATGAGCGGAAACAAATTTGCCACTACCGTGAAAGAAAACTTAATCCTTCTCTCTATATAGATCCACAATACTCACTGATGCGCAAGTCATGACGCGAAATACAACTTAGAAAACTCGACTGTATAAAACATCGCGAATCATGCCCATGTCTGATAGAGCTCTAATACCGAACCGACTGAAGGGAGCAATCTCGTTATGTCGTCGACTCAATCAATAACAAATAACGATATCCAAACACAAGCTAAATCGTTAGCAGACGGTTGGGAAATGTTAAACAATGTGGCTTTTACAGCTATATCACTATAAACTTACCACTAGATAGTGCTAGTTTCAAGGGCAAGTCAACAAATGATGGCGAAATTAAGTTCCAATTGAAGATCGTTTCACTTATCAGCAATCAGGGTTACAATCTTTTTTTTTTTCTATACACTACAAGTAAGCCTTATCCGATCTCACCTGATAGTAAGTGATGATAGCGGATCTAAGATGGTAGCGGGCTAACCTTTTAGGGGTATAGTAAGCCCTTACTTTTAATTATCTATATAGATCCTATATATATCTATATATTCTCTAACTTTTCGAAGTTATGTGCGTTTTTAAGCAATTAAAATATCACTTGCTTCTACGGTGAAGGAAAAATATTGTGAGGAAACCTGCATGCCGGAGAATTCTCCATAATGTTCTCAAAGGCGTGTGAAGTCTGCGAATCTGCACATGGCCAGCGTGGTGGCTACGGCCGAACCCTGCTCATATTGAGAAGAAACCCGTGCTTTGTAGTGAGCCGGCAATGGGTTGATCATGACTTCTAATTATTCTAATATTGTGCCGGGACGCTAAATCACTTTGTGGCACGTCTTTACAGGTAGGGTTGTAAATAGCCATGGTTTAAACCCGACTAAGCTCGACCTTCGGAATCGAACCCAAGACGTCCAACTTTATAATGTTACATTGCACACTACTACTTAAACCGATGACATCAACCATAGGGAGCGATGAACACAATTCCAAGAAGAGCGGATAGTCCTGCAAAAGACTTATCGCCCAGTAGATTCCATCGGTTAAGACGATGATGATTAAAACGCACTTAAAATTTCAGCATTTCCATTTGCGGTGAGAAATAATAAGAAATAATTCTGCTAACTGCCACCGACGAGGCCTTAAACAGATTAACTCGAGCAATCTATTTAAGCAACGTTATTACGAAATGAACTCGCAAACATCAGAAGGACTTAAAACCTCTCCTAGTAATTCCGATGGAAAGCGGTGAATGAGGCAAACGAATAAATTACTCGCGATGTCGTTATGTTGAGGACTCAATCAGACGTTTTAATTATAACGCTGAAAATAAGTTCAATTGAAAAATATTGCTGCGGGTTATGCAGATAGTATTATATAGGATGAACACATTGATTTCTGTTATCAGTAATTTTAACTTTATAAAAAAAGACATTGCACAGTTCGTTCAATTAATTGCGTTATAGTATTATATAGGATGAACACATTGATTTCTGTTATCAGTAATTTTAACTTTATAAAAAAAGACATTGCACATTTCGTTCAATTAATTGCGTTACACAAGTAGTGAATGTGAAATAGTGAACGTTTATTGATATTCAATTACAGGCTCTTCATAATTCCAAGTCTCTTTGCATCATAGATTGGTTATCATCTTCACCAAGAACATGAAGTTAGTAATGTTTCAGTTTGCAATGAACCTACCGCTGGTCATTAGTTCAGTAGGTAAGCTCAGTAGTTATATTAATCGCTTGAAGTAGCTTTGTTTGTAACTTGATCCATTGCATAAAACATTTAGCATTCTTCACTTCATATGAATATTAGATATGCAATTGCACACACTCATTTCAAATCATGATCAACCCATTGCCGGCTGACTATAGAGCACGGGTCTCCTCTCAATATGAGAAGGGTTTTGCCATAGTCTACCACGCTGGCCATGTGCGGATTGGCAGACTTCACACGCCTTTGAGAACATTATGGAGGAAGTGATATTTTAATTGTTTAAAAACGCACATAACTCCGAAAAGTTAGAAGCGCGTGCCTAAGTTCCGAACCCCCGACCTCTGATTAGGAGGCGGACGTCCTAACCACTAGGCTATCACAGCTTCACTCGTTTAAACTCAATTTGCTTAAAATGATACACAAAGTTTACTCTTAGCATAATATTAATATGAAAATTCAGTATTTTTGATAATCTCGATTTAAAAAACGTATTAAGCATAATCAACTAAAATTGTTCGGGATCTTGACTGAAATTTTTATGCACTATTTATTGTATCTAGGATTATTTAAAAGGTTCGACTTTGTCTTTGAGTATTATATGATTCCGACACCAATTCTGACGACTTGCGTAGGCCGACCACCCTCATACGAAGAGATTACTATGACCGATATAAAAGTTTTGATGACGATCATTACGAAAAGAAAGAAATGTAACGTACATTTCTTTGGCAGCAATTTTCAAAATGGTCTTCTAATCGCCTACCTTTGTCACAAGAAATTATTGTTTCGCATACGAAAAAACATATCAAAGAAAAGTCATTCAGTACCTAATAAACAGGAAAGTAGACAAAACTAGCAAATAAGTACATTGAAGCAACGAATTTGTTTTAATCCTGAACAACCAGTCATATTGGCAACTTAAACTGTTAGGAACCAACCAGTATCGCTATTTTTGGAATTTATTTTTGGTTAATATTAAAATGTAAGGATAATATTGGCTTCTAACATACATTTACCCGTAAAATGGATATCTAGGTATATATTAAGGGTACGCTAATAAAACTTCACAATTATGAAACGACTATTATATCGGTTTTTTAAATCTCACGGAAACCTTTGGATTTATCCGGGCTAAAAGTTATACTATGTTTATCTTCAGAATGCATACTTTCTCAAGTAATAAAGATTTTTCTGAATCCTCCAGAAAGAAGACCTGAGTTTTGCAGTGATAGATTAATAGGTAGATAATTTTTGTAAGATAAGATAAGTTTTGAAAGTACTATTCTTTTCTTAAATTGTGACAAGTATGTTAATTAGTAAAATAAGTGATTTCTGACTTGCCAATTTAGGTAACTTTAGAGATTCGTGAACAAAAGAATTAGCTCTTTTCATCATTAAAAGTTCACAATGAAAGCGACGATATAGGTAATTCAGAATCATTAGAAGAACATGTTAAGAACGTCAAAACCCAAATATGGCGTGTCAAACCATAAAAACTAGCAAATAGTAATAATGCACGCAATCATATAGTTCGAGTATCCTCATAGATTTAGCCTAAACAAATTAATATAATGTAGCTACCTCAGGCATGTATCATTAGTTTAACTAATCTTGTCATTTAGACATGTTCATTAAATATGAACCGTAATTCTTTATAATTACGGATGCAAATTAATATCTTTGAAAACCTAACTGTTATAGATCCAAACGTCATTTATTACGCGATGACAATATTGTTACGTGTTGGGACAGATGTTCCGAGATGTTCAAGTACATACGGTAAATACCGTGACTATTAATTTAATGTTTTATTCGCTCTCTTATAATCCTGTTAATATTGTAGATACTTATACGTAGTTTCAAACTAAGATATCAATGTATGATATGCGGTGTCAAGACATCAGACATAGGTGTAATACAAATGTAAGCCCGATCATACAAGTGGTCGTTTATACGTTTTTGCAAACGAAAAATATATATAAACAAATACAGCGGTGATATCTCTTTATTAGTTGTTGTCTTAGACTGAGATCTATTGAGCGTACTTTGACTTAGTTCAACCAAAGTTAGTGTTCAAATGAACGTTGTGTCGTTTTAACCGTTTCTTAAGTCATAGGTGAGGTTAAGCTCGCTTTATAGATCTCAGCCTTAGATTGAGATCTATTGAGCATAGGTACTTTGACTTCGCGCAGTCAAAGTTAATGTTAAAATGAGACAGCCTTAAGTCAGACATTAGCGTTGTCTCGTTTACTTAATTCAGAGGTAAGGCTTGCTTTATGGAACTCGGATTTCAAGCCTCTATTATAATGGCCCAACTGTTAATTTGCTAGTTAGTAAATTGCCAAAATAAAAGAAAATTTAAATAATAATTATGATATTAACCGTATTATAGTCAAGTAAACAAGTCAAAAATATAAATGCTGTTGATCTCATTGATGTATTCATTACTCGTAATACTTTTCTCTTCTTCCTAAACTACACCACAAACCTCAGCTAGTTGAGAGAAATTCAACACAAACGGTTTACTGGATACTCTCCACAAAAGATGGGCTGCAACCCCACCATGATACAGTCTGAAGTCTGTCTTTGTCTGGTGGGAGGCTGCGGCCGTGGCTTGTTATCACCCTACCGACAAAGACGTGTCGCCAAGCGATTTAGCGTTCCAGCACGATGTCGTGTAGAAACCAATTAGGAGTATGGGTTTTCCATACCCCTAACAGGTATCACCCGCTACCATCTTGATGCAGTCAAGCATCACTTACCGTCAAGGGCTAACTTGTAGTGGATAAAAAAAAAGAGGTCGTAGTGAGTGTTAGAAATAATAATTATATTAATCCCACAGTACCTCGTTTCTACATGGCATCCGGACGCTTGGTGACACGTCTTTGTCTGTGAGGTGGTAATTATAGCCAATGTCGTGGAAAATTCATATACCCCAAAATTAATTTGGGGTTCGAAGCTGGGATATCCAACTTATAATTCATAGCGTGGAATGTAAAAAATACATATGATAACTCGTTTCAAGTGAGAAATAATTTGTGCTAAACCTATCGTTCATATTATGGATATCCAAATTTATCATAACCATACAAGTTTGATAGCTTAGCTTAACTTAAGCGTCGCTTTTGTTTACTCTTAAACTTAAAATTAACTTAGCTCTGATTTCCAACTTAACAAATTATGTGGAAAGGAATGTGCGTTTTGTACTTCGAACACTGATGGAGCGGAGGTAACAATTTTTTCATCAGATATCTAGCATAGTTGAAGTTTCAAAATTAGGAAGGTAATTTCCCGTGTTTTTGCGTCGAAGGGGGAAAATGGAAGTTTTCTCATTCGAGGCGGCAAATTAATTTAGTTCCACCGTGTTGTTGCGTGACAATTGGGCGCTGAATAACAGTTAATGACATTTAGATAGTTTCTTGTTTGTTTGGTTAGTTAAGTAAAATTATCATCGCAGTACTACTGATTTTTGACTCGTTAATCGAATCGAATCCAGTTTGTTTACGAGTACAGTCGAGTCTTTTTAATTATTTACTATAAAACAATCGACTCATTTATATAATTAAAAGTATTTATTATTATTTTTTCTATATTGATATTATAACTGTTCGGTTATTTTGTGCCCTCCCTTCATACATGCCATGTCCACATCTAGAAGACTCGATTGTAAATCAATTAATCTCACATACTGCAATAAGGCTATTTTAAACAATTGTAGTAGTTTTGTGGACTCAATCTCCACAACATTATCACGGCGGGTAATTTTTATCAGGAAAATTTAAGATCACGGCTCTATCATTAGAGATGTATTATCAACTAAAACTTACACTAAAAATAAATAAGGAAATAATTTAAACCAAAATATTGTTAATTTTTTTAAAGGAGAAGTTCACGCGATAAGTATGAGCTTATGGCCTCAATGCTTAATTCACTCATAACTCGAATCTTTTTGATCTGGTGGGAGGCTTCGGCCGTGGCTAGTTACCACCGTACCGACAGACGTGTCGCCAAGTGATCTAGCGTTCCGGCACGATGTCGCGTGGAAACCAATTAGGAGCGTGGACTTACCATACTTCTTACAGGTTAGCACGCTACCATCTTAAACAGCATCACCACTTACCACCAGGTGAGATAGCCGTCACGGGCTAACTTGTAGTGTATAAAAAAAAAAACTTTTGCATACATAAAATTCGTTTTGGTCGTCAAACTTAAACAAGTTTCTAAGCCTACATACCTTAAATTGAATAACACAAACAATGTTTACCATATTATGACGGCTTCTCACGTCGCTTGTATATAATATGAACCTTGGTGTCCTTCAACTTTAATACCACTTACTTTAGGTAAGCGAAATAACTACGCTTTTATAGTGTTCTCCCTTTTGCATACTCAGTTTTAACACCATTTTAACTGAATGCAAAGCTTAGTTGTTGCTGTGAGAAAACATTTGAGTTCTCGCTTTATCGTAAAGTGGCAAAATAGACTAAAATCTTTGAGCTGAAGCCACACTAGTCGGTTTACATTATCAAGGCATGGGAGTTGGATTTAGCACTACAGTAGTATAAATAATCTATTTTCATGACGATTGGTACATACTTAACACGTAAAATTATTTATTTATAAGAAACATTGTAAAAAGTTGATACAATATTATTTATGTGTCTAAAGATGCCTCCGCAACTACCATGCAAATATGAAATAGTATATTACAAATTACGACCAATTAATAGAATGTCGAAAAACGTTTTTCAGCTGTTTGTTTTTTTATTATGTTGGGATTATTCAGTGTAATTTTTGTAATAATAATAACATGTCGGCGAGAAGGAGTTATTAACTTCATTCAGCGGCGCCAAGAAAATCAAGAATTCAATAATTACCCACGTTTGAACTCTTTAAATCAATAATTAATCATTTATTTGCTAATCAGTGTATTTAGAAGGTAACAATCAGTTTTGTACAAGCATGCTTTGATAAATAGGGGCGGTTGTTGCCTTTCGTGGCATTCTCGCTCGAGACGTCGTACCGCTCGGACCTCTTAGTTATTGTCGCAATAAAAGTGTAAACTCGCAAGTTGTGGTTTTATTTATCATGAGCGAAAGTAAACAAAATCGTGACGTCAGCAATGCTGCAATGTCACTCTTACTAAAAACAACTCCAACGGCCTTAATTCGATAAACATTTTAGTCTCAGTACTACAATACAATACTTTGCTAAACCAGTGGTACTGGCAGATACTAATACATAATGATAGGTATTGTATTTTATATATGTTTTTTTTTGTGTTCATTAATGTGAAGAAAAAAAATTCATTAAATTTGTTATGCACTTCCAGCATATATTTAGTTGTATTATTTATATCTTAGTTGAAACACACATTGCATGATTATTTGCCGGTTAGGTTTTCTAAACTGAATCTATATTATGTTTATAATTCTAGTCATTATTGCAACAAAAAAATTAAACAATATATGTGTAATTCTTAACTCTCTTTAACATAACTTTTCTGTGAGCCTGATTTTAACTTTTAATGCAACTGAATAAAACTGACTTGATTTTTTTTTTTTTCATTAAAAATCATTCAACGTGTGAAGCCTTCTTAAAGAAAGATAAAGCCAACCAGTAAAATATGTGTTTTAGCGTTTACTAACTCAATACGCAATCTAACATCCATTGTTTGTAATTTGTCCCTGTTATTTACACCACGGAATTGATTGTTTCTACTATGTTTCAAGAGTTAAGCCTTTGGCAAACATTGCTTCTTATGTCGGTGTATTACTTTGTTAAATGAAATATAATCAGACTGTAATAAAGTTACGTTGCGATTTGTTGATCGATGTTACGACCCGATATCGTGCTCTATAAAATCAAATAAGTTTAAAGAAATTAGGTTTCTTAAAAGTGTTTTTAGTTAAAAGTTTTTAGGTGGCAGTTTGTTTAAAGTTTAATTAAAAAAGGATGATTTTTCTTTTATTATAATTTATTTACAATATTAAGATCATGACAGACCAAGGGTATCATATTAATTATGCTGGGTTGAAGACGAGTGCGCGAGCGTTCCCGTGGGCCAGCAATCAGCCAGTGGGTATTCTAGTCGCCACTCTGTTCACCGGCGAGTCCCACATACCCCGCTGGAAGTCGCCCAGTTGACGACCACGGTGGTCGTCACAGTGCTATTATAAAGTTAGAGGTCCTGGGTTCGATACCCAGCTAGATTCTATTCTGGTGGGAGGCTTTGGCAGTAGCTAGTTACCACCCTACCGACAAAGATGTGTCGCCAAGATATAAATAAATATATAATATAGATTGTCAGTTTGTTAACTGTAATGATTTAAATAAAATATGAACTTGCCTGTAGTTTAGACCACTGTATTCTGCCGATGCATCGGCTTGCATTTCTCCAGGCCAGCTTAGCTCCAAACACCAACTCGGTGGTGGTCAGCTGATAAGTGCCAGTCTTCACTACCTCTTCCTGTACCGTCTTCCAGCGTGCTTCGTGGGCTACCGTGTTGGCCCTGTATAAAAACAGAACAATTTAAATCTTATTATCTCCAGCTTCTTTAGAAGAGACGTCCCACAACAATTAATATCTTAATATATATAAATCACGTGTCACGTTGTTTGTCCGCGATGGACTCCTAAACTACTTAACCGATTTTAACTTTTTTTTTAAATGTGTGTTTTGTTCTAACTCACAGAATAGGATAGTTTTTATTTCGATTTATGGTCTCAATAATTAATATGACGGCAATGAGAGAGGAGCACCATCTAGTTAAATATAAAATAAACATTCGGTGGCCTAAATTCAATTTAGCAAATGAGTTTAGTAGTGCTATCCTTATCCTTTTATATATCTACTTAAATAAATAATAAAGTATTACGTCGAAAAATAACATTAGTATAAGCTTTGTTTGCTTTTTTATATATAAAATAGAATAATTAGTACAGTAATTGCACCTGTAATCTTAAGGTCCATTTTATGTTGATGATATAGTGTTTTGATTGATACTTGATAGCGACTTTACGATTGCGTGTGTGCAAATCTAATACTAAAATAACATAATTTCACTGTGTATATTTTCGTTTCTTGAGATTACTTTGTTACATAAACAACATACTAAAACTTACTAGGCCTGATCTCACTTACTATGCTGTTAAGTTGTTATATTATTTTAAGTTTGTTCGACAATCTCAGGCTAACAAAACAAGTGTTAGTACGGAATTACGTGTAATTACATCTATAATCTTCATCATCGTGATCAACCCATTGCCGGTTCACTACAGAGCACGGGTCTCCTCTCAGTATGAGAAGGGTTTGGCCATAGTCCACCACGCTGGCCATGCGGATTGGGAGAATACACACGCCTTTGAGAACATTATGGAGAACTCTCAGGTTTCCTCGCGATGTTTTCCTTAACCGATAAAGCAAGTGACATTTTAATTGCTTCAAAACGCACATAACACCGAAAAGTTAGAGGTGTGTGACCGGGTTCGAACCCCTGACCTCTGATTGAGAGACGGACTAACTACTAGGCTATCACATCTATAATGTGTACACATAATTTATTTCTGGAGGACCTACACGTGAAAGTGTTTGCTCGAACCACTTCACCTAGTTTTCATGTGCCACAGACTAAGTTATGTACCTCGGTTGTTGAGGCGTATCTTTGTTTATTTACAAATACTTGGTGTGAAATTGAGACATTTGCTCGTAATCTCTACACCTAATGACCATTATCTAGATGGCCAGGCTGCCAAGGCGTGTTATACTTATTTGTTTAAGGAAGTACCATTTACATACAAGGTGTGTATATTCGTGTATCGAAATAATATGACGGCAATCAGAGAGCAGCGCCATCTAGTTTTGGAATCGTGTACGACAGACAAGAGAATGGCATCGCCTCTCTCTTTACGCAACACTAAGTGACGTAGGCAGGTTCTTAGACTCACCGGCTCAAGACGCGCATTGCATTCATTGCAGTCGGTCGGTTCGGATCGGTGGTCGAGTCGCGGTAGTGCATAGTCGTACTTGGTGGAGCGTATATATAATCTGCTCTTTATAAATTACCATACTTATAATTGTAATTCTGTTCTACCAAGAGTATCTCGTCTATCCACGTCTACCCAAATTACCGAGGAAGACACGCCCCCGCCCCGTAGTCATCCTATAAATACATTATTTTGTGATTTCGTTTTGTGACGACTTCCGTGGCGCAGTGCGTGCGCTGTCGCATTATAAAATTGGAGGTCCTGGGTTCGATTCCCAGCTCGAGTCTGGTCTGGTGGGAGGCTTCGGCCGTGGCTAGTTAACACCCTACCGACAAAGACGTGTCGCTAAGCAATTTAGCATTCCGGCACGATATCGTGTAGAAACCAATTAGGAGTATGGGTTTATCATACCCCTAACAGGTTAGCCCGCTACCATCTTAGACCGCATCATCACTTAGTATTCGGTGAGATGCCGTCAATAACTTGTGGTATATAAAAAACTAAATAAAAAATCCTATGAATAGTAGTGATCGACATAATCATTATCTAATATCCCTGAAGGACACGCTCAGGTGACTAAAACCGGATACTCCATGATACGCGACGTAAAATGTTACTGAAAGCGCGTATAATAAGCATCCATACATATGCATTTCGAACTGCCTGTTAGGAAATTATGTAATGGTAAGTTGAAGTACTTTATTAGAAGTAATAATATAATATTTGTTATTTTTTCTTTTTATATTGGTATATGTATTATATTATATCATCATAATCAATTTCATAGTGAAAGCTCAGTCAAAAAACCTCATGATAAAAACTTAACTCAACATGATTCACACGAAATATCAAAGCATAACAATAAAATTACCTATGAAATACAGAATACCTATACAAATGTCTCTGTTACGAAAAAAAGATTATGTTTCCTCTACTTAAACGCTCGTAGTATCCTTAAACCAGGAAAATTTGACGAATTAAAATGCATATTACAAGGATTTCATACAAAAATACAAATTATTATAATTACTGAAACATGGATTAAATCACAAGACGAAGCAAAGCGACTTGTTCTACCCGGATACACCCACTACTATAATTTCAGAGAAAATTCAAAGGGTGGAGGAGTCTCTATTTATGCCCATGCTAATTTGACTCATAATTTAACTGAAGAATTATGTGCGAATGGCATACATTACCTATGGATACATCTTAATAACTACTGTCTGGACATTGGCGTAATTTACAACCCCGATCACAAAAACATTAAAAACTTCCTAGAACTATATTCGAAGCAACTACAAGAAAGAAAACGTGCTATTGTTTTTGGGGACTATAATATTGATCTTCTACGCTCCGACAGAACGACTTTGGATTATAAAGAAATAATAGAAGAAAATGGTTATAGTTTACTGAATAAAGCTACAAAAGAATATTGTACGCGAGAAACATCTACTACTAAAACTATACTAGATCATGTATCTACAAATTTAAAAAATCATACTTTTCACCTCGCCGTCATTGAATCAAGTATTTCAGATCACAAGCAACTATATTTGGAAGTAAAAAAATATAAGCCAGACGCTAAAAAGAAAATTGAATATGAAGCTCTTAACTATAGCATGTTATATGAAAAAGTTGAAATTGAAATGGAAAGCGAAATCACTAAGTACTCAGATTTGGAAACTAAACTTATTAAATGTCTCAGAATGAGTAAAGTAATAAAAACAAAAATATTTAACCCACCAAGAAGCGATTGGATTAACAAAAACATTATAAGAGACATTGATAAAAGAAATATCCTATGGCATAAGCATAAAATGGAACCGAAAAATGAAGAAATAAAACTGGACTTTTTAAAAATAAGAAATTCAGTGACTGAGAATATACAAAAAGTCAAGAGAAAATACTATCTTAAGGAATTTAAGAAATATATACGCAAGCCCTTAAAAATGTGGAACCTACTAAACGATCTCTCTAATAATAAAACAAAAGAGATTTGTGCTCCATCAAAGTTAGATATATCAAATAACATTGTTACTGACTCTCAGCAAATATGCGAAGCGTTTAATAATTATTTCTCAACGATAGGCTCAATTTTAGCTGATAGTATACCCGTTAAATATCATAATAATCAAACTTATACTCTAGCAAAACAAAAAACACAAACCATATGCTTAACAAAAATGTCACCGGTCACTATAGCTGA
Source organism: Lasiommata megera (assembly GCA_928268935.1). NCBI lineage: Eukaryota > Metazoa > Arthropoda > Insecta > Lepidoptera > Nymphalidae > Lasiommata > Lasiommata megera. The sequence continues at coordinate 15,163,960 of OV743312.1, forward strand.
GGTCTCAAAGTTAATTGATAATCTTAATACTAATGCAGTTTCGGGCATCGACGGAGTCAGTTGCAAAGCAATAAAATGCGTTAAGGATCTTGTAGTTGATAAATTTACAAAATGCATAAATAACTGCTTCGAACAAGGCATCTTCCCCGATAGCCTTAAAGTTGCAAAAGTCTCCCCGATTTTTAAATCTGGTAATAAGTCTGACCCTGGTAATTACCGACCAATATCGGTACTGCCAATTTTATCTAAAGTATTTGAAAGGGCAATATATCGCAGGCTTGATGAATACTTAAATTCAATAAACTTCTTGTACGAAAAACAATATGGCTTTAGATCAAAATCTGGTACTATCTCAGCCGCATTAGATCTTATAACAAATATTAAATTGCAGATTGATAAAAAACAAATAGCTGTAGGTATATTTATTGACTTTAAAAAAGCATTCGACACAGTTAGCCATAATTTGCTCCTAAAGAAACTAGAAAGCATTGGTATTGTTGATAAAGCTTACGAAATTTTGAAATCATATCTTTCAAACCGTACTCAGATAGTGAAGATTGGGGATAAATGTAGTAGTCCAGCATCCATTAATTGCGGTGTACCACAAGGTTCTATATTAGGACCTTTGCTGTTCTTAATTTATATTAATAATATACACGAAATCGGTCTAAAAGGGGATATTTCTCTATACGCTGATGATACCGCCCTGATTTACTTTGGTAGGTCTGTTGACTCAATCATGAGAGATGCTCAAAGTGATTTAAATAATCTTAATGTATGGTGTCAATGTAACCTGCTTACTATTAACACTGCTAAAACAAATTACATAATATTTTCTCCAAAAAATAAGAAAATCTGTAAATTCGAACCACTTACTATAAATAAAGACATATTAGTAAAATCAATCAGTCAGAAATATCTTGGTTTAATTATTGACAATCAACTCACATGGAAAAATCATATAGATAAGCTTCGGAAAAAACTTTCATCTTTAATGGGGAGTTTACGTGGTATTGTACATTGTTTACCAAAAAATGTAAGATACACTATTTATAACTCTCTCGTCAAACCGCATATTGATTACCTAATTGAAGTATGGGGGACAGCAGCAAAAACAAACTTAGACATCATTCAGAGAGCACAAAATAAAATTATGAAAGATTTATTTCATTACGACTTTCTAACACCTACTAAAAAAATATATAAAGAAACAAAATTACTTAACATTAAACAAACATACATTTACAGCACTTCAATATTAATACGAAAAATACTAAATAAAGACATACATTCAAAAATAACTTTTACGAAAAAAATTCAAGTACAAAAACGGGCCTTTCGTCGAGCAAACCACCTTTTACTAACTCATAAACCCCGTACTAGCTATGGCAATAAAAATATTATATTTGAAGGAGCACTAATTTACAATAAACTTCCATCGGATATTAAAGAAATAAAATCTATGCTTATTTTCAAAAAGAAATTAAAATTTTATGTACAAAATAACATGTTACTGTAAGTCGTATCCAGTATGCATTGATCTTTGTTTTATTAAAACTGGTCGTATGTTCTATCTAATATTATATAATAAAAGTCAATGCCATAAGTTTTAAACAATAAACAGAAAGTATAATTTGCTATATTCCGCCGACTACCGGGAGATTAGTATAGTATAACACCACACAAAATCCTCCACTAGAACCTCTACGCACGTTTCGACCCGACACCGGATCATCCTCAGGAGATGTTGACTTCACAAGCGCGAAAGGCAAAGTCAGTGCTTCTATTCATTATTTGCCATAAGTTTTGTTATTCTTGTTACAGTAAAGAAAGTAGAAGTAGTGTTTAAAATCTTCCTTTTATTTTATTTACCTTCGGATAGAAGCGAAGTATTGCCCAAGGAAGTCCTTGGCGTCGCTGAGCACCTCTTCCGGGTTGCGGGGCACGTCGCCTCGACCTGGTATCGCCATGACACTGCCCAGACACGACTTCTCGTTGCATAGCGTAGGCTGGAGACAAAAATACCTGAATCATTGACTGTTATGAAGACCAAAAACATTATTGATAGATGGCCAAGCTGCCAAGGCTGGTTACACTTATTTTTAAATAAACGTAAAGTTTCTGGAGGACGGTTAGCTTTACAATTAAAATGTGTTTAAATTATTTTTGAACAATAAATAAAAAAATAAAGTTTATGGAAGTACCATTTACATACAACGTGTGTATGTTCGTGTATCGAAAAATATATTATTTTGTGATTTCGTTATATAACGACCTCCGTGCCGCAGCGTGTGCGGTTTTGCATTATAAACTTAAGAGGTGCTTTGTCCGATTCCCGGCTGAATTCTGGTGGGAGGCTACGGCCGTGGCTAGTTACAACCCTACCAACAAAGATATGTTGCTAAGAGAGCAAGCGCAGCGATAGTATTCCAGCAGCATGTTATGTAGAAACCAATAAGAATTATGGGGTACGCACCCCTTGACAGGTTAGCTCGCTACCATGTTAGATTGCATCATCACTTACCATCAGGTGAGATTGCCGTCAAGGGCTTACTAGTAGAATAAAGTTAAGTGGAGTAAAAAGAATAAACGTACATGCTATAGTGTTTACAGAGGCAAAAAAATCATAATATATAGTCAGACATCAGACTTAAATTCAAATTCAAATTCATAATAATCTTTATTCAAATAGTCCTTAAAAAGGCGCTTTTGACGCGTCAATAATTTACATAGCAGTTATTTCATGGTGATATTCGTAAACTTAAAACTAAAACTATGAGGGTTCCAAACGCGCCCCGGTCTAAGAAGAAGCCCACAACAAACTTAGCCGGGACTTAAACGGAATAAACGTGACATAAAAATCTAAATTTGTATCTCATAACGATTATTCAAACTTTACACAGTTCTATATATCATTCTGCACAGCACAACTGATGAGGATATAGCGAAGTACGATTAAGCAATTAAAAGCCTAAAGGTAATATTGACTTTGAAAATTAAACGCCGAGGTTTTTTACCAGTTGGATACGTAAATCCAACATATCACAGTCAAATCTGATTCGATCTTTATTAATTTGATGCAAATAAACTTTTGAATTCAATTTCACGATTTAATACATAACAGTAACATTATTCAAGTATTCATTTGACGACCTCCGTGGCGCAGTGCGTGCGCTGTCGCATTATAAAGTAGGAGGTCCTGGGTTCGATTCCCGGCTCGAATCTGGTCTGGCGGGAGGCTTCAGCCGTGGCTAGGTGCCACCCTACCGACAAAGACGTGTTGCCAAGCGATTTAGCGCTCCGGTACAATGTCGCGTAGAAACCAATTAGGAGCGTGGATTTACTATACTCCTAACAGGTTAGCCTGCTACCATCCTAGACAGCATCATCACTTACCACTAAAAAAACCATGTTATTAAATATTCAAGCTTATGTTACATTCTAACCTTGTGAGTAAGATTTCGTCCTCGCTTTTGTGGTCATCTTTTTCGAACCTAGATACAAAACTCTTATGTGCAGATCAAGCAGTTAACACTTGCTTTGACGGTGACGGAAAAAAATCGTGAGGAGACCAGCTCGCCTAGGAGCTCCATAGTTTTCTCAAAAGCGTGTGACGTCTACCAATCTGCACTTTTAAAGTTTTATTATTCGTAAGTTAGTTTCTACTCATAAATCTCTGTAACTTGTCAGCCGGTAGGTACCTACTTGTAGAAATTTAAGAATCTCCGATGTTAGATTTAAACTTCCGCGTCAATAACTCGCCGCCTGAACACAGAAGCACCCACCTGTTACACCTATTATTTACTTTATACGTAACGTGAGTATAACGTCCTAAATTTAATAACTTTGGGGGGTTTAATGTCCTTTGAAACGTCTAGAAACCTTTCCATAGATATGTCACTTTTTTTTTTATACACTACAAGTTAGCCCTTGACGGCAATCTCACATGATGGTAAGTGATGATGCAGGCTAAGATGGTAGCGGACTAACCAGTAAGGAGTAGGGTAAACGCACACTCCTAATTGGTATCTATGCGTGCCGGAATGCTAAATCGCTTGGCGACACGTCTTTGTCAGTAACAAGCCACGGCCGAAGCCTTCCACAAGACCAGACGCGAGCCGGGAATTGAATCCCGGCTCGAGTCGCATTATAAAGTTGGAGGCGCTATAAAGTTGGCTAGGGTGGTAACAAGCCACAGCCGAAGCCTCCCAACAGACCAGACTCGAGCCGGGAATCGAACCCAGGACCCCCAACTTTTTAATGCGACAGCGCACGCACTGCGCCACGGAGGTCGTCAACATGTCCCTACTCTATGAACTTCAGTCTCAAAAAAGCATATTTAACATAGGCGGCAGCATCATAATATGAACCAATTCAGTTGAGAAATACAAAAAAATGCTAAATAACTTGAAGTAAGTGAAGCAAGACAAAAAGACAGTCATGGTGAAGCGAGTCTTATTTTCTCTCTCTATATTATGGAAGACGAGGCATATGCATTAATAGGCTGTTGATAAGTTTTGCATATATTATAATGGGACATTCATATAACTCGCACTCCTTCGCTATCCGTCGGCGGCTGTCATTCGGTAAACTGAAAATTCGGCTAATTGAAGAGGAAGAAACTTTGATCTATCCGCAGTTCTTTCTAATTTACAGCTTAGAGTCAGCGAGCAGGTAAACCGCTAAATATTGACGATTATATATGTAATGACATACCTTTATACACGGATGACCTAGCTTTAATCAATTTTGTAAATAAAAAGCTTCCTAAAGATTACAAACAATGAATACCTCGAAATCGAGCACTCTCTATATTAGTTTTATTACAAATGTTACCGAATTCCGTCTACATTCGTGAAGCACATCTATCAGTCGTTTTACGACGTTCATAAAGAAAATTGTCTATAAAAGTAAATAATGATCCATACTTAATAATGGACCACTGAATGAGCAAGACGTAAAGGTACAGAACAAAGTAACGATTTAATCATTGAATTTACCTGTATCTGATTATATCGTTTTAGAAAAGAACTAGTATTTTTTTTCTCATTACTTATATATATGTTGGAGTTATTAACTTCATTCAGCGGTGCCTAGAACAACAAGAATTCAATAATTACCCACATTTGAACTCTTGATGATTTTGTTAACACAATTTAGACGGTAGCAATCAATTTTGTACAAGCATGCTTTGCTATAAATACGGGCGGTCGATGCCTTTCGTGGCATTCTCGTTCGGACCTCTTAATTATGGTTGCAATAAAGGTGTAATCCCGCAAGTTGTGGTTTTAATTACTATGAGCGAAAGTAAACAAAACACGCTTACTAAAAAACAACACGGACGCCCTTAACTCGTCAGATATTAGCGCTGATTAAAATAAATCACAAAAATATTCAGGTTACATTTTTGTGGAATTTAGAGAGTGCAATACGGTTATTTTTTCCAACCCATAATAATTACGTCTCCTATGCAAGAGAAGAGCTTTGCCCAGTAGTGAAAATTTAATAGGCTGAGGATAATGATATTTGGCTATTAAAAATATATATATTTAGTTTAACCTACATCAACCATTTGATTTAAGAGTCCACCATCACAAATATTTATTTGTGAAGTTTTACTCTTTGGTTGGAATTGCACTTCACATAATATGTACACATTTCTCACATGCTATGGAAAGAGTAAATCGGTCGTTTATTAAAGAGGGTGGGTTTTAAAGCCTTTGCTTGCATCACGAACACAAGGGTTAGAAATTTCTCTCTCTTTTTCAGGCTTTTATGCACCATCCGGGAAGTACACAACGGGTCCCCCGGGTGTCCAGTAAAACCTGCGAGAGGGACATGCCGTGGTGGTTTTTAGTTCGGGTATACCCCCCTTCGGGGGTGGGAGTCCAACATGACCTCCTTCCCGCCCAAGGGTACGGAGGTAGCCAGAAAGCTTTTTCACCAAGACAAAAAAAAAGGCTATTATGAACCATATACATAAAATGCAATAATGTAATACACAATGCATATTAAAGATTAGTGTACCAGTTTCCCGGTCCGGCCATTTTGACTTTTATACAGGTTTTATGCAGGGAACCTAAGCGCCATAAATATACTTTACTTCTTCCGGCCAACGTTCAAAATAAAAATACCCTTGAATACGGTAGAATCTGAACATGTGTGAGGTATTTGTGCTTTTTAAGCAATTTGCCGAAAAATGGTGTTATATTTTCAGGGTTAATACATATGTCATAATTAGCTTAATCCCACGTCCCACGATTGAGGGTTTTTAATAAATCCTGTCGAATAAGGAACTTTTTAATGGATGATTATCTCAATACCATCGTCTCAAATGAGATGGTGTGAAGAAATAATAAATATACACTCTAAGATAAGATCGCCTTTGTAAAATAAATGTGAATGTGAAGTCATAGCGAGCATAAAATTTAAAACTTTGTGTTTACCTATAGACTAACTCGCTTTTGTAAAATTAATATGATTGTGAAGTTAAAGCACGAATAAAAATTCAAATTTAGTGTATAACAATAGCGATTAATGAGATAGAAACAGCCTACCGATATACAAACTGGTGGGTCGACGGACAGTGAGACAGACAGCGGATGTTAACAAACGGAACCGCAAACTTTGGACACCCTAAGACATCAGAATCCTTGAAGATCAGAAAGAGCGCCTATCAAAATCGAATCATTACCAACCGATTGACGTCCACAGCTGGACATAGGTCTTTTATAGGGAGTTCCAATGTCCACGGTCTCGGGCCGCTTGTATCCACCGGCTCCCTACGACTCGTCTGATGTCGTTTGTCCACCTAGTTGGGGTCCACCAACGCTAAGTTTACCGGTGCGGGGTCGCCACTCCAGCACCTTAGGACCCATCGCCCATCTCTTCTCCGAGCTGTGTGCCCCGCCCAGTGCCACTTCAACGTCGCAACTCGCTGAGCTATGTCGTTAACTCCACGTTTCTGATTTGATCACGTTGAGATACTCCTAGCATAGCTTTCTCCATCGCTCGCTGAGTGACTCTGAGCCTTCTTATGAGGCCCATAGTGAGCGACCACGTTTCTGAGTACAAACGTACAGACGAAGAATGGCGGATGAAAAATTATAAGACAAATATATAATAATATTAACAAATGTGCGTAGAAATCGCTATTCCAATAATATGTCACAAACTTTCAACTTTTATCAGGTAACTGTTAGAAACTTTCCATCAACTCTTAGACTATAATATACACAATATTGAAGAACATAGTTGAGAAAAAGATAAAATAGAACAAAACAACATTTTCGTGTCTTTGTTCAGTTTGTATAGAACAAAGGAAACTTCAGGTCAGTAATTATTTTGATAAAACTAAAGCACATGAGATATGCTAATAAGCGTGAAAATGCAGATAATATGTACATATTTCTAATGGCTTTTGCCCCGACTTCGTCGACGTTTACTTGTTTTGGCGGGATAAAAGCAGCCTTGTTTAGTTATTATTGAGTCAACGACGGGTTTAGGCGAATTCGATGGTCAGTTAGAGTGCCAGGGCTCGATAACATCGGGAGAATGAACCCGTAAGGGCGCTTCCAGTGAGACTGTGACCTCGTTATAGTGAGTTTGGTTAATAATGACATTTTCGCGCATTATAACTACCTCAACGTTTCTGTGGAACGACAAACAAAAATACTGACACATTCTTTATAGTTTTAAGTACCTGATCTTCGTTCTGTTCTAGTTGATTTTTAACTCGTTAGTAAGTTCTGTTTTCCTGGTATAAAGATGTATTATATTATGTTCCCCTGGATGAAAACTACCCATTATATATATTATACAGGAAGCTGTGATAGCCTCCTAATCAGAGGTGGGGGTTTGAACCCGGGCACGCACCTAACTTTTCGGAGTTATGTGTGTTTTTTTTAGCAATTAAAATATCACTTGCTTCAACGGTGAAAGAAAACATCGTAAAGAAACCTGCATGCCTGAGAGTTCTCCATAAAGTTCTTAAAGGCGTGTTAAGTCTGCCAATCCGCAAATGGTCTATGGTGGCGCGTGGTGGACTATGGCCAAACCCTTCACATTCATTGAGGGGAGACCCATGATCTGTAGTAGTGAGCCGAGAATGGGTTGATCATGATATATTATATATAATAAAAAGATAACGGACAGACATAATTACTTTAGTTTTTTTATTTTTAATACGGATATGATTATGTATGAAGGTATGTAGCAATCATACAATTTCATGAGTCATGGTTTTTACACGAACCATTTCATAGTTTTTGTAAATATAACACGTAGAAATGCAATCACATCACATGAATGGAAAGATAAAACGCTAGATCTAGGAAATGCCTATCAAATTTTGTATTGAAGATATTGTAGGTGAAACTAAATGGATGAGTTGATTAGATATTTGCAGATTTTGATCTCCATAGATGGAAACTCATTAATTTTAAAAGATTGGATGGATGACAGTTTGCAAAAATCTATCTACGAGTACATTACTCAAATACTCTTGTATTTTTGTATCCATCCATTTTTGGTAACTCATTCAAACATTAATTTTGTACGTTTATTGACACATAACGCGTTTACGAGCTATGCTCATGGTGTCTGTGTCAACAAAGTTTTTTTCTTAACTAATTCTAATACGCAATAATATGATGAGTATTTAAGTTATTGTATAAGTAGGAAGATACCTTAATCGTTCGTAATACACTTCTACATATGACGGTATACCTTCTACATTCCCGGTATAAAAATACATAATATCACTCATCGAGATTTTTCTATGCGAAACTCACGTCAATCCATTACTGGCAAGGTAAACCATGCTCACTTTCACATTTATAATATCAAAATATTATAAATAATCCTTCCTTTAATGTTCATTTAATATATTTTATTATGAAAAATATTTGCAAAGAATCTCAAAACAAAAAGTCAATGGTCAATATAGATATTCGCTTTTTCCAACGTATCTTTTCACTGCACGGAAAAGCCTATCACCAAAAATTTGTATTTATAGTTTACTTTTTACTGGAATACGTTAACGAATCAACGTATTTCATTAATAAAACAATAGCTTAGCTCAGAAATTTAAAGCAAAGTTACAAGGAACTTGATGGTAAATATATAGGTATACATATAAATACATAAACATAATCTACATAGTTTTATATGTTTACTTTCGCTCATCATTTATTACTTTTATTAAAATGGTATCCAATTGGAAAACTCGCGGAAGGCGTGAAATGAAATGAGTTATTTTTTTACTGTGAAAATTGCACTTAATTATTTTTAGGACACTTATCCTAAGGGCAGAATACTCACCACCCTTGGACACGTCGTGTCGTACAGACGATCATACAAATATTCTCTCGACTCGATATTTTTCAACACTTTCGGCCTGGTAATTAAACGCGGCTGCCTTCTATCCAGCTTCGTTATTTGTATCTTAACTTGATGCTCCTTCCCGATCACGCCATTTTGTTCGTTACCACCGTCGGTCAATACAAGATGGTTGATAGGGCATGCTTTGACTTCGTTAACTATCTCGGTGATGAGACCCTCGTCGTGCGCTATTGCTTCCAACGTATTATTTATGACAGTGTCAGAGTTTTTTGTGACTCCAGGTGCCATTTTATTTGGCTGTCGATGTATATTATTTATCGGTCACTCGTGTCTTGTTAGGTTTTACTTTATGCTTTGTACGAAGAAGCTACGAGGCTTGGCCATTCGCGGCGCACTAATCACAAGGCGGTGTCACCGTTGTATTTATAACAGTTTTATCGTTTGACGAGCATATTGTACTACTTGGTTTTTAATATTTACAAACACAGATTCGTATCTAGATTAGTTAACTTAACATTCGCTGAGGAAAGCTTATCGCGTGATTCACAACGTTGTCTCGTTTGATTTGCATTTGGTGACTATTGTCTTTCCTTTATATTAGATTATCAGAGGTTGGGGAAAAGCTTTGTCTCGTATTGAGGGTTTAAAAACATATATATGCTCAACGAAGGCACTCCTATTTGTGTCGGAGAATTTTATTTTAATAGGACTACCCCATTTAAGGATAACAAGGTCAAAACTTAGAGGCAGGCAAAAATTGATTGTTTTTTCTTTTTAGGAAATCTAAATCTAAAGTGAGGAAGTATGTGGTATTTCTCCTCGTTCATTTGTAGTAGACGTTAGTAGCATATTACATAAGCCCACACGAAGCTTTGACATACTATATTAGCAATCATGTTATCATAAACATGTGACTAAAGCTTGTCAGTATTAAAGCAGCGTGGAGGCCGGAAGGTCTAAGCTCTTAGCCCATCTCTTAGAAAAGCCTGTACTATGCTGTGGGGCACTGAATAAGCTGAGATTACTAACAAGGATTTCGAAGGACATTAGCATATAAACAGCCTACATTCTAAAAACACCTGTAACTGATTTTAATATTTCAAATGATATTAGTTGTTTTTTAATAAAAACATTACTATAATACTCTTTGAAAAATATAAGGAATTCCACAATAAAAATTTAGTAGCGTAATTCCGTCAAAGGGAAGAAGAGAAAAAAAAGAAACAATTTGTATCGAGGAAAATGAAACCTTTCGCCCGACTCACTTTCGGAAATGAAAATAATGATGTTTTTATATTTGGTCCCACGCCGAGGGTCGGCTTTGACTCTTATAATATTATCGTTCAAAAAGCGATTGTTTCCTACAGCTATTACACATAACACATCATAGAGTTTGATTGATTTGATCGTTACAATATCTGGCTCCTTAAGATCAGTCGCAAGCACACACACCTTGAAGTGCAATAAAAGAATTGCGTAACTTTATTACTAAGGTATCTACTATAATTTATTATTGATTATGAGAGAGGGTGATACCAAAAAAACCCCTGGACTACGAACTGGACAACGAAGGCTACAAGTTGTTAGTGGGTGTCCTTTCGAATCTTTTTGATGTTCCACGATTTCAACCCCCCGAGATTTTATTCAATAAACGAAGAGAGAGATAATAACTGGCAATTTAAGCTTTCGTGGACTATGATTTGTAGGAAACTTGGGCAGTTTTGAGGTCACTTAGAGATGTCATCTCCGCGAAGCTGTTTACCGCCGCGAAGGATAACGTCTTTAAGCTTCTGAATTTGAGTTATAAGAAGTGTATCATGTCTACAAGAACATGGATTTTACAATAGTGAAAGTCTCTAAAGAAGAACTATGACCAGAAGTGAATTACTCATATGAAAGTGTAGGCATATGCCCATTAGAAGCTGTCAAATGAGGTAAGGATGATCATGAAATTGACCCTGGGATTGAACCCAAAAACTGCCATTTGATTTGATAAAAACACACGTGCCCCTATTAGGGTTTCTACATATTTGGCTATCGCAAAACAAATATTGTACTGGCAAATAAACATTCTGTCATCGAAGATTACTCGCAATCACTTTTATCGGTTGTGTAAACCAGCTCTTCAGACTGGAAGTCATGTGCTTCCTCTGAGTACATTGACATAATGAATGACTGTACTTATAAATAAATGTTATCAAATAATGCCGTTTTAACATACTAGAAACATGCGTGCTCCAATATTATGTTGCTCAAGCTAAAAAATATAGTTGCAGATCGCTATCATCATGATCAACCCATTATCGGCTGACTAAAGAGCACGGGTCTCCTCTCAATATGAGAAGGGTTTAGCCATAGTCCACCACGCTGGCCATGTGCAGATTGGCAGACTACACACGCCTTTGAGAACATTATGGAGAACTCTCAGGCGTGCAGGTTTCCTTACGATGTTTTCCTTCACCGTTGAAGCAAGTGATATTTTAATCGCTTAAGAACGCACATAACTCCGAAAAGTTAGAGGTGCGTGCCCAGGTTCGAACCCCCGACCTCTGATTAGGAGGCGGACGTCCTAACCACTAGGCTATTACAGCTTGGAACACCAACGTGATCAATTGAAGGTATCTATGGTAGTAAAATTTAAAGCCTTAATTTCCAGCTAATTAAACAGTTCAAAAGTATGTCTGTTTTAAAAACAGCGCAATGAAATATGAAGTTACATCATAGAACTGTTAATCACTATTTGAGATTCAGTGAGATATGAGTTGGAAACTAGAAACGCATACATAATATTCGAGTGGCTGTAGTTTTAATGGGATTATTTAGTTAGAAAAACAGAGCTATTCTATTGTAACCTGTAGCAAAGATAGAACCATAAAGCTTTCCTAACCGTTGGGTATTAATAAAAAAGTTAATCGTGCGTGCAAGTTCAATAAGCCATGATCGGTGAACCATCGAGGGAACAAAGATTCACGCTGGTCTAGCACTTGCCGTGATATTTTTATCTACAATAACTAGGTTAACGAAGCACACATTGTTGCCGATTCTGATGCATAATATAATACATGGAGCTAAAACAAAGGTGCTGGCTAAAAGGATTCCTGACAAAGACGTGTCGTCAAGCGATTTAGCGTTCCGGCACGTCGCGTATCCACGGCCGAACCCTGTCACTAGACCAGACTCGAGCCGGGACTTGACTCCAGTACCTCCAACTTCATAATGCACCACGGGGTTTGTCAAAAATACTGCCAAAAGTAAAGTAAAGTACAAAACAAGTGAAAGCTGTAACTCCCTGTTTCTTTTGAACAAAACCGGCTCAAGTGATTAAAAATTCATATTTTAAGTCATCTTCTGCCGAGAGTATAGTTAATATTGCAGGGGTTATTTCAAAGACAGCCCACTCCAGATGTAAATATTCATCAGATGTCGTACATGCAAGTCGTATTAGTATATCCGCATGTTTATTATGCATTTGGTGGCTTCAGTATATTATCAGCTATATGCTTGCGCCGCATATGATACACTCGTAAAGTTTTGCGCTACATGTACATTATTCATTCATGCTGCTTATTCATGGCTCACTGTCAGGGCACAGGTCGCCTGTCTTCCACTCTCACAGGCAAGAGGATATTATAATAAGACACGTCGCAATACAAGGGGTATTTTTATATGTGCTAATAATCGAAGCTCAGAAGTGGGATAAGTCAGAGTTAAAAGTTTCTAACTGTACTGTGTTGGTAGTGGGGATGTTTTAGCAAAAAAATGAAATAATCTAAAATTTTCAATTCAAAAATACGAGGCATTAGGATACAACGCAAGCTGTACATGGGTCTAACTTTTATTAACAAAGTAGATTCTCGTGACGGTGAAATAATATATTAAATCGCCGATATGCGGCCATGCGTATCATCGCCCAGTTTTAAAAACACTGCTACTAACTTGAAGTTTGTTATCCAAATTAGTAGATCTATTACCATTATTTCTTTTGGCTTTCATTAGTAAATTTATATGTACTACCTACCTCTTTCTGATGCGATATGGCCGCCAAATAAATTACCTGTAATGATTTTCGAATCTTCTTATTTATTTATTTTGTTTAATTTACGCTGAATAAGTGAATTCCTTTTTTTTATGTTTTCTTTACTTTCGTATTGGAAATCGAGTTTCTTAGCGAATCGACGTTAATGAAATCCGCCCAAATATTGATGCGTTTTCCGATTCTGAGATATTAACAGCTCTCGACCGCGTCTCAGTCAAGTCTCGACCGCGCCGTAATTAATATTTCAGGTACATTTCAAAGGTAAGCCACGTATACGATAAATATTGCAATCCCCGTGAGATAGGTATCTCGAAAAAATCATTCGGTGTATCGAAAACGGAATTCGCGTTACCAATAAATACTCTTTCACTACAGTTTTCGTTTACTTACTATAAATTGAAGTATTGACGACCTCCGTTGCGCAGTGCGTGCGCTGTCGCATCATAAAGTTGGAAGTCCTGGGTTCGATGCCCGATTCTAGTGTGGTCTGGTGGACTTCGCTAGTTACCACCCTACCGATAAAAACGTGTCACGAAGCCATTAGCTTTCCGGCACGATGTCGCGTAGAAACCATTTACTAGGATGGGTTAACCATACCCCTAAGAAGTTATCCCACTACCATCTTAGACTGCATCATCACCAGGTGAGATTGCCGTCAAGGGCTCACTTGTAGCATGTATGAAAGGAACAAAGCGATAATATTCTTAAGGCTGAGACTTCGGATTCTCTTTAAGCGTGCCTGAGTTTGATTCCTCTCACACGTCTATAACTTTCCGGAGTAATTAGCGTTTTAATTTAAGCAATTTAGAATTTAGTTTTACTTGTATATAAATTTTCCTTTACCGTTGTTAAAAAAGTTACGTATACGTAAATAAAATAATTAGACAAGAACATTATACCTGAAGTATATTCCATTTACGAAACACTAATATGTGAATGCATGAAGTATAGACTTTCGAGATTTATTATATGTTAAACAAGTTTGGAAATGATTAAACGTAGCTATTGGCTAAAGTACACGTAAAATATTTAAAAGGAAATTAATTTGCCGGACTTTCTTACTTTTTGCATACATACTTATTAGGTCACAGCTACGAGTATTTATGCCTGGACAAAATATCGCGAGGAAACCTGCAAGCCTGAGATTTCCATGAGGTCTCCTAGGGCGTGTGAAGACGACCAATCCATACATTGGCAGTATGGCCGGACCCCGTCTCAAGTTTAGATGAGCCCCGGTATTGGGTCATTATGGGTTGCTAATGATGATACATGGAGTATTACTTAGCATTAGTATTGGTATTAGTTTTAGTATTAGTATTACTGTTAGTATTAGTGTTAGGATAAGTTTAGTATTAGTTTTAGTATGCCATTAATATTTAATAATTTGTAATATCACTTTTTCTTTTTTATCTTTTTTTTCTGATCTCTTGGTAATTAAGATAGATTATGTAAATAAATAAATAAAAATCAATAGATGTGTATAAACGTAGCGTTGGTCGACCCCCAACAAGGTGGACATACGACATCAAACGAGTCGCAGGGAGCCGCTGGATACAAGCGGCCCAAGACCGTGGCCATTGAAACTCCCTACAAAAGACCTATGTCCAGCAGTGGACGTCAATCGGTTGAAATGATGATAATGATGATGATGTGTATATAAGTGATCGCGTCCGTGATTGTACCAATATTCAGGCTCCCACTGAAAACCTGCGATGCGGCTTTCCGCAGCTGATGCTGAGTGGGTTCCCTTTATTTGGTCATCATTTGTGTATGTATGTAAAGTATATATCATAGTAAGTATGGCAAATTATGTACTTAACATATGCAAAACTGTATGGTTAAATAAAAAACTTTCTTTCTTTTTTTTTCTTTTCTTACGGGTTTTTAGATAGGTAAACTTTTAAATGCGATATTGGGATATTTTAAGATGGGTCTTCTTAAGCCCTTACCAACTAACCTTGTAAAATAGTTTACACATTTATCTTTAGTTAACTAAGTAAACTTAATAAAGTAAAGTATGCTTACACAAGGGGTCCTTAGTTCTATATTATGTAAACTACGTAAAGAAGTAAAGTTAGCCCTTGGACAAATAACGTGCCGCCTCAGTATGAAGCCACATTACAGCAACATAGTTGGTTTTAGGGACATTGCGGTTGCGGCGGACATGTTCAAAGACGAGTTCCGATTTGACTATAAACAAGAATCATCATGATCAACCCATTACCGGCTCACTACAGAGCACGGGTCTCTTCTCAATATGAGACGGGTTTTGCCATAGTCCACCACGCTGGCCATGTGCGCATTGGCAGACTTCGCACGCCTTTGAAGAACATTATGGAGAACTCTCAGGCGTGTAGGTTTCCTCACGATGTTTTCCTTCACCGTTGAAGCAAGTAATATATATTTTTTTAAACTAGAATAAAATTGTGATATTCCGATAGTACCTATGTCTCTTATTTGGGGATACTATATCCCTCAAGATTTGACTTGATTTATTTTTAGGTAATAGGAATTACGTGAACGCAATTAAAGCAATTATCATTAAATAGTGCAACAAACAACAATGTACTAGATACTCGAAAAGATAATAAGCGCAAATCACTCGATTATGGTCACGTGAAATTAAATATATAACTAGATACGAGTATATTATATTGTTGCTAAAATATTTGCAGTGGTATTATCTAGGAGCAATTGCAATCACTTCACAAACATGTGCTTTGAACAAATAAGCGGGTAAAATGTGACTGCGAAACTGTTTCCGCTTTTGACACTGGATGCGCGCATGCTCGAGTGTCGGGTTAATGAAACCATTGCGGATGAGCGCGAACGTTCCCGTGACCCAGCCATCAGGTGACGCGGGTGTGTTGCCGGGTTTTAGTGGGTATTCTGGTATACTCTGGCCACCGGGGAGTCCCACACACGTCGCTTCCGGAGGGGAAGCGTAAGCGCATATCCAGACGTCAAAAAAATAGGTTAATGAAACCGATGACCATTCGACGAACTTCGGGGTGCAGCGCGTGCGCTGTTGCATTTTAAAGTTGGATATCCTGGGTTCGGTTCCCGGCTGGACTCTGGTATAGTGGGAGGCTTTGGCCGCCACTAGTTACCACCCTACCGACAAAGACGTATCGCCAAGCGATTTAGCGTTCCGGCACGATGTGGGGAAGAAACCAATTAGGAGTGTGGGTTTACCATACCCCTTACAAATAAGCACGCTACCATCTTAGACCGCATCGTCACTTACCATCAGGTAAGATGCCGTCAAGGGCTAACTTGTGTATGATAAAAAACAGCAAGTGAAAAACTTCGAGTTCGTTGAAGCGAACAAAGATGTTAAATTGATTGTGAAGGTCGAGATAACAATAATTAGTTTTTGATAAATTGGTATAAAATATTTACCTGCATAATGTTGCATTTCTTTTTTATATCAACCTCAACTTTCTAATTTCCCACTGGGCACAGAAGCCTTAGTATATGATTTGCTCACTTGAAATGTCGTCTTCTAGTATTGAAATACTACGCTCAACGAAAATTGGGCCTAATGATATTATTGTAGAGTCGCAACTGCCGTACTACCTTTCTCATTTTACAAGCTTGTGCTGGCTGCGGCAGTTTGGACAAATTTGAGTCTTAAAACTAGATGAATACATTTCAATTTTTTTTGGTGTTAGTGTGTTTTGATATTCGAAAACGACTGTGCGATTGCAAGCATACAATTCTTATACTAACGGTACAGGCTGCCTCTCTCCCAGGAGAATACGATTAACGCTAATAAAGCTCCAATGTTGGCGGGCTTTTAAAACTAATATAAGCAATAAATATCGTGCTCTCTGGAGCACGGGAGTGGAAAAAACTACTGCTCTCATTTCGAGTTGTTTCTGTTCTCGGGAGAAAACTCAATACCTAACAATCGTTGGTCGTTCAATTTAACATATACAAGCAAATATATACATATTTTTTAATATAATAAATGTAAGCCCTTGACGACTATCATACCTGGTGATGATGCAGACTAAGATGGTAGCAGGCTAATCTGTTAGGGGTATGGTTAATTCACAATTCCAAATCCTAATTCGTTTCTACGTGCTGGGACTCTAAATTTCTTGGCGACATTTTTTTTTCTGACTGTCTATTAGCTGTACTAACCCTATTGGTTGCCACAGCGTAAACGGGCTCTTGGCGATACGTCTTTGTCGGTAGAATAGTAACTAGCCACGGCCGAAGCCTCCCACCAGATCATACTTGAGCCGGGAATCGAACCCAGGACCTCCAACTTTATAATGCGACAGCGCACGCACTGCGCTACGGAGTTCGTCAACCTCCCTCAACTGTAGCGTCATCTAATCTTCCCAATAAGAACCGATTTAGGCATGTATCTCCGTAACATTTATTGTGTGGTAAAGCACTAAAAGAAAAGATGTGTCGCAAAAAAGAGAGGATTACAATGACAAAAATTGCCTCCGGCGAAACTAGGTGACTTAAGGTCCATGATATTTAACCCATATCAAAGAAAGTTTGCAAGAATACGTGAAGGTACGTAAAAAGGGTAAAAAAGCTCGGCCTTTCCGTAGTAATCCTTACGTCTTGTGTGTTTTATTGCCTTACTTTTGTAAAATATTATTGCTACTTATTCATTTAGCCCATTACTTAAATTGATAGTATTATATCCCAGCCTATTAATGCCTGCCTGCCTGGCACAGGACTTATAGCTATTTTTTTACTCAATATTTTTTTTAGAGTAACTATTGTTCTCAGATGTGGTCGGCCTTTATTAACAATTTAATTTATTTGTTAAGTTATTAAAAATTATAATGTTTGTAAGTTCACAAAATCAATCAAGTGACAAGTGTTGCTCGGAGAATCGATATGGCAACTAAGGAGAAAGCGTTTACGATACAATCTTCTGTCTTTTTTTTTCTTGCCCTTATCCCACATAATGTGGGGTAGGCACAACAAGTCTTCTTCTTCCACTCGCTTATATCAGACGTCATCCCACCTAAAAGGTTTGTGTATCTTTTATTTTAACCCTGCTTTTTGCTAGGTTGTCTGGAAGAGATCACCATTACTTTGAAGCCAATGAGTTAGAAGTGACAAAGTAGTTGCAAAAGGTATATATACATACACACTAATAATTACATGCTACTAAATATATAAAATAATTCTTTAATGGCGAAGAAAAATATTGTGGAGAAACAAGCAATTCTCCATAATGTTACACTTTTAAACTTTCGCCTGTATAAAATTAGTGTGATTTTATTTACTCTTCATGGCGTCTACAAAACAGATTTATGATTTCGGGCTCATGATTTACGCCGCTATCTAGATCCTCCCCCAATTACTACAAATAATGGACACCGGTCGAGGGACAAGACAAATACATTTCCCCGACAAAAAAACGACGTTGCGGCTTAGGTTCTTTGCGTTATTTGTCTCTGTGTAAATAAAGATGTATTCTATAACTACCAAAAAAAAAAATTACTACGTTACCGGAAATGTTGGAAGTTGAAATAAACTGGGGTTTACCCAGATTTACTATATTTAGGTTGTATATAAATGAAAATAAGTTATAATTCGGGATTTATCCACTATTTAACTAACTCACCTAGTTGTATTCAATGCTTACTGGGTAATTTTAGATTAATTACTGAAATTGGAAAGTAAGGTACATAGAAAGCTTGTATTATTAAAAACATTAACCTAACCTAACTTAACGAAAACTATGTTTAAAAACATTAATAAAACATTAAGAACAATTTCCAGCCAAAGTTGGATTGACCTAGGTGAGTTTGGGTAAATTCTGAATAAAAATTTATTTGACTTATTATTCGAACTTTTTTTTTTATATTGTTTAACATTAATGTTCTAATAACTGCAATGTATTGTAATGCAAATTTTAACCGGAGAAACTGTAATGCTGTATATACCTGCAATGATAACTGTACTCGGCTTAGACAAACGTTATATCGTTATATTTTTAATGCGAATACAGTGTATTGATTGGTGTATCATGTGAAATAAATAAATAAATAAAGTTAAAACTTTACCCAAAAGGTTTCGGTAATACTAAGTAAACCCGTGTAAACCATATCATCTAACCAACTCGTCGGTATAAATACGGAATCAAAACGAATATATTAAATAATAAAATATATTGAATATTCATATAGCTTCAATTAATATCAAATGCAAATTACGAATCTAGAGATTCCAAGCCAGCCCAACCACCGATCCCAATAAAATTTATCGAGTAAATAAATTCAAGTCCTATTATTATCGTGTCGACCCTCTCAAATGTACCGTAGTTCGAATAATAAGCAATTTCGGTGTCCCCGAGGATCGTAGATAAGACACGCGTTTGATAAAAAAATATATATTTTTCATGTTATACCTTAAGTATACCAGATTGGATGCTTTTGAAGCTGCAACATCTTCAGTAACATCATTAAAATATCGAAAAAGCTCCAAAATTCAAGCAATACGATATGAAAACTTTATTGAAATATTTGCTGTTGTCCCGATATCGTTAGCACTTGTACCTTATCAACAACACAAAATTTTGTTTTCTCTTGGCTAGGTTACAGACGAGTGTTCCTGTGACCCAGCCTCCCAGGAGCATCCCTGGGTTTTAGTAGATATTCTGGCCGCCAATCTCTGCTTGCGTCGGTTACGGAGGATATGTGTAAACGCATCTCTCAGCGCATAAAAAAGAAAGAAAAAGCCACGCCCTCAACCAAATCTATATGAAACAAAAGCTCAGTAGTCTCGGACTAAATTACTCAGTATAAGCTTATCAAGCATTCCTCGTTCCGCTTTAGAATTAATTCATGTTGTGTAACTTATTAGCTGTATTTCTTTTTTATCAATAACACAAAGTTGGGTTACACAATTTGTAGCTCAGAAATGGCGTGAAATATTAAAAAAATTGAGATTTTTTGTTTTTCTTTGTTGTGTCTATCTATTATTATCTAATTATCTATACTTTTGTTTTTGTTTGCTGTCTGATTAATTGTTCTTTAATATTATGGTGATTGTTTGTTACGGCTTAGTAATTCCGATGAAAAGGGTCTCGTCGACAACCAGTTCTGCATGTTCAAGCTATACTGAACCCTTTGTCACATTAATAATATCCATAACGTACAACTCTGTTAATTTTACGCTAATATGTCTTTGTTTATTTCTCCTTATTTCGAGATTTTTATTTTGAGCAACCAAACTATAATTATTCTAATAAAATGCAACATGTATCGATCTAAATATATTTTTCACTTGAAGCAACCATACTATAAGGCATTCTAATAATAGGCAACATATTACTTGTTGCCGATCTAAATATATTGTCCACTTGAAGTTAAGCACTACGTAAACATAACTGCAATGGTTAAGAGGTCAATGACTTTAAAGTAAGACATAAATTAACTATCTGAAGATAGATAACATTAATTTTATCTACCTATCTACAGTTTGCCACGGCAAACAATGGCACAAATAATGCATCATGTATCTGATTTATTGTTATCATTACGTAGTTACAGCAGGAAATTAGACCACACGTTACGTACGTGCGTGTTTATTTTTAATACAAGTGGTCAAATAAAAGTACAATTTACAATTTATTTTTTTATACACTACAAGTTAGCCCTTGACGGCTATCTCACCTGTGATGATGCGGTCTAGGATGGTAGCGGGCTAACCTGTTAGGAGTATGGTAAGCCCAAGCTCCTAATTGGTTTCTACGCGACATCGTGCCGGAACGCTAAAATCGCTTGGCGACACGTCTCTGTCGGTAGGGTGGTAACTAGCCACGGCTGAAGCCCCCCACCAGACCAAACTCGAGCCGGGAATCGAACCCAGGACCTCCAACTTTATAATGCGACAGCGCACGCACTGCGTCACGGAGGTCGTCAAATAAAATAATAGATTTTTATCTACACTTGTTAACAAAAAAACACCAATAATTAAATGGATACCAGAATACAGAGAAATTAACTTTGATATCTAGACGATGCGACTTAAAGGATGAAAACATAATATTTATAGTTTTGCAACGAAAACTTTACAAACACTGATTTATAAAATCACACATTTTACTAAAAGATGAAGCCGCTTCTTTACCAGCCAAACTATAAATAACTTATTAAGAGGTTAATGTAGTTTTCTATAGATATATTATTTTTCAAATATAAGACTGTGATTAAATACCGAATGACTATTCCGACGTTCGCCACGTTTATTTTGAAGGTACTTTATATCTCTAACTGGCCAAGCAGGATACTTCGCTATGTTCTATTTTATATAAATATTCTTGCGGGAACTTATAGATAAAGAAATATGCATATACCCTCTGGTGTAGGTTTCTGTTTGACTTCTGCAATTTACTATCAGGCAAACTAATCGTTAATATAAGTTTTTTTCCTGCAGATACTATTTATTATTCCGGGCCGTAAAGGATCCTACTGCGGTCTCTAGAATGTAAAACTATATAATATTGTATGCAAAAATTAGTCGAAATTTAACACCTTAAATTTCGGGAATCGCCTGCATGTTTTGACAATCTCTGTGGCGCAGGGCGTGCGCTGTCACATTAGAGGTCTTGGGTTCGATTCCCGGCTCGAGTCTGGTCTGGGGACAGTCTTCGGCCGTGGTTAGTTACAACCCTTTCGACAAAGACATGTCGCCAAGCGATTAAATGTTCCGACACGATGTCGCGTAGAAACCAATTAGAAGTATGAGTTTACCATACCCCTAACAGAATATCCCGCTATCATCTTAGACTACATCATCACATACCACCTGGTCAGATTGCCGTCGAGGGCTAACTTATAATGTCCCTATATAAAAAAAGGTTCGATTGACAAAAAGTGTCGTAGGTCCGGTTCTAGGAAGCTATTACTGAACTGTAAATAGGTAGGAAGGTAGACTACGTGAGCTGGGAATAATTTCACTCAAGCTTACCCTGTGTTAACGTAATTTCCACAGCTAATAGCCCATATGAATATTCCATCCGCGACGTTATAGACTACTCGACCTCAGGCGTTTCATAAAATAATTACGTCGGCAACCTGTTCCAAGTACCAGTCACAGAGTAGCAACTAGGCGAGGGATTAGCAACTAATGGGCATTACTATGTCGTGTAGCTTAAACAGACCTTCCTTAATGTTAACCTGATACAGCCCAAAGGTTAGGTTGCTAGGTAGAATCTGAAGGTGCAAGATCAGAGCTATAATGCGGATGCATTAACACCTTCCTGCTAAACATTATTTATTTTGCAGTGTGGCTAAAGATGTGCGTGGTATTTTTACACAGTTTATTGCTCCTGAGATATTCACAGATTACAGAATATTCTACCTCAGGTATTTCATAAAACATATACTCCGGCAACCAAACTAAACAATAATAAAACGTACTGTTAAATAATTAATTTTGTATAATATTATTTATGTATTACTTTACATGAGCATAAACGCCTGTGAAATTATCCTGATCAAACCACGGTTAAATGGTTAAACTACATTGCCATGTCGCACGGAACCATCTCAAATTCTCCCCGAAACGATTACATCGTTGACATGCAATTCAAGGGACAGATTGGCAAATTGATTGAATGCATCGGATCAAAGCTTCAAACTCCGAACCAATTACACACCTAATCTGCTGAACTCCACATTTGCGGTGACGTTTCCGGAACGCGTAAGCTGATTATGTGCCGATAATGACCTTAACCTTTCATCGGCTGGGTAGAGACCTCAGAAACCAAATAGACATAGCTATCATGCGGCTGCAAATAAAACAGCAATATGCAAATTCATTGTAACAATTACGCAAAGTTTTACTCAAGTGTGTGACTAAAAACAAATCTTCTTCTTCTTGCCCTTATCCCACATTATGTGGGGTCGGCACAACACGTCTTCTTCTTCCACTCACTTCTATCAGCCGTCACCTCACTACCCACACCTTTTACCCGCATATCCTCTTTTACACAATCCATCCATCTCTTCTTTGGTCTTCCTTTACTCTTTTGCCCTTCCACGTTCAAATATAACATTCTTTTGGCGACATCACTTTCTTTCCTCCGCATTATATGACCATACCATGCCAACCTGTTACTCCTCATCTTTTCTGTCACTGGCGCTACTTTTAGACTTCCCCTTATATGACTAAAAACAAATGCAATACGGAATTCTGAAACAGCCAGAAACAAAATTAAAACAAAACACCGAAATACTCATGGAAGTCAAGTGTTTAGTAACAGTGGTAATAGTGATAGTGCTCGGCGAACTTTAAGTTCGCCAAGCGAAAAACAGGTAAAGCGCTGTATGAGCCAGAACAATGTTTGTAGAAACGCTTTTGACTTTCACATTCCACTCTGTTTCTACTGTACTACGTTTTCATCTTGGAGCAGTTGGTTTTGAAAATAGTTATGGAAATTTTGTAAAGAACCAAGGACAATATTTACCAAATAACGTTTAAGCTGTGATCTAGTGGTTAGGACGTCCGCCTCCTAATCAGAGATCAGCGGTTCGAATCCGGGCACGCACCTCTAACTTTTCGGAGTTATGTGCGTTTTAAAAAATGAAAAAATTTCACTTGCATCAACGGTTATGGTAAAAAAACATCGTGAGGAAACCTGCACGCCTGAGAGTTCTCCATAATGTTCTCAAAGGCGTGTGAAGTCTGCCAATCCGCACATGGCCAACGTGGTGGATTATGGCCAAACCATTCTCATATTGAGAGGAGACTCGTACTCTGTAGTGAGCCGGCAATGGGATCACACACATCATGATCAGTACAAAGAATAAAAATATACTGCGCCATCCTTAGAAACAAAGCAGCTTAAGCCAGTACACCATTTCAATACTATTTAAGCGAAATATTATAAAATCTAAAATAATCTCCGACTTATATTATAGCTGACTTATAGAATGGCAAACACTAAATCATACAAGTACTATTTTCTATTCGTTTTTTAAATAATAGCCAAAGAGGTGAACTCTAGACATTAATACAACAAACAAATGCTTGCTTGCTCCCACGTTTTTAACGGCTGGTTTTAGTCATCTGTTAAAGCTATAAATAGCAAAATGGGAATATTTTACCCATCTTGCCATTTCACGAACAAATATTTGAGTTATGATCTTGCATTCGAAGATAAAGGCGATCTTATCATGCGAAGAAAGCTATTTTAACCAATTATTTAGTTACTTGGGTATTACGATATATTTTTTTTTAATTTACACATTAATAAGTTTTCACATCAAGATAAATCTTGTAGATAACTCTATCTAGTACTGGCACACTAAAATGGTCTGTTCAAGACAATTTTAGTATTTTTTCTTTTTTCTCTCTCTTAATATGTATATTTTCTCTTCTGTTGAATTATTTTGATCTCTCTTCATTTAATGTTAAAAACGTCATAGTTATATATAATAATTAATATTTATTAAGTAAGCTAAGTATATTGTATACTTAGAACGAAAAAGTTATATAATGAATAACTGCAAATTCAAATTCAAAATAATCTTTATTCAAATAGTCCTTAAAAAGGCACTTTTGACGCGTCAATAATTTACATAGTAGTTATTTCATGGTGATTACTATATTCGTAAACTTAAAACTAAAGCTATGAGGGTTCCAAACGCGCCCCGGTCTAAGAAGAAGCCCACAACAAACTTAGCCGGGGTTTTCTTTTTTTTCGTTAACACCATCTCACATAATGAATAACAAACTATAGTACCTATGGAGATAGAGCAATTCACACCCAAGCTTTTTTATCGTTTATATAATCCTTAATATCGTAATATGATTTTTCTACAAGCTTACGTTTTATAAAAACTTTGAACTTATTGATAGACATCTCCAAGATATCAATAGGTAATTTATTATAAAATAAAATACAATTTCCTTTGAATGAGTTACTAATTTTGTGCAGCCTACTAAACGGTACTACAAGTTTACTTTTACTTCTGATGTTCAGTGCGTTACAGTCCATTTTTTTCTTGAATTTATCAATATTTTTATGAACATACATTAAATTTTCATATATATATTGGCTAAGCACTGTCATTATTTTATAATCTTTAAATTTATCTCTTAATGACTCTCTGGGACCTAATTTATATATCGCACGAACAGCCCTCTTCTGCAAAACGAATATAGTGTCAATATCAGCAGCATTACCCCATAATAAAATACCATATTATGACATATATCTGCACTACTAGAAATAAAAGAATATATGGAAACATGAAAATATCCCTTATATTTCAACGGATAAACATTTACAATAAATTAAATTTGCAATAAAACAAATTAAAACAAATTGAATTAGGCATTAAGTTTTTTACTTACACGTGTCAATAAATAATTAACCTTATTGTATGTTTGATTATTTTTATCTAAGTTTTTGAGAAGCCCTTATCTGTTGACTTTGACGGTTCATCTGGATTACTCCTAAATAATAGTTATGATACAATTCGTATCTTCAATTTTATTATTAAGATTATTAATTAGTATAATCACAATACTGTCCGTAAATCTTTAATTGTTTATATATCGGAAACATTCGACGATTTTGGTCTTAAATAATATTTTTTTTAAATAGGATATTGTTTTGATTATTACATGTTCTAAAAGCGGCTGCCATTTTTATTTAAAATAAATGCTTATGAGCCATTTTAAAATTTATATATTATTATTGAGGGTAGCTGAAAGATATCTCTTATAGTGATAAGCTTTCCTTTGTCTTACCTAAGTGTTTGTTATCACAACACAAATACAAATTTGGTACAAAATGAAAAAAAAATAAAAAATATATATATATATTACGAGTAAATACTATAATACTGAAATAATACTGAATTTTCATTGTAGACATATCATAGACTTCCGATAAGAGATTGTTTCAATCCAATAATTCAATCCGACACCCCAACCCTCTCGTAGTTGAGGCTTCTTTTTGCTCCCCCGACCTAAGCGCTCCTCTCCGAAAGAGGAGACCTAAACATTTTCTTCATGACCCTGACGATCAGATGACTACTGACAACATACTCGTACCACCTACCACACAATCATACGCTACACACCGTCTTCGCCGGCGAAGACGAGGTCCCCGCTATCTTACGTCATCAGGACGTGGGCTCCATCCACGGGCTCGAAGACATACGGACCACTCACCGTCCGACCCCCCCGTTATCCCAAACGTCGCCTAAGCCGAGGTTCGGCCTCAAAGGAGGCGCCCTTAGGCAGTCGTTCCCTTAGTTTCTTCGAGCCCTAGGGCTCAAAATTTGTTATGGCAGAGCCTCTTTCCGAAGCTCGCCAAATAGCCCGGTTACGCTATGGCAACCAATGGGATTTGTACAGCTAATAGACAGTCCGAAAAAAAAAATGTTTGATTAAAAACTAATACGATCACCGATTTTTCAAACAAACCGTTAATATTCTATCTTTGACTGTACAAAAACAATATATATTCTCATCCACCATTATACGAAAAAAAACATGATTTAGTACCAGATTAAGACGTGCTTTACGGTGGCTTGATTCCCTGTTATTAAGAACTGGCACCTAATGACAGGTGCTTACTCTTATCAAAGCTTTGCTCACATCCCCAGAGCGCGAGGTAATCGATGCGTATAAAATCTGTTGTGACAAATTAGAGTGAGATTATAAAAACGTTACTTTCAAGAAGATCCTGAAATTTACGTAGATGAAGACCTTATGTAATACTTACGTTTCATCATTAGTAAGGACTTACGTGTGTGGCATTGTCCAATTCCTCAGTTGAATATATTGTAGGCCATGAATTTTCTATACAAAAAAGACTTTAATCATAAAGAAAGAAAGAAGTTTATTATTTTTACAACTAAAGCTATAGTTAACTCATATATACAATACAAGTTGTAAAAATAAAATAGTCTATTACTCGTAGTACGATAACATTATGCACCTGTTTTCCAAACTGGTTGAGACTGTATCTCGCATAACAGAGACACCAGCTCGGAGTCGCTAAATCATCATCATCTTGTAGGAAACGGATGATCAGTATTTTCTGGAGCCTTTTTTTTATAAACTTTATTGCACAAAAAACTGTACTTAATGCTAAAAGCATTTTCCACTAATTCAACAACCTTGGATTATGGAGAAACAATGCAGAACAATGGAGAAACAACAACGGTAGGCGCACAAAAAAAATATATAAATATATATAAAAGCAATACATATAATAATATAATAATAAATAAATACCAACAAATAATTAAAAATATATAAATATCAAAAAATGCAATACGAGAGTTATAGAGAAATAGATGTAAACAATTACCAAATAATTAATAATAATAAATACCCACAAAGCCTTATGTTTGATTCGTGGTAAAACAACGCAAGTTTAAACGTATTCAATAATGTATATGTGGTATTGTTAAACATGTAAGTAATATATAAGGTAATAATTAAAGAAGCGGTGATAGCCTAATGGTTAGATCGTCAGCCTCCTAATCAGAGGTCGGCGGTTCGAATTCGGGCACGCAACTGTAACTTTTCGGAGTTATGTGCGTTTTTTAAAAAAAACATTAAAATATCACTTGCTTCAACGGTGAAGGAAAATATCGTGAGGAAACCTCACGATGTTCACGCCTCAGAGTTCTCCATAATGTTCTCAAAGGTGTGTGAAACTGCCAATCCGCACATGGCCAGCGTGGTGGACTATGGCCAAACCCTTCTTATATTGAGAGGAGACCCGTGCTCTGTAGTGAGCCGGTAATGGGTTGATCATTATGATGAATTAACGGTGTTTATTCGGCGTGTATCAAACTGTACGTAAGTCAGACTACATTGACATCTTGTATGTGAACTGCATCGCAGACAGACCGCAATACAATTACCTAGGTGGCATGCAATCAAAGTCACAGATTGCCAAATTGATTGAATGCCGGGCGATTAAAGACCTCAAATCACTCATGTAGTTGTTATGTGATAATTAAGCATCTGACTGCTCTAATAAGATAGCTCTTAATATAATATTAAGTGGCATACGAGATGGTGATAACAAAAAGAAAATTTACCTGGCTAAGTTTGTTGTGGGCTTCTTCTTAGATCGGGGCGCGTTTGGTACCCTCATAGCTTTAGTTTTAAGTTAACGAATATAATTGTCATCATCAAATTACTACGATGTAATTTATTGACGCGTCAAAAGTGACTTTGAAGAACTATTTGAATAAAGATTATTTGAATTTGAATTTGACCACCGATCTATAACCGTTGAATACTTACACAGTGTCTTGTCTTCTTCTTTCAACTAATAAAATCATTATAATAATAGTAAGCATGACGACCTACGTGGCGCGGAGTGTGCCTTGTCGCACCATAAAGTTGGAGGTTCTGGGTTTATTCGCGTCTCGAGTCTAAACTGGTGGAAGGTTTCGGTCGTGGCTAGTTGGGTGGTTATTAACCACCGCCATATACCGAGACGTGTCACTAATCGATTTAGCGTTTCGGCACGAGGTTTACCTTACTCCTAACAGGTTAGCCCGTTACCATCTAGACTGCGTTATCAGATGAGATTGCCCTCAAGGGCTAACTTATATTCCATTAAAAAAACATGTAGGTATATATATAGAAACATACAGGTTTGTTTGATCACTTTGTCCATCTGTTTGCGTTTTAGTATATAAATGTTTCTTTGTATCAGGGTGTCAATGTGTGTATGTAAGTAAGAGTGGTACTTTATTATGTTTTTGACGTTTTCATAAAATAACTTTTCGTATATTTTTATGTTTTAAAAGTCACAAATCCTATTATACAAACCATTATCAAAATGTCATTACATTTATAAGTAAACACAGGCGCATGCAATATGTACTTAGGGCAAAGTGGGTTTAAAGTATTCAAAACATAAATAACTCAAACAATGAATGCTGAATACTTTTCTGTTGCCACGGACTTGAAATAAATATTAAAAAAAAAATAATCAACATCACCTGATATGACATGTGACATTATCAATATTATGACAAAGCTACATGGAATAATAAAGGGATGGAAGGAAACTGACATATACTAACAAATAGTCGTCGTAACCTCGTCATAACATTAATCAATTATAGTCGACCACAGCTCGGACTGTCCTTTAGCTGTCATCGAATATTGAATGTTGTTCCCAAGTTAATGATAACGAGTAGGAACTCCGACAGCCCCGTCGAACATTAACTAACTTACTTGTTCGTGGCTAGATAGCTACGGATTATTTACTACCTCATGATGGATTTAAGCTGTGATGGCCTAGTGGTTAGGACGTCAGTCTCCGAATCAGAGGTTGAGGGTTCGAACCCGTGCACGCACCTATAGCTTTTCGGAGTTATGTGCGTTTTTAAGCAATTAAAATATCACTCGCTGATAAAATGGAGCATAAAGCGAGAGGCAACAAACATAAACAATTTAAGTTCATAATCGCAGTAACGTGGTTGTCGAGTATCGAAATTCTCTTGCGTCAAAGTGAAATGGAACTCATCAAATTTATATCAAACAAAGAGAAGTGTCCATAAACGGAAAAACAAAAATCCAAAAATATTTACTCATGTAGGCAATTCACGTAGAAAAAAAGCAGTCATAGTACAGACACAGGCACCTTTAAAGCGATCATATATAATTTTTCAATCAATATGAAAGTGTGTTACATTCAATATATTCGTAACTAGCTATGATATTGATAATGATCTTTACACTGAACACTGAACTAAATAAAATATTATTTAGCAAGTCAGAATTTCACTTGATTCACTATTTTATGTTTGATTCCAACTAAAAACTATAGTAACGAAAAACCATACATGTTACCAGCTATGTATAAATAAAGCAAGTCATAATTCATGACTATGCAAATTTACAAGCCGATAAGCCGATATTCCGATATATTTATATATATATAAAAATAAATATATAGTTTAAAGCAATCATTTTAGAATATCAGCTTGTAAATTTGATAAGGTAGCATTGCAAAGACATAAATGATGACTTGCTTTATTTTGCTATGTTAAGTGGTAATTTCGCTGGAATTAAGTTTTTTTTTCTAGTTTATGTTCAACTCACGAGTTAAATGTGAACATTTCGGCTTAATCGAAGCGTTAATTCAAGTGGTGACGTAAATCACATCATAGGTGCAAGCACTGGCCCGTGGTGCCCTATCATCGATTTCAGCACCCCCCCAACTAAATTAACTAATGAAGTGGCGGCGAGTGGCCTAAAATTAGTCGTTTGATCAAGTTGCGCGCGCGCATCGGGCCGCGACGGACGTTGACAGAAGCGTCGCGCGTAGCGCGGAGGTGTTTTCGAAAATGACGAATACGTTAAAGTGCAACAATTGTAATATAGTTATCGATGAGCTATTAGCTTATATCCAAAATAAAATATCCATCGCGGATGAAATTAGTTTGGTGCGAATATGTGAGTCAGCTTTCTCGTCCGAACAAATTTTAAAATCGAACAACCTTCTTCGGGAGTCGTTACCGTCTGACTTGTGTAAGACAGCACGTAAAGGCAAAGGCAAAGAGGGACGCCTATTGAATGACATTATAGGCTTGTTTAAAGTGACCGATCCAGATGTCATGCCTATATTCGTAGCTAGGGATTTGGAGAAGCTACCACCTATAACGTTTGATCACCTAGACGTCTCCAAGCTCCTTAAGGATATGATGTTGTTGCAGGCGGAGATTCAAAACATAAAATCTTCGTATGTGACAGTTGAACAGCTTGAAGAAGTAAAAAAGGAGTGTCAATTCGGAAAGTCTTTGTCGCCGCCTTTCTCAGCCGTAAAAGTTAACATGAAAAGAGGAGCCTACCGTGATAGTGGACCGATAGGATTATCTCAATTAGACGATACCATAGTTGTGACTAATTTAGAACATTCAAATTGCCAGCAATCTTCCCCTAGTGAATATAATCTGCAGTATAGAAATATGAATATAAATAACAAGGAGGGTAGTCCCGCGTTTTCAAGTAACGTATTTAAACAAAAAATCAATCGTTGCATCACGAGCGGTGGACGCGGCTCGGAGCCCGACGCCGCGGTGCGCGCGGGCGCCGGCGGCGGGGAGCAAGGTGCGTCATCGCACGTTATCACTAGCGAGCCGAGTGATCAGTCGACGGGGCCAATGCAAAAGCAAACTTATGCAGGCGTCGCGAAGGTCCATGACCCAAACGAAGGCTGGACGGTGGTGCAGAGGAAGTCGCAAAGATCTAAAAACCGGCTCATTGGTAATACAGGAAATTTTGTAGTAGAATGCGAAGAGAAATTTAGGGCGGCAGATAGGAAAATACCCTTATTCATTACGAATGTACATAAAGACACGGTGGAATCGGATATAATTAATTATATCTCGAAGAAAACAAAGGAGAATGTCACTTTGGAAAAAATTTCTATTAAACGACAGTGTGAACACCACGCATATAAGCTTTTGGTATCTCAAAGCAAACTCCCATTATATCTAGATGAGAATCTCTGGCCACAGGGAATAATTTTTCGTCGGTTTGTGCATTTCAAACATAAGCGTCTGAACGAAACGCCTGTTACAGAGGTCCCGCTGAATAATACACCTACTGTTAATGGATAAAGGTTTCTTATGTAATTTTGTTACTTTTAATTGCAAGAGCGTGAAGCGATCTGCACAATGTATTAGTGAGTTATGTAAAACTTCAGATATAATTGCACTTCAAGAACACTGGTTGCTCCCGGAAGAATTGTCTTTTCTTGGCACTTTGTGCGATGACTTCAGCGCCACGGGAGTGTCTGCGGTGGACACATCGGCGGGTATTCTACGTGGAAGACCTTATGGAGGGGTCGCGCTGCTGTGGAGGCGTAGCGTTTTTCAAAAAGTGTCAGTGATTCAGTGTAACAATCGGCGCATCTGTGCTATAAAGGTAGTGTTACATGAAAAATCGTTTATCGTGATGAGTGTATATATGCCTACGGATGTGATTGCTAACCTAGCGGATTTCACGGACATTCTAAGCTCGGTGAGTGCCATTATTGAGACCTACGGGGAAAGTTGTGTATATATACTTGGGGACTACAATGCGCACCCTTCGGAGCGCTTTTATCATAAACTTACTCAGTTCTGCATAGAACAAGAATGGAGCTGTATAGATGCGGAAGTGCTAGGTCCGAGGTCGAATACCTATACTTTTTTAAGCGAAGCACACGGGTCTAAGCGGTGGCTCGATCACTGCCTAGTAACTAAAGCAGCGGCAGACTCCGTGCGCAATGTGTCAGTTCTATACGGTGTGTTGTGGTCGGATCATTTCCCTCTGGTAGTGGAATGTAATATTGACGTTTTGATACCTAAGAGAGCGGATTGTAATACCTATTTAAATGAGATTTACTGGGGTGAGCGAAATCAACATCAAATAGACACATACCAGAGGGAATGTCACGAGAGGCTGAGGATGATTAACTTCCCACAGGAGCTTCACGGTTGCTGTGATCGTACATGCAGTGACATCAGGCATAGAGATGTAATAACTCAGTTGTACAGCAACATCGTTCAGGCCTTGATAGAATCGTCACTGGTAGGTCGAGAGAGCACTAGGCGCGTAAAAAGAAAGAAGGTCCTTGGTTGGAATAAGCACGTAGCCGAAGCTCACGGGATGGCCAGGCAAAAATTTTTGTTATGGTCGTGGTACGGTAAACCAACTTCGGGAATTATTTATAGAGAAATGTGTGAGGCTAGAAAAATTTTCAAATCTCGTTTGAAATGGTGCCAAAACCATGAAGAGCAAATTAAGTTGGATATTCTAGCCTCGCATCACTCAAAAAACGATTTTCGCGGATTTTGGAAACATACAAATAAAATGAATAACAAACCGTCACTGCCTGTGAGCGTTGGTGGCGTGTGTGAGCCAGACAAGATTTCCGATCTTTTCATGGAGCACTTCGTAGTTAAATCACCCCGGGGTCCTTCACAAACGATGCTTGATGTTGAGGCCAGTATTGAAATGGAAATTCAATTTAAGTGTAAAGACGTTGCTCACACAATTAAGCATATGACCAGAGGAAAATCTCCAGGTCATGATGGACTCAGCATTGAGCATCTACAGTATGCTGGGCCACACTTACCCAGAGTGCTCACAATGCTCTATAATATTTGTATGAGCCACAGTTTTATGCCTAGTGAGATGATGAGGACTATAGTTGTACCTATTGTGAAAAACAAAACCGGCGACTTAGCGGACAAAAACAACTATAGGCCTATCTCATTGGCAACGGTCATCTCGAAGGTGTTTGACAGCATGCTTAATAACCAACTGAATAAGTTATTTAGGCCACATGACAACCAGTTTGGATTTCAACCTGGAGTGTCGACGGAGAGCGCTGTGCTTGGTCTTAAGCATGCTGTCACATACTATACGAAGCGTAAGACTCCAATTTACGCCTGCTTTCTGGACCTATCCAAGGCTTTTGACCTGGTATCTTATGATATCTTATGGAGAAAACTGGAAGGAATTAAAGTTCCACTGGAACTCATCAATATTTTCAAATATTGGTATGGAAACCAGGTCAACAGCGTGCGATGGGCGGGCGTATTATCACGTCCGTATTTGTTGGAGTGCGGGGTGAGGCAGGGGGGTTTGACTTCACCTACGCTCTTCAACCTATATGTGAACGAGTTGCTCGGCGAGCTCAGCAGCACCAGGACCGGCTGTTACATAGATGGGGTTTGTTTGAATAACATTAGCTACGCTGATGACATGGTGCTGTTGAGTGCGTCGGTTTGTGGCCTGAGAAAACTGTTGGCGATTTGTGAAGCTTTTGTGGAAAAACACGGTCTTACTTATAATGTAAAGAAAAGTGTGGTAATGGTCTTTGAGGCCATGGGCAAAACACAGAAGAAAGTTCCACCCATCTTTCTAAATGGAAATGCACTAGAAAGAGTGTATCAATATAAATATCTAGGGCATATGTTGACCCCTGACCTCAAAGACGATACTGACATCGAGAGGGAACGGAGAGCAGTGTCAGTGAGAGCGAATATGCTGGCTCGCAGGTTTGCACGTTGTTCCACCAATGTAAAGATAACTTTGTTTAGAGCCTATTGTACATCTTTTTACACGTGCAACCTGTGGGTCAAGTACTCCACAAAATCGTACAGCGCTCTCCGTGTCCAGTATAACAATGCCTTCAGGGTGCTGATGGGGCTGCCCCGGTATTGCAGCGCATCAGGGATGTTTGCGGCGGCGCAAGTTGATTGTTTTTATGCGACAATGCGTAAAAGATGCGGATCCCTGGTGCGTAGGTTGCGGAGCAGTTCCAACAGCATTCTGAAATTGATTGCCAGTCGATTGGACTGTGTATATGTAAATCATTGCTGCGCCGTTTCTAATGGAATGGTGCAGCGATGACCTACATACTTAATAATTAGGTACTTAGTGTTTTTTAGGTTAATTTACTAACATAGATATAAGCTTTGTATTACTAACAATATGAGTCTATGTTACTTGAAATAAATATTTATTATTATTTATTATTATTATTACGCGACAAGTTCATACTGTTAAACTGAACTAAAGAAAATTAATGTATGAAACGTAGTAAAAAGAGAATAAAAATTACTCTATTGATTCTGTTGCCGAAATAGTATGGTTGAGTAAGTATCCTCCCCAATAACACTTTATATTAATTATATTATTTTTAATTAATTACAACATACTACACCTATTATTAGAAGCGGTGATAGCCTAGTGGTGAGGGCGTCAGCCTCCTAATCAGAGGTCGGCGGTTCGAATCCGAGCACGCACCTCTAAGTTTTCGGAGTTATGTGCGTTTTTAAAAATTAAAATATCACTTGCTTCAACGGTGAAGGAAAACTTCGCGAGGATACCTGCATGCTTGAGAGTTCTCCATAATGTGCTCAAAGGCGTATGAAGTCCGGCAATCCGCACACGGCCTGCGCGGTGGACTATGGCCAAACCCTTCTCAAATTGAGAGGAGACCCGTGCTCTGTAGTGAGCCGGCAATCGGTTGATCATGATGATTTATTATTATCATCTCCACTTAGTACACGTCATATATAATAATATGCGTTTTTTGTTCATACTGTAAAATTTACTTTTGTCTACTACGTACTTGCTTAGAGCGTCGCTATCAAAAACAACTTCGGATAGTTTCTCTTTTCAGGCACGGAATAACAAAGCAATGAAAATATGGAAAGGGAACTAAAACCTAGTCGCTTACAAGAAATTGGCGCCAATCTGAAGTATCTGACGTATCATAACAGCAACGCTTAATAATCATTACAGTGGGATGACACACGTATAAAACCTTTCGCACGTATAAAACCTTTCAAACGATCAGAATCGTTTCATGCGCACGGCAACCGGCTGTCCCTGGTACGTGCGTAACGTAGATCTGCACAGAGACCTAGAACTTGACACTATCGCTCAGCACTTTAAGAAACTCTCGAAAAGCTATTTCGAGAAATCAATCCGACACCCCAACTCTCTCGTAGTTGCGGCTTCGTTTTACTCCCCCGACCTAAGCGCTCCTCTCCGAAAGAGGAGACCTAAACATATCCTTCATGACCCTGACGATCAGATGACTACTGACAACATACTCGTATGATTGTGTGGTAGGTAGCTACCACACAATCATACGCTACAAAAAAAAAGTGGGATGACCCACTATAAAGTTTATTAGTATGTTAAATACAATAAGTAATTTCTTAAGCTTTCAAGATATCAAGGAATGCTTGGGATGTTAAGATATAGTCATTTTATGAATGAGTTAAACTTGTTAAATGATTCGATGTACTTTCTACTCCATTACTATATTGTTTTTTTTTTTTTTTTTGCAAAAAGTTGTTAATTTATAAATATAACATATGGCCAACTAATAAATTGCCAATTATAAGCGCCAATAAAAGCGTGTTTAGAAACGCGCTACTTTTTTGAGATCTGCATATAGATGCCGAACAAAATAGGCAAATAAATGAATTTATTATTGTTATAAACAATCGTTGCCAAACTGTATGATCACTAAGCAGTAAGATTACTCCCTGTAGACGAATAACAAGAGAATAAGTCACAGAATAAGTTTCGCCTGAACATAATGAAAAAGGGAGTGTATTTACAGTAATGGCAAATAACAATTCATTCTTGGAACATACATTATTAAAGCTCACATTTACCTCATCATGTTCAACCATTGCAGGCTCACTACAGAGCGCACGGGTCTCCTCTATTTTTAAGTTTAAGTAAAATAAAATATTAATTTAAGCCGTAGTAACATTTTTCAATAAGAAGTTTTTTATCCCATCATCATCATGATTAACCCATTCTTGGTTCACTAAAGAGCACGGCTCTCCTCTCAATATGAGAAGGGTTTGGCCATAGTCCACCACGCTGGCCATGTGCGGCTTGGCAGACTTCACAAGCCTTTGAGAACATTATGGAGAACTCTCCGGCGTGCAGGTTTTCTCACGATGTTCTCCTTCACCGTTGAAGCAAGCCAATTCCCGGTTCGAGGCTGGTCTTGTAGAAAACTTCGGCCCGGCTAGTTATCAGCCACCGGTAAAAAAAAACCAGCCAAGCGATCTAGCGTTCCGGTGAGTGGAAACCGATTGGGAGGATGGGGTCATTGGCTCTTCTGATTCTGCAGATAGGTGCTCATGGGCGGTAATCACTTAACATCAGGTGACCCGCCAGCTTGTTTCCTGCCATTTATATACAATAAATTAAAAAAAACAGCTTTACGTGTGCGTATTCCGCCACTCATTCATTTGTTCACTGCGATCAATACACAAAAGCTAGCATTTCATAAATATTCATCCCAAAGCTTGTGCAAACAAACCAAGTAGGTTGCATTCAAATCTCGACTAAGCATAATAAACGTTCTTACAGCTCACACTGCGTTTTCTCTGCCAAAATAAATAGTTGAATTACATTTCAGTCAAATTCGTCCAAGGAGTAGAGGAAGGTTAAAGAAGGAATGGACGGATTGTTTAAAAGACGATATGCGCGTAAAAGGTGTGGGTAGTGAGATGACGGCTGATAGAACTGAGTTTAAGAAGAAGACGAGTTATACTGACCCCACATAATTTGGGATAAAGGCAAGAAACAGAAGAAAAAGAAATTCGTCCAAGTTCGCTTCGACAGAATGTTTGCAATTGACCATTCCACAGCACGTGGTATATCAATCTTTTATGATTTCAAAGGCATTTTAAAGCATTGCCAAAAAAAATTTTTTTGCAATATATGCAATGCAGCACATTAGTTTATTGTTGATGCCACGGAAAAAGGACACTGGCGGTCTTATTGCACCTTCCGTAATTTATTTCAGTTCACAACAATAGCTTATCCCATACAAAATTACTAATACAGAGTTTGTACCTTTGGGTATATACTTAATCTTCTTTTCGAAACCACCTAAGAATAATGAAAATTTGTCAAAAATTCCTTTAAAAAATCGTTACATTTATGATACTACTGACGATAAATTTTAGGACTAATAAATCCTACTTGAACATAGTGAATCGATTCTAAAGTAGACAATTTATGGCCAGCCTTACTGCCTTTTTCTGAATATTCAACACTATAAAGAAACCGTAAAAGAAAACTTAATACAGTGAAACTTTAAAAACAACAAAGAAAGTAATAATTCTTTAAGTTAGAAAAGTTTAGTCTCCTTTCTTAGTTCACGGAAAATTTCAAATCGACTTCGGGAGAGATAAAATAATTTAGGAAAATTTGCCTTCAAAATGTTACCTTAACTTATCATGTCTGTTTAGACAGGTCTTGAGAAACCGATTTATAATCAACTAACTCTTCCCCGCGGTTTTACTCGTGTTAACTAAAGGTCGTAATGTATTACATAATGTTATTTAGCATAATATGAGTCTCAAATACCAAATCAATTCTTGTACATAGATTATCATAGTAGTTAATACCTAATCGTTAGCTGCAGACTGGCACCGAGGGCAAACTTCTGCCTTTTTTTGCAGTGTATTTTATATTTTTATTAATTGTATTTTTTATTATGATAAAATAGCAAGCGGTGATAGCCTAGTGGTTAGGGCATCAGCCTCCTAATCAAAGGTCGGCGGTTCGAATCAAAACATCGTGAGGAAACCTGCACGCCTGAGAGTTCTCCATAATGTTCTCAAAGGCGTGTGAAGTCTGCCAATCCGCACATGGCCAGCGCGGTGGACTATGGCCAAACCCTTCTCATATTGAGAGGAGGCCCGTGCTCTGTAGTGAGCCGGCAATGGGTTGATGAATGAATAAATAAAAAATACATGAAAAAAAAAACAGCAAAAACAAATTCGTTATTCAATACAACTATTCGATAAGTTTCGATTGTAGACGTACGTTTCGAGTCGCAAACTTGCTCTTTTCCAATTACTCGTACTTTCCAGTAACAGAAACTTCGGCTGACATTCTCCGTCCTAGAGCTTACACATTCCTAATGTAAATTCCATGAATTAAACTTGCGTTATGCTCTTATGAGGAATGGCCGTACTTCAGTATCATCAATTAAATACAAGCTTTTTGACAACACCGTCCTTAGAACTACGAATTATCGTTACCATATAACACCAAATACTAGTTATATTTATATAAAACTAAAACCTCCCACCTACCTATTATTTTAAAGTCAACTATTTGGTCCGAGGGTGATTTAATTATCATCCATCTCAGGGTTTTCGGGTATTGCGGTTTCCGACAGGTCCCCTTTCGCTAATCCTTAAATTCTTGACCCTTAAATTTCAATAATCAAATTATTATCGATTCATTTATTTATGGGGCTCGAAACCTGTAGATATTCTTATGTATATTTATTTGTCTATTGTTTGTCTATCGGTACGTACTTATGTATGATAAACGAACAAATACGGACGTGCATCAAGTAACGTAACTTATTATAAAAAAGCTATGATAGCCTAGTGGTAAGAACGACAGCCTCCTAATCAGAGGTCGGGGCCGAACCGGGGCACGCACTTATAACTTTTCGGAGTTATGTGCGTTTATAACCAATTAAAATATCACTTGCTTCAACGGTGAAACAAAATATCGTGAGGAAATCTGCATGCCTGAGAGTTCTCCATAATGTTCTCAAAGGCGTGTGAAGTCTGTCAATCCGCACATGGCCAGCGTGGTGGACTATGGCCAAACCCTTCCGAGTGAGCCGAGAATGGGTTGATCATGATGAAAAAACTTACATATTTTATGTAATTTAAACTCAATAATTGGGCCGTAAATAGTTTTTTTAAAGATTTATTGACTTAAACGTAATACACTGGACTGGACAATTTTTTAATCTTAGAATTTTAATTTTTATTAAAATTTATGATATATTTTTCACACTATTTATTTTGTTCGATGTTATCGTATATTTATTGACGTTGTATTCATCATCTCATTATGTACAATCTTGCAAATAAATAATTTATTATTATTTAAATCACAGTTAAAACTTTTAGTAAAGTTAGCAGTCAAAATGCAAAAAAAAAAAGTTTAACGGTATTTTCATACTAAATGTCTGATCATATTACATTAAAAAATAATAAAACCATTTACTACCTATCCCCTTCCTCAGAGGTATGCAAAATCTGTAATATTTTGAGTTTATTGAGCTTGATAAATCGCCAATAATCCTTTACAAACAAAAAGTTAATAGTTCTGCTGTTTGTATACGTATATTTTTATTTTTATAAGGCGATTGCGAATAAATAACGGTGAATTTAACGATGTGGTATTTTTTTTTCTCTGATGACCGATTATTTTATCATATGACTCGCATCCAGTATAAAATGCAATGAAAGTCGTAGATTAACTTTTTATTATTCATTCCATTATTTAAACTTTGTTAAAAAATACCCACGTACAAGATACATAAATGAATAAACATGTTGCGCATACCCTTCTTAACTCGAGACTAAAGAAAGTGTAAGAACATATATACATCACAAGTTTTACCGCTAAATATTTTTTTCCGCCTAGCCATGGCAAATAAGGGATGTCACGCTTTCACAGATTATAAATCGTTTAATGTCACATCAGAAGAAATAACGGTACCATTTTTACTCCACCGACCGACCAAAGAGGACATCCTTTACGACCCTACAACTGACAATGTATCATCTACAACACACCATCAGGTCCCCACCAAGAGGTCCCTTTCTTCTTTTTTACGTGATCCGGACGTGGGCTCAATCCACCAACCCCTCGTCATCACAAACCTCGCCTAAGCCGAGGTTCGGCCTCACATGAGCCGCCCTTAGGCAGACGTTTCCTTAATTTTATCGAGAGCTATGGCTCAAAATTTCTTTTAACAGAGCTTCTTTCCGAATCTCGCCTAACTGCCCGGTTACGCTGATGCAACCAATAGGGTTATTACAGCTGAAAATCGGCCGAATAAAAATAAAGGTACTATTTCCGTGATCCGTCTTGAGTAAGCTACTGTGAAACGGAACGGAACACTGAAAGAAACGGTCAGGTTTAATTTTGAATTAGATCAAGCTCAAGTTACAATTCCTATGAACGGTGTCGGTGATAGAAATTCAATTACGTTCAGCGGTGTGTGGTTCACTTGTACAATTTTGTGGCTGCCCAATTCGATTTAAGATCATTTATATTTGAAACGGAATACTATCTCGTTTCTACCGAAAGATGCCTAATGCTGGGTACAAGTCGGTTTTAGAGATTTCTGAGAATCAAATCATGTCGTATGTCTACCTGATGTCGCTCCACGGTTTTTCCGACATCACTAAGTCCTTCGTGCTACCCCGGCAAATGCCACTTAAGCTGAATTTTATTGAGCTCCGTCGATAACCTCGTGAAACTGATTTAATCATTTATATACTGACGCTATACAAAAATCTCTAAACCAATCTATGTTGAAAGGACTAGATGAAATGCCTTTACACCGTAAGCTGCATTTAGTTTTGATAAGAGATTTGTGTACAAGTGTCGTAAGAATTTTCATCTTCAGTTTCTTTACAAAAAACCTTCAAATATAGATTTTATAGCTGTTCCATTGCGGTTTTCCGAATTCCCTTTTTCCACAAACGTAATAAAAAATAAACAATACAAATTAAAATTAATATGAATTAATTGTACAAGATCTTAAACAGTCGAGTCTTTTTTCAGTTTCTGCGTGTAAGGTGTAAGGTTTTTTAAAGAAATATTATGTGGTGCAATTAAAATTTTCTGATTTGTTTTAATAATGCGTATTTTTGTGGACTTATTTCAAATCGGCCTAGCTTTTATTATACCGATGTCTTTATAGCAAATCGATGTTTTACCAAGCATTATATCAATACATACAATATACAATCTTGCTGATTTCACTTAATATTTAACTAGAACTTAATTTCTCTTTTTTTTTCTTTTATGTTTATTTTATTTTAGTAAGTTGGTTTTTACTTTTTTTCTGTTTACTTGGTTTAAGTTATGCATGTAGTGGTTGCTTTAAAATGATTTAACATACATCTTACATGTAATTTAACTGTAGATAATTTGAGTCATTTCTATAAATCGCTAGCAAACCTTATTCAAATATATAAATAAATAAATAAATTATATCGACATAAAAGCTCTAATAAAATCTACCTCAGCGATGTTTAGAATTTAAAAGTGAGTGTCATCTTGTTCGATTTAATAACTTAGCAATTCAACGGCTTCATTATGTAAATAGCACTGTAATATCGTGTAACATCTTCGCTTATAGGCAGTTCTACGCGATTGCAAATCTGGCATTCTAATATAATAACGCATAAATTCGAGATTAACCGTTGGTAGATTAAAACGGGAACCTTTGGATTCTCATAATAACAGCAGACAGGTGCTGGCTATAGCTCAGGTTACTGGCTAATCGTTACATTAACCTTGCAATTATGCGTGGGACGAAGGGTCTCTATTCCCAAATAAGGTTACCATCCACTAAATAAGACCCTAAAAGAAATCAAATTTTACGCACAATAATTTGTACCATCATCAAAATTTAATTAATGTTATTTGTTATTTTTTTATTATTTAACAGATCTTCAACATACTATGTATCTTACTAATTAAAGATATAACAAATAAAATTTTTATTAAACAGTTTTTCATTTCATCCACGTGCATAATGGGTTTTGATGATACCCCGTTGGGAACTAATCAACTTTGCAATCGAAAATAACTTGTTTATTTTTTTAACGCTGGGAAATGCGTTGACCAATCCCCTCCGGAAGCGACACAGGCACAACTGCGCCGCTTTCGACCGGGTATGTGGGACTCACCGCGACCAGTGTGATGATCAGAATACATACTAAAACCCAGCGATGCTCCTTCGCGTTGCCTCATGGCTTGGCCACGAGAACGCTCGCGCACTCGTCGCGACGCCATTGGCGTCCACCAATGGCGTCGTTATAATCCTTCTCTTTATCACAATCTCAGTGTATTTAAGTAGAAAATAACCTAGTTTAGTAACTTAATTTCCTAAAATTTATTTCCCTGGGTTTTTTTATGATAAACTTTTATGAAGTGGGAGATTTCCTTTACCTCAAAATTACATGTGAGACGGAGGGTCTCATATCGAATTTAATTTACGATTTCACCTGTACGAAATTAGTGAGCCCTCGCAATACAAACAATAATTAGGGACGTATTGGGTACGTGTTAAAGGGTTAAATCAAATGTAAATTATTTAAAGTTTACAATACAGATTAAATAAGAGATACATTTGTTCTATAGCATATAGAATATACCTTTTGTATTCCATAACAATAAATTGAACCATTTTAAAATGAATAAACGTTATTCAAACATGGAGTGATCTTCTCAGCTCTCCGTTTTAAACTAGTCGATGCCCGCGATTTCGTCCGCGTCAGTTAGGGTTCTTTTTTAATCTCCTATGTAATGAGCTACCGATTCGAGGAAAATTTCTGTGGCAAGCTGAAACAATGGTTATAGTTCATTTATGTGAAATTCAATTTATCATAAATCCCGCGGGAAATGTAACGGGATAAAAAGTATCCTATGTCCATCTCCTGGTTCTAAGCTACCTCCCCACCGATTTTCAGCCAAATCAGTTCAGCTAACACGGCTTTCTTTTATATATATATATAGATGACGTGGTGATAACCTAGTGGTAACGGCGTCAGCCTCCTAAACAGAGGTCGGCGATTCGAATCCGGGCACGCACCTCTAACTTTTCGGAGCTATGTGCGTTTATAATTTAAAATATCACTTGCTTCAACGGTGAAGGAAAACATCGTGAGGAAACCTGCACGTCTGAGAGTTCTCCATAATGTTCTCAGAGGCGTGTGAAGTCTGCCAATCCGCGCATGGCCAGCGTGATGGACTATGGCCAAACCCTTCTCATATTTAGAGGAGACCCACGCTCTGTAGTGAGCCGGTAATGGGTTGATCATGATGATGATGATATAGATAGATTTACTCAAGCAATGATGTACTTTCTGTATATCTCATTTTTCGAATTGTCACTTGCAGATAACCATAATAGTTACTACTGCGTCACCGGGGGTTTTTGGCTAGCATGAAGCTCAGCCTGAGAGAGGAGCACCTGGGCTCGACGA
This sequence comes from Lasiommata megera, assembly GCA_928268935.1. NCBI lineage: Eukaryota > Metazoa > Arthropoda > Insecta > Lepidoptera > Nymphalidae > Lasiommata > Lasiommata megera. The sequence goes on from OV743312.1 coordinate 15,207,904, forward strand.
CTTCTGAGGGAACGTCCCCCTAATGGCGTCTCCTGTGAGACTCGGACCACGACTTAGGGCGACGTTGGGACTTGTTCGGTTTGTTGGACTGGTGTGTCAGTCCGAGCGCCCCCGTGCCCGTGGATACTTATCTTATTATTTATATTTCGTCGATTTAAGCGATATTAAACGAATATAAGGAAAGCCATGCCCGTTTTTTTTGCTCTGCTATGCGATTATGTAAATTATAAGGTCCGCGTGAGTAAGGCGATCACCTGTGACGCATCATGTGCCCTCTGGCACAGGCATTGTGAATCTCGTCTATGCTGCTACATCTCTCTTCTGCAGTGAAAATTATTTATTATCATTAATAAACACTCGGCAGTCGTTAAGGAGTCACGGTCACTATTGGGTCTAGTAACTTTAACAGAGGCAATATTTTGAGCAATGTTTGTTCCCCCGTCTGTCGCCCCATAGTACGGACACATGACTACTCTCATTCACTTTGTGAGGCCATCATGCGACCCCTGGTGACGGGGACATTTGCGGGGGCCCCCGTCACCAGGGGTAAAAATCCATCCTAAAGTAGCCTAGTAACGTTTTCATTATATAAACGATAGATATACATAATAATTTGAAAAAAAATGCGCTTTCATAAATAATTCAAATTAAGCGTAGAAATTCTTTAAATTTATAAATATTATTAATTATAAATTTAAAGAAAAATACCCACGTACAAGATACATAAATGAATAAACATGTTGCGCATACCCTTCTTAACTCGAGACTAAAGAAAGTGTAAGAACATATATACATCACAAGTTTTACCGCTAAATATTTTTTTCCGCCTAGCCATGGCAAATAAGGGATGTCACGCTTTCACAGATTATAAATCGTTTAATGTCACATCAGAAGAAATAACGGTACCATTTTTACTCCACCGACCGACCAAAGAGGACATCCTTTACGACCCTACAACTGACAATGTATCATCTACAACACACCATCAGGTCCCCACCAAGAGGTCCCTTTCTTCTTTTTTACGTGATCCGGACGTGGGCTCAATCCACCAACCCCTCGTCATCACAAACCTCGCCTAAGCCGAGGTTCGGCCTCACATGAGCCGCCCTTAGGCAGACGTTTCCTTAATTTTATCGAGAGCTATGGCTCAAAATTTCTTTTAACAGAGCTTCTTTCCGAATCTCGCCTAACTGCCCGGTTACGCTGATGCAACCAATAGGGTTATTACAGCTGAAAATCGGCCGAATAAAAATAAAGGTACTATTTCCGTGATCCGTCTTGAGTAAGCTACTGTGAAACGGAACGGAACACTGAAAGAAACGGTCAGGTTTAATTTTGAATTAGATCAAGCTCAAGTTACAATTCCTATGAACGGTGTCGGTGATAGAAATTCAATTACGTTCAGCGGTGTGTGGTTCACTTGTACAATTTTGTGGCTGCCCAATTCGATTTAAGATCATTTATATTTGAAACGGAATACTATCTCGTTTCTACCGAAAGATGCCTAATGCTGGGTACAAGTCGGTTTTAGAGATTTCTGAGAATCAAATCATGTCGTATGTCTACCTGATGTCGCTCCACGGTTTTTCCGACATCACTAAGTCCTTCGTGCTACCCCGGCAAATGCCACTTAAGCTGAATTTTATTGAGCTCCGTCGATAACCTCGTGAAACTGATTTAATCATTTATATACTGACGCTATACAAAAATCTCTAAACCAATCTATGTTGAAAGGACTAGATGAAATGCCTTTACACCGTAAGCTGCATTTAGTTTTGATAAGAGATTTGTGTACAAGTGTCGTAAGAATTTTCATCTTCAGTTTCTTTACAAAAAACCTTCAAATATAGATTTTATAGCTGTTCCATTGCGGTTTTCCGAATTCCCTTTTTCCACAAACGTAATAAAAAATAAACAATACAAATTAAAATTAATATGAATTAATTGTACAAGATCTTAAACAGTCGAGTCTTTTTTCAGTTTCTGCGTGTAAGGTGTAAGGTTTTTTAAAGAAATATTATGTGGTGCAATTAAAATTTTCTGATTTGTTTTAATAATGCGTATTTTTGTGGACTTATTTCAAATCGGCCTAGCTTTTATTATACCGATGTCTTTATAGCAAATCGATGTTTTACCAAGCATTATATCAATACATACAATATACAATCTTGCTGATTTCACTTAATATTTAACTAGAACTTAATTTCTCTTTTTTTTTCTTTTATGTTTATTTTATTTTAGTAAGTTGGTTTTTACTTTTTTTCTGTTTACTTGGTTTAAGTTATGCATGTAGTGTTTGCTTTAAAATGATTTAACATACATCTTACATGTAATTTAACTGTAGATAATTTGAGTCATTTCTATAAATCGCTAGCAAACCTTATTCAAATATATAAATAAATAAATAAATTATATCGACATAAAAGCTCTAATAAAATCTACCTCAGCGATGTTTAGAATTTAAAAGTGAGTGTCATCTTGTTCGATTTAATAACTTAGCAATTCAACGGCTTCATTATGTAAATAGCACTGTAATATCGTGTAACATCTTCGCTTATAGGCAGTTCTACGCGATTGCAAATCTGGCATTCTAATATAATAACGCATAAATTCGAGATTAACCGTTGGTAGATTAAAACGGGAACCTTTGGATTCTCATAATAACAGCAGACAGGTGCTGGCTATAGCTCAGGTTACTGGCTAATCGTTACATTAACCTTGCAATTATGCGTGGGACGAAGGGTCTCTATTCCCAAATAAGGTTACCATCCACTAAATAAGACCCTAAAAGAAATCAAATTTTACGCACAATAATTTGTACCATCATCAAAATTTAATTAATGTTATTTGTTATTTTTTTATTATTTAACAGATCTTCAACATACTATGTATCTTACTAATTAAAGATATAACAAATAAAATTTTTATTAAACAGTTTTTCATTTCATCCACGTGCATAATGGGTTTTGATGATACCCCGTTGGGAACTAATCAACTTTGCAATCGAAAATAACTTGTTTATTTTTTTAACGCTGGGAAATGCGTTGACCAATCCCCTCCGGAAGCGACACAGGCACAACTGCGCCGCTTTCGACCGGGTATGTGGGACTCACCGCGACCAGTGTGATGATCAGAATACATACTAAAACCCAGCGATGCTCCTTCGCGTTGCCTCATGGCTTGGCCACGAGAACGCTCGCGCACTCGTCGCGACGCCATTGGCGTCCACCAATGGCGTCGTTATAATCCTTCTCTTTATCACAATCTCAGTGTATTTAAGTAGAAAATAACCTAGTTTAGTAACTTAATTTCCTAAAATTTATTTCCCTGGGTTTTTTTATGATAAACTTTTATGAAGTGGGAGATTTCCTTTACCTCAAAATTACATGTGAGACGGAGGGTCTCATATCGAATTTAATTTACGATTTCACCTGTACGAAATTAGTGAGCCCTCGCAATACAAACAATAATTAGGGACGTATTGGGTACGTGTTAAAGGGTTAAATCAAATGTAAATTATTTAAAGTTTACAATACAGATTAAATAAGAGATACATTTGTTCTATAGCATATAGAATATACCTTTTGTATTCCATAACAATAAATTGAACCATTTTAAAATGAATAAACGTTATTCAAACATGGAGTGATCTTCTCAGCTCTCCGTTTTAAACTAGTCGATGCCCGCGATTTCGTCCGCGTCAGTTAGGGTTTTTTTTTAATCTCCTATGTAATGAGCTACCGATTCGAGGAAAATTTCTGTGGCAAGCTGAAACAATGGTTATAGTTCATTTATGTGAAATTCAATTTATCATAAATCCCGCGGGAAATGTAACGGGATAAAAAGTATCCTATGTCCATCTCCTGGTTCTAAGCTACCTCCCCACCGATTTTCAGCCAAATCAGTTCAGCTAACACGGCTTTCTTTTATATATATATATAGATGACGTGGTGATAACCTAGTGGTAACGGCGTCAGCCTCCTAAACAGAGGTCGGCGATTCGAATCCGGGCACGCACCTCTAACTTTTCGGAGCTATGTGCGTTTATAATTTAAAATATCACTTGCTTCAACGGTGAAGGAAAACATCGTGAGGAAACCTGCACGTCTGAGAGTTCTCCATAATGTTCTCAGAGGCGTGTGAAGTCTGCCAATCCGCGCATGGCCAGCGTGATGGACTATGGCCAAACCCTTCTCATATTTAGAGGAGACCCACGCTCTGTAGTGAGCCGGTAATGGGTTGATCATGATGATGATGATATAGATAGATTTACTCAAGCAATGATGTACTTTCTGTATATCTCATTTTTCGAATTGTCACTTGCAGATAACCATAATAGTTACTACTGCGTCACCGGGGGTTTTTGGCTAGCATGAAGCTCAGCCTGAGAGAGGAGCACCTGGGCTCGACGACTTCTGAGGGAACGTCCCCCTAATGGCGTCTCCTGTGAGACTCGGACCACGACTTAGGGCGACGTTGGGACTTGTTCGGTTTGTTGGACTGGTGTGTCAGTCCGAGCGCCCCCGTGCCCGTGGATAGAGTCGACGTCCGGATGACGTCAGATAGCGGGGACCTCACTTTCTGTATATATAAACGCACAGTGAAAACTACTGGATGGATTGTCCTGAAATTTGGCGCACAGATTGCTGTAGAAGGTGCCAAATAATGACTGATTATTCGCACCAAAATATGTGGCAAATAATAATATAATTTCACACACATTTGTAAACTATATGAAACTCTATCAGTTTAGAAGTTAGAAACAAGAGAACGGCGAACTTAACGAAGCTGGTAGCAGAACTTTGTTAGAAATATATTATGCTTTACAACATTGTACAACTTTTCGTACTCAATAACAATAAGTTTACCAATTCTGTATTTATTTAAGTGAGATATCTTAAACTTTATTCACATATGAGGTTTTCTTTACAGCTTTCTCTATAAAGGAACTACGAAGGCAATCTTAATTGCCTTAAGTACTTATACTTAAATTATTTATGCGAAAAGTTGAGAACTCTGAATGCTGTGAGCTATAATAGATCAGACGTATTGTAGAACTCATTTTGAGTTCCACAATACTACCGAGTTGTGATACTGTAAATACTCGAATCTATCGCTGAAAGGCGAAGCAGCGTCTCGATAATCTATACTTCTTCTTGTACATGAAATCACATTTATGTATGTATTAGTCCTATGTTACTATTGTTTTTTTTTTGGTTTTTTTATATAATATAATTTATTTGGTTCGCCAACAGCCAAAACATTACATTACAAGATTCAGTACCTTGCACTTAGGTAAAGCACAGAAATTCTTAGCCACTTACAGGCTAACACCGCATGCAAATGTGAAGTAGTGTAAATTAACTTATCTTATTATTTATATTTCGTCGATTTAAGCGATATTAAACGAATATAAGGAAAGCCATGCCCGTTTTTTTTGCTCTGCTATGCGATTATGTAAATTATAAGGTCCGCGTGAGTAAGGCGATCACCTGTGACGCATCATGTGCCCTCTGGCACAGGCATTGTGAATCTCGTCTATGCTGCTACATCTCTCTTCTGCAGTGAAAATTATTTATTATCATTAATAAACACTCGGCAGTCGTTAAGGAGTCACGGTCACTATTGGGTCTAGTAACTTTAACAGAGGCAATATTTTGAGCAATGTTTGTTCCCCCGTCTGTCGCCCCATAGTACGGACACATAACTACTCTCATTCACTTTGTGAGGCCATCATGCGACCCCTGGTGACGGGGACATTTGCGGGGGCCCCCGTCACCAGGGGTAAAAATCCATCCTAAAGTAGCCTAGTAACGTTTTCATTATATAAACGATAGATATACATAATAATTTGAAAAAAAATGCGCTTTCATAAATAATTCAAATTAAGCGTAGAAATTCTTTAAATTTATAAATATTATTAATTGGCAGAATGGAATCTTATCCAATTAATATATAGTCATCGGTCCTCGATAAATACTAAATCTAAAAGATAATTGTGTTGAATACGCAGTAAATAAAATAAAAATTATTCGCGAATACTCAAAACATTTTGTCGATTAACAAATTCATGGGAGGGATAAAGACGACTTCGGATCGGTGAAATATTCTACAAAACTTTTAACTTTGATTTAGTATCGCCAGTTTCATTAATATTCAAATGCATAAATTACTGACTTTCGGGTAGATTTCATTTTCATAAATGTTTTAGGATGGTTCGTAAAGTTCATTAATATAAAAAATTGCGTCCACTTTCAAACATTTTATCAGTTAGGCACTAGATCTGTTTACAGCTTCCTTAGCTTATACCTTGCTTACAAAATAAAAAAGAATATTTGCGTTTGTCAATTTATTAAGGAAGGTCATAATTATATTATGTTGCATTACGCTACGATCCGTTGATGACGTAGGTAAAACCGCGGAGAACAGCTTGTGTTATTATAATTATGAAAGTGATAAATTTGGTCTGGTGGGAGTCTTCGACAGTGGCTAGTTACCACCCTACGGAGAGAGACGTGTCCCCAAGCGATTTAGCGATTTAACAATGTCGCATAGAAACCAAATAGTAGAAACCATACCCCTAACAGGTTCGCTCAATTCCATCCTAGACTGCATCATCACTTACCACCAGATGAGATAGCCGTCAAGGGCTTACTTAAATTGATTAAATCACGATTTCTAAAAACACTTCTACATTAATTTTTATTTTGAGTTGGGCTCCTACTAGGTTTCTAATTCCAGGTCGGGCAAAGTATTAATGAATTCCAACTCCTCACTATCTCTCAATGTTGTACCTATGTCTTATGAGGTCGGAGGATTGTGCTTAGCAATGGGTAGAGTAAAAAGTGTAGGTATCACAATTTGCCTTAAGTCAACAACTTCCGCAAATAATTACGAAAATGCATTTTAAAGAATGAAACAGGAAAAGTAATAATTATTTGTAAAGAGCAAAATTTAGTTGAGGTTTGAAATACGGAAAATTATACTCCAAAGAACTCTCCAGGTAAAAAGTCACCAAGCCTTAATAGCGTATAGGGGTAGAACTTTTAATACTTTTAACAGTTCAACAGGTTCCAAATTTTTTTCAAACTAAAATTAAAAAAAGCTTTACTCATGTTAACCTTTTACAGACGTAAAGCGTTCATGATCAACCCATTACTGGCTCACTACAGAGCACGGGTCTCCACTCAATATGAGAAGGGTTTGGCCATAGTCCACCACGGTGGCCATGTGCGGATTTGCAAACTTCACACGCCTTTGAGAACATTATGGAGAACTCTCAAGCGTGCAGGTTTCCTCACTATGTTTTCCTTCACCGTTGAAGCAAGTGATATTATAATATTTTTTTTAAAACGCACATAACTCCGAAATGTTAGAGGTGCCCGGATTCGAACCGCCGACTTCTGATTAGGAGGCTAAAGCCTGAAACCACTAGGCCATTACGGCTTCTATGTGAAGCGTTCATACCTATATAATATATTTTTCATTATTTTAATTCGTAAGGTTTCAGAACATCTGATCAAATTAACGAAACGATTTTTCAGTTGTTGATTAATTTTAAATTTGTTTCCCAATAAATCTGGTCTCAATTTGGTTAATTAAATTTTTAAGTGGGTTATTTAATAATTAGAATCTCTGGAACTACAAGCTTGACCAAATTTATTTGTCTGTCTGGTGGTAGGCTTCGGCTGTGCCTAGTTACCGTTAGCCCGCTACCATTTTGGACTGCATCATCACTTACCACCAGGTGAGATAGCCGTCAAGGGCTAATTTGTTGTATAATAAAAAAAATATACATTTGATAGAACAATTAAACTATTTAAAATTAAGCTAACCCATGAGAGCTGCAGATGAAGTATTAACGCGTATGAGCAATTTTTTTTTTCGGACTGTCTATTAGCTGTACAAACCCTATTGGTTGCCACAGCGTAACCGGGCTGTTTGGCGAGCTTCAGAAAGAAGCTTTGCCAGAAGAAATTTTGAGCCCTAGGGCTCGAAGAAACTAAGGGAACGACTGCCTAAGGGCGCCTCCTTTGAGGCCGAACCTCGGCTTAGGCGACGTTTGGGATAACGGAGGGGTCGGACGGTGAGTGGTCCGTACGTCTCCGAGGCCGTGGATGTAGGTAGCCCACGTCCGGATGACGTAAGATAGCGGGGACCTCGTCTTCGCCGGCGAAGACGGTGCGTAGCGTAAGATTGTGTGGTAGGTGGTACGAGTATGTTGTCAGTAGTCATCTGATCGTCAGGGTCATGAAGGATATGTTTAGGTCTCCTCTTTCGGAGAGGAGCGCTTAGGTCGGGGGAGAGGTACGAGCAATGCGACGCGGTGGGTTATATTATGTAAGCATCAATAGTTGTACGTAGACGCACTCGCGGAGAACCACTAGTAAAGAATTTTGTATTTATAGACTGTTCAATGAATAGGTCTAAGAGCCAGCTGACGGATAGGCACTATTCATGCATTGATCAACCCATTACCGGTTCCCTACAGAACACGGGTCTCCTCTCAATATGAGATGGGTTTGGCCATAGTCCACGACGCTGGCCATGTGTGGATTGGCAGACTTCACACGCCTTTGAGAACATTATCTCACTCTCCGGCGTGCAGGTTTCCTCACGATGTTTTCCTTCACCGTTGAAGCAAGTGATATTTTAATTGCTTAAAACGCACATAACTCCGAAAAGTTAGAGGTGCGTGCCCGGATTCGAACCGCCTACCTCTGATTTGGAGGCTGACGCCCTAACCACTAGGCTATCACCTTCATTTTTTTTGCTTCAAGGCACTATAATATCGGATAAATATAAAAAAGCAAGACGTCGTTAACGTTATGCTGGAACTGGATACCCTATTGTTGTCAAGAGCATGACTTAAAAAAAAATCTACAGCATTTAGTTTTTCATTTCGAGCTGTCTGCAGGCTCCTAGAAATGAAAAACGAAATGCTTAGTCTCTACATCTCTTGATATTTGATATTCTATTGAGAAGTATTACTTGGAATTGTAAGAATTTTTAAAATTCAACTCATAATATACGTTTTTTTTTTATACACTACAAGTTAGCCCTTGACGGCTATCTCACCTGGTGGTAAGTGATGATGCTGTCTAGGATGGTAGCGGGCTAACCTGTTAGGAGTATGGTAAGCCCAAGCTCCTAATTGGTTTCTACGCGACATCGTGCCGGAACGCTAAAATCGCTTGGCGGCACGTCTTTGTCGGTAGGGTGGTAACTAGCCACGGCCGAAGCCTCCCACCAGACCAGACTCGAGCCGGGAATCGAACCCAGGATCTCCAACTTTATAATGCGACAGCTTACGCACTGCGCCACGGAGGTCGTCAAACGTAGCTGACTTTATTGTTCTACTAATAGTTGCTTTTTTTTTCTTTTTACAACGAACGACCTCCGTGGCGCAGAGCTATCTATCATCACATTATAAAGTTGGAGGTTGGAGGCTGGGTTCGATTCCCGGCTCGAGTCCGGTCCGGTGGGAGGCTTCGGCCTTGGCTAGTTACCACCCTACCGACAAAGACGTGTCGCAATTTAGCGTTCCGGCACTATATCGCATAGAAACCAATTAGGAGCCGTGGGTTTGCAATACTCCTAACAGGTTAGCCCGCTACTATCCATAGACAGCATCATCACTTACCACCAGGTGAGATTGCCGTCAAGGGCTTACTTGAAGTGTATAAAAAATTAAAAATAAAAAAGGTACGCTTGTTTTCCCAGTAATCGGTTGTCCATATTTTGCATCTCTAAGGATATCTTCGCAAATATTCTGTCAAAACAAAACGCATAATTCCAGTCAGTTTGATTAACAAAGTGTTTTGATCAATAAAGGGCTTAATCTAAATACAGCTATGATTTAGAGTAACACTCAGAACCTTTTTTAGAATCCTATCAGAAATGCTGTTCTAATAAAAATAATAACCTGTGACACAAATAAACCCTTCCATATCAAGCCTTTTACACGCAAAGCACTATGCAACGCACGCACGACCGCACGCACTCATGCATATACACACGCCCGTACGCACGCCACACACACGTTTTTCGTACGCATCTCTGTTACAAAAAATTTATAAACCGATACATTTCAGTACAAGCCTTTTGAAACGCTAAAATTCTATGCCATGTGATACTATACGCCTGCTTATAGTTTATAACCAGATTATCGAGCCACAAATAGACTGGGGAAAATCTTTGCACCCCGAAATATATAATACGCGCAAGGAAAATATTATTTCGTGGGTTTTTCTCAGCGATAAATAAGATACAATCCCCATTATTTTACGCACGTTTTACGCTCTCATCAATCGATAATACGTTTTGTTGTGATCCTTACATAAATAACGATTAGATTCATTCAACTGTAATATTACAGTCGAGGAATTAATCGATGAACAAAGAGATCTAGTACAAGACGTACATAGATTATCTGAGTTGCAATTTTTTTTAATGAAAAATTAATTAACAGTGATACGTAGGTATAACGAAGTGTTATTTTATGACTATTTTATCATACTTTGTCGAACTTATGTATTATAAATTAAATATATTCGTTGCTTTGTTTTAAAATCAAAAACTTTTTTTGATTTTTGTGAACAGTTTCATTTAAAAACCTGCTCTGAGTCGAGTAATGTACAAAAGCCTATCTAATTTATTGTTGAAAACTGTAAAATGCGAGTGCTCTTTTAACGTGACACCATTAGCTCGCTACCATCTTAGACTACATCATCACATCAGGTGAGATTGATCAAGGGCTAACTTGTAGTGGATGCAAAATAAAAAAGACAACTTTACAACAATTTACCATAAAAATAACTTTATTGACACTCAATAAACTTTTTGATTCAACATCTAACTTTTTAACACTTAACCATTAACCCGCGTGAATAAAACGAAATATTATGTACTCATTATTTTTATTTTGTAACAATATCACAATAATAATAAATGTTATAAACAGGAAAATTTTCATAACACTGGTCTTACATACAAAAATAAATTCAGTGTTTTAATTTAAAATTTAAAAACTAATTTAAAAAAAATACGAATCTGGCTTAACTATTTTGTAAGAATGTGAATGTGTAGATGCATTTTATTATCATAGAATACATAAGTAATAATCATCATGATCAACCCATTACCGGCTCACTACAGAGCACGGGTCTCCTCTCAATATGAGAAGGGTTTGGCCATAGTCCACCACGCTGGCCATGTGCGGATTGGCAGACTTCACACGCCTTTAAGAACATTATGGAGAACTCTCAGGCGTGCAGGTTTCCTCGCGATGTTTTCCTTCGCTATTGAAGCAAGTGATACTTTAAATTAAGTAATAATCTTAAATATTATTTTGCAACTCCACCATTTTACACAGATACATATTACAACCAATCTAATTAATAACCTCCTTGTTTTGAAGTCGATTAATAATGTTATTTGAAGACGGTATTGTACTTAAATATTATAATTTTGAGAAATATGAAAATAATACGAAAGTCCGTACGTGTACCTTTCATGGGACATATTTGTTAAATGATTTTCATTACCCACAGAACATCAATCTGACCGCAATTATTAAGGGTCTATAGACCGCGGAATGAGGGCAACCTTCATTAAAAGACTAACAGATGTTAACCAGTATTTTTATACACAGTATTTATCTAATAAAGATTTATGTAAGCAACATTACAGTAAAAAAAATTAAACTTGCATTTTTATACTTTTTTGGCAGTATATCAAGGCTTTATCTGCCATTCATAACGATTTAAAAAAAACTCGTAAACGTTATCAGTGATATTTCTTGTAATCTAAGCAATATTACCCAATCAACTCCTATGTCTAGTCACTAGTAGTGAGCACGTTGGAATATGGAGCACAAGGTCTTCAGATAGAGTCACGTGTCGGCTATAACTTTAAAGTATTATATACTAATATAAAAATATAAATAATAATGAAATTATTATGAAAACTTCATTACAACAATACAAACAATAAACAGCAAGTATACTTTGCTATATTCCGCCGACAACCGGAAGATTAGTATAGTATAACACCACACAAAACCTTCCACTAGAACCTCTACCCACGTTTCGACCCGACACCGGATCATCCTCAGGAGATGTTGACTTCATAAGCGCGAAAAGTAAAACTTTACTTTGTGTGGTGTTATATTATACTAATCTTCCGGTTGTCGGCGGAATATAGCAAATTATACGCTGTTTATTGTTTATCATGGACTTCCGCAAATTAACGCCTGCTTCTATTCATTATTTACAACAATACAAACAAAATATTGTTTTCCCGTCTTGAGTCGTTAACTGTAACAATTGTAACACCTAAATCAACGGTTATGTTCGCGTGCGCGGGAGTACACCGTGACCCAGCCACCAGGCGACGCGTAGGAGCATCGCTGGGTTTTAGTGGGTATTCTGGTCACCAGCCGCCGGAAACGACGCAATCTTGCATGATGTGTAAATGCATTTCCAAGCGTGAAAAAAAACACCTAACTCAATACGAGGAGTTAATTCGTTTTTTTTTCTCGTACTAACGCGCTAATAATTGGTAGTTTTGGTTGCTATTGAATAATCTTTTTTGGATTTAATAGCACAATACGTGAAGAAGATTTCCCAATTAAACATACTGCTGAATGCTTAAAGGTAATAGTGCGGAAGCGGGTTACTATGTGTTGATTGGTTGTTCTGCACAATATACCCTATAGTGTGAAGAGCAACCAATGAAAGTTTGTATGGCTACTCGGCTAAGTTTGTTGTGGGCTTCTTAGAACAGGGTAGGGTTTGGAACCCGTATAGCTTTAGTTTTAAGTTCGCCAATGTAGTTTTCAATGCAACCTATTGACTCCAACTGAAGCCTCAGATGTTTGTTTCACAACGAACGTTTTGACAATAAACCTATTACAGGCATCTATGAATCGTTCATTTCATTATTTCTATTCGTGAAGCGATGGTGATAACAACAATCGACAATTTAAAACTAAAGCTAAGGGTTCAAATCGCGCCCAGTTCTAAGAAGAAACCCACAACAAACTTAGCCGCTTTTTTTTTATTTTTGTAATCACCATCTCAAATAATCAACAATAAATTATAGTACCTATGGAGCTTTTTTCTCGTTTATATAATCCTTAATATCTTAATATGATTTTTCTATAAGCTTTCGTATAATAAAAACTTTGAACTTATTGATAGAAATCACAGACACAAAGGTAATTTATTATAAATAGGTAATTTGTTGTTTAGTCCTAACTATAGTTTTCTCTTATTTTGAAGGATTTCGCAAAATACTGTATGTCAGTCCTATACCCTTTATCATATAAATTAAATTAAACAAAATTAACAGAGACCCAATCGTTTTTGCCGAAACGACAGTGATATGATATATATATATATATATCAATAAATCTAATTAATGAAAAAAAACAATAACAAGTTCTACGCTTCAATGGAGTCTGGTCTTGCTAATAAATTGTAAGATATAGTTCCTAGTTATGTTTGAAGCAATTATTATAAATTGCACTGTGTAAATTTGCTTCTTTTTATGCATAAAACCATAACTTTCATTGTAAACTTCTATTCAATATTCTGCATTTTACTTAGTCGTTAATTTAACATCAAACATAAGCGCCAACTACCTTCATTTAGCGGGAAGCATGATTGCAGTATTAAAAGATTAGCTTCCATCGAACATAATCCGACTTTAACTATCAGCTAATTGCTGGCTAGGATTATTGTCGTGCCATCTAATTTATTTAATTGAATTTTCTCCTCCATAGGTTTATTATTATCCCCGGAAATTACATTCTTTTAGGTACATCATCATCATCATCATGATCAACCCATTACCGGCTCACTACAGAGCACGGGTCTCCTCTCAATATGAGAAGGGTTTGGCCATAGTCCACCACGCTGGCCATGTGCGGATTGGCAGACTTCACAGACCTTTGAGAACATTATGGAGAACTCTCAGCCGTGCAGGTTTCCTCACGATGTTTTCCTTCACCGTTGAAGCAAGTGATATTTTAATTATTTAAAAACGATGTGCGTTTTCTCCGAATAGTTAGAGATGCGTGGCCGGATTCGAACCGCCGACCTCTGATTAGGAGGCTGACGCCCTAACCACGAGGCTATCACCGCTTCTTTTCTTCTTCTTCATTCTTTTAGGTACAACTAGTGCGAAATAGGCCGCCTGCAAATCAGTTTTAGTAGCATAAAACCTCTCTGTTTGGGAGTTATAATACTAAAAATAACTCTACGTAACAATTAAAAATCTACATGGATTTTTTTAATTTAGTTCTTTTTAATTAATATTAATTTATTAAAAACTTTGGTAGTTTAAGTTTATTTCCTGAATAGGAAATATATTTTTATATCAAATAACTCTATTATATCCTATTTAGTTGTTAAACAATCGCGGATAAAGTCGTCTTTTATCTGATACACAAAAGAAAAAAATTACTATAACGCCAACTTAACCGTAGAGGCTTCACCGTACACTTTTGCTTTAAGAGAAAACTTAATTATCCAATATCTTTATCTCGACATAAATCCGTTTGAGCAAAAATGTACTCACGTTTTATGAGTGAAGACGAAGATAATTTGCATTATAATAATTTCAATACATTTACATAAAAAGATACCAAAAGTTTGAATTGGGCAGTATTTAAATGTAATACATTACATAAAGTTGCTCTTAATTTTCTGAAGTTTTATGAAAGAGAATAACTTTTATGAAAGTCCTCCAACTTTGTACAACGCGAGTGCTATAAATAAAAAGTCGGATACGACCGTACTTAAACACGATAAAATGTGTCCTCCTTTACTTTTCTAAATACGTGTAAAACCTAACATTCAAATAATTACCTGAAACATTTAAAAAAACAAAATTCAAATAGTCTTTAAAATGGCACTTCTGACGCTTCAATAATTAACATAGTAGTGATTTGATGGGGAAAACTACATTCGTAAACTTTAAAGCTATGAGTTTCCAAAATAATACCACTCATATTATCTATACTTAGTTAGTTTATCTTTTTATTCAATATATGTGAATCAGCCCTTGACAGCAATCTCATCTGGTGATGATGCAGTCTAAGATGGTAGCTGACCAACCAATTTTTTTTTTTTTTTTACACCCTCGACATGTATCGGAGTCTTTTTGTGCTCGGTTTGCGTTATAATTCTGAGTTACAGTTATTCTTTTTTTTATTTTTTTATCCACTACAAGTAAGCCCTTGGCGGCAATCTCACCTGATGGTAAGTGATGATGCAATCTTGGATGGTAGCGGGCTAACCTATTAGGGGCATGGTAAGCCCACACTCCTAATTGGTTTCTACGCGACATCGTGCCGGAACGCTAAATCGCTTGGTGACACGTCTTTTGTCGGTAGTGTGGTAACTAGCCACGGCCGAAGCCTCCCACTAGACCAGACTCGAGCCGGGAATCGAACCCAGGACCTCCAACTTTAAAATGCAACAGCGCACGCGCTGCGCCACGGAGGTCGTCTTACAGTTATTTAATTTTTTTTTTACTGAATCTGTAAAATATGCCATTCAATTTACGTGTTTTTCAATTTATACTTAGTTTAGCTGCTCATCCAAATTAATGCCGCTATTCTTATAATAGTCGCAAAATTTTTGATCTATACACTTTTATTTTTAGTTATTATTATTTTTGCGATTGTTTCGCAGTATCTCAAAAACCTATTAGGAATATGGTAAGCCATACGACATCGTGCCGGAATGCTAAATCGATTGATAAGTTTTGGTAATATACCGGAAAGCGACAGGCTATATGACATGGTCAGCTATTTGGATATTTAGATCGCAGGCAAACGAGCAGACAATCACATGATGTGATTAGCGTCGCCCGTAACATCTGCAGCACCAGAGGTGCCACAAATGCGTAGACGGCTGAACCCATCCTACTCATCGATGTCTACTGTAAACTCTCAAATATAGAAACAAACTGTATTATATTCATGATCATAGATCTTATTACATTGATATATATTTCATTATTATTCATTACGGTAAGCTCACAAATATTACATTTATATAGATCTTATATTTCATAAATGGTGCACACTCCCGCGCGTCAGCCGTATCTGCTTTAATAGCAAACCTTCTCTTATTTATAACCTATCATAACTCAATACAGTCCCCTCCTATTCTTATCAATTAACCAATAGCTTTAAAGTATCTTACAGGAAGTAGTATTATCAGTCATAATACAAATAATGTCATGATACAATAATACATCGACACTTAAAGAGTCAAACTCACAATTTATACAAAATACATGGATAGTGCTAAAGTTAAGTGTAACACTACTTTGTTTCTCACCGGAACACTAACTACTAACTAGTAGGGTGGTAACTTACTTCGGTTGAAGCCTCCCCTCAAAACAGAATCAAATTCCGGAAGAAAGTACCTCCTACATTATAATGAGACAGCTTTTTTTTCGGACTGTCTATTAGCTGTACTAACCCTATTGGTTGCCACAGCGTAACCGGGCTGTTTGGCGAGCTTCAGATAGAAGCTCTGTTAGAAGAAATTTTGAGCCCTAGGGCTCGAAGAAACTAAGGGAACGACTGCCTAAGGACGCCTCCTCCTTTGAGGCCGAATTTCGGCTTAGCGACTTTTGGGATAAAGGGGGGGTCGGACGGTGAGTGGTCCGTACGTCTCCGAGGCCGTGGATGGAGCCCACGTCCGAATGACGTAAGATAGCGGGGGCCTCGGTGGCCGGTGTGTAGCGTATGATTGTGTGGTAGGTTGTACAAGTATGTTATCAGTAGTCATCTGATTATCAGGGTCATGAAGGATATGTTTAGGTCTCCTCTTTCGGACAGGAGTGCTTAGGTCGGGGGAATGAGACAACGCACGCACAGCGCCACATGGTCGTCGAAACTGGCAAAAATAACCAACGTATCAGGAGTCTAAATTCATAAAATTTTGGTGTCTGTATGAACGAGTATTCCAAAATAAATTAAACTTGTCGAGCTCTCTAAACCAACGACTAAAATTGAACTGCCCATTGACGATCTCAAAATAACTGCAAGCTATTAAACCTACACGGTTATTTGACCGAAAGCATAACCCAAACACGGTTTTTAAAACGTTGTCGTTCCATCTGGAAAAACGTCAGGTTACACCATAGCTATTCGCCGGTACATTTTTCTACAATGTATTTACTGGGTTTCTATTTAAACTCGGGTTTATATTATGGGTTCAAATAGTTAATGCCACACTACCAATAAAATTATATTTGTAATAACAGATATTTGATGCATTTATATGTTTCAAAACGAAAATGGACGTTAACTACCTCACAAATATATGTTTCGTACAAAAATTATTTAAATTTTTCAATACGAAACGCCATTACAATTTCATATTTAGTTCTTGCATTTGAAAAATGTAAAATACTTCATAAATAAATTATGTTAGCAAAAACTGTTTTGGAATAACAAGTTTGGAAGCTGCAAGTTTTATCGATTGTACTTGAAAGTAAGAAATTTATTACAAAACTTGCACTCCGCTGTTCTTAGTTGATTGCTTTTTACTTGCTTACTTAAATTGTGTAATTGACCATTAAAAAATCAGTGGTTTACACGAAGTAAAACTACCATGTAAATAGGTAACTAAGTAATGAACAATAAATGATATAAAATTATATTTTAACCTAATATAACTAAATCAAGCGCATATATTTGCACGAAACTATGTAAGTAGAATTGGAATAAATCTTGTATATCTTATATATTTTATTTGTTTTTTATACTGTTTGTATCTGTGTAATTGGCATTTTTTATACACTACAAAGATAGCCTTTGACGGCTATCTCAACTGGTGGCAAGTGATGATGCAGTCTAGGATGGTAGCAGGCTAACCTGGTAGGGGTATGGTAAACCCACACTCCTAATTAGTTTCTACGCGACATCGTGCCGGAACGCTGAATCGCTTGGCGACACGTCTTTGTTGGTAGGGTGGTAACTAACCATGGCCGAAGCCTCCCACCAGACTCGAGCCGGGAATCGAACCCAGGACCCCCAACTTTATAATGCGACGAGGTTGTCAAAAACTGCTCACGATAAAAGTAATAGAAGAAAATATATGAAAAGCTCTCAAGCGGGCATTCAGTTTTCCTAACAATAATTTCCTTCACCATTAAAGCAAGTAATTATATTACATTACAGTTTTATCTAGTTTAATATCAAACAGCAATATAATAATTTTATTTAGTAGATGCAATTTATTAGGAACTGAGTAAAAAGAATGTCTTCTTTTAAAATTCTACGCAAACACTAATGCTGTATATTGTCTTAGAATTGAGACACATAGTGCAATAAACATTGCATTCAACGCTGAATGCGTTAATACAGACCACGTACCCAAAAGGGATGATCTAAATAAAAATGAAATACTTTGTTCTATCAATTATTAGTCTGCCAATCCGCACATGGCCAGCGTAGTGGACTATGACCAAACCCTTCTCATATTGAGAGGAGACCCGTGCTCTGCAGTGAGCCGAGAATGGGTTGATCATGATGATGACGATTATTTTATTCTACCTCATTAGTCTTGTCGTGTATGACTACGGATTACGTACGGATTCAACTCCCGGGCTGGTCCAAGAGAAGATTTATTTTTCGTATTCGGTTCTAAGGAAAATGGCGATTAACACCTCAGTATCTTGAAGATCTAGTTCAGTGTTATGTGATATCGATCTTTAAAACCCAATGGCCGCATCTTAGACCCGTTCTCCGATAATACCTTTGTTCAGCTGTGGTAGGTAAACGGTGGTGATAGTGATGATGGGTCATATTATGCTTACGTTACTACTATTAGTTATGACGAGAACCGCGTAGTCTATTAAAAAAAAGTTTTTTTTTTAATAGACTACAAGTTAGCCCTTGACGCCAATAACCTGATGGCATATAGTTGTCCTATAATTAAAATGAAGCTAAAGCACTCATACAAAATAATATGATATTGTATCATACAATATATTGTATATTATGTCGAGTCAAGGGCGTCCGAGTGGTTTTTTTGTAAGGATGACGTCACGATTTTGTTTACTTTCGCTCATAGTAATTAAAACCAACAACCAACAACAACTTGCGGGTTTACACTTTTATTGCGACAATAACTAAGAGGTCCGAACAGCCCGACGTCTCGAGCGAGATACGTGCCGCCCGTATTTATAGCACAAAGCATGCTTGTACAAAATTGATTGTTACTTTCTAAATTGTGTTAGCAAAATCATCAATAGTTAAAATGTGGGTAATTATTGAATTCATGAGGTTCTTGGCGCCGCTGAATAAAGTTAATAACTTCTTCGCGCCGACATATATGTACAATATATTAATATTATACAAAAGACCCTATACGGATCCTGGAATTTCTCTTGAAAGCAGGAAGCATTTCTGTTTATTGGGTTGCATTCTTTAACAAATTCACGCTCTACGTGTTAGTTTAAATGATATTAAGGCATCGCTTACGTTCTGAATTCACTCCAATATACTCGCACACAGACCGGGTTTGCGACGAGTAATCTTCTAGGGTGTTATCCTGTGCGTTCTTGACTTAATAGATGTAACAGACGAATTTACAACCTTCATTTGAAGGGTAAACATCACTTCTGTTCTCTCAATGCCTTGTTAATATTGTCTTTGTATTCATTACGCATTGCGCATCTGTGTTCATTACATTTTTATTGGGACATCCTTTCTTTATGTGGCTATGTAATTTCGGTTGTTAGAAAATAATGATAGAAATAAGGAAAGCATAGTGACATCTTTTTATTTAATAAGGATGCATGAGAGAGCTTTTACAAACCATACTTCTCCAGGACTTGGTAGATAGTTTTAGTACTTTCAATAACTCTTTCAAAAAGATTATTCTTATAAATAGATATTTAAGAAGATTAATTCGTTAGTTTCAAATTATTATGACTTTTCGATTGATAACTAAAAAATAAAATTTGTCTTTCGTTTTTAACCTTGTTATAGCCGCATTCCCGCAAAATGCAAAGTATAGGCCTTTTGAGTTCTTATTTTCCCGGGAGTAGAGATTTAGCCCCACTGGTTTTAATAAATAATCGCCTCTAATGCTTCATAATACGGCATAAGTATAGCCCATTAAATCAGCATAATATATCTTATAAAACATTAATTGTAATCGGACTTTAGATAGATAAGCGCCTGTAAACATACAGAAGCTCCCTTTAGCGTTATAATATTTTATAGATAGACATTTTGGTGTTTTTGGAATTTCCTTCAAATTTTCCGATATCTTTATTTGCTCATTACATTGCTATCCCTCGATAATTGTGTTACAAGGGCTCCTAACTAGAGGATTAACTTTTACAGCAATTTACCTCTGATTGTCCATCCTCTGCTTTCGGTTCTGCAGGTATTTATTTAATTAATTAGCAAAAAGTTTGGACGGCGCGTTTTTCGAGTTTGAAAAAAAAACATCGAGTTTGGAAGCCAAGTTTAAAAAAAAGACGTGTGGCACTCGTGGAATGCCGCGGTAAAGCTATAGCATAGCATATCTTATAAACTTAATTATTAATATTTCAAAAACAACAATGAAATTAAAAAATTAATAATATTGAGGTTATTTTCGAAAAAATAAATTAAAAAAAAAGCTAACGGGAAGTGAGTAAAATTTAACTTACAAGATTTGATTACAGACAGACAACGGGGCAGGTGAAACTAAATAAAAATGCTTGCCATAATAATAAAAATTAAAAAAACGTGATAAAAAAATACAAAAATCAGGACGTACCCCAGGCTCGAACCTGGAACCTTCTGCACAAAAGCAAACGTGATGACCGCTGTTACACGGCAACTGTAATGACTGTGGCGAAATATCTATATACACCTAGTGGGGGGTGTAAGATTATTTTCGTTACGGAATTTCTGGATTCGGTCTCCACGCTCAAGACCCGCGATAGAAGCTATGCCAGAGCTTAAAAAAGCATCGAGGCTTAGTGTAGACATTTATGAAGCTAAGAACATTATGCAGAATGTAAAAGTTGAAAGTGCATTCTATCTATGTGGATAAAATTAAAGATATTTTTTATTCCTTTCTAAAGGGAATATTCTTCTAAAGGAAATATCAAATCTTAACGAATGGCTCTCAGGTGCGCCAACCGGGGATAGATAACTAATGACGAAAGAGAACAAACGAAAGTAATCGATAGATACTGTGAAATTTGTTTATTCTTTCCCATTATTGGTCTGATCACTTGTAATGTTAAAAATAATACCCAGTTGAGTTTATTGGTTGATTATGAGCCTGATAATAAAGCTCAGAATTATCCACTTGGGAATGAAGATGATGCACGAATGAATGAGCAATATCTAAGCGAGCACATGAATAGATCCGCAGAAAACCCAAATTGAGTGATATGATCCAACTCTCATGGTTTTAGTAACATTTGGGGGTAATAACAGCTGCGATTTCTAAAAAGTGTTACCACAGTAGTGACCCCGTTTCAGACGATCGCAGCGTTGGTAGTAGTTCTGAACCAGCGTTGGTTTGAAAGTACTGAATATAAATGGCGTCATCTCCATACAAAAAAAAATTACTCGAAGTTTAAAACCTAAAAATACTTCCAGCGGCATACTTAAACCATTTTATGATGAAGAGAAGCTGTGATAGCCTAGTGGTTAGGACGTCAGCCTCTCAATCTGAGGTCGGGGGTTCGAACCCGGGCACGCACCAATAACTTCTCGGAGTTATGTGCGCTTTTAAGCAATTAAAATTATCACTTGCTTCAACGGTGAAGGAAAACATCGTGAGGATACCTGCACGACTGAGAGTTCTCCATAATGTTTTCAAAGGCGCGTGAAGTCTGCCAATCCGCATATGGCCAAGGTGGTGGACTATGGTCAAACCCTTCTCATATTGAGAGGAGACCCGTGCTCTGTAGTGAGCCGGCAATAGGTTGATCATGATAAAGATCAAGAATTCCTTATGGGCCTCTTTAAGACTTCTATTTATTATTGAATACTTATTATAATATACCGTGTACGTCAGCTAAGTCAGTTTCGCTTTTAAAATAAATAGAGTGTTTGGTAAGCTAATAAATAAACATAACAATGGTTATTAGAAAGGAAACATTACATGCGAATTTCATGGTTACCACAAAGTTAACAAAGCCATTCCTATGTGGGTATTCACTCAACTTATTTTTCTATATGAAAAGTAGGTGTAACCTGGTTCTTTTGGCGCGTGGAAAAAAGGCAAACAAATGGCGCGGATTCCACTGTCCCACTGAGTAGCATATTCAAACTTTGTATTTATTATCCAGTCTATGCCACAGCATTGAGGAGAACATACGTTGATTACACGAAAATTAATTTTAAATACAATTGATTCTTCAACCGGGCCACGTTTGGCGTCCTCCCTTGTGCGTTGTGCGTAGCAGGTTCAATCCCCGTCAGGGAAATTTTGAAATTAGAATTTTAGTATTCTCTGGTCTGGTCACGTGGGATACTTCTGCCGTGGCTAGTTACCATCCAACTGACAAAGAGTGCCGCCAAGCGGTTTAATTTTCCGGCATTATGTCGTGTGGAAACTAATGGGCCGCTTTAAATTGCCGCTGGTCTAACTTGTAGCGCGATAAATAAATGCAAACTTAGCGAAAATAAACTTTCACAACATAGAAATTACTTACATTCTTAAGGATTGTCTTAGCTATTTTATTCTTATCCATAGGTGCAGGTTTTAGTTACTTTAACATCAATGCTATTTTGTTCTTCTTCTACTTCTTGACAATCTCCCTTACGATACTACTCTACGATATGGGAGCCGGATAAGTGTACCTTTAAACTAGAAAGCAATCAACGTCACGCTAAGTTTAATTATCATGCCTGTGAAAATCCAGTCAAAATCTATTTAGACGTTGCAAGAATCACATCGAACCATCAGATATATCGATAAGAATACAACAATCTTAAAAGAGAGAGAGTGTTTAAAATACACTGGTATGAATAGACTGAGGATTTGATTTTGTCTGTCATCAAAAGACAAAATCAAAAATAATATAAATATAAGGCCAGCAAACCCAATCACCATCATCATGATCAACCCTTTGCCAGCTCCCCTTGATATGAGAAGGGTTTGGCCACAGTCCACCAGCTGGCCATATGCGGGTTGGCAGACTTTACACGTCTTCGAGAACAATACAGAGAACTCTCAGGCGTGCAGGTTTCCTCACGATGTTTTCCTTCACCGTTGAAGCGAGGGATATTTTTATTGCTTCAAAAAGCACATAACGCCGTAAAGTTAAAGGTGCCCGGGATCGAACCCCTGACCTCTGATTAGGAGACGGGCGTGTTAACCACTGGGCTATCACAGCTTCTAACCTAATAACCTTACTTAAGTAGTAAAGGAGCAACGTTTAAAGTTAATCCCATAAAACGGCGATGTCGGCAAGTACGTATCTTAATTTACTCCTTATACTGATGAGTGACGGGTTCACTGTTACATTGCTCGTATAAGCCTATAAAGGTTTATGTCTACATCACTCAGTTAAGACATAAAGACAAATTCGTATCATAAAAGCAGACACCCAATAATTAACAGTTTTATTTTACTTTGACTGTATTTTTAAGGATACGTTATATGTTCCACATTATTGTTTATTATTTTACTTCGCTTATATTTATAGGATGACTATGGGGCGGGGGCGTGTCTTCGTCGGTAATTTGGGTAGACGTGGGTAGTTTCGGGCAAAGAGACCAGATACTCTTGGTAGATCAGAATTGCAATTATAAGTATGGTAATTTATAAGGAGCAGACTATACGCTCCACCAAGTACGACTATGCACTACCGCGACTCGACCACCGATCCGAACCGACCGAATGCAATGAATGCAATGCGCCGTCCCGCGCCGGTGAGTCTTATAAGAACTTGCATACGTCACTTAGTGTTGCGTGAAGAGAGGGGGCGATGCCACTCTCTTGTCTGTCGTACATGATTCTAAAACTCTCTGATTACCGTTATATTAACTTTGTTGTTTGCTTACTTGAAAACCGAGAGGTAAACTTTCACAGATCAAAAACCTATTTTGGTTCTTTGGGGGGAAATGTATATTAAAGATATATACATTTCAGTCCGATCAGTCTGGTTGTTAAACTGTGCGTTGAAAGTTTTTTTTATACACCATAAGTTAGCCCTTGGCGGCTATCTCACTTCGTGGTAAGTTATGATGCTGTCTGGGGTGGTAGCAGGCTAACCTGTTAGGGGTATGGTACCACACCACACTTCTAATTGTTTTCTACGCGACATTGTGCTGGAACGCTAAATCGCTTAGCGACTCGTCTTTGTCGTTAGGGTGGTAACTAGCCACGGCCAAAGCTTCCCACCAGACAAGACTCGAATCGGACATCGAACCCAGGACCTCCAACTTGATAGGGCGACAGCGCACGCACTAAGCCACGGAGGTCGTATAACATAAGGTGGTTTAATCGATTATATGCGTATAGGAGTGCGACGTGATAGGATTACACCCAGTTGTGTTAGTTATTAGCATGAGTGCCTGCGAATCAAGAGGTCCTTTCGACTTTCATAGTGTTTATGTTAGTTTTTTAAATAAAGTAGTTTTTGAGATTTCACTCAAACTCTACATACAGACAAACAAATATTATAA
This sequence comes from Lasiommata megera, assembly GCA_928268935.1. Lineage (NCBI taxonomy): Eukaryota > Metazoa > Arthropoda > Insecta > Lepidoptera > Nymphalidae > Lasiommata > Lasiommata megera. The sequence goes on from OV743312.1 coordinate 15,232,583, forward strand.
ATAATATAAACGTGATATTTTAAATGATATTAGAATAATAGGAAGTCGGTTTATTTGTATTACCTAACCCTATTTTTCTTTCTACTGGATAAATCTATTTGGCCCGCATAGCATTGGAAATCGTGTAAAAGACGAGGTCCCCTTGACTTAGCCTACTTTAGTAACCTATATCTCTATAATATCGCAGGCCGATACCTTTCGAATGTAAAGTATCAAACAGATGCTAGAGAACTCGTTGCGATGGCGTCAAAAAACTATTTACTACATACATAAAACTCTTTTTGTGACATTCCATTCTTCCCTATAACAAATATGTATGACACAATTAATCATCATTATCATCATGATGAACCCAAAACCGGCTCACTACAGAGCACGGGCCTCCTCACAATATGAGAAGGGTTTGGCCATAGTCCCCCATGCTGACCTCGTGCGGATTGGCAGACTTCACACGCCTTTGAGAACTTAACACACCGCACATAACTCCGAAAAGTTAGAGGTGCGTGCCCGGATTCGAACCGCCGACCTCTGATTAGGAGGCTGACGCCCTAACCACTAGGCTATCACCATTCGCGTTAGTGTTTAATTAATTTTGATACCAGCTTTCACCCTACGGTTAGGAAATGGGGTAAAAGCGACTAAGCCATCTGATTTTAGATTAGTTCCGCGTGATGTCATTATCTTGGATTATTCTGATTGCTTTTGACATGCCTGTCAATATCCAGTAATATCTCATCCGTCGCATATTTACTAAGGTTTTAGGTAAGCATATATATAGAATATATTAATGTAGGTATTTTATATATATAGGTTAACTGTGAAGATCTTCACTGTGTATTATAAATTTCTTAAAGCCATCTCTCTCGTGTTAGGTTAAATCATCATCATCATGATCAACCCATTCCCGGCTTATCACGGAGCATGAGTCTCCTCTTAATATGAAAAGGGTTTGGCCATATTCCACTACGCTGGCCTTGGATCGGCAGACTTCACACGCCTCTGAGAACATTATGGAGAACTCTCACGCATGCAGATTTCCTCAACATGTTTTCCTTCACCGTTAAAGTAAGTGATATCTTGATTGCTTAAAAACGCAAATAACTCTGAAAAGTTAGAGGTGCGCGTTCGGGGTCGAAACCTCGATCTTTGATTAGGAGGCGGACGTCCTAACCAACCGGCTATCAAAGCTCTATGGGTGTATCTGGGTGCCCAGCTCTGCTCGGGCAGGCGTATATCATACGCCTTAAGTATTGAACTTAGACTTATACCTACTCAAAAATTTGCTTAAATATTTGACTCCAATTTAACGTTGCATAGTTTTAATTATTTTTTATAATTAGCTAGTAATACTAATCAGAATTAACGGCTTCAAATGCCTTACCAACAGGGATGGCATGGCGGTCGGCGCTGAAAGACTTCACGGAAAAATACTACTAAATAGAACTGATTGATTCCAGGTCTTCGTGATCCTTATTTGTATATATTAACATATTACTCGTCTGATTAGACCGTAGCTATATTCTATCTGTACTTCCTACGGAAATGTAGTGTGCATTTTAAAAGAGAAGCTATGTAAATTTGTCTCCGTATCTTAATGGGTACCTACTCTGAAATGCATTTTTATTTGCGCTTTGCCAGACTTGCAGGCAATTTATTCACAGGTATTTACCAAGTGTTACGCCTGATAATATTTACACTACATTTAAATTGTAAGCGGGCGACGATGTTTCAAAATGAACTTGGATCAAGGTATTTAAAATTACTTTGAAGTGACTTGTTTCTGGAGCTCTAGTCATCAATTTTATCTATGTAAGCCTATAATTATCCCTGACCTCTATGTTAATATCATTGTCAATTAATATCATTAAGGTTGGTGGGAGGGAAGGGGGCATGGGGGGGGAAGGGGCTCTTAAGCATTTCCTTCTTCTAGAATTGGGCTATTGGAATTCGAGATATAAAGCGTTCGAAAACAAAATAATAAATCAAATCAAATAGCTTTATTTATGTAAATCTAGACATTTCCGAACGAGCCCAAATTCATATTCAAATAATCTTTAAAAAAAAATCTTTATTGAGAGAACACTTGAGTCATACAGAAAAATGGCAAGGACGGCCCTGCATTAGTATAAACTGTGTTGCATGAGCCGCCGCCCACCTCCGAACCTTATATTAATAATTTAATGTTCTTCTAGAATATAACAATAAACAAAAATTATATAGAAAATTTGCTTTTTTTTTGCTAAACAATAGTAAAAGCTTATGTGTGTGTGTGTGTGTGTGTGTGTGTGTGTGTGTGTGTGTGTGTTTGTGTGTGTGTGTGTGTGTGTGTGTGTGTGTGTGTGTGTGTGTGTGTGAGTGGGTGTTCGTGTGTGCGTGTGTGTGTTTAGTTGAAGTACATAATATAGGCATTAGTATAAGTTGATAGGTAGCAAATCCTCGGTTTTTTTGTAAAAGCCATTGAGATATTTTAGTTTTAGCCAAATGTTTTGTCATCGGGTAGATTTTCAACTGTTTGTTGATTTTGTTATATAAAAAGGGAGCCAGAAATGAATGCTGACGTTTGAAAAAGGATGTACGAGGTCTGTACGTGGAAGGAAAAACTATATCGCTTCTGCGTTTGCTAGTCTGAAATTTGGGATCAAATCCTGACGCTGAATGTGTCCTGAGGGTGATAAATAGTATAAACAATTGCCGAACTGTGAGTACGCTACTAGAGGCATATAGCAAGTGCGTAGGAAAACGATAGCATTTGTGATACATAACCTTGAGAACCGATCTCTGGGCACGTTCAAGGTGAATCAGATGGGATTTGCCTATACCTCCCCAGACAGTGACACAATACGAAAGTATAGATTGACACAGAGCGAAATAGATTGTTTTCAGTAGGTCTGATTGTACTACATTTCTCAACTTTTTAAATACCCATATTAGTTTCCTAACACGTCCTGTTAGCTGACATATTTGTGGGACCCATGACAAATGTTCGTCGAGAACCACCCCCAAGTACCTAAATTGCTGTACGCGTTCGATCTGTTGGCAATTACATATTGTGGAATTAAAGTCATCGCATTTATGCACTTGTATTGTAAATTTACCATTTGTATTACGTGGCACGCTGGTTCTCGACGAGATTGAAAATGTTAAATATTTGGTCTTGCTTGCATTAAACGTCAACAAATTTAAATTCAGCCAGTGAGTAACAGTTTGTAATCCTTCCTGAGCCAATGAGTACACTTCCTCCCAACTCTCTCCCTGAAACACAATAGCTGTATCGTCCGCAAATGAAAATATGTTTCCATTCTTTAATTGGATCAGGCATAGATCGTTAATGTAAATCAAGAAGAGAGCTGGACCTAGGATACTTCCCTGCGGGACTCCGTACTCTATGGAAAGATCATCGCTCAGGTAATTTTCGATCTTAACCTTCTGGACTCTGTTGGTAAGGTAACTAGTAAAAAGATTTAATGCTGTCCCCCTAATGCCTATTGCTTGTAATTTAACTAAGAGGGAAGGGACAGAAACGGTATCGAAGGCCTTGGCTAGGTCTATAAATATAGCTAGGCACTTTTTCTTTCGATCAAGACTATTCGAAATAAGGTCGACAAGTTTACTAACTGCATCTTCAGTTGACCTGCCAGCTTTAAATCCAAACTGGTTCTTAGCAATTAGTCCGAACTTATTTAAAAATGTGTTGAGCCTCTTATATATTAATTTTTCGAAAATTTTGGACAGAGCTGACAGGACCGAAATTGGTCTATAGTTACTTACAACGTTTTTGTCTCCTCCTTTGAATATCGGATGAATGATAGCTCTTTTTAATGCCTTGGGAAAAATGCCTTTGTCAAGGCAAATATTAAAGATGTCTGTAATTAGGGGTATAATTTTATGTCTTATCTTTTTCAACAACGAAGCAGGTATATTGTCCCAACCCGTGGCACAATCGTTTTTTAAATTAAGTATTAGTGTCTCAATTTCTGTTTCATCTGTGGGGAGTAAGCCGAGAGAATTAACACAATGTGAGGAGTTGCCAGTAACGGTCGGTGTATTATTGTAACTCACAGATGAAGCTGACCGAATATTCTCAGCTAGAGTGTTACCAACATTCACGAAATATGAGTTAACTGCGTTAACAGATTTAATAGGCGTGCTTTCTATCATTAAAAGTTCGCGAGAGGAATTTTTATGATAAGAAATATCCGCAATTTTTTTAATAGCTTGCCAGGTTTTGGCTGAATTTTTACGATTTTTTTGTATTTCAGACTGTTCATACTGCCGCTTAAGCTTTTTTAGTAAATTGTTGCAAAAATTCCTATACCTCTTGTATGTTGTTTGAAGGATTTCATTATTGGGGGATTTACGAGCTTTGCAGTGGAGTTTGTCACGGTTACGTATGCACTTGACTAAGCCCGGGGTAATCCATGGTTTAAGTGGTCGATATTTACCACTTGTCCTAACTTGTACAGTATTTTCAATAATTTTTTGCGTTATCGTAGTAATTAACGATTCAATTAGACAACCGGGATCTCTTGACGTATAAATTGCTGTTAAATCAGTATTATCCAGGTCTTTGGCTACCATGTCCCAATTGGTTTTATTACGAATATAAATAGAGTTGACTGGTACGCGGGCAGTATTTATACAAAGTAATGGAGGCAAATGGTCGGTAATATGTGTATCAAGAATGAAAATAGTTGGATGAGATGAGGATTTTAATAAAATATGGTCAAGACAGTTTAATTCTCGCGTGGGATGTGTATGCCCTGGTAAAAAACCTAGTTCTGATGTTAGGTTAAGGTACCGAGAGGCGTTATTGGTTAAGTTATTGCTAGGTTTTATATCAATATTTATGTCGCCTGAAATAACAATGTTTGTAATGTTTTTCAGTGACTTGCAGTTTAGTTCTAATGAGTTAAGAAAACTATCAATATTATAAAATGAAGGGGATGGGTAAAGTGCGATTATGGCCAAATTATTTTTATCTTTAATAATTAGGCAATTGGCCCCCTCAAACGCCGGCTCTTCGACTTGATAATTCAAGTTATCACGCAAGTAGACAACCACACCGTCGTTTTGGTTGCGGTTTATCGAGGTGTAGTGAGCTGTATAGTCTGGGAGTTGTGGGGGAGTTTTGTTAGGATTTAACCAGCATTCGGAAAAAATAATTATGTCACAATTAAATTTAAGCCTATGGTGTAACGTTTCAAATTCAGATATATTTTTGTAAATACTCCTTATATTAAGACTTAGGATTTTTAAGTTATGAATATTATTCCCTACGGTAGACAGGCATTTTTCGGGGTTATATTTAAAGTATGATGTCGCAATTTTAAATGTTTCTATTTCTGACATTAAATCATTAACATTTGCGCCTGTTATATGATGAGAGATGTGGGCGTACTGACGTATTAAGTAATAATTTAAAGAATATATATTAATTTCAAATAGTCCTTTAAAAGGCACTTTCGACGTGTCAATAATTTACATAGTAGTGATTTAATGGTGATAACTACATTCGTAAACTTAAAACTAAAGCTATGAGAGTTCCAAACGCACCGCGGTCAAAGAAGAAGCCCACAAAAAAAACTTAGCCAGGTAAATTTTCTTTTTGTTATCACCATCTCACATGCCACTTAAAATTATATTAAGAGCTATCTTATTAGAGCAATATTTCATACCCATGCTTGTTTATCATTTACATAATCCTTTACACTATAGTAGGACTTTTCTACAAGCAATGTAAATTGTTGGTTGACAGGTCCAAGAAGAAGCCCAAAACAAGTTTCACTAAGTTTAGCCGGGGTTATTTTTCGTTTATGTTATCACCATCTCATATAATCAATAATAAGTTATAATTAGCTATGGCACTAGAGCAATTCACACTAAACTGTTTTTATCGTATATATAATCCTTAATTTCGTAATAGAATTTTTTTATGAGCTTTCGTTCTATAAAACTTTTGAACTTAAGATACCTGATAAGAAGCATCAAGTAACAAGTACAAAATCATGGAACATCCAACCGTAAAAAGGTTTCAGCTAAATTATTATATCATGAATTTTTAGAATTGTAAGCGAGAGCGTAATTTGTCAACCAACAATATACATGCAAAACGCAAGTACCGCTCTACAGGAGAACATCATTCGGTGGAATTGCAAAAAAAAAAAAAAAACAGCTCACGTATAATTTTATGCGAATGTCGAGTACGCGTATTGTTGGGCATGGAAAGGTATCGTTAAATTAACAGAAGCTCTTTGTGCTGTGTCGTAACTACGCCAGAGATTCAGATAACAGAAAAGAACAGACTTCTACGATGAATAAATGAATGAATGAATGTACTTTTAACGTAGAAAACACAACAAACCCAAAGTACATGACAATATAAAAAGTTACTACTGCGACTTTGAGTTTTGTGGGACTGAAAGTAGCATAAATAATGTACATTATTATATTTCATTAATTTATTATATTATAAAAATAACATTGTTAAAGACCATAAACTTTTCCGAGATAAAAAGTAGCCTATGTGCTAATTTTTGGATACTAAAAGTTTGTCTTTGACGGTTACCTCACCCGGAGATGATGCAGTCCAAGATGGTAGTGGGCTAACATTTTAGGGGTATGGTAAACCCACACTCCTTGGTTTATACGCGACATCCTGCCGGATCGCTTATTCGCTTGGCGAGACATCTTTGTCGATGTGGTGGTAACTAGCCACGGCCGAAGCCTCCCACCAGATGTACCACATGTGCATTCAGTTACCCACAAACATTCCCACAAAATTTATAATATTCGTGTTATGGTGATATCATGTAGATTTGCCCGCGACTTGGTCTGCGTATACTATATACTCATGTATAGACATATGTATTCAAGCATCTTGTACCTTCTAATATCATAAATGCAAATGTTTCGGCATGTAACAACAAACCAAAAACCTTTTATAATAAACCAGAATTGTCAAAAGCCAATTCAGTGGTTTACAGCGTAGATGTTATAACACAATTAGCTTATATGCCTCCAGGGAACTTATATTAATTATTTTGGGCTGAAAAAGAAGCACATTACGGCACCCACAGGATGAATCAATATAATCCTGCAACTTTTGTTACCATCTGGGTCATCTCTGTGCAAAAATTCACGCCGATTACTTGATCTGTTTCTGTACGAAAGAATGACTAATAAGCAAAAGAAGACGCAATTTTACGTCTATTATATCAGTAAGGACGGGCTTGAAGCCAAAACATAGCTTGATATGTGCAATTTTTTTTTCGACCATAACATTCGACTAAACATATAATGTGCAAAATACAACATAACTTTAGTACTAATTAAAATTCTTCTTCTTGCCCTTATCCCACATTATGTGGGGTCGGCACAACACGTCTTCTTCTTCCACTCACTTCTATCAGCCGTCACCTCACTACTCATACCTTTTACCCGCATAATACACAATCCATCCATCTCTTCTTTGGTCTTCCTTTACTCTTTTGCCCTTCCACGTTCATATATAACATTCTTTTGGTGACATCACTTTCTTTCCTCCGCATTATATGACCATACCATGCCAGCCTGTTACTCCTGATCTTTTCTGTCACTGGCGCTACTTTTAGACTTCCCCTTATATATTCATTTCTTATGTTATCCATTCTTGTCACACCACACATCCATCTCAACATTCGCATTTCTGTCGCATGAACTCTAATTAAATAAATAAAACATACAACAAGAAAATAACTTAAAAAAAAAAATATATATATATATATATATATATATATGTGTTTTTTAACAGTTTTTAATTGTATTGACTTTCACTTTATTATCATGAAAATCATGATAGCCGAATACAGCATAACTTTTACTGCACAACTTTGAAATTGTTGTAGCATTTAGAAACTACTGTTAAATATAGAAACTCATATACGTATTTGAACCAAGAAAACGTTTGGGTTCTTTTAAGTTGTGTTAATTGGTTTTTCCGACATTGAATGAATTTGCTCCAACATTAATGCAAACTAATTTCTGGAAACTACAAAAACCATTCAGGAACAACTTTGCAACGTCGTTTGAAATCTTTGTATATCTAACCTACTCATACAGTCCTTAATTCAAGGTCGTATAATAAGTATTATTATCCCGAGTACGTAGTACTTATCTGAGATTGTACACTTTTTTTAAATGACAGCTTTAATAAAATACCTTAACACCTCTATATATTATAAGGATTATAAAACTAAAAAAACCGTTCAACGATATTAAAATATCGTATTTTATTAGTATAAGTGGCTCATAAAATGAGATAAAAGTAAATTCGATTTTTGGTATGTTCCTACCATAAAAATACAATTAAAAAGACTATTTTTTTCTAATATTTATTGACTATTTTTATTTTCCTTTAGTAGGAAGAAAGTCGTTGATTTTTTCGGGTTTATTATTATTTGCATTTATTGGTAAAATTACGATACTACAGGTAACATTATACAAATCAAAAATGAAGAATGCCGTTCAAGAAAGCTTACCGATGTTAAAATGTTTATCTTTATCAGACTTAGTTTTTTGACTAAATGAATTGGATTTCTCTAATACAACAAAAATGCTAACTTGTTAAAATTTCTTCCAACTTTTCACCGCTAGTTAATTTAAAATATAATGAGAAAACTAATTCTAATGAATGTATTTTAATACGTTTACTTTTGTTAATCTTGTAGAAGCATTCTCGATACTTGTGTACGTAACTCGGATATTGCGGAAACCTTCGAACTTTATTCATTAAAAGATATGCAGGAGGACACGGCTCTTGGATAAATACACTCCTACATACATTCTTAAACAAATGTATTGCAAAATTAATAACAGCATGTTATTTCTGTATACGACTGTGTAAATAATGTAGCTACCTATAAAGGAATAAGCAATAAACTAGAACGATACACCGGTGGGCATAGGTTTATGTTAGCGAACTACAAATATATAAACAATATTGGCTACTCAAAAGTTTATTTCTAGTATTATTGAAGTTTATTTTGGCTAAAATCGTCATTAATCGATTGGTCGATTGCCTAGTCTAATTTTTTATTACAGTTATTAATACAATAATCACGGACGGAGAAAAAAAGCAAAATAGCGATCTGGCTCACGAGGTTTCCGACATGTGGCATATGCAGTCCGCTGAAACCATCTCAATCGTCATATCTGCGAATGGGTTGATCCCAGTTAGCCTCGCTCACCATCTGAAGGGTTCCATGGCGGTTCGCTCGCATCCCAGATGCAAAACGCGGTGTTGCTGGACTCAGCTCGGATAGTCTTGACTCCCAGCCGTTTGGTCTCCCCTGCCGGGATGTAATCCTCCCGCAAGGTGCAAATATGTATTTATGTGATGTTTAGTTATTTCTATCAATTTAAGTATATTATATCTTTATGAGCGTCAGAGTTAGAGTATAATGATAATTTAGTTTCAATAGTGTTTGTATTTAATGAGATGGTGAATAAAATTTTGTCACTCAATAGACCATAACATTCAATTAAATAAATAGTGTTTCAAATAATGATTAAAATTCTATCATTAAAAATTCGTTCACTCCCTTGTATTGTGAAAATGAATAAAATGGATCTTTAAAAATTACAAATTTTAAATTACTTAAAATATTAATTTAAGTCCTTGAAACATTTTTCTCATAGCCGTCATTTAAAATAATACAAATCTTTGGTATTGTATCCAGACCTCAGTAGGCCGATTCAGTAAATCAACTTTACCAACAATCAGCTTATCATACAAAATGTATAAGTTGACAAGAACAGATACGCGTCGCAAATACTGTATGAAAGTGACAACTCGCTACCAGTTAATTGGTTATGCATCTGCACCAGATGTTAAGACGAGACCCCTAATCAAAGTTGATTGCAGAAATGCTAATAAATTCCGAATGGTTGCCTTCAGTCTGATATCTAAAGTGTCTTACTGTATTAATTATAGATTTCAAGCAAAGGTGGTTTAAAGAAAAAAAAGGGATTACCTTATATTTCAATTGGTCTCATGATATTTCAAACGAACGCCTAATGCGCACGAATTTCCTTTTAATTCTAGCCTTACAAAAAAAGTATACAAATTTATGGTCATAAAACTTATGAACATATAAAAATGTCTAAATTCACATATCCCGGTAACATAGAATCCACCATGCCTCTCAGTTCGCTTAGATTACAACTGAATAGGTCCAGCCTCTCTGCGACATCGTTCAGATTATGGGAAGAGACGATATGTGACTTGTTTGCATCGATGAAAAATATACAATAATACTGTCTATGCCTTAGAATCCGCACTGTTCGTTGGTATTTAGTCTCAAAAAACTTTGTTTTTAAATTGCCAACACAGACGTTTGTTCATCGTTCCAGTTTTTGCATATAAATTGCCAAATTTTTAGAAAAAATAACTAGGTATCTCTTGTTAGCAATCTATATGTATATACAAAAATTGTATCAACCTGCTCAAAAAAAAGGTCCGTTATAGATTTTGAAACCGTTGATTATATTAATAAAATGAATAATGTATTATTGTTTCGGAAATACTGAAATAATAGGATACCCCACCGCTGCTCTAGGACAACCTGTTACAGATAGGGGTTCCTGCCAAGGATCTTATAAATAAGAGTACCTACTTAAATAAAAAATGTATATTAATAATATAAAAACACAGCTTTTAAAGCCCACCTGCGGGGCTTTCATAAGCACATAAGGCGAGGTGACCTGTGCCCAGCGGTGGGACGATAGGTTGACCTTTATGGCTTGCAAGGTTTTCAACAAACACATATCTCCAAGTGACGTTTCGTGGTGCTATGCACTAGTTTTTCCTGGAAAGTAGATTGCGGCCGCATGTTTCTATATCCATATGTGACGTTTATTGAATAATATGTTCTCCAAACCTGTTACTATCGTTTAAGTGATGTTTAATGTTTAATGTTTTTAATTATTATAGACCTTTTAAGTTGCTTTACTGTGTTAATGAATGTGAATTTTAAATTAATTTAATTGCATGTTTTATAATTGTTTTAATTGTGAATTTTGTAATAATTGTAAGATTTAATTGTAATTGTTGTTTTAAATAAGAAGATAATAAGTTAACTGATTTTAAGAAATAAAGCAAAAAAGGTCTCTTTTACTGAAATAGGACACCCGTGAAAAAAAACCCCTGTTACTGATATATCGGACGTGATATTAAAATATATCGGATACGATCGTCGTCGCTCATACGTGAAGTTTAGATAACGTAGGTAGATATAGATATACATATATATTTATAGAACATTTTTATTAAGAATCCGACTTGGATTTCCTCTGCTCAATTCGTTATGCACTAAATAAATAATAATATGGGGAAATTTAATTTATCGGATACCTTAATAAATTTATCAGAACACTATCCTTAAATAGTTACTTCTACGTCATCCTATGTCTATCATCTATAATATACTTAACGGGTACCTTTAAGTTATTATAGATGTTTAATCTTTGAAATATACTAGCCAATGAGTGAGTTTTGACTTTGATTCAATCTGTTTTTCTGTTATAGTCAATTGGGCGTTAAGTCTCGTACGTTTAATTCGAAGAATATATTACGTACTACCCTGTTCATTAGTTTTGGTTAATATTATTACAAAAATAAAAAAATATATGCAACTGTCATAAAATGAATATGTAAGGTAAGTAAAATAAAATATTTTTCTTTATATATGTATCTATTTATTTAAAAAAAAAAAATTTAAACAACAAAAAAATAAAACAATGGAAATATTTTTGTAAATTGAAAATCGGAACGGTTACGATAACCAGAAATAAATAAATACAGCTTACCGTATTTTTGTAGCCATTTGCCGTTACAAATAAACGTGATAGCACAACAAAACACTGCCGAAAAGTTTTATCCCACGATTTGTTAAACCCTTATAGGCCTACCACCACGACATTGCCTTCATGTATAATCAAAAGTGACTTCTATAGCCTTTGGATATTTAAAGCGAAATAAACTGGCTTTTAGATTGCAATCAGATTTAACTAATTGCCTACTTCATTATGATGAACCTATTCTCAGAAGAGCACGGGTCTCCTCTCAATATGAGAAGGGTTTGGCCATAGTCCACCACGCTGGCCATGTGCGGATTGATAGACTTCACACGCCTTTGAGAACATTATGAAGCCTACTTATTAGATATGAATGGTTGTGTGCCTTTTATTGTGGGTATTTGTTACCTATACACGAGTGGATTATGGAAAAATGGTAATTTAATTTTTTTTTTATAGACTACAAGTTAGCCCTTGATAGCTATCTCATCTGGTGGTAAGTGATGATGCAGTCTAGGATGGTAGCGGGCTAATCTTTTAGGGGTATGGTAAACCCACACTCCTAAATGGTTTCTACGCGACATCGTGTCGGAACGCCAAATCGCTTGGCGACACGTATTTTTCGGTAGGGTGGTAACTAGCCACGTCTGAAATTTCCCACCAGACCAGACTCGAGCCGGGAATCGAACCCAGGACCTCCAACTTTATAATGCGACAGCACGCGCACTGCACCACGGAGGTCGTCCGTGGCGCAGTGTGCTTGAGTGTGCTTTCCAAAATAATAACCTTTATTACCTAAGTACCCTTTTACTTAATAATCAATCCAATTTAAAAACTTCAGATAGCAGATTGAGTTTAGCAGTGCTGTCCTTTTCCTACTCCTTCCTACTGATAAGGATAGTGCTACTCATCTGATACGTGAAGTTTTTATATTGCACTTATTATTAACTTCGAACGTATACCAGTAATGACGTAATTTGCTAGAGACTTATCTTGCAGATCCTAATAAAACAGACGTGAAATACTTCTTAATCCGAGCGAACATAAATTTACCCCTGGATTTTAAAATAAACAGCTTTTTATAAAACATAGCTTCACCTTTTGCTTCTTTGAGTATAAAGTGTCTTATATCTTTTTATGCGGCTTAATACCCTGTGCTACGATTGTTTGCTTTAAACAATGGAGTACACAACACAGTCTGATCCCACACGGCTGTCAGTTCGCATACTCCCACGGGATGTTATTCCCGTTTGTTCGTGAATCCGCTTTCTGGTCATGCATTTTGCAATAGCTTCACACGTGACGCTTTCACCTCTTTTTACTAAACAAAAAAATAAACTTGTTTTGAAATGGATATACAACTCTAAAACTTGGTCCTCGATCTTTTAAAACTATGTTTTTATCAAGTTATTACATTATATAAATGAAAATGTTTTGAAATTATATTTTGTCCTAAAAGCTACGTTTTATTTTGAAATAAACTAATTTTGCTAATAGTTTTGCAGAAAAAGACAAATCTATATTATTATTAAATAACCATTAAGAGATAAATTTAAAGTATACAAAATAATTTTTTATGTATTTATATAAATATATTTCAAAATTCAAGAAAGAATGGTCTGTAACGCACTGCACAATATAATTAAGAATAAACTTGTCGTGCCGTTTAGTAGGCTGTACAAAATTGATAACTAATTCAAAGGAAATATAATATTTTATAACCAACTGAAATCTGAGAGACGACTCTTAATAACTTCAAAGTTATAATAAAAAGTATAAAAATAGAAAAATCATATTTATAAAGGATTACGTAAAATATAAACAAAACGAACAAGACGTAAAAAAGTAGTGAATCGCTCTAACTTCATACCTTATTATAGTTAATTATCGACTATGCGAGATAGTGGTATATGATGGGCTTCTTCTTAGACCTAGACTGAGCTTTTGTTTAAAGTAAACGAATTTAGTTATCCACATCACATATATCCATTTTGTCTGGTGGGAGGCTTCGGCCGTGACTAGTTACCACCCTACCGACAAAGACGTGTCGCCAAGCGATTTAGCGTTCCGGCACGATGTCGCGTAGAAACCAATTAGGAGCGTGGGTTTACCATACTCCTAACAGGTTAGCCCGCTACCATCCTAGACAGCATCATCACTTGCCACCGGTTGAGATAGCCGTCACGGGCTTACTTGTAGTGTATAAAAAAAATCACCTCTTAAATAATAAAAAAGATATACAACAATATGGATTTTAAGTCAACGCTTCATAGATGCTTGCGTTAGGTTTAAACGAATAAAAAAATTTTGATTTTTATTTTGATTTTAAATTAGTCGCCACTAGAAAACTTCGAGGCCCCTGTTCTTGCCCCTTTTGCTTTGGAAATAAAAAAGTTTCTGAAATATGAATTAGTGACTGACGGACAAAGTTGCTCGGTTTTGCGTAAAACAAACCTACTTAACTAACTTATCGGGTTGATTTTACCACTTGGCGATAAAATTGTGTACAGTTAAATGTTTAGCAGGTCCAAAAATTAGAAAAACCTTATAAATGTCTTGGTAAAGTTATTATTTCAGTAACTTTAACACAACATTTATAAGGTTTTTAATTATACTATAAGCAGTAAGTAATATTATAAACTATAAGAAATAAGTTTTGAAATATAATAAAAACAATGTTGGCTTAGTACCGAAAAAGTGAATATAACATATACTAGCTAATAAAATAATAACTAATTAACATAGACAGTCTCCTAGCTCAGTTTGAGTACGACTAAAGAGAGATGACGCTGTTCCGTTACTTCCGTTCAGTATAGATTATAAATCAAAAATAACTATGAAATACACTTAAAAACTAATGTTATTTTTTAATACATTCATTTTTCCAACATGAACTTTATCTGTTACGACCAACAGTATCACTTAACCAACAATATCACGTCTTTATTTTACAACCCTCTTTTCCAGAACCGTTCCCTACACATTTCGTTTTATATTCATTGCTAATAATGAAGAAGGTGATGAATCCAATAATTTGAAACGTGCCCCGAAAGAAAGAAGAAAACGTGAATAGCCAAGTACTCCCGAATGATGGGCTGAATTACACCGGATAGCCGGATACCGGGTGCGGGAAAAAGCCGAAAATGATTTGAATACGCCACAGATTGCGACGCATTATTGTAACGTTGTGATAGCCTAGTGGTTAGGACATCCGCCTCCTAATCAGAGGTTGGGGGTTCGAATCCGGGCACGCACCTCTTACTTTTCGGAGTTATGTGCGTTTTTAAGTAATTACAATAACACCGTTGAAGCCAACGGTGAAGGAAAACATCGTGAGGAAACCTGCACGCCTGAGAGTTCCCCATAATGTTCTCAAAGGCGTGTGAGGTCTGCCAATCCGCTAATGGCCAGCGTGGTGGACTATGGCCAAACCCTTCTCATATTAAGAGAAGTGCTCTGTAGTGAGCCGGCAATGGGTTGATCATGATGATGATGATGAGTGTAACGCTATAGGGATTTTTGGATTGGATTTCTCCAATCCACTAGTTTATGACGCTTCATAGGAAATACGGATGGAAAGATATTAGGAAACCATCCCATTAGAGTACCTTCCATGAAATGTATGCACCCCATGCAGAATACAAAGCATCTAAATCTACTCTGTATACCAAAACATACCTATTCCTACTGCAAAGTTAAAATGCGACACACTTACTCATATCTAAGTACAAAGAGTTTAATTCAAGTTTTACGGTATTTACATAAATTTCTTTTCCTCTTTGCCTTTATTAAAAGACCAACTCCTTTTAAGTCCCGTTGCACGCAGCTTACAAAACTTTTGTTTGTGAACCGCAAAGAATATTTTGCTTTTTTTCCGTATGTTTTTCTCTTTGTATCAACTCTCTTGTCGTTCACACAATTAATCTTTTTTCAAGAGATCGTTTGAAAGTTTGTCGCATAATAATTCTTTATAATGCACCGCTCATTCTGCTGTGTTGAAGACATATATCTTTTTTATATAAGAGTAACTGTTCTTAACACTTCTTAACGAAAGTATTACGAATACAATTACAACAGCGACGTACATTCTCAGTTTACTACTAACTTAAAAAACAAAATCATAATCAAAAATTGCTTTATTCACATAAACCTATCACAGGCATCTATGAATCGTTCATTTCATTATTTCTATTCGTGAATGATGGTTAAATAAACTTACTTAAATAAATACCAACAAAATTAAATATATTTTTGATCCTACAGCTTTCCGTTTTATAATAGAATAACTTTGGAACATTGATTGGAAATAAATCAATTTTCATTGTCATTCTTAAATCGGTGTTTTTTTTTAATTCACACGAAAACCGTCTGTACCCCGGTATAAAAAGATATCCAAGAAGCAAGGTCAATACTACTTGGTATATTATATTGCATATAGCGGTCATAGACTAATATAGCTTCGCTTATTTTACATCTCACCCTCAAAATAAAAAGTGTCTAATACATACTTCTATTTTCCACTACAAGCTAGCCCTTGACGGCAATCTCACCTGATGGTAGTGATGATGCAATCTAAGACGGTAGCGGGCTAACATGTTAGGGGTATGGTAAACCCATACTCCTAATGTCGCGTAGAGACCGGTGGTAATTATCCACGGCCAAAACCACACCAGACCAGACCAGACTCGAGCTCCTCCAACTTTATAAAGCAAAAGCACGCGCGCTGCGCCACGGAGGTCGTCAAAATTTGAATATTTCCTATGAGACTATGTATTAAGAGAAACGTACTACGTATTAAAAGGATTAGAATATGAGGTATATGTAAAGAGGGCATTGGCCTGTTTCATCATTAATTATATAAGCGTACACAATGGCAACAGCGGACTCGATAGACAGACAATTAGTTGCAACTCGCTGACCAACCTCTGCTCGCTTTATTAGCTTACCTAGTCTAGAATAAACACAATTCAATTTGCAACTTATCTTGTTCCAAGCAATTTCGTTGTAACACTCGTGTTTATACATACTCGTAGTTGCAAAATGCAGATGTATCACCAATTATCTAGATAAACAGTCTTCGGTCCTTACTACACTAAAAGGAAATATTATATATAGGACTTTATAGATTTAAATTTGAGCTATTTTTATTGAAAACTCATATTTGCATGTAACTTGGGGTTTCATATTAATTCACACAATTTTGACATGATGTTTAATGAACGTATAGCAAAATCGAAAACCCTAAAAGAAAAGCCAGGATTAGAATTCGGAATCCAAAGAACAAATCTATTTATAGCACTTGTAAAGACACTGCAAAATTTGGATGCAACACCAATTATCTTATCTACCCTAAAGCTTAATTAGCTACAATTTTTCAAACCAATATTAATTATATAAACTATTCAAAGTTTTCGTAATACTTTAATGATATTGGCCATTTCAATTATAATTCGCTAACTTATTTTTTTCTGGAGTTAACTCTCGTTGGTTTTTGCTTTATAAACTATTTTGCAAATTCGTGACTTACGCTGTAAGTCGATAAAATATTTTTAATTCAAACTCCAAATATGTTATACAAATTGGCCTTTAATAGGGGTTTTGATGTGTACAAACAATTATTTTTTACATGGTAGTTAAAAGTAGATAACTAAATTCGTAAGTGTCTGTAAAAGTTGAATACATTGATTTCTTTAGCTGGATCTTCAGGCTGAGGATTTTTATATCGCTTCAGATGTGCTAAGTAAAAGAGTTTAGTATACAATTACATTTACAATGATTTAAAAATGTCCTTGTCAAATATACACGGGCACCTTAGTGAGTGAGACGCGATCTTGCACATGGCTGACTGTTAAACTCAATTATGGAAATGCCACCGGCTGAAGCGATAGCATATCACGTAACAAAGTTCATACATTTAATCTGCAAAACAGACGCTCTAAATTATACGATTCCCAACTAACATTTCATATTACCCGTGGTTTCTGGAATAAGGCGTGGTTCCCATGAGAGGCAGACAGTTTAAAGTGTTAAGGAACAACAATTTGCAACTTAACGTGCGAGTGCGAAGAATAGTTAAGTAGACTACAGTTTATTATGAGAACAAGACGTATTTATAGTTGGAAGTTGTTTTAATGTTAAATATGTGTTTTATTTCCACAATAGAAATGTGATACTTGAAAGTGTTTTTTTTGTATACGAATAGTTTATTCTGTAAGGTGGAGGGAAGAAGGCCAAGAGGACGTAGCCTCAGGCGTTGGTCCGATCAGATCAGCACTGCACTCGGTACATAATGATGATTCCGTACATAATGATCTACATAATGATGATTCCGTACATGATGACGTACATAATGATGATTCGTTACATAATGATGATTCCGGCATTATGTAGTGCGGCGTGGAATGCCACCAGAATTCCAGAACCATCTGGAGAAACATCATATGGAAGAAGGTGATCCATGCTAAGGATCGCCACTCTCAGTAATGAGGATGACGATGCAGAAAGAGAGTATATTCTCATTATTTAAATTGCTAACGATAAATTAAGATCAGTTTGCTTAGATCAAATCTTTCGAGAGTAAATAATTTGACATTTTTATATTATTGGATAGATTTGGTAATTTTATTTCACGTACCTATATTTAAACTTATAATAAAATCTCTTTGGCTGTACTATTTGAAAAGAATTGGTTTTGATCGCAGTAAAAAGGTAACATAAAAAAAAATGTAAAATGTTGCTCATAGCTATCTTTCAAATTTTCTTTTTTTTTTATAAACAAGTGACTTGAAATTTTGAATTTGAGAGAAGCTTGAAGTACGTAAATTAAGCCAGTCAGTCAGAGTTTGGCTGGGAGTTGTTAATGCATCAGCTATGTGGCCCTGACTATGTTCTTTCCTTGAAAAAAGCGATTTTGCATAAATTGTTTGATTATAATCTACGTTAAATTTAATGTTAAGTCGCTAGTAAACGAATTAAAATTCAATACAGGAACAGGCTATTCGAAACGTTCATGCATATCAATTCTCCATTATTTTGATTATTGAGTTGAAAACTTTTATTAATTACAACCCGAATCGTTTACCAAATTAACGAAGTACAAGGCAAAAACTAGTCGGATAAAAAAAAACACTATTTAAAAAAAATACGTGCGGCTCTGAACTCCGGGGATTTTGAATTTTACAAAAGTGTTTCGAAATGTTTAAATGTGAAATTCAACAAAATAATTGGCGAACATAAAATCGTTATGTCAAAACATTTGGTGGGTTGCAAACAGTAAAATTTTCAGCGTACACTGCACTTTATAACTATGCTGCCCGAGGGCATTAAATGAAACACGTTAGTTTGGGACACAAGCGGTTATGATCCTACACTACGCCAATCTAAAAATGAATTAATGAAAATTACTGAGAACGAAAGAAACTGGTGATTCGGATTTCAAAACGTAGTATTCCACAGTGAGGTGAAATATGAAACACTGCACTGCACTTTGGACGACATTGTGGTCTTACTCTGTGGCGCAGTACATGCGCTGTCGCATAATAAAGTTGGTGGTCCTGGGATCGATTCCCGGCTAGAGTCTGGTCTGTTAGGAGGCCGTTGCTAGTTACCACCCTATCAACAAAGACGTGCCGCCAAGCGAATTAGCGTTCCGGCACGATGTCGCATATAAACCAATTAAGAGCGTTGGTTTATCATACCCTTAAACGGTTACCCCGCTACCATCTTGGACTGCATTATCACTTGGTGAAATTGTCGTCAAGGGCTCACTTGTAGAATATAAAAAAAGACGGGTTGCACTCTGGGAGTGCCGGCAGAAGTGAAAACTTGATTATTAACGTTGAGCATGTTTGATATTTAGGAATGGTTAGGGAATAATTTTGCACCAATTGCTTTATCAGTATAAAAGTACTATCATTTATGTGGTAGAATACAATATTCATTTATTGCGCTATCGTACACAAACATGACAATTTATATTACATTAAAAATTTAACACTTTAAAACTATTACAATTATTTTACATTAAAAAGTTTATCTATATCAATTTCCATATTTTAAGCACTTTACATTCACGAATTTTACGAATACACAACAATGTGATCACTACACAGACGGTCGAGCCATCAGCTGTCACCATCCATGGATGCGCGTGGCACGCTGTAACATACACGAACATTCGCGCAAGCGCCCTGCGCTGCCTAAAAGAAACAGTAGGCCCAGGCATACATTTTCGCCGCGCCGTAGAGAGGGGATAGCTGTCTACTCTCCATCCGTCTTACGCTTTTTCGATCAGGTCACGTGTCCTGACGCGAGTTTAAGATTTTATACCCATTACAGAAAAAGAAGTTTTCACTTCAAAAAAATTCAAGTTATTTAGTTTAATCAAAAGGTCGTCGTGCCGGAACGCTAAATCTCCTTGGCGACACCTCTTGGTCGGTAGGGTCACTAGCCACGAAGCCTCCCACCAGACTAACCTGATGGATAGGATTAAGTACCAGATCAATGGTAACGTAACCTGCTAAGAATGATAGTATATTTCAAAAAAACGATGACGTCATTTTTGGTCGGCTCAAACTCGCATCACAAAGTCATCACAGCGTCAGGGGTCATCCCTCTCAACCGTCAAAAAGTCTCACAAAGCCAATACAAAAGGTAGGTACCTTAATGATCATAGAAGCGAGCAATTGCAATGTAAGAGAAAACTAATTTAAGCGCGTACTTGCTTTTGAGTGTGGAATACTTTGTTAGAGTTAACGCGCAGTTCATTAGAATAAGTGAAGTTTGTAATTGGCATAATAAATGAGATGGGTTTTAGTTTTGAAAATTTATTTTTCGCCGGTTCCCTTTAGAAAGTAGTTCATTATATTTCTAAGCTTTAATTTAGTTCCATGAATAACAAGTTAACTTACCATGCGTTTTTTAAAAAGATATATTATACGTAAATTATATTATACGTGTTTTAAGTTATGATACTATATTTTTAAGATTTTTAGTTCAATCTAAGGTTTATTTTAAGTTTCAGTTGTTATCATCATTTCATCATTTAGGTTTATTAGGTTATGTTTATTCTAGATTATTAGGTTATGTTTATTCTAGACGGTTTAAACATTGTCTCGGAGGCATTTTCTCCGCTGACTGCGGAGATCAATCCGTGAACGACAGTTACGTTCGAACTTACTGTAGCAAAACCCAAAGACCACAGACGCAGCTGGAACGCCTTCTCGCTCTCTTTTGCTCTAACACTTTACACCAAGCATCGTCGTGCACTCCACACCATTTAGTTGTTATAAATATATAAACTATACGTAAACCATTTATGTAATAAAAAAAAATCACTTGTCATGGAAGCGGACTAAACCTGTTTTTATGTTTTAGCACAAAACTGTTTTCCGTAAAACCAGAACATAGTTTTTTTAAACCTTTGCCAAGCAAACAAGCAAGTTTAACATAAGCTATGTTAAGTACGAGTAAGAAAATGTTTATGCTAATTAATATCTGTAGCACTAGAGCTGTCACAAATGTATTGCCGGCTGAATGCATCCTCCTCATTGGTTTCTAATCGTCAGTATACAGGTAGGTAAAAACTTGGCGGTATGTGTTTTCCATGAAGGTGGTAACGACCAAAGCCTCCCACCAAGCTATACTCGACCCGGGCATCGATACCGGAACCTTCCACTTTATAATGCAACACCGGACACGCTGTGCTGGATTTTTATACCTCCAATAGGTAATGATGTCATGAAAAGCCCAAATAATAATCACGGGTAAAAGTAATGCAGAAAGATTATTGAAAAAACATTGAAAAGGTATTTATTTACAAAATATTTTATAAGTTACTATAGAAGTGACAATACTGTGTACCATGCCTGCGAAGCTCCCAAACGTATTTTCTATAATCGAGAAATAATTCCGAAAACACAGAACACCTATATTTT
This sequence comes from Lasiommata megera, assembly GCA_928268935.1. Taxonomy (NCBI): domain Eukaryota; kingdom Metazoa; phylum Arthropoda; class Insecta; order Lepidoptera; family Nymphalidae; genus Lasiommata; species Lasiommata megera. The sequence continues at coordinate 15,254,350 of OV743312.1, forward strand.
ATTTACACTATCCCAGTACGATGACAAAATAAACGGTTAAACGCGTAAAAAATGGCGTTGGAATCGCCGAGTATTTAAATCGAAGCCTATTTCTTTTTTGTTGCTAAAAATAAGCGCACACTGGTGTTAGTTCATTGTTGCAGAATAACAGAAAACATTTGGCTTCCACTGAAAGTCGTATGTGGCTACAACGTAACAGGCAACATTTGGCGGTCCTAAATAAACTGGGCCAGTTTGGGCCGGGATATGTCCACACTACACTATTTTCCCATAACACTGTGATTTTGTTTGTGCACCTGGGAGATGTTCACTCACAATTTGTGGTAGTTTGATTTTACAGCATTTCGATCAAAGAACGAAAGAAGAAATCCACTAGAGTACAAACAAAATTAAATTACAAGTTATTCCGCTAACTCCGAATGCAAAACTGGAATTTGTAAATTACTAAAGTACCTACCAGGTATAAGGCAAACAGTTTTTCAGATTTTCTCTTCTCAAAGCGAGTAAATTTTGCATACGCAATCAAAGTTCATCCGAGCATAGTTGTTAAGCTTTTTCGTGCTCATTCACGGATTGAAAAATTAGGTGTTTAAAAAAGGTTATTCAGTGTGATGGGATTTATTCATGACCTAGTTTTATAGAGTTCAATTTATACATTCTATTTTTATATATTTATTGATTTAAGAAGGTATATTACAACAATATTCTATATATATGCATCGTAAATACTTAACTAAAGCTACAACTTTTTTTAATGCCGGGAGGGACCGGGAGGTCTAAATCAGATTCTTCTAATTCAAAATCAAATTAGCTTTCTTCATGTTAACCTATTAAAGGCATCTATGAAGCGTTCATATTTAAAATATTTTTCATTATTTTAATTCGTGACCGTGATGGTGATAATGACACTCTCAAAATTAACACTAAAGCTAGGAGGATTCCAAATACGCCCAGGTCTGAGAAGTAGCCCACATAAATCTTAGTTTCGGTTTTTTTTCTTTGCTTTAACAATCTCACACTGTCAATAATAATGTATAATTAGCTATGAAGTTAGACCAATTCACACTCGAGCTTTTTTATCGTTTATATTGACGACCTCCGGGGCGCAGCGCGCGCTGTCACATTATAAAGTTGGAGGTCCTGGGTTCGATTCCTGACTCGAGTCTGGTCTGGTGGGAGGCTGCGGCCGTGGTTAGTTACCACCCTACCGACAAAGACATGTCGCAAAGCGATTTAGCGTTCCGGCACGATGTCGCGTAGAAACCAATTAGGAGTATGGGTTTACCATACCCCTAATAGGTTAGCCTGCTACCATCTTAGACTGCATCATAACTTACCATCAGGTGAGGTTGGCGTCAAGGGCTAACTTGTAGTAAATAAAAAAAAAAATGTAATCCTTAGTATCGTGATCGAATTTTTTGTCAGCTAACGTTTTATAAAAACTTTGAAGCGTTATCAACTGTTAGAGGACACTGACTGTGACACTGAGCTATCGCCGCCTTCCTGATAACTTAGATAAACTAGTGATTGTGGCAAGAAGCAAGGGAAAACCACGCACCGTTCACCTAGCTTTGGTCAGACCTAGTGAAGTCACTCACGGGCCTTCCTCCTACCATTAGGAAAGCTGGAGATCGGTCGTTATGGAGATTAATAGTTGAAAACACGACCTTCAGTAGAAACCACCAAGTACCAAGGAAGATCAACTGTTAGTATCCGGAACTAATAGCTAAACGTGAAAATGTAAATGTAAATCTCAAAATGTAAAGGTAAATACTAAATTCGGTTTACCAAAGGCGGTCACCAATCTAGTGTGGAAGTTAAAGAGAGAGAAAGTACACTCTAGGTAATGGACTGATTTGAGCCGTCGCAACTAGGTCGCACTGCCATCCAACGTTTTGTTTGCTCAACTGCTCACTCCATCCGCTGCTTTTTCACAAATCCTTACTGAAGCGATTTTAAAGTGTTCGCAGCTAATTTTGCTAAGGTAATTCACGCTACAGTTTTATTATTATGTTATGTAAGTACTCGTATGTTACCAACGACTGCCCTCCTATTTCGGACACAGCATGCGACGTGGGAGTGATTGTCTAGAAAAGCTTATTGTGACAAGCAATACAGACGGCAGATGGGCATACCAGCTGAGGGACTCTAAGTGCAAATTTCATACAATTGCAAGACTAGCCTCTGATAGAAGCCGGTGGAAACAATTAATCCGCACGAGGTTGCAAGGACACCAGGACCACGATCTTCAGTAATGAAGGAACGACTAGAGAGAGAGAAGTACTAGTAGTTCTTGGTTAACCGAGCTGGCGGTTAGTTATGTTGAGTCAGTTACTTAACTAAGTACGAATATTCCTTAAACATTTTCTGAAACACCATTTTGTTTATCGATGCGGCTGAAGTCTTTCTAATTCAGTATTAGCCTATTTTTTATTTACTACTAAGCAGTTACCTTCTGGCTTCTCTTATATAGCTTTGCTATGCTATAGCTTTAAAAACTCCGTAGGGCATCGCCTGCTCTGTCATATTATAAAGCAGGAGATCCTGGGTTCGATTTCCGGCTCGAGTCTGGTTTGATGAAAAGTTTTGGCTGAGGCTAGTTACCCTACTGGCAAAGACATACCGACCAGCGATTTAGCGTTCTGATATGATGCTAAGTAGAGACTGGTTCGACTGAACCGATTAGAAGGGTTCAGCAGGCTCCTTTCTCCTTTGGTGCTGCAGATTATCTTGGGCGACGGTAATCACTAACATGAGGTGACCTATTTGCTCGTTTCCCCGCGTATTATTTATATACATTGAATAATAATTATAAACTCCTAATTGGTATCTACGCGACATGTCGGAATGTTTCATCGCCGGTGACACGTCTTTATCATTAGGGTGGTAACTAGACACGACCGAAGTCTCCCAACAAACCAGACTCTAGCTGAGCTGGGCTTCTTGTCTTGACCTGAGAATCGAACTTCAGACCAAAGACGCAGGTCTTAATGTCTATACTAGCTTAACTTACAGCTAGTCGAAATGAATTGATAGCATATCTTCGAAATTAATTTTTAATCCCACTTCTGATGGCCGTCTATGAAGTTGGATTTGTATATAAAACTATCTTGTTAAATGAACGTCCACTACAAGCACTATACTATACGTGACCTGCCACGTTAAATAATACATACAACATTCAGAAACCGAGACAGAATTTGAAATTCATACAAATGCAAGGACTACGTAATATCATCTCGATGTTTAGACCGTTTGTGAGGATTCCGTATTGTCAAAGATAGCTTCGAGGAAAATACATTTGTTAGAGTACAGATAACTGCATAAAATCCTTCATACTCTCGCATCTTAGATAAACCAGCTAGAACCTTTGAACGTAGAATTAAATTCCTCGAAACTACTTTCACTACCGTGTATTTGGAAAGGGTATCTCTTTCCGTATCTCTGTCTTTTACATCTTTGGTTGCCTGGAAGAGATCGCTATATAGCGATAAGGCTGCCAAATTTCTTTTTTATTTTTATTTTTTACTATCTTATGGTGTACAATAAAAGTATTTTAAACAGCGCACCCTAAACGAAACAATTCCTATTATAATTATTTTTTAATTTCAAAACTAGATACTGCCCTTGGCAAAAAATTGGTTAAAATAGTGTTAATTTAAATTATGATTATCTCAAACATCAGAGAGTTTATTTTTTGACACATAAATTGAAGTCCCCGGCGTCCAACTTGCGTCCTTAGCAATGTTCAAGTTCTGAGGTCGACCAATAATACGGACGTAAGATGCTTAAAAATGCCGATTTAAAGTTGAATACACCACACCGCCTTAAAGAAACATACGTGCCGTTTAAGTGAATCTTCTTAGAGCGACCAATCACAAGGCCCGCCTGATTGACCAAATTCATGTGATTGGTCGATGCAAACTACAACAGAGACAGGACAGAAGCCGCGGTGAGGCCTTCACTCTAGGATTGCAGGCTCAAAACCTGGTTCTGCAATTTTTATGAATTAATGGAAAGTTTGAAAAAAAAATTAAAATATCACTTGCTTCAACGGTGAAGGAAAACATTGTGAGGGAACCTGCACGCCTGAGAGTTCTCCATAATGTTCTCAAAGGCGTGTGAAGTCTGCCAATCCGCACATGGCCAGCGTGGTGGACTGTTGCCAAACCCTTCTCATATTAAGAGGAGACCCGTGCTCTGTAGTGAGCCAGTAATGGGTTGATCATGATGAGGTCACAATATCGGCGCATAACTTTTTCATCGCTATTCTGCTTACCGCGTACATGTGTTTAGAAAGTCAGACCTCGATAAATTGTATTTCAGTGGTTACTCTATTTCGTGCTCGCGTAAGTAATCTGTTGTTACAGCAACGGACTGCTCACACAAATTCGTATTTCGATGTACATCGTGGTTTGCCGTTCTTGAAAATTATTACACTTTATCGCTCCCCGCAACAAAATCGCTACATAGAATATTATTTCACAGCTGTTTTATGAGTATTCAGCTCTCGAGGTGGTTACGGCAGTAAACTTCCGTTCGAACGTTTCGGTTGGAGAACCCTGAAAAACTGTACAATTTAGATATATCAAGGGCTTATTCGGGTCTCTTCAGAGCATAAAATGGAGTTTAACGGCATCGGCTATCCGGCCTTTATTATTTGTTTTATAGACCTCCTTTATTTTTGTTTATCCGGTTTACACGTACCCTCAATCTCTAAATGAAAGGTACATCTCATTTAAGTGTTCGGTATAGCGTACTTTGCGGATTAATTTAGTATCAAGAGTATCATTTCTTCAATTTGCGGTGAATGCAAAAGCTTTTTGACTTTTGCTGTAAGTTTTACTGCTTTGTCCTGTTATATACAAATGAGCAAGCGGGTTACTTACTTACTTACTTACTTACTTACTTGATACATGTAAAACACCAGAGAAGCCCCCTAAGCGTTGCCTGCGAAACCCATACTCCTAATCGGTTTGTACTCGCTATCATACCGGAAATCTTAATGCTTGGTGGTCTTTGGACCAGTTAGTAGGTTAATTAGCCGCGGCCGAAGCCTCCCACCAGACCAGACTCGTGCTGCGAATCGAACCCCGGACCTCACTTTTTATATTACAATTTGGTAAACCATTTCATAGTGAGGATAGCTGTGATAGCCTAGTGGTTAGGGCGTCAGCCTCCTAATCAGAGGTCGGCGGTTCGAATCCGGGCACGCACCTCTAACTTTTCGGAGTTGTGTGCGTTTTTAAAACAATTAAAATATCACTTGCTTCAACGGTGAAGGAAAACATCGTGGGGAAACCTGCACGCCTGAGAGTTCTCAATAATGTTCTCAAAGGCGTGTGAAGCCTGCCAATCCGCACATGGCCAGCGTGGTGGACTATGGCCAGACTCTTCTCATATTAAGAGGAGACCCATGCTCTGTAGTGAGCCGGTAATGGATTGATCATGATGATAGTAAGAATTATTAAACAGAATATTCCAGAGAGGTTTGTTGAGAATTTTAAGCGATGTTTCAGTGATTACACCTGCAATAAAGTCAAACAACATATAAAATTGGATGGCTACTAATTAAATTTGTAAACATTTTCGTTTTAATGGAATCATTTTAATTAAATTATTTGATGTACCTTATAATGCTGACGGAGCCGTTTGTAATGCTTAAACTGTAAAATAATGTATAAAAACTCTAGCCTATTAAATAATGACCTAGGTCTACCCATTGGTTGGGCTGCATTATCATGATGCTTAAGAGAAGGACGTGTTCTTACGAATTTGACATTGTCACATTAGGTATGATTAGAAACTATTTTTTGACGTGGTCTATCGAAATGCAATTATTATTAAATTATAAAAAAAATACCGCCTTCGAATAAGCTCAGGAACCTAAAAGCCAAAAGTAATGGAGGGAAGAAAGGAAGAAGGGTTTTCCTATTATATAGGAATCCTTTTGCATTATTAGTTTTTGTACATGTAGTTGCTGCAAAATGTGACGCGTAAACAACCCCTAAAAATACCTAAAAATACCTGCTATAAAAGCCTTGAGTTATATTTTCAATTATTGTGAACAATCGTACAAACAATTCAGTTTATAAGTTTGCCCGGAAACGTCAGGCAACGAAACGTAATCAATTGTCGTGAAAAAAAAAAGAATCCAAAATAACGCGGACGCGTGAATAGACAACTTTTTTTTTTGGTGACATGCTTTTAGTCTAACCTTTTTTAATATAATGCGACCACAGTATTAATTTCTTTGTATCTAAGCCCTCGCCACTAAGCGGAAAGCCAGTTTGCGCTTTCACTTTAATTAAATACTAACGCTCTTTATTTTACCACCATCTTTTTAAAAAGTTCCATCCCAAGTAGGTTCTTAACACCGTAATACCCAATTATTTGCAGAATTAAAAACTTGGACCTTTTTAATTAAAGTTATGCCGCATTTTTCTTTTGAGCCAACTATAACGCTTTTTATATTTAAGGTTTTAGGAGAATTGTTTCATTAAGAGTTATTGCATAGGGAACTGAAGTTTTTTGCATGCATAAAGAATTATGAAGACACATTTTTCACAAGTTGACAAAAAAGTGAAAAACTACGAGCTCATAAATTTGACCTTAATTCTTTTGTCTCTTTTTGTGTTTTTTTATTCCATATTATAGCCCAGTCAAATGTAAACCTATTTTCTTTTTACGGAAATTCCAAAGACAAAGTTTGTTAATTTATGAAAGGAATAATTCAACTCATCAAAATAGTACTAATTTTCTTTATTTATAAATATAATTCGTCGATATCCAATAAGGTCCCAAACCGAGATGCTTTTTGATTCTCAAAACATTTAAAATAACAGGGAATATGCATTAATAGGTAATTCCTATCTAGAAAAAAAAAGAGTTACAAACTGATTCCCTGAGGGTAACCTAGTGATAACACTATATATATTTTATTTTGAGCCGAGTTTTCAATGGTCACATGAGCTTACTTCTACCTTATTAGCTTTAGGTTGGTTCTAAGAATTTACTGGGAGAAAAAACCCAAAGTTTTGAGATCCATAGCTGTTTACACTAACTACTAGATCAACGCAGTTAAATACATGACAACCCTTAAACTCCACGATCAAGTGGTATAACCTTTAACAATAAATCTGCGAGTACCACGCACTTAGCCTAAGAATGGCTACGTAAAAGCTTTATTTCTTCCAACGACTTATTGTATTATTTATCCAGATAGGATCTCATAGCTTACTAAGCGGTATTTCAATTGAATTGTAAAACATTATCTGTACAAATGATAGCTTTCCTTGATTGATTGCGTAAACCTCTGAGGCTTAGGTTAAACAAATCCTAGTACATATTAATCTCTATCGACTAATATTAACCTATTTTATAAAAGCAAGGCTCTCTGCGACTGTTTTTTTTTTGTGTGTTTGTTACGCGATACCTTTGCAAATCCTACTAATATTGTACTAGTGAAATTTATAAGTATTGATGGAAACACCATGTTTTTTCAGTCAGTAAGAGTCAGTTAGAACGAGAAACAAAAGAAAAAGAACCAGGTAAAACTCTGGTCTTTGAAGACAAGGCCGATTTATTTTAGGTTTCTTGATGCCTAAAAAGCTGTGATAGTGGTTAGGGCGTCAGCTTCCTAATCAGAGCTCGGCGGTTCGAATCCGGGCACGCACCTCTAACTTTTCGGAGTTATGTGCGTTTTAAAATATCATTTGCTTCAACGGTGAAGAAAAACATCGTGAGGAAACCTGCACGCCTGGAGTTCTCCATAATGTTCTCAAAGGCGTGTGAAGTCTGCCAATCCGCACATGGCCAGCGTGGTGGACAATGGCCAAACCCTTCTCATATTGAGAGGAGACCCGTTCTCTGTAGTGAGCCGGTAATGGGTTGATCATGATGATGATGCTGCCTAAAGGTCAGCTTATTCTTAATAAAGGATAATAATACCACATATTTAAAATGATTTGTATATATACGCTGATAAACTTGGTATACATGTAAGGATATATGTCGGTTGATCTGATCCTGTAAGAGAATAGAGCTTAATCAAGCCTCTGAAACAATAAGCATTATGTTCTATTGTCATCATAGTATGTCGTCCATCTATGGTAAACTTTGTGTAGAGTTTCGTAAATTGGAACTGTTTTAACTATACCCCTCGGCTTCATTTGATCACTAGAGAAATGTTCAATCAGTGAATCATAATCTTTATTCAAATAAGCCTTTGAAAGACATTTTGACGCGTCAATAATTTACATAGTACTCACTACTATGTAAATTATAATTAGTTGATGGTAACTACATTCGTAAACTGAAAACTAAAGCTATGAGGGTTCCAAACGCGCCCTGGTCTAAGAAGAAGCCTACAACCAACTTAGCCAGGTACATTTTCTATTTTTTTTATCACTAACTCACATGCCACTTAATATTATTTAACAGCTATCTTATTAGAAAAATAATATAACAACAAAGATTTTGTACAATAAACTTCAAGATTTAAAGTAGGTTTAAAAATACGTTCGACTCTGTGACTACGAGTATAGCCTAAACCCAGTTACGAAGCCAATGATCCCGTATTGTGGGGCGAGTACGTGAGGGGACAGCGGTCGGTTTCATTGTAAAACATAGTTGGATTGAAAGATTTATATAACTTTGTAATAAAGATAACTTGGTCAGAAGTAAACTTAGTTTGAGGAACCTATGTACTGATGTACATATATGATATTATGATATTTGGGAAAATCTCGCTGAAGACCGAGTGGTGTGGAGGCACTTGGCTCAGCAGGCTATCACGGATTTTGAAGATAAAAGGAGGGTGGATCTGAATTTGTACAGAGATCAACTGAAAAATAGACCACCCTCCAATATAATCTATAATTACGTTGATGGTGCCCTGTCATGTCCTCACTGCGCGCGTTTATTCCGTGCAAAAATAGGGTACATCAGCCACATCAGGGCACACGAACGACGCCCTTATTAAACAAAATTAACAGAGACCCAGTCGTTGTTGCCGAAACGGCAGTGATATTGATATGATATGATATATTAAGTTAAGCTTAATTTATTTAAAAAAACAGGTGGATACATAATCTCTCGGATCTTTATCATCATGATCAATCCATTGTCAGCTTACTACAGAGCACGGGTCTCCTCTCAATATGAAACGGGTTTGGCCATAGTCCAACACGCTGGCCATGTGTTGATTGGCAGACTTCACACGCCTTTGAGAACATTGTGGAGAACTCCCAGGCATGCAGGTTTCCTCACGATGTTTTCCTTCTCCGTTGAAGCAAGTGATATATAGCAACTCTGAAAAGTTACAGGTGCGTGTCCGGGATCGAACCCCCGACATCTGATTGGGCTACCGGACCTTTATACATCACATCAATCAGAATTTACACAAAACGCACTCTTCCTGCGTTTCGCACCTACACTGGGATATCTTTGAGATAATAACTCCACTAGTAATTTAAAAACTGTGAGGCCGTAATCTTCTGAAAATCTAACTTCCACCAGACCAAACCAGAGACCCCCTGAGACCTTATCGAACCTGAACCTACCTCTTAGCACAGCGTCACCATACCAGGGAGGTCGTCTTACAGCCTAATTTTTTTATACACCACAAGTTAGCCCTGGACGGCATCTCACCTGATGGTAAGTGATGATGCGGTCTAAGATGGTAGCGGACTAATCTGTTAGGAGTTTGGTAAACCCATACTCCTAATTGGTTTCTACACGACATCGTGCCGGAACGCTAAATCGCTTGGCGACACGTCTTCGTCGGTTTGTCTATTACTATAAGCCTTTTCCCTAATAAACGAGCTACTTAGAATGGTTGGAAGAAATACTTTCAAATTCCGAAACGGTAAAAAAAACTAATTGATCTAGCTTAATCATTTATTGATACAGACAAAATAATATATACTATTATACCAATTACACTTGGTAATTACCAACCGATACCGTTATAACTAGGTACATAGAAGAGATAATTTGATGTAAATATAATTCAGCTATGAAAAAATAAATAGTGCAATTAAGTGATGAGGTATGAAAAACATGGAAACCCACTTTAGATGAAAACTGCGCGCATCGCTTTACGAGTATCTTGTAAACGATAAGCTTAATTGCATCCGAGTTATAAAAGTAGAAACATATACATGTACATTATAGCACGCGTAGTAATTTTTCAACGGCCATTATTATGAAGTTTGAACATAGAGCGAGGTGATAAAAATATTATTTGTTTATATATTATTTGTTTATTGGTGTAGGAAAACATCGTGAAGAAACCTGCACGCCTGAAATTTCTTTATAATGTTCTCAAAGTCGTGTGAAGTCTGCCAATCCGCACATGACCAGCGTGGTGGACAATGGCAAAACCCTTCTCATATTGAGAGGAGACCCGTGCTCTGTAGTGAGCCGGCAATGGGTTGATCATGACGATGATGATGATCTATATAATTATAGTATATATTATAGTATTAGTATAGTATAAATTAGTAGGCGATATATATTTAATACTTAATAAATCTATTATCTCTATTAAGTGAACAGTATATTCTGTTTGAGAAAATAAATATCTTTAAAGCCAAGCTAAGAACTGAAAAAAATAAACTAAGACATATCTTTTGTTAAGTTGTGAGTTTAATACTCATAACTTAACAATATATGTCCATATATTAAGTAACAGCTGGAGGCGACATCTTATGCGGCTTGTTACGGAATTGTCTCAAACTAAGATCTATATAGAGTGTACTACTATAACTTTGAAGCAGTGATAGCCTGGTGGTTAGGGCGTCAGCCTCCTAATCAGAGGTCGGCGGTTCGAATTCGAGCACGCACCTCTAACTTTTCGGAGTTATGTGCGTTTTTAAATGATTAAAATATCACTTGCTTTAACGGTGAAGGAAAACATCGTGAGGAAACCTGCACGCCTGAGAGTTCTCCATAATGTTCTCAAAGGCGTGTGAAGTCTGCCAATTCGCCCTTGGCCAGCGTGGTGGACTATGGCCAAACCCTTCTCATATTGAGAGGAGACCCGTGCTCTGTAGTGAGCCGGTAATGGGTTGATCATGACGATGATGATGATCTATATATAGTATAAAATTAGTAGGCGATATTTATTTAATACCTAATCTGTAAATCTATTATCTCTATTAAGTGAACAGTATGTTCTGTTTGAGATGATCTTTAAAGCCAAGCTAAGAACTGATAATAAAACTAAGACATATATATATTGTTAAGTTATGAGTTTAATACTCATATCTTAACAATATATATATGTCCATATATTAAGTAACAGCTGGAGGCGACATCTTATGCGGCTTGTTACGGAATTGTCTCAAACTAAGATCTATAGACTGTACTATAACTTTGCCCAGCCAAAGTCAAGGTTAAAACGAGATTCATGTCTGGCACGTAACATTGTATCGTTTTAACTGTTGCTCAAGTCAGAGTAAAGGCTTAGCTCGTTTTATAAATCTCGGTATGAGAGTCCACTTTAACACTGGCCTATATTTTTTTGACGACCTCCGTAGCGCAGTGCGTGCGCTGTCGCATTAAAATGTTGGAGGTTCTGGGTTCGATTCCCGGCTCGAGTCTGGTCCAGTGGGAGGCTTCGGCCGTGGCTAGTTACCACCCTACCGACAAAGACGTGTCGCAAAGCGATTTAGCGTTCCGGCACGATGTCGCGTAGAAACCAATTAGGAGTGTGTTTACCATACCCCTAACAGGTTAGCCCGCTAACATCCTAGACTGCATCATCACCTACCACCATGTGAGATAGCCGTCAAGGGCTAATTTGTAGTGTATAAAAAAAAAATTTTCGGCAACACGTAGTCGACGTTCGTAAGAGTAACGCCTAAAGAGAGTTAGTGCCTAACGGAATTCAGATTCCGTTTGTCACTAAGTTTAAGGGTAATGCTCAGGCTTTGTAAGACGCCAAGCGAATTCTTTTAAGAACATCAAAGCATTACGCGCTTTGTAAGAAGTTCTTAAGGGTAGCCATTTTAAATGCAACGCTTTTGGCCACCAAGTGAAACCAAAGTTAAAGTAATGTTGGACGAATTTACAATTTAATTTTTAATATTCCTGTATCATAGTAGTAGTGTAGGTAGTTATTTATTAATTTTGTTAAAGATTATTTAACTGCAATTACTTTATAAACATGATTTAACCTTGTTTACGTTTATGTTTACAATGTTTACATTTAAAATTATAATTCCATTGGCGGAATATTTTTTATAATTCACCATTTTCTCCCATACAGCATATCACATACGTCATTGGTATTATCTAAATAATTATTGGAAAATTCATAAGATACACTTATGTATTTGATACTAAAGTTATAAAAGCGATATGTATGTAACCGCTGAATCTTTCTGACAACTTAGATTATATATATAATTAATCTCCTCGGTGAACTTAAGATTTGAATCCCTGAAAAAGCACTAAAGAGCCACTCTCATCGGGAGATAAGTTACCCTATAAAACTCTGCTTTTTTGATGATGGATGACCTTGCTAGCAATAGCACAGTAAACAGTGACAGTTGTTAACTTAATATTAATAAACAAATTAATAAATAAAATTAAAATAAATTACTACTAAACATATTACAATTTTCAACGTTGCTTCAGTATATTATGTCTCGATCTTATAAATGTTTATTCATCCATACGAACGGGAAACTGAAGATAACCTTTCTATTGTGTTGTGGTTTAGCAGATATAAAGACAAAGCATACACGCGAGCGACTGTTGGTATAAGAGATAATAACTACATTGTTAATTTATTTGTATGGCACAACTAATACACTAACTACACGCTGAAATGATGACAAAGTTCCCCTGACCCATATCAAGAACTCACCATTTTAAGGGTGAAATTTTTAAATGTGTCAGCTAAAATTAAATTAGTATTATAACAAAAGTTGAGTAAAAATGACACGAAACTAAAGCACCTTGTTAAATTTTCCAGTTCGTAATTCTTCTGTAAATACAATACATAGTCTAATGCAATACGTAAGCATGTATTAGAATAAAAAAATATTCCGTATCCATCCATGCGTCTAAGACATGAATAAAATGTGTGTTCAAAATAATAATTTTAACAAAACTCTTTTATAAAATAAAAAAGCAAACGATAGACTATTGAAATAAAAAAAACTTTAATTTTTATTTATATACAACAATGATGTGTGAGTATTTGTGTATTTCTTCCGATGGGCGTCAGGATATGTTTTATTTCTTGTATAATATCAAAAATACAACCAAGAGTTTCAGATGCAACTATGGCCAAAATTCGAGGAAAAAAGTTTAAGTTTCATCAAACATATTATATGACAAAATCCTCATTTTTAGTTGCGTTAAAAATCTGTGTATTCCATATTTTTATTGGTGAGTGTAAAAACCTCAGATATTTACAGCGCTCTGGAACGAGATAATAGTAGTAAAATATTTAATACAATAAATGAACTCCATAAACTCACCACAGACGAAAGATACAAAACCCATTTTTTATGCTGCGTCTACAATAAAAGTGTATTGATAATATTATGTAAAATAAAAAGAACTTAGGAAAAAGGCGGGAGACTATATGGCGGGCGCGGTTTTTTCACGCTTTTCTTGAATTAATGTTTGTTGGCTAATTTTGAAAAGAACTGGTTATGTCGTGGAGATTATAGGTTTGGTGTCGTTTGTGTAGTGGCTAGTTTTTTTAAATGGTTAACAGTTATTAATTTGGGAAAGGTTTGAGGGAGCCGCGTCCGCCGAGTGCGAAGTTTCCCGCCATATTTCCCTAGTTTGAATTTTACATTGCTATAAACTTGACATAAAAAGAGAGAAAAAGAACTTACCAAAATACTGTTTCCATACAGCGTGTCGTAGGACTCTGCTTTCGAAGCGACATTTCTCAGCTTGCATGGCTTTTTCAGAGGCGGCGGCGGTTGAACCGGACACTGTTTGTGGGAGGGAGACGCCTGCTGGTTTCCGCCTCCGCCAGCACCGGCTCCCACGTGATTAGAGCTCGACTTATTCTCCTTCTCTTTAACCAACTTGCTATTTTGCGTCAGATTGTTCTTGGTGAAATTTCCGAGCTGCTCAAACATGCTCGATAGGTGTTGGGACATCATCTTGGCGTGGTTGTTGTTCACTCAAAATTCAACCGAACTCGAATAAACGTAAGTGCATGTCGGTCCTTTTGAACGTTTTTTACCAAATTTTCACGCTAATGTGATCACATTTCTGAAACTACTGTGCAAATTAGAGCTACGAGCTGAAAATTCGCCTCCATTGAAATTCTTTTTTATGAATAAAGTTAACAACCTATAGTTTTGTGGAAATTTCTAACTAGATAACATCATCATCATGGCTTACTACAGAGCACGAGTCTCCACTCAATATGAGAAGGATTTGGCCATAGTCCACCACCCTGGTCATGTGCGGATTGGCAGAATTTACACGCCTTTGAGAACATTATGAAGAATTTTGTATCATATTTCCTTCACCGTTGAAAAAGTGATATCCTAATTGCTTAAAAACGCGAATAACTTCTAAAACTTAGAAGAGCGTGCCCGGGATCGTACCCCCGACCCCTGATTAGGAGGCGGACGTCCTAACCACTAGTATATCACAGCTTCTAACTAGATATAAAAACATACAACTTTCAGCCTCCTTTTGTATATTACGGGCAATAAACTTTTAGAACACTGAGTTAGTGAATAAATGTTAAATATAAGCATAATGCTCCTCGATATTTCAACCATAACATTTTTTTTTTTTTCACTACAAGTTGGCCCTTGATTGAATCTCACCTGATGGTAAGTGATGATGCGGTTTAAGATGGTAGCGGGCTAACCTGTTAGGTGTATGACTCATACTCCTAATTGGTTTCTACACGACATCGTGCCGGAACTCTAAATCGCTTGGCGGCACTTGGTCTTTGTCGGTAATGTAAAACATGTATTATTTCTTTACTTTTTAACGTCTCACGACGTATAAGTACTAAATTTACGTAGAATAATTCTGAACCATTCTACCATTTTTGACTTATTTTACTATTATATTGCAACCGTTAATAACGTCATTCTGTGAACTATTGACAGGGTCATAAGATAAAGACGTCACAGGCTTCGATACTGCCATGTATCCGGTGTAGCAGACTTTCACGAGGTGATAGTCAGAGTTACCTTACAGTTATGATAGTTAGTTATGACCTAAATTGAATTATCTAACGACATTAATTATATTAGAATAAATAAGACTGAAAAACGCTTACTAAATATTTATTAAACAATAAAACATCCTACGTAGGCAGGTCCAGTATTTAGGGTGAAAAATGGTTTGTTTCAGAACTTAAATTTAATTATTCCGTGTATGCATATTACCTCTGTACATGTCGGTAAAAACTCGACTGTGGTATGTAAATTATTTTAACAGTAGGTACGTTTGTCTCTTTGTTTGTGAAATGTGAACGTGAAAAATTCGCTGAAACGTGAATAATTTCGAGAAACAGACTTGAAAGAAGCTGTGATAGTGGTTCGAACGTCCATCTCCTTATCACGGGTCGGGGATTCGATCCCAGGCACGCAACTCTTAACATTTACGAGTTATGTACGTTTAAAAAAAATTAAATATCACTTGCTTCAACGTCTAAGAAAATCGTGAGGAAACCTGCATGTTTGAAAGTTCTCCATAATGTTCTCAAAGGCGTGTGAAGTCTGCCAATCCGCACCTGGCCAGCGTGATGGACTATGGTCTTCTCATATTGAGAGGAGACCCGTGCTCTTTAGTGAGTCGAGAATGGATGATGATGATGATGAATAAATAAACTAACTATTAATGCTTGTGTTATTTTAGTGCCAGAGTCGAACAATACGCTAAAAAAAAACTAGAAATTTCCTTAAGACCGTCATATATATTACGTGGCACTTTCTCCACTATTATGAGAAGGTATCATTAATTGAGTTAAGTTTGTTACAGAGTGATATAGCATTTTGTAGGATTACTTTGACAAGGTTCTTTACTAACTTTGATAAGATGTAACATAGAACCTTGTAATAGAGACAGTAATTTGTCACGCGTCTAGATGCAAGAAGATGAGTGATGATGCTACCGAGTCAGACTTATGTCGCTTCTAACAACTTATAAAATGTCTATATTCCGATTCTTTAGGTATATAAACGTTCTTGAAATATAACATAATTTTTTCGGAAACTTTATTCAAAAATTTGTCAGTTATTATAAGAATTTATAAAATGCTCAAAGTTTTCAAAACATATTTTCTTTTAATTAATTTGCAGTTTTGCAGATTTCAACAAGCATAAATAAAAATAATAATTTTATTGTTTAATTATCTCAACCATATTGCTAAAACATAAGTTGGAAAACTCATCATCATGAATAATTTTTATCTGTGTTAAGGATAACCAGCCCTCTCACGCGTTTTGAATGCGATCAAAAATATGAAAATTACTAGCACTTATTTTGTAACTTACATATTATACATTAAAGGATATTGTTTAATCTATACTAAATTGTTTAACTTTTTTCCAAAACATGTTGTTAAAAAATCCGACTGTAGTTGAAACTAATCAATACCTTGAAAAATATTTTATCTAGCAACGCATCCACTTATAATATTTTTTGATTAGGTCGGATTTTAAACCTACCTTCATAGGGTCTAGCATAAAAATTAGTAGTTAGAAGGACAAACCTTTATGGCAACACTTCGTCCATCTTTATTATACGATTAACACCGCAATGTTTCAATAATGATATATATCTATGACACGCTATGAATATACATTAATTTTCTACATATAGTTTTATAATACATACATTTCAGAGTTGGCTCAGTAAGCGATAGATATTTTGTAATCATAGATGTTAGCAAAGGTGTAAGACATAAGTTCCTACTTCTAATCCTAATACATTTTGCACAAAGAAAAACCCCTAATTCCACTCAGTTCGGTTCAACTGAACCGATACGCTTACTGTCCCAAGAGCTCAGTAGAAACGTCGCTCAGGAATATAATGAAGCGATATTTTGAAAGCGTTTTGACGAAACAAAGCCTCTGTAATGACAATAAACAAAGTTCCGTCAAAAAGAACGTTTCCATTGCACTGAGACGTTCCTTCGCCTGATAGGAATATATTCCTTGTTCAAGGAATTTTAATTTATGTTGGTCTTATTATATTGTATATATTTATTTTAAACAATAATGTAACATACACTAATAACAGCCTACCATCCTACCATCCGTTCATTAATTAAATTGGGTGACAATTTAATACCTTACAGCGTAACTAACCGACATTTTGTTCATTTTCTAAGTATACCTTTAATTGATTGTTGAGGAGGAAATTTGTCACTCTATTATATTTGTTTTTTTCATTGTGTTTTTACTTTGTGGTGTATTTTATCATAGATTCAAGAGCCATTAAATTTATAACTAATTAACTTTATATTTTACCTCGTTGTTGTCATTCAAATCATGAATTTAAATACTTAAACTTATATTACTGCATGTAATATAAGTTTAAGAATTTATATTCTGATGAGTGTAATTCATTTTCTAAATTATACACAGCTGGACTCACGTGAATTTGTATGTCTGACAAATTTATATTCACAAACTTAGTCGATCGTAGATCTGCAGACCAGTAAGCAGTAAGTAAGAGCTTGGAGCACAAAACGTGCTTCAAGCTCATGAATAGAGACCCAGATGGGTTCAAAACTAATCGTGCATTTTCCGATTAAAATTCACGTTATTTAATTTAATTGCTAAATATTGATTATGGGTATTTTAAGCTATTTAGTTGTCTGGTGGGAGGCTTCAGCCGCGACTAGTTACCAACCTACCGACAAAGACGAGTCACCAAGCGATTTAGCGTACCCTACCTCTAAAAGGTTAACCCGCTACCATCTTAAACTGCATCATCACTTACCACTACGTGAGATAGCCGTCAAGGGCTAACTTGTAGAGCATAAAAAAATGCACGCCCATTTCAAAAGACAGATTTTCGTAACTCAAGATGTTTTAAATGAAAGACGAATCGCTCGAGGCAACAGTGGAATTGAACTCAAAGAAAGCAGATCGCACTAAACTTGCCTTATCTCGTCAAAGTTTGGGATGACACTTATCTACTTTCACTTTGTGAATCGATGGTACTCCAATATTTATTGACGACGTGATAATGTCGCCTACACATAAAACATGAACTGAACGTTTATATGAACATCCAAAGTGGCAAGGATTTAGGGAATATTATTGTTATATACATATATATGGTACAATATATTTGGTAGCGGTGATAGCCCAGTGGTTAGGGCGTCAGCCTCCTAATCAGAGGTCGGCGGTTCGAATCCCGGCACGCACCTCTAACTTTTCGGAATTATGTGCGTTTTCAAACAATTAAAATATCACTTGCTTCAACGGTGAAGGAAAACATCGTGAGGAAACCGGCACGCCTGAGAGTTCTCCATAATGTTCTCAAAGACGTGTGAAGTCTGCCAATCCGCACATGGCCAGCGTGGTGGACTATTGCCAAAACCTTCTCATATTGAGAGGAGACCCGTGCTCTGTAGTGAGCCGGTAATGGGTTGTTCATGATGATGATGATGATTGTTATATACCGAAGTACAGAAGTCTCTTTATCTGTAAAAGTCATAAATATTTACAAAGACATACCTAGTAGCGCTTTGTCTTTCAGTACTTGTTTTCTGTTCTATTTTGGGTTTTTCACAGATCGGGGTTTATTATTATCACTTCACCCAGCAAAGACTGAAAGCGAATCAGTAATGAGTTCGAAAACTTCGAATCTTCGTTTTCCATCAAAAGAGATCGCAGTCACCTGAGTGCCTAGTACAAGAGTTTCTCTTTATTCTACCGCGTTAAAGTTTACTTCGTTTGTTATAGAATAGAATAAGCGCCATCTATCGTCTATCGCTTTAGATTCTATCTCACTGATCTATGAGGTAAAAGCCAATGGCAGGATTGGTCTGAAATTTGGCATAAAGCACAGTATGAAGCCGGGACGTTGGTAGGCTGTTGAAGATGAAACATTTTTGCAAATCTCTGTGTGTTGGTTGAAGAACTCTCAAGTGAATTCAAATTTACATAATCATGCCAATGCAAACACAAGACTTAAGTTGCTCTAAAATTTGAAACTAGTAAATTACTAGCATCTGCTAACTGGAGTAGTAAACTAAGTGAGAGGACCGTTACACCTTGAGTTGTTTATTGCTTGCTAGTTTTGCAGTTTGTCTTCAATAGTCACATTAGTTTGCCACTCGGTTGCTAACTTACAAAGCTGTTGGGCAGCGGGTAAAACTATGTAGATATTAGTTGAAAGTTGTATCTACGAGTATCATCATGATCAACTCATTGCCGGGACACTACAGAGCTCGGATCTCCTCTCAATATGAGAAGGGCTTGGCCATAATCCAGCACACTGGCCATGTACAGTTTGGCAGACTTCACACGTCTTTGAGAATATTACAAATAACTCTCAGGCATCAAGGTTGCCTCACGATGTTTTCCTGCACCGTTGAAGCAAGTGGTATATCAACTGCTTAAAAACTCACATAACTCGTAAATTTAGAGGTGCATTCCCCCGACCTCTGATTAAGAGGCGGACATCCTAACCACTGAGCATCTTAGTGGTAGGTAATGAAATACACAAAGAATGTTCTCAAAGGCGTGTGACGTCTGCCAATCCACATGGCCAGCGTGGTGGACTATGGCCAAACCCTTCTCAAATTGAAAAACCCGTGCTCTGTAGTGCTAATAACAATGTTGTAGCCGACAATGAGTTGATCATGATGATGATGATGAAATACACAACTTAATGTGCTTAACTTGAATGGCAGTCTGGGAAGCATTTCGATATATTTTTCTCGGATATCCTTTATTCTTCAAACGGTACTTAGGCGTTGCAAGATTTAGTTCCGATGCATTGCCAACTATTGTAAAAGAGGCCAGAGTGACTCACTGGGCGATAGGGAAAACTAAAGTTTAAACGCTCAAATAGTTTGCATGCTTTCATAAGTTGACACAAAGCAGCCACCAACGTAACGGAAAGGCCGCGTCGGCTTCTTCAAAGACTCGACGCGTGCAGCACACCCGCAGTGTGTATTAGTACGACGTTCGGTGCAGAATATTATATTTAATTCAAACAATAGTAATAAATTTGGTATTAAAATACTATGAAATAATTATTTTGAAATAATGATGTATTTTTGTATTTTCACATTTGCATATCAAAAATGCCCTGTGGTGTACATCAAACCGTTTTAGCAGATAAAATCTAGCATATAGAAGGTATTTGTGGAGGAATAGGGTTTGATATTGAGCGTAATGTGAGTTTAAAGCCATGAAATAAGGTATTTCATTTGTATGTGAGAAGGTTACTCAAACGAAAATGGATGAAGACAATGATGTAATATTATATGAATGTAATATTAACATTATATCAGTATATGAAAGGATTTTTTCAGTACAAGAATGTTCTACTTTGTGAGATTGTATAAGGTTCCCGGATATATCATAGGTCTACAACACACATTATCATCATCATTATCATCAAACTACTGCCAGGCCACAAGAGGCCACAGTCTTCCTCTCAGAATGAAATCACGTCGGCGAAATGCGGATTGGTAAACTTAAAATACCGTCGAAAACACTATAAGAATATATCAGTACAACTTGTAAAAAAGGCAATCATGTTTAGGTATTAACTTTTATGGAAAAGAAAAATAAACTTTAATTACTTATCTCCATTTACGAAATAACACAGACGTAATGACAATAAAATAGTACCCAACAAAACCTAACTAATGATAATTCGATTTTAATACTATATATGGGTAATGAAAGGGCTGTTTTTGTAAAATTAGGGTAATAACCGCCCAGAAAAGTTTCAGTGAACTGATTGATCGCAATACATTAGCTTGTTTGTTTGTATTTTTTTTTTAATAAAAGAAAGTTTCTGTGACATTTTGTAACAAAGCAACCAATTTCAAATGTACTCTTTACAAAAAAACCAACGAACTCCAAAGGATATTTATCCTCTATCATTAATCGACTTCGGCGCTCACATATCAACAAAATATGTTATAAATTATATAGGAACACGTTCGAGAAACAGATGATTCATTAACGAGAACAAAGTAATATTAAAAACATCATTATTATTAAAAATAGTGTACAAATTAATATAATGCTCATCATGCGTTATACATATATAATTAAAAAATATCATATACTACGCACTATAAGAGATGGATAGATATATGACTTTAGTGCGAAAAACATTACTATTTTTCATTCTAATATAATGTATATCTAGTCAACTAGATTGTCGTATGCCTAGTGTGCAGTGATATCCTTTTCCACGTAGAACTATGAAAGAGTATCATCATCATCATCATTATGATCAACCCAATACCGGCTAACTACAGAGCACGGGTCTCCTCTCAACGTGAGAAGGGTTTTGGCCATAGTCCACCACGCTGGCCATGTGCGGATTGGCAGACTTCACATGCCTTTGAGAACATTATGGAGAACTCCATAATACAGGTTTCCCCACGATGTTTTCCTTCACCTTTTAAAGCAAGTGATATTTTAATTGCTTAAAAACGCACATAACTCCGAAAAGTTAGTGGTGCGTGCCCGGATTCGAACCGCCGACCTCTGATTAGGAGGCTGACGCCCTAACCACTAGGCTATCACCACTACTAGGCAATCACCGCTAAATAAAGAAAGAGTATGGTACTATTTAATAAACTTACAATTTAGATAAGTTTAGAGATTTGTATGTAACAGATTATGGTAGTCTGATAGATTTGGTACCTACAGTGCAGGGTGAATCAGCCCTAATAACGCTTGAAATTTTAATTACCTAGAACCGTGTTCTAAGACGGGAAAATTTAATCGTGATGTAACCCGCATTACTTTAATGAACTCAGATTGTGAAAGCTTGTGTAAATGCTTCACCAAGAGACACGTACATAAGTGTATCAGCAAAATTCAATCCTTAATGAGGTAGACGCAGTATATATCAAAACCAGGTAGGGTTATTAGGTAGGGTATTAAGAGATTGAATACTAACTTTAAGAAAATTCTTAGATTAGATAAGATTAGGTATTCTTGTTCTTTACTAGGTTAACATTAAAAAGACGTACTATAAAGTAGATTTATAGATTTGTTATTTTGTTACAAGTTGACTGAGTCTCTAGTTTGGAAACGGTAGAGAAATTAGGCAATTATTTTACATTTTTTTACATAAAAGTAGACAACTTTGACAATTACTCGCCGAAGGGTGAAATGCACGTTCCAGGCTATAAGACTATACCTCAACGACAGTGACACCTTCGATTGACTTTTTTTTTAACTTAAAAGTTTAAACTTTAGCCCTTGACTGCTATATCACCTGGTGGTAAGTGATGATGCAGTATAGGATGGTAGCGGGCTAACCTGTTAGGGGTATGGTGAAACCACACTCCTAATTGGTTTCTACGGGACATCGTGCCGGAACACTAAATCACTTTGCAACAAGTCTTTGTGGGTAACTAGCCACGGCTGAAGCCTCCCACCAGACCAGATTCAAGCCGGGAATCGAACCCAGGACCTCCACCTTTATAATGCAACAGCGCACGCAATACGCCGCGGGGGTTGTCAAACTAAGTTTAGGTTTTGTTTCACTACACAGCCGCTGCGTTTACGTACACCTTACAATTTTCCGTTTGTAACAAGACCAAATTCAAATTCAAAATAATCTTTATTCAAATAGTCCTTAAAAAGGCACTTTTGACGCGTCAATAATTTACATAGTGATAACTATATTATGGTGATAACTATATTCATGGTGATAACTATATTCGTAAACTTAAAACTAAAGCTATGAGGGTTCCAAACGCGTCCCGGTCTAAGAAGAAGCCCACAATAAACTTAGCCGGGGTTTTTTTCTTCGTTATCACCATCTCACATAATGAATAATAAACTATTGTACCTATGGAGATAGAGCAATTCACATCCAAGCTTTTTTATCATTTATATAATCCTTAATATCGTAATATGACGGTTCCAGACGGTTCCTGAATAAAAACGGAATACGAAAACCGTCTCGAAAATAGGAACAGACACAAGACCTGGATACTACAATACGCCCACTACTCGCTCGCTCGCATTTTCTAGGCTTTCCCTGAGGCTATGCCACGCTATCGATGGTATTCGTTAGGTTACAGAGTTCGTCGTGATGATGGAAAGAGATATGAAAGATTGACTTTGGTTCCCTGAGGCTCGGTACTTATATCATTGGCCCTATTCATCTTCGAAAGATGTTTTGAACAGCGTCTCATGGGCGGCGACATTTTGTTTTCATGGCTTCTGAGGCCAATACGAGAGCGACAGTTACGTCCGCATAGTTCACAAACATAGGAACCGCTAGGAGGTAGGGGGTCCTCTACGCGCTCGTGTCTTATAGCGCGTTTGTTTGCCAGATGCTCATGTAAAGCGGTGTCATGACCAACTACGCCATCCGCAACAACCTTACGCCAGTTGTTACGATAAGTACTTATAAGCCTTGTGTTATATCAATATATCATATAAATCAGACAGCTTTAACAGTAACAGTAAGATATAGTAGAAATGGCGAATTATTTTTTCACTGAGAGCTACATACAGGCTCCGTTCGCAATTAAGACGGAATGCCAAAAAATATAAGGAAACATTACATCGCGGCGCTTTGTTGCGGTTGTAATTACCAATTCTAGTGGCAAAAGCCCTTCTGTTTATAGTTGACATTTTGTGCAAAGAATCTGCCTGCCTGTTCAACGCAGAATGGCAGTAAGCATTCTTGGCACTGTTCCATGCAGCCATAACTGCTAGCGTAATTAGGTTTGGTTTGTTATGTTTTAAATCAGCTTTACATATACAAAAATATATTAAAATAATGTATAAAACACTGACTGACAGTAGCCTGAGAAATTTACTCCTAAAGAGTAGAATGGGGGTTGATAAATTGAGTTTACAGAGAAAGTAACGTTACAGTTAAAATATAAATTATACTTTGATTGAGCGGTGATAGCTTAGTGGCTAGGTTAGGGCGTCATCCTCCTAATCAGAGGTCGGCGGGTGGAATCCGGGCACGCACCTCGAATTTTCGGAGTTATATGCGTTTTAAAAAAATTAAAATATCACTTGCTTCAACGGTGAAGGAAAACATCGTGAGGAAACTTGCACGCCTGAGAGTTCTCCACAATGTTCTCAAAAGTCGTGTGAAGTCTGCCAATCCGCACGGCCAGCGTGGTGGACTATGGCCAAACCCTTCTCATATTGAGAGGAGACCCGTGCTCTGTAGTGAGCCGGTAATGGCTTGATCATGATGATGATAACATAATAACTAAAATATATTATTAAAAGGAGTCCCTTTAGGCAAGGTCCCGAAGATACTGGCAGCGTACAGTTAAAATATAGATTATACTTTAATTTGGCATCCGTAAAGAAAACGTTACTCTAAAGTACGTCCTTGAAGAGTTGAACTAAAAATAAATGATCAAAGAGGTACGTTATTGAAATAAAATATAAATAAAAATAATTAATATTGCAAAATTATACTTTTTAGAGTGCGAACATTTTAAACACTTAAAATTTAAAACAACTTGTTTAAGTAAGGCTGGGTTTACAGTCTTGGCATTCTGTGGCTTAACTTCCGGCCCTCGGGATGCCCGATCCAAAACTTGACACAATAATATAGCATTCCTGGAGATAGACATAAAATACTTTGTATCCCGAAAAGCACCAGGGTAAGATTCCCGGGATATTTCTCAGCGTGTTTTTTTTTATTTGGCATAGAGATAGTTCCCAGCCTGGATACAGAAAAATATAAATTTTATCCTGGAATAACTAATTTTTTTCCGGCAATATTTATGTGAACCTGAAAAAACGCAGTCTAATCCTCGAGTGACCTATAGTTGATAAAATAATGGATGTTTTTTTATTTCATTTATTAATTTCCTATAACACTCCATCGATACACTGTATTAGCATTAAAAATATTATAATATAATGATTGTTTAAGCCGAGTACAGTTATCCATGCAGGTATATACAGAATTCTAATTTCACAGGTTAAAAATTTGCATTACAGTACATTACAGTTATTAACTATAACCTACTTATTTCAGCATTTACCACAATTCACCATGTACAACATTTTACAGGGTTACTAGAGCCAGATAATTTTTTTTTTTTTTTTTAATCCACAAGTTAGCCCTTGACGGCAATCTCACCTGGTGGTAAGGGATGATGCAGTCTAAGATGGTAGCGGGCTAACCTGTAAGGGTTATGGTAAACCCATACTCCTATCGGTTTCTACGCGACATCGTGCCGGAACGCTAAATAGCTTGGCGACACGTCTTTGTCGGTAGGGTGGTAACTAGTCACGGCCGAAGCCTCCCACCAGACCAGACTCGAGCCAGGAATCGAACCCAGGACCTCCAATTTTATAATCTGACAGCGCGCGCTGCGCCACGGAGGTCGTCAAAATGTCGTCAATTGATGAGCCATTATCATTGAAATGACATTTGGATATTTTTGAAGTTCGCTAGACTCAATTA
This sequence comes from Lasiommata megera, assembly GCA_928268935.1. Classification (NCBI taxonomy): domain Eukaryota; kingdom Metazoa; phylum Arthropoda; class Insecta; order Lepidoptera; family Nymphalidae; genus Lasiommata; species Lasiommata megera. Next base: position 15,279,976 of record OV743312.1, read on the forward strand.
ATTTGTTTCCAATACAAGCATTGCTACTAACATCATTCAAATCAACAAACGGTATTGTTGTCTTTGAAGCTAAGTTAATTGTGTATTTGTCAGTATTTTCGCCCGTCGTGTCAATAGCGGTGTAAAAAGCTCAAAAGGATTGGAATTTATTTGCTTTGATGTTCCATTTACAATTAGATAAAAAGGCAATTAGATAGCCGATATCTCTGAAATAGGTATTTTCAGCTATAGAGTTATTTATTGAATGGTAAATACGAAACGTTCGTTATTTAGAAAAAATGTATTAGACTTTTAGATAAACAGAAATGGGATCAGATTTGAACCCTTAGCTGAGTTTTGGACGATATCTTAGTACAACATACAATTTAAACTAATAATAAAAATTAAAAAGTGTTTTATTTATTATTCTTTTACTTTGTTTCAATGTCTGTTTCTTTGTATTTAACTTGTTCTGTTATTATTACACTTTGCTTCCAGGATACGGACGAAGAATTTTTTTCGGGATTTTATTTGTACACTACAAGTTAGCACTTGATGGCAATCTCATGGTAAGTCCTGATGCTGTCTAATGGGAGTGGGCTTAGCTGGTAATTAATATAAATAAGCTATATAGAAGCGGTGATAGCCTAGTGGTTAGAACGTCAGCCTCCTAATCAGAGGTCGGCGGTTCGAATTCGGGCACGCACCTCTAACTTTTCGGAGTTATGTGCGTTTTAAAAAAAAAAATAAAAATATCACTTGCAAACAAAACATCGTGAGGAAACCTGCACGCCTGAGAGTTCTCCATAACGTTCTCAAAGGCGTGTGAAGTCTGCCAATCCGCACATGGCCAGCGTGGTGGACTATGGCCAAACTCTTCTCATATTGAGAGGAGACCCGCGCTCTGTAGTGAGCCGGTAATGGGTTGATCATGATGAAGCTATATAGTAATTTCTACTAAATTTCCTAGTTAATTTATATTTGATATGCCTCCGTGTGTAGCTAAGAACACTCTTCCAACAATTTTAAAAATGTACATTAAGGTTTCAAATAAAACAATCTCCTCAGTATATCAGTGCATTAGTACCAGCGGTGGAGTGAAGCGAGCTTCCACAGTAATGTTCCAGCCGAGTTAAAAGGCTAACAGTGTATCTTTCATTTATATAAAATACGTTTCTATTCCATTAGTTTGAAAGCCCGCACTATGTGCTGTTACGTTGGTTAATTTTTTTTTTATAATTTTTACTTGACGCTTGAATAGTTCTCACCGAAGCCTACTGCCACGAAGATTTCGATTATTTTCCCGGATTGGATGAATATTTGTTATCTGTAGACAAGGCGGAAAAATATGGGCATTGGAAGAGAACTACCTTAAGCCCTTATGTTAAATCATTACAAGGTTTTTTATTTTAAAGAAGTTAAATTTGAAACTTATACTAAAAATTGCATCAAAGAAAATAAAAACTCGCTATTATATTGCACTAGTCGATATATATAAAAAAAAAAAAAGCGAAATTAAGTCTTTCGCTCTGTGGTACAAAAGGTCCATAAAACGTTTTAAAAACTGTTTACTTTCAAAAAGTAAAAGAGACTTTACATATCATGTAACTTCGTATAACTGGTTCAGTTCTGAAGTTCACCATAACACAAACTGAAGTCAACGGAGAAATAACGCAAATAAGATTTATCTTACTCGTAAGTCTTACTTTTATTGTTAACTTATTTTTCTTATTATTATTTATTAATTTTATTTGCAAATTTTATAATTCTATTGTTTTTCATTAATATTTGCTAATCTTTATATATATATATATATATATATATTATTTTTAGATTTATATATCAAATATGAGCTTTGCCTATAATAATTATTAGTACCAGCACGCAGAAGGAAATCGGCGTTTTCCAGCCCAGACAAGCATGTTAAGCAATAGGTTCCAATTCCCCGCTCGGAGAAAAGAGATCTGTGCCTAATGGGGAATTATAGACAAACAATAAAATATGGGTGAATAAAGAAAATAATATTTTGTAACGTTAATTCTATCTAGAGACTCAAAGACTCGAATACCACATTACGTCCTTTTCGATGAGACGGCAAGAATAATATGTTTGTGTCTTAATCAATTATTTTCATACTAATTAGTTTTGTTACACGAGAAACAATCAAGTCAATATGATTTTTCTTTTGTCGAAGCAATGTGTATCATTACTAATTACTTCAATAAAAGAAACGTTATTTTCGTGAAACCATATCCTATAGAGAAAGCCTTCACGTGAAATAAATCATACCAAAAATATTTATTTAAATTTAAATGCATACGGGCTAATTGAATTATATGTATGTATTATATATATAGCAAAACGGAGTTTGGAGAAGTTTGCGCTGTAAAAAAGGCTGTGGTAAGTATCTTTATTGAAGCTGTGATAGCCTAGTGGTTAGAGCGTCAGCCTCCTAATCAGAATTCGGGGGTTCGAACCCGGGCACGCACCTATAACTTTTCGGAGTTATGTGCGTTTTTAACCAATTAAAATATCACTTGCTTCAACGGTGAAGGAAAACATAAATTTTCTCAAAGGCGTGTTAAATCTGCCAATCCGCACATGGCCAGCGTGGTGGACTATTGCGAAACCCTTCTCATATTGAGTCGAGACCCGTGCTTTGTAGTGAGCCGGCAATGGGTTGATCATGATGATGATGGTGATTATTATAACTGAATTATATGCAGTATATGTACTTAGCTAATTATATAAATATATTAGGTAAGATTAAATATAATTAAATGCAAGTGTAGCAAAATGGAGTTTGGAAGAGTTTGCGCTGTAAATAAAGGCTGTAGTAAGTATTCTTACTTACTACATACATGTCATATTATTACTTTGTTAAAGTCTTTAATATTTGGTTCCAATAAAAACATTATAGATAATAATTCAAAATTATGAATATATATGTACTTAGAAAAAATAATCATTTTGGAATATCACATAGTAAATTGAATAAAGGTGCAAGCTATAAACAAATTTTTATTTATTAATTATAATGTTAGCCATCCTCTAAGGAACTTTAGGAATCTAAAAAAACTGGCCATTTGAAGTTTAGAACCGCATACATATCGGTCCATCCGTTTGAAAGATAACAATAACGGACCTATACAAATGGACGGTAAAAGTTGTTTAAAGTTGGAACCCTGGAACCTGGTTCAAAGCTGCTAGGCAATTGTACCTCGCTAGAGAAAAAAATATGTTGCCGCAAAATAATTCTTTCATCGAGAAAAACTTGTCTGGAGAAAATCGCTTAAAGCGATAAAGACCGCATCTGCGCGTTTTATATTTTTCTAAACTTCATCTTTTGCAATTTTTTTTTATTTTCTTATACTGTATTGTGCAACGAAGACGTACCTATATAAAGACATACGTAATGTTTTGTTACTTCTCCGTCATCGTTTAATCATTCTTAACCTATAAAAAGGGAAGTTTTTTTTAATACACTACAAAATAGCCCTTGATGGCTATCACACATGGTGGTAAGTGATGATGCAGTCTAGGACGGTAGCGCGCTAACCTGTTAGAGGGATGGTAAGCCTACACCCCTAATTGGTTTCTACGCGACATCGTGTCGGAACGCTAAATCGCTTAGCGAGACGTCTTTGTCGGTAGGATGGTAACAAGCCACGGCCAAAGCCTCCCACCAGACCAGACTCGATCCGGAAATCGAAACCAGGATCTCCAACTTTATAATGCGACAGCGCACGCACTGCGCCACGCAGGTTGTCAAACAAACACCACCTTTCCAAAATGCGGACTGGCAGGCGTTAACGTTTATAATTATCTTGCCATAACCGGGGCTGACCGCTCAACGTGATCTCCGATCGTGCATCGGATCACTTAGAACATATCACTTAGTAAGAACACATTTATTAATTTTGTTTGAACCCAGGACTCGAGATCCGACAACGAACGTGCTAACCACTAAACTAACGAGACAGACAGGCGTTAAATAAAGATCTAACTTCGGGGCATTCCTAAATAAAATCTCACGCAAAAAAAGACAATGGCCATCGTTGTCGGATATGACATAAGAGTCGGCATGAAGGCTTCACAGTTCGATTTCCAATCACTATTATGCCTATTCATTGCTTATTTGATGGGCTATTCCTTTGCCCGGGGCTTTTGCTAAACATTATTAGTACCTATAACGTATGTTTCACTTGATGTTAGCCTATTATCATCATTATCATGATCAACCCATTGCCGGTTCACTACAGAGTACGGGTCTCCTCTCAATACAGGAAGGGTTTGGCCATTTTCCACCACGCTGGCCATGTGCGGATTTGCAAACTTCACACGCCTTTGAGAACATTATGGTGAACTCTCAGGCGTGCTTGTTTTCCTTCACCGTTGAAGCAAGTGATGTTTTAATTGCTTAAAAACGCACTTAACTCCGAAGAGGCGCGTGCTGGGTTTCGAACTCCCCCGACCTCTGATTAGGAAGTGGACGTCCTAACCACTAGGTTTAGCCTATCACTTAACTGCGATCATAATTGGGGTAGGTACAAGTATGCTATTGCAATTGTGGTTCAATGGTCGATCGATGACATAATAGTTTATATGAAAGAAGATGCAATAATTTCGTATTAAATTATTTCGTGCAATAAAACGTAAGAAATTCCAAACGAAAAGCAGAAACAATTTGAATCGGCATAACGATACAAGCTTGCCTAGTGAAATTGGGATTGGGAAGTGCCTTTATGTTAGAATTATCATTAAAGTTAGCAGTTTTATATGCTAAATATTAATATATAAATAACTGTATTTTTTGAAACTTGACACTGTTGTAATGAAATATATATACAAACGATAGATTTTTTTGTTTGCCTCTGAAATTCTTCAACTGTTGAATCATCTGAATATAATTCATTCCCTATTAAAAAGCTATTATCCTATTTATCCAGAAGGTTAGTATTTCATCTTATAATAATAATAAGTAAGATTTATTATTATATATGTTATATTAATAAATAAATAAATCAATAATCTTTACGAAAAAAAAGTAATCAGTATATTTTTTTATGTAGTCAATTTAGAGTGATTATGACAATCTTGTATAGACAAACTTTGCCCATTACAGTATATTTTTTAGCTGCAACGTTACTAATAAATAAGTCTATTTAATAACCAATAAACATCGAACAACAAGATCTGATCTGTTGGCACCCACACTAGGTAAACCTGTACTGTAGGTGTATGTAAAGCATTTTACAATATTATATTATAGTTGTTGTAATAAAAGAAAAGTATATAACAATAAACAGTAAAATAAATAAAATCATTAACTATAACTAAATCTGACTGAATTTCGAAGGTCGGTCCTAGTTGGTTTAAGTAAATTATAGATTAGCTTTATATTTATCTTTGTTTTAATTCGTTTATTTTTTAATAATTGTTTACTCACTTCTACTTTTTTCCTTTTTGCTATTTCACATACTCACATGTTTTAGTGTTTTTATTAATTTATTTTCCACCTTTAATGTAATACACCTTTGCATGCGATGTTTACCTATAATTAGCTTAGATTATTATGTATAAATTATTATGTATAAATTATTTTAGTCCAATTATATTGTCTCAAGCTGTTGGTGAACCTAAATAAATAACTAACAAATTATCAAAATTTCATGAACAAGTTGATGCGAGTGAGTGAGGGTGAGTCCTATCCTAAGCTCATATTATATCATATAACATTACGTTACAACTCATTATTAAAGCGCGAGGCACAGAAAATTAGTGATATTCGTGATAAAATTCCAAATTATTCGGACGTGTGTACCTAATTGGATGGAAATTTAATTACAAGATTCCATTTCATATACAGAAGCTAGATGTTTTGGGTCGCAGTTCAACGCTATTTTATTTTACAATGTCATGATAATATAACTTTATAAGGTAACTAGATGAATGCCGACAGATCAATACAAATCACGATATACCTTTAGCAGTGACAGACAAGTGGTTAACACTTCGGTCTCCCTTTCGAGGGTACCTAGTTCGAACCCCGACACTTCTTTTTTCAAAACTAAGTGCGGTTTGATTTAAGTCATTTTAAACAAAAATTGAAGCGGTGATAGCCTAGTGTTTAGGGCGTCATCCTCCTAATCAGAGGTCGGCGGTTCGAACCCGGGCACGCACCTCTAACTTTTCGGAGTTATGTGCGTTTTTAAATAATTAAATTATCACTTGCTTCAACGGTGAAGGAAAACATCGTGAGGAAACCTGCTCGCCTGAGAGTTCTCCATAATGTTCTCAAAGGCTTGTGAAGTCTGCCGATCCGTACATGGCCAGCGTGGTGGACTATGGCCAAAACCTTCTCATGTTGAGAGGAGACCCGTTCTCTGTAGTGAGCCGGTAATGGGTTGATCATGATGATGTAACAAAATTTCACGGTATTATCGGTGCAGTCGTGAATATGCATGCATTACTGACGCCTACGTAATATTCTCAAAAGCGTGTGAAGTTGACCGATCTGAACTTGGCACCCGACCCCATGATAAAGTTGATGAGATGAGCTAGTGTTCACCTTTACAATTCAAATTCGAAAAAGTTGCCTTAAAACTAGGCTTCTTTACAATGCTCTTAAACTCAATAAGATTACATGCTATTCAATCTTTAGATCAAACTCTAACTAGGCACAATTACAAAGACTTTACTACTGTAAGTAAAGTCCTTCTTCTGGGAATGTTGGTTATTCCGACAGCGAACGAATCAGCTATCCTTTTCAAAGACATATTACGATTATTCACGCATCTGTTCTCTTTCACATGTCTCTGGTTATTAAATTATTATTATATTAAAAAAACCAACTGTATTTTTGTGTAATTCTTTTGAGAAATAAAGATCTTAAACCATCAGATTTTATTAAACAACTTTAATTATTGTTACAGTCATTTATTTTAACTCGACTACAGTAGCTTAATGTTTGTATAGTTTCTACTTTTATGATGCACCTATTAAGCCAGTATTAATGAACGACTTTTATTATTATTGTCGAATTTTTGAAAGGTTTTTAAAAGCACGTTTATTAAGAATTATTAAAAATAATAGTGCTTATCTGAATAAACGAACATGTTTGTTCGAAGTCGTTCACTTTTAATATCGAATTGACTGGAACTAATATGACCCGAACGCGATCGTGTAGTTTAACCATGGTCGTTTGGACCAAACAGCGTCACTAATGAGTAATTACAATGTTTGTTTGCCTAAACTCACTAAGCATTTTAACAGGTAATTACTATAGATAACCGTAGGGATTGAAAATTATCAGACTCTTAATAAATTTACGACGCAATACACAGGTTTTAAAAACCTTTCGGCGATTTACTACGTACTTTTAATTAAAAGAATAGATATACTGTTAATCTGATTTTTATTAGTTTAAAAGTTACTTGCTCTCTATCCGATGATCTTTTACACGTTTATAATTTTTCAAGTTTTATGTCAAACTTTAAGTTTGAAAAATGAGATGTAATAAAATGTATAATGAGTTACAAATTTAATAACCCTTTTTATATTTATAGCCTATTGAAGGCATTTTTCGGAGTTTTGTTTATAATAGCGTATAAAATATGTTTATGTTTCAGTCCTAAATAGGTATGACTTATTTGCGAGATTCTCTTCTGATTTGTAAAGGCAAACTCCGGAACAAGTGGCATTAAAACGTTTAATTCGATCTCGAAGTTAAAATCTTTTAACTTGCTTCGAACACTAATTTCTATCAAAAGTGAAATCTTAATGTATTAATTCCTATTTTATTGATAGAAAAACTTTTCACACATTTAAACATAATGTTATTTTTGTGGAAGTGTCATAATGTGGTATGTATTATTATATTGGCACTAAAAACCTAAATATTAGTGCGTAGTTAGTTAGCGTACATAAAATCGGAGTTCGAAAACTATTTTTTAATAATATACACTCTCAAAATTTAACTCATTTGATGAATGTGAGTGATTGTATTTGCAGAAAATTCCAGATTAAAGAATTCCCGTTTCTAAATGCCGATATATAAAATAATACTTTTTTAAATTTTATTCCGTTTCATAAGTATGTTTATAGTGTTAGAAATTGTACAGTTTATAATTATAAAAGCGCAATGAAAAATTTGATAAATCATTAATAAGTGCATTAATTTACCTAGAGACGAATTTTCACTCATAAAAAGTTTACGAACTTCAAAAAACTTTACATATGGTGATAACTTAATATGGGTGTTATTATAGTTTTTTTTTATATTTTGAAAGTTTTCCCGGCTATACTGCGCAGTGCAGCGGATGCGTTCGCATCGGTCTAAGGTTTCGCGGCGACTGCTTCAGGCATTTCAGAAGGCAGCGGTTGTCGACGATGACCAACATCTCTTCGGCGAGAGTTGTGCGCGTGCGCGAACTGGCTCCGCCCTCAAAAGTTTTCTCGGTAAATCGGCCCGCACAAAACTTTTTTTTAGGTCGACAGGTAATGTAGGTTGTATTCGCATAACTTATTATCAACTTAACAAAGGGTAAACGAAGCAAGTTTTTACCATCAGATTAGTATTTCTTTCATATTATATGCCAGCGTAATGTTATTATACATGTTACCTAACATAACGTAATTTGTTGATATAAGTGCAGAACAATAAGATGGTAGAATTAAAATTGAGTAGTATACATTTAACCAATAATGACGCATGAATATATAAAAAATTTAAATCAATTAAAGTGTACAAAAACAATAAAAAAAAAATATAATACAAATAGTTGATAATAAACTAATAAAATGAATGTTAAAAAGTATTTTTTTTTTTTGATTCCCTTTAATAATAGGTAGGTGCGGAAGTATCGAAATTTCAGATTTAATATAGTTTTATTTTAACACAAATATACCCATATATGCCATTTTAAAATTCATTCAAAGTTATTGTTTATATGTAATTTTCGTTCAATATTTAAATATATTTTGGTTGCAGTCTGTTTGTTCTTTGAATATAGGTTTAATATCATTCAAATTTTTTTTTTTATGAATGAATAAACATTCTAGTGATATTCTTTAAAAATGTAGAAATAAACATTTGAGTATTTCCAGCGATATTATTTCTTGTTACTCTTGCTAGTTATTTGAGTATTTCCGACTGGGACCGCGGATCTTTTATCTGCTAGTATATATTTTGAACATTATGGAGAACTATCAGGCGTGCAGGTTTCCTCGCGATGTTTTCCTTCACCGTTGAAAGCAAGTGATATTTTAATTGTTTAAAAACGCACATAACTCCGAAAAGTTAGAGGTGCGTGCCCGGATTCGAACCGCCGACCTCTGATTATAAGGCTGACGCTCTAACCACTAGGCTATCACCGCTTATAAGGAGTTATCGCAAAATACAAATTTAAATACGCATGGGTGCGTATTTAACGTGCTTCAAAGTATGCTTATCAACATTAAGTTTCTAGTCGTAGTTAACCTATATGAAATTGCTGGAAGCTGCTAATCCATTACATAACTCTAATTGGCTGCCATATAGAAACACAGCTTCCAGTCCCTTCACCCTTTTGATCCTGCAAAAAAAGTACCGAACAATAGCCCGTTCATACCAACATATCACATTGTGTGGGATTTGTTCAAACCCCTACCGTACAAAAGCCTTTGCAAATAGATCTCAGTTGCACAAAAACATTAAACGTATATGACTAAACTCGGACCTCTGACAATACCTGAGGGATTAAATCCGGATTTTAATCACTACCAATCACCTTTTTTGCTTTCAACTAGAAGACCTAATCGCTATAGCGTATAGCGTAACGCTCTAGCGTAATCTGTACATACTTACAAATGTTTTGCCTTTTTGTGGGATTATCCTATTTCCATCATGATCAACCCATTACCGGCTCACTACAAAGCACGGGTCTCCCCTCAATATGAGAAGGGCTTGGCCATAGTCCACCACGCTGGCCATGTGCGGATTGGCAGACTTCACACGCCTTTAAGAACATTATGGAGAACTCTCAGGCGTGCAGTTTTCCTCACGATGTTTTCCTACACCGTTGAAGCAAGTGATATTTTAAATGCTTAAAAACGCAATAACTCCGAAAAGTTATAGGTGCGTGCCCGTGTTCGAACCCCCGACCTCTGATTAGAAGGCGGACGTCCTATCCACTAGGCTATCACAGCTTTATACTTGTTATAAGTAAAATTAATTATTTCGAAGCTCTTAACATAATTTAAACACCAACAAAAAAATTAAAAAACTAGCCTGGATCAAAGATACATATGGACTTTTTCAGATAAACGCTTTCAAATTGAAACAAATGTACTGATAACGTATGAAATAATTTTATTACCACCTGTCTATGATCGATAAATTGTGAAACATTTACGCTGTTAGGAAGGTTCAATGTGAACAAATAAAATGGTTCGTATGCTGTGATTATTATTCAGTATCAAACGTCAGATAGCATTAAATATTTACCGGGCATTTGGGTGTCAAAATTTTACCGCAACGCAGGTATTTTACGACGCGTTGGTTTTAGGTTTTTGTTGTTTTACCTCTGATAATGATTTTACCGTAATTTTGGTTTGAGTATAAAAACCGTTGTACAAATTCGAACATTTACAATATTATTTCGTCTAAATGAAAATTCCGCTCACAATAGGTTTTGATATAATAAATGCGAGTTTATTATATCTAAACCAAGTTTTTTCCTTTTGTTTTTTAACCACGCAGCATTATAGCAAAAGTACAACGTACAACGTTAACGGAAGAGCTAATGTTTTTAATATGTATCTTAGTCATGACTACCTAAGTTATCATGATAACTTAGGTATGATTTTCGGCTAACGATTATAATCAGGGTTCAGTGAAACGGTCACTTTTGGACCCCTAAATTATAATCAGGGTTCAGTGACATCTGGACCCCTGAAGTCAGTCATCAAACCAGTAAGGCCTGTGCCACTCCGTATAAACCGTCAACTTAGTTTTGATAATACAGTTTCGTCACATTTAAAAGATGTAAGGTCGTTGTTATAATAAGACAATATTAAATCATTGAGATTTTGAGCGTCTCCTTAAACGAATTAAACCTCAAAGGTCCCGTCACCGAAGTCCTGACATTGTTGAGCTATTTCAGAAATTGCCTCCTTTATTACATGATATAATTTCGTCGAAATTAACGTGAAACAAAAACTAAAGCAATATGAATTTGTAGAGCAAAAGAAAATGTGGAACGACATTAAATTAAACGGCAGTAATGTTGGATAAGTGGCGATAAAAAATAAATATACAAAACTTTCCTTTACGCAAGCGAAAGGATGAAACAAACTGTGACAGAAGGACAGACAGTTAGACACGATCGTGAGTAATCTTGCACGATTTTCTCCTACTGTGGTACACCACCATAATTTCCTTTGTTATATTTTAGATTTTTTTTACTAAGGGAATGCTGCTGTATTTCATACGATATTTGTCTTGTAGAAAGCGGATGTTCATGCAATATATGAAATGGCTTTCTTTTATTTATTTACACTACAAGTCCTTGGCAAAACACCTAATTGGTTTTTTTTTTTATCCACTACAAGTTAGCCCATGACGGCAATCTCACCTGATAGTAGGTGGTGATGCGATCTAAGATGGTAGCGGGCTAACCTGTTAAGGGTATGGTAAACCCATACTCCTAATTGGTTTCTACGCGACATCGTGCCGGAACGCTAAATCGCTTTGTGACACGTCTTTGTCGGTAGGGTGGTAACTAGCCACGGCCGAAGCCTCCCACCAGACCAGACTCGAGCTGGGAATCGAACCCAGGACCTCCAACTTTAATGTGACAGCGCGCGCGCTGCGCTATGGAGGTCGTCAAAAAAGAAAATTTCTAACCGACATATCGCTTGGGTACATGTATTTGTAGATGGGTCGGTATCTAGCCACCCACCAGACAAAATTAAGCCGGGAATTGAACTCAGACCACCACGGAGGTCGTGAAAATTAAGTAGTTCCGTCGCAGATCAAATTCCAGAAATACAAATGACAAAACAATCACAATTCATGTGCAATACCATTTTGACGATTAGTCCCATAGTCTCATGTATCTCGATCTTTTATAGAGACGCGTGAGGACATAAGCAAGCGTTATGCCGCTTGCCGTGATGGCATGCGTGTCGATTTTTCTGTCATTATGATGCAATAGAAGGTAAACATATCAAGATTCTTTGTTTAAGCGGTGTACTCTTGATTCGGTTCGGTGTCGTTTGCCTCTTTAGACAGTTCATCTAGGGAGATTGGTTGCGTGCTCAAATACTGCGGGCATTGGCCTTGGCCAATACAAATTCAAAAATTTTATATTGTAAAGGATAATGTAAAAGATAAACAAGCATGGGTATGAAATATTGTTTTAATAAGATAAAACTCTTAAATAATTTTAAGTGGCATGTGAGATGGTAATTAAAAGAAAAACTACCCGGCTAAGTTTGTTGTAGGCTTATTCTTAGACCATGACGCGTTTGGAATAGAATGCGTTTGAATAAATACTATTTACATCGTGCTAAAGTAAACTGATAGCCTAGTGATAGATAAAGTCGTGATAGCCTAGTAGTTAGGACATCCGCCTCCTAATCAGAGGTCGGGGGTTCGAATCCGGGCACGCACCTCCAACTTTTCGGAGTTATGCGCGTTTTTAAGATAATAAAATATCACTTGCTTCAACGGTGAAGGAAAACATCGTTAGGAAACCTGCACGCCTGAGAATTCTCCATAATGTTCTCAAAGGCGTGTGAAGTCTGCCAATCCGCACATGGACAGCGTGGTGGGCTATGACTATAACCCTTCTCATATTGAGAGGAGACCCGTGCTCTGTACTGAGCTGGTAATGGGTTGATCATGATGATGATGATGATGAAAGTAAACTGTGCAATTATGTTAGACGCATTGACAGTTTTTACTGTAGCTACCCTACAAGTGGTATTATCAATTATTTATCTTAATATAGACGATGGCATAGTACCAAAGACCTTGTGGTATTTCCACTTGAGAATTATCAAGACAGGTGCAATTTTGGAAAAATTAAGACCGCTAGTGATTGTTAACCCAACCTCGCAAATTTAAGCGGAATGATGATTAATGAAATGAGCCGGCCGGTTTGGCATTCCGGCATTTCTTGATGGCATGCGATTCATCATAGGCATGCGTTTTACAAATCTCCCCATCTGCAGATACGTTCCATATCGATTATCGAATATTTCATTCGAAATTCACGCATAACAGCATTCGGCATTCTTTTTAATTGATACAATAAACGAAACGACTGTTAAATCGAATTCCTCTAACTGCTTAGTAATATAAATTTGTTGTAAATGTAGATCAGAGATTATTAGAATTAATAGAGTTTCATAGGATACGTGGAGTTTTTTGTGCGATTTACGATTTACAAGATTAGCCCGCGATCTCGGATTGGAGCAACGTGGTGAATGCAAGCTCATCGGAGTAAGGAATGGAGACTGCCTTGTGCCCATTTCAATAGTACATGACACTGAGGGTGATGGTAATGATTCTATATAGTATTTAACAGGTCATGCTATTTAGAATAACTAATACTAAAATTAATAGCAAAAACCAATTTATGGTTGAAAAAATCGATTGTCTAACAAGTGAGAAAATCATTTTTTATAGTATTTTATGTTTGATTCATATAAAAAAATATAGTACCGAAAAACTATACATGTTACTGGCTATAAAGTCAATATATTTATAATATGCTTAGTAATAATAATCATTTGGGAATAATTATTATGTTTAGTAATTATTTTTTGTAAGTGTATATATCATTTTTGTGTGCGTATAGTGTGTATTAATCATGGAATCTTGATTATTATGGTATGTGAGGCTGACGTGGCATGACACGTATGGTAACGTGCTTAATTTGGCTATGTTGAGTTGTATCTAGAATTATAATAGATAAACCCGAATAGCCTGAAGCTCCCTTTTTAAACTTTCCCTGGAACCTTAAATTATCCCTGGACAAAAAGCCAGTCTCATGGTTGTAAGCTACATCTATACAAAGACTAATACTTCTTTTTTTCCCAACAAACGTCACCCTGATGACTTTCCGGGATAAAAAGCTGGGATGCAGGCTATACATGTATCGAATTTTATCAAGATTGGTACAGTATTGAAGCCGAAAGCAAATGGACAAAGGGACAAATTTATGCATTTATAATACAAGTATGAATTCTAATGCACAAATAAGTCGGTACACATCTGATGCAGCGCAGTGGGTTGGCTTATGAGGGATTTAACGTTCATTTATTCCGCCAGTCACCGCCTGATCGCCTCGGCAAAGCGAGCAAATCCATCAACACGTTGTGCTTTCATTGCAGCGTCGAGTGATGAAAACGTGTATGCGGCAAATAATATTACAAAAAATGAGTATTTACACGCGATGGAAGCATGATAACATCCCTGAGAATTGTCTATAATGTGCTCAAAGGCGTGTGAAGTCTGCCAATCCACACATGGCCAGCGTGGTAGACCAAACCCTTCTCATTGAGAGGAGACCCGCGCTCTGTGGTGAGCAGGCCATGGGTTGATCATGATAATGATGATGATATATATATATTTATAGATATATATATATATATATATATATATATATAGGCCATGGGTTGATCATGATAATGATGATGATATATATATATTTATAGATATATATATATATATAAATATATATATCCGGTGACTGGCGGAATAAATGAACGTTAAATCCCTCATAAGCCAACCCACTGCGCTGCATCAGATGTGTACCGACTTATTTGTGCATTAGAATTCATACTTGTATTATAAATGCATAAATTTGTCCCTTTGTCCATTTGCTTTCGGCTTCAATACTGTACCAATCTTGATAAAATTCGATACATGTATAGCCTGCATCCCAGCTTTTTATCCCGGAAAGTCATCAGGGTGACGTTTGTTGGGAAAAAAAGAAGTATTAGTCTTTGTATAGATGTAGCTTACAACCATGAGACTGGCTTTTTGTCCAGGGATAATTTAAGGTTCCAGGGAAAGTTTAAAAAGGGAGCTTCAGGCTATTCGGGTTTATCTATTATAATTCTAGATACAACTCAACATAGCCAAATTAAGCACGTTACCATACGTGTCATGCCACGTCAGCCTCACATACCATAATAATCAAGATTCCATGATTAATACACACTATACGCACACAAAAATGATATATACACTTACAAAAAATAATTACTAAACATAATAATTATTCCCAAATGATTATTATTACTAAGCATATTATAAATATATTGACTTTATAGCCAGTAACATGTATAGTTTTTCGGTACTATATTTTTTTATATGAATCAAACATAAAATACTATAAAAAATGATTTTCTCACTTGTTAGACAATCGATTTTTTCAACCATAAATTGGTTTTTGCTATTAATTTTAGTATTAGTTATTCTAAATAGCATGACCTGTTAAATACTATATAGAATCATTACCATCACCCTCAGTGTCATGTACTATTGAAATGGGCACAAGGCAGTCTCCATTCCTTACTCCGATGAGCTTGCATTCACCACGTTGCTCCAATCCGAGATCGCGGGCTAATCTTGTAAATCGTAAATCGCACAAAAAACTCCACGTATCCTATGAAACTCTATTAATTCTAATAATCTCTGATCTACATTTACAACAAATTTATATTACTAAGCAGTTAGAGGAATTCGATTTAACAGTCGTTTCGTTTATTGTATCAATTAAAAAGAATGCCGAATGCTGTTATGCGTGAATTTCGAATGAAATATTCGATAATCGATATGGAACGTATCTGCAGATGGGGAGATTTGTAAAACGCATGCCTATGATGAATCGCATGCCATCAAGAAATGCCGGAATGCCAAACCGGCCGGCTCATTTCATTAATCATCATTCCGCTTAAATTTGCGAGGTTGGGTTAACAATCACTAGCGGTCTTAATTTTTCCAAAATTGCACCTGTCTTGATAATTCTCAAGTGGAAATACCACAAGGTCTTTGGTACTATGCCATCGTCTATATTAAGATAAATAATTGATAATACCACTTGTAGGGTAGCTACAGTAAAAACTGTCAATGCGTCTAACATAATTGCACAGTTTACTTTCATCATCATCATCATCATCATGATCAACCCATTACCAGCTCAGTACAGAGCACGGGTCTCCTCTCAATATGAGAAGGGTTATAGTCATAGCCCACCACGCTGTCCATGTGCGGATTGGCAGACTTCACACGCCTTTGAGAACATTATGGAGAATTCTCAGGCGTGCAGGTTTCCTAACGATGTTTTCCTTCACCGTTGAAGCAAGTGATATTTTATTATCTTAAAAACGCGCATAACTCCGAAAAGTTGGAGGTGCGTGCCCGGATTCGAACCCCCGACCTCTGATTAGGAGGCGGATGTCCTAACTACTAGGCTATCACGACTTTATCTATCACTAGGCTATCAGTTTACTTTAGCACGATGTAAATAGTATTTATTCAAACGCATTCTATTCCAAACGCGTCATGGTCTAAGAATAAGCCTACAACAAACTTAGCCGGGTAGTTTTTCTTTTAATTACCATCTCACATGCCACTTAAAATTATTTAAGAGTTTTATCTTATTAAAACAATATTTCATACCCATGCTTGTTTATCTTTTACATTATCCTTTACAATATAAAATTTTTGAATTTGTATTGGCCAAGGCCAATGCCCGCAGTATTTGAGCACGCAACCAATCTCCCTAGATGAACTGTCTAAAGAGGCAAACGACACCGAACCGAATCAAGAGTACACCGCTTAAACAAAGAATCTTGATATGTTTACCTTCTATTGCATCATAATGACAGAAAAATCGACACGCATGCCATCACGGCAAGCGGCATAACGCTTGCTTATGTCCTCACGCGTCTCTATAAAAGATCGAGATACATGAGACTATGGGACTAATCGTCAAAATGGTATTGCACATGAATTGTGATTGTTTTGTCATTTGTATTTCTGGAATTTGATCTGCGACGGAACTACTTAATTTTCACGACCTCCGTGGTGGTCTGAGTTCAATTCCCGGCTTAATTTTGTCTGGTGGGTGGCTAGATACCGACCCATCTACAAATACATGTACCCAAGCGATATGTCGGTTAGAAATTTTCTTTTTTGACGACCTCCATAGCGCAGCGCGCGCGCTGTCACATTAAAGTTGGAGGTCCTGGGTTCGATTCCCAGCTCGAGTCTGGTCTGGTGGGAGGCTTCGGCCGTGGCTAGTTACCACCCTACCGACAAAGACGTGTCACAAAGCGATTTAGCGTTCCGGCACGATGTCGCGTAGAAACCAATTAGGAGTATGGGTTTACCATACCCTTAACAGGTTAGCCCGCTACCATCTTAGATCGCATCACCACCTACTATCAGGTGAGATTGCCGTCATGGGCTAACTTGTAGTGGATAAAAAAAAAAACCAATTAGGTGTTTTGCCAAGGACTTGTAGTGTAAATAAATAAAAGAAAGCCATTTCATATATTGCATGAACATCCGCTTTCTACAAGACAAATATCGTATGAAATACAGCAGCATTCCCTTAGTAAAAAAAATCTAAAATATAACAAAGGAAATTATGGTGGTGTACCACAGTAGGAGAAAATCGTGCAAGATTACTCACGATCGTGTCTAACTGTCTGTCCTTCTGTCACAGTTTGTTTCATCCTTTCGCTTGCGTAAAGGAAAGTTTTGTATATTTATTTTTTATCGCCACTTATCCAACATTACTGCCGTTTAATTTAATGTCGTTCCACATTTTCTTTTGCTCTACAAATTCATATTGCTTTAGTTTTTGTTTCACGTTAATTTCGACGAAATTATATCATGTAATAAAGGAGGCAATTTCTGAAATAGCTCAACAATGTCAGGACTTCGGTGACGGGACCTTTGAGGTTTAATTCGTTTAAGGAGACGCTCAAAATCTCAATGATTTAATATTGTCTTATTATAACAACGACCTTACATCTTTTAAATGTGACGAAACTGTATTATCAAAACTAAGTTGACGGTTTATACGGAGTGGCACAGGCCTTACTGGTTTGATGACTGACTTCAGGGGTCCAGATGTCACTGAACCCTGATTATAATTTAGGGGTCCAAAAGTGACCGTTTCACTGAACCCTGATTATAATCGTTAGCCGAAAATCATACCTAAGTTATCATGATAACTTAGGTAGTCATGACTAAGATACATATTAAAAACATTAGCTCTTCCGTTAACGTTGTACGTTGTACTTTTGCTATAATGCTGCGTGGTTAAAAAACAAAAGGAAAAAACTTGGTTTAGATATAATAAACTCGCATTTATTATATCAAAACCTATTGTGAGCGGAATTTTCATTTAGACGAAATAATATTGTAAATTGTCTATAATGTGCTCAAAGGCGTGTGAAGTCTGCCAATCCACACATGGCCAGCGTGGTAGACCAAACCCTTCTCATTGAGAGGAGACCCGCGCTCTGTGGTGAGCAGGCCATGGGTTGATCATGATAATGATGATGATATATATATATTTATAGATATATATATATATATATATATATATATATATATATATATATATATATGTGTATATGTGTATATATGTATATATCATCCTTGCGTATACACTCAAGCAAACGAGCAGCTTGGACAGCATCACTGGAACCACCGATGCGTTTTCCAGCTAAACCAATCTTCCTTATCAATGTCAACGTGGCTGCATACCGAAACGCCAAATCGCTTGACGTTATAAGTTGCCAGTAGGGCGGCAACTAGCCGCTGCCGGAGCCTTCCAGCAGATCAAACTCGAGCCCGGAATCGAACCCGGGCCTACCCTACTTTACAATACCATGTTAGCACGTATTTTCACATGTTTGCTTTTTACTTTGAAATCGCTATTTAACGATAAGACCATCAAATTGTACCTTGTATCGCTCTATTGTATTTTATATTATTATCTGTGGTCTACAATAATAAGTAATAATAAGTGTAATAATGGGGAGAAAGGCGGGAGACTTCGTATATGGCGGGCGCGGTTTTTTCACGCTTTTCTTGAATTAATGTTTGTTGGCTAATTTTGAAAAGGACTGGTGTTGGTTGTGTCGCGGACGGTTTTGGTGTGGTTTGTGTAGTGGGTAGTTTTCTGAATGGTTAACAGGTATTAATTTGGGAAAGGTTTGAGGGAGCCGCGTCCGCAGAGTGCGAGGTTTCCCGCCATTTCTCCCTAGCTTCTACATAGCTGTAAACTTGACATTGGCTGGTCTGTGCGAAGCCATGGAGGGAGAAAACTAATAAAATAATAAACTTCACATTGGCTAATCTGTGTAAATCCAAAAAACGAATTAAAAAAAGTGTATTAATTCAATCATTCATACATTCATTATTCATTCATTCATGCGTTGCACCACGGAGTTTGTTAAAAACTAACATTTCTAAATAATAGCAACCTACTCGCGTATTAGAGAAAGTGCTCTAATTTTTCGCTGGCCTGGCGAGTAAATAGAGTTTTATTTTATTATCCTTTAATTTCCTGCTAGAAAATCTGCCTTATCCATTGAATGCACTTGCTTCACAACCTCACTTAGGAGATCGTACGCGCAAATGGAATGCCTCAACTAAACCACATTGTTGATACTATGGCACACCTAGGGCATTGTCTGAACACTGTTTTGAATCCCAACTAACTAAAACACAAAAGCAATCCAATCTATTTGTGCATCCGAACCATCTAGCCATTAATTTATTAGCTGGCCTCGACGCAAAAAGAGGGCATTATATCATCATCATCATCATCATCAGCCAACATTTATCCACTGCTGGACATAGGCCTCTTTCAAGTAGCGCCAACTCATCCTGTCTCCGGCCTTTCGCATCCAGTCGATGCCTGCCACTTTTCGGAGGTCATCACTCCACCTGGCCGGAGGACGGCCCACACACCGTTTGCCGAGACGTGGTCTCCACTCGAGGACCTTCTGACTCCAACGTCCGTCGGTTCTCCGACGCGTTATATGTTTCAGCTTAATCCAACATCCAGCAAACCAACCCAGTAATCGAACCCAGGACCTTGTTCCGTAGTATTAGTACGTAGAGTAGTAGTAATAGTGATACGTAGTTGAACAACGGAGCAAGTTTTTATTAATACAATACAAGTATGTGCTTTTTATATATTTTATACACTACAAATACATACTTACTTACCTTGACGGCAATCTCACCTGATGGTAAGTGATGATGTAGTCTAAGATGATAGCGGATGATGAGAACCACCTTTATTGTTATGGACCTTGCGCTTTACTTGTACCGCATCATTAGGGTGCTTTTCCACCAGAGATGTGCTATGCAGCTGTGCTGTGAAGATGCGAAATCTACGCTATGAAAATATGTGACTGTTTCCACCAATACTAAGGTACGTAGCTATGCGGGGAGATGCGCTATGAAGATGTGCCGCCATGAGTTCTTCGCACATTGCGAGATATAAAATAACTTTTTTCTTCCACGATGGCCTGTCTACTTTTAGAGACAAACGCGGGCATACTGTAGACCTACTCTGCTCTGCACATAGCTACACCAAACGCGACGGCCTATAATACGCATCCATAGCACGCATCCTAACTGGTGGTCCACACACCTAATTGGTTTCTACGCGATATCGTGCCAGAAAGCTAAATCACTTGGCGACACGTCTTTGTCTGTAGGGTGGTAACTAGCCACAGCCGAAGCTTCCCACCAGACCAGACTCGAGCTGGGAATCGGACCCAGGACCTCCAACTTTATAATGCGACAGCGCACGCACTGCGCCACGGAGTTCATCATCGCCTTCCATATAAAAAATATATCTTGTCTTTTTTGCAGTACAATTTTATAATTTATTTAATGATTAATTAGTCAATTAGTTGTTAGGAATAAATATGTAACTTAAAATAAAACTTAGATTAACCTAAAACTAAAAATAAATAAATATAAAATATATCTTATTTTTAACACATAGCAAATTACGTCACTTTCAGGCCCCTTAACTATCTTATATCTGGGCAAAAAACAGATCGACTTATTCTTCTGTTACTACGTAATAGAAGGAAGTACCATCACACTTTCGCATGCATAATTTCCTTAGGGATTAATTATACTTTTTTTTTACGGGGGGGAATCTCCTACTGAGATACCCGATTATTGCTGGGGAATAGCTCGGGTTATGTGGGATTTTTACCCACTAAAACCCCCTCGGTCGCCACCATCAGCATAAAATATGTGGGAGGTTCCGGGATCTCCTAAGAACGTACCGGAGCAGGGATTATTTATACTTATTTATACTACGTAGCACCGTCTGATTTCCCCAATAGCCGACATTTATTAAACCAACTAGCCGGCAAACAAGCTTTTTTATCATTACAGTATTTCAATATAGGCCTTTATGCCGGCATTCGTAGCATGGATTCGCAAATGTATTCAGCGATTACACCTTTAATATCCATAGTATTGTTTCCAAATTATTATTGGCCATTTAATATTTCCGTAATCGCAAGTTTTAATTACGCGTATATTAAAAATTACCCGATTGTTTTTTATACAGCAAATTATTTACAAGCATTTTCCACCACCTCCGTAACGCAGCGCGTGCACTGTCGCATTATAAAGATGGTGGTCCTGGATTCGATTCCCGGCTTGAGTATAGTCTGGTGCGAGGCTTCGGCTTCGGCTAGTTACCACCCTACCGACAAAGACGTATCGCCAAGCGATTTAGAGTTCCGGCACGATGTCGCGTAGAAATCAATTAGGAGGCTTACCATACTCCTAACAGGTAAGCCCGCTACCATCTAAGACAGAATCATCTCTTACCACCGGGTGAGATAGCCGTCAAGGGCTAACTTCTAGTGTATAATAGAGTTCTTTGTAATATTGTTTGACAAGCGTTTTATGTTAAACATAAAAAAATCGATATATTTAAAGATTTTCTTCAATTTTCACACTCACTCCATGTCACACGTGTATTTGGTAGATAAGGAAATAAATTGAATCCCATGAAATTTATTCGCATAAAAATCGTACACGTCCAATAAATCCCGAAGCCAAGATGATTTATCAATCATAAACTAAAAGGGGAAAACCTACGCTCTCTTGTTGTATATATTCTGTCGCTTGCATCAACACGCCTCAACAACTCCTCGCTTGCATAATACCCTAGTAAAATAGTTTTGTCGACCTACCTGGCCTATCAGGTTTCGGTATCTTAAAAATTCTTGAATTTATGATATCTGTATTTTTTCTGGTATATTGTAGTGGTTGGCTTCGGTCGTAGCTAGTAACTCTATCGAGAGAGGTGCCGTGAAGCGATTAAGAGTGACCGGTTCGGTATGATGCCCCTTAGAAAATTATGAGAGGAATCAGACCCGCTAAGGACCTTCGTAGACTGCATCATCAAAACATGCCACGAGATTTAAAAAGAAAATCTCAAAATCAGTCTACACAAAGTTATCTATATCGACCCTCATAGTTTGATGTCTAAAGATGATCGACATGTTTTCAAGTGTGCGAAAAGCACGTGGCTTTAATTTCATCTTTCCAAGAAGGGAATGGCTGAAATTTTGAATCTATCAAATGATAGGCACTATAAAGTCCCTATCAACCATTTGACGTAATAATGCTGGGCATAATAATAAGCACAGTAAATACTTTTAATACAGAAGTGCATATAATCTTTAACAAAACCTCAATTTGTAATATTGATTCTCTGCAAGTTTATCAATTTCAAATGTATTTTTACATCTGGTAACGCCCGTAATTATCAGCGTGGCCAGTGCTCGGACTCTCTCTCGCCTATGAGAGAAGAGGCCTATAGCCATATTGGTAAATATTTTTAATGTAGAAATGTATATAATCTTTAACAAAACCTCAGCTTTGTAATATTGATTCTCTGCAAGTTCAATTTCAAATGTGTTTTTACATCTGGTAACGCCCGTCATTAGCAGCGTGGCCAATGCTCGAACTCCCTCTCGCCTATGAGAGACGAGGCCTATAGCCATATTGGTAAATATTTTTAATATAGAAATGTATATAATCTTTAACAAAACCTCAGCTTTGTAATATTGATTCTCTGCAAGTTCAATTTCAAATGTGTTTTTACATCTGGAAACGCCCGCCATTAGCAGCGTGGCCAATGCTCGAACTCCCTCTCGCCTATGAGAGACGAGGCCTATAGCCATATTGGTAAATATTTTTAATATAGAAATGTATATAATCTTTAACAAAACCTCAGCTTTGTTATATTGATTCTCTGCAAGTTTATCAATTTCAAATGTATTTTTACATCTGGTATCACCAATAGCAGCGTGGTCTATGTTTGAGTACCCTCTTGCCTATGAGAGAAGAGGCCTACAGCCATAAAGGGGCATTTGTAGTCTGAGAATAATAGTAAACTAAACTTAATGCAAACATATTCTCCGTCGGTATTCCCCGTGCTACATCTTAATACATCAATGTGATCAAAATTGCATTCCGAACAGTATTTGTTGTACAACTCTGCAATCTGATCCCGATAGCAACGTAGAATATACCCTCTGCTTTTCTAGTGTGAATGAATAATTAAAATGTAATTTCGACTCGTATATACTTACTCTGATAATAAGCTAAAACTTAAAAATCCTTAATAATATGTCATTTATATTATTAATAGGATAGGCTTAAGTCTATAGTGCAAAAACATATTATTCGTGAACGTCTCGTGCCTTGATTGATATAAGGTTCGTTATATCAATCAAGGCACAAAAGCATATATCCCTAATCAATATTAACCCTTTACTGGCCTGATCTATGGGTCTACTCCCAGCATGAGAAGGATTTAAGACAAAATCTATGCCCAATTGGTAAACTGCACCCTCCTTTGAGAACAATATAAAAAACCGGCGTGCGTTCTGGGGATCGAATCTCCCCGAAAGGGATGCTGGAGTCTTAACCACTATGATACCACCACTTTACAATATGAACACAATATACGCGAGTAGTACAAGACCAAACCAAAGCCAGGAATCGAACCCAATCCCGCCAATATAATGCAACAAATAACGCGCTGTGCCACGCAAGGTCGTCAATAGTTATTATCACTTAGAGCATGGATTGGAGCAGCATGGTGGGTATATGCTCCAAAACCTTAAGAAACAGGAGATATGTACCCAGCTATGGGACGTTGTACCCTAGTGGAAAGGGCGTCAGCCTCTTAATCAGAGGTCGGCGGTTCGAATCCAGGCACGCACCTGTAACTTTTCAGAGTTATGTGCTTTTATAAACCGTTAAAATATCAACGGTGAAGGAAAACATGGTGAGGAAACCTGCACGCCTGAGAGTTCTCCATAATGTTCTCAAAGGCGCGTGAAGTCTGCCAATCCGCACATGGCCAGCGTGGTGGACTATGGCCAAACCCTTCTCATATTGAGAGGAGATCCGTGCTCTGTAGTGAGCCGGTAATAGGTTGATCATGATGGGACGTTAACAAGCTGATATTGATTAAAGTTTTACCATATTATCTTTTTCAACGGTATAGTTGCCAAAAGACTACGAAAAACTCCTTTTTTGTCATATAATGTTATGTTTAAGTTTCCTGCAAAATAATCCAATAGTCATAATACCTGAATAAACTCACCTATATCGAGAAATGGCAGATTGCAACCCTCTAGCATTTTATTGCTGATATTTTCCCTCAAACGCATCAACACGCCTCAGTTGAACTGTTCGCCTGCGTGCCAGACACGAGCAATTTCCATCCAGTAGAGAGTTGTTCGGTACAAATTACAAATGCATATAAAACGGCATTTATTGCTTTGGATCGTATTATCTTGTTCTCAAAAAATAGATACGTATTACTTTAAGGATGAAGATTTTTATTATTGTACTGTTACTGTAGACTCACATGATAGAGTAGCAGTAAAGTTCAGTGACCTAATTGTAATGAGGAATGATGAATGATAGTTGAGACAGTACAATTAGGGTTATGCTGATTATGCTGATCTATAACAATCCAGTAATCACACTGGGTGAACTAAACCTATCCAGTTACTATATGGAATGCTGTCCCCGGGATTCTAAGAAGATTCTCTTTATAATCTATATATGCATTATACATTATAAAGAGTATAAAACTTGACTAGAATAATATATTATTATGTATTAAGTTGGTTGGGGAGACTTAGTACTTGCTTTTTTCACGCTTTTCTTGAATTAATGTTTGTTGGCTAATTTTGAAAACTCTTTTCAAAATTAGCCAACAAACATTAATCGCCAACAATAATTAATTAATTGTCGGTGTTGGTTGTGTTGTGGACATTATAGTTTTGGTGTCGTTTGTGAAGTTTTTTGAATGG
This sequence comes from Lasiommata megera, assembly GCA_928268935.1. Classification (NCBI taxonomy): domain Eukaryota; kingdom Metazoa; phylum Arthropoda; class Insecta; order Lepidoptera; family Nymphalidae; genus Lasiommata; species Lasiommata megera. The sequence continues at coordinate 15,305,362 of OV743312.1, forward strand.
TTAACAGGTATTAATTTGGGAAAGGTTTGAGAAAGCCTGAGTGCGAAGTTTCCCGCCATTTTTCACTAACTTCAATTCTACAATGCTATAAACTCGCAAAATAGCAATAATAATGGACGCCACGATGACAGTGCTGTTAGTTGATTGATATTTTAGGAGGAAAGGTCTCAAATTTAATAATAAAATACCTAAACAAATAAAAAAGTAAACTTATTCATTTAACTCCAAACCAAATTAGCCGAATCGATAAATTTAAATGATAATAAGTATTTAATAATTACTTATTTTAATGGGGAATCTTTTAAGTGATGGTAGAAAATAAGTTCGCATGTAAGTTATTTACATTTTTATATTTAAGTCTTTGTATTTCAATAAATGTTGTTAAACCTAACCTATGTGCATTTTTATAAGTATAATTATATCGACAAATTCAAATAGTCCTTTAATAGGTACTTTTAACACGCGCCCTGGTCTAAGAAGTCCACAACAAAGTTAGCCAGGTAAATTCTCTTTTTATTATCACCATCTCACATGCCACTTAAAATTATGTTAAGAGCTACCTTATTAGAGCAAGATTTCATACCCATGCTTGTTTATTATTTACATTATCCTTTACATTATAGTAGGACTCTTCTACAAGCTTACATTTTATATAAACTTTGAACTTATTGAGAGACATACCAGACATTTCATTTGGTAATTTGTTATAGAATTGTATACATCATCATAATCTTGATCAACCCATTACCGGCTCACTACAGAGCACGGGTCTCCTCTCAATATGAGAAGGGTTTGGCCATAGTCCACCACGCTGGCCATGTGCGGATTGGCAGACTTCCCACGCCTTTGAGAACATTATAGAGAACTCTCAGGCGTGCAGGTTTCCTCACGATGTTTTCCTTCACCGTTGAAGCAAGTGATATTTTAATTATTTAAAAACGCACATAACTCCGAAAAGTTAGAGGTGCGTGCCCGGATTCGACCCGCCGCCCTCTGATTAGGAGGCTGACGCCCTAACCACTAGGCTATCACCGCTTCACTAGGCTATCACCGCTTCAATTGTATACAATTGAATTGAATTGTATACAATCACCTTTAAATGAGTTTCCAATTTTTTGTAGTCTAGTAGCGTGCAACATAAATTTATTTTCACTTCTGATGTTAAGATTGTTGCAATCGCATATATTTTTTATTGAATTTTATTATATTCCTAATATACAATATAAATGATAGAAAGGGTGCAAAATGATGCAAACATCGTAGCTTCCGCTACTGCGTGGGTCTATTTGCCGCCACATGTATCAACCCGCCCCAGTTGCCTTCTCGGCGCACTCCAGATAGTTCTCCGTTTCAATATCATATTCCACTTCATTTATCACACACCGCACTACACTTGCTCGATGTTCAATGTGGTAGCTTTAAATAGAACAGAATTTATACAGTTAAATATTGAAACAGATTGTATCGCTAAATTATTGTTTTGTGAACAAGTAACAAGTAGATAGAGTATCTACTCTTAGGAATAAGATGCAAAGCTTTTTTTTTATATTTATTATTATTGGTATTAATTTGAAACTTTACTGCAATATAAATATAGTATTTTAGATAATACTATAGCTGTGCAAGTAACTTAAACTTTTAATATTCAAATCTCTAGGTACTTACATCTATATATATAAAAGCGAAAGGTCACTTACATACTTACATACTGATTAAAAACGAGATCTCAAAAACTATTATACGTATAAAACTATAATTTAGCAAGTACGTAGCTGATAGTTAAAAAATGTCAGCTAAGAAAGGGTATTTGGAAATTCCCCCCCCCCCCCCCCTAAGGGGGTAAAATAGGGATTTGAAGTTTGTATGATAGTCCTATGTTTTTTAATTTAGAAACACGAAAATAGGCAATTGGACATTTGCCTGTAGCTTACTTTCTGAAGCAGGGGGCCGCACGAATAACCTCAATCTCACGGGAAATCATTAATTCTACGCAGACGAAGTCGCGGGCAACAGCTAGTCATTCTATAAATTTAATCGCATGCAGTCGGGAACCAATATAACGTTGGAATTGAATACAGCGGAAAGGTTGTAGGAGCATGCCATTTACATGGGAAATAAACTAATCTGAAAGTACCTTTATACTGCTTACTCCTCACTTTTAAAATGTTTCTTGTTACATTACTTACTATCGACATTTTCATTCTTAGCCCATACGGTACTGTTCTTAAGTGGTATAGTTAATGCAAACAGAGAGACTGGACGTCTCAAAATAGCGTATAAAGTAAGCCTACTTGAAATGAATAGAACACAACAGAGTATTTTATAAGGAGATAGAATTATTTGTAACAACTCTGCTTCAATATGGATATGCTGGTTTCTACAGCTATTATTTGATTCTAGTGATATATACACGTACGGGTGAAACAATACTGAAATAATACATTAATTAACTTTACTTAATCACCCTCTAGACGTCCACTGCTGGGCAGAGATCTTTCCAAGAGCGCGTCGTCACACACGATCCTCCGCCTTCCTCATCCACCCGCTAGCAGTGATCCTTTGCAGGTCGTCTGTCCAGCGGGCAGGAGTCCGACCTACGCTGCGCTTACGGGTACGCGGTCTCCACTCCAAAACACGTCTGCCCCAACGGCCATCTATATTATAGGATACTACCCCTCAGAGAAACACCCAGCATAACCCTCTCCACAGCTCGCTGAACTCCGTATATCATGACTAGTAAAACGCAGGCGTTCGTGATCAATAATCCCGCTTTCAGGGTTTTGGACCAAATTATATTTGAATTCAAACAGTACCGTTAATATAAGATTTGTTTGCTCACAACCGTGGAGTCGCTTTCGAGTATCGAAATGTACTAACATCAGAGTAAATTGAAACGTATCAACCTAGTTTTAAACTCAAATTCATCCTCACTAAACTAGCCAACACAAACGAAAGCTATTCTGCGATATTCTGTGATGATGATGAGAAAAGACACAAACTCAAGTATAGAAACTCTTCTGTAACCTTATACTTTACTTCCTCAATTATTGTGCACACCCTTACTACCTGTACTAATTGCTTAATCTCGGTATCCCCTGACACCGTCCAGAGATCTTCGTTCGTTATATGTATAAATCACGAGGTAGCAAATTAGTAACAAATTATAGTCGTATTTTATCTGCCTTATTTAGTAGAGATATGTAGGCACTGCTGTGTCATTTATTGTCAGCCTTCCTTGTCTAGTTTATCATGATTTAAAGCAACGATAGTCTACCTAGGTTTAAAACTCATGAAACCAAAATCAAATCGAAACAAAAATATTTTATTCATATATTTATGAAGTGTCCAAAGCTATGATGAATACCAAATGATGCCACTGTCCACCTTCGAAAGGTAAAACTAGTGGAATGTAAGGTTGTTAATTTTGAATTTAGGCATCCATGTGTCAGGCAGAGGGGGCGTCAAGGATACGGGAATCGTGCACTAATCTTAGCAGATCCCCGACATATACCTCAGTGACGAGCACAGATCACACATTCTGCAAGCACACACCCTGGCGGTCCACGCCATAAGTGAAGCCGCTCAATGACGAGCACAGATCACACATACTGCAAGCACACACCCTGGCGGTCCACGCCATAAGTGAAGCCGCGGTTAAGTGAAGACCGAACCGCTCCACGTACTTTCGATAGCAGAGAGGTCCCGTGCCGACTTCAGGCGACGCTTGCGTCGCACCGCCAATCAAGGTGACAGTACACGATAAGAAAGGGAAGGTAGTTTGATAAAAAAACGTGGCCATTGACCGAATTATTAAATCCAAAATACAGCCAATAGTTTGCGTTACCAATGGGTTCAGCCGGCAACGCATCTATGGCCAACTATTATTTAGTAATATTACTTCGACATTTGTAATGTTAAATATTGAAACGACATGAATACTATATAATTGTAGTAGTACCACGAACTATATAGGTAGACTACACGAGTCTAACTATATCATGATATTATGTTTAAGTAGGTGTACATGAATGCTATTATTGAATAAATAAATAAATCGCCCCTTAGGTGCTGCAGATTTTCATGAGCGACGGATATCGCTTCGACCAATTTATATAAAACTTTCAGGACTGTTAAGGTATGGTGAGATCATTTGAAAATAAATCCGTATAAAGTTCAGAGATTGCTCAGGAAAAAGATTCATTGAAAAGTCATTATTAATGCTAAACGTTTTCAGACATAGGTATATTGCATGTAAACCTAATACAGTCCACGAATAGAAATTCAAATAGGACGCTTCCGTCAGAAAGCAATTATGGCCGAATATCGAAGCAACAGGCAAATGCTATCGTTGGTGATTGGTTTTATTGAACATAGATTCACGTCTAGTTACCGATCTTCTAGATGGTTTTCTAATATGAGTTTTGTTATAGATGACAATTACAGAGTTAACTTTTTCATTTGAAATATATTAAACTAAGAAATTTTAAATAAATATACATGCATTAAAACTTTATATTGTAGGTATACTACAAGAAAAAAAAAATGTTACAGTGGACGCAAACTTACCAGTAGGAGACCTAATACCATGTAGCGTAAGAATAAAAAAATTGGGCTTCTTTTTAATACACCTTTAATTAAATCCGTACTAATATTATAAATGCGAATGTTTGTATGCACGGTTTTGTTTTGTATTACTTTTACACGTAAAAACTATTGAATCAAATTGACTAACATTTGGAATTAAGATCGAATATACCTTGGATTAACAAGTGGGTAGATTTTATCCCGGAAAAAGCTTAGAAAGCAGCGGGCAACTATGTAGTTCTATATTAAGTCGACACAGTAGTTTTTATTAATCCCATACGTTTCTAGGCTAAATAACTTGGAGGCACGTCTTGTCGGTAGGGTAGTATGTGGACTTCGGCCGTGGCTGGTTACCACTACTGACAAAGACGACTCGCCAAGTGATTTAGCATTGCAGCGTGCTGTCGCTTAGAAACCAGTAAGGAATAAGGATTTACCATACCCTCAATAGATTAGCCCGCTATTACCATCTTAGACTTCTAGAAAGCTTCTAGGAAAATAAAAATAAAAACTAATAAAATTGGTAGGTATAGATCTTTTCTCAAATTATTATATATATAAATTTCTTCGATTAACCACGTCTTACATTGTCAACTTAATAAACATAAACCCATATTATTTTATCTATCAGTCTCATCTCCTAATTTATATTTCAAATCTAGAAATATAATAAAATCTATAAATGGAGCGCATTTAATTGGATAAACATCGATGAGAATTTAATAACATGCGTGCCATAAAATGAGTTTTGCTTAAAATTCGATTACCTTAGATTTAATCTTCGATAAATTAAAAGGAGCCGTCTGGGCATGGCGATTTTTCTCGGCTCTTGTTTGCTTTTAATTAACAGCTCATGATCCACCTATTGTGAGTGACTCACCAGAATCGATAGCATAATTAATGGACGTCCCCGAAAACAGAAATTTTCATAATTTGTTTTTGTAATTTGGTAATCTTTTAAATTTATGTGCGCTTATAGCAAACTTGAATTTTTGTAACACCTCGTTCTGGGTGAATTTACTGCTCTGTGATTGGCACGTACTTATCTTTCCCACCAATACTAGACCATCATTTTCCGTGCTGAAACGTGTTTAAACTAGACCAGGCCATTTTATGCTCCCACGTGTGTTGTTAACGTTTATAACATTTCTTTACTATTTATATATATATAAGATAAAATACTGGTTCAGATTTTATTTGATATTAGACGATAGTTTATCAACTACATTCTAGACAGATGCGTTAAAGTAAAATATTATTATTTATTTATATAGTTCGCAATACATATTACGTAATAAATAAGACCTTCTTGCCTATTTCGCAACGGACGTTCTGGCTATGAAAGAAATTCATTGCCCCATCTTTCAAGTCAACTATTTTATAAAAGTCTTTTTTATGTTATATTGGTATACTGTTTAATACATTGAAAATTCAATCAAGACGATTTCTCTGACTTCTTATTTTTTTGAGCGCAGCAGTCTTACTAGATTTAGGTCCCAGATACGATCCCTGGCAGGAGCAATTAAATAATTTATAATTTCTCAATTTTCAGCTGGACGAGAGAAAGCGGCCGTGGCTAGTAACCATCCCATCAACCAACTGCTACATCTGGAAATTGGGTTTAAGCATCCCCTCGGTAGCGACACAAGCAGAACTGCGCCGCTTCCGGCGGAGTATGTGGGACTCGCCGGTGGCCAGGGTGCCGACCAGAATACCCACTAAACCCCAGCGATGCTCCTTCAGGCGCCGCTTCGTGGCTGATTCACGGGAATGGTCGCGCACTCGTCCTCAACACAGCCAGCATCCGTACTTACTCGTATATTAATTTTTTTTTTATTATACACCACAAGTTAGCCCTTTTACGGCATCTCACCTGATGGTAAGTGATGATGCGGTCCAAGATGGTAGCGGGCTAACCTGTTAGGGGTATGTTGAACCCATACTCCTAATTGATTTCTACACGACATCGTGCCGGAACGCTAAATCGCTTGGCGACATGTCTTTGTCGATATTATAAAGATATATATAAGAGAAAGTAACTTTCCATATTTTCTCAATCATTGACTCTGATATATCTGGATAGATTTTATAATACATATTTTTTATCTACATCTATATGAAATATTCATTATAAACAGATTCATTACAGAAAGAATTTATTCTTTTATTCTTTATATTTAATTATACTCATTATTCTTTTATATTTAATTATATCTAAAAAACGTGCCAGCTTTACTGTCACCAGACGAGTCACTCAAACGAGGTGTAATGAATAAGAAATACCTATATATAAAATATAATTACTTATAACTAAGACGACATTGCAGAAAAAATTTTTTAGGCGGTAATTAAGTTATCTCTAGTGGACTAGAGATACGATCTTCTAGTTCAAACACCTGGGAAAGCTCTCAAAAAGAGATAACTTGGTGCCTAGCTTTGAAAGCTCGTATTACGTTTAGCCGAGTGGTTAGGGCGTCAGCCTCCTAATCAGAGGTCGGCGGTTCGAATCCGGGCACGCACCTCTAACTTTTCCGAGTTATGTGCGTTTTTAAAAAATTTAAAATATCACTTGCTTCAACGGTGAAGGAACACATCGTGAGGAAACCTGCACGCCTAAGAGTTCTCCATAATGTTCTCAAAGACGTGTGAAGTGTGCCAAGCCGCACATGGCCAGCGTGGTGGACTATGGCCAAACCCTTCTCATATTGAGAGGAGACCCGTGCTCTGTAGTGAGCCGGTAATGGGTTGATCATGATGAAGACGACATTTCAGAACTTATTTTTTTAACCGTGAAAATTAATAGGCTATTAGATAGATAGCTATTAGCTTTGAACAAACTTATAACTTGAACTTTGAACTTTATTAAGTTATTCCTCTAGTCTAATCTTCTTGTTCAAAGACACCTGGCAAGGTTCTCAAAAAGAGCTTGGTGCCTAGTTCTGAAAGATCGCATTAAATATTGCGCTAGTTCTGAAAACTCGTATTACGTTTGGCGTTACTTTCAAGATCAAGTTCAGGAGGCCAAAACCTAGTGAGGTGTCCCTGTCTTAACCATTCACCTCTGTTACATTATAACTGATTACACCTTTACGACACTATCTGTTAGTGGCGGACAGCGTTAATCTACTCTAGCGACAGTCATTTGTTACTCGAATGGCTACTCGCCGCTCAGGCGACCGCCACGTGTCTTACGTAATTATGGTATACATTTTTCCGGTCACGCGCTAAGTTGGGCCTTTAACGGTGATATCACGTTTTCCTCATGCGGCACAGGGTGGCAGAAGTCAACGAAAACTGACCGTTATTTGTAGAACAACCTCCGTAGCGCAGTGCGTGCGCTGTCGCATTATAAAGTTGGAGGTCCTAGGTTCGATTCGCGGCTCGAGTCTGGTCTGGTGGGAGACTTCGGTTGTGGCGTGTTACCACCCTACCGATAAAGACGTGTCGCCAAGCCATTTACTGTTCTGGCACGATGTAGCGTAGAAACTGATTGGGAGCGTGGGTTAACCATACTGCTAACAGGTTAGCCCGCTACCATCCTAGACAGCGTCATCACTTACCACCAAGTGGGATTGCCATCAAGGGCTAACTTGTAGTGTATAAAAATAACATGTCTACAAAGAATGGTCAGTTTGATATGAGCAACGTCAAGTGAAAATGTCCTTTTTATAATTATTTTTTTTGTAATTTTTGTATTTATTATATTTTGCTTTTTATACTTTTTTACACGGTTAGTTCAGTTTACAACAAAATTCCTACCTACATTAAATGGCAACCGAAGAGCAAGTGCAAGTAAATCAGTATTCGGTGTATTTTTGATACGGATTGTCTCATTGCGAATATATTACCAAAATAATAGGTATTGCCTCTGACGTAAATCTTTTTTAATCGGTCTAATAAAGTCGGGAAACTGTGATAGCCCAGTGGTTAGGACGTCCGCCTCTTAATCAGAGGTCGGGGGTTTGAACCCTAGCACGCAACTCGTAAGTTTTCGGAGTTATGTGCGTTTTTAAACAATTAAAATATCACTTGTTTGCTTCACCGGCGAAGGAAAACATCGTGAGGAAATCTGCACGCCTGAGAGTTCTCCATAATGATCTCAAAGGCGTGTGAAGTCTGCCAATCCACACATGGCCAGCGTGGTGGACTATGGGCAAACCATTGTCATCCTGAAACGAGACCCGTGTTCTGTAGTGAGCCGGCAATGGGTTGATCATGATGAAGATGAATAAAGTCGGTTATAAGTCAACATTTTTTTCCCTTAAATATTTTTGAAAGTAAACTAATCAGTAAAGAACAAACAAGAATGTAAAACTCATGTGTACTTAGCACTCACTATATGAGAGCCTATATTTAAAATTAACAAGCAACGAAAGTTTTTCCGAACCCGGAATCGAACTCCCCCTACTTGAAAACCCCACAAATCTCACCAGGTTAATAAAAAATGGTAATTAGGTAGGTCTGGTGTAGACCCCCCCCCCTTCCCCCACTCGACAAGTAAACGACTCCTCAAAAGTACGCACTGCGATCGACGCACACTCCAAGTAATTGCCTCTCGATAATAGAACGGCTGAGGTTTTTCTCGTAATTTAATGGACTTTTAGTAAACTATAATATGTTATAACATACCCAAGAGTGTAAAAAGTTTCGTGGCATATCACATCTAACTTACCATGGGTAAGTTATCTGGGGTATGCAGAACCGTTGAACGTTGAACGTTGAAGTACAAGAACGTTGTGATCTTAAAATATATTGGGTATAAAATAGAACAGTAATCATGATCAACCCATTGCCGGCTCACTACAGAGCACGGGTTTCCTCTCAATATCAAAAAGGGTTTGGCCATAATCCACCACGCTGGCCATGTGCGGATTGGCACACTTCACACGCCTTTGAGAACATTATGGAGAACTCTCAGGCATGCAGGTTTCCTCACGATGTTTTCCTTCACCGTAGAAGCCAGTGATATTTTAATTGCTTAAAAACGCACATTACTCCGAAAAGCCCCCGACCTCTGATTAGGAGCTGACGTCCTAACCACTGGGGTATCACAGCTATCAAATAGAACTGTATATGGTATCATTTAGTTGATAATCGGTGAGGAGCGTTTAGGTTTAGGGAGATCATCTCTGTCAGCTATTTATCCACTCCTCTTAACAGCAGATGATTTTTTACACAATCCAATCAATTCATTCTCCTTCGGTCTTCCTTCCTTTGCCTTCTCTACATATTTAACATCATCATCATCATGATCAACCCATTACCGGCTCACTACAGAGCACGGGTCTCCTCTCAATATGAGAAGGGTTTGGCCATAGTCCACCACGCTGGCCATGTGCGGATTGGCAGACTTCACATGCCTTTGAGAACATTATGGAGAACTCTCAGGCGTGCAGGTTTCCTCACTATGTTTTCCTTCACTGTTGAAGCAAGTGATATTTAAATTGTTTAAAAACGCATATAACTCCCAAAAGTTAGAGGTGCGTGCCCGGATTCGAACCGCCAACCTCTGATTAAGAGGCTGACGCCCTAACCACTAGGCTATCACAGCTTCATCATCATATTTAATATTTATAGTAAATATTATTATTTTTTTCATGACAAAAATGCGCAAATACAAAACTCTTCTAAGTCGGTTCAACAGTAACAGTGGGTTAGTCACTGGAGAGCGACGTACACGTTATTGTTTTATGTTCGCGAAAACGGCCCAATTTGTCTATCCGGTCGAGATCCGGCCCCTGTCACCCTTTTTATCTTACCAAATGATGATGTAGTGGAAAAATGTTGTCATTTTTTTGGTGTATGACGAACAAAAATTTGGTATAGAAAAATGTTTCACTTGAATGTATTTTTATATAACTAGCCTACCTACATTTCTATAACAAATATATATACGAATTCGTTATTACTTAGTAGATACATTTAGTTTTAAAATACATTAAGTTCAATGATGTTAGTTTATAAGTAGTAGTTAAGCTTTTAAGTAAGTGTTATATAGATTAGCGTGTACGTGTAAGTAGTTATTGTCGAAGACTCTGGTGTACGGACGAGATTGTGATTACACCTAATTATTACAAAATTATATATAGCCTCGTGGTTAGGGCGTCAGCCTCCTAATCAGAGGTCGGCGGTTCGAATCCGGGCACGCACCTCTAACTTTTCGGAGTTATGTGCGTTTTAAAAAAATTAAAATATTCGACCTGTGATTAGGAGGACGTCGTAACCAACAGGCTATCACAGCTATTAGCTATTATTTAAATTACAGAAAACATAAACAATATGCAAAAATAGAAAAATGCAAACATTCAATTTTCCTCTGTGCCGTGACATGGAAATAAATAGAATAAAAAACAAAACAAGGGGTTACAGATTTGAGTGTCGAAATAAAAAAAAACGATATTTTCTCGCGGGAAATTCAAAAATATTCCGTTTGCTTTTGATCGGCGGCGAGTCCTTTTTATCAGGGGAAACGACTGGGGACGGGACGTGAAGACATTTAAAATTCCTACCCTTGTTCGGTTGACGTTTGCGTTGAAAATATTTTGACCAGAATACGATTTGGTGAAAAGTTCTTTGTCATAAACGTCCGTAGCAGGAGACGTAGAAATTAATTTGAAAAAGGTACTGTAATTTTATTTTTTTTTATCTAAACAGTCTTATTGGTTTTAATATTAAATAGATAGATAAAGTCTTTAGTGCACATTTAAACTTAGAATCTAAAACAAATAAAAACAAAAAAGTAAATGAGCAACGTAACGCGCAAAGGCAGTCTTATCGCTTAAAGCGATCTCCTCCAGACAACCTTTAGTAATTAGTACGTAGTTACAGTTTAAATATTATCGACTAGGATAGAAATAATGTCCTGGTATTTCAGAAGTGGGAAAGTTTGTGTGTGTATGTATTTATGTTTGTTACTCCTCAACGCCGGTCAAACTAAATTCACTTGGCTGTAATTTTGAACACACATAGATCATACCCTGTATCAACACGTTGGCTACTTTTAATCCACGGAAATCCATGGCTGCCGCGGGATTTGTGAAAAACTGGATTTCACTGCGATAAGATCCAACTATAGTTATATTAAAAATTCAAAATAATCTTTATTCAAATAGTCCTTAATAAGGCACTTTTGATGCGTCAATAATTTACATAATAGTTATTTCATGGTGATAACTATATTCGTAAACTTAAAACTAAAGCTATGAGGGTTCCAAACGCGCCCTGGTCTAAGAAGAAGCCCACAACAAACTTAGCCGGGTTTTTTTTTTCGTTTTCGTTATAGTTTGCCATTGCAGACTTCTTGGAAATTTTATTTTATGTTGGGAGAAAAAACGGGAACGGGAACATGAATCAGACATGGGATAATCTTCAATTAAAAATGTTACTTATTCCACAGGATTTTAAAAAAACCTTAATCCTGTCGCGGACAACAGCTAGTATAATAATATATCAAAATGAATGCATATAATATGACTTTTTTATTTTATTCATCTGCGAACAGTAATCCACACTGGTTTGAGGTATGACTAATATCTATGAAAATATAGCCTAGAATAGTTCAAAACGCACCCAAGTTTATCTTTTTTTTTTTATTCACCACTAGTTAGCCCTTGACTGCATCTCACCTGATGGTAAGTGATGATGCGGTCTAAAATGGAAGCGGGCTAACCTGTTAGGGGTTAAACTCATACTCCTAATCGGTTTCTACACGACATCGTGCCGGAACGCTAAATCGCTTGGCGACAGGTCTTTGTCGGTAGGGTGGTAACCAGCCACGGCGAAAGCCTCCCACCAGACCAGACTCGAGCCGGGAATCGAACCCAGGACCTCCGACTTTAAAATGCAACAGCGCACGCGCTGCGCCACGGAGGTCGTCAAATCTTTATCGTTATCTTACGTCATCCGGACGTGGGCTCCATGCCTCGGGGACGTAAGGACCACTCACCGTCCGGCCCCCCCGTTATCCCAAACGCCGCCTAAGCCGAGGTTCGGAATCACAGGAGGCGCCCTTATGCAGACGTTCCCTTAGTTTCTTCGAGCCCTAGAGCTCGAAATTTCTTCTTAGCAGAGCTTCTTTTAAACAGCCCGATTACGCTGTGGCAAACAATAGGGTTAGCACAGCTAATAGACAGTCCACAAAAAAGTTTAGACATAAGTACCTTGGAATGCAGTTATGTTTATTGTTAATTTACCTTACCAAAAAAATAAAGGGTTTAACGGTTATATATCAACTTCGAGAGCATACTAAATGATGAACCACTGGGCCATTGGCGTAATCACGCGTGACCCACATCTGACAGCGTACTGATCGAGTGATGTTTTTAGGGTTCCGTAACCAAAGTATGCCAACGTAACCCTATTACTAAGACTCCGATATCCGTCTGTCTGCCTGTCAGCTGTAGGTAACCGTATAGCTAACGAGTTGAAATATTCTAATAATAAAAATAAAACAAAGTTAAAACTTTTCTCTTAGTTACAAGAAATGTGTCTATGAAGTTTTTTTCATAATAATAATATCAATATATAAGGATGGCACTCACGACATCTGTCGAGCCAGTCGCCATCCTGGCTAGTCTCTCAGACATGTGCTTTCGGGATGTTCTGCGCTTGCCAACACCGAGTATTTGCATAGACACAACCAAGCAGCCAAAATCCTTCACCAAGAGCTTGCTCTGAAGTACGGTCTCCTGGATGAGAATGAAATGAGAATGTTGCCCTATTACAAATACATACCGGTGCCGGTACCCGAGCGCGACGGAGTCCGGCTCTATTGGGACCGATCCATTATCACGGACAGGACTATTCTCGCGAATAAGCCTGACATCGTTTATTTATTTTTATTTATTTAAGTTTATTATAACTCTTTTGGTTTTTATATGTATTTATTTTGCACACGGGCGTGAGAGTTAGGATATCAATATTAAACAGTACCTTGTGTATTTCACATTCGAACATGGTACGTAAACCATAAGTGCTGTGATAGCCTAGTGGTTAGGGCGTCAGCCTCTTAATCAGAGGTTGGCGGTTCGAATCCGGGCACGCACCTCTAACTTTTCGGAGTAATGTGCGTTTTTAAACAATTAAAATATCACTTGCTTCAACGGTGAAGGAAAACATCGTGAGGAAACCTGCGCGCCTGAGAGTTCTCCATAATGTTCTCAAAGGCGTGTGAAGTCTGCCAATCCGCACATGACCAGCGTGGTGGACTATGGCCAAAACTCTTCTCATATTGAGAGGAGACTCGTGCTCTGTAGTGAGCCAGTAATGGGTTGATCATGACGTAAACCATAGTCAGTTTATTTAACACATTATAGAGATCCACCTACAGACTGCCTACAAAGGATCTGTGGACACTCTCTCACTCATGCATATCAACTGTTAAAATATGGTTAAGATCTATAAAGCGATACTTTGACGATGTTAAAACGAGACAGACAAATAAGTTTGTTCCGTTTTAACTGTTTCTTAAGTCACGAAAAGTACTTTTTTTTTATCCACCAAAAGTTAGCTCTCGACGGCAATCTCATATGATGGTAAGTGATGATGCAGTCTAAGATGGTACCGGGCTAAACTGTTAGGGGAATGGTAAACCTATACTCCTAATTGGTTTCTACGCGACAGCGTGCCGGAACGTTAAATCGCTTGACACGTCTTTGTCGGTAGGGTGGTAGCTAGCCACGGCCAAAGCCTACTACCAGACCAGACTTCGAGCCGGGAATCGTACCCAGGACCTCCAAGTTTATAATGCGACAGCGCCCGATCTGCGCCATGAAAGTTGTCAAAATAGGTAAGGCTAAACAAGCTGTAAAGATCTTCAATGTAAAGATCAATTTTGGGCGCAACATTTTTTTTTTTATACACTACTAGTCAGCCCTTGACGGCTATCTCACCTGGTGGTAAGTGATGATGCTGTCTAGGATGGTAGCGTCCTAACCTGTTAGAAGTATGGTAAACCCACGCTCCTAGTTGGTTTCTACGCGACATCGTGCCGGAACGCTAAATCGCTTGGCGACACGTCTTTGTCGGTAGGGTGGTAACTAGCCACGGCCGAAGCCTCCCACCAGACAAAATGTGACTCCCACATTCTAATGTACGTAAAGGCCTATTAGGTATCACCTAGAGTCTTTTTGAGCTGGCAATGTAATAGATATTTGATTACATAGTAATTACATAAAAGTTGCTATCTTAGACGTGTTGATTATAACAAAGATAAAGACATACGTCTCGCCAAAATTAGTTACTCCTTACAGTTTATCACAGCAATTTTTGATTTCCGTAAAAGAACTATTGTAATTCAATAAAACTCAGTGTGAAACAACCAAGCTGGAATTCAGGGAGAACACATTCATAGTACTCTAAAAAACTAAAATACGGTGTAGATCTATTTCACTTAACTAAAATGCAGCTAAAAACAGAAATACTAAATCGGCCTAAATAGTAATGTTTTACCCCTTTTAACACGTGCCCATACATACATGCACACACACACACACATAAAAAAAACTCACTCACTAACTCACACACACACAATTACACATGCACACCCATTTACTTGTTAAGTTGTTGTTCACCTTAGTCAGTTTCACTAAGTTACATTTTAATTATTTAAATTTTTACCTATTTAACATATTTTGTATATATTGTGTAATCTCTTTGACCTTATTTTATGACTTTCTTAATTGTATACCAATGAAATATAACGCTGTTGATTACTTGCAAATAAATAAATAAATTAGGGTTATCGAAAATCTTATAGTGAATTCTCAGTGTGCATGCAAACCCTCGTATCTTCGCTGTAATCGCTGACTCATCTTAAATTAATATTTTGAGTACATCATATTCAACGCTATCCGAGCTTAAGTCTTATAAAACTTTTCCACGAATTCCTTAAATATCTAAAATCGCGGCTAGGAACTTTTCGGGAAAGCCGCAAACCAGGTCTCTAAGTTTTGTGATTAACTATTCATCATTATTTATAATTTAAGACACACGAAGAATCTTTTATAATGTGTAAAATTTGTGAATCTTGGTAAATAACTTATAAACAAAAAGGTATGCCTACGGCCAACGAAGTTCAAGACCCCCTTCGAAATTGCCCACGCGTTTTCTTGTTCGTAACACGAAAATTACATAGGTCACTCAATACATTCTGAGGTTTAAAAAGTATTCAAAATAAATAATTTGTTTAGAAACATAAATATAATATGGAAGTTCGTAATCACAATTATATTAACTAGGTAGCTTCACTTGAACGGACTATAATATTTCATCCTACCTACTTAATTCAATGTCATCATCATCATCATCATGATCAACCCATTACCGGCTCACTACAGAGCACGGGTCTCCTCTCAATATGAGAAGGGTTTGGCCATAGTCCACCACGCTGGCCATGTGCGGATTGGCAGACTTCACACGCCTTTGAGAACATTATGGAGAACTCTCAGGCGTGCAGGTTTCCTCACGATGTTTTCCTTCACCGTTGAAAAATGAAAAAAAAATTAAAAAAATTAAAAAAATTAATTCAAAAAATACGTTTTACATATAACATTTATCCGTTGTTGGGACATCCTTTTAAGTAATTATTTTACTTGTGCCAGGGTGTCCCGCCTTCCGCAAAATGTATATAATATGTATTATATGTGTATATATGTGTGTGTGTTTGTGTGTGTGTGTGTGTGTGTGTGTGTGTCTGTGTGTGTGTGTGTGTGTGTGTGAGTGTTTGTATGTCGATTGGAATTTTATTTGTTTGCTTCGAGTAATGCCTCAGTGTCTTCATATGTATGTTGAAGCAAGTGATATTTTAATTTAAAAAAAAAAGTTAAAAATTTGTTAAGTCATTCTGAGGAAACTAACCTACAATGTTCCAGCACTGACGTCGACAAAATGTCGGCTAATCTTAAAAAAAAATAGCCAACATTATTTTGTCAGTTTTTGAGGGTTTGCAGTTTTGTCAGTAACACTCCTTTTGATTAGACCCATGCATACAGATTATCTTATTTTCTGGATCCCGTTGATAAATCCATGTTTCGTAATTTTATTGATTTCTGAAATACCTTCATGACTTCAATTTCACGACACAGATCACACAATCAAGCATCCTCAATCTAAGATGCTGATGTAGGAAGTTAATAAAGCAGAAAAAAAAAAGATTTAAAATCATTTTTTTTTTTTATTCACTACAAGTAAGCCCTTGACGGCAATCTCACGTGATGGTAAGTGATGATGCAGTCTTAGATGGTAGTAGCTAACCTGTTAGGGGTATGGTAAACCCACACTCCTAATTGGTTTCTACGCGACATCGTGCCGAACCGGTAGGGTGGTAACTAGCCACGGCCGAAGCCTCCCACCAGACAAAATGACAATCTCTAACAATAAACGCGAAAAATAAACATTCTTTGACTTACATACATCAGTTCATGGCACGATTATATCAACGTCTCACCTGTTTCTATCCAATTTTATAACATGTCGACAATAAGTGATATATAGATAAACTAGGGCAGGCCTTTCGAAAATTGCGAAATCAATCAAAGTCGTTACAAGTATTACAAGTTAATAACCGTGCCCTATTGGATAGATAAACAATCTCTAGAATTTCTATAGCCTGGTTGGTTCGCAAAAGCTTACAAAAAGACGTTACCTAGCCACATACAATCCTAGATAAGGACTTTTGAAATGCAAGCTCATAAGCCGGTTACGACATTCAGTTACTCATATAAAGTAATTTAGATTTGTCCACAGCTAGATCGAATAACAGTATTGCCAAACTTTTGTAGCTAAAATACTCGTTAAAATAAAATAAAAAAGCTGTGATAGCCTAGTAGTTAGGACGTCCGCCTCCTAATTAGAGGTCGGGGGTTCGAACCCGGGCACGCACCTTTAACTTTTAGGAGTTACGTGCGTATTTTAAGTAATTAAAATATCACTTGCTTCAAGGAAAACATCGTGAGGAAATCTGCATGCCTGAGAGTTCTCCGTAATATTCTCAAAGGCGTGTATAATCTGCCAATCCTCATATGGGCAGCGTAGTGGACTATGGCCAAACCCTTTTCATATTGAGAGGAGACCCGTGCTCTGTAATGAGCCGACAATGGGTTGAACATGAATCATCATGTTCAACCCATTGTTGGCTCATCAGATGTTGATGACTCGTTAAATCCTTCATTATTAATTCCTAAAATGATGCTCTCTGATATATTAAAATCTCTTATAAATACACAAGCCAACTGTTATTTTGACTTATTCTTAAGACCTCATTCGATAAGCATATCGAACATGAATACTCATAATTTATGGCATATGAAATCTATTTGCATGATGAAGTAATCCGGAATTTACTATAATCTATAATACGTAGAGAATCATTTCACTGTTTTACTTTATGAAGCTTTTAACTTTCAAATTGAAAGCCAAGGCCTTGAAGTGTGAATCATAGAGTATAGATTATTTGAAATTCTCTTGGAAATTTATCTCCGAAACGTTGTATTGGGGTTGTACGAGGTGTGAGAAATAGAATAATTAACAGGGGTAATGCCATCTTCGTCTTCTACGACCACGTCTTTTTCACATTACCTATTCTTATTAGTTGATATTGACAAAACGATTATTATCAGTGGTATAACAAGAAGAAATAAGATGTATAAGAATCTTATAAGATCCTTTTTTTTTTATTCACCTGATGGCAAGTGATGATGCGGTCTAAGATGGTAGCGGGCTAACATGTTAGGGGTATGGTAAACTCATACTCCTAACTGGTTTCTACACAACATCGTGCCGGAACGCTAAATCGCTTGGCGACACGTCTTTGTCGGTAGGGTGGTAACTAGCCACGTCCGAAGCCTCCCACCAGACCAGACTCGAGCCGAGAATCGAACCCAGGACCTCCAACTAAAAAAAATAAAAAACAGAGGTCGTCATCCTTGGGTTAAACACAAAGTACAATAACGAGCGTTTGAAATTGTGAGAGCGTTTTGATTTAAATTATTATATGATCCAAAAGAGAGGCAAGTTTTTCGTAAACGCTTGCACTAAATCGTCAGTTATATTTTCGTACTATATGTATAGATACCATAGGTAGGTTTCGCGGTTTTAGACCCATGCCGCGTGGAAAATGATTTGCGGTCTGGGCATACACAAACCGCCAAACACGTTCTAGATTATTGCGTATTCATGTTGAACTGCATCATAACTGGTCATCGGATGTAATAGAGACAACAGATAACTCTCATAGCTTTGTATAGTTAGATATTAATAGCAGTGTACAAGTAAACGCATCGTTACCTCTTGACGCGCCTCGAAGCATATCATCGAATCCCGCTGCGGCGTCCTACACTGCGCTCTTTGATGCCACGAAGAATAATTGCAACTATAGGATACCCTTGAATGCATTGAATTAACATTGGAATTTGTATCTTGTTATCACTAATTACGAATGAATTTACGTTGGTTAGCGACTAAATTCATAAGGAAGGATTAATTATTAAGGATTATATAAACGATAAAAAAGCTTGGGTGTGAATTGCTCTATCTCCATAGGTACTATAGTTTATTATTAATTTTATTAATTATGTGAGATGGTGATAACGAAATAAAAGAAAAACCCCGGCTAAGTTTGTTGTGGGATTCTTCTTAGACCGGGGCGCCTTTGGAACCCTCATAGCTTTAGTTTTAAGTTTACGAATATTGTTATCACCATGAAATAACTACTATGTAAATTATTGACACGTCAAAAGTGCCTTTTTAAGGACTATTTGAATAAAGACTATTTTTGAATTTGAATTTTAAATTTGAATTTGAATTTGAATTACTCCTGCTGCCTCCTATGTGGGTTGAGCATTTATTACTAGAGAAATACTTGAGTTGAAAATTTTCGGCATAATGCTGGTTTTCTTTACTATAAAGTCGTTGGCCTTGAAGCGCCTCGTAACTCTATTCTCATTCCGTCCACTCTTAGCAAAAAGACAGTGCTCCTCACTTTATAGCTTTCCAAGTACCTCCTTCGGGGTGGCTACCACAGCCTTCACGATGGGGTATGGTCAATTTCGAACCTCAAATAAATATAAACATTGAATCAATCTTAAGTCTACTGGAGATAAATATAACTGTAACATGATGAGATGAAACAACGTCAAGAGTCTTAACTTATTTAAACCTTACAATAACTTTAAATTGATCTTTACTAAATCAACTTGTTATTACTTGGTTGTAATAATAAAACTTCTCGCCGACATATTTCCAAATTAAATCACCCTAAACTTGAATGAGGCATCTCTCATCCGCGAGGTGAGCTCTTACAGCGATAAAGATCTTCATTTCAATATTCATTGTGAGAAAAAATTTCGCCCGATAAAGTTTAGTATCCACCGCATAAACAGGAGTGCTTGTTAGCAAAATTACAAGGAAATTTAAAATATTCAAGGCAACCTTCCCCTCGGTGGTAAATATAAAATTTCGAGCGTTATTAGACGAAAATTTTACATACATGAATTTTGCGAGTAGATCTATACCAATTTGTTTGTTGCTAAATATAGATACAATCCAATTATGCAACTAAAGTATATTCTCCGTAGACATGTTTTTAAGTTTAAATATCACTTGCTTCAACGGTGAAGGAAAACATCGTGAGGAAACCTGCACTCCTGAGAGTTCTCCATAATGTTCTCAAAGGCGTGTGAAGTCTGCCAATCCGCACATGGCCAGCGTGGTGGACTATGGCCAAACCTTTCTTATATTGAGACGAGACCCGTGCTCTGTAGTGAGCCGGTAATGGGTTGATCATGATGATGATGATGTTTTTAAGAGTTACAAACGCTTCCCTTTTGATTATTGTTTCTTTATTCGCGTTGAAAACTTATTAAGAGCATCGTTTAATGGCACGGCACAGTTATGAAAACACCAGCCATTTCTTCACCGGTTAACTACCTAAAGCAAAAGTTATAAAGTTTCCGAAGTGTGATAGATAGAGTTTGGTAAGCTATACTTATCCAAACTATTAGTAATTAACGTGTAATTTAACGGTTGGTTAGCGAGACTATGCATATAGGGCCAGCAACGCATTGGCGGTTCCTCTGGTGCTGCAAATGTTCATGGGCGGCGGTAATCACTTACCAACAAGTGACCCGCCTGCTCGTTTGCTCGTAATATAAGAAAAAAATATATATATACATATATATATATATATATATATATATAATATACATACACAACAAGTGACCCGCCTGCTCGTTTGCTCGTAATATAAGAAAAAAAAAATATATATATATATATACATATTACACAAGTTAGCCCTTGACGGCAATCTCAAAAGTAAGTGATGATGTGCAGTCTTAGATGGTAGCGGGCTAACCTGTTAGGGGCAAACCCATAGAAAACCCATACTTCTAATTGGTTTCTACACGACATCGTGCCGGAACGCTAATTCGCTTGGCGACACGTCTTCGTCGGTATATCCTAAAACTAGAGGTTTTCAAACTCTCTTCTCTATAGTTTAAGCGTTAAATTCATTTAAAGCAGTGAAAGAATGATCATGAAATCATCGTAATGCGCAGAAGAATAATACGGGAACACGGTACGATGGTAGGTAGACGCCAAACTTAATGTAGGTCAGTACGCTATGACCTAGATAGTAAATACCAAATTGAACGGCTCCTTTATCTTATTTGTTTTAAAGCGGGACATCGGTGTCAGGATATGTGTTTGCATAACATATTACGGATGTTTTACCCGACTACGAAGCGGCAAATGGCAGCCTATGTCTTTAACTGTCTGTTTGTATGTTTTTTTATTTATGTATGAAACTGTAACAGGACGAATTCTGTACATTGAATATATTTTGAAAATTCTAATTGGGGGATACTTTACTATCGATACTGAGCCCAAAACATTATTTTTTGTCTGTCTGTCTGTATCTTTGCCGCGCATCACGCCGAAATTAGTGGATGGATTTGAATGAAATTTGTTATAGAAGTAGCTGATACTCCGGTTCAACATATAGGATATTTTTTATCTCGGAATTCAGCACGGTTTCCTTGGGAGAGGGGATGAAAATCAAAATGTGTATTTAGTTGTAATTCATTAACGCGTACTCCGATTTCACTTCTTCTTTCTTTTTTTTTGTTAAAAAGGATATACTTTAATGTTTAATGTTTATCCTGAAAATTATTTCAAGGTAAGGTTTCTTTAGCCTAATGGGTTAATTAATTAATTAATAATTAATTCATTGCTTCGTGATTGGACAGATTGAAAGATAAACAAACACTTTCACACACACTAACTCAACGCAGACGAAATCGCGGGCGTCAACTAGTATTAAATATATCCTATGACATTTACTTATGTGGCTTATAGTTATTAGTGAAACAATTTACGAAATTGGATCAGTAATAGATGGAGTCCGTTGCGCTGAGGTCATGGGTTCGATTACGGTACGAGTCTGGTCTGGTAAAAGGCTTCGGCCGTGGCTAGTAGATAGGGTAGTATGCATACCGTCAAGCTATTTAGCTAGAATTATTTTGACAAAATGACTCTTTGTAATCCGAAAATATATTAATCATGTACTAAAAAGAAAGCTTCCTTTATGGTAGTAATTCAAAGATTTCGCCTTCGTTTAACTTTACATATCAAACTTTGCCAATTTGGAAATTGCCATGCCTTACATCCATTTGTATCAAATCTTCATTGAGATGTTCCACAAATAATCTTTAGAAATAACGTTAACGGTCAGGGTAACACCGTCAGGATACTTCCTAGAACATCGGAAAAAACACACATTTATCAAAGACATGAATTACGCGCGAAAAAGCCTTCCTGTTACGTCATCATCGTAATCAACCTATTGCCGGCTCACTACAGAGCACGAGTCTCCACTCGGTAAGAGAAGGGTTTGGCCATAGTCCACCACGTCCACTGGCCATGTGCGGATTGGCAGACTTCACACGCCTTTGAGAACATTATCGAGAACTCTCAGGCGTGCAGGTTTCCTCACGATGTTTTCCTTCACCGTTGAAGCAAGTGATATTTTAATTGTTTAAAACGCACATTACTCCGAAAAGTTAGAGGTGTGTTGTGTCCTGTTACGTACTTATATAAAATAACCAATTAATATAAATCTTGCAAATATAAATAGCAGTTTCTTCGCTTACACAATTAGAAATGGCTTAAATGAACAAGACATTATTACATAAACCCTTTGCGAGTTCAATGGCAAAAAATGACAACTTGTTTCCTTTGCAAATCGCGGTACTTTACTTTAGATGACTAAGAATATGGAATAAAGACTCATTAACGTCAATGTAAATTCAAAACGCATCTCGCAAGTAATCAATATTTATAAGGACAAATAATATTTTGAACATTTTGCAACTCCAAGGTTAAATCGTATCTATATATTTTTTTAACCATTACATAATTCGTACTGTATGTATTTCAAACACGTACCCTTCGAAGGTACTTAATGGAATTATAAAAATATTTAATATTAACTATACTTTAAATATATATCAGTTTATCTTGTGGAATATTTTTTCATTTGTTTAGATATTACTAGCGATTGCCTACGACTTCATCCGCGTTTCGGATACATTCAAAAATATAGGACTTTCAAAATTGTTTTTCTGCTTCTATTTATACTTTTACGGATTGATATTAATGACATTCCTATACCTATAATATTGTTTTTATCCAGAAATCTGGAGTTTATTTCAGCATACTAATTATTTCCTTATACTTTATTACTCTATAATAATGTAATCTTCAACATCAATAGACAAGCACTTAGCTTTTATTTCTACAGACAAAGTTATACTGGACCATACTTATAAGTAGAACGGGATTTTTGATAACTTCGTACACATACAATGTCGCGTTATCATATATTTTTACTACAGTCCGTTTTGAAATTAATGAACATTTATATGCGGACAGCGTAGTAGTGGTTTATATTAAATATATTTACTTACAGAAGCCGACTTCAATAGCCGCAAAAAAAATGCATTAATTTGGTTCTAACTACGCGTGTAATAAAAAGCCGACTTAAAAAGCTGCAAATGCATAAATTCAGTTCTAACTACGCGTATAATAAAGAATGGACTATTCGACTTTTCTGCATTTGTATTAATCTGGGATATAACAATTAATCCGGGATCAATTTAGCTGTGAAGCCATGCATGAGTAACAAATGCTTATTTTATTTTATTCCCTGACGACCTCCGTGGCGCAGCGTCAAATTATAAAGTTGGAGGTTCCGGGTTCGATTCCCGGCTCGACAAAGACGTGTCGCTAAGTGATTTAGCGTTCCAGTCACGTAGAAACCAATTAGGAGTGTAGGTTTGTCCCTAACAGGTTAGCCCTCTACCATCCTAGACTGCATCATCACTTACCATCAAGGCAACCTTCCCCTCGGTGGTAAATATAAAATTTCGAGCGTTATTACACGAAAATTTTACATACATGAATTTTACAAGTAGATCTACACCAATTTGTTTGATGCTAAATATAGATACAATCCAATTATGCAACTAAAGTATTTTCTCCCTAGACATGTTTTTAAGTTTAAATATCACTTGCTTCAACGGTGAAGGAAAACATCGTGAGGAAATCTGCACTCCTGAGAGTTCTCTATAATGTTCTCAAAGGCGTGTGAAGTCTGCCAATCCGCACATGGCCAGCGTGGTGGACTATGGCCAAACCTTTCTTATATTGAGATGAGACCCGTGCTCTGTAGTGAGCCGGTAATGGGTTGATCATGATGATGATGATGTTTTTAAGAGTTACAAACGCTTCCCTTTTGATTATTGTTTCTTTATTCGCGTTGAAAACTTATTAAGAGCATCGTTTAATGGCACGGCACAGTTATGAAAACACCAGCCATTTCTTCACCGGTTAACTACCTAAAGCAAAAGTTATAAAGTTTCCGAAGTGTGATAGATAGAGTATGGTAAGCTATACTTATCCAAACTATTAGTAATTAACGTGTAATTTAACGGTTGGTTAGCGAGACTATGCATATAGGGCCAGCAACGCATTGGCGGTTCCTCTGGTGCTGCAAATGTTCATGGGCGGCGGTAATCACTTACCAACAAGTGACCCGCCTGCTCGTTTGCTCGTAATATAAGAAAAAAAAAATATATATACATATATATATATATATATAAATATATATATATAATATACATACACAACAAGTGACCCGCCTGCTCGTTTGCTCGTAATATAAGAAAAAAATATATATATATATATATACATATTACACAAGTTAGCCCTTGACGGCAATCTCAAAAGTAAGTGATGATGTGCAGTCTTAGATGGTAGCGGGCTAACCTGTTAGGGGCAAACCCATAGAAAACCCATACTTCTAATTGGTTTCTACACGACATCGTGCCGGAACGCTAATTCGCTTGGCGACACGTCTTCGTCGGTATATCCTAAAACTAGAGGTTTTCAAACTCTCTTCTCTATAGTTTAAGCGTTAAATTCATTTAAAGCAGTGAAAGAATGATCATGAAATCATCGTAATGCGCAGAAGAATAATACGGGAACACGGTACGATGGTAGGTAGACGCCAAACTTAATGTAGGTCAGTACGCTATGACCTAGATAGTAAATACCAAATTGAACGGCTCCTTTATCTTATTTGTTTTAAAGCAGGACATCGGTGTCAGAATATGTGTTTGCATAACATATTACGGATGTTTTACCCGACTACGAAGCTGCAAATGGCAGCCTATGTCTTTAACTGTCTGTTTGTATGTATTTTTATTTATGTATTAACTAGGTGCTCGTAATGGAAATACAGATATATAATATAATAAAACTGTAACAGGACGAATTCTGTACATTGAATATATTTTGAAAATTTTAATTGGAGGATGCTTTACTATCGATACTGAAACCAAAACATTTTTTTTATTTCTGTCTGTATCTTGGCCGCGCATCACGCCGAAATTACTGGATGGATTTGAATGAAATTTGGTATAGATAAAGCTGATACTCCGGTTCAACATATAGGATATTTTTATCCCAGAATTCAGCTCGGTTTCCTTGGGAGAGGGGAAGAAAATCAAAATGTGTATTTAGTTGTAATTCATTAACGCGTACCCCGATTTCACTTATTCTTTTTTGTTAGAAAGGATATACTTTAACGTTTATACTGTAATTATTTAAAGGTCGTTGGTTATAGTATTGCATATATAGTATAGTATATATATAGTAATGCATTGCTTCGTGATTGGACAGATTGGAAGATAAACAAACACTTTCACACACACTAACTCAACGCAGACGAAATCGCGGGCGTCAACTAGTATTAAATGTATCCTATGATATTCACTTATGTGGCTTATCATTAGTGAAACAATTTATGAAATTGGATCAGTAATAGACGAAGTCCGTGGCGCAGAGGTCATGGGTTCGATTACGACGGTACGAGTCTGGTCTGGTAGAAGGCTTCGGTCGTGGCTAGTAGGTAGGGTAGTATGCATTTGCCAGTAGGGTGGTGCCCTACTGGCAAATGCATACCGTCAAGCTATTTAGCTAGAATTATTTTGACAAAATGACTCTTTGTAATCCGAAAATATATTAATGTTGTACTAAAAAGAAAGCTTCCTTTATGGTAGTAATTCAAAGATTTCGCCTTCGTTTAACTTTACATATCAAACTTTGCCAATTTGGAAATTGCCATACCTTACATCCATTTGTAAAAAATCTTCATTTAGATGTTCCACGAATAATCTTTAGAAATAACGTTAACGGTCAGGGTAACTCCGTCAGGATACTTCCTAGAACATCGGAAAAAATACACATTTATCGAACACGTGAATTACGCGCGATAGAGCCTTCCTGTTAACTCATTATCATAATCAACCTATTGCCGGCTCACTACAGAGTACTGGTATCCACTCAATAAGAGAAGGGTTTGGCCATAGTCCACCACGCTGGCCATATGCGGTTTGGCAGACTTCACACTCGTTTAAGAACATTATGGAGAACTCTCAGGCGTGCAGGTTTCCTCACGATGTTTTCCTTCACCTTTGAAGCAAGTGATATTTTAATTGTTTAAAACGCACATTACTCCGAAAAGTTAGAGGTGAGTTGTGTTCTGTTACGTACTTCTATAAAATAACCAATCAATATAAATCTCTCAAATGTAAATAGAAATTCCTTCGCTTACACAATTAGAAATGACTTAATGAACAAGACCTTATTAATACACCCTTTGCGAGTTAAATGGCAAAAGATGACAACTTGTTTCCTTTGCAAATCGCGGTACTTTACTTTAGATGACTAAGAATATGGAATAAAGACTCATTAACGTCAATGTAAATTCAAAACGCATCTCGCAAGTAATCAATATTTATAAGGACAAATAATATTTTGAACATTTTGCAACTCCAAGGTTAAATCGTATCTATATATTTTTTTAACCATTACATAATTCGTACTGTATGTATTTCAAACACGTACCCTTCGAAGGTACTTAATGGAATTATAAAAATATTTAATATTAACTATACTTTAAATATATATCAGTTTATCTTGTGGAATATTTTTTCATTTGTTTAGATATTACTAGCGATTGCCTACGACTTCATCCGCGTTTCGGATACATTCAAAAATATAGGACTTTCAAAATTGTTTTTCTGCTTCTATTTATACTTTTACGGATTGATATTAATGACATTCCTATACCTATAATATTGTTTTTATCCAGAAATCTGGAGTTTATTTCAGCATACTAATTATTTCCTTATACTTTATTACTCTATAATAATGTAATCTTCAACATCAATAGACAAGCACTTAGCTTTTATTTCTACAGACAAAGTTATACTGGACCATACTTATAAGTAGAACGGGATTTTTGATAACTTCGTACACATACAATGTCGCGTTATCATATATTTTTACTACAGTCCGTTTTGAAATTAATGAACATTTATATGCGGACAGCGTAGTAGTGGTTTATATTAAATATATTTACTTACAGAAGCCGACTTCAATAGCCGCAAAAAAAATGCATTAATTTGGTTCTAACTACGCGTGTAATAAAAAGCCGACTTAAAAAGCTGCAAATGCATAAATTCAGTTCTAACTACGCGTATAATAAAGAATGGACTATTCGACTTTTCTGCATTTGTATTAATCTGGGATATAACAATTAATCCGGGATCAATTTAGCTGTGAAGCCATGCATGAGTAACAAATGCTTATTTTATTTTATTCCCTGACGACCTCCGTGGCGCAGCGTCAAATTATAAAGTTGGAGGTTCCGGGTTCGATTCCCGGCTCGACAAAGACGTGTCGCTAAGTGATTTAGCGTTCCAGTCACGTAGAAACCAATTAGGAGTGTAGGTTTGTCCCTAACAGGTTAGCCCTCTACCATCCTAGACTGCATCATCACTTACCATCAGGTGAGATAGCCGTCAAGGGCTAACTTGTAGTGTATAAAAAGAACGTAATTTCCACGTGCAAGTGCTATTTCGGAGACGTTCAGTCTAGTGATAAGCAATTATCGCCATGACCACATCAAGTCAACAGCATCAACTGATAGATATAGGCCTTTTGTACAAAGTCCCGTTGGAGTAACGTGGAGGTAAATGACTTCATCTTTGAAGAAGGGGGGAGGGGGGGTTAACGTAAACGCACTAAATAACGTTAATGCACTCTCAATGGCATAAGCGACGCTAATGCGCGATCCCCCATGCTTATGCACTTCGTAAAGGAAGACGGTCAAGTGCGAATTAGACACGTGTCCTCAAAGGGCGCCGTGCCTTTAATCTCGAGGGAAAACGAAAAGAGCATGGCCTAGTTCTAAAAACACAAATCAACGCATTAATTCATCGTTTGAGGAAGGTTTATTTATGCTGGTATCACGGAATAAAAGTACAAAACATGAAACGCCTTATCATCATCATCATGATCAACCCATTCTCGGTTCACTACAGAACACGGGTCTCCTCTTAATTTGAGAAGAGATTGGCCATAGTCTACCACGCTGGCCATGTGCGGATTGGCAGACTTCACACGCCTTTGAGAACATCACACGCCGTATGCCGTGTACTAAAAAACAAAATGCTGCATACAAAATATTTTCGGTAAAATATGTGCATTGGGAAACATAAAGCTCTTGGTAGCTATAAGAAAACTTTTTCGCTGATTTTTCCACATGATTTTAATAGAGTAATATTATATAGGTAAGTTATCAGTAGTGCCAATGTTATGCCATAATAGCCTCATCATGATACTTTATTAGATTAACAAAGTGATACTCCAAAATTATTATTTTTACTTTGCATATTTAAATCATTTTTACTTTATCGCGAGTAATATATGGTTTATCGTTACTATAGTATCGTAAGTGGAATCAAACAAAATATTTAAAAAAGTGAAATTTTCATTTAGTTACCACCCCACTTACAAAGACATATGATTGATTCAGCGTTCCGATGTGATGCTGCGCAGAAGCCGATTAGGAGGATGGGTTCAGCTGGCAACGCATCCATGGTTCCTCTGGTGTTGTAAATGTTCATGGGTAACGGCAATAGCTTAATATCTGGTGACACATCATCTTATCATCTCGAGAACGTTATTCACTACTAACGCCAAACAGCATTCTCGGTTTAACGATTTTCGTTAATTAAAATATGCAATACGTTATCGAGACCCGACCACACGCATTGGAGCAGCGTGGTGAGTATAATATCGTCTAGAAGAGGCTGTAGAAAAATCCTCTTCAACTTATATCAGCGGGAAGAGTCAAATACATTAGAAGTATAAAATGTTGTGTAATCCATGTCCGTGGACGCACAGTTGGGCAAGAAGTGACCATAAAGGGTTTTCGTGCGGAACCCTAAAAATGAGCAGCAATCAGCCCCCAGACGTGTAAATTCAATTGGTCACAATTTTAAAAGCTGACTTCTTATAGGCAATCATAAGGCAAACGCAACGCGTTAAATACCACAAAGAAATGGCAGTCCATGAGTTGCTGTAATAATGTCAAAACTACACTTATTTAAATTGATCACTGAATTACTTCAGGGCATCCTAAAATTACTGATCACAAAAAGAATGCGTCCACAAGACGTCGTGTCAAAATTTTCAATATTTTCATTAATATTTTGCGTATTTTACATATTTTGACGACCTCCTAATTGGTTTCTGCGCGACATCTGGCCGGAACGCTAAATCGCTTGGCGACACGTCTTAATCGGTAGGGTGGTAACACACGGCCGAAGCCTCCCCCCAAACCAGACTCTAGCCGGAAATCGAACCCAGGACCTTGAACTTTAAAATGCGTCAGCGCACGCACTGCGCCACGGTGGTCGTCAAACGTTATTTTTGAAATACCACTCAAAAACGAGCAAAGTCGCGGGCAGGTGTTTGGAAAGCAATAAAAGCCATATAATAATATTAATATTTTTATTTAAAACATTGTTAACTGTATGAAATCTGTTTTATTTTAAAATAGGTCAAAAACACATAATTTCAACATTATGTGTATGGTACTTCGATAGGATCTGGGATAAATATATCAATCTAAATTATACATATAAAAAGTGATACCAAAATAAAATCCCGTCGTTTTATTATGAAGTATCGTGAAATTATATATTTCGATCGTTTATTATTGAAATTTTATTGTATTAAATTTATTTTATCAAGAATAAATTTGTATTCCCATAAAAATCATTAACGTTTATATTAAGATAACTTTTAACCCTATTACTTGAGCATTAATTAATTATAATTAAACGTACGAGTATCTACAACAGCGAAACCAACAAACCAATGTCGCAATAACTATTACTAGGTAGGTAAAACTATTTATAAAAACTAGAAGACACAAATATCAAACAAACTTTTATATTGAAAACTTGAACACATCCTACCTTAGTTAGCTGAAAAGTTTACTTTTTCCAGTTCTGCTTATTTCTTTCGATACTAACACAGTAACAACAATCATAGGTTCAAATTAACTTTAGATTGAATATAAATCATCTGTTACACATAAAAAATATTTGGACATTAGAAACAGTTAAAGATAGAACCGAGTAGTGAGATTAAAGCAAAAGGATTGAATTATAATTTTTAAGTACAATGAGCCAATAACAATAGTTTTTCATATCAGTAACAAAGATTTAGGGCTAAGATCGCGTGTTCTAGGCAGTGTTCATTTGGCATCGACCTTAAAAACTATATTAACATACAAGAGTATCGATATACCACTAAACTATCACAAGGTTACAATATCACGCCAGTTCATCTTATCACAAACGTCACAACATAAATAGAATTAAATATTCACTATAAATCAAATTCAGATATTAATCGCAGAAGAAGGATGAGTTAGGATCTGGAGGTTCCAGAATCTTCCGCAACATTTCACAACATTTCAACTTTTCAACCTTTTTTTTTGAATGAGAAATACTCTCTGGTCTGCTCTTTAAACCATTATGTAAGCTCTATTTAGTTTCTCTCATATCTAAGTCATCCCATTCTCATGATGTTGCGACGGCGAAGCAACCGCTCCATTGCGTAGAACACGCGATCGGACCCTCAGTATGGACAGACTATCCCTCCTGCCCCGGGAATGGCGGCCGCATCAGGGTAGTGGACCCTGCAGAGGTCCTTCCAAGATTTCCCTTGCCTCGGTCTCTCCACGTGTCTGTACCCGGTATTATAGCCGTAGTTGTAACCGTAGTTCCCATATCCACTGTACCCGTACGATCTTCTGGGGTTGCCGTTCAGGGCGTCGTATATGGCATCGAAGAAAGGAGCCGCGTCAACTGACAAAGCGGCAATTAGCAGGACGAAAAGTATTAATCTCGTGGAAGACATCGCGGAAGGGTATCGCTAAGTGCCAATTGTATCAATTCGGATGACGGTCACTGTGGCCTCGTCGCGCGGAAGCTCTCGGCGGTGGTTTAATCGCGAATGGTGCCGGGTGCTCTTATTGCCCGCTTATATACCGGCCTCGGATCATCTGGCTGGAGATAAACATTGCGCACGCGCCGGGTTCACGGTCTCTAGTCAGGAATCGCATTGAAGTGTGCACTACA
The DNA here is from genome assembly GCA_928268935.1 of Lasiommata megera. Classification (NCBI taxonomy): domain Eukaryota; kingdom Metazoa; phylum Arthropoda; class Insecta; order Lepidoptera; family Nymphalidae; genus Lasiommata; species Lasiommata megera. The sequence goes on from OV743312.1 coordinate 15,337,002, forward strand.
GACTGGAGTGGCGGGAATAAAATTTCCAAGCGTCATATAGGGAAGTTCCTTACAAATGCTTTTCGGCTTTAATAAAAGAGGTACCTATCTTCAATTTCGCTATTAAGCGATGCAACTTACAAATTAGTTTTAAGACATTACAAAAATAAATCATCATTTGAATATCCCATACTTGTATAGTAATCTTCAACAGATACATTCATTACAAATAATTAAACACCGCTTTGATAAATTAACATAGTCGAATAATCATATAGAGTTCATAGAACATGCAAGATAAACATAAAATGATATTCTCACATAATTCGATTCAACCATCCAACTTTAAAATGCGTAAAGCAAACCGGTAAACGAACCCAGGATGGGTTCGATTCCCGGCTCGAGTCTGGTCTAGTGGCAGGCTTGGGCAATGGCTAGTTACCAACCTACCGATAAAGACGTGTCGTTAAGCGATTTAGCGTTCCAGCACGATGTCGTATAAGAACCAATTAAGAGTATGGACCATACCCCTAACAGTTTAGCCCACCTTCCATCTTAGATCGCATCATCACTTACCATCAGGTGAGACGCAGTCAAGGGCTAACTTGGGGTGTATAAAAAAACAACTAAGTATGTCGAAATATGCTTAAACCTTTACCCTTTTACATGCTAGCCAATAATTTAAGAAGGTGCTTAACCTAACTTTGTAGACGTCACATTCTATTAAACAAGGTAAAATTATTGAGTAACATAAGGAGTTGTGATTCAGTTTAACAAAGATTAATGACGCATGCTATTTATCATCTGTGCAATATCCTAATAGCATTCCAGGAAAACATAGGGATTTAACCTTCGTGGTATGCAGTAGCCACAACATGTTCTCACTGAATATATTTATAAATTAATAATAATTAATATATCAAGAATAGTTGGCAATAATTATCCAACCGATCTCACTTACAGCGAACGTGGTCAGGGTTCCAGGGAATCTCTTCACTGTGTGATCTGGAGCTCCTACTGTTACATATTGGCGAAGGTCGTTTCACGTAAAACACTTTGACGAGTAACCTGCTCAGTAGACAATTTTTACAACTACTAGATAATGTATAAGTTAAGATTGTACGTATAGTTGTAATAAAAGTATGCTAAAAACTGTTTTCCTTCTATAATTTGTACAAATCCCATCTGCAATCTGCACCCTGAATAGTAATACCGCCAGATCTCTTTTCACAAGACGTGCAGTCTACCGGAGCAATCATCCAACGAGTTTTCTTTTAATGCCTTGCAAATCTTTTCAATATAAGACCGAGTCGCCTGCTGATAAAAGATAAATTAAGATGCTATTAATAATATATCTAAAGGTAAATTGCTCTCCATAGGTACTTTAATTTATTATTGATTATGTGAGATGGTGATAACAAAAAAAAAACACGGATAAGTAAGTTTGTTTTGGGATTTTTCTTAGACCAGGGCGCGTGTGGAACCCTCATAGCTTTAGTTTTCACTGCAATGTAAATTATTGACGCGTCAAAAGTGCCTTTAAAAGGACTATTTGAATAAAGATTATTTGAATTTTGAATTTTGGTAATCTCTTGATCAAGATAATCCTTAGTAAATAATAATAATTAGTTACACAAACCATTGCAAAAATGCCGTTAGCAAATAGGAATGGATTAAAGGTCCATTTATTCAATTGCTGTCAACTATCTAGACAGGCAATGTAAAAGAGACTAATGGAATAGACAACTTGGCAAGCTGTCGGCTTAACTGGCACTCATGGTCTTGTCGAGAGACTAATTTTTAGAAGATGGTACCTCCAGTCGAGTCTGGTGTACCAGTTGTCTCGGACCTTGTAATGTAAATTTTTGTCTGCCTCTGAATTTTGTTATATTATTTTGTTACGTGTCTCAAGTGTCATATTTGTATAAAACTATATTTATTATATTTAGTATAATAAGGGTGTCCCAGATCCACAGCAGGGAAAATTTAGAAATTTGAAACTTTATTTTGGAGTCATCGGCCGTGGCTAGTCAATGCCTTCTGCTGCCATGCTTTTTATGTTGACGGACTCGACTCACTGTGACATATTTGCAGGCCAATGGAATACAATTGTAAGCCAATGCTTGCAGTTTTCCGAAAAGTATATTAATACCACTATGACTCTGTCATAGATCTTAAATATTTGTTTTTGTCTCTCTTGTCTGTTTTTTTTTGTTTTTAGTGTATATTTGTTTTGTTTAGACTTTGTTTTTGTTATAATGTTACTATGTGTAATCATTTAATTTGTGTTATTGGATATTGTCCGTTCTAATTAAATTAAAAATTAAATAAATAAATAAACGTTCCGCTACGATACGTTAGCTAAATATACATCTTAATCAAACATTTCTTTTTTTTTAATTCACTAAACCCTATTATATCTGAAACAGTTTCATGTCATAATGGGTATCTTGGCTCAACACTGAAATCACCAGTGACGTATACCCAAGCAAACTCTTTCTAACAAAGTCTAGTACTCCTCGAGACGGGTTAATAAACCTTTTCCGTGAACTTTGCTTTGAGCTGTCTCCAGATATTACCAATCCTACGTCTTCGAAGGCCCATCGCTTAGGCAATACTTGCCTATTAATTCAAAATACGTATTGGTAAGCACGTTCTTCAATTAAGCTTTATTTAGTATTTTTGACCCTTAGCATAATTATATAGTAGACACGTACTCGCTTCGGCAGTACATATACTAAAATAAGTTTAAAAAAAAACACTTAGGAACTGATTATTCATATATTAAGATAATTTTCAAGTATCGAATGTCCATTTCCACGATACAATTTGTCTCCTAACAAAATTTTACTGATATCTGTTCAACGGTTTAGGTTTGTAAAGGTAACTGGTAAACCTAAGTACATATAAAACTTTTGGGACTGCCGTTGGGACCGTGCGTAATCAAAAAACGTGCCAAACATCCACAAGGACTCTTTCTGACAAGTTCATCGATTGTCAGTTCTTGGACTCATCGTTATTATCATCGTTCATCATCACCGCCCCACTATAGGGCACAGATCTCAATGGTGAGAAGGGTCTCGGCAATAGTTTACCACGTTGGCGAAGTACGAATTGGTAGATTTCACACGCCTTTGAGAATATTGAAGAGAATGTTCAGGCATGCATGTTTCACAACGATCTCTTTCTTTCACCGTTTAGGGGTATTTACACACGTAACTTCGAATTCAGAACAATGAAGAGAACATTCAGGCATACAGGTTTCCAAACGATCCCGTTTAGGGATATTTACACACGTAACTTCGAAGAGTTAAAGGTGCTATTTCTGTAACTCGGTCCACCGGTATCACCGCCAATACCTGTGATTAATGTGATAACAAATCGAACTTGTTTCAATCTTCGACTTTAAATCTTTTTAGCGGATTTTATAAACTGGTAAAAAGTAATTTTATTGATTTTTACATGTGATTTAAGTGTATAACAGTATTCTATTTTATGTATGTTCATAAGTATGTAATCGACAGATCGATGAGCACTTGAATGCGCACTTCGAGCGATACAAGCGTATCGAAGTCAAGTTCAGGTAGGAGCGTTCACCTCTGACCGTGAAGTATTTCGTACCGTTCCATATTGTACTAGGTTACCGGTAAACTGCTTCTTTTACTATAAAATAATATTAGATATAATAATATTAGATGATATTAGTGTTAACCTTTTTACTTGCTTGCTTCGATTTTTCCCTTAAATAGTTCCAGTTCGGAGTAAGAAGTGTCCAGCCCCGTGACTTTGAATGCATGTTAAGCCATTAGTCCAGTTTATTATCACTAGCATGTGATTCGAGTAATTATGTTAAATACTCGTATATACTACATTCAACAAACAGAAATTGAAGTTATTCTATTCTATTATATTATGTTATGTTGTACTGTGCTGTTATATTATATTCTGGTCTGATCTATTCTGGTCTGGTCTGCTCTGCTCTAATCTAGTCTATGCTTTAATCCGTTTCGTTCCGTTCTGTTATGTTCAATTATTTTGATTCCATACCATTCTATAGCGTAACTACCCTTTGTGGATCTGTGCTTTAAAACCATATCTCCTATGAGAGAGCTCATAGGCAGGTTATATTTAATTTAATTATTTTCCGTAAAATCTACTTATCGTAGTTATTTGAATAAAGATTTTTATATTTTGTATTAACAGTGCTGATTCTTAGATAACCCCGGGTAAGTTTGTTGTGGGCTTCTTCTTAGGCCGGGGCGCGTTTGGAACCCTCATAGCTTTAGTTTTAAGTTTACGAATATAGTTATCACCATCATGAAATAACTACTATGTAAATTATTGACGCGTCAAAAGTGCGATTTTAAGGACTATTTGAATAAAGATTATTTTGAATTTTGAATTTGAATTCTAAGAAATAGCTTTTTTTTAAACACTTCATGTTAGCCCTTGAAATCTCACCTGGTGATGATGCAGTCTAAAATAGAAGCGAGCGAGCCTGTTAGGGGTATGGCAAACTCACACTCCTCAAGGGTTTCTACGCGATATCGTGCCGGAACGCTTAATATTTGTCACTAAGGTCGTAACAAGCCCCGACTGAAGCCTACCACCAAATTAGACTCGAGCCGGAATCGAACCCAGGGCCCCCAACTGATAAGGCCGCATTTATTCTATACTCTTTTACTGGCATCTTTTGTCTCATCTGTTTGTTCATATTCTTGTTTCATTAGCTAAAAGCTTGTATATTCATTTAAAATTAAACAAATATTAGTTAAAAATAAACAGTAAAAACTTGAAATTGGCATGATTGTTTAAAATTCCAATTCACCCATTTTGTGATACGAAATTTAAACATGTCTCCACAATTTTTACAGCATAGCATAAAAAGATTAATAACATAGCTAAGTTACATACAAATTAATATCACTTACTAGAATGACTACTACTTAGAATTCAGATAAACACACAAACAATACTTTGAAAATCGACCGTCAGTAACTAATAACATAAAATCCCTGACCAATATCTAATCTGGAAAATATTAATTAGTTTTAATACAATCTGGAACAATGTCATTGCTTACTCGGATTCGATAAGAAGTATTTATTCAATTATTTTTGGCAATGCTATTTTTTCCACTTAATCAATGTGACCTTTATACTTTAGATTTTGGTGTTAAATATGTTTAACCAAAGTTTGGATTTCTCTTAGCCCTATTTAAATATAATCAATCATGATCTTTTGCCTTCATTTTTATTGCAAGAAATTCAGAAAATATACTCGTCGTCGTAAACTGATATGTTTTAAATCAACATACCTTGGTGTTAACTTATTTATTAATTTTATTTAAACAAGTTTTTTGGATAATATTAACAAAAGAAAAGTGGAAAGAAAAAATACATAACATTAAAGCAAAAGGCGACCTTACCAATAAAAGCGATCTCTTCCAGGCCACTCTTCAGTTTGTTGCGGTCGAGTGCACAATTGTTCCCGTGACCCAGCCACCAGGCGACGCGAAGGAACATCGCTGGGTTTTAGTGGGTATTCTGGTCGCCAGTCTTGCCGCCAGGGAGTCCCACACACCCCGTCGGAAGTGGCGCAGTCTTGCCTGCATCGCTTCCGGAGGGGATGCGTAAACGCATTTCCCAGCGGAAAAAAAAAAAAAAAAAAGCCACTTCAGTGGCGGGAAATCGCGACACTTATAGATACATATATACATACTAATAGTTACATCTTCTTCTTATTCTTGCCCTTATCCCACATTATGTGGGGTCGGCTCAAAACGTCTTCTTCCACTCACTTCTATCAGCCTACTAAGTCATTTACAAAGGTGTCCAGAAACAGAAGTATACATACTTAGCAAGGAATTCTCAGGCCGATCTCATATCATTATGGTCAATGTGTATGTATAGCACGAGCTTTTCACCTGTGTGTTTTCACGTTTTGCAATCAATGACCCCAATGCTGAAATTGATATCGCAGCAAAGCGATAATTATCACGAGCGACGTTTAGTTTGTCAATGGATTTAACGTGTCCATAAAAGGGACGAGGAAATAAACTTACGAGACGAAATTACAGCGACTGTATAAATATAGTAAATAATATACAGTAAGCTAATATAACATAGGTGAGTGCTAGAAAGGAATCCTGGAAAGAAGGATTTATTTTATAATGTATTTAAAAATTGACTAAATTTAAATATTCCGGTAACATTATCCATGATGTCACTCTTGTTCTTAAATTTAGTCAATTTTATACATATATATATACTTTTATATTAGGCTACTCTAGCAAATTAGGTTTTTATCCTGTTAAGCTAAATAAAGCGAGATAAATAAATAAATGAAATAAATAAATAAATTTTGTATGAAAGTCAGGTTCGAAGATAGAAGCACTTAACACATACACAAATTTAATACCAAAGCTACAAATATATGTACGATGCGCAATGGCGTGCACTTCATATATGCATAAAAGCAATGCATACTACAGGAGCCTCCGGAGGAATGGAAACATATTCGTGAGCAATCTGTGTCGGCTTTGTGTTGTAGAATAACCTACTTAGTCACATTAGTGTGAGTACTTCATGCTCGCTCAAAAGCACTTTCTGCCTAAAGAACTATATAAGAGAAGATTTTTTCTATATTATGTCGAATGTCTTACTGTTACTTCGAATACGTATGTAACTAAAATGGAAAGGGTCGAGTGAAAAGAAAACTAGTTCAAATTCAAAATAATCTTTACATAGTAGTGATTTAATGGTGATAACTACATTCGTAAATTTAAAACTAAAGCCAAACGCGCCCTGGTCTAAGAAGAAGCCCACAACAAACTTAGCCGGGTTTTTTTTTGTTATCACCATCTCACATAATCAATAAATGAAATACACAAGTCTGGCAGTCTCTATATCTGTCAAATGACGAATCTTTTTTACCGCGTAAGCAGAGCTAAGTCTGTGCGATAAATTATTTATTTTTATTTATTCAAGTTATTTTGTTAAGTGATTACTTTTGTTTTTTCTGACTTTGGTTTTTTAGGTGCCTTTATTGTAAAACTAATTATATTATATTAATAATACATAAATAAATAAATAATAAATAAATAAATAATGGTACAGATAAGATAGGAAATCGTTAAAGATGTTTATATAGAGTTAATATATGAGATTGTTCTGCTCAAAATAACTGCGTATGTTTACGGGTGCAATAGTCCCATCGCACTATAATTATAATATTAATTAAGCAATAATCACAAAATGAAGCTCGCCGATACGTTGATATTATTAATTATAATCCTATATTTGAAATACGTAAAACAAAATTTATTTCCAGCTCTAATAAAACAAGACAGTCTGCAAATTATCTAAAGCATCCAGATCCTCGAAATCTTTTCCTAGCTACGGCATAAAGTTTAAATAAAATGTTATTTTGCATTATATAGTTGAAGGTCGGTCTGGAGGGTTAAATTTTCGGCTCGAGTCTGGTCTGGTGGGAGGCGTCGGCCATAGCTAGTTACCACCTTACTGAAAAAGATGTGTCGCCAAGCGATTAAGCGTTCCAGCACGATGTCGCGTAGAAACCAATTAGGAGTTGTGGTTTACCATACCCCTAAAAGGTAGGACCTTTCCTACCTTAGACCGCATCATCACCAGGTGATATAGCCTTCAAAGGCGAACTTTTAATGTATTAAAAAAACATCTTGAAGCCCTTGTATAACGATTTCCTTTCCCCTCTGTATCAACACCCTTTCTTTTCACTCCACCCTTTAGTTATCTAGGTTCATCACATAATAGGCACGAGTATTTAATCCCATCCCATATGTCCATTGGACGCGCGTAGCTTTAATAGCATTAAGCTTTGTATCACCTGCGAGCGTTTCGCAATCAACAAACTATGCAACGCTGAAATCGATACCGACACTCGTAATCACGTTTAGTTCGTGAATGAATTAAACGCGTCTATAATATATAGAAGCTGTGATAGCCTAGTGGTTAGGGCGTCAGCCTCCTAATCAGAGGTCGGCGGTTCGAATCCGGGCACGCACCTCTGACTTTTCGGAGTTATGTGCGTTTTTAAAAAAAAAATATCACATGCTTCAACGGTGAAGGAAAACATCGTGAGGAAACCTGCACGCCTGAGAGTTCCCCATAATGTTCTCAAAGGCGTGTGAAGTCTGCCAATCCGCAAACGGCCAGCGTGGTGGACTATGGCCGAACCCTTCTCATACTGAGAGGAGACCCGTGCTCTGTAGCGAGCCGGTAATGGGTTGATCATGATGATGATGATGATAATATATACATCACTCACGTCACTCAGGGGGTGATGGAGAGAGTTATGCTAGGTGTATCTCTACGTAATAAAATTATAAATGAGGAGATCCGTAGAAGAACCAGAGTTACCGACATAGCTCAACTAGCTGCGAAGTTGAAGTGGCAATGGGCGGAGCACATAGCTCGGAGAACCGCTGCACGTTGGGGTCCCAAGCTGCTGGAACGTACCGGTAAACGTAGCGTTGGTCGACCCCCGTCTATTTGGAGAGACGACATCAGACGAGTCGCAGGAAGAAACTGAATACAAGCGGCCCAAGACCGTGAACATTGGAACTCCCTACAAAAGACCTATGTCCAGCAGTGGACATCAATCTGTTGATGATGATGATGATGATTATATATACATAGCATCGTGGCAATATAAATTCCATCGTGAAAATTGCGTCAAGCGAGTCCAATGATATTATCTGTCCACCTAGTTGGGGTTTTAACAACGGTGTGTTTAGCGGTCTTGTTACGTTATTCTAGAAAAGTCCACCCATTGATGACGTAATCTGAAGTGCAGCTGTAATAGCTATGCGCCCTGCACATTACAATACACTACTAAAGTTTCTCTTAATTAAAAGATATCAAAGCATGTGAGTGGAAACAGTAAAAATAGAAACAAACAAAGAAAATAAAAAATAACAGTAAATTAATTAATGACGTAATATTCTAGCAAGCTGTGGTGGTTAGGCCGTCCGCCTCCTAATTAGAAGTCGGTGGTTCGATCCCGGGCACACACCTTTAATTTTTCGGAGTTATGGACTGTTTTCATTAAAATATCACTTGCTTTAACCGCTAAGGAAAACATCAATAGGAAACCTGCGTGCCTGAGAATTCTCCATAATGTTCTGAAAGGTGTGTAAAGTCTGCCAATCCGCACATGGCCAGCGTGGTGAGCTATGGCCAAACCGTTCTCTTATTGAGGGGAGATTCGTGCTATGTAGTTAGCCGACTTGACAATGATGATGATGATGATGATTCTAGCAAGGACCAGTCTATGTAGTTCAACTTGACCTTGACTTGAACACTTTTTTTAATTCACTACAAGTTAGCTTAACTGCATCACATTTGATGATACCCCACACTCCTTATTAGTTATACATGGCGATATACGGCTGAAGTCTCCCAGGCAAAATATGTCTGCATTAAGCTAAAATAAAGTATTTAAAGATTAAGAAAAATATTCCCCTCGAGGCTTGCAGTTTGCACGCAGATTCTGACATGCTTTCTGTTTAACTAACTGGCCCTTAATAAATTATATAGGCGCATAAAATGATATCACGTAACAATATTATATTCATTACATCGACTTCCTTTTGTTTGATTATCATTATTAAGATTGCAATTGCATAAATTACTTGTATCTCAATAGAAAATCTAGTGCATAGTGTCATTTCCGACAGTTTTACAACACAGGTATATTGGGTCACGTCAAAACTTACATTATTTATCATTACTACAATTGAATTACGAAGCAGCGATCAAATTTTCAGAATGTGCCAACTTGATCTTCTTCTTCTTCTTGCCCTTATCCCACATGATGTGGGGTCGGCACAACACGTCTTCTTTTTCCACTCACTTCTATCAGCCGTCACCTGACTACCCACACCTTTTACCCACATATCCTCTTTTACACAATCCATCCATCTCTTCTTTGGTCTTCCTCTACTCTTTTGCCCTTCCACGTTCATATATAACATTCTTTTGGTGACATCACTTTCTTTCCTCCGCATTATATGACCATACCATGCCAGCCTGTTACTCCTCATCTTTTCTGTCACTGGCGCTACTTTTAGACTTCCCCTTATATATTCATTTCCAATTTGATCTATAATAAAATTTTGGGCAGTCTGGTAATCCTATATCCTGTATTCCTATATCCTATATATATTATCTATATATATAAATGAAAGTCGTGTTAGTTACACTATTTATAACTCAAGAACGGCTGCACCGATTTGACTGAAAGTTGATGGGGAGGTAGCTTAGAACCAGGAGACGGACATAGGATAAGCTAGCTAATAGACGTAAGCTTGTAGAAAAGTCCTACTATAGTGTAAAGGATTACGCAAATGATAAACAAGCATGGGTGTGAAATATTGCTCTAATAAGATAGCTCTTTATATTTTAGGTAGCATGTGAGATGGTGATAACAAAAATAAAATTTACCTGGCTAAGTTTGTTGTGGGCTTCTTCTTAGACCGGGGCACGTTTGGAACCCTCATAGCTTTAGTTTTAAGTTTACGAATCTAGTTATCACCATCAAATCACTACTATGTAAATTATTGACGCGTCAAAAGCGTCTTTAAAGGACTATTTGAATAAAGATTATTTTGAATTTGAATTTGATACATTTCCCGCAGAATTTATGAAAAGTGAATTTCACGTCGATGAACTATAAAAATAGCTTCAGCTTGCCATAGCCAACTTCTTTGAATTGGTGACTTTTTTCCATAGGAGTGTTTAAAAACCCCTAATCTACGCGGACAAAGTCGCGGGCATCGACTAGTATATTATAATTGTAAAAGATTGGATGTTTGTTAATCACGCAAAAACGGCTCCACGGATTTGGATGAAATTTGGCATGCATCCTTTGACATGGAAAAGAACATAGGCTACTAGGTTTATCATGATTCCTTAAGTAGTTCCCGAGGGAAAGTTGAATATTGTTTACGAGCTAAGCAAAACTAACTAAGGGCAGACAGCTTTGAAATTTGGTATGCATGTCACCTATGCTATGGAAAAGGACATATATTTTCTATACCGATCTCTCAAATAGATCCTGTGGATAAAAATTGTCAACGAGTGAAGCTTTAGACCCAATTCTGAAGTCCACGCAGACAAAGTCGCGGGCAAAAGCTAGTCTGATATAAAAGAAATATGAACCAGAGTTACTGATATACATAGCTCTAAGAGAGGCCACTATAAAACGATGGGGCTCGTACGTTCGAGTACATCAGAACCGATAGATGTTGAGACCTAATTAGTAGGTCTACACGTGAATAAAATTAATGATGCTGTGTTTATTACGCCATTGTCATCATTTTCCATGGCCTATTTACTTCTAACTACCAAGCACAGGCCACGCTTTCAGATTAATTGTTTAATTTTTATATGTACATCGCAAACGAGCAGATGGATCGCCTGAGATATAATTATTACAACCGCCCATAGCAAAACGCTGCATGGCTTGGCGATTCTTGGCTAAGTCTTAAACTTTGCCTAACATAGAACGGGCCAAATTCCTCCTAACCATATAATACAATGATCAGAAACACACTTGAAGCAATACATCACAATACATCGTTAAAAATACCTGAAACACACTTTGTGTTTTCAGGTTTTTTTATACACTACAAGTTAGACCCTGGTGGCAAACTTACCTGATGATAAGTGATGATGCATTTTAAGGTGGTAACCTGTTAGGGGTATAGTAAGCCCATAATCCTAATTGAGAACGCTTAATCGCTTAGCAACAGGTACCGTGGTAAATAGCCGCCGCTGGAGCCTCCTGCCAGAGCAGACTCAAGGAATCGAATCTGGGACCTAAAAATTCATACTACTCCTGAAATGCGATGTGTCATGGAGGTCGTCGATATTACAGGGAGATACTACTCCAAAAACATCACATGAAGGCTCAACGTCACATTCTATAGTTCTCAAACTATCCCTATCCAAGTCGAATCGTTCGCCATTGCTGCGTGAAAGTTGCAATCAAATTAAAGTCCACTTTTTCATTCACAATTTTAGTTTGATGAAGTGATCTTTGAATTCGTATCATCATCATCATCATCAACCAAACACGGGCTCACTACAGGGCGCGGGTATCTTCGCATAGGAAAAGGGCCTAGACCGTAGTTCACCGAGCTGGCCTAGATCAGTGGCCTTAACCATCAGGCGTGCAGGTTTCACGATGTTTACCTTCACCACGCAAAACATTATGCTCGTCAAGAAATATATCACAGTATTTCATTGTGTGGAACATAAGACAACATAAGCGGGGTGTGATTTATCTATTATTCGTTCTTGATTAATGATATGGCTTCTATATTGATTGATACACACATCTACATCTACACATGTGATTTATTGTAAAAAAAAATACAGAATTCTTATCGTAGATGGAACTAATTTGCTCACGTTTTTTGTTCACACCCAACGAAACAAATTTATTTGAATATTATTGTTATTGAAGCTGTGATAGCCTAGTGGTTAAGACGTCAGCCTCCTAATCAGATCAGGGGTTCGAACCCGGGCACGCAGCTATAACTTTTCGGAGTTATGTGCGTTTTTAAGCAATTAAAATATCACCTGCCACAACGGTGAAGGAAAACATCGTGAGGAAACCTGCACGCCTGTAAATAAATGAAAATTAGTATGTTCAACTAGCGAAAGGCAACCTCAAACTATTCACACCCTCACGTCCGCGCGTACAAATATCTCGAGCGTGATCGGGGTAATTTCCAGTACGTTTAACAATCTACTAGTTTTTGTATGGATTAATATTTTATGCCTAATAATGATGACCGAAAATGATCCTTCAATATTTAAATTTCTTTCGACATAAAACGCGTTATCGTCGCTTATATGTAAAAGAGAATCTTTATAAATTTACTAAAAACATAGAATTTATGTGTATAATGGGGTTTAGTCAGTGCTACTAGTACTCGTAAATGTACTGGCTGAAATCTTACTATTACAGAAATTAAATATAGTCCATTCGCCTTCGAGATATTAATATAGTACGAAGAATATTTGAAAGAAAAAAATATATAATAAAAAAGACAAACAAACCTTTTTATATGCGCACAATTTTTTTTGTACCCTTAAGTTAGCCCTTGCCGGAAAATTCTGATGGTTGTGATTCTAACATGGTAGCGGGCTAACCTGTTAGTGGTATGGTAAACCCGTACTCCTAATTGGTTTCTACGCGACATCGTGCCGGAACGCTGAATCGCTTGTTGGAGCCTTCCACCAGATCAGACTCGAGCCGGGCATCGGACCCTGGACCTCCAATTTTATAATGCGACACCGAACGTCGAGAGAACGACGAACGAACGAAGAGAGGTCGTCAAAACGTAGATCGATCGATGTCTGACTCGCCGGCGGCCAGACTGGCAACCAGAATACCCACTAAAACCCAGCGATGCTCCTACGCGTCACCTGGTGGCTGGTTCACGGAAACACCTGCGCACTCGAACGCAACCCAACCAGAAGACTGTTATTAATGCTTCAATAACACACATCACCGCAGAAGTAGGTTGTCTGTTACATTTCTAGTAGTCATACTTTAATTTTATTATTTCTTTTTATAATTTTGTTTTAGTTATAAGTTTGCTTTGGTCCGATCAGATCAGCACTGCACTCGGTACATCATTCCACGCCGCAATACATAATGCCGGAAACAGAACCATCTGGAGACATCATACGGAAGAAGGTGGTCCATGCTAAGGATCGCGACCCTCAGTAATGAGGATAACGATGCAGATAAGTTTGTAAGGAGTTGTTTTTTATTATAATTTTGTTCTAGTTATAAGTTTGTTTATCATTTGTTTAGGAGATAATGGGGCTAGTTTCGTTCGTTTCCCAAAGTCCCAAGAAAAAATTGATTAAAAAAAGCCATCACGCCATATATCACCGGTAGCCAAAAGCAGGAGTATATACTTTACCCAAAATGTAATCCTCCCTGTCTCGTGTACTCAAGCCCTAAATGCTAGAGCAGTATGTAAGCTAGCTAGAGCTATATTAGTCTCTTGGGGCCAGTTGATAGCTTCGGACTGCAAATAGTGCAATCCTGAAGGCTCGTAAACCGAAGTGGGCGTTATGACGTATAAACGGTAATGACTGCAGTTTACCTTCAACGAGATAAAAGAACTCCTTTTAGTGGTAGAGTTACGAGTACTTTCACGATCGCATAACGTGACTCGTCTTAAGGAAGGGCCAAGCCGGGACGTCCATCTGCGTTCATAGTTCCCGTCCTTCATCCGACCAAATTTCAACGTGGCCATTTAACAAAAAGTCTTTTATTTGGTCTTTTCTTTTCTTTTATTTGGTCATACCGACGACCTCCGTGACGCAGCACGCGCGTTGTCGCATTATAAAGTTGGAGGTTCTGGGTTCGATTCCCAGCTCGAGTCTGGTCTGGTGGGAGGCTTTGGCCGTGGCTTGTTACTACCCTACCGACAAACACGTGTCGCCAAGCGATTTAGCGTTCCGGCACGATGTCGCGTGGAAACCAATTAGGGGTATAAGTTTACCATACCTATCTTAGACTGCATCATCACTTACCATCAGATGAGATCGCCTTCAAGGGCCAACTTTTAGTGGATAAAAAAAAACCTTCGCCTTACATGCAAGTTGTCCCATTGCAGTTTTGTTATTCCTATAACATTCCACAACAATGAATTTCGACGACTGGCCCGACGCCGTGCTGAATACTGAGGTGTTAACCACGAACCTCTCCCGTTCCTGGTTTGATCCCTGGAAGCGGCCATCTGGGAATCTGGCGTTTGTCTGGTCTTGTCTGGCAGGACACTTCGGCCGTGGCTAGTAACAAACCTAAGGCGTCGCTTAGAGAGTGATTCGGAGGCGTATGTGTGTTTCATATACCCACACCCCTAAGCTTGAGGAATATGTAGTACATCATCATGATCAACCCCTTACCGGCTCACTACACAGCACGGGTCTCCTCTCAATATGAGAAGGGTTTGGCCATAGTCCACCACGCTGGCCATGTTTGGATTGGCAGACTTCACACGCCTTTGAGAACATTATGGAGAACTCT
Source organism: Lasiommata megera (assembly GCA_928268935.1). NCBI lineage: Eukaryota > Metazoa > Arthropoda > Insecta > Lepidoptera > Nymphalidae > Lasiommata > Lasiommata megera. The sequence continues at coordinate 15,352,080 of OV743312.1, forward strand.
CAGGCGTTCAGGTTCCTCACGATGTTTTCCTTCACCGTTGAAGCAAGTGATATTTTAATTTTTTTAAAACTCCGAAAAGTTATATGTGCGTGACCGGATTCGAACCGCCGACCTCTGATTAGGAGGCTGACGCCCTAACCACTAGGCTATCACAGCTACTAGGCTATCACAATGTAGTACGTACCGTATTATAATAATATTTTCTTTATATTTGAAATTAAATGCGGTTTCGTAGTATAAACAAACATGGATAATGTCTCACTTGTATTATTTATTTAATTTATTATGGTGTACGTAAAGGATCCAGACAATTGAACCAGAGTACCGTAACGCGAAGCTGGAGACGTAATTAAAAATCTGCATTTTCATTTTCACTCGTGAATCTTATTTGCATATGAGTTAAACGCTCTCAACGGACGCTTCCAAGTTTGGGTCTGTTCGGTCAGGATTATAATTGTCATGTTAATACACGGTGTAGCGTTAAAGGCATAAAAGCAGGCATTTATTTATACTTGAGGTATACCGTTTAAACAAGTACCCATATTTATGTAGGCAGGAAACTTTTTAAGCAAAGGAAAAATCTAGTTCAATAAAATGTACTTTCTACTACTAAATGTTCAAAATGTACTTTTTAAAAAAAATTTTAAAATACATATTATCATTAAATAATCTTTTTAATTGTGCTTATTTCACTAGCTGACCCGCGATTTCATCCGGAAAGATGACAGTGACCTGTCATCTTTTTCTTTCTTCTGATTCTGTTGGTTTTGAAAGAATTCTGTGGAATAAACAAGTTTTTTGATTGAAGATAATCTCATGTGATATCCTTGATCAGTTTTCACAAATCCCGTAGGAATCATGCTCCGGGATAAAAATGGCCAATGTTCCAAATTTCTGCCAAATGAGGACTGTAGTTCCGGTTAGCAAACATACATACTAACTGTCGCTTTTATAATATAATTAGTGCAATTAGTGGCTTTTTCTATTTTAAAAATTCAAGACGGTTGCAAGGGAACCAAATCTAAAGTAGGCATCGGTCTTCAACCATTTTGACGCAAAACTAACACCAGTTAAACTGCATAGAATATATTATAAATATTCAGAATTCACTATAATGAAACAGATGTTTTATTTGAATATATTTTTAGTTATAAAATATCTAGGTGTTTTAAATGCTTTAAGATGGAGATGGTACATCTTTTTGGAGAGCACCGAACTAAAAAACTAACACGGGAAAGCTTGGAGTTCAGCTGATTTGCTTATAATAATATCTTCTAGCGTCGCGTCATATACTTCGTCAGAGTATTCCATCGTCAGATTAAATTTTCTCACTTTACCTAGCATATACTCGTCTCCAAAAAGCAAGCTTCAGGCAAATGCAAAATTTCCACAAGATCTAGACTATGTACGTGGATTTTTATATTAATTAATCCGACTAAATATAACATTGAAATAGTGCAGATTTTCTCAATAAGTTCTAATCTTATGGAAAACCGTGCTATAAAACAATGAACAATGATGTTTATAATTTAATACCCCGGGTAAATAAATATAACAGCAAAATCTTGCAGATGTGTCAATAAGCTCAAACCTCTGATGTTTTGGAAAAATCGTAAAATAATACGAAGAACTTTAAGCTTAATTAAAAGAGGCATGGCATCCTCAAGTCAATAACTACATTTTCATTGCATGCAATGGACTTCGGAAAATAACTTGTGTTTAATTTTTTATATGAATATTGAATTGATCAATATTCTTATTATATAATTAAAGATGATATAGACATTACAAAAACTAAGTAATGAATAACTCATTGTTGGTTTAGCTTTAGATTTTAGTAAGCATTAAATGTGGTAAAGCATCATCACGTCACAAATTAAAATAGTGGAAAAAATGTTGGTTAACGCTTTTTTGATGTTAGGTTAATATGTAAAAAAAATTATGAATTTTGCACTTTCTGATCAAATAATTAATCAAATTGGTTGAATAATTCCGATCATGATATTTCTAAACTCGCGATCAATTGCACTACTTTCAATACGCCGCCTACAATAATAAACATATCTGTTTCCTTAATAAACCGCAGAAATATATGAGTCGATCTGTCCGAGATAATAAAACCCACAATATTTAGTATGCTAACAAACATGCAGAGATATTTTACGATTTAAACTGCGCAAAAGCTGCCTATGCCTTATTATCATTTGTAGCGATCTCCGGTTTTTATTCCTTTGTTGTGGTGGACTGACCCTATCCTTTACACCTATCTTGTTAACGTGTAGCGTGTAGTCGGCATTTTAAAAAAACTTCTACAAAACAAGAACAAGATCTTTTAAATGGTTGAATAGAACCTTGGGAAAGTGTTTTTAACACATTAAAAAGAAAAATTTGTGATTTCCGTAATTTTACTATAACTTCTATGTCTGAAAATATGTGGATATACGGGATATTGGAGCCCTATATCATTCTATTTGATAGTAGTAGATCTTTCTTCTATAGTATAATTAATACTTTTCAGGCTAACTTGGTATGGTTATATAATGCGGAGGGAAGTGATGTTACCAAAATAATGTTATATATGAACGTGGAAGGGCAAAATTAATGATTGTGTAAAAGAGGATATGCGGGTAAAAGGTGTGGGTAGTGAGGTGGCGGTTGATAGAAGTGAGTGGAAAAAGAAGACGTGTTGTGCCGACCCCACATAATGTGGGATAAGGGCAAGAAAAAGAAAAAGAAGAAGCACGCAAAAATAATAATACACAAAATAATAATTAAAATTGTAGATGCAAAGGCAGTTATTGCATTGAACAATTTTTAACAGGAATCCCTTGATTAGGATTCTTTATCAATTCTTTTTATTAAGATTCTAGACAGAAGATATGTCTTCTAACTTAAAAAGAAAACAGCATGGGCCGCCATGTTCTTTTGCGTGGATGCTTGTACCAAATGTGTAATTTGAAATACAGTGTACGGCAGTTGAATTTCCAGTACTATGATCCAGACCCTCATTATTGTGAAGATATGTCAATGATGGCCACTGAAACCAATTACAATAGGAGACATATGTCTTAGTTTGTTTTGTTGACATTGGTTACGTCTTTGTATTTATTTTTATGTCATATTAACATCGTGGTTCATATTAATATAGAAGCTAGTAGTTAGGGCGTCAGCCTCCTAATCAGAGATCGGCGGTTCGAATCCGGGCACGCACCTCTAACTTTTCGGAGTTATATGCGTTTAAAAAAAATTAAAATATCACTTGCTTCAACGGTGAAGGAAAACATCGTGAGGAAACCTGCACGCCTGAGAGTTCTCCAGAATGTTCTCAAAGGCGTGTGAAGTCTGCCAATCCGCACATGGCCAGCGTGGTGGACTATGGTCAAACCCTTCTCATATTAAGAGGAGACCCGTGCTCTGTTGTGAGCCGGTAATGGGTTGATCATGTGTATTAATAATACTGCACTGGTCGCATCGGTGGATCATCTGAACCCATCCGGCTAATCGGTTTCTACTCGGCATCATACCTGAAGGTTAAATCGCGTGACGGTATGTTTTTGGCAGCGTAATTTGAGGTAGTAACTAGCTTCCCCAGATCGGGCTTTAAAAGCGTACGTATACAGTTTTGTTTATGGTGCGTAAACAGGATTCCGACGTCACATCCATGCTGCGAGTCAGTCCTACGTCGACATCAACCTCGGGATCGCGTCCACAATTGTCACAAAGGTCGCCCTGGGTAGGTGGATTAGAGCGAATTCGGCGATTATACCTAGAGGCCGTTAAGATGATTGATGCAAAAATGCGTTTGGCAATGGATATTAATTGTGTTTTTCCGCTGAATTTGCAGCGGTATTGAGCGGCTGCTTGGAGGCGAATTGATAAATTAAAACATTAGCGATGTCTTGGAGGTGATTAATGATCCTTTCATGTTCCCCAAACCGGAGAGTGCTATATACTAATTCCCGATGTACATCTATCGGTCAGCGTATCTAATGAACCGTTAAAAGTAAGGAATTTCATTCTAATACAAAAATCGTATTTTTCTGTTTTTTCTCGATCTTAACTTGGTAATTTATGACATATTTTATATTTTTATTTATTTATGTATTTTTTATTCATTTATATATTTTCGTAATTGTACACCCTAAGCCTGCTGTATATGTATTAAATCCTGGTCTATAGGTTGCCTGGCAGAGATCGCGTTTTAGCGATAAGGCCGCCTATTGTACCTTCTATTCTTTGTGTTTTTTCTTTACTGTCTTGTATTTCTTCTGTTTGTGTGATGTATAATAAAGTGTATTCTCATTTTCATTTCATTTAACAATGTCGTTTTACATAACATCTATGTATGAACTCGTAACATCACACTCGTGCTTAGCTTGTGTTTATATTGCCTGTGACTTCGTCCGCGTTCATTAAATTATTTAAAAAATACTGAGGTAAAGAATAACGTTGACTCGAGTCAGTAAATGGATGGGTGAGAAACTTTGAGGTTTGAAAAACTATTCGGCACTGTTCGAATCAGTTCGCTGTCAGTGACTAGTTCGCTGTTGTCGGCTAAGAAGCTATGTCCTATATCTCCAATAACAATCAACGGATCTTAACGAAATTTGGACAATATTAAACAATAAATAAAAGAACATTTCAAATGCATTCAAAATTTTAAAATAATCTTTACTCAAATAGGCACTTTTGACGCGTCAATAATCTACATAGTAGTGGTGATAACTACATTCGTAAACTTAAAACTAAAGCTATGAGGGTTCCAAACGTGCCCTGGTCTAAGAAGAAGCCCACAACAAACTTAGCCGGTGTTTTTATTTTACTACAAATCCAGGACTGCAATCTCATGGTATGGCATGGTAAGTGATATAACTATGTTAGGCGCAACGGTTTGACGAACTCCGTGGCAGAGTGCGTGCGCTGTCGCATTATAAAGTTGGAGGTCCTGGGTTCGATTCCCGACTCGAGTCTGGTCTAGTGGGAGGCTTCGGCCGTGGCTAGTTACCACCCTAACGACGAAGACGTGTCGCTAAGCGATTTAGCTTTCCGGTACAATGTCGCGCAGAAACCAATTATAAGCGTGGGCTTACCATACTCCTAACAGGTTAGACCACTACCATCCTAAACTTCATCATAAATTACCACCAGAAAAAAAGGGGGCTAGTCTGTAAGGGATATGACAGCCTCAGCCTAGACTGTAAATCGCGTCCACGTCTTTTTTGGGATGCCGTTCAATATATAATGTTTAAAATATATAAGAGAGTCATAATTGAAGGCTGTAGATAAGTAGGGCCAGCTTATCAGAAATTGCCCAAATACATCAAGTGGATATCAAGGTGGAAAGGGCATAACCCCGGAAGGCAATCGTAATATCGTATAGTAAAGGCCAACGTGTTAAGAGTCGTAATTTGTTTTTGTCATAATCAACGCTTGTCTGGAGTCATTCACCGGATGCTTGGTTAAAATAGTTTCGTCGATTTTCACAAGAACAAAAGAACGTAGAACTTTATCTTCTTACAAGTTTAATGAGACATCCTACATTATAGTATAATATATATTTTTTTTCTATATTAGTATATAGACAAGCAACTTGACAGCAATCTCACCTGATAGTAAGTGATGATGCAGTCTAAGTTGCTAGCTGACTATTCTGTTAGGGGAATGGTAAGCCCGTAGTCCTAATTGGCATCGTGCCGGAACGCTTAATCGCTAAGCAACAAGTCTTTATCATTAGCGTGGTAACTAGCCGAGTCCGAAACCTCCCGCCAGAGCAGACTCAAGGAGTCGAACCTGGGACCTGTGACCTAATAATTTGTACTAGTACTGCAATGCGATGTGTCATGAAGGTCGTCGATAATATTCGGAGGAGTATGGTAAACCCATACTCCTTCTAATTGATTTCTACGCGACATCGTGCCGGAATGTTAAATCTCTTAGCGGCACGTCTTTCCCGGTAGGGTGGTAACTACCAACAGCCTAAGCCTCCTACTAGCCCACACTTGAGCAGGGAATCGTACCCGGAACCTCCAACTCTATAATGCGACAGCGAACGTAATATCTTTAGCAAAGTAACCTCGCTTCGCTTCTTTGAACTGGGAATCATTTGCATCTGTAGGCAGGCTGAGAAAAGTCCTATCGAAAAACAGAGCAAAGGCATACAAATGAACTCTGAAAATCTCCCCGGCTTTTAAACTATACAAAAATAACGCGTATTATAACTATTCTATCCTCTTTTTATATACAACCTCTTTTTATATACATTTTCTGTGAGTACCTATGTAGTTTCCGTATTAGATAGGTTATATTCTTGTAAAGTGCAAACTAACTTCCCATAAAATTAGTGGTGATAATTACGTGTACCTATATAATATTCATATAAATTTTGTTCGCAAGAAATATGAGGAGGTGACCCCAGAAAACAATTAATGTGTTTTCACGTCACCTCGACAAATGGATCATTTTAATGGGTCATTTGAGTGACAGAACCCGGTGCCTACATGATAGGAACAAGGCTAAAAGAAATTACTATGTAACAGGGCGTAAACCCGGAAGATAAGGCGTCTAGTAAAGGTCGCCCGGGTAATTGGTCGTTACTTGACTGAATTATATGATTCACCGTGTGAAATAACATACATGTCTTGCTAGTTCTTCATCATCAGCCTATTAATAAACTACAGCTGGATATAGTCCGCCTTTTGTCTCATAGTAAATAGAACCAAGAAGCTATGATAGCCTAGTAGTTAGGACGTCCGCCTTCTTATCAGAGGTCGGGGATTCGAACCAGAGCACGCACCTGTAACTTTTCCGAGTTATGTGCATTTTTTGGAAATATTACTTGCTTCAACGGTGACGGAAAACGTCGTGAGAAACCTGCATTAGCCTGAGAGTTCTCCATAATGTTCTCAAAGGCGTGTGAAGTCTGCCAAACCGCACTTAACCAGTAGTAGATAACCAGAGTAACAAAGCTGCTAAACTTAACCAATAGGGATAAAAATCCCTATCAGAGGATGACCAGACCAGCTGTGGACTAATAAATCCCCATCTATTCTTAAGACCGATTTTGAGAATCTACTTTTAGATTGATATCGTTTTTCAATACGGGCCCTCGTTAGGCACAGGTTCAGTAGGTATATATAATCATCATCATCATCATTGGCCCTATTCATCTTCGAAAGATGTTTTGAACAGCGTCTCATTGGCGGCAACATTTGTTTTCATGGCTTATGAGGCTAATAAGAGAGCGACAGTGACGTCCGCATAGTTCACAAACATAGGAACCGGTAAGAGGTAGAGGGTTCTCTACGCGCTCGTGTCTTATAGCGCGTTTGTTTGCCAGATGCGGATAAGGCGGCGTCATGACCAACTACGCCCTCCGCAACAACCTTAAGCCAGTTGTTACGATCCTCGGCAAGGGTATCCCAAATTTTCGGGTCGACAGCAAAGGAAGACATGACGCGTTTTACACTGTTTTTGTATCTCAATATATAAAGATGCAATCTCCACTAACGAAAACTTTGGTTAGAATTATTGTACTCATCATCACCAGCGAATATACATCCATAGCCAGACAGGTCTAGACAGAGCCGTCTTTGATGCAGCGCCATTTCATCATATCTCTGACTACTTTTAGCAGGTCTTCGCTCCATCTTACTGGAGAGCGAGGTACATTTGCGTTTTGCTTAAAACGGAAAGTTCAAGAGGGAATGGATTGCTATGCTATCCATAGCGAGAATAAGATCGGGATTATCAAGTTCACATATTGGCACGTAGATTGGAGATAGATCTTTCTATATTGATCAATTTGCGATTAGTTTCAATCTCGGAATGTAGATACATTATTAATATAAGCCGTTAGACTCACACATCCTAGTCCTTCCAACAAACATGTGCTACTTCAGTGTGCTAGCTTTATTTCTACGGTGAGTCAGTTCTTTCTGGTCAAAGGAATTCCAAGGTTAGCCTCGATGCCAGACACCAAGTGTCCACATCGTCAGCAATGTCTGGTATTACGTATTGGATCTAAAAACTTTTTCTTTCGGCATTGTGCAAGTGTAAATAAGAATACACAACTAAAACCACCGCAGTATATTGTTAGTTCTACTTTCTAAACTCATGTTTGTTAAGCGATTGGCAATTTAAACGATGTACCGATATATGCGTCACTTTCAACACAGAAATACTGAACACTATCTCACTTTATCGGATGCTGACTATTTACCAGTGCTACCGCCTCTAGAAAAAATATATCACATATCACAGTCAACCTAACGACTTAAACCATGGGAAGAAAAAAATATAGGTCGTGAGAAAATAAATAGACAACTCGTTACTCCCTTTCGAACTATATCCGCCATTTTTAATCATTATGAAGTACCTACCCGCTTTTCTAAACATCTAACACAAATTGCTACGGTTTGCTTTTTTTAATCACACGAAGTGAATAAAAAGCTGTTCTCTTAATTATATCTCTTTAATAGTAATTGTAAGTAATATTGTAGGCTCTCTTACCCCATAATTTCGCTAACTCTAAACCACATACAAACTATTTCCTACATAGTTAAAGATATATGTTTTTTTTTTGTTTACTACAAGTTAGCCCTTGATCAATCCCCACTGATGGTGTGTGTGACAAGTGATGATGCAGTCTCAGCTGGTAGTGGGCTAACCTGTTAGGGGTATGGTAAACCTACACCCCTAATCGGTATCTACGCGACTACATTCCGAAACGCTAAATCGCTTGGCGACACGTCTTTGTAGGTAGGGTGGTAACTAGCCATAGTCGAAGCCTCCCACCAGACCAGACTCGACCCAGGAATCGAACCCAGGACCTTCAACTTTATAATGCAACAGGGCGTGCGCTGCGCCACGAACCAATTGTTCGGGAAAGGTACGGGTGGGAAATGTTTTAATATATAATTTAATCCAATTTAAATAGATGTAATATAATAGTTCAAATAACTTCATCAACAACAAAATGTTCCTTGAATACATTGGCGTATCTTAAGATAAACATCACAATATTGTTTAAGCACTTAATATATTTTCCATAAGCCTTGATCCCATATCGAGAAATCATTGAAACTGTGATAATGAAATACGATTCCCAGAAAGTATCATTGTTGAGTTAGATAAATACAATAACAATTAAAGTTCATTGCAATAAAACATATTTTCAGATTGGTTTCATTTATTCATTAAACAAGACATTGAAAATGCCATAATATATCTATACTAATATTATGAAAATATTTCTTTGTTTTTTATCTTTGAGACCTTTGAAACTATGGAACCGATTTATTTGCGTAAGCTAACAAAATGGAGCATTGTATATAAATACATAATACACAAAAAATATATATATAACGGACCTAGAAATCCGGCTTCAACATATATGTTTAAGTTTTTTTTTTATCCTTACAGTGCAAGGTACGGAAGACTTCGTATTAGGTTTTTCACGCTTTTCTTGAATTAATGTTTGTTGGTTTTTTGAAAGGTAACATGTTTAAATTCGGGAAAGGTTTGAGGGAGACGCGTCCGCCGAGTGCGAAGTTTCACGCCATTTATCTCTAACTTCAATTCTCTATTGCTATAAAGTTGACATTGGCTAATCTGTGTAAAGCTATAAAAAGAGAGGATAAAAAAATAACTATCAATTGACATATATGTGAAATAATACGGCTTTAAGCGATGGTAGTGAACCTTTTGATTTCTCATCACCTTTTTTTCCATTGGCTGGTAAGACCATTCCGATTTCTTGAGAAATATGTATCAATAATAGTATTCGTCTATGTCTATAATCAGTAATAAGTATGTAGGTTAAATGAACAGTGAAAGTACGACAAAATTGCAACATTTAAGATTTAGACTTTGGGATTTGACCGTTTATGCCGGTGGCCTCTTTAGACTTTTCCTCAAATTATTATGTAATATTATTGATAATCAAAGTTTTAAACTTAATAGGTGTAGGTGTACTTAAACTTAAGGGGAAAATTTATAAAACAATAGTAAGACCTGTCGCGTTGCATGGATTAGAATGTTGGGCGGCAAAAAGAACGGATGAATAAGAGTTCATGCGACAGAAATGCGAATGTTGAGTGTGACAAGAATGGATAAGATAAGAAATGAATATATAAGAGGAAGTCTAAAAGTAGCGCCAGTGACAGAAAAGATGAGGAGTAACAGGCTAGCATGGCATGGTCATATAATGGAAAAAAAGTGATGTCACCAAAATAATGTTATATATGAACGTGCAAAAGAGTTGAGGAAGAAGAGATGGATAGATTGTGTAAAAGAGGATATGCGGGTAAAAGGTGTGGGTATTGAGGTGACGGCTGATAGAAGTGAGTGGAAGAAGAAGACGTGTTGTGTCGATAAGGGCAGGAAAAAGGTGTAAGTACTTATTTTGGAGACCTATGTCTTGAATCCGATCCTCGGAAAGTAAGACTAGCTATACCATGCCCACTATTATCACTAATACCAGGTAATAATTGATTAAGCACCCCAACTGATAATGGCGCAGTGAAAGTCAGAGAAAAGGCCTATCCCTCTTTGGGAGTGATTGTTAGTATAACAGGATAACATGAGTTGGTGATGGAAAACCGATAATGATGCTAATTTTGTTATACACAAATACTTAGAACTAAATACCTAAAAAGCTTATAAGTACAAAATGCAGTCTAATTTCTTATTTTTGTCTTGGGTTTAACCCATTACGTTAATAGCCAACTACGACTGTTTTTTCTTATGATTACTCTTTGAATTACTACCAGTTGAGTACAACAAACTTATTAACAAACCTTTGATTTTTGTAAAAATAAAGTAAGCTAGCGCTAAAATTACTATCAGTATGCCTAGTAGTACAGTGTAGACATCTAGTAGGGATTTCTGGAACCACGAGGTCTTCGTTGAGGGCAACGCTGCCGGCGCGTCCCCGTGTCGCGCTACGTACTCCGTCCAATAGATAGCGCTGTCCATCACAGGTTGAGGACGATCGTGCCAAAGTTTTGACACCCGTTTAGCACTTTCCTGCATTCTGGGAAAAGAATATTGAATTAAATGACACCATCTGAAATTACCACAACAAATTAATTTAAGTAATTAAAATATCACTTGCTTCAACGGTGAAGGAAAACATCGTGAGGAAACCTGCACGCCTGAGAGTTCTCCATAATGTTCCAAAGGCGTGTGAAGTCTGCCAATCCGCACATGGCCAGCGTAGTGGACTACGGCCAAACCCTTCTCACATTGAGAGGAGACCCGTGCTCTGTAGTGAGCCGGTAATGGGTTGATCATGATGATATGTATAATTATCTATAACACATTGTATATTGACTTAGCAAATGACTTATGATCTTTCTTACTTTGAAACTATTTGTGAACATTATGAAATACCTGTAAAAAGCCAAACTACTGTTTTTCAATAGTTTAGCTTTTAGTGTATTAACTGTTGGTTTTCCGCGTTAAATAAATAAATATATCTTTATATGTCTTCTTATTAGTAGCGGGTTAACCTGTTAAGGGTATGGCAAAATCTACACTCCTAATTGGTTTCACCGCGTCATCGTGCCGGAACGCTAATGGCTTGGTGACGTGAATTTCTCGGTAACTTGCCACTTGTTTTTTAGAAACGCTCGTGCTGGAGATATGTTTATTTCTGTATAAACTATACTTACTTTGGTGAAGTCAGCTCTCTGATAGCTTCTGAGAGTGCATCAGCGGTGACATCTTCGAAGTGCATCATAGTACCCAGACCGCTTTCCCTCACGGCCGCCGAGTTGGAGAACTGGTCTCCAAAGAAAGGAATCGTCAGTATCGGCTTGCCGCAGTGAGCAGCTTCGGAGAGACTTAACATTCCGCCGTGAGACACAAAGGCTAATACTTTAGGGTGACCTGAAAACAAAATATTTTTTTGTTTACCCTCGAAATATAGACCTTAAATCGTAAAATATATTAAACAAACAACTATCTAGGTGGATAATTGAAATAGAATGCATATGATAAATCCCAAACCAAACCAAAAAGGTTATGCTGAATATTGTAGACATCATGATCAACCCATTGCCGGCTCACTACGGAGCACGGGTCTCCTCTCAATATGAGAAGGGTTTGGCCATAGTCCACCACGCTGGCCATGTGCGGATTGGCAGACTACACACACCTTTGAGAACACCATGGAGAACTCTTAGGCTTGCTAGTTTCCTCACGATTTTTTCCTTCACTGTTGAAGCAATTTTTTTTTTAATACACTACGAGTTAGCCCTTGATGGCTGTCTCACCTGGTGGTAAGTGATGATGCTGTCTAGGATGGTATTGGGCTAACCTGTCAGGAGTATGGTAAACCCACGCTCCTAATTGGTTTCTACATCATCGCGACATCGTGTCGGAACGCTCAATCGCTGGGCGACACGTGTTTTTCGGTAGGGTGGTAACTAGCCACGGCCTAACCTTCCACCAGACCAGACTTGAGCCGGGAATCGAACCCAGGACCTCCAACTTTATAATGCGACAGCGCACGCACTGCGCCACGGAGGTCGTCAAATGATATTTTTATTGCTTTAAAATGCACATAACTCTGAAAAGTTAGAGGTGCGTTCCCAGGATCGAACCCATGACCTCTGATTACAAGGCGGACGCCCTAACCACTAGGCTATCTTCTCATATTCTGATATTGTAGTAATGTAATATAATTTAAACAAGGAATTCCATTTAACATTACAACCTCACTATTTATTGTATCATCATCATGATCAACTCATTGCCATTGCATTGAAGCAAATGCACCACAAACACGAACGCACAAATCTGCATCATACTAAAAAATATACGCATTCTTTAAAATACTTCTTCTTCTTGCCCTTATCCCACATTATATGGGGTCGGCACGCATTACGCATACGCATTCTTTAAAATTACACTATGAAATTTATTTATATACTTTTGCAAAGATTTCATGCGGCAAATGATGCCTTACGCTCAAGGTTAACAATCTCTATTTAATTCAAAAAATTCAGATTTAATTTAGTAGCGCTATCCTTATCGACAAGAAGAGTAGAAAAAGTAAGGTACTACTGAATTAAATCTACTATCTGAAGATGGCGAAAAAGATTGATTATTAGCATCGGCTGTCAGTTTCCATATTAATATTCCAGGACTTAGTTATCTTTTGACTGCATTACAAAGCTCAGAGTTGCTTAGCCGATGGAAGCCAGAGACTGGAGTAATATTAATATTACTACCTTTACTTTTTTTTTTTTTATATACAAGTACAAGTCAGCCCTTGACGGCTATCGCACCTGGTGGTAAGTGATGATGCTGTCTAGGATGGTAGCGGGCTAACCTGTTAGAAGTAAACCCACGCTCCTGGTTGGTTTCTACGCGACATCGTGCCGGCACGCTAAATCGCTTCGCGACACGTCTTTGTCGGAAGGGTGGTAACTAGCCACGGCCAAAGCCTCCCACCAGACCAGACTCGAGCCGGGAATCGACCCCAGGACCTCCCATTTTTAAAATGCGACAGCGCACGCACTGCGCCACGGTGGTCGTCAAAACTAAAAATGATAAACTGAAAAACGAGACAGCTCAGCGCAAATGGCCAATATGTTAGCTATAGTTTAATCAATACTAGGAAGTATCAAAGATACTTTTAAACAAGAGTAACGGTCGGACGAGGCTATAGAATTAGATAATATTCATCTCAGCCTCAACCTTGCCAGTTGGAGCGTAAACTGACGCCAGGTGATGGTCTTACAAGGTTCAGTCAAGTGGTTAACCGATCCAGTTTCCGTCTCATTCTCTTCCGTAAATTACCTCTTCTTAGAATCCGACGACGACCTCCGTGCGCAGCGCGTGCGCTATTGCATCTTAAAGTTGGGGGTCCTGAGTTCCACACAGTGGCTAGTTACCACCCTACCGACAAAGACGTGTCGCCAAGCGATTTAGCGCTCCGGCACAATGTCGCGTTAGGAGTGTGGGCTTACCATGCCCCTAACAAGTTAGCCTGCTACCATCTAAGACTGCATCGTCACTTACCATCAGGTGAGATTGCCGTCAAGGGCTTACTTATAGTGGTTAAAAAAAAAAACAAGTATAGTGTTGCTAATTCGTTTGTACAGAAAGTGTAGCAAATGTAAATTGTAATCCTTTACTTCTATGAAGAAGACAGATCTCAGATACTCTGTGGTTATTGAATAACCACGCATGAAATGAATATTTTTTTATCGCCTTTAAAATTGTATCGCAAATATTACCTATTCATCATTTCATACCTCGAGCCAGGAATCGAACCCAGGACCTCCAACTTTATAATGTGTACACTACAGTATACTTACACAAAATATCCAGTTGGGGAAACCAGTCGTTAACAAACACGTTGTCATTGCCAGTTGTCAGAGTGCTGTTCTCGATTTTCCAAAGAACCTTCTGCGGAATCTTCTCAAATGCGTCTATGAAGTGCTGCAACTTATAACTTGACATTGTGCTCATCTTGAGATTAGAACCGAAGCTCACGTAGACCACGCCATGGTCCGCACTGCTTATAAAATTTTCAATGTCCTGTGAATTATATGATAAAAAAACTTTACTTTTCGCGCTTGTGAAGTCAACATCTCCTGAGGATGATCCGGTGTCGAGTCGAAACGTGCGTAGAGGTTCTAGTGGAAGATTTTGTGTGGTGTTATATTATACAAATCTCCCGGTTGTCGGCGGATTATAGCAAATTATACTTGCTGTTTATTGTTTAATTATATAATAATTTATTTCCAAAAGAATGTTTCTTCAATCTAAGCCACTTGAAATCACAAGCTTTCTCCAGCTTGTCTAAGACATTTTCCCCAATAAAAGTCGGTTGAAAATATAAGAGCGCACTGTTTTATTTTTTTAAATCTACCACAGTGATCAATGATTGATGCAGTAATGGGCTTTTGGAACAGAAAATAATAAAGCATCGTTTTTTAATTAAGCTTACGACTTGAACCTACAACATAATGAGATTACATATAAGATTTTGTAAGCAATTGAGTTTATAAATTTGATACATATAACCAATATATGATTTGATTACATATAATCATGGAACATTGACTTATGCTAATAGTCAACTAAACTGAAAATTTTTGAATATTTTTTTTTTTACTTTCTATTAATTATTAAATTATTATTATTGTTCACACAATCTTCAGCGGTGAAAAAGGAAATAAATTAAAATAATTTTCCCCTTATTTCCGAGTTCCGAATCAGAAATACTCAATGAAGTAGATAAACAATTCAAGCTGATGGAAGTTTTTGCACTAAAAATCTTGCAGTAAAATATAAAGCTGTCAGTACACAAACCAACCAAAAATAATGCCATTCAAACAAATTTAGTTACATTCAATGAATATTTTTAATGCATTATAATTTTACGTTTCATGACAAGGTTCGGAAACCTTGATTCACACTTGGCAGTGACAACAAAATCGCAAGTATAACTGTGAAACTGTGTAATGTACGAGTAAAATAAATATAGTAGTTATCTTAAATACTATAAATTATATGAGCTGAGACATAGCCAATGACACATCATTCATAACGTACTAATATTTGCTTTGCGAAGCGGTGATAGCCCAGTGGTTAGGGCGTCAGCCTCCTAATTAGAGGTCGGCGGTTCGAATCCTGGCACGCACCTTTAACTTTTCGGAGTTATGTGCGTTTTAAGCAATTAAAATATCACTTGCTTCAACGGTGAAGGAAAACATCGTGAGGAAACCTGCACACCTGAGAGTTCTCCATAATGTTCTCAAAGGCGTGTGAAGTCTGCCAATCCGCACATGGCCAGCTTGGTGGACTATGGCTAAACCCTTCTTATATTGAGAGGAGACCCGTGCTCTGTAGTGAGCCGATAATGGGTTGAACATGACGATGATTTGCTTTGCGAAACATTAGGGAACCATAAAACAAACAGACCATTAACTGGATAAAATAACAACAATCATACCTTGGGCACAGGCTTTGGCATTCGGATATGTATCCCACCTATTTCCAGAACACTTGGCGCCAGCAGCCGACCTCCTGTGACCGAATGGTGTTGATAAACAAACATCATCTTCATCTTTTCCTTGGCAATTTTCTGTATATCCAACTTATTATTTGGTACATACTTATCGAAAACTTTGTATATATTCTTCTGAATGTTATACTCTCCTATTGTCGTGAATAAAAGATTGGATACGTATGACTGCACTTTGTTAAGAAGGCCAGGGTTTGTGCCCGCATCGTTGAAGTAGAAGGCATCCGAACTGAAATCGAATGGCAGTCCCAGCCTCGGATAAGCCCAAGGGAGCAAAGTATGAGATGTTATACCAATGATAGGTGCTTCGTACAGCGCGGCGAATACAAGTCCGCAATCACTCATAAACTGTTCCACAAATATCACATCGAATTTATCTCCTTCCGCCCGAAACCGTTTCATATTCTCGTTCAAAAACAAATTCTCACAATCACCTTCGGCACGTTCAGCTCCGACAACTAAATGTTTAAGAAAATTTGACCACTTATGAAAATGAAAGGTTCGTTCGAATTCAGTCATGGGAGGGAAAGTGTTCTGTGACGGTTTCGATATATTTACAAACTTTAAGTTTGGCGGAGGATTTGCATCAGGGTAATTGTTTATAACGGTTACAGAGTGCCCTCTTGTGGCTAACTCGCGAAACAACATTTGGAAGGCCATATAATGGCTTTTTAATGGCACAGAAACAATAGCGAGAATATTGAACGCTGCTATATGAGAAAATTGCGAAAACACAGTTACGAAAGCCAAAAAGAGCGAAAGCTTCCGACGATCCATTTTATAATGTGGGTTCAATGCCCGGTAAACACATGAAACACTCGCGCAAGGTGACGGTCAATCTCGTCGAACGTCTGCCTTTAACTGAACTTAAATGACAAATGGTAAGTCAGCTGACGTCCGCGGCAACGAGTGTATGCGATTAACAAATAACTACAGTAAACTATAAATATATCGATTGGTAAACAAAATTGCGTGACTAATAATTTACTGAACAAAGAAAATGAGATATCAACGAAACATTGAGATATTAATTTTATTTTTTTTTTCAAACTTTTTTTTGGAACGAAGTTCCTTATCGCGCGTTGTGAAAGGGGGAAAGAATTACTAGACGGAAAAAATTCTTACGAAAAGTTGTCACGACACTTTTTGTTATTGTAAGCTGTACGGCGTCGCATGTTTCTCTGTCTCTCTCTCTCTCTCTTATAGAAAGCAAGCCAGATATTTTTATTTCTATTTCGCATTGAACAGTGTGGTAACAGTGTATACAGGTTTTTTGTAAATAATAAATAATAAAAAATAATAATAATAATAATGATTTCTGACAGTGTTACTGCACAAGTTCCGGATACTGCTGATGGAGTACAAAATTGAGCCTACTGATGAAGTTTATATAACATTATATTTGTTATTAATAAAAAAAATATTATTATAACTTAAATAAAATAAAATTTTATTACAATTCCTTCACTAATTAATCGAAAGGAACTTCGTTCCATCTGGGTGTCCCTTGACACCTCTCAAGTTTTTTTGTTTCCTATGATGACGGCTGTACTTTTAAATGCAGGACTTCCTTCAGCACAGTACTGACAGAATACCAGCGGTTACTAAAGTACCCACAACATTAAGCTGAGTCAGTACCTTTTTATTGGCGCGACACAATATTAAAAGTTACAATCTATCTATCTTCGTATCTTCATATCGGCAAACATATGATCCCTTCTTCTTCTACATAACTCGAAGGTTTTTACGAACGTTTTTTATAAAGCACTGTGAATGTTTTGTTTTGTGGTATAATCTTTCGGTTCAAAGAAGTGTTATCCCCTATTCCCTCGAAAACAATTAGTCTGCCTTGCTGTTTAAAATAAATAAATAAATATTATAACTTAAAATACAACCCCAGTTTGAAAGAACCTTTAACCAGATAATGTCTGAAAAGACCTCCAAGAATGAAGGAGAAACCCAAACCTAAACGAAGGAAATTTTGGAGATAAACAGAAATCTTTTATATACCTTTCACTCGGATGTATTCATACAAGAAACTGAAACACAATAGCAGCGTTAAAATTTACAAAATCGGTGTATACTTTTAATTAAAATTCAAAAATTGTAAAATTTTGTTTTTTACTTTTTCGTCACTGGGAATTTATTTTTAATTTCATTAGCAAACAGTAAATTGTCAATGATTAAATAATTTAATTATGCCGAAAAAATCCTTGTTTTCATTCTAATTATTTTTCTTTCTTTATAAATAAAACAAACATAAAATACATCGACACAAAGGAGTAAGCGATTTTTCCAACGAATTTGAAATTTGTTAGGAATATTTCCTAGATTCGATTAGTTCAACGCCAAAGTCCAAAGTAAACGAGTTACAGGCCAAAATATGTAATTAAATACCGTTAGTATTTAACCTACATTAATTTTAATCAACACTCATACCACATGTCATTATCAATTCGAAAATAGTCTGCTTTGCGTTACATAACCCATATCATCATCATCATGATCAACCCATTACCGGCTCACTACAGAGCACGGGTCTCCTCTCAATATGAGAAGGGTTTGGCCATAGTCCATCACGCTGGCCATGTGCGGATTGGCAGACTTCACACGCCTTTGAGGACATTATGGAGAACTATCAGGCATGCAGGTTTCCTCACGATGTTTTCCTTCACCGTTGAAGCAAGAGATATTTTAATTTTTAAAAACGCACATAACTCCGAAAAGTTAGAGGTGCGTGCCCGGATTCGAACCGCCGACCTCTGATTAGGAGGCTGACGCTAAACACAAGACTATCACTGCTTCTTTGCGTTTTGCTGAGGATGAAATAAAATAAATTTAGCAAACTTCCTATAATTTTTCTTAAGCATGTGATCTCTAGACATCTATTAGCGAACTATGGAGCCACGTGGTCATCATAGAAGGCAATGCTGCCGGTGCGTCTCCGTGTCTCGTTACGTGCTCCAGCTAATAGATAGCGCTATCCTTATTAAAGACGATTATGCCAAAGTTTCGATACGTACACTTTCAGCTTTTTTCTACATCCTGTATTAAAGTACTGAGACGCCTCAATAATAATTTGTAAGTACCCACACTACTAGAAAGAAAATATTGCTATTTCTTTACTTTTTTACTTTGTTTTCAAAAAATCTAATAAAAAATTGAACCTAACCAGAGCACCGAGGGTGAGGTTTTCTGTATATTCGATGGCGTGAGAGAACTTCAATATAATAAGAGTGAAAAGATCTATCTTGTTATTTTTTTTTTATTCACTACAAGTTCTCAGTGGTGGTAAGTGATGATACAGTCTAGGATGGAATCGGGCTAACCTGTTAGGGGTATGGTAACCCACACTCCTAATTGGTTTCTACGCGACATCGTGCCGGAAAGCTTAATCGCTTGGCGACACGTATTTGTCGGTAGGGTGGTAACTAGCCACGGCCGAGGCCTCCCACCAGACCAGACTCGAGCCGGGAATCGAACCCAGGACTTCCAACTTTGTAATACGACAGCGCGCGCACTGCGTCACGGAGGTCGTTATAACTCAACCTCAGCACATATTCATCAAACATACCTTGGGCAAGGGCTTCCGTTCTTGGATATGTATCCCAGCTATTTCAAGGAGCCCCGGCGCCGTAAGACGAGCTCCTGTGACCGAGTGATGCTGATAAACAAACAACATCTTCATCCTTTCCTTCGCTATTTTCTCTATATCAAGCTGATGATATGGTGTGTACTGGTCGAAAACCTTGTATACTGAATTTTGAATCAGGAACTGTCCCAATATTATCATATAAAAGTTGAATATGCACTCTACTTTTTTGTAAAGGCTCGGGTTCGTACCCGTGTCAGTAAAGAAATAGGCGTCGGAACTAAAATCAAATGGTATTCCCAGCCTCGGATAAGCCCACGGAAGTAAAGTGTGAGATGTAATCCCGATGATAGGGGCGTCGTAAAACTTCGCAGCGTACACAAGCTCGCAGTCACTCATAGACTGTTCCACAAATATGACATCGAACCTCCTACCTTCAGACCGCAACTGTTTCATGTTCGGATTCAATATCAAATTTTCGCATACACCTTCTAATCGCTGAAGTCCTTCATAGAAATGATTTAGAAAAATTAACAGTTTACGTAAAACAGCATATGGGACAAGTTCAAATTCAGTCATGAAAGGAATGCTTGCAGTCTTTATTGGTATAGATATGTTAACAAACGTGATATTTGGCGGAGGGTTGGCATCAGGGTAGTTGTTAATAACGGTTACTGAGTGTCCTCTCAAGGCTAACTCGCGGAACAACATTTGGAAGGCCATATAATGGCTTTTTAATGGCACCGGAACGATAGCGAGAATGTTGAACGCTATAGCATACCGCGATAGTTGCGAAATCACGGTTACGAAAGCCAACAAAAATAAATGCTTCTGACGAACCATCCTGTTAAGTCAATGTTCGTGCTATATTGATCCCGTGACGGTAAAGGTGACGGTCAATCTCGTTTACTGTCTGCTTTTAACTGAATTTAAGTGAGAAATTCTCACGCACGCTATTATATATATATTTGGCAATCATATGTTTGCGTCGTACTATTTTCTTAATTTGCGAAAGTGTACTAAATTGAGAAAATTTATCAAATTTGTACATTATACCACAGACTTGAGTGATGTCAAAGCCAAAATGCAAAGTATTAGAGGAAGTTTGACACTTGATGATTAATATCAAAAAAATCTAAATAAAAAGCAGAGAGTCTATAAGTAATTTAAAAATATAGATACCAATGAACCAGATTACATTGCGATTATATGTGAGATTATACGTAGTGTTTACATACTCTTTACAAGAAGATATTAAGATTAGTTTGGTAAAGCCGATTAAAGATGCAACAATATACCTAGTGTGGGGACACTAGGTATTTTGTTGCATCTGTAATCGTCTTAAAACCTTTTCCTTTTTTTCTGCAGCTGAAAATCAGACAGTAGGTACACGCCACAGTCAGCGACCAGTTGGGAAAGTCTGCGATATTTTTATTCTTGTATTGCCAGTCAACGAAAATACGATACCTACTTGCATTCACTGCCAACTATTCATGTAACCCTAGTACAAGCATCTGCGAGCCATCATACATATTTTTGCCTTTATTTTAATTTCTGAGTTGATGGAGATAGCTTACATTCGATTATTTAAAACTATTTAGGATTCCAAATTCACCGAGGTCTAAGAACCCCACGTTTTTTGTAAGCTTCAATAAAACTATAAAACCTGGCAGCTTCCTAATTTTACAACACGACCTCCGTGGCGCAGCGTGCGCGCTGTCAGATTATAAAGTTGGAGGTCCTGGGTTCGATTCCCGGCTCGAGTCTGGTCTGGTGGGATGCTTCAGCCGTGACTAGTTACCACCCTACCGACAAAGACGTGTCGCTAAGCGATTTAGCGTTCCGGCACGATGTCGCGTAGAAATCGATAGGAGTATGAGTTTACCATACCCCTTCCAGGTTAGCCCGCTACCATCTTAGACCGCATCATCACTTACCATCAGGTGAGATTGCCGTCAAGGGCGAACTTGTGGATAAGTGGAAAGTGGATAAAAAAAAAACAACAAGCAATACAATATTGCTTCATTTACTATAAAAGATTATCGACTTTCTAGCTAAGAAGATCATATTCTCATTTTCTCAGATATTTATTTCATAAGAATGAATAAATTAATTGATGCACATATTTTTTAGTCCACCACACATAGGCAAGTACAGAAAGAAAGAAGAAGAAGATGGTTTAAACTTTTTATTGTTTGCAAAGTATAAATTAAGTTTTTAGCGATATTGTGTACTCCATTACTTAGTTACTTTAATAATTGATTAAATTATATCTTGATACTTGAATTTATCAGCCCTTTGCCATTATTTAGAATCCTGTTACTGCTTTTTCCTGTGATATGGCAAATTATATAATATACGTGTCACATTATATACGTATGTTTGCATGCGAACATAGATAGTGTATCTGCCCATTCGACGTCCAACTGTGTGTTATTTATCTAGTTCACCATGTCACTTAAGACAGCAAAAATAGAATATGCATTGTATAGCGCCTAAAAATATAATAATGATTTAAGTGTACGTAAGATAGATTTGTTTGTGTGACGTATGTAGGTTTTATATATTTTATATATCTCTTGTTTTGTAATGTCAGTTATGTCAGTCCGGTGGTTAATATAGTTTTACAATGAAGCCAACGTGTCTCATTAAGAAATCCCTAATCCTGGTATTCCCGCGGGACTAAACATCACATTGGCGACGAGGACGACTCATGTGTGCAGGGATCATGGATTCGGTTAAGTTAATCGAATACAACTGAAGGAAAATTGTGGATTGGAATATTTAAGATTGACATTCATAATGGCTGTTGGAAGGATCGAGACTTTTGATCCCGCTGTAGGTAATTGGCGTTTATATAGTGAACGTTTGGAACAGTATTTCCTTATAAATGAGGTGAAAGAGAATTTGAAAGTGCCCACTTTAATTACTGTTATGGGAAGCCAAGCTTATGAACTGTTGGTGACTTTATGTGCGCCAAGAAAGCCCACCACTTTTACTTTTACAGACTTGGTGAAAATAATGATTGATCATTTACAGCCAAAGCCAAGTATTTTAGCTGAGCGATATAAGTTTCGACAGCGTAAACAGAAGAGTGGGGAATCGATTGCAGAATATGTAGGTGTTTTAAAGGGGATGGCCATGACTTGCGATTTCAAATCGGGCATTGATGAAAATTTGAGGGATCAGTTGGTTTGTGGTTTGTTGGATGATATTATCAGACAGAAGCTCTTCGCTGAGTGCGAGATAGATTTCCAAAAAGCTTTCTCGTTGGCGACGGTTTTAGAAGCGGCAGAGAAGAATGCGGCAGAGGTGAATGACTGCGGGTCACAGTGGGACAGCAGTTCATTTACGTCGGGCAAGTTGTTTTTCAACGATAGCTTTCAGACAAGAAAGGAACAGACAGCAATGTCGCAGAAACAGCAAATGGGAGTGAGACCAGGGGCCAGTCGCGGTCACCCGTTGGCGGCGAGAGGACGAGGGCGCATCGGGGACAGAAGCGTGTGCGTGAGCAGCGGTGGCAGAGCCAGCTCGAAGGCAGGGATACCTCTAGGTGGTGCCAGCTCAGAAACACTACATGCGGCGTGCCGAGTGTGTTTCTATGTGTGCCGGATATGCAACGTACAGGGTCATTTAAAGCGGGTATGCCCCAAAGTACCTAAAGTAGGACATAATTATGTTACTGAAATGGTAAGTAACGAAGGGAAAACGGATGAGGTTAGTGTATGTTATAATTTAAGAATGTTATGTAGATATAAACCCTATATTATGGCATTGAATGTGGAAGGAAAGGTACTAGAAATGGAAATCGATACTGGTAGTTCTATCTCCTGCATAAGTTATGAAAGTTTTAAAAAAATATTTAGCAACAGCTGTAAATTAAAAAAATGTGATTTGTTTTTACGATATTATACAGGTGAGAAGGTAAAGGTGATAGGGAAGATACAACCTACCGTTAGATATAAGGACACGACGCGTCAATTAAATTTGTATGTCCTGCATAATGGCACAACTTCGTTGTTAGGTAGGGAATGGATAGAAGAATTAGGTATTGCATTGCCTTCTATGGAACATACTAATAATTATGTAGGGCATGACGAGAAGTTTGACATCGGCCTGTTCAGTGCCAGGTACTCTGATGTGTTTGCTGACGGGCTAGGACGATTTACGGGTGGTTTGGCGAGCCTGCGTTTGCGGGAAGGTGCCCGGCCCATATTCATGCGCGCCCGTCCGTTGCCTTTTGCTATGAGGGAACCGGTAGAACGCGCGCTTGAACAAATGGTGAGGGACGGAGATTTCAAGCTTACATTAAATAAGCAGTTGGAAGTGGATAGGTACCCGGTGCCACGCATTGATGATTTGCTGGTAAAATTAAACGGCGGGGAAAAATTTACCAAAATTGATCTTAGCCAGGCGTATGCTCAATTTCCCTTGGATGACTCAAAAATATGTACCACTATTAACACGCATAAGGGGCTGTTTCAATTCAACAGGCTGATCTATGGGGTGGCCTCGAGTCCGGGAATTTTTCAGAGGAAATTAGATCAGATTTTTGGGGATTTGCCTACAGTGGGGGTTTATTTAGATGATGTTATCATAACGGCAAAAACAGATTGCGAACATCTTAAAATCCTACATGAAGTATTTCGTAGACTACAAAAATACGGGTTAAAGATAAAAAAAGAAAAATGTTTTTTCTTTCAAGACTCTGTTGGTGACGTGAACGTTATGTTTTTGATTAAGTGTGGGGGTGTGACGTATGTAGGTTTTATATATTTTATATATCTCTTGTTTTGTAATGTCAGTTATGTCAGTCCGGTGGTTAATATAGTTTTACAATGAAGCCAACGTGTCTCATTAAGAAATCCCTAATCCTGGTATTCCCGCGGGACTAAACATCACAGTTTGTTGGTGCAAAAATGTCTGAACTACATTGTTAGATCTCAAGTGGTGCTGGATTATTGTTTTTTCACAAAGATTTCAGCGGAAATTAATTATATTTACAACGCGGGCAAATAAGCACATGTAAAGTGATTACATTGCCTACCTTCTTATGTAAAGTGATTACCGCCACTAATCAGAGAAGCTAACGATTTTTATCGGTATCTATCGCAACGGTACTCTCGACGGTTACCACTTGCCACTAGGGTAGTAACTAGCTAAGGCCAATGCCTTTTACCATACCAGACTCGAGCTAGGAATGAAACCCGGGATCTCCCACTATATACCACTATTCCAACTTTGTTTAGCTGAGAGATTTATGTACATAACATTGGCTACAATTTGAATTTACCTAAATAGAAATGTGTACAATATAGACAATAAAAATCCGCTAAATGTCAGGACAGTAATAAGAAATACTTAATTTCGTAGTGGTTCTCAATATGGCCCCATAACTATTAAATATAAATAATCATAATTTTCACTATCAGACAGACCAATAGACCAGTATCGTTTCTTGGTATAATTTCAGTGTTGTCAGCTTAAAAGTTTCTGTCAACAGCTACGCTAGTTTCTACTATATTAATACTACTTAACTGCGTAAAAGGCAGACAAACCAACAAACCCACTTTCGCATTCGCATAAAACCCTGCGTAATTTTCGAAGATTTAACTGGTGAGTCGCTTCGGCTGTGGCTAGTTATCACGCTACCGACAAAACAGTGCCGCCTAACTTTAAAACATTGATCTGATATAACTTCCATCCCTATTAGATTGACTCGTTACAATCTGAAACATCGTCATCACTTACCACCAAGCGAGATTACCATCAAGGGCTAATTAGTAGTGTTTAAAAAAAATAAAGCATATTTCACTCTCTGGTCAATAAACAATGTTGCAATGTTGCTACGTGAAAGGAGAAGCCTATATAATTATAATGTTGACAGTGGTAAAAAAAATTTATGATGTAGTCTTAATATCTATTTTATAGACAAATGAGTTAATATTTGTAACCTGGCTGTAAGTTTCAATGCACATTAACGCCATTCCCCCTGCACTCAAGGCTAGCGGCTTTTGGGCGACTTTGATCACGATAAGGAGATCCTTCTGCATGTCTACCGGCCAGGATGTCCAGCCAGATTCGTATGCCGCCTGAGCCAATCCTGTACTCTATACAAATGTTTACTTCTATTAATGTCGGCTTGAGTTGAAGAAAGAAGTTTAATATTTGAATATATTCCTATTCCATACACATGATATACGAGTACATCGATCAAACAAATAAAAAACCCGACTAAATGCAAATCTGACTCTTATAATGGGTTCCATATAACGGTGCTACATGAAATAATACTCGTAGCCTTGGCATAAGGCATCGATCAAAAACCTCCTTCAAATTTCACTTTGATTTAATTTGAATAATGTATTATTGGAACTGCAATAAAAAGCACAATGAATATTGCAAAATTCTATCTATAAGGGTTTATTTGAAATCACACGATCATAGACAAACCGGTGATAGCCTAGTGGTTAGGGCGTCAGCCTCCTAATCAGAGGTCGGCGGTTCGAATCCGGGCACGCACCTCTAACTTTTCGGAGTTATGTGCGTTTTTAAACAATTATAATATCACTCGCTTCAACGGTGAAGGAAAACATCGTGAGGAAACCTGCACGCCTAAGAGTTCTCCATAATGTTCTCAAAGGCGTGTGAAGTCTGCCAATCCGCACATGGCCAGCGTGGTGGACTATGGCCAAACCCTTCTCATATTGAGAGGAGACCCGTGCTCTGTAATGAGCCGGTAATAGGTTGATCATGATGATGATGATAATCATAGACAGACAGACAGATGTAAAGCGAAAGCTCAGTGATTAGGCCCCGTTGACAATGAAGAGTACGAAATATTGTTATCAATACAGATAAAGATACTTAGATTAAGCATTTGTAATAAACTAGAAATCAATTTATCAACATATTTGTTGTGTCACTATATTGTTAGATCGACTCGTGATAGTTCTCAGTATCACCTTTAGATGGAACTTCTTGCTAAGTCTCGCGACAAATTTAATCATAATTTTAAACAGTAAATATTTATCTTACCTGAACAATCAACTCATTTCCGAGGTAACAATAAATGTATGCATTGATTAAAGCTAGTCCGAGATATCCCAAAAACGTAGCCAAAAGCGTTTTTTGTTCTAATCCGACCTGCAAATTATTATCTTTATCGTCAGCAAAACCATATCAACCGATAGATGTCCACTTTTACACATAGGTCTTTCGTAGGCAGTACCAAATTACATGGTAGATGCATCCAGCAGTTTCCTTCAACTTACTGATTAATATCGCCTGTAAGCCTAGTTTTGGGTTAACCTAACGCTAAGTTTTCCGGAGCTGGATCACTATTCCAGAACCTTGACACCACATTCCTTAGGTTCTTCAAGCTATGTGCCTTTTCGAATTCGTTGAGTTATATCGATAACTCCGGTTATCCTATGGATCTCCTATTTCTGTTATGATCATGTAATTTATACTGAATCGTCACTATTTGTAAATACTTAGATAAAATCGCCAGTTACATTGAAACCTTTCTCCAAAAAATGTCACTCAATTTATAACAATGTCCATGTGGCGTCCATTGTTATTAGTATGTTTCATTGACCAATCACAGGCCACCGTTTTGGCGGGATCCAAAATATAGCGGCACGATATGATGACAACCTCGTTAATACATTAATAATAGTATTCTAATCAAGTTTTATACTATTTTGTACATGTACAGATTAATAACATTGTATCCCTTACGAACAGTATGTATAATATATGTCTTAATTAATCAATACATCATAATGTACATATATATATATAGCTTCTTAGAATTGTGGCGATATCCATTTATCACAAGCATACTTTATCGTCGATTAATATATTACTTATTTACATTTAACTAAATTAATTTAATGTTATAACGTTTTACTTACTACTGCAACCATTAATGCATTCAAACATAATTCAATCGTAACTGCCAGATTTTGTATTAGGAAGTACTCCTTGAAAATATCCTTCAACGTTCTGACATATCTGCGACAAAAAAGGAAACATTCTATAACTACCTTCTTTTTGGATTTCTAAACATATATTAAGTTTTCAATAATCGGCCTTTTTCTTAATAGCCAGTCTTATTCATACTCATACAATACCAGTCTTATTGATATATAACCTTCTTATTCAGTGGATATTCTTTTACGAATGGACACTGTTAGCAAAGGAGAATCCAAAGGAACCAAATCCACGTTAACATAATCTTTAAAACCCAAAACCTTCATTTACATAAAATAGTATCATATCAATCCTAAATCGGCAGCTATAAAAGATTCTTTATTGCTTACAACACATCCTGTTTACTGAAATGCATTAGTTTCAACCCTTACCTCATTATACGAATATGCTTCTTAACGATATGTTTGAATTCCTCCCTTACTTCCAAATCCCTTTCCCCTTTATAATCGAAATTTTTCAACCTTTGCTGCAATTCTATTAACTGATCACAAAAGTACATTATAATACCACAAACAATGCCCTGTATAGCAAATGCTCTATACAGAACTGGGACTAAGAGGCATGCAGCCAGTAGTTGAGCGGCCAGTAACAAATTTACTCTAGTTTTCAATGGATCAAATGGCATCCATGCTTCTACACTCATTTCTCTATTATACTGGCTTAATAAACTAAAAGCAAACACTACTAGAGTTGAGAAGCTCGTTATTACAACAACATGTATGGCCATCAAACTCTTTCGCTCATTATTGACTTTGTCTTCAGAAAGCTTGATCTCGCTTATAAGCGTATGTAGCTGTTTCCGCTTTACAGTAAACAGTATTATTTTTGAAACGAAATTGTAAGCGACGAGCGTTTTATCCAAATTTGTCAACAGCATAGTAATATCGTGTTTTTGTTCATACGTGCCAATTCCTGTGACAATGATAAACACGAATCCTAAACTAAAGAGAAAAACATTATAGACTCTATAGAGATATAATTTATCTTGCGACCAATCATCTTTGGGCCATAAACCAACGTATGTAAGACACTTTAGATTGAAATCAAATAAATCACTTTCCAATATTTGCGCACGAATAGACTTTGCTAAAGCCATCTTGATAGTAAAAATTATTTTGCAAAAGGCAGCCCAATTACTTTAACTGCATGAAAGTTCATAATTTGATTTGTTTCTTGAACTTCAATAGCATATCGCTAATTGAGTAGCATGATTGCTTTACTTACGAGTTAAAAGTTAACTAGTACAAATTCTATAGAATAGTTAGGTTCATTTTAAATTCAAAAGTTCAAGCAGCAATATTAAGAAACTAGCACACTCTGTTATTTATGAATTTTCTTAGGCAATGCATGCTTGAAAGGCCTTTATTGTTTTTGATGTAGAAGATCTAATGTGTCAGGTCACAACGGCTGTTGACATTTCGCGCAAAGATGGCCTTTAACCAAGTTATAAAAAAATTTAATCAATCAAAAACAAAAACCTCTGAATATTTAATTGTTAACCATGTCCTATTTATTTCCTTGTATAAACCATCATTCACGTGATATATGAGTACATCGATCAGACAAATAAAAAACCCGACTAATGCAAATCTGACTCTTATAATGGGTTCCATATAACGTTGCTACATGAAACAATACTCGTAGCCTTGGCATAAGGCATCGATCAAAAACCTCCTTCAATTTATAAAAAAAACCTCTGAATATTTAATTGTTTACCATGTCCTATTTATTTCCTTGTATAAACCATCATTCTCTCCCATTTTTATGATTTTTCCTACGACGGTTCTAACGAGATTTTTTGTCTTTCCGTATAGAGTTTCTTATATAAAGACAGGCTTAATTTAATGATATCTAATCGCAGTAAAAAAAAGGGTGTCAAATAATTTAAAAAAAAAACAATTTCAATACACTGTTTTTAATATCAGTTCAAACATATTATCATAAATCAGGAGAACCCCTCATTGATTAACGTGAAGCGAGTCTTTGTTAATCTCGAAGAGTAATATTTGCACTTGCTTCTTAACAATCTAACTAGTTTCTTTGGTCCACAGCAATAAAGGTTTAGATGTTCCCTGAAATACATTAATGTGCATTTAATATTTCAATTACGTCTATAGGTCCAATGATATTATGTATTATAATTTAAATTTTAAATCAATATACATATTCTTTCTCTTATTTTTTTTTCTCTTATTAATAACGTTAAAAAATTGGATTTAAATATCCAATTAAGTAATGTTGAACAAAATAATCTACTTTTAAATAATAGTAATATTGTATTAGCCAACATATTATTCTCTAACTTACTCTGGATATAAATGTATCCAATACCCAAATACGCGATCCCAATGCGGCCTCCCTCTTTTTACTCTACAACCAATCAACGGGTATACCTTCGCAATTTCACATCTATCACGAACTTTATCACTTTTATCGTTTGATAAATTCTCACTAAAAACACAGCCGTTTCTTTTCATATTTGGTGTTAAAAGTGTAATTCTTTCATCATTATCTGTCTTATCTATCACATGACTAATATTTCCATTTTCATTAACTACAATATGAATGATCGCACTACTTTTATCATTTTTTTCTTTCTTGGTATCATTTTTATTTGTATTTGTCACAAAAAGCTCTAGATGCAGTCTGTCCGGTCTGTTAGCGTTTCTCAATTGCAATAGTGTTTCATTTGCTAATTTCGCAATCCATGTAAGTTCGGATTCATGCCTTACAATCCATATTAAATGTATTCTGCCCGGCAATCTGCTTCTGGGATTGCTGAAAATAACATTTAAACATGTGTAGTGATTCTTTGGCCGCGCCAATAAAACGTGTATTTTGGTGAGAATAAACAAAATCATAGCTTTTGTTACAATTAACACTAAATCATTTGAACTGTGATAGCCTAGCTTACGACGTCCGTCTGCTAAGAGGTCGTGGGTTCGAACCTGGGCACGCAACTATAACTTTTCGGAGTTATGTGCGTTTTTAAGCAATAAAAATATCACTTGCTTCAACGGTGAAACGCCTGCACGCCTGAAAGTTCTCCTAATATTTTCAAAACCGTATGAAGTCTGCCAATTCGCACATGAACTATGGCCCAACTCTTCTCATATTGAGAGTAGACCTTTGCTCTGTAGTGAGCCGGCAATGGGTTGACCATGATGATAAAGACTTGAAATATTCTTCCTTTAATTTAAATAGAACATTGGTTATACGCAAAGTCAAAGTGAAAGCTGTTATAAATAAGGAAAGATTAGATGATGGAGTACAAAAATATACTAACTTTAGAATAGTTCTGAGTACAGAAACAAACGGGGTGATTCCAACGCCTGCAGCGACACATATCGCAATTTTGTCGCTACATACACCTTCCATTGGGCTTGAAAATGGGCCGTCTATAAGAATACTGAAACACAGTACGTAAGGTAAGTGCATAGTCAGCGAAACTAATTCACATCTACTATTTACAGTACGTAAGGTAAGTGCATAGTCAGCGAAACTAATTCACGTCTACTATTTCCAGTACGTAAGGTAAGTGCATAGTCAGCGAAACTGATTCACGTCTACTATTTACAGTACGTAAGGTAAGTGCGTAGTCAGCGAAACTAATTCACGTCTACTATTTCCAGTAAGTAAGGTAAGTGCATAGTCAGCGAAACTAATTCACGTCTACTATTTCCAGTACGTAAGGTAAGTGCATAGTCAGCGAAACTAATTCACGTCTACTATTTTGTATTTTGTTTTTTTTTTTTTTTTAAATAAAATATCATTTGCTTCAACGGTGAAGGAAAACATCGTGAGGAAACCTGCACGCCTGAGAGTTCTCCATAATGTTCTCGAAGGCGTGTGAAGTCTGCCAATCCGCACATGGCCAGCGTGGTGGACTATGGCCAAACCCTTCTCATATTGAGAGGAGACCCGTGCTCTGTAGTGAGCCGTTTATGGGTTGATCATGATGATGATGATGATTTTGTATTAAAATTTACTTACTTAAGGTTCCTTCCTTTTTCGTTTAGTAATTTTTCTAAACACTCCGTCCAGTCCCCTTTAACTTTTATCCATATAACAAAAAATCTTTGATTTTGTGTAGGAATCTGAAATATTAAAAATTGTTAATTTAGTGAATTTAGTAACTCGGTTCTTTCGTGCCTTCAAAACAGAATTAATACATGAAACTAAAGCATAAAGGAAATACCTTTTTAATACGATCATTTTCGACCAATAAAGGATTTGAAAACTATTAAGACAATATGCTAGAAGACATTTGTAAGAGTAGTGTGACATTTAATTACGTTACAGAATACAAAACAAATCTTAAAAGCTGTTTATTACTTTCTATATCTTCGTGCAAAAGCCATGTAATATTTCACTATGTAAAATGAATGGAATTTTTTGTTTTCTTTATAAGCTACAAGTTAGCCCTTGATTGCTATCTCTGCCTGTCTGGTAGTAAGTGACGACGCTGTTTATGATGGTATCGGGCTAACCTGTTAGGAGTATGGTAAACCCACGCTCCCAATTGATTACTTCGCCTCATCGTGCTGGAACGCTAAACCGCTTGGCGACACGCCTTTGATGGTAGGGTGGTAACTAGCCACGGCCGAAGCCTCCCACCAGACCAGACTCGAGCCGGGAATCGAACCCAGGACCTCCAACTTTATAATGCGACAGCGCCACGGAGGTCGAAACATAAAATAGAATATAATATTACAAACACATTGTTGCTCACCTCAACCGCTGTAAAAGGATGCCATTCCAACATGGAAACCTCTAGGCACTGCATCAGAATGTATTGTCCTTTCCGACAGGAGAACTGCTCGTGGGGACAGCTTAATGTCAGGCTCATTGTACGTCCAGGCATGTGACTCACCTAAATCCAAGTGACTTAATAAATCGCACGTACGTTCTTTTTGTACAGTTATCATACGTATAACATAAATAAAAGATCATGGTTTTATGTTCGGTTTCATTATCTTCGGTTATGTCACTGATACCTAAATTAATTTATGGTTTATAACTCGTGTCATAGTTTCGTGTGATTGTTCTCTCCCCTGTCATAATATTACTTAAGAATTTAGTCATATGACACATATTCTTAAACAAATTTAATAATTATACATCAACAAACACAAGTATTTATATTAAACAAGATTAAAGTTATAAAAATAAAGTCGACCTTCTGACCTTTAAAAATTACAGTCAACAAAATTAATATCATGAGAATAAAATATTAAATTTGTTTTTTGCCAAATGAATACCTATGTGTGATGACAAACACAGGTATGAATATATCTGGTATCACAGGTATGTATCATTTGGCAAAAAACAATTCGATTCTAGAGTTAATACTGTTACATGTATTTTGGAAATTAACAGTATTAACTTTAAAATCGAAACAAGATGTGATACCAAAGTTTTTCATTTTATTATCGTTGCGTATCTGTTTATGTCGCAGTATGTCGATTTTTCGAGTTTGTCAGAAAATCTTTCACAGTGAATAATTCAACTATCATGTTGAATCATGTTTCGTAACTATTGCTGTTTTAACTGTTAATCCCTTTTTTTAAAAAGTCATCAAATGATGATCCCACAGGATGGACAGAATTACACACTTCCGTGGGGGTAATATGGTCCAGTAGTTAAGTATAGAGACTCCCGCTTAACGAACATGGGAATATTTTTATTATGTCCCCCAATACCAAACAATTAATAAAAACAATACCTAAGCAATGTTATCTAAAACTGTGATAATATCTATAATCATTATACATGTACTGACATTTGAGGAAAAGTTGCAACAGAAATGACCCTTTTTATTAAATTTATGCCTGATAATAAAAGCTCCCTTAGTAATATTAACGAAAGCATATCCCAATATATATGTGAAATTTAAAATAATATATGTACAATTTTTGTCTGTATTTTGTCTATCATATATCCACTGCTTAAATTTTTGCAAATACATATAGAAGATTCTGCAAGCGTAAAGAATGCTTCCTTCTACAGCGGGAAAGCATGAATCGATTTCAACGAAACTTTTAGTTTTATTTAAGTTATAGTAACGACACTGCTACACTACGCTACCGAAATGGAGGAATCGAAATTATGAGAGGACGAAATTGCGGGTAGTATTTAAAAATTGCTGCAAAAAGAGTCCATATAAAAAAAAAAGCGGTAATGGTGTGCGTGCTTTTACAATTGATTTGATTACTTTGTTAAGGACAATCTAAAGGACGTAGAAGGCAAAGTTTAATCGGTTAGTGAACTTAATGATACAGTATGCCGTAATTTGATTACGCAGCGGTTAAATTATAGCTAAGGCTAGGGCTGTCAGTTTAACTACTTTAAGTTTTACAATAAAATACTTTTCATATTTGTAGGATTCCGTTAATAGATATAATAAATCAATAAAATACCATATATACGTAAATCCGTTCGATTATATTATATAACTTTACTAATCCATCCATACTCAGAGAAGATAACTATTATCTATCATAACTGAAAGAAAATAATACCTACTTACATTTAATATTCGAACTTTTGCAAGATTCCTCGAAAATATCCTCCACATTAAGTCTAAGAAAAAACAGCTAAGAGGTAGCGCCATCCATAGCCATGTCTGAAATTTAATAAATATAATCGTGGCGCACATCTAAACTGCTCTATTAAATAATACTCTTATTTAAAACGTATTACACTTATTACGAAGCGGTGATAGCCTAGTGGTTAGGGCGTCAGCCTCCTAATCAGAGGTCGGCGGTTCGAATCCGGGCACGCACCTCTAACTTTTCAGAGTTATGTGCGTTTTTAAGCAATTAAAATATCACTTGCTTTAACGGTGAAGGAAAACATCGTGAGGAAACCATGTGCACGTGACTAGGAGTATGTCTGAGAGTTCTCCATAATGTTGTCAAAGGCGTGTGAAGTCTGCCAATCCGCACATGGCCAGCGTGGTGGACTATGGCCAAACCCTTCTCATATTGAGAAGAGAGCTGTGCTCTGTAGTGTGCCGAGATCATTAATGTGATGATCATGATGTAAATTACACATTGAGTGACAATACCATCCAAAAATTAAGAGACGACTTGCACTATAAGTTCACTTTAGGGTGATATTACTGACGAATTCGAAGGGACGATATCAATGAGCGACCGTAAACTCTTTTTATTAATGCTCGACACAATTGCTTAATGAAATGTATGTTGACATGAGCACGCAACAAGATTCGATTAATTTGCTTTATAGCTGGATACAGAATACATTTATAAAGTTCTTTGAACGAAGGTCGACTGTGAGATATTTTTTGCAACGATAAGGCCGGCTTTGCATGCCTGAAATTTTATTTTATTTTATATTTAAAAATGATCGACTTTTTTTTAAATAAAAATAATAATAGAAATGATTTTATCAAAAAATCATGATTAATAAAAAGTCATGATCAACATGTGTGATGTTGACTATCAGAATCCCTTAGTTATCGTGATAGTCAGCCTCACTAATATTCCTTTGCTGGGTAATGGTTGGGACTTTCATAATACGGAAAACATTTTAGAATTCCGTACCAGATGGGTGTTAACAGGACCCTGTTATAAAGCATCAAGTATCATTCCATCTGTTTAACAGAGGAATATTATTTTCATAGGACATGGTTTTCTATTAACAAAATTTAAATATTTACTACATTAATACACTTTTATTGTACACTACAGAAAATTGTACGAAAATGCAAAAGCAATAGAGCCGTAAAATAGGGTGTACAATTTGGCGGCCTTATCGCTAAATAGCGTTTTCATCTAGGAAACCAAAGGCACAAAAAGAACATACTATAGCTACTCGGTATGGTGATGAAACAAAAAATAACCGTTTATTTCTACTTAAACAAAGAATTTAAAAAAAATTAAGGTATCCCGATAAAATTCACGCATTTCCCGGTGAATTTTGCTCGATCCTAATAGACTCTTTTTTCTTTAAATTGGTTTTCAAAGCACGGAGGGAAGTTTACCTTTACCTTCAAATTTCAGTATCGGGTACGTAAAGAAACAATAAACACTTAAGTTAATATATTTTTGGTCAACTTACCATAGACTTGATTGGAGCAAATTTTGGCCTATACAGTGATGAGATATTTGCACTAATAACGTCAACATCTTCGTCAAAAATTTCTTCCTTCAAAATTCCACTGAAACATAAATAGTTCAAAGTAAATGACACAACAAAATAAATGATTTCCAAATAGGTACCACCAAATTGTATAAAATACCTATGTATAAAACTTGAGAGCTCAGAAATTGCATAAAAATCTTGCAGCTGTGGTGATTTTCAACATGAAGGATTGTGAAAATCTTCCTTTTAATCTCAGATCTAATTT
This sequence comes from Lasiommata megera, assembly GCA_928268935.1. Lineage (NCBI taxonomy): Eukaryota > Metazoa > Arthropoda > Insecta > Lepidoptera > Nymphalidae > Lasiommata > Lasiommata megera. The sequence continues at coordinate 15,388,086 of OV743312.1, forward strand.
TCTAAGCTTTAGCAAACATTCGATTATTCCTAATATTTCGTGGCACATCTTAATAATATAAGGTTCTGGCCCGCTTGTATTCTTAACTCTTCTCTTGTGAAACGGTTATTTTTACTAATGATACTTATATTTGGTTATTTGGATAGTGTACCTAAATAGGTACATCTAAATGTTTTGAGCCAGTAAAATCCAGTTTTTTTTTTAAATATCTACACAAAATCGTATTTAAATATAAGATTTATTAAACAAACGCGTCCAAAATATTCAGCCGCTTCTAGCGTTCTCAATATTTTAAGATCTTGAGCAAAGAATACTGAAAATCAACGTTGCAGTATTTCATAATGTTAAATAAGTTTTTAGTTTTTCTTTTATTAATTTGTTTATATATCGTTATTGTTGAAACATATAGGTTTTAAATATTTATTTTATTATCGCCAACAATACCTCTGTAACCTAATAATTTAGATACTAATTTTATAGTCAAACTCCTCACCTCAATGGATGTATCATCAGCAAGACCATGAAAGGCAGATACAGTTGATGGGTGTACCAGAACGCGTTGTATACTCTGCGTCTGACATATCTGGTGGATGTCAAACCCATGCTTAGCACGATCATTAGCATGGAAGTACCGGTCACGCCTGCTACACTCATCAGTAAGAGTAATGGACTCTGGAATGATATTTATTATACTGTATAGGTTCCCAATTTTACATGGATATAATATTGGGAATGTTTCATAACCGTCTTTAGCCATCGGGCGTATATACGGAACATATACGAATTGAATATATTTTAGGTTTATTATTTCTTTTGTATTTATGTTTTCCTAGTACTGTACATCCTAATCTTATATCTAACTTTTTTTTTTATTGCTTCCGTTAGGTTGCATGGCAGAGATCGCTATTTAGCCTATTATTGTACCTGCGTATTATTTATAGATATACGAGTATATATATATATAAAACTTACACTATACAAATATCACTTGCTTCAATAATGAAGGAAAACATTATGAGGAAACCTGCACGCCTGAAAGTTCTCCATTATGTTCTCAAAGTCGTGTGAAGTCTGCTAATACGCACATGACCAGCGTGGTGGACTATGGCCAAAGCCTTCTCATATTGAGAGGAGACCTCGTGCTCTGTAGTGAGCCGAGAATGGGTTGATCATGATGATGATGATGATAAAAGGTTTAATTAAAAGTGTTTACTATACAACTACCAACTATATATATAACTGCCACTTTTTTTTCACACACACAATATAATAACTTGTTATAGTAGGTAGGATACGTGCAGGCTTGGGAGCATTCACGGGACTGCGTCTGTGCTTCATTAATTTATATAAGAGGCTGCAGGACGCACTTTTGCGTCATAATATACACTCGTTAGGGCGCACAGCGGGTGTCTAGCACCCTCACGTTTTTGCTGAATGTAACAAAATTATTCTGCACCATTCATGATTCGAATAGTCAACGTAACAGGCTGGTGCGACTCCGTTGCTAAATCTTTAAACGTAGCCATACGTATTTTAATGCAGCACGATAGATTCTACATGTACGCTATGTTTTTATTTTTATTGTTTTATTTATTTATCTACTCTTATTCTAGCTTAACAGGATAAAAACCTAATTTGCTATATATATAAATTGCCTAAATTTAAATCCGGTAACATATCATCCATGATGTCACTCTTGTGAGGTCACTCAGATTACAACTGAATAGGTCCAGCCTCTCAGCCTATGTTATACGTAAAGATATAAAATGTTCGTAACTGGAGTGTACATTATAATGGCATGTAAGCAGTTTTGATACAAAGTCCTCCATTAAGTTTTTGACGTCCTCTATTGCGCATTATAAAGTTGGAGGTCCTGGGATCGATTCCCGGCTCAGTTTTGTCTTGTGGGTTTGCTTCGGCCGTGGCTAGTTAGTACCCGAAAAAGACGTGTCGCCAAGCGATTTGGCATTCCGGCACGATAAGGCGTGGATACCAATTAGGAGTATGGGCTCACCATACCCCTAGCAGGTTAGTCCGCTTCCATCTTAGACTGCATCAATACTCACCATCAGGTGTGATTGCCGTCAAGGGCTAACTTGTAGTGTATAAAAAAATAAACTTAATATAGAGTAGAAAGCACACGGTTCTTTGAAGTTCGGTGTAACAGATGATGAAACGCGCACGTGGATTGATTGTAGGTACGTAATTATTCCTATACGCCACAGAGGTCGTCAAATATCGTACTATTATAATTTTGAATAGGTATACGTCTTTACTATACAACACTGTACTGTGTAACAGGTTTAAAAACATGTCTTCAGATAAGCTTTATCCACGAGGGTTACATGCACAAGCCTTTTACCGGATTAAGTATCTGCTTCATTAAAAAAACATGCAATATACAGTACGTGCTTGTGTCATGTACGCCTTTTATGGAGGTACAAAAGCATTTTGTAGGGTTTCGTATTGAAATGGTAAAACACCCCTTATCTTCTATGTAAATAAAAATCGAATGTTTTTTTCTCTATGCGTTCCGAAATAGCTAATCATTTGGTCATTAAACTTTGGCGGGGTGCTAGTAAGGGTTCCTGGCCCAAAAAAACAATATATAGTTTTTCTGTAGTATGTCAACATTTTATTTTTAAAAAGCCAGAGAAGACGTCATGTGCACAATTTAAAGAAGATTTTTTATTTTTTTGGACGCCACAAAGTTTCGACTTATCATTAGGAACAACTAGTGCAATAACTGAATCGGTAAAATATTTTTTGAGATGATGTATTTATAGGATGTATACAGAACTACCTTACAAAAGTAACAACCAGTTACTTAATTCTGCCCCATCTATCATGTAAAATTTTTCAAGAAAATAAATGGTTCAAACCCATTTATACACTGAAAATCTATTGTAATTTATAATAGTTTTAAAAGTCCCTGAATATCTACGTCATCGCGCTGGCTGAATCATGCGCTCATAAATTTTGCATGAACGACCCATATTCACGGCTTATCATCGTATTCCAGCAAGCAGAATAACTGCCGTGCGAGTGTTTTAATTGCATTTTATGTAACACAGACACCCATTATAGTGTTTAAATTCAATTATTCTTAACGCATTTATATTCATAAAAGCTCGTTTTAATGGGTATTTTTATTTATTGCCTTGCATTTAATATTCTTGTTATCATATACCATAATATTCTTGTGCTATATAGTTTTTATTTTATTCAAATACTTAGTATTGTTTGCGTTACATATGCACGCAAAGAGCCTTAAATAATCATAATCTATCTATTCTAAAGCCTACGAGACAATCCAAACGTTTTTCATCATGATTTAAATTAGGTAGGTTTCGTCTAAAATCACTATCTCCATTCTCCGATAATCTTTATCAGATTTTCGTTTATATAGGCCAGTCAAATGTCATAATGAAAAATTTTAAAATAGCAATCGCAAACGGTAATAGAATAGGCCAGCCAAATTTCATTGTGAAAATTATAAAAAATAACTATCGCAAACGATTAAAGTTCAACGGACAAATGGCTTGGCGTAGACACCACGTACAAAAACGCAAAACTCAGTTGATGATTAATAATTTACGGTGACGACTAAAAAAGGCAAGGCCGTACGCCCTTTAAGTAACAGGCTTGGATACATTTTGTTTGAGTAACGCAGTCCTCGAAGCTCCTCCAAATCCTATGAGAGACAACAGCATTGGACAACATAGACAAAAAATGAATGGATTAACGGTATTAATTTGTTTATACCAAACAAATTTTATCGTGACTAGATAGATATAATTTCCGATGCCGTGCTTCCTGTACATTATGTAAGGTTTCGCAATTTTCTCAGTACAAACGCAGTGTATTTTTCTTTCACAGGGTAACAATGCCGGGGCTACCCGAGGGTCGTTAGAAACAGCTGACTCAGAAACACTAGGCTGGGTCTAGTGTTTGTACATGCCCTTGACTTGTCGCTTGCATTAATTTCGCAACCCTATGTCATTTTTGATGAAAGATCAGTATGCAATTTTTCAGGTACTTGTACCCACCGAAAGTAATTGAATATTAAATGACTAGACTGAAATAAAAAGGTTTTATGTCTGTGTCCTGCCTAAGCTCGCCATCGTCCCTACCCTCATCTTTACCTACCAACAACTTAATCGTATGATTACGGATTTTGATAATAATCTTAGTTTTTAGTTTTTCTGCAGAACTATTGTTAATGTAGAACTATTGTTGAAGTAGAACTCAACAATAGTTCTGCAGAATAACTAAAAACTTAGATTATTATCAAAATCTGTAATCACAAACAAAGAAAGTAACGATGAATTGTAGAATTTTAATCTATGTTAATGCACTAAAGCGGAAAAATATTGCTTGATCATGCAAAACTTTAAAACTTTGTCATTTCTTTCAGCTGCCATATTGACTAACTTTTCTGACAGGTCGCAAAGCAACATCTCTATACTAGATATGAGTGAGGCAGTTTTACTCTCGTTACATAAGATTTTGATTGTATTATGATTATATTGTATGCTATCATTATTATCATAAGTTACTTATCAGAAAAAATATAATTGTTTTTTCTAAAATACTGAAATTTGTTACCAAAGTATACAAAATTTTCCGTTTTTGTTAATTTATTTACTACCGAAATGGAAAAGAGCAATATCAGTTTTTTTTTTTTTTTTAATATAGAACATGTAGGTTAATTAATTAATTAGTTCATAAATACCTACGATTAACTGACTGGTTAACTAATAAAAACAATATAGTTTATGTGTAGGTACTAGGGATGCATAGCCATACGTTACTCACCTGGTTCTTGTGACTGGCCATGTTTATTTCTTTCCTCTCTTCGTCGTAGCTCCGCGAGAAATTCCACAAGTTTACGAAATGGGACACGGAATGTATGACTGCAAAATAATTTTCACTGATAAAACCTTAAACTGCTACGCCGTAGCTGTTTTAAATATAATGTTTTTTTCCGCTGCAAGTGATACCTATCTCACTTGGTGCTAAGTAACGATGTAGTAAGTTTGTAGGCTAACACGTCAGGGGTATGATAGTTATATTAATCAGAAACCTCTCATCGATTTCTATACCGCGTCGTACCGATACGCTAAATCGCTTGGCGGTACTTTGCCGGTGAGGTGGTAATAATATATATACAAATGCAATCTTCCAGCCGAAAATACAGAAATTATGCGTTACCAAATTACCCGAAATTTGCTCGAACCTATAGACCTCCTATTAATTAAACCCATGCTCATCACTGTGCTAGGGTGGTTTGTCCCAGGATCCTGTTCTATAAGGCTGGCTCAAACACATTAATTCGTCGAAAGATTTTGGACTAAATCGATCATTCACTTCGAACAATAGCTAGCACGCTGAAATGACAGTTAACTGGTCACATTCGTCGGTAATTCGATGGATGTTGGAGTCGGAAGGTCGTTGAGTGGAGATCACGTCTCGGCAAACGGAGTGTGTGCCGTCCACCAAGTAGGTTGAGCGATGACCTCCGAAAATTAACAGCCTTCGACAGGATGCGAAAAGCCGGCAATAGGGCATGTTGCTGCTGCTTCAAAGAGGTCTACGTCCAGCATTGGATGCATATTGGCTGATGACGATGATGATAAATATCTAGGCAAATAAGAGCAGTATGACGAGTCTCTCACCCATTTTCTATGAGAAAGTTCCCTGTATCCGGCAGTGACACGTTAATTAGGATTTTACGATAATGATTATTTGTACGTTTATAAGACATGCCATTGATTTGTTTCCTTTACTCGGTAACTTTACTATAGCCATGATATATGCCACGATACATATATATACCACGATATTTCCGCAACTGTTTATATTAAAAGTTCCAGAACTAAATTTTTTAATTATTTTATCAGTTTTATACTCCCACAAAATATACAGTAATTATAAAGCACAAATGCCTATTGAAATTGGTCTCAGTTAGCAATTTAAAAAAATGCACTTTGATTTATATGTTTTTTGAACTGTAATTTTTATATGCTTTAGACACGCAAGCATGCAAAGCGTACCCACATTAATCGAAAACAAATACTTAAATATATTGAGAACTTTACCTACGAGTAACAAAGTGCCTGCTAAATTATTAGATGTAATATGTTTTAAGCTTATTTCAACCTGTATTAAACCTTGAACGTTATACTGTAACAAAACAAAACTACACACTAAAAACTGTAAAACTATAAAGAATAAGCCTTTTGATAGATAAATAGATGCTCTTTGTTACTAGGACACTTTGTTCTGTTACATCCCTAAAATACTAACAAACACATTGCTTACAAACTTAGACGTCTGCGTCCCAATCAAAAGTCCGGGGTTCGAACCCTGTAACTTTTCGGAGTTATATGCGTTTTTTAAGCAATTGAAATTTCACTTGCTTCAACGGTGAAGGAAAACATCGTGACGAAACCTACATGCCTGAAAGTTCCCCATGATGTTCTCGAAGGCGTATGAAGTCTGCCAATCCGCACATGGCCAGCGTGGTGGACTCATATTGAGAGGAGACCTGTGCTCTGCAGTAAGACGAGAATGGGTTGATCATGATGTCTCCTTTCTAATAGCAGAGAGCTAAATCCATTATTATAAAATTTACTTCTTAGTGAAAATAACCGAGACGGATGGCTCAACTTGCTTAACCTTACCTACTGCTGGTATTTTTGTTATGGAGACACCCGACCCTTATTCAAATATGCTACCCTGGACACCGACGAGTAACTCAACGAAAATAAAATAAACGAATTCTAACATCCACTTTTAGAAGCCATTATATCCATCCTAAGGACTTTTCTCACGGAACAAGAGCAAGTCTCATTCATGCACTGGAGTTCTAACTCTAAGGGTGCAGTCGCGTCGTTAACCTCGTCTGAAGGGCATAATGGTGCAGCGAGAGCCGTTTACGCGTTAAGCTCTTTGAGCAACGTGCTAGTTGCTGCTAATTTACGCTTCATCCATGGACGCCGGCGGGATTCTTTCTATGGGGTCATATACAGGCCCTAACACTTGGCTACTTACAACCTGTACAGTAATAATAATAATTACTTACCTTTGTTTTCGCTGAAAAGCTAATCTGTTTTGTTTGCCTACCCACATTTTCGTAGTGTTTTTTGTATTACCTATACTTTAGTTTATTATACATAGGTATTGCAATATACCAGTAAAACTGATTCTGGTTTTTGCTTATATTAATCGAAAGATATTTCTTTTCTTAATAAGGGTTCATGAAAGATCTGTTCGGAGAACCGATGGACATTGGGGTCCCAAGGTGCTGGAATGGCGACCCCGCACCGGTAAACGTAGCGTTGGTCGACCCCCTACAAGGTGGACAGACGACATCAAACGAGTCGCAGAAAGCCGCTGGATACAAGCGGCCCAAGACCGTGGCCATTGGAACTCCCTACGAAAGACCTATGTCCAGCAGTGGACGTCTATCGGTTAAAATGATGATGATGATAATGAAAGGTCTGTTTATTTGTACACCGATTCAGGTGAAAGACAGACATTACAGGAGTTGCTCGTTTACAACATCAACATAAAATGCAAAAATATTTCAGTATACTCAAGCCCATATATCCATCGCATAATTATTATTAGAGAACGATCGATCGAAACTGAATTGCACATTTGCGTGTTCACAATCGTTATCTGAAAACTACAGCGTTCCATAGTCAACAATGAACCCTACAACTATCATAATATATGAATAGTCCACCAACTAGATAAAACAGACTTTAAAACGGCAATTAACGTTTTTCTTATTTTATATTATATCCTGTCAGACGAGTAAGGAACCCCACACTGAGCGTGGTCCGACACGCACTTGACCTGTTTAAAACATGTGAAGTATGAAACACTGGAACGTATAAAAGTTTTACGGCTCGTAAAAGCCTGAAGCTTCATACGCATTGAAACCACCTGCCATCCTAGACACAAATTAAAGATATATTATTAAAGGCTTACCTGCAAAAAACACCAAGGTGATAGCAACAGTCATGTGGAAGCTTTTCGCTCGCTCCAGCCAAAAGAAAAATAGTCCTGGGCACAGTTTGGACATGGCTTGATACAGCAGCTGGTTCAGCTTCTTACATAATGGTACCAGGACTAAAGCACAACATAGGTTCAAGACCGTCGCCGTACCACGCGATACGCAGAGGCCTAGCTGTTAGACAAAAAAAAGTGATAAATTCCAAGTTACTAGGGAGGCGGCGGGTAGCTATTGGGCTAACTATCCGTCATTGCACGAGTCTCCTTACTGTCTGGGGGGATCAAGCTGACCTGATCCTCTCTCTTTTAGCGCGGGAGCCCTGTTGCTAGGGCTGGGGCGGCTGGTGGATGTCCGGGAAGAATACAATGGGTACCCCAGGTGTTCCAGCGGGTGGGACATGCAGTGGTGGTTTTTGGTTCGGGTATACCTCAACGATAGGGGGGGGAGTACCACATAACCTCCGTCTTACCCAACGGATGGAGGTAGCTTTTCCACCACGGGAAAAAAAAAGTTACTAGCATAAGAAAAGGCAAACCGCCGAAGTTAAACCTAAGGGTTTCATACTGCTCAATATGAAACTCAAGATAGTTTTGACATTATTAAGATCGTACAAAAAACATCAAAATAACACATTCCTTGTATGACCATCTAAATTTGTTATAGTGGGAATAGAAAAAAATTTAAACCTTCCACCCAGTTAACAAAATACAGCTCGCTAACAAATGCTATGGTCAATAGAGTATTTATGAATAAAATATTGAATACACATTTATTGTACACCACAAAAGACTACAGTAACCGTGGTAACAGATTTGACTCGCAATTATGGAGTCGCCTTTGAGCATCGAAACACTATAACGTCAAAGTAAAATGCACCTTATGTTTTCAGTATAGCCTCGCTATTTCCGTAATACTTAATTTTAATTTACAATCTTCTGCTGGCTATAGTGTGTGGATGAGTTTGAATTTGAAAACTATATGTTATAATTTGCTATGACATGAGTGTTTAGATATTCGAAAACGATTCTAGGTTTGTGTGCAAACAAATTTAATGCTAACAAAACTGAAAACTGAAATAGGTTACTTTGGCTTATAGGGTATCATTGGCACAATAAAATAGTAAACGGCAAGGCTATAGAGATATAAACGGTGATAGCCTAGTGGTTGGGGCATCAGCCTCCTGATCAGAGGTCGGCGGTTCGAATCCGGGCACGCACCTCTAACATTTCGGAGTTATGTGCGTTTTAAACAATTGAAATATCACTTGCTACGGTGAAGGAAAACATCGTGAGGAAACCTTCACGCCTGAGAGTTCTCCATAATGTTCTCAAAGGCGTGTGAAGTCTGCCAATCCGCACATGGCCAGTGTGGTGGACTACGGCCGAACCCTTCTCATATTGAGAGGAGACCCGCGCTCTGTAGTGAGCTGGCAATGGGTTGATCATGAAGGCTATAGAACGCCAGTAAGTTTCTCTTTTAGGAAGTTGACTGTTACAAACGGTTAGGTTTATTTTTTTAAAACAAAATAAGTAGATAACTTACCCCTAAAATACGCCTTAGGTAAAAAAATTGGCGACCATTCAAATAAAATAAAAAAGATTTGTAAAAAAGATATAAAATTAATGAGATCCATGATATCTGAAACAAAAGAAAATATTATTAGTATCTGCTCTTAACACCTGTAAATTGCAATTAATAATTCAAGAAATTTTAAGGTACGTTTCTATTGGAAATGAAATTAAAAATCACTTTTTCAAGTGTACAAATTGTATTGTCATAATTTTGACAATACTAAATTGTATTTTAAATTTATAATATTGCATGTAATATGGATGCCAATTTTGGCATGGAAACTTTTTGATAACTTTGCCAGATAATAATCAGGAAACACTTTAACAAACATAAAAACATTTTATATTGTTTGTTATTAAAAATTTTACTCTCTGGCCTAATTTGAACATGGCCCAACATGCAGGCTTGGTGAGTGTTAATAATTACAAAGCACTTTTGCGTAAATAGAAACATTTTAAATATTTTATTATTAATAATTTGTACTCTCTGGCCTCATGGGAACATGGCCCAACATGCAGGATTCGTGAGACTGTTAATAATTACAAAGCGTTTTTGGTAAAATAGAAACATTTTGTATATCTATTTTGTTAATAATAATTTTTACTCTCTGGCCTCATAAGAACATGACTCAACATGCAGGCTTGTAAGAGTGTTAATCAATAAATCGATCCATACACCCGTGGTGATCGATATATTTAAAAAAAAACCTTTTTCTTATTTTATTCGTGTCGCGCCTAAAACCTTACATATATGCAAAACCTAGTGGAACCAAAAGGTGCTGAGAAAGTATTGGCTCTATAAAATAGGTAATAAGCATGAACCCTACAATAACACAATATTCATTTATGATTAAGTTTCGATACATCAATGGCTTGAATTAACGCTGACTCGTATAATTGAATATATGCCCACAATATTTATATTTAGCACACTCAAGGTTGTTATTGGTACATTGTGCTTACAACACAGATTATTCAGTATGAGCTGTGACTCAATTTCCACAAATTGACCAAAGAACTTGCCACGTTCTGACTATTAACTTAAAATAGGTAATATTGTTCGCCTGTAAAATGCATTTCTATTTACAGCAACGTACAGTAACTTCCAGGCGTGATGTAATTTGATTGATTAATAACAAAATGAGAGTTATAGATTACACCTAATCTGGCGATCTAATCGCGCAATGTTGAGCGCTATAAATGAAAGGTCCCAGGTTCGACTCCCAGCAGGGGTAATTTGGGAATTTGTTTCTGAATTTTCTCTGGTCTAGTGAAAAGCTTTAGCCGAAATTAAATTGATGAAACCAATAAGGAGTATGGTAAATATATAAAATGAAATGAAAAAAAAAATATGCAAAAATTACGACGTTTTACTAATGCCAGTGAAACAGACTAGAGGTGAGATAAACTCGAATCTTATTGAAAGACCTGTCCAAGATACCATACGAAAGTTGTTTATAGTTCCCTTTACGATAGCTAAAATCCTAACGTTACTATAAAAGCCAGCAAAAATCTACGTTACGTATTTAAATAAACATTTTTAACATACAGTAAAATACACTTTACTACCTACAAAACAGAATTGTACCTATAACCTAAACAGAACGGGGTACGGATTATTTTAGTATCTACCTACCTATGTTGCGATGCAAAAATTACGCGAAGCAGACTCCGTAGGTGTTCATACCCTGTCAATTTACTCATGGTGTGTTTACTTTCAGACATAGTTGGAGCGAAAAATAAATTTGAACGTAAGCAGAATTTACGATAGTATGAAATAGTATAACTATTAACTATTTGAGGAAAAAAAAGTACAAGTTAGCCCTTGACAATTTCTATCTCACCTAGTGGTAAGTGACGATGCTGTTTATGATGGTAGCGGGCTAACCTTTTAGGAGTATAGTAAACCCACGCTCCTAATTGGTTTCTACGCGACATCGTGTCGGAACGCTAAATCTTATGGCGCCACGTCTTTGCTGGTGGGGTGATAAATAATCACAAGCCGAAGCGTCCCACCAGACCAGACTCGAGCCGGGAATCAAACCCAGGACCTCCAACTTTAAAATGCGACAGGATTATAAAGTTGGAGGTCGTGAAAATACCGGCATTTATAGTTCATCTCCTGCACCTATGTTTATATTATTAAGATATCTTTCACACTAAAAATTTTATTTTATCTCGATAGGCTATATTCTGTTTCAGTAATAATGAGATTTTAGCTTAAAATATAACTACTTGTAAAGCAAGACAAAGTAAAACTGCTGCCGTGTTATCCACGAGAGCTGACTAAATGGTAGGTCGTCTATTTATTAAGATGTACTGCTCTCTGGTAGGTCTAAAAAAATGGCATGCCTTTCTGTTATATAATCATCATCACGCTCAACCCTTTGCTGGCTCACTACAGAGCACGGGTTTCCTCTCAATATTTTTTGTTGGGTTTGGCCATAGTCCACTACGCTGGCCAGGTGCGAATTGGCAGACTTCACACGCCTTTGAGAACATTAATAGGCGTGCAGGTTTCTTCAATGTTTTCCTTTGAAGTTTCTCTTTGAAGCAAGTGATATTTTTGTTTACAATAAACACAAAAATTAATAACAAAGATATTTTTTTCCACAAAAATTGCTTAAAGTTAGTCACATATGTCTACACATATGTGTGCTCTGCAAAATTCGGTTACCTACTGTAGCCGAAAATATTCAAGCACGGAAGCTACGTGACACGAACTAGTGAGTCTAGTCCTCACGGAGAAAAGGATTCATTAACATTCCTGGCTTAGAAAAGGACATGATTCCTTGCAGCGACGCGAGCCACGACATGCGTCGGAAATGTAAACTGGCACAGCTAGACACTTCAGAGCAGACTCTATTCAACTCCGTGCGTAGTGTCTCTATACATACAACGCCTTTGACAGCCCATCTCTATTGAACTCAAGCCATCTGTATTGAGCGCGATTGAACATGTGAATGGAGCCGATGACAACACAGCGAAGTATGGCCCCGCATTAATTTATGTTGAACGCATTATCGGCTCAACATTTGCATGTGATGAGCCCATGACAGCTTCCGTGACTGTAATCTGTTACGCTCGATCGAGTTAGGTGCGCCTGAATGTAACAGACAATTTAATCAACTTCCTATAAATTCCTAATTGCCTCGTTATTCTTGTGGTCAGCATGTTGGATCTTTTTTTTTTATACACCACCAGTTAGCCCTTAACGGCATCTCACCTGATGGTAAGTGATAAGGCGGTCTAACATGGTAGCGGGCTAACCTGTTAGGGGTATGATAAAGACTCCTAATTGGTTTGTACATTACATCATGCCGGAACGCTTAATCGCTTGGCGACACGTCTTTGTCGATAGGGTAACTAGCCACAGCTGAGGCCTCCCACCAGACCAGACTCAAACCGGGAATCGAACCCAGGACATCCAATTTTGAAATGCAACAGCGCACGCGCTGCTCCACGGAGGTCGGCAAAATTTTCGATGTCTACCCTGTTGTTTTAAAGCTTATTGGAGGTTTATTTTTTGTGGACGATTAGTGATTCCAAGCTAGAGTTTCCTCTCTCCTAATGCTCCTAAAAGCTTGGCCACTGGGGAGAGACATAATATTAGGACTTTGGTTATTTGGATATAAAACATCATCATCATTTTTTTAACCGAGTGTATGGTACGGGTCTCTTCTGAGCTTGCTAGCCAAGTACATGTTGGTTGCTTTCACTCTACTCTGAGAACATTATGGAAAACAGACATATTTACCTTTGCCGTTAAAACAAGTGAAATGCATGGCGCAGAACGAACGCGGTCCCCCCCAGAAAAGAGGTTAGCTATTATTTTTTTATTATTATTAGCTGCATTTAATAACTCAGAGTTGTTGGGCCGAATCTCTTTCAAGGCTACCATCCGAATTCCTCGCTACCCTGTTCCACTTTTCACGCACCGAATTTGTAGGACTAATCTTGGTCGCCACTCTTTGATACACCGACTAAGCAGTTTATACAGACATTTCAAAAATAAAATAATAAAAACACTAGTCTAGTTAGATTTTGCATAGGGCGTATATACCTGTATATATTCCTTATTCGTTATTATAAACACAAGGTTACTTTTCTGTTCTTTTGTAATAAGTTCTTTTTTCTGTTTTTTGTTACTTGCTGTTTGTTAATCTAAAAAATTGCATACTATATTATTAGCGACATATTAGCGTCGACTTAAATTATTAGGCATGCTGTAGTTACCTCTAAATTGATTTATATGTATATCCTAGCACTTAAGGTTTTAAAATGTTTATTTTTTTTACATATAATTCTGTTGGTGGCGCTTTGAAATAAATAAAAAAATTAAAAAACGTGTATCCCACGTCTCTCTGTGACACGATTTAAGTCCTCTGTCCTCTTTTTGTCTACACAACCTTTGGCCAGCCATTACTTGCTGTCAAAGCTACAAATCGCGAGACCGTTCAGCTAAATTTTTTAATACAAAGATGTAAAAATTTAAGTAAAAACTTGTACGAACGCTTTTAAGGAATCCCCAAGTAGGTAATCTATACCACTTTTTTTTTTTTTTTGTCGTGGTGGAAAAGCTTTATAGCTACTTCCGTCCCTTGGGCAGGACGGAGGTTATGTGGGACTCCCACCCATGGGTGGTCTACCCGAACTAAAAACCACCACGGCATGTCCCTCTCGCTGGTTTTACTGGACGCCCGGGGGACCCATTGTATACTTCCCGAATCTATACCACCTTGAAAAATATCTTTTAGGTCAAAACTGTAAGCACGCACTGAAAAGTCTCGCTATGAAAGGCTTCCTCATACTTTCATATGGCGTCGAGTTTCGTAAGCTTTTATAAAAGGTTAGTTTTTTAACCGACATCCATAATAGGTTAAAGATTTTTAATACCTATTTTCTGTATGTACTTCTCAGCATTTCTCGGCCGGTAAAGTTGAAAAAATCAATATGAAATTTGAAATTTTTATTTGTAATTTTAAGTTAATTTGAATTGCTCTCAAATTAACTTAAAATTACAAATTAAAATTTCTACTAAATTACTACATGATTAAAAAATCACTGTACAATAACGAAGTTACAGTAATCGCCAGCAAGCATCGTTCTTTTATAATAATTATATAAAACCAAATTTATTTAATTAAATACATTACAATTAACATTAAGCTTAATTGGATGTAATCCGCGTAAAACAGGCAAATCTCATCTGTGCAATTTATAATTTATTGAATCATTATACCATACACAGATCTTTCAGAACGCTCTCTCAACGCTCCGACACCAGAAGATCCTCATATGTTGACATGACATTGTACAATAGCTTCAACATTATAACGTCTAATTTTATATGTATTGCAGCAAATTAATCTTGTTTACTATAGTAGTATAGTAGTAGTAGAAAGCCGGAGACAGGATGAGTTGGCGCTACTTCAAAGAGGCCTATGTCCAGCAGTGGATTAATGTTGGCTGATGATGATGATGACTATAGTAGTAGTAGTATTCAAAGTAATTCCTGCTTTTATTCAATATAATTCAACTTTTATGTAATTATGGTAATGATGAAACAAAAAGAAAATTTACCTGGCTAAGTTTGTTCTGGGCTTCTTCTTAGACCGGGACGCGTTTGGAACCCTCATAGCTTTAGTTTTAAGTTTACGAATGTATTTATCAAATCACTATTAAGTAAATTATTGACGCGTCAAAAGTAAAGAGCACTATTTCTTCATCATCATCATGATCAACCCATTGCCGGCTCACTACAGAGCACGGATCTCCTCTCAATATGATAAGGGTTTGGCCATAGTCCACCACGCTGACCATGTGCGGATTGGCAGACTTCACACGCCTTTGAGAACATTATGGAGAACTCTCAGGCGTGCAGGTTTCCTCACGATGTTTCACCGTTGAAGCAGGTAATATTTTATTTTTTTAAAAACGCACATAACTCCGAAAAGTCAGAGGTGCGTGCCCGGTTTCGAACCGCCGACCTCTGATTAGGAGGCTGGCGCCCTAAACACTAGGCTATCACCGCTTCTAAAGGACTATTTGAATAAAGATTATTTGAATTTGAATTTAACATATCGTTGACTTTGAAGCTTTGTTTAGAATAATTAAATTCCGTGCGCCTGTCTCTATTTCCTTTCGCCTTCGTTAAATAACATTATTTAAGTGGTATTATTGCACAAGTGTCCATGTCCATGTTACCTGTGGTAAATAGCTGAGGTCGAGACCATGTTATACAGTCTTGTCAGCATAAACTATGCATGTAATATTGACCCGACATAGAGTCACATATTTTATGAAGATGTATGATAAAGCTGAATGTCTATAAAATGTTATGTCTACCTCTTAGCATATTAAACGTGTTAGTTCAGGTAGCTTTAATATTTTACCAGTGTGGTAATTATTAGGGTAATTAATATTTACTTATATTAGTGGTAATAGGAGGTATAGGCTAAATGCTCCGTTAATGAATAATTACCCTCTGATGAATAGACCAAGTGTTAACCCCCATCGGAAAGTACATTTTGATATGAGGAAAGGCGTCATTTTATATCTCCCACGAGCCTTATCAAATAATGTCAACGTTCGTTCCGGTCATTCAGCCAACTTTACGGAAACTGTCTAGAGTTTTGATATTTAATAATCCTTTAATTAGTCAAGTATGAAAATTAAAAAATAAATTAATACATGTTTATTAGTTTCAATGCTAAACAAGTATTCAAAAATCAAATAAATTGGTTGAACATACAAAGTATACTTTAGTTGGATGTTTTGTTTGGAACGGTTAATTAGATAAATAAAAAGCACAAATGTCAAAAAAAAACAACTTTCCGCACATATAAAAAAAAACGAAAACCACTTTTTTTGTGCAAAAACCTTTTACCATCGCCCCTTTACCATTTTCTGCCTTCTTTAACTGTTTTATGAATATTAATATAATTAAGGAAAAAAAAAATTAATAGCTGTTTTATTTGCTTCAATAAACTTCGCATGCACCTGAATATTTATTACTCGTTCGAATTACCCAGTAACAACCGGGCAACGTACTGTAGTTACCTAGTTCCAAAATGATAAGAGTTTTTTTTTTTTTTATTAGGAATTACCTTGCTAATTCATCAACTATGCTTTCATAATCGGTGCCTACACAAATATTTGCTATGCGAACGTAGAGTCAACATATACGTCTCTACATGGCCTCTACCTTGTAAACCGATAGATAGGTCTTATATCTAGGATTCCACTCTTGCCATAATATTATCGTATTAATATTATGAACGCGAA
The DNA here is from genome assembly GCA_928268935.1 of Lasiommata megera. NCBI lineage: Eukaryota > Metazoa > Arthropoda > Insecta > Lepidoptera > Nymphalidae > Lasiommata > Lasiommata megera. The sequence goes on from OV743312.1 coordinate 15,404,970, forward strand.
AGTTTTTAAGTATGTATATAGATGTTTGTTACTCTTTCGCGTTAAAACTACTGAATGGATTTTTATGAAACTTTACAATAATATAGTTTATAGATCAGAATAACACATAGGCTACAATTTGTAAAGATAATGTGTGAATTGACCAAAATATGATTATAAGTAGGAAAAAAACTATTATTTGCGTGATAATTTTAATGTCATAATGTTAGTTCTTTTCTACGCCACGCTAATATAAGCTACTCGAAATACTAATCCTGCGTAGACGAAGTCGCGGGCACCAGCTAGTGTAATTATACGTTATAAATAATTGTACATTATTATGAGAAAACATACTCAACGAGAGTATATTTTAATATAGCTTATCACTTTACATTCCTGTTTCGATCACCTAATTAATATTTTCATAAAGTAAGAATGTATAACAACTCAAATATACTTGTTAAGCTATTGTTGTTAACATAAACGCGTTACCAAATGCTTCAGTAAAAATGGTGAAATACTTCATGCAGTTTAACAATTTGGCCTTAATTTGTTTTTTCAAATTGACTTGGCGTTGTGTATTAGATAAAAAGAAAGATAAGTAGATTTTTTTTAAGTAAACTAAAAAAAACTATTTTTTTTTTCTCTTTCTTCCCCCATATGATTGGGTGTATTTTGTAAAAACTAAAGTGATGTTCATTGGTGAAATTTATTTTAATATACCTTTTCCTTTAACTCAGTTGACGTTTGACATGTGTCATTCATTGTGTCTACTTGAGTGTAGGTTTACAAATAAAATGCCACAGAGAGACATTTTAACAATGATTATTTTAACTTAACTTCATGCTGTAGTTACCTCTAGTTGATTTATATGTGTGTGTACCTAAGGTTTTTAATATTACATGCTATTTACCTCAGATATCATCATCAGCAGCAGATACAAAGACTTTCTGTCTCATTAGGGTGAAAAAGGTTCATTAGGAAATAAGAAGGTTCGTCCCTACGAGCCAACTACAAGTAAGCCTGGTTAAGACTTCGGCTTTTCTCTCGGAGAACACAGTTCGATACCCGGCACGCACCTTAAAGGTGTTTCGGGATTTGTGTACGTTCTTTAATATAAACAGTAGATTAAATATCACTTGCTTTAACGGTATAGGCATCGTGAAACCTGTATAGCTGAGAGATCTCAAAGCTCAAAGTCGTGCGACGACCATCGTGGTGGACTAGGGCTAAGAGCCTTCTTAGTCTGAGGGAAGCCCACGTTGCATTGTGAACCGCTAACGGGTTGATAATGATGATGAATGGTGATTAAGATTGTAATCATCATCCTCACATCTTGAATGTTTATCTCATAGTGCTGGGAACTGGCCGGCTGCATCGTTCTCCCAGCTCCAATGCCAGTTTTTATTATAATTTTTTTTTTTTTTATCCACTACAAGTTAGCCCTTGACGGCAATCTCACCTTATGGTAAGTGATGATGCAGTCTAAGATGGTAGCGGGCTAACCTGTTAGGGGTATGGTAAACCCACACTCCTAATTGGTTTCTACACGACATCGTGCCGGAACGCTAAATCGCTTGGCGACACGTCTTTATCGGTAGGGTGGTAACTAGCCGCGGCCGCAGCCTCCCACCAGACCAGACTCGAGCCGGGAATCGAACCCAGGACCTCCAACTTTAAAAAGCGACAGCGCGCGCGCTGCGCCACGGAGGTCGTCAAAATTATTTTTATTTTTAACGTATTTTTATTTTTAACGTCGTTATTACGATTTTATTACAGAATCGAAAAAAAACGACATTTGCCGAACAGTAATTTAGGTAAGCTCCTACGCTAAAGGAATTCCTGCCGTGACTTCGTTACAAAAGAGAATGCAACAAAACTGAACAAACCTGCGATTCATACGAGGCAACCGGTACAGTCAAATGAGTGACTAACCTTATTAATAATTTACCATACGTTGCTAGGTTATTCGCCAGACGCGAATTTGGACTGGAGACGTGACGTAATGTATTTGTTCAATGCAAAACTATCACCGCCACAAAAGTTGACATCACCCAGTATTTCTTGGAACTAAGGGCTCGCAAGCGATTTCATGTTGGCCTCTTTTGAAAATACAAGGAAAGTTTGTATGATTGTTTAACTTAACACATGTTTTCCTCTTAACTAGAAAGCTAGTACAATTATTGTATGAATCAGATATGAGTATGTACTAGGTAGTTAGAGCACACCCGAAAAACTAATCAATAAACTAAATTTATTTTAGTTTATTGCTTAGTTTTTCTACTACGAAAAATAAACTATTAACTACAATAACTAAAAAAAAAAATTGTAGTTTCCATTATTAAAATGTAAATTCTGCTGATGATAGAAGTAAATACTAAACTAATAATATGTTTTAATGTAGCTCTGTATACCTAGTTCTTGAGATAAGTGCGGCCGAACATACAAACTTTATGATATTAATTAGTATCATAACATCATATTATAATTACGTCGAATAATAGCGTAACAACGAACACTTGCAGATTTATGTTTAATTTAATATAATTATCATCATGATATTCATCGATTAATTCTATAAAAGATTAAGAAAAAAATTCAAAATACTTACCAAATATACGCGTCTTCTTATAAACCCACAACAATCGCTTAAATATCGTGTCATTATTTAAATTAATAATATAAAAAGTTTAAAAATTTAGACCCGAAGTTATAAAATTAAAATAATTAAAAACCATATTTTGAATTTTAAACACGCTTTCGTTTGTGAGAGTAAATTATTCCGTCTTTTTATGTTTTTGTTTTTTTTGTTTTTTTTTAATTTAATTAACGTGAGTCTAAGTTTGTGATGTAAATAGCCATTAAAACGTGTTAAATGCGTTCGGGAAGGACGCGGGCGTGTGACTGCCGTCGTGCCGCGTCCGAGCACACGGAGAATAGGCTGAGATTTGTTAGGTCATCGCTTCCCTCCCCGTTATTATAGTTCATGGTATTCAGTATCAAATATCAATACATATTAAATCCTGAACCGACCGTGAAACCTTATTTTTACATGATATATCAAACCAGATACTTAAACTTAAAATAATCCCACAGGTTGGATTTATCGTATGATTATTTCAGCCGATTGAGAATGAAAATGAAGAAACGAATGAGAAGAGAAGAAACTAACCCGTCACGCCTACGCTTACACGAGCACATATAAATATTTTCTTCATACTCAATTAAATAGGTTTTACTTGCATCATAGAAGATAATTAGCTTCTTAATTAACCGTTGCAAATATAGAAAAATTAATATAGTGCTAAACCTATTACACCACACTGCTCTCAATAAGTCAATACACCATTTTCATAAACTTCTGCCCAGATACATTTTCTTCACAACGTAATACTTCTACGAAAAGCGTTTGAAAAATTATTAAAAATTAATAAAAGTACTGATACGTAAATTACTTCATAATCATTATTTATATCTTAGCATCACCTTGTTTATATATATTAGCCTATAAGTGTCCCATTTTTTGCCTTAGCTGGCTATCTCATAGTAAAGTTAGAATTAGAGCATTGACCACACGCTCTAATATGGTTTCGGTAGCTCTATAGATTATTATTACCTATAAAGAAAAATATAACGATGGCTTAACGTGATCTTTGAGGTACAGCGCCAACTCACTCCAGGTTAAAAATGTATACACTGAAAAACTTGATATTTATCATTAATTATTTTATTGAACCTTAATTTGAACCGAGGAACTCGTGATCAGTAGTCTTAAGTGCTAACCACTAGACTAACAGGACAACAAGGCCAGTTTGACTCCTAGCGAAATAATAATTTTATCTGAAGTAAAATCAGTAGCTTTTTAATTTATTTTAGGTAGGTACCATAATAATAAAACTATTTTTAAAGGTAAGTAGTCGGTCCAGGTCAAGGAACATTTATACCCTAGGTCCAGGTGCAGGTCCTTTAATAATATTTTTGACGCCTATCCACAATGACACGAATTGTATACTAAATAGTAGTCTATTTAGTTTACAATTCTAAATACCTATATTAAGTATACAGATATTTATACAGATAGGAGTGAATTTTGTTGTAAAATTTTCAGGAAGCTTAATAAGGAACAATTTCATACGGTTTTATTATATGTATAGACAATGTGGATGAATTAGCATATTATTGGTCAAATTATTTGAAGAATTACTTATTATCACAACAATCAAGCTTTACTTCGCGGTGTCCGTTAAGTTTGAAGTCGGATATTATTGGAGCCAATAAGAAGCAATACGTGTCCCAATCAAAGAAGATACAAATACAACGGTGAGCCTATCCTTAAATTGTGCATCTGTGCGATAAGTTTAATGTCAATGTTTTAGTAGGTACCTAAGTTGTTTGGAAAAAGGCGGGAGACTTCGTATATGGCGGGCGCGGTTTTTTCATGCCTTTCTTGAATTAATGTTTCTTGGCTAATTTTGAAAAGGCCTGGTGTTGGTTGTGTCGTGGACAGTGTTGGTGTCGTTTGTGTAGTGGCTAGTTTTCTAAATGGTTAACAGGTATTAATTTGGGAAAGGTTTGAGGGAGACGCGTCCGCGGAGTGCGAAGTTTCCCGCCTTTTCTCCCTAGCTTCTACATTGCTATAAACTTGACATTGGCTGGTCTGTGCAAAGCCATAGAGGGAGAGAAGTAATAAAATAATAAACTTGACATTGGCTAATCTTTGTAAAGCCATATAACGAAGAAAAAAAAAAAAAAAAAAAAAGTTGTTTGTGTTGTGTGAATGTCATTGTCAAAGTCCTCACAAAACATCAACAATGTTTTGGAATTGGGTTGATTTTGATTTGCCGTTTTTCCCCGCGTTGTTTTTTATATAAGACTGAAATAAAATATGCAATCCTGAAATACATATAGAATATAACAACTTTTATACCTATTTTATTTGCGATGGATCCTCCATCACCATGGAAAACTCCAAACGAAGTAATGCGACTACATAAGCTGAAAAAGCGAAAGAAAGCTTTACAGGTAAGTATATTGTTCTTTCCGTCGTGTTTTGGTATTTTTACACACAATTTGTATGATTTCGAAAATATTAAGCTTGAAATCCCTACTAAGAACGGAATAAAACAAAATGTAGCTTTTGCATGCTACATTTGTTTTCTTTCGTTCTTTATCACCTGCCTTTATTATCTGCAAACATTGTTTATGTAATATTATTTAATTTTATCACATTTTATTTCTTGTAAGTGTAAGTGAAATAAAACAAAACATTTTCTATTCAGGAACGAATGTGCCAACCCTCAACAACAATAATAGAAGAAAATAGTCAAACACCAGTGGATCTCGATTTCTCAAGAATTCTTAATGGAGATAAGAGAAAGAATCCTTTTTCAAAGTAAAGTATATTATAGTTGTGTCTTTATGTTTTATCTTACTGAAATTTATCACATAAAATAATAGGCCTCTTAGAAATGGACATTGAATACTTTTTACTATTATATTTTATCAATGGTCTGCCTAGCATGAAAAAAAATCCTAATATTACTTAAACACAACATACCAGATAGAGTTATCTGATAATTTAAGTTTTATATTGTTAGCCCTATGAATAAGTTTTTTTTTTTCTGTAGAAGCAGTGTGGAGCATAATAAAAGAGTTAAATTAGCAGAAACAACTGAGTTAGAACAATCAAATGACAACACACTATTTGCATTACTCAAGCTACCTGCCAAAGTTGTGGAAAAACCTCCATTGGAAGTTGACACACAGAAGCTAGCAACATTCTCAAACCTATTACAGAAATTCACAGCAGATCATGCAGTAGATACAGTGAGTTTAATAATAACATGTCAGGTTAAGGCTGCCCGAGTTGTTTTAGTAAGAGTGATGTCACAACCTTCTTTACTTTCGCTCATAGTAATTAAAACAAGTGGATTACAATTTTAGTGCGACAATAACTAAGATGTCCGAACGGTCCAACGTCTCGAGCCACGATAGGCATCGACCCGAGCAAAGCATGCTTGTACAAAATTGATTGCTAAGGTTGAAATTGTGTTAACAAAATCATGAAGAGTTAAAATGTGGGTAATTATTGAATTCTTGTTGTTGTGAGAGATGTACATCTGTTTTGGCAGACGATGGTGATCATGAGACTTTCTATTTAAAAGAACACTGCCCTTGAGATCATCAATTGTGGTCATGTTTTTTAATTATTAGATTAAAGGAAAAGTGAATTCAAATCTGAATGATATATATAATAGAATAATAGTTTAATAACCTCTGTACAAACTTACACACCTACTCTAAGTTTATTAAACTTTAAACAACATTGTTTCAGCAAATAGTTGAGAAGAAATACAAAAATTTGACTATCGACTGGGCCTTAAAAACTAAGATAAGGTTAATGTCTGTGAAGCCATTCCCCTGGACTACAAAACTGAAGGCTAGTGAGGAAGCTTCAGGAATTACTGGGTAATCAATTTACAAGACTAAGTAAAACATAGAAATTTCTTGTGTTGCTTGGAGTTTATAAATCTTCTATTATGTTTTCTACATCTACTACACAAGACAAAGTTCTTTAAACCTTTGTTCACTGCAAGCTATTTGTTATTATTAGCGGGTTGTGGAATGCATTCCCACCAGGCATATGCTGATCTAAATCACTACATATATTTAAAACTTATGTAACATCTTTTGCACTGAAAACAACTGTTATACTAATTGCAATCCAAATATTGAATGTAAGTATAAATAGTGCTATAGTACATATAAATATATTTTCATTTATGTATTTTTATTATATTTATGTATGTATTTTCAAATATTTGACGGCAATCAGAGTGCAGCGCCATCTAGTTCTAGAATCATGTACGACAGACGAGAGTGGCATCGCCCCTTCTCTTTACGCAACACTAAGTGACGAATGCAGGTTCTTATAAGACTCACCGGCGCGGGACGGCGCATTGCATTCATTGCATTCGGTCGGTTCGGATCGGTGGTCGAGTCGCGGTAGTGCATAGTCGTACTTGGTGGAGCGTATAGTCTGCTCCTTATAAATTACCATACTTATTGTAATTCTGCACTACCAAAGGTATCTAGTCTCTTTGCCCGAAACTACCCACGTCTACCCACATTACTGACGGACACGCCCCAGTTCATCCTATTTATTATTTGAGTATTATTGTTTATGTATTTGAATGTGAGTTTATAATAAATTTACACCACCTGTTGTTTTCGTTGTGTTTTGTCCAAAGGTTGACTGCTGAGTCGCTATTGAACGATAAGGCTGTCTTTTGTATTATACTTTTATCTATATGCTTCTATCCTTTTAACATTTCCTTAACCTGTAGTGGTGTGCAAATAAAGAGTATAAATAAATAAGTTTCTTTTGAAATAATCACCTTGAAGGTTGTAAGAGATCAAACAAGATACCTTAGCTAAATTTACAGTTTCGTTCGCTGTCTGGACACCGCATCGTCATCGACCTTGGACACGTCTCCTCGCGCGCGCTTCCACCAGACATGCCTGTACTGGCAGCATCCTCATCTACCATGGCTCAACATGTTCCCGCGATCCATGGGCAAGGTAGCCGCTACCAGTTTCATGGCCTCGAATGAGGATGTCAAGCAGTCACTACTGACTGAGTGGACTGAGAGCTTCAGATCCCTGTTCCAGGTTAGTTTATTTTCAATCTCTTCACTAAAACAATTTTTTGTAGAAACTGATATAAACAGAGTACATAATGATCGGATCTTAATACAAAACTCCCCTTTTGCCTAAAATAGTGCATCTAACTCAAAAGGAAATAAATATTTTCTTTCCCTTATCGTTTACCATGTCTCGAATTTTCTTGACTCGATTAGTCAGTCGGCATTAAATTTATAAAAAGAGTTTCCACATCAAGTTAAAAACTTGGGGTCCTGGGTTCGATTGCCGGCTCGAGTATGGTCTGGTAGGAGGCTTCAGCCGTGGCTAATCACCAAACTGCTGTCGCATGGAAACCAATTTGGAATGATATACCCTTACTTAGACTGCATTACTTAATACCAGAATATTACCGTCTAATAACTTGTAGTGGAATAAAAAATATTTGTACAACTAGCTTGAGCCGGCGAATTCGTCTACGCAGGATTAGTAGTTCGAGTAGGTTATATTAGCGTGGCGTAGAACAGAAAATATGAAATAATTATGACATTAAAATTATCACGCAGGTGGTAGATTTTTTCCTAAATACTTAACACTTATCGTCACGATATCTTTGTAAATTGTAGCCTATGTGTTATTCTGATGTATAAGCTATATTATTGTAAAGTTCCATAGAAATCCATTCGGAAGTTTTTACGTGAAAGAGTAACAAATATCCATCCATTCATACTTACAAACTTTCGCGTTTATAATATTAGTAAGGGTATGCTGGTTGAAGCTTTGATAGCCTAGTGGTTAGGGCGTCAGCCGCCTAATCAGAGGTCGGCGGTTCGAATCCGGGCACGCACCTCTAACTTTCGGAGTTATATGCGTTTTTAAAAATTAAACTTGCTTCAACGGTGAAGGAAAACATCGTGAGGAAACCTGCACGCCTGAGAGTTCTCCATAATGTTCTCAAAGGCGTGTGAAGTCTGCCAATCCGCGCATGGCCAGCGTGGTGGACTATGGCCAAACCCTTCTCATATTGAGAGGAGACCCGTGCTCTGTTGTGAGCCGGTAATGGGTTGATCACGATGCTGGTAATGATAGTAGTTAACTAGGAACACTATAAAGTAATGTGGCATATCGCACAGTTGCTCCGCGCGCTTCACTGCCCTTACTTCTACGTGTGCGCGAACGCGTTCACGTGCGTGTTCCGCGCCGCCGGGCTGTGCGGAACGCCCGAGCCGTGCGCGTACATCGCGCCGACCACTCGCGGTTTCAGACACGCTCTGAGACAGGAAGGTAAACGATAATAGGCTGAGATCTATACAGCTTACTTTTCCTATCAAAAATAATATCTTTATTCATGTAAACCTATTAAAGTCATGAATGATTCAAATATAATATTATATTTTCATTATTTTAATTTACGCGGTGATGGTGATAACTACACTCGCCAACTTGAAACTATGCTAAGAGTATTGCAATCGCGTTAAGCTCTAAGAAGAAGCCCACAACAAACTTATCCGGGATTTTTTTTTTGTTATCACTATCTGGGAGATGGTCAATAATTTAATCTGGGAGATGGTCAAAATTATAATAATGTGCATGGTACCTTTAAACCTTTTTATTCTATATAAAATTGATCCAATGTATTTTTAATTTGTTTATATATCTTTATTACTAATTCAGCACTATATATTTGAATGAGGAGTTTGTCTGTGAGTGGCACAGGTTTTTTGTGCTGTATCTCAGTGCAAAAAAAAAATCCTAAATCACTTTACAATAACTCGCTATTTAAGAATTTAAAATCAAATTAATTTTAGAATTCTTAAACAAAGCTGGCTAAGTAACATGGGTCAAAATATTTTATCCAGGTATTATCTAAGGAAAATATTCAGTCATTAATAAGGACTACATTTTTGTGGCTTTTGCTTTTGAGACGCCATACGATTATTTCTGTTTATGTAGCGTAAAGTCTATGGTGGCCCAATAAGAACTGGCTCTTATAGCCCAAAGGGTAGATCTAAAGTAACTGAGAGATAATAGCGGCACATATATTTATTTATCATAGTATCAACCTAATGTTATTCTAATTTGTAAATATTTCTGTTCATTTATTACTATAATTCACTCTTCCAAAGTGATCGTACTGAATTGGTCTCTACTAGCCTCTCATTCACAAAACTGATCGAAGGAAACGTGTCACTTTCTTTCGTATAAAAAGGTATTTCTCACCATAGGGTTACAGAACATGCTTTTTAGATCTATATAGCAAAATCACATAATATTGGTTCTAGTGGGAATTATGTTACAATTTGGTCAATGTGCTGCAGTAAATCGCATTTTTCATGCATCCTACAGATGTGGAATTCACAATGCCACTCCGACCAGATAGTAAGAAAAAACAAAACACCTCTGACGAGGAGCGTGGACGAAACTCTTCCTTCGACAGCTGCTACGATACAATGGACGACGCGAAGACGGACAAGAACTGTTCCGGAGACGAAGAGGATCCGGACGAGTTCCTGTCACAGATGGGACTAGCAACGGACGAAATCAAAAGAATAAATAAAGCGCAGGTTATTTTTTATTACTTATAGTATACTAGCTGTTGCCCGCGACTTCGTCTGCGTAGAATTGCTGATTTTACTTGAGATTGAGGTTACCCGTGCGGCCAATACCCTGTTTAAGAAAATAAGCTACAGGCTAATGTCAAATTGCCGATTTTCGTATCTCTAAATTAAAAAACATAGGACTTTCATACAAACTTTTTTACCCCCTTCGGGGTAGATTTAGATGAAAAAATATTCTAACCTTATACTTACGCCCTAAAAGAAATTTCAAAATTTCAAGCTTGTAGACTTCATAATAAAAAAATAAGGAAAAACTATCATCCCCTATTTTACCACCCTTAACAGGTAATATTTAAAAAAAATTGATGAACATGTTTTTTATATATAATTATTAATCTTAATCCAAATTTTTGTGTCTCTAACTCTAAAAACAAAGAAAATTCATACAAACTTCCAACCCCCCTTTTACCTTCTTAGGGGTGGAATTTCCAAATATCCTTTCTTAGCTGACATCTCTTAACTATCAACTACCTACTTGCTAAATTATAGCTTTATACGTACAATAGTTTTTGAGATCTCGTGTTTAATCAGTATGTAAGTGACCTTTCGCTTTTATATATATAGATAGAAACATAATTGAGCCTAACCCTAGGAACGAGTATAAATACCACATGAATGAAAAAGCTATTGTATTTTTTCAAGCAATTAAAATATCACTTGCTTCAACGGTGAAGGAAAACATCGTGAGGAAACCTGCATCCCTGAGAGTTCTCCATAATGTCCTTAAAGGCGTGTGAAGTCTGCCAATCCGCACATGGACCGCGTGGTGGACTATGGCCAAACCTCATATTGAGAGGAGAGTCTGTAGTGAGCCGAAAATTGGTTGATCATGATCATGACATTTGTTCAAGTACCAGTTAAACAAATAACCTTGAAGGCTGTCAACTCAATGGTTTATCTTCTGATACTTCTGATGCTGTGTCTGATGAGGCTATTTTACCTACCTTTTGCCCTAAAGTAACTGCTATGTGGATGGTTTTATCATGATGATATTTCAGGCACGCCTAAGTCACACAGTGGAGACCAGCGTAGACAGCGCTGCGGAATCGCTCATCCTAGTTCGAGGCGCGGATGCTCAAGCACTTTTCAACTTCCTCCTCAACTGCAAGTCACTAGTCAGCCCCAGTGGACCCTTCGGAGGCGTCCCACCCACCCTTCTAGCGCCTACTGCCTTCCACGGAGGCACGCTACAGTCGCTGAAAGTAAGCATTCTAAGAATCGCCTATTTGTGTCTATTTTTCCTAAAAATAATATTTTAATCCACGTAAATTACCTTGGATCCATTGATTTTATGATATTCAACCGAATAATACGCTAATTACCCTTTCTGGTATTCATTTCGTATATAATAGGTTAAACATTGTGAGGTCGTTTGATTTTAAACAGGTGCATTTTTGGAGATAGCATACCATTACATTGCCAGTCAATAGCACTGAAAGTGTCGATTTAATTTGCAGGTTCGCGAGAACGTCATACATTCCGAAAGCAAAAAGTATTACTCGATAGAGCTACGTGGCCCGATCCTACCGACTACAGTGCATTCATTATTCAACGTGTTAAAGACTAGTTCCTGCGCACAGTTCAGTGCAACCTTTGCCCATCACCAACCGACGCTGGCGTTTACTTGGGCAGCACACAAATTAGCTGAAGGCAAGTGCTTCCTATTTTTATTGAGGTTTCCTTTTATCCAACCAATGTATATAGCAAAAATCCTCTTTTGGGATTAGATATTGTAATTTTTTAAATTTTTTGTATTGTATCGAACTCTGTTGAAACAAGATTACATGATGCAATTGCTTGTGTACATGAAAAACTCTTTTCGAGTCGAGATCTAGTGAAGCCATGAATTTGATAACTATATCTAGAACACTAACTATTTAAGTTATGTTTATCGAGAATCAAGACTTTTTGGTTTTGATTTGCTAAGAGTTAAAACTATAAAATGATACTATTAACGTAACGTAAAATAGTTTATTTACCATAATCTTATATTTCGTTCTACAGTTGGTTGTTATCCAATTGTTTATTAAGCCCTGTAAGATTACCTTAACAGCGTCCATTAAAATGAAAAGTGTGAAAAAAAGACATTGGTCTATAGGAAACAGATTATTAAAAACATTCCTATGATCAACGTTGCGATTTCATGGTCGCTACCCCATATATTGTTGTGCAATGAAAATCGACAATTTAGAAGTCGGGATCAATGTACATGTGGTAAACCAACAGGTAAACGGTTTTAATTCTTTTATTTCCAGATGAAACTTCAAAGGAAAATGAGCCGAATAATTTCACGAAGGCGTTCAATAAGGAAAATTTATCGGACTGCGGTATCAGTGAGGAAATGTTGCAACTGTTTTGCTCATCCGACTCCAGCGTTCTGAAGTCATTAGATAGTGTTAAATATAATTCCGAAGACGATACATACAGCTGGTGATAGGTCACATTTTAACTGATACCTGATGATATTACACCATCTGCGTTAATATTCTTCTGTTAATATGTACTGGCTCTTATTCGTTAACTTGTTGCGGTTGTTCCGAAATGCCTTTAAATACTTTCGACTTTTTTATCTGATCTGTGATAGAATAATTGGATTTCTAGTTTTCCTGATTATGAATTCTGGGTCGGTACAAAAATACCAATGTATTGTCTGGAACAGTGATTCTCAACCTTTTTTTTGTTGCGGCACATATTTAACGATTTCAAAAAGATAAAAAATATTTCCTTACTGCAACACACTGCATAAATAGTTTATGACAAAATTTTAAATATACGAAATAAACTAATATATACTACAATAATAACTAAACTATTATTAAGGGGTTAATTATTAATTATTGCAAAAATTGGTGGCACACTTTTGAAATTAAGCGGCACACAAAAGTGTCGCGGCACAGTGGTTGAGAATCACTGGTCTAGAAACTCTCAATACAGCTCGCGTGTTGATTGCGTTGAATAAAATGGAGCGAGCAGTAAATAAAATAAGTTGAATTTTAATTGCACTCAAAATTATATAAGGCGTAAATTTTGGCACATCATACAGGGATAGTAAATTTTTGTGACACAAATTCTACTTAAGAATGCTATGAATGGAATAAAATAAAAAAAATCAAAGAAACTTTTAAGTGTGTGAACGTGATTTTTATTCGTAAGGTGAATCAATAAAACGAATATATTTTTTTATTCAATTGTTTTATTTTTTTTAACCCCTTGACGTAAGATGATGCGTTTGGTATGAAGAGATTGTTACGGGGCGGATGGACACACGTTGCGGCGCCAAACTGTTCTTATGCACCAATTTCAATGTCAATTTTTACGGTGCGTGGCCGCAGCGTGCGTGTGTGCCGGCCGTAATTTACTCCGTTTAAGCAGTATTATTTTAATATTGTTGCACTCTTGTTTTTGATTTATTATCCTTATTTTGGAAACGTACACGTAATACTGCTTTATCAATGCCATAATATGATATAATAATAAGCCTACTGCGGAATTTATTGAAACACAGATTTTGTTTACGTAATTGTATGATTTATTTTCATTTTTGGTAAATTAAAAATAAAGATTTCATAAGTCCACAATCACTTACGACATTAAAAACAAGATTCATACAGATCAGGATGAAATAAATAATATTGTGAGAGTTCTGCTCTTGTATGACGTAATATTATGTTACCTAACATAACTGCACTAATCACTATTTATCACTTCAAACCCAAGGTGGAACAGGAATCTTGAAAGCTTAAATCTTAAAGTATTCATCTAAGCGCAATGCTGATACCGCTCACTGGTCACTGAAACAAATGTATAATCAAATAAGAAATTCATTCCATTTTTCCTATAAAAATATAGAACTTTTAGTTTATTGATAAAAAACAATGGATTATAATGTTTTTTATTACGCCACAAGTTAGCCCTTGACGGCTAGCTCACCTGGTGGTAAGTGATGTTAGTTTATTGATAAAAAACAAAGGATTATAATTTTTTTTTATACACCACAAGTTAGCCCATGACGGCTATCTCACCTGGTGGTAAGTGATTATGGGTCCAAGATGGTAGCAGGCTAACTTGTTAGGGGTATGGTAAACGCATACTCCTAATTGGTTTCTACACGACATCGTGCCGGAACGCTAAATCGCTTGGCGACGTCTTTGTCGGTCGGGTGGTAACTAGCCATAGCCTCCCACCAGACCAGACTCGACCCGGGAATCGAACCCAGGACCTCAAACATTATAAAGCTACAGCGCACACGCTGCGCCACGGAGGTCGTCAAAATATTTTTGGATAATTGAATTGTGTAAGCTAAGCTCATTGTTAAAAGGACAAATAAATATTGTAATATCTGATAAGAGACAAAGCAATGGATAAAAAATGTTTAAAAAAATATTTAGCATTAAAAGCGGACGATGATAGATTTACCAGCATGCTTGTCAACTCCATTCACTATTTAAAATAAGTTCCATGGGCTTACGATTTCTGAAACAACAAAATAATTTAAATTAGATTTCAGTGTTCAGTGGCAGACAAATTCAACAGAATGATATAAATTATAGAGTATATCAAAAGTTATGCGACACAAAACTCAAAAAAATACTCTCGACTTGTATCGACTAAGATATGCTCACAATCGCAGAGTCGTTTTCGAATACCATAACACAGTAATGTCATAGTAAATTGAACTGTATCGAGCTAGTTTCAAAACTCAAATTCGTCCACACTTCCATACAGCACAAGTTTGTAAAAAAAACAGGAATACGGAAACTGCGACTCTAATCTGTAAATATAAGGCCTATTTTATTTCACGTTATGGTGTTTCGATAATCGAAAGCGACTCGACGAGTGTCAGGTTGCGAATGTTATACCAAGATTATGAAAGTGAAGTTGAAGTTGTATATGATGTGTAATACGAATGAAGAAGTCGAGTTTGAGAACACATAATCGGAAAACTTCTTTGAAAGTCTAAAGATGCACTAAGTAGTCCGCCATTCAGCAATAACGTTACATCTATTCATGAACTTTTATCTCGTCGTATATTTAACAAACAAATATTACTAGTTTGTTATGTAAATGTATGTAATGTTTTATTTAAAATTTACAAATTGAATAATAAATAAAAGACACTGAATAAATTAATGCACACACTCGGGTCTAATTGGGATGCATCTTTAAGACATCTGTAATCATGAAGCACGCGCTTTCATCATCATCATCATGATCAACCCATTACCGACTCACTACAGAGCACGGGTCTCCTCTCAATATGATAAGGGTTTGGGCCAATGTCCACTACGTTGGCCATGTGCGGATTGCCAGACTTCACACGCCTTTGAGAACATTGTGGAGAACCCTCAGGCGTGCAGGTTTCCTCACGATGTTTTCCTTCACCGTTGAAGCAAGAGATATTTTAGTTTTTTAAAAACGCACATAACTGAAAAGTTAGAGGTGCGTGCCCGGATTCAAACCGCTGACATCTGATTAGGAGACTGACGCCCTAACCACTAGGCTATCACAGCTTCGACACAGCACGTGCTTTGATCTAATTTAAATGCTTTGTAATGGTCTCATTGTACCTATAAATATGAAAAATTCAATAAGCGAGTGTTCATACGTTGGAGTTGGGCGTGGTGGGTTGTCCGGGCACGGAGTACTGCGGGCGGAAGTTGGTGAAGTTGGCGGCGGCGGCGGCGGCAGGCGAGAAGCCCGGCAGCGAGCCGCCCGCGCCGAACCCGGCGGGGAACGTCGCCATTTGGGCTGGAACAATGATATTCAATCAGCTTCAAGTCACATTAATTGCTAACAAATAAGCTAAGTTCGGTATGAGCATGAATTGCAGACCAGAGCGCGTTAGGAACCACGCGGCTTTTTATTATTGCTGCATATGAATGTATAAGAGAGCCTTAAGGTTAACGGATTGTTTAGGGTTTAAATTACTTATGTGGCTACTGTAGTACTTTTGGATATTGATATTCTAGTGTAATCAAAAAGTTACCACGCATACGCACGTACACACACACACACACACACATCCATTGTATACTCTCACATGCACTCATCCACGCATTGGCTGGTGGCCCTCTGTTCCGAGATACAGTCTCAACTAATTCTGAAAACAGGTGCACACATATGCACACATGTGCACACAGGTGAAAACATGTTATCGTACCAATATACTATTTTATTTTTACCACTTGTATTGTATATATATATGTCAATTGTGTTTACTTGTAATTTGTCCTAAAATAAACTTCTTTCTTCTTTCTATTATTATCGTGCATCGTGTACTTGATTATACAAAAGAAGTTTACCTGCAGGCACGGGGTTGCCGGCGGTGGCGGCAAGGCGCGAAAGAATGGATCGCTCCGACATCTGGAGGCGCTGCGCAACGGGCGGGATACGCGCAAGCGTGGCCGGCAGCCGGGAAACATCCGACTTCATGTCGGACAATAACTCCTCAAGCTGGTTCAGCACCTGCAACAAAACATTTACGTTATAATCTACCAACAACAACAATAAATTGTATATTAAAATAAAAATTTAAAATTCAAAATTGTAAATATTTTAATATTATGATTCAGCATAGTGTTTGCCTCATTTCAATGCGGCGAAAAAAATATTTTGTTTGTTGTCTAGAAAATAACTGTACCGATGGATCGAAATTTTTTATTATTATATTATAAATAAAAATAAATACTTAAATAAAAAATAAATAAAAATAAAAAATAAAAAATAAAAAAAAATCCCGAGCGTTTCAGTACACGGAATGAAACAATAAGAAATATAATAAATAACTACAAAATCAAATGGCCGACCGAATATTTTCAAACCCGTCTATAACCAGATAGCAAACAATCAAGATAGAAAGAGACTATATTTTGTTTGTTCCGTCGTATATGAGCAGCGATGTTTAAGTCTGGTATCTGCTTTCGTTGAACGCACTTTACATGCAAATTAACCTCTCAAATCTGGCAATGTACATTTTGCCTTGCACACTTAGGCCAACAGGGTTAAAAAAAACTAAGATTTTGTTAGAAGCTCCGTAGTTCGTTGTGCTGCAACGTCCAATGACTACCCATTATGTTTGAATTACTAGTTTTATTTAACACAATAGTTTATATTTAAGGATGGTATTTGAGGATCAGTTGCTTTAGCACCAGCAAAAAACTGTGTTATTTTACGTAACTTAGCCAACCACGATATCATCTGTTGACAACACAACTTGAACCTTTAAAATAGAAAAGTTTCAACAAGTCCCAAGAGGGTTTAGAATCTGCTTGGAACAGTATTATTTGTTATAATCTAACCACATAGTGACTTTACAGGTTGCGTCACGTAAGATTGTAGTTTCAAATGTGTCAATTACCTTGTGCAGAACAGCGTTAGCGGGCTTATTGCCAGCCAAGGACTCCTTGCTGAGATGCTGGTGCGACTCGGCCAGGCATTCCACCTCGGCGAAACGCGCGTTCAATGACATCGCGGGGTGGTTCGGGTCCTGTGTTAGATTCAGGTACGCCGCCCGCCGGAGCTGTTCCTCGATCACTAACGCTTGTTCTAGCAACTGGAATGAACAAAATAATTGTAATGAACTAAATCTGGAACAAAGTTATACAATATGCAACACGAAGATAAACAAATAGGCTATTTGCGCCGATTTGATCTAAGCAGAACCGAAGCTTGATCATCCTTCTAAGCACTTGATGCCTTTTCAGCACTTGACGAACCGTAAATACGTAAATTATGCAAAGTTAATTTGTAAGGTCCCTAAATTATTATATTACCGCTTTAGTTCTGGCAGAGCATGAATTAATTAAACAAATAAAGAAGTGATGTATAACTAAACGCTTCTTTATCAGCTTTAATGATAACTTAAACAATAAATCAAGGTATACGTAAATATGATTTTTGTATCTACTTGACCAGGAAAATCTTAGGATTTTTTTCGTTCTTTTACTTTTCGCAAAGAAATACTAAAATACTTTTATTTATAAACAAATTTTTATTTACAACATCTGTTCCTGGCACTGTCTGAGTATTCCATAACCATGTGAAATAAGAAAACAGAAATTCTTAGTGGTTGGTATATATAACAAGAAATTGCAGGATATTGTCATTTTATTCGAAAAACTCACCTTGAATCGACGCGCCAAGAACTTGTTCTTAATCTCGAGGAAGTTGCCCTTGCCAACGTCCATCTTGAAAGGCTCGTTGATGATCGCGAAGCGCAGGTCGTTCTGTATGTCCTGCCAACGGCCGTAGCCGTGCGTCACAATGCCCGCAAGCAGCCAGTAGTCGTGCCGCCTGTGCCAGATTTCGTACTCCCTGCCCGGCGCAGCTGCGCGCTCTTCGTTCAACCACAGCGTATGTAATTCCGTGAAGCCACCATCAGCGATGTTGAACATGAACTTGCGTCGCTCGACCTTCAAATCCTCCTCTTCTTTGACCAGTACAACGTCATCATCGTCTTCATCTTTTTTTTCGTCTTTGGGTTTGTCAGACCCCTCTGACTCGGTCTTGTCACTCTTAGCATCCTCCTTTTTATCCACTTCCTCTTTCTCCTCCTTGATGACTTTTTCTTCTTTTTCCTCGCTCTTAATTTCCTCTACTTTTTCTTCCTCCTTAGACGGTTCTTCATCTACCGACATTCGTCTCTCTTCTTTGTCTTCTTGTTTAATATTAACATCTTTTAAAGGTTCTCTTTCTTCGAGCTTTTCTTTTTCCTCGCTTACGAGACTCGTGTCCATTGGTTCATCCTTATCTTTGCTGTCTTTGGAATCGATTTTATCTTCTTTAGTTTCTTCCTTTTCGTCTTTTTCTGAACCACCAGGTGTAGCCGCCTGACCAGACGCTGGGGTCACAGTTGTCGGCGCTGGCGATGGAGCCGCTGATGTTATGGGCGTTGCAGATGAGGGAGCGGGGCTAGGCGCAGCGCTTTCTCCACCCGCAATCTTCACTGGTTCAACTGGTTTACGAATTAACTCGGGCATACTATAATACCCATTAATGTGCTCGAATTCTTGCACCTTCTTCCTTATAAGACTCATAACACCGATTCTTGTTAGCACATGTTGTCTCGATAAACCTTCTCTCGGGACGCCATCAGCAAACGTTTCCGCGTTATCTGCACCGGGTTCACATAAATGCCGCATGAACAGAGATACGTAAGCTTTGAAATTACGTTCCGATTTTCCTCTGAGATCTCTCACAAGCCATTGTGAATTGAAAGCGTCCTGGGGCGGCATACCATACCGCATGATTGCGTTAAGGAACGATTTTCTTTGCCTTGCATTGAATCCGAGAACCTCAATATTTCCGCCCACACGTGCAAGCAAGGGCGGCAGTGGCCTATCCCTTTCTTCTCGTCTTTCGAGACGTCTCTTGCTCCGGCGACTCAGGAGGTCTCCATTATCATTCTTTTCATCGAAATCGTCATCTTCTTTATCATCCTCACTACCATGAGAGAAATCTGAATTGTAATCAGATCCATTCTCTTGCCAAGTAGAATCCTCTCTGTTTTCAGTTTGAGCAACACTACCGTCATTATAGTTAACTTGTTTACGAACTCTTTTGCCTTTGCCGAGAGTTCTAGCCTGATCTTCTTGGTGCTGTTCATAATGATGTCTAAGTAGTTTAATCCAGTAAGCGGGGTCAGTATTTTCAGCTTCTTGTTTAATAATCTCAGTATCGACTTCCTCTTCATTGTCCCCTTCTTTGGTCGAATAATTAGCGACTTTGAAAGAACTAAGATACTCATTGGCCCAAGATTCCTTCTGTTCAATACCTTCTTTTGAACGATCGAGTAAATCCCCAACCGCTTTGTCGTCATAGTGAATGGCTTCCTCTTTGCCCTCTTCTTCTTTAAACAACTCTTCTGTTCCAAATCTCAGAATATCATCTAACTCTTGCTTGGTAAAGTTAGCGCCTTTTCCGCCCATACCAGGACGCACAACCAAATGAGTCAACATCATTTTCCTTTTAGCTACTTGTGTAACTCGCTCTTCAACACTGTTGCGGGTTACGAATCGATAGATCATGACCTTGTTCGCCTGACCGATACGATGAGCTCGCGAAAATGCCTGAATATCATTGTGAGGATTCCAATCCGAATCATAAATTATCACAGTATCAGCGGTAGCCAAATTAATACCTAAACCACCAGCCCTGGTCGATAAAAGAAAGACGAACTGCTGAGCACCCGGAGCATTGAACCTATCGATGGCCTCCTGTCGAATAGTTCCGGTAATACCACCATCAATTCTCTCATACTTATATCCTTCGCCCTCTAGAAAATCTTCGAGTATATCTAACATCTTTGTCATCTGAGAGAAGATGAGAACCCTGTGACCTTGTTCTTTCAGTTGCCTCAACATTTTGGACATAAGCACAAGCTTTCCTGACGCTTTGATTAACGCCTGCGTATCATAGTTTCCGTGAGGACCGAGCGGTGCCTCCTCTGCTGCCACAGAGAACAAATAAGGATGATTACAACATTTCTTCAAGTCCATCATAACGTTTAGTAAAGATACAGTCTGCCCGCCACTCTTAGGGTTCAAAGCTTCGTAATTTCTAGTCAAGATATACTTGTAATATTTCTTCTGCATGGGAGATAATTCAACACGTACAATGAACTCTGATTTGGTTGGCATGTTCTTCAATACGTCAGCTTTGAGACGCCGGAGCATATGCGGTCCCAACATTTCGTGTAACCTTTTAACTTGCTCCTCTTTCGACACATCTGCGAATTCATTTTGGAAAGCTGCAAGGTCGCAGAACTTCTCTTTGTTCAAGAAGTTCAAAAGATGGAACAATTCCTCTAGATTATTTTGTAAAGGAGTTCCAGTTAGTAGCAATTTGTAGTTAATGTGATACCCAGCTAGAAGCCTGAAGAACTTGGACTGGTTGCTTTTCAATCTGTGGGCTTCGTCAACCACAAGCACAGCCCAGTCAATGGATCCAAGGCATGTTGAGTCAATTGAAATAAGTTCATATGACGTCAGAAGCACGTTGAACTTGACTTGGGATTTAATCTTTGAAGGCCGCCCGCCTCTGTTTGCGCCATCATCGAACGTGAGCTCATTCTCACGTATAACAGCTCTAGAATCTTTGTCGCCAACATATGTGATACAGTATAAATCTGGAGCCCATAACTCAAATTCTCTCTCCCAATTGATGATCGTGGAGAGCGGCACGGAAACTAAAAATGGTCCTTTGCAATGGCCTTCCTTGAATAACGAGTAGAGGAATGTAACAGTTTGAATAGTTTTACCGAGTCCCATCTCGTCAGCGAGAATAGTATCGATCCCGTTTCCCCACGAGTACCGCAACCAATTGAGACCTTCTAACTGATATGGATGCAGTTGCATTCCAGTTTCGTAAACGAATGCTGGTTGATCTTCGTACTTCTTGTTGAGGTTGGTGATGGGGCGGTCGGGCGGTGCATTGTATTTTCTACTCTTGACTACCAGACTACTGCTGCTTTCGTCGTCATCCACGTTGTCCTTGTTCTTACTTTTGCGGCCAGGTTTCTTGCCTTTACTGCCCTTGGATTTACCTTCAGAAGTGATGTGAGCGCGCATGTCCTGTTAAACAAAAACATGATTATTCCATAACCTAATAATTGTTTCACCTTCTTCAACTTCTTTTTTTATATACACCACATGTTAGCCCTTGACGGCATCTCATAGGTTAATGATGATGTGGTCTAAGAAGGTACCAGACCTGTTAGGTTTATGGTAAACCTATACCCCTAATTGGTTTCTACACGACATCGTGCCGTAACTCTAAATCGCATGGCGACATGTCTTTGTCGGTAGGGTGGTAACTAGCCACGGCCGAAGCCTGCCATCAGACCAGAATCGAGCCGGGAATCGAACCCACAACCTCCAATTTTATAATGCGACAGATCGCCAAAAACATCAATCATAACCTAGAAAGTTTCAGGGTCAAAGCTATTTTTTTTTAATTTTGGGGCAAAAAACCAAAGTGATAAAATTTACCTGGTAATAGTCAATAGTGTTTTTGAGGCCGGCGATATCTGCGTGCTCAGACTCCCACGTGGCCTGATCGTAGGAAAGATCACGCCACTTCACTAAGTAGTAAGTAGTGCCGTCGCGAGATGTGCGATGGTTTATCACCCTGTGCACTATCAGCCACTCGGGTTTAACACCATATCTACATGTAAAAAAGGCATATTGTTTCACTAATATACTATGCAATAATATATTTTCAATTTTGTGTGTGCATGAATAATAATATGACAGTGTCTAGTCCATAACGCCTGTCAATAATAGTAAATGATATCATAAACTCTTTGTTGTCCCATCACATATGTATTTAATCCATGAAGAGACAGCAGTACATTTATTTGTTCAATTAAATTTAAAACTACTAGGATTCCAAATGCACTCTGGTCTGAGAAGAAAACTGATATAATTTTTCTGTCATTCATTACAATCTTGTCTAAAATATATTAATGTAAAGTAAAAGACATGGATGTTGGATATAAAATAAATGTAACTGTCATCTTAGTCAGAATAGATATGAGTAGTTAATATATTACATGTATATATAAATGGCCAACTCTCCCTTTCTTTCATCAGTAATTTGACGATCGCAAGATAACAAAGATTTCTACAAACATACAACAGGAATACAGCGTATATTAGTAAGGGAATCAACGATTAAGTTGGTATTTGACACACAACCTGACCGTGACCCTGCGTATTGACTATAAATATGACCACATAATATAACAGAAGGTATTTTAATTGCTCATATGCCAAATTGCTGACCTGTAATACTTCTCCTCGAGCATCTTCTCATCTGAGTCCTGTTGTTCTCGACCGTGCTTGACCTTGAGTCTTTTCAGTCCTTCGCGCTCTTCGAGGGGCTCCTCGAGTTTCGGCGGTTCCTCAGTGTCCGATTTGCGCATGTAGTAGCGGTACATTAGCGGGTGGAACACATCCAGCTGAACAATAATTTTTTATTTATAATATAAAGATTTTATAATATTATAAATTTTTAGACATGACCAGGCCACTAAAGTCACTATTTAGTTTATATTAAAAGCCTAACTTAAAACAAATTGCTGCACCAAAATTAGTGATATTTTCGCCTTATTAAGATTATGAGTGTCGCCTTTTAGCATATCAGGCCAAGCTCTATAAAGAGTTCATAGCTTTATCTCTGAATGAAGACTAGGTTAAAACCAGACACAACAAACTCAGCCTGAATATTAAGTCTCATTAATTTGTATGATATTTGTGTGTGCCATTTGACTTTATTATATACAGCCAAAGTTAGTTTTAAAACAAGACAGATTTTTGTCGGACACAATAGTTTAGTCTTTTTATAACTGTTTCTTAAGACAGCTTTAGTTGGCTAAACAGACTATACTAGAAGTATAAGATTGATGTGATAACTATACTGATAATTTAAAGTACAAAATATTGTTACCTGTATCTCTGAGATCCAACTGCAATGCCAATATGAACGCTCATGCCATTTGACAAAGAACTCCCTGGAACGTGGCGCTTTTGACTTGGCAGAGGGCTCTCTCCATCGCCATGTTAAGATCTTTGCCACTTTACCATCCAGGGGAGGACACTGCAACAATGGTTATATATACATATTATTTACAACATATTAATAAACTGTATGGGTTTATAAAACAATTTTATTTATTTCTTGCCTCGATTCAACTCGTTTGTCTTTGCTAATCAGTAACTACAATGATACAACTTTATCGACCTCAGTGGCTAAGTGCGTGTGCTGACGCATTATAAAGTTTGAAGGTTGGTTCGATTCCCAGCTCGAGTCTGGTCTGCTGGGAGGCTTGGCCATGGCTAGTTACCACCCTACCGACAAAGACGTGTCAAACGATTTAGCATTCCGGCACGATGTCACGTAGAAACCAATTAGGAGTTAGTGATTACCATACAACTCCAACAGGTTAAGCCCGCTACCATCCTAGACAGCATCATCACTTACCACCAGGTGATATTGTCGTCAAGGGCTAACTTGTAGTAGTGTAGTGAATATAAAAAAATTATAAATATATTCTAAACAGATAAATTAAAGCAACTTACACTACATCGTGGACATTTCCACTCTCCATCGGGCACTTCTTCTAATGGTGGGTTGAGACAGAATCTGTGATATGCCGAAGGACACGAATCGCAACAGAGCAACTCACCTCCATCTTTGCAAATCCTGCCAAAATACATTGTATTGATCAGTGACTAATAAAATATGGGAAGTATGTATTTCCAATAAAAATAAAGAAATTATATGAATTATAACATCCCGCCTCCTATACCCTAATATAACCTATAACCTAACCACTAGGCTAGGTCGGAGGTTCGATATCGGGCAAGCAACTCTACCTGTGCTTGATTAAAATATCACTTGCTTCAACGGTAAAAGAAAACATCGTGAGGAAAACTGCATGCCTAACAGTTCTTTATAATGTTGTCAAAGGCGTGTGAAGTCTGCCAATTCACGCATGGCCAGCGTGGTGGACATTGGCCATAACCCTTCTCATATTGAGAGGAGAACGTGCTCTGTAGTGAGCCGGCAATGGGTTCATCATGATGATATATGTAAACATGACTTTCGATTCGAAGTAAGGCAATTTATTCGCTAGATAAATAAGTAAAAATCATAGCTCATATAATCATGCTTGCTAGGTGTTATCCTTAAATTGATTTACGTTTAGTAAGATTAATGAAATATTGATGGGTGATGGAAAGTCTCACCTACAAAACTCCTGATGCTCATCATCGTCATCCTGGTCCTGGTTGCCTTCAGCCTCGCAGTGGGGACATGACCAGCGACCCTCAGGGGTCTCCTCCAGCTCTGGCTCCAGGCATACCAAGTGATACGCTCTAGGGCATGTGTCACAGAGTATAATCTCGCCACCTTGTTGACATACCTATAAAATAACAAATCAATCAATGAAAAACAAATGACATAACTTTTTACCAAATGTCAATTAAAAATAACGAATTGAAACGAAACGAAAAAAACAATTATAAAACTAATATGGAACTTGTTGCTGGAAACAAAAGATCTCCTTCTAAGTCCTATTTTATATGTAAGCTTCTTAAAAAAGTTTATTTATATTGCTTCAGTTTTATTTTTGTGAGAATGTTACATTAAGTTATTACTCTGAAGTATTGTTCTCAAACAGTTTTCAAAAATCCTTTTTTTACTCACTATATTACTACTCAACTGTTGCTATATAAATTACTGTAAACAACTTGTAGTTACAACTTACTTCGCAATAGTCCTGATGTTCGTGTTCACCTTCAGCACCGTCAGGGAACTTGTTAGTTGTCTTCATTTTCTTCTTCTTCTTGGTCTTGTTACCGATTTTGGTCTTGGCCTTCTTCTTTGGCTGTTGCTGTAAAAATAAACGATTATTTATTTAGAGTACTGAATCGGAAAGGTTCTGTGAAAATAAAGGGTCAATTCAAATACTGAATATCAAGTTGACAAAAATAGCAAAATGCTCATAGACAAAATAATAATAAAATAATATACGAAAAACGTTTCTTTTCTAGTGTATTAAGAGATATATTGAGTGTCCTCTCCTTTGTTAGACAGGTCACTAAACTTTTATGTTAATTCTACCATTCATTTCTCACTCATCAGCTCCTTGACTTACAGTTTTCCGGAAACTCTTTTTTTTATGTAAATCTATCAAGATTGATTTGGTTAATATCAACTAGTTTAGCCATAAATAGCCTTCTAAGTCACTTACAGGTGCATTAGGATCTTCCTCCTTAGGTGGAACAGGCTCTTCAGTGTTGCTGGAGACAGCTTTAGGTTCATCAGCCTCAGCCAGCATCTGCTCAAACTCTGCATCAGAATCTGAATTGGCTCCCGCACTGCCTTCTTGTTCTTCCTCCTATATAATAAAAAGAAAATTTTACACCACATAAAAAAATATTATGATCAGTCTAAGTCTTAGGGACTACCCAAAATATCAGGTCATCAAAGAAAGTACAAGCATTTTTGGTGTTTACAGCTTTATCTTAATTATAGGATGACTACGGGGCGGGGGCGTGTCTTCGTCGGTAATTTGGGTAGACGCGCGTAGTTTCGGGCAAAGAGACCAGATACTCTTAATAGAACAGAATTACAAATATAACTATGGTAATTTATAAGGAGCAGACTATACGCTCCACCAAGTACGACTATGCACTACCGCGACTCGACCACCAATCCGAACCGTCCGAAGAGGGGACGATGCCACTCTCTTGTCTGTCGTACATGATTCTAAAACTAATAGGTGACGCTGCTCTCTGATTACCGTCATAATAATTTCAATATATAGTTTTAAATGTTGTATGTTGGTACAAAACCCTTTCTGTGCAAGTGCAACTCACAATAAGGTAGTATTTTATTTGTACATGTAATACTCACACTACTGGTGCGTTTGCGCTTGCTGAACTTGATCTTGAGTGTGGGCACTTTTGGCTTGCGACCTGGTTTGCCACGAGGCGTGCTGCCCGCATGTTTGGGCTTGCGGCCACGTTTTCGGGGTGCGGGAGTCCCCTCGTCACTTATTCCTTCATCGTCTTCTTCATCTTGTTCTTCGATCGAATCGTCAATCTGTTGTGACAATTTAGAATAAACCATTTAATTTTCCCCAAAGCCTACCAACCAGAAATAAACTTTAACTATTAATCTTTTTCATAGAGAAGGAGTACAATCAATAATGAGAGTTTTAACTAACTAATTTTTAAATCTAATAATTTCAGATTTCATTGAAAGTAATTAAATTGAACATGACATGAAATAATGTTGAGTAATGTACATTTTATCAATGTTCTATCCATAGTTATTTTCATCTACATTCAGAGATGTGAAAAATAAATTCTCTTTTTTACGAAGATAATTTTATTCTAGTTTGGACATTCTAGTTGAATTGAGTTTAAGAAAAAGGCACTTTATAATATGTATATCTAATAATATTTTTCCAACCGAGTGTATAAATACTTTTGAATTCCATATAGATTCCAGTTTAAAACAAATTGTTTTTCATTAACTCAAACAGGGTCTTAAGTCTGCTCTATATGAATATCAATAGCGGATTTATGGCATTTTATCAAAACATAAAACAATTTACTATAAATAAAATTACTGTTGGTATAAGAAAGAAAGCTTGCAACGTGATGCTTAATCAAGTTGTATACTTTTTATTAAAACTCTTACTATTAAATATATAGAAACTTTTCCTCTCTTTAAGGATAATTTTTCTTTGCATTTATTTTGCCATCACTATAATGATATTATTAACCACTGAAACAATTCTAATATCAAAGTATATCATAGTATCTAATATCACTAACCGAAAATAAGAGATTATAAGGTTTACATTATTCCAAGATGCGGAATAAAAAAAAACGGAATGAATGAAAATATGCTCTGGTTTACAATATAGGGAATAGTGAGAGTTGGGCTTTGAAAAGCTACATTTCAATTATACCTTTGAATCTTTAGGGGTGCGTCCTGTGCGCTTAGGCGCGTAATCGGATGCTGTTGATGTATTAGTGTTTTCTTCTGACCCCAAGTTCTGTGTACTTCCTCCACCTTCGAGATGGGGATTTGTTTCACAGAAAAGACGCCACTTGGCCGCAACTAACATCATGAGCTTTGACACTGGCACCTATAAAAGAATTACAAAAATTACCTCCTCCATTTACAAACATTTCAAATTACAACAAAAAAAATTTTTTTTTTTTACATTTATGATATTTAGGGCTGATTTTTTATTGTTCTTGTATCGTTTTGCTTGGAGCAATTGGAATGTAATCTTGCTCAGATCCACATTATTTAATTTAGTATATTCATATTGTCCATTTCTTTCTATGTAAATGTTTATTTATAACATAACTATTATGTATTTTGATTTTTTTTTACAGTAATCTATGATTGTTGTTTTTGATGTATGTGTCAATACATAAATATATATATCTAATTTTTACTTATTTTTCTAATTTAATTTAATTTATTAAAAATTATTTACCTTAGGATTTTCCTTTACAATCAGCGGGCGAACATGCTGTTGGAATAACTTGTAACTGGTTAAATTTTCTAGATCTGAGTCTGTGTATTGAATGTCAACATCAGTGAGTCCAAAAGAGGTGCATACTTCTTCAACTGTGGGCATACCTGTTAAATAAAATTAAAAAATTAAACAGTTCTTTGACTACATTTATTACTGCTATATTTATTTCGTTTCATCTATAAAACAAAAAAAAATAATAATGTCTGTCTGTAGCTCATTTTTAAATACATATTTGAATAACAGCATAACACAAACACTGGATTTCAAAATGTTTCTTTTGGTTAAACAGTTGAGCCAATTTCATTAGCTTTAGCAGACATGAAGAGAATAGTATAGGGAGTTGCATGAGTCGAAAATAATCCAAGAACCAAGTAAGCAACAGACATTAAAAGATATTAAAATGTGAGAACTTATTAATAACGTAAGTATGTGGCAAAAATCCTATGGTTTTGTAAGTTAAGCATGACCATGTTATTTTTTAATTACGATAACGGTACGATTTACGGTAATTACATTCCATGCCTCTGTTTAATCATAGTAACCCTATCACTATCTATAAAGTTTTCTCTCAAAATGAAAAGGGCTGTAGTCCACTACATCATATATACTACATTATATATCCTTACCAGATCCAGAGTCTGAAGGTACGGAAGAAGTGTTGTGTTTACTGCCACGACCCTTGCGTGACTTCTTGCTGGAAGACACAGCACTTAATGCATAGTCGCTGTCACCCTCAGCTTCAACTTCCGCCAGGCCAAATTCATCTTCCTGGCAACAGATTTTTGTATTTAGTTCAATGCCAATTAAATATAGAACATTTATGTATTTGTATAATCATTAAATAAACTTAAAAACTGCCATTAAAATTTAAAATCAATGCAAGCGCAAAATAGCCTTAAATCTGATTACCTAGATCTGATAGTCAGAAACAATTGGATGTCATAAAAGAAATATGCTGGTTTTTCTAGCGTAATTTTGTCTTGGCTTCAACAAATATTTCAAAAAAATATTGTCTGACTTTATGATTTGTTATAGAATAAAGTATGTGAACACCATATTTTTTTTAATTTTACTTAATAAAATATTGGAGTTTAAAATTTTTAAGAATTTATTGACAGTTACTATTCTTATTGCTGCAAGTGCAATAACACAAACAATCAGTACAAGAAAACTGATTATTATTTCTAATTTGGTAATAAACATTTTGACAATTAAAATGTAGTTTTAATTCAATGTTGCTGTTTCTGTACTCTTAAAGCAATTGTGACATTTATCGAGGAGAAACTTTTTGAAATTGTAAATCACTTTACAAGTATTTGTTTGTCAAAAAAAAACAATAGAATGTAATTTTGTATTACAACATAAATTATTATTAATTTTTAGTAATAGTTAAATTAAAAGCAATTATCGTCAACTGAAAACTTAACTTACTTCATCACTTTCATTCTTTCGCTTCTTCTTTTTCTTTCTGCCCTTTTTCTCTTCACCTCTAGCTTTTCTTTTTTTGCCCTTCTTTTTCTTCCTTCCATCTTCAGGAGAATAGTCATCATCCTCCTACATAAATAGAGCATAATTGTTATATGCTACATGTCAAATAGCACGTAATATCTTCTTTTTAAATGATAATAATCTTAAGTAAAACAATAGAAGTGCAAAACTTCTTGGTCCTTTGATGTATACCTTTGGCAGTATGCCTTGAATTTTTATAAATATCTTACAGTGAAAATAACCTTTTCCCATGCATAAAGAAAATCCTATTATAGTGCTTTGAGGCAATTCCTGTGTCATACAAAAGAATACATGCATGCAATTTTAGCAGTGGTTTTACAGGAACAAATAAAGGGGGCTTTAGTGTGGTCTACTTCTAGCACCAGACCTGACGAAATAAACTTATTTAGTACTAATTTTGTTAGATGACTCTTGTTCTATGATTAGAAAACTTAGAGCAAACCACTATGAGTCCCTTGGCAAAAGCAGTAAAAAACAATAGAGAGGGTTAATAACATGTCTTTAACCAAACTAGAGAAATTTTATGCTAGGGTCCTATGTGGGCCAACAGCATTATGATCAGCTGACACTATTGTGATGATTATGAGAAACAGATGCTGTGATACTTTATATTAATGTATGTGAATACTGAACTGAATTGCAGATAAGTACTTACTGAAACTCTACTACTATAATACTGTAGTTATGTTACAGAGAATGGTATTAAGATAGTACTTTCAAGTATTCATTGGTTTATGGTGAACCTGTCCTGTATGTTTGTATACAATGTGGTTTGCTATTACTGATAAATAACATAATAATATGATATAAAAATATTCTGTATGGGGTTTTCTAGTATTTTTTTTATTTTATTATTTTATTTCTAAATAACATATCTTGATTGTAAGAGTGTTATAGTGAATTATGTTTGCTTATAGAAGACAGGATTATTGGAGGATACAGGAGTATAAGTTGATGCTCTTTAAAGTAAATGTAAAAAATTGTGAAAAATGAGAATTATTCAATTACCTTGGGTGGAGCTTCATCACTCTCCCCTGAATTATCATTCTGACCCTCACCTTCCTCCACGTCCTCGTCGCCTGCAACAAATATTTAGAAACTGGTCAAACCAGTAGTCATGCTTGCAGGTGTGCACACCATATCAGGGAGCTGAACATCATATTCCGTGAATAGCGCGCGCACTCCAAGGTGTAAGTTCACTAATCCCTTTGTTTGGTGGCGTCCATTTTGTTAAGTAGTAATGAGGGATAATGCATGTTCTTTTCTGTCACAAACTGCCACATAAAAATATTTACACCCCAATCATAACAAATATACACCAAACTAACACAACCGCGTATAACTAGGAACCACTTCGATTTTTTTCTTATACTTAGGAAAACACTTCACTTGATGTGCCGAAATTTTTCAAAATTTTAATTGCTTACCGCACGTAAACATCTGATACCGCTATTCGCGGCTTACCTATGACATGCTAGAAGTGAAATTGACTCTTTACCTGCAAAAGATCCATCTACTTCATCATCTGATGCCATTTAGATTACAATTTATCACAACCTAAACACTAAATAAAGATTTTTGAGTCTAGAAAATGTAAAGGACGCGCAGTTTTTGCGACAAATGGTAATTAATTCAGAAATTGATGCCGCCGTGACTACGACGAACTAGCAAGAAATAGCACGATCTGCTTTCTCTCTCAGAAGCATGTCTAAAACCACAGATAAATAACTCCGTGACCAACGAGAACAAAAACCTTAGTGAAATAAACAGAATCAAAATGTGATTATACAGTTACAAGTTCATACTAAATAGTATATAAATTTACTTTTAGTATATAAATGTAAGCTTTAGTTCTAAGAGGATATAAGCACAACATTATTTTAGTTAATTGAACTCTCACGTGAGGAGGATACAGACTTCAGATAGAGTATCATAAAATATATAAAAACAGACTAACAATAAATGATTCGGTACATTTAGTATTTTAAACACTACGAGTTACCCCTGACGACAATCTCACCTCGTGATGATGCAGTCTAAGATAGTAGAGGCTTACCTGTTAGGGGTACGGTAAGCCCATACTCCTAGTTGGTTCGTAAAACGTGACACTGCCGAAACGCTAAATCTTTAATACTTAAGAGAGTGCACCGTCGGTACGGAGTGGTTCTATAAAATTTAACTATTGTTCTTAAAAACAACAAAGTACAGTAGTACCTACAAACCGACTTGCTTGTTGGTACTTATGGGGGGAAATATTTTAATGGGACGCGAGACTTCTTAAGTAAGATAACGGATTATGTGGAGTTGCTACCCACTTAAACCCCCTCAATGGAAATACGCTTACGTATTTAGTGGTAGGGTACTAACGATTTCTCTCGGAAGAAATACGCATCTACTTATCACTGTAAGTATCTTCTCCAGTCGTGAATATGCGGATTGCGACGTATGCAGATGCAATATTGACATTTGAAAGTTGATGCCACAGATTATTAGTCTGTTAAATTTTAGATTGAACTTTTTTACTGATTTGCTTAAAATGGCTAGAATCCATAGCCGTTAATCTACTACTGATGACTGACACTACTGATTATAAAAAAATAGCATTTTTTGTAAATACCTCGGTATATTTTGTGCGATTTGTTGTTGTGTAAAAGTTAATAACTATTTCTTTTTGTTGGCATTGGACTAAGCCTAGCCATAAACCAGCCAGCCACTAGAAAAAAACTACAGAAATAATTGTTTACATTTGATTTAACTCCATGAAGTCGATTGTTCACTGAAGTGTAGCGTAAATATTTGACACCTGCATTGCCTCTGGAAACCTTATTTTAGGAGTATATAAAATGAACGCGCTATTAGATTATGGAACGTCTTCTAGTGGAACTGAAGAAGAAAGTTGTGACGAAGAAAAGTACTTTGAAATTTTTTATTAAATTATTTATTATTTTATCATAACAGTTCTAAAAGATTTTTATAGTGTTATATAGGTACATATTTTATATCATTATTTCAATTTGTAGGTCAAAATTAGTGGATCAAAAAGACAGTGAAAAGCCTAAACTTCCAAAGCCTGCAATCGGTGAAAACAGTCTTCATACTTCAGTGTTTTCAAATCCATTTGCTGAGGCAGAACTGGCCAAAGCTGCAATACTTGAGAAACATGTTAAAATGGTATATGTTGACTTTCTATTAATAATTTCGGTATTAACAATTAGCATTGGAGTCACACACACTTATTAAATGATTTACTGCTCTTAATGGTTGCACATATTGCACAAAATATAAATGAGTTGCGCAACCAAAGCAATTAACGACCTGCCTAATTAATTTATTGTTTCTGTCTGTTAATTCTTCAGTCATGTATTATTGTGGAGATTGAAAAATTGGCCCTAAACCCTACGCTATATAAGCTCATTTGACTTTGATGTTAGTGCAAATTTTATCAATGAGAGTACTGGCATAAGTGCATCATTATTTTGATTAATCATATTTATAAACTGAAGAAAAATAAATTCACATCTTAAGACTTAATATCTAGGTTGCCTCCCTTTTAAAAAAAGTATAATTTTATAAACGAAAGCTCATATCAAAAAGAGTAGTTGCAGATAAACCTTGTAATATGTAGATGCCCTCTCTATCTTGTGACAGTTTTTTTTTTATATTTATTTTATACATTGTTTTATAAAAATATCTGCCAGTGGACCTCACACTAGGTGAATACCTGTATTGTAGGGTCTGAGCAAACAACTTAACCTTGGTTTACTACTAATAACTAGCATATACTAATAGGCTAGGGAAAAGTTATATGAAAACAAGCTATTTTTTACTTAAAGTTTATTTACATTAAATAACAGTATAAATGAAATTTAGCTTGAAGATTTTTAGCCATCTTGTAGGCAGTGATATGATGTCATAGGACTATAGAATATTTGCGATTTCTGATCAAACAGCTTGATATGCCTATTTTCCCATCATACACACTACGTCACCTTATTGAGGGTTCATCTGGGTTTTGTCTGTAAAGCCTGACCACGTTCTTGTCTAGATCTTGTTTAATTTTAAGTACCTGTTTATTAAGAACCTAACATAACCAAGAATCTGAACTTAATAGATAAATAATAAATCATTAGTAATGATTTATTGTTTATCAATTAAGTGCAAAAATTTATTACAGCAAAATTACTTGTTTAATTTCTATTTCATTAAAAGTTGGTTGATTAATGTATCCAATGTAACATACAATCGTCAAGTACATAGGCCATGAATGTTAAGGTTCCAGGTAAAGATAATACCCAAATGATTAATGGAAAGAAAATATGCTGGAACTACAGGAAGGGAAGATGTAGATTTGGGCACAACTGTAAATATGCCCATGATTCAGACATACAGAAGACCAATGAGGAGTTGGAGGTAGAAAAACAGGTATGTTTTTCAATTACAAAAGTTTAAGGTATATATTACAGTCTACAGATGTCTGTAAGTTTTTTGGGCATTTTCTGTTTATTATTTGTTTTGTAAAACCACTCCTTAGGGTTCTATAGTCAAAAAGGAATCTATAGTTTTGCCATGTCTATCTGGCCAAGGTTCAGCTCAGAGATAGTCTGTATTGAAAGCTTTAAAACACCACTTAAATAGCAAAATATCTTGAAAAAACAAAAATAGGGAACGTCAAAAGTAGGGATGTTATTTTCCATAGTGTGAGATGTTAGATATAAGTTTCAAAATATATATTATTCTGGTATGAGAAAACCATTTTTTTTATGAATTGTTTTGAGAAATATATAGTTTTAAAGTGTTAAGTTTTGTCAGAGTCAAGTGTCTGAGAGCAAGCTAAATGATTGAATGTAAATACTTTAAAAAAATAATGCAGCAATAGATAAGAATAAATGAAATAAAACGGAAAACACAAGTAAGTCAGGAAGACAGTTATAAAATGTGTTCTGAGAAGCAAAATCCCAAAAAACTATTAACAGAACCAAACACAAACATGTGCCGAACATACACTTGGACAAATATAAAAAATATTGGTGTGTTTCCTGAAATGTTATATGAATGCATTGTTACGATTTATTACATCTCATTAGACCACATATTCATTTAGCCATCTAAGGAAACTTCTAACATTACCTTGCTAATGCGTGGAGACTTAAAAATATTTTTTCCTTTTCCAGAAATTAAAATCAGTAGTTTGCGAGGGATCAGGTACGATGACATCGGCACCGCCACCCCAAGTTGAGCTAGAATTGTCCTCATCAACACATGACGATTTTTGGGAGGGTAAAGCGGGCCAGAAGAAAAAAAGGCCTGGCCTATCACAAGGTCTTATGCCAGGTAAGAAAGTCATCAAAATGTATAAGGAACAAAAGCTCAATGATATTAGAAAATAAAATGAAAGACAAAAAAATGTCGTTTTTATTCCACACCCTACCAGCTATGCGCAAACTGTCAACCAGAAACATTATAAGTGCTGTCTAAATAGAACGAATCCAATGTGTTATAATGTAATCTTATTTAAATGAAGTATACTTGAAAAGACAAAAAGGTTACTTTCGAATGTTATGAATATATTACTACAATATTTTTTTAAAGAATGAATTTTTCATGACTTCATTAGAATATCACCGTCCCTCTAACGAAGACACAGAGATCGGTGTATTTTTATAATTGAGTTCAAATCCTGTGTACACTTACAGCATCAACAGGGTCAGTTTGCTGTCTATAATACTACATTTGGTCCACTTTTACAGCAATCATAAAGTCCTCCCTGTAGCAGAGTTAAAAAACGTTTCGTACGTACCTTGTCTTTTTATTGTCACGTCGGTCAGGTGACTTAAATATACCATTTTAGATTGATCTGCACAGAGGAAAATTACTACATGGCCTAAGAGCTCTATCAATCTATGGTGTCGATCTAGCTAGTTGATGCAGTCTATTTAAATGTATCGCTACGTATATATGTGAAGCTAGGTATTCTTAGGCAGATCGCTTTGCAGGTATTCCACTAGGATAAAATGTAATTTAAAAAAAAAAACGAGATATTAAGGCGCACGTTGTCTTTATTCAAGGAACTAGTGCTTAAAGGTAAAAACATGCAATTTTGAGATTTACGTCCAAAAAATATTAAACATTTTATGTTGTGTTTTTTTTTGCTTAATATGGTTCCTACGTTAAACAAAATACATTTAAGTACAACAAAACTTCTGTATCACATGCAACCTTATAAGGAAGGCTTAATGTTGCCATCATTTTCTAGGTCTAATAAACATACATTTAATTAGCACAGCCTTAAACAATGCTGTTACTCAAGAGGTATATTTGAAGCCACAATGCATCATAGTTACCCTCTGTTCCAAACATACATAAATCTAGAGATGAAAAATACTTTAATAAATTACATTTGAAGATTTCACCTATACCTACATAAGGTACTATTTAAATTCAAAAAAATAATAAATAAATAGCATTTCTACTATACAATTTTGCTATTGATGTGTGCTTCGCTAAAGAATGCATTTTCATAAAGTCTAATACTTGACGCATTAAATTTTATTGCGATAAGAAGTTCTCCATCAACAAAATAGGGTATATGCATGTATTTTTTTTAATACATATCATTTATAAGATAAATTAATAAAAAAGGAAAGGCTGGCAGCCTTTCCTTTTTTATTAATTTATCTTTATTAAGAGCTCTTTCGTAACTTGAGTACCAACAACAGCTGTTATTGATGGGCCATATTCCTGTCCAATGCACTCTATCCCTCTTACCACCCCCGTAGTCCCCAGTGCGGGCCTGATAAGCGCATTGGGGTGTCTAATAAGTGCATGCTAACGCAATCCTTAGCACCCCATCTAGGTCGCAGTAGGCACCGCTGGGTTTAGCGGGAATTCTGGTCGCTCTGGCGAGACCTACATACCCGCCTGGAGTTGTACAGTTCTGTCTTTTTGGACTCCGGACGGCTTAGATCCCGTTAACTTAACGTTTAGACTTAAGAAACTATTAAAAAGAGACAACGTTATGTGCCCGACATAAGTGTCTCGTTTTAACGCAATTTTGTCTTGAGAAAGTACGATACACAGATCTCTGCACGATAGTGTATTATGTAATTAAAGCATATTTAAGTGTATATTATGTATTTAAATATACTTTAAAGTTTAATTATGCACAAGATTGTTAAATTTATTTATGTACAATTTTAATGAAAACTGCCATTGTATGAACCCAAAAACTGCATGCATATTCCCTATAGCTTCTTATAGTTGAAAACACACAAAGCCTTTACTAGTACATTAAAACTTTTAATTCTCAAAATGTAAGAATCTGAATAACAGTGACTACACAACACCGAGACTTCTGAAAATTCTTTAATAAATATTTATAGTAGTGTTGTTAATTGGTAATGAAATGTCGACACTCAATAGCGACGAGTCTTATAATCAGTGCACACATGTATGAAATCACATATTTCAATACATTTGTAAGCATGACAACAAAACCTAGCCCATACTAAATTCTAATAGTTTGAAAGGCATATATAAATAAACATAGCCTTTGTAGGCAGACTCGAATTAATTTTATTGCAGATTGCCATTACTGCAACGTTAATGATTGCTTTTTAAAAATAATTATTATTTAAAAAGTAATTTTCACCTTTGGACTGAGAACTGTGCATACAACACATTGCAAATTCTATACAAATGCCTCTAAAATAAACTTTATCAGTACTGAAAGTAGTACCTTACTTTTCACAATTTTGTCTGTGGTGCTCCACAGAGAACACATTGTGAAAAATGAGGCACTATCTTGACAGCATTATCTTTACAACTGACAATTTAGTTCAGAGATGGAAAACTATAATTTCACTTCACTTCCAAATTATTATTTAAAAGATTTTAATATACTTTTTTGTATGCCTCAATTTTCAATAACTGCTCTAACAAAGATACAGTCCAAGTGAAGATTTACTATATTATATTTAATATTATTTACTTCTTTCACTGCAACAATACCTACTAATGTATTTCACAGTATTATTAAGTACTACATATAAGTAATGCGAAATGTTTTCTAAGACACAATACTGTATGATCATGTGAAGGCACAAACAATATTAAAATTATTTATTAATTACATCTTTTAATAAATAATGAAACCTTTCATTACATGGGCAATGTTTTATTGACGCTTCATCAATATGAAAAATATTTTGTAGTTAAGAAATACTATAAAAATAGTTGCTTTATTTGGCATATGAATAAATACATAATAATATTATTATGTAGGAATTTACATAAAGATCGAGTGAACTTGCGATTTAATCTTTCGATTTCATTTGAAGTACTTATACTAAAGATAAAATATGTATATTTAAGATTTGGTGTATAATTGAAACATTACAAAATGAAATTTCATAATACGCAAGCTGCAATGACAGACGTCGCGCAGGACTATCAAACCAATATATTTGCGATGGCTGTACGTATACATAAACCCATAAACAAGTGATAAAAAGTTAGTAAACATATCAATGTTACTTTTACTAACATAACTATTATAGGATCTTAAAATCAACACCGATAGGTACTAGATACTGTGAAAGCGAAGAAACAACTTTGCTCCCTCAGTGTAAGAGTTAGGCGTGTATAAGTTATCCGCACAACAATTCAACATAAACAATGTACCATTAGGAAAGTACAGTTAGCGACAGATCGATATAGCTGTCGGAGTATATTATATGTTTATGTTCTATATTTCTGTATGTTTAAAAATGATTGAACCCAAAAATATTCTTTATGGACACACTGGATATTGTTCTGTTATACATAAGCGATGTTTTTGCATATCGATAATAAAATGTCCGGAATGAAATCCGAAATAGCAACTCAAATTCTTGACGTAAAAAAAAACATCGATACCAATTGTCTAGAAAATTGCCATGACGATCTATCGCCTACAATGAGTTTGATGTTTAATTTGTTATTATTGTACAGATTGTAGGTGATTTGCTATAAGATAGAAAATATCTCTACTAGGTTTTGATTTTATTTAAAATAGACCCTTATTAAAATTCATTAAAATTAAGTATTAATACCGCATTAAGTTCGCGTATCGTTGAACATATTATATAGTCAGCAAAACACGCGACAATAGAACAAAAAAAAACTACGATTGACAAAATGTGTGGTATAAGAAATTCTAAACTGCACGACACAAGTAAAAATTTCGAGATCGGTTAAAACTTAAACACAGTACATTCGGAAATCCCAATGAAACTTGAAACAAAGAGAAGAAAGATTTTCTACGTATTCGATCTTTTTAAAGTAAACTTCTCAATTTGTAAATAATCGAAAGAGCGTCATCCTATCAATTCGATACAAATTGAAGTCAACTTTTACTCAATCGAAGAAGTAGCTCACACTCGGCACTCAAGACCTTTGATCACAATTTCGGACAATATTGACAGTCCGAAAGTGTATGAACACAAACGTATATACGGAGTAAGGTAACGAAATGATCCGGGCGCAATTGGCTATAACTTAAGGCAGTTAAAATTTCCGGACAGAGACTGTAGAACTATGCAATGATAATTTCCTTATATATAAAAAAGTAGCATGTTTGAAAAGAATTATACTTTAACAGCATCCTTTTTGGGAATCTTTGGTGACACACCGTTTGCATCCTTGCAAACGCTCAATTCGGTGTCGCGTACGTCGCCCTCGAGTGTTCCGTGCCCATTCGTCCGGTGGTGTCCGTTCATTTTACTGTAGCCATTGACTTTCTCTGCGGCTTGGGCATGGTTCTTGGTGCAGACGTGCCCGTTATGCTTCACCCCTGCTTGTCCGTTCGTTCTGTAAGCGTCATGCCCGTTCAATTTCTCAGCGTGACCATTTATTTTACTAGCGTGGCCGTTGGATTTGTCTGCACTGTGGCCATTCAATCGTTTATGTTGCCCTGACAAACCAAAATAAGGCTTTATTCCATGATTAATGTTACACAAATTCGACACATGCGTAATTGTTTGTCGCTAGAAATAAAACTCCGACCGCTAGTATTCGAAATCTCCCGTCTAATATTAGTTCGGTTTACGCTGGAATTGTCAGTTGTTAGTAGGTATATCACAGACTACGAATGTCCCAGAATGACAGCTTTCGCATCTGCAAAGTTATTACTTCTTTAATCCACAAGGATTTCTATCATTTCAATGCTACCAGACATGAAATTCTATGGACGAGATCTATAGAGCGTACTTGGACTGGTTCATCCAAAGTTAGTGTTAAAACGAGAAAGACGTTAACGTTGTCTCGCTTTAACTGTTTCGCAAGCCGCAGGTAAGGCTAAACTTGCTTTATAGGTCTCGGCATATACACACAGACGCGTGCATCACAAACACAAAAACGGTACTCAGCTAAAACATACTACGTGTGAACATTTAGCATCATCATCTACAGAAGGTAAAACTAGTAACGGGAGTTTTATTTCTAGTCAGTCAATACAATTAAGACAGACTTTGTATTGTATTAGATGTATTAGGAAATCGCACATTACAGATACGTAAAACCGCACATTTTAAAGTTACGTAGCTGTTGTTTTGTATGATACGTCTCTTTCAGCTTGACTTGAAAAGCATTATTGGGCGCTATATTAGAAGGAATGTTTTTAATGTACCACTTAACAACAAAAATAGAACCCACAACAACGAAACAATAGAAGTGGTGCACAATACATGTAACCGAGGTATGAAAAACAAACTGCACATTTTAAGCATGTGGTATATAGTTAGATAAATATATTAAGAATTATTTTTTTGATAGTTTATGAGAGTTGCGGCTCTGTTGTAGGTGACCTCTGTGCCTATCACCCTTAAATGGATTTTCAACTACACGATAGAATATTGTAAATAAAATTAACGGTGGCAAAATAATACTTTTATAGACATTTTCTTTGAATAAGACATCATTTCGTGGAGTTTTACACTTGCGACATTTTAAACTTTGTTATTCACTAGGGAATCTATCAGTTTTTTGAACGAATTCAAAAGTTCAAAGATGCAGATAACATCGTATTAAAAATGCGTGTCTTGAACGCCTCGTAATGTGCGATCAGCCATAGTTCATGCGTAAGAGAAATTGGGATTAGCGTAAGACTTAGTTAAATCGATTTCGAGGTGCGTAAATATAATTGTTACAGTAAAAATATTATAAGTTGTTTAATACAATGTATATAAATACATTTACAACACCAACTAACACCGACAGCATATTAAATGACCAAAGCGAAGGCCAAACGAAGGAATGAATGCCTGTAATTTTGCCACACAGGACTGATTCTTGTTCAAACCGATTCGCTATGATATCGTATGTCACACGCATGGTGCAAATTTGCCCTACACTTTAGGACGAGGCAAGTCTCACGAGACAGTTTATAGATAAAGTTTGTTTGTGATATTATAACTATGTTCATATGAAAAATACGTGAGATGTGAGCAAAGTCGTAGTGTGCCGTTAGTATAAGTTTTATGACCATCCCAATAAAACTATATTGAGATAGAGCTATAAAGAAAATCTCTGTTTCTACATTTTGTACCAGGCTGCCATAAATGTGCCAGATGTAAAGGTCGGATGTCCACAATTATACATATTGAGCCGAACTGAACCGAATATATCAACTAATCAGTCAATTAATGCGAAATCGCTATTTGCCTTTAGTGTCGTTTACTTTAAAGCCCTATCTATAACCACCTACAAGCGCAAAGATTCAGGGACTTCTTAAGGTTTATTTTACCGACCCGATTTATTTTACATAGACAAGTAGTAAAATTCTTAATATAACTAATAATTGGGCGAATCGAATGTTCGCAAAATCCTAAAATGAATGCAAAACTTTCTTCGTTTCCAGTTATTCTTTATACTTGAAAAATAAGAAATATTTCTCTCTCTTAGGTTTGTTACAAAATGTAAGGTTAGATTGGCTGTTTAATGGCCATTGCAAAAAAAATATGTTATAAATTTCTAATGAATCCTTTGCGATCCTCCTGTGTTTTTCATTTTATTTATATGAATCATAATGTTAATTTTTTTTTATATTTGGTTACATTAAAGTAAAATTAATAAAAAAAAAATTAAGCCAGCTAGATTTGTTTGTCTACCGTCGGTTCCGCATTTTTTTTAACAGTTCTTGTAACATAATTAGTTTACATATTCTCTATGGCCTTGAATAAAATCCCTGAAACTTTACGTTTGTATTTGGATACTCTATGAAGAGGCATCCATTTCCAAATCGAACCTCAATAAATCACACAGGAGAGGGGAAAATTCCTCTTTTTTTTTTTCAACAAGAAACAGTTTATTTCGCTTCTCAGCTTTCTTTCAGTTTGCGTTATTCTAAAAAACGCCAGCCTCACGTGAAATGGACGCCTCTCAACTCTTAAATAATAATTAATGACTTAAAATAATTAAACTTGTTCAACTTACAATCATCTGCACCAGTGTAATACTTGCTTGAAGTCTTCCAGTCTTCTTTTAACGACAAATTGTACATGGAATAAGCAGGGTCTCCCGTCACCTCCTTTTCTATCGTGAGGAACTTTGGTAGGGTGGCAAGGAGAGCGTCCTGCTCGTGGGCGCTGTACGTCTCAAGCAAGATCAAGCCACGGCACCTGAAATTATGTATTGCAGTCATGTTACTAGTTTACTTTACTTTAGACACTAGTAAGTGAGGTCGCATTTAGATATCTTATTTACCAGATAAATAAGGCTATCTCAATCATATTATTATAAATGATTAAGTTTTGCTGCTGTGATACCCTAGTGAATCGGACGTCCGCTCACTAACCTGAGGTCGGGGGTTCCCTGGCATGCAACTCTAACTCTCCTTGATTAAAAAAACACTAAAAGAAAACATCGTGAGGAAATCTGTACTCCTGAAAGTTCTCCATAATGTTCTCAAAGGCGTGTGAAGTCTGCCAAACCGCACATGACCAGCGTGATGGACTATGGCCAAATCCATCTCATATTGAGAAGAGACCCGTGCT
Source organism: Lasiommata megera (assembly GCA_928268935.1). Lineage (NCBI taxonomy): Eukaryota > Metazoa > Arthropoda > Insecta > Lepidoptera > Nymphalidae > Lasiommata > Lasiommata megera. The sequence continues at coordinate 15,447,812 of OV743312.1, forward strand.
CTAAGTGAGTCGGCAGTGGGTTGCTCGTGATGATGATGATGAGGTATAGGTTAATAATGGAAATATATAATATTTAAGCCTAAATGATTAGTTGACGAAAATTTTTGAGTCAAAACAATCTTCAGAAAAAATATACCTCCTGGTACATATTAGATTACAACTGGGAAAGTATTGTAATTTAATGTCTGAAAGGTATTTCATCGATTGCTTTTTTATATATTAACAATACATATGTATGTGTGTTTATAAAAAAACAACATATTACCTTGGATGCGTGGGTTGCCTGTAAATGTCCAACTGGTAGTACTGATTGTTGTAAATGAAGCAGCGGCGCTTCTTAAATATCGTGAAGTGGGCGTCGTCGCGTTGCGGCAGCATGTTGAGGTAGTCGCGGTGCGTCAACTGCGTACGCACTTCCACCGACTGCCCCGTGGGGTGGAACTTCCGCACAGTGTGGATGTACGACCAGTGGCCCTTCTGACCCCGTTTCCGAAGCCTGACTTGCGCTTTGCGGAAGTCGCTCTGCAAGTAGTTGTGTACGACGTCGAAGTCTTGGAAAGGCGGGAACTCAGCGTCCGGTATCATCGGTGGTTTGACCAGGAACTTGCGCTTCTTGGAGTTGACGTTGAGACGGTCGCCAGTGTCGATGCCGATCCTGTGGCAGACGCAAGCTAGAAGGCGGTTCATCTTTTTGTCGAAGTCCGTCGAGTTGTCTATAACGTCGAAGTAGGGGTGGCCGATCCATGCGGCCGCGGCGTTGTAGTCCAGCTCTCTAGCAAGTTCGACACCTTCGGAACGGCACGCGTGGTCCTGTTCACGAACAAATCAACAGTTTTCGGTTAGTACCGTAATACTATATTTTAAAATGTGCTGTCAGCTACCGAAAAGTGTCAGTGAAAAATAAGAATTCACTAAAGAATTGTGTGGCTATTTTCGTAAGCAAAAAGCTAATTTGCACGCACCGAAATAATTCTTACGTATATTATTATAAATAAGGAAAGACATAAATATTATCTCATATAATATAAAAAACAGAAACCGGATTCTCTGTATGCTAGATTTTGTGAGGAATGCATATATATGTACATTGTTCATCGAAGATGCTAACGCTGATAGGCGGTCTTGAGTAATGCGTATGCTAGATACAAAATATGGCTGTTGATAAGCCTGATGAGTCACTCAGTGAGAGATTGTTAGTGATCTGTATCTACGTGATAAAATCAGAAATGAGGAGATCACAAATTAAAATAACATCACAAATTAATTTAAAATATATATTAATCTTGCGTTTTAACCGGTGACTTATCGATTTTTACCAGCCGAAACGCAAGATTATAATATATTGTAAATTATGTTATTTACTAACTATTTCTTAAACAAAACATGTTTAAAATAGTGAACCATTCAGTAATAAACTGAAAAATAGATTGTTCAGATTGTTTGTTGTGATATAATTTTTAATGCATGATGATATAATTTTTAATGCATGATGATAGACTTTTCACGCATTAATTATATTGGCACTGTGATCTACTTTTCCAATTATGTAACATCAATATCATTTGTATTATGCAATAAAAGATATTCTATGCTATTTCATCTCAAGTCAACTATATTAATGCTACTGTTAATAGGCAATATTCGATATTAATCATCCAAATCATAAAAGTAAGGGGAAGTTACGGAAAATTAATCTAATATAAATGTAAAGAATAAATTCCACAGTAAAATACTATGGAATATTTATTACGACAGCGTTTCGCAAATCCTAGATATCCAAATGCCTTCAACCATATCAATCAATCGCTGATAGTCACGAGCTCGGTTGATAATATTATAATAACTGGCAGCCAGCCAACGCGTCAATGTGAATCAACGGTGATGGGCGACAGTACTAATCCTAATACCCATCCATCTTCACAAGCTACCAGGCATATGTTATCAGGGTTAAGGACGCATTAAAATTTTATTGATTGCAAAAAAAAAACAGGTCATATAATTTGTATAGATGTTTTTGTTAATTGTTTGTATAGATATACCCGTAGCATAATTTGATCATCTTGGGTAAGGATAAATCCCAGCCAAAAATTCCCCAGTTGTAATCCACCGTTAGCAACAATGTTTGTATATGAGAAAGGTTATCGATTTACAGTTATACATTATAATTAGCGATATTTTTCACAGCGCTCGACACTGCCTTTCAGTGTGAAGGGTTTTGAAAATACATATCTACAATATGTAGACTGGATTTATGTGAAGCGCTTTTTCTTAGAAGATGGCAATTCACTAGACTTTGGTTAGGTACCATTAGGAAAAAATTAAAGCATGATTAGGGAATCAGATTTCATTCTTGTTCAGCTGGAATAATAAATAACAAAAATGTTGTAATTACGTTTTAGCGACATCATAGTAGGTACTGTATAAAAAATAGATCGTTGAAGGATTCCGTGGCACTCTTCGGATACGGGACCCTAAAAACCCTGACGTATCACGCTGACCAACAAGTTACACAAACAATGTCGTGATTTCTATCCATTAGGTAATTTGCATGAGATTGAACAAGTTATAAGCGGTTTTACAATTATGTCCAATAGAAGGACTGTGGACACAACTCACAGACAGATTCGAGCTCATAAAATCGTGTCTCTAGTGATAATCAGGTAAGTCCATACCCGTAAGTGAAAATAAACGTATGTTAAAACTTGTATATTTATAGATCGATACTATGAGGTCTTTATGACGTCACATTATAAAATGTCATGTATCGACATTATACCAAAAGTCCGTAATGTCCAGCAGGATGGAAAACCCCGGCTGCGTGATATTAAGGAAATTATTTTAACTCTCTATATGTAAAGTAAATCAGATTATTTTATTGGGATGGTTGATTAACGAAGATATCGAATAATAGTTTACTCCTGCCCAACCGCAATGATTTCCTGATTTATCTGAAAACAATGTTACGCCGGTCAAGACTAGAAATAGGAAATAAAAAAAGGCTGACACTGAACTTTGGAGTAATCCCCGATCGATTGCCATCTTCAAACCGGTTTTGAAATAACCGATGTTAGATTAAACCGGTTCGTAACCAATGTTACACGCGAAAGAGGTAAAAAATACAAAGAAACTTAGACGTAGAACAAATTAAAACCGGTCCTACATATCAGACATTAAAAAAAATATATATCACTTGCTTCAACGGTGAAGGAAAACATCGTGAGGAAACCGGCTCGCCTGAGAGTTCTCCATAATGTTCTCAAAGGCGTGTGAAGTCTGCCAATCCGCACATGGCCAGCGTGGTGGACTATAGCCAAACCCTTCCCATATTGAATGGAGACCCGTGCTCTGTAGTGAGCTGGCAATAAAATGTTTTGGGAACGATATATCAAACCGCTCCTTAACCGGTTTCTTGGGTTTGTACAAAGGGTCATAGAATCATTGGCAATAAAAAGTCGGTGTGTGCGAATTATCACAACTAGTACGTGTGGCTGCTCGACCTACTCTCTCAAATCTAACTGATAAGACAGATATATCTAAGACTGAAATGACACGTATTTATAAAGACATTCAAAATTTTCTCGTCGCATCAGAGATATAAGGTTTCAGGATTGGACGACCTCCGTGGCGCAGTGCGTGCGCTGTCGCATTATAAAGTTGGAGGTCCTGGGTTCGATTCCAGTCTTGAGTATGGTCTTGTGGGAGGCTTCGGCCATGGCTAGTTACCACCCTACCGATAAAGACGTGTGACAAAGCGGTTTAGCGTTTCGGCACGATGTCGCGTAGAAACCAATTAGGAGCGTGGGTTTACCATACTCCTAACAGGTTAACCCGCTACCATCCTAGACAGCAGCATAACTTACCACCAGGTGAGATAGCCGTCAAGGGTTAACTTGTAGTGTATAAAAAACTAATTACGGTGTAGGAAAATAATGTGTGGAAACCTGCGTGCCTAATTGCTCTCCATTATGTTCAAAGGTGTGTGAAGTCTACCGAAACGCATTTGGCCGCGCCCTGTATTTAGCAGGTAATGGGTTGTTGATGATGATTATGACTCTACAATTGACAGCAGCAAATCAGTAATACTCAGTGCTATAGTTTTGCGAATTAGTGCGACGTTTGCCGGGTACCAACCCAGTACCAACCCGAAAGTATTGGTGGATGTACGGACAAATAAATAATTATTTGGAAACCTCATAGCTTACTTACATAAGATGTACGCATCAAAATGCGTTGTATATTATGTTAATTTGAATGAAGTTTAGAGTTTCAGTTCGATAGTAATAATGTACCTCGGTGGAATAGAAGTCCTCGGCACCGTTGGCAGCGGAGACCATGTGGACGATGTGATTGTATCTGTTGTCCCGCAGCTCCACACTGTTCCAGTTGTTGGCGTTCATCATGGCCTCCCATTTCTCCTTGGATATAACTGGAATGATAAATAAATTCATAATTATAGCATTCGATATATCATTATCTACATACCCTAAAACAAAGTGATTTCCGCTAAGAAAAAACCTTCTTCTTACACTTGGGCGCGATTTGAACCCTCTTAGCTTTAGTTTTAAGTTGGCGGATGTAGTAATCAACATCACTAATAGAAGTAATGAAAAATGTGATATATATATGAAAGATTCATAGATGCCTGTAATAGGTTTATGTGAATAAAGCTATTTTTGATTTGATTTGATTTGACCTTAATATTCATATTATACGTATTTTGATGCGATCTTGATCAATAGTTCGAACAATTCAAAAGGTTTTATACGTATACGCATATTATACTAGAGAAAGCAGAAATTTGTAATGTGATGTCGTAAATAACATATTTAGCTTTGACATGGATTATACAAAAATGTTTTTCACAGTATACATTTTTATGTTTTATGTATTCCAAGAAATAATGGGTTACGAAGCATTTTAAAAATGTACAGCTAATATTGCTTACCCAATGAAATACGTGATCAGTGTTTATGTAATGTAGACAAAATTATATTCAGTATATCACTAAAATGAATAATTTAGGAGGTATAAGGTATAATAGCGACCGTCGCACCTTAAGTCTACCGGAGCGGGCGGGTGCTGCGTTATTTCTATTATAAACGGACGAATATCGATAGTCAGTTGGATCTAGATGAAATTTGACAAAGAGATTACAATCTGGAATAATAACATAGCCTAGTTTGTAAAAATGTACATTATATTAGGTTACAATTACAATATATTATTAATTATTTATATTATAATCTTGTTATAGATATTTTTAGGCCATCGCTCACAGAAAAATAAAACAAAATTTCCACGCGAATGAATTTGTACAACGATGCCAACAGCTAGTTGTTCGTATAATTCCGGTTTACCGTGAGATTATTTAACTAAGTAAACCGGTATATCATATTCTGCAGACAGCGTAGGTTTAAGGCCAAGATCTACAAAGTCAGCTTAGCCTTAACTCTGACCTAAGACACAGTTAAAACGAGACAAAGTTGTGTGTCTCGTTTTAAAAGTAACTTTGTCAAAGTACCCTCTATAGATTACCCTCCTTATTTGATTATACCCTCCACCGACTCGAGAAAAATAAAACTCGACATGGAGACTTTTTATTATAATAGTAGTTAGTGTGTCCGTATATATACAATTTTTTAAAGTATCATAGAACCGTATTTGTTCATCGATATCAAGCTTAGTTCAGGTTCTTAAGTAACGTTCAATATATGCTTCAGAGCGATCTTAAGAATGTGATCTTAAGATCATAATATTGGCCCTTAGTTTAGAAAGATTTGAGAGGGTTAATACCACAACTTTTATTATAATATGTAGTGTGTACGTAGATTTTTTTAAAGTATATAGAACCGTATTTTTTAATCGATATCGAGCTATGTAGTTCATGTTCATAAGAAATTTCAATGTATGCTTCAGAGTGAACCTAAGAATGTGATCTTTAGATCATAATATTTTCATTCAATTAATGGTACGGTACGTAAACGTAGGCTTCACTAGTAAAGCTCATATTTATCTGTGTGTTTGCTTTAGCGATAGCTAGAATTTGGAAAACTGTCTGTTCGCTTTTATCTCAGAAATAACGCCTATATATATTGCCCGATTCTGCGAATATAAATATGACAGTAATTAATATATATGCTTAATATCATACACGTATTTACACCAAATATCTATTCAGGTTACATGAATCCGATATCACTCGTCCCATTTAGGTAATCATTTTAATATGTAAATGGCATAGTGTTATTAGCATTTAATTCATTACCTACCTAAATTGTTTTAATTTTAGATATGAAATAGTTTATAACTCGAAAAATTATCAGTTTATATGAAACATCTTAAACGTAATATAAAAAAGTATTATTTATATATATGCATGTATTATATTTTATAACATATTCTGTGTTATAAATAGGATTAACATATATAAAAAAAAATATTTATATCTCAAATCTGTCGATTCATTCGTCGTGTATGTGCAACGCAGCACATGAATGATGGTCCCGGATGGTTTCAAAACTAGTCGGGCATACTCCAACGAGAATTCACGTGATGCCAGTCGCAATGTTTTACTCAGACATTTGAAACTGAAATATTAACGATAGTTTCTTTATTTATCTTTCTTTCTCAAAGTAACATTCGTTTATATAGCATTAATAAGGATCATAATCAAATTAAAAAAAATAACAAAATCGAACTTTATTCTATGTTTAAGACCAACCAAATATTGACATTTTTGTTTTTTTTTTTGTCGTGTAGAAAGAGCTTTATGACTGACTACCCTGATCCATAGGCAGGACGGAGGTTATGTGGGACTCCTCCCTCCTCGTCGGTGTGGTATACCCGGACTAAAAACCACCACGGCATGCCCCTCTCGCTGGATTTGCTGAACGCCCAGGGAACCCATTGTATATTTCCCGGAAACTAATCAATGCCTGGCACAAACGCCACAGCGGATTTTGTATGTTATCTTGGATCTCCTTAATAGCGCATAAAAGTACACGAGCGAACACAAATATTATTATGGAAAATTTCAGAATTCCATTGAGCTCGCAAAATAATGCATCCGATTACTTAGCAATTTAACATTCAAGCTTGTCGGGTTTCCGAACAAATGCTATTATGCAAATTCACTACGTAAACAGCTATTTCCTTTCTTTGAATACATGCAACGTTTTACGAGAATGTCCCATAAACAATGGCTTAAAATTATCTATTGTGGCGTGGCGTGTCTTTCGAGGCATTTTAGTGGAAAATTACTCGTTTGTAAAAGCCACGATCTTTCATCGGTTGTTATTATTATCGTCGATAGGGAAATATCGATAAAACCGTAATACATTGCGCTATCGTCCGTGTTTATCATAAACATTGCAATGAAACAAGAACACTGAATACATAGTTACAAAGTAGAATTAATCCATACTTATAAATTACAAATGCGAAATCTGTTTGTTTTTTACTACTTTTTTTAAAAATACAAATAGATATTTTTAAGCCTTCGTCCAATGTTTTTAATTAGATAAAGAACTGACAAATATCGATTTCATTATTACAGTTCAATTAATCTTTCTTCCTCTTTGAAAAGCTGATGATGCCGTGGTACTAAGAAATCTTCTCCATATCTCAGTGCTCAATGTAAAGATACACAGAAAATTTATTAGCCTCCCTAGAATATTACACTTATGCTGGTATAGATCTATTATTTATTTATTTAAAAGAAACTGGCTTAAAATTATCTATTGTGGCGTAGCGTATAGGGAGTTCTATAATCCACGGTTGCTATTTTCAAAATTAACCTAAAATCTCACATGACGCTGGTGACACCTGCTTGGAAAGTAAATGCCAGTTTTTTAACACTTGTCCCTAGCAGTTTTCTATTAAACGCTGTACCGGAACGCTCGAAATAGCTTGGGAGGTGCAATTTTTGATTATGTGTATTAATACAAAAGATTTTCCTAAAGTTATTGACAGACATTTCCTTCTGACACAGGTTTTATACTTAACAGAAGATCTCAGGCTTATCGGATGTGAACAAATAAAGTTTCATTTCATTTCAAGATTATATATTGACGACATTGGCAAGACGTCATGTACCCGACTTAGCAATTGAAGTTGATAACTTTGTTTTGGCAATCGGTCTTTCGACGTGACGTTAGTACGAGTCGGCGATTACGATTTAATTCTCAAGAATCTACATGTAAATAGAAAGTTTTTTTTTTTAATTTTTTATTTTGAGATAGGTTTGCGCTTGACGACAATCAGTACCAGAAGGCACTGATGAGGTGTAGGTTGGAGCGCGCTTACCTAGAAAATGCCTATTCACCCTTCCCTTGAAGGAAATAATGTTATACGTGGCTGGAAAAAATTCTAGTGGTAATCGTTGTAATAATATTAGTCTACATGTTTTATTAAACCGCTCATGGTTTAAGGAGCGCCTGCGCATCATATTATCTACGAAGCTTGTCCCTTGTCCTAACTTGGCTCTGACTTATTTAGTGATAGAACGAGACAGACATGTCGCATAAATAATGTTATCTCTTTCCAACTGTTTCATAAGTCTGAGCAAATAATTATACGCTATAGTTCTACTCATATTACCATAATGTGAATGAGCTCATGGATATTATATACAAGATAGATAGAGAGATGGAAGAATAAATTAATCATTTATGAAACTCACATGCACTAGCGTCCATGGCTCCTCGGTCGCATATAATCAGACAATTCCTTTGACATGTTCGCCCCAGTTCGAAGAACGTGTTCTCAATCTGAATCATTGTCTTGAGCAGATTCTCTTGGAACTTTGTAGCTGCAACAAGCAAACAACTCACATTAATACAAATCCGTTAGGGTTTAGGGTACATAATATATATTTTGCACCACCTTCCTCTTTCCGTATCTCTTTATCTTCTACATATTTGGTGGCCTGGAAGAGATCGCTTTGTAGCGATAAGACCGCCAAATTGTATGCTACTGTTTCTAATATTTTCTGTGTTTTTTTTTTAAATAGTTAAATAATTTTTTGTTAAATAGTTTTTTTAAAAAGTAAAAGTGTGTCAATAAATAAATAAAGTATATAAAAGGACGGTAGCGCACAAAGCTAGTTCTCATAAAACAGACCAATCGTACAATGGCTACAGAATTATGGAGCAAGCTAAAAAATAAACTCTTCTAACAAAAATCAGAACTTCTAACAATTTCCACAAATCACTTTGTGGCCTATAAGGCAACGTTTACTTGACAGTTATTACTTTCAAAAGTAAATATGTACATATAAATAAGACGTAACAAATGCCAAGTGATTTAAGGAATAGCTATGAAATGTATACAAATTATTTTTGTAATAAAAATGAATCAAGGATGCCGCTGAGCTTGAACTGGTGTTTTATTTTTTTTAATATACCTCTTACAGGATTTGGAACACTGCCAATACAAGCGGATGCCAGGGCTTTTGGCCTATGAAGACGATTTAGTGAGAAGATCTAACAGTCCGTTTTTTTGTCTTCAGATCTCTAAATAGCTTATTTTATATTTATATTCGAGGAAATAAAGTTATCTTTTCATTTATCATTTAGAGGTAGGTGATTAAAAGTATTTTTGTTATATTTCCTTACAGTTAAGTGTTTTTACCTACACTTGGACCAAAAACTGTGGTATCAATATAGTTGTTTTGTTGCTATGCTTACTAATAATGACGGACGTTTAAAAAAACTTAATCGCTGGAGAATTTGTGATGTTTGTAAAGTTATTTTTAAGTTCAGACATATTTTAAGTAAGACTCAAACCAGAGAGTCGCTGGAACCTACACTGATAAGACCCTCAGCTCGGGTTTAACGGGCTTTAAGAAGAATAATAAAATGTTAGTATTCAAATAATCGGACACTTAACTTTGTCTTCGACGCATGAGAGTGAAATACACCAATTTTTTTAACTTTGGGTGTATGTGCTAAGATTTCTAAGATAAATAAATGTACTTAAAATTCTAGAACGCATTCATTCTTGGAATTACGATTTCAAACACTAGAATAGCGATCCAAATTCAAATACCAAGTTTATAAAATATAATTGTAACAAGCTTACTGCGCAAAAGTATTGAATTATTTTTCTATAACTGTGCAATCATTATTATTCTTTATAGTTCAAATGTAGGTACTCGAAACATATCCTGTTCCAGTAATTCAATACTGGCTAAGTAAACGACGCAATTGTATCCAGTGCCTACTGCTTCGAATGGGACATGAGGTTTTCTATTTTAATAGAAAATTCATTTTTTCTGCTTGTATTTATAAAAAATATATAACTTAGTTACGGGACTACATTTCTTCATTATAAGAATTTAAGCTTTCTTATTACGCAATAGAAATATGTGAGTATGAATTTAATGCATTAAAGAGAGAACAAAAAACATATTAGACTTGATTGCAAAAACAAAACGCATACTCTTGTTCGCATGTTCTTTTTTTTTACATTTACATTTTTAAAAAGCCGCACTCTAAATATTCGGAGATCTATAATATTTCGGGAATGTGTGAAAATTTGGACACTTTAACACCTTGATGTCTATCATTCTGATTTTCGACACGAAGTTTTCGCCGACATCGTCTGATCGCAGACGTTTGGCCATGATTGTCGCGTGGGTACGTTATTTTCAGCGTCTGCCAATGAACCTCAGAGCAAAGTCTAATTTCCTTTTCTTTTTTTTTTTGTTTGTTTTACGGAAAATGTTGCGACGGAAGTTAAATCATGTCGTACAAAAAAGTAAATAAGGTAATCAAAAAAAAAAAAAACAAATTGGCAATCAGGAGGGGCGGTCAACTGCGAACGCAATTTATCAACTTAAAATACTAACAAAGTCACTTGGTTTAGTTTTTAGATGACAATTCACGAGACTTGGCATTGGATGTTGCAGTAAATTTTCTTTCTTGACGTAGCGTTATATGTCCTATGTCCGAATCATCATCATCATCATCATTTCAACCGATAGACGTCCACTGCTGGACATAGGTCTTTTGTAAGGAGTTATGTCCGAATAAAACCTCTTAATATAATGTCTTTTTTAAAAGTACCGATATTTACGAAGACAATCTTCTACTTTTCGGACACACCTAAAACTTTCAGGAGTTATGTGCGTTTTTAAGGAATAAAAATATCACTCGCTTCAAGGGCGAAGGAAAACGTCGTAAGGAAACCTGCATGCCTGGGAGTTCTCCACAATGTTCCCAAGGGCATGTGAAATATGCCAATCCGCACATGGGCAGCGTGGTGGACTATGGCCAAAACCCTTCTCATATTGGGAGGAGACCCGTGCTCTGTAGTGAGCCAGTAATGGGTTGATCATGATGATGATGACTCTCTATTCAGTGTGCAATCTCGATTCTGTTACCCGATTGCTCCAACTCGGTAGCTTTATTGTTTAAATTGTTAAATCAGAAAATGTGATATAATAATTTTAAAAAAATAATGCCCTAGAAAGAGGTTTCTTTTGGTCTATAAATTACACTGTTGATTATTGAACGTACAATTTGGGCAAAGGCATACTCAGTTATTCTCTCGAAGTTACTCGTTTACATTATATATGTAAAGGATTATGTAAATGATAAACAGCTTGGGTATATGGCTCTAATAAGATAGCTCTTAAATAATTTGAAGTGGCATGCGAGATGGTGATACCAAAAAGAAAATTAACCTGGCTAAGTTTGTTGTGAGCTTCTTCTTAGACCAGGACGCGTTTGGAACCCTCATAGCTTTAGTTTAAAGTTTCCGAATGTAGTTATCACCATCACCTCGAATGGTATGTAAATATTGACGAGTCAAAAGTGCCTTTTAAAGAAATATTTAAGTCAAGATTATGATTGATTGATTGGTTCAGCAATGTGTTAATCTAGGCTACATTCTATCACCATTCAGACTTTTAGCCAATTTGCTCTAATATAGTTCTAACGTGAAGGAGTATTAAAAATAAACACAACACACATACAAACTTTCGCCTTTATAATATAAGTATGATAAGTACCATCAATCAATGTGTTCGTGTATCGATTTGCTATCAAATAACTTATCTACCATGCATTATACCAACGTCAATGTTATATCTGTCTTACATAATAAAATATCCTCATATCTTTAACTTTTTGGCCTTTACGTACGAACCTTGGGAGAGAATGTTAACCCATACGTCTAGGTCATTGTCACTAGCTACTACATCCGAACCATGTTATTCCCTTAGAATCATAGCTAGCCCACTAAACCTATCTTTATGCATCGAGCAACAAGAACCAGGTCTCATTATGTCAGAATGTTTATAATAATTTATAAAAAAAATTGGTAAAAAATTAAAACTAACAAAAAGCCTTACAGTTGAAAGGCACGAATTGTATCCGAAATATTAATATATTCTATGCAAAAGTCAACCAGACAGCACTCGTTATTAAAGTCTATAATATGGTAATTGCATTGTAGGCATTTTTATTTCTTAATTCTTATGTTACGAATGTTCTTATGTTTTCCACATATAAGACTTTTAAGGCAAGCAAATCTCGATTAAACCAAAAACAACACTTTAAGAGATAATAATCACGATTTTTTTTTATTATACACTGTTCCAGTACAACTTTGATAGCTAACAAACCTGCTTCTGTGACGTTGTGTTGTGATACGAATCGAAGTTACAATAAAAAAAACCCTAAAACCCAGAGTTAAGATTCATTTTACCTTGAGCGCACGAAGTTTAGGCTTTATTTGATTTCGTCAAGGTTAAAGGAGTGCACCTTCTGTTCGTAGTACTATCATTTACTTTGAAGGAGTAGTACTTAACTAATTGAATAATAATACATAATGCTAGCATGCATAATATACTAAGTATTGAATTAATAAACAAACAAGTAGCCGATGATAGCGAGTAGATAAGAATTAACAGCCATGAACTTGTAACTGTGTAACATAATTGTCTTTTAGTAATGTTGTGGCGTGCTTTGACGCAATTATTAAGTAATTGCAACGTAACGATAATTGGAAACGTATCATGTGTATATTAAAAGATACGACGTATGTATGTATCATCATTCCACACCGGCTTCGTACCATATTATGAACTCAAAGTGCTTGAAAATCAACTTATTTTATATTATCACGCTGAAAATATTAAATAAAATTGCCTTTCAGTTTTGGCAACAATAAATGCTATTTATCCTATCTTTAAAAATGCCCAGTACGTTACGTCTAGCCGCTGATAAAATGCAATCTTCGATAAAACGTCTGTCAGTTAGCTTAAATATGTATAAGTATGGATTAAAAAAACAAATAGATTTCTTACCAAACCTTGAATTCAACGATAAAAAAGAACCCATTACTTATAATTGAATGTCGATAGGTCAGAGACATTACTTTCGAACCAAGGTCGTAGCGCTGTCAACGTTTTACGAGTTTACATTGGGGGTATATGAATAAATGCATTAGACTCGTTCATGATGGTATGTACCGAAGCTAATAAAGTGAATTAATTATTTTTTCTGTTTAATTTTACGATTATTTTTGATTATATTTTATCGTGCTTTTTCATGTAGGATTTAAGGCTTGGACCCTGAAAGTTGCTTTAATATGCCTTTGACAGGCAATTATTATCGGTACACATGACTATATTAATCAGATATCGGACGCACGGCTAACATGCTATCAGAGATTCTATTCTACAATTCTAGCTATCACTTGTTTTTATAAGTACAGTGGCATATATTCGTCGTCGGACTCTTAAAAATCGAATAGCCTGAAAAAAAGCCTTATATTGTGTGACGTATGTAGGTTGTATATCTTTTGTCTGGTGTCTAATGTCAGCTATGTCAGTCGTGTGGATATATAGTTTTGCTATAGGTGCAGGTGGTAAATATTTCTTTACTACTCCTATCAGTATCTAGTTATGGAAGGCAAGTGTGCGCTGTTAGCAAGAGAACACAAATCCATGTACGAGTACACATGCACCCCACGCTTTTTTACATTAAAATAATTTCTTTTATTTATCACTCTTATCCATAATTTGAATTGTTAAAAAAAAAAATCTTCTATTTAGTTCGGTTTATTCATTAAAGCGTTTTTTTTTTTACTATTACTACTAACTTATTAAAGCAAAAAGTAATTCTATTATGAACACAATCTTATGTATACCCTAGTTTATAAATACGTTTCCCATTGCTTGCTGTTGCATATTTGAAATTTAAAGTTAAAATACGTACCAGACGGTGGTTTACGTCTAGAAGTAAGCTACCGGCACGGTTCATACTATGAAATAACATAATGTTACGACCCTCAGGGACCCTAAATACGGTTGAAATCGCGGAGAACACCCAGATATCCGAAATGGTTTTTTCACCTATCATAATGACCTTATGAGATAGTATAAACTTGTTTGTATTACTTACAAAAGTGATGTTTTGGCGAACGTTGGATATTTATAAAACAACGGCTTTTAGGTCAGACTACTTACTAGTTATAACCGAATTATAAGACGATATATCAATACGTGTTTTTACTTATATGCTTACTTATATTTAGCTAGAGATCTTACGCATATTTACTACAACGTAACATAGTCAAAACACAGGAAAGTCGATACGATTGATTAGGTACCTTCAAATAATACCCAAAGGTTTTGACTCGAAACGAATGTGTAAATTGTAAGCTCCGAAAATATTGATATTAATAAATTATTGACGTCTATTAAACAACGTTGAATTTGCATTGCACCCTGAGAAAACGAGCTACATTCAAATCACTCACAAGTTTTCCGGAAAACGCCAACCGCAAAAAATTCAAATAAAGTTTTCACGCTTAAGCGAATCCTCGTGGCTTTTTGCCGTTAAACTTATCTGAGAACCTGTCCAGATGACGCTGATGGTACTATTTAAAACAACTATATATTCTTCTTCCGCAGTGTTAATATACTTATCTGGCAAAATATTTCGTCGTATTTGTAAAGCAAAAATTGTAAGGTTATCACCAAAAGCATTTGAGATAACGATGCCATTTCTGTTGTATACATTTGTCGAAGTGATTTGATGAGTCTTAATTAGTGAAATTAGCGCTGTCCTTTTAAAACGGGAAATATTGTGATAAGGAGAGCGCAGAATTTAGATCTGTCACGTCAGAATACTTTAGAAATTTGAGTGAAAAATTTGAAACATATGAATTGGCAGCATTGACTCTAAGACGAACGGATTATAGTGGTTTGCTGGTCCGGTAAGAAAATCTCCATAAAAACAACACGTCATTTCCTTCCGCCCCTCCTTACGTGTGCCAAGTTGAAATAATGCCAGGGGGGACAATATGAAATATTAAAAATATACTTTCCCAAGCAACAAAACAATTAAAGTGTTAAAATCGAGTCCGCTAATGCCATTGTTTTTAAAAATTTTTTCATACCTAACCTTTTCATGGATAACAGAAAGTGATTATATTACTCATTTGATAATTTATATTATATATAGTACGCACAGAAAGACGAACCAGTTAAAAAACAAATTGATCGTAATTGCTAGTAAAATATTGAAAATTCAAGGACTCTAGGCGTTATAGTCTGTAATATGTAAAGCGAAATGGCCATCTGTTCAACTCAAGGTCGTCAATTTACAGCTTTTCACTTATCAATCAACGCAACAATGGCGCTGTATCCGCATGAAATGAAAAATAATACAAAGAAAAGATTTGCAAATGTCGCGGCGGATGTCGGTAATTTGTCATTCAAACCTGACGTAAGCTGCTCCCAAAATGAAAAGGGCATAAAACATCAAACAATACATGAAAATGCGAAGTTTTTAATAGAGCTTTTAGACATATGCTTTTCACGCTTCTAACAATAGCTAGATAATTGAAAAGTGTATTGAAGTAACTGCCTAAATTAAGCCCTATTGAACAGCATAGCCTAGAAAACGTTACTAAATGAAGGTATATTTGTCTGGGATCTTTAGAACTACTAAACCAATATTAACGTGACCGTCCAAGGCATGTGGCAAGTTTTGCGAGTAATAGTAAGTAGTAGATATTTATGCCGCGGAAAATCAGTAGTCGCAAGTAACTACTTGAAGCAAATATACGCCGTCTATACCATTAAGAAACGTATTAGCGTTCTAGCTATTAATAAAATGATAAAGTGTGCGGCCTCATCATAAAACCTAATGATGATTTACAAATGATACGACTTACGAGCAGTTTTAATAGGTAAAATAGATATCATTTGTTGATGGGTCTAGGGCACTATGTAGGCGTATTGTGGTTGATGGCTCATGTAATCGATTTTTCATTAGCGAGGCTACGGGAACTCACCGTAGTCACCTTGTCTCGCATGCGCCATTACCGCGGCCGTACACCTTTTGCAATAACCCCGACAATTGTCAGGGGCACTTATTGGCCTGGCTGCTATAATACAATACCACAACGTAATTTTGCATCATAAACTTCACAAAAAAATTAAAGAGTTTTTCATTTTTATTTAACACTAGCTGATGCCCGCGACTTCGTCTGCGTTGAGTTAATGTGTGAAAGTGTGTTTGTTTGTCTTCCAATCACGAAGCAATGGATTACTAAACTACGACAGATGACCTTGAAATTATTACAGTACTTGGACATTGCATCAGCCCGGTTACGCTGTGGCAACCAATAGGGTTTGTACAGCTAATAGACAGTCCGAAAAAAAAAAACTTTATTTTTCTAAAATAAAAGTAGCCTAAGTTACTCCTTATTACATCAGCTACCTGATAATAAAAGTTCCGTCAAAATCGGTTCAGCCATTTCAGAGATTAGCCGGAACAAACAGCCAGACAGACAAAAATTGAAAAAAATATTATTTTGGTGTATGTACCGTATACATATTCATATGCATATAGTAAAAAACGGTTATTTCAATATTACAAACCGACACTCCAATTTTATTTATTTGTATAGATGTATAGATAACCTAACCTTACCAACTTCTATTAGTTATGTAGTCCTAGTAACTAATACAGCTACAGTTATGTTTTCTTTTAAATGATAAAGCCTTGCGTATGGAAAGCCTTGTATTCAAATTACACGTATCAGGAAACAAATGCCGGAAGGGTGTTCTACACCTTAAAGGTTCTTATCAGAAACGTGGATAAAAACGACACATGCGTGTTGGTTGAATGTCAATCACACGATAAAGCACATTCTAACTGATTTAGAATCGACTTGCAAAGGAGTTACAATATTTTTAAATTCCTAAACAATTTCTTTCAAGTTACAGGATGTAAACAGATTGATAAATAGGCAACATTACCTACTCTAATGCTTAGTGTTAAAGTTGGTTTAAACTTAGCGATATGTCGCCGGAGCCTTTCGTTGTCCATACATCCACCAATACCTTCGGGTTGGTACGCGATAGATTTATTGTAAAGGTACCCGGCAAACATCGCACTAGTTAGCTAAACTATAGAACCGAGTATTACTAATTTGCTGCCGTCAATTGTGGAGTCATCATCATCATCAACAACCCATTACCTGCTAAATACAGGGCGCGGCTAAATGCGTTTCGGTAGACTTCACACACCTTTGAACATAGTGGAGAGCAATTAGGCACGCAGGTTTCCACAAATTATTTTCCTACACCGTAATTTTTTTTATACACTACAAGTTAGCCCTTGACGGCTATCTCACCTGGTGGTAAGTGATGATGCTGTCTAGGATGCTAGCGGGCTAACCTGTTAGGAATATGGTAAAGCCACGCGCTCCTTATTGGTTTCTACGCGAGATCGTGCCGGAACGCTAAATTGCGCGGCGACACGTCTTTGTCGGTAGGGTGGTAACTAGCCACGGCCGAAGCCTCCCACCTGACCAGATTCGAGCCGGGAAACGAACCCAAAACCTCCAACTTTATAATGCGACGCAATGCGCCACAGAGGTCGTCAAAGTGATATTCAATTTTAAACTTCTATGTTGAATTAAAAAGTACATAACTCCGAAAATGTTGTGAAAAGGTCAGAGTTGTGTGCCGGGAAAAAACCGAAAGGAAGGCAGACGATTTTACCTCTAGGCTATCAGTTCTGAATACCGTCTGCTATCTCCGAGGATGACATTGATTCCGTATTTAGTAATGAAACACTACCAAACAATAGAATTTAACGAAATAAAAATTTTTTTAATAATAATTTATCTTCGAAGATTTTCAACCGTAACTTATAAAATATAAATTTATATGAGAACTGAATAATATGAAAACCCTTTAAACGAATTGAGTAATTAATCCGGATTAAAAATTATAGGGTCGAGTATTAAGTAAACGTAAAGTTTTCGGAGTTATGTGCGTTTTTAAGCAATTAAAATTTCACTTGCTTCAACGGTGAAGGAAAATATCGCGAGGAAACCTGCACGCCTGAGAGTTCTCCATAATGTTATCAAAGGCGTGTGAAGTCTGCCAATCCGCACATATCCAGCGTGGTGGACTATGGCCAAACCCTTCTCATATTAAGAGGAGACCCGTGCTCTGTGAGTAGTGAGTCAAGAATGGGTTGATCATGATGAAACGTCATAATATGTTGTAGCCGATGATTATATTATTTTTCCAGGATCATCCTACAAAGGCGTTGGTAGTAAGTTTTCAGCGATTTACACGATTGATATGTCAAAAATAAAACTTGTTTCATTGTACATATTCTATTAGACAAGACATGAACTTGATCCATTTTACAGTACGTGGGTTAACATTAAAATAAATGACAAAGAAATAAACTAGTGCAAGGTTTCTAATCGAACATTTCGAAATCAAACAAGACCGACCGCGACGGTGACAAAATGTCTGCCGATAACAATAAAAGGTGAGAAAACGTTTGATCACCTTCAACTGAATAAAGATAAAATAATGGGAACTGCTTCATGGTAAAAAATAAAAATAATTATATATTACAATAACTATGTTTGTTTCTTGCCTAGATCAAGCGAACAAAGAATAACTATACCAACCGAGTACATAGCACATCTATTACACAAAGGCTAATGTTTACTACGATGATTGACGTCATAATCATACGTGCAAACAATTTCATTAAACTTCGCATTTATCGTCACTAAATGTACAATAGTAGGTGTGACTACAATATACGAACTGTAGGTGGCCCTGGGATGAGGGTTTCCCTACAAGAAACCTTTGCCGTTAGAGAAAGTTTTCATTTTTTCGTTACCGTTCCGTACCGTTAAGAAATGATCCTTAATTTTGTATAGACGACCTACCTGTCAGGTGTTTATAATGCCATTCAAAACAAACTTGATTGATAAATGGAATGCCATTTCTAACTTTAAACCTTACACGAAGATCAGTTTTGTTCAATAATACTACCAATATTATAAACGTGAAAGTTTTTAAGGATGGATGGATGTTTGTATGCTCTTTCACGTAAAAACTAATGAATGGATTTTTATGAAACTTTACAATAATAGAGCTTATACATCAGAATAACACATATGCTCCAATTTATAAAGATATTAGGCAAGTAATAGGAAAAGATCTACCATCTTCGTGATAATTTTAATTTCATAATGTTAGTTCTTTTCTACGCCACGCTAATAAGCTAATCGAAATACTACTCCTGCGCAGACAAAGTCGCGGGCTCATGTATAGATTATCCAATAGCGGGTAGCCATCAGTCACTCTTCTCTTTATTTCTTATCAGTAGACCTTTAAAATGTGAAAGCTACCCGATTTATCAACCAGTTCAAAGACTTCCATTAAGCTCAAATCTCAGCATTGAAATAGGCACAAGCAGATAGGATGTACTTAAAGCCTCAATAAGCGGTGATAGCCTAGTGGTTAGGGCGTCAGCCTCCTAATCACAGGTCGGCGGTTCGAATCCGGGCAGCTCTAACTTTTCAGAGTTATGTGCATTTTTAAAATAATAAAATATCACTTGCTTCAACGGTGAAGGAAAACATCGTGAGGAAACCTGCACGTCTGAGAGTTCTCAATAATGTTCTCAAACGCGTGTGAAGTCTGCCAATCCGCACATGGCCAGGGTGGTGGACTATGGCCAAGCCCTTCTCATATTGAGAGGAGGCCCGTGCTCTATAGTGAGCCGGTAATGGGTTGATCATGATGATGATGATGATGAAAGCCTCAATAAATGATATCAGCAAACACATACTACGTTAGAATTTAGACGTGTCTTCATTTGTAAGCAAATTTTAAGATTACCGAACGACATTAATAAATATTATCTTGCTTCATGAGATGGATGACTAAATTACCCGGTTGTAATGACTCAATAAGTGTATTATTAATTATTGCATTAATCTTGTTCACACCGGATGTAAACAGACGCCTACGTCCTTCGCGGAGGATGCAACGTTTGCGGGAATGGCATGAGTTACTGGCTCTTTAGATAATCGACTGTTAATCAGTTTATCATTATCATCATCACCATGATCAACCCATTACCGGCTCACTACAGAACACGGGGCTCCTCTCAATATGAGAAGGGTTTGGCCATTGTCCACCACGCTAACCATGTGCGGATTGGCAGACCTCACACGCCTTTGAGAACATTGCGGAGAACGCTCAGGCGTGCAGGTTTCCTCACGATGTTTTCCTTCACCGTTAAAGCAAGTGATATTTTAATTTTTTTAAAACGCACATAACTCCGAAAAGTTAGAGGTGCGTGCCCGGATTCGAACCGCCGACCTCTGATTAGGAGGCTGACACACTAACCACTAGGCTATCACCGCTTCAATCAGTTTATACCCAGGCTTAATAGGTCATTTTTGGATCAATTTCTGTCTTAACCGTCTAAAAACGAGTAGATATAATAGATCATAAGGTAAAGGACGGCCATTTGGGAGTGCTATGTAATCGATGCAATCAATAAGTAGTTTAGCCTATATTATGTGTCTTGAAAGGTGGCAGTCAAAAAAACTAATACCGTTTTAATCAGTGATTATGTCGGCACTAGAAGATAATTCTAGACATGGGCGCGAAAAGCGTTAGGAATCGATTTAATCACGTTATTGTCGGTTTATTCCAGTATGATCATCGATGCAGCAGAACTCGCTAATGAAACGGAAACAAAAGGTTTGAGGGGTAAATTGCGGCTGTGTGATAAATTTATAACTAGCATCTCTCACTGAATAGTTGATGAGTTTGAAGAGAAAACTAATCGACCAGCAAGCTGAATATATTTTTAGCTTTGGGATAGGATGCAATTCCCATGTTAAATAATGATGCAATATATTATATACTCTTTATATATTTATTTCTGGTATTACGGAAATTATTATTATCACCGGAAAGCTAAAAAGCTTCTTAAGACAGGAAGCTTTGTATCTGCAATGTAATCGGTAAATAAGGGCACGTTGTTCACGGGGGCTTCTTTTTGAGTCATGGTGACACGCCATTTTTTCGGACTGTCTTTTAGATGTGCTAACCCTATTGGTTGCCACAGCGTAACCGGGTTATTTCGGAAAGAAGTTCAGCCAGAAGAAAATTAGAGCCCTAGGGCTCGAAGAAACTAAGGGAACGTCTGCCTTATGGCGCCTTCTGTGAGGCCGAACCTCGGCTTAAGCGACGTTTGGGATAACAGGGAGGTCGGACGGTGACACGCCTTTAGGCTGTGTCCAGTGTAACAGTTTGCCTACAGGGGACACAGTATAAGTGTTAAATCAAGTGATTTTGAAACAAAAAATCAACAATTTTATATGCCGATAGATATAACGTACTAGTGGGTCTAGGAGCATAAAATTTTGCACAGGTATAGGACGGACCACCTGCTGATGTCAGTGCGGAAGGTTTTCTAACTTCCACACTGACATTTCCACAACTTAGCTACAACAACGCATTTTTATTTATTTATGTAAGCCCTTATTGTAATACATTCTTATGAGCTGAAAGAAGGCTTAAGGCTGACAACTTGTAATAACCAACTATGCAGCCAGCATTTTTTGTGATTCAAACAATGGATACTCTATAAGTAAGAAGGACGGTTCCAAAGCAAATCGTTTACAAACTCAGGAACAATATAGAACGGAAACCTTAGTGGAGTGCGCTGTGACGTAAGTAAAACCGCAAGTATGATTTAACGCAATCGAATATTTTGGGAACAGTTTTGCAAGTACAAACATAAAATAAGAAACAAAACTTTGAAAGCAAACATCTGGATATGTATGTACGTAATACGTAAATCAGAAATCCATTTTGGAACGCCAAACATCTCGCATTACAAATGCATTAATAACACCGACATACTGTTAGGTTTGCTCTTAGTTGGAATGTGTTTGGGGCATCTTCACAATGCTTCTCTGTTTAGTGTCTCTGCAGATGACCAGTTTTCTGCGCGCAACATACGCGGGTTTCTGTTTTCTTAATGAAATTCAAATGTCTTTTATATTAATGTTATATCAAGATACGCGTATATATCAGTACTAGCTGTTCCTCGCAGTAACTATTCGTGATGCGATTTAATAGCATAAACAAAAGAGCCGCGTACCTTGCACATGTTATATGGACGCTGCAAAGGGCAAATTTTATCAACATATATTGTGTCTCGATAATAAAATGACTTGCTTGTTACTGTTTATCACCAACAATGACGATTTCAAATAACTTTCGTTTTCTTTCTTTTTATAATGACATTAGTCACTTTATGTCTACTAAAGACCGGTATTTTAGTATTTAATGTACGACGTATCACGTATTTTGTGTTCAAGCAAAAAGCAGCTATTTGTACTGGCTTGTTTTACAAATGGCATTAATTCAGACTGAAATCAAATTACTGAAAATAATTTACCTATTAATTCCGGATGAAATAGCTTTCACTTGGTGATAAATAAATCAAATGTAAATATTCAGCAGTTTTAAGGAGTCGTATACGAATAGGCTAACAAACAAATTCTTTCCTCTTTAAAATATATATACATATATTGATTTAGTCACGCATTTGTACGGACATTATACTATTTATAAGAAAGTAGTTATCGCCAATACTATCGCCTTACTACAATGGACCAAATTCTATGTACGCATCAAAATGCCTTCTAAATATTTGAATTTTGAAGAAAGTTTTTAATCTGAGAAAAAAGACTCCATGCACATTGCATCACTACGTAAGCTTTTATCCCCTTCTATCGCTTGGTTATCCCCAAAAACTACCAAAATACCATAATCAATATAAAATCTTCAGATTCAGATGACATGGCCTTTTCCAATTATTTTCTGTCGATATAGTGTTGTATTTTGAACCATTGTCGCGCTTTAAACGCGCGACACTCATCTGATCGTAGAAAACGCGATGTATGCATAGGCCCGAGTGTTATTGTCTTATGTACTTTACTACCAATTTATTTCTAGATCAACCATGAACGTGACCGTGGAGTGATTGCGTCAAAGTCTCGCTTAGGTGAAGCCTCATAAAGTGCTCTGTCCTATCGCACTTCTATATACACTTATACATTCAGTAACGAGATTAAACTTCGAAGGACCTTTGTTTATTTTTGGATGTTTGGGTACGCGGGTCCACTTAAATACATATTAACATGCGAGGTCTTTACCTTAATACCGGAAAGGAATAGGCTGAAATTCAACTTCCCGATTTATCTTCCAATTATTTTAGGTGTAACATAATTAACCCACCTCCTATACCTCGGAGATCACGTTAATTTGTACTTAATCAGAAATGAAAATAAAATCTATATTTTCTAATCTGGTATGATGAAACTGTAATGAAAATTAAAAATTAAATATAAAGTAATCTTTGGATAACATATAACCAAAACCATAGTGGGAGTCCTTTTCGAGGACTATGACAAAGAAGTAAACGAAAGATTTGTATAATATGGTTTAAGACGTTCTCGCATTGGAGGTTATAAATAGGGTGACCCTTACGCACGTACTTTTAGGTAGCTAATAATAATTGTTAAATTAAAGGGACCGCCACGCGCCACCGAGGTGTTTATATAGGCATCTATATTTATATCGTTGTATATATATAAAAAATGGGCTAAAATTGCGAAGTGGAACAATCGATGAAGTAATTTTATAGCATACTGATATAAACGTGGTAGTAAGAACCTCTCTAATATTTTTATTAAATAACATTTAAATAATAGTACAAGCTGTGATAACCTAGTAGTTAGGACGTCAGCCTCCAAATCAAAGGTCGGAGGTTCGAACCCGGTCACGCAAATCTAACTTTTCGGAGTAACGTGCATTTTTAAGTAATTAAAATATCACTTGCTTCAACGGTGAAGGAAAACATCGTGAGATACCGTGCATGCCTGAGAGTTGTCCATAATGTTCTCAAAGGCATGTGAAGTCTGCCGCCAATGGCCAGCGTGGTAGAATATAGCCAAACCCTTCTCATATTGAGAGGAGACCCGTACTCTGTAGTGAGCCGAGAATGCGTTGATCCTGATGATTAACAAATATCACACACAAAACATTTAATATTTAGTTCATCAAATTAAGACCAGTATGGCTAGATCTGCAACGAGATTATGTCAATTTATTTTCTCGTTGAAATGTGAAGAGGAAATGGTAAAAACAGCTATCTAGTGGCGTGAATGTTAACCTACAGATTTCCATGTCAAAAAAAGGTCCAAGGGTCTCATGCCATTGATGCCACCGATCAGCCCTGTTAATATTGATCCATCCGAGTTATCTATAGAAACACAATGGTAATACGGTTCACGTGATAAAGCTTTAGCACTAACAGAAAGCCACTGAAACGAAAATAAATGGAGCACGTGACGCGGCCGACCGGGGCCGACCCTCACTGATTATTATTATTACGAAAACAATAATAGCTTACATATACTCGCGTTTCATATTAAATATCAAAACATTGCCGAACTACAATATTTATTCGAGTTCGAGGGTCTATTCGAGTTTCACAAGAAAAATATCTAGGTAATTTGCAGAACTAAATTTGTTAACCACGTTTTATTTTAGTGAAAATTTTAATATTATCACAACTTATTGTGATTCTTTTCATACACAATAAACAATAATAAACAATATAAACATAGGAAGTTGTAAGTAGGTATATAGTCCACGCCCATCTAATTCTAATCGATTTCGTTCTCGTAAGGTAGGTCAAAAGATTTTTCATTGCCAAGTTCCTCTCCTACATAGTTATACTAATATACGTGTATCTACACAAATTACGTTTATTTTGGCATTATTGTTCTAGTATTGACGATCAGGTGAAATGCAGTAATTATCGTTAAATCGAATTCTACAGTTTTTAATGCATTCAGTATTGTATGATTATAAATGTATTTTTATTTACATTTCATTTCTTAGAAAGTATCCAAATGATAAAACTTATCAGAGACCAACTGCTCTCGGCTACTAATTAGATTTTTCATTTAAAATAGCTCCAGCATTTATGTGACGGTGCATTTACGGTACGGTAAATTTTCTAACTAGATTTTTTCACTCACCTGATGGTAAATGATGATGCGTTCTAAGATGGTAGCAGGCTAACCTGTTAGGGGTATGGTAAGCCCATACTCCTAATTGGTTTCTACACGAGATCGTGCCGAAACGCTAAATCGCTTGGCGACACGTCTTTGTCGGTAGGGTGGTAACTAGCCACGGCCGAAGCCTCCCCCCAGACCAGACTCGAGCCGGGAATCGAACCCAGGACCTCCAACTTTAAAATGCAACAGCGTCGTCAAAGTCATTTTGACTGAGAAAATTTTAAATCTAATCTCCAACATTTTTAAATCAAACGCAGTAACTAGGATTTACCGATAAGATAACATTAAATATCAAGCCAGTACAGTCAAGTCTGTTAAATTATTAATAAAACAGTACCTAATGTAACGGGACTGGGCATTTAGATTTCGTACACTCATGTTCGGCAATAAATCATTTCGATATAATTTTATCTAAAACGTCAAATTATTTGTTAACTAATAATCTGTTTGTATATATCAATTCTGATGTTATTTTATCTAATATGTTTATGTTTCTCACTTATAATAAAGCTGGAGATTACTTTTTCAATACCATACTATCGTAGAACTTCTACTACCGTAACCATCGTTTAACCGCCAATCAAACAAATCAAAACAAATATACGAACACCACGAATAGATAAGTGTCACGGATGACACAATTGGCACCTGTAAAATTTGAATGTTATGTGCATAGGACAGATATTAAATAATAAACATAAATTTATATTATTTAGAATGTCAATAATAATAAAATGTTGCCTATAACGCAATATATTCACGGTTTAATTTAAATGTAACGCATATCAGTACAATGTTACGGTAGAATGAAATTCCATTGTAAAGAAAATTTACTGCGATAAGAAACATCACTACTGTAACATCAAGGTTAAGATGAAAATTAACAAGTGAAAATAAATATACGAACTATTTCTGGGGTACAAAGACGCAAAAAACTGCGAGCTTTGAACATTGGGCGAGCTTCGAAACGAGCGAGAAAACAAACAAAACTATCATGAAACTTACATAGACATATAAAATATTTTATATAATGTATTATGTATCTAGCCATTAGCAAATTACCAACACTTGTTTTGCCCCTATCAAGAGGATCAATTTTCAAGAGTCCGATTTTGGCCTCCATTATAGCAGCAAGGTATGTCTATTCTTTCAAATTTTTGCCCAAATCATCCAGTGGTTTGTTCTTTGTTCATTCATAAAGATATGGATATACAAAACTTTAAACAAAACAATCATGGCAGATTTTGTTTACTATTATGATTAATCAACTTCCAGTAGTCAGATATTGCCAGAGCAAATTTTTTGTAACAATAACAATTAAAATCATTTTAATGGTAGACCTATAAGAAGGCATAGTTAATTGTGTTCACTTAAACATGAAATATTGTTATTATAACTTTATTGCAACAAAACAAATATATGATAAGAGACAAAACAAATCTATATTTCTTGTACAGCAAATAGTGTTAGGGTGCAAAAGTAGCCTTTAATTTATATATATATAGAAAGTATGTTCTGATGCTGTTTCTGATGGATGTCTATGGAGGTAACCCATCAAGGTTTAGCCCTGTTCGACAGAATTGCCCTAACTGACTAGTCATCAAAAACAGAGACTTAACTAGTGGTACATCAACAAAATAGTTCTTACCTTCTTCTGGACTGAGGTCTGCAAACTTTACACCTCCACTGTAAAAGAAATAAAATCATTGCAATCATAGTTAAAAATAAGCAACACTAAATGATTGAATACTGAATTAATAATCTTTTGCTTTCAATTATTACAATAATTTTGGAATCACTAAAATAAGTTTTTACATTATTTCACTATGCAGTAAGTATATTTTACAATTAATTTTTAATAAGTTCTTTCCAACTATGTTATAAACAGAATCATTTAAAAATAACATTTGTATGCTAATTTCTTTTTACTTTTCTTATATTAACAATCACTTATATAGTATATATAGAATAGAAAAAAATTGTGCAATGGAATAAAATAAAATGAAGATTTACTTTGTTTCTATTTCATATTTTTAAAACATACTTTATACACTGTAAAGCAAATATAGTTTACATAATAAATGTAAAAATATTGACTATCAGTAGGTATTTGATACATTTTGCAAATGTGACATTAACCTGTTTAAATTAACAATTTTAAATTATATTCTTAAAGCTTAAGACAATTTGAAGGTAGTGTAGGTAGCAAATTCTCAATTAAATAATTACTGATTAAAAATATACAGAAATGATTTTAAAACACTAAAGTCTCTCTTCCAAGCATATCCCTAAAATATAACCATAGCCATCAACAAAAAAGAGGCCCATTTTGATGCTTGTTAAACTGCTTGTATTTGTTTAAACAAATAACATCAAAACTAGCCATATATCTTTTGTGATGACTCTACCTATTGCATTTTATTTCCAAGTCCTAACCCATGTAAAAGCTTATACATTCACACTCAAATCCTTAAATAAACCAATTGCTCTTAAAAAGGACAAACATCTTTGTATAGATATAGTTGGAAAACAACACTCCTATTCCAATATTACTTCTAAAAAGTTGTCAAATTGGTGTAGTTTTGTGCAAGGAATCTTTTACTAATATGGGTTGAAAGTATTAAGCAAAAATTGTTAAATAGCAATTCCAACAGATGTATAAATATCTCTGAACTAAAGTGGTAGGTCTTAAGATATACATGATCTAAGATTGCCATTCACTTACTCAAGCCCAGTATAAGTGGTGTCAAATATAGTTGGAATTTGTAGCTTTGTATAGGGTATTTATCAGCTCAACATATTATGAATATGCATTATAGCATGCTAACATCTCTGAGGAAAAGAATTGCACTATTTTCTTTACTTAGTTCAGAGATTTGTGTAAAACCAATGGAATAACTTTAAAAACAATGAAAATTCCTGACTATCTTTTTAAATTGAGGTGGCAACAATCTCTCATAGGAGAGAAGGTTGCACTTCGTACCTTAAGAGGACGGTAGCCGTTTCCGGCACCCGGAACACCTGGAAATAAACACAATGTGGAACAATGTTTTATTGGATCTCCGCTAGGAGAAACCATACTAGAAATGAACCACGGAAGTAATTTGTTTTCAAAGAAAGATAACAAGTAACAATACTCACAAAAATATAAAAGATTAATATCAACTTATTGAGGAAAATAAACAACTAATTTGCCATATCAAGGCAGACTTTATCACTATATTATGTGTTAGTTATACAAATAAATGACATCACTTAATGTTTTATTTTAATATTAAAACTAATGTTACTTGCAATGTAATCCAATAAATTCGGGCCAGATATACTTGTGAGAATTTATTAAAATTCACAATAGAAATAACGGATTTAAATTAAATCAATACAAATGTCACTGTGATTCACTGATTTAATATTTTCAAATAAAACTATTACCTTCCATCCCAAGTTTTCGAAGAATGTACTAAGTCGAGATTGTCCGGTTGTCTTTCCACCGCAAGGCCCTGTTTAGGTTAAAAAATATATAAAGCGGCATGTAGGTATGAAACGGTGCCAAGTCCCCACGTGCATTTTAAAGCTAATTATTCTAGTGTTTGCTTCATTTAATAAAAATATTACATTATTCAAGAATTAAAATTGTTATGTTAAATGCAAAAAATGCGCCTCGCTTAAAATATTTCGTAATTAAAACAGAATTACCACTCACCTCCAGTCAGTACAAGCTTGTACATTATTTTCTGGGATTGATTCGCCATTTCAATACAACGCATAAACCGAAATTAAACTAAATTACACTATAAGGTTTATTACGAGATGTGAATATCATAAAATTGAGAAATATACAATATTGTTAAATAAAACCATCACAGCAAGCTGCGCATCGCCTGAGAGGCGCGCGACGAAATGAAAGAAGAAAATTTTATGACATAATCAAGATTAGAAGAACGACAACAACAATGACAGAATAGAATGGCACTGACACTGACAATGACTTTATGACACTAAGCTCACAGACTATTAATACTCCATGGAGAGCTATACAAATGCACTTTGTACTCAAAGAGCAAGCATAGTCTTTACTAGGAAAGTAGGTAGCAGTCCGGTACATTATTGCTAATGTGATAGTTGAAATTTGGGATTAACTCGCAACAGTATTCTCTGACCCATTTAAAAAATACCCACAAGAACTCTGTTTCTTAGCAAAAATACACTTGGAGAAATCTTGGAACTTTGGCAAAAAATTTATGTTCCGTTCAATCCGATAACGTAGTCGTGATAAACGTGTAAACTTAGTCTTAGTTCGTTGCAAAGAGAATGTAATCACTGGTTCGTTGGTTCACCTTTGCTATCAGTCGTCTTCGGATTTGACACCAATTTCTGTGCGAATATGACCTGGACGAAGGATCAGTCTCTCATATATTTTTCTGCCTTTTATGTATAGGTATAATTTCTTTTAGCTGCTACCAGCCGAGCAGGTGCAAGTATGAAAACCTTGATATTTTTATCGGGGTTGAGAGTTGTGGTTTCGAGCGCAAAACGGGTTATCCAGTCCCATAGAGTTGGCAGTTGGCACCAAGGACGTTTTAGTTTTATTTTAGTGTTACATACACTTAATTTTATTGACTCATGAGCAGATTCTTGCTCTCTCTATTAAAAAAAAAGTATAGGAAAGAAAATATTTATATCAATATTTATTATCCTGTTCCAGATCTACTTATTTCTAACATACATGTTTTATTCATATAAGAATTATTGTATTTCATCAGTGTAACATTTACTGTAGAAAGGTCATTTTCATTTGAATTATGATTCTTTTCCAGAAAAAGTACTATAATGGGGATGTTTTGCCAATATTTACCCAAGCATCTATTTCTCTTCTCAGTGTATGTAGCTTCTCTTGTTGGATTCACACATTGGTAATCTTCATCTGAAATTTGTTTTATTATTTAAATGCCCAACATGTATTTCATCAAAAAAATAAAATAAACAAAATACACAATTTAGATGACATTCACAATGAAGTTGTGTATACAGTGTGTTAAAAACTAGGGGAGATTTCAAGCAGATAGATGATATGAAACAGAACATAAGTTTTAACTTAAGCATTTTTTTAGGTAGGCAGTGCTTTATAGCATATATATATATATATATATATATATATATATATATATATATATAAGTATAAGGCAGGTTTTTCAAAGCACTCTCTAGAGTTTCATTGTTAATAATATAGTGTTGTTATATGCAAAGCTGATTATTATTAATGCAATGCAAAATGCACTATCACCATCTTGAATTTTTGAATGCCAAAATACTGTCCAAGCTTATGTAATTTGGTAGGTCTAAATTGTGCAAAATGCTTGTGGCAGTAACAGCAAGTAGAGCCTGTTAGCAATTATTTCAGTAGGATGCTTAAAGAGCAAGCCACTATTTTTAAAGTGCATGAGTAATTATAGTTATCAAATTTAAAACAATTACAGAGTACACAATTAAAAATTTTTAGAATGATTACCTTCAACCTCTAAAACATCTTGTTCAATCCATCGAGTCTGAATATTGACACAAACAAATCCTATTTCCATTCCTTTACTTATATGTCTAGCATAGTTCACAAATTCATTTAAAAATTTCAATCCTGTAACACAAAAAACTTTCATGTAAACAGTCTCTGATTTATTTATTTGCATATATGTGCATAGTGAAATCCAAATACCTATTTTATTATCATCACCAAAATGTTGAAACATAAGACTTGGTAATGAATCTAATATAATTAGTGACAAGTTTTCAACAGTAAGGATACCATTTTTAAGTTCTTCAAACATCTTTATTAGGTCTTCCATATGCCAAATGTGTATTACTTTTATTTTTAACATTATAAATGCCATGTCCTGTAACATTTTGACCAATGTGGGTACATTTTTTTGTAAGATTATTGATTCAGCAATATCTATAGTTATAAATACTAGTATTATAATATAATTGCTTAAACTTAGGGTAAAATTTTAGGGTATTCAGGATGTGAGCTGTTCATGAGTAAAACAAATATAGTTGGTATAGGCACTTTACCTCATGGGAGAATCCACTAGAATCTAAAATTTTTTGGATTCTGGTGGCAGAAAAGTCACCTTTTGTGTCAATGTAAAGTACAGATGAACTGGTAATTTTGACACAGTTTATTGCGAGTTGCATACATAGTTGTGATTTACCACAGCCTGCAAGGCCACATATCTCAGTAATAAATCCAACTGGAATTCCATTATCCAAAATTCCATCTAAACTAAAAAAATACACTTTAATTTATTAAAATGATAATTCTCATCTCAGACATATTATTGATCTTTAGTTTCATTTATGCATATATTTTGATTTTAAAAAATCACCATAATCTGTATTTTGACCCAAAACATTAATAATTGTATATATACCTGTAATAATTGATTATTAACCCATGTATTATTCCTGTTCCTGTCCCTGTTTATGCTACCTTATTCAAAATATATATTGAATTACAAGAAAGTTTTCTGTGGCAAAATACATCTATCACCATGAACCCATTGTCGCCTCACTACAGAGCACAGGTCTCCTCTCAATATGAGAAGGGTTTGACCATAGTCCACCACACTAGCCATGTGTGTATTGGTAGACTTCACATGGCTTTGAGAACATTATGGAGAACTCTCAGGCATGCAGGTTTCCTCACGATGTTTTCCTTCACCGTTGAAGGAAGTGATATTTTAATTGCTTTAAAACACACATAACTTCGAAAAGTTAGAGGTGCCAGGGATCAAAACCCCGACCTCTGGTTAAGAAGCGAACGCTTTTACCACTAAGCTATCACGACTATTATTATAAATACATCTATAGTTGTAGCATATCCATTTAAAATGCAGTTTTACACAAATATATACACATTAAATAAGTAATAGTCACCTATTAATTCCAGTGGAAACAAACTGTTTAATAGTTAATCTATTTTTATATAAACTGTGACCGTTTAGTAATGTAGCAGAATACTTAGAAAGCATATGATTTCTTATTTCTAAAATTTGTGGTAAGCTTAATTTGCTTAAAGTTGATAACTTTTCCGCATCCTCTTGCAGAAAATCCATTAAAGTTGTAATACGATTATGACTGAAAGTTTTTAATATATTATCTGATAAATAAAAGTGTTCTTGTGCTGTTAACTTCTGCATTTTTATTTTAAAAACCTTGTCTCCATATATAATAATATAACTACCTATAATACAATAATGTAAACAAAATCACTACGTTTTACGTAAAAAAGTACTCTGTGAAAACAAGCAAATCAAAATTCAAAATACCTATGTTAATGTTACCAAGAGAATAAAATCGAGATATAATAACAAGGAACATTTATACTCTAAGGAGTATAAATGTATAATAAGTACATCTATGGTAACGAACGAATTTCTTTAATTTTTAAACGAAGCAGCGTCATCTTTGTCCCTATCTGTTAGCCGCATCCTTACTCCAAGGCCCCCTCAATATGATAAATTATTCTTATATTGATATGCCAAAATATATGATTACCTACGTAATGGGAATTTGTACCTAATAAAACAAACTTTATTTTTTTATAATTTAATAAAGGGCGTGACAGAATAAAAACACCATCCATTAATTGCACCGCAATATATTTTGGTACTATAAAATAGATAAAGTTATTTTGTTCCATAAAGGGACAGATTTGTGATCAATATGTTTTTCTCCATAGGTACTATACTTTGTTATTCATTATGTGAGATGGTGATAACGAAAAAAAGAAAAACCCCGGCTAAGTTTGTTGTGGGCTTCTTCTTAGACCGGGGCGCGTTTGGAACCCTCATAGCTTTAGTTTTAAGTTTACGAATATAGTTATCACCATGAAATAACTACTATGTAAATTATTGACGCGTCAAAAGTGCCTTTTTAAGGACTATTTGAATAAAGATTATTTTGAATTTGAATTTGAGTAACATGGTTTCCTCTGTTTCATGTAATATGTATTCGAGTGTATATTAAACATATTTTTCTTAGTCTGGCTAACTTTACACTGCACACAGCACTGTACGTAAGTGCTGGCACTGTTCTTATTACTAAAAACTCGGTTTATATTAGAATTTTTATTTTAATAGTTTCAGTACCTATTCCGTGTTTTTGTTTTCTAATTACATCCAAGGAAAATTTTGCATAAATGAACTTCATTTGTATATTGCTCTTTCATGTGCATCCACACGGTGGCTTTATCTATTAATTAAACTTAGACTAACTTAAATATTCATTGCTTCAATTACTTAATGCAAGGGTATAAAATATGTAAAGAAGTGATTTTATACACTTTTGGGTATCTACAAAAGAAACAGATTGCCAAGTCGTAGGATAAATGATTTTTCCATTAATTATAAATGAAGGAAACAGTGGTTTTTTTAATTATTCTAGAAAACTTACAATCTTACATCAGTTATATCAAATAAAATAAACGTATGAAATTAAGATATTACACTAAGTGATTCGATATTGCAAGTATTCGAATCATTCATAGACATTATAGAAAGAAGCGCAAACGCCCGCCATTTTTGTTTGCTGTCAAACTTCAAAGGAAAATGTTGTAATGTTGTGAATTAAATTATTTTTATTTCGCGTCCGAAGGGATACTTACGAGAAACACTATTTGTAGTTAGGTCATAAGACAATTTTCATCATGTCTAATATATCACTCGATAAAGAAACATTTTTTAGGCGCATGAAAAGACTGTACGCGGCGTGGAAGGTTGTTCAAATTCTTGGTGAATTTGAAAGTTAAATGTACTTTAATGTTTATTAAAATGTAATGTGATTTGCAGGCTGCTGCTGACTCAAAGAGTGAGGATGCCCTAGCTAAGGCCGATTGTCTAGTATCTTGCGTTGGCGGTGACGAAGACACAATTTACAGCAAATCAACGGCTTTACAGGTTTGTTTTTGCTAGCACACCGCACATAATACAATGTGCGCAGAAGCTAAAAACACGTTACTCAGGCTACGGCACATTTGTATCATTATAATATCTTAAAAATTAAAATATAATCCATTAATTTCATTTCCTCTAGTTTTGTTTTTATTTACTTTTGAACTATTTTAGTGAATGCTAAAAAATAAAACAAATTAAACTTGGATCCTGTTGACCCCAGTATTTAAGGCTAAATGTATGTAAATAACAAATTCTGAGAAGGTAATTGAAATAGTATTAGCATTTACATATTAATGCACTAGGTACACATGTGTAAGTTTCAATTTCCTTGACTGTAGTCATGAGGACTGAAAACATAAAACAAAATAATGTATCATAAGTGTACAAAAGTTGAATTAGTCTTATTAGCGAACCTGGAATATGACTCTTTTCTCTTCCCTTAACTCTGATAGGTATTTATTTAACAGGTACTTGTAGGTAGGGATTTATGTGAATGTTCAGTAAGCGTGTATAATGTACTTCTGGGGAGTGAGGTCAAAACAGGTGATCACTATTATTAGGCCACTATACCAGGCTGCACTACATAATGCCGGAAACAGAACCATCTGGAGAAAAATCATACGGAAGGTGATCCATTCTAAAGATCGCAACCCTCAGTAATGAGGATGACAATGCAGAGAGAGACTATTACTAGAATTTACATAGAGAAAGTAGCTAACACTCAACTAAAGGTATAAGACCCTTGCCTTGTATTTGTGTACTAAACCATTAATGTTTTTCTTTTTCATCAGACATGGTTATTTGGATATGAACTACCAGATACAATTACAGTCCTAAGTGAACATAGTATGTGTTTCCTTGCGAGTAAAAAGAAAATAGAATTTTTACGGCAAATTGAAAATGGTAAAGAAGAATCTGATCTCCCACCAGTGAAACTATTAATAAGGGACAGAGTAAGTTTTATTCATTGATTTACTTAACTTAAATGTTACATATTTAAATTTTATTAAACTAGAAAAGGTGGTGTGTGTGTGTGTGTTACCAAAATATATTTCAGCGGCGTAACAGCTCACAAGTATTGCTAAAGTATTTTTCTTCATTCTGCTGGTTCCTCATGGCAGCATGAAGTTAATATCAGACACAGTCCCCTAAAGGAATTATTCCATCAATTTTGGTGATACTATCACAATATTGTTTGCCCTTATCACTGATGTTTACAATTCTACTCTAGTTATACTCAGCCAATTTCACTAGGTATTGCAAGAAAGATTTTTTTTTATATAATTAATAATTATATTACCAAATGTTTGTTGCTAGGCTTTAAAAAAAAAATCTAATGAATGTTTTTAAAAGGTTTCTTATTCCTGTATTAGGGCCTTAGAAAAAAATAAACAAGATTTAATTTATAACAACTTACCACCCAATTATTAAACAAGTAAGCCTATTTTAGAATGACCATGACAAGGAAAACTTCAGTAAGCTTATACAAGAAATCAAGAAATCTAAATCAGGCAAAACACTGGGTGTCTTTGCCAAGGACAATTATCCTGGTGAATTTAGTGATAGTTGGAAGGCTGCAGTAAAGTCGGAGAAATTTGAAAATGTCGATATAAGCTCCTCAGTGGCATTAATTATGGCGCCCAAGGAAGATCCCGAGGTTATCACAGTAAAAAAAGCATGTATGGTAACAGTTGATGTATTCACTAAGTACTTAAAGGACCAGATTATGGAAATCATTGATTCAGACAAGGTAAAACACTAAATTTTAAATATTATTTGTTCAATAAGAATTGAACCGTTGAATTCTATCTAAAAATTTTTACTGTTCATAAAAAGTATTTAGTTTTGACTACCTCCGTGGAGCAGTGCGTGCGCTGTCGCATTATAAAGTTGGAGGTCCTGGGTTCGATTCCCGGCTCGAGTCTGGTCTGGTGGGAGGCTTCGGCCGTGGCTAGTTACCACCCTACCGACAAAGACGTGTCGCCAAACGATTTTAGCGTTCCGGCACGATGTCGCGTAGAAACCAATTAGGAGCGTGGGATTACCATACTCCTAACAGGTTAGCCCGCTACCATCCTAGACTGCATCGTCACTTACCACCAGGTGAGATAGCCGTCAAAGGCTAACTTGTAGTGTATAAAATTAAAAAAAGTATCATTCTAGACATGGGTGCAGAAGATAGCAAGCACAAATGACGAGCAATCAAAGCAAATTTTGGGTCTGCATTTCTTATAGTAGGATTTAAAACTGTCCTTGAATTTTTCAGAAAGTAAAGCATTCAAAGTTGGCGGAAGGTGTGGAAGCGGCGATATCGGACAAGAAGTACGTCACAGGAGTGGATACAAGTCAGGTCGACATGTGCTATCCACCGATCATACAGTCTGGTGGCAACTACAGTTTGAAATTTAGTGCTGTGTCCGACAAAAATCACTTACATTTCGGTGCCATAATATGTTCACTCGGCGCGAGATATAAATCGTATTGTTCCAATATCGTAAGAACATTGCTGGTCAATCCAACGGATAGCGTTCAGAGCAATTACAATTTCCTGTTGAATTTGGAGGAGGAGATATTCAAACGTCTTGTGGCCGGTGTCAAGCTGTCTGCGGTTTATGAAGCTGGATTGGAATTGGCCAAGAAAGAAAAACCTGAACTCGTCGACAATCTCACTAAAAGTTTTGGGTTGGTATTTTTGTACTTGTTTTTGTATATAAGATTCACCCTGCAATACTGCTATAACACATTTTAGAATTGAACGTTTTCTAATGTCTAATGAATTCCATATTTGAGTATGTTGTATATTGAATTGAATAGTTTTAATGTAGTAAATTGTAGAAGAATGTATCAAAACAAACTAATATTCAACTGAATACAAAAAATAATGACTGTAAAAACCATATTATATAATTTTTAATTTATTAGACGCCCTCATTGTTCTTAACACACGTTTTGAAGAATATTCTGGCGCAGTGGTGATCGTGGTCTTCTATCTGGGTTAAATCCCAGCCTGGATCAATTTTTGAATTTATTATTTCTGAATTTTTTCTGGCCTGGATCAATTTAGGAATTTATTATTTCAGAATTGACTCTGGCATGTCTTGTGGGAGATAATCACAGTGTCTAACTACCTTATCGATAAAGACATGCCGCCAAGCATTAAACGGTACGGAACGATGTTGCGTTAAAAACGATGGACAATGAGTTTAATAACGTTACCGCACCCCCAACACGTTAGCGTGCTACCGTATCATACTTACCACCTCTTTTGACGACCTCCGTGGCGCATCGCGTGCGCTGTTGCATTTTAAAGAGGTCTTGGGTTCGATTCCCGGCTCGAGTCTGGTCTGGTGGGAGGCTTCGGCCGTGGCTAGTTACCACCCTACCGACAAAGACGTGTCGCCAAGCGATTTAGCGTTCCGGCACGATGTTGTGTAGAAACCAATTTGGAGTATGAGTTTACCATACCCCTAACAGGTTAGCCCGCTACCATCTTAGACCGCATCATCACTTACACCAGGTGAGATGCAGTCAAGGGCTAACTTGTGGTTTAAAAAAAAAAAACCAAGAAACTCTAAATTTCGTTTTTATTTTCAGTTTCGCAATGGGAATAGAGTTTCGCGAAAGTTCAATAGTGATCGGCCCCAAAACATCAATAGTTGCAAAGAAAGGCATGGTGTTTAATATTAACATTGGTCTATCGAACTTAACCAACAGTGCTGCAACGGATAAAGAAGGCAAAGTAAGTTTTTTACTAATACATTTTTGTACTGAGGTACGACGCGAAAATTACCATTTTAGTGAAGCTGTAAAAACTAATCAAAATACAGATTTATGTTAGCATCTAAATATGTAATAGTGAACACTCTGCTACAAAGAACGCAAAACGCAGGTGGTCTGGAAGAGATCGCTTTTAGTGATACGGTCACCTTTTGCTTTTATGTTTTGTTTTTTTCTTTTCCTTTCTTTTGTTCTATATGCAATAAAGTTGCATAAATAAATAAACTATGGAATATAAATATGAAATAAGCTACGGAAACCAAAAAAAAAACCACATGGATTTCAGTTATGTTTTGCATAAGGTTGCAATTTGCACGTCGTAGCAGGAGGTATACAAATTTCCGAAAGCGAAAATAGTTATTAGGACATGTCCAAGAACACTTATCCAAACTCCCCTCATACTGTTTAGAGTGAGATCGTATAATTTTATTTTTAAAAGACGAAACACTTGTCTGGCCTTCTCCCAGACGAAGGCCATTCTCAAGATTCTTTGGATCATTTTTGGACACGTACAAAGCGCTGTCTCCTTGTTTCTCATACGCACTAAATAGAAATGAACCGAGCTTCCGTCACCTGTTTCCCGCACCAGTAAGATCCCGCATAGAGTACCTTCAAATCAAGAGTGAATCGGCATCTTCTAGCCAAGCGTGGATATATGTATAAAATATATGTTGATGAATGATCATGTGTGATTTTTTGCAGACGTACGCTCTATTTATCGGCGACACAGTGTTAGTTAACGAGGAACAGCCGGCGTCGCTTCTCACGCAGTCCAAAAAGAAGATTAAGAACATCGGAATCTTCCTTAAGGACGATGACGAAGAGGAGGAAGAGGAAAAGGAAAACAAGACTGAAATACTTGGTGAGTGTGACAGAGACAGCTATAATATTTAAAATGTGGCAATGTGGCAAGATCAATAATGTAAACAAACTTTAAAATTCATTGCATTGTGAACCCTATAAGCAAGAAGGCAGGTTTGATAGCGAACCGAATTATGGCAGTGCAGTTCCATACTTCTATAATTTTTTTTTAAATGAATCAGACCTCAACAGTGCCTTTCAGCCATATGCAAGTAACAAAATGTTGATTTTAAAAATAACCCCTTTACAATTTATTAACGTCTCTCAACCAAACTAATCACATAACGAAATTGGCACCAATCTCCATGCTAAAATGTATCGCATCGTGTGATTTGCATGGTATTAAAGTTAAATTATGTTATTAATAAATTAGACGAAACCGTGCTAGTGACTTACTGGCAACTTTCAAAGTTGTATTCTAATATTGCGACACTCATATCAAAACTATAATCCTCATGTGAAGACTTCAAGGTATGTTCTGTAAACTCCATTTAAAATAATACTGCTTTGAACCATGACAGTAAGCCCATTTTTGTCTCCGTCTTATGAGATTGCAAATTCAATTTAACATATTAAGATTGGATTTATATTACTTAAACATTTGGTTGTCAGTGTTTGTATGGATTAATTTTCTATTATTAACACTTCTGTTTTGGGGGTTAATTATACCAATAACTATGAACAGTGTTGTAAATAATGTGATGTGTTAAAGGGTTCTTTTTAACTCATTTTAATAATTGTACTATTTAAGTATATTATATCACTATACAATTTCATGTTTATATCTTAATTCAATAATAATATACAGTTTTATTGATGTGCCTTATACAAGTGGTGTTACAGTACATAATCGTAACTTCATTGTGTAAAATATTAATAATTTAATTCATACGTTTTTTTTTATTTCCTTCCATGTAATCGTGGTTGGATAGAGAATGGAGGTGAGTTTCATTGTTTACATCTTTAAACAATATAATGCATGCTCAATTTTTAATATTTAACAATGTATAGTAAAATGTGTAATTGATCCGGTATGGCTAGAGCTTTTACAGTCCACTTCAAATCATTTTGTTATGCTCTTATCTAATAAAAGGACCAAGGTAAAATAGATAATGAATATAAACACAAATTCAATTTGTTTTCGTATGGGAGAGGCTACTGAAATAAGCTGTCCCTTTCTATACCATGCCAATAATAAAGTCAATTTGTTTACATTTGTTATTACTAATCTCTTTCCGCCGGTCCTTTTTTTAGAAGTGATTGTCTCTGCAATGTGATGTCTGTCTCATTCCTTCTACAAAATCTAAAAAACAGCAATGTAGAGTAAGACATTGTTTTTTTTTTGTTGAACTCAGTTAATTTTGTTATGTAAGACATTCATTCAGTATCAAAAGTATTTCATTTTATCACATAAAATTTTCATCAATATCTAGGTACTAGGAATTTAGTTACTTGTTAAAAAAATAAACAATTTTGATAGCTTAAGCTAACGTACATTAGAACATTTGTTAATACTTCAGCGAGTTAGTGACTAGTAAGTTACTAAT
Organism: Lasiommata megera; assembly: GCA_928268935.1. NCBI lineage: Eukaryota > Metazoa > Arthropoda > Insecta > Lepidoptera > Nymphalidae > Lasiommata > Lasiommata megera. Next base: position 15,488,406 of record OV743312.1, read on the forward strand.
GTAGTTAGTTAGAATCTTAGGTCCTATTTCACAGTCTCCCGAGCTGTTTAACTAATGGAAAATTTGATAATATGGTTGTTTTTTTTTTGTTGGAAATCAGGGAGCTTAAGCTACCAGGTTAAATTGAAACAGACCCTAACATCTCGTATCTTTTTCAAGTTGCTTACCGCGGAATATGAAAAGTCAATAATCCAAATGTTATTTATCTGTTTTTTAAATGCCTTTAGAATTAAATGGGTCTGAGGAATGGTGGCCGATGTATACTTGAATGTTTGATGTATAGAGACTTACTTGTATTTTTTTTTTAGGGCGAGGCAAAAGAACTGCCGTTATTGAATCCAAGCTCCGTACGGAACATTCCTCTGAGGAGAAACGCAAGGAACATCAAAGGGAGCTTGCCATAGCGCTAAACGAGAAGGCAAAAGAGAGATTGGCGAAACAGTCGAGCGGGAAAGAGGGCGAGAAAATAAGGAAAAGCACAGTATCGTACAAAAGTGTCAGTCAGATGCCCAGAGAGAATGAAGTGAAGGAATTAAAGTTGTATGTGGGTAAGGAGACAAGTAGCGTAGTAGTAGTAATAGTAGCGGTGATAGCCTAGTGGTTAGGGCGTCAGCCTGTTAATCAGAGGTCGGCGGTTCGAAACCGGGCACGCACCTCTTCGGACACGCAACTTTTCGGAGTTATGTGCGTTTAATTAAAAATTAAAATATCACTTGCTTCAACGGTGAAGGAAATCATCGTGAGGAAACCTGCACGCCTGAGAGATCTGCATGATGTTCTCAAATGCGTGTGAAGTCTGCCAATCCGCACATGGCCAGCGTGGTGGACAAACCCTTCTCATATTGAGAGGAGACTCGTGCTCTGTAGTGAGCCGGTAATGGGTTGATCATGGTGATCATGAAGGAGACAAAATTTAAGATTATTACCAACACCCTATTAATATTAGTGCATGAATACCTAAACATTCCAACCGTTGAATAAGAAAAAGACAGGACACTCGAGGCCTACAAACTTGAGTGCCATAAAAACAGCCTAGCCGTCAAGCTCCTGGACGTCAGTGACAACACGTTCCGCCTAAAACGAGCACAACTAGCTAACATAGCATAACATAACATTACTTTAACTTATTTTTAAAGGGATACTACATTAATGAATGTACAACACCTAAATAGCCAAAAATACCACCTCACATCTGACTATAGTCCAAGGACTGATCTCAGATAGACAAATGCTTACAACAACAAAAAAACCCTATTAATATCCCTGGTTGGACATAGGCTTTCTGACGGAGGCATTCTCTCTAACCTCTTCTGCTAGAACTGTCCCGTTGCTCCAATGTTATTTGGCTTGGCTCATAACGTCAAAAATTTTGTACCGGTACTGGTACCTGTATTAATCCGTTTGCTGTAATAGTGGACAAATTTCAGCTTTAAAATAAGGAAAAATAAGTTCCATTTTGTATTGACGTTAGATCTTTCGATCCTATTATTGCGAGAGTACTAGCGTTATATTAAGGCTTGTATAAGGGTAGTATTGAAGTTCAAATGCTATTGCTTTTTTGTATTATGAACAGTCCGATTCGGTATAGAGCGTCAGCTAGCGTCAATGGATTTCATGTGACACTAACGGGTAGCATGAAATGGGCCTGATGCTTGTAAACGTATAGTACGTACATACTACGGAATGTTGGTAAGATACGTACGTAAAAGGAACTATCTGATGATCAAGCATTTCGAAACTCGAAATCAACGATGTTCCCGTCTTATCGACTGATCCGTGTTTCTGTGAAGCGTGGAACGCCTTTTTGGCATTTGTTTTCGGCCACGTGTACCTTTGTAGCAAAAGTGAATCTACATTTTCAAGTCGATTGCTTTCCACCAAGCATGACAGTTGCAAACCTGTGTTAGATTAAAAAAAATATTATGGTTCAGACTTTTAAATATACTTTTCTGCTTACAGATCGTAAATATGAAACAGTTATTTTACCGATATTCGGTGTCCCAGTACCATTCCATATATCTACAATTAAGAATATATCCCAGTCCGTGGAGGGCGACTACACATATCTAAGGATAAACTTCTTCCACCCCGGGGCGACCATGGGGCGGAACGAGGGCGGGAACTACGCACAACCTGATGCCACCTTCGTTAAAGAAGTGTAAGTTATTTAAGTTTTTATGGACCGATTATTCTTTCAGACAGGTTTTTTTTTTTTTTTTTTTCGTTTTATGGCTTTACACAGATTAGCCAATGTCAAGTTTATTATTTTATTAGTTCTCTCTTTTTATGGCTTTGCACAGATTAGCCAATGTCATGTTTATAGCAATGTAGAAGTTAGGGAGAAATGGTGGGAAACTTCGCACTCTGCGGACGCGGATCCCTCAAACATTTCCCAAATTAATACCTGTTAACCATTCAGAAAACTAGCCACTACAGAAACGACACCAAAACCGTCCACGATACAATCAACACCAGTTCTTTTCAAAATTAGCCAACAAACATTTATTCAAGAAAAGCGTGAAAAGACCGCGCCCGCCATATACGAAATCTCCCGCCTTTCTCCGACAGGTATTTAGTGTTATTTGGAATTTAAATTTCATAGACCAAAGAGGTTGCTTATGTAACAAAAATAATATAAAACTTGCTCCATAGGCGAGGTTAATTAGAAATGATATTGATGACAGTGATGAGCAAGGACGGTAATTCATGACAAAGAAATAATTTTGCAAGTTATTTCTGTGGTCAATACTTTAGGGATACAATTTTTTATAATAAAAATACGCGGTGACAACCCTATCATTAGCTGGGTTTACTTTTGAGGCTAGGATTACGGCTTACTTACTTATGACAACAGAAGAAATAATAAAATATACTTATACAATAATTGAAGCTGTGATAGCTGATTAGGGCGTCCGCCTCTCAGAGGTCGGCGGTTCGAATCCGAGGACGCACCTCTGACTTTTCGGAGTTATGTGCGTTTTTATACAATTAAAATATCATTTACTTTCAACGGTGAAGGAAAACATCGGGAGGAAACCTGCACGCCTGAGAGTTTTCCATAATGTTCTCAAAGGCGTGTGAAGTCTGCCAATCCGCACATGGCCAGCGTGGTAGACTATGGCCAAAACCTTTCTCATATTGGGAGGAGACTCGTGCTCTGTAGTGAGCCAGTAATGGGTTGATCATGATGATGATGATACAATAATTAAAACGTAACGTTAATAGGTACTTTTCGTTAGTTAGGGTTTTTTTTTAATTTTTTTTTATATGATACACTAACATGAACTTTGAACTGTTTCTTTAAATCGAATATAGGTGTTACAATTACAGTTTACAGGTTACCTTCCTAGTCGTGAATACCCTCTTTCCAATTGACTTTGTATCTCACTAATAATGATCATATTTTCAGAACATACCGAAGTACAAACACAAAAGAGCCCGGCGAAATATCACCACCCTCGGCAAATCTAAACACAGGCTTCCGGCTCATAAAAGAAGTCCAGAAAAAGTTCAAAACACGAGAAGCCGAAGAAAGGGAGAAGGAAGATCTTGTGAAACAAGACACACTGGTCCTCTCACAGAGTAAAGGCAACCCCAAACTCAAGGATCTGTACATAAGACCTAATATAGTCACAAAAAGGATGAGCGGGTCTCTCGAAGCGCACACAAATGGTTTTAGGTTCACGTCAGTCAGAGGCGACAAAGTGGACATTTTGTACAATAATATTAAGAATGCATTCTTTCAACCCTGTGATGGCGAGATGATCATATTGCTGCATTTCCATTTGAAACACGCCATTATGTTTGGTGAGTTGACGTATCTGCTACTTTGCCTTAAATAGACAGAATGAACTGCGTTAAATCATTCCTTATACCGTACCTTGTATTACAGCTTCGAGAAAACATTTCTGGCTTTTTAACTCGTGAGTTTTCAGGCCACAGGTGAAGGTACCATTAATATTTCAGGTAAAAAAAAGCATGTGGACGTTCAATTCTATACGGAAGTGGGCGAGATCACAACAGATCTCGGCAAGCATCAGCACATGCACGACCGAGACGACCTCGCGGCCGAGCAGAGTGAACGCGAGCTGCGGCACAAATTGAAGGTTGCGTTCAAGAGCTTCTGCGAGCGGGTCGAGAACATGACCAAACAGGAGGTGGAGTTCGACACGCCTTTCAGGTATGTGTGCACAACAGAACTAGAGATTTTAGGCATCGACTTAGATCAGTTTAGGAATTACGCAGCTTGTTATAGATCTGGTGACATATGGACCATGGACAGTAAAGTTTTGGAAGAATAAGCTTTTTTTTTAAGGTTATCCCATATCTATGTTTGGGGTCCTATTTGATCTCGGCTTCCCACCATATATTTAATTTAATTGAGAGCAAGTTTGCAGTGGCAAACTATAGCTATAATTGTAGCTCATCGACGAGGAATTCAGTTTTTCATAAACCTTGTTATTAAAGGGTGTACCCTTTCTTCATTCATAATTTTAAGCCAAACAGATTCAGGAGTAACGGCGTGATGAGTAACAAACAACACATACAAACTTTCGCATTTATAATATTAGTGTGATCTCATCAATCCGTTTATATTGACATGCTGTGTATTACAAACCATGAATAAGTAAGAAGGGATTCAGAATAAGTACAATTGAATTGGAAGCGTTTTATTCAGTGTGTGTTCAATTTATTTTTGTACAAGAACTTGTTAAATAATACTCTGTATATTTCTTCACGCAGAGAGCTGGGTTTCCCTGGAGCACCATTCCGCAGCACTGTCCTCCTTCAACCCACATCTGGAGCGCTAGTCAACCTGACAGAGTGGCCGCCCTTTGTTATCGCCCTCGAGGATGTGGAGCTGGTGCACTTTGAACGAGTCCAATTCCACCTGAAGAACTTCGATATGGTGTTCGTGTTCAAGGACTACGCCAAGAAAGTGGCCATGGTCAATGCCGTGCCTATGAATATGCTCGACCACGTAAAGGAATGGCTGAAGTGAGTATATTTTTTCACGTTTAAGGTAAAGCTACCTTGTCACCTTATGTTTATTCATCAGTTCCACCCGTATGCAAGAATTTATACATTGACCTGTCCAATAATTCCATGTGAACTAATCTAGAAGGGATTTTTTTGCGAGACACCACCCAAGGTAGTAGAATGCACGGGTTTCCCCTCTCATATTTTATTATTAGTTAATTATAGAACTGTTTCAACAATCTGAAAACTTCTGATAACCCAAAATGGCTAACTTTTTGAGTGATTACATGGACAGTTTCCTATACCGGAATATTCTTTTGCAGCTCCTGCGACATTCGATATTCGGAGGGAATACAGTCCTTGAACTGGACGAAAGTTATGAAGACGATCACAGATGATATAGAGGGCTTCTTCGACAATGGCGGATGGACCTTCTTGGATCCTGAGTCAGATGCGGAAAATGCACATCAGGTTAAAAATATGTTGCATATTTTTACTATAAATACGAGTAGCATTAAAAACAATACGCGCAGGACATTACTGGTTAATTTAAACAACCAGAAATCTACGGATCGGCTTTGGCCTGAAGTAGGCTTTTCAAGACATCCTCGCATTGACCAACCGATCTGGACTAATTAAATTCCAAGGCTTCCTTGGGATCTCAACGTTAACCGGATTTTCGACCTGAAATATAACCAATTTGGAATGGTACGAATGGTGATAAGACAGTTAATTGTTTAAAATATAACCATGCAGTTATTTAGGATGTTGTGAAGTAGTTATGTTTAACTTTAGCACATTTCCTTTCTTTTGTCGTCTATGGAAATGTTCCTTGGCTCATAATAGCAACTGAAATGTATTGCAGGAGGAAGAGTCGGAAGAAGAGGACGACGCGTACGAGCCAACGGATGCAGAGTCAGAGGAAGAGTCTGAGGACGATTCAGAATACGACTCCGAAGCGTCCGACGTGTCGGATGGTTCCGGTGAGAGTGAGGGTAAGATTTAAGCACATTCATACTCTACATATATTCAAACATACATTCGCAATTTTTATCACATAAATTGCATTATTTTTTTCTCTGTCAGGTAGCTTATATACGTCCTTTAAATACAGTAACTGTCTATTTTGGTAACAACCATAAATTTTTACAATACACCATCCAGTAAACTAAGTTATTAAACGTCAATAAATGGTTCTTGCACTCACACACTTTATTTTTTTAAACTACCCACATTTAGTTATAAGTTTATCTTTGTTAAGTAAATAGAGTTTTCTTCACTTATATTTCTCATTAGTAATCGTAGGTACTACTATAAATTGTCTATGTGACATAAAGAGTTATTTTACAGTACCTATATAGAGTTATTGGCATAGAATGCACGGGATCACTGGTATGAGTTTATGGTATACCCTATTTTTACTCTGAAATCTTTTGGATTTTAGCGATTGCATAAACAGATAATACTTCTTATAAGCACTTGCTTGTAAGAAATAAATGTTCTCATCAGTTTTCTATAAAACTACTAATAAGGATATTATGCACCTTGCATTCTGTACTTGATATACTGGCACAAATTGCATTCGTAACAAATGTGTTTTAATTTTTCGACGTAATTCGTACGTCAAAATCCATAATCAATAAGATTATGGATTTTGACGTACGAATTACTGGTATGAGTGGCATTTTAGTCTACGCTCTAAATCAACTGCTATCATTTTAAACTTATCGCAGAGGAAGACGAAGAATCCGGCAAAGACTGGTCCGATCTCGAACGCGAAGCGGCTGAAGAAGACAAAAACGATCGGAACTACGACCGGGTGGACGACTTCAACCGCAAACGCAAGGGCGGCCGGGACCCGCGCCGCTCCTTCGACGAGGAAGAAGGCCGAAAGAAGGGCAAGCACGACAAGAGCTCTAACCACAAGAGCTCCAGCTCCCACCATAAGAGCTCGAGCTCCAACCACAAGAGCTCGAGTCACAAGAGCCCCTCCAAACATAGTAGTAGCAGGTTAGTTTTATTCAGCGAAACTTCCATATCTTAGACTAGTTTTAAGCGATTATGATTTTTTTTTTATAAAATATGTAGATTTTTATGTAAATTTCTTTGTCTTCTTCTTGATCAACCCATTCACAGTTCACTACAGAGCACGGGTCTCCTCTCAGTATGAGAAGGGTTTGGCCATAGTCCACCACGCTGGGCCATCTGATTGGCAGAATTCACACGCCTTTGAGAACACTATAGAGAACTCTCAGGTGTGCAGGTTTCCTCACAATGTTTTCCTTCACCGTTGAAAACGCACAACTCCGAAAAGTTATAGGTGCGTGCCCGGGCTCGAACCCTCGACCTCTGATTAGGAGGATGACGTCCTAACCACTAGGCTATCACAGCTTCATGTAAATTTATCATACTCTTATTTCGCTCGCACCCGATAATGCATATGGGGCGTCATAGTGACGTGCATATATATATATAGTCATCATGATCAACCCATTACCGGCTCACTACAGAGTACGGGTCTCTTCTCAATATGAGAAGGTTTTGGCCATAGTCCACCACGCTGGCCATGTACGGATTGGCAGACTTCACACGCCTTTGAGAACATTATGAAGAACTCTCAGGCGTGCAGGTTTCCTCACGATGTTTTCCTTCACCGTTGAAGCAAGTGATATTTTAATTGTTTGTTGATAAGCGGTGATAGCCCAGTGGTTAGGGCGTCAGCCTCCTAATCAGAGGTCGGCGGTTCGAATCCCGGCACGCACCTCTAACTTTTCGAGGTTATGTGCGTTTTTAAACAATTAAAAATATAAATTCGGCGAATGAACAATTAGTTGTAGTTGAAGTCGATGTCTTATTGAGTCTGACTTTTATGATATCACGACTCAGTTTATACGGCGTAACAATTTGTATATTTTGACTTGGGCGAGCTGATTGCTCTATGTGTGTAAATATTATATAAATCACCTAAACTATTACTATAATATTATTTACAATTACAGTCCGTCGAAGAACCGTGACAAGCACCACAAGTCCTCTCATAGCGATCGTGATAAGTCCTCGCACAGTGATCGCGATCGCAGCAAATCTTCCCACAGCAAGTCCAACGGCGATCACAAAAAGAACTCCGATCATCGGTCGCAGAAGCGATCCCGCGACGAGAGCAGAGATGGTGACCGCTCTTCTAAAAAGTCCAAGTAAGCATACTTAGTCGACATCTTCGGTAGTAGTAAGCAATATTTAATGTCGATATAAACGATATATGATTATTTTTTGGCGATTTATCAAGAATAGATTATCTAAGTATAAAATATCTGAGTTTCGAAACACTATTCTTACTTAGCTTTAATAATATTCGGCATGTTCGTTCACCAAAAAAAAATAGGACCTTGACAAATTAAAATTAATATCGACATATTTAAAATAAAAAATATGTGGATACTTTTTGTCACTTCTGAAATCTCTTAATTTATAACATTTACATATACCAATCAATGATTTCTATTCGCATTTAGTTTCAACAACTCAATCAATTGCGAGAATCAAAGATCCAAGTAGATTTTCCTTCCAGTCTAGCTCGGAAAACAGTGCTGCATCTACCATTTTTTTTTTTCGGACTGTCTATTAGCTGTACTAACCCTACTGGTTGTCACAGCGTAACCGGGCTGTTGCATCTACCAGTTATTATAACTAACATCTAGTACAGTGTTTTACATAAGAACTCTAGCTGCTTACTAGGTTACACTAATAAAAGTTACATAAAAACCAGTTGAGCCTATTGTTTTATTATAAGCAAGTTTAATAATACACCAACGTTCATTATATCATTGAACCATAAAAGCAACTGGAATCATTGTTTAATGAGCAAGTAAAGATATTTTAAAGTGATGAGTCATATATTATATTCTGTCAAAAAATATTATTAAACAGTAACTGAGCTAATGCGAGGGGCGTTATTGAGTTATGATAATCATAGGTTCATGATTATAATTATTATTTATTTTTTTTTCTTTTCCAGAAAATAAATCATCTGCCATCAATAAACTTTACACAGATCATGTGGACGGAAGTGTCCCAAGTTGTTGCAGTGAGCTAATAATGTTAGAGTTACACATTTTGTTACTTAGCTATTGTTTCCATGTGGTATTAATTGTCTTGTGTTGAAAAGCAGGTCTGAATGTATGTATTTGCATGTTAAATAACATTGATGAATCGCCACTGTATCCATTCAAAATAAACATGCTAAATAATGCTGCCACAAAAATATACTCAATGCAGAAACAAATGAGCAAAACATTTTGGAGTATGAGTATTGCTAAAGAAACAGAAAAATTATTAAATTAAACTATTTTCATTTTTTTATACAATAAAGAATGTTTTTAATATACTATAATTCTTCATAATATAATTATAATGTAACATTTATTTGGAGGCTACTATGGCAATTCATCAGAAAATTCCAACAGTGATTTTTATAATTTAAATGATACCATGAAAAACAAAATAAATATAAGGATTTATAATTCGTCTATTTCATTTACTCTCGTTTAACCTTCGTTAAATCTAATTAAGCATCAAAAATATAACTTAACTTCTTACTAATCATTAAATAAAAGTGATTTTTATCTTACACAAACTCTATAAATAACATCACAATGAATAAATTGTACATTATTTACAGAAAAAAGGAATACTAAAAATTATCTACTATTTTGTAGTATTATTTGTGAACTGTTGAATCTTGGGCTGCTACAACTGGTCCTCTGGGCAGAACTGTTATTCTCTTAGCCTCTGTATGTTTGATATCCTGAGGTTTTGTTTCCTTATGGTCCTGAGTATCGCTGGAAGTCCAGTACTTCTTATTGACTAGCATTAGGAACATGAGCGCTGGCAAATGTATTAGAGAGAATCTGAAGAGTTTCCTTGAACTGCCACTGTCTGATTTCTTGTAGAACTCCCAAGCTGAGGAACAAAAACAACATGTCATTAGATTGTTTTAATTAAATTGAAATGTTATGTTGCCTAAATCTAAAATAGACATGAAATAGGAGTCTTTAAAATTTGTATTAGGGGTAACAGGCCACTGACAAAGATGGAAACCTTCATAACTTACATAAGTTAAGTGTGCGGGAGATAACTTCTCGTTACATAAACTATGATCCCTCATGTCTGTCTGTCTGTCTGTCTGTCCAATCTAATTTTTGGAATGGTTGAATCGATTTTAATTGTACCTCCAGAGAATGGAGTAAGGAGCAATCTGAATTACTTTTGAAAAGATAGAACTTATATCTTCTGTTACACATTACCATCTCATAATATGAAGGGTTTTGACCGTAATCTACCTCGCTGGCCAAGCGTGGCCGGGTAGAGTTCATATGCCTTTTAATATTACGAAGAACTCTTAGACATGTAGGTTTCGATTTCGGTTTCGGTTAACGATCCTTCACCACTAAGTGATATTTAATTTCTAGTGAAATTAAATCAGAAAAGAGTTGCGTCGCGGAACCGAACTGTGTCCCTCCGAATGAGAAACCGAAGTCTTACTCCAATAGGCATTCACCACTTCAGTTTACCAATAAACATACATTTGATTACGTAAAAATATGAATTACCTAAGTACATAAAATAAATATTCAGTGGTAGTGATTCGACTGCAAACCACATGTTGGTCACCTCGAGGTAGGGGGAGGCCAGACACGCCGCTGTTATAATTCCTGTATGTCGCAGTGCCACTCTCCTGCATAGAGCTGGAAAGAAATATAACGTTTTATAATAACTTTTTTTTTTTTTTTCGGACTGTCTATTAGCTGTACAAACCCTATTGGTTGCTACAGCGTAACCGGGCTGTTTGGCGAGCTTTGGAAAGAAGCTCTGCTAGAAGAAATTTTGATATAATAACTTCGCGGACGTCTGTGTGTGGCTAAAAATAAATACATAAAAAAACACAATACCAATTGGAATACGTCCGTGTCGCATTATAAAGTTGAAGGTCCTGGGTTCGAGTCTGGTCTGGTGGGAGGCTTCGGCCGTGGCTAGTTACCACCCTACCGCCAAAGACGTGTCGCCAAGCGATTTAGCGTTCCGGCACGATGTCGCATTTAACAGGTTAGCCTGCTACGATCTTAGACTGCATCATCACTTACTATCAAGTGAGATTGACGTCAAGGGCTAAGTTGTAGTGAATAAAAAAAAACTTGTTTTTGAGTATTGATAACTACAACGTAAAAGTAAAACTTTAAGCTGAAAATCGTGTCTACAGCCAGAGCTGTTGGCGGAGCGCTTGAAAAATTAAAAACCGTAGTAAAGAATTTTCGACTCTAAAATTTGTGAGAAAAAGTCCATTTTACGTTGACGTTATAGTTTCGATATACAAAATCAACTCTCAACGAATGTGCAAATCTTGTATTAAGAGCACTGTCTAAGTGTCTGTGTGTGCTTGAGTCTAAGCTATCTCACATATTTTTACATTCTATGGTTGCGATGGATTGCTCCGCGTACCTCGCACATAGATGTAAAATATGCAAGCTGGGTTGCTTGCTTAAATAAAATTTTGAAACCGTCGCTTCAATCGGTTCCCGCTGAAAAATACCTTCAGATGCGCCCTGTTTCCTTACGGCGAAGCAGGTTTCTGTTAGTGGATGTAGTATGTACCTGGATCAGTGACTGCCATCATGCGATATCCGGCGCGCGAGTAGTCGGGCCTCAGGTTCCAAGAAAGTGCGTTGAAGTGAGGGAATTGCCAGCTGTAAAGCAGGGCGCTTAGCACCAACGCTCCCGCGTCTAGCCCGCCTGCGCAGCCCGCCCATCCCATTAAAGGCGGAATCGCTCCAACTGTGCCATGAAATGATACCATACATTTAAGATTACCCACCATCATTATCAACTCAGTACCGCTACAGGAGTGTAGGCTATCTCCTTCCATCTTAAACAAGCATTCAAGTATAACGCAACGTAAGTTTTTTCTGTATACCCCCCCAAACGTTACGAATCATTTCAACGTCAACAATGACCATTATAGTAACAATTCTGTTGAACAGAGTATACCTTTGTTATTGTATTAATTCCGTTTGCAGTTATAATAAACAAAAGAAGAGATTTTTAAGTTATATGTTTTTATTTCCTAAGTCTTTAATAACGGCAGCAATGTGTTTCTGTGTTAACTCTCATATACTGACATCATAATAAATTAAAAATCACGCACACACAGTAAAGGAATTAATTACTTAGTTCAATTGAATTAATCAGTTAACTTAGGAAACAAAAATAAAAGTAACGTACAATACAATCGAGGGATTTCCCCGTTTTTTTTTTTTTCGGGCTGACTATTAGCTGTACTAACCCTATTGGTTGCCACAGCGCATCGGAAATAAGCTCTGCCAGAAGAAATTTTGAGCCCTAGGGCTCGAAGAAACTAAGGGAACGTCTGCCTAAGGGCACCTCCTGTGAGGATTTCCCCGTAAAACATGAACTAAAAGGGTTGCCGATTTGGAAAACTAATTCTCTAGCTGTTTTTTTAAACAAAAATATGTTACCGCATTGTTTAAATACTCCCGCCCTTGTGATGCACCGTAATGTTTTACAGGACCCCCCTCTCCCCCCAAATTGTTTCACATAATACTTGATGCCTTTATTTAAAAATTTGATTGCAATAATTAACAACAGTGCTAGTAAAATTAAACATTGTACTTCAATTATCGTTGTTAATTTTTTATGCGCATGTCCGACGAACTTTGGGCAAAGGCCGCTACACATTGGGTGCCACAAAAAACAAAAAGACGTCGAGGCAGACCGAGACGTCGTTGGCGTGACGAACTCGATGCCTATATGTCGGCTTGGCCCCAAATATCCCTAGATAGAGACAAATGGAAGGAAGAAAGGGAGGCCTTTGCTCAACTTTTTTCCCTTTTTTCCCTATTTCTTCGATTCTTTTATTTATTTACAAATAAATTTTGGCTTATATATGGACATATATATATATTTTTTTTATTGAGTCATGTAAATATTTTATTTAATGATTTTATATATATATATATATATATATATATTATATATATATATATATATATATATATATATATATAAAATCATTAAATAAAATACAATGGAATTGGAATTATATTAATTATTTACATTTTAAAGCGTTTATATGTTTTATATCTAATTGTGCACCCTAAATCTGCTTATCTATATATTATATCCTGGTCTGGGTTGCCTGGCAGAGATCGCTCTTTAGCGATAAGGCCGCCTATTGTACCTGTTTTCTTTTCGGTGTGTTTCTTTAATGTCTGTATTTCTTCTTTTGTGTGGTGTACAATTAAGTGTATTTTCATTTCATTTCAACATTGGGACAGTACGGGCTGATAATAATAATTCTTTATTCTGTTAGAGTATGACTCCTCCAAAAGTAAGATATAATTACCAATAGATCCCAGCCATGTGTTAACTATAGATAATCTCTTCAGGGGTGTGTATATGGACGTGTATAGAATTAAGTTTCCCGCTCCTAATGCAGCAGTCAAAGGGTTTACGCAAAAGTAGAGCATACTAAGTCCAGTCACACTCGTTGCTGCTGCAAAACCAATAGCATGGGCCGGTCTGAAACATTTACAAAATACTGGTGACTACTGGTACTGGAAGATAGCCCAGTGATAGCCCAGTGGTTAGGGCGTCAGCCTCCTAATCAGAGGTCGGCGGTTCGAATCCGGGCACACACCTCTCGGAGTTACGTGCTTTTTTCAACAATTAAAATATCACTTGCTTGAACGGTGAAGGAAAACATCGTGAGGAAACCTGCACGCCTAAGAATTCTCCATAATGTTCTCAAAGGCGTGTGATATCTGCCAATCCGCACATGGCCAGCGTGGTGGACTACGGCCAAACCCTTCTCATATTGAGAGGAGACCCGTGCTCTGTAGTGAGCCGGTCATGGGTTGGTCTTGATGATGATGATGATGACTGGTACTTAAGAGTGTCAAGGATTTGGTGCATTTGATCAGAGAAAATACAAAATATCTGATAAAAGTATGATAAAAATGAAAACCACGTTGATGATAAAAAAAGGCCAGCTAAGTTTGAGTTGGACACAACAAAGGGTTCCATATACTATGGAGCAATATGTATCAACATTGGATTGGCATTATTAAGATCAAGAAAGAACACCAATAAAGATTTCTTGTATGGAGTTACCAATTGATTTTCTTTATTTCTTTATTATACTTTTATTTTTATTACTTTTATGTGTTACAAGTCAATGCCCGCGACTTCGTCCGCGTATATTATGGGGTTTTTTAAAACTCCTATATGGAGTAAATATTAATTCCAGGAAAATTTCTTTGGCAAGCTGAAACTAGTTATAATTCAGTGACGTGAAAATAAGTTTTTCATAAATCCCGCGGCAAATTTAAAGGCATAAAAAGTATCCTATGTCCATCTCCTCGTTCTAAGCTACCTCCCCACCGATTTTCAGCCAAATCGGTTCAGCCGTTCTCGAGTTATAAATAGTGTAACTAACACGACTTATATTATAGATTATAGCGGCAAAAGAAACTCAAAGATATCAACTCACTATCTATTGCGGATAATAGGATTAAGCCGGCTGATAGTTGGACAAATGAACAGTGGTGGCTTAGTAATCGGGTCCCTTAGGGAAGGGAACCCTAAAATAGATAATCTCTAGAATATACCTCTGCCTTTCTTCTACAGAAAAAAAGTGATCAAAAAAGGTTAAGGTACTTACTCTAATAATCCTTTAACTAAAACCCTATTCTTAGTCCGTGACATCTGTGCGTCGAATGGCATTTCGTGATACTGGTTGATGGAATTCGCCGCAGCACTCACAAGGCCAGTGCCCACAGAACATATTGCAAATGTAGTTAAGTCAAATGGTGCCGGTGCGAGAGCATATCCTGCCATTGATGTCATTACTACTAGAGCTGCAAAACATTACAAATAGCATTAATAGTGTTTTTTTAACGTGTTACATCTATTGGCCTTTATTACTTATTTTACTTACTAAATGAAATCAACCTGTATAATTTCAGCAACTTTTGCAGATCCATACTTATATTATTAAGGCATAAAAGTTAACTATACACTTGAATTTAATAACTACATATTCCTAAACTTAGCCGCTTAAATCCAAAATTGTCAAAAAATCTAAATCAAATTGAAACTCAAAAAATCTATGACTAAAGATAGCTTGCATCTAAAACTGCATTAATTCAGATACAGTCCATGCAGGAGTTTTTGAAAATGTTGTTATTGAAAACTAACACATCATGGCATCATTTGCAAAAGGGGATTGCAAGTATTCATTTATTTATAAGAAAACGCAAAAGCTACATTTTATAAATGATGAAATTACAATATAAATAACTTACATGTCAGTCTGAACTTGGACAACATCATGCAATACTGTACTAAATTATTTTTTACATCTTGGGTTGGAGTCTCTTTCCATACTCTGGTGTCTTCAGGTACTTTTCTACTTTTAGCTTTGGTTCCGGTGGTTTGGGAAGTCAATGGTAGATTACTATTTAAGTGGCATGATGTTGAAATTTTCACTAGATGCTGTATTGGTGTTTTATTCTAAAAAAAATTACTTACATACAAACAGAATGTAAACATCACTTGATGTTTGTTATTGATGTTATTAGAATGAATGCGGGATGAATGAAATGGCGACAGGTCTCAGGAGTGATATGCGACCCACAAATGCCCCTTAAACTTAAGGGGAAAATTTATAAAACAGTTGTAAGACCTGTCGTGTTGTATGGATCAGAATGTTGGGCGGCAAAAAGAACGGATGAAAGAAGAGTTCATGTGACAGAAATGCGAATGTTGAGATGGATGTGTGGTGTGACAAGAATGGATAAGATAAGAAATGAATATATAAGGGAATGTCTAAAAAGCGCCAGTGACAGAAAAGATGAGGAGTAACAGGCTGGCATGGTATGGTCATACAATGCGGAGGAAAGAAAGTGATGTCACCAAAAGAATGTTATATATGAACGTGGAAGGGCAAAAGAGTAAAGGAAGATCAAAGAAGAGATGGATGGATTGTGTAAAAGAGGATATGTGGGTAAAAGGTGTGGGTAGTGAGGTGACGGCTGATAGAAGTGAGTAAAAGAAGGAGACATGTTGTGCCGACCCCACATAATGTGGGATAAGGGCAAGAAGAAGAAGAACCTATTTATTGTAAAATATAAATTACAATGTTATCAGAACTGATACATTAATTTTACATGTTACTGATTAAGCAATTAACAAAAGAACATATGTTGTTGTGGTGTTTGCCGAATAATTCTTGGGTGTTAAGCTTTATTAAAAATATAGTTAGAAATTGGTGGTTTCATTTCCCATTCCTTGTATATTGTAAACATGTGATTAAAATATGACAGCTAAATAAGGTATGGATTAATAAGGTGAGGTGGCAGCTTAGCAAATAAACTTAATGGTTTCTTCTTGTACTCTTAAAATAAGAAAATATTTTTTTTTGAACTTACTCCAATTTTTAACAGCACTGATTTGTTAGAAAGATTTAGGGTGCCACGTTTGATACATAAAGTGCAATGAAGCACTTTTATAAAGGACATGTTGGGGATTAACATACTTGAGTGTTAAGTCCACATCCTGAAACATTAATAATAGATTAGAGTATTATATACATAAAGATACAATACATTAGAGTAACCCAGCAATTAAATAATTCCTGTCCTAAAAGTTTAATATTGCTAATCTAATTATTACTGGTATTGGTTAGGAACTGTAAATAGTGGTAATTACAATAGATTTGTGTTGATCAGATATTGAAATATAAAGCTCATATAAACCTGCTACCCTATGAAGAAACCACCACTTGTTCTCCCTTTTTACAAAGGGTAGACTGTAGACAATGCTGTTTAGGGATGATAGTTCATCCCTAAACAGCATTGTCTACAGACACTACTACATTTTAATAGAACAATAAGTTTTGCAATAGTTTCACAAAATACAATGATAGAGATACACATGGATTTTCTATGTTAATTTTATTCATGACATCAAGATTGGTCAACTCTTTCTACAAGCATTTTCAAAATTAACTTAATTTTGTAGTTATGATAAAGTTAAGATTTGATTGAGGTAATAAAGGTAAATAAAAACACTATTGGTAAGACCAATCAGTTTAACAGGTGTAACAATAAATACAGCTTTTATGACCTTTCACATATTAAGCAAAGTTTCGGATGAAGACAAAAATTGGACTGATTCAAATGTGTAGGTATGCCATCTAAATGTCTCATAATTTAAGGTTAAGGAGAATTCTTGGGATACCTGTGAAGCCTTATTGTTGCTGCTTACAGAGCAGAAAAAATGTACACAAACAAAGCTACCTCTAAAATATTACGTTTTTAATTTGATCATATGGACCCAAAGGACTGTTATGCTTTAAGATAAATCAAATGGTTTCTCTTATACTGAAAAATAGGAGCCTCAAATATTTAACATGATTTCATACTTTGTGACACTTAACTACGTTTAATTCAATTATTTAACAGGAAATCAACTTACATGAGAAAAATGATTATACTTCAATCATTATTAATAATGAAACTTAACAAATAAGTATATTTCGTAAGGAAAATGGAAAATTCAAAATTCAAAACACACTTAGGTTATTTAGGTAACCCCTGAAATCTGAAGGACGTTCATTAATTTGTTACGTCATTTCGAATGATAAGATAAAGTTTAGAAATAGTAACAGGTGTTCACTTATTATTTTCTTCATGGGACTGTATTATTTACTACTAGGTTTGACTTGAGACTGGACTAAATTGATTTTTAGGTCTCTGCAAATCCCACAATTAAAATTATTATGTATTTAAGTAAAACATTTCTTCTGTTAAAATTTTATTTGGAAAATGGCAACAATTTTTGACATATTGCTTTAAAAATCAATACCATAGAGTTGTCTGCGCATTCTTTCAAGTATTTCCCAAATGCGGGTAAAATATAATCGAGATTTGCATAGCTGATTTATAAAAAAAAATTGAATAGGCGATGGATTCAAAAAAGTTACAATATGGTTAGGCTCTTACTTTAAAAGACAAAACCGTAATATAAACTATCTAACTATTAAAAAACTGTAGTTTTTAGCCCTAAATCATAAATTCCACCCTCTTTTGTTAGCTGTGAAGGTATTTTTGGGAATTTTAGACTGCTTAGTGTAGCAACTTATTTTTTTTGTTTTTATTTTGATTTCGATCGAGATTCGAACACGGAAGTTGGTTTTCTTGTTGTTGACGCTCGCTTCTCGCAAGTCGCATTGCGAAACATGTCCTTTCTCTGTCTTGGAAGTTTATAAAAATATACCAAATTATGGTGAACAATAAATCCAACCCATGATACGGAAAGTGAAACATGGCTTCGCGTGGAGATAAAGTTAATGGAAATGGCGAGGAGCAGATCGTCGAGGTAAATCGATTTGGCCTACATTCCATTGACAGTTAGTTAAACTTGACCCGTGTCGTGTGGATCGATGATTATGGGGTTTACAGACGTTGGCGGAGGTGTTCCGGTGCTTCATCTGTATGGAGAAGCTGGTGGATGCGCACTTGTGCCCCCATTGTTCGAAACTTTGCTGCTTTGCTTGCGTGCGACGATGGCTTACGGAACAGAGGTCTCAATGCCCGCACTGCCGCGCAGCCCTGCACCTCCATGAGCTGGTGAACTGTCGCTGGGTTGAGGAAGTCACACAGCAAATCGAAACCATGCAACAAACTAATTCTGCTTGTCAGAGGGAAAGTTTTCGTGACAGGTAAACATAAATAAAAATAAATCAACTAGCATATTATTTACACCCTTTGTTTGAATACAACTATGCCTACTCTATGGAAGAATCAGTAGCCATTTTTTTAATACAATATTTTGAGATTAAAACCTAAATTGCCAATTTAGAAACCATAGGGCACTAGCCTGATTAGTAGGAAAGAGTGTGTTGATATGAATAGAGACTATTTTTTCTTGTCTCTTATTAAGTAAACAATCTTGGTTTCTTTAGTGTAAATTATATTTCAAAAATAAGAAATCAAATATACATCTATGAAAAATATGGTTCTATTAATTAATTATTAATTTAGTTAATTTAAAATTTAATTAAAACCTTTTTGATAAAACATTACTTAGGAAATTTAATATAGTTATAAACAATCTTGGTTTCTTTAGTGTAAATTATATTTCAAAAATAAGAAATCAAATATACATCTATGAAAAATATGGTTCTATTAATTAATTATTAATTTAGTTAATTTAAAATTTAATTAAAACCTTTTTGATAAAACATTACTTAGGAAATTTAATATACCCATAGCATGTATAAGTAACATAAATGTAAAAAGTGAAGATTTGTTTCATACAACTACTTTTTGGATTTTGCAATCCTTATTGTTTAGTTTCAAGTTAACAAAAAATATTGGTTGATAGCCAGTGGTGATCTAAACTCTAAATCCTTGTCTCCCATTAAAGAAGAAAACTTGCTTGTTATATAGTATTGCCTACATTTAAATTCATCCAGACTTTTATGTCTTTACGCTAAATATGTTAATACAACTATTAGATGTCCAACTCATCAAGAAAAGCTGACTGTCTACTGTTGGACATGCCGTCGTTGTATCTGCCATCAGTGTGCGTTGTGGGGCGGCACACATTCTGGGCACACTTTCAAGCCTCTAGAAGAGGTATACAATCAACACGTGACTCAGATACGTGATGAAGTGTCACAGCTGAGACGTAGGATCATGGAACTTATAAGTCTTGTACAGGATGTGGTGAGTGAACTGCATGTCTCATACTGTAATAATACACCAAGACACTGTGATGTCAGAGTAAAAAGGAACTTCGATAGATTTTCTTTAGGTTTAATTTGAGAATTCTTTCCTGGACATTGTAAGGCACTTAAACTTTTGTTCTTCATTGGTTTCACCTTTGTATACAATATGTAAGTTAGTATATAAATAAATATATATATAGAAGGGTGAAGAAGAAGGTGTGAATGAAGAATATATATTTGACATTTTAACATTTTTAACATTTATTGTTTAAAACAGTTAGGATTTACA
Organism: Lasiommata megera; assembly: GCA_928268935.1. Taxonomy (NCBI): domain Eukaryota; kingdom Metazoa; phylum Arthropoda; class Insecta; order Lepidoptera; family Nymphalidae; genus Lasiommata; species Lasiommata megera. The sequence goes on from OV743312.1 coordinate 15,508,481, forward strand.
ATATATATATATAGCAGTGGTAGACTATGGCCAAAACCCTTCTCATATTGAGAGGGTGATGGGTTCATGATGATGATATATATAATTTGTCCCTACCCTCTGCACCATAAATATATATATATATCTTAATTGAATGCAGGCAAAGGTTGGACTAGGAAATGCTAGTGTAAATAACAAAGATGAATGCTTATTATCCTTTGACTACTCACTTTACAATAAATAGTTTTTTATTGTGAATTAGTTTATTGTAGGGCTTGGTATTTTCCTGTTTCTACATAAATAGAAGTCACACTTATGCAAGCTGTTACCCATTATGTTTGCTTGTGGAATTTATCTACTTTTCAAATACCACTGTTGTCTAAATGATTGACTGAAGAGTTACGTTAGGTTGAACTGATTTTGACAGGACTTTTACGGGCATGCTCAAACTAAAACTTATTTTTCTATAAGAGAGGCCCTATAGCAATGAATCTATACATGTGCATAGGTTGATTTTGACATAGCTGGCCAGCTAGCCTGCTGTTAGCTGCCAGCAGCAAGAAGCGAGTAGCTTTCATAGGATTTCAACAAACAATATAAATGTAGAAACCCTTTGTCACGTGACAATTACTTAACGTTAATTACACTAATATAAAATACCCATGTAAATGGTAATGAAGAAGAACTTTTGGTAATGATTTTTGTGGTGGGTGGGGTTTTTCTTATATAAATCATTTAAATATAGAGAATTTTCCTTTTTTATCAAACACTGTTAACATATCACTTTTACAAAATGGATATATTTTGTCTGAGTTTAATGTTGGTGACCTTGAGTACATTATACATACTTCCCTTTTCTACCCTTCTCTGTCTGTCCTAATCAACTGGATTTATTGGTCTGCTAAAATTATTTTACTTTCAAACCTTAAGCGTTTTTTTAGGAAAGGAACGTCGAATCCGTGCGTTCAGCGAAGGACGAACGCGTCCGTGAGATTCGGAACGCAGTGGAACTGATGATCTCGCGATTAGACTCCGCCCTAAAGGCCAAGTTGCTTACACTGATGGGACAAAAGAACAGCCTCACACAAGAGACTGAACAACTTGAACATTTACTTCAGGAAGTGGAGCACCAGCTTCATTCCAGTACTAGGTAATAATTAATGATTAATAAATATTAATGATTAATGAATGTTAATACGCTACTCTTTGTCCAACTACAAACGACCTCCGTGGCGCAGTGCGTTCGCTGACGCATTATAAAGTTGGAGCTCCTGGGTTCGATTCCCGGCTCAAGTCTGGTGTGGTGGTAGGCTTCGGCCGTGGCTTGTTACCACCCGACAAAGACGTGTCGCCAATATATATATAGTATATGGAGCTTCAAAGACGAAAAACCAAATTCGTTACAGATTAAAAATAATCTACGAATAAGTAATAAAATAAGTTACACACGTACTTGTACAATGTATGCAGGTCTTAATCGAATAGTATGGGATTAAAAAGTATATAAATAGGAACGAAAACAGTACAACTTAAAATTCAGAATTCCGCTGCAAAGGTCAAGGTTCAAATTCCTTCTTTCCAAATGAGAGGCCATTGCTTAGTAGCGGGATTCATGAGGCTGTAGATGTTTATGATGATGAAACATTCAAGTTATAATATGTCTATTATGTTTTTGAAGGTCCGAATTGATTGCAAAGAGCAGTGAGTTATCGAAGATGATTCACCAAGTACGAAAAAAACCGATGGCTAGCTTTGTGACTGCACCCGTACCGGCCGATTTTCATAGGTAAGAACTGTTTGGTCCAGTAACTAATTGATACGCTACACTCAAATAGTTGACGCACTACTAACACTAGTTAATTTAAGTCGTGCATTTCCTTTTTAAACTGTTGATACCATCATAGTGGTTAAGACTTCGGCCTCGCCTTCGTAGGGTTAAACATCGTGAAACCTGCATTCCTGAAAATTCTCTATGTTTTCAAAGACTCAATACTTATTAACTTTTCAAAGGATACTATTTTAATAGTTAAAGTAATCTGCTTGAGGAGTAAACGTTATAGATTTCTTATGCTATAACTGTTGTTGTTTGTATAACACAGCTGATTTCATTCAATCGCCATTGTAAACTGGGAAATTTAATCAAACGATTCCCAAAATTATATAAGGACTAGGTAGTTTGAAAGCTTTTATCCTAACTAAGCGTAACTTATTGTTTTAATTTTATTTTTAAGAAACGTATCGACAAATGCAAACCGAATTGACTGGTCTCTGGTGGTAAAAAATTACAAATAAAAAAATGTAAGCTCTCAAATGAATTCGATTTTCTTATACAATTGTCGCCTATAAATGGGGTACTTTTAAATAACCCAACATACATTTCATACACCCTGTTTTTGTTAACGCCTGTCAATAAAGTTATCTGAAGCCATTGAAGCAGTTGTGGGTCTATGCTTTAAAACCTTTTCTCCTATAAGAGACTAGGCCAGTGTCCAGCAGTGATACGTCAATATGTGGTTGATGGCTAAGTTAAGCTAAGTGGGCTTCTTCTTAGACCGGGCGCGTTTGGAACCCTCATAGCCTTAGTTTTAAGTTTACGAATATAGTTATCACCATGAAATAACTACTATGTAAATTATTGACGCGTCAAAAGTGCCTTTTTAAGGAATATTTGAATAAAGATTATTTTGAATTTGAATTTGATGAAGAATGCTTTACCAGTGAAATCGTCCCGAGCTACGACAGCAGCACATTTCCGCTGGCCCACTTCACGCAGCTGCAGCACGCGGCGGCGCCCGTGTACTCTGCGGCGCTGCACGTGAACGGGCTGTGCTGGAGGCTCAAGGTGTACCCCGACGGCAACGGCGTCGTGCGCGGAAACTACCTCTCCGTTTTCCTCGAGCTCAGCGCCGGCCTGCCCGAAACCTCCAAGTCAGTTATGCGCTCCTGGTACTTTGTACCTTAATTTCTTTATATACATCTGCGCTTGACTGAATCTTATATCTTGGTGGTTATAATCCTGTATAGCAGTCAAATTTGCGATGGAATCAAGGGGAGACGTGGCGCGGCATTTTTTTTTATTAAGTGATAGCGCCGGTTCCTTTGATAACTCAATGTAATATCGTTGATAATCCTATAACATTCACATACAACATAACACTCAAATTTTGTACGTAAATATTTCCATGTAATTAGCAGAATTTTCAACACAACTATTTTCCCAGTAATGCATTATATTTTTAGCTCAAATTCTCGGTTTATACGCGGTATTGGATGATTATATTTTGTCTATGGAGAAGATACGTCCGCGCCACGTCTATCACGCACCACTTTTATATAAATTGGATCTAATATGGAAGCGCATTAAACTAGAAGGGTTGAACGGCAATTTACTAAACTCAAATCTTTATCCATCGTACCGAAACGCTTAATAACTGGGCGGTGCAACTTTACTAATAGGGGGGGTATTTAATTGTTTACTAGTATCGTAATTAGAACCTGACTGCTACAGATTAACCTCTAGTTGAACACTGTTTTCGGTTTGGTGTCAGTTTTAAATTTTAAAACGTGGCCTAGATTAGTAACTAAGAATAGTTTTTCTTTAATTTAGCAGACCTTTTCCGGTAAATCTATATGGTGGTTTGTTCTTGCAATAAAATAATGCAATACTATAAACAAGGAAGTAAATTAGGGGTCTAATCTGTGGTGTTACTTCATAATTTTGGAAAATTATGTTTTTTTATATTTGATTTATTACATTTTCACTACAGTATGGAAGTACATATTGTAGGGAAAATTATATAGTTGATAGGTATCAACAATTGATGTTTATTGACCTTACATTTTGTTATCCAAAAGCAAAAAAAAAAACTAAAAATCAAAAAATTTCGTGATTGCAAGCATAACTAACATACAGGGTAGGCAAGAGGTGAGTTGCGGCGACTTTAACTAGCTGTAGTGGCCGATCTGTGTGCAAGCATGTCCGTTTCTACCGAATTTTGACTTCTGTGTGCTGAATTCGCTGATTAATATCATTGTTTAGTGTTACTACAATTAAAATGCGCAATTAAGCCGATTGCGCGTAATAGGTTCTACAATGACACCGCTGGCTTGCAATTACTATTCCAGGGATGGCGAATATTTTTACTGGATGAGAGAGAGGTGTGCCATTTTTTCAAAGATCAAGTCTGTGAGGTGCCAACCATCCATAACAATCTTGGGTTAGTTATACGTGAAAAAAATATTCCAGATTTTTTTAAACGGCTCTTAAATAAACAACGAACTCTTTGGCCGAAAACTTCTAGAAATATAAAACGAAAAAGACAATAATTCAGTGGGAAATTCAAAATGGTTGGGTGGCTATGCCTTAAAAAAATACGTGATGCCGTTAACGTAACGTCAGCAAAATTAAAATAAACGTAAGCATAATCTCAAAAAGACAAACTTGCCTTTTAAAATCAAGAGTGTGACTCAAATTGCTGTTTCTCAGAAATACCGAATGTATTATAAAATTTGGAACAGTTATTACCACTGCCAATTTTCTCACGCGTGCCAATAGGGTTTTGATATGCCATCCCTGTACTATGCTAATTGAAAGCCGCAATCTTGTTTCATAGTCTACTTTACAGCACGCGCCGATTTCAACGCATTTTCAGTTCCATCGATGCGTTTTTTCGAATGTGACGCGTCAAAAAAAAGGCGGACGTGGCGTTGCGTTCAGCGCGTGCTAAAATGTTTACATTTATAATTAGATACCACTATTTCTGACTTTATTTAGTGGTGAAACTTATGGTGCAAATGTAAAATAAATGGTCGTGTGTGTGTGTCTCACACATATGGCAGGGTTTCGTAGTTGAGCCGGTTAAGGAAGCTTTAAATTAAAGTTTGATCCAAACAGAGGCCGGAGATTGATTAGTTATAGCTCTGATTTTGATAGTGTTTAAATCCTATGTAATAATAATTGAAATAAAAATTATATTTTAATGCAATAGTTAGTGAGTGGGGAGATATAAACTCACGTTACGCAGCTATTTGAACTTTGATCGATTATTTAAAACTAAAATATCTTTTTTAGTACAATTTATCTTCAATTAAGGTAGAAAAAAATTACGTTTATAGCTTCCAAGTTTAATACGAGTATGAAATGAAACAAACAGAAACGAACTGAGTTATTGGACTACGGAACCCTAAAAGGCTTATATTTTTCATACAATTTATACATACACTACACATAATCACAACCCACTCTTCACTAACCATACAATTCATAAGTTTATACTAAATGAACTTTTATATAGTGATTCATAGTTATTATGTTCCAACAGGCGTTAACTAACTGTTTGTAGTTTAAGTCATATTATATAGGCTTATAATGCTTCTGCTTAAAATGTATGAAAATTTCTTCTGGCTCAAGCATTGTAGTACAAAAGTTTTCTGTGTAACTGTCTCATCCGATTACTAGGTTCCATTACAAAATTTAACACGAAACCATAGAGTTTGCCTCGGGTCCTTTATTATAGTGATAAAAGGTAATTTCAGTGTCGGTAATTACCATGGTTCAGTTATTTGCATTGTTGATATATCAAAAATAGAAAACAATTTTCAGTTTAAGTGGTCAATTAATAATAAATACAATATTGGGATCTGGTTTAAAGAGCCACACCCATATTTCAATTTATCTCTCATAGCAGATTTGCATATACACCGAGAAATGTTATTGCCTTTAAAAAATCTTTTTGCTAGAATTTTATATCAAAAGCGTGCATCATTGCATCACGTATGATCAGAAATACCAAAATGTATCAGTTTGTTTATTTATTTATATGGTTGTTTTCTAAATTCGGCGGAAGTTCTGGCAACAGCTAGTTTTCATATAAAAAGTTGTCTCGTTTGACCTTCTGAGGCACTCATATCGCGAAACTTTAATCTGATTCCAGCTTAAGCCGACCTCATAGGTATCTAATATAGTTCTCTTCTATTCTCTTCATAGTTACTTTACGCCGTTTTAGTTTCTACTATATAGTAATGGTTATAAGCTTTAAAATTTGTCCTAGTCGTAGTAAAAGTACAGCTCGATAGTCGCAATCTATTTCCAAACAGAACACAATCTCCATAATCATCATCATAAATACAAAGGTTGCGAAATTAGAGGACGTGGAAAACGAGTGTTTAATGTACAACAGGTACGAGTACCGCGTGGAGATGCTGCACCAGGTGTCTCGTGATCCCTCGAAGAATATCGTGCGAGAGTTCGCATCGGACTTCGAGGTGGGCGAGTGTTGGGGCTACAATCGATTCTTTCGACTCGATCTGCTCGCCAGCGAGGGTTATCTCAACCCAGATACGGACACCCTTATATTAAGGTAGGCTGTTTTATTACTTATCTATGGTTATTAGAAATAAATGAAATGAAATGAAAACACACTTTATTGTACACCACACAAAAGAAGAAATACAGACAGTAAAGAAAAGAAAACCGGTTGTTTTTTCTTTTGAAGGAAAGGATATATGTAGATATATAAGAAGTGAGCAATTTATGATAATAAAATAAAATATTTGCATCCCAAAATTAGCATTTTTTGATTACCTAGAAGAGCGATTTCCCCAAAACTAAGCCCCCTAAACCTTACATTGGAGGAGCATTGATCTTATGTCTAAAACAGAAGATAATAGAGAGTTTGCTCTGCAATGAGATATTAAATATTAGGTGGTTAACAAAGTTATTTTACCAGTTTTATACTAATGGTGCAATTTTGACTTTCTTCCTCGCAAGGTTCCAAGTGCGTCCGCCGACGTTCTACCAGCGTTGCCGCGACCAGCAGTGGTACATTACACAGTTGATCACAATGCAGAACCAGCACATCCTACAAATCAATGATCTCAAAGAGGTATTTGTTGATGAACTCACCTATTTGACTCTGTTTATACAAGGTTGATTGGAAAGGTGGAAGGGAAAATAAGAAATTAATAAAATGTTTTGATTTTAATTTTTAATTCAAACATTAAGGTTAATTGTTTGTAATCATCGTAAAATAGGCAATTATGCAAGGTGATATTTATAAATTCTTCAATCTTTACACCACACAGTATTTTTCACAATGAGCTCTCAACGCACGTTTCGGTCAGACACCAGACAGTCCTTACAAGATGTTGTATGTCGAATGAATGACTACTCCTTTGCTATATAATTCAATAGTTAGTTTTAACGTTGTTTTCATTTTTATCTAAGATCCAATTGCAAGCCTTGGGTAACACAGCTTGGGTAGCTGTGATAACACAGATTAAATAGGTCGATAATCGAATACTATGGTTACAGAAAAAAATTGAATGTACAAGATAAAAACTAATTAACACTAACTAACACATACATACATACATATACTTATAGTGCTATCAAGTCATTGTACTCTGAAGGTAATTTATATATGTTACAAAATTATGTCTTAATAATTTCTGTTAATTGATGATATATTTGTTAAAGGCGATGTCCGAGGCCGAAATCTATTAAGCGCGCTTAGCCTTACATCTGTCTTAAAACAGCAAAAACAAGATACAGTAACAAGTAATGTGGCCGACATAAATCTGTCTCGCTTTCACACTTTGGCTGAGCAAAGTCAAAGTACGCTTTGTAGATCTCAACCGAGTACACCTTTTTCAACTGACCTTGTACTTAAATCAATAAAACCAATCGTGTGTTATAATACACGAGCAAAATATGTATAAACGTTTCCTTTATAAAATTCCTTGTCAGAGGCTGACATTGGAGATGTCTCGCAACTCGATAGCGGCGACTCGTGCCACGCCGAACAGTTCAGTGACGTCACAGTCCAACGCAGCCAACAACGATGCAGACAACCCCTCGCAGAACAACCCCGTCGACGGCAACAACATCACCGCTGCGATGATCAATGAACACCCGTGGAAGTTCACTATGCCCCACAACATTATCAGTGGCCAGAGGTTGACGAGTCCAGGTCAGTTTTACAAACAACAGCAAGTTTTATGCTCGACTGAAATTCTTGCATGATCTTCGAGGTTGGTCCATTGACACCGAATCCGGATCTGATGAAGGGAATCCCATGAACAGTGTGCCTAACGCGAGATTTGTTACTTGTTCGATAGTGTGTTAATTTAGATTCAAGTTAACTTAAATATGTTTAGTAGGGCGCCATCTATTGCGTAATAGATGGCGCTCCAAAGATACCATCTATTCTCTTACAGGTGCTGTATTCGATGAGTCGTGCAACAACGCAGTATGTCGCTTCGGTGACTACGTCGACCGTTCCCGTGCCGCACAACATGCTCTCGATGCACCCCAAAACTTACCCTCCACTTCCAGGTGAAAATTTATTATTAATACTAAAATGAGCAAACTTTCATCTTCATGATATTAGTCCATTTTATAATCGATAAATTCTGATATATTAGTGTAAAGATTTGAATAATTCTTTCAACATTGGAAAGTTATCCAATCCAATCTAACTTTGATCCATGAGTAACTATTAAGTTTTAATGTTTTTACTTTTTATATAAAAAAAGGCGATTACTCAGCAGGGTTACTCAGCATTATGAAGGTCACGTCAAACACCATTAATAACGTTACTAGTTTGGAAGTCCTGTTTATTGTTCAACATTTTGTTGCTGTAATTTTACGGATAATGAGATAATAACGCTGACAGACTCACGGGTCGAGAGAGGTCTCTTAGTAAAAGGATTGGTATCTTTCGCGTACGGTATCCTGATAACAGTATTTGGCAGGTCGACCAACTCGCTGCAAACTGGTAGTCCGGATAACTTGGCGTTGGTCAGTCTGCACACACTTCTGAGCGCGGCCGGTGCTACCCCCCCGCCCCGCAACACACGCATGCGCGCACGTCCCGACAAGCAGACCGTCGCCGACTCGCCTCTCACTGGTGAGTAGTGAGTCATCAGTCGTCAGGATTACGTTAAATCAATACTGTAGTATAAAATTTGGTTTAATAAAAGATCTGTTAGATTTCATTTCTTATAAGTGCCTGCGTGTATGAGTGAGAAAAAAGGCGTGGGCGACAGGGGCCACCGCCTGCGGCCTCCCGGTCCAAAGGGACTCGCGCCTCGAAGGCCTGCTAACGCCAATATAAATGTAATAATCCATTTAGCAATAAGTAATAAAAAAACCGGCTAGCAAGTATCTGGTAATCCATTCGTTTATTAAAGATGTAAGTCTGGCAACATTTGCGGGCGGGGAATCCTTGCATCGCCCGCTGGGGATTTCCCAGTCTGGTTGCTCCGTCTATGTCCGCGCTTCTAAATCGAAATATGCAGTCAATTATGCCACAAAAAAAAAGTTCTCTTACGTCATCCATCAAAAAATGAAATAATTTTGCCCAGAGTAAATTTAGGTCTTGCTGATAGCGAGCACCTGATGCTCAAGAGGAGGGAGGGGTATATATATAACGCAATTCCACCTTTGATTCACCTTTGATTAAATGTTGCAGCGGTAGCGAGCACGCCAATAACGGAGGCGTCCACGGGCAACACAGCGGTCCTGTGTTCGTCGCTGTCGTCCCCTGAGCTGAACGCGACAGGCGGCGAGGCGCAAGCCGAAGCATCCGCCGCGCCCCCCACCTCAGAACCGAGCCCCACACGACCCGCGCAGCCCGCCTCCGAGTCCAGCAGCGATACCGGGGTAAGGGGAACAAACAGATCAGATAATATCTAACGCACACTAGCAAATTGTGGAACAATCTCCAGTGTCTTCCTGAAAAACCCTAATAACTAATAAATAATTTTAATATTTATATTAAATCTATATAAAATGAATTGAAGGTTTAAAATAAAACAAAACCAAAACAAATAGTTTAGTTAGTATAGTAGTTTTTGTTCTACAGGATTTAATGTTCAGTCAATTGGAATACGCATTCGTTGGTGAAAACAGCCCCAACCATATTGATGAGAACTCAAATGAGGAGAATGATGTGGACGAAGAAACTATGTCAGGTGAGCAATGTGTTTCTTCTACGTGTAAAACTCTTACGTGTAAAACTTTGTCATGTACATAACTCAGAGAATAGTTCATAAGGAATTCCTTCTCCAGAATGCAGGCTATCGGCTTAGCTGTGTGTGTCACATAAATAGGACCACTTCGGTCAGCATTAGTAAGATTAGCGTCCGATTATTTCATGATATGGAAAATGTAACACTTATTGGTAATCCTACATTAGAGATTAGTCTTCATTGGGATTATAGAAATAAATAACTTAATAATCTACTTATACGTGGATTGAAGAAGCCCACTGATCTCAAATTGCGTGGGTTGAACTCGATCATTCAAAATGTATATTGTTGGATCTGAAAGGTGAGGGTAAGAATTTTCAGAGTCAATAGTGACTTCCTTCCTTTATGGCCCCTTTCCACTTCCCAACTCCGATCCCGTCCTGCAGAGCCGTCGTCGGGGCCCGACAGCGGCTGCTCGTGGTGCGCGCTGGCAGAGTCCCCCGGCTCAATATGCTCGGATGAAGCGCCGCCAGTGCGTCGCCGCCGCCTGCGCGCGCGCCCCTACCGCCCGCGCCGCTGCCACCGCGACCCCACCCGCGACTCCTGCGACCCCGACCTCACCACCTATCACACACATTAAACCTTTCATACTTCGACCAATATACTAGATACGCTGTCAGTCGTCAAGTGTAAGGGATAGTTAAGAATTCAGTCAAGCATTTGGTGTCTACTCACGTTGCGAGCCAATGTGAATGTGAAATCATAAGTTAAATACAATATTTTGTACGCTCAATAGATTACCATCACTAAGAAAATAGCTAATTTATACTATTTATATATTTATACTCGAGACAATATTTTAGATACATTATTACAGGTTATTCGCGACCTTAAGTTTTATTCGAATTGTCTAGCTACTGCGCATTCCTTCTAAATAATGAAATAGTTACGTACAATAGGTATACAGGTCGTTACTAAAAATATAATATCCTACCACTGTAGGATATATTTTTATACACCTATTTTCGTTAAAACACGTTGGTTAATTGACCAACAAATAAACGAAAATAATTATGATAAATCGTGAGTGAAATTCTTACTTTTAACGAACACTTCTCGATGTCTGACAGCAATCTTGTATAATCAAAGCAATATAGCCACAAATTAAAAGAAGTGGGAAGAAAGTGGTAGAAATCTGAACCGTTTGTGATTATGATGATTCATTTGATCAAAACTTAATATTTGCTATTAGTTTTTGATCTCGATATATTTTGATATAGAACAAGTCTGTAGTCTCATCATAACTTAGGCGTTATACAGCTTGGGCCATCTTTAACCAATTATAATATACCAGGATTTTGCCCGCATCATCGTCCATGCGGTGAATATTTTGCTGTGTACTCCATTTTTCCTTTTTCTCGTATTATGTAAATAATCTTTCCATTATTTTTTAAAACGAGCTCTATATATGACATTTAACATTCGTTTTTTTTTCTATCTTTAAATAAACTTTAAATTAATAGTTTTTTTTACACTATAAGACAACTGAGTATATATCATATAGGTGACCACGGTTGAAGCTATGAGTATATCTTAGCAAAATTTTCGTTAAGATCGGTTTGGTTACTAAGCCGTATATTTGTGTATATTCGAATTGTATGCGCGATAAATAGTTTTATATACAGCAGTTGAGCTGAACATACTTCCGCATTAATATGATTTTATATGATGTAGAGGTATACGTCCAGATTTTGTTTAAAGTTTTGAATAAACTACGTAGGCGGTAGGTCCGCAGCGTTAGTTTTAATTATTAATTTGAAATTCCCAAACTGAGTTTGAATGTTTTGTTTTAATAATGCCTAAAGAGACTGTTATTTTTGGAAACTGAAAGATTGTGACCAATTACATCAACCCTTTGATTTGAATTGGAATTAAACATAAACAAATCTAGAATATGGCTCAGCCTAGAGATTAATTAATATAATAACTATAATAATAATTAGTAGAATGAGTGAGAGACAATTACAAAAAATCTCATTTGATTAATGGAAAAACCACAACGTTGTTTTCCAATATTCTCAAAAAACAAACTCAGAAATAGAATAACGTACTATTAAAAAAAATCTCTTTATTATAAATTGCTTTGAGGTGAAGTCAAATAATAGCAACAACGTGGTAAAAAAATATTGTATTTGAATAGATATGCTTTAAATTGTCAATACCTCCCTGTAAGTTTTTTTAATTTATTTTATTTCGTTAAGGTTATTGTTTGTACTTTCCATGTTGTTATTAGCTTTATTCCATGATAAATAGATAGCTGGCATAACTACTTTAATATTTTCAATTGATATATTTCTAGACTTAAAAATTTTCATTTGTTAATAAAATGCAATAACAATATACACTTACTTAATTTCATTTATTTCAAGACAGAAAACAGTGGGTACTGAAATCAGGTATTATGGGAAAACATTTAATTTGACATATGTTAGTGATCATCATCACTTCAACCGATAGACGTCCACTGCTGGACATAGGTCTTTTGTAGGGAGTTCCAATGGCCACGGTCTTGGGCCGCTTGTATCCAGCGGCTCCATGCGACTCGTTTGATGTCGTCTGTCCACCTTGTTGGGGGTCGACCAACGCTACGTTTACCGGTGCGGTAAAAAAAATTAAGCTATCCATTTTTTTTAAATAAAATAATTACAATAATTGCACAATTTAATAAACGAACTGTGTCAATTATGCGTACGTGCATGTGACGTCATCGCATACGTACGTACGTATATCTGAACGTGTAACGTGGGCGAACACTCAACATTAAAGTGAAAGTGCAATAGTGAACCAGAATGGCGGCGTTTCTTCATTTTTAGATACGTTATCGATTTATTTCTAACTTTTACACATTTTTTTTAGGCTAGGTTGTATTGAACATTTAAGCATAGTACATGCATATTATAATTATAAGATATTAGGTATACCCTAATTGTTTATGAAGCGTTAGTTTTCTTAATAAACTCTTAATATTCTCGACAGGAGAAAACGATATCGAAGGCGCGTGCGGTGATTCGAGTCGGTCCAACGAAGAGGGCGATATACTGAGTCGACTTCTTTGCGCGGTGCACGGCCGCGGGGTGACGCCCGCCGGCAGCGACGGGCCCGTGTCACCCGCTGACACACCCTACGCACCACCCGGCTTCTCGCCGTACATGCAGTACCACCACCCGCACACGGTGCTGCAAACACCCACACCCGCGAGGCTCGACGATCCGCAGCTGTCGACGGCCGCGCATACGGACATGTTGCTGCTGAATCTCATGCGCATCAATGGACTAACTCCCAAGTGTTCGAGGAGCAGCAAGCATGGTGAGAATAAACTTATTATCTTAATATTTATACCAAACCTGCATATCATAATACACCTGCATATATAATTTCACCTGATGTTAATTGATTAATTACCATCGTCCTTGAATATTTCCAGCATCGGAGGAGCATTGCAGGCTGTATCAGTGCTCCTAACCGGTTTCTTCTCGGAATTATACTGGAACGCTACATCGCTTGGCGATATGTTTGTCAGTAAAGTGGTAACTACGCAGCCAAGTCTCGCACAGGATTGCATTCGAGCCGCGAACTGAACCCAGGACCTCCCATTATGTTGTCCCGTTTTACCAATAACTTTGGCGATGCAAAGTCAAACTACGTTCTATAGATCTCGGCGTTAGCGTGAAAGCATCAAAATTAAAAAAGTTAGTTAGTTTTACTAAGCATTATATTATATTATATTATCGAAGTATTATCTACTTTGTGTATAAGTTTGTGGTCGCTCTCCTACTAGGTGAACGGACTCAATCCCGTTCCGCTACAGATTTATCGATATCCGAATGCACCCGTGATGCCACCAACAGAAATCGCTGGAAGGAGATCGTAAGAGCTGCTGTGAAGGCCAAATCATAACCACGACCACTCTGCCAAGAGTGAACGAATAGGAAGTATAAGTTTATTTGGGTGAAGCTTGTATCTAGCCTGAGCTCAACTTGTGAGACCATTTTGTTAAACGTTGTCCTCAGTTCCAAAACGCAACTGGGCTACATCCTCGCAAAGCGACCCCACTATGCCACGCCCTAGCTGTGGCGGTGCGACTGCACGTACCCCAAGGAATGCCCCCAGTCGCGGACGTCGTCCCCAGCGGTCGCCGCGTAACCCACCACTGTCTCCTGGACAACTTCACAGAGACACGGTCCCAGGTATGTACGCGAATTAAGTGTTGTCTTCAATCCCATACATTGAGATTTATTAAGACAATATTTTTAATTGCAAATTGTTTGTTGCTATATTTTAGGCATTATAATCACTGATACATTAAAATTTAATAAGTAAATTACAATCGGAAGTGATTTCGATTGTAGATTGCAATCGAAATCACTGGTTATCCAAGTGTGACCTTGAATGACATATCAATTTAATTACTTGCGGATTAGTAGCTAAGCTTCAAGCATCTGTGTTTTAATGTTAAATCTGTGCGTTTATAGTCTTGCTATTCTTTTCTTACTCTTCGATAAGGATGCTGGATACTAAATTCAATCTCTTATCTGAAGATTTTGGATTAGATTTATTAATATACTCGGGCGTTAATCAACAAGCCAGTTATCGGAACAGTAATTATCTATGATTTTTGAACTGTCTCGCGACGTGCCGCCAAGCGATTTGGAGTTCCGGCACGATATCGCGTGAAAACCGATTAGGAGGATGGTAATGTCATATCCCAAACAGGTTAACCGCTACCATAATTTTGTTAGTGCAAGCTGAGATTGCTGTTAACGGATAACTTGTAGTCGAATGCATAAAATAAAAACGATTTTTTTTACAGGTGCAGTTGGCTGGTCCAACGCTAGCCATGGCAACGCCGCGTCCGCAGCGGAGGGCGCCGGGGCGCTGCGTGAGTGCTACTGGCCATCCGCCTCCTCGCTCAGCGACACCGACGACGTCGAGGTCGTTCTCGACTACAACGTAATTATACCCACCCTACTAACATTACTAATATTACATTTTACAAGATGTTACTTCCATTTTAATATTTTCCCATGATAATAAGTGTTCTATATAATAATTGTTATAAGTGTTCTATAGCCATTTCCAGAATGCAAGCTTTATATGTGCGATATTACAGTACGATAAATTTAGTAGTTGATAACGTGTAACAAACAAACTAACATTCGTATTTATAATGTAAGTTAGAATATATATTTGACCATTTATAATTTCTAATACACCCTAACCCTGCCTTTCTTTATATTTAATCCTGGGCTAGATTGCCTGATACAGATCGCTCTTTAGCGGTAAGGTCGCCTATTGTTGCTTTTTTATTTCTGTGTGTGCTTCTTTGTTGTCTTGTATTTCTTCTTTTATATGGTATACAATTAAAAAATAAATTACACATAATACAATGAATGATGTATCTCAGTTTATGTGTTAAATGAAAATCCAATTTAATTGTCATTAATAGAATGTTTTGAATTCAAATTGGGAAGGTTCGCTTGGTAATGAAGAGTTGGTATACACTTTGGTCGCTGAGCAGCATTATCGAGCACTTTTGCTTGAACGAAGGTGGACAAACAAGATACAAATACTAATATTCGTGTGTTATATAGCAAGCATAGTAAAATGGATATGGATTCTACTCCAGTAATTTAATCATTTCTGTACAAAATTTCAGGACACCCTGTTCGATATGCTTCTGAACAGCCTATCGCTTGAGGGTGCTAATGTGGCGGAATGTGACGACGCACCCCCCGTGCAGCCGTGGAGCCCGCCGCGCGATCCGCGCACCGACTGACCCCGCCCCCTACACCCGCAACCGGAAACGCACCCCCTACCGCACGTCCAGACGCAATCCCAACCGCAATCGCATCTGTCCTACGACATGGCTGACTATGACGACGACGATATGCACTACCGACGCGAATATCAACATTGAACTTTTTGGTTGGGCATCTTGTTTCTTCTTATTTAATTTCATATCCATCTGAAGTCACAACAGATGCCGTTACCCAAGAGTGTTTTTTTATAAATATATTTCGACGGTAGTACTAGATTGCATACCTCTCAAGTGTCGCTAGTTGTGTGATATCGCAGTTGTAACTCCAGAGTAAAATTGACTTAGTTGCTCTATGTTTAAGGCTTAAATTCGTCGAAGGGGTCACCGAGCGCGTGTCTTCTTACGCCATTGAATTGGGTGCCTGTGAGATCGCATTCTAACCTAGAAAAGCCGCCAATATACGTTTGTATTGGAGTGCAAGAAAAATATTCTTTAAAAGCCTAAACTTTGTGAAATTAAGTGATGTAACAATGTACACCAGATACATTTCATTCCGATATCAGTATTTGGATACTTCAACTTGTGCAAGTATTGATCTCGTGCTATGAATCAAAAGCAAGTAACGTTGTGGTAACTTTGTCATTTTCTCTGGCGTCTTCTGTATAAAGTGAAGGTCAAATGTGCGTACGCGGTGGCTCGTTTTAATATATCTATTTTTGAAGAACCTAATGCATTTAGCAGACTTTCATGGTGCGTTTTATTATTAATAATTATGTTGTGTGGTGTGATTGTGGATTAAAACGGGTTTCTTAGACTGAAGCACTACACAAACAGGAGTAACTTGGAGAAAACCGGGGATGAACATTTTTAGATACTTAGATATTGTGTGAAAATTGTTTATTAAGTGTCTTGTGAACGCGATGGAGTGGTCTTTGATACAAAATCATTATTCTTAGTTAGTTAAACGTTTCAAACTGTTTTACCTTGCTTTAATGCTCAAATTCGTCCACATTTGTATAACTAGTACTCGTTATAGAAAAGTCAAATAAAAGGACACGCAGATTTTAGTAAACACAGTTTTGTTTAACACTAAAGTGTTAAACAAAGCTTTTAAGCTTTATTTGTGCATTTTAATCTTAGTAAATGGTACTTAATTTTGAACTTAGATACTGGATTGAAAGTTTCCAAAGTAATCTCCAGTCATTTAATTCCGTTTAACCACCGTTGTCATATTTAATTCGTTTTAACGGTTACGTTTTAATGGCTAGCGCATATAGATAGCTATGGGGATTTTCACAGTGATTGCATAAAAAATATCTTCCCTACAATTACTTCTTGTATGGACCAACGCAAAAATAAAATAATTATGGTTCGCACCAAGTGTATTTTGTGACGTTACTTTGACAGTTACAACTGTGTGTTAAACTATTGTGATTTCAAGATTTAAGTGTGGGGTTAGATTAGCATGTTTCGCCAGTTGCTAATCGGTCGCAATCTGTCATCTCATGCAAAATGTCCACCTCGACAGTCGCGCTGTCTCACATACATGACAGTTGGATGACTGTCACAGTCGCAATATGCTGTCATTACCAGCAGGATAATACCTAGCCATTTTGATTAAAATAAGAGGCTTTATTTTTGCGCTAAAGACCGATTTTCTTTGTATTCATTGTTATTTCTTTTTAGCTCCAACGGATATAAGATATTTATGTTGGAGCTGACAAAATGACAGTCTTTAAGTACATTGGCATAATATGATTATACTCATCGAGATTTAGAGAGCAAGAGACTTGCCTCAACCCGTTGCGGGTCACTGAGTTTAGTTTAATCGTTGTGCTGTTGAGATTTGTATGAAAGTGTAAGTAAAAATTATTTTGGGCATTATATGATGTGTACTCAAAATTTGATCTCCGATATTTAATGTTAAGTCAATGCCCGTGGCAGTAGAAATGTTAACTGTTTCCGCCTTCGTGTATATCGCTACATATTTTAGGGTCTGTTCAGACATTAGGGTCAGGGCGTTCCGGGTCACCGGAACTGATCAATGCTTTAGATATGCACTGCTCGTTATCTGTGTTAACATCACCACTACCTATTTTCAATGTAGCCATTGCAAGTAGATCAGTTTAAAGTTTAAAAATGCTTATAGTTTTTTTGTGGAGAGTTAAAATTATGAATTCTGAAATAAGTGTCATGTATCCTAAGTAGTAGGCTTATTTATTCCACTATAAGTTAGTCCTAGACTGACCACGTGTTAAGTGATGATGCAGTCTAAGATTTAAATTGCTTGGCGGCACGTCTTTGCCGGTGGGATGGTAACTAGCTATGACCGAAGCTTCCCACGAGACTAGACCGGAGTAAAAAGAAAAATCAGATATAATTATCTGATTTGTGGAATTAAGTTTTGTTTATCCCAAAAACCAAATGATGATTCTGGTGCATAATAGAGAGATAAACTATTTTATGCATTTTTTTGACCCCTGACGTCCCTGTCGGGATATACAGTCCCCGATTGTCTGGATAGACCGTTTGTGTATTAATATTGTATAATTAAATCTGGTTATAACATTGATGTCATAGATAAGTTGATTTTGAAAGGTATTAGTAGGTTCTCCGCATTAAATACAATAAAAAAACGCTTTGAAAACCTAAAAACACATTTATTTAAGTTGTGATAAGTAATTTTCATGGAGTAGATTATTGTTAGTTGATACCGAGTAGTATTTAAATTTATATTGATGTCCAATATTGAATTAGGTAAGATTTATTCCAGGGCTCTGAATTTCTATTGTAATTCTAATTGCAACACAAGTATATGACCTTCGCACACCATTTTGAATGAAATAAAAGTATTTAAATGCTCTTTATAGCGCATGATATAAATATCATTTCAATTCTTGTGTGACGTAGCGTGATTTAATAAAAGTAGTATACATTCACCTCGTAAACGAGCCTTATCAATGCTGGATCTAAATGGTGTGCAAAGGCATTTACTACAATTATTATGATGTAAAATTTAGAAGACCTTTTATGAAGAGTGTCAAAATTTATATCAAATAATTTTCGTGTGCAGTCGAGATTGAAATGCCATTAAGAATTAGGGCCCAGTTTACAGATGTTGAAATAGTCTTTTAAATATTTGTTTAATTGTAGCGATATTACAATAAGTGCATTAGTTAGTCCATTTCTGGACTGATGTGGGTTTATCACATTATATGCAGATATTAACTTTCATGAGCTGTAAGATGTCTCTGGGTACTTGAGAATCTCGTTATTAATTACATTAAGTTTTTAAAAATTCCTCGAATACGTACGAAGTCCTCTTGCATTCAGGATAGGTGTACGCTGAAGCTCATGAAGCTCTAGCATAGCCTCAAAAGGCTGCTATGATTACTTCATATAAAATCAATCTCTTCCGCAGTTGTCCGCAGTCAGTCCAGACGTGGCCATGTTGTGGCGTAGATGACGTAGTTGTTGACTGAAAGTTCAAAGTAAGCTAAGTGTCTAAGGCTTATTTTTGTGCTTTAGCTTTTATTGTATTAATGTTTAATAACACTGTTAGAAGCTATCAGTAAAATAAATAATAATCAGTATAGTTTAATTATATTTTATTTATTATGTAATGATGTGTCATGGCCCGATTGGCAATTTGGAATAGATGTTTGATTAAAGGTGGAACTTGGCGAGGTAGTACCTTGTCGCTACCTTACCTTAGCAAATTAAGATGTCGGGCGCAATGGATTCGACAAATTACATAATAATATATTTTTGATTGTCGGTTGTTGTATTGATGTCATTGAAGAAACGTAATAAATAATTGAAAAAGAAAATGGTTGATTTCACTTTTAAACACGTAAGACGGATTTTTAGGTAAGGTATGGCCTTATTTTTTTTTTCGAACTGCCTACTAGCTGTGCTAACCCTATTGGTTGCCACAGCGTAACCGGGCTGAAAGAAGCTCTGCCAGAAGAAATTTTACCTTAGATATCTAGGAGTCTATTTTCCCTTAGTTTCTTCGAGCCCTAGGGCTGATGAAGGAACGTCTGCCTAAGGGCGCCTCCTGTGAGGCCGAACCTCGGCTTAGGCGACGTTTGGGATATTTCTCTGTCCAGGACCTCAACTACAAGGGGTTGTTACGCTTTAGAGGCGATATCAATAACTACACACCGGCACATATTTAGCGGAACACAAAAAAAAAGCTCCATAATTAAAAAAATATGGTTTTATTTTAAAATCTACTTACAACACTTCTTTTGTTATTTAAAGTTTCATTTTACTTAAAATGAGATCACATTAAGAACAGATTTTGCGAGTAAAGGATATTTGTGAAAAATGGTACATTTTTGGACTTTTGATGCAACCGGGAAAAGTGACAATTTATATTAATATAACAATTAATTAAATTAGAAAAATGGTGATTAATATCGCGTATTTCCTCCACGTGCTCTTATTAAAGTTTCTACCCGTCTAGGCATACTGAGAATGATGTTATCGATGGTCTCCTGGGATAGTCTCCGCCATACAAAAAAAGAAGGGGGGGGAGAAGTTATGGGAGGCGCCCGAGACGTGATGGCACAGGCGGAGGCATGCGAGTGAGCTGCGCGCGGTACTGGACAGTACTTGGATATTGCAACATTACTTTATTCTAAAATAAAAGACTTTTTCTAAAATAAAAGTAGCCCAAGTTATTCCTTATTACATCAGCTACCTGCCAATATCGTCACCTGCAGGTTCAATTGGGGTAACCGACAAAACACGTAAAATGAGTTAAGTATACAGTTTTTTTAAGATTTTTCTGCTCTTTCGAATGTTATATTTAAAAAAACTCGATCTTTTAAAAATATGCAGATACCTTACTTTTTTTGGATATGTACTTTTCACATTTCTATTAAAATTTTGAGGTAATAAACATTTGATTCATTTTTGCCGGTTAAATTCGTGTATTTTTATAATGGTAGTAAATAAAGTATTTACAAATGCATGTAACCGAAAAAACATTGCTTTTACATTTTTATTTAAGATGAATAAAGAAATTCCCTACGGATACACCAAAATATTATCTGCACTATCCGATTAAATGTCACTAAACTTATTTTACCTTACTATTAATTCATTACTTCCAACGTTACACCAATTGGGCCCAAACTATAGTGACAGTTACACCAATTTGCAGGTAAGTAAGTTAATAAGTTTGCCCTTTACCCTGTTTTACTAAATATATCTGTTCAGAATACCTACCTACACCAATGATGGCTGGTTGTAAGTAAAGCGCCACACGAGCCAAGCGGCACTTCGGCATTTGTCTCCCTCACACGCAATGAGTGTGAAGGAGACAAATGACATTATTTACAACAGGCGCGCACGCTTTTTGGTGTTAGTGGCGCGATTAGTTGGCGCTGACTTGTTTTTCGGTGTAGTTGTTTGTTACCGGTGTGCAAAATGGAAAAATTTAATAATTTAAAACAATTACTGCAGCGTAAACAGGAATTGATAAGAATAAAGGCAGAAATAGAAAGGTAAGTTCTTAATATTTCAAGATTGAAACTATTAATATTGTAATTATTAACGTCGTGTGTTCTTGTAAGGGTTGGGTACAACAATTATCTAGGTATCCGTATTATGGACATAGATAATTAATGATAGTTAAATTGGTAAATCCCTATTAATATCCATCAAACATAGTTACTTACTTACCCCGGCCGGGATTCAAATCTGGAAGACTTTACACTTATGCAGACCATTTAAATTAATGGTAGATTATAAAAAACATCAGAGTACCGTTATTAAATATTTTCACACGATTTTATTTAGAAATAATATTTTAAAATACAAACCTAATCAGTCGCTTCCAAAATCAGTCCCTGGAATCTGATTATTGACTCCGAAATCCTACCTATCTGGGTATTTTTAATACGTTAACATTACAGTAATTTTTATCCAGTACTGCTAGAAGTTGTAAGGACTGTTCTCTGAGAGTAATCGATATTGTTTGTTGTCTAACTAATAAAAATAGGTACGAAGAGCGATCAACAAGTTTCCGGTAATCAATAATTATTTTTAAATAATATTTGAAGGTACTCGTATTTAGAACATGAAAAAAGAGCTCGCTATGCCAAAATAAATTACATTATTTATTTCCCTTATTTTCAGATCCGAATCTGTAAAAAACCATAAGGAATACTCGTACTCCCAAAACTCGTCAGCTGATATAATTGATCAAAGTGATACAGAATGTATAAAACTCGACGTGCAGTCATTTTTAGCAAAAAAGTAAGTATACTTGCTTCAAATTCAATAAGCTAATGGCTCCCAACACATTAATATTAAAAAATACGTGGTCCTTATTTGATTAACTCAAATGTTTTTTCGCTTTCAGATCCCATAATTCTCGTGACTCAATTGAGAGCAATTTGAACTCGTCAGCTACAGATATTATTGTAGATATCAATGAATCAGATATTTCAACATTTCAGTCATATGATACTGTGGAAATTAAAAAACAAAAGGAAGCAGTTGTGAATTATAGTAGTAGTGACAGCAGCAATATTCTTAACACGTCAACTCTATGTCTAGAAATGTCTCACTCATTTTTTAATGATTCTAATAATAGTGATCTCGTTAAGAGTAATAATATACCCGAGTCATCTGAAACAGAAAAGAAAATTAACATTGTTTCTGTTGAAAACGTTGATAATATTTTGACTGCTAAACTCAATGAAAAGAAATACTGTGAACTTTATTCAAATGACAGTGTAAAACGTTGTAACAAAAACGATGTGTTGCCCTTAAAAGAAACAAAAAAATATTCACAAAATGTTAATCAAATAGTGACCTTTAATGAATGTTCGAACATACCTAATACATCATTCTGCAAACTTGGTTTGGATATCTCTAAATCTGCCTGCGCCCCCGTTATGGCTTTTGATTTACCTACATCTCAGTCCACAGATATTGCACCTTTAGATACAGTATCTCCAACCTCTTACACTGATATTAAGGCTTTGGCTCTACCTGTGTCTTCTTGCACTGCCATTGAGATTGAGACTTTGTGCACAGACCATGCAACTCCTCGCGGTGATAACAAAGCTTTGGGTCTTCATTCATCTCCCTCATTGTTAGACTTTGTACCGACAACTTCTTGTGCAGACATTATGTACATGGACATACCTAAAGCTCACTCTCCAGATATTTCAGTGCTGGATATAGTCCCTGCAACTTCCTGTACAGATGGTATGAATGTGGACTCACCTGTATCTCTTGCTGCAGATATCCCAGTACAGGTTATAGTACCTGAAACTGCCTGTGATGAAATATCGGACTCATCTTCCTTAAAAAAATTAGGAACATTGAACTTACCTACTCCTTCTAGTAGCAATACAAATAAAAATCGAATGCCTGATATTAAAAAATCTCGCAAAAGAAAATGTATACAGGAACTCCCTAAGTTAAAAAAAGAACACATTGATTTTATATCAGACGATGAATGTTATGACAAACTTAATGTTGCTCAAGGCGAAGATTTTTCCTCTGGAAGCTCAGATCTATGGTCCGGCAAAGAAAGCGATAACATGTCGTCATCTAACTCTGAAAATGACCCAAAACATACTAAACCTACAAATAAGAGAAAGAAATTACAAAAGAAAAGAAATATTGACAAACCATTGGAAGGAACTGTACAATTTAAGAAAAGAAAAGTGGAAAATAAAAGGAAGATTAGGAGAATGAAACGAGAAAAAGGTGACAGTTATGAGACTTCGTCTGGAAAGCTTGTAGAGAAAAAAACATTAAAGGCAAATCCCTGCGAGCCTACAAAATGTCCCAGGAATTGTTTTGAAATCACCGAGGAAAGGAGACAAAGTATTTTTGATTATTTTTGGAATTTGAATTCTCAAAGAAAAAAAGATTGGCTGGTACAATGTGCCTTACGAGTTCCGGTTAATAGACCAAAAAAAGGCGTGATCGACAGCAAAAGAAAGTTTACTTACGAATACTACATAAATGAAGGCGAGGGCAGAAGACAGGTGTGTCAAAAATTTATACTAAAAACCTTAGATATTGGACAAAATTATTTACTTTATACTATAGGTAATGTTCAAGAAGGACTTTCTCAAGCAGAAAGTCGAAAGAAATCGAGCAATCCAAAGTATGATGAGTCTGTGATAGCTTCAGCAAAGCACTACATTGAATCTCTTCCATATCTTCCTTCACATTATTGTCGGAAAAAATCAAGCAAATTATATTTACCACAAGAGTATAAGAATACAACTAACCTTTATCGTTTATACAAAAAAAAATGCGAAGAAAATCAGGAAAACTATCTAGGTGAGCGAAAATTCAAAGATTTTTTCAAAACGGAATACAACAATGTTACTGTCCACGTACCAAAGAAAGATAAATGCAAAATTTGTACCAAATACGAAAACGATCATAATGAAAATAAAGTCAATATGGATTCCGAAATTATTAAGGCTCACATCGAAGAAAAAGAAGCAACATACGAACGATTCAAATGTCATCAAAGTTTGCATCTGATAGACAAGGAGACTATAGTATCAAGCTTTGATTTACAGAAGGTTTTGAATACACCCCATGGTGATAACATCTTACTTTACTACACGCGAAAATTTACAGTTTTCAACTTTACGATTTATGAAAGCTCCACTCAAAATGGTTTTTGTTACACATGGGGTGAATGTGATGGGAAACGAGGCGCAAAAGAGATAGGTTCTTGTATTTATAAGTATCTGCAAAATGTTGACGAAAGAGGAATAAAAAAAGTTATCTTTTATTGCGATTGTTGTAGCGGACAAAATCGTAATAAAACCATACTTTCGATTTTTAAAGGTTTTTTGACGGTATCTAAAAATATTGAAGTCATTCAAATTAATTACCTGCTACCGGGACATAGCTATATGCCTGTAGATAGCATGCACTCTGTAATAGAACGTGAAGTAAGAAAAATAATTGTTTGGAGCCCTACACAATGGTCAAGTTATATAGAATCGGCCCGGAAAAATCCTCGTCCTTACAATGTAAACGTTCTTGAATTTACTGATTTTATCGACTGGGACACAGTGACGCAGGAATGCTTTTCTAATTGTACAAAGGAATTAAATACATCGAAAATTAGAATTGCTACAATGAAGAAAAAGGATGTAAACACGTTTACAACTAAACATTCTATGAAACCTGATGCGACCACTCATGAAATTAAATTATTTGATAATTATTTTAAGCCAAAAGGAAAGGGTGTAATAAAAGGAAAGGGTAAAGGAAAAGGGAAAGGAAAATTGAAGGAAAAGGATACTGCACCATCAGCTTCTAATGAGACGTTAGAAATAAAATTAAAAAAGGAATTCCAACAATTGAAACCCCTTTATAAAAAAAGATTGGCCATATCAGAAATCAAATATAAAGATTTGACAAAGCTATGCAATGATGGTGTTATCCCTAGCAGATATCATGGGGATTTTACTAATCTACCCTATGCTAAGAAAATACAAGACACACTCAATCAAACGGACGAAGATGACTCCTCTGTTGACTCTGTCTAGCCAGTTGATTACTTTGGTTACTATTTTTTTAGATTTTTGTTGATGTTTCGCAATAAATATAGTGTTGATTAAAAGAGGTTTTTATTTCATTATAAATCTTAATTCTTATTACAAAATTAACATTATTAGGATCTAAGAAAAATTAGTGTAAAAAGCAACAGGTTTTTATTTTGTTCTTCTCTACATTTTTATAAACTTTAAAATAGACAATTTAACTAAAATAGACAGTAACCTGTTACACATATAGGCTCTTACATTAAAACGATTAAATCATATTTTGATTTACAACTGTCTTTACATCATTTTGACCTGAATTGTTTTAAAGTTTTTATGCTGAATGTAGCGTAACTGTCAATAGTATAAAAAAAAATTGGTGTAACTGAAATTTATTTTCTATTATAGAGTTTCTTTGGATATTATTTACATTTTAGCCAGAAATTCACCGTATTCTAAGCATTTTTATAAAAGAAAATGAAAAAAAGGTAGTATAGAAAAAAAGTTATGATCGATTAAAGACGAAAAAAAACATTAAATGCTTCTCCTGCAACATTGTGTTTTGTCAGTTACCCCAATTGAACCTGCAGGTAGCGATATAAGTCCCGTAAAAATCGGTCCAGCCTCCAGATCTATTTCAGAGATTAACTGGAACAAACAGACAGACAGACAAAAAATGTAAAAAATGTTATTTTGGTGTATGTACCGTATACATATTCATATGAATGTAGTAAAAAACGGTTATTTCAATATTACAAACAGACACTCCAATTTTATTTATTTGTATACATTATTAATGCTAAAATTTTATGTTTCCTGATTTTAGATTATTTAGCTTTTGTAGTATAAGCAGAAACAATGGCGAAAAGCAGTTCACACTGTATTTCAATTAGAGTGGTATATCAATGGAGTGAGTATAATTATACTTCATAATTAGGTAAATGTGGTTTTCGTCAGTATGGGACAGATGTAACTAGTCTAGAAGGCACTGTTAACTGCGACCTTGTATAACGTGTCACAACAGGTGGAATTAAACAATAAAATAAATTCTTTAATATTTTTTATTTTCATTTCTCCAAAATATACACAATGACAAATAATGTAAATCTGGTTTGAACCATAATATTCAAGATGTCTTTAATTGTGTTTAAATGAATTTCATAGCGGATTATACGAAGAGCATGAATAGGTTTACTTTGAATACAAATCTCATGTGTAGAGAGAGTCCTCGCCTACCGCTACTGTATGTACTAGCATGGAAAATTAGTAAATTCACTGTCCCTACATCAAATGATATATTTACAAATAAAACTTTAAAAGGAACGCTTTGCAAACATTCAACAAACTTGAGATCGTCTTAACTTACGATGGTATAAAAATTTAAAAATAAATTAATGAACGAAAGACTAAAAACATTTTACAGGACAATATTTACAAAACGGCTCGTATTTAATAAAAAAAAAAAAAAAGAAGGAAATATGCCAAATACGTTTTACAACTTTCGAAAATAAATAACAATAGAATTTAGCCTAAAATACTTTCTTTTATAAACAAAACAATAAAAAATAATTGCATTCAACAAAGCTACGATAACAAATTTAATATAAATTAAGAATACAATAAATGTACATTTTTTTTTTACAAAGCTTAAGGGATCACTTTAATTATTATCACTGTAGTGTGGTGTTAAATCAGTTGCCGCAGTCGATAACGCCACTGCGTGCCTACATTAAGTCTATTGGATGGCAGAGTTCAAATAATCACAGCCAATAATTTAAATTTTCAGATTCTTGTCTCCCCTGTATCATCAAATCAAAGCTGGGCTCTAATTAACCCTTAGTAATAGTCTATGAAAATAAATTGAACAGGTAATTAATGGCAGGTCTTACAGATAGACTTGACTTAGTGATTTTTTTAACTCTTTGCCACTCAATAATATTTCATTATTACAATTATTTAATCATATCTATTGCGTCATCATTTTAAAATATATATTCATTGACGCCATTAAAATCGTTTAAAATACAAGGCATTATAAATGTACATTAAAATTAGTATCTAAAATGTTTATCATCAATCACCATTCTTGCCAAACGAAACACTAGAAGGTAACTTCAAAATTCATAAAATATCTACTAATTGCGAATTGTGCATAAAATTTGATTCCGCTAAGCCGCGATGGCAAGGTGAAGTATGCCTGTATCGTTATTTTAAAATACCATTTTAATCACATTCTACATCAGAAACTCCTGGAGTACCTTAGAATATTAGCTCTAAAACGAACAGTCCTTAAAGGCTAAAGTGGTGTTATATCGCTTTGTCATATTTATATATACCTTTAGGGATCTATCACTTATCTTAAGACTAAAAGTGAGCCCTTCGGCAACTCTATGTTAATAATTACAAACTAATAGCACTTATTTAAATTATATTATGCTGTTTTATTTTGCACTCTTTTAGTCACCGTTAGTCCCACATCAACTCCGTTAAAAGTAGTTCAATACCTACAGAGGGAGTCATGACTACGTACTTATCATGTAGATTTGTGGGATATCATGACAATAAGCGTTACATATTACGCAAAAATTTACTAAA
Source organism: Lasiommata megera (assembly GCA_928268935.1). Taxonomy (NCBI): domain Eukaryota; kingdom Metazoa; phylum Arthropoda; class Insecta; order Lepidoptera; family Nymphalidae; genus Lasiommata; species Lasiommata megera. The sequence continues at coordinate 15,536,393 of OV743312.1, forward strand.
GAAAATACATGTTATCATTTCCTAGATAACGTTTCGTTGCTTCACTTCTTTCGTAACATTATAGGACCAATCATGTCATTGGTCTCCATTTAATCCTCTCACCATGGGTACGCAATGCGTATAATTATTTTCTCAACGGGTCACTTCCTTATCATTCTTTGGCATTATATAGTGAGCCGAGTTCAGTAACGCTTCCACTTATAAAATTTTACGTTTATATCTATACGTTCTCTTTGTCAATATAATATAAATTGTATTGCACTATTCAATTAATAAAATAGCAGACGAATCCAATCTCCGTATATAATCATCATATAATATATATTTTACTACGTAAATTTTCGTATTTTTAGATAGTCGCAAGGATCATGTAACGATTTATTTAGAAGATTTTGAGTATTATTTTCGTCTACTTACACAATATAATATTAAGAAATTTGTGACTTAATCTATTCAGTCAAACGAATCGAATCAAATAATAGCCTCTCTCGTAACGAAAGAAACGAAACCGTCGCCGGATTCGAACGGGAACGACGCGGGACGCCCGCGCGTGTCGCTTAAGAACATAGGACCGTCTCTAGCACGCCAAGACGAGGAGCACCACACGAAGGGCGCGGCGAGGCGCGCGCGTCACACGTGCGACTCGAGCGGCGCGCGCGGCAGCGGCAGCAGCCACGCGGCCGTGAGGTCGGGCGACGACGTGCGCGTGTGGCGCGCCGCCCAGCCGTCCTTGTCGAAGTCCTTGGTGCCGCCCACCGTGTGCCGCCGCTTGATGCCGCGCTCCGGCATGCCGTTCTTGCGCTTCAGCTTGGTGGAGCGCCACGCGCCCGCCTCGCGCCGCCGCACCGCGTTCCACTCGCCCTTCTCGGCCTTGCCCAGCCGCTCGCCCTTGCCCAGCGACTCTGAGCGCTGCGGCCGGCAGTTGAGCGACTCGGAGCGCAGCACGCGCGGCGGCTCGCGCGTCAGCGACTCTGAGCGCTTCGCGTTGCCGCGCTCGGCGCCGGCGCCGCAGTCGGCGGGGGCGCGCGGCTTGTCGTTGTCGGGCCGCGGCTCGCCCGAGCTCTGCGAGCGCGTGTCCACGTCCTTCTCGTCGTCGTGCAGCGCGTCGTCGCGCGAGCCGCAGTTCTCCTTCTCGGAGTCGTCGTCGCGCGGCTGAGGCGGCGCGGCGCGCGGCGTGCGCGGCGGCGGCCACGCGCGCGCGTCGGGCTCGTCGGACGACGAGGAGGCGGAGCGCAGCCAGGCCGCCTTGAGCTGGTCGGCGCGCGCGCGCACGGGCGACGAGCCGCGCACCGAGCCCGCGTCGGAGGGCGAGCTGCCGCTGGACTTGCCCTCGTCGTCGTCCTGGCACTCGTCCGCGTAGGGGATGCTGCCGTCGTCCAGCGGCGAGGAGTTGTTGAGCGTGCGCAGCTTCTGATCGAACGTGCTGGTCAGAGAAGACACCAGGTCTCCGGCTCCTACAACAAAACGAATGCATTAGGATCGGCCCCTTGCATCCCCCGCGGAACACTAGCACGGAAGCGGTTAGCGGAGCGCGGCCGCGCGTGGATGGGTGACGTGAGAGGCGTATGTACAGCGATGCGACGCCGCGAGCGACGCTCGGGCGCCGGAAGCCGTGCGGGCAGCAGCCGCCGTCAAAAGCGTTAGTGGGTTATTATGAATGTGGTGTCTCGTTTGTGTCGGCTCGTTCTTGTCTTAGCGAAACGTCTGTTTTAGTACGAAAACAAAACATTTAAACAGAAGAACGCATACGCGAACGTAAACCGCAAGCGGCTCGCACGGATACGTCCGCGTACACGCACACACTTGCAACACGCACGCTCAAATTCCTATACCTTTTAATGTGGACAAAAGAAAAGGATTGCTGTATCTATTCTCTGACGTCAGTACTGGACACCTAATAGAGCAAATAACAGACACCTTTACACCGTTACTTGTCAAACATATAAAAAAAAATTGTGCTTGAAATATTATAAGCTACAAAAGTAAATTGTGATAGCATTTAATCAAATAAAGAAGCGATATCGATAAGAACAATAATTACCATCGATGGAGAAGTTGTTGAGAGTGTGCCGCGAGATATCCTGTCTTCCGCGACTCAGCGCTCCCACTGTCTCGATTTCGATTCTGAAAAAAAAACTTGCTATGAAACATTTTTACGTATCACACATTATCATCATGATGATCAACCCATCACCGGCTCACTACAGAGCACGGGTCTCCTCAATATGAGAAGGGTTTGGCCATAGTCCATCACGCTGGCCATGTGCGGATTGGCAGACTTCTTACGCCTTTGAGAACATTATGGAGAACTCTCAGGCGTGCAGGTTTCCTCACGATGTTTTCCTTCACCGTTGAAGCAATTGATATTTTAATCGTTTAAAAACGCACATAACTCCGAAAAGTTAGAGGTGCGTGCCCAGATTCGAACCGCCGACCTCTGATTAGGAGGCTGACGCCCTAACCACTAGCTATCACCGCTTTTATAAGTGCTGATGCTATTCTGTATGTATTCGCGGGCGTACTGACTTGTCTTGGCCGTGATGCCGCTCGAGGTAGTGCGGCAGGCCGTCGTAGTGCGCCAGCGCGGTGGTGAGGTGCGCGGGCGGCGCGGAGGGCGGCGAGGCGAGCGGGGAGCGCGGGGGCGAGGTGCCGGGCGAGCGCGGCGCCTCCCACTTCTTGTCGCTTTTGCGCGGCTTGCGCTGGATCTTGCGGTTGGCCGCCGATATTATAGAGGACACGATGTCGCGGGTAGACACGTCTTTGCCTGACGACAAGCGAGATACATTTTAGTCTGGGACTGGAAACCTTCCTTGAAACTTAAAACCTTATTGCTCTATCATCGCCATCGAGCATGTTTTACATCATTTCATTCGCTGTGCCTGCTATACACTTTTAAAAAGGTAACAGTGCAATAGGAGAAAGGCGGGAGACTTCGTATATGGCGGGCGTGGTTTTTTCACGCTTTTCTACAATTAATGTTTGGTGGCTAATTTTGAAAAGGACTGGTGTTGGTTGTGTCGTGGACAGTTTTGGTGTCGTTTGTGTGGTTGGTGGTCGGTGTGGTGTAGTGGTTGGTTTTCTGAATGGTTAACAGGTATTGATTTGGGAAAGGTTTGAGGGAGCCGCGTCCACGGAGTGCGAAGTTTCCCGCCATTTCTCCCTAACCTCTACAATGCTATAAACTTGACATTGGCTAATCTGTGCAAAGCCATAAAATGAGAGAACTAATAAAATAATAACTTGACATTGGCTAATCTGTGTAAAGCCATAAAACGAAAGAAAAAAAAAACAGTGCAATATTGAAATTTTTTTGACGTAATCAGCATGAAAAAAAAAATTGATCGAACAATTTTTTTTTAATTGCTAGTTTAAGCAAACAAAAATGAGATGCTAGAGCAGAAAAATATGTATGGCTAGATAGATACCTTCAATCTTCTTGACGTTGTGTATGAGCAGGTCTCGCGAGGGCGCAGGTGCAGGCGACAGCTGGTCCGCGGCGGCGGCCGTCTCGCGAGGAGGCTCGTCCGCCTCGTCCTCGAAGTACCACGAGTACTGGAAATAGTCGCTAGTTCAATATCGGAGCAGGCTTTTCGGACATTTCCAAAGTAACAGATATCTCGAGGTTTATGATTCCATATTTATTGTAAAAAAAAAAAAATATCACTTGCTTCAACGGTGAAGGAAAACATCGTGAGGAAACCTGCACGCCTGAGAGTTCTCCATAATGTTCTCAAAGGCGTGTGAAGTCTGCCAATCCGCACATGGCCAGCGTGGTGGACTATGGCCAAACCCTTCTCATATTGAGAAGAGACCCGTGCTCTGTAGTGAGCCAATAATGGGTTGATCATGATGATGATGGTGATGATTCATTGTAAATACAATTAATGAGACTCACGTGAGTTAGGAAGGACTCGATGATGCGACATTGACTGGACATGTCGTTGACCATGGCCAGCATGTCATCGCTGGCCGCCCGCACCAGCGTTGGGCCAAACACGATGGCCAAGTTGCGCGCCTCCATTTTGTTGAGGGAAGAGTGCGCAACCACTCTGCGCAAATGTTGAATCAGGTACTTCAATGTTTCGTAGTGAGCTTCGGGCAGGGCATGGACCAACCGTCTCAACTCTCGCGCCCTTTCTGGTGACCGATCGGCAGCTAGAAAAAAAAAGAAGAATATTTTATTAATTAGAGCAAAACAAATGTTCTACTTCTGACCACATGCACGACGTATGAGTCAAAGGATCCTTAAGGTTTTCTAATTGGATATAATGGTTTTATTATTATTCAACAGAATTTATTGCCAAAAGTAGGGGGTTTTTAACAATGCTTTCCTTTAACTAGGCGCTGCATCGTCGTTACCCTCAACATGATTAATATCCTACTTCTGGGTACGTACAACTTTTCCCGCAGAAGATAAGAATATTCAGCTTATTAGCAATGCTTCAGTGCTGATAGGCCAGTGAAAACGGTTGGTTTGTAATGCATATAAAAGAAGTATCCAAGTTATCTCCACTCCAAACCTCCTAAAGCCAATACGGCTCAAAAAATGTCAGTTAATGTACCTATGAACGCAGGGTAAAGGTGTGCGGTAAGGATCGGGTCTGGCAGCCGACGTAGGTAAGCTTTGAGCAAGCTAGATGCTACGTGCACATCGGCCCAGCGCGCGTCCCCAGCGGGCGGCGGCTCCCCGCGGTCCAAGGCTGCTGCCAGCGCAGCCACGCCAGCAGCGTTACCCGGTACGCGGTACACGCCTACAGTGCGAAGACCGTACGCCTGAAATAAAGCAATTAAGTTTTTATAAATTATGGATATTCATAACCCTCCTTTGTTATGATTTATTCTTTTCGGAGTAATTAAACAATTAAAATATTACTTGCTTCAACAGTGAAGGAAAACATCGTGAGGAAATCTGCACGCCTGAGAGTTCTCCATAACGTTCTCAAAGGCGTGTGAAGTCTGCCAAACCGCACATGGCCAGCGTGGTGGACTATGGCCAAACCCTTCACATATTGAGAGGAGACCTGTGCTCTGTAGAGAGCCGAGAATGGGTTGATCATGACGATGATGATGAAATTATAGATCGACATCAATTGGACCTTCGTGGAATGTCTTAAGGAACACACGAAACGCGACAGAACGCGATCAGCAACAGACAAGTCGCCGTTTATCGGGTCAAATGGAACAAAGTAGCTCAAGAAATAAATGGCATAACAAAGGAGGGTTATGAATGGAATCGCAAAATGTAAAGGCTGCATTGAAATTCGATTAGATACCACGAACGTTTAGGAGCAACAGCAGTGAATTACGGAGTGATTGGAATAATAGAGTGATAATGGAGCAAGTTCGTTATTGCCCAACCTCTAGAAAAGTCTAGTAACCAATATTTTAATTGAAATGATAAGGATCATATAAGAATGCAATTTCCAGCTTCAGAGTAATACATTGTTGTAAGTTTGTAGAGACATGGGGGCCCACACAGTAAAAGATCTCGTCATTTTTTTTATCCACTACAAGTTAGCCCTTGACAGCAATCTCACCTGATGGTAAGTGATGATGCAGTCTAAGATGGTAGCGGGCTAACCTGTTAGGGGTATGGTAAAGCCATACTCCTAATTGGTTTCTACACGACATCGTGCCGGAACGCTAAATCGCTTGGCGACACGCCTTTGTCGGTAGGGTGGTAACTAGCCACGGCCGCAGCCTCCCACCAGACCAGACTCGAGCCGGGAATCAAACCCAGGACCTCCAACTTTATAATGAAACAGCGCGCGCGCTGCGCCACGGAGCTCGTCAAAAATTTCTTACTTTATGGTTTATGGGTACTTTTCTCAAGATCATGTTCTTACCTCGACGGCCTGGGCGGGTAGCGTGACAGCTTTAGGCACGAGCGGATTCTCTGGGTCGGAAGGGCACCGCTCTAATGGCGCCCCCAGCCAGCCCGTGGCGGCCGCGGGGGCAGGTGTCGCGGCGCCTCCGTGCATACGCCGCAGCTGTTTCGCCATGCGACCCTTCCATGTCTTGTTCTTGGGGGATGACGGGAGTGTTGGAGTTGGAGGACCTGTTTTTGTTGATGATACAGTTATTTATAGTGTAGTATTTTTTTAATACACAACAAGTTAGCCCTTGTATTTATAGCGTAGTATTTTTAATACACAACAAGTTAGCCCTTGACAGCTATCTCACCTGGTGGTAAGGTGAAGATGCTGTCTAGGATGGTAGCGGGCTAACCTGTTAGGAGTATGGTAAACCCACGCTCCTAATTGGTTTCTACGCGACATCGTGCCGGAACGCTAAATCGTTGGCGACACGCCTTTGTTAGTAGGGTGGGTGGTAACTAGCCACGACCAAAGCATCTCACTAGATCAGACTCGAGCCGGGAATCGAACCCAGAACCTCCAAGTTTATAATGCTACGGTGGTCGTCAAAAAATTAAACGAACTTAATCATATCTGATGATGATGATTTGAAAAAAAAAACAAAAACTGAGTGGTAAAATGAAAGTTTTACGAAAAATATTTTATCGGTCACTCAGTTTCGCACTGAATATGAAAGTATAATTCTGAATATGAAAGTATAATCTTAAGCACCCACTGCAGTCTATCTATTTTTATTATCATGAGGCAGTAGTTTCTCATTCTTCTAGCAAACTCTGGTATTAATTAGCAGACGTAAGAACTTTTGTAAGTGAGAGGAAACTTACCGGTAGGCGACCTGTTCCTGCCGATCTTCTTGCTGCGCTGCGGCGGCAGCGGTGAGGGACACTCGGGAGCGGTAGTGGTGGTAGGGGGAGCCGAGGCCGGCGGCGGGGGGAGGGAGGAAGGCTCGGCTGGTGGAGGCTCCGCAGAATGTCTTCTTAGTGCGGCCAACCAACGCTGAGCGTCCGCGGCGCCTTCAGCCTAAAATTTATTAAATGTGTTAACACAATAGAATACCTGCAGTTTGGATATATAGCTTATAATTTCTTAATAATTTGAATATAATAATATTTATCACTTAATAATAATTTGACTTTGAATAATAGATTTGATGAATTTTTAATGATGTAATTTTAAGTAGTAGTAGTACTAAAGTTTGTTTGTATTTTGCACACTATTTGTTTAGTTGAATGGTATGGTCGACTTATTGACAAAATTGTATACACCATCTAATTATTTACTAACATTCTTGCAAATAAATGATTATGATTATGATTATGGAAAAGGTTAAGTAACCTATACATCATGATCAACCCATTCTCGGCTCACTACAGAGCACGGGTCTTCTCTCAATATGAGAAGGGTTTGGCCATAGTCCACCACGCTGGCCATGTGCGGATTGGCAGACATCACACGCCTTTGAGAACATTATAGAGAACTCTCAGGCGTGCAGGTTTCCTCACGATGTTTTCCTTCACCGTTGAAGCAAGTTATATTTTAATAGTAGAAAAGTTATAGGTGCGTGTTCCCAGGGTCGAACCCCCCACCTCTGATTAGGAGGCTGACGTCCTAACAACTAGGCTATCACAGCTTCTAGTAAGCTATACACCAAAGGTAAATCAAGGACGCAGAGAAAATTATGTTACCTGTAAAAGCAGTTCTGCACCAGCGGCTGTAGTGACGCGCACTACGTGTTTTCGCTTTGTGTAATCGTCCGCCAGTGCTGCAAGTGAATAGCGCACATCCAGGGTATCACGTGAGCCTCCTTCCGTTCCTGTGGTCCCAGTACCGCTACCGGTCACCGCACCGGGGCTCTGTAACAAAAAAAAAACAATGGTCAAGTTTTGATACATACACATTCCGCGCTTAGGTCATGGTCATGGTCCTGAAAATTCTGGATGCGATTTGTATAGGATTCGAAGAACATTGAAGGTTTTTTTTAATACTCTACAAGTTAGCCCTTAACGGCAATGTTACCTTATGGTAAATGATGATACAGTCTAAGATGGTAGCGGGCTAAACTGAGTATGATAAACCCATTCTCATAATTAGTTTCTCCGCGAAATCGTGTCGAAACGCTAAATCGCTTTGCGACGTCTTTGTCCGTAGGGTGAATGGTTTAAACATCTTGTGGTTCGTATCTCCAGGACTGGTTTTATGAAAAACTTCGGCTATAACTATTGCATATGACTTGCAAAGCAATATCCGTACGAAATTCGAAAATTTGTAATTTCACTACGCCTCTGAGTTTAAGGGATCTACCATAGTGCCTTACTGCAACAATATTAGCAAATTGCCCTGTTTTAAACGGAATCGTATTGTTGACTCAGTAATAAACGGTAAGGTTAACCTTCGTCCGAAAACCTTATTTGCAAATTAATAGTGTTTTGGTCTAAAATAGCTGCTCGAGGGTTCTTACATCTCAACACGTCTCTTGTTAATGAACTATCACATTATTTACACTGCAACAGTAAAATCGACGCAAATAAAACCAAGGTGAACGTAAAATTGCGAACGAGAGGAGCCGTGTGATACACGCTTGGACATTATGATCTACAAAATAATTAATTTCGTATAGTCTTTCATAAAACGGACATAATGGACAAAAATAGCGACAGAATGGTTTCCGCGTAGTAGCAAAAGGAAAAGAGGAAGACTATGAAGACGGTGGGCAGACGTGTCTTCATGTCAGTGGTCCACTATGGACTAGAGAAACAAAAGAGAGGAAGACTTGGAAAGAGCTGGGGGAGGCCTACGCCAGAGAGGCGACTTCTACCAAAAACTTGTAACGATGTTATAATATAATATAAGATATAAAATTGGACCGATGAAAACTATGACATAATTATTATTTTTCATTGACTTGGTAGTAGAATAAATATTTTTTTTATAGTCTTTCATCTGCAGCATACTCCGCCGCGGTTAGTTAGCAAATTTACCATATTTTAGTAAACATACGATTTTTGATGTTTAGCAAACATCATGTTACTGTTAATTTATTGTGGCGGATACATTAACTCTCTCTCTTTAACTTCTTTCCTTGGAAACGTTATTATGATAACATTAAAGTCGGTTAAAAAAGTTTGTAGTTTTCAAAATAACAATCTGCCACGTGATGAAGTAACAGTTTCCTCAAGATCAAATACCCGTTTGTTTCCTAGCAGATTTTCGACATTGACTTGATCGAAAGATCGAACGGCAGTGACTGAATTCTTTTAATACCAGACAGGGCATGGCATTCTGTGCTGATACGTTGCCAATTTTTACAAATTCTTGCGCAGCAGTTGCGCATTGTTTCAATACGTTTATATAAGACTCGATAAACTTTGCAAAGGCTACGGTGTTTGTTAATTGTGATTGTCCTCTTTTGGCTACGGGTATGACTATTGACACGGTTAACCTTTTGCCTACGCAACCAGCGGTAAAAGCGGTTAACATTAAGGTCGAAATATTTGCAGCGAAATAAAGAAAAACGGAGCAAAACAATTTCCCCCTGTGATTCACTTTACTGTGCGCTATGCAGAGGACGTTAACAATTACCATTTAAAAGTGTAACTCGAATTATGATTTATATAACGGCGAGGCAAGGACCTGTATCTAGATTTTTAACGAACCGACGTGTTTATGATTGAAATTTATCGCGCAACCTTCGGGACACACCGACACACTGAGACAATTTTTTAATTAAGCACAAAGCGAACAATCTGGAGCACGATGATTATGGCTTCTCGGTAAAAGCTTCCCTTTTAAAGAACTTAAAACGCGCGCAAAGAAATAAATTCTTGCAAACGCAGAGATTAATGTATTTGTTTGTTGACGTTAGCTTCCTTTGCATGATCGATGGGTCTCAGGTTACTAACATTTGGTTTCCGATTATCTGGTTCATTCAAGAGTAGAAGACTCATTTCGCCCGGGTTCAATCCAGAAATATATACATATTTATATAATTATTTATCCGTCTTCAATGAGCACGTATAGGACGTAAAAATTTAATATTGTGGAGAGTTGGTATTTCCTTAATCCACGGATAAAGCAGGCGAAATCGCGGGCGGCAGCTTGTCTATACACCGTATTTTTTTTTTAAATAATTTAACTGATTGTCTTAATTCCAAATACAACACAAAAAACTTAATAATCTTCTCGTTATGACGGGCTAGTGGAGAATTTCACTATTCATATTTGTTGAAACAAGCATATCTATAGATAGTTGTGGACAAAGTTATCTAGGAATTTTAGATAGATAGATGTTCATAGTTTGCCTATGAATGTTTTGTTTCTCATAGTACAACTCATTAATTCAAAAAAGCTACAGGATTTTTCTTGCAGACCTAAGCTGTTATTATAGTTATCGCTATTGTTAGTCCAACACTAACATTTATCTAATGGTGCAATAATCAATATTACCCAACTTAAATTACAATAATAATAGATAAAATAGTACGGACGTAACGATATCGAAATATTAGATAAAAGATAGCAAACTTAACGTACAAACTTGTATCGTTCGAAGAAACAATTATTGTAAAATCAAGAAATAAAATGACGGTATATATTTATGTTTGGCCGTACATAAAATATATGCCAATTATTGTAAAATCAAGAAATAAAATGTATATTTATTTTTGGCCGTACATAAAATATATGCCCATTATTGTAAAATAAAAAAATAAAATGACAGTATATATTTATTTTTGGCCGTACATAAAATATAGTGTAATTTTTTAAAAGAGGCGTTTGAAACCCTCGTAGCTCCAGAACTCTTTAGGAACGGAGATATAACGCGGACTATCACAAACGATATATTAAAAAAAATTTGGAAAGGTCGAGAGTTCTTGCTCTAAAGTAGTAGTACAACTAAGCCGTCTAAGAAATTTGTAATTGGAGTGGAATAAACTGATTAAACATCATCTTACGCACATGGGTCTGGACGACGAGCGACGTGTCGCTTTCACCCTTAATTACGGGCATTATGTCTCCGAAACGGAATAGATGAATCAGACTGACTGAGGCATGTACACCGACTGTTAGGGTCACCGACTGCATTACTGCTGATACAAAAGAATGTTTAAATGTCAATATATTTAATTCGCTATGTAGCGATAAGGCCGCCAAATTGTATACTACTGTTTCTTAGTTATTTTCTGTCTTTTTGTTTTTTTCCTATCTTGTGGTGTCCAATAAAAGTGTATTTATTCATTAATTCATATTTAGAATATGGATTAAAAAAACATATACAAAGAAGAATCTCAAGACATGGCGTCTAAATATGACGTCCCTTTTTGTTTTTGTATGATGGATATTTCATTATGCTAATGGGTAACAGTGTGAGATAGTAGAAAAATCTCGAGGCGCAGGAGCTGTCCAAGAAAAGGATTTTTCAAAATTTAACTTACTAACTAACTTACTTAATTATTATGCTATTAAAATCCGTACATATTATAGTTTGTTGTGTAACACCGCAAACAGATAGGTCGCCCAGTTGATTGATTGCATACGAATTACGAATCAATTATACTCGCCAAAATATGCCTATATTTAACATACATACAACATACCACAACTAGATCGAATTCCGATTTAGTCTTCCTTGATACAACAAAGTACCTGAACCCCTAGTGTAAATTATCAAGTTAAAAACACATACATACACGTACATAGTTAGCGTTAAACGTTAGTGGATTTGTAAAAATATTACCTTTAGTCCTATATTAAAACTGACAGATAAGCGTTAACTTTTAACTTAGGTTACAACATAATTCATCTCTTGTTACACTTCACAATAAATACTAACTTTAATAAACTAACACTAGCCCTAGTGACACACTCTCACGCTCGAATCGTTGAGTCGTTTTCGACCATCGAACTGTCACTTCAAAGTAAAAGGACCTTATTCGCATTATTGAGAGCATAATTCTATTCACGTCTCAGGCAGTACTCATCATGATCAACCCATTACCGGCTCACTACAGAGCACGGGTCTCCTCTCAATATGAGAAGGGTTTGGCCATAGTCCACCACGCTGGCCATGTGCGGATTGGCAGACTTTACACGCCTTTGAGAACATTATGGAGAACTCTCAGGCGTGCAGGTTTCCTCACGATGTTTGATGATTAGGCAGTTCTCATTCACTGCGAAATACATCTTGTAGAATAAATACTGAACGAAAAGAAACGTGATACTTCAAACTTCGAAGTTTTTTATTGCTTAAAACAAAGTGCATCGTTTGGGAGCCCTATGCTGTGTCTCTTAGCTTTCATTATCTCTTGTGGCATTAATCAAATGAGCTGCACAAAGTGGGTTGCGTGATGGCGCATGAAACAAGAGGTTTAACGTCCAAATAACTTGCACTTTCTTTTTGATATCTTTTTAACAGCGCCAACGTGAAATTTACATTTAAATTGAACGACAGCTATGGTTTGTTTTAGAGATGAATTAGTGCCACTTCCAAAATATTTGAACTTGAATGAAGTAGTGCTGTTATTTTCATACTAGGTAGACCAAGAGATATATCTCATCCCAAGGACAGCGGTATTAGACATGTCAATATGGTTTAGTTTATAGAATACAAAATATTCACATTAGTTGCAAATTAGTGGCAAATCTCTGATGATCATGATCAACCCATTACCGGCTCACTACAGAGCACGGGTCTCCTCGCAATATGAGAAGGGTTTGGCCATAGTCCACCACGCAGGCCATGTGCGGATTGGCAGACTTCACACGCCTTTGAGAACATTATGGAGAACTCTCAGGAGTGCAGGTTTTCTCACGATGTTTCCCTTCATCGTTGAAGCAAGTGATATTTTAATTGTTTAAAACGCACGTAACTCTGAAAAGTCAGAGATGAGTGCCCGGATTCGAACCGCAGACCTCTGATTAGGAGGCTAACGCTAGGCTGGCTGGCTATCACCGCTTTTATTTCAATACAACCCATAAAAAAAAGGAAAACTAATTCAGCAAAATTAGCGTGTAATTGTGATGGGATATTCCGAATAAAAAATCAGTTATTTACAAGTTTTAGCATATAAAAAACGGATTGACGACGATGATAATAATGTTGTTTGAAGTTATTTCCCAGCACATTATGCGAACAGAAAAGTGTCACATTCCTAAGCAGTGAAAAGTGGATCGGTAAACTGTGTTTTTAGGCATATAAATTACATTGTTAGAATCCCGTAACGAAAATGCTTTTATTTCGAAATCATTGCCAGATTCAATTAGCGAAAATTGGGTTTGTTGGTTACCCAAACAGATCCACAGAAACACCTACGATTTTATTAATTAAGCTTTCAACAAGAAATATCTATTACAATTTTATTTATTTTAGCTGTCAGTCCGGGCAACATCCGTAGGAATAGATTTTTAGAATTGCTTTACGTGCAAGTCCCAACTAGATAGTTTTTTGGTCCCAACGATAAAAGAGCAAATAACACAAGTGATTTTATGATTAAATTAGTTAATTATTAGCTAATGATTACATACATTTTATCACGGAAATGTCTATAGCTTTTATCGGTTTGGGGCAAATCTAAAGCCTTGGTTTTTTCTTTAAAAATTCTTAGTTAAATACTAAGCTAATGTTTAGAGTTAGGAATTTTGCGGTATCACCCCGTTGGGAGAGCACGTTAAGAAATCATATTGGCTAAAAACTAATAAAAAAATCCCATTAGGGCAGCGCGATGGGTCTATGCTCTAAAATCCTCTCATCTATTAGACGACCCACAGCTGGGTACAAGCGACAAGGTTGCATGCACACAGCATCGGATAATAAAACAAAAGTTACACATTAGCGCAATTGCGATCTATGTGGAGTGGTCCTCCCTAATCGGATTAACCTAGAAATAAAAAAAAAACGCAAACAGCGATCATTGACTAGGCGGATGTCCACGCATCTGCCGCCCACATACGGTAATACCACAGCGTAGCAATAGTACCGTTGGACAACAGATTCAACTTGCACAATAACTACTCGTACCAAACCAAACCAACGATTAGTATAATGTGCCTTTACAAATATCTAAATGATATAATAATAATCTTTATTTGGGCATCTGAGGCTCAATTGGTTAGTAAAAAAACAATTTATTAACATATACCTAATGTTAGTGAAACACAGAATCATTTAATGCAATAGCTTATATTTGAGGCCTACCAGCACTTGAATAATGTGCTCAAGCATTGGCGAGTCTATTTTACTCGCAAAAATACTCAGGATGCTGTTGGAACTTGAACGCATTCTTGTCAGCAGTGATGACTTTTTCCGCATTATCGCAAACAAGTCATTGGTATGTACTTTTGCGAACAAACCTGACTATCAGTTTAGAATATCAATAAAAATTAAATGCCTATTCAGATCGGCAGAGAATTTACGTAGGGGCTGTTAAAAGCTGTTTTTTATTTCGTTTCTGGATTCAATTTGCGGAATGAAAGATTGTCTAAAAACACACACTACGCATCAATCCCAAAAATCTTTGTTTATTACAATTAGTATTTGGTTTTTCTTTTTCTGATTTATACTGTTGGTTTTAGATGTATAAAACGTACCAGCCAGCGCATACTGTACATTTAGTTTAACCGTGATAAATATAAATACATAACAAGATAAATGTCTGCAGTCGGTTACGCTGGGAAGCCGCAATGTGGCTGGGTTGATATCGCGGATGAAATCGAGAGTATACGCGCTCACGTTCGCCATACTTGTCAAAAGACAAGGGACAATATATAATTCACCCCGATGGTAGAACCATAGCCCTTAGTGATTCAACTAATTGTATCGTAAATTGTGTACTTAGGTAATGAAGAATTAATTAAACCTAAGTGCACAATTTTCAACAATGATCGAATCCTCAAAATTGTTCTTGCTCTCAATTTACAAATTATCAAGAACAATTTGTATAGAAATGTATTTTCTGAGTTTGTTCTCTAATATAAATTTGAGTTACATAAAGTAAAACAACCGTTTGATTACATCACAAAAAATAGCCAAAAGAATTTTTTGTAGTTTTTTAATTTGTCAATTGAAACTACATTAAATAACGGCACGGACATTCTTTTCGTTAACATGACACTAATAGCAGAAGTGAAACACGGATACAAAATCGAATAGTTTTTTAAATTAAGTTGCTAGCTGTAATACTTTTCCCGCCCCTTAATGAATATTCATTTTCCGTCTAACCCCATTTCTAGATCATGAAACGTGGTAATCGCCAGTTAGCGGACGCGGGCGGTACACAAAAGAGAATAATTACCCGCGTACGTGTGTATGGCTATTATAACTATTCGTGCATCGATACTATCTCCGGCCTCGCCATTTTTATTGGGGTTCCTTCGTCATTCTAAGAACACCAACAGTGAGGAGTTAAACCTTTATTTTTTTATACAAGTTAGCCCTTGAGGGGAATCTCATCTGATGGTAAGTGATGATGCAGTCTAAGATAAGAGATAGATAATGTAAGTGATCTTGCGGCACCATTTTTCCCAGCTGCGAGATCCCTTTATTAACTATTATTAAGAATTTTTAAACAAAATTGAGAGTAGTTTTAGTTTTTAAAATATTTATAATTTAATTAGGCTATTATGGGTCTGGCATAATCTCATGTGAGATTCAAACACCCTTAAAAAAAATTAAGAATAAAAAAAAGATAAGAGCAAAATTTGAAAAATCTTGAATGGCCTACTTTCGCCGCCAAAACTACATTGTCTCTCTATGAAAGGGAGGCTATAATATGAATATGTAATAGGTAATTTTTGTTAATTAAATTTAGCTTTTTTTATTATTTCATTTACAACTTTTAGAATCGACTTTTAGATTTAACCTAAATCTGTTGCATATGCCAGTCCTTTGCCAGTCCTTTACGCTGTGCATTTTACTTTTTATTTAGCTTTATTATTTATTTATTATTTGTTGGCTTGTCAAATTATTAAAATAGATGAAGAAAAATTGACAAAGCGAGTAAAGAACCGCAAATATACATAAAATGGTCAAATACTTTGTTATTGAGCACGACTACGGAACCCCACTGTTTATGTTCTAATGCGTGCTTAGCGAGTCGTTATATGAGAGAACAGTCATGCTTTCGATAGTCTCGAAAATTACCGGCCGCCGATAAGGATCGACGATTTATTGCGTCTGACACACTTTCCAGTTTCGTCGACTTGTCGCGGTACAAAAAGTTTTGTTATGACAGCTGTTTCGTTCTTGACCCATTCGCCACGCAATTAGAGGGTCAGAGTGTCCGATGCCGAAGTGGTCCGATTATGTAAGGCGCTGTGCTGCCAGCTGGAAAGCGATAAGAAACACTTAGCGGAACAGGCCGCAAGTCTCGACACTCCGCCCAAGTGGAAAAGAGCTACTTTGATTGGAAAGTTTTGTGTTTACTAATTTATATTATATAACAATAATAATAATATGGCTAGGATATTCCGCCGGTTTCTCAACCTGTCGCCCTGACCCCCGGCCGTTGGTCTCCCCTGCCGGGGTGTAATCCTCCGCCCGGTGCAAATATGTATCTCATCATCATCATCATCATGATCAACCCATTACCGGCTCACTACAGAGCACGGGTCTCCTCTCGATATGAGAAGGGTTTGGCCATAGTCCACCACGCTGGCCATGTGCGGATTGGCAGACTTCACACGCCTTTGAGAACATTATGGAGAACTCTCAGGCGTGCAGGTTTCCTCACGATGTTTCCTTCACCGTTGAAGCAGGCAATATTTTAATTGTTTTTAAAAACGCACATAACTCCGAAAAGTTAGAGGTGCGTGCCCGGATTCGAACCGCCGACCTCTGATTAGGAGGCTGACGCCCTAACCACTGAGCTATCACCGCTTATATGTATCTATGTATATATCTATGTAATATGTATCTATGTAATGTATATGTAGGTTTATTTATTTTTGTTTATTTAAGTTTACTATATCTCTTTTGGTTTTTATATGTATTTATTTTGCACACGGGCGTGAGAGTTAGGATATAATGGAAATAATAATATATTAATAGAATCTATGTATTCTCCCATCCTTCGGTAGCACTGGACATTCCTGGCATAGACTTCTTTTGTCTTATTTTTATCAAACGAAAGAAAGATCCGTTCAAATCGGTACAGTGTAAAAACTAGCCTAGATAACCGCTTGCGGACCTCTGTGTGTAGAGGTTCCGTCAAAATCAGTATACCTGTCACGTTGCTTAGACTGGCCGAACCTAACCCGAAAAATATGCTATTAGGCGGTAAGAGGCAGTTACTTTAAAATCACATACATATCTTTAATTTGATCTATTTGTATAAAATATATAAGTTATAATTCGGAACAATTGGAAATAGACGTGTGTATATAATAAGTACGGAGTGTGAATTATTAGTGTGGCTCGGGATGTATTAGAAGATTCTAGAAATGTTAAGCTTCAAGAAGAATATGTAGGATAAGTATAAAAAATATCTAAACGATCGAGATCGTTTTGAATCGCTTCCGTAAGCTTTCTTAATAATTATATAGAAAGCAATATAAAAATTCCAAATAGTCTGCAATTTAATTGACCCCATATTAATCTGGGTAGTGAAAAGCCTCTAGCTATACGGATAGAAATAATGCACTTCTGGGTCAATCGCCTACTTGTAAGCAATAATATTAAATTGAGATGCGTTGACGCCCATACGAAGCTGTGACGGCCTCGTGGTTAGGACGTATACTTCTTAACTAGAGGTGGGGGGTTCGATCCCGGGCACCGCACGTCGAACTTTTCGGTGTTATGTGCGTTTTTAAGCAATTAAAATGTCACTTGCTTCAACGGTGAAGGAAAACATCGTGGGGAAACCTGTACCCTTCTCATATTGAGGGGAGACCCGTGCTCTGTAGTGAGCCGGCCAATGGGTTGATCATGATGATGATGATGACACCCATATCGAATCGTAATTTACGATTTTGTATGGCTTAACATAAGCTCGCGTACGTCTTGATAGAATCATAAACCGGATTGAATAATTAATTACGTATTGGTATTGCTGCGAAATTCTTTACTTAAGTTGGTATATTAAAGACAAATTGAGAGCGATATAATATAATTTTAAAATGGCTACCGGTTTTAGACTGCCCACTTTTTAAGCCTGCCATAAATGTTTACTTTACTGACGACCTCAAATCTTTCTCACCCTCTAATCAATGTCGTTAAGATGATATTATGAAATTTGGCATAGTTATGGGATCCGGTTTCCACTCCTTAGGTGATATTCTTTTGTAGGTAATGGCAAGATGGAAACTATATTTTGAACAGTGGGAGGTTCACGAAAAATTCCTGTACTTTTTAGGTGTAGTACTGCATACGCCAGAGAGGCGACTTCTACCAAAAAAAACTTGTAACGATATAATAACCCAGAAAATTTGACTGATACTTGTTAAAAAAAAAACTATGACATAATTTTATTTTTATTGACTTGGTAGTTGAATAAACTGTGTTTTTTTTAATTGCACGTAGACCAGTGGTTCTACAGTATGGATCAACTGTGCGATGACAATCATACCCTCAAATAGTATATAAAATTTCATTCAAGTCGCAACTTGACATTTCGGTGGCAATTATTGTTTATCAATTGTTGCATATTTAACGCTATTAGAGTGCGATCAAGCTCGACGCAATCGGCAATACATTTGTAATCGTTATGGCTCAATAGGTCCACTAATATTTTTGCACAATCCGTTCTTTAAATGGCACGTGGAGATCCAAAAAATTCCAACTCATGCATTACCAAAGTTGTACTGGGTTATGGTTGATTACTTTGAACAATGGAGTTATGTCACCGCGGATTAGAATCAAGATAATGTTACCTGTATAAACATTGTAAATTTCATTATCCAATAACATGTGTTGAGCTCACAACAGATAAATAAAACTCTAGTTACGACACAACTATTTTAAAACATCTCCAGTCGATTGATCAACTGAGATGTGTAATTTTAACAATTAGGTAAGTGTAAGTAATTGTTTCACGCAGTTAAAAATAGGATTGAATAATAAAATAATGTTTACTCAATAATAAACGTTGAGCGAATAAAGCTTACCAATATGTCGGTGTACCAGAGCGTCATGATTTGGCCGGAGTCCATCCGCATCAAAGCCAAACGAGACGCCTCTTGGTCATTGTCAGCGGTTGGCATCGGTGATAGCAAAATGATATAACTGTTTCTCAGCGATTCAAAATTCAAAACACTCACTAAACTCAGTCACTTATTCATCCAGTTCTGATCATTGAACTTAAAATTATTCTTGAACGACAAAAAAAAACTATTTGTTTCAATAAAAAAAAGACCTCTTCAAAGTAATAATTGCGAGAAATTAAATTACAATATTATCGCGACGATATTTTTTTAAATAAAATATTGTTTAAATATGACGTATATTTTTAGTTGTAGAGGCGCCAGTGCATGCGGGCGGGCGATTCTCGCGCTCGCCTGAAGGACTATGCGCGTCGAGCTGCGTATGCGCAGAGAAAGTGCTCCAGCGCAGACTCCGCGGCGTCTGCCAAATCGTCGTTTTCACGGTTCGGAAATTGATAGTCTTTTCCGGACGAGTCACGCGGCACAATGGGGCCAACTCGTCGCCACTTTCTTGAGTGTTTTTTTTTTCGGCTACTTTAATTAGCTGCACAACTTAGTTTTAGCTCTTCAAATCTAGTTCTTTTTAATGTCTTCATTAAATTAGAAAGAATTTAAAATACTATATTTTTATTTAAATGGCATTTCGATTTAATGACTTCATTAAATTAGAAAGATTTTATAATACTATATTTTTATATAAATGGCATTTCGTTTTTAGCCTTACTCTTTTGTTATTAACGTGCGTTTACTTAGCATTTGAAATTTAGGAATTTGTCGACTACTTTTAATGATTCTGTTTACGTTGTAATCTAGAATTTAAACTCGGTCTATTAAACTAGATTTTATTATTGTAGTTCAATTGGAAAATTTAATAGAGTTAACAACTTTCTTTCAACAATTATGAATTATGTGTGATGTTTTTGTCATAAAAGTTTTTTTATGTATCCCATATGAATATTTAGTTTCAATAGCGTATTACATGTGTATAAACACGTAACACATAATAACACTTATACGACGTAAGTTTGTCATTAGCGGGTCATTAAGTCTGGCTGTAACAGTAATAGGGAAATTTTGTGTGTAGTTAAAATTGTGTACCCAGTGATTCGAAAATCGTTACGGCAACACTTGAATGAGCATTGTGGCAATTTTGTGCGAAGGCGAATGCATCGTAACAATCTTAATTCGTCATACTTTTCCTTCGCACTTCACGTTGATGTTTTCTATATTTACACTTCCTTATTTCTGCTGTTTTAAACACACTTCGAGTTTTTCAACATTAGAATTTCGAATAAAATGTATTCATGTCCCATTATAATTTGAATTAAGATATTAATGGCCCGTAAATGAGTATTGAAAGACACATCGTTCCAGTGAAATATTTTAATACATCAAACATGCAGCTTCCGTTCCATATTTGCCCTGTATCCTTTCTGTATTTTCTCGGAATATATGAAAACGTAAACTATTAGAATTCGGTAGTTTTCAGAGCACAATATGAGACCAGTGTTGGTGGAACTGTGACAAGTGATACTTTTGCATCCTAGTTTTCAACTATCCGAATTATCTTTGCCAACGATTTCATGGAACTTTGTAATTATTTTTTCTTAAACAGTTTTTATTCTAAGATTCTATTCCGCATTTTATACATCAAAATTTGATATGTTGCTTATGTTTGTGATTTAATCTTCATTAATTATATATATGCCGTTGAATAGTTTTTAATATTTTAAAATGCTTATAATGCTACTGTACTCTTTGGAGACCTTATTTATATTTACGATCATGTTGAGAAAAATAAATATATAAAATGTACATTTCTTCATTTCAGCTATGGTGTCGATTCCTTCATTATATTTTTACAATATTTATAAATAAGCATACCATGAACCTTACCATGGGTAATTTAGTAATTTTTAATTAATATATATTCCGTAAACCTAATGCGTAAAGATTGATCGCCTTATGAATTATTGCGTACATTGACCTAACGTCCACATTTCTCTATATTATTGAAGCCAAAATCACAATATGGGGTGAATATATTTGGAAATCGATTAACGGGACACAGACACCGTTCAGACAGACACAAAGCTTTGGCATTGTGTGTGGAGTAGGTGTATCCTTTACGGAGAGAGTACATGAATTATTTCCAAGTTGAAATAACGAAAATAGCAAAATTAATGATGTAAAAATCGGACAAACGTTAACAACGATCAGGCGTTCTGAGTTGTACAGATATTAATGGAACATGATAGACGTAAAGAAAAATAATATTTTCTAAGACAAAACCAATGATAAATCAGGTCTTATTTTGATTGTTTTAAAAATGGGAATGATACGTATAAAAAAAAATTAAAAGTTGTAATCAAAATTTAGTTCCTTCGAGAAATTTCGCTGATGAAATGTTACGATAAATAATACTTATCAATATCTATATATGATATAGTAGGGATATATTAATAACGTTGCGTATGTATAGATATTATTTTCGATTGCGACGTTAGAGTTTATCTTGAAATTGAAAGCGAAAGTGCGTTTGTGTGATAGATCATGCCCGCGCATAATGATTTATGATTGTATTGAAACATTATTCGTCCAGCATTATCACCACCTTGCCTTATTAGCATCGGTTTCCGTAATATTTGTATCATTTTACATAACAGTTACCGCAAGCTGTGGCATAATCGAATTGCCACTATCGACACCACATCGGTGACTAAACGGTGAATAAACAATGGAAGATCTGCCTTCAACACTTTATGACTCAATTTAAGCGGTTTATTAAGTAGTTTTCTGGGTGCGAATTGAACAACATTAACGATGAAGCCTCTTTAAACACTAAAGTTTATAGTCGAGCGAAAGGAGTGCCATTTTATTTGTAGGTAGTGGTCGAAGCTTCCCAGACAAGTCCAAAGATTGACAACACCAATTAATATAGGTTACCAAAGTATATATATACATATATACATCATCATG
Source organism: Lasiommata megera (assembly GCA_928268935.1). NCBI lineage: Eukaryota > Metazoa > Arthropoda > Insecta > Lepidoptera > Nymphalidae > Lasiommata > Lasiommata megera. The sequence goes on from OV743312.1 coordinate 15,558,379, forward strand.
ATCAACCCGTTACCGGCTCACTAAAGAGCACGGGTCTCCTCTCAATATGAGAAGGGTTTGGCCATAGTCCACCACGCTGTCCATGTGCGGATTGGCAGACTTCACACGCCTTTGAGAACATTATGGGGAACTCTCACGCGTGCAGGTTTCCTCACGATGTTTTCCTTCACCGTTGAAGCAAGTGATATTTTAATTTTTTTAAATAATTCCGCCGCTTCGATTCGAACCGCCAACCTCTGATTAGGAGGCTGACGCCCTAACCACTAGGCTATCACCGCTTCTACTATAGGTATACATATTAAGGTATTAATGGAACATATGGCAGTTTTTCAGTGGCGAATGAATTTTGAAAATAGTGTTAACAGTGCAGTATAGTGCAAAATACAAACAAGCTTAATTCGCATTTATAATAAGTAATACTTGCGTGCCTATTATAATAATTTTGTTCGCAATGTGTGTATGAAGGAGCATTATTCGGTGCCTAATGTAGGCACAGTTGCGTAAGATGTAGAAAGCCTGTTCGCTATACAACACTCATGTACCGAAGATTAGGTATATCAGGCGATCAATTTCGCGATGTCTAAATAGACGGAACATAAAGCTTGCATTGTTATGAATTTATTCTCGTATGAAGGCTGATAATAAAATCCGATTATATATTGTGCATTCAGCATTGAATGGAAATAATCAAGGTTTCATAAGAAAAGATCGGATTCAAACAAGATGTAATAAAAGTGTTTTACGTAAGAAATATCTTATCGGTTGATTTTTATGCAGTCCTCATTCAGCTCAGTTTTCAAAGTCAGAACAGAGTTCATCATCATCATCATCATCATTTCAACCGATAGACGTCCACTGCTGGACATAGGTCTTTTGTAAGGAGTTCCAATGGCCACGGTCTTGGGCCGCTTGTATCCAGCGACTCGTTTGATGTCGTCTGTCCACCTTGTTGGGGGTCGACCAACGCTACGTTTACCGGTGCGAGGTCGCCATTCCAGCACCTTGGGACCCCAACGTCCATCGGTTCTTCGAGCTATGTGCCCCGCCCATTGCCAATTCAACTTCGCAACTCGCAACAGAGGTAAATCATTCAAATATAATTTTGCCTGTTCCTTCGAATGATTTTTCAAACGTTTAACATTTGAATAATGTACACAACTACGAAGTAGGTACGAGATTTCAATAAGTTATTTTGGAAAATGGGAATACGAATCTCCCGATAAGTAAATATTTACCTTTACTCGAACGTCATTTCGATGAAGGGGTGCGTGAATGTTGGATGATAGAATTTGTGTCTCTAAAGATCTTTTTATTTACAGAATTAAGTACGGTTACTTTTATTGAGGTAAAGTTATTGATGCAAGTAGATGCGTGTATTTTTTTTGAGTTAGGAAGAAAATTATAGGCAATAATAGATCGGTAGTTTATCCGTCCGTTTAGTATCTTTATTATTTTTTTCTTTTTTTTCGGCCTGACTATTAGCTGTACTAATTTTTCCAAATAAAAATCTTTTATCTTAAGGGCGTCTCCTGTGAGGACGAACCTCGGCTTAGGCAACGTTTGGAATACCGGAGTGGTCCGTACGTATCAGAGGCCGCGGATGACGTGTGATAGCGGGGACCTCGTCTTCGCCGGCGAAGACGGTGTGTAGCGTATGATTGTGTGATAGGTGGTACGAGTAAGTTATCAGTAGTTATCTGATCGTCAGGGTCGTGAAGGATATATTTAGGTCTCCTCTTTCGGAGAGGAGCGCTTAGGTCAAGAGAGTAAATAGAAGCCGCAACTACGAAGGCTTGGGGTGTCGGATTGATGTTTAGTATCGTTGTGTGAACGTATCGCAACAGAAATCGGATCAGTTTAAACAGAACTCAAACGAAATGGGTCCATTTCGCGTAGACACATGTGCATGCGTTCATGTTACGTCAGGTACGCGCGTCATACCAACATTTAGGTCAAATTATTAATACATTCGGTGTTTACGGCCCTATTTAAATCTATTTGTGCCGATGCAGAAAATAATGTAAACATTGTGTCGAATTGTGATACGCGATGCACGGAATTTTCATTCAGTACGCCGTGTGATAAAATAATCATAGTCTTTGATGTTTTACGTTTCATCGGTCTAGTAAATTATGATTGTAGTATCTATGTTTTTTTTTGTATGCTTACACGTTTCGTTTGCTGCTTACTACATTTTTTTTCCTTTTTGTTCTTGTTATTTCACATATTCACATATTTTATTAATTAGTTTTCCGCCTTTAATGTAATACACTTTTTGCATGCGGTTTACCTATAATTAAATAGCTTAGCATTTAGCTATTATACCTTCATCACGATCAACCCATTACCGGCTCACTACAGAGCACGGATCTCCTCTCAATATGAGAAGGGTTTGGCCATAGTCCACCACGCTGGCCATGTGCAGATTGGCAGACTTCACACGCCTTTGAGAACATTATGAAGAACTCTCCGGCGTGCAGGTTTCCTCACGATGTTTTCCTTCACCGTAGAAGCAAGTGATATTTTAATTTTATTTTAATTTTTTAAAACGCATATAACTCCGAAAAGTTAGAGGTGCGTAAAGAATTATACCTTATTATGTATAAATTATTTTAGTTCGATTACAATGTCTTAAGCTGTTGGTAAACCTAAATAAATATTTAAAATAAAATAAAATGACAAAAGTAGTCAGACTTGAAATTTTTTTAATCGTTTTTTCCACGTAATATATAATATAACGTTCATGACTTAAAGATAAGCATAACAACCAACACAAATTGGGACAATTCTAACCAGTTTATAATCAAATTATAGGCTTTATTGTGCAGATTACGAAAATTAATAATTTAAATGGAAAGGAAAATTTTACATCACCACCGAGATTGTACACAGGTTCATTAAAGAGTAGTAAACCTGCAAAACTCTGACCTGGATAGTAAAATTGAAAGGAAACAGGATGATAGTAACCCGCTGATCTTTTATTACTGTCAGAGTTTAATAAAATTCGAGCGTAGTAAACATGAAATAAAACGTAATAAAAGCCCAGGTATAAATTTCGAGTTCCGCCATGGTAGGTGTAGCATCAAATAAGACTGTTTATTGCGAACGGAGTGTTAAAGTTTTACGTCTTAGATGAAGTGGAGGCACAGTTCTACGGGATACCTATAGAATTCGAACATAGGATTTTTTTCGTTAAATTTTTATTTTTAGTGATCGCGAATTTTTTCAATCTCGTCAATTATGCAATTTTTTCTGTGATGCAAATCATCGTGACGTGTGTTATGCTGCTGACGTCATTTGCATTTTCGGTAGTGAAAAATGCAGTGTTAGGATGTTCGATCCTAACATTGCAGACCCTTTATATATTCCATTTTTTTAATACACTACAAGATAGCTCTTGATGGCAATCTCACCTGATGGCAAGTGATGATGCAAACTAAGATGGTAGCGGGCTTGGTTTTTATGGTTAAGTAGTAGTCGTTCCTTACGACGCGACGTAACGTCGACGTTTTAAAATGGGGCGAACATAAAAAAACAAGTTAAGGGCATACATGCCAAATTAACACCTACCTATAAAATGAAAGTAGACTTCCAAAGCAAGCATTAATCGAACTTGTAGTTGTTAATTTCGGACGTTCTACAGCGATGTTAATACTTAAATCAAACAACATAAGTTGTGTTAAATTTCTACGGTAAACGGCGTGTAAGTTCGACCGTTATGCCATTATCGGAGTAATTACGATTTGTTTAGTTTGGTACGAGATAAAGCAGCGACAGATGTGCCGACAAGACGTCGCTGGTAGCTGCATCCCGACTAAGATGATAATTCTTATCCTATCATTATTATGAATTTGCAAATGTAAGTAACCGTTAAAGACCTGTTGAGAAATGGTGTGACGGATGACGAATCGTCATATCAACCGATGGACGTCAACTGCTAGATATATGTCTTTGTAGTGATATCCAAACTTTGTTGTTTGCGAGGTTTTTTCTAGTTGCCCTAGTTCATGTTGTCTGCCCATCTAGTGAGATGTCTACCAACGCTGCACTTATCAATGCGGCATTTCCACTTCAGCACTTGGGTGCCCAACGACAATCAAAATTTAACATCCAATTTCAATTTCACATGTCTCTCCGGAAGTACACCCGTCTTTTCTTTGTTTTTTGTATTGACGCTGCACTGGTTGGGAAGACAGATTCTAAAACTCGGAAACTCGGAAGATGCTCTTTTCCAACATAAATACATAATCAATTTTTTTTCTATCATGTGATATATGACAGCATAGCCGGCTGCTTCCAAGCACCTTTCATCTTCAATCACAAATTTAATCAAAACCATAATCGAACCAAAATGTATATGACCGTAAATCATAATCATAATCCACATAATTATATGAGCCTACTAATACCAATAAGTTGGAGTAAATCTTATAACGATCAAAGTCAGAGCTGCATGTTGGGGCGTTTGTAATGGCTTCTTATACGAATTGCGCCCTACATACGCAATTGGGAGGCGCGGAGTGCGGACGCCTCAGAGGAAAGCGATCGTGCGGAAAGAATGTGCGCTACTTTTTTATAATAACGTATTTATCTACTTAATTAAAATGTACTGCTTCTATTTGCACAAAGCAAGCAATTTGTCGGCGATCGTTTACTCTTTTAAACAGGTCAACTTTTGTTTTGAAGATCTCAAGGGAGCATCGAAGCGTTACGGTCAAACGCTTTGAATAAAGCAAGATATCCGGATTCTTTTGTCGGTTAGACCAATATATTATGATATATTTGTGCACAGAAATGTACTCGTCTCGTTAGTAAGATCGATTTTCCGTTGAGTGAAAACTATTGGAACATCGCATCCTAAATAAATACCATTTTGTAAGAATCTTTAAAACGTGTTTTTTTTTTAACTTCTGCTGGAGTAGGTATATCTTGCGTACGTTTATAACAGTCGTAATGTAAGTCAGCTCAGGGCTTATGTAAATAGACTGTGTATGATAAATTCAATTGTACTAATACTTTAACGTTTAATACTACTAATGTACGCAACTTGTAGAGTTTCTAAAACTCGTGCATGCATTTTATATGCATTAACATTCCGTATTAAAAGGTTAAAATCGGAGATTATGGTAGTAACAGAATACAGGATTTTAAAAATACGAGATTTTATTGAAATCTCTCATTTTTATGCAGAAATGATATTAGATTTGGATAGGCAACGGACTAACGAATATTGACGTTTAAAAAGAATCGTTCAGCTAAATGGTAAATGAATGTTATTTTGATTGACGCCAACACTAACAAATCTATTGTGGTCGTGTCCATTGCATTCTTTGTGATCAAACCTCCGAACATTCCACTGGAGAAAACCAACTCGATCTAACAAAAAATATTGAAGTTTTTTTGTCTGTTTTTTTAACGATACACTAATACTATTGTATATTAAAACAATTTATTCAGAAATAAATATATAGTGATATACTACATTCAATTTCAGTAATTATTACATTTCAGCTTGAAATAATGGTATTTGTTACTGAAGCTAGAAACGCAACTGTTCTGCTTTATCTGTGTGCGTTAACAAAATGAGATGTCTCGTTTTACAATTCTGTTTCAGAAGATCAAAAATATTTGCCGCTAAACATCCTAACTTACCTTCTTCTATAGACAACAACGCATTTTATTTAAAAATAAAGATTAAATTATTGTTCGATCCAAAGAATACATCTAATTTATAGTTACAGACCATATCTATTTTGGACGTTTTGTTATAGGTTTATAATTGTATTATTCTAATAGTAATGTAGTTCAAACAGCTAGTTGCATTAAGAATTTATTATAACTTTTATGTAGCTAGAGTAAATGGACAGAACGGTTATATATTCTACGAGTAATAGAGGAAAGAGGAAGGTGGTGCAATAATCTAATTATACACATAATTATATTGATATAAACGAATAATACAAATACATACTAATAATAAAAACCAAATTTATATCATAATATATAATAAATAAAGATCAATAAATAAATACTCCAATGTTACGTTAACATTGGGCCACAGACAAAAAGTGATCTTTGACTATTTTTTTTTAATTTTTATTGTTTTCGCCTCTCATGTATAGAGAGTCTGTGTGTAGAGAATGAAGTTAGGCAACAGTTCGATCTATTCTCATTTATGATGCTTATAGATGCGCGGTAGGTGATTTCCAGCAAATCTATCTGTATGGTGATTGGCAGTGTGCGCAGAGGGGTCGTTCACCCCGGCAGCGGATGGGCGCGCATCGCAAGCGCAACGTGCGTACGGGCACGAGATCGCGGATAAGCAACGTTGTTACTCCATACTTATGAGATGACTATATACTAACTGTTATCTCAATATTATTTTAATGGTAGGTGAAGAAGAGAAATTACTTAACTATCCATCTCGCTGAACTAAATAAGCGCTTGTAATTTTCGCAAAGCTGTGATAGCCTAGTGGTTAGGACGTCCGCCTCCTAATTAGAGGTCGGGGGTTCGAACCCGGGTACGCACTTCTAATTTTACGGAGTTATGTGCGTTTTTAAGAAACTAAAAAAGAAAAACATCGTGAGGAAAACTGCACGCCTGAGATTTCTCCATAATGTTCTTAAAGGCGTGTGAAGTCTGCTAATCCGCATATGGCCAGCGTGGTGGAATATGGCCAAACACTTTTCATATTGAGAGGAGACCCGTGCACTGAACTGAGCCGGCAATGCATGATGAATATTCTCAAACGAACCGAGTTGCATTATTCATGATATTGGCATAATTTAAAATATAAGAAACAAAAAAAATTGAGCTTTATTTCTTTTTTTTATTATGGCTGCAATAGAAATACACATTCTTTGAAAATATCAACTCTATATCTTGATTTACAACCCGCTGACATACAGACATAAGGACAGACAGCGAAATTTATTTATTTATTTATTAATCTCCTCTTATTTCTAGCTTAACAGGATAAAAACCTAATTTGCTAGAGTAGCCTAATATAAAAGTATATATATATATATATATATATATATAAATCAATGTCACAGTCCCGCTGGCACACTTCGAAACCTTAAAAAGTATAACTAAAGTAATGTCGGTATATACGACGCAGTAGCAACTGTCTTTTCCCGCGGCTTAGCTCACATTGATATCGACGACAAAATTAATTAAATACCCTATTTTATCGGTACCGAAAATTAATTAATTATCTCTATCTGAATTTTAGCTCGACTCGTGGGTCAGTTAAATTAAAAAAAACTTGTTAACACTCGTTTATCTAATATGTACGAGTCAAAACCACCGCTGAACTCCGATCAATATATCACTACATTATCACTAGCATTTGTAGGCCAAGGGATATAACGTAAGCCCGTAACGACTTTTGTTCAGACTGCTCCCAAATTAGAAAACGGTCGAAATAGAATACGATACGTGATTGTGGTCACATCACTTTGCGGCCCTACTCGCACCTACCACTTCTCTCATTAACATACCAATTACCAATTGCTTGTCTATTTAACAGAAATTACAAATATTTTGATAAATTCAAGTGTGAACTACTCGTATTTACCACTTATACGTAGTAGCAACAAACGACTGTGTAAGAAAAATTACCCAGCGTCCTTTGCTGCCTTATTTTAAACATGAAATATATCTGAAAGTTTGCTCTAAGTTTTTTATTGCAATTAAAATAGGCTCAGGAGTTTATGAAATTGGTGAATTAAAAATTTGGTGTCATGTCGGTCATCCGGTAGATGTGACCAAGATCCAAAATTGAAATATATTGTGCATTATTTTGAGATATTTTTATTGATTCTTATCCACTAATCTTTTTTTTTAAATATCTGCAATTTAGCCTTTGACGTTAAGTTATGAAGCAGTCTAAGATTGTCTTGGTGTGTTTTGACGACCTCCGTAGCGCAGCGCGTGCGCTGTCGCATTATAAAGTTGGAGGTCCTGGGTTCGATTACGGACTCCAATATTTCTGGTGGGAGGCTTCGGCCATGGCTAGTCGCTAACCTACCAACAAAGACGTGTTGCGAAACGATTAAGCGTTCCGGCACAATGTCGCGTAGAAACCGATTAGGAGTATAGGTTCCCCTAACAGGCTAGTCCGCTACCAATTAATTCCTTTTTCTTAACGCGCAATAATCTATAGATGTAAAGTGACACAGCGATACGATAGCCAGGCAAATATGGCTGACGTTTCTTTATCTATATCGTTCGCGGAGGGTGCTCGAGAGAGTATTCGCACAAGGCAGACACTCAGTCTGTGCCGGCATGATGCGACGGCCATGTGGCCCGTTCCGCTGATTGCGATGCATTACCCACGGCTTCGTACACACTGGTGGCGTGTAGTTCACGGAAGGGAAATGCCTATTTCCTTTACAGTGGACGCCATGTGTGCAGAATAAGCTTACGAGCTTTGCGGAAAGCAGACTTTCAGTCTACGCATAATGATATTGATAACGACCACTCGTGGTAGACTCGAATATACTGCCCTAATATTAATATTAAAATCGCGCAAGTATGCTAGTTCGTTAGTAACCTATCTTTAGCTCGACCGATGTATCCGATCTCGATGAAATTCGACCATGAGTACGACATAGGACACTTTTAACACAGAAAAGCATCAGGGAATCGTGACAATACAAAATAACTGTTGATACTTATTGACAGCTGAAAACGAGTCTAAGCGATCCCCACTAAATGGTTTCGACATTCATATATATACACATAGGTCACACGACACTTTTGTCTCGTAAGAAAAAAAAAAATTCAAAAGATTTTAAAAACCTTAATCCAAGAGGGCTAATCATCCTAGTATTTTCATAATATGTTATTTAAAATACGGCATAATTCAAACAAACGTTTATAGTACTCCTGTTTGTCTGTTTGTATGGGCTTTGTGACAAAGAACACACTTTGGGGCAAAATCCATCAAACACTTTGTTTACTTGTCGTGTCGAAAGAAGGCCGAAACTTCGAAACAAACAACATGTTTGTAAGGTCTTAATCGAAACACCGAGCGAGACATCAGTAAAATATCAATTTTGTTAGGTTACAACGTCAGCAAACTGTGAATTCGGTAATCATCATCATTATCATGATCAACCCACTATCGGCTCATTACAGAGCACGGGTCTCCTCTCAATATGAGAAGGGTTTGGCCATAGTCCACCACGCTGGCCATGTGCGGATTGGCAGACTTCACACGCCTTTGAGAACATTATGGAGAACTCTCAGGCGTGCAGGTTTCCTCACGATGTTTTCCTTCACCATTGAAACAAGTTATATTTTAATTGTTTAAAACACGCACATAGCTTCGAAAAGTTAGAGGTGCGTGTCCGGATTCGAACCACTGACCTCTGATTAGGAGGCTGACGCCCTAACCACTAGGCATCACCGTTTCAATAATTCGGTAATTGCTGTCAGTATTGTCAAACACCTTGATTTTGTTCAGCGAACATATTTTATATATCTCACTCGACTTAGCGACTAACTCGATGATACAATTTACTTGAATATTTGTAAAGATGAATATAACTATAGATAGATTTGGCTTGCGTGATAAGGAAGTCATTAACAGCTACGCTTTCGTAACACACATTGGTTTTGATTTAAGTGACCAGACGGGAAGGTAGTAGTTTTTTTTAGGTGGAAATCGTCACTGTACTGTCGACATTCTAACTTCCTTTTGTATAAAAAGGTTGGGTACTAAAAAAAATTTTCATACGAGTGTATGTAATTTTTTTTTAGGTTAGGTTAGGTTCTTAATACATGAGCATGTGGTCTTTCTGATCACACAACAATACATTAAAAACGCGTTCAGGATAAAATAAACCATATATTATGTATGTGCAGCAAAATCTGACTAAATAAATCATCATAATCATCATCATGATCAACTCATTGCCGGCTCTCTACAGAGCATGGGTCTCTTCTCAATACGAGAAGGGTTTGGCTATAGTCCACCACGCTGGCCATGTGTGGCAGACTTCACACGTCTTTAAGAACATTATGGAGAATTCTCAGGCGTGCAGGTTTCTTCACGATGTTTTCCTACACCGTTGAAGCAAATTATAGTTTTAATTGCTTAAAAACGCACATAACTCCGAAAAGTTAGCCTAGCGTGCCCGGGTTCGAGCCCCTGACTTCTGATTGGAGGCAGACGTCCTAACCACGAGACTATCACTAAATAAATAGGTTAAAAAAATAAAATAGGTTATGATATAGCCTAGTACGAATGTTGCTTTATATTTCGTAAGGTTGGTAAGTCCGCAGCTTTATAATATTTGCTCTCTGCCGTTCGATCTAATTAAGTGTATCAGTGTGTGTAACATAAAACAATGATTGTTCGGTCAATAGGTACCTAGGTACATGCATCATCTGTATTCGCTAACAATTCTGTTCGACAAATGCAATTTGTGGCCACTTGCCTTTGTTTGTCTCGTATCGAGGGAGTACTATTGTTTGTTTATTGCCGTTCTTTATTTGTGCATGTATTGAAGTATTAACGAGTTGAGAAGCCATTATATAATAAAAAAAAGAAGGAACACTAATATGGAGAAAAGTCACATGATTATGATATGGGTGCCTAAACCGTACTATCCGAACCATTACGAATGGAATCGAATGATTCGCATGCCGGGGTCACAGCGTAAAAGGTTAGAGGACTTCTTTACTTAAAAAATAACAGATTTTGTATGTGTTAAAGTAGTTTTTAAAAGCACTTCATTATTATTATCTATGTGTTAGGTTAGTTTGTATAATATAATGTGAGAATTCCAACAACACTGCGATTTCAGATCCAAAAACACGGATTCTACACTTTTAGACGTCATCGCCCATCGGTAACTTACACATTACCAACATGCTCATGTTTTCTTACAAATCCTTTCAATTTTATTATAATCCTTTACAAAAAAAAAAAAAAGAATTCTTTCCGTCCTTGCTGTCCACCCGGGTCTCTCTTGTGACGCTCATACTTATTACGTCTAGGTTACCTAGTCCCCGCTATCTTACCTCATCCGGACGTGGGCTCCATCCACGGCCTCGGAGACGTACGGACCACGCACCGTCCGACCCCCCCTTTATCTCAAACGTTGCCTAAGCCGAGGTTCGGCCTCTAAGGAGGCGCCCTTAGGCAGTCGTGCCCTTAGTTTCTTCGAGCCCTAGGGCTCAAAATTGCTTCTGGCAGAGCTTCTTTCCAAAGCTCGCCAACCCGGCCGGCCCGCAAACAGCCCGGTTACGCTGTGGCAACCAATAGGGTTTGTACAGCTAATAGACAGTACGAAAAAAAAAATATAGGTTACCTAATCGACTTCACCTAACCTAGACATTGTATTCTCTGCTACTTGATAAGATTAAATACCAATTGAACCTGGCATGACAAGGTTCAAGAAAGTTAATACACAATTCTAAACACGAGTTTATCTTTAAAATGTAACCAAGTAGCTCCAACACGTCTAACTGTCTGTGACGATTGCGCGTGTCCCATATCTCAACCGGCAGAAAATTATACTATCCCATACTAATTGCACTCGCAACTAAACTATGCATAAATGTATCTATACTCGTATGCAATTTACGCGTCTATTTTGCACGTAATAAGGATGATTTTTGCGCAATGATATGCAAGGTAGATTAGCGTGTCTGCAATCACGCGAATTGCGGGATTACCGCCGTCCGTTCCCAGAAGCACAACAGGACTTCTTAATCTTCCGCGTATATTTCTATTTGAGAATATTCGCTTGTTTAGTTGCTCGATAACTCTAATAGTTACAGATTGAATAGTGCTGCCACTGGAATACGATAGGTTAACTGGGAATACGGTACTAGATGACTGGCTATAAAATTCCAGAGACAAAAGTTGCGACGAGTCTTTTATTATCAATAGATTTTCTTTATCATGATTTAAAAAGCCCGTATTATTCTTTATAATATGATGTTTAACTGAGAAGATTCTTTATTACTTTTACCCTGCTTTTACCCATCTATTTATTGCAATTAAATTAAATTAATATGAATTTGACGAGGGTTTCGCCAGATGGTCAACACCCGAACTGCGAGCCTATAGCGAAAGGTGTAGTAGCTAAGTAGCAATAGGTACGGTGAGTGCACGAAAGTTTACCTAGTGCCTCGCCTAATTAATGAATAACCCACTTATTGGGACCATATTAATCCTCGTACTATTAAGAAAAAACTGTAGTCGTACTTTTTAAGTCATATTTATTGGTATAAACAACATGTTCAACTGGCAATTAATGTTCGGTAGGCGTACCCAGTGTTAACTCTATGTTAGCTCATACAAACCCGGGTTGATTTCTGATGTTGGCTATAAATATTGTTTTTGTAGTTGATAGAATTTCGTCGTATCAGCATGCAGTTGGTGAAGTTCTAGTACTGTGCAAACTAATTCTCTTGAAGCTGTCTAAGCCTATACGAATATTAGATAGATATACCGAATCCCTATTCCCTAGTGGCTGTTCACTTAATGTTTCCTATTAGTGTAGATTATGTAAATGATATACCCAAGTCTGAAATATTGCTCTAATAAGATAACTCTTAAATAATTTTAAAAGGCATGCCAAATGTTCATAACAAAAAGATAATTTACCCGGCTAAGTTTGTTGTGGGCTTCACCTTCACAGCTTTAGTTTTAAGTTTATGAATATAGTTATCACGATCAACTGACTACTATGTAAATTATTGACGCGTCAAAAGTGTATATTAAAGGATTATCTGAATAAAGATTATTTATTGATTGATGCTACCACGAGAATAGAAGGAAATATACCAATGGACTATTATAGCTTTAGGTTTTTTTATACCAGGAGACTATAAATGTAAAACGGTTGACAAGTCAGATCATCGGACGTCGGAAACGAGGCGGGCAGTGGACGACCGCAACGTGACTGGGTTCCCTTATCATCCGCAGTAAAACTTTATCGATCTCCGCATGTCAATACATTTACCACGTAGCAACAGCCTGGGGCTGGAGTGGGCCAATTATTTATTTACGGTATACTGTAGTAACCGATCCCATGTTGATTCGTTCAGTACACATGTACGACTGGGCTATATTAGGCTATAAAATAAAGAATATTAAAGAATTAAAATATCACTTGCTTCAACGGTGAAGGAAGACATCGTGAGGAAACTTGCACGCCCGAGAGTTGTCCATAATGTTCTCAAAGGCGTGTGAAGTCTGCCAATCCGCACATGGCCAGCGTGGTGGAATATGGCCAAACCCTTCTCATATTGAGAAGGGTGCCGTGTAGTGAGCCGGTAATGGGTTGACCATGATGATGATAACTTATAAATTACGTATGGCGTACGTAGGCGATATAAAATATTATTGAAACATGTATATGGGTTAACCAAATAATAGATCATTGACGACCTCCGTAGCACAGCGCGCGCGCTGTTGCATCATAGTTAGAGGTCCTGGGTTCGATTGCCGGCTCGAGTCTGGTCTGGTGGGAGGCTTCGGCCGTGGCTAGTTACCACCCTACCGACAAAGACGTGTCACCAAGCAATTAAGCGTTCCGGCACAATGTCGTGTAGAAACCAATAAGAAGTGTGGGTTTATCATACCCCGAACAGGTTAACCCGCTACCATCTTAAACTGCATCATCACGTACCATCAGGTGAGATTGCCGTCAAGGGTTAACTAGTAGTGGACAAAAAAAAAAGATCATATGAGCTAAAGAAACTAAAATTTCAATTGTGTTTATTTCCATAAATAATATTGAACTATAATAATAGAAACAATGATTAAAGTAAACGAACTACTTGTACCAACTGTGTAAGTCACAAGTGTATTTATATAATAGTGTAGTTTTCAGAAACTATTTATTAATCATTACGAAAAAGGTCAATTACCGGATGACGGTCGCCTATTTAAATAGAGTGGTACAGATGAAAATTATATACGAAATAATTTCACTGACAGCGTCTCTTAAATCGATCGTGTTTCTTCAGACCGTAATAGACCGGGGTGACGTGATCTTTCGAAATCTAATCGTTTCGTTGGGGGTCTACGCCCTGCTGAAGGTAAGACGCGGTATAAAATATGTAATGTCACAAATATATTTTATTTCACGCGCTGAAAACATTCTGAAAGCATTTTTTATCGAAATAAAACAGATCATGTAATGCGACGTCCTTGCAAATGCTCGGAATTTATGTTTAGAGTAAAAGTGGTTTGTTATTTTACGAGGCGCCACCAAAGCGTTTAGCATTGAGATTTTGTTTAGGCACCCATGATGAAAGGCACGTAACTAAACCAAATGAAAAAGATGCCTTTTTTTTTTAACGTGGGTAATCCTCATGGATACCCCGCGTCCGAGGAGACGCGGCGGTTATGTCAGACTCTTACTGACTAAACCCCCACGGTGCATATCCTTTCCCGCCGCCTGGTGGCCGGGTCACGGGTTTGGCTCGCGCACACAACCGCAACCAGGCCGGTAATGAAAAAGATGCCTAGTTCTAGGTTTACAAAGTTTGTGACTCTTAATATCTTAACATGTATAAATGCTAAATAATATATTTGAAGACCTCCGTAGCGCACGCGTGTTCTCACTCGCATTATAAAGTTGGAGGTCCTTGGTTCAATTCTCGGCTCGAGTATGGTCTGGTGGAAGGCTTCGGCCGTGGCTAGTTACCATCCTACCGACAAAGTCGTGTCGCAAAGTGATTTAGTGTTCCGGCACGAGGTCGCGAAGAATAAGATATATTTTATATTCTTCAAGGACGTATTACTGTAGATTTAACTAATTTTAGATCATTTATAAAACGTTTAATAATTCTTGATTGAGGCTACGAAAGCAATGAAATCTGACGTGTTTTGTTATGTCATAAAGTGACAGTCCAGCGACACAGACTTGTTTTCACGAGGTTTTCAATGTAATTTTTCCCACCTGGCCCCTACCAAAGCAAATATCTAACCATTGTTACGTTAGGTAGGAATCGTATAAATATTTTCTCAGTTACAAGGATAGCCTTTTCCATCAACAATTACTGGTAAGTCAATTCGTAGCTTCCAATCAATCTAATCCAAAAACTTCAAATAGCAAATCTTAAAAACAAGAAATAGAAAATCTCTTCGAAAGGCAAGAGTTCCCCTTCAATAAATAGAGATTTTCTAAAGGGCAGCAATTCTAAATTCTAAATTCTAATTTTATCGCAAAATTCATGCATACAGTGATTATTAATTTCGGTCGGTAACCAACCCGTCGCGTCAGCTAGTTGTCAGGTAGCCCTGAATACGAAGTGTTTTTTTTTAAATTCAGTATCAATGATCAACATTAGTTATTCGTATGATAATAACATGTGTAGGAAGAAGTCGTACTATTTAAGGTAGGATTAGAAGATCACTTGATAAACCGATACCGCAGCATTGTGTGCTAAGTACCGTGGGTCGGCCATTCACGGCACGCGTCCACAAATAATAATACGATTTCGACTTAGAGCACCTCAAGGATGAATAGCGATTGCGTGCTTCAGGCTCGATTTGCAGGTGGGTCACGCGCATGTGCCGCCGGCATGGCGTCACATCCTCACTCAATTGGTTACGATAATTAATAAAAGAATTGCGCCTGCGCAAGCCATACTATGTACGGTAATGGTCGGCATTTTGACGCATTGTTGACGTTCCCGAGGACGAATTGTTCGACCACAAAAAAAATATATAACGTTATCGCACCGAATGGAAAGGATCGGAAGCGCACTGCGGTGAATCACCGATTTTCGTCAGTCCAGTAAACCATTTAAGACATTTCCAGTTATTTAAGTTACCAGTCGATTGCAGCGAACGGCAGTACTGAGTTATTTTTACTAGACGCTGGTTCAATTACCATTTTATCTGTTTCAATATTATCTGTTCCGCATGCGTCAGTGAATGCGAAAGTAAGTCTGATCATTTTTGATTCTATATGTTTACTGCATAATAACACATTGCTAAATTATATTGTAATACATACAATTATTATTTCAAGTACATTACATACCCATTTGAAAAGTTAAGTCTGTTTCATCGAGAGGAATGAGAAATTAAGAGCAGTTGCACTATCCGAAAACCGGTTTTAAGCAATTCAAAAATTTACTAATACAAGACTACTCTGTAATAAAGGGTTATTAAATTTGTATCCATTGATGTTTAAGATTCATTGTTCATTCTTATGCAATGCAATCCTAGGATTTGTAGAATATATATTATCCCCTGATACTAATCAATGACTACTGAAACTGATAGAGGTGTCATGTCCTATAAGACCTTTAAATTCGAACGTCAATCACTTTAAGCATCGGATGCATCGTGTCTGCACATCGCAAAGCGTCTGGAGATTGACAGGGCCCTATCAGCTGTCATCTCCCGCCCATTATGCGCTGAGAACAGGCGTGCGACCTCCGCAGGTTGCGGCAAGGCCAGATGCCTTCCTAACCTTTTGTATTGAATTATCGACAGGTTAGGACCTGGGTTCAATTGTTTTTGTCTCTATTCAATAGGTATTCAATTGATGGTTGCTCACGATAAATCACTAGGTGCTGATCATACAAATGCTTTTGTATTATTATTATATTGAATGCATCGTGAGAAAGCGTTTGTAAGAAGAATCTATTCTGTATAAAAAAATAAGACAACGTTTTTAGCAAAAGCTCGCGTACAAAGTTCTAGTTAGCAATTACCAGAACGATTAAATTTCTTTATCATCATCATGATGAACCCATTACCGGCTCACTACAGAGCACGGGCCTCGTCTCAATATGAGAAGGTTTTGGCCATAGTCCACCACGCTGGCCATGTGCGGATTGGCAGACTTCACACGCCTTTGAGAACATTATGGAGAACTCTCAGGCGTGCAGGTTTCCTCACGATGTTTTCCTTCAAGAAGTGATATTTTTTTTTTAAACGCACATAACTCCGAAAAGTTAGAGGGGTGCGTGCCCGGATTCAAACTGCGACCTCTGATTAGGAGGCTGACACCCTAACCCCTAGCCTATCACCGCTTTCAATTTTCAATTTATCTAAGTATATTTTAGTGTGTAGTATACCTACATACCTTGTTTGACCTATTCCACTTTATAAAATCATCTTACTCACATCTGAGGGTAGCTGGAAGAGATCTCTTGCAGAGATGAGCTTTCCTTTATACACTTCTTATATAAGTGTTTGTTATCACAAATTTGGTACAAAAATAATAAAAAAATAAGAGGTTGAGCTGAACCCCGACTAATGTTACCAGAGTCACATAATCTTATAAGATATATTTATAGAAATTGTTTGCTTCTTTTATTTAGCATTTTACAGTTTACATAATAATATATTTTGGTGTGCAGGCTAAGAATGCTTAGCGATTTTTAAAGTGCTCTGATATCAAGTTAATTGAACTTTTATGAACCTTTATTTTTAATGCGATGTTTATCCTCTTTATATCCGGATGTCGGTGAAGAAGACACCTCTTCGCACGTAATGAACATGCATGATATAAATTCGACCCGAGCTGCCGTCGGACCAACGGCCCGGTGATATAACGCAGCCGCCAGAGTGGTGTTGACAAACTTGTGCACGCAGTGTTATGATTTATGGCGCGGCGAGTACTTTAAAAAGGACAGCTGTTTTATATCAAAAAAATGTATGAAAGCTTCCGCTGTCTACCGAACACATTGGCTTGCGTTATGACTACGAATATTGAGTGTACTTTGATCATCTAGTTAGCCCTCAAAAGGACAGATTGATGATGGTCAAAGGTGAGGTTTTAATGATTTCTCACTAAGACCCATTCCGCACTGTCGATAAGTTCCTGGCGACTATTTTACAGGGTTGTGCACTTCAGTAAAGGCCCATTTATTGTATGGCGAAAAAAACTAATATTTTTTACGACATGGACATCCGTAGCTGAACCAAAGTAATCCATACAGTCCAACGGACTGAAGTGGCAGTGGGCGGATCATATCTGAAGCAGAATCGACAGCCGTTGGGGCAGATGTGTTTTGGAGTGGAGACCGCGTACCGGTAAGCGCAGCGTAGCACGACTTCCTGCTCGCTGCTGGACCGTAGATGAGGAAGGCGTGGAGGACCGTGCGTGGTGGCGCGCTCTCAGAAACGCCTATGTCTAGCAGCAGACGTCTATAGACTAACTAAGCAAGTTAAGTAAGTACTGTCTCGTAGTTGTCCCCGGGACTTATATCTCTCAGCAATTCTTTTCTTTGTGAAATTTGAAAGATGGTTTCGCTTGCCACTCTCATTGACTAGCTTTATGACCATAATCTTTTTCGCACTAGTCACTAGATACTACTTGATAGTCGATAATAGGTGTATCCGTAACACAAATATTTGCGCTTTGAAATCACAATTTTTTTCAATCAGAATGGACCTTCCGAGCAGCTCCCCTACATAACACAGTTGCTATGGGGGTGGGTAAAAAAACACGTCTAGATAAAACGGTTTTTATAACAAATTAAATCTAAGTTAATTTGCACCAGATTTTAAAGCCCACCATGTGTTACGGGTCGCCTTGAGCCTAGTTGTCAGTGCATAATGGCTCTTGGGATCGATAAAGCATAAACTAAATTAATTAAAATCTTATCGAGTGGCGTCACTTGTTGTTTTATTCATGATTATTTTAACTGACGCTCCAAAATGAGTTGCCCCAAGGTCATTCTCGCTCACCGCTGTGTGTTTTGTGGCCAATTTTCTGTAATATATGGTCATGAAATATCTACAGAAAAGTACTCTGGGCGGTCTGGATAAAAATCTTTTTTTTACGTAAAATTAATATCTGTTTTAACAGTATATAATTTAATGCTTACGGTTTTCCTGGTTTCTTACCATTACCTTATATAACGAGGGCCTGGATTCGATTCCTGGTTGGGATTTTGTTTACAAACCCGCAGTTCTAAACCGTGCTTCAATCAATCATCTAATCTTAGTCGCCACTCTTCGATACCCCGATAAAGCAGTTTATACAAACTGATATTTTTAATTACAAACTGTACAATTTCAAAAAAATAAAATAAAAAGAGCGCATATACCTGTGTATCTCCCTTATTCGTTATTAAATTAACAAAGGTTACTTATTCTGTTATTTTGTAATAAGTTTTTTTCTGTTTTTTGTTATTCGCTGTCAGTTAATTTAAAAAATTTTGCATATTATATTATTAGCGACCTATTAGCGTCGACTTGAGTTATTTATGCATGCTGTAGTTACCTCTAAGTTGATTTATATGTGTATCCTAGCACTTAAGGTTATTAAAATGTTAATTTTTTTGACATATAATTCTGTTGGTGGTGCTTTGAATAAATAAATCTCGGGAAAATTATCGTTAGCCGCCAGAATATAAATTGTATGCTTACGATAAGATAAGATTATGCCTTAAAACGAAAACATCGTGAGGAAACCTGCACTGCCTGAGAGTTCTCCATAATGTTCTCAAAGGCGTGTGAAGTCTGCCAATCCGCACATGGCCAGCGTGGTGGACTATGGCCAAACCCTTCTCATATTGAGAGGAGACCCGTGCTCTGTAGTGGGCCGGTAATGGGTTGATCATGATGATGACGATGATGCCTTAAAAGTTCCTAGGTACTAATTTTATATAAGTAGGTTTACGCGACTTCTATGGCGTAAATATGCATATCTCAAGGGTAATGTGTAACACTTGAAGAAAGTACACTCATTAAAATGGTCATCATGAACGTCCGCGGTAGCTTTCACTCCTCGTACGAGCAAAGGAACTGCAATTATTATTTGTGTCTTGAAATCTATACGTGTGTTTGATAACCTACACAATTTGAATGTTCCGTATATTAGCTAAAATAATTGCACTTTAAGTTTAAGCGGTGATATAGTCTAGTGGTTAAAACTCCGACCCTTTTGGCGGACCAAGTTCGATCATCGGCAAGCAACATGCCGCAGTTATAAATGCGTTTTAAATTAATTTAATTATGACTTGCTTTAACAAATTTTCAAATTTTCAAATTCAAATAATCTTTATTCAAATAGTTCTTTAAAGGCACTTTTGAGGCGTCAATAATTTACGTAGTAGTGATTTGATGGTGATAACTACATTCGTAAACTACATTAACAGTGATGGAAAACATCGTAGGAAAGGTTTCCTAAAGATGTTTTCCATGAAGGTTCATGTCAGCGAGTTTTCCATAATCTGATGTGAAAACAGTTTGCAGTATATCAATTTTAAATTTAAAATAAAAAGAAACATACACTGAAACTATCTCTTTATTTTCATTTACTTTAATGTATGTAATTTAATGTAATTTACACATATTTTTTTTGGCTTGCACTAGTTTTTCAGACCTCTAAAAATTACAACTATCAATTATATGGCTCGGTCATTTTAGATTTCATCATCATCATCATGATCAACCCATTACCGGCTCACTACAGAGCCCGGGTCTCCTCTCAGTATGAGAAGGGTTTGGCCATAGTCCACCACGCTGGCCATGTGCGGATTGGCAAACTTCACACGCCTTAGAGAACATTATGGAGAACTCTCGGACGTGCAGGTTTCCTCACAATGTTTTACTTCACCGTTGAAGCAAATGATATTTTAATTTTTAAAAACGTACATAACTCCGAGAAGTTAGAGGTGCGTGCCCGGATTCGAACCGCCGACCTCTGATTAGGAGGCTGACGCCCTAACCACTAGGCTATCACCGCTTCAAATTTTAGTTTTAGTGATTTATAATTATAATGGATGTTAGAACTAAAATGTTCGTTAACCTTAACGTACACTATTCTTCTTTGCTTAAGATCGTATTAAATTGTCTTGTGTATTTGAGTAATGAATTTAAAAAGGTTCAGGCGTTAAGTAAGTTCATAGTAAACATTACTCAGATGAGCTATTGTTTGAATTTTATACATATATAAAATTGAGACGTTTCAGTATATTTCGACGCAAAAAGAAGTTACAGGGCATTGAACCTTAGAAAAATTTGTTCTTTTTATTCTTTTGAGGACACCTGTGGATCTCGGCAAACAAATGGTATATAAGTAATGGTGAAATCTATATATATATATAAAAGAAAGTCGTGTTAGTTACACTATTTAAATCTCAAGAACGGCTGAACCGATTTGGCTGAAAATCGGCGGGGAGGTAGCCTAGAACCGGGAGTCGGACATAGGATACTTTCATGCCATTACATTACCCACGAGATTTATTAAAAACTGTATTTCACGTCAATGAACTATAACTATAGTTTAAGTTTGCCACACAAATTTACCTCGAATCGGTAGCTATTCCATAGGAGCTTTTAAAAACTCCTAATATACGCGGACTAAGTCGCGGGCATCGACTAGTATAAAATAAAATATCTCCATTAACATGGAATGCACTGGAAATGCAAGTCAGCTGCAAAATGCATTGAATAGGAAATACTAATGACTACGAAATAACTTAACTTAAATTTGGGAGAATACTTAATAAATGCAAGAATTAGTTGTTACCTATTTTCGTATCATAGATCGGTATTTACATTTTTTGACAAAGGAGATATCTCACATACTGGTGACAGCGGTAGGTTTTACACCGGAAAATATCGATCTAGCGGGATTTATAAATGTGCAAGACTTGCTTAACTACGAAATTTTGCATCAAGATCCTTTTCAATTTGATACTCCCTAGAAATCTAGATAAAAAACTACAAAATACATATCCTCGGGAAATAGCGGTAATAAACCAAGATGAATCAAAGATGTAAAATAACTAGTTATTGTAAGCGATTTTAGCCCCCATCAATTTGAGTTTTACAGCGCAAGTATGACTGTATGGTTCAAACATGCCCAAAAGGGTGGAATGGTCATTATATAGGACAGATTACCCCTCTAGGGGTGGCAGGCGTCCTTCAATCAATACAATACGGGTTAGACTTTATAAATTATCACATTATTTTCAAGGTAAAAAATGTAGGTAAGTCATGTATGACTTGTAATCTTCTAGTTAAAATGATTATGGTCTCCTTCTCATATTGAGAGGAGACCATATTGAGAGGAGACGACTGATGACATTTTTTATTGCGTTAATTCAGTACAAGACTAAAAATTTTTTTCGTAAAAACGTTATAATTAATTACGTTCTATCATTAAGTTCGTGTTAGCTTGATAAGGTGACTAGGAAATACTTATCATATTAGTGCGAAGCGTCATTATTGCCAGTTCATGTCACCAGCTGAAGAATGACAATTAACACGTAAGAATATTCAGAAAATCTCTACGTGCGTTTATTTCCTAGAAATTCTGGAGCTGACCGAGATGTCTGGCATGAAGGGGCGTTTAAACAAAATTACCAACGGATATTTAGAACGAAGCCGTACAAGACAGCGTGACGACCGCTTGCTTAATCCCTACTTTCAGTCTTATTTGTTTAAACATAAGGTCCCTTTTCCCTTGAGTTACACATTCAGAGTTGGTCACCTGTGAACTGATGTTGCTTCAATATGCACCTTAATGTTATTGGCTTAAGATCTACGAGGAATTATGAGTAGGGGCCATTCATACATGTACATGTAAGGCTAAGGCTTACGACACACGTGCGACAAGTAGGCCGCGGTAATCGCAATAAACATCGCTAGGCATGCCGTTGTGCAACTAGGCGTAACGCGTAGCTATTTAGGGGAAACAATTTTATTAGCTTCTACCACTAGGATTCTTGACATATAAAACCTATGCTTTCTATTCTATATTAAAGTAGAAATATGAAATAGGAACAAGTTTATTTTCATATAATTAAAAGTAATTTATTTCGAGTTAACAACTTTGTATTTTATCAAATTTGATTTATTTTTGTGTACGAAAAACAAGCGATAATAGTTTACCTAAGTGGGGATAACGATTCAAAATGGTTTGACAGCTTAGGATATTAACTAAACTTATAAAATCAAACGTTAGTTGGAGACTGAGAACAAAAAGATTTAAAAAAGGAGTTCTTTCAAAATTTGTCTGGTACGTTTTAGACAGTGATCTCGCTATTCCCGAAAAAAATCCTTAACTTTTATAATTTTGTTAGTTACGCGGTATAAACATTTCTCTCAAATCTCTTATTCGTTTATTTTATCTATTGCCATTCAATTATCAACAATGTAGACAAAATTATAAAACTAAAACAAAACATTCTTAAAAATGTGTACAAATGATTTCACATTTAGTGAGGTAAGACCCAAGCAAGCAGTGGTTAGGGCAGATTGAGGAACCTTCTCACCGTACGCGCCTTCTCGAGTAATACAACCTTCTGTACCCGCCACTTAATCCAACAGCCGAGCGAAGATTTCTTAAGATGTTCCTCGAAGCTTTACGCTATAAGACGATATATTATTTTTAATTTGAAGACCTCCATGGCGCAGCGCGCTCGCTGTCTCATTATAAAGTTTGAGGTCCTAGGTCCGATTCTCGGCTCGAGTCTGGTCCGGCGGCTAGTTACCACCCTTTCGACAAAGAGGTGTCGTTAAGCGATTTAGCGTTCCGGCACGATGTCGTGTAGAAACCAATTAGGAGTATGGGTTTACCATACCCCTAACAGCTTAGCCCGCTATCATCTTAGACCGCATCATAACTTACCATCAGGTGAGATGCCGGCAAGGGCTAACTTGCGGTGTATATAAAAAAAAATAAAAAATATCACACGCCCGCGTGCCCGCACGCCCGCACGCGCCCGCATGTCATCTAATCGTGAATATTCATCGATACGGTTCGTCAGTTGACTTTGTCCGAGGGGTATCTGATAAACTTGCATGACACCTGGATCGGTACCGTTTGTGGGCCCGATAAGCATCTACGAATGGCCGTATATGTATGCTAAGTATAAATCGTGACATTATTATTACACACTTTATTTGTGCACTGCAACAAGTTAAGAAAGAATATAAGAAAAAAGAAGGAAGTAGGATTCAAAAGGCGACCTTGTGGCTTGCTAGCGATCTCTGCGAGGCAACCTTAGGATTAGGAAAACACAAAGACAACCGACTAACTGCGGGTGTGCATTTAAAAAAAAACACATACATATATATATCTATATGATAATACACAAATCAAATAATTAATATATAAAATGAAAGAATATATTCTATGTAGTTTGAAATAAACAGTTAAATACCATTCAACGTCGTCTATATATAATATGACTGTGTGTGTCATGTTTAGAGAGCTAATAGTTGTAGAAATCACCATAGACCCCGTCAATCCGACACCCCAACCCTCTCGTAGTTGCGGCTTCTTTTTACTCCCCCGACCTAAGCGCTCCTCTCCGAAAGAGAAGACCTAAACATATCCTTCATAACCCTGACGATCAGATGACTACTGACAACACACTCGTACCACCTACCACACAATCATACGCTACACACCGTCTTCGCCGGCGAAGACGAGGTCCCCGCTATCTTACGTCATCCGGACGTGGGCTCCATCCACGGCCCCGGAGACGTACGGACCACTCACCGTCCGACCCCCCCGTTATCCCAAACGTCGCCTAAGCGGAGGTTCGGCCTCAAAGGAGGCGCCCGTAGGCAGTCGTTCCCATAGTTTCTTCGAGCCCTAGGGCTCAAAATTTCTTCTGGCAGAGCTTCTTTCCAAAGCTCGCCAAACAGCCCGGTTACGCTGTGGCAACCAATAGGGTTTGTACAGCTAATAGACAGTCCGAAAAAAAAAAAAAATAGACCCCGTTTAAAAAAAATCACTTAATTTACTATAAACGAATTACTAATTCCATCCTAATTCATTTTACTAGGCTACAGCGTATTAAATGAATTAGGAGTTTATTTTTGCTTAAATTTAAAGATATTTTTATGCACATTCATACAATTTTTGAATACGTACCGGTTATAGAAGTTTAGTTTTCAATATAATATAATACTGTCTGTAGTTACTTTTGTGAAATACTTTTGTGTTTGATTCTTATATTCCAGCATTGTTATTCAGTAGCAACAACGGTGTTGCTATTGGAAATAAATAGTCATTCTTATATTTACTAAAGAAGATTTTTAGAGAAGTGATATTTAACGTAGTATATTAAATCTGGCCGTTGCCCGGATAGACCATTGGCGCTCTCTTATCGTGACACTACTTATTCTCCCCCGGCCCTCATTTTAAACGGGGCGATAAAATGCAAAGCGAAACACTTAAAGGTTAATGAATTTGACATTTAGAAAGTTTTAGGATCTTTCTACTTTTAATACATTTGGTATAATTATTACATTTAACTTTAATTAGTTAGATTGGAATCAGTGTTAGTCATAAATGAATATTGCTATAATTGTAGTGTAAATAAGGGGATGCAATAAGTAGATTATTTAAATTATGCAGAGGTAAAACTACAAAGTCCATTTGTTTATTTAAATTAAAAAACTAATATCTGATACGCAACAATTCGAGAAATCTAATATGGCATATTTAGTTTTTTTACAAGTTAGCCCTTGACTGCTATCTCACCTGGTGGTAAGTGATGATGTTGTCTAGGATGGTAGCGGGCTGACCTGTTAGGACTATGGTAAACCCACGCTCCTAATTGGTTTCTACGCGACATCGTACCGGAACGCTAACTCGCTTGGCGACACGTCTTTGTCGGTAGGTTGGTAACTAGCCACGGCCGTAGCCTCCCACCAGACCAGACTCGAGCCGGGAATCGAACCCAGGACCTCCAACTTTAAAATGCGACTGCGCGCGCGTTGCGCCACGGAGGTCGTCAAAAATCATATCATAATGTTTATAGATTTCTAGATATTTATTATGACCCTGGAATCCTAGACTTTTTTTTATCTGATTATCATAGACAAAAAATGTTTTATAACAAACCTAGAGGCTTTTCTTATTTCAAATACCTATTATAACATAATAACGTTTCCGGGATAATGGAATTTAACAGAAATATCTTACCGTTAGTCTTGCTTCTTTGATCAAGAGATATGCATTTCTTAATACTGACCAATCTACGGCTCTACCGGGTTCAATTCTTGCTCCAGGAAAAAAGGTTTTTATAAAAATCTCTGTCAAGAAATTCACAATGCTTACAGAGTTTCTCTGCAATAGGAAACTGGCATTGTCTACTACTACCACTATGTTTATCGTAAATCGATGCGATCAAATTTTCAAATAACTCCCTCCTATGAGAGAGAAAGCTGTGCCCAGCAGTGGGAAGGTATTAGGCTGATGACAATCAAGAAGTCCTGGCGATATCAGATATTCATACTTATTGATATATCGTTTTTTTTCATCACAGCTGGTATGCACCCTGAAACTCTGCTACCAGTCTTCGAACTTTATCATACCTACTTCAAAATACCATAGTACCAATATATAATGTTTTTGACCATGATTTTTTTGGTATTACCAAATGAGCAATGGGTATTACCTAACATAAATGAGTTATTTTACAGCACAAACGCTTAAATGAGTCCGTCTATTAATAGCGGTATTTTAAATCTGTTTAGGAAACCCAACGTTCTTTATTTTCGTAATAGCGAGAACCTTGACTCATTAATATTCCGGTGGGTGTTAATTCATACTTGAATATTTCGCTCCAAATTAAAATGCCGAGCATAAAATATGAAGTTATAAAATACATTAAAATAGGCTGGCGACTAAAACTCGCTCGCTATTTTTGAGTAACATCACCAATGGTTCGAGTTTCTGAGGCAAAAAAAAAGGAGTTAGGAAATGCGCAATATCGGTTTTGTATACGTTTAATATTTTTTTTTTATCCACTACAAGTAAGCCCTTGACGGCAATCTCACCTGATGGTAAGTGATGATGCAGTGGTAGATGGTAGCGGGCTAACCTGTTAGGGGCATGGTAAACCCACACTCCTAATTGGTTTCTACGCGACATCGTGCCGGAACGCTAAATCGCTTGGCGACACGTCTTTATCGGTAGGGTGGTAACTAGCCACGGCCGAAGCCTCCCACCAGACCAGACTCGAGCCGGGAATCGAACCCAGGACCTCCAACTTTTAGATGCAACTGCACACGCGCTGCGCCACGGAGGTCGTCAAATTAATATTGTTCAAGAGAGTGTTTAATCGCAATCGCCTATGTTTGATTAATGTACGTTCAACTTCATCCACATGTGATTTTATGTGACGAAATATAAAGAAATATTTTAACAGCTACAATGACTTTATAAGTCCGTAATAGTCGCGCGAATTACGTGAAGAAGCCTGCAGCACTTGTCTTCGAGACCAGTTCGAGTAGGTACGCTGGGCGACGCGAAGCATTTACCTACCTACCGTGAAAGTGAAATACGTTCTTAATTTTATGGGGGTAAGGGTTATTAGATACACGCGTGCGGGAGGGTGTACAGGACCAGTTTCGCTGCTCGGAGCAAGGTCCCGCCGCAGACCCGGTCACAGGGTCCAGAGCGTTACCCTTTGGCAAACAAGTTTATTATTTTTACATACAAAATGTAAGCGAGATACGTAGTTAGAGGTGCAATCGAATTTGCTCGCTTGTTCAGACTTTAATAGCGTATGTGTGGTGTACTTTAATCGCCCATGAAGACTAACAGACAACTTGAACAACTTGGATTTCCAGTGTAGATACAATCTCTGATCGCAGAAATAGCAATAAGAATTGTTTCTAGCATTCTATGCGAACTATCCATAAGCTTTTATATGTATTTTAAAAGCTATGGTTTGTTTTTGACTATGATTTTTTTTCAAACCAGCTGTCTGTTTGTCCGGGCCATTGGAACTGTAAAACCTACTTTGACTAGAAGCTTACGAGTACATAAGTAAGCAGGGGATTATGTACAGGGAGTAACGTAGCGTTAAAATATTCTATGAAAATCGAAATTTTGAAAAAATTAAAATTTTTGTTTTAAACATAATTACCATGTAATATGTTAAAGCAAAAATAAAACGTATGTTATACTTTAACAAATAAATACTAATTTGGGATAAAAAAAGCATTAACTTTTGATTCATAAAATTTTGTAACTCATTTGGAAAAAAAATATCACATGACAATAAGACAAAACGGTATATTTTAAGATTTCTAATTATTAATCGCAACATAATTTTCCTAATAATATGCTCTCAGTAATGTCAACAGATGTTGAGAACAAACAATAAACTATTAAATCAATTCGAATGCGCTTATAAATAATGTTCTTACAAAGCTTTATTCCCCCCAATACAGGTTTGGCATTGTTTTCGGTCAAGCCAAACTAACACACTATTCATTCCTTAGCAAAATTACTTCGAGGATCAGTTCATTAGCGTCAAATCTCAGCCTTATATGTCGTATAATATGCACGTTTTATCGTCGGCATCTCATCCGTCGTTCGGTGAGATTCCCTTTATCCTAAACAACAACATTAGTTAGTCAACACTTGGTGTAGTACTAAGTGTCAAAATAAACATGTTTCTAATAATGCAAGGTTGCTACATAAACTGTGCTCTACCACAAGAAACGGCTCACCTCCCTGTTTGACGTCACACACGTACGGCGACAATTGCTCTGAAGCCATTCGCTGACTTTAATACAATACAATACTCCGCTTCCAGTCTACGCAGAAGTTCTTTCATATCGTCCAGTGATGTACTGACGATGACAGTATCATCCGCATACCTAAGGTTGCATATCCGCTTTCCACCAAGCGGAACAGAACTGGAAGGGAGGGTCCCTTCCAGTTCTCCAATGCTTTGCGGATTATGTATTCCCCATATATGTTAAAAAGCAACGGAGAAAGGATGCAACCCTGGCGTACTCGCTGACTTTAATACAATACGTTTCATAGAAAATCTAACGTTTTGACGACCTCCGACTACCGTTTTGCGCTGTCGCATTATAATGTTCGAGATCCTAGGTTCGATTCCCGGCTCGAGTCTGGTCTGGTAGTAGGTTTTGACCGTGGCTAGTTACCACCCTACCGACTAAGACGTGTCGCCAAGCGATTTTGCGTGGAAACCGATTAGGAGTACCATACCTCTACCAGGTTAGCCCGCTACCATCTCAGACTGCATCATCACTTACCATCAGATGGGATTGCTGTCAAATGCTAACTTGTAGTGTATATAAAACAAAAGCTCAACATAATAAGTAGGTACGTAATCATTTTCCCTGCTCGAACCCGCCACGACCAAATCACGTGATATTCACGCGCGAGTCGCTCCACCACCCCTACTCACCCCCTTGCAATTTGTGCGACACATTTACGTCTTCATTACAATATACCTACATCGTAATAACAATCTTGGCTGATTAGCTATCAAAATACATTATTACCTAAATAAGTGTTTGAATCTATACTGGAGTAGTTTTTTTCAGGCTAGTGGATAGCCACGGATAGCCGAGTCAAAAACTTTTTTCGAATTTTGATTGCAGAGTAAAAAATATTAGATTAGGTTAGGTTTTCACTTATGCTGTTAGATTTTAAGAATGAATAAAGGCCGAATTAAAGAGATAGATAGATAGATACTCAGTATTGCACATAAATTAGTGGTAATAAATATTATGGGACACAATATGATACACATAGGTATGCAAAGGCGGTACCCAAATTTTGCCAGACAACACAAACACTTGGGTATATATAGGTCAGTCATTGGTAATACAAATATATATATATATTCAGTATATATAAATACACATAAATAGTTTAAAGCCTATTATTCAACGTACTCAATATGTACCAAGCTTTTATTAAGTCGAAAATGATATAAATATTGCCTTCGCTCTCATTGAAAATAACATCACATATAAGTACGCGTTAGTCTACTAGGAGAACAAAACGTCAAAATTTTAAAGTTATATTAATAATGAATATGAAGAAAGGTCACTTAAATAAAAAATTACAAGAGAACCCTTAAAAGGTAATGCGAGGTAAGGTATTTAGGTTAGGGGAGGAAGAAAAAATGTAATATGAACTATTTTTGATCGACCGTATATAAGTAAATCCAGGAAACTTAACGTGCGGCAGATCTAATCTGCATGCAAAACATATCTAAGCGAGAACTGCGGACCTAATTTAAATGGTAGCGTATCTCATAAAATATAAGCGCTTGTCTGTAGGCGTATCTACGATTTATATTTATATGCTCGCTTGCTTAGTAAATTATGCTCGCTCGTGTCACATTTTACTATCGTCTCGTATGATTATTGCTTTTTTATAACTTTTCATTGGACAGCGATCAAACAAATAGTAAATTTCCTCGTGACATATCACTTCCACCCATTGGCTTATTATGAATTGCCGCAATACAACTCGAACGTAGAATTTACATAATTGTCGGTATTCACGCACTGTTTGTTATTGTTGCGTTTTCGAAATATAATAAAGATATGTTGATGATTTGTTTACGTATAAATAAAAAAATTACATCAAAAATAAACCCTTATTTATGCAACCATAACCAAGGATCCAAATCTCTCAGCTTATGAGGCTTACGGATATCAAAGTACATAATATTAATTATTTCATCTAGGTCTCCGCTGGGTTAAAAGGGTTGAAGACACTTTATTTAACAATTTTATTATTTAATACTATACCAAAGGTATTTAAAAAAATCGGGGTAATTGTATTAAGGATTTTATCTGGGTCTGCTCAGCCCTCGATTAGGTTTCAGATGGGTTGACGTGACTGGGTAAGCGAAAAACATTTTTTTTTTAAATTTTATTTCTAAGTTAATAGACAGGTATAGGCAGATAAGATAATACAAGGTTAGCAAAATAATCAAAATTTCCTAAAAATTCTATAGAGTCATCTGCTTACCCACGATCCCGTGGAGCCCCAACGTTTGAGCCGCTTGCCGAAAATGTTCTGACACTGGGACAGACAGGATACGGAGGCTGCCGACTGAATTTTACCACTAAAACTGTCCACCCTGTCCAACGTCATCGTTCACCGAATAATCCAAAAAAATCACCTCAAATACTGTCCATGAATAATTGGTTCATTCATATGTTATGTAAACGCACTTGAAATATTGTTCCGAATTCTATTCGAGAGTGATAAGTTATTTATTTACGCGGTCGCGTGTTAGCTAAGAGACAACGCGTGGTGTCGCGTCGCTGGTTATAGCGTAAGTGTGCCGGTCCCGTTTTCCACCGGTCGGGAAAGCTTCGGCGCCCGCCCAAAACTTTTGCAGATGCGCGTTCCTAAGTAGAAAACTATAGGTGTCAACCACTCCTGGCTTCGGGCATGGGATTACGTGGCGATTAACAGAAAACTGCAATGATATAAGGTGTAGACATCAAGTACTTCACCTATATACTCGGTTAATAATTTGTTATATATGCAGTGTTATACAAAACTTTAAAAGTAAGTACGCTATTTTTTTTTTGTTTAAAGCACCATTAATCCTCGAATCAAAGTTTAGCGGTCAGTAATCAAAAGCTTTCTTATTATTGGAACCTTTTTTATTCGGGCTGTTAAGTAAAGTCTATTCTCTGATATT
Organism: Lasiommata megera; assembly: GCA_928268935.1. Lineage (NCBI taxonomy): Eukaryota > Metazoa > Arthropoda > Insecta > Lepidoptera > Nymphalidae > Lasiommata > Lasiommata megera. The sequence goes on from OV743312.1 coordinate 15,589,792, forward strand.
GTGATACCATTTGGTGATCAGGTTCTCTATTTTTAAATAAATAAATATTTAAAAATAATGCTTTAACTTGAGACATCACTGATATTGACGTTATTGCTATCGGATCTTTAGTACAGCAAAGATGAAGAAGAACTAATTTTAAACGGAGTCTTTTACTAGTATATTTAGTACTAAATAACTGACGGGCGGGTCGCCCTATGTAGGTGATTAACACCGTCACAGCTTTACCAACTTTAAAAGGTTGAAAGGTTTTGCTTAACCGCTTCTCGGTAATATTTCAGGAGGAAGCTTGTGTCATATACAATTTTGTTCATATGTTTAACTAGAGGTTACAAGTAAAACGGACAAAAGAAACCCGCGTTACTACAGGTAGTAAGACGTGTTAGTATCTATTTTTTTTACCTTAAGAAATATACACAAAAGCTCTCTAGTGTTCAATGGAAACTGTTCAACATCACGCCTTACTGAAGCGTTGTTGTTGAAATTTGGTAAAAAGTTTTACCACATATAAATTTACCTTTAGCAAACAAGAACTAATAATATCATAGATGCCTGCTATTTTGATCTGATTTGATATTGATTTAATACAGGAAATGGATGGGAAAACTTTGAACTCAACAAGGTTCCAAGATTTTCCACGAGAGTTATTTCCGTTTTTTTTTATTGACAACGTTATTGTTTTGAGCTTCCAAGTGCGTGTGGTGCCGTACCTTGAGATGTCTCGAGATGAGTGTAAATATAATGGTGTGAATGATATAGTATTGCGTAATGACAGAAAGATCATCACGACCTACTGTTACATCTATCAGAAACATTTTTTACAATACAAAACTTATTATTACATACTAATATATTGAATATATTATGACGAGCTCCGTGGAGCAGCGCGCGCGTTTCGCTTTATATGTAGAGGTCCTGGATTCGATTCCCGGCTCAAGTCTGGTCTGTTTGGAGACTTCGGCCGTAGCTAGTTGTCAAAAGAAGTGTTGCCAAGCGATTTAGCGTTGCAGCACGATGTCGCGTAGAAACCAATTAGGACAAGGGGTTTACCGTACCCCTAACAGGTTAGCCCACTACCATCTTAAGACTGCATCATCAGTTACCATCAAGTGAGATTGCCGTCAAGGGCTAACTTGTAGTGGATAAAAATATATAGTCGGAGGAAGTAGTCAAATAAAAGTTGATTGTTGACTATGATACGCGAGATATTAGTTTTCAACTTAGAATACTTTGTTAAATCTTAACCTTATTTAATTTGATTTATAACCTTTTTTATATTGCCGTTAAACTCATTATTTAAAATAATGTCACTATTTCGAATGACGTCGAATCAGAATGGAGGTTAGCCCTCGAGCGTGGTCGAGGCACCATCTTGTTTATCATGCGAGGGTCAGGTGCATGTTTTTGCAATGTTGGATGATCGAGTTGGATCATTTTGAGAATGTTTTTGGTGATAATTGAAAGACGGACATAGATGTGTGTCGCGAATCCGCTATTCTGATTTAATTGTTTGATTTAAGTACTTAATTATTAATTGTGGTGTAATTATTCGTATAGTGAGTCACGGCATTGTAAAAGTTGGAATAATAAAGTGTACGAAACTGTTATTATTTTGTTAGTGCTTGCATTTAACCCTGTTGACGCCCACTGGAAACGTGTACGATAATAATTGTGACAATAAAGATCGTCATTCTCCGACATATATATATATATACACGCGTAATATCGATATTAAAAAAATAGAATTTATATGAAAAAGCTCATTTAGTAAACTGCCTGTTTTCTGTTGAAACTATAAAAATATCAGCAACACTATATCAAAAGTGTAAGTGAGATCCAATCCATTTTTCCTCATCTCTATTCTACTACTTGGCTCTAAGAAACACTCGCGGAGTCACGTCCGCAGTGCCATTAGTTGATATTCCAGTATATCACGTCAACTGTTTCTCAACGGGACGACAACGCTAAGACTGGCCGTATATCGTATCGCATACACAACTGGTTTTTTTTTTTTATACACCACAAGTTAGCCCTTGACGGCATCTCACCTGATGGTAAGTGGTGATGCGATCTAAGATGGTAGCGGGCTAACCTGATAAGGGTATGGTAACACTGTGCCGACATCGTGCCGGAACGCTAAATCGCTTGGCGACACGTCTTTGTCGGTAGGGTGGTAACTAGCCACGGCCGAAGCTTCCCATCAGACCAGACTCGAGCCGGGAATCAAACCCAGGGCCTCCAACTTTATAATGCGCGCCACGGAGGTGGGTAGTTGCTGATATTAACAAACGAACGTGAGTGGCGACCACGTGTAAAAAGTTAGTTAATCTAATAGGGCATTTATTTACGCTAGCCTTGGGTATATAGAGATCCGCTGAAGCACCCAAGTTTTTATATTGTATGCTTGAGTGACGGAAAAACAGCTTGTGCAACTGTTCGGTTACATTAGAAACGGAAAGTCACCTAAGGCTGACTGAACAATAGCACCTAGGCGCCGTTAAAATGATCTTCAAAGACAAAATATTCAAAAAAACTTAAGCGCTGATTATCTGTGTAGTACAAACACTTTACAAACTTCTGTGTGATTAACAAGTAGCTTGAGTAAATCAAGCGATAATCGGCATTTTTACTCAAAACCTAGCCTAACCTATTAAGCGATAAGACCGCCTTGTAACCTATTTCTTTTTTCATATTACTGTTTTCCTTGTATTCATTCTCAAATACAAATACAGTTAAATAAAAATAATAATAATTTCGGTCAAAAGTTTTATAGCGAAAAGTTTCGAAGGACGTCCAAAGAAGTTTTCGCTCAACTGTTGAATTAAGGGACCCGTCCCTTAATACAGAAGGCTGTATTACCTGAGACGGTGCGTACGGTGAGAAGGTTCCTGTACCTGAAGCTCTAATAATGACTGGTTGCTTGGGTCTTACCCCGCAACAAGTGCAATCATTTTCATATATATTTTTTCAGAATATTGTTTTATTCCTGGTTTTTATAATTTTGTAAACATTATTAAAATTTTAATGGCGACAGTTACAATAAAGAAATGAGAGAATAATAATAAAAAACGTGTGGTGATTGGTCGCTTCTTTCACTGACAAATAGCTAAAGGGATAGCCAGCCAATGCGCGGTTAGCCTAAGAATTTATAAATATATTGCAAAGATTCAAGCGAACTCGGTCACGGTCTTGGGTTGAACTCGCCCTGGCTAGTGTTTCGGGAGCTATTATATATATGTGCCTTATAAATATACAGTGATATTGTTTCTTGAAACTAACTCTAAAATTATCACTGTGTTTATTTTAAGACTATTTGTTTAGTTACAGATTTATGTATAAAACAACGTTGGTACGATACGTGAGTACATATCGGCATAGCTTTCATCTTTAACATAATAAGTGACCTAAGAAAAATCATGAACAAAAATATAGTTAATTAACAAAAATATATAAAACAAATTGAACCGTTGAATTGGATTATAACAGCGTTTTCTCATGGCAACAAGATTTGGCTCGGCTAACTTTTTGTGCGTTAGGCGGTTAGGTCACCATCAGAAACGTATCTACGTTTAGTACCAACAATATTATCTATGAAACTGAACATAACATAGAAATCTAGCTTTATTAATTATTAGAATTGGCAATAAAAACGTTAATCACCACTGAAATTATTTGTGAATGCCCTTTTTAATTAGTCGCCATCATCAATCGTTGTGTTTCGTGAGCGGAGGCCGTTTCGGCTGGAAACCTTGGCCTTGCGTTGTGGGGCAAGCTTTAAATCAGGCGCACTGCTACAGAACAGTTCATTAATTGCCGAACGATCCGCACTAATTACCTCAATCTGATAAGGCGGAAATTTACAAAATAGCTCGCCGGAAAGCCTTCGTTTATTACCGTGTATCTAACTAGGCGTTTGAGAAATTCTTTTATGTATTTAGTAATATCCTCAATAGATTATCTGGCAACATTTTGTTTACTATTAATTCTATGAGCAAATATTATGTACTGCGTAATGATTGATGATTATTATAAATTAACACACAAACGCCAGTTGCTAACCCGTTTTAACAAGACATAACACAGAACTTCGCAATGAGTGTCACTACACTCATCTCAGTAAGGGTACCTCATATTTAAAAAGTTATTAATGAATAAGCAAAAATTACACGATCATTGATTAAAGTATAATATGGTTTAAAGATATACCAAGGCGATATGCTGCCTTAGTACCTACACGCTTCTGTAAAAGCGTAAACTTAACATTGTTGTGCTAACGTAACTTAATGGTTACATAATAAATTATGTGAGTGAGCTTAAATAATATAAGCGACAACCGGTAATCCGTAAGTCAATGATACTAATTATGTACTTACGAGTATGTGTTAATTTGGACTCTCGTTATGTTAGCACTTTTTGTGCAGTAGAGCCATCAACTTTTGACCAAGACAAATCGGGCGTTAACGCTTTAATTTGCGATTGTTTTGCCAGATCCGTTAATTTGGCCAAATCCAAAAAACAAATACCTATTTAATTTTTACAAACAGTACTTATACAGTAATTAAGCTTTAGCGAACTTCAATCGCACAATTTAAGGATTAAAATACAATCTTTATCACTTATCACCTCACGGTCGAAATTAATAATCAATTTAATTCAAAATCTTTAGGTCCCATTTTGAATTTTGTATCGCAATCCTTATCGACAGGGAAGTGTTGGAAAGGGATAGCTGCAAGCGTTAGCATACTATCGAGTAACACATTGATTAAAAGAATCAAGCTAACACGTATCTTTATTACACCTAATTAGGTTTTATTTTTTCACACTGGGAAATGCGTTTACGCATCCCCTCCGGAAGCGACTCAGGCAAGACCATGCCGCTTCCAACGGGGTATGTGGGCTTAATGTCGAGTTGACAATTACTTTTCACGGTAGAAAAAAACCTACATCTTAACCTTTAGTTACCCAACCATCAATAAATATTCACGCCCATGGACTTTTACGAGTTTATTTAGTCGCAAGATATACAAACGTACGAACGGAAAAGCACTAAACGTTAAAGCATTATTTTATTCTCGGCTGTAAGGTAAATAAATATTTAAAAGTAAAAAAAAAAAGAAGATAAACAGCCGTGTCAGTGACCATTCATTTGAACTTGATCATATTATTATTTGTGCTAACTCACAACTTATCAAGTCTGAATGTATATCGCGGTCGAGTGCACAAGTGTTCCTGTGACCCAGCCACCAGGCGACGCGAAGGAGCATCGCTGGGTTTTAGTGGGTATTCTGGTCGCCAGTCTGGCCGCCGGGGAGTCCCACATACCCCGACGGAAGCGGTGCAGTCTTGCCTGCGTCGCTTCCGGAGGGGATGCGTAAAAGCATTTCCCAGCGTAAAAAAAAAAAGTCTGAATGTATATGGACTTTTTTGCTGCTACACTCCTGAGTTTTTTGGGGGGAAATGACCTTTATTTTATTTGTTTAATTTTTTTTAATTAATATAGTAGCCGGTTCGTTGTTCTGTGATAAATAAGGGAGGTGGTAGCCTTGTATTATAAAATAATCTGAATATTGCGTGTTTAAGACTGGTCAACGTAACGCGATCCTCTCGGGGATACCGCAAGATGTAAATAACAGATACCCAGTCTGCCCACGTGTTCTGCGGTGAGGAAATGTTTATCATGACGAATACGCCTGGCTCGCATGCCTGCTGCCTTCGGGGCACCAGGGTTCATGTTTCCATATACTCGGCCTCGGGTTATGATTTCAGCAGGTTGAGTTAATTTTTTTTGTAACGAATGTATCTTAAATACTGTATATATTTGTGTCGTATTGTAATGAAATGATGCTCACGCAGATGATCACTTTAAAGGTGTTCGCCCATTAAACTCGTTACTTCAGCGCACGACGGGCACTTACGTATTTGTTTTGTCAATTTTAAATAATTATTTGATATGCAAGATCTATCGGTATATTTGTGTAGTGCGTATTGTATAGTCTTTAGTGTATCGCGTAAACTGAATAGATTAGACGTCATCATTTAAGACATAATGACGAAAATATCAAACGTCATCTGTAAGTTTCGGTAGTGTATAAAGGCGATCAGATCGAATAAATTAATGATACCGATTTCGACACGAAAAGACCTAAAGAGGCAAAGTTATAGATAAATAAATAAACTTTTAGATGGTAGGTTATGCGCAACATTTATAATATCTTAGATAAATAAGAACAGGAGGATATATAAACAAATATTGACACGCGTAATTTGTAAAATTGTCTCGGCAAAACATTGGGTTGTAATTGTATAATGTGACAAGCAAATAGTCCGATTCCCGAAGTGGAAAACTGAATCAGCTATATATATATATATGAAGTTAACAATATAAAATATACAATATACTTTGTTTAAAGTATATTGTATATTTTATATTGTATTGTATTGTATATTTTGTATTGTAGTCAGAGAGAAAAGAGATAGGGCTCCTCCAGTCTCGATATAAAAACAGTTAGGTTCCAGTTTTATATTCGCCTTGTAATATAATATTTTATTGTATAATAGCAATAAAAGCATGTACGAGGATAATATAACAACTTTAGGTTAGTTCGTAGTATTTAATACGTAAACACGAAATGTACCTGACCCTAAATTGCGTGCTACCTTACTCATTAAGAATTTCCGAACAGATCTTATTTTCAAGGTGGCCATAATTTCCAAACGTTTCGTAATACACTTAAAACTCTAAACAATTAAGGGTTTAAATGATCTCTGACCAGTGACCAATGTTCGTTACGAAATTAACCACAAAAAGTTTAGTTACATATATTATTTGGGTTACAGCGTATTTTTACCAACCCACTGTTCCAGAAAATATTAAATTGTAAATACAATTAGCAATATAAGTACATATTGGTAATTGTATTATCTAATTTCTCTAGTAAAATTTCTTATTCACCTGAGACATTCAATTTGTTCAATTCAATTCAATTTTCTTCGTGAGGTTGATGGTTATAACTCTATGTTTATTTAAAAGATAAGCCGTTTGGATTATGCACCCTAGTCTTAATAGAAACCCACATCAAACTTAGCTTCTGACCTATAGGAATAGTCTTACATCAAGCTTCCTAAAATAATGTTAAGTAATATTAAATTCAATATCAAGTTGATACGATGCAAATAATTTTAAAACGAAAGTCAGGCAGCGATTCTTTTAATTCTACAAATTGTGGGTTGGCGGTAGGGTTACCCTACAGGTAAATCAATCAAAATATAAACCTTCGATTACTTTATTAGTGATCGTAGATCGTATCTACATTTCAGTTTGCATCGCAGCCCTAAATTACTAGGACATTATCCAAACTTGTTAGATTAAACAGTTCGTAGTACGACTAAAATTGTGACGTGTCTGTAAACAAAGTACTCTCTATTTGCATGAAGCATCATGCTCACGCAGATGATCACTTTAAAGGTGTTCGCCCATTAAACTCGTTACTTCCTCGCACGACGCACACTTACGTGTTTGTTTTGTCAATTTTACATAGGAGAAGTCTGAGAGGATATGTGCAGTTAGGCAACGCAACTGCAAATAAAGACGCACATGTTATAGGCATTTGCTGATGATTATCGAAGTTTGATAGTCTCTTGACTATAGCGCCACTTTAAATTTAGTCGGTTTCAATATTTTGATGTGTGGAATTAAAAGTTATTCAAAGTAAGATGACCTAATTTCCAAGACAGACATCATTTACAAAACAGATTTATCTTAAAACTATTACATATTTTCAGCATCTACCCAGTGAGATTCTCATTTGATAGATAAATAGAATTAGTTTTAATCACAAACGTGTGATAGTAACTTAATTAACCCACATAGGAGCGGTGTTGAGGACGATCCTCGCTCGCTCGCTCGCTTATACATCGTTTGTATGAGGCCGTTGTCCAACGAACACTTGTAGGTTGACGCTAGACAAGTTTTGACGGCCTCCGTGGCGCAGTGCGTGCGCTGTCGCATATAAAGTTGGAGGTCCTGGGTTCGATTCCCGGCTCGAGTCTGGTCTGGTGGGAGGTTTCGGCTGTGGCTAGTTACCACCCTACCGACAAAGACGTGTCGCCAAGCGATTTAGCGTTCCGGCACGATCTCGCGTAGAAACAAATTAGGAGTGTGTGTGAGCTCGCTACCATCCTAGACTGCATCATCACTTACGACCAGGTGAGATAGCCATCTTACTTGTAATGTTATAAAAAAAAAAACAAAGTCGGGTTATACTTGTAAATAGATAGTGCACACGAGAGACCTCAAATGATAAAATTGGGTGCGAAATGCGCGCGTGCGTCGCGGAGAAAATGTGCGCTTAGCTTAAACCACAGTACTAGCCGTGTCGTAGTCGACGTAATACCGGAATAAACTGTAAAGTGACGGGGTACCGACGCGACGTCCTCAAGACTTATGATTTATGGGTGTTATGTCACGTTTGTGTAGCGAGCGAGCATTTGTCAAGTGCGCCTTGAGACAGTCTGAGAGCTTTTTTTGATGTTTGTCGTATTAACTGCATAATTAAACGTCTCTTTGGCGTGCGGGGTCATTACTGTTGTAACGATGTCATATTTTAAGGTCGTTAACTTACTCTAGGGCGCGCTGAAGGGTTAACTGCAAAGCTTACCTGTAACAAGAGATAACGTTTTTATTAGTACACCGTCATATTTTAAACACAACATTCACCAATGAAAGAAGAAGTTGCCATTTCTCCCACACATACTTATCACTCACTATTAAATATCTTTAAGGTAACTTTAGAAAATAACTTAAGTATTTTATAAAAGGTATAAAATACTTGATTTAAATTGAATAAATACTAACCACAAAGCAGATTTAATGCCTACTATAATATACAACTTTGAAAACCTCACAATTTTCCCGCCATTTTGGTATACACTTTAGTACAACACATTCTTCGCAAATGTTTTAATCTTTGAAACCTGAGACTATCCTATTTTTGACCGCATTTTGGGAATAAAAAATAGCCTTTATCACTTTCTGTATAATATTCTCCCTGTCCATGAAAGTGCAAGATATAAGTTCCAAATATAAGCTCGTAGGTACAAACAGAGTACTTCAATAAAAACACGAGTAATTATTTTGAAATCAAAGTCACAATCTTAAATTATATTTAAAACATAAATTACAGCAATGCATTTTAAATAATCAGTTTAAAACGGAATCTTACAATAAAAAAAAAATTAAACACATTTTTCACAAATATACCCACATAGGTTACGATTACGTTGAGGATATTAAGACCTTGTTTGCTTTGATATTAAAAAGATAATATTTCATAATTAAATTTAATGGCGGCCATTACGGCACTTTTCGAAATACACTCAATCGTAACCAATAATAAAGGTGTCGCCGGCAATCCTGCCCCACATACCGTGCTGTGATTAAATCACAAAAATTCGCGAACACCTACCGAGCATGTTGTCAAAGGTAATTGTGGTATACTTCGATGTTCCCCGCGTTTCCATAAATCGTTATGTCACCAAGATCCCGAGCAATAATGTGCTCAGCGATGTTATGATTTTTATTAAAATTTCAGTTACTGTAAACATATCTCACATATAAAGTCAGACTTTTTAGAACAGCTTATATCAAATGTAAAACGTTATAACACCTTTTATTTTAACGTGTTTTTAACATACTTCAAGGAAATTAATAATACGAAACACTCCTTTCATCTTATTTGTTTGAAAAGCTTTGTTTTTTAAATCTGTGCAGAAAAGTCTACTTTATCCGCTAATGTGGAATAGTTTTTCAGAATTCATAATCAGGCTTTTTTCTTTGTCTAAAAAACACACCATCGCAATATGCCTATAGAATAATACATATTGCGATGATGTGTTATATAGTAAATATATAGGTATAGGTAGTATATGTGTATATATAGGTATAGTACATATTGCGCGGTAGAAGTTTCGGCCGCAGCTGATTAGTCCTAAATCAGTAATTTTGGCTACCACCAAGTGAATCAGCGTTTCAGTATTACGCAATGAACGAGTGAGATAAGGATGCATTTATAAACTGTCATAATAATGTCAGACGTTACACATTTAGGTTAACGCCGATGATGATGTTTGTTTACTGGAAAACATACAAAATTTCGTGTAGAAAACTTATTCACTATGAATAAAATGAATCAAACCTTACCCCCAGAGTTAGTTGAACCTATCTTTACATATTCCAACGGTTCTTGCAAATGATGGTTGGAAGTTGGAACGGGATCCCGTCCTGTTTTCATATCTTTGATTAAATCTATACGTACCTACAACGAAACTAAACCTACAACTTTAATAGTCGCAGAATAAATCGCTTGCCATTAATAGAATAAGTACACGATGCATTTAACTTTATTATAGGAGTCACTTCTTGTGAATCGTGCTTGTTAAGTTTAGCGAAATTAAATAACTAACTCATGTTGGCCATTATAGTTAAAACTTTACTTAAATTTTCTTGAACTGACTGTGTATTAAACGAAGGCCTAAAAATCTGTTTTTTTGAGCATCTGCACGTACCTACGACTGGACAGTTTTTTTCTTTAGATACATACTTTAGGTAATATTTATAATATAATTAATTAAGTCCCATTATGTTTCGTTTCTGGCATACCCTGGCTACCTTTTTTCAGTCTTGGTCATCTCTTTCTTATATTATAGAGGGGAATTTAATTTGTTGCTTTGTTGCGAAACGCGGCGGGTCATAAACATACGCTTCTTTTTAAACAAAAAAAAAATCACAGCTCCTACGAGATGTAACATAAGAGCGAGAATAGGATTCACAGCAAATAATAAATGCAGGAAAAGAAACGGTCGCTAGTCTAGTTCAATATAAATGAAAAACATTCGTCAATAAGAAACACAAAACCAGAAGTAACGGACAAGTTTTTTTGGTACTATTTTTAGCTCATAACAATCACTAAAACAAAAGGGTCAGCATTCGTGACTTGGCAAAGACGCGAATTTTTCATATAGACCCCTATTGTCATGGCTCGTACGTAAAGTTAGCGAGTTGCATTTCCCCTAAACTTTTCTAGGTTACAAGGCCACCCGCTCATCGTCATAGAGCCGGCTGCGACAGTTTCCACACGTCTCTTTTGTTGACACATAAAACGAGGGGTTTTGTGACTCGTGTTACGTCAATGCCAAAGTTAATAAATAAAGAGATAGGCGGTTTGACGATCCATAAAAAAGCACGATGTTCCTTATGACACAGCTATAAACATATTGTACTGCCATTTTTATTTGAAGAAAGCCCTTTGAAGAGGCGTTCAATACATCCATAAACAGTTGATATATATACAATATGTTGTCCCGTGATTTTTTCCAGAAATGGCAACACTGGCACATTCACAACCACGGCGAGATGTCAGGTCACGTGATACCGGTTTGAAAATTATGTTGGTAGCTCTGTTTTAGAAATGAAGCTATGGGAGTAGATGTCACATTGTCATCACATTGTGTGCATCATTCTTGAATCAACTCTACAGGAATCGACATATGTTTAGTAAGTTAGACCTATATTATACCCGTGTCTACAGGTGTAATGATTTCGTTTGATATGGCTGCTATAGTACCCAGTTCATAAATAATCATTCATTCACTTATATCTGCATAAGGTGCAGGATATTTCTTAGTAAACGGACTTTTGGTAGAAATAAATAAAATATACGACGATGCAGATCGATAAATAATAACTCTAAATTATATGAAGAAACAAAGAATACTTTATCTTTTGGATTCCGTTCGCGAAGTTCAGGTAAACAATATCCAGAAATAGTTGAGCCAGTGAGATCGAACCCTTGAACGAATGATTGATGGAGTCCGATACCCGGCATAGTACCGAATTGAGTCGATTGTGTAAACAACACGCTCTTTGTTGCTCCGAAGTTTTTTATACACTTCTCCTATATCGTTTGTTGATCTGTATTGTGAGCTTTGCCTCGATTCTCATTCTTGTAGGTAACTATGGTCTTCTAACCAGATTTTTTTTTCGGACTGTCTATTAGCTGTACAAACCCTATCGGTTGCCACAGCGTAACCGGGCTGTTTGGCGAGCTTCGGAAAGAAGCTCTGCCAGAAGAAATCTTGAGCCCTAGGGCTCGAAGAAACTAAGGGAACGACTGCCTAAGTGCGCCTCCTTTGAGGCTGAACCTCGGCTTAGGCGACGTTTGGGATAACGGGTCGAACGGTGAGTGGTCCGTACGTTTCCGAGGCCGTGGATGGAGCCCACGTCCGGATGACGTAAGATAGCGGGGACCTCGTTTTCGCCGGCGAAGACGGTGTGTAGCGTATGATTGTGTGGTAGGTGGTACGAGTATGTTGTTAGTAGTCATCTGATCGTCATTTCCTCTTTCGGAGAGGAGCGCTTAGGTCGGGGGAGTAAAAAGAAGCCGCAACTACGAGAGGGTTGGCGTGTCGGATTGAGTCTAACCAGAGTGAATGTTTGAATGTAAGAAAGAAGCTATCTCATCCAGCCAACCGAAAGGCGTGAAAGACCACGTCACAGAAAAGAGGTAGGTGCTGCTTAATATATACAGATATTAAATAACAATATAACATCACAGTAACCTGTCATAAATTAGCGATAAACTAATAGCTTTAAATATATGGATCGTTGATGTGATAAGGAATTTAGTATTAGAACTCGTACTTATTATGGATTGTAATGGTGGTAGAGATAGGTTCAAAAAGGTGCATTAATAGTTTGAAGGCAAAATAGGACGACCATTGCTAGACACAGGTCTTTTATTGAGATCTATAGCAGATTCCGCGTACCGTTTAAAATCCTCTTGTTAACTTGAAGCGTCTGTCAATTAAACATTTTAAGACACGAAATCGCCACTTCAGAACCAAAAACATCAATGTACGTCTTAAATCTGGATACGTATTACGTGATTTTCATATTAAAAATAAACGAAATAACATCGCCCAGGCTACGCGATAACCTCACAGCAAAGACATAATTTACCACGGAATCGAGACTGTTTTGTGATTATTCGGCTTTAATTGTAATGGCATACAAGATATAGGTTTATAGTTTTCCAGAATGGAATCAGTATAGCCTAGTTAACGAGCGAACCTTCAGTGGAATCATAAAGATTTGATTGTTCATAGGAAAGTTTATATTTTTGTAATATTAATATGAAAATGAAACTAAAATACACTTTATTTTACACCATAGTAAGGAGAAGTACAATACAAAAAACAAAACCAGACACTGAACATAAAATAGGTGCATTAGGCGGCCTTATCGCTAAACTGCTATCTCTACCAGGCAATCTAGCTAACCTATAAATCTCACTGATTATGACATAATGATCTGATGTGAATGACTGATCTTTTAATGCACAGCTCGCAACATTAGATGGTTTGGACTGACAGTTGGATTCAAAAATTCAAATGATCATTCAAAATTTAAAGGTCCTTTAAGAAAGGCTTATTTAAAATTTCACTTCTATGATGGCAAATAAATATTACATCACTATTAATTTTTATTTGCCCAAATAGATGAAATAATGAAAGCCTGTCTAAAATCTAACTTTATGTGAGCTAATATGAAGCTATTAAAATCATATTTTTGAATAAAAGGGTCATATCTGAAACAGAAGAGAAATTTCATTCTGTTATTGAATTACAGGTCCTACTTGTAATTTCACGTATCGTCGGTAATTGGGTATTTTTGTAATGTAATAATAGATGGATTATTTGCCGCGTCTAAAGCTAATGAAAGTATTTTATTTAAAAGCTTAATTTTTGAATAATGATTATTCATTTTGTTAATGATCTTTTCAGTTTCGTTCAACCAATACAAACGTTGCTGAGTCGCAACGAGGTCGCTATAGTCCAAAATCTATAATAATATAATGGGATGTTTAAAGTGCATTAAATCACAGAATAACGCAATCTATTCTTGGAAAGTTAAGATTAACCCGGAGATGCGGCATCAAATCACTGGAATTATCTGAGACGTTGAAAAATTTAGCGCTTTTATCTCAATTTAACCAGGAAACATCTTATTTACGATGTCTCTCTCGATTGTAACGAGGCAAACAAAGCTGCAGTTAGTGTTTCTCTTAAAACGGCCTAATTTCTAACTCCTTTGTCATGGCCTCATTCAACATCTGTGTTTGGAGGTCAGACGCTGCCTTGTCTTTTGCGAATTAAAAAAAAAGTATTTGCATAAGAAGTGTCACCGACGTCCTTGATTTAGCCGCCCTCATTTCCAAGGATTCCAATTCTAAAGAATATAGGTTATGATGTTCTTTGAATAAGATACGACATTTATCTTCGTAGGACATGTCGCCGAACTGAGAGTTACGCGAACTGGACGAACCAATTTGAAAACCCAATTAGCGGTTGAAGACTCCGCGCTATTATTGTAATGAACGCGTAAAATAATGCGTTATTTTGGACGGGCGAATAGTCTCCGCCTATTAATAGATCGTTGCAAAATACATGGCCGAGTTATGTCAGAACGTTAACGTATGCTCAGTGAGATGCTGCAAAGCGTATGGTGTTGGTTTTAGAACTGTCATCGTAAAGTTGCAAGATACATGATAAAGTTTCTGAATATTGCATCGCTGCAACATTGTTTCGTTTTGTATTTTATTTACGTGTATTGCATGCATCTAAAAGTTCTCGTATAGTTTTGCTCAGTTTGACATATTTTACCTATGCGACAACTTTGGCATGTCTCGACTCTCACATCGACAGACAGACATCAAGTTGAATTATGACAATACACAACTAATACTTTTTGCGAGGCCCAAATAGACACTATCGGCTGATCCTATATTCTATCCGATTTGAAGAATATCATAAGGCAAAAATCAAATAGATAAATTATCGTACACGAGCTCGAATGCGTTTTCTAGCTGATCGAAATTCCAAATTTTTTGCTAGAGTAAATGACCGGAACAAGCTCTCGACATAGAGTATTTCTTTGTGCTCTGAACTAATAATTATTAAAAAGATTTGTGTTTTCAAAACTCATCCGCCATTTTCATTATTTCCAAACAAGAAAACAAGGATAAAACCTTATAATATTAAAAGTATTCAGGATTTCTAAATATAAGCTGATAAAAGTTTTACTTTTTTTTTAGAAAAACAGTAATTACTTAAAAGTACGCTATGTATTACATAAAGTTATTTTTATGAATCCCGAACAAAACATTTCCGAGTACATAATTAAAATACTATGAGTAGATTGATTAGCCACGAGGCAGTAAAGTTAATAGTAAATATATAAGTAAACAAAGCAGCAATTGTTAAGTAAAAATAAGTGAAAAAAAAAGTGTGTCCACATTTTTTTTTTGATAAGGCTTAACAGTCAGTTCATTTATAAACAGGTATATTAATATTATTGAGTAAGTTTTTCTAGCCTAAATTTTGACGTAAAAATTGTATTGATGCCAGCTATTCATTATAAAATGTGTAAAATGTATAAAAGTTTATTGTTTGACAGCTTTTTTGGAAAAAAAAATAGTGAAAAATAGAAAGTTGTATACACTGGAGTAATTCATTGTTATTAGATACGAAATACATGATACTAATAATACATATTCAAATTGCATTTTGTATCAAGACATTACGCATTACGTACGCGTTGTGTGAAGAGTAAAATGTCATCGTGAAATAGATTTAAATGTAATAAATGTGAACAAAATCCTATCCTAGCATATTATATACGTAGTAACTACACTCGGTCGAAGGCAGCAGTACAGGTTCTTAAAATATAATGTATAATTCCGAGCGTTAGGCGCTTTTGACGACTTCCGTGGCGCAGCGCGCGCGCTGTCGCATTATAAAGATTTAGGTCCTGGGGTCGATTCCCGGCTCGAGTCTGGTCTGAAAGGCTGCGGCGGTGGCTATTTACCAACCTACCGACAAAGGCGTGTCGCCAAGCGATTAAGCGTTCCGGTACGATGTCGTGTAGAAACCAATTAGGAATATGCCCGTTAACAGTTTAGCCCGCTTTCATCTTAGACTGCATCATCACTTACCATCATGTAAGATTGCCGTCAAGGGCTAACTTGTAGTGAAAACAAAAAAAACTCTAACAGAACGTTGAAAACTAATTATAAGACTACGACAACACTATTGTGATAAATAGGATTATTAAATTAATAATATCATAATAAAAAAAAACGTTAAAATACCGAACCTTCACTACAATCAACGAGATGTATTTAGGGTGACGCATTTGATACTTATCCAAGCGGTAACTTTGTTATTATTTGCGTATTTTTCAAAAGAAAACTTTTGTAGCGAGAAATTCTATTTCGGTAACCAATATACTTTTCCTTCCACGTGAACGGTAAATTTGTATTGTAAGTGGCTTCGTAGAGTGTTTTCTTACACGTTTATTGATTATCCTTTCTTAGATGAAAATTAATCTTAATTCAATGTCCGGATATTCGCACAGTATGGCACATTTAGATATAGGTATTATTACTCCATATACGAGTAGCAAGCGGTGATAGCCTAGTGGTTAGGGTGTCGGCCTCCTAATCAGAGGTCGGCGGTTCGAATCCGGGCACGCACCTCTAACTTTTCGGAGTTATGTGCGTTTTCAAACAATTAAAATATCACTTGCTTCAACGGTGAAGGAAAACATCGTGAGGAAACCTGCACGCCTGAGAGTTCTCCATAATGTTCTCAGAGGCGTGTGAAGTCTGCCAATCCGCACATGGCCAGCGTGGTGGACTATGGCCAAATCGTTCTCATATTGAGAGGAGACCCGTGCTCTGTAGTGAGCCGGTAATGGGTTGATCACGATACGAGTAGCTATAAGATGTAAGCATACCTGACTACGCAAAGCTATTGCTGTTTGTTTTTTTGTTGTTATCTCTATAAGACGGATTTTAAAGAACCCTGTTTTATATTCATAGCTCAATTGGAATGGTAATTTAGGTATTTTTAAATCTACCTTAAGGAGATAAAGTTCTGAACAATTTTAAACTTATTTTTTTTCTTTTATAAAGCTTAACTAAAATGAAGTAGCAGTGCAGGCAGGCGATGCGACGCGGTTGGTCGGAAGATGTAAATAGGAAAAATTATGATTCCAAGCCTTAGGCGTTTTTGACGACTTCCGTGGCGCAGCGAGTGCGCTGTTGCATTTTAAAGTCGGAGGTCCTGGGTTCGATTCCCAGCTCGAGTCTGGTCTGGTGGGAGGCTTCGGCCGTGGCTGGTTACCACCCTACCGACAAAGACGTGTCGCCAAGCGATTTAGCGTTCCGGCACGATGTCGTGTAGAAACCAATTAGGACCCTAAGAGCCCGCTACCATCTTAGACCGCATCATCACTTACCATCAGGTGAGATGCAGTCAAGGGCTAATTTGTGGTGAATAAAAAAAATAAAAAAAATGATGCTTGTATGCTTATGCTGCTAATTATGCTTCATCCTCATTGTGTATCAACATGTTACCGAAAGTAGGTTAATCAGTTAAATAAAACGTACTCCAGTAAAAGTTGAAACACAGTAAACAGAATGTTTATTTTATTGCGTATGTGTGTGAAATGGCACCATTCTTTTCCACGGTGTTGATTATCAGAGTATATAAAATAGAATATAAAAAGTTAACGAAAAAGGTCGCTGGTCTGTTGCTTTTTTAATGGGTTTTTGTATTTGTTCGAATAAACGTATTTATCTATGACTATTACCTTAATTATAATATGCACATTTTAATGTTGAAATTGAATTATCATTGAAATTTCATTAGACGATCTACCTAATGCAGTGTTAAACGCTGTGGTCTTGTAAGTGGTAAGTCTCGGGTTACAACTCAGGCAGAGAAAATTTGTGTGAAATTATCATTGTTTTAATATTTCTTGCTTAAGAGGCTTTGGCTATGGTCTATGGCTTATTAGCACCCTACCGATAAAGTCGTGCCACACACACAACACACTTAGTAAATAAAATGATCTTTTTTTTAAATGTTACCGTTAGAATATTTCATCATCATCAACATCATTTCAACCGATAGACGTCCACTGCTGGACATAGGTCCTTTGTAGGGAGTTCCAATGGCCACGGTCTTGGGCCGCTTGTATCCAGCGGCTCCCTGCGACTCGTTTGATGTCGTCTGTCCACCTTAATGGGGTTCGACCAACGCTACGTTTACGTTGGAACATTTAATTTAATAAAATTGTATCAAAAAAAACGAGGGCCTGCTAACTGGCAACTCAGTTTTTACTAATGGATTTATCAGCTTCTTTATCTAAGAGAATACATTCAATACATTAACATTATAAAAAAGATATAATGTAAATGTATTTAATGTATTTTCTTCCATATAAATAAACTAAATTATTACTCCAGTTATTTGTATTTCATATCTTTTCCAAGTACGTATTTTAATTATGGAAACATATAACCCTTTATTCAAATTCAAATTCAAAATAATCTTAATTCAAATAGTCCTTAAAAAGGCACTTTTGACGCGTCATTAATTTACATAGTAGTTATTTCATGGTGATAACTATATTCGTAAACTTAAAACTAAAGCTATGAGGGTTCCAAACGCGCCCCGGTCTAAGAATAAGCCCACAACAAACTTAGCCTTTGATCAACAATGTACTAGATTTACAGGTTTCGTTTATAACAATAATATTTGATACTTATTCACGCGCCCTCTTTGTTATTAATTTCGTATTTTTTGTCAAGAAAATATTTGTAGCTAGATAGATAGTAAGCGACGTACAGACGACAAAAAATCGCGAGGCCGCTCACCAACCAGATGGACAGTCCAGCTGAAGGACTCTAAGTGCAAATTTCACACAATTGAGACTAGCCTCTGATAGACGCCGGTGGAAACAACTAATCCGCACGAGTTTGCAAGGACACCAGGACTACGATCTTCAGTTATGAAGGAACGACTGGAGAGAGAGATAGTAACTAATATACTCGTTAGGTTGGTTGTAAGCTTATTCATAGTTTTGTATATTTTCCATAAACATTTATCCAAATGTTTATGGAAATGGATATTAAGATTTCATGTCTAGAAAAATTTAATGTTTGTATGTTTTAAATTATGGATAAATAAAAAGTTATTTGATATTATTGTTGTAAAATTACTTTTTCGGAATTTAATCATGATAATTCACGAGAGATTTCATTTCTTTGTTATGGATACAGGTGATGACTGTTTTTACGTCTAGCATATTATTGATCGAACATATTAACACGTCACACTAATAGTCCGATGCTGCAACCGTCTAAACATGTGTGGTATGTGTAACGTGGTAAATATTTGCGCATCCTCATTTTCCAATCGCTGACTGGTTCGATTTCCATAGAATACGGATGTTTTCCAAAATTGTGAATAGACTCGATTAATTTGTGCATCTTGAATGAAACGTTCACATAACATTATATGTTATTATTTCTGGTTTATATATTCATTTCCCATCCCTTGATGATATTTCTAATGACTATTATCGCGATTTAACACTACTCAAAGTCGTGTCAAATTATAACTTTAAAAATCTAATTAAGTCAATACAGCTACAAATAAAAAATGAGTTCGCAAATTTGATTTTTCGTGGCTCCGCCATACAGCTGTGAGTAGGAACACGTTAGGGTTATAGTCAGTAGGAGTCTGACATAACCTCTGTGCCTCCCCGTGGCACAGAGGTATCCATGAAGATTTATCCACGATAGAAAAAAAAAGAAAGAAAATAAAAAATATACAAAAGTGTCTGATGCTGACTTAGTTGAGTGACCAAAACGCCTTTTTCATGTACCTTATAACTTATAGATGGCTAAAACTAAAAATACTCACGAAAATATATCATTCAGTCTACATGTCACAGATTGAAATAGACTACGCAAATTTTATTTCATTTCAGTTACTAAAATTGCTACAAGATATCCAGTATATTGTTGCTATTTTATTTTTAAATTTACAATACTGTATGCGATCTTACTTGACAAATCTACGTGCTGACTATTTATTACTTGAATAACATTCATTAGTAACCTATAACTATATTTAATTTTCATTTACTATTTCATCATCATCATCATCAAGATCAACCCATTATCGGCTCACTACAGAGCACGGGTCTCCTCTCGATATGAGAAGGGTTTCGCCATAGTCCACCACGCTGGCCATGTGCGGATTGGCAGACTTCACACGACTTTGAGAACATTATGGGAACTCTCAGACGTGCAGGTTTCCTCACGATGTTTTACTTCACCGTTGAAGCAAGTAATATTTTAATTGCTTTAAAACGTACATAACTCAGAAAAGTTAGAGGTGCGTGCCCGGGTTCGATCCCCCGACCTCTTATTAAGAGGCGTACGTTGTAAGTCGGGCGTAGTGGTTACACTAGGCTATCACAGTATAAATTTACAACTAATTGAGTTGGTGGTCCTAATAAAATAAAATTTGCATTTAAATTAGACATACCGTAACAAATCTCGTTAGAAGTAGATTGCAATTTATTTAAACAAACAAAACTAAATCGAATTGGATTCAATAATACTTAGAAGTAACTATATCAACAAACTTGTTAATCAGGAAAGTATGTGAGTAAATCTAAATTAGGCCGAAACAGAACAGAGCAACCTGCCTACACCTAATATACAAAGCTGATTTAACCTACGATAGATAAATAAATGTAACACGATTATCTTAATCAGACGATAGGTATTCTATACCAATTATATTCTGTGAATATTGAGCGTATATGTTTACTAAAAGCGAAGCTCTCATTACAACTTTCGTAGATATGGTTTATTAAACTTTTGTTTGAATGTTTCGAAGCCACGTGGTTTCATGTTGTTTAACAAATTTCATTTGATAAAAGATTTAAGCGAATTTATTAAAAAAGGATTTTTCTTGCTAGAACAATGGTTGGTTGGATCACGTGTTGGTATTCTGACAGTTATGATTACTGAGCCCAATGGCTTAAAGTGCTCTTTGATCCATGGTAGTGAGCAACGCCAATTTTTTGAGTCCATTCTGATACTATAAAATCCCTCTTCGCATTTTTTTTTTAAGTGTCCTACGAAAGAAGAGGCCTGCAATCAGCAAGAAGACGCGTGCTGATCAAGATGTTTTTTTTATATACACCACAAGTTAGCCCTTGACGGCATCTCTCCTAATGTAAGTGATGATCCGGTCTAAAATGGTAGCGATCGAACCTGTTAGGGGTATGGTAAACCAATATTCCTAATTGGTTTCTACACGACATCGTGTCGGGACGCTAAATCGCTTGGCGACACGTCTTTGCCGGTAGGGTGGTAACTAGCCACGGCCGAAGCCTCCCAGACAAAATGAATGAATCATTATTTTTGGCCCTACTTGGGAATCGAGCGCAGGACTTTGAGATTGAAAGACAATTAATATGGTAACCATAAGACTTACGAAAGCAGTCGTATTAAGAAAATATTGAAAATAATATAAAATAATATTAATATAATATTAAGATAAGTATATTTTAGCTTTGAGCCTTCAAGTTACCGCAATGCCAAAGTTCGAGTGAACGATCGCGAACTCGGCTGTGTTTATTTATTCAATATCGATATAATATATTTTTGGTGAAAGCGGCTGGCATATGTGGTTTTCCATCATGTTATTATTGTTTATTATTCTCATCGGTCTGGGTTACCGTATGCGCGTAACATTGATAATTCCACTTCCCGATGCGGTGGTATATAATTAGCGAGAGGCGAAACACCGCCAACTGCACTCTTAGACTACATCATCACTTACCACCAGGTGAGATAGCCGTCAAGGGCTAACTTGTAGTGTATAAAAATCTATCTCGTCATATCAGTAGATACAATTTTCTTGTGTTAATTAAACCCTACTAGACACAGAACTTTTGTATTGGGTCAAATTGAATTCACAGCAAACATCTACCAGGGAGCATTTGTGACCCCCTGAACGTTAAACAGTCGACAGAAGCGAGAACAGAGTCAAAACACACCGAGCCAAGCAAAAAATCTGAATCTCAATTGAAATATTTGTATTAAAGATATGTGTCAATATGCTTGACGAATCAAGGGACTCGAGAAGACAGCGAAATCGTTAAACGTTTGGAACACCTAACGACATTGATTGACGTGCCAAAACTTTCGACAGTAACAATTAAATCTGAAGAAAAGGCGATAGCTTTCCATTTCCGATGGTTCATTAAATGGAAAGTGATGTATTGAGCTTTGTACTACGCTTTTGTTTTGCGATCAATCATCAGTACATAACGACGACGGTTCAACGACCCGAGGCGGAACCGGGTAAGAGTGTAAACCTCGACGAGTGAGACGTGCCGGTGACGTCTCGGTACTCACGTAAATTTAGTTTTGAGGCATCGCGAAAATTGTGTTATTATAGCTTAAGTGATCAAGCTATATACACATTAACGTATTGCAAGGACTAAAAGTTGTAGCTAATTAGGATATAGGGTCGATCGAACTTCGGCCCTTAACTGTGGAATGATTAAGTTTGGAGGTCCATGCAGGTATACGTAACAGAACAAACCTGAGCGCGAACCCTCTTAGCTTTATTTTTAAGTTGGCTAGTGTAGGTATCACCATCACCTCATAAAATACAACAACGGAAACTTAAAATAAACCTTAGATTGAACCTAAAACTAAAAATCTTAAAAAATATAACATCATAACTAAAATATATTATTAAAAGGAGTCCCTTTAAGCACGGTTCCGAAGTAACTGGCAACGTTCCCCCTTGGAATAGCAAGACTAATTCGTTGTCCGGGGTAGCTAGCGAGCTTCATCACAGGAGACCGAAGAGCTGCGAGCTACCTCATAAATGAAATAATATAATATATATGCACGATTCATTGAATCCTGTAATAGGTTTTCATGAACAAAGCTTTTTTTTTTGTTTTGATTTGATTTGAAACTCCAAAAATATTACACAAAAATGCACAATATAAACAATACACTGTCGAAAAGTGTACTGCAGAAATATATATTCTATGTTAAATATTTTATATCTCAGGTTTGAGAGATATGTAAATAAATAAACTAATCAAAAAGAATCTACCAGAGTATTGTTATACGGTAATTATTCATTATGGTACTTTTGGGAATGTTCATTTGATTTAGTTTATATGCGGTTTTCTTGAAGCCTGGATTTTAATGTAAATCTAGACATTAATAAACGAAAAACAATAGTTACGAGACCAATGTGTATTGATTACTTACTGATGGATCTCTAAAACTTGAGACTTACGAGGTTTTACCTTAAGCAAGGTATTTGTTTTATATTATGCCAAATAATTATCAATGTAGGTACAAGGCATGGTCGGTTTTTGAAATATCAAGAAAGTGGCGGACGTGTGTGTTAGCAAGAACATTCAAATTCCTTTCAGAATCTTAAATTTCGGTTAAAATAAAAGTCAAGATCTGTATGTCACATTACAGATAAAGATAAGTAACGTAAAAGAAAAATCAATGATATTTCACATTTTACGTGAGTGTAGACTAATCTTTGTACAATCTGTCAGAACTGTCAAAAGGCAGGTACATTACAGAGCGATTTACAGGCGCATTATCACAAACCGCTGAACCGGTCCGCCAGTCAATGACGTCATGCGCATCATGCGCATACGCACGCACGATTTGATCGTTTAGCAGGTTAACTTCGACGTAGAAGCCCTTAAAACCCTTAAAACGAAAGACGTGTACTTTAATCCCACACGATTTTTGAACCCCACTTGTTCAAAGCATTGTGCTCAGTTAGTTTAGTTAGTAAGGAACCTCACTGGATCATAGGTGAGTACTGTGATACTATAAGTTAGAGTTACAGAGTCGGGATTTTGTACATCATGATGATCAATCCATTGCCGGCTCACTACAGAGAACGGGTCTCTTCTCAGTATGGGAAGAGTTTGGCTATAGTCCACCACGCTGACCATGTGCAGATTGGCAGACTTCCCACGCCTTTGAGAACATCATGGAGAACTCTCAGGCATGCAGGTTTCCTCACAATGTTTTCCTTCACCGTTGAAGCAAGTGATATTTTAATTGCTTACAAACCCACATAACTCTGAAAAGTTACAGGTGCGTGCCCGACCTCTGATTAAGAGGTGGACGTCCTAACCACTATCACAGCTTCATTTTGTACTTAATCGTATATAATTGAAAAAAATATTAACTTTTACGCTATCGAACAAGCAGAAAAATTGAACTGCGCACTCGGCGCTCAGGTCAATTTGAGAAGTTATTTTTTCTAAATTGAGGCTATTGGCTTGGCTAGTTATCATACTACCGATAAAAACGTGCAGCTAAACGATTAAGCCCTTGTTGATGGCCAGTTGTTTTATATTTCAAGTAGGTGTGAGGGGTTTGAGACTTAAGACAGCATTAAACGAACATTAAAACGAAACGTACTAAGGACACGGAAAGAATAAGTCTAGCCATTCAAAGGGGGAACGCTGCCAGTATCTTTGGAACCTTGCCTATTTTAGTTTTGATGTTTAAATATTTATTTATTTTTTAAGATTTTAGTTGTAGGTTAATCTAAGTTTTATTTTAAGTTTTATGTAAAATGTTTGATGTATAATAAATACTCATGAATAAACATTAAAAAAAAAAAAGAAAGTATTAAATGAACATTAAACGGAACACAAGCGTCTTCATTCGAATACATCCTCGAATCAAAACCGTTCCATACATCAGCACAATCCTGGCAAGGTCGCCATGTGCTGATGTATGTGCGAGTTTGATGCGGGGATGTATTCGAATGAAGACGCTTGTGTTCCGTTTTAATGTTCGCTTAATACTTACATAGGTACTCCACGTTGATGGACGTTAAATTGCAAAATTTATCACATTCGAGTTGGCGACACATCCTCATTAAGTGGGCAACGCAACTGACGATGACTGGTGTATGAATAAATTATCTACCAATTAACAGTTTATATCGTAATACACGAAACGGATGGTATTACGTACTTGTCACGTTATTACGATTTAGAAATTAAAATTCATAACACATTTAAGTTTGCTTGTGCATTTATGTAACAGATCGTATAATGACTTGCATTCTCGATGTGTTAATTATAATTTGTCTTACACAAGATACGAGTATATTCACTAAATGGCAAGATACGTGAAACAATTTATTGTTAGCAAGCAAACCAACGATTTTTTTTTTAATTTTTAGGATGACCCTCTTTATGAGACGAGCCACTTAAATAAGGAATTGCATTTTCATACACTGCTTGAGGTTAAGAAATTTCAAGAGGCATGCATTTTAATCAAAGAAAACTTAGCTAAAATTTATAAAAAAGTACACACAAATATTTTTTTTTCAAATAGGCCTTTCAAGGGAGATTTAGATGCAGTCATACCATTTTTTTAAATATTTTTTTAAGGTGACGACGATAACTACATTCGTAAATATTAAAAAAACTATAGGGGTTCCAAATGCTCCATGTTCTAAGATTCTTCTTAAAACTTTTGTGGGCAGAAGCCCACATAAGAAATCATAGATATCTTTAATAAGTTTAAATTTAAAAAAAAAAACCTTATAATTTAATTTTTTTTAATCCTACTGTAATAAAATGAATTACATAAAATACTATAAAAAGGCTTAGCTATAACTTAGTTTATTCTGGGCGTCCCTCTTCACATTTTAAGTTTTAATTAATGTAGTAATATATTCATCAATTCACAACAATGGAAGGGAATTTTATGAACAATTCGTATTTGTACTACGCCTATTTAAAAGATAAAGATTTTTGTTAATACACACATAAAAGATCTGCCCATCCAAAAGTTATTTATAGCTCGTATTATTCGGGAAGCCACTGCGTATTGTGCATTCATGAAAACAATAAAGCAGTAAATAACACTGCAATCTGAATTATATTTATGTCAGTAAAGTCTTTATGACAGTACATTTTACTCTAAGCTTTCCCTCCCAAACCGTGAGTTGCAACAAACACGAGTAAAATTAGCTTTTCTTGGAATAATCGCATTTGAGATAATTTATTATGTGCTGGATATAACATTGAGTAAAATTCGTTTGATTTTCTATTTATTTTCCTCTTCACAAATAACGAAGAGAAACGTACAAAGAATAACTAGTATGTTTTCCACCGCAATTTAACACGTGCTTCTTAAGTGAAAATAACCAATATTTATTCGCGACAAGTTGAAAGCTGCTATTTCACCTAAACTAATTCAGTAATCTCGTGTATCTCATGCCTACATGAGTTACACGACCGTTACTTTACTCAACATATGGCCGAAAGAAAATGAGTACACACTTTAGCCGGTAGGAAATGAACCTGTGGAATCGGTGAACATGGTAAGCCGAAGAAGACTGATCTACCGACATTTTAATCTGCAAGTTCAAAGTTAACGATAAAACTTCATATCAATCTTTCTAACCAGATGCGATGATTTCAACGAGAAGCGGTGATAGCCTAGGTTAGGGCGTCAGCCTCCTAATCAGAGGTCGGCGGTTCGAATCCGGGCACGCACCTCAACTTTTCGGAGTCATGTGCGTTTTTAAGCAATTAAAATATCACTTTCTTCAAACGGTGAAGGAAAAAATCGTGAGGAAACCTGCACGCCTGAGAGTTCTCCATAATGTTCTCAAAGGAATGTGAAGTCTGCCAATCCGCACATGGCCAGCGTGGTGGACTATAGCCATACCCTTCTCATATTGAGAGGAGACCCGTGCTCTATAGTGAGCCGGTAATGGGTTGATCATGATGATGATGACACAACCTTAACGACAGTCTAAAAAAAATTGTGTTTTTCATTAATACATTTTTTAATTATTTTGTCTTCTGTTTACAAAGGAGTCCTGTGAATGTTTCGTTATCGCATCGAAATAGAGCGTATTTCGGCAAAACTTTGTGATTTCGATAAAAATCTAAGTGCAAGTTTCATTTGCAGACGTCACTATATAAATATTTCCGTTTTTTTTTTTTTCGTTTCTTTTATAAGTACACGCCTTTCAACTTATTTTTTATTAGTTGTTGTCATATATTTGCGATAAGATATATAAACATCAGCTGTATGCATTAAAGTTCTCTACCTATTAAAGTTCATGACGATCAACCCGTTGACAGACCGCCGGATCGAGTGTCTTGTTATACAGACCCTTTGGAAACGAAACCCTAAAAAAGTAATAAATTGGACTGTACAGATTAATTTGTAAATGATTTATGCTTATAAATCGCAATTTTCATGGTTAGCTTACAACGAAAAACGTGGTCTGTCTTGTTTCGTAGTAATAAGTTTATTTTCGTTCTCTCACCATTAGTGTGTTTATGAGCTATTTTTAGATTTTTGGTCAGCGTTGTTGTCGCTTGTTCTAAAAGCGAAACAGTAAAGTGGAATGGCCATAATCTAATCAAGGGAAGGTGCGAGATTGCGTATGGGGTGTGGGGTGGAATGACGTCACCAGTTCTGATGACGCGCGCGGTGCCACGCGAGTTTTGTTCTCGAGTGAGGTATTTACATAACTTCCATGCAAGTGAAAAACTAGGTTATTCAACAAGTTCAAGACGATAACGAATTGCCGCAATGCCTCTTGTTTTATTACCTTATATTGAAGCCTGTGTAATGCAAATAAAGGTATCAAAATCGCCTAAGTAGTTATTAAGAAATTAAAATATCAACAATTAAAACAAAGATTACAGCTCCCCCGTATGTAAGAAAATTGAGATAAAGCCAAGTACGTACCCTTCAGTTTCATTTATCTAATGCGTGTTTGTTTGTATAGTGTTTTTGTTGTTTTTTCTAGTTCATTTTAAATGACTATATAATTCCATAAGTTATTTAAAATTATCTTTGATTTTAACAGTAATTGTTACCTATTATTTTTTGAATACACCACAAGTTAGCCTTTGACGGCATCTCTGTTATGGGTATGGTAAACCCGCACTCCTAATTGGTTTTTACACGACATCGTGCTGGAACGCTAAATCGCTTTGGCGACACGTCTTTGTTGCTAGGGTGGTAACTAGCCACGGCCGAAGCCTCCTACCAGACCAGACTCGAGCCGGGAATCGAACACAGGACCGCCAACATTTATAATACCATAGCGCGCGCGTTGCGCCACGGAATTACAGATTATGGTATTAAGATTTTTGTATTGAAGTTTTCATGTAATAAAAGACCAAAATTGTTAACCTGCAATCAAGCAACTATAGATTTAAATCCGAATTTCAACACATTTCCACATCAATAGTAAAAATATTGTATATATATATATATATTTGTTATTTCTTTGATTACCTGTAATATGAATATTGTTATATCAGGCGACATTTAACATCAAGCAAGCGACCTTGATAGTAAATTCTGCCCTAAATTTCCTTCGCCTAGCCTACGTAATACGTAGACGTATAAAATGTCACCCTGGCAACACGGATCAGACTGCGGTTGTAGGTCTAGCGGAGAGCGGGGAGGCTACGAAATAATTATTCACAAACATTATCACTATCTCGCTATCTAGCCAATTTTTTTTTTTTTGTATCCACTACAAGTTAGCCCTTGACGGCCATCTCACATGATGGTAAGTGATGATGCATTCTAAGATGGTAGCGGGCTAACCTGTTAGGGGTATAGTAAACCCATACTCCTAATTGGTTTCTACGCGACATCGTGCCGGAAAGCTAAATCGCTTGGCGACACGCCTTTGTCGGTAGGGTGGTAACTAGCCACGGCCGCAGCCTCCCACCAGACCAGACTCGAGCCGGGTATCAAACCCAGGACCTCCAACTTTACAATGCGACAGCGCGCGCGCTGCGCCACTGAGGTAGCCAATTAATGACCCACTTCAGGGCTTCTTTCTCATAAGAGAGAGCGATTTAATAGCGATGATCGTTTACGTCGCTCCAACAGTATTATTATATGTTAGTTATGATAACCGGCTGAACGTGCTCTCCGATGTTTTTCCTTTATACACCACATGTTAGCCCTTGACGGCTATCTCACCTGGTGGCAAGTGATGATGCTTTCTAGTATGGTATCGGGCTAACCTGTTAGGGGAATGGTAAACCCATACTCCTAATTGGTTTCTACGCGGCATCTAGCAGGAACGCTAAGTCCCTTGTCGTCTTTATCGGTAGGTAAGTAACTAACCACGGCCGAAGCCACCCACCAGACCAGATTCGAACCGGGAATCGAACCCAGGACAATGGAGGTCGTCAAAAATATGCACAGGGATTGAACACCCGGCGTGTGATTGGCGTGTACCCGGGAACGTAAGTATTAATGGTGCTTGAATTTAGTATTGCTTTGTGCATTGCCATTACTGCAATAAGGATTAAGTTGCGATATAGCGACACCAATTAATTTACTATTTTATCTAACTAATAGGTACACGAACGTTGTTGCAACGTTATGAAAATAAAATAAGGCTGTATTTAAACGCTTATTATTGTAATACCTAAAGTATCTAAATTCCACTCTAAGAGTAAAAATTATCACAACATTTCGAATAAAAAGTATCGTATTTGTGAGCTAAGATGGTAGCGGGCTAACCTGTTAAGGGTATGGTAAACTCATACTACTAATTGGATTCTACTCGACATCGTTCCGGTACGCTAAAGCGCTTGGCGACACGTTTTTGTCGGTAGGGTGGTAACTAGCCACGGCCGAAGCCTCCTAGACCAGACTCGAGCCGGGAATCAAACAAAGGACCTCCAACTTTATAATGCGACAGAGCACGCGCTGCGCCATGGACGTCGTAACAAATTTGGTATGTATGTCACCTATGCTATTGAAAAGAAAATACATGTCGTATTTTCTATACCGATCTTTCAAATAGTTCCCGTGGGAAGATTAAAAAGTTGTTAACGAGCGAAGCTTTAGACCCAATTCTGATGTCCAAGCAGACGAAATCGCGGCCAGTGCTAGCAGATCTATATATTTAGCCTGAAAGAAATCGTATTTTTTTTTTTAAATAAATTCCACACATCTCTCCGCTTGATATAGAGACCCATTCTTTGGTTACTGTGACGCGCTGTAATTAGTCAGGTGACGGGAAATTTGCTTACAAGGCTAAAAATAGATCTCCGCGTCTAATTCTAGTTTAATGGAGCATCAACATTTCCACTTAGCAAATTGCTACCTGCCGCCCGACTGGAAACCAGTATATCAGTATGACGCTCCGATGCGATGTTGTTTATGCCACTAGACACTTCATAGTTGAACGAATAGCTTTTAAATGGATTGTTGTAGCGACGTTTCTAAAATTAAGACAAGTTTGTACATAGCTTATTAACACCATGTGTTTTTTTTTATTCATTCGATAATTGGCGAGGCCGGAACCTTAGTTTGCGACAGATCTGACATGCCTGTTTGAGCAAGTATTATTATTACTGGTCAAAGGTAGGAAGCAGGTTAAATGCAACATCGTCTTCTTCTCTTGGCATTTTGTAATCATGAGGCACATTTTATGCGTAAGATTTTATTTTATATACTACAAGTTAGACCTTGATGGCTCTCACCTGGTGGTAAGTGATGACGCAGTCTAGGATGGTAGCGGGCTAACCTGTTAGGGGTATGGTAAACACATCCTTAATTGGTTTCTACGCGACATCGTGCCGGAACGCTAAATCGCTTGGCGACACGTCTTTGTCGGTAGGGTGGTAACTAGCCGCGGCTGAAGCCTGACCACTCGGGAATCGAACCTAGGACCTCCAACATCATAAAGCACGTGCGAAAGCGCACGCACTGCGCCACGGAGGTCGTTGAAAAAAAAAGAGTTCTAAAGAACGCAGAACTTGAAAAACTATCCTACGTTCTATGCATTAAACTGTGTCACACGCACGACTGAACAAAGTCACACAGACGGAACTGTTAATCTGTCACATTTGTACCGAGCTGTCAAACTATGCGTGCACGTGTCGTCTGTCATATTAACTAATAAATCTCTCATAGAGAAAAGGTATATGGACGTGGACTTCACCTTACGTTCTGTACATATTCGAGTATTAATACATTATCACTACCTCAAATAACAATCAGATGCTCATGTATTATAGGAAGGCAGTATAACATTACGAAAAATAAATCTTAAACTAGATGCAGAGAGAGATATATTAAAGCACTTCAAACGTAAGAAAAACAATGCTTTTATTTTTGGCAGCCCCTCGAGCACTGGGTCAACCAGAAATACATCTGTCTAACAATAGAAAAAGCTCTGCCTACATTTACCTCTGGCTAGATAAAGCTACTCATATAAGTTTTTTCAGTTCGCTGCCCTTCAGCCTTTGACTGCAATCGCACCCGGTGGGAAGTGATGACGCAGTCCAAGATGGTAGCAGGCTGGCCTTAATGGGTATGACAGTTTAATAAGACAGAACATTGTTATAATCTGTGTATCAAAGTGCAGATAATATAACACAATACCACAAAAGCCCTCAAGTCACACTGGACTCACTGGTCTGAACTTAAACCTTTCACCTATGAATGAGGATGCCTATATACCCGATTTTACATCTTACTACTCTTTTTAACTCTAAAAACTATCTATATATATTTTAGCTACTCACTCGGCAGAACTACCATCCCGGGTTGGATAAAATTTGCCACAGAGATATATATACGAGACTGTCTTGAATAAACACATAGGCTACTTTTTATTTCCTTAAAAATGTACACTGCCCGTGAGGTAAGATTTTTGATGACACCTTCAGTTTTCACACATTTACATAGAAATTAACACGAAAAAGAGGATGGAGGCAATGGCTTGTATGAGACATGAATAGCCTGAAGTTAATGGTGAAAACCGCTGAAAGAAACCAAGGAACCTTAGGTCAAAACGGCTACAAAGATGAAATATTTTGACGACCTCCGTGGCGCAGCGCGTGCGCTGTTGAATTTTAAAGACGGAGGTCCTGGGTTCGATTCCCGGCTCGAGTCTGGTCTGGTGGGAGGCTTCCGCCGTGGCTTGTTACCACCCTACCGACAAAGACGTGTCGCCAAGCGATTTAGCGTTCCGGCACGATGTCGTGTAGAAACCAATTAGGAGTATGAGTTTACCATACCCCTAACAGGTTAGCCCGCTACCATCTTAGACCGCATCATCACTTACCATCAGGTGAGATGCAGTCAAGGGCTAACTTGTGGTGAATAAAAAAAAAAAGTATCTTAAAGATGGAAGATATCTCTGTCTAACATCCGTTGAAACGTCAACGATAAAAAATTTAATAAATCATCTACATTCGCCGTATTATTTGCGTAGAACAGATTACAAGCGGCCACACACGAAGCACCACCCAGCGCACCTATTTCTGATGACGTCAGATACATCCAGAAAAAAATAACGTTCGAGGAAGTATAATGTATGAGAATAAAACACGATGTTTACGTTACTCAATATCGTGCCCTACTCCCATATTAATTCTGATGTGTAGATTACGCGGCTCTGATGCCCGGTACAGTACTGACTTAATGATTTGCCAATCGCTTTCATAACGCCGTAGCGCCGCTGATGGACAACCGTGATGTTCACCGACGCATAATATTAGAACATTAATATTACAAGTGCAACGCAACGCGAACAGCCGGCCCCACACTGAGCGAGCGGCCTCAGGGGAAACCTCAAGTGACTCGTCCAAGAGCGCACCGATACAAATTTCACTTAGCTCAGTCTAGTTCGAAATGGCGTACAAATTATTATATGACCTTACAACTACCCGTGGCATAATAATGGAATAGTTATTCAGTGTTTTGTCCGACTTCATCTCACGGCACGTTTCAAAAGTAAGTGTGTGAAAAACTGCCACGTTTATTGGTATATTTAGTTATACTTTTTTCAGTTTCTTGAACAAATATTAATTAGTAATGTTCTTGGGCCTTTGGGCAAGTGACCTTCTTGCACAATATGGATCCGGCTAGTAGATAAACAATGAGATGCATATTTCATTTCACAGGAAGTAATTTTAACGTTGAACAAGCTGTAATAGGCTAGTGGTTAGGACGTCAGCCTCCAAATCAGAGGTCGGAGGTTCGATCCCGGGCAGGTATGTCCCATCTCAGGTCGTTGGTGAGTTCTTTATCATGAATGTTATTATATGGAGAGCCGGAGAATGTTGGCAATGCTGAGTGTGCCTGTAATGGATAAGTTGTAACAGCACCAGCACTAGCTTATTTAGATTGATTTAAAATGTAACATAGAAGTTGTCGCTGGCATGCCTTATGAATAAATAAATAAATAAATATCACCATCTCGTAATAAATACACGAGGGTCTATCAATGGAATTCTCCTGTTGAAATATACGTAACTACCTCTCAATACATAGTAAAGGGTAGATATTGATTAAGTTACGCGTAGCGACCCCAAAACCGAATTATTTACGCTGTCGCCATTTTATAGATGACCTTTCAGCAAACACGCCCTTGACTTATAGGTCAACCGTGCCAACAAAATGGGGCCCAGAGGAAAATTTGTCCGGAAACTTCCCAAGCATTGTGTACAGGTACTTGTTTTACGATGTTACACGAAAATCTGACACCTAGCGCGATTGGGTCCGCGATGAAATGATTACCGCCTGAGCTATAAAGTAGGGATAAAAATTGTCATTTGGAAATGTCGGGGGTGAAGTTCCAATGATGAAATTGTAGGGGATACATTTTAATAACCGGTGCTTTCAATAGCAACACTTAAAGTATCATAAAGTTTCAATTAAATATTAAGAAGGACTCTTTCACCATATTTATACTTGAAAATATGTGTTTAGATATTATGCTAAATGTACTTATAAATAGTTTTAATGTTTTCTTAAAATTTTCAGAACAGTTTCATTTTTGTATTAAGGAACAGTGTGTTAGCATATCCAGAGTCAGTTTCAGCAATCCACGTGTTGAAATTGGTTAGGATTGCCTTCGAGAACATTCTTTTCTCGAGGACAGTCTTAACTTTCTTTCTTATTTTTTTGTTTAATTGTAAACTTACAGAGAGGCATACTGAGCGATTAAATAAAGATTAAAAAAAAAACTTTTCTACATATGCATTTATAAAATTTTGGTATTTCAGTATGTTGTATTTATTATAGTATATTTTTAAGTGTTTATATTGTTTATCATGTATTATTTGTAATTGTACACCCTAAGCCTGCCTAAGGTTGATTGGCAGAGAACGCTCTTTAGCGATAAGGCCGCCTACTGTACGTTCTTATTTTTGTGTTTTTCTTTACTATCTATATTTCTTCTGTTGTGTGGTGTACAATAAAGTGTATTTTCATTTCATTTTACTATTTTCATATCTAAAATGTCAACAGATAATTGATTTTCTGCAAATTTTACAGAGCCCCTCTTGCTTCGCTTTTATTAAACTCTTCACTTCCGAGCCTTGTGGAACGTAATAATTGACGAGAGGCGATACGGTATTTGTTTTAATGGTCATATTTTTTTTACTTTACAATTTCAATTTTTCGAAAAATGTCTATAAATATTAATCAAATCCACCTACTATTCTAGATAACAATCAGATATTTCCAAAATGAAGCCTTTCAACCCTAGATATGTAATCAATCCAATTTCAAGTGCAATTATAAAAAGAAGCCTTTAATGTGACCGTGTGTGTGTGTGTGTAACTGTTTTGAAACAAAAATATACCGGTTACTCCATCAACAAAACATTACAAAAAAATTATGTCCAAATCGAAATATCAAAGTCTTCAAGATTGAAGAAGGTATATTGCGTTTGAAGAAGAAGAAGAGCAAGAAGAAATTTAGCACTTATTAACTAAGAAATATTGTGTAAGAAAGCCGAGTATTTTTATGCGACAGTGAAATTCAGATTGTTTTGTGTGGTGAACCAGATTTCAAATCGCGAATAGCTGAAATTAGATAACCAACGATAACTTGATCATTTGTTATAAAATTTTCCGAAATCCCTGGCTGAAAGTGGGTCGACGCCTGACGCGGAGGTATTCGGTGCTCTGAAAAGAATTAAAGGAAGCCAACGAGTGGTGAAGTGGCCGGCGGGAATTTGCTCCAATTGCGGTTCGACGTTCGGGAATGCGATCCGGGTGTTTTTGGATAACTGTGCAAAGTGACACACTTGTCGGCGTGTATGCAAAGAAGTAAACTGGGGCGGCTACATTAGCCTGAAAATCATCTGTTTTGACCAAAAATGACGTTTTTGTGTTATTGTTACGGACGTGAAATCATATTTAAGGATAAAGGCGATTACGTTTTGTTTATTATTCGTTTTTTTGACATAACTAAGGATTTTTAGATAAGTGCACTTTGGATAAGATTTGATTACTTTGATTTGAAAAAGATTAAAATTTTTGTTTAACACTAAATGCAAAATATTTTTTTAATTAACTTTCTTATGATACGAAATTCTTTAATACCGATATCATTTCGAACTCCCAAATTCTCGACCAATTAATGCCAATGGTTCTTCCACGCATCTATCCAATATTTCACAAATCAAACTATCTGTATTAAAACTAACCTATAAACGCACTTTTGTATGATAAGAGGATGATAACAGCATTCTTAAAATTAAAACTAAAGCTATGAGAATAAAGCCCGGTCTAAGAAGAAGACTAGAACTTACTTAGCCGGATATTGTCTTAAGTATCACCATCTCATACTGTCACTTAAAACTTTTTAAAAGCATCTCTACTTGGGCACACCGTCGCGTAAATAAGGACTTAATTTAAAAAAAAAACAAGTGAAAATATATGCCACAAATTTCCACATCTAGAAATAGCGTTATACAGTTACTTATTGAATTTTTCAAATAATTTATAGCCAGTGTCATTCGGGTTGATGTAGGGATTCTAATTATATGAAATGCATTCAAATCAGTTCAGGCATCTGAAGTTACGGTGGAATACAGATCACCTACACACACGGATCCTAAAAACTGTGTGGTGCTTTTTTATGGCAGCCGTGTAAAAACTTGGTCTCAGTTTTATCTTATTACATAAAATTACCGTATTTTATCAATGGGAGTTTTTACATTTAATTTATTCTTAGAGCCATCATGATCAACCCATTACTGGCTCACTACAGAGCACGGGTCTTCTCTCAATATGAGAAGGGTTTGGCCATAGTCCACCACGCTGGCCATGTGCGGATTGGCAGACTTCACACGCCTTTGAGAACATTGTGGAGAACTCTCAGGCGTGCAGGTTTCCTCACGATGTTTTCCTTCACCGTTGAAGCAAGTGATATTTTAATTTTTAATTTTTATTAACATTCTTAGAGTAATGTAAGTTAATTCTTATCATAGTTCGTTTTTTACTGAGTATTACCAAATTTTCCATATCTTGTGTTTGCATTAATAGCGATGATGGGTGGCGATGTTATCCTTTTGTTATTCCATAAATTTCCATTAAATACTGGCCCCAAGAATGTTGTTAATACTGCGAGTGCCAAGAATTTTGAACGCGTGTCTCTCTTAAGATGATTATAATAGATAGACGGTTTGTTAAGTAATCATAATGTAGTAAACATTCTCATAATATATATACAAGTATATAGAATGCAAGGTAAATCTTTAGAATAAAACCATTAGCCACATCTTTTTTAGCCTTTTCATATCCCACTTCTGAGGACACGCCTCTTTATTCGGTAGAAAGGTACGACTAATTTTCTATGGCAAATAAATTCACCAGTTTTCATAGCCTACTAGCTAGTCAAGATCGTCTCAAAACTTTAATTATCACACACTAACTTATTGTTTTACTGAATCAGTTATTTATGTACTCGTAATTACACTATAATACAACAGGTATAATGATTTCGTAATTGGTGTTCGTAAAGCTATATGATATAAAAAATAGTCATCCGAATATAATAAAATACTTTTATTTAATACATTTCAAACCAGACAGTAAATTGTTACGACAGTGAAAGAAAACAACGTTTTACGAATAGCGTAAAACGTAAACCTAATAAAACATCTGAATGAGACATAACTCATATAACCTACGCAACATCATGCCAGCGTATGTGGGTCGGATCTTGACGTTTTCCGACGGCTCCGAGCCCAATTCTGAAGGAGATTAAGCGATTAGGATCCCCAATTTCTAGGGCAATCCCGCTGAAAATGAAATTCTTAAGGGTAGAACAGACGGTAACCGGGGCGTCGTCGGCATTTCGAGCCGAAATTTTATTTTGTATGAAAAAGTTTTGCATTCGGATAAGGTTTGAGATGATATGCATTTGCCTGTAAACATATATATTTACAGTTGCCTTACCGGTGTTCATGTAATTGATAACAGGACGCCGTATTGGTATTCCACAGTTCAACAGCTCGTAACAGGGACACGGTTAAAAAGTGTTTTAGCGACGCGGGTGACATATGACAGAGGCGGGCGAGTAAGGGGTGACTTGTAATACGGAATGTGTTTATTTCGAATGTTCTAAAAAATGAAATATGTTGAAAACTAAAAGAACTGTATACTTCCCAAAACACTCAGCACGTTAGTAATGTTAGTTCAGAAATGGGATAACCTCATGGGTCATGCAATCAAATCAGCGCTGCAGTCAACTCTGACGCAGGATCAAGCCGGGGCAGCGTCTAGCCAATTTATATAAAATATAAGTTATAGATGCCCAGGTCGGTGCCTGAGCTCCGGGAGTTCAAGGAAAAAAAAATTGATATAGTATAATTTTTTTATTTTTTATTATTGTATTTTGGCTTATGGAAACCCATGGCGCCTTGTATCTGTAATTTAGGCCTCGGTAAAACTACGAGATGTCTTCAGTCGGTTGTGTGTTTTATCCTTTAATGTTTTTTTCATTTACGCGTTCTATTTCGGTATGGTTATTTAAAAGCGTTGACATTTAATATTGTTATGTATTATTATACTTTTAGTTTGTTCGATCTTACGGACTGTTATATATAATCTATATATATAAAAGAAAGTCGTGTTAGTTACACTATTTATATCTCAAGAACTGCTGAACCGATTTGGCTGAAAATCGGTGAGGAGGTAGCTTAGAACCAGGAGTCGGACATAGGATACATTTTCCTCGAATTAGTAACTTTTTATTTATATATACTATACGATAATATCCTAAAACAGCTAATTATTTTTGATATAAAAATTGGACGAATTCACTGGAACGGGACTAAAGTTTCGTTTATTTCGAATTATGTCGTTCGCAATCAATTTATTAGATGTCAAGTCTGACAAGGTCGTAATACTCCCAAAAATCTCCAAATGAAAATGTCATTTATTCGCGTGTCCTTGATACTTCGAAACGAGTTCCCTCGTTTATTTCTATAACTTTGACCTACTTAATTTGTTTAGTTCAGTAAGCACGTTAGAGGAGACGGCGTCGGTACAAATAAACTAAAACAAAAGATATGAACTGGGCTGTTTAAAGAACCTTCAGTCGTGCGAGACAAAGCCTTTTAAGATGATCTTAACGACAAAGATATTTATTATCTTAACTGATCGGGGAAGCATTTCCTTCCTCTCTTAACTGAATTGTTTTAAGTAAATGATAAAATCGTTTAAAGCCACGAAATCCTTCGCAATGTGTCAACGAGCTGATTATAATTGAATCATAAATTTTTAACTATAAAAGTTAATTGTATAGTTAGTGTAACATATAACCGTATAAAAAAGAAATTTATTGCGCTAAATTTACTTAGTTAACGTTTGTTAATAATTGCAATAATTGAAGACATCAATCAACAAAAACTTTGTCCTCCACGAAATAATCACAGAGTTAATTATTTTACACGTTTCAATAATCACAAAGTAATAAGTTAAATGTATACTTAATCATGCAAGTTACATTTATGCAACTTGCATGATTAAGTAATGCAAATAAGACCAAATTTGTTGAATTTGTTGTTTATCCAGAATTTAATAAAGAAAGAAGTCTAGACCAAATGTTTACATATCAACTTGGTATAAGCGTTATGAACTCCTAGATGATGAATCAAATGAGAATTTTAATTTAAATCTCTAATTAAGACTCATAAACTTTTTGTAATTTAATTTAGTCCAGTTTGCTTTATTATAATGCAATGTAAATATGCCAGAATTAGTTGAATTTATTTTTATTCAGGATTTAATGTAGGAAGAAGCTTAGACCAAATGCCTACATACCAACTTGGTATTAACGTTATGAACTCCTCGATGATGAATCAAATGAGAATTTTAATTTAAATCTCTAATTAAGACTCATAAACTTATTGTAATTTAATTTAGTCTAGTTTGCTTTTTTATAATGCAATGTCATGCCAGAATTAGTTGAATTTATTTTCATCCAGGATTTAATATAGGAAGAAGTTTAGACCAAATGCCTACATACCAACTTAGTATAAGCGTTAGGAACTCCTCGATGATGAATCAAATGATAATTTGAATTTGAATCTCTAATTAAGACTCATAAACTTCGTGTAATTTAATTTAGATGTAAGGTTAAGGTTGCACGCTGTGGTCATTTCTAGAAAGTCACTATCTCGTGTTTGCTCTTCTAAAATGTTTTTTGTTGTTTTTATATAGATTGTGACTAGTTTAATGATGCAATAAAAATAAAAATAAAAAAAAAAATTAGCCCAGTTTGCTTTATTATAAATACGAGTACTCTGTGGTTAACTCACGCAGCGTCGTAACGCAACAAACTACATCAATCATCATCATCATCATCATGATCAACCCATTACCGGCTCACTACAGAGCACGGGTCTCCTCTCAAAGGGAAGGGTTTGGCCATAGTCCACCACGCTGGCCATGTGCGGATTGGCAGACTTCACACGCCTTTGAGAACATTATGGAGAACTCTCAGGCGTGCAGGTTTCCTCGCGATGTTTTTCCTTCACCGTTGAAGCAAGTGATATTTTAATTTAAAAAAAAAAAAAAAAACTACATCAATAAATACAGCCAATTTCCGTGCTCTCCAACTTGTAATTTCAGATAGATGAAGTGCAGATTATTTGTCACTGTAACGAGCCACCGTCCTCACCCAAATATGGTGAAAATTCACCACACACGTCGCCCGTCGATTACGCAAAAAGCGAAGCGCCCTGAAATTAAATCGCCGCCGTCGACGATGCTTAACGACTCGGCCGGCGAGGGGGGCTGGAGGAAGTGATTATTGTTTATTCTTATAATTGCCGAGGCAGGAAACAGTGACTTACTGCGACATGTTAAGCAGCCGCGCCTCGCGCGTTAAAAGAAATAAAGCAATTTATCAGGGGGCACGTAATGTACCGACTCCAATTATTATAAACAACTCGCTCTGACCACGGACGGCGTCGACGGCAACTACTCTATGTATTTAAGTATGCCTATTTAAATTTTATAAAGATGAAGCATGATTGGATAGCAAACTTCGTTACTATTGCATTTATAACATTAGGATGATCTTTGGGATATTTTGTAGGTATTTTCCTTAGTATTACTTGAATGACAAAAGGGCTTGAATATTTCGTCTCACTTGCTCAGCTCATTTTTTATATTTTGTTTTCCAAATGGCCACAAATAAAATCTGTTTGAATAAATAGCGAAAAAAATATTTTGCGAAATGTACCTAATTAAGCGAATCTCCGTTCCATTATATTCGAAGCTCATAAAAAAGTTTTTTTAACCCATGAAAATTTTATCATAAAATAGTGTATAGGACCTTGCATTTTTTTTGTTTAGGAATAAGACCCATAGACTATCTTGGTTTTACATAATATAATGTAATGCTATATGAGTATAATTTAATGAAAGCAGTAAAACGTTATTCTAGAGCAACCTATGGATTTTTTCATTCAATAAACAATAAACTAAAAGTATAATTTGCTATATTCCGCCGACAACCGGCAGATTAGTATAAGTTTGACTTTGCCTTTCGCGCTTGTGAAGTCAACATCTCCTGAGGATGATCCGGTGTCGGGTCGAAACGTGCGTAGAGGTTCTAGTGGAGGATTTTGTGTGGTGTTATACTATACTAATCTCCCGGTTGTCGGCGGAATATAGCAAATTATACTTTTAGTTTATTGTTTGTCATGGACTTCCGCAAAGTAACGCCTGCTTCTTTTCATTAAATGATTTTTTCATTGTTAAAATGAAGCCTATGTGTTAGTTTAGTAATTTAGAACGTAAGTTATCTGAAAAAAAAACTCTGTATTATATTTATCGCATTATATGTCGGCACGATTAACGAGATTCCTATTTTTTGTGGGTGGTTTATAAAACAGTTTTCTTGTTATGGAAAAATAACGAGAGGACGTCTAATATTTGTAACGATTTGGGGTTAGTGGCTCTATTTAGACCACCCCCAGAGCCCGATTTAGGGTTCGCCTACCCCGTCTATTACTTTTATTAGCTGTACAAACTTTGGTGCTTTAGTTAAACGCGGCTCTTGTACCGAGATCACTGAACTTAGTGATGAAACACACTTAGCGTATATTTGGCGCGATTCATTATGCATCTTTTATTTTAGATATTGTGTCGCTGATGATCTAAAACCATCTGGGATCATTAATCGAGTTGGGTTGCGAACTGTGGAAAGCTCTACCAGGACTGAGTTTGAGCCCTAGGGTTTAAATAAGCCCAGGAGTTTGCCTAAGGACGTCTTATGTAATACGCGCATATATCGCGATTTTTACGATTTTGTATATCCTAGAAGTCTCTTACGTGCAACATTTTTATTCGTGCTTCGAAACCTATGATTTTTAACAGGTTGTTGGATACCCTGGTTCGTTTTAAAGTAATTATGGACCTAATCAATTAAAAGTAGTTTAGAATTTATGCTACTTTTCTTAATGCAACCGTAATGGCATAGACGCCGTACTCGTACAATATGTTAGGACACTATGGGTATTCTAGTGCATAGTGAGCGTAAGTCAAATAAAATTCAAGGCACATTGATTTTCGTCAAAATTGTACGCAGCGTATTAACGCTTTGTGTGTTTCGGCACTTAGAAAATCGTTTGTATCTCTTAATCCCCATAACAGTATGCAAAGTTCGTTATACGTGTCTCTCCATTGTCACGCAAATTACATATGATGATAAATTCCTCGCTGAACTTTAATGTCTGTGAAATATTCCCCACGGTTTTATAGCCCCATTGACTATCAGGCTATTAACGTCCCACAGCTGGGCACAGCCCACCCATTCCGTAAACGCCAGGATTTTAGGGCATATACCCATCTTTCTCCAATACAATTATCACAAGTTAGTGGCCATCACTGGGACCGCCGGCTTATGGTGCTAAGCAAGGAACTTGGAGCGAAACCACCAATTCCTTAACTGCACTATCCATACTAGCTCCCGTTAGTAGCGATTTTTACGTTAAAAACCACAACCAATCAATTCTTTACCCGGAAATCGAACCTCATCGCTTTTAGCGATAAGACCGCCTTTGCGCATTATGTTTGTTTTTTATTTTATTTATTTTTAATTCATGTTTGTAGTGTGCAATAAAGAGTTTATCTATCTATTTCATAATCCGTAGTTGAACACGTTAATCAAAAGAACAACGACTCATTTACCAATCCTATATATACCAGCGTTAATGGTGACAAATCGCCAAGTTGGCAACACTGGAACATTTGACTATCTAATTATTATCTATGTTTAGTTTCTAGTTTATTTCGATCGAAGCACTAGCAGACAGCGTTCTAATTATAATAATATAACAAAAGCACTAAGGTCGTCTGTACCTACGCAGGAATTCCTCGCACCTGACGACTGCGTGGGCGCTTTCATTCATTAAAAACGTTTACGACTCCTTAATTCATTATGTGGACTAAGTTTAATATAATTTGAGCCGAGGATTTTTATTGGACTTTTAATACTATTAAAATCTTCCTGTGTACTTTCTCTTTTAAATCTTCAGTTATTATTATCTTCCTACATTCATATTTAGCTAAGAATGCTCAGAAGTAATTAGCAAAAACAATGGACGTTGCGAGGCTTCCTGCAAGCACTTTTGAAGCATCGACTCTGTCTTTTTGTATGCAAACGTTTCGGAGGACAAATTCCAGAATAATGAAAAGAACAATCCGAACAAACTCAGCAGATGCCTCGTAAACCTTTTATAATAAAATAAGCATCCGTCTATTCTGTGGGAGATGAGAGCGGAGTTATCTGCTTCCAAGCAAAATAGTCTCTACAAAAACTAGTTTCAAGGCGACTCAAAACAAGCGATTTAAATGGAAACCTCTGTGAGATACCTATTTTTGGCAATCCATCCATAAGAAGTTAAATTATGATCTAACTATATTACTATGAATGCGAAAGTTTGGATGGATGTTTGATACAATCAAGACAAAACAGCTCAACGGATCTGAATGGCATTTGGTAAAGAGATAGATCAAACCCCCAAAATCACACAAAATATTCTTTGTTATTAAAATATAGATAGCCTTATATACTCGTAGATTAACATAACTATTTGGAGCGACGTAATGTGGTCCGTTCCTTGAAACATCCTCCTGATCAACCCATTACCGGCTCACTACAGAGCACGGGTCTCCTCTCAATATGAGAAGGATTTGGCCATAGTCCACCACGCTGGCCATGTGCGGATTGGCAGACTTCACACGCCTTTGAGAACATTATAGAGAACTCAGGCGTGCAGGTTTTCTCACGGTGTTTTCCTTCACCGTTGAAGCGAGTGATATTTTAAGCGTTTAAAAACGCACATTACTCCGAAAAGTTAGAGGTGCGTGCCCGGATTCGAACCGCCGACCTCTGATTAGGAGGGTGACGCCCTAACCACTAGGCTATCACCGCTTCTTCTCCTTGAAACATATGGACGTGGTAATGAATTAAGAAACACAAGCAAGATAAACTCAATAGACTCTCAATGTCTATCTAATTTATTAATCTTAAAAATAAACAAAAAAATTACACGGAACTTTAATTTAAATTAAAGGAACTGATTACCCTGAATTTTAATCAAACCTTACTCACGGATGCAGTATAATCTAAGGTGGAAGTGTTCATTATAATAGTAAAAACGACCTCAACAGTAAAATAACAAAAGAGCTAATAAATCACGAAGATCATTAGGTATTTGTAAACACATGTAAAACATTCCTGCCAGCCAAACAAGGCGACGATGCACTCTTATTATGGCCAACCCACACATAGCAAAGCACATCTTTGCCTTGTTTTACAACCAGTGGGCGGAGATAACTCTCAAACATTGATTTTACTAAGGTACATGAACTAACACAATATAACAATAACTCCCATATTATACTATGACCAACCGCGTTGCGTCGCCCGTTCGCACTATTTCTGCGTTTGCTCGACTCCCAAGAGTAGCGAAATACCTCAAAACCTTTCGCAAGTACTGCGCTATCAAATGAAGAAAATATTTTGTAAATAAAAAAAGCAGCCCGCTTTTGATATATTCTGTAGACACCGTGTTCTATGAAATAAAATTTCATTCCATTTCACTGCTCTATCTATTCCCTTGGGGGTAGTATTTCAATAAATTCCCCACATGTAGTTTACTATTTCAATTATCGACCTAATTCTCCTACTTGTGACATAAATTGAGTCGATGATCTTAAAAATAAATATTTTGGTTTCGTTTCTAGATTCGTACCTATCGTTTTAATTTATTTTAATGTGAATTCATTTAATACTACGACTTTAATTTACCTAATAATGTTAATCAAATAATTACTGCAATAACGTTTTCTTGATTAGTATCGTTTTAATTTGCTTTAGATTTGTATTTAGATCCACTTTATCTTTTACAACACAATGAATTCAGTTCTATTATATCCTTACGATAAAACATAGAAATAATTAAAAAAAAAAACTAAACATTGTTTATGTGAATAGCTTTTTCTTCGAGCTAACCTTTGTCTCGCCAGACATCACGGTGGGCTACCTTAGTACAATAGTTTTTTTTTTATAAACATAAAATATCTATACGT
Organism: Lasiommata megera; assembly: GCA_928268935.1. Taxonomy (NCBI): domain Eukaryota; kingdom Metazoa; phylum Arthropoda; class Insecta; order Lepidoptera; family Nymphalidae; genus Lasiommata; species Lasiommata megera. Next base: position 15,634,664 of record OV743312.1, read on the forward strand.
GAGTACTTTCATCTTGTTCATAGAGGAGCGAGAACAATACATCCTTACCTGTGATTCACGTCACATACTGAAAGAAACTCATTTGTCATTTCTTTAAGTCTAGACTCTCATTCCACATGCATAGAGCAAGAAATAAATGAAAAAAAATGTATTTCAGCAGAAAAAAATTACGTGCAGCTAGGTTTCCTGTGCAACATTGTAGCTGGAAATAAATTGTGATCGTTACAAAATTTCATTCAATTCAAGTTGTTTCCCTAATGAGGCACTGGACTGTTTTATAGTGGTTTTAATATTAACGACTATTTATTGCTGCAACTTATCATATTGCCCACATAACGAGTAAACTAGTTCTTTCCGACGATCCTTGCTCACTTAAATATCAATTGCAAGAACTATCTTGGTCCAGGGTCCACTCGTATATTGGCACCACGTTATCGTTATCTGACCCAGTCTTAGTAATGCTGGAAGCTCGCTCGACAAACTTTTCTAATTAAACAATAAACAGCAAGTATAATTTGCTATATTCGGCCGACAACCGGGAGATTTGTATAATATAACACCACACAAAATCTTCCACTAGAACCGAAAAGAAAGTCTTTACTTTTCGCGCTTGTGAAGTCAACATCTCCTGAGGATGAACCGGTGTCGGGTCGAAACGTGCGTAGAGGTTCTAGTGGAAGATTTTGTGTGGTGTTAGTCGTATATTATACAAATCTCCCAGTTGCCGGCGGAATATAGCAAATTATACTTCCTGTTTAATGTTTATCATGGACTTCCGCAAAGTAACGCCAGCTTCTATTCATCATTAGTTTTCTAATTGTCTCATTTCAATAATTATGTAAACGTAATTGTTTTTGCTTTACTTACAAACATTTTGTCGTTTATTGTATTTGTCTTATATTAAAATATACAACCTATTTGCTCTTAATGGTAATATGTTAAAAGAAAAACTTCCAAATTCCTCGTTAATTAAGAGTAATTATTCATATGTTGTTACAGAGGATTTTTTATCAATCTTTTATCTACGCGGATGAAGCTGGAATAAGAATAAACGAGACATTTTGTCCTGATTCCACATAGCGTGGGATGACGGAGAGAAGAAAATCCATAGATATATTGATACCGCTGTGCCACGGTCAATATATTTTAGCGAGCGCGCCGCAACGTCCGTATATCGGGTAGCGTAATTTAATCTGTCCGTACTCTCGGCTGTCGTTAATTTACGTGGAGCTTGGCACGTGTTGAGCGTTCTCGGCTGATTAAGAACTCCATACATATAAAGTACTCCTTATCTACACTGGAATACGCTTCCAGGCATCATTAGCATCCTTGCTCTATTATATATATCCTCCCACTATTGGGAACAGAACCTCTTATTGAGGCTGAGATCTATGAAGCGCACCTCTGACATCTGTCTCGTTTTAACACCAAATTTGGTTGAGCAAGTCAAGGTACGCTCTATAGATCTCAGCCTGAAAGGGGAGCTTACAAGCACCACGCTCATGCATTAGGCGAGGTTTTGACATGTATATTATAAGACCGATCTCGATATAAGAACCGATAAGCCTACGGTCAGTTTTATAACTTCATGACTTTTGACGTCTTGTCCTGATTTCGAGCTGCTAGTGAGAAATTCTTAACCGATAAATCGATAGTTGGTTAATTTTTATTAAAACTACGACCAATAACATACAGAGATAGAATTTTCGTAGTCATCTACGTTTCAACGAAAAGACGTCCTTTATTGGACTTAAACGTCGGATACTTGCTACTACCCAGTGGTATCCGCCAACTATGCAGACGGAGATGCGAATATTTATCGTACTAAAAATTTCACAGACACTGCGGAGGCCGTCTTGTGAGCGGTCAAAGGAAATATCTACTATATATTTTGAATAGCTTTACAATCATATTCAAGTATCTTTCTCGGCAAGTTCTTTAAGTTTTCCGATATTCCAATATAAAAAGGCCACTGTTTTAGGGTTAGATCTTGTAGTATAAAATATTTATACGCGAATCCTATAATTCAATATCGCAACATTGTAACGCCAAAGCAAAATGCAACTTGATGATCTGAACTTTAAGTGATTCTTTCATGCTTCTAAAACAGCCTCAATAGCGGTTCGCTTCAAAAATAAAATTTGTAATACAGAATTTGCAACACTATGACAACTAATATAACGTTCATTTTACTTTGACGTTAAAAAGTTTCGATACTCGAAACGGACCCTACTATTGTAACCAAACCTACAGTTCTTGACAGACAGAAATTGACAGAATTGTTCCTAACAATTCTTAGTAATCTGTTTAGACTGAACACCTCACTTTTTGAGTTCTACTCGTACCGTAACCGGTTAATTTACATACGACTTATAACGCCATTCACTAAAATCGGCATGCGCCTACGTTAATCCTTATTGATTTATGATTGATTGTATTTTAATTAGATACAGTTATATTAATTAAACTTGGAATCGATAACAAAAATAAATATTCTGTAATTAATAGATTTTAAAGCGGGAGTTTTTTATTTTTAATTTTGAAGAGCTAGCCTTAGAAACAAGCAGTACCTGTACGTGTGTTTTTGGATAAAATTTTATTTCAAATTATTATTTTAAATTATTTGAATTTAAAAGGTTATTGAACGCAGATACTTCTTCGTTAGTACAGGTGCATGTTCTCACTGCACATCAATGGTTCCTTGATTTGACTCCAATCTGATTGGCCAATGATTGTGAGGCAAGGTTTTTCTATATAACTACTTACTACAACGGTGAAAATTCAGATGTACCGCTTGCTGTAAATGGCAGTTTAACCGATTATAAGTATAAAAACAATCATAAGCACGCGAGAAAAAATATAAAATACTGAAATAAAAAAAACAGTCTTTTGTAACAGTATGTACGATAGAGTGTATTTTCATTACACTTACTGTGTACGCTATGAACTAATCACAGAGTTCTAAATGTCGAAACAAAACGATACAGTAATTCATATCACATTTAAAACGGTTTCGAAACCGATAGATCGACGTTAACCTGTCATCGAGTTAAAATCAACAAGCGCATAATCATAATGGGAAAAAATACTTGAGTGTCGGCCAAAATGTAACAATAAATAAAGGAATAAATAGCGAATACCAATTTTCATATATTAAGCTTAGAGGTGCTTGCGGTATTCGGAGTACGGTTTCAAATGGAATATGTATGGGGAGCATGTCCTTGAGAAGATTTCATGCTACGTAACTTAGCTACAGCCATAGACTGTACAAGTGGCGTGTACCAACTTGTTCGAACGTCGTTAAAAGTGGGTTAAAAGTAGTATATAGTATAAAGAAATGAAAAAATAGAAAATCCTTTTGCTAAAAGTGGTCGTTACAGATAGTGTTTTGCGCTACTAAATAAAAACCAATGCCACATTGCTAATATTACACTATGATACCTTGTATATTCATTTATATCCGACAAAGACGTGTCGCCAAGCGATTTAGCGTTCCGGCACGATGTCGCGTGGAAACCAATTAGGAGTGTGAGTTTAGCATACTCCTAACAGGTTTGTCCGATACCATCTTAGACTGCCTCATTACCAGGAGAGATTGGCGTCAACGGCTTACTTATATTGGATAAAAAAAAAATTACTTATTTATTAATTATTAACTTTTCAGTTCATTATGTTTAGATTAATTTAACGAAGCATTGCTCTGTTATAGGGTCATAGCTTAAAAGACAGAATTTTGATATAATATCTTAGATTAACGTGTTATCAATATTATGCAAAATAGCTCCGGTAACACTGCATTCTCAATTTCCCTATCTCGTGTGAGACAGGAGGAGGACTGTGCCCATCAGTGGGACATCAATAGACAGATGATGGCTATTCGAGCGCGTGCTTCGTCATAAATCCTACATAAATACACATAAATGCAAGTAGTTACCTACTCATGAGCCGTTCTCTGAATTTTCTGATCCACCGCCCCAGCCGACGGGATGCGGTTTTACGTAAAGACACGCTCTAATAATTCACACAGATTAAATTAAAATTCAGTCAAGGCGAAACTAAATCTACGTCTTGATAACGAAAATCTAATAATATTTTCAGCATTCGCACACAAAGTTATTTATTCCTTGTGTCTGGCGCAAATTCACAATTCAAAAGCAAATTACACGTAGGTATTCAAATAGCTAAGTACAGTGATACATATATTTTAAATATCTTCTTCTTCTGGTCCCATATCCAACACTTCGAGAGGTATTTTTATACTTAGAAGACATACGGGTTTATTTTTCTCATATTTCTTACAACCGAGAGTCTGCCTGACGTCAGCCAACCCTCTCTAAATTAGTAAAGTTTTCTATCACTCGCGAAAATGTATTTATCACTATCCATAGAAAAGTTAATAAACTATACCTTTGCACCTTGTACTTTGTACCTGGCTAAATTTGTTGTGGGCTTCTTCTTAGACCGGGGCGCGTTTGAACCCTCATAGCTTTAGTTTTAAGTTTACGAATGTAGTTATCAAATCACTAGTATGTAAATTATTGACGCGTCAAAAGCGCCTTATAAAGGACTATTAGAATAAAGATTATTTGAATTTATAAAATAAATTGAAAGTGCAGAAAACGGGAGATATTTTGTTACTTTGAGAAAATAAATATACGATATATAACTACTTAATTGTTCAAATAGGACGTGGGAAGAGAAGGATATAATAAACGCAACCGGTCACTGTTCAGAGCTGATGTCTCCAATCATTAATCTATTTCAATGAATGCTGTGACCAAAAAAAATTGCCAATTTTGTATACGTTAAGTGGAGAAGCAAGCATACATACAATATTTGTGCAACATTCATAACTTCCGTGTGCTAGGGCCCTTAACGCTATTTCCAAAGCTTTGTAATTTCGCCTTCACCTTCTTAGTGTTAGCCCATAAATAGTAATGACAGGCGAGACAAGGCGAGGTGTAGGCAGGCGCACAAGTGAACAGCATTTTAAGTGTCTTTAAATAGATTTGAGCTGTAACTACAGATGGAATTGATTTTAGTATACAAAGTATGGTATAGACTAGTAACTGTCCAAATTCAATGCGGCAAAAGAAATGAGAAAGCATTTGGTGCTCCTAACCACCAAACTAGGTGATTCACCAACGTTCTTCGAACTGAACTTGCGTGCGGTGTTAATAAGACAAGATCTCCGCGCGATCTATGCGCCAAAGTTTATATAAAAACCACCATTTCCCTGCAAAAATGTATACTACTTACGAACATGAAAAATTATTCAAATATTTGCCTTGAAAAGCTGGCTAAAGGGTTTTCGTAGATTTAATAATAATTTATATGCTATCATAAACCATAATGGAGAAGTGGCCAGTTCAAGTCCTGGGTATTTAATTTCTAAAAAACAAAAAGAAAAAAATGGTGCCGTTTCTGTTGTTACCAAATCCCTAAATGTAATATTGTGCTGCATTCACTCACAATTCCCAATGAATACTCTAGAGATAGCTCTATTTAGAGAGCAATTCTTGGTTATTATACTCGTTAAAATCACGCGTACAGTACGATTTAAAAAACCACTTCTAGTGAGTATAAATAGATTTTGTATGATAAATATACCTACATGATTATTCTCATCAGAGATCACAAACGTTTATGAGCTTTGAACCCGTGCTTGCGCAAAAATGGATCATTATGCACACGAATGAATCAAAGGCGCCCAAATACCGAACGAAAGCCTACTAAGGTGTATTACATCAGGGAAATCGTTAAGTTTAACCAGGTCAGCTGTTGAGAGATGCCCGTGTGATACAACACAAACAATGCATAATCCCCGCGCGTATAAAAGTTAAATGTAAATTGTTACCCTTAAATCAAACGGTTTATGGAGCTCTAAATCACCCCTTTCCAGGACGCAAAACGGTGTCAATGCTTAATCATAAGTGTAATAAAACCTAATATGCTGAAGTGGCAGTTAAATGTTCCTTAATATATATTTCACTAGCTGTTGCCCGTGATACTGCTCACGTTAATTTATTTCTGTAAATATACCACGGGTGTAACTATTTTCCGGGCTAAAAAACATATCAACAGGTTGTCAGGTATATTTAAGCAAAATTTCGTCGAGATCACTTTAGATGTAATCCGTGCATAGAGGTTATTTTTTTTTACCCCGCAGTTCCGGATACTTCTACTTTCTTCTTCTTTTACTTTCCTAATCCTAAGGTTGCCTGGCAGAGATAAGGATAAGGCCGCCTTTTGTATCCTGCTTCTTCTTGTTTCTGTTTTTCTTATTATTTCTGTTTCTACTTTATGTGGTGTACAAATGGAGAATAAGTAAAAAAATTAAATAAAAGTACCTATACCCATCTCCAGAATGCGAGCTATGTCAGTTAGCCTTCAGTATAGTAGTAACCTATACGAAAAAAAGCACCTCAGTAGGCACAAAATTTTAAAAGCGGTTAGTCCGAGCATAGCTGACAAACAAACACACGCTTTGGCATAAATGATGATACGAATAATATTAGTACGAATAACTAAACTGTCGCATAAGTGATGAGTTGATGTAAATACAAAAAACATTTTTTAAACAGAAAAAAAACTTGTACGTAATAAAGATTAGAGAACATTTAGAAATGCTTAGTTATTTGATAGTCTTTCAGAGTTTCTATTAAATTAACCAAACCTGCATTGAAGCTCTTCTAGGCGAGAGAAGGCTTTGAAAAGAAATCAGGAATCTGAGTATGTTTTTTATTCATAAAATATAAATAATTATATTTTATGAATATAAAACCCATACTATAGTAAAAATCTCTTTCTTATGACATTGTATAAAGACACAATTTTTACAGAACACACTAAATCAAAATATTACAAAACATGGAACGCGTAATCGATAATATTATCACTTTTATCTATTACTGTAGACATAATATAACATTATTACAGGTAAATATTGAAACAGTACACGATAATTACGGCGCGACAAATTACCATCAAATTTATTGAGTATCGAATTCATTAAAATGTATTTGGATTAACCACTTCATTACGACAATCACTGCAAATTGAATATTATATATTTTGCATAGTTCGGAATTTAATAAACAGTTTATAGATAGGTATCGAGTAGTTAAGGTGGTAGATAAATCATTTTCTTATTGTTTGCATAGCCTTCTATTTCACGAAGATCGTATGGCTAAGGTCGTTTTTGTGTATGCAAGTACATACGTATCGTTTTAGCTTGCGTAAGCTCGGAATCGTGTGTTTTTGTTTTCAACGTTACTTTATACAGTAATACCTTTGTTCCTAGCAGGAGAAGGTCTTCATGAAATAGCAATGTCATCAACATCATGATCAACCCATTATCGGCTCACTACAGAGCACGGGTCTCCTCTTAAAATGAGAAGGGTTCGGCCATAGTCCACCACGCTGGCCATGTGCGGATTCACACGCCTTTGAGAACATTATAGAGAACTCTCAGGCGTGCAGGTTTCCTCACGATGTTTTCCTTCACCGTTGAAGCAAGTGATATTTTAATTGCGTAAAAACGCACATTACTCCGAAAAGTTAGAGGTGCGTGCCCGGGTTCGAACCCCCGACCTCTGATTAGAAGGCAGATGTCCTAACCATTAGGCTATCAAATAGCAATGTATAGCAATTTAATACTTATAAGTAATAGTGGAGACCCGTAATGCAGCGTTTTTTTTAATTCCACAAACAACAAAGACTTTTGACAAAGACGCCAAGTGATTTAGCATTCCGGCACGATGTCGCGTAAAAACTAATTAGGAGCATGGGTTAACCATACCCCTAACAGCCCGCTACCATCTTAGACTGTATCATTATTTACCATCAGGTGAGATTGCCGTCAAGGGCTAACGTGTAGTGGATTAAAAAAAAAAAACCGCTGGAACTATGTTTTTTCTCGGGCTATAAGATATCCTGTGTCCTTCGCTTGGAACTTCATATGGATCTCAAATTATATTTTCCACAAGGTCAAACGTATTGCTTTACTAAATTTTACTGCTAAGATCTTTATTAATATTCCAGGAATATCTAATGATGTCGAATATAACTCCGCTCAGTGGAGTTTGTAATAAATGGCTTTTTAAAGCTAACGCAACTGTAATGAAGTACGCTGTATTATTCGGTTGAGGAAAGTCGATGCATTTTACCTGTTCAAAATTTGTGCGTTTCTATGTAGTTGTATAGAAGGGGCAAATTTATTTCCAATAAGTAGTCATACACAAAATTTTAGTGTTACACTTCACGTTAGCAATATCCAGGTATTTTGTTTAAGTTGTGAGTTTGACTCGTTGATAAATGTTGCTATATTATTGTATCATGACATAAATATAAATATGGTCTGCTGGTGGGAGGTTTTGGCCGTGGCTAGTTACCACCCTACCGACGTGTCGCCAAGCCATTTAGCGTTCCGGTCCGATGTCGCGTAGAAACCAATTAGAAGTGTGGGTTTACCATACCCCTAACAGGTTAGCCCGCTACCATCTTAGACTGCATTATCAGTAGTTGTAGTGTATAAAAAAAAATTGTACTGTGATCGATACTACCTTTCCTATAAGATACTTTGAAGCTATTCAAATTCAAATTCAAAATTTGGAGGTTTGTTATTAAGGCAGATACGGTTGACGCGCGGGAGTGTGTACGTTTTATAAAGATATATAATCTATAACCATAAATATACATATTATAGTTTGATTTTATTTAGGACGACTTACATAAGGTAACGCTATGCGCTGAATTTTTCTACTAAATATTATTAAATTAACCTCGTAATTATCTACAATTCTGACAAAAGTACACACTAAATAAAACATGTTTTCAAAGTTATGGAAATGTATATAAGCGCAAAATTTAACATGGGAAGGTAAATAATCCACAAATGAAATTACAAATTAGGAAAAAATAATAGATTCTAATTAAATTTAGTTATTATATCTAGTTTACTTCGCAATTCCAACTAGTAATAGTAAATTGTCTTAACGTATAGATTTCCCAAGGTGCTGGAATGGCGACCCCGCACTGGTAAACTATGCGTTGGTCGACCCCCAACAAGGTGGACAGACGACATCAAACGAGTCGCAGGGAGCCGCTGGAAGCAAGCGGCCAAGACCGTGAGCATTGGAACTCCCTACAAAAGACCTATGTCCAGCAGTAGACGTCAATCGGTTGTTAAAGATGATGATGATGATAGATTACTTTTGTGATAGCTATTCTACTAAAGGATTTGACTTTAACCGTTTTCAATTAAGTAAGTAAGTTTTTACTTACGATATGTCAATTAGAATTGATTAAAACAATGCTTTTAAGCCGTGCTCACGTTCAAGTAAGCCTAAGGCTGGCGCAATCTCAAAAAACTGTTAAAATGTATCATAATCTTCTAAATTAGATCACAGCATCTCAAACGTATCGTCAGACTTTCTTGTGTCAAGAGTCAATTGCAATAAACTTTACTTACACTTCGCCTAACTACTAAAGTGCAGTTCACGTTATCTGTACACTAATAAACGTCTGCAAACGCTAGCTTTCAGTTCTAGGAACACCTAAATCTAATGGCGGAATGTCTTCCGCGAAAGTGAAATTATTATTTATCAAAAATGATCTCTATTTTCAGAGCTTTAAGGAGTTATTGCGGGCTCGGGCGAGCGTAGAAGGGGTATCGAAACGTTAAAGCGATGTTCGTTATTGCGCCGAGAAATATGTAGGCTGTATTAATGAAATGGCAAATGGTCTTCAAAGCAAATTAAGTTTATTGCCGTCCTTTGATCAGTGGGAGAATACGCCGGCGTGAGCGGATAGCTTCGCCTTAAGGACTTGCGCTATTAAATAATATCCAACCGTACAAATGCCTATTGCATAATAATATGTAGGTTTAAATTTTATTAGATTGTTATGTAAGAGATACATTGAAATATATTGAAACTAAAGTGCTATCATTGTTATAACATGCATTCTAAGATCTATCCTTTGACTTTATTAGTTTATAAGTTTAACCTAAGGTAAAGAATAACATTTTTTTTCAATAACATATTTAAACCACTTTAAATTATATATGAGATACACCTATACAGAGCGATGCTTTTAACAATATTACTTGGAGTGTCTGTTCAGCGCATAACAACTTATTTAAGAATTCATCTTTATTCATATAAACGTGATATCAAAACTTTATGTATAAAAAACATAAAACTCTTTCAAGCTCAAACTCAGCGTAAATAGTCGTTAGCTTTTATTTCTACTTTCGTCTCACACGTAGATGTGCAATTCACCCACGTCTTCTTAAGGATTGTTTCTTACGTAAGCGGTTAATTTGAGCATTGCTGTGACATTTATAGTGCAGGAAAGATCCTATGTGCGCTTCAAATATTTTCATTCTGAAGTTTACAGCCATAAGACACGCTCCACGTCGCACCCATTATCATTCGTTAATGAACGCACGCTCGGCATACGGCATCGTACCTGTACGCTAAAGCGATTCAATACTCGTTTTTTATATGTTTTTTTTACCCAATACAAGTTAGCCCTTGACGACTATCTCACCTGGCAAGTGATAAAGCAGTCTGGGATGGTAGCGGGCTAACCTGTTAACGGTATGGTAAATTTACACTCCTAATTGGTTTTTACGCGACATCGTGCCGGAACGCTTAATCACTTGGCGACACGTCTGCGTCAGTAGGGTGGTAACTATCCACCGCCAAAGCGTCCCACGAGACCAGACTCGAGCCGGGAATCGAACCCAGGACCTCCGACTTTAAAATTCAAGAGCGCACGCGCTGCGCCACGGAGGTCGTCAAAATATTTCGTCTTTCGTCAACTTTATAATGCGACAAAACGTATATACGAGTATACCTATTATAACCCTAACAGGTTAGCCTGCTACCATCTTAGACAGCATTTCGTATGATTTTACCATCAAGGGGTGACATGTAGTAGAAAAGAAACAGTTACAAATTAAACTTCAGCATAGCGTTTATTGAAGCGGTGATAGCCTAGTGGTTAGGGCCTCAGCCTCCTAATCAGGGGTCGGCGGTTCGAATCCGGGCACGCACCTCTAACTTTTCGGAGTTATGTGCTTTTTTTGAAAAAATTAAAATATCACTTGCTTCAACGGTGAAGGAAAACATCGTGAAACCTGAGAGTGAGAGTTCTCCATAGTGTTCTCAAAGGCGTGTGAAGTCTGCCAATCCGCACATGGCCAGCGTGGTGGACTATGGCCAAATCCTTCTCATATTGAGAGGAGACCCGTGCTCTGTAGTGAGTGTAGGTTATTCATGATGATGCGTTTATTAAATGTTCAGTTGTTTATTATATTGATCCCAATACAACACGAAATAACAGGTACAACTACAGGTATACCCAAGCGTGCTCTTATGTACGTCATACAGGCGGTGAGTTTCCGATTTAGGTTTCGAAGAAAACAAAACAATAACAAATGTTAACGCAAGTGAAAACAGCGCTTTCTGCGGAAAACTTTATTAGATCCATCTAGAAACACTTTTTAAAGCGAACTAAAACAGTATTTTTTTTATTTTAGAGATATTATGAAGTAGCCAATGTCACTCGAATCCCATGTTACACTTTAGCCATGCGAAAACAGTTCGAAATTAATACGTTTTACACACACATTAGCATTTATTATGTTAATTAATAAACCTGCATGTTTCACTTGGACTTGGTTATGTTGAAACAAAACAAAACTTTCGTATATTATCATACAATATGAAAAAGCAAAATCATACAAAAAAAATGTAGCGCCAAGCGATTTAGTTTTCCAATATTATGTTGCGTAGATGCAAATTAGGAACAAACTAACATGTTAGCCCGGTACCATCTTAAGACTGCATCATCACCAGGTGAGATTGCGGTCTAGGGACGTCAACTTATAGTGGATAGAAAAAAAATCTAATCAGTTTTAAAAAGTTACTTTTTCAAACTTTTTAGACGTTTTTCTGTCTTCCAGTATTTGGGAAGACATAACGCATGAATGCCGTAACACTATTTTGTATTTTTTATCTAAATTTTGTTTTAGAAGACCTTAAAAAATCTCACTCGCTCGTCCGTAACACCCTTTATTATTTTCGTATGAAAGTCACATACATTTAAGGGTAGCCGAAGCGTATGAAGTACGCTCCTCTATTATATTTTTGTGTGTGTGTCAAGATACATATGGGTTCTTTCTTATCACAATCAACGGCGGTTATCATAAGCCACATGGCATACTAACCGAATTTTTATATCGATCATCTAACGAGGCATCTGTTAAATTTGAACTGCATCTGGCTGTACAAGATAACGAAACTACTACAACGTCAATTGTTAAGCAGGTAAAGTAGGTGGCACGTAAAAATAATGATGACAGTTGAAGATTTCTACGCGACCTTACATGTGAATCAGAAAGATTCCATTTCATTTGAGAATTAAATCATTAAAGATACAAATAATTAAAAAAATTTAAGTGTCTTTGTTTGCCATTCTTTCGCGCTTCTATGGCAAAATGACTAAAAAATAATACGTCAAGTGAATGGAACGTTAAAAAGAGTAGCTATGGTTTATAGAGGACTATTTTTATATAGAAAGCTTCTTAAACAGTTAAGTTAAGAGGACGAAATTTGAAATTTGCTTTAAAACTGTATTGTATCTCTGTATAAAAAGACGAAAAATCTTTTTAAAATCCAAAAGCTCTGTAACCCACGAGTTATATAAATTATGTACAGAAATATGCAATACTACTTAGAAAATACCCTGCTTTAAAATAAATTTTACGCAGACAATGTCGCGACCAAAAGCATGGCGTTCTTATTAGAATGAAATATTAAAATTCACCCAATGTTACGCTTTTTGGATAAACAAAGCGATGCTCTTTTTAAAGGACGGGACTTGTACAAGTATATGGTGTGTATACACCATAACAGTTCAAGGTGCGAGGAAGCCAGGTGTGTTACCTATATGGTGCGCAGGAAATATTCACTATAAATATGTTAAACATGATAAGCTGCTGAATACATAATGCGAAGATTTTTGGCCATAATTACAGCAGTATTTATTTGCTTCGGCAAATAAATGTATTTAATGTGTTAAATTCTTTAATGAGGCCTTCCATCCATATGGTAAGGTTGTGCGTTTATAAGGGTACCTCGAAAAGTAAAAGGAACCCTTTATTAAGGTCACGCGTTACTCGTATTGTCTGTCGATATACTTTTTCTCTGAAAGGGTGAAGGGGAGGTATCTAATTGAAATGAATATCGTAAGTCATAAAGTCAATCCCTGTGAGCTGTGAAAAATCATTGACGGCAATCTCACCTGATGGTAAGTGATGATGTAGTCTAAGATGGTAGCGGGCTAACCTGTTAGGGGTATGGAAAACCCATACTCCTAATTTCTGCACGACATCGTGCCGGAAAGCTAAATGGCTTGGCAACACGCCTTTGTCGGTAGGGTGGTAACTAGCCACGGCCGCAGTCTCCCACCATACCAGACTTGAGCCGGGAATCGAACACAGGACCTCTAACTTTATAGTGCGACAGCGCGCGCGCTGGCCACGGAGGTCGTCGAAAAATGCGATTAAGAAAGATACGGCCGTAATGCCACATATTTTGACATCCGCAAGGAGACCGAAAACGTACGCAGACAAGTATGTACGGAACCCTCGAGTGTGCGACATCTTCACGCTTAACCGTGGTTCCGGTGAATCGACCTATGAATGGGTACGAGGGTCATTTCATTTAACCCTATGGCATGGTATGTTATAACATTATAAAAGACCTTAAAATTAAATGAATCGTTGCAATCTGGTCTAACGGACAAAAGACGTGTCCCCAAACAATTAACCGTTCTGGTACGATGTCACGTTGTAACGAATTAGGAGTATGGGATTACCATACCTCTTAAAGTTTTGCCCGCTACCGTCTGCATCATCACGCATCACCAAATGAGATGAGGCTAACTTGTAGCGTATAAAATAAATAGTACTAATATTATAAAGAGGAAATATATGTATAAGGAAAGTTTGTAGTTTTAGGGTTTATCGATTGCAAATAAACAAACAAATCTTTCCAATTCTGTAATAGTATATAAGAAGTGATACTAGCATATTCGTAATATATGTAGGTAAATGTTTATTTTTGTCTTGATCATAAATGTTTAAAGTACCAATCATGCCAAAATAGTAAAGGAAGTTGTAGTAAGAAATACCTTCCAAAATACTAGGAATGCATAAAAACCCGACAAGCATACATTACGGATAACGTAACAAACAACGTCCAGGTCAACAATACCGTAAAACAAAGATTCCATCAGTGCAAAATATTTGAACAGAGAATATAAACATGCGGCACTATTGATCCGCAAGGTTGAAAATACTGGGCGACTCTTGCTGTACCTTAAAAAATAAGTATGTACCTATGATAATATATATAAATGCCTATTTGAGAACAATATCGTCTTGGTATCGCTTTTTTTAATACGATGAAGGAGAAAATCTTCGTAAACGACGAATAGGGTTACTACCCTACTTACTTTACCCTACTTACCCTATTTACTTTACTTACGTTAGGGTACTCCCTATACCCTTTGCTTAGCTCCATATTAGTATAAAAATATTTAATAAGTTACAGAATAAGACGTAAGGATTACCTTCTTAAATTTCTAAACGCTAAGGACGTTTTTATTCTATCAATATTTTAATGTATTGTGAAATAAATCTAAGATTTTCAGTTCAGTTGTATTTTCATACATACACATATTTTATTTTTTCTTTCCAAAAGTATCTATTTCGCACAAGTTAGTACCTTATTTTTTTCTTCATATTCATCTTCTGAGCAGTTATAATAATTATGTGTGAACCTTTAGTGAGATATCAAGAAAATTTGGAAACAGTTATTATTATAATCTGCGAAATATCGACAATCATCTAGTTACAATAAATCTTTACAAAAACGTGCGTTTATGGTAGTACAGTTTTTTTTTACGATGTATGTAAATTGTACATACGAGTAGATATTTTTTGGAACGAAGTTCCTTATCGCGCGTTGTGAAAGGGGGCTAGACGGAAAAAATTCTTACGAAAAGTTGTCACGACACTTTTTGCTATAGTAAGCTATTGTAAGCTGTGCGGCGTCGCATGTTTCTCTGTCTGTCTCTCTCTCTCTTATAGAAAGCAAGCCAGATATTTTCATTTCTATTTCGCATTGAACAGTGTGGTGTCGCGACGATTATTTTTGTTGAGTGTATACAGGTTTTTTGAGCCTACTGATTAAGTTTATATAACATTATATTTGTTAATAATAAAAAAAATATTATTATAACTTAAATAAAATAAAATTTTATTACAATTCCTTCACTAATTAATCGAAAGGAACTTCGTTCCATCCGGGTGTCCCTTGACACCTCTCAAGTTTTTGTTTTACATATTACTATTTTTGAGCAATAAATAGGATAGGTATATTTCCACTATATTAAGTTAATTAGTAAAAGAAACTAAAAAAAATATTAAGATAAACCGGTACATCGATGTTTACTTTTTCGATATAATTGCAATAGGTATATCTTCTTATATCGAAACGTAAATATATGTTGATACTTTTTAACTGTTCCTGCGTTTCTAGTATAAAGCATAGGATCACTCACCTGCGTGGGATGGTTCCGGTACAGGTAGAGCTTGGTACCCTGAAGCACGGCCCACACCTGCTTCCACGACCTGTCACTCGCTCGCTGCGGGTAAACACAGATTACATCACACTCTGTTTATATGTCGTCTATAGGTGCCAATTATATTATAAACAAAACTAAATTGCCATAAAATAGCGCAATTCCTTCCATCCATTGAGCTTTTGACATGAAACTTCTTATAGCCTTATTAATTTACCAACCATTTACATATTATAAGAGCAAAATTTTCTGTACCGATTTTTTTTAAGATACAATTTATATAATCATCATCATCATCATGATCAACCTATTACCGGCTTTCTAGAGAGCACGGGTCTCCTATCAATATGAGAAGGGTTTGGCCATAGTCCACCGCGCTGGCCATGTGCGGATTGGTAGACATCACACGCCTTTGAGAACATTATGGAGAACTCTCAGGCGTGCAGGTTTCCTCGCGATGTTTTCCTTCACCGTTGAAGCAAGTGATATTTTGATAGCTATAAAACGCACATAACTCCGAAAAGTTAGAGGTGCGTGCCCGGATTCGAACCGCCGACCTCTGATTAGGAGGCTGACGCCCTAACCACTAGGCTATCACCGCTTCAAAATTTATATAATAAACAGGATTATTCATATCATTTTGGGGATACTACGCTCGACTTAAAACTCTTCTTTGAACAAAGGTTTCCTACATGAGAGATTGCTTGGAGCAATAAGGCAGTCTTTGCATACGTACAATTTTATCTTATGTTTTGTCTGTATTCTTTTGTTTAGCGTGCAATGAAGAGTTGATTCTTTTTTTTAAATTTAAGCAATAGATAATAATCACCTTCCCGTTGCTGACCACCATTTTGATTTGAACATTGCCTTGTACATCCGCCTCTAGGGCGTCGGTGTTATCATCAGCCGCCTCTTGTCCTTTCTTCTCTGGACTGGACACGAAAATATTGGTAAAATTAGAAAATATCATATACATATAATACTAAATGTACATACATACAGCCAGTAAACAAATACAAATTTAGGTACAAAATAAGGTACAGATACGGCTAGAAAGAAAGAGATAAAAATGGCAATAAAAAAAATATGTTGACACAATTAGTTGAACGCGTTCGCAAGGACCCACATATGGTGATTTCAATTCATTAAATCTATTGGACTATAATTTCTTCAAATACGTGATTCACAAAGAACATTAAGCTTAAGACAGACAAATCTGAACATTGCGGTGTACAGACATTGAAGAAATCGTGAACTGCTGCTGTCAGATTTGCCTGGCTTTCGCCGATTATTAATATTTTTTTATCTCTTATCGTTTCCCATTGGTTTTATAAAACCTTACTTCGTCCAGGAAGTTAAGCAACCCTGGTGATTACCTAGTAACTCTGACCTCTGAAACTTAAAACATTCAAATGATGACATCGAACAAACATGCTTTTATTTTACACAAACTAGACACAAAACGGACTATAAGCATGCAGTTCCAATGGGCACATTTATACGCGTACGACTTATATTGTAGATCATGCAGTAAGTTAAAAATAAACTATAATATCTTTACGGCTTATCGCTCCAGTATATACAGATAAATTTAAGCTAAAACAAAATCATAATCTTGCTTGTAAAACACCGCTAATATTATGATAAACACTGCTAAAATGTTTTGTTTTTTGTTAGAATGGATTATTAACTAAATAATAAAAAACAAAGCCCACGAGCTTAGGCGTTGATCGGTGATATCATGAAGTGTCTGATGATGCTAGGGCTTTGTACAATATTCTCGAGGGTAAACTCGAGACAGATCTTGCGAACATTCAGCGCCATCTATCATTCTAACTAACAGCCACACATTGGAGAAGCGTCATCTATCGGCGAGCAGTGAAATCGCGTCGTCATGCGACGTACCGCACGGGGAGGGTGGCTTGGGGGTCGAATATTCTCAGCAGCGGCGTTATGTCTTCAGTCAATCGTGGAGGACGCCATTTTCGGTAAGCACTGCGTTTTACCACGGAAACACACAAGTACAAATACCATTCTGAGCCCGTTTACACACTTATTTGTTAGATAATGATATTGACAATTCATATTTTATAATTTAAAACATATCTATCTACAACATGTAATGTCATTAACGAGGTAGACACAATAATAATGAAGTACTATTACGCTAATACACACAGGGACAAATTAAATGTTAACGACAATTGTACTAAATGTGAACTACTCAGGGTCTAACAGGCAGGCTCTTGGGAATACAAGACACTTCGTTCATATCTGCCATGCAAACTGTACTAAATCGTTATAAATTGACATAAAACGTATACATTTACTAATGTATGTTTTCATGGAATACCTTACTAACGAATATTTTATCAAAGAAAACGTATTGATTTGGTAATCTAAAGCAAAGCATTCTAGACGAGATAAAGATTGAAGACATATATTGACGATTAAATTCCCTGCAATAGAAAAGGTAATAGATATTTATGTCTCTTACTTTCGCACACACACTTTATCTAGTCTTGATGAGCTTGCTTTACACTAATTTAACGTGTTGCAAGTAAAATTTAAACTTTAACGTATGAGCTAAAAGTTAGTATGAAATATACCTTCGAAGGGCGTAACGTTCAGCATCGGGTTCGACATCACTGTCCAAATGTAGGCGATCACCCCAAGTCGCCTTTAAGTAGGACACCCTTCGCATTGCACGTTCCTCTTCTGTTAACAAAAAACGAATTCGTTATAGATTTCCTCATCGAAAGCTATCCTGCCCATCCGCATTGCCTTGAATAGCCTAAAAAATCAGGTAATTGGGAAACGAAAAAGCTAGCTAGCTGATTTTCTATTGTCTCGAAATTTTACGACAGCATTTTGCGACGTAAATTTATGTACCTCCTTACAAAAGCTTATATTACTTTGTGTAAAAATTAGACTATCATAGAGAATTTTGGTGGTATTGGAATATCGGAAACTAGTTCGCAAATGCTGAAATCCTAGTTGTCAGATTGCTTCCATGTGTGATAAATTAGTTATCATAATTGGCACAAAAACCGCTTGTTATATCCAACATATGTGATAATAAATAACAGTTATGAAAGCTTAGTTTGATCACATACATTTAAGTAAGTTTAACTGGCCATTCTAAACAAGCGCTGCTGGATTAAAGGACAATCATAAATAAAATAAGTATTGACACTCAAAAAATACAATATGGTACATTTTATCGCGTTAGGTATTATCATTGCCTGGTCAGTTACGATAACCGATTATTATCTTTTATGCGATAGCAATAGATAATTAAACAGGTATATTATGTATTTCTAACATTAAAGACGGTTCTTTCTGGACCGAGATGATCATCCTCTTTTCTATGATCCATCGTTTTCTATGATCGGGGGTATTTATGTCAGACAAATGCGATTACGGGAACTGATTTAAAAGTTGTCGCAAAGTTTGGCGAAACATACTGATATGATATGACGATCATAGCAGAAAGTTTTGTAGTCTATTTTCGTCTATCCATCCAATGGTGTCTATGGCTACTACAAACAAAATGAAATAAAATCTTCAGAAAAGTTTTGAGACTTACCTCCCAGCTGTGCATCCTTTTTATGTCGCCTCGTCACTATATCATCGGCAAATCCTGCAGAGGAACAGTTCAGTGTTAAATTCCGTTTAAAGAGAATTACGGTCTATGTTAATATATTAAACATCGAGTGTCACGAACGGTTAGTCGGCATTAGTAGCAAACGAAGCACACAACAACGCATTCCGTTAATACTGCTCTCAGCAAAGAAGATAGGTTAGAATACACAGGGCTCCCTCCCTTTTATACTCTCCTGGTATTCCACGTTTGAAATAAAGCCATGCAGGTAATTTTGAAAACAAAAAAAAAACTTTAGAGCTCTTTGATTATCAACTGAAGTTATAAATCTCAAAAATATGGGTCGGTAAAACAGAGTAGAGGTATGAAAGATTGTATCTTATAGACGAAGTTAAGACGTTTTTGAATTTAATAACGGATTTAATATTGAACAACACTTTTTCTGTTTTATAAAACGTAACTGGTAGAATTAAAATGATAATAAACTTGTATATCTCCAAAAGAAGGGCAAAATAAGTTATAACTTAAGCACAACGAGCGGATAAGGTAAATATTGAAACAGGCTGACTGGGAATTTAGTGGCCATCGGAAAATTTTATTTGGGTTTTTGGTTACATATCATGGACGACATTTACGAAAATATCAACTACGAAATTAATAGTTTATTCGGCAAATAGAGCGCAAAGGTACATAAAGGAACTAACTAACAATAGGTTTACTTGGTTACTTGAAGCCTTACGAATAATTGTAAAGAAATAATTGCTTGAATAATCACTGGAATTTTGGTTGCTGAAGGCACACAAAAATCTAAATTTCTTGAGATTTCAGTGTTGTTTATTATAACTAAAGGCAATTTTGTACTATTAGCATGGGGATTTGCTCAACATAAGGGAGGGAGCGTTAGCATTCCGTTAGATAGACGAGGCGTGTCTGTTGTTGGCAGGGCGGGGGGACCTGAGTCGGCGGGCGTGGTGGGCGTGGGCGAGGGCGAGGTGTGCGCCGAGGCCGAGGCCGAGGTCGAGTCGGAGGGCGGCGCGAGGCTGAGCTGCGTCGGCCTCTGCGGACCCTCGCCCGGCAGCGACACCCGGTTCATGGCCTCCATTTGCTCTCTGTTCAGCCCCATACGTCTCTTCGCGTGACTGCCATCTTGGGGCGGAATATCCCGTTAGAGGGCGCTCCACGGAAACGTCAACGCGCAACCGCCGATAAAGCGTTTGCAATGCCAGAGCGAGTGTTATACAATTAACCGATAGATGGCGTTATTTTTTAAATTTATTCTCCCAATACCAAAAAAGTGATTAGCTTAATATGATAATCAGCAACAACATTGATAACAACATCTACCGGCAAATTTTTTCCCAAATTTGCGATAACAATCATAACATCTAACTAAAAACAATTACCTAATGTTTTATGTAAAATGAAAAGTGCCCCGTGTATATATAGATACAAGTCAATGTTACTTTGTAACTTCTCATAGACGGGCAAACATTTCAACTTGACATTTAAATAATAAATTTACAAATTAACCTAACTCCGCGGTGTCCTTTATTAATGAAAATTATACGAGGAACTCCGAAGCATATTATATTGTAGACGCGAGGGGCCGCGCGCCGTAGTGAATCATATCGGAAATTTTATCCTTATTAAACAACTTGAAAAACCGGGAAGCGTCTTATATTATACAGAGTAAAAAATAAACATAATTAAGATAAATTGTATTGCTATAATGTACCCATAATCATCGATTTAATTCCGATCATTCATCTGTTACAAAAATGCGTTTACACTTTTTATATTTTATCACTAGTGCAGTAAAGAATATAGCCTAGATATAATACGTATTTTTATTTTTTATACGGTTTGACTAAAGGTGCTGACGATGTGAGATGACAAAAGCACGGTGCATAAAATAATTAGTAAATTTCTACGTTTAAGAAAATCTCTTACGTTAGATTCATATGAATTCCTATAGCTTTCTTAATAGAAATCTAAAAATTATTCACTATGGTATACATGATCGAGAGTAATGGAAAAGCGATTCTCACCTGTGGCATGATGTCTTCTAATGGATAATCCTTCACTACCGGTGCTATTCGACCTTGTTCGCATTTGAACCTTTTCTGTTTCTACAATACAACAAAATACTTTAATTAGGTTTCTACTGAATCTATTATACTACGGATTAGGAAAGGGGGTAGTAGGACACCATCTATTATCACTAATACTGGATTTAGAGAAATTATTATAATTTCTATTATAATAAGTAAGAAATATATGAATTTCTCTATGAGACAGACAGAAATTGGGCATAGTACCCCCCTTCGAACTTGTCTTGCTTATTGTGAGCATATAACAATAGGGCTCCATAGCCCTGACTATAAAGCAGCGAAGGTTATCGAGAATCGAAATACTTTGAATTATAGTGTACTATGCACTAGGGACGATATTGCAAAGGCTATTTTTAAGCTGCGACTTACGGTCCATAGGTTTTACTAGTAACAATTGCAGTGAGACTATGCCACTACATCTAGAGACGTCACTTCCAACAATTCAATCTGAAAATAAGCCCGTTCCCTCTTACATAAAGAATGTACGAATCAATTAAGAAAATTGAATAAATATATTCATCATCATCATCATCATCATGAACAACCCATTACCGGCTCACTACAGAGCACGGGTCTCCTCTCAATATGAGAAGGGTTTGGCCATAGTCCACGCTATACGCTGGCCATTTGCGGATTTGTGGATTGAATGGAAGAAGAAGACATGTCTTGCGGACCCCATGTGATGAAGCCCCCTCTTAATCATAGGCAAGCGTATTGATTTCATTGGACATGACTGCTTCAAGAACATAAGTAAATTTACACAGTGATACTTCTACGCGGATTGTTTCGTAATGGGAAAGCTTAAGGCGAAGTTTGATGCATCTACAAAAGTCTTTATAAAATTAAAAAAATATTCACCGGGCATGATAAATCCATCAGGAGGGGGGCAATGGAGGTGCTTGCTGCCGGTGATCACCAGCTGGTTGCCTGATAAGCTGCCGCCGAGGATTGTCGTATCCTGTTCTAAATCTGTAAGTATAATGCATTCGTTACAAACAAACATAGAAATGTGCTTTTTTTTATATCGCTAGCTGAGATCTTCAGGGAATTTCAATATTCAGAAAGGTTTAAGGGTACGAAATCTATATGTTATTTGTATTGTTTTGGATTTTGTCTACGTTTAAATCTTTACAATTTACTGTTTTATTACCATGATGAGGTTGCACATCCAGTGATCGCGCTTCTCTCCTGACGGTTCTAGTTTCAAATTCCTTCCGCCTGAGCGCCACGCTGGGTTCCAGCCTTGTGGTGGAAAGCCTCGCCAGTTCGCTTCGCGCCACTTCCGTCCTTCTTTCGCCGACGCCTCGCGCCTCCTCTAGTTGTCTTGTACGCGCTGTCACTAGTTGAAGCTCAGGTACAGGGTATCTGAAATAAAATTATTTTCATATAACTTGTAATACAGCTTATTTGTCTTTTAGTTTTTTGAGGGGTCGCCACAACTGATACGCGGAAAAGTTAACCGAATGAGGCCACTTGTTTGTCCGGAAGATAGGACATGAGAAAACGTCATATTTTCAAAATTAAATCAAGAATTATAGCCGTTTTTTAGTTTCAGGACAAATATAGGGGTTATGATGAGAAGTTTATAATAATTCTTAAGTATCATCGTCATAATTAACATGTTATTAACATAATATAATGAAACATCTCGGACTGTACCTGGCATTGACATATTCCACGACACATTTCCTGTGTTTAGAAAGAAACTCATCGATCATCTATGGCATGATCGGTGAGTCTCCTATCGCTTAACAATTTTAATAATTTTAATTTTAATATATTCAAAATGTGTAGACTGTTATTTAATTTTATTTAATATAATCTGTAATTTGTCTAATTTTTCCTAATTTGTTCTTTTGTGGCCATTTTCATGTACCTTTGCAGTCAATGTTGTATACACTTGTAACTGATATGCATACAGGTGAATGTGACACTTTTGTATGCTAAAATGTATATTTTTGTGTGTATATTGTAAGTGTATTTAAAATAATAAAATAAAAAATAAAATAAAATAATAACTTACCTATTATCCTGGTTGCTAGATGAACCATTTTCTTCTCTGAACTCGCTGGAGGATCCGTTACTAAGAGTCCCCATATTCGTACTCTGAATAGTCGGCGAGGTTTCATGTATCTTCGACAACGTCGCCACAAATTGACTCTTGTCTTGTTTCGTTCTACTCTTATCGTTATGCGTTCCGTTAACTTCTCCATAGCCGCTGTACGTTCCGCTATCTACACTAGTGGCACATTCTTCTTTCCTCTGTTCTTGGATTTGCGGTTGGTGTGTCGGCGGCGGGGGAGATGCCGCAAGTGGTGGGGAGGAAGGTGGCGGTGGCCAAGATGGTTTCTGCAACTTCTGCGGTCTGGCGTAAAACTCTTTCTGTTTTATTGGCGGTGGTGCGTCCGGGGTTACCCACCCGGTGGGTTGGCTGGGACGTCTAAGGAATGCCTCCTTCTGCTCGAGGCTCTTTCGTATTCGGGAGAGAATTATCGAGTCGTCCAGCTCTCGGCCCGTGAGTGTCGAGTTTGAGTCAAAGGAGCCGAGACTGTCTTTACTCTCCGCGGCAGACGATGGGAGAGATGTGTCAGATTCTCTCCTACTGAAAGCAAAGCATAAAATTGCTTTTTTATTGGTTTCTCATAAAGAATAAAATAATTGCCTTGCAGGGTTAAAAATTTGCTCGCAACGTTCGTTAAGGATTTGAATCACACAGGAAGAGTGCAGAAATTTCAATGTTAGTGAGTGGAGACTAACTATTATAAAAGACGAACTCAGATTTAATGGTATATTAATGGTTTTTTAAGTCAGAGGTAAAAATTAATAATTCTCACCCATCATGTAATAGATAGTGCGGTGTGTTCGGTAGTCGAGGCACGTCGAACCTCGTCGGCGGTGGTGCCACCGTCGCGTACTCCGGGTCCTCGCGGTGTCGTAGCGGAGCCTGTGGAGCGGGCAGCGCTGGCAGGCGCGGTCGGCGGCATGCGTCGAACAAGCGCGACTCGTGTTCGGTCACCGCGGGCATTTCGATCACCCGCTGGTTCGACTCCGGATTATATGCTGCCTCGCTGAAATACTGAAAGTGAGTTGCAAATCAGTATTTGTTTTATGTTCCTAATAAAACATCCAGGTTAATAATCAAAATTGGCTTATATTTCAAGAGGGCTAAAACGGACCCATCACTCATAGTGTTCTCCGAGTTTCGGGGCTGGACAACGCTCGTGTCACACAACACTAGATGGTAAAGAAACCCAATTTGCTACCAGGACTTCGTGATCAGCACATACCATAAACATGTTAATGAGGGAATAACCCAGTTTCACTATTCGCACCTGTGCTTCTTAAGAAACGTACCCATTAAGTTCGCATTTTACATCATAGATCCTATGAATTGCCCCATGAATATGATATCCATTCCTAGACAATAGTCCCATCTACGAATGGATATGTCCCGTGAATACGATATCCATTCGTAGTTAATTGTCCCCAATATGAATCCCATTCGTAGATAATAGTCATCATCATCACTGTTTGCTAAAGCACCACGGAGTCTGACAAGACGACTGTAGACAATTCTCTAGATATTTATTATGACCGTTACAAAACTCCAATAAGCCCAGAAATATTATACATGCTTACTCTTTGCAACAAATCGTGATCCCTTGGTACGACAGTCAGCCTCAGAGTCCTGGGCTCTCTTTGCGCCAGCTGCACTACCCTGGCGTACGGCGCTCGGGAGCGACCGCACGCGACGGGCTCGCCGTTGACGGCCAGCACGCGGTCACCAGCGCGCAGACCCGCCGCAGCCGCCGGCCCGCCCGGCCGCACGGACCTTACGAAGATGGTGTCCATTGGCGCACCCACTGCGCCCACTGCCAGGTGCCGCGCATCCTCATACAGTTCCTGTAATGGCAAAGGATTCACATTATAATAGGGATTTTTTAATATTAACCATTTATTTGGGCTTGTACGGTTTTTTTTAAAGCCAAATCATAATTCGTGAACAACCCATTACCGGCTCACTACAGAGCACGGGTCTCCTCTCAATATGAGAAGGGTTTGGCCATAGTCCACCACGCTGGCCATGAGCGGATTGGCAGACTTCACACGCCTTTGAGAACATTATGGAGAACTCTCAGGCGTCCAGGTTTCCTCACGATGTTTTCCTTCACCGTTGAAGCAAGTGATATTTTAATTTTTTAAAAACGGTCATAACTCCGAAAAGTTAGAGGTGCGTGCCCGGATTCGAACCGCCGACCTCTGATTAGGAGGCTGACGACACCCTAACCACTAGGCCATCACCGCTTAATATATCATAATAAAATAAAAATAATTCTCCGAAAAATAACGAATTTGGAGTAGACTAGGGTTTACGTCCTATTCTCAGACCTATCGAGTGTACAAAAAATAACCTTGTTACTCGCGGTGATTCGCGCAACCTTCATATGTCCAATTGCAGCACCAGAGGAACCGTCAGAGGCGGCTTTTATAAAAATCTTTTATAAAAAAATATTAGTCCCTTGAACTATCCCAAATTGTAATTTTGTAAGAAAGCAAAAGATGAAAGATTTTTTTTATTAAGCAAATGCACGACAGAAGCGATCTGCCATTACTACGGACGGTAGTAGATTACCAGGTATCAAGCAGGTATGAAAGAAATGTCGTTCAGATATAGATGTGAAATTTAGCCTAGCAATGCATACATTTATTGGCAAGAAATGTAATGAGTGAACGTTCTTGAACACTTAACTTCAAGCGGAGGTTCTTTTAATCCCCACTCGTTGGACTAACGCCGTAATTTTTCTTAGAATAAGCTTTTAAAAGCTTGATCTAATCTTGATGCCGATTGATACACGAGACCAGGATATTACCATCACTGATCTAATTAAATTACTATGACTTGCAGATTAATTTGTATACAAAAAAAAACTAAACAATGTCTATCTACGATCTATTATTACTTATCAGATACTCGTACCTAGTTACATATATTGAAGTATATGAATATCAGCAAGATGCGAATACCGTGACAGGCCATGAGCTCTTGAATGATATATAAATGATTTTCATAATTCTTTTAACAAAAAAAAAAACATAACCAAGCTAAAAGAAAAACCTATCTAAAAGAACTCTCGTGACAACTACTCTACTAAATGTTACTTTGTACATAGTACTAAACAAATGCTGGTCTTTAGACCTAAGTTAGTTGATGACCTCCTTGGCGTCGCAGTGCAAAATTGGAGGTCCTGGGTTCGAGTCTGGTCTGGCTAGTTACCACCAAAGTAAAGACGTGCCACCAAGTCATTTAGCGCTCCAGCACGATCTCGCTAATAAACCAATTAGGAGAATGGCGTTACCATGCACTTAACAGGTTAGCCCGCTACCATCTTAGACTGCACCATCACAAACCACCAGGTGAAATCGCAGTCAACTTGTTATTTATTATTATCAGCCCGTTATGTCCTAATGTTGGGCAAAGGCCTCCCTTTCTTCCTTCCATTTGTCTCTATCTAGGGATATTTGGAGCTAAGCCGACAGTCAACCTGTGTTCAACAACAGTTGAAATAAATAGCTACCTGTAAAGACTCCGGCGGGTAAACAACCAGATGCCGCAGCGTGAAACCGAAGCCGTGGCGCGCGTCGGGCCGCTGGATGACGATGGTGCGGGGAGCGGAGAAGTGCGCGGCGGGCGGCGACGAAGCGGACGTGGCGGGCGGCAACGCCAATGGAGGTGCGTGAACGACTGGCGGTGGCTGCAAATAAAACCAAAAATTCATCATCATCATGATCAACCCATTACCGGCTCACTACAGAGCGCGGGTCTCCTCTCAATATGAGAGGAGTTTGGCCATAGTCCACCACGCTGGCCATGTGCGGATTGGCAGACTTCACACGCCTTTGAGAACATTACGGAGAACTCTCAGGCGACTTAAATTGTATTGAGACTACGTACCACCCAACCGACAAAAGACGAGTCGCCCAGTGTTTTCGCGTAGTCGAGTTTCGCGAAGAAAAGACTAATTTGTTGTAGAATGAGTTAAAATAATAGCCTACCGTGACGCCAAACCATCATCACCAAACACGACCAAATTTTCCAAGAAATATAAAAACACACCATCGAAACGCGTAAGTGGCTCCAACGATGGTGCCCCTTTCTGGTTAGTAAAACTATAACCCTTGTAAAGTGGTAAGTTTGAAAGTGCCACTCACTTGGAACCACCGTTTGCGACGTAAAAATCTGGTAAGTGACAAGTTTATGTAGTATGTGTATGTGGTACGAGTATTTACGTAATTTAATATTTTATTTCTAGCGTCTTATCTCTAAAATAAACTTTTAATTTAATTTTCCAAGAATACAAAATTAGTCATAGCACTGGAAAGACGTTCCATCATTTTGTCAGTCACATTTACGACTATGTCTAGAGCGTAAACTGACGAACCTATTTATCATTTTGTCACTCACATTTATTTCCTGCGCTAAAATTTGCCAATAGTTGTTCACGGAACGTTTCTTTGGCACAGACCAATATATATAGTACGAATTCCTTAACATTCAAGACCTTATTTTTCATGTATTAAAATACTTAACTAAACTTAAGTTTAATTAATTAACAAATTTGCGATATTCGAAAACGACTATGCGATTTTGGGCGTGCAAATTTTATATCAAAAGTACAAAGTAAGGTCCAGTTAAAATTTTCCTAACATGATAACAATTTACAGTAAATTTACTAATTTATTAAGTGTTGTTGTCTATTAAAATAAATCCCAATCTTATTGTTTTATTCTAATAATGAATGCTTGTACGATTCAGCTTGAATGATACCTCGAAGCCATCATCATCATCATCTTCTAAGTCTTCTTGTTATAATGTTTAGTTATACTTCATTTGTAAAGAAAATGTAAGGAACTGCAAGAGTTTGTTCTGTTAGCCACCTAATTCTTTTAACGCCCAAACCCCTAATATGATATCAATTTATTCAGTACCCTACGAGTAGAGAAACTTAAACGTTAGTAAAAGATTTTATATAAAAGTCTACAATTCCCTTAAAATGAGCAAGTACCATTTGTAGACGAGAGGAAAATTGCACCCAGCCAGGACAAAACGTTTTTTAAGTCGGAACATTTTAATTATAACGTATAACCCTAATATGTTTCAAGATTATGGGAAGCCCCGAGCATGGACGCTTTAAGCTATCGGGTTACGGAGTAAAGACCCTTAGATGGCAGCTGTAAACAGATTTTCTGTACACGTTCCCTTCCGGATTTGTAAGGTTGCACACTTCATATTTGATTTATTCGACTTAGTTTCTTTTATAATTACTAGGTACTTCATTTTAGATTTCTTCCTCGCTTTTTAAGTGTTTTTAATCATCTTCAATCTTTGAGAGTAGTCTTCATACAAACAAAAGGTGTATCACATTTTTTATTTTTTATTAATTATATTGCCGCGGATATTCATGACATATTTTGCGTCGTTGGTTATTTCAATATAAATACGGGTTCAGTAGAAAAACACTCCTGTCTTGTGAGAGACTGATGGCGCGAATATACCTCCCTGGTAGACACCAGGAAAGCATAACTTTTCATTGAATGCGTTTTCCTTGATCACATAGAGGATTCTATTGATATTAAAAATGTATATATTAAATGAAAACAGAACTTACTTACTGAATGAAGCTTTTAGTACTTAGTCAACTATCAACTTTTTTCTATCAAATATAACGATAGCGATTTAACAAGATCCAAAATATCGCACGTTATAAAGCATTAACAATTACCTAACTGAATCTTGAGCACAGTATTTCGTACCAATTATTTACACTGTCTTCTTCGTCGTTACACTCTTTGCAGAGCGGTCGTGGTCATCACGAATCAATGTCTTTAAGGCCAGATGTTATGCGCCTCACAAGCATTCGCCACTTCCCTCTTCCGGCCGCAAGTCTGGTGCACTCATGCAAAGGACCACCCACAGCAGACTTTATCTGATCGGTCCATCGCATGGGTGACCTTCCTCGCCCTCTGGTGCCCTCCACCCTGCCCTGCACGACAAGACGCTCGATGGAGTCACTCTCACGCCGGGAGACGTGTCCAAAAAATTTTAGAATGCGACTCTGTACTAACGACGAGAGTCGTTGTTTAATGCCGAGTTCTTGGAGGATAGAGACGTTAGTGCGAAATTCGGTCCATGAGACGCCTAGCATTCGTCTCCAGCACCACATCTCCAGAGCATCAATCTTCTTCTTCTCGACTAGTCGCAAAGTCCACGTCTCCGCAGCGTATAAAAATATGGGAAAAACAAGTGTTTGAACTAGTCGGATCTTGGTAGTTTTTGTTATGTTCCTGTTCTTCCATATTTTCTTCATCTTGTCCATCGCAGTTCTTGCTATCGCCATACGTCGCTTAACTTCTTCTACGCAACCTCCATTGTTCGAAATTAAAGCACCAAGATATACGTATGATTGGACGACCTCGCAGTTCGCAATCTGGGTGACTTCTGGCGAGTTATTGTTGGTTCGGTCTACAATCATCATCTTGGTTTTACTGCGGTTAATCTTTAATCCGAACTCTAGGCTCACGCGCTCCATTTTGAGAAGTAGTTCCTCCATATGGCGAACACTGGTCGCAAAAAGGGTGGTATCGTCGGCGTAGCGCAAATTGGATATTTTGTAACCACCAATAGAAACACCGTCGGTCCAGTCTTCAAGGGTGGTGCGCATAATGAGCTCTGTATAGGCATTGAACAAAAGCGGTGATATTATGCATCCTTGGCGAACACCTGCACTGGGATGAAAGTCTTTTGACAAAACATCATCCGTCCGCACCGATGCAGTTCCCTCTTCGTAAAGGCGTCTAAGAAGATGAACTAAGTGTTGCGGTGTACCCATGTCCAGCAAAACGTTCCAAAGTTGAGGCCATTTCACAGAGTCAAACGCCTTAGAGAAATCAACAAAGCAAATATATGTCGGTTTGTTGAATTCTCGTGCCTTCTCTATAATCTGGCGAACAATAAGGATTTGCTCACGTGTACCCCTTCCTTTAACAAAACCAGCTTGTTCTGGTGCTATCTGCCTAGACAGAAAGGTCTTCAGTCGCTCATTTAGAATGTGTAGCAAAATTTTGCTAGCATGTGATATAAGTGCTATAAGGCGGTAATTGCTACACTTCTTAGTAGAACCCTTTTTATGTAACGGAATAAAAACCGTATGAGTCCAATCTGCTGGCCATGTTCCCGACTGCCATATCTTGGTACAAATGATATGGAAGATATTGACACCTATATCGCCTAAAGCCCTTAGTGTTTCAATCGGGATTGCATCTCTACCGGTAGCTTTCCCATTTTTGAGATGCATAATGGCGGCTCTGACTTCAGATTTAAGTATATCTGGCTCTAGGTTTTCATATCCGGGGTCTGTATTTGGAAAGTTTTCCGACTGGTAGTCCTGGAACAGGGACTGGCAATAACTCTTCCAAACTTCAGTTATGTGATCTAGCTCCGTAACTACTGTACCATCACTGTTTTCAATGGCCCAGGTCTTTGAAGTGAGTGATTTTGTGATGGATCGAATTTTATGGTAGAGATCCCTGGACTCATGTCTGTTAGCGTGAGCATCGATTTCCTCGCAAATATTGCAAAGGTAGGAGTTATAATCCCGCCTGCATCCTGCTTGAATTTGCGCTGATAGTTTATTCAAGTCACTAACCGCTGCCCCTGTTGCTTTCAATGCGCGTCTCCGTTCAACTAGCTCCAGCGTACCATCCGTCATCCAGTGTTGTCGCTTGTGTGGTATATTGGGTGATCCAGAAGCCGCAGCCGACTCTGTGATTAGCTTCTTGGTTCTTTCCCACAACATGTCAGGTGTCTCCTCAGCGAAGTTTGCGTCAGCCCATTTCACCCAGCTTTGTTTAGCTGCAGCGTAAAACTTTGAGTTATCTCTTACTTCAATTCTCCTCTGTTTTTCGAGACTTCGAGCCGCTCTTAGTTTTAGTTTAAACTTTGAGATCAGTAGTTGGTGGTCTGATCCGCAGTCTGCGCCGGGTAGTGTATGAGCATTTCTGATAGATGTTCTCCATCGCGATCTAACCAAGATGAAATCTATTTGATTGCGATATCTACCATCTGGCGATGTCCATGTATACAGCCTACGTGGATGGTGCTGAAATAGGCTATTCACTATCACCAGGTCATTTTCAGTTGCAAACTGTATTAGGCGTTCACCTCTGTCATTCCGTGTTCCAAGACCAAATCTGCCCACACATTGACCAAGCTGGTTTGCGTTTACACCAATTTTAGCATTGAAGTCGCCCAGTATTAACAGCGTTTCTCTTTGAGGGACTTTTGTGATAGTGGTCTCCAGTTCCGTATAAAACTTCTCTATAATGTCGTCACTGGCAGTGCTGGTGGGGGCATATATTTGCACGATGGTTAGATTCACTGGCGACGCTTTAAGTTTGACGCTGATGATTCGGTCACTTACTGCTTCGAAGCCCATCACACAGTTCCTCTGGTGTGCGGGTATTAAGAGAGCAACTCCATTCTGGCTGCTGGTGTCGTTGCCAGAAAAGTATACGGCATGGAAGTCAGTGAGGAAGTATCCGTTACCTCTCCAATGAGTTTCACTGAGGCCACAGATGTTCAGGCCACATCTGGTAATCTCTGTTTCCAAGATGTTAAGTTTCCCGGGGCTAAGTAAGCCGCGTACATTCCACGTTCCTATCGTTTGAATTTGACGCAACTTAACAGATATTCCAGTAGCTGAATTTCCATGGGGAGCCTGGTCTCCTGCTGTCCCATGGCCGGTAGCACATTTCCCACCGTCTGCCCCGGAAGCAGAGCGGCGCCGGTTGCTAGGCGGATTACATGGCGTCAGTGATCTCTCTGTTTGTGTTTCCATGATGACTTTCTTGGGAAGATTAGTTACAGTGGTTTCCCCTTGCCTTCTGCACCAATCATTTTGAGGATTATTTAGATCCCCAGGCTGCTGAAGCCTCTTCTGACAGGTTGCCCCGCCAGGTGAGAGTGGTTATCCCGCCACAGCTCGGTCGCCATATCCTCGTCCGTTGTCTAGCAGGGGGTACCGCGTGCAGGTGAGGTTGACATTTGGGGCCGACTGGATGTTGTTGTCGTTCTCCCCCTTACCCCCCTGCACCTTATTTACACTGTACTGCAACCATAAATCATTACAAAATGACAGGTACCAATACTTATGCGTAGTCAGGTCAAACGATTAGCCTATGGTTATTTAGGATTATCGGAGTATCTACGCCGGGGCATGCTAAGCGATCGATGCGGGAATTTCAACTGTGCGACACACGAATAGGGTCGATGGTTGATTGGCAATTGCTGTTAATTGGAATAGCTACTGGGCAGGCTTGATTACTCGCTTACAGCATTATAACAATGTGCTAAGCCTACTACTATTGCACTTCACGGTTGAGTTTAAATAAAACTATTCAAATAATCCGTTACAAGGCACTTTTGATGATGCTATAATAACTTAAAATGCGAGTTTATGGTGATTACTACATTCTACCAACGGAAGCGGTCCAGCGATTAAAAAAAAGTCATCTGCGGTACATTCTCGAATACTATTGATTTCTATTCTTCGACAACTGATTTCGATACAATTAAATATTTCGATATAATACATATTTATGACAGAACTTCCCTTCCAGGTTATTTTTATAGAAGGATCTTTGGAATAAAATTCGCTGCATTAGCTTTAAGAATACTACTATATCCTACTATAGTGTAAACGATTATGTCAATAAACAAGCATGGGTATGAAATATTGCTAAGATGGTGATAACAAAAAGAAAATTTCAGGTAAGGCTAAGTTTGTTGTGGGCTTCTTCTTAGACCAGGGCGCGTTTGGAATCTTCATAGCTATTTTAAGAATGTAGTTATCACCATCAAATCACTACTATTTATTGACGCGCCAAAAGTGCCTTTTAAAGGACTATTTGAATAAAGATTATTTGAATTTGAATACATCAATGAATGATTGTTTTCAAATAGGACGAGCGACAACGCGTTAGTGTCTTATCGCCTTCCGCAAGTTAGTTAAGCTCGTAAAAACCTATTAGGCAAATGAGATTTCAACGGCATATTTATCTACGATCGAAAGGAACAATGATCTTTCCGTGTACAATTGTCTATCTATCTACCAAACCAAATTGTGTGTTCTCATTTTTCTATTAAGTCGAGATCATAATTAAGTTATCTTAACAGAGTTAGGACTAGTGGTGGTGAACAGATCGAGAGATTCTGGGTTCGATTTCCAGATCGGGTCGTGACTCGACAGCTATTGCGATTTTTGTGTTAAAATTCTCAGTATCAACTCAAAATTAGTGAATTTACGATGTACTTGTAATTGGTGTATGCACTTACAGTCAAAGTTTAAGTCATACTTCCCGGCTTTATCGCTAACCTGAGTGGTAAATCGTTATAGCCCTCCAAGCTGCATTGCATTGGTGGGTCAGTGCTCTAAACCATCTCCGTATAAGAAAAAAGGTCGAGCAATGATATGTTAATTAACATACATATTCAAAATTATATCAATTAACGTCCATATTTAAAGTATATATGTATTTATATATATTAAATTTGATAAAAACAGGCAGATAAACACAGCAACAGAGTAAAGTTTGAAACCCGGACCGCGTCATGCGTTATGCATGACATGCGTTTAGTAACTTCATAATATAAACACTAAATTTATTCATACGTGTCTTTTAATGTAAAAGTCATATTTATTATTTTTAAGAGTAAATATGTTTTAAAATTTGAATATATGTTTTGATATGGTTTTTTTTCAACTCATTCGGTTTGTCAACCATCTGTTTTTTCGGGCTTAAATGTATATCCCTATACCCATTATGTTACAACTTTACTAGAATATAATATATCTTAATACATATTCATATACAAAAATACAGATCCGGCATCGGGTCTCGTATTTCATTATTTGTTAATTTAAACTGAGATACTATCCCTTAAGGCGATAATGACCCCAAACTTTACCTAAATGGAATACATAGGATATATTTAAAAAGCCGGCGTTTATTACGTGAAGTGAAGCGTGGACGTGAATTTAAAGCCCTTGTATCCTTTGCCATTTCACCTAGGACCTTGAGATGTCGTTAAACCTTTCACCGTAAATTTACATTGTATCGCATTACGAATTCCTGCAATAGGGCTGACCTAGGTAAAGATCGAAGCGAAACGCTTCTTTTGTAAGTTTTCGTTCGGCTAAAGGTTTATCTTTTTAGTGTAGATTCTGGACGGATATTTTTCCATGTTTCGGCGGTGGAATATTCTATATTCTTAAGACATTATGCTATAACATTTATTGGTCAACATCACGTCAACATCCTTTTTCTTTAAACCGTAAGTTCGTTATTTAAAGCACTTTTTGATAACACAAAAGTTCGGTAACCTTTCTTACAGTAATGAAGTGGCATTATAAAAGTAACAAGCCTATAATATTTGTTTATTTTATATATATATATTAGATATGAATTGTCTGTATTGTTATTATTTTGTATATTTAGTAGCATTTTGTTATTAGTGAATATATTTAACTATGAAAACATCCCTTATATCTGTTACCGCATTGGCTCCACTCGTATTGTTGGTTGGTTGCCTGGAAGAGATCTATATAACTAAGAACTATTATTGGGTCGTCAATTGCTTTTTAATTTTCTTATTTCAATGTTATCCTACTTTCTAAGTTTGCAATAAAGTTGTTTAAATAAATAAAAGCTTGTTTTTTCTCACAAAGCCCGAGAAAAGCTAAGTACAAAACATTATAGATGGTGAATAGTTTCAAGAATTAAATGAATTACAAACCAGATGTTATCGCTAATATTGTCTATATAAATCGTTAGCGAAGGAAGACCCCGACATTACTAAATACCAACTAGATTAACATTTGAGATACGCTATAGGCCTTTAACATTTTATCAGTAGCAACTAGCAGCCCTAAATGAAGGCACCACGAGTGCCTCGTAAAAAGTTATCGCTCCCTATTTTGTGGCATAAATAAATAAGTGAGCGTTAGGCGCAGCACAAACGTTTTAATCCTTTTATAGAAGGAAAGTAGACGCAACTACGTCCGCATACAACTTCTGATAATCTGATCCCAACCAAAAAAATCATCAATTTTATAAAATTCATCCCGACCAGGCGACGGGCGACCAGCGTTATTTCTGACTTTTTTTTTTCTTTGTTATTCAAATTCAAATTCAAATAATCTTTATTCAAATAGTGCTTTAAAAGGCACTTTTGACGCGTCAATAATTTACATAGCAGTGATTTGATGGTGATAACTACATTCGTAAACTTAAAACTAAAGCTATGAGGGTTTCAAACGCGCCCCGGTCTAAGAAGAAGCCCACAACAAACTTAGCCAGGTAAATTTTCTTTGTTATCACCATCTCACATGCCACTTAAAATTATATTAAGAGCTATCTTATTAGAGCAATATTTTTAATTGTATTGGTCTATTGGATGCAAAAATATTTTAATTATATTATAAACTTATATTTTAAACGAACTGTTTAATTTTAATATCTGATAAATATAGATAGATGGGATACACGTCAACGGCTGTTGGATTACGTAAAACTTTGAAATAACGACTGCGCAGATGTCACAAGACAGTGTAACTACGGTTTCCTGTGATGGTGTCCCGTGTCGCTCTTAAAAGTAAGGTTCTTTTTTAATAATTCCGGCAATGAAAATTCTGTTGTAAGGAATATATGAACTGATTAAATTGACAAATCTAAAAGTAGTGTTACCCTATTGAGAATGTAGGAAAAACAATAGCACCCGGTATATTTAGACCTGTCAGTATGGTTCAGAGATTGGTGTAGGTACAGCAGAATTGATACCGGTGTCTTCGTTTGCGCAGCGCCTAAATGTCCGGTCGAAATCCGCAACGAGCGTACTTGCTCACCGGAACCACTTTCTTTGACGTTTTTCGACTTTTTTTAAAACTACGACGGAAGAATCGAGTGCACTTACGTTCAGCCGTAAATCCGCCGTTTTTTATAACTTTAATAATTTTAATTGCGTCTGCGAATTTAACGATTTATGCGCATAAAATTTTACGATCGTTAAAAATGTTCACTTTTTCCAACGCATTTATATATCATATCAATGCGAATGAATAAAAATGCAGTGTTTATCTGTGATTTCGAAATAACTGCCTCGTGTCAATTTGTTCTCTTATAAATGTGTATAAATGAATTAGTTAACCGAAGTTTCATTTATAAATTATTTATATATCTATATAATGAGCTCATATCTAACGAGTTCAATATATAAAAATTGAAATTAAACAATATATAATTATTATTTAAACTATAGCATAAAGTAGTAGTGGCACGTTTTTTTAATATGTTTTTCGGTTTGTTCGAACTCATCAGGAGAGTTAAACCGATTTCGAACCGATTATTATTTTACCGTATGCCATGTTAAGCGAATTATAAAAAAGGAAAGAACGTAGGCTGTACTAGTAGTATTTCGATACTAAGGTGGACGATGACTTCTAGACTACGCATTACCTTAGGAAACCGGAAACAGAAATTTCGCGCGGACAAACTGTGGCCTTCACAGGTTGTTAAATGAGTGTAGAGTTTGTGTGTTCAAGTCCAGTTCAAGTCAAGTGGCTGTTAATTGATGTTTGAATAAAGTTCATGTAAATAATTTTAATTTGCCGTAGAAATGGCAAACAAACCACTACCGTTCAGATCACCGATACGGAATCAGGTGCACAGCAAATAGAATATCTCAGCTTTCCCTTTCGACTTTCTTCAAGAAACTTTTTTGATGTTTTTACTAAGCCAAAACACCAATACAAAAATCTTATTTGTTCATTGTCAGTTGTGTAAGAATTTTCATTATTAGGTATATTTTGCAAGCAGTATAGTTACTTAAGAGCCAAAGGGCCTACCATATTCATATCCATATGGATGTATCTAATCTTTAAGGATGAACAATGGGAGATGAAACATTGGACTTGAGTTCAAATAATCATATATACCTTAGCATAATAAAAACACCAGTTAATTTGAATACGCAGAAATACAGTTTTCTTATAAACTTATATTACTTACAATGAACAAATTTTTATATACTTTTTTCAAAATCCTTCACCGCCTACCAAACTTTAGAGCGTAACGTTTGCAAAACTTTACCTCCATAGCTGATCCTATCTGTAACAAGGTCGCTGAAACCTGTGTCATAAAGCCCGATTCGTGCGATCACAATGCGTCAAATCGAGATAAACAAATAACATTTGACACTCCACGTCGTTATCTAGACAAAGTAAAATGGCTAAGGTGAAATAATGGCCTAGTTATGAAACCAAGTACGGGGCTGGTGGTCTCAGGGCAAGGTCGTCTGGTGCCAACCTAAAAATATATGATATTAATCGTTCATATTTACAATAATCAACGATTACAATCAAATTTAAATAATGACAAGCGTACAGAGGTAAAAAATTTGTTGTACGTAAACATCTAATATCCAATCTAAATTAAATTGATAGGTCTTGAAATAGTACTTCACGATTTAGTTAAGAGGTCTGTGTTTATGAGATTTGCTAGCTTTAAACATCGCCAAAGAAAGAAAGGGAATATTTATTTGAGTTTTCACATACATTTATTTAACATTTGAGTGAGAGATAGAGTCCTCGTCGTTGTTTCTTTTATTTTATTTTTTTGTTATAATTATGTTAGGAAATGTTAGTCGATTATTTAGTAGCCGCGAATTGAACCACGAAAACTTAAGTCAGTTAGCATTATCATAGTAATAGTGTTGTAAATTCAACATTTCCTTTTTTTCACGCTGGGAAACTCTTCCGGCCACCGAGGAGTCCCACATACCCCATGTGGGACTCCTCGGCGGCCAGATTGGCGACCAGAATACCCACTAAAACCCAGCGATGCTCCTACGCGTCGCCTGGTGGCTGGGTCACGGGAACACTCATGCACTCGACCGCGGCCCAGCTAGCGGCGTCCGCCGAGGTAGACCCTCCACAGGGGGCCTATAATGACCCCCGAAATCCGTCCGAGGCGCGCCAGGACATTTTCTGAGGATGCTCCAGTATCGGGGTTTTAGTATCCCGCGCTATCCGTTACTGTCTAGAGATTTAATATATTATATATCCATATTTACTATATAAAAATTTCGCTAACTCCGACCTCAAAGACCATTTCTCCACCGCGGGAACCTTACCCGGGTGCTTTTCCAGGATATAACCTTTCCCATCTCTAGATTACAAGCTATATACGTAAAACCTTTCTTAAAATCGGTGCAGTGGTTTTTAGCCGAACTAGCTATATATCATGTGAAATACCTCGTACTTCTATCCAATAAAGATAACCGTATCAGAAACTGGTCCTTGCTTCTTCTAAAGCGACTACTAGCACTAGATGGGTGATCAACTGATTAGTTCTAGCTCAATCTAAGGCAGGATCGAAGCCGATTTCCGGTTTTTGATGTGACGCGAACATGACCACAATTTCCTGTAGACATTCGAAATGAAAATTTATATTTTTAACGCTTACACGTTCGGTACGAGATCAATTTATTGATAAGTGATAAGATCGCCCGATTACTAACATCGCCAAGAGAAAACGCCATGCGAGATGGGAAAACATTGTGACAGGTCAAACTGGAATTTTATCTAGGTTTCGTTGCGATAGCTGGAGTAAAAGTTCATTGATCTAGATCTAACGTGGTTAACACTATCAATGCGAACCCATAGAGACTGTCTAAAATAATTTAACTACAGCGACGTCAACTCCAGTTTGTAACTCTGAAAAGGCTTGATGGATATTTATTTATTACTGGCTTCCAGACAAAGTTGACAAGAACCGGTATTCAAGCTTAAGGTATCTAGATATATTTTAATTATAATTAATATAAGGACCAGCAGTGGGAAGATAATTAGGCTGATGATAAACATATTCAGTTTTATACTAAATAAAATGCCTAATTTCCATTTTTCCTAGTTTTTAGCGGTATAAAGTAGCCTGGAGCAATCGTTCATAAGCCTCCTCCTATCCTCTTGCTGCCTAGTACATGCAGATTTATTTAATTAAAAATCTAGGCATTTATTTTATGAGAATCTCACCAGATGGATATAGTAGATGTTACTAAGACGATATGCGTCTCCTTCCAGACAATTGCGTCGAATCTAAACCAAGGGACATTCAATCTTGTTTTAAACATTGCCAGTTTGTGAGGATTAAGAAAGACAGATCTAGAAAACCCTAGGCATGTTATTTATTCCTTGCAAACGTCTCTTATAATGGCTTCAGCAATTCCAAAACATTGTATAGGCAGCTAACACAGGTAAAAAAAAATTTAAATAGTAAAGGTTGCGCTATTGTTTAAAATGATGAAATGAAATCAATCACAGGCAGGTATTTCGAAATCAAAGCACCTGAACTTTATTTACTTTTAGAGATAGCCTATGCAAAATGTATGACACGAAATGCCTAGCTTCTGCTATCTAGTTGGAATTAAAATAAATGTCCTACAGCTGTGGCGGACGGTACCTGCAGATTATGGTCGATGTTGACAAGTGACTAGTTTCCCGTAGTTAAATCAAGCCTAGCGCCTTTAATTGATTAACTCGCCTATCGATACCGGTACTCGTGACTTGATAGAAAAACCCTACAGTTAATTCTTGACTGTTATATAAAACGAGATTCTTATATGATCAGGGGGGCGATTGTATAAGAAAATCTGACTCATTAGAAAGCTTAAAGCGTATGGTTTCACATGTTAAACGGCGAATTCGAAATTTTGGGTACATTTTTGTTTAGGATTGAAATCCTTTACTCACGGCGTACAATATAACTAGGCCGGTCCAGAAAAAAGTCCACCGGTGAGCTATGGGCAAGAAGCGGGCAATCATTTTCCCTGTTTAAGGATCAAGGTGCCAAGCAAACTTCTCGCTCTATTAGAGAAGGAGGAGAGTCACAAGTAGGTTTAGTTTTCATATTTTAGGAAGACTGAATAATGTTGGGATCTTAGCCTTACGCTGGTTATCACAAATTTATGTATTTATTTGACGCTATAAAAGTCCTCGATTATTTTCATGGAGCCTCAATGATTTGTCGTGGTGGAAAAGCTTTATTGCTACCTCCGTCCCTTGGGCAGGACTAGAGGTTATATGGGACTCCCCCCCCTAGGGGGTATACCCAAACTAAAAACCACCACGGCGTGTCCTTCACACTGAGTTTTTTCCAGGCGCCCGGGGAACACCATTGTATTCTTCCCGGGCATCTAACAGGCGCCCCAGCCATGAGACGGGGCTCCACGTGGAGAGGGGAGAGGATCGGGACAGCACGATCCCCCCCAGACTGTTAGGAGGCTTGTTAAATGTCAGGTAACTAGCCCAATAGCTACCCGCCGCCTCCCAAGGGAAGCTGACGAGCGGCAAATTGCCGCTGTCTTCTTCCGAGCCTCAATGATCCAACGCCAACAAATATTATAAAACATGACATATTTAATGAATAGAAGCAGGCGTTACTTTGAGGAAGTCCTATGATAAACAATAAGCAGCAAATATAATTTGCTATATTCCGCCGACAACCGGGAGATTTGTATCATATAACACCACACAAAATCTTCCACTAGAACCTCTACGCACGTTTCGACCCGACACCGGATCATCCTCAGGAGATGTTGACTTCACAAGCGAGAAAAGTCAAGTCAACATCTCGTACCGTATATTTTGTCATACTCTACATGCATACTAGGGTCTATTTGAATTAGTTACAAAACAAAATCATTTGGAAGAAGCAGAACTTAGTTGGTTCATTCATAATAGGAGATTAGCGTGCGCAAAAACTAAACGTTGGTACGTAAGCGTGCGATTTATTATTTGTGCACATGGAAAAGCGTTAAACGAATGGTTCCGGATACTGCAGCTTATGCGGCACATTTGACATCGTGGCAGGGCGATGTCAAATGTGACCGGTTCTGCGCAGCTGAACAAAATGCAACCGCTTAGCGCCGGTTATTATGCCGTGTCTAATTGATTTGCATGCTTCACACATACACCGGTATTTTGTGTATATTTAGCACAAAATTATAACTACACATATCAATAGCTAAAATTCATACTAGATGCGCTAGCGATCCGTGAAAAATACGAATTTACTAATGATTTTGGTGCCTACTTTCGTTTAGTTTACTAGCGGAGATTGCCGTAATGATTTCTTCGAACCTTATTTAGTTACGGTAGCGTTGCAGCAACTAATTTTATTAGCAGTTGTGTATAGAATCTGAAATAAAGTATATATACCATTCGAGATTCATAATCGCGTGTACCAACAAGTCTTTAGAAAATTAGACGTAACTATACCTCGTATTTGAGTGTTTATAATTTTTTTTAATATTTAAGTTGGTAGGAGGCATAGGCTGTGACTAGATACCACGCTATCGACAAAGTCATGCCGCCAAGCGATTTGACGTTCTGGTACAGTAGTACGTAAAAAGCGACTATGATTATATCACTCACCACTAGGTGAGTTAAAGGCTAACTTGTAGCATAAGTTGGAAATTTATTTTCCGAGATACAGTCTCAACTAGTTCGGAATACAGTCGTATCTAGTGTACTATTAGACAATTTTAGTTTTATTAATTCTGTTGTATACCTATAACTGTCACTCAACGGGCGATGGAGAGAGCTATGCTGGGAGTATCTCTACGTGATCAAATCAGAAATGAGGAGATCCGTAGAAGAACCAGAGTTACCGACATAGCTCAGCGAATTGCGAAGTTGAAGTGGCAATGGACGGGGCACATAGCTCGGAGAACCGATGGACGTTGGGGTCCCAAGGTGCTGGAATGGCGACCCCGCACCGGTAAACGTAGCGTTGGTCGACCCCCAACTAGGTGGACAGACGACATCAGACGAGTCGCAGGGAGCCGCTGGAAGCAAGCGGCCCAAGACCGTGAGCATTGGAACTCTCTACAAAAGACCTATGTCCAGCAGTGGACGTCAATTGGTTGATGATGATGATACCTATAAGTATATTTTACTGCAATAAATAAAATAAAATAAATTCTGAATCGTTTTTAACAAGTTTATTTGGACCATTCGCCCTATTTATCCCAAGTCGTGCCGAATGTAGAGCAGAAATCGTGTAATAATTTAATAGACGCACCGATTAAACCTGTAATCGATTAGCGAGAGCTATCGGTCGACAGCTATCCGTATTTGTAACCCTATCCGTGACACTATCGAGTTCCTATTAAATCAATTAAAATTATACGCAACAAGAATTTATGTTAACAAGACGACCTCCTTGACGCAGAGCTCGTTGGAGATTTACGGTGGCGCTGGGTTCGAATAACGCAGAAAGGGGATCGGGCATTAAAAAAGATCATCATCATCATGATCAAACCATTACCGGCTCACTACAGAGCACGGGTCTCCTATCAATATGAGGAGGGTTTGGCCATAGTCACCACGCTGGCCATGTGCGGATTGGCAGACTTCAAACGCCTTTGAGAACATTATGGAGAACTCTCAGGCGTGCAGGTTTCCTCACGATGTTTTCCTTCACCGTTGAAGCAAGGGTTTTTTTTAAATTTTTAAAAACGCATATATCTCCGAAATTTTAGGGGTGCGTGCCCGGATTCGAACCGCAAACCTCTGATTAGGAGGCTGACGCCGTAAGCACTAGGCTATCACCGCTTCTTATAAAAAAATATAATAAGTTTATAATTTTTTGCTTGCTTTTTTATATTACATCGCGGGCAAACTAGCAGATGGTTCATTTGATGTTAAGTGCAATAAAGAATTCCTCTATCTATCTATCTATCTATCATCTAAATACATGCAGTATTTTATTCGAATATTTTCTGGGAACAAATGAGCAAAAGATTGTTCATTTGTTATTCTTTTTGCAACAATCGCCCATCGCTAATTTGACTGACAGAACCCTTTAGAGCATTCAGGTATGCTCTAACTAGACTGCTTTCGAATGATTAGTTAGTTCGAGAACAGAAGCATTAGTTTCTTTTTGTGTGTGAATTTTACGGTTATATTTTAAACGGTTTGCCCCATTCGTCCCAGTACACACATTAGACTTAACTAGACAAAGATAAATGGCTCTTTTTACTTCCTTGTTTAAGATTTCAACTGAATACAGCTTAGCTTGCGAGCGACGCGTACAGTACACGCGAGCGACGTTCAAGCCACCCGTTCAGGCATTTTACAACGCTGTAACTTCTTTACTAAATGGTATATTTCATTTAGTAAAGAAGTTACAGCGTTGTAAAATGCCAAGTCAGCTAAATTAATTTCGCCAGAAAGGTATCATTGCGATTTTTCCACGAGGAAAAGAGGAACTGACTTATAGAAACGTGAAAAATAGGAAAAGGATACACCGGCTACACTTAGCTTCAATCGATCAATCAATTAATCAATCAATCAATCAATCAATCAATCAATCATAATCTTTATTGAAATAGTCCTCTAGAAGGCACGCTAGACGCGTCAATATAATATATTTACATAGTAGTGAGATAGTGGTGATAGCTACATTCGCAAACTGAAAACTAAAGCTATGAGGGTTCCAAACGCGTAGGGAGTCTAACAAGAAGCCCACAACAAACTCGGTCAGGTAATTTTTTTCTATCACCATCTTTAATGCCACTTTAAA
The DNA here is from genome assembly GCA_928268935.1 of Lasiommata megera. Lineage (NCBI taxonomy): Eukaryota > Metazoa > Arthropoda > Insecta > Lepidoptera > Nymphalidae > Lasiommata > Lasiommata megera. The sequence continues at coordinate 15,678,737 of OV743312.1, forward strand.
TTATTTAAGAACTATCTGCTATTATTTTTGACGTTAGCGTTTCGGCACGATGTCGCGTAGAAACCGATTAGGAGTATGGGTTAAACCATACCCCTAACACGTTAGCCCGCTACCATATTAGACTGCATCATCACTTACCATCAGATGAGATTGCCGTCAAGGGCTAACTTGTAGTGGATAAAAAAAAACTTCTTCCTTTCTAATTGAAATAATAATAAGATTATTAAATAGGAAGTAATGCCATTAGTTGTAACAGTTCCTAGCGGTATTAATTATTATTTAACGACACGAAAAACAGCATAAATGTAAATTATTCATTAACAAATAGGAGCCGCCTGCGCTCCGGCTAATAAACTTACGACACCGCGAACACTGGTAAGACAACCGATCGTGCGTTGCGATCGAAACCGCACGAGATTTATATCGAATGCAATAATGTAAATCTGCGCTGGGCCTTAATTAACTTCCTCGCATCTCATTAGTTACTTGATGTATCGGGTTAACAAAACGTTAAATCAACCAGCACTTCCTATGTCTGTGAGAGTTACTTCGCGTTTAACACTTCTTTAAAAAACTTCTCATCATCATCATCATCATTTCAACCGATATACCTCCACTGCTGGACATATGGACTTCTCGTGTCATAGTAAGTTCTTACATTATCGTCATCCTGTGAATCTTCAGCTGCTGGACAAAGTACTTCTACCCCTAATACTAGAGAAGGTTAGTTTAGACGTGCTCTGCTTCAACGCGGGTTTTATTCTCTCTCTCTCTCTTATCTCTACTTGGCCTATGCCGTTTAGAGGCTCGTTGTTTATTTTACCAGGATTTCTTTTCTTGCGTTGTCATTAGTCATGTCTTCTAATGAGACATTCGTTTTTATCATATATTAGAGATAATAAACCGGGCTGTTGGTTTAATTTGCTCTAAAATAATATGTAAATTAAACACCTATTTTTTTCATCCACTACAAGTTAGCCCTTGCGATCTTACCTGACGGTAAGTGATGATGCAGTCTAAGATGGTAGCGTGCTAACCTGTTAGGGGTATGATAAACCCATACTCCTAATTGGTTTCTACGCGACATCGTGCCGGAACGCTAAATCGCTTGGCGACACGTCTTTGTCGGTAGGGTGATAACTAGCCACGGCCGAAGACTTCCACCAGACCGAAAACTATGATCAAAAATTTGGCACAAAAATTGAATTTCCAACATACAACATAGCTTGTATTCCGGAAATGAATATAAGATACTTATATTATATCCCGGAATAGCAAACGGGATGTTTCCGCAGCTAAATCAATCTTAAGCGAAACTTGGCAACTGGATTGCTGCCACGGTCATAAAAATCTTTTTTACCCCTGGAAAACTAACTCAAGTGACTGACAACTTTTATGTACACGCCAATATTAAATACGTCTTGTAACAAGGTACGATATGCGTCATTAAAATGTAAGCCATTCCCAGAACCGCTGAAAGAAGAGTAGGCAGTAAGGAATTATAGATTGTTACTGTATGGCTTCATCCGGATATCACATGTCACTTAGCCTATGACGTTTATTTGGCTTCAGATGTCTAAACAACATGCAAATGAACAAGTATAATGACGTATTTATTCTAACAGCTACTTTTAGAGACGCGTGTTCTGTGAAAGCGAATGGTATCGAATATTCTAATTTTATGTACGTCCAAATCAATGCACTTGGGCCATCTGGGTGCTTTTATTATGTAATTCCGCGTTCCTGATAATCTAGTTTGCCAACACGTTTGTATCATCGTCCGCTATGTTACACAATACACCTGACTCACTGCGTCGCATCGTCCGCCCACGATATAACTTCGTTTTCTCGTCTCTAAGGGTTGTGACGTGATGTTAACATAACATTCCTAAAATTCATCGTTTATTAAAACTAACAAAACCGGCTAAGAGTGAGTGAGTGGACTAGCAGACAAAGGATTCCGTACAACATTCCAACTCATTTTATTACGTCACTAGCTAGCTACTTTTACTTTGACGACCTCCGTGGCGCAGCGCGCGCGCTGTTGGATTATAAACTTGGAGGTCCTGGGTTCGATTCCCAGCTCGAGTCTGGTCTGGTGGGAGGCTTCGGCCGTAGCTAGTTACCACCCTACCGACAAAGACGTGTCGCCAAGCGAGTTAGCGTTCCGGCACGATGTCGCGTAGAAACCAATTAGGAGTGTGGGTTTACCATACCCCTAACAGGTTAGCCCGCTACCATCTTAGACCGCATCATCACTTACTATCAGGTGGGATTGCCGTCAAAGGCTAACTTGTAGTGGATAAAAAAAAAAAAAAAAATACTTCGTCAGCGTAAAGTAGTGTTTTTTAAAGTACCTAGTGTTTTTTTAACTTCCTGTGCAATAAGCAACGTTTGTAATAGGAGATTATTCTCTGTGTGATTCCTTTTACCAGCCCATTTTCCACTCACTCCCTTTCTAACATTTAAACCTTATTTCTTCGGTAAACTTAAGCTAAACTTTTAGCTCATCAACGTGAGATGCAGCTTTTCACAAATTCCACGCGAACCATACGTTATCCCGGGATAAAAAGTTTAATCTAGGGTACAATCTATATGCAATCAAAATTTCAGCCAAATCGATTCAATATTCTCGGTGTAAAGGAGTAACACACACGTTTCGTTTTTTTAAATTAACAGTAGCAGATAAACAATAAACAACCGACAACCGGGAGATTAGTATAGTAAGTTTACTTTTCGCGCTTGTGAAGTCAACATCTCCTGAGGATGATCCGGTGTCGGGTCGAAACGTGCGTAGAGGTTCTAGTGGAGGATTTTGTGTGGTGTTATACTATACTAATCTCCCGGTTGTCGGCGGAATATAGCAAATTATACTTGCTGTTTATTGTTTATCATGGACTTCCGCAAAGTAACGCCTGCTTCTATTCATTATTAGTAGCAGATAACCCTTTTAGTTATTACTGCGTCACCGGAGGGTTTTGGCGAGTGCGAAGCTCAGCCTGTGAGAAGAGCACTTGGGCTCGACGACATCTGAGGAACGTCCCCTAAGGTTTTCTGTGAGACTCGGACCCCACGTCGTTGGGATACACAAATACACACAGATCATCTTTCGCTTTTATAATATAAGTGTGTTCCGGTACGGACCCTAAATTTTCCAAATTCCAAATTGGTTTTTCCAATCTGAGTGGACGATTGAGATGATGATGGAGATTCGCACGTTAAAACAAATAAACAATCTCCAGATTTATTACCTATTGTTACAGATAAAGAGATTGTTGTTGTTCTTTATCTAACCCAAACATGTTGTTATCGCGTCTAGTAACCAATATTTCTCGCTGAGCGGGCGTCTACTTTCGATTTCGTTCAGTCCGGTATAATATGACATCTCAATTCCACTCTCTCTCTTGGCTGATTAGTGGGCACTTACCGCGATCATTATTTATTGTTTCAGCCGACATTACCCCGATCTACATAATGCTGAGTAAATTAACAACTTTTAAGACGGCTTGCATAAACTAGTTGAAACGTAATATTAATGTCGACTTGTTTTATTAGGCGGTGATAGCATTGTGATTAAGACTTCGGCCATGCTTTCGGGGATCCCCAGTACGAACCCTCAACTTTTTGAAGTTTTGTTTTTATGTTTTTTGAATCAAAGCGATTTAAAATAAAATATCATTGCTTTGCCTGCATGCCTTATAGTTCTCCATAATTTTCTCACCAATCTGCACTTGGCCAGGCCCATCCTGCAGCTGGTAATCAGTTCATCATAATTACATTATATATATATATATATATATATATAAAATACCATCAAAGCATGAGTAGGAGTCACGTACGATTTTTTTCTTAACAAGTTGCAATATTATACAACATATTTGCATTATTATGATCGAACAAAAAACGTTTCTTATTTTAGGTAAATTGAGTCTTATTAATTAATTTACTATCTTATTATATATTTTTTATTTATTGTTGTAGTGACCATAGAAATGAATTCATGGTAATAATATATAAGTTAAAAATGCCGAAGGTGGTGACCCTCCGACCCGCTTTTTTGTATTCGAAATCCTAATAATAGGCGAGCTTTATCGCAATGGTATGGAAATCTTCGTCGAAGGAAGAAACTTGCATATCTCTGGTTTGCATTAAGAATGTTTTGTCCTAAATGCAATGAGAATAACATTACTCACGTGTTTTTGCGAGAAAAACCCCGCGAGTTTTTCTCAGCATGCATGTCAGTCTTTTTATCCAGCTAAGGTAAAATAGACTTTATATACCGCTATAATTGTATCATCATCATTGTGATCTACCAATTGCCGGCTCAATACAGAGCACGGATCTCCTCTCAATATGAGAAGGTTTTCCATAGTCCATCACGCTGGCCATGTGCAGATTGGCAGACTTCACACGCCTTTGAGAACATTATAGAGAACTGTCAGGCGTGCAGGTTTCCTCACGATGTTTTCCTTCACCGTTGAAGCAAATGATATTTTAATCATTGAAAATTATAATGATGATGATGGACAAGTAACTCGCGATCAATGTCAAGCTCAAGCAAAAAAAAAAAGTCGTCGTCCGCCTTCACAGCGACCCATTTCGTTAACTTGTTAATAGTTCTATTTTTATAAATCTGTCGCAACAATTACGTTCCAGTCCACTAAGCTAAATGCTATCCCTTTGATCTCTAGTTTGATGCGGTGTCACTCTGTTGAGCAAGTGTATCGCACGCTCTTAAAACATTGTAACTGCTATAAATATCACATTGTATATATGTACCATATATAATTAGGTAATGTTGTTTACACCCATTAGGGGTTTGGTTATTTGGACTCTGATCTTTTGTTTTTATATTTTATTGTAGCGACCTGTTTTATGTGCATTTTCAGTAAAATATAAATTATGTTTGTCAATATTTTAAGTCTTTCATACAATTATATAAAATGTGATAGCCTAGTGGTTAGGACGTCCGCCTCCTAATTAGAGATCAGGGGTTTGAACCCGGGCACGCACCTCTAACTTTTCGGAGCAATTAAAATATCACTTGCTTCAACGGTGAAGGAAAACATCAGGAGGAAACCTGCACGTCTGAGAGTTCTCCATAATGTTCTCAAAGGCGTGTGAAGTCTGCCAATCCGCACATGGCAAGCGTGGTGGACTATGGCCAAACCCTTCTCATATTGAGGTGAGACCCGTGCTCTGTAGTGAGTCGGTAATGGGTTGATCATGATGATGATGATGACCTGTTTGATGTGCCTTTTCAGTAAAATATAAATTGTGTTTGTCAATATTTTAAGCGTTGCATACAATTATATAAAAATATATAATAAAAATGTGATAGAGGTCAGGGGTTCGAACCCGGGCCTCTAACTTTACGGAGTTATGTGCGTTTTTAAGCAATTAAAATATCACTTGGTTCAACGGTGAATGAAAACATCGTGAGGTAACCTGATAATTCTCCATAATGTTCTCAAAGACGTGTGAAGTCTGCCAATCCGCACATGGCCAGTGCGGTGGAATATGGCCAAACCCTACTCTTATTGAGGGGAGACCCGTGCTCTGTAGTGAGCCGACAATGGGTTGATGATGATATGGTAAAAATATGTTGACTCATCATAAGTTATATTAATGAATTGAACGACTTTATTACTACAATACTCAATTATTGCTTATGTGCATTGGATACCACAAAACATACTGCGCCGTGTGACGACACACACACCGTCTATATCGACGTTAGTTATCTAACATCAATCCGCGGTGGTTAGTTATAAAAAGGTGGATTTCGAAAACGCCTGTCAATTATTACAATGTTACGAAGGAATTATGTCGGACGGAGCCGACTTTGTTTCGTCAGTGTCTATCACTGTGATTTATGAGTGCGGTAGACGCTTTCCAAACGCACAGAACGGAGAACAGACAGTATGTATTGAATGGGGATGTTAGAACAAAGAAGCGTTTCGACACGTTAATTGCTGATGGGAGCGTAGGTGGTGAATGCATGTACATTGGGTACACTATGGAATTTTGTTGTGTACATACATACATACTATGATTTAAATGCCACAGCGTTGACCGAAAATTATCTTACATTATATGAGAAGTATGTGCTGTCGCATTATAAAGTTGGAGGTCCTGGGTTCGATTCTCAGCTCGGGTCTGTTCTGGTGGGAGGCTTCGACCGTGGCTCGTTACCACCCTACCGACAAAGACGTGTCGCCAAGCGATTTAGCGTTCCGGCACGATGTCGCGTAGAAACCAATTAGGGACGTGGGTTTACCATACTCTTAATAGGTTAGCCTATTACCATCCTAGACAGCATCATCACTTACCACCAGATGAGAAAGCAGTCAAGGGCAACTTGTAAAAAAAATGAGCAACTTAAGAATGATGAATTTAAAATTAGGAAGTGTTGTTGATGTTAGTATATTATTTCTCGGGGAAGACCGTAATCAACTCAAAATCAGCAGTAAATTGCGTGAATCATCAGTAGGTATTGTAAATGTCCTAAACGACTTCGTTTGGTTTTCAGTCCGAATTTAAGATCATGTTCGTTTGAATTAACAAGTGTTTAGAAAGTAGCCCTATACTATAATTTTATACTATGTTTGTTACAGTGCTGATAGTTGAGCTATTAGTATCTTATTCGTTTCGTTCTTGTACACGTGGTTCCCATGTATTATTCAACATTTCTCTACATAGAGTTAAAGTTAAGTTAAACTACATACACATTATTCATTATGATCAAACCTGACGTAGCTTGCAATATCTTTAACTGAAGTCTTATTTATACAATTATTTTCAACATTTAATTAACTTTAAACTCCACTCAACAAAAACATTATTACGGTAGCTTGGTTCGACTAAGTATAACTTTGAAATTCAAACTATTATACGCAGAGTAAACAAATATATACTGTTCTTCCACGACCGTAATAGAAGATAACATTTTTTTTTATGCTGGGACATGCGTTTACGCATCCCTTACGGAAGTGACGCAGGCAAAACTGCGTCGCTTCCGACGGGGTATATGGGAATACCCACTAAAACCCAGCGATGCTGCTACGCCTGGTGGCTGGGTCACAAACACCCGCGTACTCTACCGCAACCCAACCAGCGCCATCCGCCGAGGCAAACCTAATAATCCGGGCCCCCTAAAAGATAACATCTTATCTAAGTCAGTTAACTATTATATGGGTCATGTATGATAATATTATGATTGTTAATGTTAGGTACCGACTGGGGACTTTTTGTAAAAAAAAAAAAATTATAACAACACACACTGTGGAAATCGGAAATCGAGGTGTCCAACCCCGTGCTTCAGGGAGCAAAATATGTCGTCGGTTCCGGTGATGATAACTCACATCTCCTATGTTCATGGTATGTGTCCAACGCCGTAGCTGTTTGACATTATAGTTAAATCTGACGCTAGCTACGAGTATATCAGTAAACGGAATAATTCAATAAAATTAAAAAAAGAAAAAAATATATATTTTTCTCTCTCGTTTATCGTAATAATTACAAAGATCTAGTTCGTAGAGAAGTTGCATTACAAAAAAAAAAGCCACAAAATCTGAGCCGAGAAAACAGGTAACCTAACTACTTACATGAAAAATGATATTAAAGACTTTGTAAAATAAAGATGCACCAAAGCGATAATATGATGATAAGAAACATGTCATAAAGACACCGGTAAGTAAATAAGCCGCGATAATCCTTTTAAGTGGCGACAGGCGATATGTTCGATCCTACCTGCTGCTAGCCGACCCTACCGACCGAACCGAGTAGACGACCGACAGACGTGACGTCACTGTCACATGTTTATTGTACGAATGCCAAACAAATACGAATTCTTATGACAAATTAAATATTCACCTCATTGGTTTGGAACTTATTTTTTGTTCGTATATAACGTACGTAATAGTTAGTTAGGCATATTTGAACAACAGAATGTCTTGATATAAAATTTCTGGAGTTTGCGTTCTCTCTTCTAATAATCTGCTAGACTGATTATAGAGATTTTTTTTCGAGACGGATATATTGCTTACGATATATGTTGCAGAATAACGTTAGCTTGCCTACCTAATCGATGTTATGGTATGAATTGCAATGTGAGAAATAATATTTATTGTACCTGATAATCGCAGATTTTGTATTAGAAACCTGTGTAAAATGTTTTTAGGAGGTTCTACATCAACGATAAGGTATAATTAACCACACACTTATATTAAAATAAACATAGTCGCCAGTGGCTAATTCTTTTTTTATTTTCAATTATGTTATGTACGTATGTATAGCAAAAAGTTGTATAAATAAATAAATAAATAAATAAATAAATAAATAATAGTTATGAAGCTACTATACCATACCATATCTCAAGAATATCGTTTTACTGAAATTTAAATCCAGGTTTACGTAGTTTTACGATGAAAGTTGTTTAATTAAAGCAAGTGTTTGATTCGTACCGTCACAGTAAGATCTAGAAGAACAATTTTTATCAACAGTTGTAATATTTATCCGCTATACAGAAAATTACTGTAACACAAGACGAAAATACGAAAAAAAAAATGTTACAAAAACATCATTTTATTAGAATGCTTTAGTATTCAAACGATATTTCAACTTGCATGCATAAAGATTTAAATCAGTCATAAATAACTCCGCACAGATTTGTCTGGATATCGTGGATTATTGCAAATTAAGTTTATAGATCATTGTGTGTCATGGACTTCCGCAAAGTAAACTTTATTCAATGCTCGCTCGCTCGGAAAAGTTATCGAATCAGGCAGCAGTTATAGTTATCGTAAAGTGCGCGCGTCACACCCGCTGTTTCAGGCGCTCGGCCGACGCGTATATATTTACGATGCAGCTAATATTATTTATGTGTGTCAACTTGGTCTATTTTCGAGATCGGCACACTGTATGCGCTCCCGCATCTAAGCGTGATTCATTGCCGGGAAATGGGTGCATTTCTGCGTCTGTGCAATCTGGGATATATCGGGAAGAAACAAGCCCACACAATTTCCAATCCATCACACACTGCGTTTACGAATAGTTTACCTACATTTTGTCTTCTTCTCTAGTATATTCTGGATAGATTTCTTTACTAAGAATTTCGGTATCGGTATATTCGGTAAGATATTGACCATTACCAAAGTATACACGTAAGTATGTGAAATTATATTATAGCTACTAAGGTTGCAACGATAGAGTTTGGCTCACTATAATATATCAGGGGTCTATTACCACGAACCTAATGGTAAAATAAATTTATATAAAAATAATATAACAATACTAACACAGTTAAAAACAGTTTAAATGTTAAAATTCTATGTATGCATATCTTCTAAATGTCAAAAATTGATATAAGGTTAAAGGTGGATTATGTGGCATTACATCATATCGCGCAAAATCAATACTGTCTTAAAATTTTCATCAATGCAAAAAAAATCATGTTATTTGTATCAAAAAAGTTGTGACTAGAAATATTTTTGTTTGGCTTTGTTGCCAATTCTTATGCAAATAAATTTCATTAAACCAAACTCTTATTTTCAAAAAAATATTGTGATAAAATTGAGATTAAAAATTGCTTGTAACCATTCATGTAAACCTATTACTTTAAAAAATTACTTTAATTCGGGAGGTGATGGTGATAACTATGCTGTCCAATTTAAAACTAAAGTTAAGGAGGGTTACAAACGCGCCCAGGTCTAAGAAGAAGCCCACCACAAACTTAGCCGGGGTACTGTTATTTAGTTGAGTTTAGTTTATTGTACGATACAATTGCCGATGTTACGGTGTTTCATAACCCGAAACACTTCTACGGTTAGTGCAAATCACAAACCGAGGGTACTGAATCGTTCTAATCAGTCTAACTATGAACGTCAGTGAATAAATGTTCAGACCCCCCGGGGTGCGCGCAGAATTCATCGCTAATGAATGAAATGCGCTGGGTGTTGCGTCAAGCATTAACTTTTGTTTAACTGCATTGTACCTTCGGGCGCTAAGGGTTTTCCTCGTTAACTTACTCCTAGGGCTCTACTCGTTTACACTTGTGTAGGTATATAGAGTTGAGAGGGAAATTACTAAAGCGTGGAGCATGAGGGTTTTTTTTTCCGTCTGCGATAGCTAAAGGGTTGTAAGAGGCGTGTTACGAGAGGACTGCGTACATACTCGTATTTACGAAAACCTACTAAAGAAATTGTTTTTGCTGAGGGAGGCCAACAAAGCCCACGTTGGTTGGTCTCCCTTGGTGGGTGGATCCCACCCAATCCGAACTTATTAACAGAACGTAAGTAAGTAGAGTAGGCAAGATAAATTGTATGTAGGTAGGGTATGGTTTAAATGACCGTGATAGGTCATTTATTCCTAGAGAACTTTTTAGTCTTACCAAACTAGCTAAGAAAGCATTCAATCCTGTCATCTTGTAGATGTATTGATTTACCTGGAACAAACAATATTAAGAAAAGATTAGAATTGTATGATGTAAAATAATTTATGAGCATGACTTTCCAGTTTAGTGGGCTACTTACAACAAACATATGTTGATCTACGTATAACTCCACATAGTAATAAGAAAAGAACAATGCAAACCTCTAAAGAAATTGTTATAATAGGTACATAAAGAAAAAGCAAACAGATCCTTTTGTTCCTGAATTTATAGATCACGATCAAGATAAAATTCGTAATCTTTAAATTTTATTATTTATATTAATGTAATAATAATTTTATATGGAAGCTGTGATACCTTAGTGGTTAGGGCGTCCGCTTCTCAATCAGAGGTCGGTGGTTCGAATCCGGGCACGCACCTCTAACTTTTCGAAGTTATGTGCGTTTTTAAATAATTAAAATATCACTTGCTTCAACGGTGAAGGAAAACATCGTGAGAAAACCTGCACGTTTGAGAGTTCTCCATAATGTTCTCAAAGGCGTATGAAGTCTGCCAATACGCACATGGCCAGCGTGGTGGACTACGGCCAAAACCCTTCTCATATTGTGAGGAGACCCGTGCTCTGTGGTGAGCCAGTAATGGTTTGATCATGATGAAACAGGTATTAACAATTTATAGTTAACAAAAGGTCTAATGACATAGGGGTAATTTAATTCCACACTCACTTGTTTCGCTGTTCGTGACCAAAAGTTATAAAGAGAAAAAGCCTCTATAGTACCGAATTGCCCTCATTAGAAGGCAGGTAGTTTCGTTACGTTTATAACAGCCATTGTATGATGTAATGGCCCAAAGAGGCATGGCCAAAGGTCGATGGAAATAAATAACTCAAATTGTTACTTAGAGAACAATAAAACCTTCAGGGTCTCTTAGAAGGACGTTTCTTATATCTCCGTTGAAGAAGTTATCAACATAATGAGATTATGCTCTTTAAAGTAACTTTTGAAGACCTCCGTGGCGCTGTACGTGCGCTGTCGCATTATAAAGTTGGAGGTCCTGGGTTCGATTCCCACCTCGAGTCTGGTCTGGTGGGTGGCTTCGGCCGTGGCTAGTTACCACCCTACCGACAAAGACGTGTCGCCAAGCGATTTAGCGTTCCGGCACGATGTCGCGTAGAAACCAATTAGGAGCTTGGGTTTACCGTACTCTTAACAGGTTAGCCCGCTACCATCTTAGATAGCATCATCACTTACCACCAGGTGAGATAGCCGTCAAGGGCTAACATGTAGTGTATAAAAAAAAATACTTAACGACGCCTTACAAAGTTGGAGGTTCAGGGTTCGATTCCCGGCCGAGTCTGGTCTGGTGGGAGACTTGGCTTAATGTTAGCCACTCCATCGAAAAAGCCGTGTTACCAAATATATTTAGCATTCCGGCACGATGTCGCATAGTAACCAATTAGACGTATCTCTATACCCTTAACAGTTTAGGGTACCACCACATTAGCCACATATTCCCAGGTGTGATTGCCGTCCAGGGCTAACTTGTAGTGGAATTAAAAAAACAACTAGTCCATATACATACACGTTTGAGCCCAGGGAAAACGCATTAAAAATTACATAATCGAAGTACATTACCAGCTCTTAGTCTCACTCTACTTCGAGGTACTGTAAACAAGTATTGCAATAAAGCGTGCATTACCGCAGTACAAGGGAACCCGCTTAGCTTAACATGCTTCTAAGCGACTTTTGATGTTGGCGAGACCTTTAAACTCGGTACATTTAGGACTATGTTTAATTGGAGGTAATATATCTCTGTATCTAGGTCAGGCGTTATGTCTTCAATGATTTCGCCTTTAAGGCTGAGCTGAGATGGACGCGAGGTGTAAGAATTGCGTAATCGCCCGTATCTAACAACCCTTTACGTGATCGTCTCCGCTGGTTTACCCTCGACTACCACCGTACATAACAAATAACTGTTATCAATTATTGTACTCGTATTGCGTTCATATTGGGCTATTGAAATCACGCGTAACCCTATATTATTTTTAAATCGTGCGACGTCGTAGAATCATCTTAACTTACTTTTAGGTTAACGGGATGAAATTATTTCTAAGAGTGATCACTGGGTTAGTTGGGATTTCTAGCCACTAAATCCCTGTAGGTGGCAATCACAAACATAAAAGTGGAAAACTCTGGGATGTCGCTTGCTATGAAGCATGGTAATTTGTTTCTAATGATGCCAATGTCTTGAGGTCCCATAGAATAGAGGAAGATTAAATAGAGAGCGAATTACCATCCCCCGCTCTGACCGCTCACGAACTCGAGGTCACTATGAAGTCTGTTGAAAGATACTTAAAAGACTTCATCCAATTTTTTACTCATATACCAATTGGATTTATAAAAAGTAGATCCAACAACGCATAATTAAAAAAGAAACAATTAAAGATAAACCGGTACATTTTACGACATCGATTCTTAATCGGTCAAATCGTTTTCCATCTCTCATCAATATCAATTCAATATTTAATAAAAGATCAATGATTCAATCAATACAAACTTGGTATACGAAATCAATCCGGCTGATTTTGATTATACTAACATTAACAAAACCTACAGACCAACGACCGCGACCGCTCAAGTCACGCATTAGGACGACTGCTTATTTAAAGTTAAAATATAATAAGATAAGAAAAAAAATCTAAAGCATTTCTGAGTGATACTCTTGCAGCATTTGTAATAATACTAGGTGTCTCACCTGCAAATGCTGCAAGAGGTTAGCAGCAAGGGATTCTCGTTCTATATTTATAAAAGTAAGAAGTTACTCTTTCAAACTCCTTAAAATTGCGATTTCAAAAGAGACACCTCTTAGACCGTACAATGAACGTGAAGCTTAAATTACTACAAATTTAGAAAAACACAAAGCCCTACGTCGTTTTTGTACCCTTGAATTAGCTATGTGAATACAACATCTTCTGCTCCGGTGTTGGAAACAAACGTGCGTAGAGAGCGCATTTTAAAAGATCTGATTAGAATTGGTCTGGTGTACGTAGATTACGGCAAATTAAGTTTAATGGCTTTGTATATAAGAGTAACGCTACCTTCAATCCACAATTGGTTCAGATTTAACGAAGGTCACATTTAAATCAAACATTAACAACCAATTAACCAAGCAAAACAACTTGATAACCACCTTTATATCATTTAGCGTTTTTCTGTGGTCAACACGAAAACAAAAATAGTACATAAATAAGAATAAAGCGAAAAGTTTATCCCAAAAATTCTTGAATAATTTTACATATCAATCAACTATGTAAATTATTGACGCGTCAAAAGTGCCTTTTAAAGGACTACTTGAATAAAGAATATTTGAATTTGAATTTGAACTATCTTTATTTTCACTATTAACCGTGCCAACTATTATTACTCAATCTTTACATCTCAAATTGTTTTCAGGAAGCTCACCCACGCGGACAATCAACAAATTCCGCTCAGTTGAAGCTTGATATCTCTATCTGCTTATTTACACGTCTTGAAACAATAATGTCCATTTAAGCGTTAAACGATTTACGTCAACGTTACATAACAAACACTATTATGCTATCAGTAGTTTTTAAATGTTCTCCCTTAATTTAATCATAATTTGACAAAAGTAAAACTGTAATCAAATCAAAGACTTATAATCAAACCTTTAAGTTATATTTCTAGTTAAGCTGCCTTATTCTCTTGGAGCAAACATCTTTGTAGACCTTGCAAAAAGAAAAGAAGCCTGCTTTTAGAAGGGATTAATCAAAAGATTTTCTCGAGGGTGTCTCCTTTCATTCCATTGAGAAAGAATTATCTTTAAATATCTCTAAGTTCACTTGTGACAAGATCTCATGGAGACAATTTCGTTTTCTTAACCTGAACCGGAACCGGAACTTTCCAGACGGGATGTTTAACTAGATTTGGATTAGGACAATACGCTCATTCCACAATGTTTTTAAGGACGAATCGTTGAGTTGTAAAGTTTTGTATTACAGTACATCTACATACATCGTGCTTTACATCCTTATTAAACGGCTATCGCAATCCAACCTGTAAGTGTATGCATGTCACTGTTTTCGGAGATCAAATATCCAATTTATCATATTACTTATCTTTCATGGTTTTTAATAGAACTTGTGAAACCTGTCCGAAAACATTTTTATCTTAACTTCGTTGACATGTTGACACTCATCGTTTGGGTGGGTACAGTGTGCATAATTTCCGGTTTCGATTTCGCTTACCTGTGATTATATTTTAATATATTATTTGTATAGATTAGCTTTTAAGATTACCATCAATCATCATGTTTTAATCTGCAAACGCGTATTATATAACTATATTTTTGACTCGCGACTTCATTAGTGTGATTTAGTTTTCTACTAAGAATCTTATGTGGCTCCAGTATAAAAACATTATGAAAGAAGAACAAACCAACAAACACTTTTCCATTAATAATATACATGAGTATGAAGTAAGAATCATAGAGACGTCTTTCTATTCATGGTTAGAAAACAAATGACATCAAAAATAACACTCCTATAAGGTGGTACTCTAAACGGCTAGGTAGCAACGTTTACCTGTGACGATTCAATGAGACGGGATTGCATACTCGTCCAACAATGTAATGCTCTTAAATAATTTTGAAAGGCATGTGTGATAACAAAACAAAAATTTACCTGGCTAAGTTTGTTGTGCGCTTCTTTTTAGACTAGGACGCGTTTGGAACCTTTATATCTTTAGTTTTAAGTTAACGAATGTAGTGATCATCATCAACTCACTATTACGTAAATTATTGACGCGTCCAAAGTGCCTTTTTAAGAACTATTTGCATAAAGATTATTATTGATTGATTGATTGATTGTGATTTCACTGGTTGCCAAAACTTAATCTGTATTCATAAAAGGCAAAAGAAAGTAATTGATTGAGTGACTAATATATCAACGCACAGTTAAAATCAATTGACAGATATGACTGAAACTTGGCATACTACTATAAAGTAGCTTGTACTTCTATATTATAAAGTAGACGCATAACTGGATTTTTTTTTTTTATTCACCACAAGTTAGCCCTTGACTGCATCTCACCTGATGGCAAGTGATGATGCAGTCTAAGATGGTAGCTGGCTCACCTGTTAGGGGTATGGTAAACTCATACTCCTAATTGGTTTCTACACGACATCGTGCCGGAACGCTAAATCGCTTGGCGACACGTCTTTGCCGGTAGGGTGGTAACTAGCCACGGCCGAAGCCTCCCACCAGACCAGCCTCGAGCCGGGAATCGAACCCAGGACCTCCAACTTTAAAATGCAACAGCGCACGCACTGCGCCACGGAGGTCGTCAAAAAACTACTACAAAGTACTACTATAAAGTAGCTTGTACTTCTATATTATAACGTAGGAACGCGTTGGAGACATAACTTGAATTAAATATTTGTTAACGTTAATATAACTTAACGAGAACGAAGCAACGGACGAAAGCTAGTGATTCATATGACCTCGATTATAAGCCGATTTGACCATAACATTTTTATGTACGAGTATGACTATTTTTGAAGCCAACATTCACGTTGGCTTTCCTCAATTACATCAAGTGACCGCAGACCGTAACTGCGGTTAGATAATTGTGCAGAGGAGTCTCGCATCGTCTAGTTAGCAGTTTAATGAACTAATATTCCTATATTAATGTGTGGCCCCTAGCTCCGTGGAATGCGGAATGGCTGCCGGCAATTGACATTATCCACTTAGGAGCTTCTCTTGATCCATATATTACAGAATGGCACAAGTTATGAGCGATAATATCTCTCCTCAAATATTCGACGCCTTTTTTAATGTGAAATGTACAGCGTGCAACAGCATCTTACAACTGTTTTAAATGCGAAATTTTGGATAAATTGATCACGCCAGAATGGCTGCTTGGATTGAATTTGAAACATCATCATCATCATCATGATCAACCCATTACCGGCTCACCACAGATCGCGGGTCTCCTCGCAATATGAAAAGGGTTCGGCCATAGTCCACCATGCTGGCCATGTGCGGATTGGCAGACTTCACACGCCGTTGAGAACATTACGGAGAACTCTCAGGCGTGCAGGTTTCCTCACGATGTTTTCCTTCACCGTTGAAGCAAGTGATTTTTTAATTTGAAACATAGATGGATTAAAGTGTTTTTAAAATAGTGTATTCATCATTAATTATTAATGCAAGGTTTAGCAAAGGCTACTTTTTATCCGGGGATATATTCGACGATCTCGTGGCGTAGCGCGCTCGCTATCGCATTATAAAGGTCTTGGGTTCGATTCCCAGCTCGAGTCTGGTCTGGTGGGAGATTTCGGCCGGGCTAGTTACCACCATACCGACAAAAACGTGACGTGTCAAGCGATTTAGCGTTTTAGCGATTTAGCGAAACCAATTAGGAGTATTAACCATACCCCTAATAGGTTAGCCCGCTACCATCTTAGACCGCATCATCACTTACCATCAGGTGAGATGCCATCAAGGGTCTTGTGGTGTTTAAATATATATATATAGCTCCCGTGGGATAAATTTGTTTCTGAGCGAGGATTATACTGATACAGGATTTTTTACATAGTGCTATCGGTGGGTCAGGGTACATTGTTTAGAATAGCTTAAGAAAGCATTTACGGGAAACTTATTAGAGGCGTACAAAGTCTCGGCTGACCTAAGGTTACTAATGACAAATATCAAACCCGGCCAAGCCATATAAGAGCAGCCAGGCGATCGAGATCAGATCTTTTTTTATTTTAATTGTAGTTTAACACTTGTACCACCAGCGAAACACTGGTGTATCACTCGTATGTGAATGAATGTCGCGTGTGGCGAATATCAAATAAACCAGCGTTGTTACAGAACTGTACACCGGTAGGTACACTATGTTTGAGTGTTAAAACGAAAGCCGAGACACGTCGGATCTAGCGTTACTAATGAACATTAAGACTTTAATGCGCCTTTCATTTAACCGAGTATTCAATGCAAAACGTTTTGGCGTATCTGAAGTTACATCAATTAAATTTGTAACCAACGATACAAACGCATCACGAAAATCCGCATCACTTTAGTCTATGATGTCGTTAAAATAAATATCACTGACAAAAGTTTGAACTCTGTGTTTTTTTCTACAAAATCATTAATGGATACATTGATTCACCGGAAATCCTGGAGCGTCTGAGGTCTAGTGTGCCGCGCAAGGGTAGTCGCCTCCAGAATCGAAAACCGTTTCATTTACCGTTTTGTCGAACCAAGGCTGGTCAGCATGCGCCTGTCTATAGAAAATGCTCAATGCTAAATGATCACAGGAATATCTGCGTCATCTCCTGCAGTTTTGTGGCCTCCTTTAAAAAGCAAGTAAGACTGTCTATTACTGCATTATAGGTATAAATTGAATTATTTAGATCTAAGGTTAATTTTAAGGTTGCATGCTGTAGTCATTTCCGGAAATTCACTATCTCGTGTTTGTTCTTCTGAAATATTTTTTGTTGTTTCTATATAGATTGTGACTAGTTTAATGATCCAATAAAAAAAACAAAGATATTAGCTAACCTAGATTAGAAAGATATTCACCGGCGGGAGTTCGCGGGGATGCGGACGGAGATGGCAGCCGCGAGGGGTGCAGCGGCGAGTAACGCTGCGGGCACTGGTCTCAGTGTGGACGCAATGGAAGAGCTCAAAGACTCCATTGTTTCTTCCGTTGGGCGGATACTGGATGCTCGTTTCGCGGGCATCGAAGGGCGCCTTCTGCCGGAGAGGGTCTTACGCCCGCCGTTAGCGTCGGACAAGAGAAAATCTCAAGCCAAGGTTGCGGAGGCTCCTCAGGTGGCCCAGCCTGCAAAGGCACCCCAGGGTGATAGTGTTGCAACTGCCTCCCCCGGCGCACCGGTGGCGACACCGGGATCAAGCAATGTGGCCCCCGTCGGAGAAACTTGGTCGTCCGTAGTCCGGCGCAAAAGGAAAGACCAGGGCAAGAAGACTCCTGCAGGCACTCCCTCGGTGACCGTTCCAAGAGCTGCCCCTGCGTCGGCACCTAGACCGACTCTGGCTCCCCCTAAGACGGCGGCGGTCATTATTACCTTGGCCCCGGAGGCGGAGAAAAAAGGGGTAACGTACGCGCAGGTACTCGAGAGGGCGGAGAGCCGTGTCAACCTGCAGGAGCTGGGTATTGGAGCGGGAATGAGGATCCGCCGCGCAGCAACGGGGGCCCGGCTTCTAGAACTCCCAAGCGAGCAGACGCAAGAGCAGGCAGACGTTCTGGCCGACCACCTGCGTTCAGCGCTGCTAGGGCTGGCGGAGGTCACTCGCCCCACAAAGACGGTTACCCTCAGGGTCACCAGCCTCGATGACTCCGCCACGCCGGAAAAGGTGGCGGCAGCGATTGCTCGCGCTGGGAACTGCCCCCTGGCAGCAGTTAGAGTCGGGGACTTACAGTTGGGTCCCCGAGATATGGGCTCAGCCACTGTCCATTGCCCGGTGGATGCCGCGAAGAAAGTTTGTGACGCCGGTAGGCTGCTTGTTGGGTGGAGCTCTGCAGATGTCCGTGCGCTCGAGCAGCGCCCTCTACGCTGTTACGGGTGCATGGGCATGGGACATACGCGTGCCCTATGTCCCTCCAGGATCGACCGTAGTACGCTGTGCTACCGATGCGGTGTCGAGGGACATAAGCAAGTCGGCTGCTTGGGCGCTGTCCGCTGTATCGTCTGCGCTGACGCAGGGCTCCCGTCGGACCATATTATGGGAGGCAGGACATGTCGCCCTCCCTCCACCAAAGGTGGAATAGTGTCCCAGCCACGGGTCGTTGGTGGGAGAGGTCAATCGCGGGAGGATTCTGATATGTCGTCATGAGTTCGCAACATATCGGCATCCTCCAGGCGAATATAAACCACTGCGCAGGGGCTCAGGATCTCCTGATGCAGTCTTTCGCGCAGTGGCAGGTCGACCTGGCGGTGGTGGGGGAGCCATACTATGTTCCCCAGAGTTGTCCAAACTGGGTGGGGGACAGTAGTGGTCTGGTGGCAATCGTTTCTGCGAATGGCGCTAGCCACTCTCTTACTGTCGCTGAGAGGGGACTAGGGTATGCCGTGGCGAAATGGGGGGAATATACAATCATCGGAGTGTACTTCTCACCGAATCGCCCACTGGCGGACTTCGAGGTTTTCCTCGACTCAGTCGGCGAGGCCTTTCGCAGGCACAATGAGGGGCGCACCTTGGTTCTTGGCGACTTCAACGCCAAGAGCCAGGCATGGGGGAATCGCATCCAGGACGCCAGAGGTATTGCTGTCGAGGTTTGGGCTGTACAGCTGGGGCTCACGCTACTTAACAGGGGCACGGCCTACACCTGTGTTCGCGCGGGGGGGGGATCGAGGGTCGACCTGTCATTTGCGACGTCGCTGGTCGCTGACAAAGTTGCCAACTGGTGGGTGGAGGAGGATGTGGAGACCTTGTCGGACCACAACTACATAAGGATCGAGATATCCGCCCCTACTGCCGTCGTTGTGGTTCCCTCCCGAGGCCCACACCACTTCCCACGTTGGTGTCTGGGACAGTTGGACCGGGAGATTGTGAGAGAGGCCGCCATCGTTCAGCGATGGTCGTCTCCCAGCGCCCGTGTAGGTGCCAGTGTCGGAGAGCTGGCGGAACGACTGCGGCTGAGCCTGACGGAGGTGTGCGACTCCTCGATGCCAAGGGCTCGCGGATGGCGCCGCAGAAGGCGGGTGTACTGGTGGTCGATGGAGATTGCGGCCCTCCGCGCCGCCAGTAACAGAGCCCGCAGGGCCTATGTCCGATGCCGAAGGCGGAACGGCTTGGACATCTCTCTGGAGGAGCAGCTGCGAGAAACCTATCGCCAGGCCAAGAAGGTCCTAAAACGGGCGATATGCGACGCCAAAGAACGGGCCCGAGAGGAACTGCTAGAGAGTCTGGATAGGGACCCCTGGGGACGCCCTTATCGCACGGCACGGAGAAAACTGCGCAGTCAGGGTCCTCCGGTGACCCAAACTCTCCAGCCAGAGTCCCTGCGCCGTGTAGTTGAGGAACTCTTTCCGGACTCACAGGGTCACATCCCTCCGACGATGGCCCCCTCGGTGAACGTAACTGACCGCGGTTCTGTCCCGCTGGTCACTGGGGAGGAGATGGACGTGGCGCTGGACCGCCTCCGGTGCAGGAAAACGGCGCCTGGGCCTGATGGCATTCCGGGGCGGGTCATACACATGACCCGAGAGCTCTTTGAGGGAAAACTTCGGGAGCTGTTCAACCATTGTCTCCAGGCTGAACAGTTCCCTGAATCTTGGAAGGAGGGGCTGCTGTGCCTCATCAGAAAGGAGGGGAGGCCGCTGGATGCTCCCTCGGCATACAGGCCGATAGTCTTGCTCAGCGAAATCGGAAAGTTGTTTGAGAAGATTTTGGCTGATCGGCTCGTTAGGCACTTGGAGACTGTTGGTCCAGGGCTCTCAGCAGCGCAGTACGGCTTCAGGGCGGGTCGTTCGACCATTGACGCCCTGAAGTCATTAAAGACCTTAACAGATGAGGCAGTGGCCCGGGGCGACGTTGTCATTGCCGTCTCTTTGGACGTTACGAACGCCTTCAACAGCCTCCCTTTTGAGACTTTGCTAGAGGCGCTCCGGTTTCATGGAGTGCCAACGTATCTCAGGAGACTGTTGGAGGCTTACCTGCGGGATAGGTGGATATCCTGGGTGGGAACTGACGGACGAAGGGAGAGGCGGCAGGTGCTCAGGGGTGTTCCGCAGGGTTCGGTTTTGGGACCGGTGCTTTGGAACATCGGCTTCGACTGGCTTCTGCGGACACCTTTGCTCCCCGGGATGGGGTTGTTGTGCTATGCGGATGACACCCTCATCACGGCGCGAGCAGGCACCTTTGAAGAGGCGGCTATTTTGGCCAGGATTGGGGCCACCTTGGTGGTCAGAAGAATCCATATGCTGGGTCTGAGGGTCTCGGAATCCAAAACCGAGGCCCTTCTGTTTCACGGTCCGCGTAGGGGTCCTCCTCGGGGTGCATGCATTACCGTTCAGGGTGTAGCGGTGGAGGTCAAGACCCATATGAAATATCTGGGCCTCACCCTGGACGGTAGGTGGAAATTCAGGAGACACTTTGAGCTCCTTGCTCCCAGGCTCGTCAGTGCAGCTGCCGCACTGGGAAGGCTTTTGCCGAACGTCGGGGGGCCGTCATCGGCTTGCAGACGTCTATACGCAGGGATTGTCAGGAGTATGGCACTGTACGGTGCTCCCATCTGGATCCACGCACTGTCTCCGCGGAATGTGTCCCTTCTGCGGAGGCCGCAGCGTATTATTGCGGTACGTGCAATTCGGGGTTACCGTACGGTGTCTTGGACGGCGTCCACACTCCTGGCGGGTGACCCGCCTTGGGATTTGCAGGCAGAGGTACTCGCTCAGGTGCACCAGTATCGGTCAAGGATGAGGGCTCGAGGGGAACGACCAGGGCTTGAGGAGATAAGAAGGTTGAGATCGTTAGGAAGTCAGGCCCTGGTCCAAAGATGGCGGGATAATCTGGAGTCCCCGGTTGCCGGCATCTGGACGGTGGAGGGAATCCGGTCCCACCTGGAGCGGTGGCTGAAGCGGAGACATGGCGCACTGACGTATCGTCTTTCGCAGGTACTTACCGGGCATGGGTGCTTCGGCAGGTATCTGTACGGAATCGCGAGACGGGAGGCATCACCGGTCTGCCATGAGTGTGGGGCGGCGGAGGACTCGGCTCACCACACGCTGGCAGAGTGTGCATCATGGGCTCCGCAGAGACATTCACTGGTGTCACTCCTTGACGGGGACCTCTCGCTGCCAAGCGTTATTAACTTAATGCTTGGTAGCGAGGAGGGCTGGTTAATTGTCGCCTCCTTCTGCGAAACCGTAATGGATTTGAAGGAGGCCGCGGAGAGGGAGAGAGAGCAGGCGGCTGATGCTCCCCCTCTCCGCAGAAGGAGAACGGGTGGCAGGAGACGCCGATACGCGCACCTGTTACCACCGTTACCTCCGTAAGCACTAACAAATGCACTGACGAGCGCGTCGGGGTGTCAAAGTGCATGTTATCGCGATCCTTTGGCACTCCATCTGGGACGCAGGAGGCTGCGCTGGGTTTTAGTGGGTAGTGTGGCTTCACCGTTTTGGCGGTTGGCCTTGAGTCCCACATACCCGTCTGCTCTTATTCTGGGCGGGATGCGTAAATGCATTTCCCAGCGGGAAAAAAAAAAAAAAAAGATTAGAAAGATATTGATTAATATTTCTATGTTGATATTCGGAATAATAACTATATCTGAGAGAGTATAAATATCTGAGGATATATTTATATACCGAGGCAGTTCCGACGCCGGAGCATCTTCATATGAGGTGTTGACATAGTCTTACTTACTAAGCAATTAAACAGTTGTCCGTTGCCTGTTATACGAGGTTAATAATAGCAAATTAAGCTAAATGCTCATTGTATATCATGGACTTCCCCACAGTAACACCTGCTTCTATTCAATATACATAAGCACTAACAGAGTACAGAGAATTTAGTGGAAGAGGATGAAGTAAATCCAGATTATTCATGATGGATTTAGCTAGAGTGCGGCAGTGGTATACGTAAGGTGCGGGAAAACTAAGTCATGATTCAATACAAAATAATACGAATCCTATGTAGTTTACTACAGCTCGTAATATCGTAATGGTCGTTTTTAACGTTCCTCCAGACACCCGCAACAGAGAATTTCGCATAAATCAGCTAATAATAGTAAAACTGTACAGACGCATATTAACGTTACGATTACGAGTGAACCGAAAGTTTGGCCAAACTGGCATCGCCTAGGCTGATCATAAAAAGAGTAATTCTTGACTCAATGTAACAAGTTTCAATTCTATAGAAGCCAGCTTCTACTACCGTGTACACGCAAATTGTGGAACTGGCATCTATCAAATAGCTGTTGATGCAACTACCCTACAAAACTACAAAAAATCTTTACTTCTATATGTCAAGAATGGCACTGCATTAGTATAAACTGAGACATGTAACCACCTCCGAGTCTTCGAGGTACTGCTAAAAACTATGATCAAGTTACAGATAATTAATAAAAACCCAAATATCAAATCACATGAAAGCCGGCTAAAATATACTATTTAAATTTTTTTTATCCACTGCAACTTAGCCCTTGACAACAATCTCACCTGATCAACCCATTACCGGCTCACTACAGAGCACAGGTCACCTCTCAATATGAGAAGGGTTTGGCCATAGTCCACCACGCTGGCCATGTGCGGATTGGCAGACTTCACACGCCTTTGAGAACATTATGGAGAACTCTCAGGCGTGCAGGTTTCCTCACGATGTTTTCCTTCACCGTTGAAACAAGTGATATTTTAATTATTTAAAAACGCACATAACTTCGAAAGTTAGAGGTGCGTGCCAGGATTCGAACCGCCGACCTCTGATTAAGAGGCTGACGCCCTAACCACTAGGCTATCACAGCTTCCAATCTCACCTGATGGTAAGTAATTAAGTCTAAGATGGTAGTGGGCTAACCTGCTGGAGTATGGTATACCCTATACTCCAAATTGGTTTCTACGCGACATCGTGCCGGAACGCTTAATCGCTTGGCGGCACGGTTTTGTCGGTAGGGTGGTAACTAGCCACGGCCGAAGCCTCTCACTAAGCCAGGTGTACCTGGTGTTAGTGGTGGGAGGCTTGCAATGTACATAAAGTGCAGATTTTTACACACTGACAATTCCTTAACTTGTTTCTTTACTTGGAGTCAAAAGTAAATAAACTCATAAAGTACGTAATAATTGCAATACTAAAACCAAATGTACTTAGATCAACGACTATGCAATAAGGGCTCTTTTGCATGCCTACAGTTTCGTTTTTTTGTATGGTTTGTCTGTATTCATTTATATTTGCGTGCAATATAATCTTCTTTTCTTCTGGCACATCATGGAAGACGGTAAGTTACCATTGCAGTTCATGAACCAAATTCATTACCGATACAATAATAAAGTCCAATCAGAAATCAGAAATTGTTTTATTCATGTAAAGCACGATTGATATAACATATTTTTCATTATTTTAATTTTGTGTTAAAGTGATAACTACATTCGTTGAATTAAAATTAAAGCTATCAGAGTTCGAAAAGAGCTTAGGTCATAGAAGAAACTCACAACAAATTTGGCCGGGGTTATTTTCCTTTTTACCATCGCACATAGTCATTAATTTATTTTGATTAACTATGAAGTTATAGCAAATCATATCCAAGCTTTATTATTCTTTAATACAATAATATGATTTTTCTATTAGCTAACGTTTTATAAAAATTAGGGACAACTACGCCTATTTTTTTATAAACTTGTAACGTTATACAAATAGGCAAATCGTAGTTCAATTACCTGATTAGGTAGTACCCGTTCACCACTGTCCGTGGCTATGTGCTGCACGTACTCATTCTCTTGCATTCCTAAGTCAAGTTATTTCATCACTACACGCATCTTTCGTCGTAATCTTGATTCGTGACGCCTAAGAAAGCGAACCTACTTTTTATCGCGTTCCTGATGATTGATGATGTAGGTACCAATAAATAAATTCTTCGATTGTATCTGCGTTTCGTTATAGAGAGAAAGTTGGTAATTTTCTAATAGTAATTTCTATGCATACTTACTTTGGTCCAATTGTCAGAAATATTTTCTAATCTAAGAACGGTTGAGTATACAGTAAAGGTCATAAAATAGGATTTAAGTAATAATTGCAAAGGCACATCTAAGAATTATTGTAAAGGAGATTTTTGTCCATTTTGTGAGTGTACGTCTGTCGACCTCTTTTAAATTATAGAGTTGTATTCTAAATAATTTCGAATATACCATGTTTATGAAGCAAATATCCATTAAACAGAATATGTTACAAGTAAATCCGTCTTTAATTGTCCGGAACGCAGGCCAGTAACTCAGAGCTTAGAAAGCAAACTCCTTTGAATTGGTCGTAAATAATCGATTTAACCATTAGTCCTCTCTCCTGATTTGGAGGTGACACTAAAACGTCACCTAAATTAAATAATTTTCAGATTATTCCTAGCGCAAGTGGCACATCTTAAAGTGTGTCACTAGCATGAGAGTTTATATCTGATGTTTATGATTTTATATCGCACTTAAGTCGTAGGAAGTTATATGC
This sequence comes from Lasiommata megera, assembly GCA_928268935.1. NCBI lineage: Eukaryota > Metazoa > Arthropoda > Insecta > Lepidoptera > Nymphalidae > Lasiommata > Lasiommata megera. The sequence goes on from OV743312.1 coordinate 15,704,320, forward strand.
TAGTTGCGATGCCAACTTTTACATTTACTAAGATCAACTATATGAGTTAATCTTCGCTTCTACGGTCGAAGAGACTCCAGTGTAAGTTTTAAAGTTAAAAGTGTGCAAAACGGCGCAACGGCGTAATGACTTATTTGGACGAACTACGTATCAGTCTTATTTGTACGAAGATAAATTATTAGAAAAACACTTATAAGTTTGTTAAAATAAATATAACGGCATATAAATGTTTTCGTCATAGTAAATTCCTGGTATTGTACCAGTATTTCAAATTGAAAATTATAGTAACACATCTAGTTCCATCATTGTTTTTATATACTCGTAATATGTACCAGAAGCGGTGATAGCCTAGTAGTAAGGGCGTCAGCCTCCTCAAAATAAATTAATGACTATGTGAGATGGTAAAAAGGAAAATAACCCCGGCTAAATTTGTTGTGAGTTTCTTCTTTAACCTGAGCGAACGAACGAACGAACCCTCATAGCTTTAGTTTTAAGTCAAAGAATGTAGTTATCACTCAAAATTAAAATAATGAAAAATATGTTATATGGCGGTGATAGCGGTGATAGCCTAGTGGTTAGGGCGTCAGCCTCCTAATCAGAGCTCGGCGGTTCGAATCCGGACACGCACCTCTAACTTTTCGGAGTTATGTGCGTTTTTAAAAACAATTAAAATATCACTTGCATCAACGGTGAAGGAAAACATCGTGAGGAAACCTGCACGCCTGCGAGTTCTCCATCAAAGGCGTGTAAAGTCTACCAATCCGCACATGGCCAGCGTGGTGGACTATGGCCAAACCCATTTCATATTGAGAGGAGACCCGTGCTCTGTAGTGAGCCGGTAATGGGTTGATCATGATGATATGTACCAAGACTATTTATTAGAAACATGAGCCCGAAGTTACTATCAATATGATCCAAAATCCTTAGAACAAAACTTTGAAGTAATTAATTTATCAACAGGAAAGATAACGAAAAGAATACTTCACTAGACCAGTGATCAGATGATTTTGGAAAAGATTGATTATAACATCAGGGTTATATCATGACTTATTTCAAATCAAAATAAAATTTGCTTAACAAACTCGTTAAATAATTTACAAATTATAAATAAATTAGCAATATAAATTTGTTTTTTCCTTCTTCACGAAAGTTTAGTACACTCCCAGAACAAGTTCTCTCAAGAATGTTAGACAGATATGTACGTTAAAATTACCATTGTCGGATCTGAGAGATAAATGTATCATTTCCACATTCTATATGAGTTTCATCACTTTTGTTTACATTACAAGACGTAATAGTACGTGCTGTTGAGTAATTTTAAGCCTAGCATAGTAATAATAGGCTTAAAAATAGTAAACAGCAAAATAACGCATCAGCTGATTTTGTCAATAATAAACTGCCTATTTTTTGGGTTATAGCATAAGTATTAAGTATGTCATAAAAGTAATACAATACAAATGGCTTTCGTGACTGAGACAGTCACGTAAATGTGACGCAAACCAAACATTCGTGGGGTCAATGTCGCGCGTGTTGCTAACTGATTTTTTAACATATATACTCGTATTATATTTGTTTCAAGCTCAACAAATTTAATCACAAATACCAACCATCACCCACCAAGCTCATATTACGGTATGATGACATAATCATAACGGTAAGTTAAAATAATTTCTAAACAGAGACCTGTGTAGATAGTAATTTTATCAAATATTGGAATAAACGAGTCGTTACTTTGCGGAAATCAAATGAAATACGCCATGATTTTCGTGGCGCAGCGCAAGTGCTGCAGTATTATGAAGTGGAATGTCCCGGGTTCGTTCGCGGATAGTTACCGGTAAACCGGTACCGGTACCTGTAAATATAGTTACCAAACCTATACTAGTAAAGGGCGGATAAACAAACTACTCAATAGCCAGCAACGCATTGGCGGTTCCTCTGGTGCTGCAAATGTTCATGGTCGGCGGTAATCACTTACCATCAGGTGACCAGCCTGCTCGTTTGCTCGCTATATATATAAAAAACAAAAAAAAAACTAGTACATAAAGGCAAATAAAACAGCATGGACTAAAAAGGGTGTCCTAACTCAACTGACAGCATATCGCCGAATATGAAGTTTAATTAAAAACAATCATTTAATAAAACATATACCTTAAGTATACGTATATAATTTCGTCTATCTTATCTAGTCTAGTACTAAATGCCAAGTACCAAACTTTGTTCTCAGAACTAATTCGGTGCCACGATAACGAAGGAAAAAAAAAAACAAACCACGTTGTTATATTGACTTTTTTGTAATAGGATAACAATGAGGCACTTACAGCAAGTATTATCCAATGATTAGAAAATAGATCAGCCTCAGTTCAACAGCCTGTTGAAACGTAATCTATTTAGCTAGTATTTTGTATGGGAATGACGGGGCGATCCGTCATTCTTTTTTATCAATTGAACCATTGTGTTGTAGTTATAATACGAGTAAGCTTGATAAATGATTAGAAAAATATTCAGTCACGTTTTAGCTAATTGCGCGGAAAAACTTCAGTGGCATTGTTCGATCTCTGTTCTCTGTCTTTTTGCCCAATTCATTTGAACCGTAATAAATACGTATTACGAGCTTTTGAAACAAAAAAAATCTAAGATGTAAAGAAGTTATCTTCTGTTGAACGATACACAGGTTTGCTTTCAAACTTTGTCTAGCAAAATTAAGATTTTGCAGAAAAATGGACTTAAACGGACTATGCTGTTAGTTTATACTGAGTGACAAACTGCGTAATGAAGACATCGAAATGAAAACCAAAGTGACAGATATAGCATTAGGGATTAGCAGCTGTAGATAAGTCATTCTGTCCGCATAAAGAAATAGCTGTCCGAGAAAGGTTGAAAAAGGCAACGTTTAGCAATAAAAGCATTTAGGCAGTTGATGATGATCTAAATAAACGTTAGGTACTTCTACGTAACACAATATGCGTAGTTGATGCTGCGTAAAAGTTTCAAATTGAAATCTCAAGTTCACAGTTGCACTATATTTTGGTTGGACTCAATTCAGTTACGCAAACAGAGCGATAAATCGATGCTTTATCCCTTCGTGTATTTAGTGCGGTCGTAATTAACCGATGTGTTTATTTGAGCGCGGGAGGGCCGTCAATCAGTGAGAGAGAATTACTCCAAGGTTGATGTATTTTTTCTTGTTTTCTCAAATGCGTGAGGTCGTATTTATTCTTTTTGCTATTGAATTGGCTGTTTATTTCTCTGTTTTACAAAATCTAACCTGAATAATGCCTCACCTACGGACACCACAGTCTAGGAATACCCACTTGCAGCAAAAGTAACATAAATTTAGCTAAAAAGCAATGACGATACACGAAATGTCGTGTCGTTTATTGAAACGTGATAAAGTAAAATAGACGTAATATATTTTGATTTGGAGTCGCAAATTTGGCACTTCTGATTTATATTCCATTAAGGTTCGCTGGTTATAGAAGTGTGGAGAATTTGTGACTCAAATAAAAGTTTAATAATAGTATCATTTTACCATAGTAAAATGCATACATTTGTATTGTTTCACTGCTCGGAAACGATTCTTTGACTATTGAACAGTCACCTCAAGGTTGGACAGTTATTTTTTTCAATGTTTCCTCACTCTGTCTTCAGTCGACTACAAAGACCGGATGTGGGGTAAGAGACTGTTACATTAACTTGATGTTGCTTCACTTTTGTAGCATGTTGACACTGATGCATTTTAAAAGTACAACAAAGTGTGTAAGCTTTATTGAAATAAAATCTTTTAAGAATATCACCCTTTACTGACGAGTTCTACACTACCGAGTATGCAATAGACAATGGACCAAAATTTTCACAGACTTTAGATATAGCGCTGGCTTGCCACATTCTTTGCAGATAATTAATAATACACTTGATCCGCTTAGCTCGCCACTTCTATACAAACTGCGCCTTAAACGCTAAGGTCATCCCATTCAGACCATCTGGCGTCGAGAAAGCCCTCGTGAAATTCCTATGTATTTATACTGATAGCATCCAACGTCTGAGACAGCTGGTAAGGGCAAGAATTTTAATGTCTTCATTATAATCACTCCTTTGGGCTAGAATAGATAGCGTCACGATGCAGCTCATGCTCTTATATGGTGTGTGTTTACATGCTTTTGAATAATTTATGTGTTCGCTTACAAATGGTACGAATCGTGCTTAGGCAAAGGTCCCTTCAGTGAGCCGGTTGACGTACAATGCTATTCGTCTCTTATTATATTTAAATTGTGTTATTTGGTTTGGCTTTAATACAAGATTTGTGTTGCACGTAGTTTACATACCAATTAAGCCTGATCAATGTACAATTTTTATGTGATCCTGGTACTCGGGTCGACATGTACCATGCTTTTATCGATAGCTAAGCTAACTAATGTATTGATTGGAATAAGACTGAACACCGAAAGCTTACAGGTTTTAATTTAGCATGGCTATTTGTTTTAATACTGACTACTGGCAACGCCAGAGCTTTTTTATCATATACCAAACTGCAATTTCGTCTAATGGAAAGTAATCTGGGTAGTATTATAACTTTGAATGAGCATGGCCGTTATTAAATCCAATACCACTAGTATAACCCTAAATTATTAATCAAAATCAAATTATTATTTCATTTTTATTTTTTATCTAATTGCCTCTGGATGCTTGCTCACAGTATTTATTATAATAGCACAGATCACAGACAAAATTAAAGTAACTAGTAGAAGGGTTGTAATTTGCCGAGGATGATAAGAAAATACCAAACGTAAACCTTTTTCCATATTGCAAGAAAGAGATCAAGCATCATTGGTGCATTTCGAGGATATCATAAATTGTTTAACGTCTCTCGGCGAATGAGTTCCATAGAGAACTATGGAGCACCTTGCTGTGCAAGGCAAGGCAGAGGCCCACAGACCCTCAATTCAAGGCGCCTGTGGGTGAAACAGGAATTTTATCTATTCCACATCCAAACAGTATTTGGATCCAACTTGACGACCTTCGTGGCGCAGCGCGTGCGTTCGATTCCCGGCTCGAGTCTAGTATGGTGGGCTAGTTACCGCCCTACCGACAAAGACGTGTCGCCAAAAGATTTAGCGTTTCGGCACGATACACTTAGACTGCATGATCATCAGGTGACATAGCCGTCAAAGGCTATTAGTTTATAAAAAATAACTAACAAGTAGAACAACTATAATATGTTAACTAGAAATAGCAAGTCGTAAATTAAAATGGGATTTTTTAAAACAAAATAAACTGCTAAGCAACGAGAAAGCTGTCTATATTACATTAAACAGTATTCAATCATATTCGAACTCACCATTAACCGTAACACCCTTAGATCATTCGCGAACCATAATCGTGCGGACTGACAAATAGACGCAATATTTCTCAAGCCTAACCCGTGTCATAGGCAATAAAGCGAGGCATAAATTGTTCACCTTATTGACTTGGACAAGTTACACACACTTACATTGCATCTGAAGTTCTTGACACACAATTACGACGTTAAATACATTACGATTTATAAACTGATGAGCATTCAATTGCCTATTAAATAACATGTCACGGTGAGCAGTAAGAAGGAATGGAAGAAGCGTGAATTTAAAAAAGTTAATAAAAAATTAAATTAAGAATGTGATGACTGATAGCGATAAAATATATTCTACGTCTTATTGTTTATAATAAGGTGTGTCATGACAAACTTAATTCCATCAGGCATCAAGCAGTGACGTATTGACAAAAATTCGGAGATGTTATTATTTAATTTATTTAATAATATGTAAAATTGTTTAATTATAAATTGTTGGAAGTTAATGTTAACTCTGATTAAAGCACGATGAGAAGTGGTTGCCAGTAGAGATTAATTAAGCTTTAAGAAAAAATATGTGCCAAGCAATTTAGTATGACTTTTTTTTCATTTGTGTTTTTTTGTTTTGGAATCCTTGTATATTATGTGAAATAAAAAAAAATATCTATCTATCTTTATGTTCGACAAAGTTTTAATTTTCCTATTTTAGCAAACCTAAAGAGCCTAGCAGTATCACCATCATTATCAACCAGTTACCGACCAACTATAAGGGCACAGGTCTCCTGTAAGAATGAAAAGGTTTTAAAGCCCATTACGCTGGCCAACTCAACAAAATATCGACTACTTAATGGAGACAGACTCTCAGATATGCAGGTTTCCTCACAACATTTTCCTTCCCCATTAAGGCAAGAGGGGTTTTAATCGCCCAAATTAAAAAGCATATAATTCTCAAATGTTAGGAGGTGCGATCGTTACTCCGTTAACGTCAAGGCTATCACCGCTTGCAAACAACATTTTGAATAACTTTTTAAACTTTTCAATTTAAACAACAAAAAAAAAAGACTATAAATTATTCTTCATACTGTTTTTAGCCTGCTAAAAGTAATTACTGAAATGGTTCAAAAAAAGTTTTTAATAAGCACCTCAACATCGACTGACTGCTTAAAAATATGTGCTTGATTTTTTTGTTCTTGTCGAGAGATGAATATCATAATATCTTCAGACACACCCACTTACATCGCGATATTTCGTACGCAAGTTCGAAGTTGAGCGACCTCTGACGTAACTGCGCATAACATATCGTATCGCCTCGCTAATTCTGGCAAACACCCACGCCATACAAAACTTATGTTGTAGTTATTAGCAAATATGCTAAGTGTATGGATACATTTTCTAAAGACTAATATTTCTACATGATAAAATTTAAAAAATAAAAACAATTTTTTTTATCATGATTATAAAAAAAATATATCGGACCAAGGATAAGTCGATAAGGTATGATTATGGAAATGAGCTGATGATCTTCAAATGCCTGACAAGATTTGCTTAAATTAAAGGTAAGAATCGTCACGGATTTTTTCTGTTTGAAAACTGACACAAAATCCGCGTAAAATCATCATCAGACTTCGGTCATCATTTTAGTCATACTACTATTAGAGACCAATCTAACCAACCCAAATCGAATTAATCGTTCTTTACCTGTAAGTTAATATAATTCTTGATTTTCAGACCAAATTTGATTCTAACATGACATCAGATTCATAGACCCATTACAATTAATTTACAAATGATAATTTTTCTTAGTGCACGTCTTGACTACTACACGAACACTACCTAAACATTCATGGCGAGAATTATAAATCCATAAAAAAGCTTAGAATCAACAAGAGGTTCAGAATGATTGTATCGTTAAGATAACAGAAAAAATCTCCTCACAATTTTTACCGTTTCACTAGTTACAGAATTCCTCTTAAACAAATGAAGGAATAACGAATGTGTATTTGCATATATGTACTGTAGTAGTTAGATTGTAGTAAATTTATATGAAATATTTGTAAGGAAGCCAACGTGCATACAACTATCTTAATCTATGAATACATTTAAAAATTGCTTTATCATGTTGATAGACAACTAAACAAGAAAACAAAAGTGAAAAAAAACCCAATAAAGCAATGATTAAGTATCATAGTACTTTTATATTTTTTGGAAATACATATCTCTATGCCTTATACATTAGCATATAATTATATGACAAAATATATCTATTGCCATATGCCAAAGTTAAAGTTGTAAATGTAGATATATGTAGACAAGAATGCTTCTAGCGTTCAGTTTGTAGAATCATTCGCGTGACCTCCTGTGGATTGGCGTGGGTTAGCGATCCGCCCTTATGCGATTTATTTTAAACTGGCTTGTCCTCTGTCAACAGATACATATCGTGAAGGAAGAAAATCCTTATGTTATTGCGTTGGTGATATCTATGGTGTCTGGTATGGAACCCGTTTGATGGCTATTTGAGATCTTCTAACTATTTTATGGAAGTACAAGTAATGTAGTGTTATTTTTAGCATTTAGTCGATGCACAAGGGTCGCAATTCGACGTATATTTTCTGCACTCCTTCCCCATAGAAACTTTAAGGATGCAAAATTTCAGACACCTCCGTCTGTACAGGAGTGCCTGCTTATAAGTTAGTACTAAGTTATCTCTCACATATCACTATACAGATAAGATATTGCTTTTAAGTATGTTTCGAATAGGCCCCAGTGCTATCTTTCCGTTAACAACTATTTACGATTAAAAATAGCACAGGTATATCACACAAGCACATTTCATGGCCCTAGTAGTTCGTAATTGTGGCAAACCCACTTACTTTTTCTTTTCGCATTTACGGCGTTGTATACTGAGAAGGACGCAAGATATTTTGACCAGAAAAGGGTATGAAAATCTACCTGTTGCATTAAAGTCAGGACGCCATCAAACAAACTAAAGTAATTTTAAATTACGATGACGGAATGTAAATTTATATGATTTATTTACGCTCCTAGATTAGTAATGTATGCAGATTATAACGAGATAAATCGCATGTGGCTTTGTTTAGGATCCAAAACATTGCATTGTAGAATTATCACCCTAGCGCGTATCTGGTTGTTGCTAGCGACGTCGGCTCTTATTTTATTTTTTAAACATCACGAAACAGTATTCTAAGCAAATCATCCCTGCGAAATTTTTCACCAAATCCATTGCACTGGTTTCTACAAAGAAAGGCATCGTTAAAAACCAACATTTGTATTTATCACTGAACAAAAAAGATTGTGTAACAAATTTACCTGTTCAAGTTGTTATGTTAGATTCCAATAAGAAAGTTATAGTACCGACAAACCAAACAAGTTATGGGTGGTATAAAATAAATAAAATCATCGTTTAGAAATATCGCTATGTATATTTAATAAAGTATCATTTAGGCGTACATGGCATTGAACACAAATCATAACTTGCTATCAAGTGGTAAGCTCAGTGATAAAGTAAGCTCAAATGTAGCAACAAATGCAAGGTAAAAATTTTACTTGACAGTGTCTAACAAAACTTTGTTGGCAGGATTTTTTTTGCACTGAAATATCAGTCAATAGTCAAGGTTCTGCACCAACATAGTGTTTTGTGATCTATGGTCATATTCATTGATATATCTACATTTTTGTGTAACGAATATGGACTAACTACTCAGCGTAAGTGTCAATTAGAAGCAAGTACCGACGAACTAGACGAATGCTTTAAGATCGTTAACGGAGAGCCAATTAGTTAAACCACAGAAGCGATCGCTCTTATCCACATCACGTATGGACAAGCGTGAAAGTGTTATGTAAAAAACTGGCTAATTATGTCGGCTAATGTTGATTATATTAGGTAGGTACCCTAGATGGATAATTTCCTTGCGCAATCGCAACAGCCAATTAGCATTTAAAGACATGCCAACTTCCAAGTCTTTCTAAGTACTACACATCTGTTGTTAGATTATTAGTTTTAGGTATGTCTAGTATAACATGTTGGGCCTCATATTATGTGAATACCACCGTAGTAAATTTGGATACAATCAGATGCCCCTTTTCTCAGCATCCTCAGGAGATGTTGAATTCACTATCTACAATTGAAAACACAAAAACCCAAAAAGAGGATTGAGTACGCCTTTTGAAAGATCTGCGTGGTGAGGCTAATAAAGATTGACGTATTTATAAATTTCACCGTACGTACGTTAAAAATGTTTTTTTTTTTTAATATTTTTGGCGCCTGTTTTAATTGGTCTTCAGCCGAGAGTACGTCTCTTGATTGGTGGTCATTGGCCCGTTTCAGCTTTCGACTATTGTTGGCACAGCTGTAGATTTCTAATATGTTCACACTAGCTAAAACATACTTATCAGCAAACAAACAACAATGTGTGGTCTTAACTTTACAAAGAAATTAATGGACACTTTGTCTTTTTGTGAATATAATTGGACCATTATGCTTCAGTTAACACACCATTTGAGTGAAAACCCCGATTTTATGAAGTCGTTCTAGGTGATTTGTTTCAATTAGCTCACTGGCTTAGTTTGGTGGTATTACTTCTACTGAAAGATTATAAGATTTTTTATTCCACTACAAGTTAGCTCTTGAATGTAATCTTATCTGGTATTATAAGTGATCTGCAGTCTTAGATGGCAGCGGACTACCCTGTTACGGGTATGGCATTTATACCACTATTAAACTCACACCCAGTTATAATAAGTAATCGTAAAAAGTAAGAGAATCTAGGTAAACATTATTTCTTACGTATTTTATTATCTAACTGTTGACTGCCATTGACTTCATAATTCAAATGGCAATAAATAAAATTACGTCTTCATTCATTTCCAATATCGGATACAAACGGTGCATATATGGTAAAGAACACCATCTGTTGTCACGTGTTAATCTCGATTTGTTCCATAACCAACGTGAGTTATTATACCATCTGTCGAAAATGTTCACAGCATTTTGGATTCTAAAACAGTTATAATTAGAGTTGAAATATGTGTGGAGAGTGTGTTAATTGGAAGTATCAGCCTGTTAGAGGCTGTCCGGTGGCTGCAAGTGGCTAGTTCACTTCAGGTCTGATTGATAGATGTAGTGACAGAAGCTAGGGTCTAGACCAGGTGCAAGGTTTCTAATGAAACTGTACGAATGTCGGCGCCCTTATTTGATCACAAAACCATTTTATTGATTAGTTGCCAATGTTCAATTTTCTGTTAAGTTATGACACCATAATTACAAGTATAATAGTAGAGTATTTTACAATTTTACTGAACGCCAAACAAAGAAGTAAAGGAAGTATGATACAAAACGCGGCCTTATTGCTACAAGCGATATGAGCCGAACTTTGTTACACTCGTAGTAGTACTTGATAGGTATAGAGTAGAACTGCCTTGTATGTCTAGTGGTTGACATATTTTGGTAATGTGTTCCGAGGACCTGGTTTCTTTTCCCAAGGTACAGGGCCAAAGTTAAGTTTTGTAATTCCTAGTATTAATTAAGTAAACAAATTGTTGTTCTATTAAAAAAAAATCAGTATCATGCCAGAGTTTTTTGAGGAAATCAGTGGTGTTTACTACGTGCTTCGGAGAGCACGTTAATTTAATAACTCAAATGCGATAATAGAGCAATCTCAGAAATAAAAAACTTCATGGTAAAATTCATCACACCTATCATATCTATAAACAAGCTATCAGAGTTGCAAAAATGCTGAAATTGCAATTTTAATCCTCACCTTATTATACATCCAGGCTTACTTCATTAGCTTAAAGCATTATTATATTAGAGAACCGAAATAGCTCGAAGGGCTTGCATGTTGAAGTGGCAGTGGGCAGAAAACGTTTTTCAGAGAACCGACGGACTTTGGAGTCGGAAGGTTCTCGAGTGGTGACCCTGTCTCGGCAAACGGAGTGTGGGCCGTTTTTCAGCTAGGTGGAGCGATGACCTCAGAGAAGTTGCATGCATCGACTGGATGCGAAAAGCCGGATCTAGGATAAGTTGGCCTATGTTCATCAGTGAATGCATATTGACTGATGCTGATAATGATGTAGATTATTATATTAGAATGAGAACATAATGTTACAAACGTTAACGTCCTTTAAAAAAGGATTGTAATCCTGCAATAAGAGATTATGCAATATTTAAATAATACTGCTTTGCATTAGTAGTAAGCCTCGAAATTGGCTAGTCATTATAGCATAGTAATTTTTGCAATAATTTCGCCATAACTAGGTACATGTTTCAAATACCGGACATTTAAACGCGTTAACGCTTGACTTCTCGTAGCCTTACTAATTAGTTCGTAAAAATCGCTATCAAAATAAACATATAAGACCGACACAATTACAAACCAGTTTAAATTGTCATCGCTAATGATTTATTTAATTTCTAATTTATTTAAATGGTCATTTAGTGTCATGGCATGAATCACATATCACCACTGCCACCACTATTCGTAGAACCCTGGGTAATGAATTCTTTAATTCACAAATTTTAGTTAAATAATTCGTTGACCAGATTCAGTTTTTTGTTTGTTCTTGTTTTTTCCCCTTTCTATTCTTTTTCTTCCCAGTTGAGTTTTTCTTGTTTTTATTATTATTTATATTTGTGAAAACTCGTAATTAGCTTTAATTTTTCTGTTCTGTTCTTATCTATTTACTTTTTCTATTAGCTGTAAGTTTTCCTTGTAAAATAAAATAAAATAAAAATATACAAAAAGCTTATGAATAGGACATGTACGACTAGTGGTGATTACTCCCAGCCGTTATAGAGCCGTGATAGTTATGATTACTTTAGTTCCTCCATCCTAGACTTCAAGTCTGGTCAAGTACAAAGATAGTAAGTGTTTAATTAGTTTAAAATATTCTCTCACGCCACACACCCAGAAGGTTTCTGTTAGCGAGAAGTAAGACATAATAAATCGATCGGAACGCACCACAAAAGGCATAGCTATGCGTTACAAGTACCATGTGATACGCGTTTCCACTTGACTTCTCATAACCTTTTTGCGCTGGTCAGTGTGTCTCTAGTGCGAATCGTTTTCCACACGCAGCCGCAGGAAAGTGGGTCGGACTTCACGTCACATGTCGCCTGTCGGGGCTTTACCCTACACGGCCCGTTTCCGATTGTTAATAGCCGTTAAAGTTTCTCGTTTATGACAAAAAGCTCTGTTATAAATGGGCTTTAAAACGGTGATCGCTCGCCGCGTAAACATTTAAGATTGATCGGTCCGTCGCACACCTTTGTACGTTAAATCTTTACCTATAAAAAGTAGTTGCTCTTTTATGAATTGAACTGAAAAACGTCGCAATTTAAAGGAGTTAAAATAGTATCAGTGCATAAATCAAGTACATAGGTATATTAAAATGTTACATAAAGATATTATCTTTATGACAAATAAAATTATTATACTTAGAAGCAAATATAAACATGTAATTCACAATACAGAGTAACGTAAAGTTTAGTTTTTAGTTATGAAAATAAAAAAAACGAAAGCTTCATAGATGCTTCATAGATTAAAGGCTTATTAAAGGCATCTTTATTATTTTATTTATAAAAATAAAATAATAAAGAAGCCTTAAATAGGTTTACTAAGGTCTGAGGAAAATTCTCCAACATATTCAAATGACTATTCTTTTAATTTGTCATCACTATCTACAATGTTAGAAGGCACTTAATGCCCATCCATTTTTTGCCATTTAAGCAATCCATTATATTCTAATAGGCTTTTAAAAACTCCATAAAGCTGTGCGTGTACATTTGGCAGACAAGTCAAGGTCGCACTTTATGGTATTTACTATTCAAATGGAGCTCTTTAGAAACCGTGCATGCAATGTATCTAAACTAGTAAAGGGCAAATAAGTGCCGAGATCTACAATGCGCGCTAAGCCTTCCCTCTGACTTAATATACTGTTAAAATGAGACAACGTTATGTGTCTGGCAATAAGTCTGTCTTGTTTTAAAACCGTTTTCGATGCATAAAGTCAACGTACGCTCTATAGATTTTAGCCTATGTTGGTGATCTTTTTAATGAATAACTGACTCGTCGTTTGGGAAATGGTTGGGCCGAAAACTGTTTGGTAGTAGATTTATCTGTTAGGAAACTTCAGTTGTTTGGATTTATAATATTAACGTTGGGCATTACCTCGCTTAAGCTATTGCAATATCACTTCCTTCAACGGTGAAGGAAAACATTGTGAGGAATGCATGCATGATAGTTCTCAATAATGTTCTCAAAGGCATGTAAAGTCTGCCAATCCGCATATGGCCAGCTTGGTGGACTATGTCCAAACTCTTCGCATATTGAATAGAGACCCGTGCTCTGTAGTGAGCCGGCAATGGGTAGATCATGATGATGATAATTTAAATTGATGACTGCTTTGCTTAAAAGAAGATGTTCAACGGGTTCCAACACTGTCTGGTGAGAAACTTAAGGCGTAACTATAATCATCCTATCCACAAAGACAAATATACAAAAATTAACAAAACGGCATTAGAAATAAGACTCTTCGATTAAGGCATAAGGTTCTTCAAGAGATACAGTCCTGAAAGACAGACGAATAACTAACACGGTTCCTAGGTTGCAATAATCTAATAAAAACGCATATATGTTTGCAATTTGCGAACCAAACCCGTTTGTACAAGTAACATATTTTATGGCTATTAACATTGGATTAAGATTAAGTAATCAATGAATCATAATTTATTTTCATTAATGTAAATTAAATTTGTAACACCTCACACGAGTCACGACCACTTTCTAACTATTAATTAATTAAGAGAGAGCTTGTACCGGTAGCTGGTACATTACGCTATTGTCATATAGATGAATGATCGGTTAAGCGTCTGGTAGGTGTTAAGTTACATTTTCTGAAACGGTGATTTAATACCACCTCGGCAGCCCCATTAAGATCTCAAGGCGAGTTGCTAACACAACAAAGTATCGATTTAAATGTTTTGGGCTACAGCGAATGAATGAAATAGTGACTGATTGATACTGCCACCATTCTACGTTCCAGACCATTTTAATGGAAGTCTGACATTTCCAACGGAATGAAAAAAAAGCCGTGTATGTGTTTGCCGAAAAAGACACATATTAGATAACCCAAAGCATTTGGCGGTAATTTGACAAGTACCTTACTTGAGCGATTAATTCAAAAGCTAAAATAGCAGATGCACCAGGATAACGTTTGACATGTGCGGCACAATCTAGTAAGGCGTCTACGCTAAGCATTCTACACACCGTCTTCACCGGCGAAGACGAGGTCCCCGCAATCTTTCGTCATCCGGACGTGGGCTCCATCCACGGCCTCGGATACGTACTTATCACTCACCGTCCGACCCCCCGTTATCCCAAACGTCGCCTAAGCCGAGGTTCAGCCTCACAGGAGGCGCCCTTAGGCCGACGTTCCCTTAGTTTCTTCGAGCCCTAGGGCTCAAAATTTCTTCTGGCAGAACTTCTTTCCGAAGCTCGCCAAACAGCCCGGTTACGCTGTGGCAACCAATAGGGTTAGCACAGCTAATAGACACTCCGAAAAAACTAAGCATTGTGCGGCAAGCTCTGCATTCATAGGAAATGCTCCAAACATGATCTGGCTTTCCCAAAGCAGCCCCAGTTAATCTTCGGCAAAGTAGGATTATTAAAGAAATGAAGTTAAAGCGTATATGACAACGATTCACTCGGAAACTTACTCCGATTAGTGAAGGTGGCTATTACTCCAGCAATGTAAGTCTATGAGTGAAACTATAAAGAACTATAATTAACACTTATGTGTAGACACTTGTTGATTTCCTTCGTGATATGATAATAACAAAGAGACTGATCAATCGGTAATCGTTCGGAGAGATAATTGCCATATATTGGACTCGTGAAACTGTTAATCATGCTTTATTATTAAAAGCAAGACGTCGTCACTGCAAAACTCATATATTTTACAGCATCAAAACATCGATAGTGGCCGTAAATTTTAATCGATCATAAATCCTCGATGCCGATTTGTTTACACATTTACTAGCTTACACTCCAGTGCATTGCATATAAATGTTTCTCGTAAATTCGCCATAAGCGTATCGAATCTTACAAACTTATTACCGACCACGACCGTTTCGTGCACGCTGTGCTTTTGCTTTGTTGGAACGCAAACATTTACTCTCCGTCTAAGTCCTTCTTACCATTATCATGTTTGTCATCTGTTGTGTCTTTTTTAATATATAGACTAGTACTGCAATGAAGTCTTTATACCTATACGGTATAAGATTATATAGGTAGGTTCGGGATAAGTTGTCAAGTATTCTTCATACAAAGGGTAATTTAAAAAAAACCTTAATCTATAAAATACCTATATTATATTTTATTGTGACACTAATATATTATAAAAACGACTACCTTATAACCTAATTCTAAAAGTAATATTCAAGCAGTCTCATATCTACAAACACGTGTGGATATTGTTCCTTTTTATTAACATAATTTTTTAAACGTTTTTTTAGTCAACTCGGATTAAAATCTGCGGAATTTAATTTATACTGTATTATCAATGTAAGTACCTACCTGAGTATGTTAGACCCCGAATTAATAAACTGGCATCGATCTAAAATAAGATTCTCAAGTTCGCTCTTAGGAATAGATTGACCGGTACTTGGAACACCCTTTCCCTAGAAGGCTCTAGATTTGCAATCAAAACGTGGCATTCCGTATTTGGCAATATCTAATTGGTCTTAAATTAAAAGTTCAACTGAATGGTCAATGTTCGATGATTAAAGTCACAGATAAAGCGGACATTGAGGTAAATTATGAGTTCATTTGATCGGCCCGTGATAACTCGCTAACTGCCACCAGATAACTGTGGCCGCGACAGTTAAATTGACGGGTCGCATTCAGAATTGCTTATAAATAAATTATTATATCATAAATATTTACTTCTATCTAATAACAGCTTTTCGGATCTTAACAAGATACAGACTTTATGACGGCCAAAAGACACATGCACAGTTGTTAAAGATTAGTTTAGTAATGTAATGGAGTCGAAAATTTGACGCCGAATTGCGTGATTATTCGCAAATAAGCAGGTAAAGTAACAACCGGTTTTATTCCGCCACAAGCTTTCGAATAGATCAAATTACAAGGGGTATTAAAGGGTGTCTTGTTTTTATGTCTTCAGTAATAGGATTATTTTAAAGTTAAGCAAAGAATATCAATGTTCACTACAAAAGTAATAAATTGAAAGTACAATTTCGTTTGCACTTGTATCAACTTGTGTAAAAACAAGTTTTATAGTTGAAAGATGCAATTTTAATAAAATCAGCATAACAGACCCAAACAGTAACTGGATCTAACGTAACAGATAATTACTCGAGGTTTTGATGAGAGTAATGAATACAACGTTTATTTACTATAATCTCGAAGCAGAGAGCTTATTTCCCAACTAAAAGACAAAAAAAAAAATTACTGACATAACACATACACACAAATAAAATCACAACTCCGTAGTACAAACTAAGCACGATAAAAAACTGAATGAAACGTCTTCGCTCGTAAAACCATTGTGCTCAGTTCATTGACACCTCTTCTCATGATTCATAGCAATCCGCATTTATCTCATCGATGGAGAATGCTAATGGAATCGATGAAAAAAATCTAGTTAGTTTTATTGGTGTTTAGGAACCTTCAAAATCGTTTTGTATGTTTAAAAAAAAAAGGTTACGGTTTTGATTCTATACGAGTTATTAACGGAGTTATTACAAGTTTGAAATACGGACTAAGCCTATAAGAAGTGCAACGAGCGAGCGGCGACGAGCAAGCTTCAGTGGCATCACACTCAGGCAAATGAGGTTGCATGGCAAATCTTTTAGCATAAAGGAAATAGTGCTAATGGGTGTGCAGTGTATGTACGTGGTTCAAGTAGTGTGAATTTATTTATCATAATGGTCCTTAAATTACAATAACTTAAGTTAATTAACTATCTTTCTGACTTAGTAAGCATTGTGTGATCTATTCTTTCTAACTTTAACAATTAAATAAATAATTTCTGGTTTAAATTTAATTTCAATTTTAATTCATCATCCTGATCAACCCATTCTCGGGTCACTATAGAGCACGGGTCTCCTCTCAATATGAGGGCATAGTACACCACGCTGGCCATGTGCGGATTGGCAGACTTCACACGCCTTTGAGAACATTATGGAGAACTCTCAGGCGTGCAGGTTTCCTCACGATGTTTTCCTTCACCATTGAAGCAAGTGATATTTTAATTATTTTAAAACGCACATAACTTCGAAAAGTTAGAGGTGCGTGCCCGGTTTCGAAACGCCGACCTCTGATTAGGAGGCTGACGCCCTAACCACTAGACTATCACAGCTTAGCAAGTTTAATTAAGAAAACAGAATTAGGTATTACACAAATATAATTACATTAAACTTAAAACGTTGTCGATGCCACTGGAATGTTTCGTAGTACATGTTGCTGACAGTATTTCCCCTTTGAATGACGAAACTTATTCTTTGGCCAAGGTTAACTGCCAGCTCTAGGATTATCAGTAGACTCAATAATTCCTACAAGCAATTCTTCGTCTAGATCATGTAAAATATCTGCATATTTCAGTAACAGTTTCCTATAGCAATTATCGTAGGACTCAAACTTGTTACTTTAATATGATTGTACTCATAATATTAGTATTGGATACTTATTGTTATGTTTGTAACATGATTTTATATCCAAGCATTTTATAACATCCCCGTCCATAATAAAATGGCGCTATAAACTCACTTCAAAGCTTAGTCTTTCGCCTTCTTCGAGGTGTGAAATACTGTGGTTCAGACGCTAAATGCTCGTGAAATGTCGAGTAAATATGCAACATTCCTTGAAGATAAACTTGCTTCTAGCTAACCTGGAGATCAATCTGGAGCTAGAAGGCAAGAAACAAAACATTATCCAATGTATTTTAGTACAATGTTTGTATTGTTTAGTAGTTGTGCTTTAATACCTTGATATATCTATAGATACAATTTTATTAATTTAGATATACATATATTCGATTTTTAGATGGGAGTTCGTAAACTTTTTACTTGTGTTAACGTCTAAATATTATGAAACAGCTCTGGTTGGTTTCACCTGCTTAACTTTCCCCCCTTGTCATAAATGGTTGTAACGGACACGAACAGGTGCTTCCTGTATCAAACATTGAATGGGTTTTATAACTAACAATTTGGACAACTTCAAAACAAAGTAAAATACGAGTACTATTTTATATTTTTATTATTAGATACAAAAGTAGGTATAGTTAAAAAATGAAAAGTTCAGGTCTCGTTCCTTATTCAACAAGAACAGACTTTTATATATTAACGTAATCGAGACCCATTAAAATACATGAATTATGCAGAATAAAGAGAAATTTATGATTCATAAACATGGGATGAACGCGAAATGACTAAATTACGATTTTTATTTAATAACACGATTTTTATTAAAATAATGAAAAGTCAATAAAAGCAGAACCGGCCACGTGCGAGTTAGATTCGCACACGGGTTCCGTAACATAGTGCGATATGAAACAAGCAAAAAAATACCAAAAACACGTTTCTCATGTGACCTTTTTATCCTTAGTGAAGATTTATAATATAATTTCAGGGTACAAGTTGTAGTTTTTCTCTGAAATTACACATTTCTATCTACATACATAAATAAAGAAAGCCTAAGAAGCAAACGTTGAAATAATGTTCCGTGTGGGTAATTGATGATTTTATGAATTGAAGTGGTATTATAAATCACTTGGGAGTATGGGTTTACCATACCCCGAACAGGTTACCCCGCTACCATCTCAGACTGCATCATCACTAACATGTAGTGGATAGAAAATTAAAAAAAAAGCTCTTCACGTAATTGGGTACTCAAAATATACCCGACATGTTTTTTTTATGTATATATTAATTTGTTTTTTTTATGTATATATTAAACCATGGCACAATATATAAAAAAAATTACATAGGATATATTGCCCGAGTTACTCTGCCGATTGTTGATATGTTATATTAGTTTAATCCTCAGAAAAGCTTATTAGTAGCTTGTTTATATACTTTAGAATCAAATTTCATCTTACCTAAAACGCAATAACAATGATAAAAAATTAACATCGCTTACATTAACACTTTCCAAGGAATTTCAAAATCATTGTAATATAATGTGAAAACTAAATTTATAATTATAAAGATTCATATCAAACAGCAAGTTTGCTGGTAGTTTCATAATAGAATCGCTCACCGTAAAAATCTAAACGCAGCATAATCATCACAACATTTCCGAAAACACAGTAAAAACAACCATAACACGATCCATAAAGGATTTGAATGAATTTACATAGATCCATCTGATTTTGTTGTAATTTTGTGGGAGAGGAACAATTGAATAGAAAAGTATTCGAGGCAATTTGGACCACACAGTAGATAGGTATACCTGGTCGTGACATCGTTGCGTGAAATAGAAAACTGATGATTTTAGAATCATCAAAGTAATTTGGTAGGTACAATTCTCACGCTTTCAACACGTATTGTCCAGTCGCGATTGTTATATTTCATGCCTAAAATACTCATTGTTCGCATAGATATATATGTTAAGGTTTTGGGATTGCTTTTTTATATATATGGACGACGACCAGAACTACTCACCAACATAAAATTAATGCTATGAAAGTTCCAAACGCGCCCAGATCTAAGAAGAAGCCCACAACAAACTTGCCGGGATTTGTTGTGGGTAAGTTTGTTATTTCTTTTTTAAGGTTTCCACAACGATTGTATCAAAACGTTTCTCT
Source organism: Lasiommata megera (assembly GCA_928268935.1). Taxonomy (NCBI): domain Eukaryota; kingdom Metazoa; phylum Arthropoda; class Insecta; order Lepidoptera; family Nymphalidae; genus Lasiommata; species Lasiommata megera. Next base: position 15,724,490 of record OV743312.1, read on the forward strand.
GCCGTAAAATATGTTTGAAATAAGCAAACACACATTACTTTGTGGGTAAACCACGAACTCTTACTTACGATATTTTGCCCGGGGAAAGTATGATATATGGTATATCTATGCATGGTAATAAATCCCATGTACTCAGATAAGTCCACGTGTTTATTTACAATAAAAAAACTAAGTTTTTTCTAGATAGGATTAATTTCTAATATGATTTAGATTAAAAATACTAATAATCAAAAAATGTATTAATAGTATTCTTAATCTGTATACCTCAGAGAATTACATATCTATCACTAAAAACTCTGGAAAGCTTCTGAAATTCCAAAATCATACGGGCCTGGAAACGAAATCGTGTAGACAAAATTACCAAAGGCATGAAGTAACATTATAAAAAAAAAACATTCTTAATCACACTTATCGGGAAATCGGTCCAACACGACATCTCTAAGGAATAGGGGCAGCAAAACAAGATCGCATTGTAGGTATATCTGGACATTTGGAAAACTAAAAAAATACCGCGTATAAATATCATAGCGGAGTTCATTGCCCCCGCCACGTGGTCTCGGTGTAAACAACATGGTTTTACATATATATAAATTAATAAACATTTCGTGCAGGAAACCCTTGAGTGGTTAAATATAGGGAGCAGCGCAGACGCTGCGGCGCTTTTGCCCGAGTGTGCGAATGTTTGTGTCGGTGGACACGAGTGGAGCTATATTAAGTCATGAACGACTTTGTTTGTTCTTTTTGAACGCTTAATGCTAAAATATGGCTGTATTAAGGTGATAAATATATTTATAACGGTCAAGATCAAGTACATATCGTGCGTTTGCAATGAATTGCGAGAGCGATCATGGAATTAATATAGGTATCGACCGGACGAAGCAAATGCCAGAAATGTTCAAATACATATCCATAATTTTCGTCGTTATCAAGAAAACAAGCGAGCGAGCCTATTTCATCCCTTTCACAACAGCAACGTTGCTGTTGTGAAAGGGATGAAATTCATAATCAATAAAATGAGCAATAAAGTCATGAAAGAATATAAACTAAAACAAATTGTAAAAATAAAGTCAAAACTATGCATCTTAATACCGCGATAACTAATTAAAATTACCTATTTCTAACTTGGTCTATATATTCTAATCAGAGATTGAAATATTAATCATGATCAAAACGTAGATATCTGAGATTTCTTGAATAATAATATGATAATGGATACGTTGATTTGGTGGATTTAATAAATATCATTATCAATTTCATCCAAAATCTTCATCCGGCATATTGGATTTAGTATTACAATCCTTTTCCTACTCTTCCCTGAAGCCAAACTAATACGAGTAAGTGCGTTTGTCATCTAAGTTCTTTGAATTCGACGATGTACGTGAAGACCGCTTTACGAAATGATTACGTCTGCCCTTAATTTATATATGAATGAATACAGACAATCAAAGCTCTGGGAGCGGAATACTTACGAAGACAATAATGAAATAATGTCATACCAAGGATGTTCTCACCATTCATAAGAGTTTTCTGGCGGCTTACCTGTTAACAAAAAATACATTATGTTAATAATAATAGTTTAAGAAACGTCATAGTAATTTAACGATAATCATTCTATATTGTTCAACAAAATTCAAAGGTAAATTCTAATTATATGAATATAGTATTTATGTTAGCTGATCGTATATTTTATTAACAATCGCAATAATTTTTACCATTTTAAGTTCCAATGGTGATATCTTATAGATAAAGAAGATCTTGTTTTTACTCTGTAACTTATTTTGGTACTTAAAATAAAATATAATAATTGTGAAAGTCTGTAATGGAAGTTTGTTATATACTGACAATGACATGGCACCACTGCTTTATCGATATTGAACTGAACGGAATTCGATACAGAGATAGCTGTTAACATGGAGATAGAAATACCCGTAGATTTTCTCCATAAGAAACAGAAGCTCCAAATACAGATGACGCTGGTGATGAAATAATGCAAAATACAACAGAAATAAAGAAAGAGCACGTAAAAGACATTAAAGAATGAGAACAACAGTTGGTACTACTATAAGTATGTACCAATGTTGTTCGCAAATGTTCGAGTTACAAACTACACCTATAAATATGTACTTTTTCAATCTTTTTTTTTTCTTTTTTTATTAAGTATATATATGTAAATTATATTGTTCATATAATTAAATTTATTAGCGTATATCCTAACTCTGCTTATGGTTGCATTATATTCTCCGCTAGGTTGCCTGGTACAGGTCGCTCTTTTCTTTTTTATATATGTTTCATTGTTTCATTCGCTTTTTTGTTACTTTAGAATTCGAAATTGACCTACCGATATGAAACAACACTTCCACTTAGCGGCACCGATAAACACCAAAGAGCTCGGGTATATGGAGCGACACTTTCTCGCGACCTGATTATTTTACTTTCTCGATCAAAAGGATACGAGGAAAGTATTGAATAGATAGATCGGGCGATAATTGAATTACGCTTTCTGTTGCAGCGATTAAAGTCAAGTGACCAGCATTGATAAGTGATAGCGATTTCCGATATTATTCCATCAATTGAAAACCAGTTTGAGGCGAATTAACGCCCATCCCATAAGTACGACTGCAGCTAGAAACTAGCTAGGACTATGAAATGAAGTTGACAGATATGTTTTATGACCGCAGATTGGCTCCTATAACGACTTAGTTGTTACTAAGTTGCCGTATTCAGTTATGCATTCTAGCATCGAAATAAGTAATCTATTTGTCCTCAAATCAAAGATTAAAAATACACCCAGATATTTTAAAGTGTATCAATAGTTTAATTTATTTTAATATAGGTACGCATAGATCAAGAAAAGATCCAATTAAGAAATTATTTTCGTTATTATTTTATAAGAATTGTGAATGAATTATCTATTTTAAAGTGTTTAAAAAAAATGTTGAACTATAGGTTTTTCAACAGGTGTTACAACATACTAATGGTCGTTTTTTTTTTAATTAAAATATCATTTGCTTCAACAGTGAAGGAAAACATCGCGAGGGAAGCTGCATGCCTGAGAGTTCTCCATAATGTTCTCAAAGGCGTGTGAAGTCTACCAATCCGCACGTGGCCAGCGTGGTGGACTATGGCCAAACCCTTCTCTTATTGAGAGGAGACCCGAGCTCTGTAGTGAGCCGGTAATGGGTTGATCATGATGATGATGATGAATGGTCGTTTTTTTAGTGTATTGAAAGCTAACTAGTTGCTTACACGATGATAGGTCACAGTTGTGACCTATCATCCTGTGAAATTCAGAAAGGACGCCAAAGTTGTATAATTTCGCTATTAGATGTTTTTTTCATTGTATTGTGGTCTGAATCAAAAACGTCTAAACTAAAAGCAATAAATTTATCATTATGCACCTACTTGTATATATATTGTACACCTGAACTATTGAAACAACTATCTATTTTATTATTTAAATATTTTAATGTATTTATTTTTGTAACTCTAATCGAACATATAGCTCCCGTGACCATTCACCTTCACGTCAGTCATCAAAAGTGATAAACGCTAATTATTTCCGACATCAAATAAATCAGTATATCTAGAAATTGAATTAAGAGCACCGAAAATTTGCTATATTGATAAACGAGTTCTTGAACTAAAAAAAAAAAGGCAATTAGTATTATTAGTCGATTAATAACTTAAATACATTAGCGAGAATCTAATTAAGCTCTCAATTAAAAACAAAATAGTATTGCCGTACGATTTGTCACAAAAAACAATTTGCCTTAATTTGGAAAGATAATTTATTGTGTAATTTTAATAAGATTAGATTTTAGATGAGATTTTTTTTATTTTGTTTTTGAAGTTTGTAACAAAAAATTCAAACACGCACGACAATGCAAAATTTTTTAGTAGCCTCTTGTTACCTTATTTTGATAATAACGAGAATTGGCGCACAATATTAGATAATAGATTAAAACTATGAATTGGACAAACAATATAATTTTTTATATATTACAAATTAGCTCTTGACGGCAATCTCACCTGGATGGTAAGTGATGATGCAATCTAAGATTGTAGGATTGTAGCGGGCTAGCCTGTTAGGGGTATGGTAAACACAAACTCCTTTGTGTTTACCATACCCCTAACAGAATCCCAAAAATTGTTTTACTTTTTACGGACTGTCTATTAGCTGTGCTAACCCTGTTGGTTGCCACAGCGTAACCGAGCTGTTTGGCGAGCTTCGGAAAGAAGCTCTGCCTGTTTTCTACGCGACATAGTGCCGTAACACTAAATCGCTTGGCAACACGTCTTTGTAGGTAAGGTGGTAACTAGCCACGTCCGAAGCCTCTCAAAAGACCATACTCGAGCTGGGAATCCAACTCGGGACCTTGAACTTTATAAACTACAACGCACGCCACGGAGGTCGTTTGTTTAATGTGATAAAATGTGTGCGATGAAAGTTAACTATGATTGGCCATCCATCAAAAACCTGACAGATCGGTTTGATGCAATAATACATATTATCTTTGATTGGCTATCTATCAAAAACAAATAACAATAATACATACGAGTACATAACACGCTATCTACGAACGCTTCGGTCTGATACCGAAGCGTCCTCGGAATTTATCGACTTAACAATGCAAGTAAAAGATATTCTAAAACACTGCAAACTTCTTTTCACTTATTAGTTTTGAAGTAAGGGTTTTTTTTTATACACTACAAGTTAGCCCTTGACGGCTATCTCACCTGGTGGTAAGTGATGATACTGTCTAGGATGGTAGCGGGCTAACCTGTTAGGAGTATGGTAAGCCCAAGCTCCTAATTGGTTTCTACGCGACATCGTGCCGGAACGCTAAAATCGCTTGGCGACACGTCTTTGTCGGTAGGGTGGTAACTAGCCACGGCCGAAGCCTCCCACCAGACCAGACTCGAGCCGGGAATCGAACCCAGGACCTCTAACTTTATAATGCGACAGCGCACGCACTGCGCCACGGAGGTCGTCAAGATTATGTTAATACACTGCGTCCGATCCACCGGTAAGTGAATCAATAACATCGATCTCGGTAACAAAACGAGTCATACAGGTGGTCGAGAATAAATTAAAGTGCAAGTGAGAACACAAACCAACAGATTTTGAGAAACACATTTGCGTCGTGGGAACATCGCGGACGCCGCGGGCCGGCGCCGGCGCACCGGAAGCCGGGACGTGCCGTGTTTTAAACGCCCTTACGATTTATCAATGGCCCTTTAAATATATTTTATACTGTTAACTGTTAACGGAGCACTATTTTTACTGTTAGTTACATTTTACTACATTCTATTTAAAGAAATATATATTTATTTGTTACTTAGCTTATTTATTTAAATTAGAAGTTTTTTTTTACATACAGATAAATGTATATAATAAAATATATATAATAGATTTGGCTTCATAAAATCAGGTATAGATAGCCTCCACTCTAGTCCAATGAAAGTTATTAGAGTTAGTAGACTTTAAACATTATTATTAATACTATATACAGATTAGTGATAAAAACCATAACTGAAAGGACGAATGTGCTTACTAAGGCCAGGTGGTGGTCACCGCCATTTTCCTAATAACAGAACGGTACTCTGAATTCCATGAAAAAAAAAACCGAATTCGTAACAATTTTGGCCCGAGCTAAAAATCAAAGCCAGGACCTCGGTTGGATCCGCAGTCGTGGGTAATAACCACTAAACCCATGAGGCATTATTTTTATTACAGCAATAAAGTTTTTGTTTTATAACAGAAAAGTTACATGTTACAAAGTACGCTATAGCGTTACAGTAGAGTCGTGATTCGGAAAATAATTTATATCTGTCACGGCCCCGCACCTAAACGCAGCGTTGGTAGACCCCCCACTAACTGGACAGATGACATCAAAAGTGACGCAGAGATTCACTGGAACCAGACGTCATGGTACCGTATCATCTTGAAATCTCTACCAAAAGACCTCTATATCCCCCCCCTAAATGCAATATTAATGAATAGTTTTTGTGTATTGATATATATTTATTTCTATATAAAATTATATATTTATATATTATATTTATTGATAATTTATATTAGGTTTTGAAAATTGCGCCATTGCCCACATATTTTAAATAATTCTTTCCCCAAGGGTCGTCTGGAAGAGATTGCTGAAGCAATAAGACCGCCTGCATACTTATGTGTTAAGTGTTTTGTGTTGTTGTTTCTTTAAAATTTGTGTGCAATAAAGAGTATTTATCTTATCTTATCTATATCCAGAAGATAACCATTGATCCATGCAATTATATCTGTCAAACTTTTTCAATTAAAATCACACGCCGACTTTACGTTCTCTAATTTGCTAAGGTTTGCACATTCTAGTCAATCATTAAAACAAGCATTCGAATTACAAGAAGTTCGAAATCATCGTGATGTTAGAAGTCTGTTACTGGGTTCGAACCCCCGACCACTTATTACAAATCGGACGCCGTAACCACTGAGCTATCACTGCTAGAAATTCGAAATAGTTGTTTGAATAAGTTAAATCTCCGAATCACTTTGAATTGGCTAACAGTTCTACTAGCATTAAGTCATAATCTAAAAGTTCACTATTGAGAACATTAAAACAAACATTAGGACATAATAGAATCAGTACAAGGATTCTATAAAAGTCGGCCGAGTCAAATCGGAACTTACCTAATTACCACGTTACTTGTAAAGTGAGTTAATTAAACCTGTCAAAGTACGGATAAGACAAGACATGATATAAAGTTGGAATTCGTTAGTTTAAGAATGTCTATAATTGAGCTCGGCGCCAATTCTACACTACAAATTCATAGAAATAGCTTAAAAATATCTTATCTAACAGAAATATAGCAGTCAATTTATTAATTATTGTACTTTTTATACAGAATACAGTATTGAGGCCATTTTCGGCTTAAGAACTTTTAAGTTCAAAATCTTTAGAAGTATATGAAATATTTCTTGGTTCTTCTTCAACCAGTTGGTTGCGATATTAACCCTTAGTTTAACATTTTACTATTCCTTGTAAGTGGTAGTAATTGTGAATCCTGCTAGATTCTCGTTGGAACCCCCAAACTTAGATTTACTTATTTTAATTAGAAATCAGTAAATAAATCAATCAATAATAGTGGCGGTGTTAGGGCCTAGTGGTTAGGGCGTCAGCCTCCTTATCAGAGGTTGGCGGTTCGAATCCGGGCACGCACCTCTAACTTTTCGGGGTTATGTGTGTTTTAAAACAAAATAAAATATCACTTGCTTCAACGGTGAAGGAAAACATCGTGAGGAAACCTGCATGCCTGAGAGTTCTACATAATGTTCTTAAAAGGCGTGTGAAGTCTGCCAATCCGCACATGGCCAGCGTGGTGGACTATGGCCAAAACCCTTCTCATATTGAGAGGAGACCCGTGCTCTGTAGTGAGCCGGCAATGGGTTGATCATGATGATGATGAAATAAATCAGACAAGTCAGCTTAGCTTATTAAAGTGAAATCTTTCAGATATTTTAATGGGTGGGAATTAAAAGCTTTAAACTTTAAGTTGCTTTTCTGTACAATATATGGTTTGAAATATTTTTGGAAACATTAAAGGTAACATTTTGAGTCCCCAATAAGTATCAAGTGAGCCTGATAAGCGTTAATATACATAGCATTAAGAGGAAATTATGTACACTTGGGGGAATAAAATTACTGATTAACTTATTAGTAAGTAATTTTATTAACCCTTTGTTTTGTTAATTTTTTTTTTGTTTTGTAATCTGAGTTTAATGTTGTATGGTTATTTTGTGCCCTCCCCTTAAACATGTCAGGTCCACATCCAGGAGACTCAAGTGTAAATCTATTAATCTCACGACTGCATTAAGGCTTTGTGGACTAATAATAAAAAATAAAAAAAACAAATAAAAAATAACAAATGTTTGAGCTAAAGTAATCCATATATCTTAACATGAACCAAAATGTCAATTAGTCGCTCCTGAGCCGACACTCATTCCCCATCTACCTCAGCATCTTATAGTTCATTTTCAATCAATGGATCTATAATAAACTGTTCGACCGGCGCTACTGTCTCGTTGGGAACTTAAAACGATTACCGCGCCAGCGCTATTGCAGTGCTTTAAGATTTATTTTGCCTTATCACTGATGCATAATTACTGGTCTTTCGCACCAATCATGTGCTGTCTAGGTGACCCTTATTATGCAGACAGTCAGGTTCAATATTCTGCAAACGGAGGTGCGTGTGTTTGGCAGTCTCGCTTAGGGCATGGACACGCATATCTTAGATCTCGAGGTGTATGCGGAGTGAATTCATTAGGCGTCGGTTTAGTATGTGTGTAAATAGAACGGAAGCTGTATACATAAGTCACAGTGACAAGCGCGCTTTATAGCTGTTCAGTTATAGCTAAGTCACTTTTTATTTGAACTGCACGCTCAAATGAAAACATCGTGCAATAAAATAATTATTTTTTCGAGGACAGATTGGTAAAGAGAATCCTAAATAAATTCATACTAATTTGTCAATTGTATAATCGTAATACCTATTTTACTTTAAACGAGAATATTCTTATTCTTAACATTGAAACCAGCCTCTGTTTTTAAGTAAGTATAAGTGATATTTACTAAACCTGAAGTCGTTACATTCTTCCTTCCAAATATTTTTTCTTTGCATGTCAGATTACATTTTAAGGAACAATACACCTTAATTTTCTTAAATCCAAAAGACTAGATGCCACAGCCGAACTGGTAATGCAAATATGGTGGTGCAAACTAAAATTAGCGAAAATTTTAACGAGAACACTCAATACACCGCGGACTTTACATTATTTCGAACTTTGCAAAGTCCATTCAATACCGACTGCATAAAAAATTCGCGGCGCTTTGCAAAAATAAAACAAAAAAAAATTCCCACCTCCCGGTACTCGAGACGTCGTAGCGATGGATTAAAAATGCAGAGCGATGAAAAATACATCTTTCCACTTAAAAAATAGACGGTGCAGCATCAAAGGGTGCTTCAGACGCTTTGTGCAAGTTTTATCTCCGGGAAGCCTCTCTGGGGTGCGGGATTGACGAGTGGATTGGGGTGAACGACCGCACGATTGTCGTAGGTCGGCCATTTTCAACCTAGATAACGTTTGACGTCAAGTATTACGAAATATCAGGGTGTACTACTTCCCAAAAGACTGGACTTCAAGGTCGGATGTATAAAAAGTTGTTGCTTCATGATTTACCTACAGTAGATTCATATTATCTGATTATAATGATGATGATATGAAACTAGGTACAGACATCGGTAAAGTTGCATTCTATCAGTAGAGTTCTATTCTATCAAGTTTGCTCTGATAACCAAAAGGAAAGGATTTTACCAGTACATTTTTTTGGGTCATCATGATGAGTGTAATCGAAGGTAAGTCCAAGGCATAATCGGTAAAAAAGTCGTAGCTAAGAAGATTTCAGTAATGGATTGCTCGGCCAAAGTTTTGTTCGTGTTTCGGTTTATGGTGTACATTTATTTTATATTTTGATAAATGAGGTTAAAAGCTTTGTGACGTCAACTCTATTTCAATATGGCGTATTTGACAGACAAAATTTGATATTCAACGATAATTAAGAAAACGATAACACATTTAAATAAGGTATTTTCAACTTACTTAGGCAATATTTAGATGAAGAGAAAATGTCAGGTTTCCTTTTTTTAATATGGACTTTTATTTACTATAGTTTTACCTGAACAGTCAAGGTTTAATTTAGTATAATATATTTTATAAATGTCGAGTAGGTAGATAGATACACAGGATATATATTCGTTATAATATTATATTAAGTAGGTACTAGTATCTAGTTAAAATAAAAATCGATCCAACACATGCAAGCAAATAAAGGATGCAAATGGACATTGACTCTTAATTGGCATTGAGTTTACTGAATGTTAGAGGTAAAGAAAAAAAACATCTCTAGTTTATGCTTCCTGCATTAATTTTAAAGACCCTATGAAAAACAAAACAAATAAAATACCCTTATCCGTATTGTGTTAGTCAACCTAACTTGTTTTGTTCTATTTTCATCGATGATTCGTTCATTAACGCCCATTAGGGCGTCTTATCTTGGTTGTAATCCATATATCAATAGGAACATCGGAAATTGTCGTTTGCTTTTGAGAGTATAGTGTAGTTTTCGACGACCTCCGTGGCGCAGTGCGTGTGCTGTCGCATTAAAAAGTTGGAAGTCCCAGGTTCGATTCCCGGCTCGAGTCTGGTCCGGTGGGAGGCTTCGGCGGTAGCTGGCTACCACCCTACCGACAAAGACGTGCCGCCAAGCGATTTAGCGTTGTCCGTAGAAACCAATTAGGAGCGTGGGTTTACCTATGGTAATGGTATGGTAATCGGGCTAACCTGTTAGGAGTATGACTCTTAACAGGTTAGCCCGATACCATCCTAGACAGCGTCATCACTTACCACCAGGTGAGATAGCCGTCAAAGGCTAACTTGTATATGGAATTCAAAAAAAAATATTATATCGTCAAACAAGGCGGATGATACTATTCTTGCCATATTCAAAGTCATGTGACAGAAAGTTTAAGAACCATAGTGATATTATCCTATCGTCGGGGTCAAATATAACATAGTAAGTATAACATCACGTCGGATTGTCTATACGGAAATAGTAGCCATAGTAAAACCAGTGAGAAGGATAATATTGCAAATACTATTCGCACTTGCATACTTGAATCACCATACAATTGGCAATCAATCGTTGCTGTGGTGTGCAGCACACCGTTTAAGCATCATACAGTGCAATATATAAAACGTAGCTGCGCAGATGTACTAGAAACAATGACTGTTATGAATGTAGTAGTACATAAAAGTCATCGAGTAGAAACTTAACAATAAGGATGGATTTCTATGCTAAAACTCTGATTTTCGTGGAACGAATCTAATTTCCATAGCAAAAAGCAACGTATTATATTTGCCGTGTGCTGTTAAAGATAAACTGATAAAGAGTTTATCAGTTTTAACAATCTAGGAATGGATAGTTCACTCACCGTACAAGGAAAATGAAGACCAACTTGTTATTGTTCTTTAATTCTTGTTTTTATAGAGGTCAAGCTATTTTTTGTGTCTCAATTAGTGGCTATTTTAAACCAATATTTATAGGACAAGCCTTGCCTGTCCTCACGTAGTCCCGTGAGGCCCTCAAACTTTTTTGATTCAAAAGAGTTGCACTATAGTTTAACTGAATTTACGATTCATAGATCCTCAAATATTTATTTGTCAAATATGGAATCTTTGATCCAAAAGATCCATCTAGTGTCTTTGTGGTCTCAATCTAAGGAGTTACCTAACTGTATGTTCGCTAAACTTGGTGAAACGTCCGTTAACTACGGGGCTACGATTTTAGCCCCATCGGGTCAAGTGTTGGCATGAAAACTATTGTGTCGTGACTGGGTTTTATAGAAATGTGTTAATGCTCTCTCGTTTCTATATGAAACGGGGCAAATAGCTCAATCACGAGCGCTGAATGTTGATCGAGACCTTTAGTGGTAATATTTTTAAAGTGCCTCACTTAAAAAAGACGTGCACACAAAAAAATAAAAGGCCGACGATAAAACGGATGGAAAACCAGAAATGACTCGGTATGGAAATTTTAATTTTTTTTAATTTTTGATTATGTATGGTTATGTTTGTTATTCCCGAGAGAGCAATGTTACCCAATTGCTGCAGTAAACAATATATCCATATTATCTTGTGTTTCTTGATAGATGGCAGTAATGAAACATGGACGAGAATAGCGAGATACCATAACCACCGACATTGCTGTTTGTAACTTAGTTATGAAAATGACCCGATGGGATGTGAGGTCAAATCGTTGGCAATTAAAATTATGGCGCTTCCGTGTCACGCAAACTTCATGTGTTTAATAAGACAGAATGACATCTATCTTGTATTGCAGTGGTTAAATCGTTTCTGTTTTAACTCTTAAAAAAATACATTAATTAGTTACTAGTACTTTACTAGTTAGTACTTTTAGTTTTAGTAAGTAAAAGTGTTGCTTCGCATTACCCGACGGTCCTTTTAATAGTATTATTCAATCCTTCAACATTTAGGCATAACCATTACCTTAGTACCTTTAGTTCAGATGTATTTCACTAATTTTGATTATACACCTATATATTTGCAACCTAAGCTAAACGAATAAAATAGACGCAATAGACCTGAATGTTTTTAAAACAAACTTGAAACACTAAATAATAACGAGTCTAAATAATAACAATTCTACATTTTAAAAAAAACCCTACAAACAACCACCCAGCCTCCCATAGAATATCACACAAAGCATTGTATTCAGTACGGAAAATAAAAAGGACGAGAAGCGACATTCTTCTGCTCCATTTGTATTGCGATACGCGAACCGCGACAGCTGTTAACAAATACGAGCATTCTTAAACTCAGGCAATGTAAGGTACGAGTAGCGTCCCTTTGAGACCAAGGCATTTGTGAATAGCAAAACGCTTACTCAGTAATGCCTTGCACTTGCCGTCTGCAAATTATGCAGAGCTTGTTTTTTGGATACAAGAAAATAAGGAGTAAGTTATTGCCAGTTTCGTAGTGCAATTGTGAGGTTGCCAAGTTTCCATTTCCAGCGCAATTTACTATGTAAAAAATGGAGACATTAAAGTATTTGAACGCAGAGTGGCACAATTATTTTGGCACAACGAGAAAACACTACTATGGCTTTATTCCGTTGTTCCATATCTGGGTGCAGGTTTCCATTGACACTAGAGAGACAGATTTAAGGATAGAGCTTAGATCCTTCACGCCACTTCTTGCTATTGATTATTACATGTTAATAATACATACGGGAACGAAAAACCTGTGATAGTCTAGTGCTTAGGATGTCCGCCTCCTAATCAGAGGAATCGAAACCCTGAGGTTCGATTCTAGGCACGCCCCTATAACTTTTCGGAATTATGTGCGTTTTTAAGCAAAATATAACGTTGAAGGAAAACATCGTGAGGAAACTCGCATGCCTGAGAGTTCTCCATAGTGTTCTCAAATGCGTGTAAAGTCTGCCGATCCGCACATGGCCAGCGTGATGGACTACTTCTCATATTGAGAGGAGACCCGTGCTCTGTAGTGAGCCGGCAATTGGTTGGTCACGGGAACGATGGTCTAGTGTGCTCTCCGAAGCAAGGGGGTGCTACAAAGTCAACTTCTTAAATCCGATAAAACTGAGAATTTTTTAATGACAAATCCAATACCTAAAATTTATTGACGCAATGCGGCAACAAAACCAAGGACTCGTTGACGCGTAGTCAAATATCGAATTGCCAAATCAATGAGGTAATTTAACAAGGTATCTAAAAAGCCCAACCACCGAGGTTTAAATCATTTCAGCACGGATTAGTACGCATAAAACGAAATTTTGTCACGGTAGAGCCGCCATTCTATCGCATGGACAAAATAACACTATAACACACATGTGTCCTCATTCTTATCCACACAGCAGGTTGCGGGTTAAAAAAAAGGGGACCGAACACAGTTGGGTGCCTGTTAGCGAAAAAATATTAATACCCTTTGAATATCGAAGTTAAAAATATTGCACAAGTGTTCATTACGATTGGAAAGGTATATATATATATGGGTAATAATATAATTCACGAGGGAGTCCTGCTTTAGGGGGGATATTAATTTAAAACTGAACTCAATTATCAGTGAATTCAATATTTCCAATCGGGCCTTATATTAACGTACGCACGTACCATAAAGAATGCGTACTATTTGAAGACTTGGTTGATATAAAAAAATTCAGAACGCAATCAATAGAAATCGAATATATAATATAATAGATAGAATAGATTTATAGATAACTATATAATAGATAGAATTAATACAATTATTGACGTCGATTTTAGTTACTTAAATCACTTTACATTTTGTTCGCGACATTACAAACGACTACAAAGGACAAGCGACCTACAAAGGTCTTTCGGAAATTAGTTCTCAGAAGTTAGCTTATTGTTGATTGTTAAGCCAGCGGGCAGGCAGAGACCGGGTCCGTAACTGGGCGGTAATTAATAAAAAATCATCGAAATTGGACTTCCTTCTAAAGAGTCATATTGCTGATGCAACCTTTTTATTGCGCAAAGCAATATGTATGTTAGTATTTCAGGAATGTAACAGTAAGCATCGGCAAGTGGCGTGCAATGTTTTTGACCAGGATAAGCATATCAATATCGATACGCTATCGATATCGATATGGGTCTTTAGGGTAAACAGTTTTTTGAGCATGTATATGTGCATATATGATTTCTTTAAATACTCTCTTCTTCTTCGTTGGCCTAGCCTTATCCCGTTACGCGGGTCGGCTTTGCTTATCATCTGGCGCCACGTCAATCGTAATTTCGTATAATCATCATTGAGACCGAGGTATTTCATGTCTTCATGTATTTCATGAAAGGCACTTTTTCACTACGTATACATCAGGTCTTCACATTACATATCCGTACCATCTTGCCTGGTATGATTTTTTAAATTACGTTTTCCAAAACCACCAAGTCATTAATTGGATTGAGATTTCTCAATAATGTTTCCATTGCTCCGGAGGCTCCTCCGGCAGGTATGCACTACTTTTATGCATGAATGAAGTGCGCGCCACTGGCATCGGCCGAATTATCTAGATATTCCTATTTTAACCCTTCGTTTTATGAAAGCTATGTGCTCGCTTCGCATAATTTTCAAGGGCATGCTCTAGAGTGTAGTGGCTATTTTCTGCGCCTCGAGAGTCCTTAACTCATGTAACAACGGTCTTGTGTTACTCCCTGCCCCTTGATAGGGTGTGTAAGTGTTTCTGTAATGGCGATGCACATTCTACACCCCTCTTGTTTCGAAAAGAGGACATGGCCGTATTTTCATTACGTACATTTGTCTGTATCATTTATTCTTCTGTGTTATCTGGAAATATATTAAAATATTGATAATCTGCTTTAATAGATACGCACAAAGAAATGTAACATCAAAGTAAACAAACTAAAGCATTACAAACTGTATTTGCTTCCTTCAGGCTATCGGGACTACAGTTTTCTCTAATTGGGCGACACAGTCCTTACTCACGTAAATAAAATAAAAGAAGAATTTTACAATATGACTCACAATATCCTCCAACATTTTCTTACATATTCCAAAAAAGTATAATGTCATATTTTTCATAAAAATGAAAAGTTTTATCAATTTGTCAAAATAACATTATTAATGTTAACCTATTATAGGCATCTGTGAAGCGCTCATAGAATATATTTTTTTATAAGTTTAATTCTTAAGGTGATGGTGATAACTTAAACCAAAAGCTAGCAGGGTTCCAAACGCATTCAGGTCTAAAGAGAAGCCCATAACAAACGTGGCTGGGTTTTTTTATCACCATCTCACTTAGTGAATAATTAATTATCTCAGCTATGACGTTAGTGCAATTTCAAAGTATTTTTATCGTAATAGGATTTTCCGTACCAAATACTTTACAAATAATTTCCTAATCCAAGAATTGCACCCAGATTTCTCAATCAAATATCATCATCATCATCATCATCATGATCAACCGTTTCCGGCTCACTACAGAGCGCGGGTCTCCTCTCAATATGAAAAGGGTTTGGCCATAGTCCACCAAGCTAGCCATGTGCGGATTGGCAGACTTCACACGCCTTTGAGAACATTACGGAGAACTCTCAGGCGTGCAGGTTTCCTCGTGATGTTTTCCTTCACCGTTGAAGCAAGTGATATTTTAATTTTTTTAAAAACGCAATCAAATATGCCAACCACAAATTACCTTACTTTACTAGGCAGTTTTTATCCATCGATTGCAGTTTTTTATATTCAGCTGTAGGAAATCTCCAGCACTAAATAATTCCACCTCACTGCGAAGCAAACTGCGCAGTCGCAGACGGACATGCAACAGCAATCCTATACTCCAGCTAAAATAAACCCGAGACGATCGTAAACAACTACCGAGACCATAAACCAAACAGATGCCATAACGGCAGGAACTGAATGGGAACGGGATGCCCTGGAAACGAAATATGTTGTACGTCTAATATAAAGTATCCTATAAAATATAGTATCAAATAGCAAAAGAAAATAATAGGAATTTTATAGTTTTTGTTCTTACTAGTGTTTGTTTGAACTGTATACTAAAGAATTTCACTGATTGAAAGTTTGCTAATGTCCGTTATAGAGATTTCTCTGTATATAGCTTT
Source organism: Lasiommata megera (assembly GCA_928268935.1). NCBI lineage: Eukaryota > Metazoa > Arthropoda > Insecta > Lepidoptera > Nymphalidae > Lasiommata > Lasiommata megera. The sequence continues at coordinate 15,740,729 of OV743312.1, forward strand.
TTAATCACCAACGGCATATAAATCTCTCCGCTTCATACATATTTTTTCTCTAGGGTAAGAGGAATTAAGATCTTGTATAGTAATATAACTACAAGAGGAACAACAACAAGAGGTTCTGAGTACAACCTCTTGTTTAAAAGGCAGTGATAGTAAAGATAAAATTTACGAAAATTTCATGTCCTCCTTTTAAAAATCTATCTAAATGTTGAAATAACTAAAACCACTAAAACGTAGTACTATACCTCTATATACTAGTAAATATAAATGATTTTGGAGCTAAAGTTAATTACTTTATATTAAAATCTGAAAGTTGTAAAAGGACCAATCCTTCGGTCATTTGACAACATTCAGATCGGTAAGGTCCTTTTACGGTGTTACAGATTTGAGATGCCAAGATTTAAGCGTGATTTAAGTTCTAGAATAATTTTATACAATTAATCAATTAATCTATAATTAATTATATATGTATATAATTAGTATTATTAGGAGTAATACCGAGCAGGTCAGGAATCCCTATTTATCCCAAGATCTTGCATGGCTGATCAAACCAAAATAAAACAAAACAATAGTGGTTACTGGTGCAAAACTGGTAAACAAACTACGCAGATGCAGACAATTGGTTCGGATTTGCTTGAATCGGTTTAAATACAACTGCAGTATCGCTTTACATAAAACTGCGATACTTTTCTTGGCACAATAAACACATCGGTTACACTACACGCAATCTATTTTTAGATGCACAGTAATTCTGTGCTGAGTCATTGCCGTAGAAAAAGGCCTAAATGATATGTCAATTGAAAACAAAGAAATGAAATAACCCTTAAGGTTCCTGTAATAAGGTTGCCAATACAGGGAAAGCTGTACAGGAGTAATTTTATATGGTAATAAATAATATTGGGACGTCTTTGGCCTTCAAGAAATTAGTCACCGTCTGAACGCAGTAAATTGTTCTTTTACTCTGCAATATAGATTCCAAGCAAAAATAATTGTCTATAAATTATGACATTCTTTCTATTATCCAAGATATTATAACATACAAGCACATTTGAGTTCAGCTTCTATATTAAGGCGCTGTGTATAGTGAAATTGAGTCGAATGAGTATCGTTTTCTGCAAAATCTATAGCTCATAACATTATGAAAAAAAATATGGTTACACTTGATCGTATTTCTGACGTGATGGCCGATTTAGAAACACGATTTAACAAAGTTTACTAGATAAAAAAAAATTGCAATCGCACCTCTGAAAAAACTTAAATACTAATTTTTCTCAGTTATGCCTAAATTGATTAGGGTTAAATTAAGTACAATTATTTGTGATATATTAATAAAGTAATTGGCCGATTTACATTTTGCATAAAACGTATATTATAATTTTAATAATTTTTATTACGATTTGGCACTTAGGTCCTTTGCATCCGAGTATCGGCGTCCTTGTTACTCGTACGCAAACCGACAGTGATCGCTGAGGCGCGTTGCTAGGTGGACCTGTGACCAGCTGCGATCGCCCGTCATTCGAACATTATTTTCGATTACATTAATTAAAAATTTGTTACAGGAATTTATTTCGTTTATATTAATTCATTTAAACATAGTGTCTGTAATAAAAGGTGTAAATACGTGTGTTTATAAATAGTTCTGGTAATCTAATCATATTATCACAGTAAAATCAAATTGCTTAAGGTAATGAATAATGTACCTTAATTTCACCCTTATTTTCATAAGAACTGTGGCTCAGTTGAATTATACTCACATGTGGTGCTTTAGGTAAGCGGGAGTTCGGATCCTAGAAGATTTCAATTCCTTTTTTTTCCGTAAATATTTTTATATTTTTTATTATTTTCGTATTTTGTATTTTTGAATATTTTTTTTTTTAATATATTAATTTTGAACAGATAAAGTTGTTTGAAGATTGATTCTGATGAACCGTCAACCGTCATTGTTTTACAAGAGTGAGGATAATTATTTGCTTGACCTGAGTTATAATCAAAAATACCGCCGCTATTAATTCGGCGTATGCTGCCTACTTTAGATTTAAATACGCCGACTTCTTTGGAGGTACGCCGACTACTTTAGAGGTTTGCTGTCTATTTTTATCAGTCAGCATGCGTAGTAGTATTTTTGTGGGTTCATTAGAGTTTCCCGTGGTTAGTTTTTGAGATTGTTTCAATAATAAAATAAAATAAAATAAAAAAAGCCATTTATTCTACTACAAAGTCAATAAAAATAATAAATTATGTCAATGTTTTTTTTTTCTTACAAGTTTCAGTCAAATTTTATATTGTAATATCACATAACGTGTTTGGTAGAAGTCGCCTCTCTGGCGTAGGCCTCCCCCAGCTCTTTCCAAGTCTTCCTTTCCTTAGCTTCTCTGGTCCATAGCGGGCCACTGACGCGAAGGAATAAGTCTTCTTGGCCTTCCTCTTTTTCTTTTGCTACTACGCGGAATCCATTCTGTGGCAATTTTTGTCCATTTTGTATCTGTCATCCTGCAGATGTGACCAGCCCATTTAAATTTAAGCAATCGTATTTGGCTGATGACATCTTTGACCTTGGTTGTTTTTCCGAATATTTATGTTGCTCACCTTGTCAGATAGTTTGATACCCAGCATGCTCCTCTCCATTTTTTTTTATCCAGCAGTTGCAGATGATATCCGGCCATAAGTCTTTATAAAATAGTAATTTCACACATATGCCACTTGTCTAAATATACTTGTATACACTCTAATTATACATGACTTTTTCATTATAAGTTATCTCGTTTATAAATATTTCCCATTGGATATATTAATATTTTTGTTAGAATGGTCAAGCTTCAAGATTCCTCTTGTCTTTTTTCACTTTGGGCAGTCTGGTACAGTTAAATGAACTGCTAACGGATTTGGATGATGTTTTAGCCGCAATTTGTAGTTTATACAGAATGTTGGATTTCCTGCTTCACAGTATAATGATACATCTGCGTTCATGGATCTCGCTATTTATTAAAAACCATAATGCGTTGGCTTTTTGTTTGAGTATGTAATCCTCTGCCCGTTGTATCACTTTGATATCAGAGTCGCATGCGGAGCCCCAGAGCGGGATTCCAAATTGCCAGATTGGTCTGAGTAAAGCCTTGTAGATGAGAAGTTTGTTGTCAGTTGTGAGCTTTGCGTTTCTTGAGAGTAACCAATACAAACCAGTGTACTTAAGTTTCAGTTCGACCTTCTTTGCTACAATATTTTGTCGACAAGTCATCTTTCTATCCACAAGAAAGGTTCCACAAGAAAGTGTGACAACCACCGGACTTTGGCTTTAATCTCCCACGCTAGCAAATCGCCACTTTAATCAAAAATCAAAAGGCAAATCTCTGAAGAACAGGCAGGCTTTGTTAAGGGGTACCCGCGAACAGATAGTCAACATCAGACTAATTATAGAGAAAAGCTACGAATTTGACAATCCTGTCATCATCTGCTTCGTAGACTATAGCAAAGCTTTTGACTGGACCTGCATGTGGAAGGTTCTCTTAGAACTGGGCGTACCTCAGCATCTTGTGGCACTACTACAAACCTGATACAATAACAGCCAAGGTTCCGTCAGATTAGATAAGACCATGACAAGCTCATTTTACTTCAAAAAAAGTGTGCGTCAGGGATGCATTTTGTCACCCATACTTTTTAATGTTTATGTTTAGTTCATAATCCGTCGCACTTGTGAATCTTAGGATGGGGGCATAAACATTGGAGGCACCACAATTACTAACTTGCGGTACGCTGATGACACTACACTTTTGGCATCCAATGAAGCAGAAATGGTGACTCTCCTTAGTAAGTTGGAAAATGTAAGCAAGGAACTTGGTCTTTCCATTAATCCATCTAAATCAAAGATCATGGTTGTGGATCGAAGTGGCAAACTTAATCTCACGGGTGCACTCAAGTTAGAAGTGGTGGATAACTTTATTTATCTAGGCTCATGTATAACAAACAATGGATCTTGTGAACAGGAAGTGCGCAGGCGAATTGGTATGGCAAAGAATACCATGTACCAGCTATCCAAGATCTGAAATAGCAAGAGCATATCAATTCGCACCAAGCAAAGACTAGTAAATGCTCTGGTTATTTTCCATATTTCTATACGGTTCTAAAACATGGACTCTTCGGGCTACAGATCGCAAACGCACTGATGCTTTGGAGATGTGGTGCTGGAGGAAGATACTAAAGATACTGCATTCAGGACCAACGCATCTATCCTGAAAGGGTTGAAAATTACAGCAAAGCTGAAAACTATATGTATCAAGCGCGCCTTGAAATACTTCGGACACAGCCCTGGGAATTTAGGAAACTACTCGTAACGGGCAAAGTGGAGGGAAGAAGGCCAAGAGGACGTAGCCCCATGCGTTGGTCCGATCAGATCAGCACTGCACTCGGTACATCATTCCACGCCACACCACATAAAGCCGGAAACAGAACCATCTGGAGAAACATCATACGGAAGAAGATGATCCATGCTAAGGATCGCGACCCTCAGTAATGAGAATGTGGGGTAGTTGTTTGGTGCTAAGCCTAACTGCAGGGCAATCACCTGATCTCAGAGTGAACGTTATGTGCTGTGATTTCAAAGCAATAGCTAGAACTTTCTATTTATCATGGATGGACAAATGTCTGAGTTTCTTGGAGGCTTTTTTATAGCATTTCAGATGCTTTTGCAGGTTTCTCGTAAGAAGCAAGTAATGTAGTATCATCAGCGAAGGTTTCTACAGATACTCTACAAGTTTTTGGTAGGTCGACTATAAATAATGTGTATAGGATTGGACCTAACACTGAGCCATGAGGTACTCCAGCTTTAATATAGTAGAATCTAGAGGTACATTCACCTTCTGTGACCTTAAAAATTAAAACTAGTAAAGCAAAGTAGGTGTGTGGTAGAAGCATTTTGATTTTCCGAAACAAGCCTTGTTGCCAAACTTTTTCAGGCTTGTTGTATATCAAAGAAAACATACAGTTTTCGTTCATGTGCTTTTCTTATGATTTGACATACTCGGTGAACTTGTTCAATAGTTGCAGTTTGTCAATAGGTCTCTTCTAAAACCGAATTGGTGGTCAGGCCGTATTTTTCTGTCAGAGATTACATGCAGTAGGCTATTTAGCATTATCTTTTCAAGTGGTTTGGATAACGGTGGCAGCAAACTTATAGCTATGTCTATAAGACGTAACTTTACTAGAAGATTTACCAGGTTAGCAGATCAGAGATTTGAGGGATTTCCACAACAGTGGGAAATAACCAATTCTAATTATGCTGTTGGAATGGACAGTACGATACATAAGGCCTTTTTTTGGAGGTTCTTTCATTACTCTTTTGTCTATTAGGTCAAATCCTGGAGCTTTCTTGTCTTTGAGTGTTGTGACTGCCCTTCGAATCTCCTTCGGTGCGACACACTTAAGAGGTAGATCAAGCTGGAAGTCCTGATCCAATATCTTATCAATGTCAGATTCATCTGCATTTCCTAATTCCGTATTTGGTGCGAATAGTATTACAAATATAAGTATTACAATCTTCAATAGGAGAGGTAGAAACAGCAGGTCGAGTAATATTTATAATTCCTTTCATAGAGAATATCTACGGGCTTTAGTAGGAGAGAGCGATTCAATGCTAGTTTTATTTGTATCATCCTCAGCTTCTATAATCACATATTTTAAGGAATGTCCATTAGGACATTAATATAGTACCCTTATACTTTTATGTTATGTATTTTTTCCACTTTTCTTTTTGTCCTTATATTATGCAATTAAGTTGGTTAAAATAAATAAAAAATAGAATAGCTAGATAATTTTCTTTTCGCTTGGTGGCCATCGCTTTCTATTGCCATGGATAAATATATAGAATAAGTGTAATGGGCATAAAAAAAGCTGATTTTTTGACCAGGTACCCTCCCCAAAACACCTCACTAAACTTTCATCACATATTCTAGGAACACAGCAAAGGACAGACAAGCATATCAACATCATTTTTTATTTATATAAAAAGATGGATCGTTCACTCCCAATCATATAAGTAGGTAGTAGGAAGAAATACCAATTTTCCAAATTTGAAATTTTGATTGAATTTGAAATCCGATGTTTATCAGCGAAAATTTAATTTTTATGTACGAAAATTATTGTAAACAATATAAAAACATAAACAAGATTTTAAAAAAAAAGCATATTTTGTTTAAGATGCGAAAAATTCGAATTCAAGTTGTATTAGTCCAGACGACCGTTCAAACAAGTGACGAAATTAAGGTAACGTATCTATACCTATAGTTGATAAGACTTGTCGCGAGCCGTTTATTGCAACTGTTATGGCGAGCTGCACTAAAGTATTGCGCGAGGTGGGCGGGGCTAACCGTCCGCTACTGCCGCTGCTTCACCCCCTCAAATACCTAAAGTTCTTCTATACAGAGCGCCTTAAGGACTAATTTGTATATGTTCCGGCTCCAAACAATGTAACGGGTCGGCATTACTTCGTTTATGAATTACTAAGCTCCCGGGATCACGTCAACTTTCCAAAGTTAATTTAAGTTATCTTGAGTACGTTATATATTATTCCTTTGCGTCAAAGCTATTTCAGCAAAATTATAAAGATGCTGCTGAATATAAATGTATCAAGTCACTCTTGCTTTATAAAGAAATAAAACTAGTTTTATATAGTAGAAGTTAATTTAAAAGGAATTACTTTAAAAGTAAAGACGACAGTTATTCGAAACATATTTCAGTATTGACACAAAGTGCAACGGCCTCGTTTTCCAATAAGAAGTATGCGGCTCGTCTCAGTTTTTATGGTATAGTTTAACGTATTTGGTTTTACCTTCATTTTATTAATTCCTCGATCGAGTACTTATTAGTCGAAGTCGTTGTCGATAAAAACTTCAAGCGCAAGTAAATGGCCCTTTATAACTTCATGATGCATATGAACATCAGAGATGACTTCATTCTTATAATTATAATGCGTATTGAATTAAATTATGTAAACGATGACGATAAAGCTAACAGATATCAAAATTTAAAATTAATTTTAATTTGAATTTGAATTTCATTTCCACAAATAAAGACATGATAAAAGTGTAAACAAGGTAAGATAATAACTCCGTAAGTATATAAATCCTGTTATAAAAGTTTTATATTCTTAGCGAATAGATAATTGATATTAAATAATATATTACTTGTCTTAAAGAAACATCATAAATTAGCTATTTCAAACGGACAGAGAAAGCGGATTTTCTTTGGAGTTTATTAATAAAGATTATGATTATTTTTTGTATTTCTTTTATACACTACAAGTTAGCCCTTGACGGCAATCTCGCCTGGTGATCATGCAGTCTAAGATGGTAGCGGGCTAACCTGTCAGGGTTATGGTAAATCCAAACTCCTAATTGATTTCTACGCGACATCGTGCCGGAATGCTAAATCGCTTGGCGACACATCTTTGTCGGTAGCGTGGTAACTAGCCACGGCCGGAGCCTCCCACCAGACCAGACTCGAGCCGGCAATCGAATTTCATAATGCGATAGCGCACGCACTGCGCCACGGAGGTTGTCATACTTACTTATAATGGAATAATTGTTAAGTGATAATTATCTCTTACTACAACTGGTGGCATTGAATTATTAAAGACGATGTACTACTTAACTCATTTTTATAATTCTTTCACCTATAAGGAGCTATATTTACTATATTTTATCACCATATTCCCAAGGGAACAGGAACTACGCGGCTGAAAGCGATCGATTGATATGTCGAAAAGTCGTATAATTAGGTACACCAAAATGTACCTGTACGAACGGTTTTTTTACAATGATAGCGGTGATCTAAAATAATGACCAATGAAATAAATTGCTATGACCTTAGCCTTCCAACTGCAGACAGAACGATAATACACTTATAAACACTTGCTTACAAATGAACTATAATTATGTATAATACAGTACTCTTTGTTTTTCACGCCAGTTATATATATGTGTCATAAATAACTTGTAATGGGGTAGGGTGCATGGCACTTGTCAGGGTGTTATTATTTCTCTGATGTCTTATAATTGGAAGGCTTTTTAACATCAACCAAAGTACAGGGTGAAGGTAATGACCGTGTTATTAACGGACTGCTTCTACACGACATACGTACAACAGTTGCTACGATACGTATGAACAAACAAATAGCCATGCTTTTTTCCCATCTGCACCAACTACTTTTGTTATTAATATAGATGATACACCACACCATACAGATCTCGCAGAATGTCATACACGTCATTGTCAATACACGTTACGCACCGACAGCGAAGCATCCTTAGAAGATGTTGACTTCACAAAATTTTCGAGATATTGCTTGTAATATCATTAAGTCAGGACAAAGCTCTTTATATGGATTGCTGATTTTTGTACTCGTTGTTGATTAGAAGAGCTCTTTATATGGGGATTGTTGATTTTTGTACTAGGTGTTGTTGATTAGAAAATCTTCGCTACAGACACAATATATTTTTGTGATTCATATACTTCTGCCTATAAGAAATCAGACTAAAATAGGTAGTAAAGTTTACTGATGTTTTAACTTTCAACGGCCTAATAGTAAATAATGCGAAGTTGGTGGTTGATGTGGTTTATGAATAAATTCCATTATACTCTTTAGTTGCCGTATTAAATGGTGAGATCTGTGACGATTGGGTTAGTAAGATGCCGCTGATTTTGAATGAATGATAACATAATTTATAAAGAAAACTCTACATCGAAATTGTATAAAACATTAAGAATAATGTTTTTAGTAATTCTATTATGTAAATTGTTTTCTTAGAAGGCATAATAATTCCGAAAATTTTACAATCGTAATTTTTCACAAATTTGTAATTATTCCATGATAAGAATTTTTGAATATCTTTGAGCTTATAAGAGCGTATAAATATTTAATTTATATAAATATTAACATCTAAAAGTCAATCTAAAGGTAGCTCTGCAAGTGGAATCTATATGAAAGTCTAACTTTTGTCGTTATAGCTTTGCAAATGTCAATGACTTATATAGAATAAGGAAGACGAAACATTCCTAGAAAGTCCTCAAATAGCTTTTCTAATCTGGGCAGATTACTGACAGGAAGCGTGGGCTGCGAATCAATAATGAAAATGTATCTAATACGACATAACTAGTCTATTAATTGAGGTATTTCTAATCTACATATAACATAGTCGTATCACCGCATTCTTCATGCTATGTTTAATTTAAGGAGAGGCTTGTATATAAAACCCATGAAGAATTTGCGACAAGTTCTCATTGTCTGTACTTACAACTACTGCAACAAAGATGTTAACTTCGTATACTATACCTACGAGGCACCTGTATTCAAAAGGGACGAGACGGACGCAGTAGTTGTACCTTTAAAAATAACTCATGAATAGCCCATAATAAATCGTAAGGCATTGGAAAACAAATAAAACGACCATTCCAACATTCAAATGCCACCACGGTATATTTAGAGGGCTTGTATCATACAAGACCTTTTTCTCATATGCCATATTCAATGCAATTTCAATGTTCGAAGGCGAAGTAAAGACGTTCTTGTAGAAGCAATGATTAGAACTGAAACTAGATCTGCCGTTGAGCGGAAAGAAAGGAATTGAGCAAATATTATATCGTCGAGTCGTCTCGAATAATCGTTTTTATTTCGTCCCGGTTATAGATCATAGGAACTGTAAAGACCACTTTGTTTTTATCACATCGTCGCCGTCTACTTGACAATTACTCAGCAACGTGACGCGACATCATTTTAATTTATGATGTACGACGAGAACACTCTAGAGTTATTGGACAAAAGTCTTCATGAAGTTGTATTGATGACAAAAAGTATACACATTTGTGTTTCTGGTGGACTTCTCAGATAAGTTTGCCGTTTAGAACTCTAATTGCTTCAACTAAAAGGGAATAAAATAATCAATGACACTTTAGAATTGTAAATTAAAATAAACGTATGAAAATATTTCTAATTAGGATTAGCTTTGACTTCTTAGATTCATTATCAATAAATATTAGTGAAGTAAATACAGACACATATTTTTTTATACTACGAGTTAGCCCTTGACGGCTATCTCACCTGGTGATAAGTGATGATGCTGTCCAGGATGGTAGCGGACTAACCTGTTAGGAGTATGGTAAACCCACGCTTCTAATTGGTTTCTACGCGACATCGTGCCGGAGCGCTAAATCGCTTGGCGATCTTGATGACGTCTTTGTCGGTAGAGTGGGAACTAGCAACGGCCGAAGCCTCCACCACACCAGACTCGAGCCGGAAATCGAACCCAGGACCTCCAACTTTATAATGCGACAGCACAAGCATTGCGCCACAGAGATCATCAAAAATGTAAAATATGTATTAAAATCATAGATATTATTTAGTGTCAAGAGATTCATTTTCATGGTGGCAGTACACGTGACAGTGGCAAATAACGAGTTAAACCGATTAGAGTAGGTGGTGACAAAATTGCTCTCGTTGGCTCCTTCTCGCATTACCACAAGGTTTTGATTCGACCTATTTGTGAGTGCATTATCTACCTACTTACTCTATTAAAATAGTTGTATTCAAGCACATTCAATAGTACATGTTTCAAGTATATTAATATGGTCGGAAAATTTCTCATGGATAGCTTGTTTATGATTGCACTATCTTTCAATACTAAGAATATACACTGCTAAGAAATTTTACAACATAAAACAGTCATTCCTATACTCTATATTGGGGTTAAAAGAATATTTTATGGACTTTCGGGCACTGTTTTTGGAGCGCTCAGTAAATACGGGGTGAAGGTAACCGTTTTACGATTCGAGATACATGGCACATACACTTAGCATAATGGAATATTTGCCAAGAGTAAAATGATATAAATATTATATTAATATGTCTGCTTTCTTTGGTTTTAAAATTATACTACACTTTGACCTAAAATAATAATTTTGTTTTAGAAGCTTTTAGCATATATTATGTTATATCTAATATTTTATGAGACTATTGTCTCTCGTAAAATGGTCTCATATATATAAAGGATCTCCTTAATATTGGCTGATTTCCGAGCATACATCTAAGCTATTCTTAAACCTCAAGTTGTTTACAAGTTTCTCTTTAATTATTTGGAATCAAATATCCAAATAAAAACTAGCATGACTTTAAAACTGTATGTAACTACTGTTCGATGTCTTGACTAAGTTATTTAGATTTTTGACTAAGCTATTGTACATTATGAATTCATCCTGACAACTCAACGCACATTTCACTCCGGTGTCAGAGTGCAATGTGCGTTGAGATGGCACTCTGGAAAATCTGTATGGTGTAAAGATTGAAGAGATTATAAATTTCGCCGTGTAGATTTGATTGTTTTATGTGAATTGAAGCAAATTAAGTTTAATATAATAATGTTAATGTTAACTAGAAGTAACACATATAGGCTACACTTTATTCCAGAAATCTACAAAAATGAAAAAGTTTTCAAAATTAATATTATAAACTATTAGTTTAATTAATAATTTGGAACAAAATATCTTTAGAAACAACAGTTCAACGTTTCGAGTTAACACGTATATATATATTGGAAGATATGTTCATTTTAATTTATATGGGAAAACTAAACTTAAGAGAAGTATTTGCGAGAAAACGCCAGTTATAATAATTGATGGCAGTATTGATCATTAAAACTTATTTGATCAGTGTGTATTTGCCGCTGATTCAACGGTTACGTCACGCCTATCCCGGAGTTCTGCACGTGTTGGATGTGACGACGCGTGTTCTGGTAATGTGCTAAACATAGCATACCTAACATTACAGTTGTTTAGTAGTGAGTTGAGTTAAGGAGGATAATTACTTTCGTATACTTAAAACTTAAGCTATGAGGGTTCCATACGCCTGGTCTAAGAAGAAGCCCAAAACAAATTTGCCGAGTAATCCATGGATTTCGTTAGACATTCGACGTAATATGTAAGCAGATGGGACATTTGTATCGAAACACAGTGTCGAGTATCACGTGCTTATGATGGAGTGATGTGATGACGTCACGGTGTCCGCGTTATATGAATAATGTGTAATATTGTTCGTTGCATTACAATCATATGCTAAATGCTGCTTAGATCATCCTCGAAGTTCTTGTTACTAAATTTATGTATTTTACGTAGCTATGAAGTTGATATGCGATTCATTTCGAAAGCGTAAGCGTATTTAAAATGGTTATTAATTAGTATTAGAGACTTGGGGAGTTCATTGTATATAGGCTTTTTGTTGTATGACACAGCATAATGTTTAGGTCCTAATTATATTATATAACATAGAAATGTTAACACTTAATGTGAACATAGATTAAGTTGTCGCATTATAAAGTTCGAGATCCTTGGTTGTATTCCCGGGTCGAGTCTGGTCTGGTGGGAGGCTTCTAGCCGTGGCTACCACCTTACTGACAAAGAGGTTTCGCCAAGCGACTAAGAATTCCGACATGATATCGCGTAGAAACCAAGTAGGATAAAATAATCGATTAAACTTATTTAATTTTACCAAAAATTTTATATTTGTATGTAAAAAGGCAAAGGAGTAGATGAAGATATGGATGGATTGTGTCAAAGAGGATATGAGTGTAAAAAGTGTGGTTAGTGAGTGTGTGAGTGGTGAGTTGCTGATAGAAGTGAGTGGAAGAAGAAGACATGTTGTGCCGATCACTCGTAGCGTGTTAATAAAGCAAAAACAAGAAGAAAGTTTTTTCATTACGCCTGAAAACAAAGAGAAATTTATTGCTGAATTTAATTCCATCGTTAAAATAAAAATGTCCACTCAGCCGAGACTTTTCAGTCATTTGACAAAATTTTAAAACCAATAACAGATTCGAGATTGCAAAAGCGTTTTTACTTTATAAATAATCGAACGAATAAAATCAACTCGCCGATCACGCATCGATAATCGATCGATAAGTAAAATCGATTGGAATGACATAATGAGGGTACACGCCGTAAATTATGCGAAATGCTATAAAATGCATTAAAACAAGTACTTTTAACACTTCTGCATAGGGCTGTGAATTATTTGTTTTTTTCCCCTCTAGCACTGACTGAATAGCAGATAAGCCAAAGTAACAAAGTATTATATACATTATAAAATTAATTTACAAGAGCGTTGGATTGGTACAGTTAATATAAAAAGTAACAATCCTCAATTGCATTGAAAAGTTTAATTATGATCACAGGAGATAAATAAGTGTTTTACTGAAGTTACACATCAATTTAAGTACACTGGCAAGCTTAATTTCAATGAAGTCAAAGTTCGATAAGTCTCTTTCTTACTCTCTCTTATCATACTCATTTAACTGAAACACATAATTCTCTTCGTCTCTAACAAATACTCTTTGGAGCTTGTTGATTGTGATGACTATAATGGCACAATAAACCTACAGCTGGATTGAAGGCTACATGAGATTTTAAGCATTTCATTCAATTGTATATTGTTTCACAAATATTTGTTCATCACTAGAGCACTGTATGTTATAGACTATAGAGTATAGATTTTACTCAATACCCATTGGCCTAGCAAAGCATGCATTAACATATTATAAATGTTAACGTTGATGTTAATCCAGTAACTTATTTTTTAAATTATTTATTTTTACATCGTGTGTGATGTGATGATTTACTATTTTTCTTAACGTGTGAATGGACTAGCTTTCAATAAATATGGTGGCAACCCTATAGATATCCGCATATGAATACATCGCTATATAACGTAATCGAGCTCGCACCCAGTTTTACGGCCCGAATGCCCGTAAACAGGTAATTACCGACGAAGCTGTAAGTAACGTTCTTACACTTTTTTCGGAATAACAGTGTAGCACCTGTTGCCAAACAGAGCCGAACGAAAATGACGAAAATTAATTTTGCACTAACGCGAGTTTAAAAACATTTAATCCGTTACATCATAAAGGTAGTCACATCGCAAACAAAAAATCCACATCAAACCTTATGACATGAGAACCTACCTAATACAATAAAAAAAATATTTTGGAATTACTGTAAAAATAATTCAATCAATTTATTGAATATTTGCAGTAACGTGAGTTTAAAAACATTTAATCCGTTACATCATAAAGGTGGTCACATAAAGTGAATTGCAAACAAAAAATCCACATCAAACCTTATGACATGAGAACCTATCTAATACTATAAAAAAATATATATTTGGAATTACTGTAAAAATAACTGAGTCAATTTGCTGAATGCCCATTATTTATATTAAGGTCATGAAATAAGAAACATATAGTACGCTCTTAATCCTGAATTTTGAATGTGAATTGTTATTTCTGTCTATGTCTATGAATATTTGTGTAGGTAAATATTTCTTTATACATCTTCATTGAATAAAGCCTATACTCGTTTATTAAAGCAACCAAAAATTCACAGTAGATTACTTCCATGAAGTTCTTTAGGTCAAACGTCACAGCAAAGAATAAATCCCTAGGTGTCATTACTATGGAGCCTAAAAGAATGTCTTAATACCGTTAGGTTACGAGAGATAACCTTAGCAAAAAAGTGAGTCCTTTGACTTAAACAATGGTTAACGGTATTTGATAAATAACCATTTAGCCGCACTAAACTACAGTTATATAATAACAAGAATGTTCCAAATAGCGTTACATTACATCACTTCGAGCGGAAATGGTACAGGAAGTTGGAGTTTTGTAAGCATAAAATTTAAGTAACCACTATTAGTCTAAGCTATTATTAAGTGGGGAATGGTTTTCGTTGTTATTAACTTGAGTAATAATTATCTCTATTATTAAATTTAGCCCGATATACGTTGCACATTGGCGGTTCGAATCCGGACACCTCTAACTTTTCAGAGGTTTAAAAAGAAAAAATATCACTTGCTTCAACGGTGAAGGATAACATCGTGAGGAAACCTGCACGCCTGAGAGTTCGCCATAATGTTCTCAAAGGCGTGTGAAGTCTGCCAATCCGCACATGGCCAGCGTGGTGGACTATGGTATAACCCTTCTCGTATTGAGAGGAGACCCGTGCTCTGTAGTGAGCCGGTAATGGGTTGATCATGATGACGTCGCACTTTCTACTCGTAGGTTGATCACCGCTGGATATCACTTCCAATAGTTAGATGGATGCCGACGTCATGCGACGGTGCGTTCTAAGGAGATCCTGAGTAACTAAATGTATTAGGTCACTCGTGACCATCCAGTAGTTGTAGTGGGCAGAAGACCCACATAACTCGATTTCTACCCTGTAATGTTATGTTTCGTATCGAATAAATCATTATGCTCACAAGTGCATTATTAGCATAATAAGAATCGAGCAAAAATTAGGATTCTTGCTTTGAGACCCTCTTTAACTTTCAGCTTTACCTAATACACAAGCTATGATAACTTTACGTATTACGCTTTATGATCGATTATCCTATTACTTATATAATTTAGTAAAATTGCGAATTTGGAAAAATAATATTGTTTGGTGAAATAATAAACTTTAAAATGATATTTTGACATCCAGCACATTTGCAAAATGGAACATTTGCGAATAGAATAGTAAATGATTTTTTGTAAAATGATTAGTTTGTGGAATACGACGTTTGTGATTTAATTAGTTTTTGAAATGTTTTAGGTAAAATTATAATTTTTTTTAAGTTTTTTGTTTAGCATTAGTGAACCGGTTTATGGGATACAGTCCACTGGCAGACAGGCGAAGAGAAAGAAAAACAGTGGAGGCAGAATACGAATAATTATTGTTAATTGCTATAAATAAACCTTCTCGCAGTTTAGTTAGACCCTTTATGGGATGTTAATAAAACTTGTCTTCGGTGTAAGTTGTCCGATAAAAAAAAGTTGTATTCTTTCTTAAATTTCTTTAAGATGGCACAGTGTTGTTAATTTAGTTAAACACGATGATATAAAATTCACATATGCCTTCAGAAATTGTTGTTCCTTGTCGAAAAATTATTAATTAATTATTATTACACTTTATTCAATTCTATATGTTGAGTAATTTAACATATTTAACGGACTTCAAACTATGAGGAGGTTCTCGGTTCGTTAGAATGTTTTTTAAAAAGTGCTTTTTAACTACACTTGGAGTAAAAATCATTTTTTTTAATGCAAGTACCAGTATTTTAAAAATAATAAGAATGCAGGCAAGTTTTTACTATTTTTCAGTTTAAATGCATTTTTGGTTTATAAATTATTTTAGAGTAATTAATTTTTTTTAAGACGACAATGCTGCTACTCAATCCAATTAATATATAATAAAATTAATAACCTTAAAAAATATTACACGTTTAAACAGCGGGAGATTTTTCCAGAAAAAAAATCTATCCTGTAGCAATTTCCGTCTTTAGCCAAAAATAGACAACAAGAAATCATAAATACAAGTGCGTCTATAGGATTTCTTGTTGTCTATATTTGCCATTATAAAATCAGTGCTGAATGAAGATAGAAGCATCTTCATTTTATGACTAAGTAGCATTCTATCTACATTTTGTTCGTTCAGACAACATAACAAAACTGTTACATGATTGTCGCTGGTGTGACACTGCATCACCGTTCAATGACTTTATTCGCAAACCTTTGTAACGGAAACAAAGAGCGAACAATTATCAAGGTCTGCTTATCGTTAACCACACTGTAAAAACCGTATAATATAAATAAACCCTTAATAAGAAACTAATAATAAAAATCAACAAATAACCTTTGAATAAAATATCACTTCTAATGATGTCATTTTCCTCATGAGCCAGAGTTCAATCCACTTGTATCAAAGGTTGAACGCACCACGTAAGTCTGCAACTATCTATACATCATTAAAGCAAAGACGACACTCATGGTCCATTCAATACCCATTCATCATCTCCATAGTGTGCCGCGTAAGAAAGTATGGAAACTTAGAAAAATGTCTTAACGTGTAAAGGCACCATCAATCACCCTGGACGCGCCATTCAAGGCTCATTCAACTCCACTGCGCGTCAACACTTTCACTGGCTCCTTCATTACCATAAATCATCAGGCACGTATCAAACCGCAGTCGTTTTGCGGTGGGGCTCAAGGTTGTCATTACGACCGGCGCGGTGTAATGGCACGCAATTAGATCGGAGACCATGGCATCATAGACTTATTAGCAGACTTAGGAGTGCTTACGTATAATCTGTGGATTTGAATTAGCGAAATGTTTGGATGGTAACCGTCGTCACTTCCCGGGGTTTTTTATGTATATTGGATATTGACAGTTGATGGTATATTGTTTCATAACGTTGTGTCTAAGCGGTGATGCCCACATTCAGCATCACTTGGCGGAAGACCAATAAAGAAACCTAATCTTAAAAAAGTTAAGAAATATACTGAATAAACAGAATAAACGAAGGCAACTGATAATGGGTCGGAACATAGCCCGGAAAACTAATGAACTGAAGTGAGTCATAGAGATTCGTGGATCACATCAACTAAAGATCATCGTTTGTTTTTACAAAAGATCCGCATCCAACTTTGACCTCACCTCACATCGAAATCTTTCGATAATTCGAGATTTCGATGTGAGGTGGCTTACTTAGGTAGACTATGGTGTTTTATTATCCACCTGCGGTTTCATCTGAATGCAGTAAACTTGTTTTATGCGATAAGTTTGTCAACATGTCTAAAAGTTTCTTAGTCTACGTTGAACACCGATATTTTACAGACAATTCAGAGAAATTTATTTTATAACAGAATGAAAAAACGGTTTGATTTTGTAATTCGTGATCGTTGGACAATTGGGGTCTATTTTGGGTTAGTTCTAGATTGTTTTTAATGTTTCAAACATATCTTACCCACCCTACTCGTTTGAGCATTTCTATGTACATTCCTTTTGAATTAAAATTATATATCACACTCAATAAATAGGACATACAGTTATATAATAGTCTTCTAGATTAATAAAAGATTTTAGTTGTTCAGTTGCATGCATTATAGATTTATGTAGGATTAACTTGTATTGTACCCTAGGATTTACGTAAAGCTATTTCCATTGAACTTCCGCATCTAATCCGAATCCCACAGTAAGGAATGACATATTGCTTGTAGTATTTTCCCGTCCAGATACTATATTGTCTCCATAAGGTAAAACAATAACAATAATCAAACACTGTGAATAAAAGTCATTGAACGAAACAATAAAGATATCCCATATTCTTATAAATAAATATAAACATATTTGAAATATGAAATCGAGCGGAAATTGTTATGACTTGCAAAAAATGTAGATGTGAAGAAACGGTTATTTACAATAACGTGTAAATTGAAGTATTTTCTATTGTTATGCTCCAATGTGCCAGTTAATGATACTGTAATGAATAAAGAAGACATGCCACTTCGAAGTGATTAGCATCGCATTATAGACTTAGCGCCTCCAGCGACATTGGTCCATCAATTCCTGAGCAGTGAATCATATATCTGACGGTTCTGTCGCAGAATACGAATGGACAAAAACAAATCCGCTTTTTTATGAGTCACAATGATTGGTCTGAATTGGGAGGAGTGTTACAAAACTAAGATATCGATGATGCACTTCAAAACTTGAATTGTTAATTTAATTAATATAAATTCTCTAAATCTACAAAGAACTACAAAGAACTAGGTCGACAGACGAGATCAGACGAGTCGCAGGGAGCCCGGAGCAAGACCGTGGACATTGGAACTCCCTACAAAAGACCTATGTCCAGCAGTGGACGTCATTCGGTTGAAAATGATGATGAACGATTTTAATTTCGTTAACAAAGTTATTTCTTTATTTGTGGAATCTATATTTTTGGATTCAATATTTTATACTCGGTATTACTCTCGATACTATTTAAGAGTGAGCTATTATCGGACTGCGCTCATTTGCTGTCTATCGATGAGTACCACATTTTATCTACGCAGGTCCCTATCATATGATTCACTTATTTTAACAAACAACCTTGGAAATCGGTACAAATATGCCGAGTATAAAGAGTTCCATTGTCAAAAACAAACAAATCATTAGGCCGTCAACAACATCAGACAAGCAGCCGGGTTTAATAACATAACAGTTAATCAAACAATAGAACCATCCTTACAAACATCTTAAAATGCAAGATTAAAGTGTTAAATTTGTACGCGATGTTTGACCTAATAATGACTCACTCATAAATTTCATTCATCCATTTTCGGTCGACAAACAGCGACGTACCTGAAACAACAAAAACATTCATCAGTTACAAGATTACAAAACTTTTGACGTGACCCAATTAGTATTGAGCAAGTTTTTGTGGGTTGACAGAATGTTTATGGAAATAAATAATGAGTACAACTTTAGGATTCCGCAATTTTGTCCACTTTTCAAGCAGGTTAAAGTGCAGATACGATTACAGACATAGGGCACTTTAGAAAACTCATGTATCCAGCAAAGTACATGAAGGATTGATATGACACTTTAGTTTAAGATTGGATTTTTGTTGCAAACTTAAAATTAACATAATTCTAGGATTCATCATCATCATGATCAACCCATCGCCGGCTCACTACAGAGCACAGGTCTCCTCTCAATATGAGAAGGGTTTGGCCATAGTCCACCACGCTGGTCATGTGCGGATTGGCAGACTTCACACGCCTTTGAGAACATTATGGAGAACTCTCAGGCGTGCAGTTTCCTCACGATGTTTTCCTACACCGTTGAAGCTAGTGCTATTTTAATTGTTTAAAAACGCACTTAACTCCGAAAAGTTAGAGGTGCGTGCCAGGTTTCGAACCGCCGACCTCTGATTATGATTAGGAGGCTGACGCCCTAACCACTAGGCTATCACCGCTTCATTCTAGGATTGTTGATTGTTAATTAAAAAAATAAAAACAATCAAAAAATTATTAGCGTCAGCTGACTCATAGCAAAAATCACTTATTTGCAAGCCAATTTACTGTAGAATGCATTGCCTCAATTACCGTAGCACAGAAACCTTAAAGGGCAAACAATCATAAAATTACTGATACAAATAAGTTTCAAATTATGTCTTGCGGTTATTTCATCACAAATTGTCAATTACCTACGACTCCATCGTGACTTTGCAGTAATGCTATTATGAATTTGCATTATAACCCGATGTCAAAAAGCTAGTCTACGGATGTCTTATGCTAATTATTACGTACAGAAATAATCAGGCACCGACAGGTTATTAAAAAGGATCATAATCATGTTTGCTTTTTACTTAAAACAGAAGATCTATGACACAGTTACAGATATTATATGAACTTTATTCAAAATATTATAAACATATTCTGTATGATAAATATAAATTACAATTCAAAATCACTTCTTCATCATTTCAGTAAAGTACTTTGGATATGTCTTTAAATTGAATAAATCTAACGTTTTATTTCAAATGCCAAAATTCTTAAGCAAACGGCGTTCCTTATTTTCAGCATTTTAATTATTTTTACTGCTTTCAAGGACCAGCTGAAGTAACTATAGAGATATCAATGAAGTTGGGACACAGTTGAATGAATTCACTAATTAAAAAGATCAGCTTTTTGCGTAATGCAGTATCATTTCAATCATAAAGTGAATAATCATTTACATTCATATGCTTCATTCGTTCACGAACTACCCGTATCTAATGAAGATGAAAATGTAGACCATAACTTGCACTAGCAAGACAAAGAATATACAAGACTTACGGGAACCGGACGAAAAACAAAATTATGCGAACTCTTTTAATTCGATTAAGAACCTGAAAGCGCAAGTTATACGTAATCAGTTGAGAAATGTACATACAAGTAGAAAGAGATTTTAACAATAGATAAGCGTGATCAATTTGAAGTGATTCGAGAGAGACCTTTTAAACAAATGTGAACACAATTGCTAGTAAAAGGAGAGCACTGTGGGTGCAAGTCACTACAAACAATGGTCAGTGCGAACAGAAATGTACTTTAACGTGACCCATTCGAGCCATAAGAGGATAGCGGGTTCATATTCACGAAAACACGGCGGGCAGGAATTTCAACGTGCTTTTATTAATGTAATTACTTACCAATTAGCTGATCTGATGGTGGAATCGATAGATGGTCAAAGCTGATTGGGCTGATTTGTTAAAAAATGTGTTTGTTATTTAATCTATAAAGCTATTTAAATGTTGTTTAATTTAGTACTAACCGGACAAATCACAGACTACTCCACTTTAAAACAATCTTGTCTCCGCTTTAAATTGAAACAAAAGTTTTTATTGTTAGTAATGAAAGCAAGTAAAACTACCGAGCGTTTAGTCAGTACTGAATTTTGGACATTTTGAACGCCGATTGAAGATCTAATAGAACATAAACGTTATTTAGACTTACTAACCAAAAGAGTTAGCCGAAAAATGTTCCGAAAAGACTTGATACTGAAACGTCTTATAACTTGAAGAACATCCAATACAGTTCCGATAGTGCGATAGCGCACAGCTGTTACGAAATAATCCAGATACGATCGGACTTTCGAGATGTTTGGGCGACGTTCAGTTGGATAACAAAAAGTGCTATTACGTAAACGCAGTTTATCATCTTGCGAGCTTTCTTTCAGTACAAGAGTCGTTTAAAGGCGTGTTTGAGACTATTATAACAATATTTATTTTGCGTAATTACAGACTGCGGGCACGCTTGAGGATAACTTTGATATACGAGTATAAAGCTGTTTTCAGAAGATATGAGTTATATCCATGCGAGATTAGCTAACGCGTCAAACCGCATTATCTCATCGTTTAAGGAGCAGACTTAAATCTGGAAGTCTATATTGGAAATCTGTGTTTTATATTATTTAAAGATTTCTATATCCATATAATATATATAGGCTGTGATAGCCTGATGGTTAGGACGTCCGCCTACTAATCAGAGGTCGGGGGTTCAATCCCGAGCACGCGCCTCTAACCTTTCGGAGTTATGTACGTTTTTAAACAATTAAAATATCATTTGCTTCAATGGTGTAGAAGGACCATATTGAGGGAAGCATGCCAGAGAGTTCTGAATAATGTTCTCAAAGGCGTGTGAAGTCTGCCAATCCGCACATGGCTAGCGTGGTGGACTATGGCCAAACCCATACCCATCATACTGAGAGGAGATCCGAGCTCTGTAGTGAGCCGGCATTTGGTTGATCATGATGATGTAGGTATCATTGCAGCTCGCATTGGAGCTTCGTGTATGACAAGCTCTATCTTTCTCTTATTTGATACCGAGGCTCACACCTAGCAGTAGAATGGAGAATGATGATGATCGAAGCTATGAATTCCGCAATTCCGTAGTTCCTAAGGTGCGGTGAAAAATTACGCGAAAGTAAACGCGCGGCACACAGAAGCCAATCGTGAGTCACGCATGGCTCGCAGTAATGCCAACATACTAATTATTATAGTTACGGAGCTGGTGGTAGTTGTCAGAAACATTGATTAAAAAGTATTTATTTTAAGACGAAGACTATTCTTCAAATACTCCCTTAATTAAAATTATAAGACCCTCGATGAAAATACTGAAACGACGACCCCCGGTACATAGATGAGTGTTGTGGTTGGGTTCGATTCCCGGCTCGAGTCTGGTCTGGTGGGAGGCTTCGGCCGTGGCTAGTCACCCTACCGACAAAGACGTGTCGCCAAGCGATTTAGCGTTCCGGCATGATGTCGCGTACAAACCAACTAGGAGCGTGGGTTTACCATACTTCTAACCGGTTAGCCTGCTGCCATCCTAGACAGCATCATCACTTACCACCAGGTGAGATAGCCGTCAAGGGCTGACTTGTAGTGTATAAAAAAAAATGTATCGAGTCCAAATGTATTTGAGAATTCACAACATCTGAATCTCGTCTCGTTAGGTTTGGACTTCGGTCATGCCTTGGTAACCACCGACAAATGATAGTTTGTCGGTCGTTACCTCATATGTTCATCTCTATATCACTTATTGGCACATGAAGAACGTTCCGGTACGATACCGCGTAGAAACCGTAGTTTGTTATGGGTATAATATAACTGCCTACTCGGAATGGGTTAGCCCGGTACCATCTTAGACCACATCAGCATGTAGTGTAGAATATATAAAAATAAAACAGATTCCTTCTCCCAGTAACTTACTTAAGCGGCTATTACTTATTTTTATCACCCAGTGGTCGTGCAGAGCCGAATCATTATATCGAGGATTTTATCTGAATTACATTCTAAAATACGTGCCTTATTGCCTTAATCTCTAGTAACGTAATATACATATCACAGTTCGCTGGAAGCTGTAATTCCCGATGTTCTTTAAGACACTCAGGGTCACGTCACTAAGGTCTTATAATCAGCGACGTGTATTTGTTAATAATGCACGGCATATCATATGCTGGGCTGTAAAGACATACATTATGTTTCCCGCTTTAGAACACGATCCATTCTTGTTTCAAATTCTAATTCAAATAATCTTTATTCAAATAATCCTTTAAAAGGCGCTTTTGACGCGTCTATAATTTACATAGTAGTGATTTTTTGGTGATAACTACATTCGTAAACTTAAAACTAAAGCTATGAGGGTTCCAAACGCGCCCCGGTCTGAGAAGAAGCCCACAACAAACTTAGCCAGGTAAATTTTCTTTTTGTTATCACCATCTCACATGCCACTTAAAATTATATTATGAGCTATCTTATTAGAGCAATATTTCACACCCATGCTTGTATATCATTAACGTAATCCTTTACACTATAGTAGGACTTTTCTACAAGCCTACGTTTTATATAAACTGTTTTGTATCACTAATCAAGAACTACCTTTTCTTTCATTGTTTCTTTCTTATATTTTATTTATTTAATTATTTATATAACTTTATTGCAATATATAGGACATAACATAGATAAAGACAAAAACAATTAGCAACTAACCATGTAACCATTTCGTTGAAGCTGATGTATTAAAAATTACACGGAAGTTGCAAAAAACAAAAAAAAAAAAAAAACAAGAAAAGCTAGAAAAAGCTATATATACATACACACTAATAACTACATGCTACTACATATATATAATAATAACAACAATACAAAATAATACATATCTAAAGTATAATATATACATATAATATTTTAGTGACATAAGAAAGTGGTCAGTTGTAAGAGCCCACGCTGCGAGTCCGCATTGTGTCCGAGGGAGTAAGTTACACTTTTGCGGTTTGCGGCTACGACGAGTATGACGATGTGACGTAATACAATAATCGATTGACATCGGCATTTGTTGCTTCACTTCATCGTTATAGGAATGAGTGGGACAGGCTCAGAGATTAACCCATTTTTTGAGATAGAAATAATCACACTGATATTAAAGAGGCGAAAGTTAACCCCTTCGCGCCGTAGTTACTGTAAATTTTGGATTTACACGTAGGCTTAACGATGTTTTTATAATACTTTTTATTACTGGAAAATCCCCGGATCCCGAAGATTTGTGCAAAACTTAATTCCACGCCGATGAGTTATAAAGTTTGACATAGCATACTTCCTCGAAACTTTGTGCTGGAAAAGGGGGTGGAAACGGATACGGATAGTCTTAAATACAAACTTAGATACAGAAAATTTTAATGACCCTTACGCGTTCCAAGTCGCGGTCATCGACTAGCACAAAATATTGGTATACTATATATTTAGCTACATTTTGATAGCGTTAATATATTATTTAACAAAAATACTATATACTCGATTTATCATCATCATCATGATCAACCCATTACCGGCTCACTACAGAGCACGGGTCTCCTCTCAATATAGAAGGGTTTGGCCATAGTCCACCACGCTGGCCATTTGCGGATTGGCAGACTTCACACGCCTTTGAGAACATTATGGAGAACTCTCAGGCGTGCAGGTTTCCTCACGATGTTTTCTTTCACCGTTGAAGCAAGTGACATTAATTTTTTTTTGATATTTTAATTTTTTTTTTTTTTTATCGATTTTACTCGATTTATAATCTTTATATTTTCAACGATGGCTAAGGTAAATAACAAAAATAGAGCCCCCCCGTTAAAAGGCCTAAAGCTAAACCGGTTAAATGCACCCAAATGATATAGCTTCGGCCGATTAGAATCCGTGCACCAGCTCTCTGGCTATTATGACTTGTGTGACTTTAACGTTTTATTTACATAATCGTACATCATGCTAAACGCACTTTAAGTCATATTGTGCCGTAACAGAATACTCAAAAAGGCCAATGAATTTTAAGTGGAGGCAATATCAATTAAAATGAAGACGAATTGGTTATTGTACGCCTAACTAGATATTATTTACGACTGAGCATTGTAGGTACGAGTATTACACAGCAACAAGAAAAAGTTATGTTTTTGTATCACCACTACGAATTCTTTGTAATTCCACCCGGTGGTAAGTGATGATGCAGTCAAAGATGTTAACGGGCTACCCTTTTCAGGGTAATTATTTAAAAGTCCAAATGCAATCTCACCTGGTGGTAAGTGATGATACAGTGTAATTTTTTTTAGCGTCATCTTGCTAGAAACCAATTCGCTAGGTGGCACGTCTTCGTCGGTAGCATGGCTGGTACAGCGAAAATTTACAAATTATAAAATTCCTTATTGCCACTCGAATTTATACCACGGGAATTGAACCCGGGACTTTGTGATAAAAGCGCTCACAACTACGCCAGGAGGATTGAAAAAATCATGTGATACGACTGTCGAGTCTACTACGAGATTTTTCAATGGTATATGGTTTTCGTACCACATATTAAAAAATCATTATCGATTGTCAACAAAATAATATCAACAAAAAAAAAAAAAATATTGGCTATTTAAAAGCTAACGAGAAAGGTTCATTGGCATCTTGAAGATGCTCATGTCTAAATCAGATGTCGAAATCAACTAGAAACACTTATTAAAAGGAAAAATTAAAATCATCGAACTGCGTTCGGACTTAACAGGCCAACGTCGCAAAATAAATCAGTTTTACTATAAGGTTATAAGGTTTCACGATAAATATAAATTCTCACTAAAAAAACATACGCGTCGGGTCGATAAAATTGTTTGAAAATAGGTACCGAATAGTGTTTCATTAGATAATCAATCAAACGTGCCACGAAGTAATACGTCTTATCTGCAACATTAATGTATTCTGATAAAACAAACAGTAGAAGCTAAAGGTTGCCGGATAACATATCGGGTTGCGGATTAACATAATTGTACATTCATACATTCAAGATGTATTGAGCTTGGCCTCACTAGCAGTTATTTAAGTGATCGAAGGTTCAATAAACAACTTTTGCGCTAATCTACTTCAATTAGGTATGTTGTTATGAATATTCTGACGGCGAAACCTTTGACCCATTTGCATGTAGTTGTATCAAATGACCACCTTTAACGTGACACGAGAATATCACAAAAATATTTTTATATAATACTGTTTTTCATGGACGAATACTACGAGCCAAATTTTTTCTATAGGATTTCTCATCACATCAGTTTATACTTCTGTAGGATCATCGTTTTCATTTGTTTAAGCCTCTTGTATTATTGTCCCAAATAAAAATCTTTTGTCTTTATATAATTTCAATATAAAATTAGGTAAGGTTAGGCTACATTAAAACATAAAAACCTTAAAGCAAATATTAAGTCTAGGCTTTACTTTTTTTTAATAAAAGTAAAGGCTTATTGCCTTTAAATTCAAAATAATCTTCATTACAGTAAAAAAGATACATATAAATAAAAAGAATATGCATCACCACCCCACTCGCTTTTCGACTATCGCAGGCAATATTAGATTAAGCTTAATATAATATACGATGGACTTCCGCAAACAACTGCTTCTATCCAACACATCAAGAATTGTTTACAAACAGACGATTTGAGTTTCCGAGTGACTGATGTTCCAATTGATTGCATCTAACGTTTTCCCACTAAAATCTTGTCAACAAGCGCCTACGCCGTTTCGGTGCATAATTTTCATCGGTAAATACGTTGAAAGTACGCGTACTACGAGCTCATGACAACACAATAGATTGTCAGGAAGACTTCAGAATTTTAATATCACAAACCTTTTAATGTCTCATAAGTTTATTCATCATCCTAATATAGAATTTGAAGAAAGTTTTTTTTTTCTTTTTTTTTAACTAACATAATAAAACCCACAACTCATAAACACCCTTAATTAACTAACAAGGTATTGCCATTAAATGTGATTAATGAAAATGGAGCCCAGCACGACCCTAAAATCGTGAGATATTGGGTATCTGGCAAGAAATTGTCGTTCCTATCAGTTTGGCTTAACCACCGTTATTTCACCTGACACGTGATACAAATCGTTAAAGCCCGGCCAAATAGGAGAAGCCTCGAGGGATTACGCCATTAAACCCTTTTTGCTACGAAAGCACAGGTTGTTATACGCCTGAAAATGAAGATGATGATGATAATGAAAACTCATGTATCGCAGCATTGTTACATACTCGTAAAAGTAACTTGAAGTGAACAACCGTGTTAATATAAACTGCCAACGGTAACGAATTAGAAATGCTACAATAAAGTAACTTTAACAAGTTACAAAGTGACTTATAAAACGAGTCACAATACAAATCTGAATTGCATCTGATACATAGTCTAAGCTTGGGGACTTGATGAACGGTTCGCACGCGACTGAGCGGCTTGCGCCTGCGCACGATTTAGGTCAAGGCAGCTTGCAGGACTGCTCCGAGAAGATTGTTACAAATTGCTGTTTAGTTGCCGCGTCGTATATAAATCACCTCTGGATGTTGATTTGTGTAAAATGACTCAATTAGAGAGCGAGTTTAGTAATCAGTAATTGACACGTGAAAGTTGTCATTTACAGTATCACCTGTCCTGTGAAACGAATCGCTTATTCGTGTTTATCGTTGCCATTCGTTAAGGTTATCCTATGGCGAGTTACACGAGACTATGGGTCTATATACAAAATTACTTATGTCTCATAGGGATATCTCCTTAATACTAGAAACTCCTTTTATGTTAGTTAAATTTTGTAAAAAATCAGATCTATAGATAAAGGTTGAGACGTAATAAATTATAGCAATTTCAGATTATTACTTTGAGAAAATGCGATTTTTACTTTTATGCATTTGAACCATCTTAGACATCTTACTTACGATTTTTACGATTTTTAGTTTAGTTTATTATACAAATAATGTCTTGTCTGTTATTACGCATGCTGAGTTAGCCTATACGTGGAGTGTACAACATTGCAAGAGATCTGTAGAATGTGTCCTTAAATTAAGATAGTTGTATACACGTTGGCTTCCTAAAAAATAAATTAGTAAATCTTACTTTACTATACTATACTATACTATATAGATACTATGCGGAAGACGGTACTCTGGCAGAGAATTGGTGGTGAATAAAAATGAGTCTTGTATCGGGACACCTGCTTGTTCAAACCGCAGTAAACGTTATATCAAAGTTTAGCAGCTTCAGCTATTTTAGTTAAGATAATTAGACATATCCACACCATGTATTGAGGTTAAAGATTAAAACTTGTTATGCAATACCCACTCTTACATGTTAAACTCAACAATTTCGGAGTTGGGTAAAGATGAGTACGCTTGTTTGGTGATAAACGGTGAATGTAAACTATGATTATAATAATTGTACAGTTCCGAAAAATTACCGCAGTAAGTACGCCTTGCATAAGTTTCTATTGGAAGGTCAGTCGATGAAACTTCGTGTTTTAACTCTCACCTTGTTCTAAAAACTTAACATTATCATCTATAATTTATATATTTAACAAGATTACTTTGTAACCTGCAATTTAATTTTACGTTTTTACTGTAGGTAGTTGTACCTATTTGCTTGTGAACAGAATTAACACAACAGTTAGTTCGTTAATGGGTGCTGGAGGTTAGATGGCAATCGCTTTTGTTAATAACTGGGGCTGTGTTATTATGTCAAAACTTATTATAGATACGAGCTTTCAATATTACTAACATAAATTATATCGCTTCATGTAGGTCAACTTTTTACTCACAATGATACAAGAGCTTTATTGGTATCTTATTGAATAAGTTATTGGATATTGGATAAGTTTTACGATATATTAAGTCCGTTTATGTCATAAAAATATACACTTTTATTGCGGATACCGCTATCAATATTTATATTGTACTTTTAGTTGAACTTAATAGTTATTGGAAAGTGTGACAACATCCTTCTTTTTGAATTTCTATTTAGTGCTGAAACCTTAAGCCTTGTGCGTTTGTTGGTTTGCACTTTTTTCAAGCAAACTACATAGAGATGATATGATATATTTGACGACCTCCGTGGCGGAGCGCGCGCACTGTCGCATTATAAAGTTGGAGATCGTGGGTTCGATTCCCAGCTCTAGTCTGATCTTGTGGGAGGCTTCGGCCGTGGCTAATAATCACTCTACTGACAAAGACGTGTCGCCAAGCGATTTAGAGTTCCGGCACGATGTCGCGTAGAAATCAATTAGGAGTGTGGGTTTACCATACTCCAATCAAGTTAGCCTGCTACGATCTTAGACTGCATTATCACTTACCATCAGGTGAGATTGCCGTCAAGGGCTAACTTGTAGTGGATAAAAAAAAAAGTTCGTTCAGGAGCTGAACAACATTATACCTACTTTCTATTCTGCCCAATTGCTGCCATTACCATTATATTATGATGAATTACTAAAAAAAGGAATCATATTAATAAAAATTATGCCACCCAATATACGTGCAATGATATTCTAGATATACTGTCAGTCGTCAAAAAGTAACATTGAAGGATAAGAATTCACAAAAAATTTGGAAATTATTATCGTCAGTATGCTTGTAAAAAGTCAATGCCCGCGCAGCAATAAAAGTGAATAAGTATCTTATTATGGGTTTAAGGAAATGGATTTCATAAATTACATTCAATATTTTTACCGTTCCACTGACAACCGTCATTAGAACTTTGTCTACTAGATTTTATATAGGTCTGCAATACACAATGTTAGTAATTATTTATAGTGCATAAGTTTAGCATATTCTTAAAGTGAACTCGCCGTCCTCCCCATAAACGTAAAGTTTCTGGAGGACGGTTAGCTTTACAATTAAAATGTGTTTTAAAAATATTTTTGAACAATAAATTAAAATTAAAAAAAAAAAGTAGTATTGATAGAATCGATCTTGCATTATAGCAACGTGGAGTGCCTTCTTCTCTTCCATGATTGAAAAGACCTTTCCAGTAGTGGGACATTAATTCCCTGAGAGTATTAAACATTATGTCAATGGGTTATGATATTATATGAAAAAAATGTTCGGTCTTCCCACATCTAAATTACCATATGGCGCGAGTAACGCGTAATTTTAAAAGTCACTCTTCCGTGGGAACAGAGGCTACAGGTGATGTATCAACATGTCCAGTCACGCATTGTGAATACGGCCATTTTACGAGCTAGGTGTTAGTATAGCGTTAAAAACCCTCTTTTAATGTATTTTTAAACAATGAAAATATGGGGATATTTTTTTTTTAGCAAATGTAACTTAAAATAATCAACCTGTGAAACCTCCGTAGCGGAGCGCACGGTCTGTCGCATTATAAAGTTGGAGGTCCTGGGTTCGATTCTCGGCTCGAGTCTGGACTTGTGGAAGGGGTCGACCGTGGCTAGTTACCACCCTACCGACAAAGACGTGCCGCCGAGCGATTTAGCGTTCCGGAACGATGTCGTGTAGAAACCAATTAGGAGTGTGGGTATACCCCCTAACAGGTTAGCCCGCTACCATCCTAGACTGTATCATCACTTACCATCAGGTGAGATAGCCGCTAACTTGTAATGTATAAAAAAACACTTACTACTAAATAAGAATATTAAATTATTCGCATTCTTAAATTGCTTTTTTACACGAGTGAAAGTAGAAAAGAAAATTTATTTTATCTGAATTAAAACGAACAAAACGAAAATACGTTAGGCCCGCGTCATTTATCCAAGGGTAACTAATTTAATCAATTATTAAAGGTAAAAACTATTGGTAACCTAAGCATTTTATTTCATCCAAATGCCTACACTTACACCTTCCCTTTATTCTATAATTATTCCGTTATTCTATTGCTTTCGTGGTCTTTTAACTTTACTTTGTTGTACTTTGGAATTTTACTAACAATTTCGTCCAGTTATTTTATATCCAACCATGAATATATCTATAACCTGTAACATTGCTTTAAAATAAATTGCAAGCATTTGAGGAATATTATAGGGAAATAATCAAACGCCTCACGTTCATCACGCAGACCACGACATATATTTAACTCCTGCACCTACCTAGGGAATGCAGGGACAATCCGGTGCTCGTTCGCAGACGGAGGGTGTGCGACCGACTGTGTCCCCTGCGAGTGGGGAGCGATGCGCCAAATGTTACGTCCAAAGGTATTACCTCGCTCTCGTATAATTTTGTGATAAATATGTTATGGTGGAATCATGGCTTTTGTACTCAGTATAATGAATACTATTGCGCTTAATGTATGCTTTAATGATGTATATAAAATGTCACTGTACACATAATATGAAGGGCGGATTAACAAATTGCTCAAGGACCAGCAACGCATTGGCTGTTCCTCTGGTGCTGCAAATGTTCATGGGCGGCGGTAATCACTTACCATCAGGTGACCCGCCTGCTCGTTTGCTCGCTATGTATATAAAAAAAAAAAATAAGAAATACATTTTCAACTTTCTTAAATTCACTGGACCTACACGTAAAATAAATTCAAATTGTTTTACTCGAGCATTCCATTAGTATGAAGAGTGAGTGATAAAATAATGATTTAAAAAACTCCAAATTGAAATATCAGAATTGTTAAGTATTTTATATGGGAGCTAAGCAAACGTTACTTCGCAGAAGTTTATGATATATAATGAATTTATTTACTTTATTCGCTACAATCTGCTTACACCTAGATAGTTCGGCACGGTAAAATTTCTAATTTCTTCTAACTATATCAACGGCACTACACAATTTTTCCAAAACGCGTTGTCAACGCACGCCTCACCCCGACATCGAAAGATCCTTAATAGACGATTCACAATGTACGATTGCTTGCAAACTGAGCAAAACTATATATAAGAATGCTTAAACTCCATCGTCGAAATTTGACTAAAGCATATTGCAAAAGTTTAACATTACTCAACATATAGCTAACTAGATGAATATTTATCCAATATGTATATATCGGTTCCATCTTATATTCTGATTGTAGATATAAAGAGCTTACTTATTTCTTCTAATCATCTTCTTGAAAACAATGCATAATATATATTGAATGCTAATATATCAGGCTTAATTCGGGGAGTAGGCGTTGTTTTCTCTGTCCTAAAAACTGCGAGCCGTCCGTTAAAAGATTAACCAGATGACAGTGGCAAAATAGTTTATCTGTGACAAATGGGACAGATTATAAAGGGAGACTGGACCCCATTTGTACGTTTGTAATAATACTTTTTGACACGCTTATCTACGTCTGTGATTAATTAATCTGTTCCATCTATTGCCGACGGCCTAGTGTTCAACATAGCATAATGTTCTGAAATGGCTGATAGCCTAGTGCTTGACATAGCATATAGCCTAGTGCTTGACATAGCATAATGTTCTGAAATGCGTGTGAAGTCTACCAATGCGTACTTAGCTAATGAGCGGAGAGCTCACCATGATTGGCCGAAGACCATCTCGTACCCTGTAGTAGGCCGGTAATCAGTTGATAATCATGATAATGATGATGACGACGTACTGCTGTCTTCATATGTAGAACATCCAGTGCCTCTAGCACTGTCACAGGTATTCCGTCATATGGAATACAGGGATTTAAAGTGAGGCTTTTATGTGCATTGGGTTGGTTGTTTTTAACGGTAATGAAAAATCGCTTTACGTAAAGTCATGGTAGTGAGGAGTAGATAACACCAATTTACTAACTTTGAACTGGTATTGAGAATTTCTTGAGTAGGTGCCAATATCAATGCCTACCTTAATTCTTTGCTTAACCGGGAATTTAAAAAAAGGATTCAAATGAGGCAACCTGACATATTTTTGATTAGATAGGGTAAACGTGTATATTTAAAATAATCCAAAACAGATGAAAATTGACGAGGCAACCTTACATACTGGTGATTAGATAGGTTAAACGTGTATATGTAAAATAATAAAAATTGTGTTTGTTCGTGCAACAATTTAGACCGTTTTTTGAGTAAACTTTAGGGCAAATATTACAATCACTCTACGACCTAATCTACCTACGTAGACGGTCGTGGTATCTTTACGTAAAAATGATTTGTATACAAGTGATTGTTACTGTACATGCAGCACAAATCGCAGGATTGCAGTGTTCGGGAGAAATTAAACTTTCGAGTTACCATTTAGATAAGCAGAAATGTAATTTCGAATGATAACGCCTAAGTACCCATTTGTACGTATCGACTGGCGTAGTTTAGTTACTTTGATAACATGATTATATTGTATACATTATTAGCGTGTACACAATAACTTGATAAATGAAGATAACGATTATTATTACTTGTGTTATAACGATTTTCTATAGACCAGAAGTGTTGGATGGTGATTGCGGAGAAGCTGGAGTCACAATGAACATTATGCTTAATTAATGTTTTAAGACATTTATTGTTCCATAAAGAAAACAAATTTTCACTTAGAACTTAGCTTAGTTATAAAAACTTGCTTATCTGAATTTCATCCTCGAGGGCACAGACTAATACATCATCATCATGATCAACCCATTACCGGCTCACTATAGACCACGGGTCTCCTCTCAATATGAGAAGGGTTTGGCCATAGTCCACCACGCTGGCCATGAGCGGATTGGCAGACTTCACACGCCTTTGAGAACATTATAGAGAATTCTCAGGCATGCAGGTTTCCACACGATGTTTTCCTTCACTGTTGAAACAAGTGATATTATAATTATTAAAAAACGCACATAACTCCCAAAAGTTAGAGGCGCGTGCCTGGATTCGAACCGCTGACTTCTGATTAGGAGGCTGACGCCCTAACCACTAGGCTATCTCCGCTTCACTTTAAACCAATTACACTGTTTGTGGATTTGACTGATATGTTGTACCTATGTCGTTGAAAAAAAAAAAAACGCAACCCGATGTTCAAATACTCGGTCGTGAGAAACGATCCGAGATAATATTATATTCCTCATGGTTGGCCAAAGGGCGTTTGTTAAGGGAGCATTTTAATATCCACCCTTGCGCTATTCCAAAGGCGAACAATGGCAGCATGCGCGGAGCATTATTCGAAGTGGAGATTTTTTAATCTTTTAGGCTGCTCGCGCATTGTAGCACGAGCCGTTCGCAGTGCGTTTTTAACATCCCATACTTCGTTTTTTTTTTAATCCACTACAAGTTAGCCCTTGACGGCAATCATACCTAATGGTAAGTGATGATGCAGTCAAAGATGGTAGCGGGTTAACCTGTTAAGGGTATGGTAAGCCCATACTCCTAATTGGTTTCTACGCGAAGACGTTCATATTCCGAGCAAACAGTGAAAATGTTGTGTTTATAAAATCTAGAGCCAGTCAGAGCATGTCAAATCTAGAGACAGCAAATCGAGTATACTCGAGCATTCTCAGTTTTTTTTTTGACTTGACAAATTACAACGCATAAACACAGTCCTAGACACCTTTAAAATATTTCCGATCGTCACACATTATATGACAAATTAAGCTTAATGTTCAACGTAAATCATAGAATTCGACAAAGAAACGCTGGCGTTATTCAAAAAAATAAACAGTGTTGATAGATAGATCTCTTACGACATCAAATTAGTCACAGGGAGCACGACTCTGTTCCCCGTTTCATTTTGGATAAATAGAGAGTCGTTGGAAACAATCGTCACAAGACTATGGTTTGTGTAGATTTTGTAAGAGACGTAAAAAAAACAATTAAAATCACTTGCTTCAACGGTGAAGAACACCATCGTGAGGAAACCTGCACGCCTCAGAGTTCTCCATAATGTTCTCAAATGCGTGTGAAGTCTGCTAATCCGCACATGGCCAGCGTGGTAGACTATGGAAAAACCCTTCTCATATTCAGAGGAGACCCGTGCTCTGTAGTGAGCCGATAATGGGTTGATCATGATGAAGTAAGTTAAGGTAAGTTCTATAAGCAAGAATGCCGGTTTCTCGCTGTTTCTCTGTAGTGAGTTGATGATGGCTGATGGGTTGATCATGATGACAAGCAGTGTCGTCATGACCACGGTTGATACAACTATGGGAAAACGCACGCAGTACAATGTACGACTAGCTTAATTCATTTTCCCAACAATGGTTGCACAAAACAATCGGTCAAAGAGCCGGGTCACGCTTTGCGACCTGCAACAATGGTAATGCCGAAATTAATGAACAGTTTGACCGGGCTCGCTGCGGATACCCTCGTTGAATGGAAACAATTTGTACTCTTTCACTTTTACACACTTTTTACGTTTCTGTTTAAATTTTTAATTAAAAAACAAAAAAAAATGTTATGTTACTGAGAAAGGTAGCACGAATATTTCCATGTCGTTTTGTTATGACTTAACGACATCGCGAAAGTACGTTACAGAAGTAAAGGTAAATTTAAAAAAAAGAAATGGAGGGGAACGAGCCGTTGAGATAGTCTCAATACTATGAGAAAAGTGCTTTGTCGTAAAAGTATGAGTAGTATATTGGAGACTGTTTAATGCGACACTGGTTCAGTAGTTAGTCTAAGTCGAGCCCGCTATATCAGCACAGTTGGGTATTATTTCAAGCACTTCAATTTCGTACATTAAAAGCTTCAATTAAAGACATGGGCGTAGAACACTTTCCATTCCGGTAATGCAACCGAGAAACGCTCCCGCGAGATAATTATACATAGAAATACCTTTCGGGAAAACAGACGGTTCCCGCAGCGAAAGAAACGGTAAAAGTCGCGGGCAACAACTAGTACAATATATTATTAAGTGGTCTCTCACGACCCGTTTTACAATAATGGGCTGAAAATTATAAAGGAGCGAAGCACGATAAACACATCACCATCAGACATGCGACAGGTTCTGACCGCCCGCGTGGTCGGCGCGTGTCTATGCGTGGTGCCACCGAGTTACCCCATTGCGTCGAGGCTACACTATTACATAAGGCCCGTCGGTATAATGATGCCTCAATGAAATATTTGACTCCCCTTACTACTGCCCTCCCTTTACTTTTTGGCGTGCGAAACATTACTGCAACGGTGCAGCATCAGCTAAATAATTATTTAGTTAAGTGAAGAAAAAATACTACAGTTAAATTTCAATATTTATATTGTTAACAGAAAAAAGGAGGGCAAAAAATATGGGACCATGCGACACGGATGTAGTTTGTTTGACAACGCACCAAAGCTGTCCACTGCTGCGATGTAATAAATGTCTTGGACTACGAAAATTTCGAGGAAGGAAAACTATATGCGCTTGTGTGGAGTACAGAAGTTAAGACCCCTTAATAAATTTCTTAATTTTTCCTTCCATAAATAACAAGAAAAATAAATTGTAATTTATTTAATTTTTTCTTAATAATGCGTAAGACGTTCATACTCCGAGCAAACAGTGAAAATGTTGTGTATATAAAATCTAGAGCCTCAACAAGATAACACAAGAATAATGCGTAGAAAAACTGCTATGACGTTTTATTACAAAGCAACACAACAGCGCGACGAAAATAAATTTCAGTTTTCAATAAAAGAGTCGTAATAGACGAATCCAAGCTTCCTGGCGGGTTATTTACGATTATCTGCGAGTATAATGACATTAACTATGGGCGTCGGGATTCACACCAAATCCCATCGAAATGAAACGGGATAAGACACGAGCGTTATCACGTTATAAATTTTCCCGGGCATTGTGCAAGAATAGCCAATAAATTGTCACGCTGTTGCCGTTGTGAAGGGCAGTAACCCTTCAAATAATATTGGGAAATTATTCCGTTGAATTCGAATATGATGGGGTGAAACACCCTCTCTTTTGTAGGGCCGACATGTTAATCCTGGAATGTTTAATAAAAGCTTTCCTTATACAATAAATTTATAGACACAAATTGTTAGTTTTAATATAGGAGTTCGCATATTGATTGTAAATCGATTTAACAATTCAATTTACAAGTTATATGAAATGAAACTTGCCTAAGATCTCTTTGATTTTTATCAGCATTTTTATCAGGTGTGGAAGGGCTATTTAATTACCAAACAGCTCTATTTTACATGAAGAATTTGTGCCGATTCCTCGATTGCCCAAGAACTTGAAATCTGAAAATAAGCCATCAATATTTGTATCTCGATCTGGTGTGGCTAGACGGCTCAGTTTAACAAGTACCCAAAAATTATAAACCATAAAATGATAAGGAACGTCTAAACAAGAGAAAAAGAAACATGAAGAAATAAGTACGATGCACAAGGCGGTTTCATTGCTTAATCGACAAGACGAACAACACAGTGCCTTACGAGATCCACTAAATATTTGGCTAAAACATAAGCTTACATCTTGATGATGGATAAAGGATTTTCATCTCTAGAAACAACATGGTGCCCAAAAGTTTTCAATAATATCACTAGTATTCTACAGATGCTGGACAGCCCTGGTGTCAGTACAGTTAGATGCACATGGCTCGCAGGACACAATGCGGTTCTCGTTAATGCCGGCCGAACGCATGTATAATTTCCGTCCGACTACAGTGTGGATGTACCGCGCATGTAGATCAATTGTTGTGCTCGGACGTGCCAATTTATGCAACAATAGATGACAGGTATATTTGCTGACATTGTTGTGTCGTTACAATTCAGATGTGAGGACTCTGCGATACAATGCTGCGAAAGTCACGTTATGAGCTTACCGGCGCTTGACTATCGCAGATTTCGCATTATTAATATAAACCTATTCTGATGCATTTCATGAAAATTGACAAACGTTAACGTACCGTATTTAATAGTATAACAGCGATTTCGAATACGATTCAAATTTAAGTGATTATAATCAAGCTTGAAATCCTCAATCTGAAATCAATTTTCTTTAAAAATCCTAAAGTCAGTATCACTTTTTTGTAGGTAGGTGGTGCACGTAATCGATCAATGTACCTGCTTTTTGCAGACGTAGATAAGATATAAATAAACACATGTACACGAGCAGATCGATTTGATTGAACGGCTGTTTTGGAAACAAGATTGTGTGGGTGTTATGTAAACAAAACTCTAAATGTTAGTTACAAAAACAATTGAACGCGCTAGGAAACAATGGACTTAACGCAATGACCAGCGCTCTACATCTGATATGATGTGTATTCATATTTAATCACTGACCGCAAAACTGTATACATTTAAGAAACAATCTTTTTTAAGAGCATCTATAGAAGTAAATGTAAGCGGTGATAGCCTAGTGGTTAGGGCGTCAGCCTCCTAATCTGAGGTTGGCGGTTCGAATCCGGGCACGCACCTCTAACTTTTCTTTCTAGTTATGTGCGTTTTAAAAAAAAAAAAATTCACTCTGCTTTAACGGTAAAGGAAAACATCGTGAGAAAACCTGCACGCCTGAGAGTTCTCCATAATGTTCTCAAAGGCGTGTGAAGTCTGCCAAACCGCACATGGCCAGCGTGGTGGACAATGGCCAAACCCTTCTCATATTAAGAGGAGACCCGTGCGAGACGAGTTAGCCGGCAATGGGTTGATCATGATGATGATGATAGAAGTAAATACAAATATTCAATATGAAAATTTGTATTGGGTTTCAAATTTACACACCACACCAAACGCATTAGTCATTAAAATATAGAAAAATGTTAAATTTAATTTTTTATTAAACTCAATTTATCTTCCAAAAGTTTTATCGACAGATGTGCCATCATCTAAAGAATATTATTCTGGCGCGTAATTTATAAAGAATAACTTATATTTATAACAAAAACTTTATACTGCTACCTACACTGTTATTTCATTCACCGCACTCATCCTTTTATCAGGCACTATCTGGCTCACAAAAACATGTTTTTTATAGACTCCTCCAACAAAAATTAACAAATTATAGTCTGTCAAAGTTGTGAGAACTTTATAAAAATTATATATCAATTAATTTAGTGACATTGTTATCATCTTGATGTTTGCTGACTTCATATTTTAAACGTACAATCAGTTCAGATAATTTATGGTACACAAACCTTACAAGTACAAGTTCCTAACCTTAAATCTTCAATATTTCATTGAACATCTTTCGTCACATATGTTTATTTTATTCTATATTCATCTTTACAAAGCGTTATGGACATATTGGACTCTTGTCATATTGTCTTCATTATCTACGATAACCACTTATTCAATTCGCTATGAATCGTCACAGCTTGACATGCGGGCTTCAAATGATACGGGAAGAGTGATTGAGCAAATCACGTGGACACTTCAGCGTCCGAATCGAGATTTATTACTCTATCTGCATAAGGGAATATTGTATTTATACGTTTGACATATTTATCTCTTTAAGGAAACACAGAATTCCTTCTAAAACGATCAACTCTCTAGATAAGTTAAATACCAAGAAATATATTGTGTAATCAGTTAAATATAATGGTTACGTTAGAGCAACATTTGTGCGCACTAATAAAGTAGAGATGTTTTTATATAAAGAAGATGCGATTAATTTACATCACACATATAACCCGAATATAAAATGTATGTGGTACACATTACTACAGAATTATTTATGAAGGCAGTTAGTTATGAATTTTAGAATTTAGTGTCGCAAATATAGCAAATCTAATTAACGTTGTAGTTTATTCAGATGACAACCATGTAAAATTTTATGTTGTCAATTTCTATCTGTTTCAAATGGAACGCAAAAATTACTTGCACCATATATTATACTTTACAAGAACTGTACTGAGATATAGTTATATACTTTAAAGTGTAACCCTAGTATTGTTTGCTTATTTAGACGTACATAAGTGGTAAATTGCTACGCAGTCCTGATTTATTACAAAATCATTAGCAGACAGCCTTCGTGCCGTGACAAGTTCGGGTCAGCCTATAAATGACAGGGCCGTCAACCATTGAACTTGGTCATTCTGACCTTTAGCGTAATAGAAAGCTGGTTGAATGTAAGAAAGTTGTGAGTAGACTGTTAATAGTA
Organism: Lasiommata megera; assembly: GCA_928268935.1. NCBI lineage: Eukaryota > Metazoa > Arthropoda > Insecta > Lepidoptera > Nymphalidae > Lasiommata > Lasiommata megera. The sequence continues at coordinate 15,780,808 of OV743312.1, forward strand.
GAAAATTAAAATTATATATGTAAACATTAGAAATAAAAGATGTTTTAGTTGGGAATCTAATATAAACTCGAACGAATGAACTGACTATGATATAAAGAGTGGTCATTGATAAATTGTAGCCAATTTATTTTAGCAATAAAATATTCGTGAATAGAAAATTCTTAATTATTTATTTGCTCATAAATTATTATTGCCGTGATTATTCTCTTCGGGAATATGTAAAATCAAGTAAATTACAATTACAAAGCATTAACGACGTTTACGCAATTCTCGTTGATGCAGAAATCATTTCTGTGTGTACGGAAGTGTTATGATTTGCATTCGAAAATAACCGATGTCGCAAATACCTATTACGAGGAAGAATATTGACGCTAGGCTTTTATATTATTCATTCGCAGTCTTTTCATTATTGCGCAATCATTCACTGCTATTATTTTTACTGCTTTAAATCCCTCAACTCGGAGTATTTGTTTAACGTTTCATTCATATTAATTATTATGACAAATGGTAAATACTTAATGCTATGTTGCTTGTAGTTAAAATCATCATCATCATAATCATGATCAACCCATTCTCGGCTCACTGCAGAGCACGGGTCTCCTCTCAATATGGCCATGTGCGGTTTGGCAGACTTCACACGCCTTTGAGAACATTATGAAGAACTCTCAAGCATGCAGGTTTCCTCACGATGTTTTCCTTCACCGTTGAAGCAAGTGATATTTTAATTGCTTAAAAACGCACATAACTCCGAAAAGTTATAGGTGCGCCCGGGTTCGAACCACCGACCTCTGATTAGGAGGCTGACCTCCTTACCACTAGGCTATCACAGCTTGCAGTTAAAATGGTAGATGTTAATTTGTCAAGAATGCTGGAACATATAGTATGCTGGAGCATGCATCTGCGATGAAACTCGTTTGAAACGATCATCCTTAGTTATTTAGCAACGTACAACTACCGACTAGCTTCCGAGGATGGCCCGTTATGGCGGAGCGATAGTGGGTTAATTAATGAATAATGGATGCACTGCAATATTTCACTGGTTTCTCTGTCTGCTCATGACAGCGCGATGCACACGAGCGTTCTTCGGTTGTGATTCAGATTATGCGACTCGCTACACTTTGATCGTCAATCTAGATAGGGCAAGGCGGAGGCTGTCATACGGCTGGCTATCGAATATGTGAGAAAAGTTAAAACTGTTAACCGCTTTTACATTCATCGCAAGTGATACAGGAACACGCTCTAACGCAACCGGTCGGTCGATACGTGTACATTTTTCCATGTTTTCTCGCTGTGTGAAAAACTTTAATGCGATTTTAATTAATTAGTTGCCACAGTTGATTTATTAGCCTCATGAAGGCTTTATTGCAAAGGCGTACAGGTTAGGCGAGGCAGCTAATGAACAAAGTCGGAGCGTTAAGAAAATTAATTTGTGCCCTTAACTACTGTTCGGCGTAATTCATTAGGCTTAGTTGTTCGTCTTGTTGCGAGGCAGCTTGCGCCTTACGACACCTTTCGCTGCAACTGCACTAATATGGGGTCGGCCAGCTGTCGTTTTTTCATCGATACCATAAAAGAGTCCCCGCTCACCTGTACAGACCAAGTTAGTGCTGTAAAATCGCATTTTCGCGATCCAACATGCATCATACATCTGAGAGGATAGCTAACAGAACTGGTTGAGAACGAGTTCACGTCGCGCATTGACCATATCATTTTATTGCATATGCATAAAAAGAGGTAACGATATTTCTTTGGAAATAATGTAAATAGTTCCCTGTGTGTGCACTTGCTATTCTAGAGTCTACTGCTTCGTTATCTCCCGATAAGCTTTAGTAACACATGGATAAAGTTCACGATTTGAATTTTTTTAGTTATGCATTATTTATGTATGTTGATGTTTGATGGGCGATTGTGAAAGAGGACCTTAATTTTGTAAATTACTTACTTTCGAATTACTCTTAGGTCGGTAGTTTGAAAAAAAAAAATGTTATGTCTCAACAACGGCTATGAATGCACTCGGCGTATTTGAGTGGCAATAACATTATAAAGATCAAACCTCTTTAAGCTTCGAGGAAATGCTTAACCGTTTTATGTGTTCCGTGGTTTTATCTAACATTCTATAGAATATAGAGCTAGTCCTTCTCAGAAGTGGTTTGATGAGCTTAACACACATTCCTCGGGTTATGGGGCTGATGTGGCTCGTTACCTCAAAGTGTAGGGATAATGTTGTGATTGCTGCACCGTTAAACCCGACCCACCTTAAGTGACGGACATTTAAATGTCATGACATTTTACCGTATCTAGTTCAAGATTTAACATAATATATCATCGGCTAAAAGAAATGGAATCCTTAACGAATTATAAACCATTACAAACTACATGGAAGATGGTAATACTCGTAAATCGTCTCGTAGCAAATTTTGGGCCATTTAAGGCACATAATGGATTATTGAACATTTCGATTAAAAAACAAAGGAATAAAAACTGCAATAAAACCACCACGAAAGATATGGCAGCCATAAAATTTAAATTCTATTTAAATGTAAGGCATCTGCAATTCCTTTAAAGGCAGTCAGTCTTTCCTTTTGGGAATCATCTTCGTCAGGCCGCATTCCGAAAGCCCTTCGCCAATTACGCAGGATGAAGGCAACGAAGAGTTTTTCGTCTCTTTGTAACCGTTATTCGATGACTTCGACAATCGTTAAGAACTTGTTCCTCTGCCCATACATGGTGTACCATGTTCCGATTTTCTAGCCTCACCGCGCATTTTTCCTTTTTTCGGCCCTGTATACTCTCCAATGACGTATTGGTGTCAATATAACATTAAAGTTTTACGTGCTTTTATTCATAAGGGTGTCGAATCAAGTTCGTTGAGCCGTGTGAAATGTCGCCACTATCGTCAAGTTTACCGATAACCGACCTCTTAACCAATATTTGAACACAAAGTATTTGGCAAAAAATATTTCGCAAAACGTATGAGGCGAAAGGTGTTTGAGAAGAAATTAATTGGACAAAACTGACAACAACTAAAAACAAGAGTTTTGAATCGAATACCGATACAAAAGATTGTATTAAATACGGTTATTAGGTTGTTAGTTTCGATTATCATATCTGATATGAAGGACGTGTCGATAAAGTGGAAATTATTCTAAGATACCCTTAACCGGTTGCAGAGGTCAGATAGCAATCGTTTCTGTTCGATTTAAATTTAGATATGCGGCCCTTAGTACCAGGAAAATACATACAGGACGATGAAGAAGTGGATCGCTATGTTAAATTCGGAGCGATTTGTCGAACACGAATAGGTCACAGAGACCGGTCGGCTCGGATTTCTCGATACACTTTTTTGTCGCACGTCATGAATAATTAACGTAATGCAGACTTTCGGTACAGTGAACGCATTGTTTCATCGGCATCAGATGACCTGATGACACCGATAAACATCCTTGTACGCATTGTAAACTAAATACCGGTATTCATAGGGTAAATTGTATCTAGTTCCTGTAATTAAATATGTATATACTACCCCAGATGTATTCCCAACTAGTGCTTCTAGAGCTTGTTGTAAACTGCCGATTCTTTGACTGATGAGGACGTCAGAATTCATAACTCTTTGTCACGTTTCGAATCGATAACGATATTTGGTTTTTAGAAATTTTCTTGTTGTAAAATATATTATAATTTGAAAGAAAACATACACAAACTCACCAATACGCTCTCTCTCTCTCCCATGCGCACTCAGCGCACGCACGCATGCACGCACACACACACACACACACATACATACACACACACACACACACGCGCGCGCTTGTAATCTTATTTGGCCTTATTTTACCATTAAGTCTGAAATGTAAATAAATTGTTTTAAACGCTATTGATTACAAATAAATGAATAAAATAAAATAAAATAAAATTATATTACATAACTCGAGAAATCTATGCGGATAATCAGTTAGTGTGAGTTGAATTCGTGAGTAATTATCAAGCTAACACAACACAATAACCCCAAGGTTACGAAAACGATGGACCTACATACAACGAGTAACGTAAACGGTTCATGGGAACTAATAATAAACATTAACAATGAGTGTTGCCGTTTGATGTGTGCGAGCGCGTCATAGCCCCGGCCGCCACTCGTAAAACTAATTTCGTTGCTGGTAATTGTACAGCCGACTGCACTCGCGGATTATGCAATAGCAGGAAATAAATGATCCGAAATATCACATGCATGTTTTATTTTAATTTTTCGAATTGACAATTGCAGATAACCATAATACATAGTTACTACTGCGTCACCGGGGGTTTTTGGCGAGCATGAAGCTCAGCCTGAGAGTGGAGCACCTGGGCTCGACGACTTCTTTGGGAACGTCCCCCTAAGGGCGTCTCCTGTGAGACTCGGACCTCGACTTAGGGTGACGTCGGGCACATGCATGTGCGTATAAAATTAAGTAACTGGTTCGATAGAGATTTATTGTACTAGCTGGCGCCCACGACTCGCCAAGCATTTCAAGATGCAATAGGCCCAGCACGCTATACACGCAAGAGGTTATCTCTGCCACCATTTCAAGAGGTGAAGAAATGAAGCAGATATGATCAGAAGTCGAGAAGACGAAGTCAAACGGTTGAACATGCAGGACGCCAAGCATTTCAAGAGGTTATCGTCTGCGTTGAGTTGTGTGTGTGAAAGTGTGTTTGTTTGTTTGTTTGTTTCCAATCACGAAGCAATGGATTGTTAAACCGACGACCTTGAAATAATTACTGGACAATCTGTAAAGTATCCCCTTTGTATCAAAAAAGAATGATTGAAATCGGAGTACGCGCTAATTAATTACAACTAAATACACATTTTGACTTTTATCCTTCTCCCAAGAGAACCGTGCTGAATTCCGGGATAAAACTATCCTATACGTTGAACCGGAATATCAGCTACTCCCAAATCCATCCAGTAGTTTCGGAGTGATGCGCGGCTAAGTTTCAGACAGACAAAAAAATTGTTTTGGGCTCAGTATAGTCGTCAGTCGATAGAAAGGCATCCTCCAATAAAAAAAATTCAAAATATATTTAATGTACAGAATTCGTCCTGTTACAGTTTTATTATATGATAGATACCGACGGAAGTACTATACTAGAACTGCAAGTAGATTATATCTAAACACATCGACCAATATTGTGTTGATCTCGGGAGAAATAATATCTTTTTTTTTTTTTTTACGGTGTCTTCCATCACTTGTTTAAGTACATCTGTAAGACAGTAACTACAATACAAGGGAATTAAGTGTAAGGAAAGAAATAAGTATGTGAGAGTCTGGATAAATTATTATAATGGTTAATCTTTGCAAAGGTAAACCGCAAAAACTATAGATAGGTCTGTCCTTTCACTGTAATAGCCAGAAAATATGTTCGGACACTTTATTAATTGAGATTAAGCGATCAAAAGCCGTGTTGAATTAATAAATAAATGTAACGCAAATACGACTCTCGTTCAGTGGTTTTAAGTTCCATTATCAAAGTAGACCCCACTCTGGCATTCCGCGTTATCCTGGCCGAAGGCCAACAGGCAATTGAATGAGTGACGATTCGAAACGACCAAAAGAACCAGGGGTAGACGGTCACGTTCACTCTATTTCGGGGAGGTCGAATTCTTAAGTGTTACGGAGCCTGACTCAGATCACCACTCGAGATGGAAACCCATTGAGCAAGCTAGAGGAAATGCGTATCTGTTTACCTTTATAGCATAATTGTACTCATCAATTAATACACAGCAAACTCTTGTGTGAAATTTCGTGACGTATTTGAAAAAATACATTTCTGATATAAAAAATTATAAATATTACTAAGCAGTTATATAAAAGTGAAATTGTTCTTATTGGCCAGTATTCTAATAATAGTTCGGGAGCTGTACAATCCGAGAATCTTATTATTTATTCTTTATTTGTACGCCACAACAAAAATAGAAATAACAAGAAAACAAAATAAAGAAGAAGCAGGATACAAAAGACGGCCTTATCACTTAGTAGCGATCTCTGTCAGGCAACCTTAGGATTAGGAAAAGATAAAGAAGAAAGAAAGAAGAAAATCTTCTCGGATTGTACAGCTTATTAAAGTAAATGCTTATCTAAGCATCCGGACTTTAATGAGGCTAAAAAACATAGGGCCAAAAATGCATACCTACATATTATGTTATTTAAATAAATTATTAATAATTTATCTATACAAATTTGGATTCCTTTCGTCAGTGTTTGCTCACCGTGAACTCGCCTTGGCAAAATATTATTCTCGGGCTCAAGTGGTAGGGTCTGGAGTTAGATTTTAGGATGAGTAATTATGACCGCGTTCAGAATGATCTCATCTGAAAATAGTTGTAGTTAAATTTATACATATAGTAGGGTTATTATAGTAGTAAAATGTTGTTTCATATATTTAAATAAACCTACTTAATTAACCTATTAAAAAATGTACCTTTTTATATTCTTTGTTAAACAGTAGCCGGTTTCGTTTGTAACCACATTATAATAGGTAAGCAATTTATTTCAATTTATTAGATCATTAATTTACCGTTCCTCTATGTAATTGGTGTAAATATTAGAAGTCGATTTCATTCGTCACCTATCCAAATAAATCTAATTTTTGGAACAGCTTAATCGATATTGACAAGACTCTCACAGACAAATAGATGACTATGCAGCAAGTTTTAGGATACATTTCGTTTCGGGATAGACTTAACAGATAAGAGAAACTTTTAACTTACACACATTTCTTACTGCATATCAAATTTGAACTTCCATTTCGTAAAGACGCGCATCTATTTGTTTGAATATTATAGATCGGTCTCAAATTTCTATATTTGTGGAATTTCAGAAAAACATTCAAAATTATATGGAGTATAAACTATTTTATTGTACGTTATTGAATCTTGAATGAATATTTTAATATTATCTTAGATATTTTTATCATTATAGAAAATTACTATACTTTCAAGATACAACGCGTGGACGTCCAAAAAAAATGCTAATCTATAAAGTAGCTAGTGTCTAATATACTGATAGGTTATAGCGGTATCAGTTTAACGTTCAAGAATAGCAAGCAATCATTCTAATTATCGACTGTTTTTACAAAGATATGTATATAAAACTAATATAAACATATTTTGTTAATATACAAAAACACAAACAAGTTAATTAACAGATCGAACAGCAGAAATTTGATACGACATAATTGATAAGACATGGGCCTCGAACGGTATTCGTAACATTGTGAGCGATAACGTTTGGTCTCACGCTCTGACCTTGGGTTGAATGAAAATGATTTATAGAACCCTAAGGTGAAAATTTATTGGCCTTTATTAAACTTTTATGCAATTAAGTAACAAGTTTAAGACCATATAATCATTGTGTATTTTACATCATATTATTATAGAAGTGTAGTAGGTACATCCATGTATAATATTTTATATTAACTACGTTATCTTGTAAAGCCTAGCTGTTCGGTGTCACTTACTTTTTTTTTTACTTACATTGGTTTTAGATTCAAATTATTTTATTTTAATTAAATAAAAAAAAAGACGTTTGGAATTTGATTATCTTACACGTGTCTCGCGTTAATTTAAAATTTACACTTAATAGTTTATGTTTGAAAAACATGTACGATGTATTTTTGCTGTAAACTTCGTACCACTGCAACGTTTACATTTTCACGGTATTTTCCATTAAACAATGGAATTATTATTTTCTGTTTACCATTAAATCTGCTAACATTTAACAATCAACTTAGTCCAGTAATTAATACTACAACAAAAACAGATTTTCAAATTACAAAAAAAAAAATTGTATTCGTAATCAACAATTACGAAAAAATAATCGATAAGGCCTAAGAAAAAGTTACAAATGTGTCTTGCAAAAGAATGAAAATATTGTTCAAATTAATTTTGACCGCTTAAATAATATAAAGGAAAGTGATCTATGAATTTTTAAAGATACTAACTTAAAACCTTTTTTATTTCAAGCGGATTGTATCATCCAAAACCATACGTAATAGTTACATAATAATAACAAAAAAAGTTAATGTTGAAAATTACTATTAAAAATTAACAGACATTAAGAACGCCCTTATACTATCACTAATTGTAAAATTAGTTACAAGATATTAACAAGATGCAAATTATAAGGTATGACTAACTATTTCAAAGAAGTATCTGGTAGAAGGATCTTCACAGTGCCTATGGATTGGTGATTAATTTAACAATTGTGAACTACGTAATATTGGACATAAAAGTTATTTACATGTTAACGAATAAAAGGAACACGTAGGTATGTCGATACAACTGTAACACGATATATTTCTCGCGATAAATGATAACGCCGGTTCATGTGTTAACATGAACAACAAATGCTATAAATTGCGACAGCGGATGGGCGCGATTAGGCGATAATGCTTTAATTAAAAATAAGCTTTAAGTACTAATGAATTACAATGACGCGAATCGCAAAAATGAAACAGATATTAATGACCGTGATATTTCAAGATTTTGCTCACCTTAGAAGCGTCACTGTTGGCGTTCATCCAACTGTAGATGTTGGCGCTCTGGCTGTCGCCGAAATTGACGCTCGAGCTTTTAGAACATCGGTAGATTATTGTATTCCAAATGGCACAGTACTAGTTATAACACCACAAAAAAATATACAAGCACAGCGTCGAGTAAGTTTCGAATTCAATAGCGAGCACACGACCGACACGGGTCTTTCACATCACGTTAAATATTTGCTGTGTCACAGGTGTGTGAGCATCGTAAATAAGTGGCGTTACTATACCGGCTACACGTGCGTTCCCGTCAGAAAACCGCGAATAACAGACGATAAGAAGAGCGAGCGACGAGTATCGTGCCCCCTCTACGACGACCGCTGCACGCTCGCGATACAGCGAGACTGGCGGTCGAGCGCGCGACGTAGAGCGCCGACGCGAAGGCGCATCTTCACAACCCCTTGCTTGTCTACCTTTTTTTTTCGGACTGTCTATTAGCTGTACAAACCCTATCGGTTGCCACAGCGTAACCGGGCTGTTTGGCGAGCTTTGGAAAGAAGCTCTGCCAGAAGAAATTTTGAGCCCTAGGGCTCGAAGAAACTAAGGGAACGACTGCCTAAGGGCGCCTCTCTTGAGGCCGAACCTCGGCTTAGGCGACGTTTGGGATAACGGGGGGGTCGGACGATATGCTTGTCTACCCTGATGGTCCTTGCGAACCGCATCTTTGACATCTCTAGCGAAGCAAAGTATGCTAAGACCCAACTGGTAACAATCGTATCATTCTGTTACGCATTTAAAAAAAACTTGTTTTACATATTTTATAAACATTTGATACGCCTTAACGTTTTTTGTTACTACTCACTAAAATCAACTTGCATTATATAGTAATAAAAAATGATTTAGATCTGGTTTTGTATTATATGGTAGCACAGTTTGGCATTATATCGTGTAGTCACCAAAAGGGGATACAAGCTGAAAACATTGTCACCATTGCCCGTATCACAGACAATTAGCGCATTTCCATCTTAGACAGCTTATTTACTTATCATCAGATGAGACAGAGTTTAAACGCTAACTTGACAACGTTAAAAAAACTTCTATATGCCTACTCCCAAGACCATACTTTTTATCCTGGTCAAATGGATGGACAAAACAAGGATGCGAACCGCATAACTTGAGGTTCAGACCACCGCACGTTTAAGCCGTGGCATCCGACCGCTTTTTCACTTACCCAAGTAATTATTCACGCCTTTTACGGTACTGAATTAACGTACAAGCGTAAATAGTAATCGCCTCGCATCTTGGATTCTCGTGAGAATGCTGATGCGGGAAGATTGAAATTATAATCATGAAACGATTAAAGTGAGCTTAATTTTAATTGTATTTGCTAAATAAAGGGATTAAAAAAAATTAACAATATTCAACGTATTATTTCGCTATAGTTTCATGACAATTTACGGTTCCTGATTATTCCTAAGTCAATATAAATATTTCTTAATAATATATCAGAATGTCAATCATTGAAATTGGACGACCGGCTGTAACCAAACGTCATTAAAAAAAACATAAATACTGTAGACTAATCAATTTTTAAAAGATTCTAAAAAGGAGATTCCTTTTGGTATTTTTTAAAAATAAACACGTTTTCAAATTATGCTATTATATAATACTGTATTACTTATGTATATTCAGCATTACATATTACTATATCAAAAAATTAAACAGCTGATCATTCAAGGTCAGAGGTTTGATGAATTCAAGGTGACAAAAATTTCCATGTTATGAGAGACTGAAAGATAAAATGATACAATATACCGATAACAATTATCTTATAGATAAATTTAATGTATATCCAATAATAAGGAACTGCGTCCAATCAAGTCAAATTGATAAAGGACAATTAAAAAAAAAAAAAAAATTGGTGCAAAAGTGGTGCTATGAAATTGCATCATCAAATCTGATAGTGAGTTAGTTTTAAAGCATAATTTCTAAAACTTCTAGTCAAATAAAAACTTAATTAAGCCTATGGCACAGTAAATCAATACCGTTTGATGAATAGTATATATAAGTATGAAAGTGTGCCACATCCTGAAGGCTAATAGCGGACGAGGAGGGCCACCAGGCAACCGGTGTTAGAATCACGTAGAGACAACGGTATCATTGATATTATGCACTCCGCTCATTAGAATAATCGGAGCTGTGTGACGAAAAAGTTGATACAAAGTAGATTCATTAAAAACTATTGAATATGGTTGTTTGGGATGCCGTACGTATTAAATTTTTTTAAATAAAAAGTTTTAGGAATTTAAATAAAACGATTTGGCTGATTAAAACAGATTGCTAAAAGGAGGAATTCCTAAAAGCATTTTCGTTTTTCAGGAATATAATATATAGAATAGAATTAAAGAAAATAATGAAAACCACAAAAATAATGAAAAAGAAAGCGCTAGGTGCAAATGCATACCGCCAAGTAGGTTTTGGTGCAAACCTAACTCTTAAGAGTGATATTTTTAAGGCAACCTCAGGTTAAGAAACTACTGGCAATTTAAATAGCGAAATCACTATATTAAATAGTTAGCAAATTATTAAGAAATATGAATGGAAATATTGCTATTCTAAGATTAAGACAATGATGCAATACTATTATTTAATGAAAAATGTATATGGAGATTAATGAATTATGTTACCAATTCTATCAAATGTTGCGAAAGAGCCCAAAGCTAGAATCAAGTAGATTCAAAAATATCGTAGCCACGTGTTCTTCTCGTTCAAATTATTTCTATACTGTAGTCTCGGGATAAGTGTGGCGAAAGATATTTCTTTGAAAAGATAAATACGTATTAATGGACTATCTAACAAAGGATATAATTGTTCTATATTGTTAAAAATACTGGAACAATCCAAAGATATGTTTATGGCATCTATAGAAAATCGTATTATCTCAATTATGAAATTGTTAAGTAGTTTGCGAAAGATTTAATTATGTCAAGGATTAATCAATTCACTGATTTCAAGTAAATTATTAAAAATGGCATTGATTGTGTTGTTATCAAATTTCTGCACTAAACAAAATTGACAGATGCTGTACTTTTTACATAATTTCCTCTTGTATGAGAATAGTACTTATTCCTGACATAATTTTTTAGTTTTAATTTAGAAATAAATGTATAATAATGCATGTAATGTATGACAAACACAAATCTACTTAAAATTATATATTTTTTTAAAAAGTTCCAGTGTCAATAATAATTTCTATCATACTATAATTTATTGTACTTATTAGGAACTGAAAGATGAACATTTTAAAAACAACCAAAACACGTGAATGAATGTGGAAAGAAAAAGAAATGAGGAGTTAGTAGATAATTCCCATACTAAACGAATATTCAAGAACATGCGTAGTATTTTATGGGTTAACGGCTCATCAGGTTAAGCCATAGGTGTTAGAATCACGTAGGCAACGGTACTGTAGCTATGTTCGATACTGTCGAATGGTCGTTACGTTTCGTTATCACGAAAAACATCCAAGAGTTGAAACTTCCCATTGGAATTATTTGTCTTTAAGGGAATAAGGGAATTCTAAGTTAATAATTTCTAATTCCTAATACATAATATTATCCATAGAATTTAATAGAGCGGATGTATTAGTAAAATAAAATCAATAACATGACAAACGAAAACAAACGTCGATGATTTTAATGTAACTAATATGTATATAATATCACTGTTTATAACTGAGTCAAGGTTTAAGGTAATATTGCATTTAGTTAATAATACATAGAGAGTATGAAAAGCGTAATAAAGTTATCAACAAGACTGAGATATCATATTCATCTAAGGCACAATGCCGCTACCTATTAAATCACTCAAATACGTAAAACTTTGTAATTATAACAGCAATAAACTATAACGATGTACCCAGACGCTGAACTGGAATTCGGTTATAAAACAATAAATTAAAAAAAAAAAGGATACTGCGATTTCACCGTTTAATTGATAGTTCGTCTATAACGTAAGACTAGTTTTAAGAGCATTGACAAAATTAGTAAGAAAACATTAGAATTAAATTTATGAGATATTATAATTAGCATACTATTAATTTTGGATTTTGTGGGAAATCCTGGGTTCTCTTCTGTCTGGCTGATTCTGGTCCTGTGTATTCAGCTGCAGCTAAATACAACCCAAATAAATCTTTCCTCTTTATAATATTGGTTTAGATATCTCGCTGGTCATCGTAATAGTTAATTATACTTATTAGGTCTAAAAGTCATTATAAAACTAGAGGATTTTTATGACGCAATTCCTGAGCTTTTCGCAGCGGGGAAACTCTTTTCCAATACAAATGAAAACTGTACCATGTTTACAGCCGGGAGCATTTCAATTACTCTGTCTGCTATTTTAAAAATGTACACTTCAATTCAGTTCACTGCGTTCAATCTCATAAAAATGGAAAACTGCAACTATTATTTAATTTAAATAGGTTATCATTAAGGTTTATATCTTAGAGCTTAGTCTAGTTTATGTTTATAGAACCAACCTTTATGAACAATATTAAGTAAGCTATTTTTCTATGAATATTAGTACATATTGTCAACGACCGTTTGAGTATTAAACAAGGAGATATCATGAAAATTTATTGAAATCATTGATCACTATTAATCGAAGTCCTTAAACAAAATCTTCAGATAGACGATTAACTTTAGTGATTCTATACTTTTCCTAATATGGCAATAAGGATTACTTTATCTGATCTAGAATAATTATTACAATGATTTAATATTTAGGGCGTAAGTCCTATCAATAACGCATACATATAAAGAGCTGGGCTATTATGATTATAACTTTACTGCCTTGAGTAATCTGTCAAATCATGGTCAGCTATTCTGCAAGCTCCTATATCATCATCATCATCATTTTTATCAATCGTTTATGCTGGAATTAGGTTTTACGTATTGAGTTCCAAAGTCTACTCCCTGCAACTCGTTTCATGTTGTGTCAACGTAGTTAGGGTTTAATTAACGCTTCGCAGGGTCGCCATCCAGCACTTTGTGACCCCAACTTCCATCTGAACTCAGAAATTTATGCCCCGCGCATTGCCACTTAAGCTTCGCTACTCTATGAGCTATGACAGTAACTCTGTTTCTATTAAAGATCTCGCGTCTGCTGCTTTTGCGTTCTAAATGCTGATTGGCATGCTTAGGTAAAGCACTTTAAAAGCGGTGATAGCCTAGTAATCAAGACTTCGGCCTTCCTTTCGGATTCCCGACTTCCGAAATACCACTTGCTCTAAAACAGTAAAGGTAAAGGGAAACATCGTGAGGAAACATGCATACCAGAGTTCTACATAATGTTTTCAAAGGCGTGTGTAGTCACTGGTCAAACAACACAACAAACCACTGGTCGACTACGGTCAAAACTCATGCATGATGTGGTCTTCGAACCAGATAAAATTCAAGGTTCAGAACTTCCAAGTTTGTCAACCATCATTTAACTTGGACTCGAATCAACAAAGTTTTTTAACCCGTCGAGTTCTGGTATCGCAACTTAGTCAAACAATCGCCGTCAATTCTTTTATAATCCAAGTAGAGATGACTGCAAAAGCAATTAAGTACTTAAAATAGAAATTATATTCATGTTTCATTTTAGATTAAGCAAATACTTTCTGTAACGCAATCGCGATTAATAATGATTAATAATGACATTCGAATGACCTGGACTTTTGAATTCTCCTCTTAATTGTATCAGTTTTCTTGCATCTCGTACGCAGAGGCTATCGTTCATCGGACAAGTCGACTGTGGCACATTCTTTCTAGTAATGGTGGGTAACGAATCGCGTATTGTTTCTTTTTATTTTCTTATAAAAAAACGCCAGTAGCTTGTTAGTTGGCGAGATTGTTCGTGATTATGATTTATGTGTCAATGCAATAAAATGAATTATTTATCGATACCGAAACAAGTTTTTGAATTGAATAGAATTATTAGTTTTATAGCTATCAGGTTTTTACTGGAAGGAATTTGTATTTTCATTTTCAAATAAAGGTAACATCGTTAGTTTAACAACCCATCCTCCGCATTATATAATGTTACGGAATGCCGAAATATCGTTTAATTAACCATTTAATGTAGATAATATTGAAAGGGGTGTAGGTTAGTTGAGACAGTGAAAATCTGATTTCACTGGATAACAAACGCTGACCAGAGTCGTTAAAACGATGGATAAACACTTTGAAGGGCCGTAATTGGTCATAATATTCGCTTCTTGAGTTTTGAATTTGAATACCTTGCTATGAAAAAGATAACTTCTTTGTATAGCAGATTAAAAAAATATCTTTAACAATATTTCTTAATAAAGCGATAAAGTCTTATCAAATTATATTGTTACAAAATAATCGGCCGACAGATAATATAAGCGGTCTGTATTTAGCATAAAATTAAATGCAATAACGTTTCGCCATTTTTGTTAATCTGTTGTCGAGCGCTCAATATTTCCTTTAAAGACTTTCTCTTTTCCATTGTTGTATTGGAGGTGTCGACCGATTTATCGGCCGGCACGTATCGCCCGACAACTACACGCCGGGAATCGAACCCGTGGAGCAGAAACAAATTTCTCTAATCCAACGTTGTTATGGCCTTTACAGTGAATATAAATAACACATTGAATAAGTGCCGCGTGGAAGTTAATCTTACAATACCTAGCGTGAGGTATGGGGGCTTATCCGTGATATTCTATTAAAACCGGCAAAGGTGGTATCTCGTTACTCTTATCATCATCTTGCTAAAATGTTTAATAAAACTGGATATAAGCAACGTTTACCCGAACAAGTTCGTTTTGAGTTTGGTTTGGTAGTTCGACCGCGCGTTTTAACCACCCTACTGGCAAAGACATACCGCCGAGTGATTAAGACTTGACGGCAATCTCAGCTGCTGGTGATCTAAGATTACGTTAGGGGTATGGAAAACCTACACTCCTAATTGGTTTCGACGCTAATACGCTTGGCGACACGTCTTTGTCAGTAGGGTGGTAAATAGCCACGGCCGAAGCCTCGTACCAGACCAGACTCGAGCCGGAAATCGAACCAAGACCTCCAACTTTATAAAGCGACAGCGCAAGCACTGCGCCACGGAGGTCGTCAAAAATCGTGTCCGTTATCCACTACCATATTGTGTAATCGAATAGCTATCTCGGCACACTCAATCCAACGGAAATAGCATATCACGTAGCGATAATGCAAGCATGCGCCAGGTACCCGGTACCTGCAGCCGTCGGTGTATCGGGGAAACATTACTTTACAGACTAACTAATTGATATTTGCAAGCACCTACCCGTTAAACAACATTTACACCTTCCGATCTTACACCCATTAGTGACCGGATATCATTAATTATTAAACCAATTGAAGGTCAACCCCGATCATCTTCCAACTAGAACGTAGTAAAAGTATCGTAAAAAATGCAGAAACAAGACATGAGGTCTTTTTCATTGAAAAAAAAAGGAGCATGGGGAGCAGTTGTACAAGGGGCTTCCTAGAATTGAATTAAAGCAGTATTTTTAATCCTCATTTTAAGGACATCAAGGTTTCACATGAAAAGTTGTCATTTTAAAGTAATACTTAAGCAATGGTAATGAACAAATTTTCTTTGACCGAGCTTTCTTAATTTTATAAGTCAATCGCGAATTTTGGTCGTCCATAAATAGTGGCGTGCATAAGAGGTTTGTCCGGGATATGCGGACATTGAATGCAATTCAATCTTCTCTAACATGACAGATATGAGTCTTAAAGAAAGTAGACAGTGATTTTGAGTATGTATGAATTGCGCGCTAATGTTCTCCGGAGGCTTCTGGGGTAAGCACCGACATGTATATGACATACACGCCACTGTTCATATGGAATAACGTTAAAATGGTAATGACGTGGCAACTTCTTGCCCTAATCCCACGCTATATGGAGTCGGAACAACATGCCTTCTATTTCCACTCATTTTTATCAGCCATCACTTTACTATCCATACCTTTTACACGCATATCCTCTTTTACTCACTCCATCGATCTTCTTTGATCCTCTACTCCTTTAACTTTTCACATACATATTTATTATTTTGGTAATATCGCTTTTTCTATTCTGCATTACAATGACGTGACATTAGATAATAATATTTTGAAAAATACCATAGTCACAGGATGGTTTGGAAAACTGGAGCTTAATTTGTCCAATTAATAGATTTGGGATTGAGATCAGAGCGTGTGGAGGGCACTTTATCGGGTAGAACACGGAAACTGCGCGGGTTACATCTGTGACCTTATAAAATGGCGCACGTAGATTGAGCAATTAATTAATTTATGGTTGTAGGCCGTCGTAGTGTATTGGCAAAGCTGTTGTTTATGGCGCTGTTTACTCGAAATTATGGAATACCTACTGCTTCAGGTCTCACGGTTTCTTATTATAGTTAGTTTTCAAAATTAGCATGTTTATACATTATTTAGTTTTGTACCCAAGGAAAGAGTTGAACCTGAATCCAATTACCTACTACGCCACAACTGTCCGTTATGACCGTCATGTAATAACAGTCTGTATCTGTAATAATTAGAAAGATTTTTCACGTGATTATAACCAAGTATTTCTAAACATGAGCAATGAAAATTATCATCATCATCATCATTAACAACCGATTGACGTCCACTGCTGGACATAGGTCTTTTGTAGGGAGTTCCAATGCTCACGGTCTTGGGCCGCTTGCTTATGAAAATTATAGGGTGTTTGTATAAATGGGTGTTTATTTTAGTGTTTTTATCCATATAATAACATCGATACTATGCATATTAGATCATCATCGATACTTTATATTAGATCTTTGTACGGAATCCTTCTTCATTTAGTCCAACTCGAACTTGGCAGCACTAACGTATTGACTAAAATGATGTCTCTGCTTATTGAATAGCACGATGGGACGTTAAAACCACGATTTCAGATTTAGATTTAAGTTAATCCACATTTGTTTTATAAGTTACTATATACTTAATGCCAGCGACTTCATCCGCGTAGATCGAGTTTTGAAAAAAAAAACAAGTTTAACATTACATTAAAAATATTTTCACGACCGAGAGCATGCAAGTCTCATAACTACCGAGGGTTCAGATGAAATTGCAGCGAAGCGCAAACTTGTAGTAATTAAAAAAAGTTCAGGTGTTTTCATACTCTACTACAGCGTATTTCACTGCGTTGCGTATTTAATATGAAAAAAAAAATACATCATAAAATACGCAAACGCATATGTGCCAAAGAGGCACCTGAAACTCCGCACTGAACATATATATTCCATTACGGTAATGAAAGTTATAAATCCCAAATGGATGTCGCATCAGTGCTTCGCTTAGTGTGTACAGACGGACGTTTTGTTGCCTACCAACATACTTAACTTTAATATACATAGTTTGCAAACTCGGAGGATTTTCCTCAGCCATTTTCCAGCAGACGAAAATATGTTTATAATTTTTTTTTTTAAGTTTTTGTGGTAAAACCGACATTTTCTAACTTCCTACATTTAGTTCATTTTGTGTGTGTGTGTGTGTGTGTGTGTGTGTGTGTGTGTGTGTGATAGAATTCGGCCGCAGTTAGCGTGAATAGCGTTAGATACTGTCAAAGACAGTAGAATGGTCGCGCCGGGAATGGAATTAGCAATCCGGCGCTATGCCGTATAAAAAATTCATTACAGATTAGTTGTCATATATATATATATATATATATATATATATGTATAGGTTTAAATAGATTAGTTTGTGTTGCAATACACAGTAGGTATCGTGTTATCTTTATATATATATATAATATATATATATAAAGATAACACGATACAATAAAGATATCTCTTGTTCCATAATATATATTGGCGTATAATTTTTTGTAGAAATATAACAAGACTTCGATCGTATCGAATAATATAGAAAAGCGGGTGCCCGCTACTTCTTCCAAGTAAATGTCCATGTCTTATAAACAACAACTTAGCAGATTAATTTGAAAAGGAAACAAAACATAAATAAGTAATTTTGTTCAATAACTAATGTGACTTTAAAGTCTAGGCAGATACTAAAACTTTATAACATTAAATCTGCGTCAATATAACGTCAATTATTATGTTAATCTTGCACTATAAACCCTATTGCGACTTAAATTTAATAATGACCAAAGACACCGAGTTTATAAAGTCTCTTAAAGTTCACTTCCTAGCTCGAAAACATCGTAAACGAATTTCACGTAGGTTAAGAGCGTAGGTTATGTACTAGTCATAAATCTACATGTCTAGACCAATTACCTGCGAAATTGTAGGAATTTCTCCGTGTAATTTACATGCATTACAATATACATATTTTCAATGTTAACGTGAATTATAAGACATTCTATATATCTCATACTCGTAAAAATCCTTTAAGAATACAAAATAGTTGTTGTATTATTTTAATATATTCTAGAAAATATACTACGAAAGAGTCTACTGTTATCATTAGGATGATAAGAATTGAGTCTGGTCTGGTGGGAGAACAGACTAAGAGATTTAGCGTTCCGGCGCGTAGAAATCAATTAGTATTTGGGTTTACCAAACCCTTAACAGATTAGCCCGCTACAAAATTATTCTAATGCAAGCATTAATATTTTTAATCATGATCAACTAATTATTTGGTTCACTACAGACCACTGGTCTCATCTAAAGATAAGAAGCGTTTGGCAATAGTCCACCACGCTGGCCATGTACGTATTCGCAGACTTCACACTCCTTTGAGAATTTTTAATCAATAAGCAAAAATTTTGTAATATTTCCTCGGCTATATTTGAGTGTGTACGGTACACTTGTAACGTAACTTGCCTCGCGGTCTAGTGGTTAAAACTGTCAACTGGAGTAAGCTAGCTCTAATATGAATTATAAGACCCTCGTTTCGACTACCGGGTCGAGAAAAAATTGTCAACGAATGCCTGAAAATAAACTCTCAGTATCAGCCCGGAGAGTAAGCATACAAGGATAATTAATATCACTAACATGTAATTTTAATAAATATGTAATAGATAAAGCCAAACCATATGCACTAGTGAAACACAGTGGGCCTACTGTGGAAATCCAGCTGTGGAATACATTTTAAAACTTCCCTCCCTTTGTTTGTCTAATGTAAATGCGATCATTTACCTTAATGTGTGTAAATTCATACGAACAGGACGTTCGGAATTAATTCCAGAATTCACAATGTATTCGCGGTCTCGTCTCGATCGGCTGTCATTTTGTATGGAGATCAATATGATACTCTCAGACCATTAAACTCAGCACAAACCCCAAGGCCAGATGAAAATCGCTGTTCAGCTCACGAAGATCGAGGATAGCGAGTCAAGATTTTCGTTATGTTTTTCATTACTGGTCTACTATAGCTATACGATGGGATGCAAAGCGAAGCTGTAAATATGCAATCCTTTTTATCAAAGTTGCACATTCCTCAATCAACGTAGACCATGCTCAAGGCAACAAAAGTAATGGTATCCTAAAAGAGCAGGGCGGCCATATAGCAACCATTACCAAGCGTCGAGTGACGTCAGAGAAACCTTTATGTCTTTTGATATGAACGAGTTTACTAGAAATCGGTGTATGCCACTGTAAAATCAACAAACGGTACCTGAATTTTCATGAAGTTACAATTTCATAAACACCATACATTATAGATATATCCGCAAATTAATTATTCCTACTTGAAAACGTATATATAACTTACAAACTGACTTCCATAAAAAGCTGTATGTTACCTGCAACAAATAAAGAGAGACATAAATTGATTAATTAAATCACAAATCTCAAAAAAAAAAAAAACGAGTTCCGATTAAAATAAGAATCATTCTAGAATCACATCTATTAATATAGCGGTAAGGATGATATTTGATTGTATTCAAATAAATTACGACTTCAATATTTTCACTTATTAATCAACATTACATAAGTATTAAAAAATCATGCCTAATGTAGGCTGACAATTTGGTATGTGTAATTGGAGTTGACACTGGTCGACCAGGTGATTATTATAAAGTCAATCGGCACAGTAAATATTTTGCTACTTAATTTATTAACACGCAATTCAGCGACTTGTTTATCACATTCCATGCTGATGAAACTATACCTAGTCAATGCGTCAAAACATATCAAATATTTTGCTATGATAGATGACTAGACGCATACCGAATTCTTAACTTCCATAGAAGTAGTTAAAAGTAGCTTTAGCCCATACAACTATAATCAATCAACTAAAGAAAAATATCAATAATACCGAGACTTAAATTATTTACTCTACGTCTTTAATTAAGCTATTATATAGGAACTCCAATTAGTCGCACCGGACTTATGTAAATAAAAATAACAAGGTAATTACGTAGTTTATACTTATATTTTAATTTACTTTTATATATGACAGTACACTATAATTATACATATAAAGTAGAGCATGAATTTGCATTTGCAATTAATAAATTTAAAAACTTGTGGTTCACAATATATACTTATTCAGGCGGCCTCATCATTGATTTACCACTAGCCGTAGATAGAGCGCTTCATATAAAAACAAGGCGAGAATTTGTCACCAACTAACTATACATTCCTACATATCGGTATATCGATGTATCACAACCCGTCTAATAAACTAGACATCTAGCCGTTATATTATCTATAGCAGCGCGTAGTGCTTTGTAATTCATTCGGATTATACGGCTCGAGTATTAGAATCGGTGACTTTCGTCTAGCCTTGTCACACACTGGGGGAAAGGAGTGCACGCGTCGCTATTTGTGCACTACTTTTCCGTCCCATTTTTTGAGCGTTAATGATCGATCTACGGCTAGTGGTAAATCAATGAGCCTCATGCACATTGAGTTCTAAAATAACAAATATACTTAAAAAAAACATAACGATATTATCGTTATGTTTTTTTTAAGGCATCGCAATAAAAGACTAACCAAACTAAAATAAAATGCCAACCTATATTTTTATAAAAAATAATAAAAATGTAAACGTAATTGATTGCTGAGACCTCCAATCAATACACATACTGGCCCGTGATAGCGTATGAATAATGAAAACAAACCGCCTGATCGCATAAAAGAAACAAAAAAAGATGGCCTTTAAAACTAAAATAGAAACACTGAATCAAGAGACCATTTAGATCATTATGCATCCCCAGCAGAAAACTGGGAGGACAACGCGCCACGCAATGATAAATAACGTCAGGCCGGTATATTCCATTCGCGAATGCAAACTAAAATAATGCATCGTGATGCCCAAGTCATAAAAGCTAGTGTAATGCACTAGAGACTTTGTATCTTTGCTGATGCTAAGCGTCTTGGCGCGGCAGTTTAACGATTTACAAGTTAAACATGAAAAATATCTCGAGAAGTGACGTGTACACAGGTTCCGAATCCCATTGTTCGAGATTCCTCTACATGTATTGAAGGTAAGTGAAATGATCACTAAGAAAACAGATGTAAATCAGTTTGGAGTAAAAGATCAAGGTCCATGCGATTATATTATTGCATGAATAATTTTTTTTAAACAATGAATAAGTCACGTCGGGGAGCTTGTGCGGATAAACATCTTTAAAGTTGTCGGTTGCTATTAATAAATCACGTGTCGTTAAAATTATGAGAAATATGATTCCCATGAGTTATTTAAACTCGAATACGGAAATCTTGGGCGAGCGAAACGTCAATATAAACGAGGAACAAATGCAGTATTAACATATCAAAAGTGCAATCAAAGATGATTTACCATTGTATAGTGAAGGGCAAACATTATAGTGCAATCTAGATATTGATTTTTACGGAATTATTCACAAAGGCAATGGACAATTTCATCATCATCATGATCAACCCATTCTCGGCTCACTACAGAGCACGGGTGTCCTCTCAATATGAGAAGGGTTTGGCCATAGTCTACCACGCTGGCCATGTGCGGTTTGACAGAATTCACACGCGTTTGAGAACATTATGGAGAACTCCTAGGCGTGCCGGCTTCCTCACGATGTTTTCGTTCACCGTTGAAGCAAGTGATATTTTAATTTCTTAAAAAAGCACATACCACAAGTTATAGGTGCGTGGCCAGGTTCGAACCCTCGAGTTCTGATTAGGAGGCTGACGCCCTAACCACCACTATGCTATCACGCTTCATGGACAATTTAATTACTGGCTAATTGCTTAAAAAATATATTTGTACACGTAATTATCAGAAAGCATACGCAATAAAGCACAAATTTAAATTATGATGGTGAGAATTTTTTTTTTTTTAAACATGTTAGTAAAGGAGATATTCTCTTACCCCATATATTCCGCTTCATTTACTAATGAAGAAACAGTTTTTGTTTTATAATCATGTCTACTATTATCGGTGGATGTGTTGTTCAGTTCAATGGAGCGATAAATAGAGACCTTAATAAAAAGTCACTTTAAAGGGAGCGAGCTAGAAATAGAAAAAGTGCCCTTACTAATATTATTTTACACGCAGTTTAGTCATGTAGGTCACAGGACGTAGGATATTGGAAATTTCAATTCAGCAATTATAGGCTAGAAAACGCGAATTAACTTTTTAAACTTTCATATAACATTTCTTGAAGTTTGGACTTTTTACGTATTAAACAATAAACAGCAAGTATAATTTGCTATATTCCGCCGACAACCGGGAGATTAGTATAGTATAACACCACACAAAATCCTCCACTAGAACCTCAACCAACTCTTCTGACTTTTCGCGCTTGTGAAGTCAACATCTCCTGAGGATGATCCGGTGTAGGGTCGAAACGTGCGTAGAGGTTCTAGTGGAGGATTTTGTGTGGTGTTATACTATACTAATCTCCCGGTTGTCGGCGGAATATAGCAAATTATACTTGCTGTTTATTGTTTATCATGGACTTCCGCAAAGTAACGCCTGCTTCTATTCATTATTTTTACGTATTGATATTATCCTCATCCTCGGCCTTTTAATATACTCTATACTATCACAGAAACTAGTTTAAATTTAAATTAAACATATAGAGGACGAAAAGTTGCACACCGTTTACTCTTTTCCTGTTTTCGATAATTTAACATTTGACAGAAAAAAAAACAACATTTTATAACTAAACAATCGCTACACAGCGCTATTTGAAAGGCGGACTATTTCAATCTAAAGCACTTTTCAAAAGTGGCATTAAAGGTAAATTTTTTCATGCAGGACGATGGCACCTTCTATGTAGCTTAGACGGTAAATTTACGTAGTAGAGATCAGAGTAGATTATTTTTTTTGTTATTGAATATGTAACATAATGTTCAAGCTCGTATGAGCTTCACGTTCCTTCTCAATAAACTCTTTATATTCTTCGGTTCCTTGATCTTCATCACCATCACCAGCTGGCCAATGATGTAAATGACAGGCATCATTTTTGTTCCGAAAACTTGGAACTTGGTGGCTCCAATTATATTGCTTCTTATTTCGTTTTAAAAGTAATTTTATATGCATTCTTAACTACCTCTGTGGCGCGCTGTAGCATTATAAAGTTGGAGGTCCCGGGTTCGATTCCCAGCTCGAGTCTGGTCTGGCTTTGGCCGTGACTAGTTACCACCCTACCGACAAAGACGTGTCGCCAATGTGATTGAATGTGCACGATGTCGCGTAGAAATCAATTAGGAGTTTGTGTTTTCAATACCCCTAACAGGTTAGCCCGCTGGATTAGATTGCATCACCACTTACCATCAGGTGAGATTGCCGTCAAGGGCTAACTTGTAATGGATAAAAAAAAAAATATCTTCATCTACTTAAACGCCTATATACTCTCTGTTAACGCGGTATTTTAACTTGACTATATGGTTTATTAGAAACCCGATATTTTACTAGAATTAAAGCAAATAGACGGATTACGTAACACCGATTGATTACCGTCGCCCATGAACAGCTGCACCACCATAGAAGCCATCCCCCTAATCTAATTGAACTAAAACTCGATATTAGATAGTATTAGAAGAAGGTTGCACTTTCTACGTCACAGCCGGCACTTAGCGTCAATGAGTCACAGCGATGGTTTATCAGCAGGACGCTGTGGGCGAACAGGGCCTCAATTAAAACCTCCCACACGTGACCAGCGCCGGGACAGAATGTTGAAATCATATCTTCGCAGTTTGACAGGTAACGCCATTAGAATTTGAAGAGTTTGATACAAATTCTATCTTTACCTCTTACAGCCCTTGCTGGTGTGAGCAATCTTATTTTCTAATGAGATCTTAAAACACAGGATTCACAAGCACACACACACGTACACACACATTTTCATCCAGCACGGGGTGCGGCCTTTTAAAATTCGGTTGGTTTGGTTGAGTCATCTTACCACAAAACTACTACAACCGGTAATATAACATTATATTTTTATGTTAAAGCAACCTTCTAAATCATATTGCTTTTACAGAAACATTAGTAAAAATAAACTTTAAATAAAAAAAGGCGGATGATCACCTTATGACGTTTATGAATTTACAAAATATAAATTTATCAACGCCATTAAAAAACTTGTTGCCTTACCTTTTGTTGTATAAAATTATAGGTATTAGCAAGTTTGAACTAAATTAATTCCGGACAAATGGGTAAAAAAAGCGGTGATAGCTCAGTGGTTAGAGCGTCAGCCCTAATCAGAGATCGGCGGTTCGAATCCGGGCACGCACCTCTAACTTTTCGGAGTTATGTGCGTTTAAAAAAAATAAAATATCACTTGCTTCAACGGTGAAGGAAAACATCATGAGGAAACCTGCACGCGTGATAGTTCTCCATAATGTTCTCAAAGGCGTGTGAAGTCTGCCAATCCGCACATGGCCAGCGTGGTGGACTATGGCCAAACCCTTCTCATATTGAGAGGAGACCCGTGCTCTGTAGTGAACCGGTAATAGGTTGTTTATGATGAGGTAAAAAAAAAATTGTAACGCACACACAGATCAATCCAAAAGCCTACCATATAGGGTGTTGCATTTTATGGAACAATAATAACAATGAAATATTGAATGAAACAAAAAGTCACTATGTGCTGAATATGATGAATATGACAACTGGCAAAGTTTGCGTCGGTTATTTTATATGGACATACATCTTAATCTTTATTGTTTACCAATTTGATGATCCCACTGCGACTTCGTATTTTTCACTGTCATACAAAACGGGATATGCATTCTGTTTTGTCCAATTTTGTTCTTTACAAAGATTTATTACTTGCATTATCATTATCTCTCATGCAGTTTCAACCGATTTCTCTATATATGCGACAGCGCGAATGTTGGACGTTCGATTCCCGGCTCAAGTCTGGTCTGGTGGGAGGCTACAGCCGTGACTACAATATAAGTATAAAGTATGTTACTACCGCCCTACCGACAAAGACGTGTTGCTAAGCGATTTAGCGTTCCGGCACGATGTCGAGTACAAACCAAATACGAGCATTGGTTCTACCCATACCCTTAACAATTTAGCCCGCAAACATCTTAGACTGCATCATCACCTACCATCAGGTGAGATTGCCGTCAAAGGCTAACTTGTAGTGGACAAAAAAAAGGTAATTCTAAATTTAAAATGGACTAAAGATTATTATGAGCTTGAGGACAAGATAACATTCACATTTTGCAACACATCGCACCCCACCTGCTACGTAGATCTTGAGATTGATTCCGTTAAATAGGACACTGTTTTCTTTGGTTTGCTAGCGAAGTAAAAAAATTGAGATAATCCTCCATAAATGTTCATCAGCCTATTCAGTAATATTTAAGCAGTATCATGTTTAAATATTTCAAACACATGAACAAGATCGCCGAAAATAATGGATACACAAAGAATACCAGCAATATTCTCATAACCAGTGCAAGTTGTTTTTATTTCCGCTGGGAAATGCGTTTCATCATCCCCTCCGGAAGCGATCCAGGCAAGACTGCGCCGCTTCCGACGGGATATGTGGGACTCCCCGGCGGCCAGACTGGCGACCAGAATACCCACTAAAACCCAGCGATGCTCCTTCGCGTCGCCTGGTGGCTGGGTCACGGGAACACTTGTGCACTCGACCGCAAAGTGCAAGAGTTTAGCGAATAATATAATTTCAAGCATAAGAAATTTTTAAGTTATTTTGTTTGCGCATAAAATAATAATGCTTTGATATTTAAGCAATAAAACATTTTTTGCTGATATAATACACAATAGAAGAGTTATTTTATTTGTCATTACTTTTTATTGCATTAGTAGTAGGTTCAATTTATAAATGATTGCAAGAATTTTTAGATTGAGATTCTTATCGAAATTCTTAACCGTTTTCCGTCGCAGTGGTAAAATATCGCCGGCATATTTTTTAGCATATCTGTTTTCACTTCAATATAAATAATCCTAATAGAACGTCGACCTAACGTGTTTGCTTTTACAACAGGTAAATTAAATTCACCTCAGTTGAAAATACATTATCATAATTTCGCAATATTATTTGGCCTTATCTTATAATTGTGTTTACGCGGATACACATTAACTTTCTATTCTCCAATATCTATCAAAATGAGGACTCGCAAAACCATATCTTATCGTCTGTCGCCGATTAAAAAATGTTTGACCCTGTGGGTAAGATCTCATAGTGGCTTAATAAAAGATTCTGTTAGAAATTATTACCTTATGCGCAGAGCAAAATTAGCAAGGAACCCTACACACGTTAAAATGAACCATTATTGGATTATAATTATGAAATGTCGGTTATTATCATTGTAAACTAATGTTTAGACAATAAACAGCAAGTATAATTTGCCATATTCCGCCGACAACCGGGATATTTGTATAATATAACACCACACAAAATTTTCCACTAGAACCTCTACGCACGTTTCGACCCAACACCGGATCATCCTCAGGAGATGTTGACTTCACAAACGCGATAAGTAAAGTAAAGTATACTAACTAATGTTTGGTGATTAACAGAAAATTGATTTAAAAGGTTTAAGAACTTCTATTAATCAAAACAGTTTGCACTTATTACTTTCAAATATTTTGTTTTACATATAAGATATCCTACATGACATGATAAGAAAATTGATAATTCTGGACTATGTATGTCACTTATCATATCCACAAAAAATACAACACACAATCAATTCGAATACGTCTCAACAGCTATAATACAGATTGGACATTAAATTCAAGACCTACAATCAAATCTGCATAAACAAATACGAAACGTTGTTTGTTAGTAAACGCATGTTGAGAACGGTTTTTTTTTTATCCACTACAAGTTAGGCCTTGAAGGAAATCTCACCCGATGGTAAGTCATGATGCAGTCTAAGATTGTAGCGGGCTAACCTGTTAAGGGTACGGTAAACCCATACTCCTCATTGGTTTCTACGCGACATCGTGCCGGAACGCTAATTCGCTTGGAGACACGTCTATGTTGGTAGGGTGTCAACTGGCCACGGCCGAAGCCTCCCACCAGACCAGACTCGAGCCAGGAATCGAACCCAGGACCTCCAACTTTACACAACGAAAGCACACGCACTGCGACACGGAACGAGTTCACAGTTAGGAAGAGAAAAGTTGCCCGAAAATTGTAATTTCAAGACCATACCAATTTGGACATGACAAATTCTGTCGGATAGTTTTCTTTCAAATTTAAATACCGGTAATGTCTGTCAAAATGTGAACACGACCAAAACATTCTTTACCGATTCCCGACAATTTCGTCATGCTCGATTTCGCCATATGATTACATTAATTAATACGAAATGTCATTTTAACCCAACGTGACAGTTGGAAGTGTGAATGATATTTTCGCCACAATTTGAGGCGCGTGCGCGCGTGCTTTCACTCTCGACGGACCGGTCCGGCGATGCGATTCCGGTGGAAGGAATCACCACCTATCGCATACCGAACATTCGGTCGGTATCTAAAATTTAGGACGGCCGCTTGCTGGTCAACTCGGTCGTTAAATATAAAGCTTACATGACAAAAAAATCGCTTTGCATTCATTTTTTACGACCGTTCGGTTTACTTTGGAATGGCCTTGAAATTGTTACGGTGATGTTGTGGTGTATTGATCAGAAATTCCGGAGTTTATGCCCGGGTAGGGTCAAATATTAATAGTTGTGTATATTTTTATCACAGACTTTATAAGTTTAAGTCTGGTGGAGTTTAATATCGCACAACGGTGTGTGGAAAAGCAATATGCTCAATGGGTGTGAATTGCTCTATCTCCATAGGTACAATAGTTTGATATATATAACGAAAAAAAACCCCGGCTAAGTTTGTTGTGGGCTTCTTCTTAGACCGGGGCGCGTTTGGAACCCTCATAGCTTTACGAATATAGATATCACCATGAAATAACTACTATGTAAATTATTGACGCGTCAAAAGTGCCTTTATAAGGACTATTTGAATAAAGATTATTTTGAAAAAAAAATAAGTATATATATATATATATATATATATATATATATATATATATATATGTAAGCGTTTTTAAAATACGTTATTTTTTCTGAACACAGATTGACAAAATCTAGCAAGGACAGCCAGTACTGATCCTAATAATATAAGTGTTTATGCATTTATTGTTATTAGGTATGTATATCTATTATGATTATGAAATAAATAAATTATTATTAAATTATCTACGATTGAGTTAGTACCTACGAGGATTTCTATGACATTTCTGTAATGATTTACTAGCTGTTTTTCTCTCATAGATGTAGCTCTTGTTCACTTCCTATAAGTAAATTTCCTGAAAATTGGAATGCAATAGGGTTGAAATCCCACAATTTTACCCGTTCCGCTTAACCAACAAAAATAATACTACAAATATTATTCTCGGTGGCAAATGTCCCGAAAATTTAAGTTAAGGATCAATTTTTAATGTCACTACAAAGTAAAGCAGAAGTTTGCTTTGTAACGTATTCAGTAGTCTTTCGATCGACGTTCTGCAATTTCTTACGTGTCATCATCATCATCATCATCATGAACAACCCATTACCGGCTCACTACAGAGCACGGGTCTCCTCTCAATATGAGAAGGGTTTGGCCATAGTCCACCACGCTGACCATGTGCGAATTGGCAGACTTCACACGCCTTTGAGAACATTATGGAGAACTCTCAGGCGTGCAGGTTTCCTCACGATGTATTCCTTCACCGTTGAAGCAAGTGATATTTAAATTTTTTTTAAAACGCACATAACTCCGAAAAGTTAGAGGTGCGTGCCCGGATTCGAACCGCCGACCTCTGATCAGGAGGCTGACGCCCTAACCACTAGGCTATCATCGCTTACTTTTTAACTTTGCAGTTATCGGCTTTGACCTGCGTTATTTTTAAATAAAAAATATTATTGCACTAGATTGAATGTGAGACGGCACTTACACGAACGAATTGAATATAAACATACAAAATCTGATAGCTGAAGCTGTGATAACCTAGTGAAGCTATGCTAGCCTAGTGTTTAGGGCGTCAGCCTCCTAATCAGAGGTCGGCGGTTCGAATCCGGGCACGCACCTCTAACTTTTCGAAGTTATGTGCGTTTTTCAATATTTCAAATATCACTTGCTTTAACGGTGAAGGAAAACATCGTGAGGAAACCTGCACGCCTGAGAGTTCGCCATAATGTTCTCAAAGGCGTGTGAAGTCTGCCAATCCGCACATGGCCAGCGTGGTGGACTATGGCCAAACCCTTCTCATATTGAGAGGAGACCTGTGCTCTGTAGTGAGCCGGTAATGGGTTGATCATGATACATTCGATTAAAAAGTCTATAAAATTAGTCTCACTCGTATCGGAAATTACATCGGCTCTTTATTGATACAAGACAGTTGTTTAACAACACTCCACCTTGTTTGTGTAAAAGACCGGCCGTTTCTCTTTGATGTGTGACAGACGGCGTGGGAGACTGTAATTGATATTAGATAACTGCATTAGAGTTACAAACGTAAACCTGAATATCGTTTCGTTGAGTCACATCTATATAACGAACTTAATAATTAATAAATAAATGTTGTTTATCAGGTAAATAGTCCTTGTACACGGATTCCTCTCTTTTTAAGTTAATTCTTAGTTAGAAAGTTATTCAATTCTATTTACTATACAACTATTACATCGTTTACTTCACGACCTCTTTGGCGCTGTTACATTATAAAGTTGGAGGTCCTGGGTTCGGTTTCCGGCTCGAGTTTGGTCTAGTGGGAGGCTTCGACCGTGTCTAATTACCACCCAAAAGACGTGCCGCCAAGCGATTTAGCGTTCCGGCACCATGTCGTGTAGAAACCAATTAGGAGTATGTAACATACTCCTTACAGGTTAGCCCGCTACCATCTTAGACCACATCATCACTTACCATCAGGTGAGATGCCGGCTAACTTGTGGTGTATATAAAAAAAAACATACAAACTACATAAGCCAATATTTTTTAGCTCAAACTGACTTTGTCTCTTGTTTGAACTCTGTGACTGCCAGTAGGATTAGATAAATTTTGTTCTATTAATAAGCCCAAGTCTTGAGGAATGTTAAAGATTATTTAACGTCATGCTACTTCTATTTCCTAAGATACGTCATTGAATTACTTTAATAAGCCGAGCAAACGAAGAATTTGGGTGAGCAGGCGATGCGACGCGGTGGGTTATACGGTGTAACGAATGTAAGTTGGTATATGAAAAAATTAAGAATCAGACGTTGTACCTACTCAGGGTACCTGAATATCACTTTGTTGAGTCTACATTTCTATACAAAATTATGTAACACAATACTCTTAAATCGATAAATTTTATGTTCTCACTAACGGCCGCCCGCGGCTCCGTCCGCTTGTATCTCCGAATCTTTCCACGGCTGTTACCCCATTGCCCTGATCCTTGCGTAACAAAGCAATTTTCTGAGTTCCGCTGCTAAAAAGTTTGGCGCTAAATTCGAACTATCGAACTGTTTAAGCGCCAATATTATTCACGTCATATCCTTATGCAAGAACACATGGCATATTTATATTTGTATAAACACTTCAAGTAGCTTAGGTTAGTACCTTACCAAAGGTGAAAGTGCAAAAGTAATAATTAAAGGCAAGAGTGAGTAAGTTCAGTACGTAGTCCGGAAGCAAGGCGGCAAGTCACGGCACACGAAACGTGTCGCAACGAACCAACGAGTATAACGTGGGACGTAATAAGCTACACGCACGATTTCGGTACTTAAATAAAGAATTAGGAATGCATGAAATCAAAATCGACGTTACACGCTCATCTTAACAGATTCACTATGAAAATAATGTAAGGTGTTTGAGTAAAGCGGCTTACAAGTTGACACAAAACCGTGTCCAATACAATTTGTACAGCGTTCGTTATACAGAAAGCAGACAACAGTAATACGCTGAACTATGCATTTCTTTAAATTTATGTTCAAGTATTAAAGTAATTTGTATCGAAACTCTTAATATACTTTGAGTACATACGTGTTTCGAACAGTGCGTGTTGCCAGTGATGACTTACGGATTCGAAACGTGGTCGCTCACTATGGGCCTCATAAGAAGGCTCAGAGTCACTCAGCGAGCAATGGAGAGAGCTATGCTAGGAGTATCTCTACGTGATCAAATCAGAAGTGAAGAGATCCGTAGAAGGACCAGAGTTACCGACATAGCTCAGCGAGTTGCGAAGTTGAAGTGGCAATGGGCGGGGCACATAGCTCGGAGAACCGATGGACTTTGGGGTTCCAAGGTGTTGGAATGGCGACCCCGCACCGGTAAACGTAGCGTTGGTCGACCCCCAACAAGGTGGACAGACGACATCAAACGAGTCGCAGGGAGCCGCTGGATACAAGCGGCCCAGGCCATTGGAGCGGCCATTGGAACTCCCTACAAAAGACCTATGTCCAGCAGTGGACGTCTATAGATTGAAATGATGATGATGATGATGACATACGTGTTTAGAAATTTATTACAAGGCATTTTAAAAATGCACCAGTGCGGCGTGACATTCTCTCGGAAAGAGATATCGCTTAAATTTACCAGATAATAAATCCTATATTCCTACATTCCTATACATTTTATATTATAAATGTGAAAGTGTTCATGTTTGTTACTTAATCACGCAAAAACGGCTGAACGGATTTGGATGCTTTTAGCCTTTGACATGGAAATGAACATAGGCTATCTTTTATCCTGATTCCTTAAGTAGTTCCCGAGGGAAAATTGAAAATTGTTTACAAGCTAAGCCGCGGGACATTTTGAAATTTAGTATGAATATATCGACCTCGAAGCGGTGAAGCGGTTGAAGCGGTGATAGCCTAGTGGTGAAGCGGTCATAGCCTAGTAGTTAGGGCGTCAGCCTCCTAATCAGAGGTCGGCGGTTCGAATCCGGGCACGCACCCCTAACTTTTCGGAGTTATGTGCGTTTTTAAAAATTAAAATATCACTTGCTTCAACGGTGAAGGTTTTCCTTCACCGTTGAAGGAAGTGATATTATATATAGTGATAGTTCATCGTGAGGAAACCTGCACGCCTGAGAGTTCTCCATAATGTTCTCAAAGGCGTGTGAAGTGTGCCAATCCGCACATGGCCAGCATGGTGGACTATGGCCAAACCCTTCTCATATTGAGAGGAGACCCGTGCTCTGTAGTGAGCCGGTAATGGGTTGATCATGATGATGATGATGATGATATCGACCTCTAAAATAGTTCCATTGGGAAGAATTAAAACAGTTAATGAGAGAAGCTTTAGATTCAAATATGAAGTCCACGCAGACGAAGTCGCGGGCAGAAACTAGCAATTAAATATTGCATAAGCGTACAATAAAGATATTTGCGTACTCGAACTAATAAACGACACAGTGTCACGCCGTGTACAGAATAATAAGGCATGCATTTTGCGTCCTAAACAGACAAGTCAATGTGCAGCATTGAAGGAAAGCGGCGTCGCGTCGGCCGAAAGGCGAACATTAATTTTGTTTACACCACCGAGATTTAATTGCCACTCCATTGATAACTTTAATACGATTTGGATGATGCAATTTTATTTATAGTTATTGCCATTGAATTTAGAAAGTGTTTTTAAGATCAAGCCACGAATTTTGTGTTTGAGTCACTGTCCGTACGGAGTTATATAAATCAATATATTTTCATAAAATCGATAAATAAATACTTATATTTGAATTTTATTTTTGCTTTCTAAATATTGTATAAAAAGTTTATACATTTTTTAAAAAATGGTTTATTATATTTTATATTGTGTGTTAATATTGCTATTATAGATACATTTTTACTGTTTACAGCAAATTAATATCATGTTTATTTAGTATGTTTGTTTTCTCAATTAAAATTTGAGCCCTAGTTCTAAGATGTCCTAGACCAAAGTACATACCGGGAAATATACGTGAAAATTTTAATTGAGGATTTTTAAATATAAAATTAAACAAATTAAATGCTCATACTGTGTTTTCTATTAAACTTTTGCAAATAAAATAAAAGGCAAGTGCCCATTTGTAATATTATTGCAATATGTTTCCCTGATATGTTACGTTCATTGTAGAACAAAACCCAAACCTTTCCTCCATCCACTTATCCAGGTCCATTCTAATTGGGGATAGTAATGTTAATGTAAATGGCGTATGCCTCATTTAACTACGTCAAACCAGCAAAGCCTAATCTGTAGATATTTAAGAAGCTGTGAATAAAAACAAGAAGAATTTATAAAAATCCCCTACAAAATCAAATCCCATACAAAAGAAACGATAATAAAGATAATAACAAGATCTAGTAGGGCACAATAATGTGGGAATCCCAAGAGAACTTGTATGGAGGATTAGATTAAAATAGGCGCCGATCATCATGTTGGCGGATTAAGAGTATAAAAAAAAACTGTATTTATCTTCAGCTCCAATATCCAGCTCCTACCAACTTTATGGAATAATTTCAATGCAAGTGAATAATGTTATAACAACATAATTGGTTACGATAGTTTCTTTATCGATTGAAACCTTCAGAATTGCACTATCACACGCAACTCAACAAAAAATATGATTGTACATCATTTTCTTGTCAATAATGCATTTAACTACTTTATGTACACACTTTCTACAGTAAAAATAGAACATTAATTGTACACAACCAACGTATTTACTGTAATGTCACCATTAGATTAAGGATCACGTCCGAGTGTTGGTTGCAGGCCTACTCTCAAATTAGAATCAGTGACGAGGACTCATCTATTGTTTAACAATAGAGCTGTAATATTTTCAATGCTCTCTGAGAAATGAAGGAAAACTTATCTCCAAAATTGAGCACGTATCCAGTTACCGCCATGGATCTACGTAGCTTTACCAATGCAATCAACTGTTTTACGCTGGTTAATATTTTAAATCAATGCATACCCCACCCTCTTCTATTGAATAGTATCTTATTTATTTATTTTTAGAATCTCAAAAAGGAAATCATCAGATTGAGAAATCATGCTTAAATTAAAATTACCAATTCTGAAAGTCCCAAGTGTTCAGCTTCCTTAAATAGATAAATATCTACCAAATATAAACCTTAATCCGTCTTTGGTCACATATTATGTTATGTAGGTGATAATAAACTTAGAAGTGACCACGTTCTCGCCGGTGAATTTTACTCGCGTATACTGTTCCAGATTTCCCCGCTAATTATATAATTGCGAAACCGTTTAGTGAAGAGGTTATTAACTGAATTGCGCGTATTGCTCTAGCCTATGGGAATTGTGCACACTTCCGGGATAAAAATCAAGTCTCTATGTATAAAATCATGTCAATGTCTCTGGAGCTACGTGGTAGGGCGACCAATAATCATACAAACTTTCACACATCATCATCATCATCATGATCAACCCATTACCGGATCACTACAGAGCACGGGTCTTCTCTCAATATGAGAAGGGTTTGGCCATAGTTCACTACGCTGGCCATGTGCAGATTGGCAGACTTCACACGCCTTTGAGAACATTATGGAGAACTCTCAGGCGTGCAGGTTTCCTCACGATGTTTTCCTTCACCGTTGAAGCAAGTGATATTTTAATTTTTAAAAACGCACATGACTCCGAAAATTTAGAGGTGCGTGCCCGGATTCGAACCACCGACCTCTGATTAGGAGGCTGACGCCCTTACCAATAGGCTGTCACCGCTTACAACACACATATAATATCACTAAGTATAGAAAATAGCCCTACTTGCATTAAGTCATCAAATTGAAAGTACCTTAAGCGCCAACCGCACCGGCATAAAACACCCGATGCTGTGTAACTAAGACGTAAACATGGCAGGAGCACAGCTACAAGGGAATTTTATTCCGTTACACAGGTTGTAGCACCAATAGCGCTGGTTTCACGTCTGGTTTATGATCCTAATGTTATAAATGTATTGTCAGGCCATAAAGTTAACCAATCGACAGGGACAACACCGAAATATGTTGCCCTTATTTCGAGAATTGAGAGTATGGCTAGCTGTTTTCATTTGTGGGTCATTAGAAGTTGTCAAGTTCCTTTCAAACGTTATTATTGGTTCGTAAGGGGTTTGGAATTTTATTGCAGTCGATAGAACATTATAATTGATGACTATTGAACAGGTGCATGGTTTTTGATCAGAGTATGCAAGCAGATCGTTCAATATGGAAAAAGTATTCTCTATTATGGGTCTTTAGGATAGATAGTGCTGTTCAGCACGTATGAAGTACATGCTTGGCCCTAAGTAAGTTTCCGACACAGATTTCTCGTTTCCATTTCTTTGGAGGCTCCTGCACGTCAGTCTCAGATAATAGAAAAAATTGCCTTAAGGAGCTTTTTACTACTCGATTTAAATTATCTGTCATCTATTATATAGTCAAATTAAAGCAATCCTCTATAAAACATTAAGCAGCTATAGTCCGCGTTAAACTCTCCAAAATTCTGCATGGACAAATTTATAATTTCGTCAATCCTTATGCAACAAACCGTACAGTTCTTCTAAAATGTGCTCTAAACTCATGAATCGCCCCATAACCAGAGCATCCTTCGGAGAAGTTCTCTAACACAAGATCCAATTGCTTAGGATACCTCTATTATAATTCATTCAATTCGATTCGCGAATGAATAATAGGAATTATGAAATGAGAGTCACATTCAAATGTCGCGTTGCACTTTCGGCCTTTTGTTTCACCGTGAGGCTTCAAATTAAGGGCCAGATGATCAATCATCAAGAGACCACGATTCCTGACGCAACAGCCGCAGCGTCCCTATAAATTGCATAATTGGAACCGAATTTATCAGTGAAAGTGAGGAATCGCTGCACGCCGCAGTAATGCTGGTTTAATGATAGATGATCTCGACGAAATATGCCCTCGCCGTGAAAGCTCGGGCATTATTTATTATTTAGGGAGATACGAAACCATTGTCGGTCACTCCGAGTCATTCTGAGTGATGCACAATAGTATCGCCTGTCCGATGTATCGGCGGCTAATTACAAAGCTACTCCTCATTACATCGACTATATTAATCTGCATATAATACAGTAGATAATATTTAACTTTTTATGCTGACGCTCGCCGCTTACTTTCATGTGAATCACCGTGTAATCATATGATTCGACAAGAATTGCGTGTTATGTCGCCATACGTCAATTTTGCGAAGTGATTGTTTCTCACGGTCCTACAATTTAATTGAAAGAAAAATATGGGTATGAATGAACGAAATAAATTGTACTTTTTATCTGGTAGAAATCGGTAGTAACCGATTCACACGAAAAAAAAAATTGGTGAGACCGGTGTCTTCGTCCGTGTAGTTAACGTAAGAAAAATCTCACCAACTTTCGAGGTTTAAAGCAAACAGTTCCTATCATGAACAAGGCTAACCCAGAGTAACCTATAAAATGTAAGCGTATAAAATCGCATTTAAATTAATTAGTAGCTTTGGCGTGATGCGCGAACCGATTAACAAATGAACGGGCAGACAAAACTTGTTCGAGTAATAAATATGATGAAACAATACAAAGTTAAAAAAAACCTGTAGCTGTTTGAATATATGTTAAATGTATCATGGAACAAATGATCGCAACCATTACTTATGATAAGTAATTGATAAATGCATGTTAAAGACTGTTGAGACGTGAATTAAAAAAAAAAACGATTTCCATTTCCCAAAATAAATATCCGAATAAAACTTCAGTTTAACGTTTCATTACGTTTGTTAAACGACTATTTCATCGTAAAATATATAAACAATTAGAGACCATTTATTTATGTTTAAACTGTCCAGTTACATTCAGTCGTTGGTGCGGAGCCTTTCATATTTGCATCTCGGCGTGATTCACGCGACCCAGACTCGTTTGGAGGATAAAAGTAAAATGCAGGCGCTCGACTTTTCAAAAGTATTAAAAAACGGAGTAGTAACGTGGCCTTTTTTTAGATTTATCAAATTTATGTATATGACTGATCATACCTATATTTTATTGTGCCACATACATTTCGTAAATACATTAGAGTGTGAATTTGCTAGGGTCACAATCCTGTCACAAAAGGCACATCGAAAACATTTCATAGAAATAAACAATTTAATTTTTTATTTTACTAGCTTCGGTTATTGAACGAAGTAAGTAAAAAGTTGATTGTAAGTTTGTAGTTCAAAAATTACAATCAACCATTTCCTGGTATTTACTTTAGTAACATACAAATATCGTATGTACGAGAGCCACTATAAGATCTTCCTCCAAGCCAGCGTTAAGCCCGGGGACCGTTGGTCCAACCTTTCATCTAGGAAAGTTTCATCTGGTGCAGTGCGTGCGCTGTCGCATTTTAAAAGTTGGATGTCCTAGGTTCGATTGCTGGCTCCAGTCTGGTCTGGTGGGAGGCTTCGGCCGTGGCTAGTTACCACCCTACCCACAAAGACGTGTCGCTAAGTGATTTAGCGTTCCGCTACACACCGTTACACACCGTGTGTTCGCGATGTCGCGTAGAAACCAACCAGAAAGGAGCGTGGGTTTACCTACCTTATCCTAGACAGCATAATCACTTTCCACCAGGTGAGATAGCAGTCAAGGGCTGACTTGTAGTGTATAAAAAAAAAAAAGCAAGTCGTATACATACCGCTTGTGTATGAAAACTTCGATTGCGAGATGCAGGATGCATTGTGACCGAATCTAACGGTGATGGGAAAACCGATAAACCATTGACATAGTCTGGAATTATGAAGAATTTAGAAGGTTTTCGCTAAAATTATCATAGATCTAGTGAAACGAAACAATAGCTCAGAAGACGAAATAGTGATCAGGATGAGGTTTGATAATGGAGTAAAGCATTAAAAATTAATTGTTTTTATAAACGTTTTTAAATAAATACAATTTTCAATGATACGATTGTGTCTCATTGGTGTTTGTGTGTGGTCTCGTAGGGACTAATTACTTCGCGAGTCCGGTCAGTGTCAGGGTGATCACCCTGCTGATTTGGGCATAAAGCTGGCCGGCCACACAACTCGAGATCACAATCTCCTCGATTGGGAAACGAGACCAATTAAGGGAAATTGTCGAATGTGATGTGATTTATGGGCCGCAACAATTTTTATTGTGGCAATTAGCAATGAGTTGTCCGCTAGGTTTATCTGGAAATAATATCTCTCATTGCGCTCGCCTTGGAACTACAAAATTTCTCAGGCCATATGACGAGATTGGTCTTAAACAGAGCAAGTTTCATTGTATTTGAACAAACCAGGCCGTTTCATTGATATATTGGAAATATTTAATTCCATTAATGAAATACAACGCCTTAACGCTGTTATTTTTAACTAGCTGTACCCGCGACTTCGTCGACGTGGAATTTATCAAAAAAGTTAATGGCACCCTTTGTGATATTAATTCGTTGGTCGGAGATGTGCTGCCATGTGCGTGGTACTGGACAGTGCTTGGACATGGCAACATTACTTTATTTTTCTAAAATAAAAGAGTTTATCTAAAATAAAAGTAGCCTAAGTTACTCCTTATTACGTCAGCTACCTGTCAATAAAAGTCCTGTAAAAATCGATCCAGCCATTTCAGAGATTAGCCAGAACAAACAGACAGACCGACAGACAGACAAAAATTGTAAAAAATGTTATTTTGGTGTAAGTACCGTATACATATTCAATATTACAAACAGACATTCAAATTTTATTTATTTGTATAGATAACAGAAACGGCACAAAAATAAATTGTGAAACTCGGTAGCTACAGATGCTAGTTAACTTTGCATGGCTTGATATTGGACAAAGACCCACGCAATTCTCCTAACGTTATCGCGCATCTACTCAGTAGCAATTTATAAAAAAAGCAGACTTATCTACTGCAAGCCTGATGCAAACACTCACTTGGCATATCACGCGACCCTACCAGCTAATAGGTGGCGAGCGAGTGGGCAGTTTTGAGACGACATCAATACAAATACCTCAAAATATGTTAT
Organism: Lasiommata megera; assembly: GCA_928268935.1. Taxonomy (NCBI): domain Eukaryota; kingdom Metazoa; phylum Arthropoda; class Insecta; order Lepidoptera; family Nymphalidae; genus Lasiommata; species Lasiommata megera. Next base: position 15,820,723 of record OV743312.1, read on the forward strand.
ATACGGTGGCCAGAGAACACTTAGGCACAAGGTTAATTATTAATGTAATCCAAAATCTTCAGATAGCAGAATGAATTTAGTGGCGCCATCTTTTTAAAAAGAGAAGAATAGGAAAAGGACAGCGATATTCAATTCAATCCGGTATTTGAAATTTTTGGGTTAGATTGATTATTAATAACGGCCGTAAAGCTGCCAACACAGAGTGATGGGGACCCGAATCCTCCCAGTTTAAAATAGTGAAAACCATCTTTTTTGATGAAATAAGTTTTAATATATCAGATTTATTCTCGGTTCACTACAGAGCACGGGTTTCCACGGGGAACTCCTCTCAATATGAGAAGGGTTTGGCCATATTCCACCACTAGGTATAAAAGCATTATCTATTACACATATTCGTAGTTCAAAGGTGTTTTTATTTCCATGCTCATAAAGTGTGCCTTCGAAAAAAAATTATAGCCCAGACACGTCCACCTTTTTAGAAAGCGTTTAGCGTTTATGAAGTACCTCTTCAAGATTTCCCACGAGCTCTCGAGCCCTATCAGGTCTAGGGTATCGCGGATTGCAGTACGCCCCGTGCCACCAATTAAAATGGATTTACCAAGAAATGTCATCGATTATCCTTTCGCTTAGCAGCCGCATTATATTGGCACTTGTAATGAATCGTATAGTTAAGAAATCTATACAAATAAATAAAATTGGAGTGTCTGTTTGTAATATTGAAATAACCGTTTTTTACTACATGCATATGAATATGTATACGGTACATACACCAAAATAACATTTTTGTCTGTCTGTCTGTTTGTTCCGGCTAATCTCTGAAATGGCTGGACCGATTTTTACGGGACTTTTATTGGCAGGTAGCTGATGTAATAAGGAGTAACTTAGGCTACTTTTATTTGAGAAAAGTCTTTTATTTTAGAAAAATAAAGTAATGTTGCAATGTCCAAGTACTGTCCAGTACCGCGCGCAGCTCACGCGCATGCCACAGCCTGTGCCATCACGTCTCGGGCGCCTCCTACAACTTCTCCCACCAACGAATCAATATCCGATTTCACTCATTCTTTTTTTTTAGAAGGGAGATACTTTAATGTTTATCCTGTTATTATTTCAAGTAATTCGGGTTAGTAATCTATTGCTTCGTGATTGAAAGACAAACAAACACTTCCTCAACGCAGACGAAGTCGCCGGCGTCAGCTAATATATAAATAAATACGTTGAAGAATTAAGAGTGGCTAACATAAACCCACATATTGTAGAGCTGAAGTGGCAACGTGAACCAAGGAGCATAGCAGATTATGTATCTTTAGGGAACAAAAATAATAATTTCCAACACTCAAATAACAACCCGCACTGAATGATTAGACAATAGACAATCCCTTTGTTGGATTGATGTTCCGAGTTCCGCGTTTGTAAATGCCCACAAGAGACTCACACTCTGCTGTCATCTACTAATACATCTTCTAGAAACAAACATTCTTTTTATATATACACTACAAGTTAGCCCTTGACGGCTATCTCACCTGGTGGTAAGTGATGACGCTGTCTAGGATGGTAGCGGGCTAACCTATTAGGAGTATGGTAAACGCACGTTAATATTTGGTTTCTACGCGACATCGTGCCGTAACGCTAAATCACTTGGCAGCACATCTTTGTCGGTAGGGTGGTAACTAGCCACGGCCGAAGCCTCCCACCAGACATACAATTAAACCAAAAACTATGAAAATCTAAAATATAATATGACCAAGACATGAATGAAAACCACATAGTTAAGAAAAGTGCGAGTCATAATAGTTACAATATTATTTTCCCTGTATGTTTACTGATAGGCAAAATTAGTTGAATGTCATCGCATTGATACTTTAATTAAATGGTCAATAGAAGTTATTAGTACTGCACGTAGTTGTTAATTGAGTATGAATCTTAAAACTAATAATATAAGATTTAGTTTCGTATGAAGATCTGTGAGATCAGTTGTAAGAATAGGCATGGTTCCTGAAGCGATGTCTTCTAAATGCTTTCTACTATCCATTAATGTTGTTCCCCAGCTAGAGCATAATGCATTCAATTTATTAATATTACAATCTGCACTAAAGAAAGGGTTATGCGATGGCCTAGTGAATCGGAACTGTTAAGGGTTGTCAGTTACTAAAATAAATATTTATGTCAATTTCTTTACAAGAATTAATGAAGTTACATATAATCATTCGACGAAAAAGATTTGATTGATTCTGAACGTACAATAAACTAGTATGTTTAGTTATATTAACATTTAAACAAGAGCTAGGAAAATAAACGACTTGACAGTTCTTGAAATGGAATCAAATATCAATAATTATTTTACACAACTTTATTTGATAGCATCTAGTGTAACTTTACAGAGTTTCATGATTCATGCGTCTTTGACGATTCGGGATTAGGTGCATTATAACTTTTAATTATCAATTAGGTATCACTTGATATTAACTTTGCTCCGCTGTTTCCTTCTACCAATTTGGTAATTGGCCTACAATATAGTAACTTTCTCATTTATCTTATTACCTTCTTCAGTTCAGTATCAAGAGACAAGACGGTCGTGATACGCACGCATATAGCGGAGCATCCTCAGAAGATATTTACTTGAAAACACACAATTACAAATTCGAAAATACACTTGCAATTATGTGTTGAAAATGAAGTGACTTTATTTAAATTTTTGAAGTGAAAACTTCTTTAGCGGCGTTGAGCACTTTTTCTGTAATGGGTATAAAATCTTAAACTCGCGTCAGGACACGTGACCTGATCGAAAAAGCGTAAGACGGATGGAGAGTAGACAGCTATCCCCTCTCTACGGCGCGGCGAAAATGTTTAGGCAGCGCAGGGCGCTTGCGCGAATGTTCGTGTATGTTACAGCTTGCCACGCGCATCCATGGATAGTTCTGGTAATGATGATGGTGAAAAAGTCGTTGAAATTTTGGATGAAAGTTGATTTTTCGGAGAGATAAACTTTTTAATGTAAAATGATTGTAATAGTTTTAAAGTGTTTTTAATGGAATCGAAATTGTCATGTTTGTGTACGATAGCGCAATAAATGAATATTGTATTCTACCACATAAATGATAGTACTTTTATACTGATAAAGCAATTGGTGCAAAATTATTCCCTAACCATTCCAAAATATCAAACATGCTCAACGTTAATAATCAAGTTTTCACTTCTGCCGGCACTCCCGGAGTGCAACCCGTCTTTTTTTTTTTTTAAGTCGCGGAACTCAGCTTTTAATGTATTTATACTATAAGTCCTATTTAAAAGAGGTTCTAAAAATGGTTAATTTTTTGTTTTGTTAAGAATACATATATAACTTAAAATAAAACTTAGATTAACCTAACACTAAAAATCTTAAAAAATAAATATTTAATATCATAGCTAAAATATATTATTATAAGGAGTCCCTTTAGGCAAGGTTCCGAAGATACTGGCAGCGTTCCCCCCTTGAATGGCTAGACTAATTCTTTGTCCGAGGTAGCTGGCAGCTCTTCGGTACCCTGTGATTTTAAATTACAGTACAGGTTTGTCTGGTTATTATTATTGAACCTTTATTGTAGCTATTACTGAATAAAAATCTTTTGTCCTCTAAATCAGTAGCAACCCTACAAAAATCGTGATAGCATCTTGTTTAATTTTAGTTTCAGCGGCTTCCGATGGAAATCTCATTTTATGGCTTTTAGGTGCCGCCCACCACCAGAAGAAAGCGAATCTTCGCACGGAGAGCTGCAGCTTTACAGATAAATTGCATCTCAAGTTCGTGAGGATATTTTATTATTGAGACCTGTATCGTGTCTTAGATATCAATGGTCACTAAAAACTTCGTCTCCGTAGCGCAGTGCGTGCGCTATCGCATTTTAAAAGTTGGAGGTCCTGGGTTCGATTCCCGGCTCGAGTCTGGTCTGGTGGGAGGCTTCGGCCGTGGCTAGTTACCACCCTACCGACAAAGACGTGTCGCCAAGCGATTTAGCGTTCCGGCACGATGTCGCGTAGAAACCAACTAAGAGCGTGGGTTTACCATACTTCTAACAGGTTAGCCCGCTATCATCCTAGACAGCATCATCACTTACCACCAGGTGAGATAGCCCTCAAGGGCTGACTTGTAGTGTATAAAAAAAAAATATTAAAGTAAATTTAATCAAAACATAATCTAAATCTTTGGTTAGCGAAAAGTAAATATTATATAAATAATATATAAATTATAGGTTATAATAGGTTTTTTTTCTTTGATTCTATTCAATAAAAAGTCAAACTTTGAAGTTCTTAAAGGTTAACAAGAGTAAAAGGGCTATATTATAGTCCCCATAGTTATTAAAACAAACTCATAGTTTAAAATTTTCTAATAGGACTTCTGCTCTCTATAGGTATGTATATACAGATATTTATGAAAAGTTGTATGTGTATTCGTTTGTTTTTTTTTTAATGTATATTTTAGAAGCCCTATGGATCCTTTCTAAAGATAACGATTTAACATAGATTTCTAGATCGATACCAATATTATAAATCAGGAAGTATTTCTTTTTGTCCGTTACCTTTTTGTCGAGAAAATGGTAAACCCATATACCTAACTATTTAAAGAAAATTCAGAAATGATATATTTCTAAAATTTCGGGGATCGAACCTGTGACCCTTTGAAATAAATAAATTTAATTTAAAAATAAACAGATTTCTATGTTGAACATTTGAATGGGATATAAAGCCGAAAAGAATGTTTACGTCGAATTGATTTACTCATTTTGTATGTCTGTTGAAAATATTATGTCAATATATAGTAATTTAAAGTTAGAGCGAGAAAGTGGAGCCTGAGCCGTCACAATAATAGCTCTGCGTTCACGGCGTTGTCATAAATCGGTCAGATCAAAGCGGTACACTCAGCTACACAACTACCTTGTCTGCTAGTTATGTCCCGCGGTTTCACCCGTTTTTAATTCTCAACTTGCAACGGAAATATTTCGGACTTGCTTCAACGGTGAAGGGTAACATTGTAAGGAAACCTGCACGCCTGAGAGTTCTCCAAAATGTTCTCAAAGGCGTGTCAAGTCTGCCAATCCGCTCATGGCCAGCGTGGTGGACTATGGCCAAACCCTTCTCATATTGAGAGGAGGTCTCCTCTGCGCTTTATAGGGAGCCGGTAATAGGTTCAGGAACGGAAATATAACCTATATCGATAAGTTTTTGAATGTCTAACTAAATAAACCACCTATCTGGCATTTCCAATTACCCACTATCGTTTAGCCCGCATTGAATCCAAATTGAAACATTGGGTAAAATCTATATATGATACGTAATTTATTTCAAAATGAAATGAAAACAAATAATTATCAATTAACGACTGAAAAACTGCATTTCATACACTATTCTAATCATAGTAAAACAAAATGAAAACGGCTAGAAAAAAAAAAAATGATTTAATTTTTATCAAATCGATATGAAAGTGTTCTTAATTTGAGGTATGCTTAAGTTTAATTTAATATCGCGCAATAAATTCTTTCTACTATAAAACTGGTAGGTTATAGGCATATATTTCTATCGCATAGTGAAAATATCTGTCATGCGGCCACAGATCTCGATATTTATGGCCATTGTGGCCAAAAGCATTCATATGTGACATTTACTTTCTCTGTGAAACTTATAATAGATAACTTACGACATACTTTATAGGTAATACTCATTCCGATACAATTGCGAGAGAATTAATGGTGACATGACTGAACTACCGGTTACTGAATCATTAACGCATAGACGTTTATATAGACATCGCATTTTTAGAGATCTTTGTGTTTTTTAATTTTTTATCCACTACAAGTTAGCCCTTGACGGCAATCTCACCTGATGGCAAGTAATGATGCAGTCTTAGATGGTAGCGGGCTAACCTGTTAGGGGTATGGTAAACCCATACTCCTAATTGGTTTCTACACGATATCGTGCCGGAACGCTAAATCGCTTGGCCACACGCCTTTGTCGGTAGGGTGGTAACTAACCACGGCCGCAGCCTCTCACCAGACCAGACTCGAGCCGGGAATCGAACCCAGGACTTCCAACTTTATAATGCGAAAGCGCGCGCACTGCGCCACGGAGGTCGTATAGCAAGTTAGACCAAGTCATCATCAACAACATCCTCTCGTTTCAAGTCCCACTAGGAAGACAGACAGTTCTTGTTTGATGGCATATTGATTAGCGCATTGACCCACGATGATCTAGTGCAGATTGGTGGGCTTAAACGACTATTATAACAAGTCGGTGACAATATCCATAACCGATGGCTTAACCTGCTGTACGAGGCATGGAGCTGACAAAGAAATCCTAATTTCCGTCTTGTACTAAAAAAATCTAAACAGCGAAACTCAATAGCCATCATTGACTCGACCCGGGTTCGAATCCTGAAACTCAAGGTCCGTAGTCGTAGGTAACCAATAGATCAACGGGCTAGTTGACAATCGAGCCAATTATTCTTTGTGTTTATTTTATATATAAGTATACTTATATTATGGGAAGAAAACATTGTTTTTTTTTGTATTTAAAAGTATTCCTTTTAACTTAATAAAAGACGAGATATCTTCCGGAAGTATCCCGATGTGTAACGAAATTCCCGTGACCCAGCCACTAGGCGACGCGAAGGAACATCGCTGGGTTTTAGTGGGTATTCTGGCCGCCAGCCTGGCCGCCGGGGAGTCCCACGTACCCCGTCGGAAGCGGCGCAGTCTTGCCTGCGTCGCCTCCGGAGGGGATGCGTAAAAGCATTTACCAGCGTGAAAAAAAAAAATGTGTAACGAAATTGCTAAATGTTCCCTTGGTAGGTAACACAACCCTCATAATATCGACGTCTTTACAAGTTTTACTGGAGGCAGAAAATCGTGTCAAAGGTAGTAAATCAGAATAGGCGAATCCGCGGCAATCCTCTTGTAAATTTACAAGACAGTCACTCTCTCTCTATGAAATGCGTAGCCTTTGTGCAATTTATAGGCCTGCATTACTCAAAATCCTTTTAGCGCTGAGCGGTATTGAGTTCAAAAGATCAGATTGGAGATTTACTCGTATCTCACAATGAGCAACACCTTTCGTTCACGTTATCTTCGAGTCCATTTAGTCGGAGAGTTGCCGGAGACTTCATTCGGTATTTTACACTTTACTGAAGTCTGAAGTAAAACCGACGCAATAGAGTTTACTCCTTCAGATCGACTGTCCAAATATACAAAAAAAGGTTTACTAGTCTAAAAAATAGATTAATAGTATATCAAATAGTAAAAAAACAAATAAATGAAAATACCTTAATAATTTATATATTTTTATTCTATTTACATTTATTAGTACACAGCACTCATGCCTGCATTACGAAGCAGTGATAGCCTAGTGGTTAGTGCGTCAGCCTCCTAATCAGAGGTCGGCGGTTCGAATCCGGGCACGCATCTCTAACTTTTCGGAGTTATGTGCGTTTTAACAAAATTTAAAATATTCACAATAGGTTGCGCACAAAAACGAAACGTAACGTTCAGTAGATTTTACGGCGACTCATATTTTTTCATACCCTTATTTGATTTTCAATAGATTGTTAAGGAGTAAACTCCAAAAGATTTATTTTGCGCTTTAAGTCAGTAATATCAAGGGATTTATCGAAAGAGTTAACATAACCAAATTACCCACCTCATGTTAAAGGGCGTGAAGAACAAGTACATGCTTGATCGATATATAAATTTTATGTTATATCGAACGTAAATTTTTATTGATAATGATAATGACTGACCTACTACTAACTTGCTATTCGCGTGCATAGCAACACGGAAAAACAAGAAGAGTAACGCTTATTTTGTAGACACTGGTGATGAGAATTTCACGATCGTGGACTATATGCATTAATTTTTTTTGTCAAACATAAGAATTGGGCGTACTAAGTTCATCGTGATTTGTAGTCGAAAATGCTGACTACTAGGGTCTGAACACAAAACTGCGATGCGACGCGATGCGAATTTGCAACGCAGAAAGTTGCGACACGAATTGCTGCGATGCGATATCGTGCGGCAAGGCGTGTCCCTTCCACGATAAGGTGACCATTCCTTCGACGACCGTACTGGACCTATTTTGAAAACTAGGTCGTGACATCTTAAAAGAAGTGTGCACTTTTTTATTGCTTAGGAGATATAGGCAAAAGAAACAATAACTAAAATGAAATTCTTAGCTATGTTTTGGGTACATCCATTTATTACTATAATGAACGCCGAAGAGAACTATTTTGATCGAAAATATGAAACTGAGAGAAAAAAGTTTTTGATTATTTTAGAATGAGCATATCTTCATTCAAGGAGCTTTTAAGTTAATTATCACCACATCTTCAGTAACGATCGTACAAGGGGATCGTCTTGCCCAGACTCTGTCTCAGAGCCGACTGTAAAGTGTTGTCAACAAGTGTGACGTCACATCGCAAGAATGCGCGATGCGCATCAATTCGCAAGTTCTGGCGACGCGACGTGCGAGCTCGCAGGTTTTTACGATGCGACGTCGCTTCGCAGTTTTGTGTACAAGCCCCTAGATCGAACGAAGCAAATACTTACTTTATAAAATAAATTCGTGTACGAAATTAATATATTTAAGTATTTTCGGTATTATTTTCGAGAAGCGGTGATAGTCTAGTGGTTAGGACGTCAGCCTCCTAATCAGAGGTCGGCGGTTCGAATCCCGGCACGCACCTCTAACTTTTCGGAGTTATGTGCGGTTTTAAGAATGAAAATATCACTTGCTTCAACGGTGAAGGAAAACATCGTGAGGAAACCTGCACGCCTGAGAGTTCTCCATAATGTTCTCAAAGGCGTGTGAAGTCTGCCAATCCGCATATGGCCAGCGTGGTGGACTATGGCCAAACCCTTCTCATATTGAGAGGAGGCCCGCGCTCTGTAGTGAGCCGGTAATGGGTTGATCATGATGATAATGGTATTATGTTTCTTCGTCGAAAACCTCTTCAACCTTTTCCACCCGCTCTTGTAACAATTTAATTTATACGCCTATTACGAAATGGGCATAAAGCTAATCTCGCTTTTACCGCCAAAGCTTAGTGTAATAATGTTTATACATTATGTACGTTAAATAGCAGATTAAGCCTACTCATATCCGGAAAACGTTGTTAACGAATTTATATAGCGGCGATGATCGATGCTAAGATTACGAGTACCGCCGGTAAAACCGCATACATAAAATAGAGCCGTTAAGCGTTATACATAACGAGAGCAAGATATATCGGCATATGCGGTTGCAGATATATCTTGCTCTCGTTATGTATTTACTAATTTGGTTAAATTGTTAAATAAAACATATATTGGTAAGTAAACTTTTGCAAATTTTACAGAATGGTAAGAAAACATTTTGTCATACAGGTAAGCTTATCAATCTAATTTTGGCGAAACCAGTGTTAATTACGCATTATATCCTTCAAAAAATTTTTTTTTTTAAATTAGTATCCAGCTTGTTCGTTCTTAATAAAACTTACTTACTTAGTGATTTACACAAAATGTCTGGATTATTTTCGTATTTATCAAACTATGTATATCAATGTAACTATGTATGTCTGTGTGTAAACAACTTATTTAAGCGACAATAGTAAAGGTATATTAACACTAATTTAAAAACAATGAATAATAAAACGCATGTATGAAAAATAACCTTTTGTGTTTCGACTTTTCTGACTCGAAGGTTTCTGTGGAGTTAGTATAAGTAGCCTATATACGAAGAAACCCAAGTACCTATTAACAGGGCGCACCCTGAAAATAGTATAAAAAATATTGAAAAACTAGAACTCGACTGTCTGCACAGAATTTATTTATTTACAATTATTATTTGTCAAAGCCAGTGGAAAACTGACAAGATATAACGATTTCGATGATTATTAGACTGGGATAGGTGTACTTGTGGGCACTCCATGGAATTACGGAACTCCAGGCGCACAATATGTTTAGCTCAAATGTCTCTATAACAACAGTAATGGATGGTCTAAAACGATAAAAATGTATATGTATCGAGTTAGGAGTTAACAGTACCGTGCACTTCTTACATGCATAAACGCAGAGCTAACCCAAGAACTGAAGGAAACATATTTGTGACTTGTCTGTGGCGGCCTGGGGTCAGTTGAAACATACTCAGGCTAATGTGTCTATATAAATAACAAAAATTAAAAGCTTCGACTATTCTAATGACCAGAAAGATCTGTATTATAGATAGATGTTATTATAGAGAATTGTATCATATGTCTGCATACTTTATATTGCAGTTTTATTATTATTTTAGACCGTATATTGACACAAGCAAATGACTGACGTATCTTATTTTGTAACTATTTGTGAACGTTGTGTAAGAAGTTAAACAATCACATTAGCTCACAACTTAAAAAATGCTTATGAATAAATGTATAAAGCGGTGCGGTGATAGCCTAGTGAAGCGGTGATAGCCTAGTGGTCAGGGCGTCAGCCTCCTAATCAGAGGTCGGCAATTCGAATCCGGGCACGCACCTTTAACTTTTCGGAGTTATGTGCGTTTTAAAAATTAATAAAAAATTAAAATTAAAATGTCATTTGCTTCATTGGTGAAGGAAAACATCGTGAGGAAACCTGCACGCCTGAGAGTTCTCCATAATGTTCTCAAAGGCGTGTGAAGTCTGCCAATCCGCACACGGCCAGTGTGGTGGACTATGGCCGAGCCCTTCTCATATTGAGAGGAGACCCGTGCTCTGTAGTGAGCCGGTAATGGGTTGATCATGATGATAATGATGAATAAATGTATTAGCTGTTGGTTTTCTGTAATTAATAAATAAATACACTGGGAAAATCCCCGTGCACACCACTGGGAGTGAAGTTAAGTTACTTAAGTAAAACAAAACCTGAAAAATGACACATCTTGATAGATACAGCTGGGAGCTCCGCATGGCTTGCAGTACAAAGCTGTATTTAATGGCCGCGATTAGAAAGACAACCACTGATGGATATTAAACGTATAGATAAAAAGACAGGCAAGTACTGCACAGAAGGCTAAGCCAGATAATCTGGGCCCATCTAGATTCTGAACTAAATGTCAATGCGCGGCCCGTGAAAGCAAAATGGCAGCTACAATTTCACTTGTCATTCCACAAATGAGTTTTGTGCATCATTTAGAAAGTCGATCCCGGGTAAATTGAATTAATGGTACACCGTTCTTGGCCGGCAGTGCGTGGTGAAATCGCTTGGACGATGTCAGTGCTACCGATTATGACGGTAACCGAAATCGCCATTCGGATGTTTATGAAATCTATTTTGTGAAACGTCGGCCTCAGTTAAAACTTATTTATAATCACTACTCTTTGGAATACCAAGATAACACCACCGTCTTTAGAGGCAAGGTAAGGAAGCAAGCAGTGTCCAGGCTCGAGTTTGCATCCCGCGTGCAACAAATCTCAAGACGCGTTAGGTTTTTACTTTACTATAAAACATAGTAATTTTCTCCGAAGAATATAATTAGTATGGGGAATTATCGAAATTTAAGATATTTATTTCGAAACAGTTTGACTTAAGATGTTCATTAATGTTTCTAATCCATTGTCACTCGTATTTATACAAATCATAAAGCTTGTCATAGGCTAGATGTTTAGACTATTTATCATCAAACTACAAGACCTACGAGCCGAGAAAACAAAGTACAAGCGGAGAGGACGATGCGACGCGGTGAGTTACGATATATTGTTTAGGATAGCGGATGAAAGTTCGTATGGGTAACTTATCAAATTCAAATTCAAATTTAATAATCTTTATTAAAATAGTCATTTAAAAGGCACTTTTGACGCGCCAATAATTTACATAGTAGTAGTTTGATGGTGATAACTATATTCGTATCTACACTTAAAACTAAAGCTATGAGGGTTCCAAACGCGCCCCGGTCTAAGAAGAAGCCCACAACAGACTTAGCCAGGTAAATTTTCTTTTTGTTACCACCATATATCAGTACTTCGAACAGCTAGTTTCAAGTAGGCACAACCAAACCTAAGCTATAGTAAAACACACACATATATATACATAGACTCGCGACGGGATACGATTGTAGACGGAGTTCCCGCACAAGTATGGCGCGCGTCCGTTTTGGCGTAGGTAGTTATTTCCTAGCAAATCCTCTCAGATATCTGTGCCAACGGATATGCGAGAGCCTACATCGCGTTATGTTTATAGAGAACTCCTACTTATATACCTACTACTTATATGCGAGTTGCCGTGTGCAGCTTTTCCTGGAGACAAAAGGAGCCCATAATAGCCACAAAATGCTCCCTGTTGGTATGAACATTTTTATCAACATCGGTTTTATAAAGGTGGATTTCTAAGCATAAAAATTTTACTATTGTGTATGAGTCACCAGAAATAAGGCATACTATCTTTCTGTCAAATTTAATCGAAAAAGTCGACTAAGGTAACGAACGACCAAACATACACTCTTTTTCACATATATTATATTGGTTTGGAAAATATTATCTATTAGCAATGAAAGAAGAACCAAGTTATAGTTTGCACAACTTCAAATTTTAGGAGAATATTTTATTTTTGTTACATATGTACTTGTAATTTACTTTACATTATATTTAGTACAGATAAGACACATTATACGTTCACAAACTCTACTACTTTTCACTACAGAGCACGGGTCTCCTCTCAATTGTGAGAAGGATTTGGCCATAGTCCACCACGCAGGCCAATGCCAACTATGGAGAACTCTCAGATATGCAGGTTTCCTCACGATGAAGCTAGTGATATTTTAAATGCTTAAAAACGCGCAAACTCCTAAAAGTTAGAGGTGATCAATCCCGCCTCTGATTAGGAGGCGAAGGTCCTAACCATTAGGCTATCTCAGCTTCAGATCATTCATTATAATTGTTACATATTATTTATTGACATGCGTTTTGCGTGAGTACAAGTCAAAGTTTTTGCGTACTTTTATTACTGGAGAAACGTTTAGTAATTGTTAATAGAAAGAGAATTAACGCATCGATAAATTTCACACGAGTCAACGCTTGACAATGTTGTCCAGTATTTTTTCTTATTTTCACTTGCAACATCGATACGTGTGGATACGTTAATGGAAAACGAGGAAAACCGAGAGGGTTAGTCACGCCATGCTACATACCAAAATACACTTAAGGCAATAGAATTTTATGTCTCTTAGTCTCACTACATTCTAAATGTATGATTGGTATTGGTTGTGGTCGAACATAAAATGAAATGATAATACGCTTTACTGTACATCATACAAAATTAGAAGTCAGCCAACCAGACAGCCAAGAAACACTCACAGTAAAAAAAGGGTACAAAAGGCGGCCTTATCGTTAAAAATCGATCTCTACCAGACAACCTAGCCCAGGATATAATACATAAATTCGAATTCAATTTGCAACCGTACAGTGACGCGTTTGGTTGTATAATAAATGAAAATGAAAAATCATGTTAATAATCTCACTAATAATATAAACGTGAAAGTTCGGAATGTTTGTTAATTCCTTTTAGCTACTTCTAAACAAAAATTGCTTATTTTTTCCTAAATTAGTAAAATAGGCTACATTTTGTCCAGGAATGTTCCAATAGTTCCGCAGGAATACAGATTGAACGCACCGGAATATAATTCCAATATAGAACTTAACTTTATTCATTTCCGACCCCCCGTTATCCCAAATGTCGCCTAAGCCGAGGTTCAGCCTCACAGGAGGCGCCCTTAGGCGTTCCCTTAGTTGCTTTGAGCCCTAGGGCTCAAAATTTCATCTGGCAGAGCTTCTTTCCGAAGCTCGCCAAAGAGCCCGGTTACGCTGTGGCAACCAATAGGGTTAGCACAGCTAATAGACAGCCCGAAAAATTAGATCGGTGTTGCCTTCACTAACACGCAAGAGGGTTAACGCCCTTTTTTATTTCTTTCTTAAACCGTCTTACTCTTAAATACTACGTAGAAGTAGTCACAGGCAAAATTTATTTCAATAAGAAAAACTGCTCATGTAAAAGATTCATTAAAATGTGATTGCCTTTTCCATCTCATTATTTAGCTTTTTTTATATGATTAACGTTATCCTTAATACTATATTAGGTGTTTTCTATTGTTCACGCGTAAGGGCTGAACAGAACTGAATGACATTTGTGGAATAAACTATTTAACATGGATATTGAAAGAAAAGTGAGTGCGAGCACAAAAAAACTTACTAAACTGCATTTCCAATAATGTCGTATATATTTACCTGAAAAAGAGAAATCAAATAAGTTTGTATGTACACATAAAAAGTCATGAGTCAAACTGTACGTAGGTATGATAAATAACAATGACACAAAACACAAAGCTATGAATAAATCTTGATACTTTAGTAAACAAGATCCGCAGTTTCTAACCGTGACCTTTTGCTGACACGATACGATTGTTAAGTATCAGTCACACAAGCACATCGTCATAATGAGTCAATCACATGTCACATTCGTTTTTCCACTCTCACTACCGCCTACAAGCGACACGGAGAGTAGGCCCGAGCGATTGGCACAATGCATAAATTGAAATGCCGCTATCAGATTGTCTTTTTAACTTACGAAATATATTTTCAAATGATTTCCAAATCACTACTTTCTTTAGCAATCGTTTTAAAATATATTATGCTGGCTAGATACGAGTAGGTATATCCTCCTTTGTTTGTTCCGCACATATAAACCTACTTAACTAGATATACACCTAACAAACCTCATACAAATAGTCCAGCCAATTATATGTGATTAATTAACAAACACCCACACAACTATTCATCCGAATATCTTCACAAACTTTCATATTTGTTTAATTGGCAACGAGGTATTAACCTATTTTAAGTCTTAAGTTTTTTGGATCTGTTCTATCGCTTATCTAGTTATATTAGGATACTAGGATATTAGAAAATTATCTACCTAAATTTCCACTATGTGCTTATATTTAATCATGTGCGATTAAAGATCATCACATCACAAAATTATCAACGCATTGCCGGCTCACTACAGAGCACGAGTTTCCTCTCAATATGGGAAGCAGATTTGCTGACTTCACACGCTTCTGAGAACATTATGGAGAACTCTCAGACATGCAGTTTTCCTCACGATGTTTTCCTTCACAAATGATATTTCAATTGCTTATTTACTTATTCCCTATTTAACTGTTTATTTATAAACGCACAAAAAAAGTTAGAGGTCGGGACTGAACCCTCGATCTTTGATTAGGAGGCGAACGTCCTAACAAATACGCTATCACAGCTTTAAAATAAAAAATGCAATATTACGAAAAAATATTAAATATTACTTTGACCATGGGATTACATATTAAGTCACTCAAGCGTAAATCTAAAATATAATTCAATTTAATCAAATTCGCAATTCTGCGAACGTCAAGTTCAATTTGTGTTTACAAATCATTCACGTGTGTGCACAATTTAGATAAATCACAGCTATTCGTGGCCACTCCTGCCGCAAGCCTCGCGTAGCCAACAAAACGTTTTGTCATTTCTTTCATCTCGAGTTTCAAGACACTTTTACTTTCAACCGATCTGTTTATCTAATTACGTAAATCTAACCATTAAATTGCGATGTCAATATTAATTAAACTCTTCAAGAGAGAACTTAATCTTGAATGATTTGATATTATTATTCTGTTTTATAATTTTGATGATGAAGAATTTTGACTACAAATTTAAGAGGGTGATGGGGTGATACAAAATGGTTACATTAAGGTCGTCTGTAAGTCAGTTGTATGTTTTCCCTTTCAAAATTCATTGGAAAGACTTAAATGTCTCATTGTCACAATTGTGAATTAGTATTGATTATATAGTATATATATATATATATAGATTTATCAAAGGGTTTAAAGCTATACATATAATTTTTTGAGGTATATCCTAACTCTGCCTAATAGATCGCTTTTCAGCGATAAAGTCGCTCATTGCATCTTTTTTTTAATTGTTTATACACTTCTTTTTTAAAAGTACGGTGTTCATCAAAAATGTAGTTTAATTAAAAAAAAAAAAACTAAATCATTCCAGCCTAAGTATATATAAGATGGTTTTAACAATAACCTACACGTAGTAGTAATAGGTTTATAATGGCGCATTTTTCTTATGTTGTTATTTTTTCTGATGTGTTACTTTGTGGCTGGCTAGTTACCAACCTACCGATAAAGATGTAACGCCAAGCGATTGAACGTACTGGTATGATTTTGCATATTTAATTAAGATGAGATATTTAATATGCCGTACCCTTAACAACTTAGTCCACTTCAATCTGATTCTGCAACTTCACCGATAGATTAGATATTTTATTTGACTTACTTAATCGAAACACCACCTGGGTATCCAGATAAAATACTGCGATACATGTCTCTAAAACTCACCCCGTGCATTTGATATCATACAACAATACTCATACTAAGTATGTGTGCATTAATACGTTCGCTATCTGTAAATAAACCGGTAACATAAACGAGGTTCTCGAATCCGAAGCGGGTGAGGTTCTCTTTTAAATTAGAAGAGGTTACGACGGAATTATGTAATAAAAACTTACGTTAATTAATATACCGCTCGATTATATTCGGAACTGGTTGCGCAATCTCCCGTTTAGTGTAGCTCGTGTTATAAATTAATTACGTATAAATAACACTGCCTGACATTTCTATATCTTTCTTGTTTTTAATTTAACCATTCATTGCACTTTTTAGAGTTATTATTTAGTAGGCTAGGACGTCTGTGTTCATTACATTACGTAAGTAAATTTATTTACAAACGGTAGTTTATGAACGTTGTTGTGGAAAACGTATGTAAAAACGAGTGGTTTAACCCGAATCGTAGTCTTAGTTTTCAATCATCATGATCAACCCATTACCGGCTCACAACAGAGTACGGGTCTCCTCTTAATATGAGAAGGGTTTGGCCATAATCCACCACGCCTGGCCATGTGCGGATTGGCAGACTTCACAACGCCTTTGAGAACATTATGGAGAACTCTCAGGCGTGCAGGTTTCCTCACGATGTTTTCCTTCACCGTTGAAGCAAGTGATATTTTAATTGTTTTTTAAAAACACACATAACGGATTCTAACCGCCGACCTCTTATTAGGAGGCTGACGCCCTAACCACTAGGCTATCACAGCTTCTAGTTTTCAATAGTGACGTAAAAGTGCATGCAGTTTCATTCGCTACTTTGTCTAAATTCTTGCAATAGGTAGATCAATCCATTTAATCTCGCTAGACAAAAATAATATGGATTGTTTTTCATACTTATAAATTACGACCTCAGTAGAGCAGCGCGTACTTTGTCGCATTATAAAATTGAATGAACTATTGGAGGTGTATTGTTTGGATTCTTCGCCTGGTTTTCAAACCAAGTGGAACTTGTTTGCCGGGGAATTTTATTTTATATACAAAGCGAGCAAACGAGCAGGCGGGTCACCGGATGGTAAGTGATTACCGCCGCGCATGAACATTTGCAGCACCAGAGGAACCGCCAATGCGTTGCTGGCCCTCACTCTGTCCCCCGAAAGAGAAGCGGAATTCAGACTAGGCTAATGCAAATACCTTTATATGAACGTAATGCCAAACTAATAATACATAAAGATAAATTTAAATAAATTTTATGTAATCGGATTGAGCAATTTAAGAAGAATTAAGCACAATCAGTTTTTTCTTCGTGAACACTGCAAGATTTCGCAAATTATAAAATATATAAAGCCGATAGTGACTGTTCCATTCCGTGTCTGATGTTATTTGAGTTGAAGAAAGTGTTATTTCGTATCAACATCGAGTTACATAAGATGTCTATAATAAATACGTAGCGGTACTAATTGACAATATTCATAAAATACAAGTTGATTATGTGTATAAAGAAATTTATATATTAGCTTTCGATTTTAATGTTATCGCTGCTTTCATGTCAGTTAAAAATGCTATAACTTCTAATGTTAGCAATTTTATTATATCACAGCTGAGAACATATACTAATTGGAGCCGTTGTAATGAAATACAAATATTGTGATGGTATATACAGAAAGTATCACAATTTTATTAAAACTGTCTCTTACTTTTACTAAATCAAGTTGATTTAATGTTTAATTTAGCTTAGTTTAACCACGTCACTGTCGATCAAAATTCAACAGATGTAAGGAAGCTCTTTGCTTTGCTTAAGGAAGGCGGGATAATAAGTTTGTATGGCGATGTTAATGGAATTGAAACCTTCTAAAATCTACTATCGAATTAATTGTCTAAACCATTACTAGAATGGTTTTTACGGTGCAGTGTCAAACTCAACTTTTGTCTGGTGGGAGGCTTCGGCCATGGTTAGTTACCACCCTACCAACAAAGACCTGTCGCCAAGCTACTAAGCGATCCGGCACGATGTCGCGTAGAAACCAATTAGGAGTGTGGGTTTACCGTACCCCTAACAGGCTAGCCCGCTACCATCTTAGACTGCATCCGCCAAGGGCTAACTTGTAGAGTAAAAAAAAAAACTAAGGACTTCTAACCTCACTTAGCTGTACTAAATCTAGGTGTGATGTTAGTAAATGTTGGAAAAAATGCGTCAAACCTTTATCAAAGCTTTCATCCTGCGTACGTCTAACCACAAGATGCGACAGTCAGGACAAGACAGTTGGAACAGAAGCCTCTCTATTATTCGCTGACATGACTTTACGCATGACACGCAGGTTTATGAGTCCTAGAGTGGAGACCACGTCTCGGCAAACGGTGTGTGGGCTGTCCTCCGACCAGGTGGAGCGATGACCTCCGAAAAGTGGCAGGCGTCGACTGGATGCGAAAAGCCGGAGACAGGATGAGTTGGCGCTACTTCAAAGAGGCCTATGTCCAGCAGTGGATTAATGTTGGCTGATGATGATGATGATAACACGCAGGTTGGAGGCAGAGTGCATTTCGTCGTCAATAAAAAAAAACCTTATTGACGACAATACCTACAAATAATAATAAAAAATAAACCAAAAAGGACAATGACAGACAGTTAAAATTTTGCGTCATTGTGGTTAAAGGCGCCTACCTACTCAGCTCTGTGTTGCAGTACCTAATCAGTTACTGCAATACTGATTTTCCGTTGCTATGCCACGGAGAGGTAGCGTTTAAGCCTAACACAAATGTAGGGCCTAAGGTCTGGCAGAGTTTATATACTCCTTGGTCGAGATTAACGTAACATAAATTGATACAAAGAGTATACATACACTGCATTTTAAATTAAAAACAAAATTAATTGTCATCGACTTATCTTATTATTACTTAAACTTAAATACTAGTGATTATACTATCTTTGATACAAAGACTATCCCTGCTAAATATGTAATATTCATGGAACATACTTCAGCTTGGCTTTTACGGATTTACAATTTTACACCACCGATATTAAGTAATAGTTTAATCAGAAGTGAAAATACATATTTCATCACACACAAAAATACACTGGTCTTTCCTTTGCTCTTTATAAGTAACCCGGGTTTTGCAAGAGGTCTTTTATAAAATGTATGTATAGTATAGAAGCGGTGATAGCCTAGTGGTTAGGGGGTCAGCCTCCAGCCAGCCTAATCAGAGGTCGGCGGTTCGAATCCGGGCACGCACCTCTAAATTTTCGGAGTTATGTGCGTTTTAAAAAAAATTTAATATCACTTGCTTCAACGGTGAAGGAAAATCATCAAGAGGAAACCTGCTCACCTGAGAGTTCTCCATAATGTTCTCAAAGGCGTGTGAAGTCTGCCAATCCGCACATGGCCAGCGTGGAGGACTATGGCCAAACGCTTCTCATATTGAGAGAAGACCCGTGTTCTTTAGTGAGCCGGTAATGGGTTGATCTTGATGATGTACAGTTTTGTAGCGACCGATCAACTTCTTCGGTAGTGTTACAACAAAGTAACAAATATCTTAACAATAAGCATTCACAAGATATTATGGTAATAATCTAGAAACTCTGAAACCATGGCGCGAACTAACTTCAATTGAGATATCGATTTCACGGCGAATAAATAGCTATGTTACTATGATTAAAATATCAGTGGTTCGTGCTTTCTCCTCTGATTGTATGCAAAATAGTGTGTAGTTAAATAAACAATGTAATTTCCCCGCGTTGGGTGCGAATCACGCCCAAACATGGCGGCAGGCGTTGGTGTGGCTGCGATCCTCGGCAGGGATGTCGCGACACCTCACCGTGACAGCTGCTTAAGGTCGCGGTCACCGCATATCTCCAGACAGATGTAATCTGGTGACTACTATCCATTGTATTACTAGCTTTTACCTGCAGGTTGTTTATCTAAACAATGTTTTTTTTTAATTTATTATTATGAAAGAAAATGCAAGTTATATAACAATAAATACACCGATAAAACCGAAGAGGTTTGTCCTCGGTTCTAAACTGCAACTTAACGGTTATAAAACTAGAGGAACCGAGTAAGCAATGGCATGAAAAGAACATTTTTTAACTGAGTTAGACGGTCGACACAAATGAGTCAACAACCATCCAATTTAAACAATTTTTTTTTATACATTGTATACTTTTATATTAAGGCTACTCTAGCAAATTAGGGTTTTATTCTGTCAAGCTAGAATAAGAGGAGATAAATAAATAAATGACTTAGTTAAAGTATATTCTTTTAATTTGTTTTTCTAGGATAGTAAATAACAGATTAAATATTTTCAGCCTGCCACTTTAACTATCTCTATGCTACTGGGTAAAAGAAGGACAAACTAAACCAAGTATATAAAGTATGATAAACAACTAAAGTAAACTAAAGCATACTTGTCGGTCTCTAGTCTCGTTATCTTCAACAATTAAAACAAACTTATACCAACAATATTCCCTTACATTGCGCCCCTTGTCGTAGCTCTCGTTTCATTCGAATTTGCGATGAATTGAATTATGGTAGGAGGACGACGTTACCACCCTAAGTTTTGGCCTATTAGACATACCTTTGTTTCCCTTTTCAATATTTGAAATATTTCGAAAAACGATTTAATGTTATAAAAGTTTCAAAATTATTTATTTATATCAAATCAAATCAAAATATAATCATTCGTTTAAACATATCACAGGCATCACGTTTATATTTAACACATTTTCCATTATTTTTATTCGTGATGTGATTCAAGGTGATAACTATACTTCCTCGGTTTTAATAGCGCCCAAGTCTAAGAAGAATCCCACACCAAACTTAGCCGGTTTTTTTACGTTATCACCATCTCACATAATCAATAATAAATTATAATTAGTGCTATGGAGTTTGAGCAATTCACACCCAAGCTTTTTTATCGTTTATATAATCCTTAATTTCGTAATAGGATTTCTCTATAAGCTTTCGTTTTATAAAAACATTGCAATTATAAGTAGACGTCTCCAAGATATCAATAGGTATTTTTTATAAAACAAAATAATTTCTTTAAGGTTTAAGTTTTTTTTACCCATCTGATAGTTGCATATTTTATAATAATAATCGTTTATTTCACTTTATTACGATTTTTCTATAACTACCCTGGCCCCCAAACTACAATAGCCTTCTTGGGGGCCAGTCTCTTCCAATAGTGCAGTAAAAAGACTACAGTATTATGTCTTGAAGTTAATCACATTCATACATTAGAGTGAGTGAGTGGTTAGGTGTGGGTCATTCAATTACATTTTGTAGGTGTATTTGTATGTACAAAAAGAGATATTAGGGTATGGATCGAATCAATTTTTATAGCATAACGATATTATTTTTGGCAGCCCTCGCATAAAGCCTACTGCACACATGCCAAAGCTATAAGCTTTTCCTCTAAGGCATTATGTGTCTGGCGAAACGACACGCAGACAATGGCCGCGCATTTGAATTTAAAAACAGTAAAGATTTGTATGTGATGAAGAATAAATGTTTATATAAGAAACCAGTATTAAACTGTTATTTAATTGTCAGCAAAGTGGAACAGGCCCGACGCCGCGGGCCTTTTGAATGCGAGCGATGAAAAGTGGTCTCATAAATTCTATATTAGAGTACTTATTTTGTTGACAACAGCCGTGTTTGTGGCTAAATGTGGCGTCGAAACATATTTTACTAAGAGTTAAGTGTCAAGACATTTGTTTACATTTTGTTCGTATCTACATATAGGGATTTATCGAATACGATAGAGGATTACACAAAGGGGTCATTTTTTAGTTTTCAACGCCGCAGCGACCTCTAAACTTCTTGGCTGTTACTGGGCAGAGCCAAACTATAGGTGAATGGAAAAGATTCTAGCCATAAATGTTATTGAGGTGCAATAATATTTATGGCTAGAATCTTTTCCAATAGTTAGTATAGTAGTGAAGCGGTGATAGGCCTAGTGGTTAGGGCGTCAGCCTCCTAATCAGAGGTCGACGGTTCGAATCCGGGCACGCACCTCTAACTTTCCGGAGTTATGTGCGTTTTAAAAAAATTAAAATATGACTTGCTTCAACGGTGAAGGAAAACATCGTGAGGAAAACAGCACGCCTAAGAGTTCTCCGTAATGTTCTCAAAGGTGTGTGAAGTCTGCCAATCCGCACATGGCCAGCGTGGTGGACTATGGCCAAACCCTTCTCATATTGGGAGGAGACCCGTGCTCTGTAGTGAGCCGAGAGTGGGTTGATCATGATGACTTGGAACATAATAAAATAAAGTAATTACCGATTTAAGTTTAAACGGTGGCTTCCAAAATGTCTCTGTTACAACATATCACCAGT
The DNA here is from genome assembly GCA_928268935.1 of Lasiommata megera. Taxonomy (NCBI): domain Eukaryota; kingdom Metazoa; phylum Arthropoda; class Insecta; order Lepidoptera; family Nymphalidae; genus Lasiommata; species Lasiommata megera. The sequence goes on from OV743312.1 coordinate 15,843,431, forward strand.
AGACGAACGAGGTCGTCCATAAAACGGACAAAAGAACTTTTCGATTGACTCATGATCGCAGTGAAAGTAGCCCTTTACCTTTACGACCAGAATTATGTAACATTAACTAGTTTATTACAAAAAAATCATATTATATAGATAAGTCAAATAAGTTTATTTTAATTTTATTATTCTTTATTTGTACACCACAACAAATTAAAATAGAAATAATAAGAAAACAAAATAAAGAAGCAGGATACAAAAGGCGGCTTTATCGGTAAGTAGCGATCACTGCCAGGCAACCTTTTAACCTATTAGGAAAAGTTAAAAAAGAAGAAAGTAGGTAGCGTAATATAAGTTTACCATTTTATGAGAAAAAAAGCTGAAGGGATCTTTGTTTTCCGTTCAAATATCCTTCAAGTTTGACGACCTACGTGGCGCAGTGCGTGCGCTGTCGCATTATAAAGTTGGAGGTCCTGGGTTCGATTCCCGGCTCGAGTCTGGTCTGGTGGGAGGCTTCGGCCGTGGCTAGTTACCACCCTACCGACAAAGACGTGTCGCCAAGCGATTTTAGCGTTCCGGCACGATGTCGCATAGAAACCAATTAGGAGCGTGGGATCACCATACTCCTAACAGGTTAGCCCGCTACCATCCTAGACTGCATCATCACTTACCACCAGGTCAGATAGGCGTCAAGGGCTAACTTGTAGTGTATAAAAAAAAGTCAAGGGTGAAAGGCATTTTCTGGATAAAAGAGCTCCAACTTAAGCAACAAGGTAATCATTTACTCATATTATGTCTAATTATATGTATTCGGTATTAATAGATTTTGTTTTTTGTCTAACTCGCTTATCATTTAGCAGTCTGCTTATACAAGTCACGTAATATACATATACACATATAAATTATTTAAATAATATTACCGTGTACAAGTCGTATTTGTATATGATAACCCAAATTATGAGATCGGAGCCTAACAAATGAAGTAACGCATTTTTTCGGGCTGTACTGAGCAGTATAGAAACGAAAACTTTGTACACAAAACTTATGAGAAAGTGTACGCGAGAAAAAAGTTAGATATTGTAGGAAGCTTAGAATGAAGGGCCGCAAAAACTCCTATTTGGATGTTTTGTTTTTCACCGGTTCTATGACTGACCCTAAGACTGGCTATTCATTGGTTAGATAACCTGTCTCAGAAATATATTTGACGGTTTTGATAAGCCGAATATACGTTATAAGTCATAATTATCGTCAGTTACGCACTATTTATATGACTTAAGCGATTTGGAACTAAAATCCGAACATCTTGAATGTGCTAACTGGCGTGCACATCGACTACAACAACCCTGTAAATATCACTGCTAATGTAAACTGACATGTTTGAATTAGTAGAAAGTCTTCGAAAACAGATTATAAAGTATTTAAGATCGTAAAGATAAGAAGAATCTTTGCCGCGTGTACTTTTCGCATGCAGTATTATATCCCATTTTCCTCACCTCACTACGGGGGTACAGATTTCGATCCGTGTCGTGCACTTCTAACTTTTCGAAGTAATGCGAGTTTAAATTTAAGCAAATTTAAATAAAAAATCACTTGCTGTAACGGTGAAGGAAAACATCACGAGGAAACTGAATGCCAGAGGTTTTGTCTTCATAATGTTCTTAAAGGCGCAAGAAGCACTTCCTAAAAACTCTTCTCATACTGAGACGAGACCCTGCATTTTAGTGGGCAAGTTGATAATGATGATGAAGATGATCATTGAATAAGAATCGAAATCGAAGAATCGAAAAGAATCGAAATCGTTAAATCTGTAAAGGACATAACAGAATTACGCCTTACCTATATCCCAAAGGGTCGGTGCACTTTTTTGGGATAAAAAATAGCCATGTAAATCTCCGAAACACAAATCATCTCGATGCATGTTACATCAATCATTGATCTGTAACTGCGTGATCTAAAGAGAAACTTACAAACATGTTTACGTGGTTATAACGTAAAAAGGAGGAGTACACTCCACAATCAACATCTTGGAGTATATTTAATCATAGAATCTTTACGATCGTAACAAAAATATGGTACAACAATCATCGCAATCAAACATCGTAACGCCATTTGAATAACAATATTCCTTTACAGTAAGCGTTATCCAATAACTATTGCCAACTTACAAGTTATAATAAATGGGCAAATATATAACACTCTAGCTAATAATTTCTGAAATATTATCTCGCTCTGGCACCATAGGGTATTGGCATTGCATCATAATTTTATGTGAGTGAAAACTTATTTTATCGGCTCTGCATTCCGATATTTATATGTACAAATTGGTTACAATGTTTTATGGCACAGCATTCTTTAATCATTTATGTTTGTCGCGATATCCGCAAGTGCTTAGCGACTGAAATTAAACTTAAAAATGCTTGCACAGTGCGTAGATACATTAACTTCGTCATGTATATTGAATAGAAGGCGTGACTTCGCTAAAGTCTATAAAAAATGATCGAATAAAGTTGATTTTTTCTTTCAATTATTGTCACTTAATGGTAAATGTTGATGCAGTCTAAGATGGTAGCGGGCGAACCTGTTAGGAGTATGGGAACGACATCATGCCGGAACGCTAAAGCGCTCGGCAACACGTTTATCGGCAGGATGGTAACTATTCACAGCCGTAGCCTCCCACCAGATCAAACTCGAGCTGGGAATCAAACCCAGAAATCTCTAACTTTAGAATGCGACAGAGCACGCGCTACGCCACAGAGGCCAAGAAACCCTTAAAGGTTGAAGAACGACGGTCTTAGCTGTCAATTGCGAACAGGACCGCGGAAGTAATACAAGCCATAGGCACGAGTTGATAAACGAGAGAACACGCTCCCAAAATGGCTCCGCCTCGGTACCATTTTGGCAAAATGTATTATTCATACACACGAAATAAATGTATCCTCAGTTTGAACTTTAAGAACGTGGAGCCAATGAATATCGCTGTCCAGAATGTCACGCACGAATCGAGCACAGTGGTCAGACGTTGGAAATAAGTAAATACAAAGCAGAAACAGTTGTATGTGGCCCTTTTAAATGGATTCTCGAAAACAATCACGAACAATACCGTTGGATGACTTACAATGGGAATATTGTAAGTATCGTAATTTATGGAAGGACAATTTATTATCTTGGTCGTTTATATGCCCAATTATCGCAGGGATAAGCTATTGGAGTTTAAAAATAAACATAATATTGCGGATCCGGATCAACAGTCCGGAGGTGGTAATTTGGTCAAACGACAAATAAATAACAAGGCAAACTTAAGAGGTGAGCTCCTTTATTAGAGTAATGGAAGAAGGAAGGAAAAAGGAAAATTTTTTGTTTGAAATTAATGAAAATTAAATCTTCATTTGTGATACCATCATTGCGTAAACAACTTTAAGCATAATTACTTACAATTTGCAAGATATTAACATTGGTTTTGTACTGCAGTCTAACGCCACACATAGACCACTAAGCATGCGTTAAGAATAAGGTCCTCTCAGATACAAGGCCCGGCTAAGACTCTTCTGATGCCGCAACGCTGATTTCAATACAAAAGGGAAAAAAACGTGTCAAAATAAATTTTGAGACATCTTAACGTTTATAAATAAAGTAAATTTAACATAATTTTTTTTTTTTTTTATTCTAGTTAAGGCAGGTAGAACAGCCGATAAAAGTTAGTTTGAAATAAATGTAGTCTTTGACTTGACCCAAAGTTTCAATATATAAACACCAACACCGTGAATACAAGAGATGGATGGATGTATAATATACAATGTACTTTAAAGCTTAGTTTCCGCGAAAATTCGCTAAATTGTAGAGTGCAATTTTAATTTATTTAATCTTTACACATCACACGCACACTACAACGCACGTTTCGCTCCGGTACCGGAGCATCCTCAGATGTTGACTTCAAAACGTTCAATTGCTTAGTCAACAATAGACGACCTCCGTGGCGCAGTGCGTGCGCTGTCGTATTATAAAGTTGGAGGTCCTGGGTTCGATTCCCGGCTCGAGTCTGGTCTGGTGGGAGGCTTCGGCCGTGGCTAGTTACCACCCTACCGACAAAGACGTGTCGCCAAGCGATTTTAGCGTTCCGGCACGATGTCGCGTAGAAACCAATTAGGAGCGTGGATTTACCATACTCCTAACAGGTTAGCCCGCTACCATCCTAGACAGCATCATCACTTACCACCAGGTGAGATAGCCGTCAAGGGTTAACTTGGACTTCCGCAACGTAACTCCTGTTTCTATTCAATATGTTTAATATTTGCAAAATTGGCAAGGATGAAACGCATAGATGAAATGGGCGAAGTCGCGAGACTCAGTAACCTATACGTGTAAAGCTACTGTAAATGTACTTCCCTAAGTGCTTATAAATAAATTGCTTACATCGGGAATAAATTTCCAACATTAACATTAAGAGAGGTAACCACCTGTTAACATATAAATCAGCGTTGTCATGACGCCAAATACAATAAACAACGTCACACAGGTCCCAGAGCGATGACACAATCATAGAATCTATCATAGTTTTATTGCGTACGCTTTCACCGCCTTAGAAGGCCGTGTGTGATGTCACTCCCTTTAAGGGCTGACTATTTGCCGTCTTCCTACTGGCAGAAATTCACACGGCATGCGCTCCGTTCAAATATTGCGCCTCATTATCGATGGGGCGATGAGAGCTTGGCTTACGTCACGACTGGGACTCATCTTCGCCTAATGTAATGCACAACAGATATTATGTAGCGTACACGGGCTATAAAATTGTTGAGTAATTAGATCGGCAAAGATCGACTCCTAGTAGAAATAGATTCAAGAAATACTTAGAAGTACAAAGGTAACAATTATATGCAATGATGATTAACCCATTCTCAGCCCACTACAGAGCACGGGTCTCCTCTCAATATGAGAAGGGTTTGGCCATAGTCCACCACGCTGGCCATGTGCGGATTGGCAGACTTCACACGCCTTTGAGAACATTATGGAGAACTCTAAGGCGTGCAGGTTTAATCACGATGTTTTCCTTTACTATTGAAGCAAGTGATATTTTAATTTTTAAAAACGCACATAACTTTGAAAAGTTAGAGGTGCGTGCCCGGATTCGAACCGCCGACCTATGATTAGGAGGCTGACGCCCTTACGACTAGGCTATCACCGCTTATATGCAATACCGACTGATATTAAATCCAAATTCCAATTCAAATTCAAAACTATCTTTATTCGAATTGGCCTGTAAAAGGCGATTTTGATGCATATGTACAATTTTTAACATTGTATTTAGAAAGTGATGATAAAAGAATTGGTATTAGGTTGGACAACTCACAGTAGTTTAAAATTATGTGCTTTTAATTTTAAGCAAATTTTAGGAGCATTTTTAATATTAAGGCGTTGCTTTAAATGTGAGCATGCGATAAAGAAAATTGATGAGGAAATGTCCCTTCATCGCTCTCAGCTTATTGCTATTACAACGTGTTACAGCTCTATGAATTGTAAATCAAAGATCATTGTACTTATTTACAAATATGCAAAATTGAAATTCACCATTATAACCATAATTGAACGTACATAGATACATGCATACATATCTACATAGAAAATTAATAAAAGAGTGTTGAAATAAGCGATTGTCATTATTAAATAAGCGATTTCATTATTTGAAAACTCCATAGATTGATCTTAATAGGAAACTAATAAAAGAAAGGGTGTTAAAATAAGCGATTTTCATTAGTAAATAAGAGATTTCATTATATAAAAACTCCACGATTTTAGAATATTAGCTAAATGCTGATGTGTCATTTGAAACCTCTATAAAGTTCAACAAGTTGAACATGTCGGCTACAGAACATTATATATATCTGCATATCTATAGAAATATCGCCGAAAAATCTAGCCCACTATACAATTGCAGCAATTCAACTTCATAACACGAAGGGAACTGTTGTAACAATACAGATATTTATTCAATTTCTCGTAAAATATGACGCAAATGGTAGTTACCGCGGCTGGCAGGAGTAGGAAGGATTTGGTAAGCTGATAATCATCTTATGTATGTGCAGCCAGTCTGCGAAGCCCGGCACCGATATTGATTTGTGATATGTTTCTATCTTACGCAACGCTGCTGATGTGGTGCATTGCGCCAACTTTTGTCTATTTTCCTTATTACGATCTAAAGTCAAAATATTGTTTTGATAGTTTAATAAGAATATATCAAAAAAGCGGTGATAGCCTAGTGGTTAGGTCGTCAGCCTCCTAATCAGAGGTCGGCGGTTCGAATCCGGGCACGCACCTCTAACTTTTCGGAGTTATGTACGTTTTAAAAAAATATATATATCACTTGCTTCACAGGTGAAGGAAAACATCGTGAGGAAACCTGCACGCTTGAGAGTTCTCCATAATGTTCTCAAAGGCGTGTGAAGTCTGCCAATCGGCACATGGCCAGCGTGGTAGACTATAGCCAAACCCTTCTCATATTGAGAGGAGACCCGTGCTCTGTAGTGAGCCGGTAATGATATCAAAATTCAATAAAAAAATTCAACTCTTAACAATCTTGTAGTGAAAATAATACACGCTACCAGACTAGATAAAATTCGAAATTCATTTTAAGGTAATTGCATACAACATTGCACTATAATACTGAATGACATTTTTGGAATTTCTCTTAATTAGTTCAAGTTTATATTAAAGGTAAACTTGTAGAAAAGTTCTGTTCTGTTCTGTTATACTCGTATTGTAAATGATTTTTATTTCTTTTATTTTAGTTTTGTTTATTTTATGCTTTATTGTAACTAATGAAGTTACAAATTTAATATGCTACATTTTAGTGATAAATGCTGAGTTAGCCTGTAAGTAGAGTATTACGATGTATAATATTAAGTTATTATTTTATTTTTTGTGAATATATAAATGATTATGTAAATGGAAAACAAGTTTGGGTATAATATAGTTTTTAGTGACATGTGAAATGGTAATAAGAAAACTTATAATTACGAGTAATTTTGTTGTGGGCTTTTTATATCATGGCGAGTTTGGAACCCTAGTTTTAAATTTGTAAGACTATGTCGAATCTTAATCCCGCACAAACATACTAATCTACTAATAATTGAATTTAGATCTAAATTCAATGAAATATTACCTTATTACGTAAGTGAATTTGAGGCAATTTTATATCGAAAATCATAGGGCTCTTTATTCCAGTGGGATTTAAAAGTTCTCATTCCTGTCTTAATAATGAAGGGGCTGGGAATCTATGCAACATTTAATTATATCTCAAATAACTCAAAAGTTATATGCAAATAATAAATTAATGGGTATAACCGTAAGATACATATCGGTCAATTAGTAAAGCAATGTTAGCAATGTCCGTTAGCAAAACTACCTCAAAAGGAAATTGTGAAATAAGATATGCAACTCAATTTAATTTGAAACAAAAACCGTTCCTAACGCCAGATTATATGATCAGCCCATCACCGGCTCACTACAGAGCACGGGTCTCCTCTCAATATGAGAAGGGTTTGGCCATAGTCCACCACGCTGGCCATGTGCGGATTGGCGGACTTCACACGCCTTTGAGAACATTATGGAGAACTCTCAGGCGTGCAGGTTTCCACACGATGTTTTCCTTCACCGTTGAAGCAAGTGATATTTTAATTGTTTAAAAATGCACATAACTCCGAAAAGTTAGAGGTGCGTGCCCGGATTCGAACCGCCGACCTCTGATTAGGGGGCTGACGCCACCACTAACCACTAGGCTATCACCGCTTCAACTATCAACGCCAGATTAAGCAGCTTTAATCCGTTCTCACAATTAAGCGGTACATTCATAAATAACGAAACGTCATTAAGCACTATATGAGTATACAATCCACAATAATTAACAATGAGTCGTGTAGGTGTCTTACTTATTGACTTCCTCACGTCGAATCCGATTCACGATCTTGGATCACGAATTCGCAAATGTTCCACTTGCCGTTATTAAATTGTACTCTACGTGCTTGGCATACCGTCCATTTTTGACTGTACAATTTGTGGGATAACATATCATTCGGGCGAGATTTCCTGCCCTCTTGATATTTAAATTAAGCTTGTGTTTTCTTAGAACCGTTGTGTCAATCATATTAGATGTTTTGTCGGGATTTCTTCCGTGTTGATGCGAGGTTGTTTATCTTTTTTAATTGATATTTAGTAGTTTCGATACGATATTTAGACGCTGGCTTACTGTGCAAGAATCCTAACTGTCGTAAAGTGTTATATTGGGCATTAAGATTGTTATAGTTGAGGGATTTAAAATAAGCTAGTTAAGTGCTTTGCTTCGAAGAGCACGATAAGCCGGTCTCGTATCACAGCTGTGTGGAGAATCTAAATTCTAATATCTATTTCCTATGAACAAAGATGCATGATGAATGTATTAAAGAAATGATAATGGTGATGAACTTGGTTTCGAGTCCCGGCTCGAGTCTAGTCTGATGGAAGGCTTCGGCCGTGGCAAGTTACCACGCTACCGACAAAGACGTGTCGCTTAACGATTTAGCGTTTCGGTACGATGTCGCGTAGAAACCACACTACCTCTACGCTGTTTGGCGAGCTTCGGAAAGAAGTTCTGCCAGAAGAAATTTTGAGCCCTAGGGCTCGAAGAAACCAAGGGAACGTCTGCCTAAGGGCGCTTCCTTTGAGGCCGAAAGTCGGCTTAAGCGACGTTTGGGATAACGGGGGGATCGGACGGTGAGTGGTCCGTACGTCTCCGAGGCCGTGGATGTAGCCCACGTCCGGATGACGTAAGATAGCGGGGACCTCGTCTTCGCCGGCGAAGACGGTGTGTAGCGTATGATTGTGTGGTAGATGGTACGAATGTGTTGTCAGTAGTCAGTATCTGATCGTCAGGGTCATGAAGGATATGTTTAGGTCTCCTCTTTCGGAGAGGAGCGCTTAGGTCGGGAGATAATGTGCAGAGCTCTTGTACCGAAGAACTATTGATACGCATTCCGAAACGAACATACAAATCGAGGCACTAAACGTCCTAAAATAAAGGGCAGCTCCGGATTGCTTTACAAACTACAGGCGCATACACAAAAAAGTGAAAATACAGCCGAGCACTTTGTTTACGGCCATAGTCGATGTGTAAAGCGAACAATAAAGTGTTTTTTTTTTCTCATTACGAGGAGCAACAATGGCTGCAATAAATGGGTTTCTTTAGGAGCACTTGCGTTTAGGGCTGTCACAGTGATCTATTTTCTTAAAATATTTCTATAATATGCGCCAATAAATCTAATTAATATATGTAATTTCAAGCTTCGGAACTCTAGAAAAAGGTATACTCAAGGTCGCCTGTGTCGCCAGAAATGCCCAGTTCTAGTCTGCTTACCGCGCCTTGACTGGATCAGAACATGATACTGCGTTCTTTTCTCATAAATCTGCTGTTGTTGATAAATGGAACTACCGAGTATTCCTCGATATTTAAATGCAAAACAAAAAGAGGTTTAAGATCTTAAGAGACGAACAGACAACAACATGGTCCGTAGAAACACTGCGAAATTACAATAGTTAGGCACGCTAAAAGTATTACATAATATGTAATATATATATATATATATATATATTTTATCCACTACAAGTTAGCCCTTGACGGCAATCTCACCTGATGGTAAGTGATGATGCAGTCTAAGATGGTAGCGGGCTAACCTGTTAGGGGTATGGAAAACCCATACTCCTAATTGGTTTCTACACGTAATCGTGCCGGAACGCTAAATCGCTTGGCGACACGTCTTTGTCGGTAGGGTGGTAACTAGCCACGGCCGCAGCCTCCCACCAGACCAGACCCGAGCCGGGAATCGGACCCAGGACTTTATAAAGCGAAAGCGAGCGCGCTGCGCCACGGAGGTCGTCAAAATAATAATATATAATACAATGTTTTCAGGTATACATGTCTCTAAATAAACACATGCCGCTGAACATCGCCAGTATAGTGCAACTCATCAGAGACGTGAACCTTAAGCTTTGCATGAAAATTCGTTTAACACAACTAAATACATTTTCACTTCAAAAAAAAACCATACTTCTACTTTGACTACAAAAATTAAACATCAAAGGCGACAACCCTATACAGAATTTACGCCACGTTCGCTAGTGACCACTACAGATACGACTGTTACTACAATATTTTTTCCCCATAAACCGTGGCCTTTTTTTTTTCAATTCTGTTCATCTGTATCGAATTTCGTTACAAAAAAAACACAAGGTTATACCCTAGTTATAGCTACTTTGAGTTTCTTTATTGCTAATTGCTAGCGCACGACGAGGCTATGGGGTTAAAAAGATAGCAGACAAATAAATTTGCCTTACGTATGTACACTGTAAGAACTTCGACGGTATTATTTAGCACACTGCTAATAATATGCACCGTCGCACAATAAAGTTAGAGGTTTCGATTCTCGGCTCGAGTCTCGTCTGGTGGGAAGCTTCGGCCGTGGCTAGTTACAACCCTACCGACGCGGTACGATGTCGCGTGGAAACCAATTAGGAGCGTGCGTTTTACCATACTCCTAACAGGTTATCCCGCTACCATCTTAGACAACATCATCACTTACCACCAGGTGAGATAGCCGTCAAGGGCTAACTTGCAGTGTATAAAAAAAGTGTTATTTATTCAAATTACTATTTAATCGTTAATGTGATGATTAACTACGGCGGATGCCGGATGTATGTCGGAGCGAAAGTAAATAGGCCCAAAAAGAACAAAAAAGAATCTAGTTAGATCCGTCCTTATATGCAGATTCATATATATAGTCTAAACATATGTTTAAATCTACATATATGAACATATTTTTCAAAAGCAGGCCTAAATTGTTTTGAAAAGATTTAATAAAATAAAGTACAAAAACATAAAAATAAGCATTTTTTTTTGTTTTTCTATTAAAAGTGAATGTTTAAATTTAGTAATTCACGCAAAGTTGGTGTGTAAGTGATTTAGTTGTGGTAAACGTATTATTGATAGTTTTTAATGTTATAATTAAAAATCCAAATTATATAATATAATATACTAATACGTTTATAAATAGTTTGCTTCCTATCAAATTAAATCAATAAATTTATCATCACACATAATTGTAGGCAAGCACAATGTACACTACATATTTATAATAAAAAAAAACACGCTTTCGCCAGTGTGTCTATTCTTACCCCAGTCAACAAGGGTAAGGCATGAAACCCAAAAGGTGTAAAATATGGTTATTCTAACATCTTAGCTATCAGTAGCGAGCAGCCGACAAATCATACAAGCATTACACGGAACCAATAAATCGTTCTACATGGAACAGGGCCTATACATCTCGCTGCGGGCTCGACAAATTCTCGAACGATCCAGACTAGGGATATATTACGATACCGCTTTTGCCCGTGACAAATAGTGGAACCGATAGAGCGAGAGACGGCCGTAACATTTACTAGAGAACCTTTACCTGACACCTGTCTTCTAAGCAGGATAGTGTATTCGCCTACGGATCAAGAGGTTAAATAATTATCCGGTCAGGTCAAAAATTTTCCAGCTTTGGATTTTTGTATTGAAACATTCTCAGGTTTGGGAAATTGGCGTTATTTAATAGCTCCCTAAAGCAATAACATGAACCATATAGACAATTATTTAAATATCACACAAACTGTTTAGATATTTAAAAAAAACATACGGGATTGAATAGTTGTTCATCACTATATTCGATCTGTGATCGTAATCTGATATTTCAACAGATTGAGGTCCTCTGGACAATGGTACGATGCTGATGGATAGGTTTTGCAGAGATCATCATGATCAACCCATTGCCGGCTCACTACAGAGCGCGGATCTCCTCTCAATATGAGAAGGGTTTGGCCATAGTCCACCACGCTGGCCGTGTGCGGATTGGCAGACTTCACACGCCTTTGAGAACATTATGGAGAACTCTCAGGCGTGCAGGTTTCCTCACGATGTTTTCCTTCACCGTTATGTTTTCCTTCACCGTTATGTTTTCCTTCACCGTTCCCGTTGCAGAGATATCAAAAGTCAACTGTGGTGGACCGCTTATTTTTAGCGGCTGCCTGCGACTCGTTTGATGTAGTTTGCACATCTAATGCTGAGATAGTAAACTCTAAAATAAAGAAGAAGCACAACACATAACATCTTGATGACCTCCGTGGCGCAGCGCGTGCGCTGTTGCATTTTAAAGTCGGCCGTGGCTGGTTACCACCCTACTGACAAAGACGTGTCGCCAAGCAACGTTCCGTTACGATGTCGTGTAGAAACCAATTAGGAGTATGAGTTTACCATACCCCTAACAGGTTAGCCCGCTACCATCTTAGTCCGCATCATGACTTACCATCAAGTGAGATGCAGTCAAGGGCTAACTTGTGGTGAATAAAAAAAAAATTAAAATAAAAAATATATTAGAACGAACGAAAATGAAGCAAGCAAGAAGTAGTACTAAGTCTCTTGTACTAATTTACCTAGAAGTGGGAAGATATTTGCGGGGTTTCTGAAAACACGTACCACCAGATCAGATATGAGGACATTCGGTTCTGCGAGGCGTGAATTGGATATTATGACAGGTTACAATGCAAGTAGTATAAATCAAGCGAGGTAAAGGGTTTGATAATGGGAAAGGTACACTGGCGAATGTCAACGGGCCAATAAATAATGGCCGTTTTTATTTGAAACTTGTATTTAATTTCAAAGGACTAAAAGCGAGGGGAAAGTTTTAACAGTATAATTTATGTACATTTTCATACAATGCAATGTAATTACATTATTATCTACTCTACTCTTACTATCGGAAGTCATTTTTACCATCACATGATGATCCAAGTAATTCAGCAAGCGCTTGACAATAACAACCAAACTATGACAGACGGAATCAAATGGCTCGCATGGGGGCGATATTACGCTTCTTCCTTATGTGACGATTTGTACTCCTTTCGCAAGCCGCAACAAAAACTATCACAATCAAGGCAGGTGTGATTTATAAGTAATTGTTAATTAAGTTGGCTTTAGGCGACAACTGAGAGACGATATCGGGAGTACCGCATACCGCGTTGTCCAAAAAAATGCTTGGCGCACTAATCTATTATACGAAACGAAATCTGAGCTGAGTTACTGGTATCGTGGATCCGGACTTAAGCTGTCTCATGTTGGAGAAAACTTTTGCGGAGTCAACTGCTGTAAGAACTTAATAAAATTCTAATGTAACTTAGTAAATCTATATTTCTTTCTTTTTTTAAACTATGGTGCATTCACGTATTTAGAAGTATTTATTAAAAATCATTAATATTGTTTAAACAAAATCTGCAACGGACAAGAGATAACAGAAATCCAGTTATAGTTCCGTGATCGGACGCTGTAGCTTATCTCTTTTTATGCACAACGGATCAATGAAAAGCCGCGATGGCTCTGTTTTATCTGCATAGTTTGAACAAGTGCCAGAAAGTCGGCTATAGATTTAGTTGCGGTAAAAGTCAACTTTTACAATTTTTATTAGGTAAAACAATATGCTATAATTTTACGTATAATACCAACTTCTACTCCAGTAAGTACCAGAAGAAAAAAAGAAGACTGATAACTTGAAGCATCAGAAAAAGCAAGAAGTGAAGAAAAAAAGAAGAAGGCCAAGAATATACCCACGAATATACAAATAAAATTAGAAGTTATGAGAATAGAATGGGCATTTGCCTACTATTTCAAGAGTGCGAACTTTTAAATTCATCTTCAGCCATTATCACAAATCTGAAGTTATTTTATTTGAAGTCTGCCAATCCGCACATCGCCAGCGTGGTGGACTATGGCCAAACCCTTCTCATATTGAGAGGAGACCCGTGCTCTGTAGTGAGCCGGTAATGGGTTGTTCATGATGATGATGATGATGATGATTATCACAACTTTCAAGTAAAACACATCTTTTTGTATTTCTACAAAACACACACACACAATTCATGTGAAAATTACAGAATCCAAACGGAGTTATTTGATAAATAAACTTCATTTTCTAGTTCGAAATTCCAAATAAAAACTATCTCAGATTTAATATAATACTATTGTCATATATTTGGTAACCTTTTATATAGCGAAACTGACCTTGGTATTCAGTAAACTAAGTATTCTCGTAACAGAATTTTATCAAAATATTTTATCTAAGCATAATTATATTGCATAGCAAGGCAATAGCTCCCTAAACTTTATGTAGTCATTAAAACAATAGCTATTGTTTGGGCCAGAAATTTTTAGCCTCCTTGACACTTGAAATATTTCAGTAAAACCATTCTAAAACATTATGCCGAAAAATCAAATTGCGTTGAATAGAAGGTCCAACAATGGTGTCTGTCACGTAATATATTACGCTACGATTGTCGTTTTATTAAAGGTAGATACACAAAAAATGCTTACGTATTGCCCTATCAGCGATAACAGACCACCGGTTTCATAAAATAATGTTAATTACTGAGCTAATCCAACAGTAAGATCATTGTCATCAAAATTTCATAATCTTACATTTAATATCTACTCTGGTTAGCGATGCAAATCGCAGCCTTCTCTCGAGGCCTCACTAAATCCGAAAGTCACAAAGACAATGAACTGATGGTATCATCCTATTTAATTAACGTATTTTACGCGAGGGCTGCGGTTTTAAATACAGCCGACGGAGGTATATCTACTGTCATAAAGAAAATAATCAGAGATCAAGATTATATTGATTTTGGTTTAAAAATCGCAGATCATTTAACCTTGCATACCCGGTTATGATCTCGTTCATGCAAGGTTCGCCACTTTTTTATTAATTTAACTATAAATATTGGTAATCTATAAAAAATATTTTTCTTGTTTAACCGATTCATTGATTGACCATTTTCTAGGGAACCGAGATGGTATAGGCAACCGGTTATTTCATAATGTTTAATTGAACTAAGTAAACCGGTCAATGCCGCGACTTATAAAAAAAACGCCATAAATCACATGCCTATGCGTTCAAATGCTAAAATAAATTGTAAGAAAGAAAAGATTATGAGTTGGATAAATCGGTAACCGATGCTTAAAATTTAAGCGGATAAATAAAAGAAACGAAAACATTAAACATAATGATTCGGATAGCAGGTTTAGTGATCGCAACCGGTTTGAAACATTTTTCGGTGGCAAAGCCCAGGTTACCCATGATAATAATCGTTAGAGCCCGTCAGCTCGCATTGGACTAATATCCTCTCAATCCAGCTTAGCTGTACCACACAGAGATAGCGCTGATGATGATAATGACCTTTATCAGGGTATTATTATGTTTTATAAGGGTTTAGCCGTAATCCATCACGCCGTTCAAATCCGGGTTGGTAGACTTTACGCACCTTTGAGAACATTATGGTGAATTCTCAGACATACAAGGATGCCTTCCTTTACCACTAAAGCAAGTGCTATTTAGTTTAAAATTGGCGAACGGGATTTTCGGGCTTTAACCAATATGATATCACAGTTTAGTATTTAAAAAATCAGTTTTTATTTAAACTAACTAAAACCAACTAACCGATGACAAACGACCCGAACCGAAATATTAAATATTACTACTTAAAAAACATTTCGTGATTGTATCAGTATCACGAGGCGGGAAGTCAGTTGATGGGATTATTTATTAACTCTGACACTTGGTGTTTTCCCGGCTGCGATATCGATTCTCTTCAATTACGGTAATTAACGATACACGCAGAAAGCTTGCGATTTTGCCAGCATACGAATATTTTTCTTCATTATCATTACCCACAAGTTTGACAGCGATAAATGTGCCCTTCAGATTTTACAGGTTTTCAAGAGACTGGATAACTCCTCTACTTCTTTTTTATACGAATAGTATATTGCACAATCACGTTATGCTGTACAGAAGTCGAAAAAATTTAGACGAGACTTAGTGTCACCAACCAAGTCTATCTAACTATGAATATTTACAAACTAAGCCTAAAATAACAATTACACTACAATTGAACTTCTTGTTTTGAGAGTTTCGTATTGTAATAATAAATTTTCAATATAAAACACTTATGCGACGTCGGCTACATTAAAAGATAATCGAGTAATAACAGTTAACCGTAGCTACCATAAAAAGGGTATCAGCATAGTTTTTTACTCCTGGCAGATGTCAACACCTTGTCGCCGATGCGTTCAAGGTGTGGCTACATCGACGCACGGAAGTTGTTCCGAAATCGAATCATTACACGGTATTTACATAAGGCGAACGTATAAAACTGGCGAGGGTTTTTTCTTATGCCTTAAAAGGAAATTCAAGAATTGTACCAATACTCATCTCAATCGTTCAACTTTTTTAAATACTAAACTGTGGCGAAGTAACAAAATGATTTTCTTTTGTATTACATCGCGGGCAAATGTGTAGACGGGTCACCTGATATTAAGTGATTACCGTCGCTCATGTACATTTGCAGCACCGGAGGATCCACCGATACGTTTCCGGCTTAACCCATTCTCCTATAGTCTCTCTGCAGTCGTTCCTTCATTACTGAAGATTGTGGTCCTGGTGTCCTTGCAACCTCGTGCGGATTAATTGTGTAAGCCAGTGGAAACCCGGCATAGTACCGGAACGCTAAATCGCTTGGCCGTGTCTTTGAAAGTAGGGTGTTAACTAGCCGCGGCCGAAACCTCCCATCGGACCAGATTCGAGCCGGAAATCGAGTCCAGAACCGTCCACTTTATAATAGTGTTCTAATGGGTCTATTATGAATTGTGATAGACAAGGTGTTAATGGATTTGGTTTTGGCGTCCGCATCGCATCATCCTCAGTCAATTAAGTAATTAAGGTCTCTTTTAGATTAAGAGAAAGCTTAGACCACCTGCTCCGATGCCGTTAGGCGGTCGTTGACGATCATTGTCACATGTTAGTAATAAAAACGCGAACCGATCGGTTAACGTGCCACTGTACCCCGTGGCTTCAAGAGCACGTGAAGCAAATACAGTTTCCTATCTCCTGGTTGTCATCAAATAATATTTAACAGAAAACCCCATTTACCATAAGTTTTATTTCTTTTCTTTGCTTTTAGCATATTAATTTTTTAATCACAAGACCTTAGCTAGAACATTATTAATTCAATCGGTCAATTAATAACCTTGGACAACTCCAAGGTGAGCGGAAAGATATAATAAAGATTCTACGCTGCACAACGTCCTAGATGAACTTCTTTGCCGATTTCAGTTCATTATTGTGTCAAATCAAAAAATCTTTTTTAAATACAATAAAAACTTCATAAACAAAGAAGAAAGTGGTTCCATATTTTACGTACGAGTACATAAAACAGCGTCGCACCTTCTCACTTAAAAATAAACCATATCTTAGTCTCGTCCCGTCGCAGACAGATGAACGCGATAAAGTTGGACACAAATACACACAACGAATACTTCATAATTTGGCTTCGCAATGCTGCGTTTGTCGTTCACCTAGAACAAAATGTAACCGTCCGTGAGCGATAACCGCGGAGATCTCAGCATAATCATCAATTTGGCTATGAAAATATTAGGTATTATATTAATTATATTAATAGTTAGAAGACCTTTTTTTTTTTTAAACGTGGGTAATCCTCGTGGAAACCCCGCGTCCGAGGAGACGCGGTGGTTATGTCAGACTCTTACTGACTAAACCCCCACGGTGCATATCCTTTCCCGCCGCCTGGGGGCCGTGTCACGGGGTAACGCTCGAGCACACAACCGCAACCAGGCCGGCAGAGTCCGTCCTTAGGACGGTGCCAACTCGGGGGATAGTTAGAAGACCTAGCAAAACCTCAGATATCAAATATCATTATACTATTTATATTCACTATTTCTACTATTAATTACATTTTAGAGCGAAATCAATTTGAACCTGTTAATCATTAAAATCCAAAACACAACATCGCGTCTCGTCGTGTCGCGTAAAAACCAAGTTCGTACTTCATCGTCGCATTGAATCCTCGGGCACCTATCACAACGGGTCACACAAGGACCTACAGCGCACACGGCGAGAGATCGTCGAACGTTTTACTTCCGAATCATTTTCCAGTAGTAGGCGTAATGTATAAGTGTTGGATTCAAGTGGACAGCGGCGCCTGACAAATGCCCCCAGGGATAAATAATCACCTCGGGAATGCCTTTCACCATAAATATGAAAATAAAGGCTATTGCTGCATTTATATGCCTTTCCCGACGCTATAAACTCTGTGAACTGACAAGTGTATTAATTGCTTACATTGGTATATTTACTATGATACGCGTGACCTTACTAAGAATCATTTTAATTTCAATAAATGAAAAATCGGATAAGTGATAGATGAACTCGCACACGGTTCCGTGGACGGTTCAATATAATATACTGCTTGTTATTACCTTAATTTAGCTTAAGCAAGCCCAAAAAAACACTGCTTGTACTGCCCCTCATTTAATTTTTTATTTGTTTTTAAATGATCATAATATCGGTTACGGTTCTTGAGATAGTCCGCTGACAGATAGACAGACGGAGGGACTGGCCCCGCTCGTCCAAGTAAAAAGGCCCCTTTTGGATATGGAACTCCAAAATCATACATAAATCATCATCATTTCGGACCAGGTCATTAGCAGCATTTTTAAATTCTATGGGCCTTGTGCCACTCATGGGCCCAGAAGTGGGTTTACCAACATTTCATTCTCACACCTTTTTTTTCCCGCTGGGAAATGCGTTTACGCATCCCCTCCGGAAGCGACGCAGTCTTGACGTCAGTCGTCGCATTCGCCGGGGTATGTGGGACTCGCCGGCGGCCGGACTGACGACCAGAATACCCACTAAAACCCAGCGATGCTCCTACGCGTCGCCTGGTGGCTGGGTCATGGGAACACCCGCGCACTCGACCGCAACCCAACCAGCGACGTCCGCCGAGACAGACCCTCCACTTCATTCTCACACCTGCTCCCTGGGACCCCAACGTCCATCGGTCTTCCGAAATACGTATGCCGACCAAGGCTTTACAAATTGCAACTCAATATTAAATCTACAAATTAATATAACTGCGTAATAGGGTACTTTAGTTAATCTAAAACCCACTTAATTATTTATACTAGGGGCTCAGATTAATAAAGAATTTGTATTAAAGCATCTATCATAAAGGTAATACGAAGGTTAGAAGTCCGGAATAAAATTTTGGATTATGAGATCTCTAATACTATCACTGCTGTGTAGATGTCTATTGATAGTTTGATATTTCAAGCAAAATGTATCCTTTCTATTAGACTTAGTAAACACTCGACGGTAAGCCGTTGAACTGTCCTCGGTATTTGTAAGTGCAAAGAACAATACCGTATCGATTCAGAGATAAGAAAGCGGTTTATCGTGACAGATAGCTCCGATGTCTGATGTCGATGTGATGTTTCATCGGCAAAAAAACCGAACAAAAGGAGTGAAAGTGCATTATCGGAATAATAACCCGAGGCTTGGGCGTGACAATGATCTAGTCTATTATAGAGATTATACGGTGTATTACAAAATACGTAATTTGGAATAACAACGAATGAGAGCCAGTTCGACTCAGCAGAGAGACATCCACTGCTAGCTCTCCTCCGGTAATCCTTGAACTGCTTCTAATTTACGATTTCTCTGTTCAAAATTTTTTGTACTAGTCCAGAGTTAGCAAAGTGTGTCCACCTCTGGGTTTTAGTTCAGTCCCAGTTATAACCACAAAATTTTGATAATAATCGTCAAAGACCAACAATCTGCTTTGGAGCTACGTGGGAAGTTCATACCTTAGTTCTCTTCTATGTGGCCTATGCTCAGCAGTGGGCGACTTGGCGAATAAGTTTACACTCACTTCAACTAAATCAAGATGCATGTTCAGGTATCGTGGATCATTTGCTAGAAAATGTTATATGACATGAATACATGAGTTTGCTCTGATATGTACACATGATTAAATGTAATTGATTAGTGCGAATTCCGTGTGCATATTTTTACTACTAATTCGACTGGCTTTGAAATGTAAGACTTGCAATATTGATCACGACAACATTAACTTGATATATCCTTAGTTAATACTTACTCCTAGTTTTTAATCACAGATTGGCTAATAGCTGCTGACAATCGACCGAATCGGATCGAATTACAGAAACGCCACTAAATAGGACCAATGACGATGGATAGAAACCATGATCCTTGTCGAACATGCTATGCATTGAGCAACGAGGCAGTTAAAGGCAAACGACCTGCACTAATTATTAAATAAATTTACTAATAGTTGCAGAGGGAAGTGGCGAATGCTTGTGAGGCGCATAACATCAGGCCTGAAAGACATTGTTTCGTGATGACCACGACCGCTCAGCAAAGAGTGTAACGACGAAAGAGAAGGATGAGAGTTGCAAACGCTAAAAGTTCATAAAATCAGAAATAAACAGTTTCTACTGGCATTTGACTTAGGAGAACTTTGCCTCAATCTTTCCATTGTAACGCGGATACCATGTGAAGCTGTTCATTCATAACAGATCTGCTATTATCACTCACACCTAATACTCAGAAAAAGCACCTACATTACTTAAAAGTGACCAAAAATGAAGCAGCGTAGTATACTGACGTTGATTATATCCTATTGGAAGACTGGACTGTGTCTATTAGTGGGATTTGATGATCATAATTGTGACTATTATGATATAATATAGTGATACAACAGTTTAGATTATATCGTAAAAAGATTATTAACAAAGTTCTGTTGAAAATATATTTTTAAATTGCTCAATCAGTTATACTCAGTTTCTGGTTGGCTTCATATCAACGGATTCAACTTCCATTTGAGTGGATAATAAATTAATTACAAGCATGCAATCTGATGATTTCACAGATGTTGTAAAATCATGAGTTGAATTAAATTTTGGCAGGCAAACCGTTAGGCAATCAGTTGCTCTTTCAGATAAATAATTAAGATGGACGAACGATGTCTCGAGGAGCAAATTAAAATGACAATAGAAATGAGAGAAGTTTTTGTGATATAATCAATGCAAAGTGCATCTGTCTGGTTAGAGCTCCACGGTCAGGCCACAGATCGGCCATGAGCTGGAAATGGGGAACATCAGAGTAGACCCCAGAAATGTCAGTGGTAAACTGATGGAAGATTGAGTAAGACTGAGTCAAATAGCTCTGCATATGTAACTGGTTACACCAAGCGGATACGAGATCAGGAGGCTAAATTTGCTATTGCAATTGTGTTTCAATTGTCAATCAATGACATCATAGTATTGTTAAAAATAACAATACATAAATATTTAAATATTAATACGTTTAATAACATTTCAATAAACTGTGCTTTTTATCATTAAATTGATAGTGAACGTTTCGAGTTACGTGAATCAGTTCACGAATTAGTCGAATAAGTGAAAAGTAATATTAATTTGAATTAACAGAAGAAATGTAACATAGTATTGTAACTTTATGGTAACGATAGGAATTTTATTTATTGTAAAATTCTTTTTCTTTTAGTATTTTAATATAAAATAGTAGTAGTATAGAGTTGGACCCCAGATCATAGAATTTTTCCTAAATTTTTTGGTCTCAGCCGGTAGCAAAGTGATATAGGAGGGCGCATACATTGCCAGCCAGAATCCATTCGTAACTTATGTTATTTCGGTCAACTTATATCCAACGGACTGTACTGCAGAACCGATCCTATTGGCAGAAATACATTGGCAACTGCTACCACAATACCTTGGTAAACAATATCATCATAGAGTCAATGTAAATCTCGCATTTTGCTTAGGCGACCAAAGCGATTTATTTGCCTTTCGTGCACAGTATATTTTTGGACAATCAGCGTGTTTTGTTCGTTAAACCGCTTAGACAAGAGCAAAATTAAAAACCCTTGAAATGTAGTGGGCAATCACTCGTACTAAAAAAATAACGATTATAACGCTTTACGCGCTAGCAAAGCTGGCCAAGGACTAATTTCCAATGGCGGTCTAACTGTTGTTATTTTACACGAAAAACACTTTCGCATCAGATGTTTCACGCCAGCCGTAAGTCACTGGATCGGCAAGATCTTATCGAGCCTATATATCTCTGTTTTAAATACACAGAACATAGATAACTGACCGGCACGTCTCGGCGAACACTCGCTAACGAGCTGCTTAGCATTCGTGGACGTGACTATAATAAATATAGCCTCAAAGATTAAATAGCGAATGTCAGTTTCGGCGTATTTTGATACTGACACGACTTTCTATTCCTTGTTGTGCTGATTTGCGCAAATCCTGAGTGCGAATGTGAAACGACTGAGCGGATCGTTAAGGTTTCACACTTAAGTTAAGCGAGAAATGTCTGCCCCCAAATTCTTAAATTAACAGACAGCTGACTTACCTTTCCAATGTTTAGATACATAAGTTTCTCCACAGAGCCAATAATCGGAACTTTCATAGCAACCATTCTGTTAAGAGTTAAGACGCACATTTCACACAGGAACGGTGATTATGGAAAATAATCTTATACAAAATGCAACACCTCGAAATATCTGAAATATTTAACAAAAAGGAGAATATGCAGCTTACTACTTAAAGACTAACTATTTACTCAGAATAACATAAAACTGGTAGCAAGCATGACATCCCATGTTATGACATGAGTTACATTATATTCTGTCGTACATGACTCTCTAAACGTAATTGACAGATCTTTAAACAGCGCCCACCTTTTCAGTAATAATTGTGGACAAGAATACCACTACCTTAAGATGCAGTTAGTTAGTTAGTTATAGCTAGTTTTGTGTAGATAGTTGTGTACAGAATTATCAATAAAGTGTACTTAAAATCAAAAATAAAAATTTAAGGATTCCCATCTAGCTCAGCGTGTGTGAGATGATTAATCACTTCATCGCTGAAAGCTATGTTTGCTTTAAGATGAGAACTGCCTGTTTAGACCGAAAACCTGAAACAACTCTGCATTTGTGTGGGTTTTACGGGTATCCTAGATCATAGATGGGAGACCAGTCTAGAAGATTTTTGCAAATTCCTCTTTCTGGCTTTAATTGTTTTTATATTAGACCGAAAAGGAATGACATTTCTTCGATAAGTAAAAAAAAGAACACAGATGTTGTAGCTAGCAATATTTTTCTAAAAATTCAACATAGGTGGTATAGGTGATTGTTTGGGAGGAGGCGCCTTCTTAGTAACGGATGAGGCCGCTATATTTAACAGAAAAGAAAATAGTCATGAACGGAATTACAGTTTGGAAGAAAAAAGGAGAAGTGCTAGTTATAAATTTATTATTATATTATTCTGGTATTGCTTAATATTGTCTAATTCATACCTATAACATTAATAAATATTGTACAACGATGTGAAATCTTTTACAACTACCTAGTGTATCCAGAATTAATTGCTTTGGTTTGCAAATGAACATTACGATCAATCATGATCAACCCATTGCCGGCTCACTACAGAGCACGGGTCTCCTCTCAATATGAGAAGGGCTTGGCCAATGTGCGGATTGGCAGACTTCACACGCCTTTGAGAACATTATGGAGTATTCTCAGGCGTGCAGGTTTCCTCACGATGTTTTCCTTCACCGTTGAAGCAAGTGATATTTTCAAATTTTAAAAACGCACATAACTCCGAAAAGTTAGAGGTGCGTGCCCGGATTCGAACCGCCGACCTCTGATTAGGAGGCTGACGCTCTAACCACTAGGCTATCACCGTTTCCCTTCCCGGAATCTTAACTAAGAGAATCATGCATAGATTTACGTCAGTAAACATAACAATTGCAGCTGATTTGATAACTTATATTTGACAGTTATATATATCCCATTTTTAAAATTGCTTAAAAAGACTTCGTAAAGCGTAACTTGAGCGAAGATTTGCCACAAATATTAAACAAGTTTTTATCTTTAATTCGGTAACTTAATACTTATGCCTATACTTTTATGCTTCAAAACTTGTTTTGGTTTTAGTGAGTAGGTTATGTATTTTTATTACCTACCTAGGTGAAGTCCGGTGCAACGAAAAATCTAGGTAGAATCAATTTACATTCTGCCAGTTTTTGTACCAGAACTAGTAAGTACACTGCCACATTTTTACATGACCAATCTTAGATGGTATCTAATGATGATTATTTTCCTTTATAAATTACATATTTTCAGAGTTTCCAAGTGAGAGTTATTCTCTAGAATATCTAACATTCTCAAAAATATTGAAATTTGTATTATTTTAACTTTAATGTATTATGATTATTTTAAATTTTTTCTAATTTAATAAGACAGAAAAGGTTGTCATTTCTACTTTATAATAGGCGATATGACGTTGGATTTGTCACAACGTCATGTCGCCGATGACAAGTGCAACCATAACACGTATCACAAATATGAGAATCTTAAGATTATTACTTGTTGCTTACGTACTGACAGACGAGCCCTTAAAGAATATGTGGGCGTAAATTAAAGGTGAATGATATTATGTAATGGGAAATGAAATATATATTAGATACTAGACCAATAAAGGAAGCTCTACGCAAATAAGGCTTGCAGATTAACATAAAAGTCGCGAGCGATTACAAGTATTACGTGAGCATTCTTAATAGCCACATAAGTGGTTAATTTTCTTGCACTCTGGGAACCATTAACAAACCTGATTATGCTTTTAAAGTGTGGAAGCATTTAATTCGAATAAAGAAAATCATAAACGTGACTACATAATACATATATATTCTGAAAAACAAAATAACTATATACTAGTAAAAATTACTAGTATATAGTTATTTTGTTTTTCATATATGAATATGAATACTAATAAAAATTTAATAACACAAAGTGGAAATCTATTATTTTTACCACAAATCAATTATTATTATGATATGTAACACGATATTAACCGAAATCAAATAAAAATAAAATAAACAAAACTCGGTAAACAAATAGTTTTAATTCATATTAATCAAAATTTTCTTTGTTTATAATCTATTACTACTTCTTAAAGGGTATAAGGAAGAAATGTCGGAATAAACTCCTGAGACACCCATCTTATGGCATCGCTTCATATTTACAATAATTTATTAATTAATACGATTAATTCATCCGACTTTTTTGTCTCCACACTTGATTTTCTAATACATATCTCACTTCCTTAAATATTATGTTTAAAGTATTATGACAATTTGCGATTGTTAAATACGCCATGTTGAAAATATTCGATATTATCCATATCATTATTATGTTCTAATTTACTACATCTGACACATGCTTGCGCGTGAAATATCATATTTCAAAATGTACATATGTCTGTTCAGTTCTTATCAAAACATTCCGTGTTTATTTTTAAATATAAATTTGTTTATTTATATTGTCATATATCAGAGCATTTACTTTAGTTATTTAATGAAATTGCGGAATCAATTGAATCTATCTCATAAATGATGTAGCTGTGAATCAATAAATATTTATGAATTAAATTAAATATCAGATCACTGACGATCTACTGAAATGTACAAATTTAATTTCGACATTTTTTTTTTTTTAAGTAAGTAGGCATATTAATATAAATTACGAATAACTGAACAAACAGCTCCACTTTTATCTCAACGTTGAAATTATTTCGACATTTATACATTTTACAATTAGAAATTTAATTTCTACATTTCTATGTAATCTAATAAATAATCCAATACTGTTTCTAGATAAGAAAACATATCCTACAAACCGGTGACCAGGTAGCGAAACCTGTTAGTAAATTGTTATGTCAAACAATATTCGTATTTCAGTGTGGCAATTGTAATAAATTCCATAATCGTTGCGCTATCACAGTAGCAGCGATAACGGGCAAGTTTGTTGCAAACGATCCTAAAACAATCCCCAACAAAGACATTACGCAGAAGCGACAATAAAATGAGCTGTAAAATCAAACGGTACAGGGAAGCGCAGGTGTCGGCGAGATTATGTCGATGAAACCATCGTTTTATATTCTACTCTAGGGTTCCTAATCCATGATTCCAGAATAGTTAATGTATGTAATAGGTAGGTCTGGATTGGTTTCTACTCAGAACTACAACTTCCTATTACGTTTATGTTCTGTCCGATCAGATAAAATAATCTTTTTTTTTTTATCCACTACAAGTCAGCCCTTGACAGCAACAGTGGTAAGTGATGATGCTGTCTAGGATGGTAGCGGGCTAACCTGTTAGAAGTATGGTAAACCCACGCCCTAGTTGGTTTCTACGCAACATCGTGCCGGAACGCTAAATCGCTTGGCGACACGTCTTTGTCGGTAGGGTGGTAACTAGCCACGGCCGAAGCCTCCCACCAGTCGATCTTATATACTACCATACCAGATAATCTTGATTCCTCTAATTTCACGATTTTCACGATTCAAAATCCAAACTAAAAGTTAATACTCAATAGGTCAATTAAATGATTGATTGCGATACACTTGATGGTGTACGACGAAAAATCTAAGGCCGGACGTTTAATCACTTGGCGGTTCATTTATGTCAATAGGAACGCAGCCTCCTGCTAGAGCTCAACAGAACAGAGAAATTATAAATTACAACTATTTAGAGGTGATAAACGGTCGCCCCGATTTGTCCCGCGTTAATATGGTAATGCATGTCCAGTCACGAAGCGTCTAGTTTGAATATCCATCTATTAATACACAACTGGTTTTAGTTGACTTACTTAACTTTGTTTACCAAATGATTTGACAAATTGAACCGAGTATCGTTTCTTCGCCGCGTTTATTATGCTTCGTATCAAATTATGCTTAATCTATCGCTAAATTGTTCCTAAGTATTTTTTTTGTAATATCGTTGCGAATTATCTTCACGAAAGATACATCATACTACTTTTGTGAGTGTTTATTAATCAAACAGCTTATCTTATTTGAATCTATCGAAGAATCATTTGGTAAGAGCAATTGCATTTACAAAATGGGATTAAATTTTTCCTATATATGTAATATTAGGAGATCATACAATTTTCGTATTCATCATCATCATGAACAACCCATTACCGGCTCACTAAAGAGCACGGGTCTCCTCTCAATATGAGAAGGGTTTGGCCATAGTCGTCCACGCTGGCCATTGGCAGACTTCACACGCCTTTGAGAACATTATGGAGAACTCTCAGGCGTGCAGGTTTCCTCAGGATGTTTTCCTTCACAGTTGAAGCAAGTGATTTTTTTTTAAACGCACATAACTCCGAAAAGTTAGAGATGCGTGCCAGGATTCGAACCGCCGATCTCTGATTAGGAGGCTGACGCCCTGACCACTAGGCTATCACCGCTTCACTTCATTTTCGAATTAATTATTTCCAATTGGATGCCTTGTTTAAAAAAATACCTATGTTAGGAGAACGAATTAGTTGCTACTAAGTCAATAATATTTATATAGACTAAGTGCTATTAGTTATCACCCAGGTGATAGTAATAGGTATCAAACAAGTCAATTTCCACTACATCGAAATGAAATTCAAATGTATGCAATCGTTTAAGAGAACAACGGTAGCACGTAAACTTTTCGTTAGATACAATCAACGCGTTGACCGTATAAGGGAGCGATAATAAACCGCTACAGCCTCACAATGCAACACCGATATCGTTTTCACTTTTATCGATAAAATCGGATCGATATCGAGCCGATAATGGTGATTCACTAAGATAAAACGTACACAGCCCTCTTATAATCGGCCCGGACTACAATGAGCTATTTTATAGCCTTTATAGCGGACATAATGGCTTAATCAAGTTTAAAGTAGAAAGTGGTCTACGGTTGTCTGCATTATACTTTTATGCAATGAATTAAGAGCGGTCACCTTTCGGTTGCGTAAGATGGCACAATCAAATGTCGGCCGGCGTCCAGCATCACACAGCGAGCACAATGATTCATAATTTGGGCGATGAGTCAGATGCAGGAACCTCGCCATCCTGATTAGATAGCGTTTCTAACTTTCCACTTTCAAATAGCGTTCGCGGTCATAATGCGAATTAACATTGCTTAGATTATAAGCCGGGCTCGCGAGATTTCGTAGGTTATCAGTGTTATGTAAAGAATAATCCTGCGCCGTTTCATTTGTTGCAATTTGCGTGCTACAATGTATATCAGAGACAAGGCAATCTGCGAACTAAGGAAATATAATCAACACCGTTCTTAAGATAACATTAGTTTACTATTTCTCAAGTTATCTGTGAATCAAGATAGTTAACCCTAAATACGAAATTCAAAATAGCATATTCCTTTCCAATAATATATGCAAAGTTAAGAATTATCAAATGGCATTTACCGGATTTGTAGGAAATAAAAAGAATGTGTCATTAGTCTTTGGATTAAGAATACTATTGCACATATTGGCGCAAACAAATGATAATTTATATTTCGTAATAAGGTAGTTCAGTCAGCCTCCTAATCAGAGTCGGCGGTTCGAATCCGGGCACGCAACTTTTTGGAGTTATGTGCGTTTTAAAGCAATCAAAATATCACTTGCGGTGGTAACGGTGAAGGAAAACATTGTGAGGAAACCTGCAGAGAGCCTGAGAGTACTCCATAATGTTCTCAAAGACGTGTGAAGTCTGCCAATCCGCACATGGCCAGCGTGGTGGACTATGGCCAAACCCTTCTAATATGGGTTGATCATGATGATGATGATGAATAAGGTAGCAATTTTACGAACTGCTCGCAATGTCATTATCATCCCCAGGTCTCCTCTCAGAATGAGAACGTTTTGTAACACCTATTGATAGCGAGTTTAATCGAATCAAAAGTAAGTCCACAGTATGATAGTAATTTATTGCAGCGACACAGTAAGAATCTTAAAAAAAAAATCGTTTAGATAGCAATAAATAAGTAGCACCGTCAGTCGAATCGAAATGGTAAGTTATATTTTAAAGAACAGAAGCGTAATCAATTTGCAAATTGAACCTGTAAACACAGTTAGGGCCGCAATCCCACGGACTTTCTACGCAACGCGTGGGCGCAGTTCTGTAGTGCATTAATTAATACAACTGCACACTAATGCACCGGCGAATAATCGCACAACTAGACAAGAAGACATTCATATACATAACTGAAATGATAAGTATTAACTCGAAAGTAAAAACATACAATGTTGCGATCACCTCTAACACCGTTATCAAAGCTCCAGTCTTGGATCGGCTTAAGATTGGCCAACCAAATATAATGCATGACGTTCTCAAACGCTTAGATTCCAAATTCCCGAATTCTGCTACTAACAGATACGTTATGGCTCTTGGCCTATGAGCCATGAGCTCTTGAGCTCTTTATACTAAAAATATACTGATAAAGTTGATTATATTTTTTACAACTTCAATTTGATCTTTGTTGCAAGCCACATTGCGTAAAATTGAAAGGTTTTATTAATATGATTATTTTCTTTTTTGATTCCAGTTTTGTCATTTTATTGCTTTGAAAGGTTTTAACGATTATTGAAGGCAACATAGCTAATACATTGACCTCAAAAGATACGAGTTCCCGGTTAGATTTCCTATCAGGCCAATCTATGGATCGATCTATCTAAAATTGAATAACGTCTGGTTTTTCTGGATTCGACACGTTAAGTGAATCACTTACATGAGATTGCGGTAAGAAAGATTTTTATCAGAAAACCCTTTAGCTTTCATGAGAGAAAATTCCGATAATCGCTTTTCCTTAAAGTATTTATATGTCTCAGTAGTTTCCTTCTTTTAACAGTTAATAGCTTATTTATCACGAAAGCTTATTTAAATCCCTGATAATACTTATTTTATTCATAAACTCACTGGTTTAAGTAGCAATTTCACCTTTGCTACTTACTTTATTATTTCCTTCATAGGTTCCTTAATATTCCGTATCGTTTAAACGAAAACATAAAGCGTTTGCGACATGCCCACTTTGGTTTCGCTAACTCAGGTAATTTATCACCGGTTAATGTTGATAGGTAATAAAATAATAACGACTTTCCCCACTTAGCCTTTATAGATAAAGTCTGAAGCCTGAGTTACCTTATCTTGTTTATCATTTTTACATATGACCCTTTCCTTGGATGGAAGCAATAATGGTAACTTTACATGAATTTACTGACGTATTATCGTTATCTAAGATGCATGGGTTACGCATAACAAACCAGAGTCCAGTTGCCATATTACAAATGTTGTTTTCTGACATAATTATCGATATTTATTTCTACTATCAAACAATTGTTCTCAATATGTTTACTACCGAAAACTAAAAATCTTAAATATAATATAATTACTAAAATATATTATTAAAATAGTCCTTTTGGGTTCCGAAGATGGCAGCGTTCCCCCTTTGAATTGCAAGACTAATTCGTTGTCTGAGGTAGCTGGCAGCTTCGGCCCTCTGTGATGTCGACTAACCTTTTTTCATTTCCCTAAAAAGCCCTATAGCGCTAGGACCTGACGGACCAAGGGTCTCGACACCGAATGGGACAAAATCATATTCAGAGCCTAGACCCCTGTATTTGTATGCTTTAGCTTTTGCAGCCGCTTTAGAAGCCGCACCAACTCTGTTGTTGGTTCCATGTAGATGGGTTGCATCCCATACCAGCAGCCGGCCCATAATTACTGACAGAATATGATTTGACCGGGGACACTTGACATTTTTTTTTATTAGTTGACTTACCATTATTTAGACGTGAACAAAGTAAGAGTATCTAAAATTTGACAAATCGTACTTATTGTTTCGTGCCACTTTCATGTGTTGTACGCAATTTCAGCTTCTGGTTCCACCTAACTTTAACTGATTTTAACATAATATTTGCATAAGTAAATCTAATTTTCAGTAAGGACATATCGAGGATGATAATCTTTAAAATAATCGATTCGATTTGAGCAGGATAATTACCCTAAAAATTCATGGAATATAAATTACACTCCACTAAAATACGACTCATAACAGCTCAGAAAAAAACAGAATGCTAAGCAAAAATGAAATGCAAGAGCGGGTGTTGTTACGCGATGATTCTGTGGCCGACTGCGTCTATGAGTAAACCGATTTAACTAACAAAAAAAGTTTTTTACCTCATGGGTGGTACCATAGTTCTCATTAGAACCCTTACGTGAAGCCTTAACTGTGCTCGATGCTATTCTATTTAAGCATCATTTAATCTATTCGAACACGAATGACATAACCCGGCCTGCACGCTCATTAATTAGCAGCAATGTTAACATGAACCGGTGAAAGCATTGTTTCGGATCTGACCCGGTCAGGGCACGTACCTGCGCTGATATATCTAATCCTACCTCCCGTGAGAATAGCGAAGGCATAAAACATATACAAGAACCTCGACTGTACAGAAGAGTTTTTTTTACACACTACTAATTAGCCCTTGACGGGTATCTCATCTGGTGGTAAGTGATGATGCAGTCTATGATGGAAACGGGCTAAACTGTTAGGGGTATGGTAAACCCACACGCCTAATTGGTTTCTACACGACATCGTGCCGGAACGCTTAATCGCTTGGCGACACGATTTTGTCGGTAGGGTAGGGTAATTAGCCACAGCCGAAGCCTCCCACCAGACAAGACTCGAGCTGGGAATCGAACCTAGTACCTCCAACATTATAAAGCAACAGCGCGCGCACTGGCCTTTCTTCCTTAAGAAGGTTTAAAGAATATACCTTGCATCAAATACCTGAAATATGGATTATGTTATAGAGCGTGTTTGACTAAAGATCCTGGGATGGATGGCAAAGTCAAGAAATAGAGTTTTCTTATCAAGATATCCTCCAAACCAGCCACGAGTCAAGAAAATTGTTAACATACACCCAAGACTCTCGGATAGCAAGTCGGTGTTAAGGAAAAAAAACAGTAGTAGCAAAGGTGAAATTGGTACTTAAACTAGTGAGTAAATAATAAATTAAGTATTTTCAGGGATTTAACTAAGCTATTATTTTAACTAAGGTAATAAATAAGCTATTTACTGATAAAATAAGGAAACTATTAATAGATATACTTAAATACCATCCATCTTCCATCTTCTGTGTTCCCTAATGGTTATAATATGGGGATCTTCAAAGGGCGGATTAACAAATTGCTCAAGGGCCAGCAACGCATTGGCGGTTCCTCTGGTGCTGCAAATGTTCATGGGCGGCGGTAATCACTTACCATCAGGTGACCCGCCTGCTCGTTTGCTCGCTATGCATAAAAAAAAAATACTCTAGGGAGAAGCAATTTTATGAATTTTCTCTCTGAACCGCAAGTAAAATGATTCATGGAAATGTTTCATTCGATAACACGTGATAATAATCGTTAAACCCCAGAGGAGCGTTTACAGAAGAGCCACAAAAAAAATCTCAGTCCCCAATAGATCCTCATCCATAATTTAGAAGAGAAAAGAGATCTACGCGATACGATCCACCACCACCCACGTCTTAAATTATGGCACAGAGGCAAACATAGTTTTGAAGACCTCCTTGGCGTTGTATTGTGCACTGTGGTCTCATAAGCGGGGTGTCCTGGGTTCGAACACCGAAAGCTACCAATTGGGATACTATTTGGCTATTTTATCACCCTACCGACAATGACGCGATGCCAAACGATTTATTATTCCAGTGTGACGTCGCGTAAAAACCGATTAGGAGTATGAGCTTAGTAAAACTGCCATACACCTAAGGTCAATTAAAATGTAATCGTAACTTACGCCCAGATGCAATTGCAGTCAAGGGCTAATATGTTGTAACATAAGAAGATAGACATCTAAATATTTTGATCTAACCTGATAATACATCCTAATGAAGCGGTGATAGCCTAGTGGTTAGGGCGTCAGCCTCCTAATCAGAGGTCGGCGTTTCGAATCCGGGCACGCACCTCTAACTTATCGGAGTTACGTGCGGTTTTTAAAAAATTAAAAATATCAAAAGGAAAACATCGTGAGGAAACCTGCACGCCTGAGAGTTCTCCATAATGTTCTCAAAGGCGTGTGAAGTCTGCCAATCCACACATGGCCAGCGTGGTGGACTATGGCCAAGCCCTTCTCATATTGAGAGGAGACCCGTGCTCTGTAGTGAGCCGGTAATGGGTTGATCATGACTGATGATGATGAACCTGATAATGAATAGAAGCAGGCGTTACTTTCCGTAAAGTCAAAAAGTTACTTTTCACGCTTGTGAAGTCAACATCTCCTGAGGATGATCCGGTGTCGGGTCGAAACGTGCGTAGAGGTTCTAGTGGAAGATTTTGTGTGGTGTTATATTATACTAATCTCCCGGTTGTCGGCGAAATATAGCAAATTATACTTGCTGTTTATTGTTTGATCTAAACTGAAGCAAAAATTAAAACGAGGCAAAGTGTCTGGCTATCGTTTAAACACTTAACTTCTATGCAAAGTGTTAGGTTGATATCTATAGAGCATACACTTTATTTAGATATCTGTACAGTTGCAAACTCTAATCAAGATACTTGTTTATTTTTATTATATAACCTCTTATCTATTTCGTCCATAAATAAATTAATCTATTAACACAGTATTGATTACAATTGTTCGTGCACTAATCGCTCCGTGACTGAGGTATGATTTCAATCAATCTCTATTCTCTATTACACTATCAATGTACTATCATAGTGATATGATCTGATAGAAAATAACACCTCCGATTGATTGAATAATTCCGACGTTTAGAGCTCATACGTAACGGCCCGATGTGAAGCTTATAGGTCCGAAAAGGCGCGATATTTCACAACCAACATTTTTTTTCGAGAAATGTTTGTGCTCACTCCCTCTCCTTGGAGGTCTCGAGTTCGATCCCCGGCTGGGTCAATTTAGGAACTTATAATTTCTGTATTGTCTCTTGTTTGGGCAACTATGGTGACTAGTTTACACACCAAAAGCGTGAACCCCCCCTCGAAAATTTGGTCTGATAAGTTCTGATAAGATGTCACTTTGAATAGAGTGTAATGTAAAGATGGGTGGGATATTTAAAATAACTGCTAAATCCTTAACAGGTTAGCCCCCTACCATATTGGGCTGAATTATCACTTTCCACCAGTTGGTATTGCAATCAATTTGTAGTGAAATAATAATCAAAAAGGATATTTATAATAAAATCAGCGTTTGAAAAAGTACGTAAATAAATAAAATATGTTATCGTGATTTCTTCTACAACGTAGCCTTAAAAAAACAATTTATCTGATAACTTGCAAACCGGTCGTCTGCAAACAAAACGCATAATTTAACAGTGGAATTTAGATTTCTATGATGATTATAGGAAAGCTGGCTTTTAACAACCGTTACATACCATTAAGAGATAAACCTTAAGACCTAATAATAAAACAAAAGTCATTTCACACTTACAATGGAAGTAGCCTGACGCTCATACATAATTGTTGCTCATTTACCTGAAAAAAGAACAGAAAAATGTTTAGAATTAATATTTCATTTACCTATATACCTACTGTTGTTGTTAATGTCTGTGATATTATTATCACTGACACCTTATAATGATTATTAGTAAGAGAAATTTTAAAGTAAAGCTTTTTAAATCACTTGAGCCTCAAGTTAGAGATGACTAGCACTAATTTTACACCTTTCAGTTTAATAATTGTTGGGTGTTATTATAAGTTTTTTTTTTAACTTTAATTTTGATTTTAGTTTTATTTTAATTTTTCTAATTATTATTATTTATTTTTTGCCTCTATGTTCCTTATTAAGTTGTTAATTTTGTATACGTTTAGTTAAGTTCCCTCGTACGACTTATCCGTCTATATCTGCATGCTGTAGCCTCCTATAAGTGGAATTATATGTTGACCCAGCACCTAAGGCCTAAATTATGTACAAAAATAATACGTATAATTCTGTTGGTGGTTCTAATAAAATAAATAAATAAATAAAAGTACCTTTAAATAGTTTGTGGCCATTTATTAACTTATTAATATTCTAACAGATCGAATGATAAAGATAGTCAAACCCGGTGGGTCTAGTCTAGACACATGAAAAGCATACGGGTTCCATACATATCTTTAATAAGCAATAAAAAAGGACCGGGTATTCATCCCTTAGGGGGGACAAAATGGAGGTTAAAATTCATATATAAATTATTAGGTGAGACTGCTGAAAATAAAACAAAAATCCTACATTTCGTAATACCTATTTTAGTAAACAAATAAATAAATATAAATGAGATATAATATTATGTTATAATATAAAAAGACGAATCTGAGAAAAACATTTCTAAGGCTATCCCTTACATGAATGTAAAGGTCAAGGTTTCCTCTCATCCTTCGTCGATACAATTGTAAGACAATTTCACTGATCATAAATGTTGTAAAGATATTTTATACGAACTTGTAAACCAAATAGCCAGAGCAGAGTAAGGACGACAGGAAGAAGATTTTGCCTCATTTTCAACTACGTAATGCAGTGATAACAGATTTTTGCTAACGAGAACCGTCCGATCGTCTCTTGCATGCCTTGTCGTCTTACAGCCACGCGTTGCATGCCTCAGTGGTCCTAAGCATGCCGTTAACCACTTTCATGTCTTTTCGCATCCTATCCCATCCAACGCAACATCTTCTAGCGCGCTAATCGAAATCCAATTTGTAGCTTTGTGTTCGAACTTTAAACATCGATGGGGTTAGTTCAGTGACGATTTCCCCAAGAAAAAGCATGTTGAAAAATACATAGCAGACAGACTGTGGAAGCCCTAGTCTTAACGTCTTTCGGCGTTAGTACAGAGTCGCATCTTAAATTCTTTGGACACGTTTCCCGGTGTGAGAGTGACTACATAAAGCGCCGTGTCGTGCAGGGCAAGGTGGAGGGCACTATTAGAGGCCGAGGAAGGTCACCCATGCGATGGACCGATCAGATAGTCTGCTGTGGGCGGTCCTTTGCACGAGTGCACCAGGCTTTCGATCAGCCGAAAAAAGTGGTGGATGCTCGTGGGGCGAATAACATCTGTCCTCAAAGACATTGCTTCATGATGACCACGACCACTCTGTCAAGAGTGTAACGACGTAGCAGTAGAAGTTAAGATAACGGGAGAGCATGATTACCGTTACCTACGAGTAAGATTTCAATATCTAAGTCCGCCAACCAGCAATGGAGCACCACCAATGGTTTAAGCTCCATCATTCTCAACACCTATATGTACTAAGACAATATTTTTTAAGCGTCTGTGATTTTGGAACAATGGCATAATTACATGGGTTGAAAATGCCTGTTTGTATTTTATCCATACTAATCATGATAACATCTGAACAGATTATAACGACTTTCACAATTCTTTTAAAAGTTTTACCGTACCTAATCTAGGATAGTCCTACCGCAGCAAAACCAAAACCGATACCTACTAAAAATATAGTACAATGAAAAACAAAGACAAGAAATGTTTTAGTTTAGTTTCGTTACGTAAACAGGAAAACAGAAATCATGCGCGGACAAATTCTAGTTACTGCCATTCGTCAACAAAGCATCGCGTGCTGAGATACTTAAAGAAATCGATTGAAGCGGTCAAGGCCTAGGTGAAGGTTACAAACCTATACTTCCAGAAAGTACCTACTACACTCATTTTATAATATTATGCGTTCTCAACAAAGTTCCCATATTTCTGATACGTTTTGTATGTTCTAACATATCCTATTTTGTACGTTTGCTATACTATACCACACAGACAAAAAATATTTTTTAGTCCATGTTAATATTGTTTCTATGGACTCAGTTTATTGTGAGGATCATTTTTAAAAAAAAGCGTCTGAATCATATGTTATAGTGCCAATTCTAAACTAATATATTGGCAATTCCAAAAGTCAATTAAATTTAGGAATTTGTGTCCGATAGAATTGGCAGTAAATAAACTTTAATTTCATCTATTTGGCGGTACTCGAAAAAGAAAGATAGATTTTCCTTTTAGTGTGTAATCTATTTGAATAATGTTATATTAGACGATGGTTTAAACAAAACACGCGAATTGTTGATCGAATCTTATACAGGCAAATTCAATCTTATTTTAAAGTGCGGCATTTTTTACCAACAGTATTATTGTCTAGTACAAAAATTTTAGACTTTTTCGATCGTGTGAACGTTAATTTGAATTTGTATGGAATCAAAAGAGCGTCACTTATTATAGACAGACGATTCAGGCGATCGAATAAGTACAAAATCTCGCACTAAGCACTCATATAACAACGAATGGTAGGTATCCAGTTCCTGACCTTCTAAGTCTATGAATTGCTAATAATAATCTTTATTTGTGAAACTCAATATAGCACAATACAGTGGAATCCTGACCCCTAAACTAGGAAAACCCGTATTTTAGGGGCCAGTGCCTTCCCAAACATTGAATAAATTAAAAATTACATATCTAGTGCACTTTAACAAATAAAAATATTTCAGTATGTGTTGAGTGTACCAATTATTACGTTACAGTTTTTTCTGATTTAAAGTTAAAGATAAGTTTAACAATTATTAAAAAAAAAAAATTAACAAAAAGAATTTTGAAAATATTGCATGCCGAATATATCTTGTGTCTAAATTATGTGTGTGTGTCTAAACCGGATGTTAGGGAAATGCCTTATCAATTTATGAATCCCACGGGAAATCAGTAATTGTTTGTAGCGTACGAAATAAAGCCAGCCTGGCATGGCGGTATATAATGTCATATCCAGTTACTAGGCCAAGCCCTGTCTACACCCAATGACGAGGTAGAAAAAGGTCACATTAACCGGTCAAGGTTGCAATAAAGCGCAAGAAGGAAGGAAATAGGTCAGGTTACGTCCGTGAAAGCTTTATGGGCACATGTAGTTGTGCTTTTATGTGCACTTAGCTTTAAACGAAGGCCAGCTTTAGTTATTAATGTGATAGATATGCACCTTTTATTTAATAGGGTGAAATAGATAGCAAAACTTGATAACTTTTATACTTCCATAAAACTTTCCCATGTTAATGATATTTCCAAGATTTTCATTACTGTAACATTATAAGGAAATTGCTAATAGTCCATAATAATAAGTTTAAAATAAGTTTCAGAAATGTACAAATTTATTTTATTTTGTCTTACAAAATCATAATGTTCCTTGAGAGCAGTGAGTGGCTCAATACAGAGCACGGGTCTCCTCTCAA
Source organism: Lasiommata megera (assembly GCA_928268935.1). NCBI lineage: Eukaryota > Metazoa > Arthropoda > Insecta > Lepidoptera > Nymphalidae > Lasiommata > Lasiommata megera. Next base: position 15,881,452 of record OV743312.1, read on the forward strand.
TATGAGTAGGGTTTTGATCATAGTCCACCACGCTGGCCATGTGCGGATTGGCAGACTTCACAGGCCTTTGAGAACATTATGGAGAACTCTCAGGCATGCAGGTTTCCTCACAATGTTTTTCTTCACCGTTAAAGCAAGTGATATTATAATTGCTTAAAAACGCACATAACTTCGAATGGGTATACCGCCACAAACCTTCTCATGCTGAGGAGAGACCCACGCCTATTCTGCTTTAAAAGTGAGGAAGCTAGAGGGTCTGATAAAGTCAGCGCTGGTCTTAGCTTCTAGCTATATTCTGGAAGAGGACTGCATCCAAAATAAAAGAGATTTGTTGACGCAAGTAGACGACTCAGCGGAATGTATACTTGAATGTTGGTCAGTAAATAGTTGATTTATTTTCAAAAAACATAATACCATAAGAATATTACGAACTTGTTTTGCCGATAAGTAAAATTTAAAGTAAACAATCTTTAACGAAAGCTCGTTAACAACTGTCATAAACATACAGAATGACACATTGACTATAACCACATTTATTCGTGTTCCGACTGCCATTCCGTTGTTTTTACAGTTCATTATTGATTTAAATATTATTACAGCCAATTTCCATGTACAGAGTGTCTTCCGTCATTGCAATCAGCTGGTAATTTGTTCAAAATAATTACAACAGTTTTGTTTTTCATTTTATATTTACAATAATTGTTTGCGTATTTTATTTGGTATTTTATATTTACAATAATTGTTTGCGTATGTTGCCGATATTTTGTTATCATTTTTTTTCCGCTGGGAAATGCTTTTACGCATCCCCTTCAGAAGCGACGCAATCAAGACTGCGCCGCTTCCGACGGGGTATGTGGGACTCCTCGGCGGCCAGACTGGCGACCAGAATACCCACTAAAACCCAACGATGCTCCTTCGCGTCGCCTGGTGGCTGGGTCACGGGAACACTTGTGCACTCGACCGCAACCTAGCCAGCGGCGTCCGCTGAGGTAGATCCTCCACGGGTGGCCTATGATGGAGGCCCCCTATATTTTGTTATCATGTGATTTTTCCTGACAGGGCACCACTGACCCATTGGTGATAATAGCGAGGTGTTACTCACAATAGCAGTTTTCAAGAATAATTCTAGTACATAAGCTTAGAAAGTAAGCTCTTAGTATTAATATAAGAAATACCTTATATTCGAGTATGATCATCATGATCAGCCCATTACTGGGTCAGTATAGAGCACGGGTCTCCTCTCAATATGAGAAGGGTTTGGCCATAGTCCACCACACTGGCCATGTGCGGATTGACAGACTTCACACGCCTTTGAGAACATTAGGGAGAACTCTCAGGCGTGCAGGTTTCCTCACGATGTTTTTTTTCAGGTGATATTTGAATTTTTTAAAAATGCACATAACTCCGAAAAGTTAGAGGTACGCACCTCTAACTTTTCGGAGGCTGCCGACATCCCGCTAAGTGCTGGACACCTGGCACCACTACTTTTTAAACCTCACGCACAATGGAGTGATTCATACAAATAAATAGCAACAATGTCGCCGTTCACAGCGCTTTATTTTTTATGTATTTCTCAAGTAAGCTGCCTTTGAGGATAAAGTGACGAAGACTGAATACTTGCGCTGTAAGTACTTACTTAAAACGAGATAGCGCACGTATAAAGTATCGGCTGATAAATTGACAGGTTTTTATTCGTCGTAAGTGTTATTGCAAAAATAAACATGCGTGATTAAGGATCAGGCTGAACGAGCGACAGTTGGTATTCAGAAGTGAAGTTCGCGACGGCGACCGGTCAGCTCTAGCCTTTTGAAATAGTTAGTTTAAAAAAAATTAACCGTGTTTGTAACCAGCGCCTTCTCAGTAGAATTCCCCTTTCGCAATAGTGGTAAAGTCACACGTGCAATATTTTCAAATACTCCAAAACTGCATCCATAAAGGATTACTGGAATTAAATAAATTTTGTATATGACTTGTGTGGAACCGGTTCGGAGTGCTACCGGGTTTTGTATGGTCCGAGCCTAATATACATGAATGGCGTCGAATTGGCACGACAGTTTTTGTAAGAACGAGTAACAAACGATCCATTGAAATTTATGAACATCGTACATCTTAAATCAGAGTCTCGAAGAAGGCTTTATTGAGTTTTAATATATATGTATGAACGAATACATTTTAAACACATTTTGTAGGAAATGAACTAACAGGAAAAATGGGCGGACAATGTGATGCAATATCCAAATTGTAGAGCAGCACTAAATAAAAGTAACCTAATAACTTACTTGTCCGAGGGGCTTAATTTGTACTATTTCGAATGCTAGTCAAGATATCCTAAGATATATAAAAGGTGCATTTAAACATTTTATCTCTTGTGTTAGAGATCATATTGTATGTAGTCCACTTTATTTAATATTTATATACGAATATAAACTGTCAATTAAGACATACGAGTGGTCATTTTAAAGAAGAGAAAAAAGAACCGGGACGGCATTGGGATGAAAAAAGGAGCGGGGACTAGCGAGCGGCGTTTTGGGTTACGTGGTACAAACGCGGTTGATTTTAGACAAAATAATAATGACTGAGTTAACTTTCAAACTACATAATTGTTTATATTCAACATAATAAAGCTTTTTGAAATAAAGACGAATTTGTTATAATTTCAAAGAATCGTTAACGTTTGTATCCATAATGCAGTTGTCCGTTCAGATCCACACAGCAAAAAAACAAGAGAGAATTTAAGTATTTTGGTTCCAGTAAGAAAATTATAATCCCGATAAACGATATATTTTCCTAATAGTAAAAATTTAAATTAGCTTTATTTATTGAAACGACAGTGTTTTATGTTCCCCTATACAAGATGATACTTAATAGTGACTGACAAAATTTTGTTGGAAACGATGTGGGTTTTTTTTTCAGCATTACGTTTTTCAAAATGTAAAATAATAACTATTAAATTAATGCAAGCTAGATAAAGTTGTAAGCTTTAATAATGAAGTGCTTCAATTTTGCGTTCGAATTGCATGTCGAAGTTGCATGTCGAAGATCAAAAAAGATTACCGAACGAACAAAATTGCTTGTCAAGAATCTTTCAACTTGAATAAAGGTTGCTTTAAAGCAGGTTCTATAAAAAATAAAGCTTTGCGTAATACTACAACTGGGTACATCAAAAAAGACTCGCTACTTATAAACAATAGAACAATTAAGCTGTAATAATTTAACCGCGGAATGCCAATGTCTACTCGCGCCAATACGCAGCGAAATTCGTGTGGTATGCGCAAATAAAAACATAAAAGAGTATGGAATTATAAAAAAAAAGGAAATTCGGCTATAAGATGAAATTATGGATAGCGCGAAACAATGGGCAATGCAAATTGCGTCTGCTTGAAGGGTTTTTTGAATACTAGTGCTTGAGCATTGCTCCTCTCTCTGAATGTTCAAAACATCTCTAAACGTTTTCTTAAAAAAAGTTAATTTTAATACTATAAGGAGAATTTGATAAGCCACTCGCACTTTCATCTAAAATAAATAAATAAATAAATCTAACGATCGCTTGGTACTTGGTTCTCAATCTTCACAAAATTTCCAATTTAAGCGAAGAATTGATAAAAAATAAAATTTCTCGAGTTGCGAAATCAGGGTTTTCTAACTTCATAGGGATAGTTAAGCCTGTTATAGCTCCCAATAGCTGAAAGCCAGAATCAAATTGCTAAATTTGATTCTTTGGTCTAAAATTTCTTCCTTAGCCAAGAGGAGGTCTGTACCTATCAGAGGACACTAAAGGTTAATAACAATGATAATGGTGAAAGAACCTAACTCAAGGTCTAACTGGCCATCTATCAAAAACTAAGGTACAAAACTCAACGTACAAACATGACTATGCTACGCTTTTAATACTACATGTAGGTACATGTAAACCCAACAAAAAGATGCCACTTGATCAATTGCTAGCGCCATAAAGGGTATCCCATACGCTTTTATGGTAGCTCCGACTATTGGGAGGAAAATATTGAAATAAAATACGAGATCCGGAACGAACGTGCGGGACTTTAAGTATTCTTTATAAAACAATGACTCTTAAACGGGACTTTTTCATCTTAAGAAGGAATGAGGAAAACTGCTCTTAGCTGACCCGATTAAGTTTGCTTTCTTATACGTATTTATATGTAGGTATTGCATTAACCAATGTCGAGATCCTGGGATGATTACCGGCTCGAGAAGGGTCTGGTAGGAGATTTCGGCCGCGGCTATGCTACTGGGAAAGACTAAAGGCTAAGATTTAGCGTTCCGGTAGGATGCCCCGTAGAAACCGATTAAAAGGATGTGTTTAGCCGGCAACGTATTGGTTTTTCCTATGGTGTTGCAAATGTTCACGGGCGATGACAATCACTTGCCATCAGGTGTGACCTGCCTTCTCGTTTGCCTGCGATGTAAATATTAGCTAGAGCATTCTTATACTGTTGCTAAATCGGACACTGGACAGTTTCTTTTAATTATTATGGAGTTTCGGAGTATTTTAACACTTGGTAACGACGAAGTACTTAAAAAGACTTAAAAAGTTTTAACTCGACTTTAATTAATAATATAGCCGATAATAATTAATGAAAAGCCATATATCATAATCATCCTGATCAACCCACTGCCGTCTCACTACAGGTCAATGCAGGAGAGCGGGTCTCCTCTCAATATGAGAAGCAGTATGCTATAGTCCACCACACCAGCCATGTGCGGATTGGCAGACTTCACACGCCTTTGTGATCCTTATGAACTCTTAGGCTTAGGTTTCCTCACGATGTTTTCCTTCACCGTTGAAGCAAGCGATATTTTAATTGCTTAAAACGCTCATAACTTCGTAAATTTAAGGTGCGTGCCCGGGATCGAACCAGCTATCACAGCTTCTATATGTATATTCGTATTCATATATACAAACCAATTAGGAGTAGTGGTTTACCATACTTATAACAGGTAAGCCCGGCATCCTAGACAGCATCATCACTTACCAACAGGTGTGTTTATACATAAAAATAAATATTTATATGATATAGATGCTTCACTCCGTTGAAGAAATCATAAATTACAGCAGATAATATAGATTGTATTTCGCGGAACATCGCAAATTTAACTTTAGATTGAGTTATAGACACCCGTAAAGTAACGCCTGCTTCTATGCAATGTTTTAGTGAGTGTACAATAACTGTGTTTTCATTTAAATTCAATACTTAAACGTTCATGTATCAACATACGTACATGTATTTTTTATTCTTAGACGTCAATTTCGATTTTTATTTTTTACACCCTACAAGTTAGCCCTTGTCTGCTATCTCACCTGGTGGTAAATGATGATGCTGTCTAGGATGGTAGCGGGCTGACCTGTTAGGACTATGGTAAACCCACGCCCCTAATTGGTTTCTACGCGACATCGTGCCGGAACGCTAAATCGCTTGGCGACACGTCTTTGTCGGTAGGGTGGTAACTAGCCGCGGCCGTAGCCTCCCACCAGACAAAATCGACAATTCCTCCATCGTTTGTCATAATTGCACAATTTCCAGACACAATATGCCAGTCATCAGTCCCGAGTCCATAATTATCGTATTATCTAACACTCTCAAGCCAGGAGCATACGCAATTAAATTAAGACATTTATTTGCATAAACGCCTGAGACAGCATAATGATACTTTTAGTATTATTGCCCTACCGGCAACTTAACGTCGAAAATGATTAGCCAATTACACAATTACTTTTAAAAGAGTTTAAAATAATAAAAGCTTTTCAATTGGGTACTTAAAAAGTGAAGTTAAAAATTGCTATTATGCTCGATTTTCGACTTTAAATAAACCGGCATACAATCCAAACTAACTTGCGTACACTCTCACACAACTAACATAGTGAGCGGCGAGCGAACGACCGCGTATTTGGTTCCTCGATTCATGAACGAACTACCTCCTCCTGATCAACCCATTACCGGCTCACTACAGAGCACGGGTCTCCTCTCAATATGAGAAGGTTTTGGCCATAGTCCACCACGCTGGCCATGTGCGGATTGGCAGACTTCACACGCCTTTGAGAACATTATGGAGAACTCTTAGGCGTGCAGGTTTCCCCACGATGTTTTCCTTCACCGTTGAAGCAAATGATATTTTAATTTTTAAAAACGCACATAACTCCGAAAAGTTAGAGGTGCCCGGATTCGAACCGCCGACCTCTGATTAGGAGGCTGACGCCCTAACCACTAGGCTATCATCGCTTCTTAACTACCAGCGTTCCAAAAATTACATATTAAAAATGTCAAACAGAAAATAAAAGAATATTTTTTGGCTGAGTTGGACGGTTAATTCATTTGTGTCGACCGTAACTCAGTTAGGAAATGTTCTTTTTATAATAATATGCTTACTCGTTCCTCTAGTTTTAAGCTGTTAAATTAACAGATTAGCACCGAGGACAAACCTTTTTGGTTTTTTCGGTGCCGTTATTGTATAATTAATTATATTCCTTATATATTAGTAATAAATAAATAATAATAATAATAGTTATTTGGTGATGAACACAGCAAACAGCTAAATTATGGCAATTTCAGTCGGCCATAAGAGTGGCCTATTGTATTTATTTTAACGAAGCTGTTACTTATTAATTTAAAAAAAATTCAATTGTGGCACAAAATTGATGTCCTTCTACATCTGAATTTTAATACAGCAGAACTACGAAATATTTAAGAAGAAAAAGAGTTCCATATCCGGCATGTACCATTTATAATCTCTTAAACTATATCGAATTCATTTAAAAGCGTCGAAAAGAAACATGAAGAAACCTTTATCCTTGAGTGTTCTCTATAATATTCACAAAGGCGTGTGAAGTCTACCAGTCTTGTGAGTGGTGGACCAAACGATTTAGCGTTTCGGCACGATGTCGCCTACAAACCAATTAGCAGTAGTAGTTTACCATTACCATACCGCTACCGAGTTTGTGACTTGTTGTGGAATATATATATATATATATATATATATATATTTATTGACGACCTCCGTGGCGCATCGCGCGCGCCGCTGTCGCTTTATAAAGTTGGAGGTCCTGGGTTCGATTCCCGGCTCGAGTCTGGTCTGATGGGTAGCTGCGGCCTTAGACTGCATCATCACTTCCCATCAGGTGAGATTGCCGTCAAAGGCTAACTTGTAGTAAATAAAAAATATATATATCAAAATCATAAACCAAGGTTCTAGAACACGTCAACCATGACCTGCAACTGCCTTACTAATAACTTCTATTTAATTGGGATAGGGTTCATGCGACCGACGCGACTGACAGTAAAAGAATCCATTTAAGATATTTATTTATCTTTCGTTTATTGGGCAACTAATAACCGGCTCACAAAAGGCAGATTTAATGCGAAAGGATCATCTATGGACAATCCATTTGAAGTATAAGTTATCAACAAAAAATATATTGAATAAGAAAAAGCTATTAGAGACAATAGGGAATGAGTTTTTGATTAAAATAACGAAACATTTACTTTGAGCAAGAATTTCGTTTAGAAAGCTGTGGAAATAATTTCGATTCCTGTCAATAATAAACTAGAAACCCACACAGTAGCGTGGAAATGCTTTGTTACAATAAACGGCGGGGGATAGCCGGTGCAATAATTCATACTATTAGTCGAAATTCGTGTTCCAGACGCGGACGGAGAAAGTAGTCAGCTACTGGTCTTCACTGAGAACGGCATCGGCACAAGGGGTAGGCGCTGAGCGGAATACAAAGGTGACGATCAATGAAATACAGTTCAATAATAATTATTAAACACATTTGCTTAACATTTGAGCTTCACTCAATCAAAACCGATCTATTAGTATCGTGGAAGAAAGAATCAGGTTCTAAGCTAGGAATAAACCTCTTGTATAGGTCTGTGATTATAATAACAAAACAAAGCGAGGTATCGTAGAAAACCACTAGCGATACTCGAAATCGTCATTTGGTTATCAAAATCTTGCCCGAGATTTATTTATTTTTAATCTTCAATTAAATTGTTTTCGAAAGTTGTTGTATAATAAAAGTGTGTTTACGTGAATCACGTTGAAAACAATTACTATAAAACATATTGATTCTGCAAACAGCAGTTTCCCAATCATTAAGAAACCCTTCTTAAAAACAGTACAATTTTGGTAAGTTCGTATCTTACGGTACACTGAAGAAAAAAAATGCTACCAATAAAATTTTATTGCTGGCTATTAAGTTAAACGTTTGAATAGGGCACATAAAGGACTTTGTCACTAGGAAAACAACTTCATCACCACTCAGTTAACATAGCAAAATTAAGCAAGTTATGATTTGTGTCAATGTAATGTCATATATATGCATCACCATGATACTTTCAAATATGCAAAGTCACTGTTTTAAGTGGGCATATTTTAATCATTTTCACTTTATAACTAGTAACATGTATGGTCTTTTGAACCTAGTATTTTCTTATTGGATTCAAAGACAAAATACTGGATAATAGGGCATTCGATTCTCAGCTCGAGTCTCGTCTGGTGGGAGGCATCGGCCGGCACGATGTCGCGTAGAAACATATTAGGTGTGTGGGTTTACCATACTCCTACAACTAACAGGTTAGCCATCCTAGATTGCATCATCACTTACCATCAGGTGAGGTTTCCGCCAAGGGCTAACTTGTAGTGTATAAAAAAATAACTCAATTTAATGCGATTAAACCAAGTTAAGTCACTTGTTAGACAATTTTTTTTTTTGTTGTATTCAGTTCAGTTATTCAGTGTATGCGGGCAACATTTTACGGCCACACGTCCATGACTTGGACTAACATACAAGATATCTTGGAACGTGTAAAAGTAGATGTATATCATCGGCTCATTTCGCTTCATACGACGAACGCCTATAATTTACTCGCGGCGTGGTGAAAAATGTCCCAGGGCAGTAAGCACCCCGGCCAACGTTGCATTATGCTTTACCTAATAGCAGGTGCTGGCACTCCATCATTTGTTTAAAGACCATTTGAAACTAGTTTATTTCGTGATATACATTATGAGCAACCATTGTAATAATTAAGTCGGTTTTTCAACTCAAGTGAATAAAATTCAAGTGTCTGCCAGTGATTTCGGAATAAATGTATCTTTTTAAACTCATACGAGTTTTCGAATGACAGCATAAGTGAGTTCGTATTATTCGTTCATTAGTGTAATTAATAAATTCAATATCCAACATAAAAATTTTAGATTAATTATCATAGTTTAGAATATTTTTCATCAAAAAAAAAATCTATATCAAAATAAAACTGTAATATTACGAATTCTGTACATTAAATATATTTAGAAATTTTTTATTGTGGGATGTTTTACTATCGATACTGAGCCCGAAACAATTTTTTTATTTTTTTTTCTGTTTATATCCCGGAATTCAGCACGGTGACCTTGGGTGAGGGGATGAAAGTCAAATTGTGTATTTAGTTGCAATTCATTAACGCGTTCTCCGATTTCACACATTCTTTTATTTTTTATTTTAAAGGAGATACTTTAATATTCTTGCTGTAATTATTTCATAGTCATCAGAGACGAAGTCGCGGGCATCAGCAATAGCTATAGATTTTCAAATATATTTATCAAGTTGTTCTTTCTTACACAGCTGCAAATATAATTCCAAAAATTCCCTCCGTAAGCCATTTATTTACCTATGGGCATTGCCTACGACTATGGGAATGTTTCAAACAATTATTCTAGACTCAGTGCTTCTGCCGCATTGTTCCCGTGGGTGGAACAGGAAGTGTCCAACACCCACGGCCTTTCATTGCGTCGTTATTCATAACCTACAACCGTGGCCATTAGTTAAGAGACTTGTCTGGGAGCATTAGCTCTTTGGAGCCTCCACGACCGATTTATAGCTCTCTTGTTTTAACTTGCCATTTATTACCAGATGTTACTTCTGTATCACGGAAGGCGTTAAGCATGGTTAAGTAGCTGATTGTTTATTTGTCGTGATTTTTTCCCGTATACAGAGTGAGGTTTTTCAAATGGGCAATCGGTTATCTCCAACTTGGCGTAAGACGTGTATCGTTCGGGAACATTTATGACATCTTTTCATGCAATTTGGGCTTTGCTTAAAAACGCACATAATTTTTGTCAAGTTAGAGGTGCGTGCTCGGATTCGAACCCCCGACCTCTGATTAGAAGGCAGACACCCTTTCTTTTTCCCGTGGTGGAAAAGCTTTATGGTTACCTCCGTCCGTTGGGCAAGACGGAGGTTATGTGGGACTCCCTCCCCCCTTATCGTTGAGGTATACCCGAACTAAAAACCACCACAGCATGTCCCACTTTGCTGAATTTGCTGAACACCTGGGGTACCCATTGTATTCTTCCCAGACAAGGAGGCAGACACCCTAACCACTGAGCTATTGCTCTTAAACTAGGGTAAAATCTTAGGGCGAAGCACGTAGGACAGAAAACCGAGAGGGCAAAAGATTCCTGCAACAGTAAACTAGTAGCAGGGATAGGCTGAACTCAAACGAATTTGCAACTGCTTACAAGAACCTATGTACTGCAATCAATGTACTGGATTGACAATCTATTGTAATGTATAATCTATAATGGACGTCTATAGTTTTTCATGAGGATGATGATAATAATAGCAAAAAAAAATACATGGTAAAAAAATTATGGATTTTCTACACGACACAGTACCGGAACGCTAAATCGCTTGGCGGAACATTTACTGATCGAATCTAGACCCGACTAGAGAAAATTGAGATATGAATTTTCACTGCAAGCGATCGAACCTGGGACCTACCTTTAAGACTACATCACTCAACACCGCACTAGAGAAGTCGTTAAACATTCAGTAATCATTTTCTTTTTTTGTGCAAAACAACCTGACTTGCACTATTCGCTCGCCTAGGAAGTAATCATAGAAACAATAACGCCCACGTGCCGCAGCGTGCTCCAGTAGGTTTGACTGTGCAATAAAGTTTGGTAACGATATTGTTTACTGCGTAATGACTTGTAACGGATATGCTTACAACTACATATAAGTTATAACCAAAAGATCTTTTTAAAGAGTTATACTCGTATGACCTATAACAGCACAGATGTTTCATACTCTCCTAGTACATTATATTTTACAAATTGTTTTTAGTATGCAAATATCTTTTACTAAACATAATATGTTATGCTAGGATATACAAGTGCCTCGTTGGTCAAGTGGTAAGGATGTTCGGCTACGGTTTATAACGTCCCAGGATGGGGCAAAAGTTGTTGGGTATTGTTTTTTCCCTTATTTTTTTAGTATTAGGCCAGGATTAAAATATTGGCAGTACCTAACCCCAAGCCTCTGAGAGTAGGTTAAGCCACAGTCAAAGTTGCTATTACTAATTACATGACGTAAGAATAATTATTAAATCCTACAAAACGGCATTGACGGGCATGTCTTTTCTTAAACTTTAAGTTAATTTTCAATTATTAAAGTTTTACAACCAAACCTAGACTTTAATCCCGTAATCTGCAGTGAACAGAAGCACTCATTAAAAAGTGGGTTAAAATAAATTATTATTAGAAAGTACTCATAAATATTATGAAAACTGACATTTTTAAATTTATAAAATCCTAATACAGTTTCAATAATCTTTTTTAAATAACTTAATAAATAGGCAATGAGTACTAGATAAGTATTTTCAATGAATTATCAAACCAGACATATCTTAAAAGAATAGGACAATATTCCTTTATGATATAAACTATTATGAATAATAACGTATGCGCTACCTTCGAACTTAAGACGAATGACGAAAGTAACCATTTGCAATAATTTGCATGAGGAAATAAGATAAACCTATGCCTAACCTATAATAGCCTATGCCGAGGGGTGGTCCCAATACTTGCTAACGTAACAAACTATAAGTACAGTTCAGATTATGAACAATAAACGACCTCCATACATTTCTGGTACAAGATAACAGGCTTGAACAACTGTAACTGAACAACATTCGCAAATAAGTCAGTTTTGCTTTCGTGAGCTCTGATAAGCTCATTCTCGTGTAGTTGCATAGCAGTTTATTCGTGTCGCATTTGTAAACTTTGAGCTAAGATATATACCGATTGAAGATCGTTCAGCGGAACCCCTAGAATTGTGTGATGCTGTGTGTATACAGTATCTACACTGCATTTTTCGATACGATATCTTAACATCAGTCAGGCATCCACCAACGGAAACAAGCGGGAGTAATATAAATCTTAAACTGGGTAGTTTAAATTGTAAACAAAGTGAACTGAAATATGTATTGTAGATATCAAATTAGATCAAATAGAATTTGCTACGCATTACACGGCTATTTACAGCCAATAGTTCAAACGTAATATTGATCGGGACAATAAATTGTACGTAACACATACGTCCGAGTCGGTGGCAGACATTGTCGACATCGTGGTGTTATTTATTGTTACACTTTATCAGCAAACATTCGCTCACGATATGCTATTTAGGTTGCTGGTAGAAACAATGGAGTCCATACATACCAACCACACCAAAATGGGGTAGAACATACAGGTAATACTGAATTAAAGATAACACTAAAACCCAGAATTAGAGCTTAATTTTAATTCTCGGAATGTTTTTCGCTGTTGGGTTAATTTTGCTGTCGTTTCATAATACGACAGTAAAAACAAATTTAACCCAACGCGGTGGGTACCGAACATGATTCTTCTTCTTAGACCGGGGCGCGTTTGGAACCCTCATAGCTTTAGTTTTAAGTTCACGAATGTAGTTATCACCATTATTTAAATTATTGACGCGTCAAAAGCGCCTTTTAAAGGACTATTTGAATAAAGATTATTTGAATTTGATTCTGGGTTAATAAATAAACTCACTTACTAGATAGACTATAAAGTGATACTCATAGGTCGGAAGGCTGATAAAACCATTACACAAGAAAAGCGAAGGACAATAAATATAATGAACATAACGGTCCTTCCCTACTGGACAACGATACAAAAGTATGGTAAATGGTTGCAGCAAGGAAGTCAAAGCCAAGATGCGTACAGTTACAGTAATAACTTTCGCAAACAATATCACAGATACAATGAAAATGAGCAACATATTTTATATGCATTGAATGTTACCTGGCCGACGGTCATCTCTGAATTAACAGTCTAGGCATTAATGTTGGACGCCCACTGCATCAGTGCTTCGGAATACATAGAAAACTACTTTATGACGGTATTGCAGGATATCGATAAACTTTAATGGATCAATAATTCGCAACCATGTAAGTCAGCGTTTCTTCTTAAAGCTCACTAAGAAAGAAGAGCCGGCATACATTGTCATGATCCTCAGTCATTAGGCTAAAAAGGACCATCGGGCCGGAAAACACATTTCATTTATAAGAAAAATAAGATAATGAACCAGAAACTATCTCTAATTTTTACTTAGTTTTCAAATGCGTAAATGATTTATGGATTTTTAATTCGTTATTCTTATGTGCAAGTAATTAATACTTGTTATAATCGTGGATTCTTGGTAGATTGTTTGCGGTGGTAGCTTTGGGGAAAGTTTACGTTTAAGTCGTTTTGTGGTTTCCTTTTCTCGGTCATAACGCCTCCTGAGTTCGATAGTCGGGAAACGTGGGAGGCGGTGGCTACCCAAAAGAGCAACTTTCGACATTTATGACGTTTACTTACCGAGGCGACTGCCTTTTAGATCTTTTCTTTCTAGCCTAGCACGTCATAAACCCTAGAAAGGTGGTTCAATAACATAAACAATAAAGCTGTACAAAAAAATATCACTTCTTTAAAAAGAATCGTGTGCCTTACTAAAAATGCAAATGATCATAGGAATGTACCTTGAATCACGGAAGGACACTTTTTTAACTCATACACATGGGCTCTGGAATGGGATCTGGCACGCCTTTTCTAGGATTTTTGTAATTTGCTGATTCTTACAAGCTTATATATACTCGTATCTTAAAAACAAGTGTAAATAGACATCTCCTGATGATGGGATAGTCGAACTCAAGATCAAGCGTTGTCATCATCATAATCTCGCTAATCGCTATATCCTCTCAATAGGCAAAGGGTTTGGCCGTAGTCCACCACGCTGGCCATGTCCGGTTTGGCAAACTTCACAAGCGTTTAAAAAGATTATGGGGAATTCTCAGGTATGCATATTTCTTCACGGTGTTTTCCTTCACTGTTGAAGCAAGTGATATTTTAATTGCTTAAAAACACACATAACTCAGAAAGCCCGTGTCGGAACCCTGACTGAACACTGATTAGGTGACGGACGCCCTAACCACTATCAAGCGCCAGCGAGTATCAAATTAAAATAAAAACAAAAACGAGATGCGGAATAAAATTAACTCAAACGTTTCCACTCCACGTCATTCATTACCTACTGCATTTTCAGTGTAATAAGACACTCGAATGATATGATAAATATATTATCACAAAAGATAAAAAGATATGCGAGAGATAGTAATCGTAACCGACTGCAAAATCAATATAGAGGGGGAATCGTGCACAAAGTGGGCGTTTAACCTTTGGCTAAGGGCGTGCGGCGCAGGCGCATACTGCGCGTCAAACTATCCATCACGGCCACTATCTGCGGCAAATTAACCTAATACAGACGCCACTGCTGTTCTTGGACCACTCCACTTGAAACGCTGCGTCACTGGCAATGACAAGGAACGTAGGGCATCATATACTGGTCGGTTAAGACTGTTATGAGCGGAACTACCCGAATGTGACGTTTACAAATCGCTCGGCATGAGGAACCTCACGGTTTCCAATTTACTTTCTTCCTTGACTTTAATATCGGTGACCTCGTAAATGGTAAGTATGGTAAGTATGATAACTTGTGGTTTTTTAGTAGATTTAATCTGCCGTTACCCACCTAAGGAGTGGATTATAATTTTGTTTTATAATAAAGGTTTGTGTCTGCATTACATTTCTTTGTAATTCCCAAACTGCTTTTCAGTTTGACAAATGGAGTATTGAATCAAGTGAACGTATAGAAATGGAGGCTGCATTTTTCTCAATTGAAATAGAGGGATACAGATTAAAATTATGAAACAATGAGATTTAAGATTACCATTAATGTGTGAGCGGTATATTTTTGTAATAAAAGTACAGTGCAGTGGTGGTATTAATGGTGGCATTTTTGGTGGAGTTTTAGTATTGGATGCTGAATAATATATTTATGTTTTTTTTTTATCCACTACAAGTTAGCCCTTGACGGCAATCTCACCTGATGGTAAGTGATGATGCAGTCTAAGATGGTAGCGGGCTATCCTGTTAGGGGTATGGTAAAGCTACTCCTAATTGGTTTCTACACGACATCGTGCCGGAACGCTAAATTGCTTGGAGACACGTCTTTGTCGGTAGGGTGGTAACTAGCCGCCCGGGAAGTATACAACGGGTCCCCCGGGTGTCCAGTAAAACCTGCGAGAGGGACATGCCGTGGTGGTTTTTAGTTAGGGTATACCCCCCTTCGGGGTGGGAGTCCAACATAACCTCCTTCCCGCCCAAGGGTACGGAGGTAGCTATAAAGCTTTTCCACCACGACAAAAAAAAAAAAAAAAAGGGTGGTAACTAGCCACGGCCGCAGCCGCCCACCAGACCAGACTTGAGCCGGGAATCGAACCCAGGACCTCCAACTTTATAATGCAACAGCGCGCGCTGCGCCACGGAGGTAGTCATGTATCAAATGTATGATTAGATTAGATTTTAAGTCAATAATGAAGTAAATTAAATACACATTCGTAATATTTATAGCGCTAGGCTTAAGTCAAAGCTAGTAACGAACGATGCAACAAAAAGAAAAGCACACATATGGTTGTGGAGGAAATCCGGAAAGGCATTACGGAGGGTAGGGATAGAAATAGCTTTTTTTAATAATATTAAGAGCTATTTCTATTAGGAGGAAGCGGTGACAGCCTAGTGGTTAGGGCGTCAGCCTCCTAATCAGAGGTCGGTGGTTCGAATCCGGGCACGCACCTCTAACTTTTCGGAGTTATGTGCGTTTTTAAAAATTTAAAATATCACTAGCTTCAACGGTGAAGGAAAACATCGTGAGGGAACCTACATGCCTGAGAGTTCTCCTTAATGTTCTCAAAGGCGTGTGAAATCTGCCAATCCGCACATGGCCAGCGTGGTGGACTATGGCCAAACCCTTCTCATATTGAGAGAAGACCAGTGCTCTGTAGTGAGCCGGTAAAGGATTGATCATGATGATGATGATTATTTTTTTACGTAATTTAAATGAAATAATATTTACAAGATATTGCATATAAAGCTTTGATTCCAGCGTTGCCACAAAACGGCGTTTCAATATCGATACGCCAATTACTGCAGAAAACAATTATGTAATCACATTAAAACAAACCAAAGATTGAATGGATATGAAAAACGAAAGCAATTAAGCGTATTGTTCTAGATTTAAAAGGTATGCCTTTGATAAAAGGTTAAGTGATAATAAGTGTCGACTTTGGTTACGTAAGCGACCATTGCATGATTAACAATCGACCAATTACTCAGTAAAAGCGCAGTGAGAGTTAAAACCTAATGGGAATTACAATTAAAGACTGACTTTTATGTTTTTACACTTGAGTTCTCATCTTGTCGGTTCTGATTTTTTAAAAGCTTATTAGAGTGATTTTTTAATACATCCTCCATGCTTCGATGGTATGGGGTGATGACGACCTCCGTGGCGCAGTGCGCGCGTCGTCGCATTATAAAGTTGTAGGACCTGGGTTCGATTCCTGGCTCGATTCTGGTCTGGTGGGAGGTTGCGGCCGTGGCTTGTTACCACCCTACCGACAAAGACGTGTTGCCAAGCAGTGTTAGCGTTCCGGCAAGATGTCGCGTAGAAACCAATTAGAGTATGAGTTTACCATACACCTAATAGGTTAGCCCTCTACCATCTTCGACTGCATCATCACTTACCATCAGGTGAGGTTGCCGTCAAGGGCTAATTTGTAGTGGATGAATAACATAAATAAAATGTTTTTGTATATAACATAACATATATAACATAAATAAAATTGGACTGCACGTGTACATTAGTACATTATTGATGGAAGATGTCGACATAGAAAGCTGCCGATCCAAATTTATAAACATACACTCGTAGACGCTCCTTTTAAGGAGCATAATTGCTACGAGTGTAGGCAGGCGCTGTTATTCATATCAAAACCAATAAACATTTCATCGCGGTCTGCAATTTGTCACATGATTTACAGACCACGAGAAAGTTCACGACGATATGACGTAGCTTTGCTCTCCTATCCGCTTGAACTTTGAAAGGCAAGCTTCCACGATGCAAACTGTTAATGCTGATACGACGACATTATTGCTGCAGAGCTCTTCACCATTACCTTGGCGCAGTGCAATGCAGAATGGCCTATCACCGGTAAGAACCGAGTAATAATATTTTCATATATTATTATATAATAAATGTTGTTGTTGATGATTAAATGTTGAATACGCCTAAGCTCTCAGCAACATTCCGATGTTAGTAAATTCGCGTAGTATATGCATTGAGATGGGTGTGTGGTGTGAGAATGAATAAGATAAGAAATTAATTTATAAGAGGAAGTCTAAAAGTAGCGCCAGTGACAGAAAAGATGAGGAGTAACAGGCTAGCATGGTATGGTCATATAATGCGGAGGAAAGAAAGTGATGTCACCAAATAAATGTTATATACGAACGTGGAACCAAAGAAGAGATGGATGGATTGTGTATTGTGGATTGTGGATTGTGAAGAGGATATGGGGGTAAAAGGTGTGGGTAGTGAGGGGACGGCTGATAGAAGTGAGTGGCAGGAGAAGACGTGTTGGGCCGACCCCACATAATATGGGATAAGGGCAAGAAAAAGAAAAAGATATGCGTAGATATGCAGAAGCTATGAGTAACTTTTCACACAGCTAGTTAGATTTCGGTCTGCCTTACTAAGAACAGATCTTGCAATTTCTAACAAGAGTACAGAAAAAGCGAGAGAAAACAAAAATAGAATTTGACGGCCTTATCGCTATTATGTCTAGATTAGATCTACACTGCCAAAATTTCAGTATTGGTGCGGTTGGCATAAAGCTCCATCTTCATGCACTTGAGGACTCGCATCGGACTTTACGACAACCATGAAGTTGGCTTGCACATCGATGCAGACCGTCTGCTTTACTTCATTACCAACAGAAGTTACATAGAGTTCAGTCCAGTGCTTACCGTTAATATACACCTCTACACCGTACACAACCTTAAAAGGAACGCAATAGAGGTTATATTACGATAACATTTTTCCTCTTGTGTTCATCATTTCTCGACTTCCTATGACAGAAAGCAGCCAGAGGCGTTCGAGATGAGACGATTGCAACATAATCTCTGTAATTCCATAATGGAATTGGGACGGCGAGCTATAATGAAGAAATCTATTAAGTGCTCAACACTGAGGTAATAGTCTAATAAAACCAACCCAACCGTATTGCAGACTATAACTATATGTTATATTCTGCAGTCAATCCGTACTGATAGCAAATTTTTTAGGAGTAAATAAATATTATTATGAAAGGACGAAAATGGATGACCGACTTTCCAATTACAAAAAAACTTTAATATTGAATAAGAAAAAATAAGACGTTTACAGATGATGTTTTGACATTGGTGGTATAAGAACCCTTTTTCGAATAAAAAAATTACAGACAGTTTTTATTCCACTTTTTAATTTTATCAAGTAGGTTTTTCGGTGATTGTTTTGGATTATGTGGAGCTTGCAATTTCTTAACTTTATACAAATATGGTCATGTCATGTTCATTACGGCAAAACGTATGACTTAAGGTTCTTGCACAAAAAGTACGTTAAAAAAATGAAGTTAACTGAAAACGTCAGTCAAAAAACCTCATATTTTTTGACGCATTTCTCCAAGGAAAAAAAGACATCAATATCAATTAAACCACATCACATGTTACACAACAGCTGATTGACGCGTCAATAAAATACAATTACACGGTGCGAACAAAATGAGACTGTGGCCTTTGTTATAGGTGATTAAGCGATATAATCCCTTGCACTAGTAGTTCCACACTGGCATTTAACCGGTAGAGGCGAGTGATCAATGTAATAACAAACACCGGATAAGGCGAATATCGATTTATAAACTCTTACGTCACGTCGCGAAAGATTCGATCAATCTCGTCTAGTCACGAAGGCAGTTTATCTTCCTATAAAAGCTAATACGTCCTTAAATTGAAGGGAATGATATTAGCCCGCCTGTCGCGAGGAAGGGCCCTATCTTCACCAGTTCCACATTAAGCCGTAGGGTTGCCAGTCTTATCAACAGAAAGATCTAGTAGTACAGCTAGGTCTATGAGATCTTCTACAGATATGTGAATCGGGACTAAACTCTTAATATCTGTCTACTATGCGAGAGATTGAGTGATAGTGGTACATTATAATATGTCCTAAAGAGCTGATTGTTTTGCTTGCGAATGCCACCGCACGGAATAACGTCCCTCCCTGCGAAATGTAGGTTAGAACACTAATTGCAAATTCCGTTCCGCATCAAACCTAAAGGGTTATCACTGACTATATTGGTTGCCCTCCCTGCAATACAAAATTATAACTAACTGACTCTTAAAAACTTTTCAAATTCATTAGAATCGGATCAATCTTGCAAAAGAGCCGAAACATTATTTTTTATTATTATTAGGTGCAGGAAGCATTTCATTAACAGGAACAAGGTTTTTTTCTACGATTCGTACAAAATTCAAATTCCTAGATTTGGCAACCCTAACTGAATACGTCAATTTGTGACAATGTGTCGTATTATTGGACACGATCGTCGTGTAGTACCGTTTGTTGATTCAATTTTCGTGACACGCGTAAATTGCAACGTAACAAGGTTTAGAATTAATTTTCTAGACAAATTAACAACTAGTTACACCAAAAAATTATTTCGTTAAAGCGCTCTAGAGTATTTAGGTAATATCGATTGTACATTTGATTTCAAGAGGCATCCTTTTTCCTTGCCGGGCCGTCTGACTTCACAATTTTGCTAAGAAATCGTATCAACAGCGGCGAAGTCCGACGTCAGTACCAATTTAGTCATATTTCGGTTATTTTTTCATATTATTTTCTCAATAGTAAAATTTTAGACCTCGAAGACTATCATGGTTATACAACTAGCTAGCAAAAGACCACGAGTTTCGTTTAATGGTGCCAGTAGCGTCTCGTGTAAATCATCCCTTTAATCCCACTTAGTTGGTTATCCAATTATGACCGTTGGATAAAACTATTAAGGTGGAAATTAGCTCGCTCTAAGTTTAGAGGAAGTTTAGTAGTTTAGAGGTCGACGGTTCGAATCCGAGCACGCACCTCTAACTTTTTATGTACGTTTAAAAAAATTAAAATATCACTTGCTTCAACGGTGATCCTCGGGGTAGCCTGAATCCCTAGAGGACGCGTCCCCAGGTGGCGGATAGGGGGATGCTCGATGGAAGGCAATCTTCTATAGGGCAGGAGGGAAATAAAATACCTCCCGTGGACCACAAGGCCGGAGATGGATACTCCGTTATCAAACCCCACATGCAGGCTTGTTCGACATATTCGGAAGAGAGGCTGCTTGCGTGCTGGGTGCTCAGGGTGGAGTACTCAGTAGGGATGGCGGCGGATGAGCCCCTAGCGGGTCAACGGCGGCGCCCGAGCCCCGTAGTGGGTTACACCCTTGGCGTCAGGTGGCAACCGGCCGTAAAACATAAGCCAATAAACACATATATCATGAAAAGGCAACACGTAAAGAACACGAGGAATACTAGGGCGTTCCCCTTAAGCGACGTTGGTGATGATGGAACTGCGAAACATAATAGGGCGTCCCCCGTAAGCGACGGAAGAGTTAAAAAACAAAACACCGTGACAATGTCCGAACTACGTATTGCTAGTTGGAATATTGGCACGATGACAGGACGCAGTGCTGAACTAAGCGCCATCTTAGAACGACGTCGCATCAACATCTGTTGTGTACAAGAAACAAAATGGAAAGGTGCAAAATCACGACAAATCGGCAATGGATTTAAACTCATATACTATGGTATTGAAAGTGGAAAAAATGGGGTAGGGATTATTCTAGATCTGCATTTGAGCCAAAACGTAATAGAAATAAATAGAATAAGTGATCGTATAATATCTGTAAAACTAGCCTTGGAAAACCAAACCTGCCTCAACATTGTTTGTGTCTACGCACCACAGGTCAGTTGCTCTGAAACAGACAAAGAAGTCTTCTGGGAGGATCTGTGTACAAATATGAATGCTTTGCCTGTTACTGAGCAAAGAATTATTTGTGGAGATCTTAACGGACATGTGGGTAATGGCGCAGATGGATTTGAGGATCATCATGGGGGCTTTGGTTATGGAACGAAAAATAAAGAAGGAACCACAATACTAGAATTTGCTGCATCTCTAAATCTAGTAGTAGTAAACACATTTTTTCAAAAGAAAGAAGAACACTTGATTACTTATAAAAGTGGGAAATCTAAAACACAAATTGACTATATAATGACAGATAGAAAGAATCTTAAACAAATCAAAGACTGCAAAGTTATTCCAGGTGAACCATTAACATCACAACACAGACTACTACTAGCAGCTTTTAAACTTAAACAATCCATAAAATATAAACAACCTAGAGTAGAGAGGATTAAATGGCGAGAACTTAATACCAAAAAGGGTAGCAATTTTAAAAATAAAGTCCTCGAGTATTTGGCGAACGACACCCTGTCAGATGACTCTCCTACAAAAAATTGGTCTAAATTTCATGAAGTCTGTATTACCCAGGCAAAAACAGTGCTAGGTATCTCCAAGGGTCCCCTTCATAACGAAAAAGATGCGAAATGGTGGAACAACAACAGCAAAGCAGCTGTGTCCGAAAAGAAACGCCTGTTCAAAAAATGGCAAGAAAGTGGCTCAGAAGAGGATAAGCTTATGTACAAAGTGGCAAAAAAGACCGCCCGAAGATCTGTTGCAATTGAGAAGGAAAATGAAGAGTTAGACCTTTATCGGCAACTAGAACAGGCTTCAGACACAGAGATATATAAAATAGCTAAGCACAGGCATAATAACACAAAAGATTTTAAGACTTCAAAGTACATCAAGGACAGCAAAGGCAAACTACTCACATCTAATAAAGATATCTGTAAAAGGTGGCACGAGTATTACCATACACTGCTAAATGAGGAGTTCCCCAGACAGGCTGAAATAGAAGAACCACCAACACAAGGACCCGTAAATGAAATCACCATAACGGAAGTCAAAAAGGCCATTCTGAAAATGAAAAACCACAAAGCCTGCGGACCTGATGACATACCAGCTGAGCTATGGAGGTTTCTGAAAGCAGATGGGGAAGCCTGGCTAACTAATTTATTTAATGGCATCCTAAAAGCTGAAAAAATGCCAGATGCTTGGAGAAATAGCACACTTGTTCCCTTTTACAAAAATAAGGGAGACGTTAGAGAGTGCGAAAACTTCCGGGGGATAAAACTGACTTCACACACCCTTAAAATATGGGAACGAGTGCTCAGCGAACGTATAGCATCCATTATCTCCTTAACGGAAAACCAGTTTGGTTTCACAGCGGGAAAGGGAACCATGGATGCGATTCATGCCGTGAGACTGGTAATGGAAAAAGCTAAAGGAAATGGTCAAAATTTATGGATGTTATTTATAGACTTAGAAAAAGCCTTTGACCGAGTGCCTAGGACTGTGATATACCAGGCGCTCAGAGCACACAGCGTACCTGAATGCTACATTCGCATCATTAAGGACATGTATAACAACGTCCATACCCGCGTCAGGTGCTCAGCCGGTTTATCTGACAGTTTTTATATAAAAGTTGGCGTCCATCAAGGCAGTGCATTGAGCCCTCTGCTATTTAATATAGTCATGAACTATCTAACGGCAAAAATTCAGAAACCAACTCCATGGAATCTCTTGTATGCAGACGATGTGGTTCTCATATCTGATAATGTCCGAGAGTTACAGGTTGACTTAGAAAGATGGAAAGAGTCGCTGGAAGGTAATGGTTTGCGTATTAGCAGAACAAAAACCAATTATATGTTCTGTAATTTTAATCCCAACGCCCCACTTGATCCAGGCATTACGCTGGGTGGTACGGCCCTCCCTAGGGTTAAAACATTCAAATATTTAGGATCCGTTCTCTCCGAGGATGGCTCTATAGAAGCGGATATAACACAGAGGACGACATCTGGATGGATGAAGTGGCGTACCCTCACTGGAGTGCTATGCGACACTAAAATGCCAATAAAAACTAAAGGCAAAGTGTATAAAACGGCAGTACGACCAGCACTACTGTACGGTAGTGAAGTTTGGGCAACCAAAAAAACCCATGAACAGAAACTACACACCACTGAAATGCGTATGCTGAGATGGGCGGCAGGAGTGACTTTAAAAGATAAAGTACGCAATAAATACATAAGGGGAAGTTTTAAGGTTGCACCCATAACGCAAAAAATAACAGAATCCAGGCTCAGATGGTACGGACATGTAATGCGTAGACCTGACGATTACGTTGTGAAAAAGTGCCTTTCCATGGCTGCAAGGAAAAGGGGAAGGGGAAGACCCCCAACTACATGGTTGACGAATGTCCAAAAGGACATGAAATGCCTCGGCCTCAATGATGAGGATACTAAAGAAAGATCGACGTGGCGCCGAATGATAAAAAAAGCCGACCCCGCGTAACGGGATAAGGCGAGGCCAAAGAAGAAGACTTGCTTCAACGGTGAAGGAAAACATCGTGAGGAAACCTGCACGCCTGAGAGTTCTCCATAATGTTCTCAACGGCGTGTGAAGTCTTCAATCCGCACATGGCCAGCGTGGTGGACTATGGCCACACCCTTCTCATATTGAGAGGAGACCCGTGCTCTGTAGTGAGCCAGTAATGGGCTGATCATGATGATGATGATGACAGAGAGAGAAAGAAAAGTGAGCGACGACGCTCATTAACCATGTTTACGAAGGTAATATGTTGAGCTGTTAAATACTACCTAGCTATTCTGTGTCATGACTCACACAGCCTCTTAGAACTTCTGGAGGGCGGCACAAATATTACTCATACAGTAAGATTACATCTCCTTTTCAATAAGCGATCGGCACAAAACAGTAATCCCAACACTTTATTGAGTGCACTGCCATTTATAACGTACAATTTGACACAACTCTGTACCAAGTGTCCCCTATCTTTAATAACATCTCTACAGCCTTGAGGAAGGTACTCCAACGCAACAAAACTTGCCCGCAGAACCATCAATGCGTGTGATTTTACTTACAATTTGCAACAATGTAAGCTGAGCCGAGATGAGTGTACGTACCTACAATTTTATGATGATTACCAACGGCCGTAACTGTTCGTATATATTGATAAATAATTTACGCAGATGGCCGTAAATATAGAGTCAACTTTTATATGCTTCCTATCATGTACATTTACGTCTGCATAGCAGGCGACATTCTGTTACGGAAATCCACCTTTATGTGTAATGGAGGGTGAAAGTCCTTTGTTATCTTAAGTTAAAGACTTAGTTACCGACATAGCTCAGCGAGTTGCGAAGTTGAAGTGGCAATGGGCGGGGCACATAGCTCGGAGAACCGATGGACGTTGGGGTTGGGACCCCAGTGCTGGTATGGCGACCTCGCACCAGCAAACGTAGCGTTGGTCGACCCCCAACAAGGTGGACAGACGACATCAAACGAGTCGCAGGGAGCCGCTGGATACAAGCGGCCCAAGACCGTGGCCTCCTTACAAAAGACCTATGTCCAGCAGTGGACGTCTATCGGTTGAAATGATGATGATGATGATATTTGTGTTATGGTGCAGAAATTTTTAAGGAGTTTTACTAAGTCCTAATGATGAGGCGAAACAAACTAGTACCTCTTTTAACTTTTTCAAACGAATCGCAAGAATCTGCTGGGTATTTATGCTATTATATTTACTTTATAAGAGACTAACCCGCGGGATCCTTTTGTTTTCGAGGGCTAAAGACCTTCTTGATACAAAATTTAGTTTCGATTGCTTTGCTATAAGTCACACAAATGTAAAGAGTTTCAAAATAATCTGTGCAGTGTTTGATGCGACTATAGATAACAAATAAATAAAAACAGTTTTTTTTTATGTGCACACTTAGTGCTTTGTAATAAATATAAGGACTATGAGCGTACGAAGTCGCTAGCAAAAGCTAATGATAATCAAAGCGTGAAGATGTCGTCAGAGTCATCGGCCCCCGAGTCCTAGAAAGTAGCGCCTAATTGCAATAATTCATTACGCCGGATAAGCTTATTAACAAACGGTCAATTATAAATTGCAGTACATCGGCAACACGCGCAGTCGGCGAAATGAGAATCGAATGTAGGACCATGATTTACCGGCGGTGCTTAATATCGGCTTAATGTGCAGTGCCCATTAACGAGTATTAATTCACCGACTGTAATGAGGGCGGTACGGAATCGCTCTATCAATACTACGTTGAATGAGAAACGGTGGAAACGCGGAACGATAATATATAATCATCAAAATAAAAAGCCTTTTACTATTTCTCGATGAGACAATGTATACAAGAAAAAAAAAAAAGAGTTTGGAGTTCGGTTCGGTATATCATCATCATGCTCAACCCATTACCGGCTCACTACAGAGCACGGGTCTCCTCTCAGTATGAGAAGCATTTGGCCATAGTCTACCAGCTGGCCATGTGCGGATTGGCAGACTTCACACGCCTTTGAGAACATTATGGAGAACTCTCAGGCGTGCAGATTTCCTCACGATGTTTTCCTTCACCGTTGAAGTAAGTGGTATTTTAATTGTTTAAAAACGCACATAACTTCGAAAAGTTAGAGGTAATGACGCACTAACCGCTAGACTATCACAGCGACTAAGACCTAAGACTAGGAGTTCGGTATATTTTTACGATTTATAAAAGACAACGAAACTTGTTTCCAAATTAATTGGGTTACGCTGCAAAGACAAAGTCATCACTTTCTTTATTCAGGTTTACCAATAAAAGACGCTCTTGACGTGAACTTACGAGTTACCCTCCCTACACAAATTTATTTTGTTAGAAGAGCAACGAAAAGGATTGATCTCCGATGCACCTCTAAATAAATATAAAATGTCATTGACATTCAATGAGCTCTTTTAAGTTATGAGGTTGCGTGAATAAAATGCTCCTCGTTTTCTGAACTCAATAACTTAATGTGTACTAATATTAATGATGTCACTATTTGCAACGATGCTATATAGCATCGTTATTGAACAATGTCGTCAAATGACTTGGATAACTTGATTAGCTTGATGAAGGAAGGTGTTTCAACGTTATATCAATCGTCTGTCGTGTGATAACGTTTCCGTAAATACTGATAATAGAGTCGGCGGTCTTCTTGCTTAAGCAATCTCTTCCAGGTATCCATGAGGATTTACCCACGATAAAAAAAGAAAACCCCGGGAAAGAAGTAAATAAAAGAAGAGGATAACAAGTTTTAAGCCTTAAAAATTGCAATGCCTTCAACAACCAACCAAATAAAAAAAATGGGTGTTTAATACTTAATACAATACTTGTTTGTTTTTAATGATCATAACGACCAATTCGGTAAAGATTTATCAACCAGCAACCTTATTATGTCACGCACGATGAGAACATTTTGTTTGTTGTTAATTAATGTTAACTTAAACTTTCATCGGAAGAGCATTCACACGATCATTAATATTGCCACCATAATCGACCGGTTTCAGATAATGCGATCGACGCCGTGTTTTCCGGTGCTGCGGTGATCAACTTCCCTGATGTTATGGAAATGATCTTAAGCATTGGGGTGACCAGGTCGTGTTGAGAGGCGGATGGGAGAACTAGATCAACGAGTCCTTTAAATAGATCAATATGATCACTTTTGTGATTTATAATATAATACTAACTAAATCAGTATTAATTAAACTAGCTAAACAATACGCAACGATAAAGCACCCGCTGGCTGCATTAGCTGACCTTCGCTCATCATTATCATCATGATCAACCCATTGCCGGCTTTACTACAAAGCACGGGTTTCGTCCCAATATGAAAGGGTTTGGCGATAGTCCACCACGCTGGCCATGTGCGGATTGGAAGACTTCACACGCCTTTGAGAATATTATAAACTGTCAGGCTTACAGGTTTCCTCACGATGTTTTCCTTCACCGTTGAAGCAAGTGATATTTTAGTTGCTTAAAAACTTTGAAAAGTTAGAGGTGCGTGCCCGGATTCGAACCCCCGACCTCTGATTAGAAGGCGGACGCCCTAACCGCTTTAATCTAACATTAACAACTTCTACAGAGCGCGGGTTCTCATTCTGAAAACAATTCAGTATGAGAAGTGACCACCTTTTGGACACGGACAACTACGTTGGCTGAGTGCAGATTTGTAGACTTCACACGTCCCTGATGGAAAAACCCTCAGGCGAACAAACCTTTTTTTTTTTTTTATACACTACAAGCCAGCCCTTGACGGCTATCTCAGCTGGTGGTAAGTGATAATGCTGTCTAGGATGGTAGCGGGCTAACCTGTTAGAAGTATGGTAAGCCCACGCTCCTAGTTGGTTTCTACGCGACATCGTGCCGGAACGCTAAATCGCTTGGCAACACGTCTATGTCGGTAGGGTGGTAACTAGCCACGGCCGAAGCCTCCCACCAGACCAGACTCGAACCGGGAATCGAACCCAGGACCTCCAACTTTTAAAATGCGACAGCGCACGCACTGCGCCACGGAGGTCGTCATACCATACCTGCATATGTTGCGCGCGATACGATACTACGCCGTTAAAGGAAGTGATAATGAATTGCTTAAATTAAAACCGCACATAACTCCGAAAAGTCATAGCAGCGTGCTCCCCACGAACGTGAATCCGTAGCGTTGAGAATAATTTGTTCCATACCGCAGAGAGTCCAACTATCGTAATCGCGAAATGTCTATTAGCTACCCCGTGGCCACTTTTCACTTAATGATATACGCAATCACGTCCGCTGATTTATTTTAGTGAAGGAGGTAGTGGCCGAAATTTAAGTCTTCCACAAAATTATGTCTTTAGTCCAAGAATGAGTGGAGCGAAAAGAAATGTACGACTAGTTACTGCTTCAATCAGGAGCATAAAGTTTTAAAGCGAGATATCCCAAAGTTTATTTTATTTATTTAATCATCTTGATTATACGTATAAAGGAACATAAAGAAAAATGAGAACAAAAACTGTACATAAAAGCAAAAGGCGGTCTTATAACTAAAAGCGATCTCTTTTGGCTACTTAATCGAAAGGAACCATAAGATATATGAAAGACGGAAAATTTTAACAGTTATACATACAGACTACACAGTTTAATATCACAGGTTCATGTAAATGTAAAAAAAAATATATTCACGAAACTTTACATTTGTTTTATGATTTCTATAGATACCCATCAGTTTATTTATATATATTTGCTAATGAACAGTTTATCGAAACGAAATGCCGCCTTGTTTAGCTAAAATTATAGAAAATCGTAAGAATAGATGTATAAAAACTTTAATTTACTCGTAGTAGGCTAGCAGTACCTAGGAAAGTACACAATATAAGTTAAACAAGATTGGCTGTCGCAGGACGTGCTGAAAAAGGAATGCAAAACTATTCATCATCATCATCATCATGAACAACCCATTACTGGCTCACTACAGAGCACGGGTCTCCTCTCAATATGAGAAGGGTTTGGCCATAGTCCACCACGCTGGCCATGTGCAGATTGGCAGACTTCACACGCCTTTGAGAACATTATGGAGAACTCTCAGGCATGCAGGTTTCCTCACGATGTTTTCCTTCACCGTTGAAGCAAGTGATATTTAAATTTTTTTTTTTAAACGCACTTAACTCCAAAAATTAAGAGGTGCGTGCCCGGATTCGAACCGCCGACCTCTGATTAGGAGGCTGACGCCCTAACCACTAGGCTATGACCGCTTTAAAACTATTAAGTATAGTTAGATCTAATATAGCGTGTAACAATCGGGCTGATTGTAGGTTTACTATAAAAGTCCCTTAAAAAAACAATTAAAACTACTATCGAAGAATTTATAAGAGAAACATAAGAGTAAAAATCTAAATAAACCCGCACGCACGAGAGAGCCAAGAGCGGTAACGTTGAAAGGCCATGATGGCATGGATCATGACATGTCGTTTGCGGTGACGGCATACGGGTAGAGTTTCTTTCTGCACTGAGAGAAAATCTCTCACAGCAATAATTTTAAAAAACCCTAACATCTCTGAACTTACCAGGTCACAAGGTTTTAAGAAATAGTTACTACTACACTTCGACTCGCCTATTATTTATAAATTTGAAATTGTCAATCATTTACGACACACTTAATAATATCGAGATAGTAAAATTGTTTATTTTCAATCTCAATTTTTGTATGTTTTTATACGTCTTATACGTCGACGGCGGACCGTTTGACATTATTTTCAACCTACCCACAAGTTTCAATACTGTATTACCAATGGACTCCGATACAAATTAATAATTATAGTGTTACACTCAAATTTCCGTCAGCTCCCAACCTATTTCGCGAGGAAAACGCACCTATTCACACGTTTCTATGTGAATTTCTAATTCGTCGTTTTCAATTAGGATTTCACTTTCGCATTTCTCTAATGGAGTGAACAAATGGGCTTTAGAAAATATGATGAAGTGCGCAACAACAACAAGGTTTTACATATTCATGGTAGTGATAAAGACCGTGTTGCCGAGGGCCGGTAGGTTGTTGCACAAAGCTATCGCGATCATAATCTTCTTCAACATTGATTGCATGTGATTCTGATTATGTTAGAGTTGGAAATATAGTTCTAACTGTCTCCATTTGTAATGTTTCTTCAATATTTAAAAGCATAACATTTTATTGAAAGAATTAATCATTAGGTCATCTATAGTCTAAAGAACTAAGAACTAGTCTAATAAACTATAAACATATCTCTTTTTTCGAAAGAAGTTCCTTACAGCAGGCAGGAGATAGGGATTTTACTGCGCAACCGAAACCGTACCGTAAAACCGTAATAAAAAGTAAAGAATTACCGTAATAAAAAATAAAGATAAATATTTTGTTATTTTAGTTGATAATTTGAACTACGATTTTTTTATTTTACGTAATTTATTATTTCCTAAAATACTGAATTTCCTAAATAGTTTCCTGTACTTAAATAAAAACTAATCAGCAAAATTTAAGAGAAAATCAAGAAACCTACATAAAATTGAGCACGATTTTTTTTTGCAAACTGTGTCGATTCTACATTAGCCGAAGGAACTTCGTTCCTACCTGGTGTCCCACGACACCACATCTTAATTTTTTATAATATATACTGGTATATCATCATACAGTACTTATTTTATCTCATTAAAACTCGATAGTATTTTCATAAAATAGCATCTTTATATTTTATATGAAGTAGTATTTTATATGACGGCAACCAGAGAGCAGCGCCATCTAGTTTTGGAGTCATGTACTACAGACAAGAGAGTGGCATCGCCCCCTCTCTTTACGCAACACTAAGTGACGTATGCAGGTTCTTATAAGACTCACCGGCGCGGGACGGCGCATTGCATTGATAGCACTCGGTCGGGTCGGACCGGTGGTTGAGCTGCGGTGGTGCATTCGTACTTGGTGGAGCGTATAGTCTGCTCCTTATAAATTACCATAATTATAATTGTAGCTCTGTTCTACCAAGAGTGTCTGGTCTCTTCGCCCGAAACTACCCACGTCTACCTAAATTACCGACAAAGACACGCACCCGCCCGTAGTCATCCTACATCAGAAGTGGGATCTGAAGGGCCAACACATGAAGAGACCCGCTCAGTCTATTGGAGATTCAAAGTTTAAGATTACATCTTTCGGATTTCTGCGTGACGTCATCATCATCATCATCATTTCAACCGATTGACGTCCACTGCTGGACATACGTTTTTTTTTTGTCTTCTTTTTTTAGGTGCCTCTCCAGCTAGTGAGGGTTGGCAGTCGGAGTGGCATATTTTGCCTTGTCTCTCGCGAGGCTGAGAAGCTGGGATACCGGTCCGTTCCCTGATGTTTCGCAGCCGGGACTTCCTCTTGCGACCGATACACCTCTTTGCTGCTACTTTGCCCATCATAATGAGTAGCAAGAGGCCGTATCTGTCTTGCCTAAGCGCATGCCCCGGATAAGCAACTTTTTTTCTTTTTGACAGTTTTCCAAAGTTCGCGATGGCGGCTGGCACGTCGCAGGACATCCTCATTGCTGGCGTTTTGGGTCCAGCTGATACTTGGCATCCATCGACAAGCCCACATGTCGAATGCCTCTAGACATTTTCTTGGGTCCTCTTTGACTGACCAGGATTAGCATCCGTAAAGAAGTATGGGCCACATATTATAACATGTTTTTTTGTAGGGAGTTCCAGTGTCCGCGGTCTTGGGCTGCTTGTATCCAGCGACTGTCTGCGACTCGTCTCATGTCGCCTGTCCACCTAGTTGGGGGTCGATCAACGCTAAGTTTACTGGTGCGGGGTCGCCATTCCAGCACCTTGGGATACCAACGTCCATTTTCACTTCAACTTCGCGACTCGCTGAACTAAGTCGATAAATTTGGTTCTTCTACGGATCTCCTCATTTCTGGTTTGACCACGTGGAGATGCTCTTAGCGTGGCTCCCTCTATCGCCCGCCGAGTGACTCTAAGCCTTCTTGTGGGGCCCATAGTGAGCGACAACGTTTCTGAGCTGTGAGTCATCTGGCAACACACACTGTTCGAGGGCTTTGGTCTTCAGGCACTAAGGATTTTGATGGATGACGGACTTTGGACGATTTTGGGATGTCGCGGAGTTTCCCGAACGGGCAGCCACGCATGCTGAATTCGGCGGCTGACCTCCTTCTCGAAATTGGACTTGCCTAATTGAATCGTATGTCCTAGGTGTACGTGGTCGTCTACAGTTTCCAGTGCAGAGCTCTCAACCATTGCAGGGTAAGGCAGAACTCTAGCGTTCGACGTAACCTTTGTCTTGCTCATGTACATGCGTGGGCCCGCCTGTTCAGAGGGTCTGCTAAGGTCGTTGAGCGTTGCGTCGAGGTCTTCCAGAGTCTCTGCCATTGCAACTGCATTGTCGGCAAACCGAGAGTGATTGATGTTCTCGCCATTGAAGTGGTGTCTAGTTCGTTTAAGTCCGGAGGCTTGGAGGCATCTTCCAACGCTGCGGTGAGCAGCTTAGGGACGATCACGTCTGCCTCGCTGCAGTTGAATCGGCCTCGTGGTCTGGTCCTGTTTGCGGGCTGACATGGTGGCATTTTCGTACAGACGTTTCAGCGCTTGCATGTGCCGGTAGTCGATTCGGCATCCCTGCAGTAAACTCGAGACGGCCCAGGTTTCCACCGGATCGTAGGCTTTCTCATCATTCTTTCATTTCTTTTGTATGATCAGCCGCAGTGTGTGGATGAAGTCTATGTTGCTGGAGCTCTTCCGGAGGCCGGCTTGTTCGGGAGATTGGAAGTCTTCGAATCTATTGCCGAGACGGTTCGTGGTGGCTTTCGGAAGCAGCTTGTGGACATGGCTCGGCGGCAAGCTCGGGTCTGTGGTTTTGTCGCCTGTTTTGAAGAGCAAGGTCGCCGCGCTCCTGTGCCACGCCTCTGGCGTTGTGCCTTGCTGAATGGCGGAATTGAGCAATCGCTGAAGGACTTTAAGTTTTGGTTTTCCGCCCGCTTTTGTAAGTTCTGCTGTGATTCCATCATCATCTGGCGCTTTGCCATTCTCAGGTTGTTTGAGGGCCCACCTAGTCTCGTATAGGCTGACGTCCGAGATGTATTCAGAGTAGTATCGGGTCAATTTAGCTCTCGGAGACTTGTAGACGATGAATCCGACACCGCCCTGAGATTGCTGATCGCCCGTCCGGTAATGGAGCGGGTTGCCGGATTTCAAGATTGTGGATTCCTCGCCATATCTTCGGACTTCAGACGGCCCTATTATATCCCAACGCAACTTGCTCACTGCTTCTCCCAACTCAATCACCTTTTCGTGTGTCCTAAAAGTGCGTGCGTTATAAGTTGCCAGGTCTAGTCGACGGGGGTGGCAGAGACCGGAGACTCTTCCGGAGACTCTTTTCACCGCCTGCTCCGCCGTTACCATAACCGCTGCCGGAGCCAGGGATAGCGGGGCTGCCGGGGACTAGGGGCTGTGGCTGTTTTGTTTCTACCATCTACAAAGAAATTCCAATAATCACCACGCTTGGCGTGCTGGTTGGTCATCGCAGTGCTGGTCCTCTCGCGATGGTAGTGCTGCTGCCCATTATTATCGGTGAGGTTGCCAATTGGGAAGGCAGACTGGTACAAGCATTCCTCATACACCCCCTGTGTGCAATAAGTTTTGCTAAACCAGGGAAACGAGAGCCCGTTCAAAGCTTGCTCTTATTGATGTGGAGCCTACGGCCACAAACAAGCTGATTGCAGTCGACGCCGAGAATATTCTACCACCAAGAAAGATGTCGAAAGCGGCATCGAGCTGCGTATTTGGTCAATCACCTCAGCGTGTTCCATCAGGACCTGGCCTGTGGCACTTGTGGCACTGGAACGATTGAGGAGTCGTCCACGTGTGTTAACGCCGATGTGCACGGAATGTCCTATCACATCATTAAGTGAGACCGTTTCATTACTCTTTGGTAGTGCTTCTGCTTACTCGCTTGTTAAATCTCTTTCTCTCTGCGTCGTATTCCTCATTTCTGAGGGTCGTGACCCCTTCCACTGACGATTTTCTTCAGGACGATGTCGCAACGATCTGAGCTGTCTCAAAATCGATGCGTTGGCTATATGCTGTCCATCGGATCTGAGCATTCTTCTCCAGGACCACATCTCGAAGGCGTTTCAAATTTCCAATCAGCTGCCTCAATTGTTCATGTCTCTTAGACGAAGACAGACAAGACGCACTTTAGTGTTGATAGAAATGTGTCTATCCCTCCAAGTCTTATGCAGCTGAAATATTGCTTTGAAATATTGTCTTGGCCAACAACCCGGTTACGCTGTGGCCACCAATGGGTTAGCACAGCTAATAGACAGTCCGAAAAAAAAAAGTCTTTGCCATTCCGATGCGCCTTCGAATTTCGATCTCACACGACCCAGCCTCGTTGATGTTGGAACACAGCTATATAAAGTTCTCTACAGTTTCGAGATATAGTGAACCAGTGAGTTCCAGTTTCTTACCACGATCTACAGCCAATACGTAGATCTGTTCATAGAAAAAGCCCAGTATTTTGGCCATGTACCGATACGCCAAACTAGCTTGCAGATCATGTGCAATATGTCGATCCCTGTATGTCCAAGGGCGGTCAAAGTTTCAACTATTATTTTATCCAGCCTTGGCGCTTTCCTGGAGTTTAAGAGTTTTAAAGCTGTAATTACTTCTGATCTTAGTATGCTAGGCTCCAATTCCATGTTGACATCAGAAGTTTCTGGTTTATTAAAAATAAGCCGGTGACGACGGTTGGTAACGTATTGGAAATCTCCTGGTGTGTGGAAGGGACGCTGATGTCGGATCCACTGTTGTGTTTGAGTGGTCGAAGGGACGCTGATGTCCGGTCCACTGGTGTATTTGAGTGGTCGAAGGGACGCTGATGTCCGGTCCACTGGTGTTGTTGAGTGGTCGAAGGGACGCTGATGTCCGGTCCACTGGTGTGTTTGAGTGGTCGAAGGGACGCTGATGTCCGGTCCACTGGTGTGTTTGAGTGGTCGAAGGGACGCTGATGTCCGGTCCACTGGTGCATGCGTTTAAGAGAGACCACTGGTCTCTCTACCATTTTTTTGTAGCTTAAGCATGTGCTATGAGTGTTGAAGCAGTGATAGCCTAGTGGTTGGGGCGTCAGCCTCCTAATCAGAGGTCGGCGGTTCGGCACGCGCCTCTAACTTTTCGGGATTATGTGCGTTTTTGATAAAATTAAGATATCACTTGCTTCAACGGTGAGGGAGGGCGTCGTGAGGAGGCCTGCGCGCCTGAGAGTTCTCCATGGTGTTCTCGGGGGCGTGTGGGGTCTGCCAGTCCGCGCGTGGCCGGCGTGGTGGGCTGTGGCCGGGCCCTTCTCGTGTTGGGAGGGGACCCGTGCTGTGTGGTGGTCCGGTGGTGGGCTGATCATGATGCTGAGTGTTGAAGTACTGTCAAGATTTGGGTCAGGATGGGACGAACGGATGGCTTCGTTGATCTGTTTTGTTTTAGATGCACCGACTTCTGAGGACTAGTTGTCGCCCGAGGACGGTCGAATGTCAGGAAGGCCGTGACGGCAACCAGAGAGCAGCGCCATCTAGTTTTGGAGTCATGTACTACAGACAAGAGAGTGGCATCGCCCCCTCTCTTTACGCAACACTAAGTGACGTATGCAGGTTCTTATAAGACTCACCGGCGCGGGACGGCGCATTGCATTGATAGCACTCGGTCGGGTCGGACCGGTGGTTGAGCTGCGGTGGTGCATTCGTACTTGGTGGAGCGTATAGTCTGCTCCTTATAAATTACCATAATTATAATTGTAGCTCTGTTCTACCAAGA
This sequence comes from Lasiommata megera, assembly GCA_928268935.1. Taxonomy (NCBI): domain Eukaryota; kingdom Metazoa; phylum Arthropoda; class Insecta; order Lepidoptera; family Nymphalidae; genus Lasiommata; species Lasiommata megera. Next base: position 15,917,005 of record OV743312.1, read on the forward strand.
GTGTCTGGTCTCTTCGCCCGAAACTACCCACGTCTACCTAAATTACCGACAAAGACACGCACCCGCCCGTAGTCATCCTACATATATACAAAAAGACGTCGAGGCAGACCGAGGCGTCGTTGGCGTGACGAACTCGATGCCTATATGTCGGCTTGGCCCCTATATCCCTAGATAGAGACAAATGGTCCTTCCATTTCCATGCAGAAAGGGAGGCCTTTGCCCAACATTGGGACAGTACGGGCTGATAATAGTGATAATAATATTTTATATGAAGTCATCAGTAAACACTGCGACATGGAGTGCTCACTTAGTGGAGATGACCGCATCGCCTCGCTCCTTACATAAGCAGCAGCGAGCTAGTTCAAATGCCTATGTGTGAAAAATCTACAATTAATATTTTATTTGGCCATCCTTTAGTCCCAACGTAAACCTTTATATTAAGAACCGATTTTAGACAAAATTTAGATAAATATAAGTACTTTGTATTTTGTATTTAAATCCATAATTTTTACACGAGGTAATTGGACGTTTGCAAAGCTAAAGTAATGTGATAATACCTCGTAGAACAGAGGACCGATAGACGAATCGCCTGCGCACAGCAGTGGAATGGCAATAGGCTGAAAATATTTGAGGGTAGGTTGTTTACATAGTGCCATGTATCCATGCTGTCAATGAAATTGACATATTATTCTAGTAATATGAGTATTTAGGGTAGACAGTGCAGGGAGCATGTATGATGTGCGCACTTATGTATCTAAGTTCTATTTTCAACAATCGCAAGTCGACATAGTTTCTATAGTCTGCACGCTCCTGGGATATGCACTTATTTTATGCATCTATGAAGTGCACGCCACTGGTTTTGCAGCGTGTTCCTGCCTCCTATGAAATACGTATAAGCCAAACAAAGTATTAAAATTTGATGCTACTTAATTAATAGCTTACAACAAAAATATGAACAAGAAACAGATTACAAAACTTCTTAAATAGACGTTTCATTGGTCCGTCTACCTTCATATAACTACGGTACAAAGAATATCAGACTTTTATTATTTGATGACTGTCAACACGATAATTGCATAATTGCCCATTGAATTGCACATGTCACAAATCAAAACAATCATGTTAGATAGCAGGATGTCCGGCAATTTTTAAAAAATATCCATTCAAACTCACAGTTAAAACGATTGTCTTTCTATTTAGTTATGTTTATAAGTTATACGTATTTTGTCTACACTAATATTATAAAGAATAGGCTCAAAAACTACTGGACCGTTTTTAAAAATTCTTTCACCATTCGAAAGCTATATTATCCACGAGTAACATAGGCTATTTTGGAAAAAATAGGGTTCCGTAAGATATTTGGATGTTTTCGAACACGAGGTGTAAAAAATCAACCAGAAAAGTTACTTATTTTGCGTCCGCTGCCTAAATTAATTTTTAGGAATTTTTACAACTTAGTCTGACTGAATTTTAAAAACCTATTCCATGCGGACGAAGTTGCGGGCGCCAGCTAGTAATGTATAAAAAAACGCGTGTCGTCATTAAATATTCGAGGCTTCCTAGGAAATCGTTTCCGTTCAAAATTTTTCGTACTATAAATGTGAAGTTGAAGAGTTGAAATAGTTTGAGTTTTCGGGTGTTTCATTCACTCTTTATTAGTAATACAAACAACTATAAATAATTTGTAACATAAGATAAATTATTTAGGTCTTAAGAGAGATAATAAAGTTTTCACTGTTAATTATTTGTCTTAAGTTATGCTTAAGCTAAAATGGTTACTGTTACATTTACAGCCATCGTAATAATTAGCCACTTATCTTATTCAGTTAAACTGTTGTTAAGTACCTACCTTAAATATTGCGACATTAAGATTATATATTGCGGCGTTGCCTGGAAGAGTTTGCTATACTGTAATAAGACCGTCTTACACAAAATCTCTTAATATAAGATATAAGTACTAGGGTGTAAGAGATGTGGTGTTTCTTTAAGGATTATGCTAGTAGCTATAACCGGGAACTACCGGCTTACGTGCTATTCTAGGCTGGGGGTGGAAATTGTTAATTTTCTGAGCTCTGGATTTAATAGAAATATAAATAAAATAATAACCGCATTATTTTAGTACTATTTAATTTGTGAGCGATCATTTAATTTTGCAATCAACAAATTAATAAAAAAAAAGTTATTGTACCTATTTATAACCTACTATCGTAAACTGCTTCAAAATAATGAGATTATTTATCTCGAAAAAATTGTCTCCTAAAGGTCCACGTCAATCGCTGCGCCGTTTGCGAGCCGACAGCAAAATAGCTCCCGCCGTCACACGTCCGCTCAACAAAAGCTACCGTGACGGAATATTATGCAAATAAATGCAATGCATTTGCATCTGAATTTTATGCGGCAGTGTTTAAAAATGACCCATTTCATTGTGTCCCCATAAGGCAACGTTGTGGCCTTACAAGCGTGTCATTTGCATAATCGTCCCGTACGGGACGCATTCGTTATGCAGCTTTATCGAGGTCTAACCAGACACGGCACGATTCAATATAACTGGTAATGAATACAGAATCAATGTAATTAGTTCGAATGACTAGTTAACTGGGAGTCAAAACAGAAAAAACCCTTAGAACCTCTTACGCACCGGAAACGTAATGCAACTGTGTAAGTGTTTATGTATACTTTTCATTTATAAGATACTACGGTAAGGGTCATACGGAGCGATGATAGCGAAGGGGAATGGAGTTAAGTTAGTTTATTATCACTTGATTTAACGGCGAAGAAAAACATCGTGAGGCAACCTGCATGCCTGAATGTTTAGCATTATTTTTTCAAAGGCATGCATATAAAATTGAGTCACAGTAATGCGTGGCTCAGCTTTATATTAAACGAGTCAAGAAAAAAAAAATAGAAACAACGTAATAAAATAGAAATAAAGTAATCCGCCAGTGATCCTTATCTACCGGTGTTCCATCAATGACCAGAATTGCAATATTAGCAGTTGCCCGCAGGTATATACGCGGTTTTTCGGTTCTTTAAAAATCCAAATGGTAACAGTTTGTTTCCGCATAAAAAGTATCCTATTCCAGTCTTGAGGGCGCAATCTATCGCTCACATCGATTAGCTGTGAAGACGTATTATAGAACTCATATCTTCTACTCTCAACAGTGCTCCAATGTGGGCTGGCGAGTAAAATAAACCAGTTAGATACAAATAAATGATATAAAACGAGTATAAATCATACGAATACAAAAAGACGCGACGTTGTCGCAAAGCGGTAAGACACCGAACGCTTTGAATTTAAAACATGAGACAAACAAAGGCCATTTTGTAGATTCCCTACGCTAGTGCAGAAGGAGAAATGCTCGGCTCAACTAATTTTAACTGATTTTGATCCTGTATACGGAGATGAAGACACACTTTCGCATTTATAATATTAATATAGTTTACGATTCCCGTGTCGTATCACAAGTGATCAATGCGCCCGAGTCCAGAAGTTAAGTGTTATTCACAAAGCGCCTGGCGCGTTGGACGTGGGCGTGAATGCGTCTCGACATTTCAGAGCGCCTTCCTAACCCCGTTACCACGCATTTACTCGTATGTTTGTACTTTCGGACTAAGTTAAGCCCGACGTTTAAAAGCTCGCGCGGAAACATAGCCCAACGGATTAGCAAGCTGAAGTGGCTGAAGGTATCTGGTGCAGAAACGACAGCCGTTGGGGCAGACGTGTTCTGGAGTGGAGACCGCGTACCTATTACCGACCGACCGCGGATCGATGGTAGGGGGTGAATGAGGAAGTTTTTTTTTTGGACTGTCTATTAGCTGTGCTAACCCTCCTATTGGTTGCTACAGCGTAACCGGGCTGTTTCGGAAAGAAGCTCTGGCAGAAGAACTTTTGAGCCCTAGGGCACGAAGAAACTAAGGGAACGTCTGCCTAAGGGCGCATCCTTTGAGGCCGAACCTCGGCTTAGGCGATGTTTGGGATAACGGGGGGGTCGGACAGTAAAATGAGGACGTACCGTGTTTGGTGGCGCGCTCGCTGAAAAGCCTGTTCAGTGCACCTGTGAGCGTCTATAGGCTGATTGAGTAAGTTAAATAAGCGGGGACATTGGGTCAACACGAGGCTTCGTGATTTGATTAAAACTAATCTGTGGGACGGATGCTAACACCGGATGTTATACTTCAGTACGTCAATAAGATGCAATCAGCAATAATCCCGGTGGGAGAGTAGTTACTAATGCATCGAATGGTTAATACCATTTGATAAGCCTATTTTTTTTATTTAATCCACTACAAGCTAGGCCCTTGACGGCAATCTTACCTGATGGTAAGTTATGATGCAGTCTAAGATGGTAGCGGGCTAACCTGTTAAGGATATGGTAAACCATAATCCTAATTGGTTTCTACGCCGTGCCGGACCGCTAAATCACTTGGCGACACGTCTTTGTGGTGGTAACTAGCCACGGCCGAAGCCTCCCACCAGACCAGACTCGAGCCAGGAATCAAACCCAGGACCTTCAACTTTATAGTGCGACAGCGAGCGCGCTGCGCCACGGAGGTCGGCAAAAACTATGGTCTAGGCGTTTGGGAGATTTCGTATTTCGTACAGAACATACGGCATACGATAACTATGTTGCCTATATTATTGTTTTAAATTGACAGTACCTGTTAACTGTAATAGTTTTTGACGTGAGAGAAGAGCACCAAAGCTTAACGTCGTCGGGGTAACTTCCCTCTAAAACGCCCCCTTTGGGGCTCGACTCGTAGATAAATACAAAGAAAAACGCATCGATGCCGTTCGCAATCCGTGCCATAAAATATTGCAAATGTACAGTGAATTCACGATTGTTAAATTTACATTACATTTGCAATATTTTAAGTGGAACACAGTTATTGCTTTCTATGGCCGTGTTCTGGAAAATACCAGGAAATCTGATACCCCGTAAGGGGATCCTCGGATTACAGGCATCGGAAGAGCGCGTAAAAAGTCGCCCGAACGAACAATATCGGTTTTCAAAAGGCTCTTTCACTTCGCATTCGACATGTTTAGTGGAGGGCTACCAAAGGAGTGGGTGGTTGGTACTGCGTTTTATCGTTCGATGCTTTATTTAGTAAATTAATAGTATAAAAACAATTTTACGTAATCGTATAAACGGTTATTGTATTATATATAAACTTTATCCCTCCCTCGCTAATTATGAACGTTAAATTTAGTGCAACGGTTAAATCTTCCTACACGCAGGAGCAGAGCAACGTTTGTTAATTTTTTTTTGCGTATAAAGTTCTTTGGCTTGTTTGCAACAAAGTTTTATCTTTTTTTTTTTAATATTCACCACTAGTTAGCCCTTGACTGCATCTCACCTGATGGCAAGTGATGATGTGGTCTAAGATGCTAGCGGGCTAACCTGTTAGGGTTATGGTAAACTCATACTCCTAATTGGTTTCTACACAACATCGTGCCTGAACGCTAAATCGCTTGGCGACACGTCTTTGTCGGTAGGGTGGTAACTAGCCACGGCCGAAGCCTCCCACCAGACCAGACTCGTGCCGGGAATCGAACCCAGGACCTCCAACTTTAAAATGCAACAGCGCACGCGCTGCCCCACGGAGGTCGTCCCGGAACAATGTTTAACCGCTTTATGCTAACGTGGCTAAAATAATTTTGATGAAATTTAGTACTAAGGGAACTTCTAGGTCTAGTTCTTGGAACCATCGTGGAACCAATCATGAGACATCGTGGTGGGAGGCTTCGGCCGTGGCTAGTTACCACTCTACCGACAAAGACGTGTAGAAACCAATCACTACTAATTATTACTAATTAGCGCTGTCACATTTTAAAGTGTGAGGATCTGGGTTCGATTTATGAGTCTCGTCTGGTGGGCGACTTCGGCCATGGCTAGTTACCGACAAAGACGTGTCAAGCGATTTAGCGTTCCAGCACGATGTTGCGTAGAACCCAACTAAATGTATGGATTTACCATACCCTTAACAGGTTAGCCCGCTATTATCTTAAAACGCATCATCACTTTCCATCAGGTGAGATGCCGTCAAGGGCTAACTTGTGGTGTATAAAAAAAATAACATATTAATTTAATATGAGGCACTTATTTCGAAATCACGTTGTGACCCTTAAAGTTTATTTATTTGTATGGATGTTTATTAATGTTCATACATTAAAAGAGACACGCGCGTCCTATTTACATAAAAAATCGTTTCTAATTATTGACTATCGACGCAGACATTAGTTCGTCAGCTATTTAAATTGACGTAATGTGTATTCAATGGACCCTAATGATAGGCGGTACCCAGGGATGTACAAAGCTATCTATTTTATTGCTCTGTTTATTTAGTAGCACACCAATATATAGTCTTCCATGCGTACTTATAAAACACAAAAATTGTTTAGGTTAGATTAGGTTCTAACACGATGTACAATCGTCATCATAGTTTTATTAGACAGGCGCTAATGCTAAGTTGCTTTAAGACATTTAGTCCGCTCATTTACTGATTTGAGGCGGACGAAGTCGCAGGCATTAGCTTGGTAAACATAAAAAGGATAGGACGAGTACAAAGACAAGTTTAACTCTAGAGATATTTTCAAGGAATTGATAGAAAAATACAGATACACATATAAAAAAATACGTCTTTACAAGAGATTTTGTCTTATAAATATTGCTCCTTCAATCTTTATTAAAACAGACAGAAATATCAGATAGCTTTTACCCGCGGCTTCGCTCGCATTGAAGCAATTAAGTAAGATCATTACAATAGAAATGAATCGATATGATAACTAACTTATATTATATTAACAAACAAACTATATATATTTTAACAAACCATTTTTTTATCTTTTGTAAAATATATATATAAATATTTCAATAAAAAGTATCCTATGTTCATTCTAATACCTTCAAGAACATGTATAGGTTTCATGATGAAGTATTTTACGCGTGAAAGCGTAACAAACAAACTTATATTTACATTTATAATATTAAGTAGGGATCTCTATCCCTATTAGGGATTCTAATATACAGTAATTTAAAGGACGATTATAGAACAGGTCCTCAGCCTATTTAATAACTTTGGTGCTGCCAACCCTAATCGATATTAATAGGCCCATCCGATCGGGCCGCCCGTGGCTGCTCGCGTGGGTGACGATACATACGATTTGTAAAAAAAAAGAAATAATAGAATCCGATCGAAGGAAGAAGAATTAAAATCGAAGGAGAATAAACTCACACATATATATAATATGATTTTTATTCTTCCTATGTATATGTTAAGCTTTCAATTCTTCTTACTCTCTGTCATATTAGGGCTGATATAGTAGGGTTGCGGTCGAGTGCGCGTGTTCCCGTGACCCAGCCACCAGGCGACGCGAAGGAGCATCGCTGGGTTTTAGTGGGTATTCAGGCCGCCAGGGAGTCCCACATACCCCGTCGGAAGTGGCGCAGTTTTGTGCCACTTCCGGAGGGGATGCGTAACCGTAAAAAAAGGGCTGATATAGTACCGCTGACTGGGTTGCGGAACGAGTGCGCGAAGTTTCTCGAGACCCAGCCACCAGGCGACGCGAAAGAGCATCGCTAGGTATTCTGGTCGCCACTTTGGCCGCCGACGAGTTAACATACCCCACCGAAAGCCTCGCAGTTCTGCCTGCGTCACTTCCGGAGGGGATGCGTTAACGTATTTCCCAGCGTTAAAAAAAAAGAAAATAAAATAAGTCTAGCTATGTGTTATGTGTATGTATGACGTCGATCAGAAGCCGACTAGGAGGATGAGTTCAGCCGGCAACGCATCGGTGGCTCCTCTGGTGCTGATCTCATCATCTCATCTTGCAGATGTAAATGGGCGACGGTGATCACTTAACATCAGGTGACCCGTCTGCTAAAACATAAATAATGCTGCTGCATAAAAACCTAATACTGAAAAATTCACAGTCGGAGTTCGGGATCTATTCTCGTAAACACCTAACACACGATTAAAACTCGACAAACAGTTAATGAGAATTATAAAAACGTGATTAACAATAAACAGCAAGTATAATTTGCTATATTCCGCCGACAACCGGGAGATTTGTATGATATAACACCACACAAAATTCACAAGCGTAAAGTCAACATATCCTGAGGATGATCCGGTGTCGGGTCGAAACGTGCGTAGAGGTTCTAGTGGAAGATTTTGTGTGGTGTTATATTATACAAATCTCCCGGTTGTCGGCGGAATATAGCAAATTATACTTGCTGTTTATTGTTTATCATGGACTTCCGCAAAGTAACGCCTGCTTCTATTCGTTATTTAAAAACGTGATTTTCACAACTCTCTAATCCACATTAGAGCAGCATGCAGAGCCTTAGTTCTTGTTCCGCCCCCGGACCCCGTCGCATTGGGCTCTAGAGTAGAAAATGAAAACGGGGCCACCTAAATTCTGACATTATATAATTCCACTTTCATAAAACAAACCTATTTATTGTTTCGCCTATTCCATAATCGGGTGCGTTCACCTCTTAATTGTTCGCTTGTAAGCATGCCCGCCCACGGGGCGATGTTCTTTGTTAATGATCCCGTGAGCGACTAGCTTTGCGAAACTCCGATATTGCTTGTTCAATTGACGGCTGAATTAAATATTAATATGCATTACGCGCGAGCCCGTATTAAATTACAAACACATTTTAGGCCTATGCAAATACATTTTGTATGTGAATGCGATATTATCTATGCAAATTGTCTACTGTGAAGGGTTTCGACACACTACCAGCGTGGTACGTCACACTCACTATTGCGTCGTCATCGAATACGGAAAAACTGCAACGCAAGCAAAAATTTTCGTTTTTAACGTGTGTAATAGTGAATAGCGTGGAGGTACGACATGACGACAATGTTGCCAATTTAATAAATTAATAATTTTATATTAGTCAAGTTTTATTCTTTTATATAATATAAAGAAAGAAAGAATACCTAGTTCTTATATACTTTAAAAATATTTTATTTAAAGCCTTTAAAAACAACCCGTAAAATATAAGTTTAACATAATAAAAACATCATTAGGTATAGCTTCTTTAGGTAGGTGTAGCTTCTTTGAACAGGCGACAACAAGTGTATAATTATATCCCTATGAACATTATTAAATAAAAAATGTATGTAGGAAATAGGGCTTCCAATTCGTCAAATTAATTGTTAACCTTTACGGAAACTTTTTGACAACACATCTAGTAGTTATGCTATCTAATGAACCTGCAACGGTAGGGTAAAATAATACTTTGTAACATGAAGGTAAAAAAAACATATAACGAAAATTCATTTCATTCATGTATAATTTTTTTTTTAATTATTAGCATACCAGTAGAGATACGATACGATTAAGATACAAAATAACATGTTTACGAGTATGATAAAAAAAACAGACACATTGAAAAAAACTAGGATACAAAATGACTTTATCACTCTGTAGCGATCTCGGCATGGACCACATAAAGCAACATTAAAGATGGACGACGTTTCCACGTCGTTTTTATGGAAATCGAAACTATTTTATTACCTTGCAATTAGGAAAGCTTTGAAGTAGGTTTCATGTCGGTATAGCCAAGTCCTCTGGCGTAAAAACCAATCTGAGCTCAAAACCGGATGGCGCCAGGCAGGCGTAGATACAACTGTGTTTTTATCACGTTAATTTTTTTTGCCTATTTCACTTTAAACATCGGTAGCAAGTCCCATTCAGTTAGGATCAAACGCCTCGTTGTCAGGTGTTGGGGTATACAAGAAATTCTCAGTAACCCAGAGTTCATAAATTGGGATCATCCCTGCAGTACCTTACAGAGCACGCTAAACGATAGAGGCTTCATTTAAACTGAGGTATGGATGAAATAAACGAACCTTGTACCTCAGTACAGTATATCGAGCTACGTGTGACCATTCAAAAGACGCTCCTGTTCGATTAAAGTCTTATTATTAAAAGCTTAGTTACTCTTACGTTCTAGATACTGGATTCTTGTCAACATTTTCACCGCCGCGCCGCACCGTCCGTTACAAATTCCGACGACTATTTCATGCCTCATTTGAAACTGTCAGTTAAATTTTACGCTCGCCGCAGTTTTTCGCTATAATAATGATATTTAATGTGCTCTGGCATTTAGAAGTGCATTGTGAATGGTAACGAGCCGTTATGACCTAACCGCTGTAATGTAACGCGTAATAAGGACTTTTTTTTTCGGACTGTCTATTAGCTGTACAAACCCTACTGGTTACCACAGCGTAACCGAGCTGTTTAGCGAGCTTCGGAAATAAGCTCTGCCAGAAGAAATTTTGAGCCCTAGGGCTCGAAGAAACTAAGGGAACGACTGCCTAAGGGCGCCTCCTTTGAGGCCGAAGCTCGGCTTAGGGGACGTTTGGGATAACGGAGGAGTCGGAGGGTGGTAATAAGGACTGGGGCTGAGATCTATAAAGCGTACTCTGACTTTGCTCGGCCAAAGTTAAATGTTAAAACAGGACAGACTTATATCGGACACATAAGGTTATCTCGTTTTAACTGTTTCTAGGTTAGAAGTCAGGCTTAATTTGCCTTAAATAATAATAATACTAACTAATATAAGCTATTTCTCATAATTTTTAAAATGATATTAGTTAACTAATACGGGTTATTTTATTATATGGATTTTATATGTTTTTGGACTATTGGTTAGAATATTACGCTTGCTGATTACGGGGTCTTGATTTTTGGTCTACTAATTCTACTGAGATCATAAAATCAAGACTACTGAGGTTAGGTTGACCAAATGACTGACATGTCATAGTAATTAGATGTGAAGCTATCGGTCGCGTTCATTATCTCTATTATACGATAATAGTCGTTAAAGCCCACCAATCCGCATAGAAGCAGCGTGGTGGGTTATATCTTTAATCCGCTCTCATAAGAGAAAGGGACCTGTCTCAGCAATGCGACGTTGCTGATAGGCTGATGATAATGAAGACATGGTTATACAAAACAGCGCCATTATTCAAAATGAAAAGTGAAACTGTCAAGCAACATATATATATATATATATATTAATCGTGCGTCTGAGGTTTTGTAATTAACACCGCTATCGGCTACAATTACATTATACATGAGTCATGCCACTTGTATTAATGTATTGACACCAATTGTATTAATATTGTTTCCCATTGATACAGGCTATACATTTAACGAGAACCGATGAACTTTGTCACCGTCTTCGCCGGCGAAGACGAGGTCCCCGCTATCTTACGTCATCCGGACGTGGGCTCCATCCACGGCCTCGGAGACGTACGGTCAACTCACCGTCCGACCCCCCCGTTATCCCAAACGTCGCCCAAGCCGAGGTTCGGCCTCAAAGGAGGCGCCCTTAGGCAATCGTTCTCTTAGTTTCTTCGAGCCCTAGGGCTAAAAATTTCTTCTGGCAGAGCTTCTTTCCGAAGCTTGCCAAACAGCCCGGTTACGCTGTGGCAACCAATAGGGTTTGTACAGATAATAGACAGTCCGGAAAAAAAAAGATGGACTTTGAGGTCCCAAGGTTCTGGAATGGCGACCTCGCACCGGTAAACGTAGCGTTAGTCGACCCCCAACAAGGTGGACAGACGATCCACGAGTCGCAGGGAACCGCTGGATACAAGCGGCCCAAAACCGTGGCCATTGGAACTCCCTACAAAAGACCTATGTCCAGCAGTGGACGTCTATCGGTTGAAATGATGATGATGATGATACATTTAACGAACTGTTGCAATAAAAAGAATGAATGAAGAACGGCTGAACTGATTTGACTGTAAATCGGTGGGAAGGAAGCTTAGAACCAGGAAGCGGACAGGATACTTTTCATCCCCTTTCTCCCCGGGTTTTATGAAAAACTGAACTATAACTATAGTTTGCCATAGCAAACTTCATCGATTTATTATTCCATAGGAGTTTTTAAAAACCCCTAATTCACGCGGACGAAGTCACGGGCATCAACTGGTAACTAATAAAAATCAATAACTTAACATTACAACTTCGCATAAATAAATAGCAATAAATCAAAAGCTTCTGTAATACATAATAAACTAACTTAGTAAGAAAACGAAGTAGAAAGAAATTAGTTACTAAATAGGTTTCTATTCAGTAATCTGATCATAAATACTTTCCACAGTTTCCAGAGAGGGCTAATTCGATACTTTCAAAGGAATGGATACATCTTTAGGTACAAAGATAGGTGGTATCAAACGATATCCTTTGATAAACTTTCCGAGATTTAGTTACGTTATAAAACAAATAACTAAATTGAAGTCTCTGAAATGTCTCTTAAAAGCACAGAACCTTTATTACAAACAAACTTGAAAGATAGATCATCATTAACAACCCATTAGCGGCCAACAGCAGGGTCAAAAACAGGCCTGTTCTCACAATGAAGAGGGCTGTGACCAAAGTCTTCTATGACCACCAAGTGCGGATTGGTAAAACTCACACGCCTTTGAAAACATTATGGACACCTCTCAGACATGTAGATTTCTTCGTGATGTTTTCATTGAACGTTAAATCAAGTGATATTTAAACGCTTAAATTAAAAAGACCACCTTACTTCCAAAAATTAGTACCAATCTAACTAGACTATTATTACCTACTGCTTTATAGATACATTATAAAGCGATCAGGTTAATTGTGACCCATTTTATTCACAGAATTCGGAGTCATCAAAAGGCAACCTTGTGGTAAACTTTCGAAGAATTTATAACTTTCGTCATAAAGTTTTTAGGTTCCGGCTGGCCCAGTTTGGATCGCCCCCTCCCTCCCAAAGAACTAATAACGTGCCAGACTGGGCGGAGCGGGCCTTGGCCTTATAAGTTATACTTTACACGCTCGATTCCTTGTAAACCATCTGATAAGCTCGGTTTTAACGCGTGCTCAATTTTAAATGGCTTCGATGAACCTTTCTTCCTTATTATAAATGTGTCTTTAGTGAGGTTTAATGTTTTGCCAGATAAATAATGAACTACTTTGATGTTGTCTGTGACATCGTTCGTATTAAAAAGGTATCGGTAACTTTTAGGGAATAAAGCGCCCGTGTCACTCACCCAAAAATTTTATTTGTGTTAATGAACAAAAAAAAAAGTTGGATCTGTCAATGCACAATTCAATCTTTACACCGTAGCGTGGATCATGTTAATATTTCGCATACAGAAAGCTTTACTTACACCTTAGGTGTCCGCTAAGAAAGGATATGTGAAAATTTGTCGCCTAGACAAACTAGGGACACGGACAGAAGCACGAGAACAACGTCCGTAACGTGAGCGGATCCACGGGAAAAAGCTAGTTATTAATTTATAAAGCACACGAAAACCCAAATTTCATTCATTAGAGTACAAGAATTACATGGCCTAAACACTAATTTACATTTGCCGTACTAACTCTTTAGGAATGGATTTTTGAGCAGTACGGAATTCTAAAAAGATAGAAATCGTTTATCTGGTTTGATTATCTAAACGAGTAAAGGGCAAATCGGATGGGATTTCTCCGTACGCGATCGTTCCGATATCTCGGTCAAATGTCGTGTTGCGGTGGTAACGCGATGGTTATCACCCGCCGACAGGTTGGCTCCCGCGGAGAACAGCTTTGTGTCGAGGTATTGATGGCTGCAATTGTTTTAAAATGCGACTTCGTTGGCAATGGGGTATCTGTACTAATATTATAAAGATAAAGTGTTTGCATCGTTATCATAGGTTTCACGCTTGAATCTACACGAGTTTAGAAGGTGACAACTATATATAAGAAACGCGTATGCAAATTCAAATCGTATGATGAGAATTCGCCACGCACTGTTCACTCCTAACGAAGAGTTACAACTTTACACGATGAAAGCTGTCATGAGAAGGTATTTTGATTTATGACATAAAAAGACGTTTAAGGATTAAGGGACGTTAGGGACAAAACTATATTTAAGAATAAGTCTTAGATTAAAAAGATGTGGTGTCGTGGGACACCAGGTAGGAACGAAGTTCCTTCCGCTAATGTAGAATCGACACAATTTGCAAAAAAAATCGTGCTCAATTTTATGTAGGTTTCTTCTCTTAAATTTTGCTGATTAGTTTTTAAGTACAGGAAAGTATTTAGGAAATTCAGTATTTTAGGGAATAATAAATGACGTAAAATAAAAACAAATCGTAATTCAAATTACCAACTAAAATAACACAATATGTCTCTTTATTTATGTTTGACAACATAAAATTACATAGAAACAGAAATAATTAAAGAGGGAGAAAGAGAAAGGTATTATACACTACTCGCTTGTGTATACGACTGTCGCGCCTGCGCACGTCTCATTTAACGGTTTTATTCCACGGACTTTTTCTTACGGATTTACTATCACATTTTTTTCTGTTCGGTCGCGCAGCAGAATCCCTATCTTCTCAAAGCCTGCCGTAAGAAACTTCGTTCCGAAAAGGATATTTTTAAATTATAGCTTTAAATGTTGTTTCTCATTACAGAGCAATGCAATTAAGTTTCATTTCAATGTTTAAGCAATTCACATTTTTAGGGACACTATATTTATATATAAGAGAATGGAGGATTTATTACAAACAGAAGCTCGCACTGCATCCTTGATACACCCAAGGCTATTTTTGCCCCAGAGCTGAAACAGGCGTCGTATCTAATAGATGATTGAGAGCTTTCAATGCGGTTACCATACTATATAATTAAATCAAACAATTGGCAGCAAGATCAGCACGCAGGCCGCGTAACGATTATCGATCGAGAAATACGCGCAATTACAGAGTCTCACAAGTCCCTTCCGAGTCCCCTCGCGCGAAACACTTATTCAGCATTCCATTGTTTACGTCTGACTCAGATCGCTATCGCGTGAATAATGCCGCATCATCGTTCTCATAATGATCAGCATATGGGCTTTGGCGAAGAAAGTGTCGCCCACGTTGCGCTCTACCATAACAATTATTAAGACAGACATGACTAGACCCGTTTTTTTTTCGGACTAACTATTAGCTTGCGACAGCGTAACCGGGCTGTTTGGCGAGCTTCGGAAAGAAGCTCTGCCAGAAGAAATTATGAGCTCTAGGGCTCGAAGAAACTAAGGGAATGTCTGCCTAAGGGCGTCTCCGGTGAGGCCGAACCTCGGCTTAGGCCACGTTTGGGATAATGGGTGAGTCGGACGGTCAGTGGTCCGTACGTCTCCGAGGCCGTGGATGGAGCCCACGTCCGGATGACGTAAGATAGCGGGGACCTCGTCTTCGCCGGCGAAGACGGTGTGTAGCTTATGATTTTGTGATAGGTAGGTACGAGTATCTTGTCAGTAGTTATCTGATCGTCAGGGTCGTGAAGGATATGTTTAGGTCTCCTCTTTCGGGGGAGTAAAAAGAAGCCGCAACTACGAGAGGGTTGGGGTGTCGGATTGAGACTAGACCCGTGTGACGTATTTCATGTTTGCAAAACATTTTTAAAGACCTTTCATATTACAAAGAGGACAGATGTCGATCAGGGATGAAACTTTCATATCGATGGGAAATCGATTCATAATATAATGACGTCATCTAGCTGTAACCTGATTAAACGATTGATTACCGCAAGTTTTGGGTTCGCTTAAACTTAAAGCCTCAACTTAAAGCTCATCAAAATCCTTTTAACCCTGCTCGCTAAATGGGAGGGAGTTATTGGTGGGACCACGTAGCTTCACTACAGGCTGACGTTGTTAGTTAATTAACAATAGTTAATTTTAATTATACGATTTAACTAGGTACTCATAGTTATCGGTTATTAAGAGGTTTTAGTGATAACGATCGGTATTCTTTTTTTTATTATTTACGAGTATCTGAATCATTGAGGAAAGGTTAGAGCTTTATTGGGCCCTCTAAAGTCACTCATCCTGTTTCTGACTTGGATCATTGATAACGTGCGTAATACACTGTTTAGCGCTTGGAAGCTATCATACCAACCTTCTCTAAAGTTATGCTTACATTTTTTTATCCACTACAAGTTAGCCCTTGACGGCAATCTCACCTGATGGTAATTGATGATGCAGTCTAAGATGGTAGCGGGCTAACCTGTTAGGGGTATGGAAAACACATATTCCTAATTGGTTTCTACACGACATCGTGCCGGATCGCTAAATCGCTTGGCAACACGTCTTTGTCGGTAGGGTGGTAACTAGCCACGGCCGCAGCCTCCCACCAGACCAGACTCGAGCCGGGAATCGAACCCAGGACCTCTGACTTTATAAAGTAACAGCGCACGCGCTGCGCCACGGAGGTCGTCATAAAATGGCTAACCAAACAAAACGGAATAAGTGAAAGCAATCCCAGTTTACACCAGGTTTCGCTGTCATTCAAGCATTGTGACGTCAAACCGTTCAAGTTTTGTTTGACGATGTGTCAAATTAGACATCGCAATTATGTCATTTTCGCACGTTTCACGTTCAAAATAGAAAATCAGGACCGAGATCAATTCATTTAAATATAATAATTCTATTACAATAATCAAGTTTAAGCTAAAAATAATATTAAGGCAGTTGATATAATAAGACCGAGAATAGCATTTCAAAGAATAGTTATATTCTTTCTTCTTCAGTCGGGCGTACAATAATATTATTTTTTAAGTTATTATAAAATACAATAACACGTTAATATTAATGTCACATAAAGTTTTACAAAAATATTAAAAAAAAAGTAACAAAATACGTAAATATGATAGATGTCGGATCAAAGATCTAAAGTCATCAATGATGATAGGTAAATAATGTATTGGTTTTTATAGCACAGTTCTAAAATTTACATAAGTTAATAGCGAAATTCCACAAAGCCATAAATAAAGCACCCAGTCATTAGCAAGACTAAAGTTTAACCTTTGTAAGTCTGGAGTCTGGACCCCTGGTCATAGCATGTGAATAATTTTGTACTATTTATTACGTGTATTCGCTTTTATAAGATGACTTAAGAAGGAGTTTTGCTTATGTATAATCAATGTTATATTAAATAATATACCCAATTAGGTTGAAGTTTTTAATGGCCTATTTGTACTACTACTCTGTAAAATCTGCATTTCGAACTCCTGGTCACAATAAGCAAAGAAACATTTTCAAAAGAGCCGGTAAATGTTACCCCTAATATGTGATAATGATGGTACCTCTAACCAGCATTGGAAGTGTGGAAGGTGTAAGCATATATATATATCTATTTCTCTCCCCAATCTCCCCCTTCTCTCTCTGGCCTATGAAAGAGGTGGCCTGTTAAAGAGAATGTTACATTAATAGATTAAGATTATTATATTACCTATGTAACAGGAATAAACAATATTTATAAATAAATATTTATAGCTAACTGATGACAAACTTCTTCCGCATTGATTGTCCAATTTTACTCTTTTTAACAACCGTCCTTGGACTTAGGTATACGAATTAGAAAAACAAAAGGAAATATTCGAGTTTCACATTTAGATAGTCCGGCGGTTTCTCAACCTGTCGCCCTGACCCCCGGACGTTTGGTCTCCCCAGCCGGGGTGTAATCCTCCGTCCGGTGCAAATATGTATCTATGTAATGTGTATGTAGGTTAATTTATTTTTATTTATTTAGGTTTATTATATCTCTTTTGGTTTTTATACGAATTTATTTTGCACACGGGCGTGAGAGTTGGAATATATAAGAAATAATAATATCATATAACATAGATTTACTAATTAAAAAAAATATTTACTGCCGTTTGTAGCCAAAGCTCCATGACTTATAGTGGTATCTAAATTCTAACCGTTCTATTATACCAATAATACGTCTGTCGGAAAAATAATATAAAAGCACGATTTATGCAACATTCTACAATAGCAACTTAATTAAATTTGTAGAAACCCATAAATCCAACCAATTAAGACGTCAATTTCAAATGTGTTTTTGCGAACACAATTTTTGCTAAAGTAAATTTACAGCGATTATCTTGGCATAAATTTATTACAACTTTCCAATCTGTCTGCGCGGGATACGGAATCGTTTTAAATCTTAATTCTTCAAGGAATAACCTACTCGGGTTTATTTCGTTAAGTCCGTTACGAATTGGTTTTGCTTCCACGTTACGTTGGCGGCTCTAAATCAACCTGAACAATGCGGTTTGTGGTAAAAAGCTACCACCCGATGATACTGAGCCTCTTAAAGCTGCCGGGCTGGTTTGACCGTTAATCCTATACTGATCTTAAGATAACAAGAATATATTTTTTGCTTCATACTACCAGCTTCGCGTCGAGAATTTCGGAGAGGAAATTATTACATTCCACTTTGGAATTTATATTTGGTTTAGTTAATAAATAGTGTACATGATATTATAAAGTAGACATTGGCTAGTATTTACCTCATCATGATCAACCCATTGCCAGCTCACTATAGAGCACGGGTCTCCTATCAATATGAGAAGGGTTCGGCCATAGTCCACCACGCCGGCCATGTGCGCATTGGCAGACTTTCAGAACATTATAAATTAACATTATTAATATACATTATTTACCTAATGTGTATTAATAATTTATGAACCATAACATCGTCGAATATCTCAGTATCATCATCAGCCCATTCCCGGCACACTACAGAGCGCGGATCTCCTAACACAGTGTAGCGTTGTGAATGTAAATAGGTGAAGGCGAAAATATTATAAAGTAAACTTAATTTATTATAGAAAAAAGACGGGTTGCACTCCGGGAGTGCCGGCAGAAGTGAAAACTTGATTATTAACGTTGAGCATGTTTGATATTTTGAAATGGTTAGGGAATAATTTTGCACCAATTGCTTTATCAGTATAAAAGTACTATCATTTATGTGGTAGAATACAATATTCATTTATTGCGCTATCGTACACAAACATGACATTTTATATTACATTAAAAATTTAACACTTTAAAACTATTACAATTATTTTACATTAAAAAGTTTATCTATATCAATTTCCATATTTTAATTCACGAATTTTACGAATACACAACAATGTGATCACTACACAGACGGTCGAGCCATCAGCTGTCACCATCCATGGATGCGCGTGGCACGCTGTAACATACACGAACATTCGCGCAAGCGCCCTGCGCTGCCTAAACGAAACAGTAGGCCCAGGCATACATTTTCGCCGCGCCGTAGAGAGGGGATAGCTGTCTACTCTTCATCCGTCTTACGCTTTTTCGATCAGGTCACGTGTCCTGACGCGAGTTTAAGATTTCATACCCATTACAGAAAAAGTGCTCAACGCCGCTAAAGAAGTTTTCACTTCAAAAAGGTAGGTTCAGTTAAGAAGATGGATGGATATATTGGTCGACTTTCGACCACTTTCATAAAACTGGGCATCAATAAGCCCGAAAAATTAACGTTTCCCACGGCACTAAAATAAAAACAGAAACGAAATCCCTGGAAACAACAAGTTCTACATAAATTTCAGTTGTCCTTTGTTAACTATGAGAATTCTTTGAATGAGAGAAGGAAAAGTAATAAGGCATGTCTTGAAACTACATAAGCTAGTAATTCTCTATATATACCTATATTTTTATTCCTGTATTATCACATAAACGGGCAATTCTATGCGTAGGTTGAAATAAAGAGGACATCCGCTGCTCTTCGCAGTAGCGCGAACGATTAGTCTTATAACATAAACGAAAGGGAAATGACATACCTGAACATCTCTCCTCGGTTGTGGCAGCCTCATAACAGGATTCGGCAAGGGGGTCGGCATGCGTGTAGGCGGCGGGACATAGGGCCTGGGCCCTGGCGGAGGGGGCGGTGGCCGGGGTACAGGCGGCCCCTGGGGCCTCTGCACTCTTTGCGGCCCTTGAAAAACTGTGACCGCAGGCACGAGGGGCGTAGGGCGAGCTTGTCCCTGTGCCACGGGGGCAGAGGGTACTAGGGGCGACGGGCGAGCTCCCTGGTGTCCCTGCAATAAAACAACACGATTTTTTTCTGCTGCAAGTACCTAATGGTTTTTGTATCAAATCTTTTCGGAACAACAGCTTATTTCAAAAATTGTTTGCATAAAAACTCCATACTACTATTTGTTGGTTTGGAGGTGGACAACAATGGTTGCGCCACAGTTTACACTACTGCAGCCGTTATTGCTACACCATGCTTTGTATTGTTCATAATAAAAATATCGAAAAATAAAAAAATATCGAGGTTTTCTCTAGTGTGACCTGCATTCTAACAAAAAATTATGCTTTCCATAACTGATCTTTAATTAATGCACACTCATGTTATAATTTAAGGTGGTGGGTCACTAGGGCGACTGTGCCCCCTCGGGGGGGAATTAATGCAATTAAACATGATTACAGTGACACTGAGACACGGATTTCTGCAGTTAGTTGTTTAATTGTTTTTTTTTATAACACGATGTAATAAGTCATGTTTTTTTCTTAAATCCACTACAGTTTAGCCCTGGACAACAATCTCAGCTGGTGGTAAGTAATAAAGTCTTAAGATACCCAGCATGTTAGGGGTATGGTTCACCCATACTCCATTCAAATGGTTTATTTTTTTTCGGACTGTCTATTAGCTGTACAAACCCTATTGGTTGCCACAGCGTAACCGGGCTGTTTGGCGAGCTTCGGAAAGAAGCTCTGCCAGAAGAAATTTTGAGCCCTAGGGCTCGAAGAAACTAAGGGAACTACTGCCTAAGGGCGCGTTTGGGATAACGGGGGGAGGGGGGGGGGGGGGGGGTCGGACGGTGAGTGGTCCGTACGTCTCCGGCCGTGGGTGGAGCCCACGTCCGGATGACGTAAGATAGCGGGGACCTCGTCTTCGCCGGCGAAGACGGTGTGTAGCGTATGATTGTGTGGTAGGTGGTACGAGTATGGTGTCAGTAGTCATCTGATGGTCAGGGTCATGAAGGATATGTTTAGGTCTCCTCTTTCGGAGAGGGGCGCTTAGGTCGGGGGAGGGTTGGTTTGGTTGGTTTCTACGTAACATCATGCTGATACGTAGGGTGGGGCGGTCCCATGACCACTTTCTTTATAATGCAACAGCGTAATACCTGTAACACGGTGACGGCCGGCACGAGCGGCGGGGGTCGCCGCTCGCGAGCCTGCTCCACGATGGCGAGGTGCTCCGAGGGGCGGATGAGCCGCGGCGGCAGGGTGCGCGGCCGCGGCTCGGGGCGCACGCTCGCGCGGGGCGGCGGAGCCGGGGGCGCGCGACCCCGCCGACCCGACTCCGGCTCGTCCGTCATCGGCGCGCGCCAATCTGTGGACAATTCAATCATTCGTTAACCACACTAGCTATACATTTATGGTTTAAAGAACAGAGTAACAGCTGTTGTGTCTCGTGAAGTTATTAAGGACCTTTGAAGAACATCAGTCTTCTAGGTTTAATAATTGATTATATTTGTATACATGCGAATTAACACCATAAAACATATCCCTGAATGTATAAAGTATTTTGATAAATACAGATGAAATAAAAAACTAAAAAAAAAATATGCTATTAATTTATTCTCCAAACCAATTGCGGGCTCACTACAGAGCACTGATCGCCTCTCAATATGAGAAAGGTTTGTTCATAATCCACCGCGCTGACCATGTGCGGATTGGCAGGTATCACCCGCCTTTCTGAACATTATGGAGAACTCTCAGGCATGCCGGTTTCCTCACAATGTTTTCCTTCACCGTTGAAGCAAGTGATATTTTAATTGCTTAAAAACGCACATAACACCGAAAAGTTATAGATGCGTGCCCGGATTCGAACCCCCGATCTCTGATTATGAGACGGACGTCCTAACCCCTAGGCTATAACAGTTTCGTGTACCTAACTATTATGATAAAAATACAATGCCAGAAAGCCGTGAGGCTCATTAGAGCTGCGAGTCGTTGAATTTATATAAAAAAAAAAAAAACATTAGCTATTGCACCGAATCCCGTTTCCCGTACATCAATCACTGCGGCCAAGCCACTTGACACACCGTCGAGAATTGAAAAAAGAGGGTGAAGCGCGCGTTGAGCACCCGAACTGTGGTTCCGTGGAATAATGAAATTTCTGTCAGATTTCTAATAAGAGTATTTTGATGTGGCGATGAAAAATAAACTATCACACACACACACACAGATTACAAACAGACTTGAATTCTCAAAAGTGGTTCTTAAGAAATGAAATTAATGAATTTAGAGTTTTGTTTTTTAACCGTCTACAGACACTTAAAACGGTATCACGAATACTAACTAAAATAGGTCCAGATATATAAATATCTAAATAATTATAAAATTTCATTCATCACAATCATGATCAAACCATTACCAGCTCACTACAGAGCACGGGTCTCCTCTCAATACGAGAAGGGTTTGGCCATAGTGCACCACGCTGGCCATGTGCGGATTGGCTGGCTTCTCACGCCTTTGAGAACATTATGGAGAACTCTCGGGCGTGCTGGTTTCCTCACGATGTTTTCCTTCACCGTTGAAGCAAGTGATATTTTTCTTTTTTTTTTTCATTCATATTTACTGAATTTATTTTTAGAATTACAAGTCAATTTTATTACTATGCTATACTGTTAAAATTTGAGTCAACTTTTTAAGGGTCTATAAAGAACCCTAATAAACAAAGGATCGCCTATTGCATTGGACGTGAAGCGAAACAACGATGCATCACGCTCACCCTCCAATCAATTTTAGATTGCCTATAGTTATAATGGGGACACTCGTGAAAAAAAAAAGAAATTATGTATTGTATGCCTATACAATAATACAATTTCTTTTTTGTTGAAGATTTACTTAATAAAGTACGATTTCAGTGAAAAAAGCGCTTATGAAAGAAAAATGCTTCTATAGTTTACATACATGGTTATAACCATGTATGTATTACTATTATTATGTTTCCAAATAAAAATAAAAATCATGATCAACGCATTGCCGGCTCACTACAGAGTACGGGTCTCCTCTCAACATGAGAACGGCTTGGCCATAGTCCACCACGCTGGCCATGTGCGGATTGGCAGACTTCACACGGCTTTTAGAATATTATGGTGAACTACTCCCAGGCGTGCAGGTTTCCTCACAATGTTTTCCTTCACCGTTGAAGCAAGTGATATTTTAATTTTCATAAAGCACATAACTCCGAAAAGTTAGCGATGCGTGCCCGGATTCGAACCGCCGACGTCGGATTAGGAGGCTGACGCCGTAACCACTAGGCTATCACCGCTTCATAATAACAATATAGAATCCCCATAATATAGTATAGAATGATTTCTAAACAATTAATATCTTAATTTCTTCCATAGCAAATCATTTTATGACTAAAAGCTTATTATTCCCAACAGCGCCATCTATGCGCACGATGCGGAACTTGGTAGCCAGCTAGCATGCCTTGTAAACTGCGCCTTCCACGGCGTCGCTGCGTCTGCACCGCTCCATGCGCCATAATCGTTAATAGCTATTATAGTACAAAGAACCATAGTTGTATATAATGTTAACTGAAACCTTGTAAGTTACGATAATTTTCTAATAATTTCATAGCGTATTTATATCGGGATCATGAAATATAGAATACTATAGCTTTTAAAAATAAAAATTAAATTAGTTTTTTGGCTTTTTAATTAATATAATTTTATAGTTGTAGATTATTATAGTTTTTTTTTTAATTGTCAAAAAATGTTTTAGTTAAGATTACAACTTTAAGTTTTATATTATGCATGTCGAGTTAGCCTGTAAGTGAGTATACATTGATAGTCTTAAGTATACATAATTTGTCTTAAAATATATATAAATATTTCTTTGTATACCGTTGGCTACCTAATAAATAAATAAATAATAAAATAGAATAAAATGCCACATTTGAATTTCGATATTCTAAATTCTAAAGAATTTAGAACATCGAAATTCTAAATCTAAGAATTTCTGCCTATTTAAAACTTTATCATCATCTTATTTTCTTTAGTCTAGTATTGTTTTGCTGTTGCGTTTAGGTTTCTGCTAGAAGAGATAAGAATCAATAGCTTGCACTCTGTTCTATTACGGTATACAACGGTTAGTTTTATTTAAGCACTACAAGTTAGCCCATGATGGCTATCTCACTTGGTGATAAGTGATGATGCTGTGTAGGATGGTAGCGGCCTAACCTGTTAAGAGTATGGTAAACCTATGCTCCTAATTGGTTTCTACGCGACATCGTGCCGGAATGTAAATCTAAATCGCTTGTGGACACGTCTTTGTCGGTAGGTAACTAGCCACGGCCGAAGCCTCCCACTAGACGAATTATATTTACATAAGTATCAAATTGTGATAGTTTAGTAGTGATAATGACTGAGGTGGACGGGTCAAATTGTTCATCGTCACACCAGGTTAGTGAACACCTGTTTCCTAATTTCAGGGTATGGGTTACCTCATTATTTCTAAACAGAAAAACTGAATGCGTGAAGAGTTCCGACTACAACCAACCATCTTGATCCATAGTAGAACATCCTATCCCAACGAAGCAGCAGTTATGACGTTATTAAATTTATGGTCCGATAATATATCCCCATGAGCCATCTGTTTGTATTGATGTTTTTAATAACCCCTATACAATGGTGGGTACTAAAATGGAAGGGAATTCTTACATCCGGCAGAAGTCAGACGTTTAAAAACTCCTGTCAACTCTTAACAATACACTGAATATAAGTTTTTTTACAATCATGACGAAAAATATATCCTTTAAAAAATTCCAAGTCATGAAATCACAAATTTGTAGATTGGATTGTTCCGGAGTTTTGTATCTATATATTTTTACGATATTTGCATCGCGGGCAACTGAGCAGACGTGTCACCCCATGTTAAGTGATCGCCCATGAATATCTTCAGCACCAGTACCAGCTTTCAGCTCAACTCTGCATCATCATAAATGCTTTCTTCTCGTCATCATACCAGATCTACGTCTTCGTCAGTAGGGTCGACGGAAAAACTACATGTAGGGGCAAACTAGGTTCTCCCAAAAGTAAGGCCGACATGTTAACCACTAGGCTATCACTGCTTCCATTTAATAATAATATAGGTAGGTAATAATTTCACTTATTGCACTCTTTTTCAGCGAAATCTGCAATTCCTTTGAAAATATCTTCGCTTGCATTTCCACGAACACGTTACAAGAGTTATTTCTTTGTATGCTATTATTACTGAATAGGTATCACAGTGATTACTAGGCGTCTTATATTCTTTTACTACCCGGCTATAGCCAAGGTTGTTATGAATTGAGCAGACTATGTTTGTGGATTTTATGTTATACATACAGCTTTATCTAATCCGTTGTGATCTCGTCAATTACTTGTAAAAAAATTTGGTAAAGAAGTATCTTTGTCGTGTCGCATGACATTAGCTAGGACACTCACCGTCCGACCCTCCGGTTATCCCAAACGTCGCCTTAGCAGAGGTTAGGCCTCACAGGAGGCGCCATTAGGCAGACGTTCCCTTAGTTTCTTCGAGCCCTAGGGCTCAAAATTTCTTCTGGCAGAGCTTCTCTCCGAAGCTCGCCAAAAAGCCCGGTTACGCTGTCGCAACCAATAAGGGCCACAGTAACAGCTAATAGTCAGTCCAATGAGCTAGGCGACATTGTGGTTCTTTATATATATAAAATTGTCTATAACTTATTTTGATTGCTTTCATTTATTTGCTATAACACTCCACTGATTCCGATATTTCGACTGTCATTCTAAAAAAAAAATTACCGCCCCGTATGTTGATAATGATCCGATGAACTGAGACTGGGAAAGAACGATGAAACACTACAACGTCCGGCTGTAAAACACTCGCGTTCAGTGCAATAATAGTTTAGGTAATCACACATTAAGGTAACTGCTTATTACATGATTTGCTTGAATACGTGCTGATTAATATGCAATAATTTAGAGGTGATTACTGATAAGACTGCGATTATTACTATTAGACTATTCTCTTAATTACGAGCACATACGAATTTAGTGTTTTTGTATTAAGGCAAATGAGCGGCATGATAAAAGAACGCTAAATTGCTTGGCGCTATATCTTTGCGTGTAGGCCATACGAATTTAGTGTTTTTTTCTCAATAAATTTGCATTGAGGGCAATGAGCGGCATGATAAAAGAACGCTAAATCGCTTGGCGCTATATCTTTGTGTGTAGGGTGGTAACTAGTCGCGACCGAGGCCTTCCACCAGGCCAGACTCGAGCCCGGAATCATATCCAGGATCTTCATATCCAAGAGGATTGCTTAACATAATTGGCAATAATATGCAAGAACGTATACAACTCAATCACACTTATCTAAGAAACTAATACCAGAGCTGAGGAGACGATAATATAGTCTCTCCTATCACAGGCTAGGCCTTATTGGATGATGATTAAACATAGATAATTATTTTAATATTATCCTTCATACAATCTCGATGTACATCATCATCATCATCATTAACAACCGATTGACGTCCACTGCTGGACATAGGTCTTTTGGGATAGGGAGTTCCAATGCTCACGGTCTTGGGCCGCTTGCTTCCAGCGGCTCCCTGCGACTCGTTTGATGTCGTCTGTCCACCTAGTTGGGGGTCGACCAACGCTACGTTTACCGGTGCGGGGTCGCCATTCCAGCACCTTGGGACCCCAACGTCCATCGGTTCTCCGAGCTATGTGCCCCGCCCATTGCCACTTCAACTTCGCAATTCGCTGAGCTATGTCGGTAACTCTGGTTGTTCTACGGATCTCCTCATTTCTGATTTGATCACGTAGAGATACTCCCAGCATAGCTCTCTCCATCGCCCGTTGAGTGACTCTGAGCCTTCTTATGAGGCCCATAGTACATACCAGGTAAATAAAGGCAATTAAACAAACATTTTGTTTTATTTTCGACTTGTGTACAAAGAAGCGGTTACCTTAATTCAGCCGGTTTGTTTGGGCATGACCGGGGCCGGTGAATCGAGCCGGCCGGCGGAGGAATAAACAACGTGTTAATTAATCGTATCCGGGGCATAGCTTTATTTACTTTTTGACGGTCTACAGTTTGACTAAAGTCAAGGTTACCAATAAAACCAACATTTGTGGGCTGTTGTCTAACAGTCATGTGGATATAGATGATCTATTATTTTATTTGAAACTACTATGTACTTAAGCTGTGATAGCCTAGTGGTTAGGACGTCCGCCTCTTAATCAGAGGTCAGGGATTCGAATCCGGGCACTCACTTCTAACTTTTCGGAGTTATGTGCGTTTTTAAGCAATTAAAATATCACTTGCTTCAACGGGAAGGAAATCATCGTGAGGAAACCTGCACGCCTGAGAGTTCTCCATAATATTATCAAAAGACGTGTGAAGTCTGCCAATCCGCACATGGCCAGCGTGGTGGACTATGGCCACACCCTTCTCATATTGAGAGGAGACTCGTGCTTTGTAGTGAACCGGTAATGGGTTGTTTATGATGTATGATGAATCAGCACTTTGTGTAAATCGTTCACGCTTATCAACAAATAAATTGTTATGTTACACGCATTTACTCGGTAAACATGGCAGAGTGTAAAAGATACAATAAATAAAGGCTTTGTCTGAAGTGTTTATTGAAGTGAGGGCAAGGTTTGCTTGTGAGTGTTTGCCTTTCCGTTTGTCTATGGGCATTGCATTGTTACATTTTGGTACGGACGGCCTTGTCTCGCTTCAAACCAATCTAGTGTTATTCGTTAAATACCTGTTCCATTCAATTCAGTTTCCAAACGCAAAACGATAGTTATGAGGAAAAAATAAAAGTTTATATATATGTCGGCGCAAGGCATTATAAACCTCAATTGGCGGCGCCAATAAAACAAGATTTAATCAATGAACTGCTTGAATCACGAATTAAGCTTTTATTCACAATGAAGTGTCAAATACCATCAATATAATTTTGTTCACATAGTTTAGAGGGTAGCAATAATAAAAATACACAGCCATGCTTTGGAATAAATACGGACGGCCGACGCATCGGGCGACGCGGTTCATTATAGTTCGAGACATCGGACTAGCTGCACGTCTAAATACCACTATGGAATGTAGGCTGTCAATTTGTTGTATTTAATTATAATGAATGGAAGTGTTGAAGACGATGGCTTTAGCGATACTAACGTCACTCTACTTTACCACAAATTCTCATTTCCTTTTTTGAACAAGATTGGTTTTATATCACAAATTTGAAGCCCTTTAATCCGTCATATATAATGCCAGTATGTGTGATTCGTGATTAATCTACTCCTTAACCAACCTTTTTTTTTTGTCGTGGTGGAAAAGCTTTATGGCTACCTCCGTACCCTTGGGCGGGAAGGAGGTTATGTTGGACTCCCACCCCCAAAGAGGGGTATACCCGAACTAAAAACCACCACGGCATGCCCCTCTCGCAGGTTTTACTGGACAACCTGGGGGACCCGTTGTATACTTCCCGGACGCCTCCTTAACTAACCTACCTAGGTTCAACTTTGGTGAACTTTTTTCTGACAACGCATGGAGGCGGTGACGCTGTTACGGTGTTTGCATTTTTAAATTCCATCACGCAGGAACACACACACACAGGTGGGCTTCGGCCTCCGCTAGCTACCACCCTACTGACAAAGATGTACAGTGAAGTGATTAAACGTCCGGTTTTAGTTTTGTCCGGTTTCGGTCCGGATAAGGAGATTAGATTCAGCCAGCAACGCATCGGTGACTCCTATGCTAGTATGTTTGTGATTCATTCTTAAAAATTACCCTGTTCTGAGAGACCACGTGTTAATGCGAAAATATGCACAGTTACTATATCAGTGTGATCTTAAGATCTAACTAACTTAAATAAACACCAAATTCGTGAGTGAATTCTTTTTTTTCGGACACTTTATGAACACTGACCGTACATTTTGTACAATATTGATAGAAAAGCACTAGAATTATACAAGTAACGTAAGAAAAATTATAACAATTCATACGTCTCCCTCGAATACAAACATATAGGTTTCACTTTTAGTGTATCAAGGATTTGAATATTAATGTACTCTATACCATTACAATAAGCATCACTTTCGTGTAGCTATTCTTTAAAAATTGACGCATGGACCATGGACCATGGACACCTTTAATGTATAGCATATTTTAATGGAAATGCACTCTATTACGTTATAATAAGCAAGGTTTTCGTGTAGACGTTTCTACCTGGGGTCGCGTGCCTTGCCCCACGCTATTCTGCGATGATAGCCTGCAGAAGCAATTTTCCTACAAATTGTACTCACATCTCTGTACGTGGGGTAATTGCGGGGGGGATTTTCTCATTTCCTTTTTTGAACAAGATTGGTTTTATATCAATTTCACTACCGGTATTTTGTGCATGCCCCCTCGCACTTTGGTATCTTAAACTGTATAGCATAGCAATGCATAGCAAGAAAACCCCGACGTATGCCCACATAAAATTTTTAAGCATTATAAAACCCACGTCGTAAACTTGTCACCATCATATTGGTTATTTCTTTATACTTATTTTCACCTGTCACGAACACCTCAATGAAATCTATAATATAACTCGAAGCCTTTTTCTTTGTTGGCTTTAAGCAGCAGAGCATTCAAATTAAAATTATGAATTTTGATTTTTAAATCTCATACCATCCCCCCTAACAGATTAGCCCGCTACCATCTTAGACTGCATCATCACTTACCATCAGGTGACATTACCGTCAAGGGCTAACTTGTAGTGGATAACAAAAAACTTAAATTCATTATTTTAAACAACAGATAACCAACAATCTAAAACAAAAACCAGAATATGGGATTGTATACGTAGTAGGTTCATTACTGATCGAAAGCTTAAAGGACAAAAACATGACAAATGTCGTCATTAACGTACCCTCAAGATAAGGGCAGGTTCAAAGTAATCTGATATCCTAATCTAAACTTCAGTTTTATAAAGCGCTAATCTTAGGGGACACCATTCCGATCTGTTTTTTTTTTGTTTTAATTGGGAGATCGTGTATCCCGTTTACAGAGGGTTGTGAACTAGCTATAAGTTTTTGTTTAAACTGTGTCGCAGCTATTAACACTCCCCTCGGGGGGTAACTTTATTTAAGTTTATAAAGAAATAACTAATTAGGTTTTTTTTAATGCTGGGTAATGAAGCGGTGATAGCCTAGTGGTTAGGGCGTCAGCCTCCTCATCAGAGGTCGGCGGTTCGAATCCAGGCACGCACATCTAACTTTTCAGTTATGTGCGTTGTTAAAAAATTACAATATCACTTGCTTTAACGGTGAAGGAAATCATCGTGAGGAAACCTGCACGCCTGAGAGTTCTCCGTAATGTTCTCAAAGGCGTGTGAAGTCTGCCAATCCGCACATGGCCAGCGTGGTGGACTATGGCCAAACTATTCTCATATTGAGAGGAGACCCGTGCTCTGTAGTGAGCCGGTAATGGGTTGATCATGATGATGATGATGATGAATGCGTTTTCACATCCTTTCCGGCGGGGTATGTGGGACTCGCCGGCGGCCAGAATGGCAACCGGAATACCCACTAAAACCCAATGCTTTTTCTCATCGCCTGGTGGCTGGGTCAAGGGAACGCCCGCACACTCGTCCGCAACCCAGCCAACGGTGACATGTGTGTACTTTTTTTTTTATTTTCTCTTGGTGGAAAAGCTTTATGGCTACCTCCGTCCGTTGGGCAGGACGGAGGTTATGTGGGACTCCCCTCCTTATCGTTGGGGTATACCCGAACTTAAAACCACCGCAGCATGTTCCTCTCGCTGGATTTGCTGTACGCCATTGTATACTTCGCGGACAGACATGTGTGTACTAAGCTGATGCCGTCAACTCCATCCGCGTAGATTTAAATGTTTTAAATTCCTGTGCAATAAGGAACGTTTTTGATTATCTCATGTCTCATTCCTGTTCCCATTCCCGTTTCCTCTTTTCCAACTTACAAATTGAATTGCAAGAAACAAACTATAGCTATAATTATTACACCAATTAATATTTCTTATTCACAAATAATAGATTTTCCGGGACATAAATCTAACAATGTTATGAAATAGATACCAATTACTTTAGCTTAGTAGTTAAAGATGAACGAGATATTGTGTACAATATCTCCTTCCTCTAAGTTGTAACTTAGCTATACTCACTAGTATACATTTCTCCGTTACAAAGAAATTATACCGTTTACAAAGATAGTAGGTTTTCAATTACAAGCCCAATGCCTTTCCAATAACACCGGAACCATTATCTGCTCCGCTTCACGAGAATAATGACTTAAGCATTTTCTATTAATTCTGTATCATGGTGGTACAATTATAGCTTCGCAATTTATTACGTTACGCGGGTTCTATATAAATTTATCTGCACCATCTAAGGAACTCTAATCTGATGTGTCATCTTAGTATTTTTTGATAGGTAGATCACCTATAAAAAAAACTTTCTTTCAATATTGTACGGAGAATAGCGACTGTTAGCAGCAATTAAAGAAGAATTAATTTAAGAAAAAAAGTATTATTTGTTAAAATAATTCTTCTTTTATTAATTACTTAATAACTTTTAACTTTTAACTTTTAATTGCGATTGAAATGTGACATGATAGTAAATTATTAATATCCGTTTTATTGCATCTTAACTTTACAACCAAACATATCACGGCCTCTGTGGCGCAAAGTTTAGAGTTCGATTCCCGGCTCGAGTCTGGCCTGCTGGGAGGCTCCGGCCGTGCCTTGTTACGAAACTACTAAAGATGTGTCGCCAAGCGATTGGCACGATGACTTCTACCCAAAAATATGTGTATGATAACTGGTCTGGTGGGAGGCTTCAGCAGTGGCTAGTTACCACCCTACCGACAAAGACGTGTCGCCCAGCGATTTAGCGTTCCGGCACGATGTCGCGTGGAAACCAATTAGGAGCGTGGGTTTACCATACCCCTGACAGGTTAGCCCGATACCATCCTAGACAGCATTATCGCTTACCACCAGGTGAGATAGCCGTCAAGGGCTAACTTGTAGACAACCATGACAGGTTAGCCCGCTATCTTAGACTGCATGATCACTTACCGCCATTGGCGTCAAGGGCTAACTTTTAGTGGAATAAAATAAATATGTCTGTAGTTCCCCTAAACAGTAGCAATCAGTATGCAAGTCACAGGTAATTATCAAGAACGAAGGCGCTCGCACGCAAGGGTCGCGGGCTTCGGTTATTTACGAGACCACCCCGGAGGGTATCTCAAAGGGCTGGCTGATTTACATAACTGCTAGCGTAAATTAGATTTATACGCAGCAACCTATGAAAAACGGCTTTATTCGTTTAATAAATTAAAATAATGAAATTGGGATAGACCTAACTTGCTTAGCAGGGCATAACTTAATCAAGTTCCTAGTAAGGCTTCTAGCGTTGAAAACGTACATCTAACTGCGTAAGCCACAAAATAATATTACAAAACTAAAATGGGTATTTTGGTTCGGGGAACTCGGCAATACTAAGATAGCTGAAGTCTGACATGGACTAAGACATTTAAACTTGCTATGGGGCGATAAAGATGAAAATTATAAAGGCTGTTTTGACCTTGATTTTCTATTTTCCGTGGTCTACAATACAAGTTTGTTCTTCCATTCATTCTTTTAACTGTAAAAATCATTGACAATTCTTCTCTGGAGAGGTGTAAAATCTACCGCTACAATGAATCTCGAAATAACTAACGCGTCGATATCATAGAGAATGAAATCTCCGGAAGCGTCCCAGATAAAACTGCGTCGCTTTCAGCGGCATATATGAGACTCGTAGAAATTCATAGCATTGACTGAAATGCCCACTAAAACCCAGCGATGTTACTACACGTCGTTGGCTGGGTCACGGGAACACTTGCGCACTCGTCCGCAAAGAGAATGATAGCCCTAAGAAGCTCTTCATAATACAGTTCAATGCTACAATCAGCAGGTAAATTATAATATTTCCGTACCTGTGACGTATTATGTTACATGCCCAGTCTTAATATATCTTTAATTTTAATTCTTTACGACTCAGAATGCATAATAATATTTAGTTGTCACACGCGAGTTTTTTCCTGATTGTCTGATAAGCGCTGCAAAACATGCAAAACGTCATTCTGTGCGGTGCGACACGTTACGATAAGCCTCTTGCAGAATATTAATTAGTTTGTATTGTGACAGAGTGTTACAAAGCGCGGAGCGGTTTCGTGTTTAAAATAAAGGGTCTTGATTAAGTTTTGATTAATGAAACGCATCAAGTACGTATTCATGTAATTACTTTAGTGCACATCGCGGAAAATGTTTGATAAAAGATGACAAACTTCAACTTGAAGATGGTACCTAAAGATTCGAAGAAGTTGAGAAGAAACGTCGACCTGATCATATGGGCACCTATAGTCAGACCGACCTTCAGAAACAGTCTTTGGTCTATTAGGCCCGAAGACTGCTTCCGAATTATGTACCAGTTGGAAATATAATGTTTTCGCTGTAGCATGAAATAAAAAATATTTGGAGATAGATAGTTTAGATTTACTACGCAATCATCATCTGCACATCATTTTTTTTTATCCACTACAAGTTATTTCTTCAATCCTTATACAACAAACCAGATCTTCTGAAATGCGCTTAGATATACATAGGTAGGATTACTCGCTATTAGCTCATCGGCCAATCGGTTTTCGCTGCAATTATTCCAATACTTTACCTTCATGTACGCGAAGGTGTGCAGTACAACTCTGCGAATAGCTTTGTCATTTGTCCCACTATTAAAGTGGCTACCAAAGCTGCTTTTTCGATGTGGAGAAGACACTACTACGTTTTGGTCCTCTGATAGGTCTCCCGAGTTATATTCCCGGGATAATAAAAATATAAAAAAATAAATAGCTCAATAAGTTCAAGAGTTAGAATGGACCTACTGTCCATTCTAACTCTTGAACTTATTGAGCTATTTCTGTAACTCTGGTTCACAATAGTAATCATCTCTTAATTTGTCATAGATTTTATTTGTACGGCAAATATTTTGCTAAGATGTCAAATATTCCCAAAAATTCGCAAGAACTAGAAACATTCAACAAAATTTAATTTGTAGTCATAAAATACTACGTAAAATGATGTCAGTCTTTTAATACGGCAACATCTTCAAGACTTACATTCTTAAGCCTTTTGGACTCTAGTTCAAGACCGGCTGACAACCGCGTGATATTAATTATCAAGAACAATCTTTGCTAAAAGCACCGTACAGATCGCGTGCCAGACTTATAATCTCTCTCGAGGTAATAGAATAATAATAACCGACAAACATGACACTAATACTGTTAAAAACATCCGAATGTACCGTTGACTGGCAGCGAATATCTAGGAGCATATTATTTCAATCACAAAAGCCAGTAGATCGTATCTTTAAAACCAGAAGCCTATTTATGACCGTGTTCCCAATAGATATCGTTATAGTACACCGTATACTTCGCCCGTAATACTATTGCCTACTTGACACTTTGGTTTAGTGTCGTTCATATAACATCATACAGATTACCGATACGATGTTATATATCGATACAAATCGCAATTAACAATAGGTTTTTAATTCAATGTATCGATTTAATTTTAATGTAGATGCTTTTCGAAGATGTTAAAGTAGCTCGAGCTTTCCGATTGACCGACTTTGTTCCGCCATGCCTCGTAAAACTGTTTAAATCATAGCTTCGTTGTTCCAGCTATTACAAGTAATAATATATAATAATCGTTACCTTAACCCGCTGACTCGCATCGTCCTTCCTCTCGCTATCGCACTGATTATGTACAAAAAAAAAATCTAGTTGCCTTCAACAATTTAATAGGTATGACGAATTCAAAAACTGTCAAGAATAATGTTGACATACGTGCCAATATCCAATAAAAATCAGTAAACCAGATCGGGTATAGACGTAATTTCTTCTTAATACTGATAAGGGCTTTAAGATTTGAATAGAGAAGTGTAACACATAAAGCATTTAACGGTAGCGTTAACGACGTCTTTGTTGCATGATCTAGATGACCTCTGCGATTGTAAACCAGACTTACGGACATAGATGGATCATTCTGATGCAGATAAAACTGAGGTAAGTGATAATGCAGCGTTTAACTTAGTTATAAAGTGTAAAGATTTATTGATATGATATCTTTAAAGTGCGAAAGGTAAAAAGTGAAAATGATTGCGAAATGTGGAGAAATCTTGAGAAACGTGAAAAAATACCTAACGGTTGACCATCGTAATATACTCAATTTTATTGTAATAATATAAATAAAACACAGTTACCTTCCAAATTTCAACGGTTCTGTCGTATTGTGAATTTGTTACCAATGTACGAATATAGTTTAGCTACAAAAACCAGTTCCCAAACAATTTCTAGCTAGATAAGATAAGAGTTAGCAGACTCTTGCAACATAATGATAGACAGCGGGATACAATTAGTGATATAAATATTGCCCGGCTGTTAACACGAAGTGAGAAACTTCGATGCAATAAATTATAAGACGCATATTCGTATAATAACATTTTTTTTATTTTTAAAAGTAAATGAGGGTGGGTGTATGCCCTTGACAATGGCGGCATTTAAGAGACAAATACAGAAAAGACTTAGCCTAAGTGCAAACTGGTGGTAATTGGCATTTTCGATTTCACTGCACGGTTTGTGGTTTAAGGAAAGGTCCTAGGCACCAAAACTAGTAGCAAATTATAAAAACTTAGCGCAGCAAGCAAAGGTTACGGTTCGAATAACGCCAAATACATTATTGGAAAGCTTCCATCAAGAACTGCATCAAGCAATACACAGCATCTTAAATAAAGGACATGACTAAACTAAATCAACAAAGAAGAAGCAGAACAAGAAAAAGAAAAGAAAAGAAGCACATGTCCGAACCCATTGAATTCAAGAAGAACACAAGACAGATGGATTTTGAATCAATTATAAGTTGCAATTTAATCCAACATATTAAGCTGTTCTGAGGGATTAAACGATATACGGTACGCAGGTATGCAGGAGAGATTATTACACCGGTCATTAAATCATGTGCAACATGGTTGTCTGGCAGTGGTCGTTAATAAGCAATAACTATACCAACACATTGTACTTTGTTATTGTGGCTCTCATTTGCTTGTGTTACTACTCCTAGGTGCAAGTACGAATATATTTCAGTCAGTTTATTGCATAGTTAAAAGTTAATCCTTCATTCAGAGAGTCTGATGTTTGCGCTCAGTTTTATTCAGTCACGAGAGAGCATCTCGTGGATCATTGCGATGGTGTGAATGCCTTGTAGATAGGATCGCTGTCAACCGATGCCTCCGTAGATAGGAGCTAGCACGAGCATGAACCGGAAATGAAATACCCAATCTTCAAACCTTATACAGATGTGCCAACATGCCGGCTGGCGACAAGTTTCATGAAATAAAGATACTTATGGTCGGTATCGGTGCACAGACATCAAATTAGTTAATTTACATGTCCAACTTACCTATAGATCTCTTCTCAGATTTCAGATCTGGTAAGGCCATGCATCATTATAATATGGGTTAGGTAGCTCCTCTATTTGAATCAGTATTATGGAAAGGTTTAAATTTCATCATTATTACAAACTCTAAACATAGGGCTGGACTGGTTCCCTGCAACTGATTTGAATCTGGGGGAGGGGCTGCTACCAACCCTGCGCAATCGTCAACTCAGCTACCTACGACCCCAAGCTTTTAAACAAGATTTTAGATATGTCGCGATAATGTCAATTACTTGACAAGATAAAATTAAACACTGTTCTCAACTAATTATTTAGGTTTAAGGCAGGTCACATTCTGACTATATTTATTTATATTTATATTACTATCTATCGCAATATCTTCGAAACAAAATAAACTTTCACCGGAAGTTGAAACAATTACGATGTGCTTGTAACGGTAAGGATGTTCTTAAAACAGATTAAGGTTGATGAAAATTGGGCTCTTGAGTAACAGCTGCATATGCCTGCAATGTTGACCATATAAAGGAGTAGACATGTAGTTTTTGTTTTTATAGAAAGAAGAATTAACAAAATATAATACTTTTGTGAAGCAATACACGAAATAGATGGCTACTTACTGCTTCTAATTCTTCTTGTAGCATTCTTTATAACTAATAGTTACCAGACCTTTTGTGCAACATAACCGAAACCTGTTGCCGCCAGAAGCAATCAAGCATCAAAGAACAGCATTGCAGTTCAGTATAGTTTTTGCCCATTTGGTCCGGCATCCTGGCAAAGGGGCGAATATAGCAATCTTAAAGGGGATTAGCAAGCTTTTTATTTGAACCAGTCGACAATATACACGTTGTAGCTATTGAAGCGGTAAAAGCTAGATTCAGTTTACGATTGCGTCGGAGGCGAGGAATCGAACGCCTTTCTCTCGAGTGCTAACAAATAAGCCGGGATGGAACAGACGTGATTTATTTATTCAAATCCGATGCACTCTGATGCCAGTCACGTCCCCCTTTTGATTTGTATTTGAAGCACGAGCGGAGGTGTCGCTGATTTCTGATCTGCTTGCATTGAAGCCGTAATGAAATTCAATAGTGCAACTCATTAGCTATCGATTATGTGTGACAAAACGTCTATAGGAAAATACTTAAGATATTGAACACATATAAAACGGATCACACTTGAGCAAGTCCAAAAAGACCAATGTAATAAGGCATAGAAAAAAGTTGTTCAACAACTTTTACAGACCAAAAAGGGATGGATGGATTGGTTAGAGTCCATTGGAAATTCCAGACAGGAAAAGCTGAATTTGAAAGATTTCTGATGCGTGCAGATTAAATAATATAAGCCAGGACACCAAAATATTAGTAGGAAGGTATTCTATTATCCATCTTACAATATTATTCTAGGAAGTACATCTAGCACATAGAGACAGAGACATACACGTGAGTCTGATTTAATAAAACGACCAAACATTAACAATAATAATAAGGCAAAAGTAAACCCTTGCTAACGATAAGACGGGACCGCAGATATTGCAAAAGCGCCTACCTTGAATTACCAATACAAAATCTAATCTTTACAAACATTGTGTGCACAGAAAACGAGCACAATCACAGCTTGCCTTACTCAAAGCGCTGTCTGTACAGTTGTACACGTTCGTTGGGTTCATAATTTTGCAAGCGAACCCCATTCCGAATCCCATTATCGGCTCCACTGACACCATTGCTAAACAACACTTTAGGCGCTGGCAAAGCGAGGTGTTTGATGAGCGTTGCGTTTCAATGATTGCTCGAAGCTGAGTCACGACCGAGCATAATTTGCGAGTTTTGGCATTTATTCCGAAACCATTCAAATTTGAAATAAACTCTTCGGGAGATTTCTAATTTTATGTTATTATTGTAAAATCATTATTTAGAAAAAATTACAATGATTTACTTGCTAAATCGCGAAGATGGAATATTAAATCCCGGGTTAGCTCGCAATAAGGTGATGCTGTGTGTATGGTGGGACTGGTATGGCCCTATTTATTACAAGCCCTTACTGCCAGGCCGAACCGCCGATTTGGATCACTATAGCCGTCAACTAATGAGATTTAAGCAAGAACTTGAGAGAAAGCGGACTGTATTGATCATCAATAGAAAAGGTGTGGTCTTTTCATCACGACAATGTTGGACCACACACATCTTAAGCCAAAAATTGAGAGTTCGCGTTGTTAATGCATTAAGCTTGAGATTGCATCTTTAGATATCAACTTTTTTTTTATCCACTACAAGTTAGCCCATTACGGCAATCTCACCTGATGGTAAGTGATGATGCAGTCTAAGATGGTAAAGGGTTAACCTGTTAGGGGTATGCTAAACCCATACTCCTAAGCGGTTTCTACGCGACATCGTGCCGGAACGCTAAATCGCTTGTCGACACGTCTTTGTCGGTAGGGTGGTAACTAGACACGGCCGAAGCCTCCCATCAGACCAGACTCGAGCCAGGAATAGAACCCAGGACCTTCCAACTTTATAAAGCGACAGCGCGCGCGCTTCGCCACGGAGGTCGTCAAACTTGTTTCGGTTTCAAGAATCGTTGAGGCAATGCCGAGAGAGGGTGTCAAAACTATTTGCCGCATTTTTTGATCAAATAATTTCTATAGCAATGTGATCTTGTCACTAACTAAAAGACATAAAATAAAATGGCACATAGATATCGAAATCAAAGTCTTGAGTTTCATATAAAATGCGAAGGAACTTTATTCCCCGAATTATTATAAAAGATTAATACTAATAATATTATACCGCTAAATGACCGCTAATATATACAATGTTAGTGTTTAAATACTCATTAAATACCCGACCCCCCGTTATTCCAAACGTCGCCTAAGCCGAGGTTCGGCCTCACAGAGGCGCCCTTAGGCAGACGTTCCCTTAATTTCTTCGAGCTCTAGGGCTCAAAACTTCTTCTGGCAGTGCTTCTTTCCGAAGCTCGCCAAATAGCCCGGTTACACTTTCGCAACCAATAGGGTTAGCACAGCTAATAGTCAGTCCGAAAAAAAACAGTGTTTAAATAATAGATATTTTAGTATTTAGCAGCTAAATGACAACTACAAAAATGACCGTTATTTACAAATACGTTGCCTTTTGGAGCAGTCATTAGTGTTTTGTTGGCATTACCCCGACACAAACACGCTATTGAGCGATCAGGACGATCGCAAGGGTTTACGAGGCTTCAGTTTACAAAACGAACGGAAGGGTTGCATTTTAATTCCGTTGTCAGGTCACCCTTTGTGCATTTTGATGTAATCTGACATGTTAGGGGCCGCTGTTTATATAGTTGGAGCAAATATTGATTCGGAACAGGTTTACGCATGTAAAAGTGATACGTGAATGTGAGCAAGCTGAATTAGGTACATGTTTAATCTAGATAAAGTTACCATCACGCTTGATTTAGGAAACACTCTAGTTTCAGTTCAGGTTATTACGATAAGAAGTAGTAACAATGGGTTATTAAACATAATTCACAGCCATGATTTATAGTTAATATTGATTATACCAAAAACACCATCAAATTAAAATTTAAATTCATGACAGCCAAGGAGATAAATATAGTACAAATAAGGTTTAGTTTAAATAAATAATAAGTAGGTAATCAATCATATTCTTCCTAACTTGACGCAGCGATATTTTCCTATAACGTATGTGTTCAAACAGAAACTAAACGCGCTAAGTGGTGGAAGCCCATTGGTCCGCGTGGCGCGCACCGGGCATAGAGTCT
Source organism: Lasiommata megera (assembly GCA_928268935.1). NCBI lineage: Eukaryota > Metazoa > Arthropoda > Insecta > Lepidoptera > Nymphalidae > Lasiommata > Lasiommata megera. The sequence continues at coordinate 15,957,111 of OV743312.1, forward strand.
CCCCCAACCTAAGCGCTCCTCTCCGAAAGAGGAGATCTAAACATATCCTTCGTGACCCTGACGATCAGAGGACTACTCACAACATACTCGTACCACCTACCACACAATCATACGCTACTCACCGTCTTCGCCGGCGAAGACGAGATCCCCGCTATCTTACGTCATCCGGACGTGGGCTACATCCACGGCCTCGGAGACGTACGGACCACTCACCGTCCGACCCCCCCGTTATCCCAAACGTCGCCTAAGCCGAGGTTTGGCCTTAGGCAGTCGTTCCCTTAGTTTCTTCGAGCCCTAGGGCTAAAAATTTCTTCTGGCAGAGCTTCTTTCCGAAGCTCGCCAAACAGCCCGGTTACGCTGTGGCAACCAATAGGGTTAGTACAGCTAAAAGACAAAAAAGGGCATAGATTTTAGATTTCATATGTCAAAAGTAAAAAAAAAAATTTAACCGTCTATTGCTTGTAACTCGAACGCGCAACACTAACTTTATACGAAAAATATACGATTTAAACAGTACCCAAAGGTTTTTTTGACAAAAATACGCACACATTTAACGCTTAAACAGTATATGCAATGTTATAAAAAAATATCGCTTACCTCAGATGTGGGCTGGCGCACCCGTGTTACACCGTTAGTCCAGAGAAGCTGACTAGCTAAACAATTATCTCACTAATGTTGCACAAACGGGATATTTCTGTCTACTACCATATACAGCGGCCATTTAAGCAAGATATTGAGACATTAGCGTCTCATTTGGTTATGAATTTCACGCAATGAACCTCTTGTTAGATATATATATTCAATCATAATCTCAATTCAAATAACCCTTTAATATATCTCTTCAAAGGCGTGTGAAGTCTACCAATCCGCATATGGCCAGCGTGGTGGACTATGGCCAAACCCTTCTCATATTGAGAGGAGACCTGTGCCGAGAATGGGTTGATCTTGATGATATCTCTTCACTGCCGTTTGGGCAACAGCGACTGGATCTCTGTTAATGTTAAAGATTTCAATAACGGCGTCGTTCGTGTGCCCTGATGTGGCTGATGTTCCTATTTTTGCACGAAATAACCGCGCGCAGTGAGGATATGATAGGGCGCCATCGACTGAAAAATATATTGAAGGTTGATCTACTTTTAAGTTGATCTCTGTACAAATCCAGATCCACCCCCCTTTTATCTTCAAAATCCGCGACAGCCTGCTGAGTGCCTCCACTCCCCTCGATTTTCAGCGAGACTTACCCATCCTTTCCTTTAAAAGGCACTTTCGAAGTTTCAATAATTTACATATTGGTGAGTTGATGCTGGTAACTGCATTCGTAAACTTAAAACTAAAGCTATGAGGGTTCCAAACGCACCCTTGTCTCTCAAGCCCACAACAAACTTAGCCATAAGAAAATTCTTTTGTTTAGCACCTTTATTTAGTTTTATTAAAATATTAATTATCCTAAATTGTCAAGCTAATCCCCGTAGCTGTAACACATGTTTTTCATAGATAGGGTCTCTTATATTGAACACATGGTAACCATTTTATAATGATCCACAACCCTCATTCGAGCACCGTGGCGTTACTAAACTTCACAAACCTTTCTCTCACGATAGAAGAGACGCGGAGACTAAATTAAGGATGAAGAAATGTATCTATTGAGGAAATTTAACTTTGGATACACTAATTAGTTTAATTTCAGATTATTACGACAAGAAACAGTAACGATGGGTTATAACATCATTTACAGCCATGATTTATAGCCATGGCTTGTACGTGCAAAAACCGCTATTAAATTAAAATGAAACAATAAAAAAAATCGACGCTCATTTCGATAGCAATAAAACAATATATTTGTAGGTACAAAGCGCTGTTATTAATTACGATTGTTCGGTAACACGTTTTATTCTATTCAGTACCGACCACATTACCGAGTAGGTATTCCATTCGTACCTATCCCCACAGGACCTACTTACTAACAAACTTTCATTATTTATATGAAATGTAATATAACTAAGTAGTAAACCCTATAAAATAGTTAACTTAAGACAATGGGTCGTGATATTATAGCCATTCTATTTTACAAAGACTGTTTTTTTTTTCGTTGTAGTATGTTGCACATAAACAAATTACCTGTCCCTTATACACCTAAGCTTGCTGCAACGGTTCAATCAAACATTTTAGTGTAACTTTAATGCAATAATGGTCTGGTTTTAAAAATCTTAAAGCAGTTTCGCATCACGCTCGATATATGAGCAAAGCATAAGACACTGCGTCTTATGCTTTGCTCATTTATCGAGTTTTTGTTTTTGTACTATGGACAGGTTAAAAGCTCATTTGTGTGTAACAAGTGAGACCTGACAAAAACAAGTAACACAACCTCAGCTAAATGAACATAAGCTAAACGAGAAATAGTTTTACGATTATAATTAACGATATTTATTAGTAAAATTAATCAAGCGCCACTCAAAGTTATTCACTGCAATCACAGCTGCTACTGGTGGTAAATGATTGAGCAATCTAAGATGGTAGCTATCGAATCGATGATACCCATACGCCTAAACAGGCATTATGCGGCGTCGTATTGGAACGTTAAATCGTTAATCTAGGCGGCACGTTTTTGCCGGTAGGGTGGTAATCCCACTAGACAGGTGACATAAGACCTTTCATAAGCTAAGACTAACAATATTAACCAGACACTGTGAGTAAATTTGTGGTTTTCATCGTGTGCACTAAATCTGAGGCTTCTTATAAAAGAAAAAAAAACATTTTTTTTTGTGCTTATTATACGCCAGCGTCATTTTGGTTATATGGAAGTATAGGCAATAGACAACAAAGAACGTAGGCCATTGAATTGTTTCTTCAACAATCTTCTATTCTATCCTATATCCCTATTATTCTTCTCTGTGCTGATGTAAAATTAAAGTACCTCTAGACCATTAGGTGACTTTGCATCCGAAGCCGTAAAATAAATCAAACAAAAAAAAGTACCTTCGATTATATATTTAATCATTCATACACTCAACACTACAACTAATAAAAGTATTAGTTTTCTACGAACTTAATACCATGTAAACACGATTTCTACCTACGATAACCTCTACAGCGCTTAACTTGTATTACCGATTGCTCATGGGAGCGGTAAATCAGTTTATAAATGACTTAACAAGAATAATTAACTATCGTCCAACAAGCCTCTCACTGTGTAGTTGATTGTATCGGCATTTATTTAATTCCGTCGTATGCCGTCTTTCATCCGTCGTCGGACATTGACGTCGCAGATTCAGACTAGATTAAAATACTTATGTAAATAAAATAAAAAGTGAGCACTTTCACACGGACCCCCCCCCCCCCCCCCCGTCAAATACCTAAAGCCTTTTCAAACATCGACCGTTATTTGATATGTTACTTCATTGCCTATAATATACAACGTGTCCCAAAATTTCTTTTTTCTTTTCAAAAAGTGGTCATGGGCATGTCTATCTTCCGGCGTTGGAAAAATATAGTAAGGAAACTTGGATGTCGGAGAGACTGTAAACTACCAATAATGCATGTGAATGTAATGCAAAGGCGTGTGAATTTTACCAAATGGTTGTTGATGGTTGCGTGGTTAAATACGGCCTAAACCCTTCTCATTTTAAGAGAAGGCCCGATTTACGTATTCAAAAACAATAATGAACTGATCACTCATTCTATACAAACTACCACTAGTAACTGTTTCAATCTAGCATTCGCAGGACTATGGATCACGAGGCCGGAATACCTCAAAAAAGTCGAAACTTTTTATTAGGGAAATTTATTAACCAATCAATTTAATCAAGAATCATGTTCTAAATTCCTGGTTTATATTTTTGTTAACACGCTCATTACACCCTTTAAATCTTGACCTTTCGCAATTCATTAGGTTTAACTACACACGAGTAGCTTAATATAACTTCTCTGTCGAATTTCAAGTTCTGTAATGATAGTATGATATGATGGTGTTGTAAAAATACATTAATTAATTAATTTCGATGACTTTCATGAACTTCAAAATGTCACAGCGCTCGCGCAGATTCGGTAGCATTTTAAAGTTGGGGGTTCTGAGTTAGATTCCCGGCTCGCAAAGTCGTGTCGTCAAGCGATTTATTGTTCCGGCACGAGGTCGCGTAGAAACCAAATAGGAGTATGGGTTTACTCCTAAAAGGCTAGCCCGCTACCATGTTAGACTTAATCATCACTTACCAAGAGATGAGATCGCCCTCAAGGCCTAACTTGTAGTGTTTATAAAAAAAATGTTGTCTTATGTTAAAATAACTGAGGTTTGTCTGCAAGCACCATTATCGTAGAACCGGTGTTCGGGGGTGGGTTTAGCAAGTTCCGCGAGTGGGTGTCGTAATATCGCTTGCGAATGAATGATAACAGCATTATAATGTAATGGCATTTTATATTCGAGAATGTTTGCAAATCCTCATTCAAATGTTGGAGAGATTTAATGCCGCATTCACGGTGGATTTCATACATCATGATAGCTGTCAAGTAAATCTTTGAGATCCTTTCTGATGTTGCGTCATTTTTACATGTAACCAACTTATATGTAATGAAGCAACATTCATAAATAGAAACTTATCGCTATTTGTGCTTGCTATTTTTAAATACTTACTCGGTTAAGTTTCTTTTGTGCTTCTTCTTAGGTGGTTTGGAATTTTCAAAAGCTGTAGTTATCGATTATATTTGAGAATGATGCTTAAAAATATGTAGGTATGAGCGATTCTAGATAGAACTATTGGAATATATTTTAACGTGCTTAATTAAGGTCGGGATCGTTGCAATGTAGGGTGAATTTAATAGAATCGTGATAATAAATGTCTCATTAATGCCTCATACCTCATACTATTGGAGAGAGTTTGTTGGTCTATGAGAGTCGCAGGAAAAGAAAAGACGTTTGAACTGTACGACTGTCTGATTTTTTTTATTGATTAATTTTAACTAAAATATTGTGCATAAAGTGAAGAAGGGATTGAATGAATTTACGAGAGTGGCTGCTTGAATGAAGCCGTAGCCACAGACTATAGTCACATAGACTTGTATTTGATATTTCAACCAAATTTTAGAGAATAAACATATTACGCTGCCTCAATGCGGGTTGATTGTCGACTCTAATTTAGTGGTATACAGGGTACAAAATAAGTTATACTCGCAATTTATTATTTTCATAGTCCCATACATACATTTACAATAAACCACTATATTTTACAGTCCGATCCCCCCGTTATAACGTCCGACCCCCCCATTATCCCAAACGTCGCCTAAGCCGAGGTTCGGCCTCATAGGAGGCGCCCATAGGAAGACGTTCCCTTATCCCTTCGAGCCCTAGGGCTCAGAAGACACCGTCGTCTATTTGCCGGAGTTGTGAGGAGTATGGCGATGTATGGGGCCCCCATTTGGTTTGAGGCACTCCGTCCATCAACTAGGGCCCTTCTCCGGAGGCCGCAGAGGGTGGTGGCAAATCGCATCTGTCGGGCATACGCCACGGTTGCCTTCGCAGTCGCCTGCGTCTTGGCGGGCACTCCCCCTTGGGAGCTGGAAGCGGAGGTGCTTGTTGACACGTACCGCGTCAGGGCACAAAACAGGGCCAGAGGCGAAAAACTGGCGCCTGAAGTGGTAGGCCGATTACAACGGATGGCTACTCGGAGGATGCGGGATAGATGGAAGGCGGGTCTGGCGGATGCCATCTATGGCAAACGAACTATAGAGGCCATCCGCCCGGTCCTGGATCAGTGGTCCCATCGCAGTCATGGGGCACTTTCCTTCCGCCTGGTGCAGGTCTTGACCGGGCATGGTTGCTTCGGCCATTATCTGCATCGAGTCGCGAGGAGGGAACCAACCCCGATTTGCCATGAGTGTGGTGCTGTGGATGATACCGCTCAGCACACTCTCGAGGAGTGCAGCAAGTGGGATCCCCAGCGCCGTAGTCTGGTGGCAACGATTGGCGGTGATCTCTCGCTGCCGAGCGTAATACTTGCCATATTAAGCAGCGAGAGCTCTTGGAATGCCGTAGCCCACTTCTGCGAAGAAGTTATTTCGCAGAAGAAGGTTGCGGATCGAATACGCGAAGAGGCTTCCGACGCGCAGCCGCTTCGGCGTAGACGGGGGGGAAGAAGACTTCGGCAATTTGCCGCTCGTCAGCTTCGCTTGGGAGGCGGCGGGTAACTATTGGGCTAGTTGCCCGTCATTGCACAAGTCTCCTAACTGTCTTAGGGGGGGATCAAGCTGTCCTGATCCTTCCCCTTGTAGCGCGGTAGGCCCGGCGCTAAGCCGGAGCGGCTGGTAGGGCGCCCGGGAAGTATACAACGGGTCCCCCGGGTGTCCAGTAAAACCTGCGAGAGGGACATGCCGTGGTGGTTTTTAGTTAGGGTATACCCCCCTTCGGGGGTGGGAGTCCAACATAACCTCCTTGCCGCCCAAGGGTACGGAGGTAGCTATAAAGCTTTTCCACCACGACAACAAAAAAAAAAAAAAAGGGCTCAGAAGACAGTCCAAAAAAAAAAGCTATATTTTATTCAGACAAACTCATCTTTATGTCAATCATACATAGTTGATTGGTGGGTGGCTTCTGCCGCGGCTAGTTTCCACCCAGCTGACTAATTAGTATAGCATTCCGGTAATCCCTTGCTTAGTAAAGATTATATCTACTGACCGTCGAGTTAGTAGTAAGTTGAGTGAAGCAATTTGAGAGTTGTAATAGTAAAGCATTTACATATTACAGGTATTTCCTGTCCGTGTAAATGTGTTTAGCATGTAATAAAGCCAGGAAACACGAATGGTGTATAATTTGTGTATAATTGTATGATATAACATGGTGAATTATACACGACGCCCACACTTCGGGTCCTGAGCACTGTGGTGAATCATGAGTTTGGAACATTAAATGCAGTTGTGAGCGTCGAACACACAAATCAAATTTACTAGAAGTAACATCACATTGATAGTATAAACGTGTATGTTTGTTACTCATTCAAAAATAATTTAAAATAGACATATATTAAACCCTCGGTTCGCACATGGACTATTTTTTATGCCGAATAAATCTAAGGATTTGTGAGAAACTGAAAATCTATCGCTGAGTTACAACTATAGTTCCAGTGGCCAAATTATCTATTAAAGTGACGAAAAACCGGAACAGCCTAGTTTCTAGACTCCAGAATCCCTTTTTCAAATTCAAATTCAAATAATCTTTATTCAAATAGTCCTTTTGACAAAAGACACTTTCGACGCGTCAATAATTTACATAGTAGTGATTTAATGGTGATAACTACATTCGTAAACTTAAAACTAAAGCTATGAGGGTTCCAAACGCACCCTGGTCTAAGAAGAAGCCCACAACAAACTTAGCCAGGTAAATTTTCTTTTTGTTATCACCATCTCACATGCCACTTAAAATTATATTAAGAGCTATCTTATTAGAGCAATATTTCATACCCATGCTTTTTTATCATTTACATAATCTTTTACACTATAGTAAGACTTTTCTAGGTGGGAGCGAGCGGCGACTCTTTAGGTGGGAGTGAGTTCGACGTGCTTTAACGGTGAAGGAAAACATCGTGAAGAAAACTCATCCCTGTTATTTTTATCAATCCGTGCTTGTACAGCGTAGTGGGCTACGGCCAAAACCTGTTTCATACAGAGGAGGCTCTTGCGCTTTATAATGGCACAGAAATGGCATGACAATGAATGATGAAGAAATAAATTTGAAAGTCAAGTCAAATTAAGTCTTCAGACGCGGTTATTGTTATTGAAGCTTGATTATAGTCGTTACATCGCTAACCCGCGAAAAAACAGCCCGGTGGGTCAAGAAAAAGAAAACAATAACATTAGTAATAATTTCTTGTCTCATATAATAATAAAAAACAAACTATAAAATAAATTGTTAATATGTAAAAGTACGCTTCTATTAGTCCAATTGCTGCAATAGACGATGCGAGCCTACTCCAGTTGTTTTATATCAAAGACATTTGCACCCTCGATAACTATAAGGAGGGTATCGTAATAAAGATTGGGGTGTTACCCCGAAAATTTGGCCCCTCCCCTCCTCTGCCTTATCGCACTAAGTCACTACGCCATGGGCTTTGAAGATACGCATATTCATCAAGAAAGGTAATTTAATATGAGGGTCTCATTCTTCAGAAAAGGTATCTTCATCTAGGAATTTTGTTTGCTATCGTTTATATGCTTTTACTTGGGGCTGAGTTTATCTTAATTAGTGTCGGTTGGCCGTATTCGGACAGAGCCTGTACTCCAACAAAACAAACTTTTACTATGCTATATTTTGAAATTAGGATTTAATTTAAAATTATACCATTTATAAATACGCATACAAATTTACGATATCATTCACGTTATTTGTCGTAAATTATTGGGTGACGTAATGGGTTTGCAAGAGCATTGTTTTGATATTTCCTACGATCAAAAATCTAAGAAGCTATCAGTAAGAAGTCAGATAACACCTGTAGTGGGTGTTTACGCGCGTTTTTGATTTTATGCCTTTTAGTTTTTAACTATAATATTAAAAATGCGGAATAACACAACTAATCTTTAAATTGATTATGTTTCCTTATTTCATAGATCGATTCCGTTACATACTCTCTAAAATCTTTACAGATTGGAGAAAATTTACTCTATATGTATAGGTACCTATATATTTATATGTATATCTTTCAAACAACTTAATTTAATTAAGATTGAAGAATTTGTTGTACATCCGATTAAGACTTTCTAAGGAAATTCCAAGACAAACTTTCTCTGAAGTTAAATTATTATTAATCGTCAGTCTCAATGTCGACTTTTCTGACGAAACTAGATAAATTCAAAAGATAAGTCAAGCTTGCTATTTGTTCTGATTAGTTATGAAATGGAAGAAACGGAGCGACGGTCCTGGAAGCAATTTCTTGATTATCTTCGATAACATCACATAATTTTATAAGTTACCGTCTTTGCTCGGTGTTTCAAAATCTACGCCGTTTGTTAGAGGATATCTAAAAAAAAAAAAAAAGAAAGAAAAAAAAATCGTGGCTCACGTCTTCAATGTCACCGTACTAGCATGCATTAAAGTTCACTATATTTAACTAATTGTCAATTATATGATAATGCCAAATTAGGAGTTTTCTTTTTAGAGCATCTTTTTCATCACTATCATTATCCTACTTTTTAGTTAATATGACCTCATTTAACACACAATTCTAGCCTCAGAAACCCTTCATGCATTATAATTTTTTCTCCTATTATCTATTTTTAATATTATGTTTTTAGCCACGCTTGGAAGAAATATCAAATATATACGAGTACATTTAAAATGCAAACCAAAAATTTCAGATTCGGTAAAAACATTTCAATAAAAATATTAAATTGTATAAGCTAAGTGATCTCATTTTTAATGTGTCATATAATAGGTATGAACCGTTGCAAATATTTGCTACTAGATGGCATTAACAGTCGCTATTAGCTGAGAAATAACGCATATAGATATTTCGGCGTCGGTACTATACGGGCTATACTATAGTCTGCGGTTGCGATATTGAATGTTTCTCCAATGCGAAATAGTGGATTTTAACTATTTTTGTGACATGTTAGCGATAATAACAGGAAATCCCGGACTACGAGTTTTCCGAAGCACTCTAGTGGAAAAAACAGAAAAAAACTAAAATCGCATCAATGCAGATTACTGTCGCTAGGACATAGCACATTTTAAGCACTGTATACTTCAAATCGTTTTCACGTCTTTTCTAACGTCCACATGCCGTTATCGTACGCAAACAAGCGCGGAACGTCGAACCGTTATCAGCTGAGTAAATAAAAAAATAAATTGTCACTACACGCGATCGATACCCGAGCTGCAGTTTGGTTTTTTGTTACCGTTTCATATTTTAATTATGAACATTGAATATAGTTATGTTTATTGCTTTTATTATTACGTAGACTGTTACATATAATCTTTCTCGAAATATATTCTGAGTACAGAGTACCTCTCTAAGTAACTATACAAAATATGATCTGTATGGATGTATTGCAGTATGTAAGTGTAATAGCCTAGTGGTTAGAACGTCCGCCTATTAATCAGAGGTCGGGGGTGCGATCCCGGGCACGCAGCCCTAAGTTTTCCGAGTTATGTGCTTTTTAACAATTAAACTATCACTCGATTCAACGGTGAAGGAAAACATCGCGAGGAAAACTGCTTGCCTGAGAGTTCTCCATAATGTTCTCAAAGGCGTGTGAATCAGCACACGGCCAGCGTGGTGGACTATGACCAAACCCTTCTCATATTGAGAGGAGACTCGTGCTCTGTAGTGAGCTGGCAATGGGTAAATCGTGCATGCATGCATAGATGTATTACATCTTATAGTATATTTTACAATCGCCGAATTAAATTATCGAAATAACTTCCTTGTATATTATGGCTCGTACATGAATTTTAGCACGACCGCGACTGTGCGCCGAAGTATACGATTATTTTGCTAAGCTTGTTCAACGTTTTTTTTTCTTTGTAACAGGTAACTGTTTTCTATGTGTATCCAAGCTTATATTTACAACGGTTTAACGAATTTTGACCGGACTTCTAACAGGCAGGTAAAGAAAAATACAAAGGTCAATAATTTTCGCAACAGGATCAAAGTAACATCAAGATTGAATTAGTTACTTAATCATAGTGGAATAGGGTAAGAATGTAGTTAAAGTTGGGGTATAAATGGTGGGCTATAAAACGTTGGTAATCGGTTAGTAAGTAAAACCAGTCACTAGACGGATAGACGGCATCAACCGTTTCAAGACAGAGGCAAGCGAGAAAAAGACTATCATCATGATCATCATGATCAACCCATTACAGGCTCACTACGGAGCACGGGTCTCCTCTCAATATGAGAAGGGTTTGGCCATAGTCCACCACGCTGGCCATGTGCGGATTGGCAGACTTCACACGCCTTTGAGAACATTATGGAGAACTATCAGGCGTGCAAGTTTCCTCACGATGTTTTCCTTCACCGTTGAAGCAAGTGATGTTTAATTTTTTTTTTAAAAAGCACATAACTCCGAAAAGTTAGAGGTGCGTGCCCGGATACGAACCGCAGACCTCTGATTAGGAGGTTGACGCTTCACAACTAGGCTATCACCGCTTTTAGCGGCGCCTTTAGCGGAATAAGACTATATACGACCATTATGGAAATCTGTACAAAATGCACACAAGTGGGCATCCATCGTTCAAGACGACATTGCAAATAAGTACGTATACAGTCATAACCAGTCACCGGCCAATGGAAGTAAGGTATAAAGCGTCTTTGAATATTGAGTCAATATTAATACCGGCGCGACACAAAGCAATACCCAAGTAATCGATAAACAAAATAAAAGCATAACCGAAGGACAGCTAACATCGGTACTGAGAAATAACGCAGCTTATATGATAAAACGACGAACTCCGTGACGCGTATAAAGTCCTGGGTTCGATTCCCGGCTGAACCTGGTCACCCCCCTACCGACAAGAACGTGTCGCTAAGCGTATTAGCGTTCTAGCACGATGTCGCGTAGAAACCAGTTAGAATGGGTTTACCATACCCCTAACTGGTTAGCCCGCTATCATCTTAGACTGCATCATCACTTCCCATCAAGGGACAAAAAAAAATTTAATTATAATGTACCGATTAGTTAAACTCACTTAATTAGTTTTCAGGATAACAAAGAAACACTTAAAAAAAAAAATTTAGGGATCGACCTGAATCGGACACATTAAACGAGATCGAAACTCACCCTTGGTCTAACATACTGCCTACTAACCTAAAATAGACGATTTATAAATCGTTCATTAATGACTTTTATAGTTCACGCGAACTCCATTCCGCATTAGAAATTATTTAGGTTGCCTTATTAGCTGTAATAATAATATTTATTATTAAATTTACACAAAACAAGCAGTGTTACATAATTTTGTAGTCGCTTAAGTAATGTATGAGAGATGTTTATATCTATGAATGAACACACTTTTATTGCACACCACAAAAAAGGAAAGGAAAACAAAAAGACAGAAAATAGCAGAAACAGTAGTATACAAATTGGCAGCCTTATCGCTACATAGCAAAAAAAAAATGTATATAAGTATATGACTTGTTTTAAAATTGTTACTAAATTGTTAGTTAACATAAAATTAGTATTTTGGCTTTTAATTAATATAATTTTATAGTTGTAGATTATTATAGTTTTTTTTTTCTTTTTTCTTTTTGGTAAAAAATGTTTTAGTTTATGATTATTATTTTAGTTTTATATTATGCATGTCGAGTTAGCCTGTAAGTGCGTATACATTGATAGTCCTAAGTATACATAATTTGCCTTAGAATATATGTAAATATTTCTTTGTATACTGTTGGCTTCCTAATAAATAAATAAATAAATAGCGATCTCTTCCAGGCAACCAAAGATGTAAAAGATATAAAGATCCAGAAAGAGGAAGGTAATTTCTATGTGAAATTTTACACATTTTATTTGTTCTGCTTTCGGATGGACACAAATGCCACATTCAAAGATTTTTATCATCTGTGAGTAGTTCTTAAGTTCTTAATGGGTAACTAACACGATCTTGTTAGTTAAGCCATATATAGATTAAAGATTATACGCATTATACTGAAGGATTGCGTCTAGGTCATTACGACCCCGGAACGACCGCGCTGTCTTCGGTAGGTCCCCCAATACTACAAGAAGTCGTGATAGCCCAGTGGTTAGGGCGTCAGCCTCCTAATCAGAGGTCGGCGGTTCGAATCCGGGCACGCACCTCTAACTTTTCGGAGTTATGTGCGTTTTTAAACAATTAAAATATCACTTGCTTTAATGGTGAAGGAAAACATCGCGAGAAAACCTGCACACCTGAGAGTTTTCTATAATGTTCTCAAAGGCGTGTGAAGTCTGCCAATCCGCACATGGCCAGTGGTGGACTATGGCCAAACCCTTCTCATACTGAGAGGAGACCCGTGCTCTGTAGTGAGCCGGTAATGGGTTGATCATGATGATGATGATGATACTGAAGGCACTTTTATTTATATTCAGTGCGTTCAGAATACTGCGTAAGTGTACTTGTACATAAGCAGGTAAGTAGACACAATTATTACAACAAACGGAATTTCGGACAACATCCGCCCCATACTTTGACTTTTTGACTTTGGTTACAAAGAAAACCGGTTTCAAGAGTAAATTGAGGAAAAACTGCCGCATGCGCATGGACCTATATGAAGCTATACTTATTTGTTTATACACGACAATCAAAAGATATATTGAGTGGCCATAAAGTAAGAGTTTCGTTCTAAAGCGAAGGTAACTATTATTTTGTCAGTCAGCTCGACTTTTTCTATATTGACCACAAGTTACCCCTTGACTGCATCTCACCTGATGGTAAGTGATGATGCGGTCTAAGATGGTAGCGGGCTAACTTGTCAGGGGTATGGTAAACTCATACTCCTAATTGGTTTCTACACGACATCATGCCGGAACGCTAAATCGCTTGGCGACAGGTCTTTGTCGGTAGGGTAGTAACCAGCCACGGCCGAAGCCTCCCACCAGACCAGACTCGAGCCGGGAATCGAACCCAGGATCTCAGACTTTAAAAGGCTACAGCGAACGCGCTGCGCCACGGAGGTCGTCAAAAAACTCGTGGTCGTCAGCTCGACTGCACAAAGTTCGTTCACTCAGCACTTAACAGAACTTATTTTATCTATTCTACCTACTGATAATATTGCTGAAGTGTTTAGTTTGTTTGCTTTTGTTTTGAACGCTAGTTACTGAAAGTATCGGAAAGATAATAAATCCAAAGAAAGATTTTACCCAGGATTTAGCAGTAAAAGGAGATTTTAGGAACTACGTTAATTATTATAAGTTTTGTTTTATTCACAGTTCAAAATAATTAAATTTACAATGATATTCGCAGTCAAAAAAACCACAGAGGTTTCGCATCAATGTCAATCAATGCACGGGCTGATGACGAGGCGTGGAATTTATGAACACTCTGTTTTTTTTTATAAATTTACAACGACAGATTAAACCGTGCGCACGATTTGTTTTCAAATAAAACAACAACGATACGGGCTGAGTCTCATTAAACTTATAGGCAAACGGATGGATATCTCTCCATACAGTTTTTAATGAGTCGGGAGATATCTTTACCTTTAAGTTTAACGAGGGATAGGTAATCCCTCCAATGAAAATAACGAGATTTTGTGAAATACGATATTTATCCTTGTCGATAGGCTAACTAACAACGATAACTTTACATAAATAATATGGGTCTTAAAAGAAATGCGGTATAACGTCGCAATAGTTATGCAGCGTTTCGTCACGCTTCAACAGACAATCATCATCATCATGATCCACCCATTGCCGGCTCACTACAGAGCACGGGTCTCCTCTCAATATGAGAAGGGTTTGGCTATAGTCCACCACGCTGGCCATGTGCGGATTGGCAGACTTCACACGCCTTTGAGAACATTATGGAGAACTCGCAGGCGTGCAGGTTTTCTCACGATGTTTTCCTACAACGTTGAAGCAAGTGATATTTTAATTATTTAAAAACGCACATAACTCTGAAATGTTAAAACAGACAATACTTTACAAATATTAGGGCTGTTAATCCTTGAAACACCTAAAAACATATATATCTAGATCAAAACAATATAAACCAATCACATTATTGAAATTAAAACCAGCCAGCCAGCTTAAAATACAGCTGACAATAGTCAAAACGTTAATTAATCAAACATAATTAATACCACCTAAAACATTCCCTTGAAATGGAAAACAGCATTCAAATCGGCTCATCTCTTCTACAGCTGTGATGACAGAGACGTATGTCTACGTGCGAGTCCAGATAAGAGGCCAATAGTCATCTCGATTCCACACAAATACAACTCAACAGATTCCCGCTTCTGTAATAATGAACAGACGAAGATCTTCTATAACAGTATTTGCATTGTGTTCCAGCCAATCGAGATGACAATCAAAATGGCATTGAACCTTGGTTCGTAACTAAGGTTAATGCACAATAAAGATTGGGCCTGTTATTTAAAGCTATTTTTCGAGCTTAGATTTTTACCTATAAAGAAGTAATGTTGGTGACTTGACAGCTCTACCGCACCAATGCAGCTGATGAAGGGGAGCAGGACGCGGTGAACAACCATGCGCCACGGGTCGGACCATTGCGTCGGCGGTTAAAAATGGTTGCACTAAATCACATCATCACAGTACATTTAAATCGCTGCTTGGATCAAGATCCGATACAAAATCTAACCCAACGATCTCCAAGCCGCAGACCGCCTACTGTCATTTTACAAGTCTGTTGCCAGGTCGCTGCTATCTGATTTATGGTTCAAGAGGCGACCGTAACTTTTACTTTTTTTTTTTTTACTCGGCAACGATACACCGACTTGTATTTTAATTACATTGATATTCTTCATTAGATGACCGCTATCTCACAATGTTTGCCTCTGCTTTGGACAGAAAAATAAGGAATACCTATCTCGTATAATTATCTGGTACAATTTTTAACAGGTTCGAGTATTCATCACGCGGTCCTGGTATCGAGTTCCAAAGGTCAGGCTTAAAATTGTTAGATATAAGATTTCACCTTATTACCTCACCTACCACCAAATTCTCAATACACGCTAGGATCAGAAAATTACCATTAACTAACTATTTACATGTTTTAAAATCAAACACACATCTTTGTTCAAGTAAACCTTTAAATGGCATTTTTGATGCGTCAGTAACTTACATAGTAGTGAGTTATGAGATCATATAACTAAATGCGTAAACTTAAAACTAAAGCTAAACCGGCTTAATACATAGATATAAGAGTTCCATATAAAAGTACAATATGAAACACTGCATCCTTTTAAAAATATTCAGATCGAGTAAAAAATTGGAAAATATTATTGGAATCGTTTTAATAAGATGATTTAGGGACAATAGAAACAAATACTTATAATCCTCATCATCATCATCATCATCATGATCAACCCATTACCGGCTCACTACAGAGCACGGGTCTGCTCTCAATATGAGAAGGGTTTGGCTATAGTCCACCACGCCTGGCCATGTGCGGATTGGCAAACTTTACACGCCTTTGAGAACATTATGGAGAACTCTCAGGCGTCACGTCACGATGTTTTCCTTCACCGCTGAAGCAAGTGATATTTTAATTGTTTAAAAACGCACATAACTCCGAAAAGTTAGATGTGCGTGCCCGGATTCGAACCGCCGACCTCTGATTAGGAGGCTGACGCCTTAACCACTGGGCTATCACCGCTTCATACTTATAATACTTATAATAGATATAACTATTTATGAAATAGGCACAGCCCGATAGACATACGGACCAGACAGACAGACAAAGGAAGCTTAGTAGAACCAATTGGCTTTCAATGCCAAAAAAACATGTAAAAAACAAAATACGTTATATTAATAACCGTTACTAATTAATACATTAAAGCAATTTTTCACGTTTCTTTACATTAAGTAGAAATATGCGACATAAAATTTCGACGTCCTTTTCCTCAAATTCCAGTACCGAGAAATAGCTGGTATGATGATGAAAACAAAAACTATGTTCTATTCATACGAACAAATCATTGAATTATGCGTGTCATTTAATAATCGAACATATAAAATTTTATTGATACAACCTGAAGTTAACGATTCCAAATTAGTTTTGGTTATTTGGCAAAGTTTGAAGGACAATGATTTAGATGCGGCTAAAACTGATTAAAAAAACTATTGGATGAACGTTATGCAAGTAGGATCCATTCCACCACAACATTAAAATTGAGTTCTGACTTATAAAGTAATAGTACAAGTCGACACTTACGGTCACAGAGATGCAAATCTTGTATATATATACTTAACAGATTTCAGACAACCGTTTAACAATTTTAAATTTTTAAACATGCTGTTGCAATGTTGTTTAAATAAAATTCAAATTAAAATTCAAAATAATCTTTATTCAAATAGTCCTTTAAAAGGCACTTTTGACGCGTCAATAATTTACATAGTAGTTATTTCATGGTGATAACTATATTCGTAACTTAAAACTAAAGCTATGAGGGTTCCAAACGCGCCCCGGTCTAAGAAGAAGCCCACAACAAACTTAGCCGGGTTTTTTATCCTTTTCGCTACTAAAATATAAAAGATTTTAAATAGCTTTAATGAGTGAATGTAAAAGAAACATTTGAAACAACGTCATTAGGAATACCTATTTGTCTAAACACAAAACGCCAAAACGTTATTACAATAACATGTTTTGAACTTAACCGCATGTAATGTATCCGCGCATACCAATAGCGGACTGTATATTACGGTAATTACACACGCTTTGCGAGACGAGACCAAAAAAAAACTGACAACATACAAATTGCAATGGCCACGGCCGTTGCCTAATAACACATTCTCTATGATTACAACCATGGCGACCATAATGCGAGGCACAAGATGGGAGATGACGGCATTCGTTGGACAAAAAACGGAGCAGCAATCATGAACACGTGCGAATACTTCGCAGCAACTGCTAACTACGCCAAATAAGGTAGATAGCGTTCAAGTTAATCATTAATTATCATTGCGGGAGTTTGAGCATTACACATTCTAACATCATCTTAAGGAGAATTCTAGGTTGTGTATTGCCTTTTAGTGTTGTCTGAAGGTTTATCTCATTAGTCTATGATACCGATACAAGTATTTCCGTGGTAAAAAAAATGGCACTTTAATTGAAAGATATATCAAGTATTTATGTTGAATGTGTGTTACTGATGCTAGAAGCAATCAGGGAATAATACTATCGTCGCAAATTAAAGCATTTCGCAAATCTGGAGATTAAACGTTACCTTATTAGAGTCAATGCCTGACCAACAAACAACCTCACGTTGACAACGTTAAATTTAGAAAAGTTTTAGGGCACATACCATGACAACAGGCATCTAGAAGTTACAGGTGATACACATTCTCTGAATGATGAATACCTGTGTGATTAAAAATCTGACCCTTAGTTACACGAATAAATGATTCAATGATCCTTATTTGCATGCAAAAAAAAACAGTTCAGTAGAGTGAGGCAAATGAGAGGTAACCCACGCAAACGGTCTACTTGCCGTCGTGGTTAAAAATAAGAAGATAACTGAGTTTGCAACTGGCCTACCTAGACATTGACGCAATTAGTAACCGCTTTGGCAATATTAAGCAATACGCACAAAGTACCACGTGACTGGAGTCGATGGATGCGATTGAAATACACGTCTGTGACCGCGACACGTGAAGTGACAGGCCTCGAAGCCGGTGATGAGTTTGATGAATGATATATCGTAGTACGCGCAAGTGTAGCGTAACAGACAGACGACACCAGTTGGTTTAATGAATTAATAAAATAGACGACCATTGAATTGGTTAGATGATATTGTACCTAAAATATATCTATTATTGCTCTAATAAGATAGCTCTTAATATAATTTTAAGTGGCATGGTGTTAACAAAAAGAAAATTTACCTGCCTAAGTCTGCAGTGGGCTTCTTCTTAGACCGGGGCGCGTTTGGAACCCTCGTAGCTTTAGTTTTAAGTTAAGGATTGTAGTTATCACCATTGACGCGTCAAAAATGCCTTTTAAAGACTATTTGAATAAAGATTATTTGAATTTGAATTTATTAAATTTGTCGCTATATTTGTCTGGTTCAGTTTCATTTCTAGATAATTATTAGCACCTTCTCGAAAAAGACGTGCCGTACATGACACGTAAATACCGATGGGTTTAATATCACTGCTATAACTATAACAGGTTAACTGGCTACCATCTTAGGTTTAATCAGCCACTTACCACCAGTTAAGATTGCAGTCAAGATCTAACTGTAAGTGGTATAATAAACCTATGAACCTAGTAACAAAGCTCAAGTCACTCAGCAGGCTTTGCTCGCAATTTCTCCGCGTGATCAAATTAGAAATGAGAAAGAATCAGTTAAATACAACTTGTTTTTAAAAGTTCCATATAATATATCCAAATATATCTATGCTAGAGTACTACTACGGCCAATAAGTGTTTAGTAACTTCCAAAATTTGGCCTTGGGTCTTACCTAATTTCTTAGAAAAAGTAAGTAATAACAATACTGGTGAAAAACATACTCGTATATTATTAACTGTGTTATTGTATAGGTTAACAACTTTTTCAAGTGTCTGCTACAAAAAAAACCGATTCATTATATTCTTGGAAGGAAAATCTAAAAAGTCCAGTTTCGTAACTTGGACTAAATAGGAAAATATTAAAAAACTAAATTACTGTTCGCAGTTTGTTCAAGCGATAGCAATCTAGACGTGAGTGAGGTTGCCTGCTCGGCCACCATTAATACGAGTCAGAGTTATATTTTTATTTTAAAAACATTAAAATGACGTTAAATTGCTTGTGCACTCAGCAGTGGAAACAATACTAAGAACTGTGACGATTATGTTTCGCTCGTACTAGTACTTACCTCAAAGGTTCGAGAACCTCCTGTGCTAAAACGTACTCCTGTGCCACGGCAGTATTCATCGTATATAAATTCAAATTCAAAATAATCTTTATTCAAATAGTCCTTTAAAAGGCGTTTTTGTCGCGTCAATAATTTACATAGTAGTGATTTGATGGTGATAACTAGATTCGTAAACTTAAAACTAAAGCTATGAGGGTTCCAAACGCGCCCCGGTCTAAGAAGAAGTCCACAACAAACTTAGCCAGGTAAATTTTATTTTTGTTATCACCATCTCACATGCCACTTAAAATTATATTGAGAGCTATCTTATTAGAGCAATATTTCATACCCATGCTTGTTTATCATTTCCGTAATCCTTTACACTATAGTAGGACTTTTCTACAAGCTTACGTCTTATTTAAGATATATGATATATGATAAGTAGCAGAGAGACAGGAAGTTTTCTTTCATTGTAATCATGCCAATGTAATGTAATGTATCCAAAAATGTCTATGACACATAACTTTGGGCACGTTAAAACTACTCGTTACGACACAAGCCCCGGGGAACAGCTAGTACTACCCAAAGATAATATACCCAAAGAAGGTTTTTGTGGGCTTCTTTTTAGATCAGGGCGCCTTCCAAACCCTCAGCTCAAGCTTTGATTTTAAGTTCACGAATGTAATTATCAAGTTCTTCTCTAACTACTAAGCAAGAAATTGTTAAACTAGCTTTTTCAAGGTCATTTTTTAAAAACCATTACGCTGTGTAATTATTGAAAACTTTAGTTTAAAAAGGCTATTAATTCATCAAGTACCAATAAGAATATGATGGCTCTACCACCAGACCATCGTTACCAAGCGCAATATATTGGACTCGACAATACAAATCATAAGAGTACAAACCAAAGGGATTTACTAGAGACCACGAATTATCCTGGCTCCATTAACAGATCTACCTTTAGATGCAAAATCATGGTATTGTCATTAAAACTACATAAACACACTGTTTCATTTCGAAACATCTATTTCTAAAGGTTAAAATTTCCATCTAAGATATCATTAAATTGTTAAATAAACCGAAATAAGAGTCAGTATTGTCACCAGAAGGAGCAATTTAACGTTCTAGAATTTTTTGCATTAAACACCAGTCGCCATAGCCAATATGACTTACAAGTTACGCCGAACCACGTTAGGTAACTTCGGCATTCTATCTATTCTATTATTATAGTAGATTTTTACAATATCAACAAAAAATAACACGATCGGTGTCACGATCTCTATTAAAGTGTTCTTGCAACTTAGGCATTAAAGTTATTGTGGCGCAATGATTGCGTAAAAAATTACAAGCAAAAACGTCTTTTGTACGAGCCTGGTGCGTGTCACATGGAAACGTTAGTTGGCGACGGTGGTTTTTATAGAATTCTGGTCTACCAAAGGTATATCTGATCAAAATATGACTGGATACTTAATTTATCGTCCAAGTAAAACAAAAAAACAAGTAAAAAATATTAGCGTCAGCTTGTAAGAGTTGCTAGATTACAAAATTTTATAACTCCATTAGCATTACTTCGGCGTTACGTTTGAAACTACGTGGTACGCTGGTAGGCTCATTATTTCATAGCATTTGCAGTTAAGTGGAGGCCAAATTAAGATGTCCAACCTGCAACCGTGGTTGCGTGCACATTTACGTCCTGAGTATGTGTGTCCACATTACGCTCTAGTTTTAACGGGCGTCTGAGATTCCTCGCAAAACTTAAAGCCCTCCAATACTGACGCAAGATTTACGTCTTAATTTGATCAAGAAGCATTGTATAGTGTACGCGTGACTTTTAATAACAGTTCAATTCCCCGTCACCTTAAACGCAAATTTCTCTTTATTCAAATGCATTTGACTTCGCACAGTAGTTGTAAAGCTACGTGGTAGTAGTTAAACAAGCTCATTAATTTTGCGCATTTTTAGGTTATAGTCAAAGAAATACGCAAATTGTCTTACTGGTTGTGCTTAACCAATCAAAATACGCTCCGATTTGAGCGGGGAACTGGTCATTGGTTCAGAACGCAACGGCCGCCGCCACGGACCATAAAGGAACGCCTTAATTTGGCCTTCGCCTAAAAGCTAGAATGCACACGTTACATTTTAATTCCCCGGTATTTTAAACGCCGCTTTTACAATCCATTTAAATACCTGGCACTTGACGGACAGTTGTTACAAAGCCTACTTATAGATGTCTCGCTAAACAATTGTAAACAATTAAACTGTCGGTAATAAATTATCTAAGCACATGCGAATATTTGTTTACGAATGACGTGGTAACTCGTAACGTGTCAATATTATCATAACTGCGTTCGGTGAAATAACGTTTATGAAGGCGTGAACTTTACTTTGTATCTGAGGGATACCTACACTAAACATCAATCTTGTATAGTCGGTATTCTGAGAATTCTTGAAAACATTCAAATTAAAATTCGTTTATTGCATGAAAGTGGTACATTCATATCAAGATCTTAAGATTAAAGGGTAGCCTAACACATTCTGCCTAAAAGGAGTGCAACAAAAAACTAAAAAAACATTAATGTCAATTTAAAATAAAGAGTTATGAAATCAATTAATAAAATGAAATTAAATTGTAATAAAGATTTAAATATTAATTTAGGCTAAAATAAATTGTATACTGATTCGGAATGTCATAACCAAAATCGCAATCAATACCTGAACAATACCGTTATCCTGCAGACACATATCATATCGTATTGTTCTCCAGTATTGCAATACTGTAAAAATAAAATGGACTTGATTTTCCAACAGAGGAGCCAATGCGTTGCAGAACTCATCCCCCTAGTCGATTTCTACTTGGCATTATACTGAAACACTCAATCGCTTGGCGGTATGTCTCTGCCAGCGTTGTAACTAGCTGTGGCTGAAGCGTCCCACTAGACCGAATGGAGCCAGGAATCGAACCCAGGAACATTATAGAGAACCCCCCACGGAGCAAAAAATGCTCCTATCCAATTTGCCAAAAGCAGTTTCATGGAAATAACTCTCGACGACTCTCCGTTGCAGCGTAAAAGAAGAAGGAATCTGAAGCAGATGAAAAGTAACAGTATACTTTTAACATTATTATATCCAATACGAGCCTGGGTATTAAACGGTTCCTAAAAGGTAGTTTAGCTGATAATACTATTAGTCAACATTCATAGCTACTTACTTAAACCTATATTTATTTGCCCAACTGCAGTGCTTGGTCAATAATGTTGGCAACGCTCGGGCGCAAGTGACAAATTTGGCACTTCTTACGTACTTACTATGGACAACGGTCATTAACCTTAACGCGTACGGTAGCTATGCTTGCGTATTGTAATCACTTTGACAAATATAATAAGGGTTCCGCTAATTTTCGGTATAAATTTCCGTCGTGATCAACCCATTGCCGGCTCACTACAGAGCACGGGTCTCCTCTCAGTATGAGAAGGGTTTCCACCACGCTGGCCATGTGCGGATTGGCACACTTCACACGCCTTTGAGAACATTATGGAGAACTATCAGGCATGCAGGTTTTCTCACGATGATTTCCTTCACCGTTGAAGTAAGTGATATTTTTAAAAACAATTAAAATATCAAAATGGTTTTAGAATTCAAATGGGGTTATAATTCAGTGATTAAGACCTTCGACCCGGAGTGGGGTCGGAGGTTATATCCATAATTTAATATTAAATATCACTAGCTTTAACGTTGAAGTAAAACATTGCGGGGAAACCTACGTGCCTTTGAATTCTTAAAGGCGTGTGACCGCTAAGTTCCAGCCGCTATCTAATATTTCTAATTGCCTAAATATAAGCACCTGAAACTTACACTATCATTTTCTCTCTTTCTTGTACTAGTAAAAAGAGGGGAGTACCTACTTCTAATACCCGATGCCAGAAATGAGAATGATATCATGATGATCATTTTCATTCTAATAATTAATCAAAGTTATCTTAATTATTCTAATCATTATAACGCTCTATAACACATCAAATTTGTCAAATGCTTAGTTTCTGGTATTGCAGAACCCTAAAATAAATACGAAAGCAGATAGCGACCGGACAGTCGCGTATATTTGCATAATCGCATATCAGAAGGCAGTTTCAAATGTATTAGATTTTTAGTTTATGATACTTTATTTGACATTGATATTTGAGTTATTTAAAATTGTGTGACAGCATTTATTTGCTCAGAAATTGAATAATAATGCGTTGGAGGTGTTTCAAACGCAACAAGTAAGCAAGTATATATTGGACCCATAACTACATCCTCATGTTTGTATGATCACACAAAACTTTTTTTTGTCATAGTAGAGAAGCTTTATGGCTATCTGCAACCGGCTAGATCCAGATAAAAACCGCCCGCAATAGAGGAGAGAGGATCGGGAGAGCGCGGACACCCCCCAAGACATTGGGTAGACTTGCCAAATGTCAGGTAGCTAACATATAATCACTGCCTAATGTTAGCATACACTATAATTGGGTGATTGAACACTGATTGTGAGTTTCATTATATTCGGCAACGCGGGTAGTATAAAAACAATAAATATGACAGACGGTCTTTTAATTTTCCGGTGCATTCGGCGATCCCTCGAAAAACACGGTATCGAGTGCAGTGTCTCTTTAAACTAAGGCGTGGAAAGTTATAAGTGTTCTGCAAAGTCTATGTAATTCTTTCAAGAGTTATAACAAGTGTTCAACAAGCCTATGTAATTCTTTTAATAGTAATAAAAAGAGTTTAGCAAGTATTTGTAGTACTTTCACTACCATAATGTAATTTAACATGTATTCAGGATTTCGTTATGTAGAATTTTACCGTTTATACCATCTCTATTTGTTTGAATGTCCAGTGCACGCCACCGAGTATTTTACAAAACAGCGTGTCTAACCCTAAGACATCTGTTACGAGTATTTGCTTGCAGTGTTATTTGCATTCTGTTTCGTGTGCGGACGTCAGAGGTCCAACACCGACTTATGACCGTAGTCAGTGTTAGGAGCGTTATGTAATTGGACGTTGATTTGTTAACGCGCGTTGGTTGGATGGCCATGAATGGAATTTATTGCGACACGTAATCGCTTAGCGACGACACTATTCGTTGCTGACCGGTGTTTATGTTTATAACTTACTGTGCCTACTTTAAGTAACGAATGCTAATAAGTAAGCTGGAATAATCCTCAGGCGTAGTAAATGCTTTGCAGATGAGTGCGCGAGCATTCCCGTGACCCAGTCGGCATGTGATGCGAAGGAGCATCGCTAGGTTTTAGCAGATATTCTTGCCGCCGGCGAGTCCCACACACCTCACCGGAAGCGGCGCAGTTCTGCCTGCGTCGCTTCCGGAGGGGATGCGTAAACGCATTTCCCAGCGTTAAAAGAAACCTAACTTAATAAAACGCGCAAGTTCATTATTTTTTAATTTTGTATATGTTTTTGTGTCGTGGTTCCCAAATCAACACTTCTTTCTTTAGAATATTTATTGTTTGACCTTACTAGTCTCTGGAGTCCAGATCCAGTCGCATTTGAAAATATTTCATTTATAAATTTGATAGACCGTCTTTAAAAAAATTATAGGCTATTAAAAATCACTCTACGATCCTAAGGAGCCGTGATAAATAAGTAATGGCGAGTCCGGGTGATGCTACGAGGTAGTCCAAGGTATATTGTATATATACTTTACTGCCTATTGATACTTTAGTAATTTAA
This sequence comes from Lasiommata megera, assembly GCA_928268935.1. Lineage (NCBI taxonomy): Eukaryota > Metazoa > Arthropoda > Insecta > Lepidoptera > Nymphalidae > Lasiommata > Lasiommata megera. The sequence continues at coordinate 15,982,305 of OV743312.1, forward strand.
AATGCCCACATTATTATGCGAGCACAAGCTTATTCAATTAATGACATAAACATGACAACCTCCGCGTAGCAGCGTGTGCCCTATCCTATTATGAAGTCCTCGGTTCTACTTCCGGATCGATTAGGTCAGGTGCCTGTACTTGGCCGCGGCTAGTTACCACCCTACTGGCAAAGACAAACCACCAACGTTAGTTAACGTTCCGGTATGATTGTTCTGGCGCTGCAGATCTTCATGGTATGGTAATCAATCAACATCAGGTGTGATCTGTCTGATCGTTTGCCTGCGATGATAATTAATAATAATATATTGACATTTAGTGTACATAGGTACATAATCTTGATATATGTTGTTGCACGTAAGAAATGCCCAAATGCATAGATATTTTACTTTTTTCCCGCTGGGAAATGCGTTTACGCATCCCCTCCGGAAGCGACGCAGGCAAGACTGCGTCGCTTTCGACGGGGTATGTGGGACTCCCCGGGGGCCAGACTGGCGACCAGAATATCCACTAAAACCCAGCGATGCTCCTTCGCGTCGCCTGGTGGCTGGGTCACGGGAACACTTGAGCACTCGACCGCAACGCAGCCAGCGGCGTCCGCTGAGGCAGACCCTCCACGGGGGAAGAAATAGATATACGAGTATTAACAAACAGTTTTAACTTTGTGTGCGCGCGCCTTATATAATTATCACCATTGCATATGCTGTTAGTTTTATGTCAAAGTCAATGTACGCGCCACATAAGGTCAGAACAGTTGTAGGTCATGATTATCATTATTTACTGACAACGTTTTGTGAGACTATAAATCATTTGGACACACATTCGAATCGCAAATTCTTTACTCAAATAAACTCAGGCATTTGCGAATTCTAACTGATATTCTAATTAATGCAAAAGTTTTGTATATCTTCCAATCACTCAGCAACCGCACCTTAATTAGTCCTTTACGCTTTATTTGTTAATTATTTATATATTTTTCTTTTTTAATTATTATTATTATTGAGCATAAGACAGTCAAAGACTCTCACTGTTTTTAAAAGTGCTGTCAAATTTCATTATCTTCCGCAAAAATTACGACTTTAATTTTTATTATTTCTTTTTATTTATATTATAAGGTATATATTAGTATATTTATTTAATATATTTTATTGTTGTATTGTATTATTGATGTAATCTGGTTTATGTATTAGTGTTTAGTTATTCGTATGCAGGTTTTTTGTTTATAAATTACGCCACCTACTTTCTTCTCCTGTTACTTTTCATAATCCTAAGGTTGCCTGGCAGAGATCGATAAGGCCGCCTTTTGTATCCTGTTTCTCCTTGTTTCTGTTTTACTTATTATTTCTATTTTTTTCTTGTTGTGGTGTACAAATGAGGAATAAATAAATAAAAAAAAAATTATTGTCTGCGACGTCACTAGGGTCGCTGCCGAAAATTAGAGACGTTTATTATATTTTTTAATAATGCACGGCTTTCTGATTTGTATTTTAGACGGACGTAACATATTAATTATTCGGTATTATTGCATTTTTCTAACTAACGTTAACGTACGTAACGAGTACGTTTATACGATAAATTAATGTAGACATTATCTCGCCGAATATTAATCGGTCAGCGTTGGTACAGTGTTCTTAAGAATAAACAACGGGTATCGGACCATACATTTTTGGCACCACTCCACGTCTAGTTACACTCCATTGGACTATTTATACGATAGATTGACGATTATACAGACATTAGTGTATGTTCAGAATATTTAGTTGACGAGGTGCTTGTTTGTCTTACAAAATGGATTTCTGTGTCGTACGCACTGTTAGCGTCTTACTTTTCATACCCTTGACATCCATTAAATAATTATTTTAGTTATAATCATGTTGGATGATTCGTGTAATATACCAACCAAAACAAACTCAAGTTATCAAGAGCAACATCTTCACGTGCAGTTAATTATAATGCTAGCTGACACACAGCCAGTAATCCAAGTGAGCTATCACTGCCTCATTAAACAACTGACTATCCTAGCCAAAGAATCCAGCACAGGTAATAGGCACTGAGCCACATTTAAAACAATATATATATATATATATATATAGCTCCGTGGCGCAGCGCATGCGCTGTCAAAATATAAAGTTGGAGGTCCCGGGTTCGATTCCCGGCTCGAGCCTTCAGCCGTGGCTATTTGCCAAGCGATTTATCGTTCCGGCATGATGTCGCGTAGAAACCAATTAGGAGTATGGTGAACCCATATTCCTTACAGTTTAGCCCGCTACCATCCTAGGCAGCATCATAAATTACCACCAGGTGAGATTGCCGTCAAGGGTTAACTTGTAAAAAAAATGTAGTGTACAAAAAAAATATGGCCCGGCCTAATTATGTTTGAACTGAAAAAAAAAGCTTGTCTTACATGTAATTTTCACTTCATTATAGTTTTAGTTTTAGGTTCAATTTAAGGTTTATTTTAAGTTTTTAAATGTTTATAATACAGTTACATTGTTTTAGTTGTTAATTATAATTGAATAAATAGAGGTTTATGATTTTCACTTTTTTTAATTATTTATCATACCATGACCCATGAAATTAACGATGATAAAAAGAAAGCATAGTTATTGATAGTGCGCTTGCATCACTATTTATATAATTTTAATCCTTCCTACTATCTGGAGTTACTCATTAAACCGATGAACAGTAAATAGGTAACTCCCTTGACTCAACAGCATTATCGATTAATTGTTCTATCTAAACAAACAGCAATTGTTTTTAAATGTCAAGAGTGTTGACAAATAGGTGATTAACCCCAAAAACGCATATTTAATTGTTATACTAAACAACTTACATTTAATAGTTAGTTAACAACGACATGAAGAATGAAGCTGTGATAGCCTAGTGGTTAAGACGTCAGCCTCCTAATCAGAGGTCGGGGGTTCGAACCCGGGCACGCACCTATAATTTTCGGAGTTATGTGCGTTTTTAAGCAATTAAAATATCACTTGCTTCAACGGTGAAGGAAAACTTCGCGAGGAAACCTGCACGCCTGAGAATTCTCCATAATGTTCTCAAAGGCGTGTGAAGTCTGCCAATCCGCACATGGTCAGCGTGGTGGACCATGGCCAAACCCTTCTCTTATTGAGAGGAGTCCTGTGCTTTGTAGTGAGCCGGCAATTGGTTGATCATGATTACAACGACAAAGTCAGTTTCAGTATGTAAATAATGGCTTGATTAATCAATTATGTTTTCATATCACGTAAATCATTATTCATTAATAGTGGGTCATCGAATTATCAAACTTGGCAATGGGGAAAGTTTAATAAGAGTTGTTGGGTTATTACAACTAGTATTTGTATGAGCTTTTATTAATAAGGTCGTTTAACGAGTTGTCTAATGACATATATAAACTATCAAGTAACGAACCACCAAAAGAAACCAGCTAACTTAGAGCTGGACTCAGAAAGCGTAAGTTCTTACTGACGCTTTCCGAGTCAAGCTCACACATTTATTTATGCGACACAGTTTTATTTGTTTTACCACAAAGAAAAACATGAAATACTTAACATTTATATTTTACTTAACATTTATTATTAGCAAAACTTTACCCAATACTTTAACGTAGTAAATAGGTGGTCTTTAGAGCCTTCTTTGTCTACCGACAACATAAGGTTAAATCTGTTGTTGGGATATTTCTGTGCAAGTAGGTTGTGTCTGTTACATTCTTAATAGTTATTTTTAATAAGGACATGATGAGGCTAGCATGTCCGCTTCTCCCAAAGTCCCAAAAAAAAAATGGATTAAAAAAAACCTTAGTAAAATATTGGTAGGATGAAAACTAAAATCATCCAGTTATAAATCTGCACATTTTTTGTTTCATACGGAAAACTTTAAAACGTAACGTTCGTTTTATATTTCACAAAATACTCTCATCATCATAGCTTTAGTTTTAAGTTGACTAGTTATCACCATTACTCCACGAATGGTAACGGTGTTATATATGACCGATTCATAGATACCTGTATAGCTTCACATGAAAAAAGATATTTTGATTTGACTGACAAAAATATTACAAATTCTAAACTGCTCTTTTTGTCGATGAGCAATTTCCACTAACGCGTACAAGTATTTATGTTATTTCTTTAAGTCTGACATAACTATGAATATGTAAATGAGGAAGTAACGTTAATAATATCCGGGATAGGTTACTGACGTTCTCACCAGTGTTTATGTTTCCTTTAAACAGCGATAATGCATTACCTGAAACAAAAACAGACAATTAAATAAAACATCTTAATACATAAAGCATACGTACTCGTAGATACGTTACAATCATCATCATCATGATCAACCCATTACCGGCTCCCTACAGAGCACGGGTCTCCTCTCAATATGAGAAGGGTTTGGCCATAGTCCACCACGCTGGCCATGTGCGGATTGGCAGACTTCACACGCCTTTGAGAACATTATGGAGAATTCTCAGGCGTGCAGGTTTCCTCACGATGTTTTCCTTCACCGTTGAAGCAAGTGATATTTAATTTTTTTAAAAACGCACATAACTCCGAGAAGTTAGAGGTGCGTGCCCGGATTCGAACCGGCGACCTCTGATTAGGAGGCTGACGCCCTAACCACTAGGCTATCACCGCTTCTACTTACAATACGTTACAATGTTTATTATCAAATGGAGCAAAGGACAACCACGCTTCTCCTATGTGGGTTATTTTTTTTTAAATAACTAAATACTCATAAAAATTAGTAAAAGTAACCGAAATTCATTACCTAAGAAATAATTCTTTATCAATTATACTAGAAACTTCTGAAACATTTTGCCTCAAAATTTTAACCGAGATAGATTATATCCTGGATTCACTAAGTACTAATTTCTTAAAAATGTATTTTTCCGCGGAATTTGTGAAAAACTAATTTGAACTCGCAATCTGATTTATATGTCATAAGGGATAATCTTCAATTGTAATTGAACGTTCTCTATTCCTGTGGAATTTAAAAACATCTACACATACGACCTAAGCTAATCGTAAAAAAAAGAATACAATCCCACTAGGGATTCGAACCCAGGACCTCACGGCATGTAATATGTGCTAACCACTACAAACATAGGCAGTACCTACTACTCTACAGTACTAGCATGGATTTAACTGAACAAATCCAGTGAAGTCATTCTAAATCACGGTTAAAGTACGGGTTACGACCATAATGCAACCATAACAAGATGAACGACATTATAAGAACAGTTATTTGGCAACAACAAACAACAATTGCTGTCGATTCTGGGGCATTCCATCACGCGTCTACCCGCGGCGATCCGACCAACATAACAGTCAATTCGACAGACAAACGAAGAAAATTCCAAATAGCCCTTTGATAATTTCCCCTTCGATCAAATAATAATACGTCGTATATAATATCTCTTCCTCGCGTAAGTAAGAATCTTAATGGAATGTGATAATTTTGCATACTAAAAGCTGCTACTGAAAAATCTCGTTACCGTTGCGTATTATTATAATTTAATTATTTATCAGACACAGTTTGTCCGTGGGGAGGCCATTATAAAGTTGAAGGTCTTGGGTTCGATTCCAGGCTCGAGTCTGATCTGGTGGGAGGGTCTGCGTTCGTGGCTAGTTACCACCCCTACCGACAAAGATTTTTCGCAAAGCAATTTAGCGTTCCGGCTCGATGTCGCTTAGAAACCAATTAGGAGTATGGGTTTACCATACCCCTAACTGGTTAGCCTGCTACCATCTTATACTGCATCATCACTTACCATCAGGAGAGGTTGCTGTCAAGGGCTAACTTGTAGTGGATAAAAACAAAATGACTCTTTCTAGTATTAACTATACCAAAACACTACAAAAGGCGATTAAATATCACTTTTCAGTTTTTGGATTTATTTTTATTGTGGCTTATTTGTAAGAGATAGACCGCGAACTTTTTATAGATCTACTAAAGGCGTACTATTATTATAGTACATAGTGTTTATGTAAAATTTTCGATTTAGTCAGAGCACGGGGCTAACTTCGTGACGCTTTTTCAAAATATTCACCAAAATAAAATACATATATCTACTAACTACTGCTACTATAGGGTGGTTAGCGCTACTGCGCTATAAACTATAAACTAGACCACCCTACCGACAAAACGTATCGCCAAGCGATTTTAGCGTTCCGGCACGATGTCGCGTAGAAACCAATTCGGAGCGTGGGATTACCATACTCCTAACAGGTTAGCCCGCTACCATTCTAGACTGCATCGTCACTTACCACCAGGTGAGATAGCCGTCAAGGGCTAACTTGTAGTGTATAAAAAAAAAGCTGCTAGATACCTCGGTGTTCAAAAATAAAAAAGTTAACCCAATAAATCTAGAAACTTTAAGTGTGTAAGATCGGTGAAACTGTACAGGTAAATTGCTGCGAATTGCACAAAACCTCTCAATTTTGTATCAAAAGACAGCTCAACCGGAACACATGGCGCAGGAGACAGCGGCCCGAGGTGATCGTGAAACGCTATTTCAAATAAGGCGCTAAATTAAAGATTTACTCCATCAAGGGAAACGGTTTCTACGAAAGCAATGCGTATGAACTAAGACACTGTTTTCACTTCTAATGTTGGAACTGTAATTTGTTTTAAAAGTTCCGCAACTGGGTACTTTCGTTTGTAGCAGCTATTGTATTGTAAATAGTGTATGTATTATAGAAATGAATAAGTTATACGTAATACTTCCGTTGATGGTAATTTAATTCAGAGGCAGACAGTTAAACAACGTAACGGTAATGACGAATCGTTTACATGCCTTCTATCAGTTACTATGAATCAATTATTTCTGTTGAAATAACAGTACGGTGGCCATAATGCTTTGTAAGAAAAATGAGAAATGCCAAATTAATGTTGATGAATAGCCGATCTTTAGTGATATTAACCTCATCATGAAAGATAAATCTGGAAGAGAAAGCAGTCCTTTGAATTTTAAAGGGGTGCTTTGTTTCTTCGCTGACAAAAACAATATATCCATCCAAAAAAACTCTTAGTTTTAAGGTAAACACAGAATTACATAGTTTATTTTCGAAAATACTCAACATAGAAGCTTATTAAAAGGCCCAATCAATCAGAGGGCACGGAGAAAGCTTAGCTCGGGCAACCGTAAAAGAACCAGAATTACCGACATAGCTCTACCAGTCGCTTAGCTGAAGTGTTAATGCGCGGGGCACATAGCTTGGAGAACTGATGGACTTTCCCAAGGTGCTGCAATGGCGACCCGCCCTCGTAAACACAGCGTTGGTTTACACTAAATGAACAAACGACATCAAACGTCTCAGAGAGCTGGAGAAACTATTGGCCCAAGACCCAGTGCCAGTCCAGCAGTAAGATGTCAATTGGTTTATATGACGATTCAAAATATGAATTTAAACATGTCGTCACATAACATGCGTGTATGAAATGCCGTAAGGTACAAAATTTGTCTCACTTGAAGAACTTGATTCAAAACGCCGATTCTATGTAGCACAATTTTAATTACTGCATTGATATAGAGTCGCAGAGACATGACAGCACACACTTATCAACAAACCAAACCATACAATTATAAGACACTTGGTGAAATTTTAATGATATACCGTTGGTGTACTATCACCTTACATTTACAAAGTGTTTTGACGAGACACGTCGTCAATAAGGTAAAGTGACATTGATGAACTGAAACTAAATACATATCGTAACGGTAAATAGTTAAGGCGGAAATGCATTGGGATATTGCCTCGGATAAACACTGATCTTATCTTTATTTACTTCTTAACTTACGATGAGCATGAGCAGGGATTTCTATTCATATATTTTAATACTCAATATTTTGTTATTAACTTATTACTATAACATTTAACTACTTAGCTTTATTTCATAATTTATTCCTTCAACTAAATCATGTTACTATAACAGTCTTATAGTATACCGGACTACAGGTAGCTTAGGAAAAAGGTATATTTTATATAGTTATATTAATGACTAGCTTCTGCCCGCGACTTCGTCTTCGTGGATTTCAGAATTTGGTCTAAAGAATCGCTCGTTAACAATTTTTAATCTTCCCACGGGAAGATTTGAGAGATCGGTATAGCAAGTATATGTCCTTTTCCATAACATAGGTGACATGCATACCAAATTTCAAAGCTTTCTGCCCGCGGCTTAGCTCGTAAACAATTATCAATTTTCCCTCGGGACCTACTTAAGGAATTGGGATAAAAGGTAGCCTATGTTCTTTTCCATGTCAAAGGCTACATGTATGCCAAATTTCAACCAATTCAGTTCAGCCGTTTTTGCGTGATTGAGTAACAAACATCCACTCTTTCCCATTTATAATATATGATTTTTTTACACCATGTGTCCGAAAAACCCAAATATATTACGGAAGCCTATTTTTTTCCCAAATAAAATTTAGCCTATGTTACTCGTAGATAATGTAGCTTTCGAATGGTGAAAGAATTTTTAAAAACGGTCCAATAGTTTTTGAGCCTCATCACAACCAAACAAACAAAGTTTTCCTCTTTATAATAATAGTGTAGATTATGATAGTGCGTCTGTATTAGAACTTCTTTGTTATTGTCGTTGTCGGTCATCCATCCGGTTATCACCTTGGAACAAGTTATTGTTTCGAGTTGATAATAGCTGATAACGCTATTAGTTATTATCACTTATTAAACAATCACTGGGGAGCGAAAAACTCGGTCTGAGAGAAGAGCAGGGTTCGACCGTTCTTGACGACCGACGGCTCGAGTCTGGTCTGGTTGGAGGCCGTGGTTAGTTACCACCCTACCGACAATGACGTGTCGCCAAGCGATATAGCGTTCTGGCACGATGTCGCGTAGAAACCAATTAGGAGTACCTACCTTAAAAAGCTAGCCCACTACCATCTTAGACTGCATCATCACTAGGTACTAGGTGAGATTGCCATCACGGGCTGACTTGTTGTAGTGGGAAAAAAAACGGCGACCTACAGAAAAACTTCCGGGAGTCTCTGACCAAGTCGAGGTCAGTGACGTTGGTTATTCGGCTTGTTGGACTGGGATTTAGTCATCGTGGCCGTGAAGGTAGTGCTTCAGGCGCAAACCAAAGGTTCTAGAGCCGGAACCTGTCGCCTCGGCTGTGGACCGCAATATTCGCCGCCTTACTAGTGTCAGTCGTTATGAAGGTAGAGCATGAAGCCGTATGGGACTTCTCGGATCAGGGATCAAGTTGCGAAGGTTTGCGGTATCCGGCTTTTTAACTAAGTCCACATTTACAGCTTTGGTGCATTGCTCAGTTGCTGCGTTATAAAAGTAAAATCCAAATAACGCACTTTCACATTTTTGTTATAGTATTATCTCATTGACTATCAACGCGTAGCTCAAACCATTTGACGAATCGATCTCAAGTTTGATATCTAGCTCTTTTAACTTAGGCTTCCGGTTAGAAAGGAAAAATAAAAATTTTGAAAAATTATTAAGTGAGAGAAATAGGTTTCGCAATTTGTATGCCAGTTTAGAAGTTTTTGAAAACAAATACTCAATTAATTTCAAATTAAAGTAAAAGTTAATAAATATTTTATATGTGATATAGTAACGTAAGAAACATTACGTATTGTAAAGGAATTTTAAATGTTCCATAATACGACAGGAAGTCTCGAACTATGCCAAGCAACTAGTCATAGGACATATTGAGTTAAGTCAATATGTTTAGCACTATCGTAAGTTATTGAGGATATGGTACGATTCAAGATAAGTGAAAAAATATATACTTTTACTAGCTGTTGGCCACGGCTTCGTCCGTGTATATTTAGGGGTTTAATTAACCAACTACCTATATTTAAAAAAATATATATATATATTAATTTAGCTTTAACCTTAGCATAAGCTTTGCAAACTCGAAATCGTGGAGTCGCTTTCGAGTATCATCATGAACAACCCAATACTGGCTCACTACAGAGCACGCGTCTCCTCTCAATATGAGAAGGGTTTGGCCATAGTCCACCACGCTGGCCATGTGCGGATTGGCAGACTTCACACGCCTTTGAGAACATTATGGAGAACTCTCAGGCGTGCAGGTTTCCTCACGATGTTTTCCTTCACCGTTGAAGCAAGTGATATTTAAATTTTTTTTTTTAAACTCACATAACTCCGAAAAGTTAGCGGTGCGTGCCCGGATTCGAACCGCCGACCTCTGATTAGGAGGCTGACGCCCTAACCACTAGGCTATCACCGCTTCCGAGTATCGAAACATGTTAAAGTAAAATGCACTTTATATTGTGAGAATAAAGTCCAAATTTCCATACTCTTCACTATTTAAACATAAAATAATTATGTTTCATAAAAAGTGTTAACGAATTTAAGTTTTAAAACTAGGATGATACGTTGCAATTTAGTATGACGTTACTGTTTCGATATTCGAAAAGGACTCTACAATTGTGGGCAAACAGATGTTTTAGTAACGGTACCGGTTCGGCCATATAGTTTCCCGGGGTAAATGTATCGAATCCAGAATAGAAGCAATCAATACGCAAAATTCATCTAGTTCCATTGGTTGAGGCAGTCTTTGATAACACGCAAAACTAAGAAGCAAACAGACACACACTCGCATTTCTAACAATAAGTGTGAATCACTATATACCTAACTATCTAAGTATTCTGCTTTATTTATTACTTCAGTTAGATACCCCGGTACTTTTATCGCTTTATACCTTGACCCTTAAGCAAATTTTAATTGAAAAATTGTAACATTCAATGATAGATCCTATTCAGTAGCAATAAAAGTCATTTTAGCGATTATGTATAAAGTTACCGTCGCAATGTCGTAGGTTAATTAAAATTTATTGAATGCTACCGTTGCATTGCAAATAATGTAAACAAATTACACGCAATGAGTATTTCAATTTAGTATTTAATTAAACATAATGGCTTTTAAATTACAGTTATAAATTGTTATAAATTTACCTAGAGACAGACCGGTACAGAATTAGTTGGTGAAAGACATTTAGACGTTATATTTCAGTTCAAGCAGGTCCGGGAGAAAGATTTAATGGATACATGCGAAGCACTTTTGTTCATTTTGAACGCTTGTAGACTAACATATTAAATTGCCATGAACTAGAAGAAAAAATAGCTTATCTTTTTTATAAAGAACAATTTACCCCGTTACCCCTCAATGGATAGCGTGGTGGTACTACTACCTAAACCCTTCACTTCTTTATGCTTTGCTGGGCAGAGCTCTTCTTTCTCATCATTACTAGCAGTTTGATTTTGTACCTACAACATTTTCAAATGATTTGAATAAAAAATTAAAAAGATATCGACTCCTAAATAACATTATTCAGTGGAGTCGAGTGAACGACTTAAGACTAGACCGAATAATAATTATTATTTTTAAATATTCAAATCTATATTTACTCAGGCTTGTTACGCTCACCAGCCAGATGGGCAGACCAGCTGAGGGACTCTAAGTGCAAATTTCACACAATTGCAAGACAAGCCTCCGATAGAAGCCGGTGGAAACAATTAATCCGCACGAGGTTGCAAGGACACCAGGACCACGATCTTCAGTAATGAAGGAGACTAGAGAGAGAGAGAGAGAGAGAGGTACGTTGGTTTATGAGCGAAACCCAAAAACTAGTCGATCGATTGACTTGAAATTTCTATCAATTTTTCTTTCCCACATGAACGGGAAATAACATAAGTATGAACTAGTAACAGCAAAGTGTGGCCAAGATGAATTCCTTGATTAAGGAATAATAAATGCCGATTTTTTTCTCAGCCCCGCCATTTTACACTTAAGTCCCGATATTGTGAAACATGCTAGAACAGCTTTGACAACACATTTATAAAGTTACTCTGTATTTGAGATATAACGATAAATGTGACATAAAGACATCGAGGTGACGCGTCTTTCCCCGAAAACGCCACCTGTCAAAATGTCTGATGTCATAACCTCACGAAAGATATTATTGCTTGCGTTTGAAGATCGCCTGTAATTATCGTTGTAAAAATATATAGTGGGCTTAGCTACACGTGGGCCGGAAATAGTTGGCACTAGTAACTGTTAGAGATAGGTATCGATTAATTTTTACTCGTCTAGCCAGCTAGTTGCTTAACATGTAAGTTTGTAGAAAAATCCTACTATAGTGTAAAAGATTACGTAAATGATAAACAAGCATGGGTGTGAAATATTGCTCTAATAAGATAGCTCTTAATATAATTTTAAGTGGCATGTGAGATGGTGATAACAAAAATAAAATTTACCTGGCTAAGTTTGTTGTGGGCTTCTTCTTAGACCGGGGCGCGTTTGGAAGCTTCATAGCTTTAGTTTTAAGTTTAGGAATCTATTTATCACCATCACTATTATGTAAATTATTGACGCGTCAAAAGCGCCTTTTAAAGGACTATTTGAATAAAGATTATTTTGAATTTGAATTTGAATGCTCTCTTGTAAGGGAAATGTAAAAAAGCTTGTATACAAGTTATATGTGTAATATATATATTATGTACCACCTACTTCATTTCTGCTACGTCTTTAGATTGAAAATTTGAATAAGATTAACACATATAGGTGAGGTAGTGAGGAGAAGTCTGAAACTAAACATTCAATCAATCAATCATAATCTTCATTCAAAATTAATAATAATTTAAGTAAAAGGCGTTTTTGTCGCGTCAGTAATTTACATAGTAGTGATTTGATTATGATAACTACATTCGTTAACCTAAAACTATGAAGGTTCCAATCGCGCCCTAGTCAAAGAAGAAGCTCACAAAAAACTTAGCCAGGTAAACTTTCTTTTGTTATCACCATCTCACATGCCACATTAAATTATTTAAGAGCTATCTTATTAGTGCAATATTTTTTATCCAAGCTTGTTTATCTTTTACGTAACCTTTTATGCAAATGTCCAATTATGGTAATAGGACATTTGTATAGCATACAAGGATTCCCAATTTCTGACGTCATCCGGACCTGGGTCGCGGAGGCGCTCTGACTGAATTCCCAGTCCAACAAACCCATATTACCAACGTCACCCTAAGACGAGGATAAAGACGAGGTTAAAGTCTCACAGGAGACGCCCTTAGCAGACGTACCCCAAATGTCGTAGTGACTTAGTGCTCTTCTCGCAGGCTGAGCTTCGCGCTCGCCAAAACCCGAAGAGACCTAGTAATAACCAATAGGGTTATCTGTTAATTTAAATTAGAAACATAGCATACATTAACTACTCATTAGAGAAGTTAATTAATTAATTTATTTTTTCATAGGGCAAGCCAGCGACAAGTTGTAAGTTACATTTTAAATCAAACAAAATAAGCTAGCGCTGGTGCTGTTACAACTTATCCATTACAGGCACACTCAGCATTGCCAACCTTCTCCGAATAATATTTAATTAATAGTTTATAAAAATTTACAAATTAATAATTAGATTGGAAAGTTATTACATATTTAAAATGTCAGGCCTCTTTTAAATAGTTAAAGAAGGTGTAGACTTCATGTTATCCAACCTTTAAAAACTTTCGAATGTAAAAGAGTGTTCAAACGGAGCTGTGATGAACCTTGCCGTCACGCCAGCAGTGTGGGGAGGGAGTTAATTAAAGGATACGAGAGTGGCCCGTGAGAACAAACAGTACGCATTCAAACCGCCCGCGTCCGTGACCTTGACTTGATACACCGTTTTAAATCTGTAGACGTGTAGGGATGTCTAAAAATCCGGTATCGATGAAAATATCTTGATGTAGTGACAAAAAGACCTGTATTCAGTTTTACGAGGTATAAGGAAGTCACAATGTCAATGCGTAACTAAATTCTATGATGATCTCGAAACAAACCTGCAGGATTTTGACAATAGACTCGGCAGGAATTAATTCTTTGGCAATAAGGTTACCTGGCAGAGATCGCTACTAAGCGAAAAGGCCGTTTTTCGTATCCTACTTTACTAAGTTAAGTAGCTAAGCTATAGTGTCACTTACAAGCCATAATTACAATGCAATAATGATATAAGGAGTAAAAATATACGGATTTTTTAATATATTTCAATACGAATGCTTATTTTAGTTAGCATAATTCAACCGCAAAAAAAAAAAAGAAAAGGACAAATTATCGATGTACGATTTAGAATAGACAACACTAGACCACCGAAGAATTTGCTTTCGCGTTCGTTCGGCATCACAGACGAAAATCGCCCAAAATGCGAACAAAACCAAGAAACGTTACAAAACTGGCCGCAAACTGGATCATCGGTCACAGGAGATTTTGAAAGAAAGAAAAAAGAAACAAAACTAAAAAGTTGGCGGGAATTGTGTAAGGTTTCGGACTCGTTCCAGTTCAACGGGAAAGTTAGCGTAAGATCACAGGAGGGACTTTTTGTTTCTAAACTTTTTAGCATGTCACCTGTGGAAACAGCATTTCAATTCCAATATGTTTAATACGTGTGGGCCCCCATCTCAGACATATAAAGCTTTCTGAAATATTTTATCCATTATTGTGAGAAAGCTACATACATCAACTTAAAACTAAAGTTTCGAGGGTTCCAAACGCACCTCATATCCATTTTCTCATCTTACCACACACCACTCTTATTTAAAAAAAAAAACTAAGCCCGGTTTCTTTTAATAATTATTGGTTCATCGGTACAAATTATGAATTTGTTTTTAAAACCCCTTAATAAATTTCAATTACGTTTATGGGACTAACAAACAAAAAATAATCATCAAAATCAATCCATATTGGATAACATAATGGAGTAACAGACATAAAACAGTAAAGTCGGTTCTTCATTAGATTTTCTCAATAGAATAATTATAAAAACTAATTAATTAAACGGACCAACGACAATATCTTTCAGCACCAGCACACAAATTATGTATATTTGATATTTGTATATGTATAAATCCCACTATCTATCATCTCGCTGTCCTGAAATCACGATTCTTAACTGTGTCGTTGTTATTAGCTACGAGTAAGTTCAGTCGCAACTTTTTGTCGAGAGTATTGTCGCAAATGTGGTTTCCCACTTCCCCGGTTCGACGGCTTCTCGCTCCTCTGTTTCAATAAGGTCGTTGGCATAGCGTTCATTAATTATATTTTTTTCTCACAACTTCTGCAATACTCTCATTGTTCCTTATCTCTCTGACCTTTGAATTGCGTAAAAATGATAAATTTACACAAGGGCCGGTTATGTTGCCAGGTACATTGGCAGTCGGATGTACGAGGCACTTGCAAACGTTCGATTGAATCTTTATTTCTTAATTATCTATACATCAGTAAGTTTATATGGAGAAAGAGTGCAGAAAGGTCAACTTGTGTATGCATAATAATATACTGGTCGATTGCCGACAAACGGGCTTATTAAAGTTGTGGAACAAATTAAAAGCATGTTAAAAACTATATTATAATTCATACGTAGCGTAGTTTATTCAGTTATTGCAAACAATGAACTGTCCCGTAAAAGTAACTAGATAACCATAAAATGCAAGAGTTAGACTAGTTAAATAAAGCTATTTAAAAATTTAGTTTTAATTTTCACCGAAGCATTACCATCACTCGACGTGACTGAATATTTTCTTTATTTATTTCATTCAATATTTCTTTTTAATTTGAGAATACAACTTCTAACAAGTCTTATATCTAGAACTAGAAATGGATTGGAGAATCTGAAAGTTGACGCTCTAACATTTTATGTAGGTATATCGATCGATCTATTATAGGAATTGAGAGAAAGATCGATAGGGAAATGATAACCGTGCATATAGCGTGTGACCCCCTCAATCTACTTTCGCGAAGCTCGCTTATAAATAACAGCCCCTACTTTCAGTTTTATACTAATTGAGACTTTTATTTGGATATAATTTACACGCGCACGAGTTTCGAAAGTCATTTCGATCAATTTGGAATCGTAAAAAGATCATTAAGTTTTCTATTAAATTGAACTTATAAGGACATTCACTTTTAAATTATCTCCCAAAGTTCGTGACAGTCAAAGTGTGTAACGTTCTTGAAACTTTTAAATACGTGCTCACTTTTGGTTAATGCTCGCGATTATCGAATCGTGTTTCGAAATATCGATAAGTATTCGTATTATCGATAATTGTATTGCATTTAAACACCTTATCTGTGGTAAATATGGCACCTCGTAACTTATCGGTTTTGAGTTCTTATCGTGATCGTAAAAAATATTTAAGTTGCAGTCAAACATTTAAAGTGTGTGTGACGAAACAATATTTTGTAATCCAAATAATAGGTACTATATTAGGGTTTAGTCGAACAATGCTATAGAACCATTTACGTTATTAATGAAACGTTAATGTGGAGTCCACACATCTGAACTAGGCCAGCATTGCCCCTTTCCTTTCACAAAAGGTTGTCTGGAGGAGATCGCTTTATCGATAAGACCGCCTTTGCGCATTATGTTTGTTTTTTTTTATTTATTTCGAATCCAAGTTTGTAATGTGCAATAAAGAGTTTATCTATCTATCTATTTCATTGTGGACTACGGTCACAGCCCTTCATACTGAGAGACCTGTGCCCTGTACTGGGCAGGTAATAACTTGATAATAATGATTATTTATAGCGATAGTGTTTGAAGCGGTGATAGCCTAGTGGTTGGGGCGTCAGCGGTCGGCGGTTCAAATACGGGCACGCACCTCTAACTTTTCGGAGTTATGTGCGTTTTAAAACAATTAAAATATCACTCGTTTCAACGGTGAAGGAAAACATCGTGAGGAAACCTGCACTCCTGAGAGTTCTCCATAATATTCTCAAAGGCGTGTGAAGTCTGCCAATACGCACATGGCCAGCGTGGTGGACTATGGCCAAACCCTTCTCATATTGAGAGGAGACCCGTGCTCTGTAGTGAGCCCGCAATGGGTTGATCGTGATGATGATGAATGATTATTTGTAATTCACTAAATCATAGAACACTTTTCACACTAATTTTTAGCGACACCAAAACAGAGCTTTGAACAAGAAAGGCTCTATATATATAGTACATTCAATATTAACTGGCGTCTTTCCACTTGAGACCGTCATTAGCAATAACAATAGGATTAAGTCGTGGCGGGTGAATTCTTTGTATTGCAAAACACGTGCGGCGTTCAAACGGTGTCTCAAACGTTTTTGATACTTTCTCTATGTTATCTTCCTTTAAAAATTATAATCAAATAGAAATACCGCTCAGTTGTTTTTTAAACTTAAAGAGAACTAATTAGTTCAGTGGAAATATTACGTCTTCAGATATGTTTCGTCCTTGGGGGTAATCACCTTCCAATTTTTGTAATTGTATTTTATTTAACATACGTAATTTTTTAAAATTATTCTATGATTATTCAAAAGTATCAACACTGGTTGGTTTGCAACAAAATAGATAAGGCCGAAACGGCTTCTTTAAAAATGAATGGGCCCTATGAATGTTTGGTTTATTACCCCTATTGTTTAGGTTCAAGTGGAAAGACGCCAGTTAATATGGAATGCACTATACCTAGATAATGCTTTTGCGACCAATACAAGACCTTCGACTTAAATACATATAAAAAGAGATATTATTGACTTACTTTGTTAACCTTCGCGATTAAGTAAGTGAGCATTATCGTTACCAATACCTATACAGATCGAAATGTCACGGTCCAATTACATTATTAATAATAATAATAACAACATTGTTTTTAAGTACCAATATATGCTTTTTTATCGACGGCTACAAATGTTAATGTGCAATTTTTTGTTTATAGTTTGTATATAATAATTAATTAGTTTCAGACGTAAAATTTTATTACCACACTGTATAAGTATATATACATACAACTGAGACCACCAACGTCTTCTTTCGGAACATTCTGATATTCATTCTCTTTTATGATATTTACTGATCTTTTTTTATACACTACAAGTTAAACCTTAACGGTTAACTCACCTGGTGGTTAGTGATGATGCAGTCTAGGATGGTAGCGGGCTAACCTGTTAGGGGTATATTAAGCCCATACTCCATCGGTTTCCACGCAATATCGTGCCGTAACGCTCAATGGAAGTCTTTGTCGGTAGGGTGGTAACTAGCGACGGCCGAAGCCAGGCCAGACTCGAGCCAGGAATCGAACCCAGGACTTCCAACTTTATAATGCAACAGCGCACGCACTGCCACGGAGGTCGTCATAATCACGTCAACGAATAAGAAGAATGTAAAATGTAAATTTCAATGAACAGGAATCGTCCTGTCAACTTTCGATATAAGTAATAAATAATTACTGATGTTGATATCACACACTGTTAATTAATTAATATAAATCAATTACATAGCACTATATAAACAGAACTAACCGAGAATGATAACATAGCAATCAATGTCACGTAACAAAGAACAAATCGAGCTATTAAAGTTACGGGTGAAACGAAATGGGTGCATTTTATGGAGCAACATCGATCAATGGAAACAATACGAACGTTCGCAAATCGCCAAGTGCACACACGCGACACACGATTTGTTGTCCCTTTGTGACGTCAATTGGCAGACCGGCACACGTTGCGTAAAGTTGTGCTAAACAAGGAATGCCAGGTGTAAAAATACCTAGCTGTTAGAAGGAGTGCCCAAGAAGTACACCTCACTGAAACTATTTTTAAGCTTCTAATTCAAATTCAAATAATCTTTATTCAAATAGTCCCTTAACAGGCACTTTTGACGAGTAATTAATTTACATGCTAGTGATTTGATGATGATAACTACATTCGTAAATTTAAAACTAAAGCTATGAGGGTTCCAAAACGCCCCGGTTTAAGAAGAAGCCCACAACACACTTAGCCAGGTTAAATTTCTTTGTTGTTATTACCATTTCACATGCCACTTAAAATTATGTTGAGAGCTATCTTATTACAGCAATATTTTATACCCATGCTTGTTTATCATTTACATAATCCTTGACACTATAGTAGGACTTTTCTACAAGCTTACGTTTTATATAAATTTTGAACTTATTGAGAGACATCCCAGAATCGAAATAATCAAGTATTTAGTCTTTATACTTATAATTTTAGATTTAGCTATGCGTTGCATTGCAGAACACTACCAAAGTTTCAATTTCTAGAACGTTTTTATGGTTTCAAAGTCTGTAACGGACATAGGTAGAAACATTTTGTTATATATAGGATTTCATGAACTACTTTAATTTGATGATTAAGTATAAAAGTAGAGTCTTCTTATCCTTGCCCTTATCCCACATTATATGGGGTCGGCACCACACGTCATCTTCCACCCACTTCTATCAGCCGTCACCTTTAGCTACACCTTTTACACGCATATCCTCTTTTACACAATCCATCCATCTCTTTGGTCTTGAAGTATAAAAAGAGTGTCTTATTGAATTACAAATACATAAGTACAAATCATTCAGATGATACTCTATCTAGCAAACTTTTAAAAAATCTTTAGGATGTATCTCTACAACATCTAATAAATAATTAATATTTGGCGCTTCCATATCTCATGTTGCTCTAAATTTAACAGAACATTAGAGAACTTATAAGTGGTAACATTAGTAAAAGATATATAATTTTAAGTGATAACAATCGGCAATATAATCTTAATATCCGCACTATAATTAAGCAATATATTTAACATTCGTTATATTTAATGTCCCGTTTATAAACCACATCAGGATCAATTACGGAAATGTAAAACCATATTTTTAACATTATTATATAGATAATAGATAAGTGGAATTTCAACCGGTTAGAAAAGAAGGTGTACGCGTAAGTGCTTCAAAAGTATGAAGTAACTATTTAGTCATTTCTAGTAAAAATAGTCACTTTTTTTTATTTACATGCTTCTTTTTCATTCTTTAATAAACTGACTTCGGTTGAGTATTTCTTTGGATTTAGAGTATTTACCTAACATACTCAGAAGAAAATACAGCGACATCAAATTGAGTACCAGGTTATCAGAAAGTAGGTGAAGTAGCTTTCAAAAATAACTCAGGCCTAACACCCCACTCTTTGATTAACACACATTTAACCATACGAATGAACTATTATTTCGCGTTGGCTTTAGGAGAATCATAAGAAATTCTCTAGACTATGGTACGTACGATATCAGAGCAAATGCAAGTGGCTCTTTCCATCACGGATTTCAAAATTGTAATCAGAGCTAAAAGCCCGAGATAGGTAAACAGCGGACGCAAGGCAATCCATTTAATTGCTTGCGTCTATATTATTGCACTTAAGATTGCGCTGCCCGCGCATTACTCCACACAAAATTAACGGGTGAACATTCTACATGATCCTAGCAAATACCTAAACTGCATTGTGCATACTGTGTTATCATATAATTAACACGAAAGTAAACTACACTGGATTATTAGTTAAAAAAAAATGTTCCCCTTGAAAGTTGAAACATCTCTATTTAAAAGCAAAACGAAAACTTGGGGCGTAAACCTACTCAGAAACATCATATATGTAAAGAATATTAAAACTGTTAAAAAACGGACTGTGGTTATTTAACTGTCTGTGGTGTTGTTTGAAAACGCGATTATTGTTTTATAATAATTATTGTTTTATAATATTAACTTTACTGCCCACAAAGTTGATTTGCGTATCCGTTGACGCATTTTTGTATAGCGAAATAATTGTGTTCACCACATTCGTTTAGCCGTAAAGTAGTTATAGTTCCGACTGTAGATGCAACATTAAATGGAAAGATTTTTACTGCCTTCGCAAGGAATTGGATTGTGGCAATTAGCTAGCGCACTCTTAAGTGTATTAGTAGGTGAGTAGTACCAAGTTACACGCTTGTTAGTTACAAGTATTGCCTAACACTCAATTACGCTGAGATAATAACACATTTTGAGTAGTTTCGCGCAACTGAGTTTTAAGATCCATCCAGTAACATTAAAGTACTATTCACGCGTGATGAATGGCTCATTTTCGACAATGTACATAAACATTTTAAAGCTATGATAGCCTAGTGGTTAGGGCGTCAGCCTTTTAATCAGAGGTCGGCGGTTCGAATCCGGGCACGCACCTCTAACTTTTCGGAGTTAAGTGCGTTTTTTAAACAATTAAAATATCACTTGCTTCAACGGTGGAGGAAAATATCGTGAGGAAACCTGCACGCCTGAGAGTTCTCCATAATGTTCTCAAAGGCGTGTGAAGTCTGCCAATCCGCACATGGCCAGCGTGGTGGACTATGGCCAAAACCCGTAGTGAGCCAGTAATGGGTTGATCATGATGATGACATAAACATTTTATGACTACTAATTGTATACTCGAACTGTCAGTTCAAAAAATTAGCAACGCACGGAGTAGTCATTTCAGTAACTCCAGTACCAACCTGGAGTTAGGAAAATGACATATTCCAGCTCCATGCGTCGATGAGCACTTTAAGCCACCAGAGATTTAATTATAATATGTGAAAATAAACGTTAAAAATAAACGCCCACTGAATTGCATTTAAAGTGGATCAGCGGTCTAAGCTCGAAATCTCAATCTGTGACGAGAAAAGCC
Source organism: Lasiommata megera (assembly GCA_928268935.1). Taxonomy (NCBI): domain Eukaryota; kingdom Metazoa; phylum Arthropoda; class Insecta; order Lepidoptera; family Nymphalidae; genus Lasiommata; species Lasiommata megera. The sequence continues at coordinate 16,003,777 of OV743312.1, forward strand.
TGAGCCTAGCTGGGCTCAGAGTTACACGAAAAGAATAAAGAAGATGATGATGACTCACCTGAATAGATTTTGTAGAGCGACTCCAGCAGCGCTTGCATCATCTTGAAAGATGTTTCGTGGCACTAGTGGGGATAATTACAGAAAGACTGAAAATAAAGCCTGTCGATTTGTGCTCTTTGATCAATATGAACAACATGACGTCATTATGTTTGCTATTTCATAATGTGAAGTGTTCATCCGTCAAAATGTTCTTTATCTAAAACAGATTTTAGTAATGAAATTAAAGTTTGAAGTGTTGAAGGTTATTAAAACTCCGCTCATTCGAGATACGCGTGGGTCAACGTAAATGCATGTAGAAATGATCAAAAATGACGTTGAAAAAAATCAAAATAATAGCAAGAAAGACGTTTTGTATACTGCATTACGGACGCTTTACACATCTGTCAAAAACTAAGATTTAATAAATGTCGACATGAAACGGAGAGGAATGTGGAAGTGAGAAGCTCTTATACGGATCATTTAAGAATTGTGAGACAGAGCATTGTATCTTATGTTTCACAGTCACATTACATTGACTCCATTTTAAGTTCGCCAAGCAAAGTACTGTCACTGTTATCAATATTCCTAATAACTTTACTTCTATCAGCTTTCCTTGTTTCATGGTTTCTAAAAGGTTCAGCATTCCTTACTTTTTTTTCTTAGCCACTTTTTTGGGGAAATTTTTGTTCTATAATGCGGTGACCATATTCATATTTTATTAAATGTGAGATCAAAACACTCCCCATTATAAAGCCCTTAAAAAACGTGGTCGAAATATTAATACAATGCGTAAAATACAAACATGGGAAATGAAATTACATATTAATGTTATTATATCTTCGGAGAGTTGAACGACCTTGTGATTGAGCAGACGGTGGCCAAATTGAAGCAACGGTATTATCATCTGGATCGTTATCATCAATCAGAATCGCGTAACTATCTGTTAACAATTACTCTGTACACTTTTACATGCCACTGGATATGGAGAATGCGGGTAACAGTTACAACGAAATGAAAATGTTGTGGATTTAATGAATTCCACCAACAACTCAATTATAATTATATCAATGCATTACAGTGCATACAATTAGGTAGATAAATGGTGAATTGAAGAAACAGCTGCATAATTGTGATGATTAATCACATTTGTGTTAAATATAAAGTAAACTCTTTTGAAAACTTTACTGATAACATCGGATGGGGAATTACAATGATAGCAGAAAACAAAGTAAAAAATCTACACAATTAAAGACACAACCAGAGCATATGGTAGTCGGATTGGGGTATCCTGTTCCAACAGCTGGATGGATTATAATAGACGGTAAAATTTGCATTACTACCTGTTAACATTGCACTTTTACAAGCCACTGGGAATGCTTCTATAATATGGGAATTTTTTGAGTTTTATAGTTGGAAAAACTCAAAAAAATCTGCTATCTTGGAGTATTCAATAATACGCCTGAATGGAATGAACTGGATTGCGCAAATACGTATATCTACTGATAATTTCACAGAGACAGTAGATATAGCGAGATAACTACAATATTGAGTAGTTAGAATTGAGCAAAAAGAAGTTCAATTAAAAAATAACTATAAAGGCACGGACAGAGGCAAATGTCTCCATTATTCATACATATGTCACATACCACTCCCAAAGTTTTATACAATTATAATTTATGATTCAAGAGTTTCATAAGCCCTACGTTGACGCCTACTACAATGACAACACACTACTGACCAACTCGACATAATTGACATAAATATCAAAATGAATCTTATATAAAAAAACACGTAGGTGGCTGCTTTTGAATAATTTAAATTTTATGTTAACCTTTTAAGGGTATCTTAACAGCACACCTTAATCCCATCCGTTTTATTTATTTGTATAATAACATCATTTTAACTGCCGAAAATTAATACTTTTACAAGAACTTTTCTGATATACCTACCTGATATGTAATGACAGTTTCATTTCGTAAATTTACTTAATAACTTATTAAAAGAGACCACAGAATTAATATATACTTTTGATAAGTAGCAGTATAAAATCGAATCTATTAATAAATTTGATAAACATAAACTCGTTACTCAACTTGCTGATAAAATAAATAAATTGAAGGAGAAGACCACCGGACCAGTTCGTGAAAATGTAACATTTTAAAATAGGCGCGTCAATAACACTGCGCAGGTAAATGTAAACGCTGATAATAATTCTGGGAATGATGGAGTAAAATTCACACAAATGTATACAAAAACTGCTATAGATTAAGAAACATGTACCTAAACTAATATCCTACACCTACATTGTAGTATTTTACGTCTTAATTTATATTCGCGTTCTTTTGATCATTTCGCAAGAGTCAGCACGTGTGTTACAGTGGAATGTGATATAATCAATATGTATGGACGGTGCGGAAGATAACATTGGTGACATACTTGAGTGTCTCGATTTATTTACGGACATCTGTCTCGCCGTCTTTTAAGTTGAAACAAGAGTCAAATCCACAAACAGACAGTACGGATTAATAGCCAAAGTAGTAAATAGTGAAATAATTTGCATAAAAAATGTGATTCGTAAAATTGAGTTAAAAAATTCTCAGTTATTAAAATTGAATAGAGCCGTAGAAATTTATCACAAGAACACATCATGTTAAGCATTAAAATTAAAAAATTTCATTTGTTATCAGGTAATGTCCATCAACAGGCTATCCACGAAATCGATATTTGATTTTAAAATGTACCAGAAAACAAAATTTCCTCAGAGCATTAAAAGGTATTCCTTATTTAGCCTAAAGATAAAGCGTTGTTGCGAGATGCAGAAAACTTGAAACATATCAACTGTAGCACTTAAACATTGACACACTCAACATCACTTAAGTCCATTCAACATAAGGTCACATGTCATCCAGATACACGCACGAGCTTTACACGTTATTATCCGTAGCGCGATAGTAATCGCGGTGGGTTATCGATATAGACCATCGTTGGAGTGGATCACGACGGGCGTCCATCACGGATGCGCGCCCGCGCCGTCCGCGGTCTGCCACACCGCCGCCGCCACTGGCGAACCGGGATTATTTATAAATCCACACAGACAAGGGGTCGTAGAATTTGCACAACGTGTGGTATGCCAATGTGCACGAATACATCAGGTCGCACCGGAAACAGAAATCCTCGCTATGCCAGTTGAATCATCAAGTTTCTCTCTTGGAAGTTTATTCCACAAAAGGCCTGAATGTTTATCTTTTGGTTACGGATTTCTTATGCCGCAAAATTTTGTATTTAGGAATCTGTAGTCGTATTTTCCCTAAAATCCCCTTTCTCTCATCGTCATTATCATCATTGAGTGATAACTTTTGGTTACTGATTCTTTATGCTGCAAAATTTTAATAAATGATGTAGTAGTTATAATTTCCCCAAAATAATTTTCATTATCACCATCAAGTGTAATTTGTCTTCTACACATTGAAACGGGAAGTTGAAAGGTTTTACACATCCATCTTTTAAAGGGAGTATTTCGACAGTTCTTTAACTACAATCAAGGTCGTTCTTAAAATTAAGTGCTGGTATTTTGAAATTAGTATTATAAAACCGTTTCTTACCTCTATTTTGTCTTTTAAATTACAGTATAAAAACATAGTATAATAATACTGGTTATAAATACTGAATTCCTTGACCTAATACTTATCAACACCTCCTTTCCAAACAGGTAATATTTTACCTGAACGTTCAAAGCAGTCCCTCGCTGTGCCGCCCACAGCAACAGGTGTTCAGTACGCGTTCCTAAATCACTCTCATCCACCATCCACTACGTCATCATTTAAAGGTGGGCGAAAAGATTTTATAAACTAGTAGTCGAATTATATGTAGTTTTTGTTTTCTATAACAGCACTGGGCAGTTTTATCACATTGTATTTTGATTCATATTTAATGAATTTCAAGAATCGCATCCCATTCATGAATCATCAAGCATCAGCAACTCTTCTTAATTGGCACTGAGTAGCAATTAATAACACCTTGATGAATAGATGTCTAAAAATAAATCTTTGAGTGTACCAAGTGTAAAGTTACTCGAAATATTCAGAACGGCTAATCGTGTACCAATTCCCCATAGAGAACAATACTATGCTGCAGCAAATGCTGAAGTAAGAAATATGGTTTTGAACATTAAACAATCCACATTTAATGTTCAAAACCAATATTGCGAAAGCATCAATAATAAAGGGCAAAGTGATATTAAATACTAAGTATGCTTCGTAGTTCATTAAAAGACGAGGAAAGGTTTTAATTAAAACCAGTCTATGCCCGGAAATTCGTCCGCGTAAGTTAGAAGTTATTAAAAACTCGTATGAAAACGATAGTTATATTGTGAATTGTAATAAACTTATATTGTGAAGTTCAGTTTTTCATAAATCCCAGGGGAAATGAAACGGGATAAAAAGTTTCCTATGTTCATCTCCTGGTTCTAAGCTACCTCCCTACCTATTTTCAGCCAAATCGATTCAGACGTTGGTGAGTTATAAATAGTGTAACTAACACGACTTTCTTTTATATATATAGATGGCATCAATATTCAACTATTTCTGTCAATCAACAATATCCAAAATTCGAAATGTAAAACATCCGTAAAATAATTTCATTTATCATTAAGTCTCTAAAAACTGGGTCAACAGTTTGACAAGTACCGAGTAGAGGTTTCAATTTTACACCAGTAGGTGAAAAATTTTGGCACACGTCTTTATGCGAAATATATATACATTCCAGGAGCTTAAAATGTAAAATACATGATGTCGTAGAAGTATTTCACTAGCTGTTCGCATAGATACTTCCATCTCAACCGGGTGCCATTCATTACTCACGTTACATTTCGAGTGTTCTGGCACTACTACGGTTTTAGTTTGGGCCGACCCTCGACAGCCGTTCATCTGACGTAGCCGCTTCATTGTAAGTTTTATTGCTCATAAAGCATTCTAAAATTTGTTCGTCAGTAAAATTTTGTATTTTAAGAATACCGGGAACGTAACAAATTTTAAGATATTGTTGATTTTTACACGCGAAAATATAAAATTTCTTGTGTAACAAAAGTAGGTATGCACGTAATTCATTGCATGTCAAAATTTTCCAAGCTAGTATTTTCAGTAGCGTTTACCCACCTTTTGTTTATTCGTTCCACCATTGAAATGCACAGGTGCTACGATTTATAGTTGTTTTATCTTTCGGTTTCTTTCTACTTTGTTTTGGATCAACAGGTAAACATTCAATGGGCATGATAGTTCGTCTAATGTTTAGTTTAAGGCAACTATATACCTTTACAAACAACACATCCGTCCAAATGTTTATTTAGAAGAATAAACAAATATCTATTAGTTCTATCTTTACCTACATCAGCGATGTTCAGTTAAACATAATATACCTGCCTATTTCTGTATGTTCGTAAACTTGGACGTAAACATATTCACTATCTTTTCTTTAACTATCTTGATCTAGTTAGTGAATAATTATTTAATTAATAAATTTATGTTTATGATGTAAGCATCTCTATATATTCTTTAGCAATATTATCTGCAAGCGAAGAAAATTTAACGCGGAAGAATACAACTCTGGTCTTAAACATACTTAAGGAAATATTTGTTGTGTTTATGCAGCGTACAATGGAGGTCACAATACCAATATTAATAATGAAAAAGTGTGCATTTTTGCAGGATAAGAATCTCCTACAATGGTTAATTGTTTTTATTCCCTTACTTCCATAAATCCTTACAGTTTAAATTGTTATAAAGGTGTGAGTAAACACTCACAGCCTCAGAATATGCTTTGCACCTTAAAGATATTTAAAAAAACAATTGGCTATTAAAAAAAATTACTGATACCTCATAATCGTTATTACCAACCCATTAACATTCACCTCTTTGAATGAGGTTGGTTATGTCCCAAGGCCGGCCAAATCCGAAGACTTAGGACGAGTCCTCATTAATTGCATGCCTGAGCCATGTAAGTTCTTTAATGATGTTTTCCTTCACCGTTTTGAATTAGATCAAAACACTTAAGTCAGATAATGAGCATGTCGGAAATCGAAAGATAGGTCGGAGTCTTAACCACTATATTTACTTTGTACTTGTACCACTATAATCTACTTGTAATCTAGTAAGTATTTAACAAAACCGAATAAGCACGTAACAAACTTGTTATTTCCTGTAGTACGCAGTTCACACGTTCGTAAAATATTTGTACAAACGTCCCCATTTTAGTATTCAGGTCATATCAATTGTCCCTGTACTCGTATATTAGGATGTGCTCTGTTAACGCGACGTTATCTTATTATCTGCTTTTTAACCTTAACGCATATTTCAACACAGCAGTCACCATCCGATATGGTCTAGTGGCTAGGATACCTGGCTCTCACCCAGGAGGCTCGGGTTCGATTCCCGGTATCAGAATAAACTGTTTTTTTTTCTTTAGTTTAGTCAGTTTTTAAAAATAATTTTGTAAATTTATTTTTGTTTTTATGCCTGAATTTACTTTAAATTACTAAATTTGGAATCACCTATGACTTACGCATGAATTTTAATTTTTACTTTAAAAAAAATAACCACAACTAAACAACCCTTCTTGCATAATCCTCTCACTACTTAAGTGGAAGTTTTCGTCGAATTTGGTTTTTTCTTCTGTTTATTGCTTAACCAATACTTATAAATGCGGTAGAACTTAATACAATTTTACCGGATCTACCTGCATCTCTAGAAATGGGCTTTATTTAAATATAATTTCTTATACAGTGGACCCCCGATAATCCGGCCCTGCCTAATCCGGCGCCCCCTGTAATCCGACATGACTTAGAATTACTACTTGACGACTAAAAAGAATTGATGAATATTTCAAAGCTTCATAATTTGATATAGTATTCACTACATGATTTTGATTAATAATTCTTGATTATTTTGGTAGATATGTATGTGCATTTATGCTTAATTTTATAATAAAACGTAAGCTCTCAATTGTTATTTAATTTACTAAATTCGACTTACGTACATATAATATATAGATTCTTGTCATTAGATATGTAATTTGTCGGATTACAAGGTACTCTTTCGTAAAAAAATCCGGACTATAGGGGTCTTAGGCAGTGCTCTATAATCCGACAAATTCGATAGTCCGACACTGCCCTGCATAATGTTTGCCGGATTACCGGGAGTCCACTGTATATGGATACTATACTAGCTGCCCCATGCAATTTCGTTCACGTAGTAATTTTTTTTGGTTTGTGATTGAGCTTTTATCACTAATGCGTGATGAATGATGATAACAGTTCACGCATTGGGGCGTCATGATAGGTGTACCGTAGTTCATAATCCTAGTCTACTAACGGCCGAAATTAATAATCAGTCTAATAAAAAATCTTCAGATAGCGGAATTAATTAGCCAGTCCTTTTTCAACTCTTCCCTGCCGATAAGGATGCCGGTAGTAAATACAATCTGCTGATGTTTTTGGATTAGGTTGATTATTAGTAAGAAAGAGTTAATTAAAGCAACGGGCCATTTATATATCGGCTGAGAATGATGAACCCTTGCCCCTTTAACCTCACAATACATGCACGCTACACGTATTAAAGCTTAAAGTAGTCCAGTTTGGAACATAAGGGCATTCCTCCCAGCTATGAGTGTTATGCGGTCACAATGGGTGCTATGCTCTTTATTACCCATGAACGGCAAGCCATAAACAATTCCAAATAGACGTCCCTCCGCCATACTATGAACGGAACTATAACTTTATCAGACGCGCATGGAAATCTTTTGTAGACGGCCAACGACAAGTGATTATAATTTAACTTAAGACAGGACAATATTAAATGAACAATAAGGTAGTGAATTTTTTTTCCTCCTAGAGGCTACGATCGACTGATATATGTGACCTATTTGGAGCGTTTGAGGTTTAGTGTGCCGCGTAAGGGTAGTCGCCTCCGGAATCGAAAACCGTTTTGTCGAACCTAGGCGGGTCAGCATGCGCCTGTCTATAGAATATGCTCAATACTGAATGATCTCAGGAACATCTGCGACATCTCTAGTTCTGTGGCCACCTTTAAAAACCAAGTAAGACTGTCCATTACTGCATTATAGGTATTACTTGGATTATTTAGATGTAAGGTTAATTTTAAGGTTGCATGCTGTGATCATTTCTAGAAAGTCACTATCTCGTGTTTGTTGTTCTGTTTTTGTTTTTTGTTGTTTTTATTTAGATTGTAACTAGTTTAATGGTTCAATATAAAGAAATAAAAAACAAAAACTGGTCTACTGAGGGCAAAGCCTGTCTGTAAGTTGTTGAGGGTTTGGGTAGACTACTTAACGCTGCAACATCAGTTTAAGCCATCTTCCTTGTAATGGCCCTAGGGCTCGACCTCGTCTTCGCCGGTGAAGTCGGTGTGTAGCGTACAACGATTAGTTATTGTTTCTTCTATAGTTAAGATATTTACAGCACCAGACCGGAGTACAGTTGTTGTCTATCATCATCATCATGATCAACCGATTACCGGCTCACTACAGAGCACGGGTCTCCACTCAATATGAGAAGGGTTTGGCCATAGTCCACCACGCTATCCATGTGCGGATTGGCAGACTTCACACGTCTTTGAGAACATTATGGAGAACTCTTAGACGTGCAGGTTTCCTCACAATGTTTTCCTTCACCGTTGAAGCAAGTGATATTTTAATATTTTAAAAACGCACATAACTCCGAAAAGTTAGAGGTGCGTGCCCGGATTCGAACCGCCGATCTCTGATTAGGAGGCTGACGCCCTAACCACTAGGCTATCACAAGTTGTTGTCTATAGTGGCGAGTTAATATTAAACTATCTACCTGAAAACATGCGCAGTATGACAACTGCAACCGATAAGAAAACACTCAAATATAACATGCCGTTCTTCTCTAACGTACGTACTATCGTTGCAAAGGGACAGAGATGGAAAGTTAAGTTCACTCAAAGTTATTTGTTTGCAAATCGGTTATCTCACTGGGTCACAGATAATGTGGGTGAGGTGAATAGTAATTATTATATTTAGTATAGTTTTGCTTCGCTTTTGAGACGAAAAATAAATTTTCTATGTTGTCAATACCATTACAAATTTGTGTTTATGTTTGATTATGAAAAGTTGCTTTCATGTGTAAAAAAATTAATGAGACTATGTAGTTAAAGAAAAATGAAAAAGCAGAATTTGGATTAATCGCCAAACCCTCGTTACGTCGAGGGCAATCTAAAAGACTCGGCAAAAGAAATCATGCATTATAAGTGTAAATACGAGGGGCTTTCTAGTACCCACTGACGTGAAATCAACCTTCTGGTTCCTTCATCAGGTCAGCGCCGAGATATCAAATCATAATAATCACCCAAACTTCATAAACACACAAAGTTTATTTCTATGCGAAATTTACTACTTTGATTTTTTTACATTTCAACAATCATTATCATCATCTGTAACAATTCATTTTATAACGGTATTTTCATCTGCGACGATTGCGTATATGCATCGTTCCAATCGTGAATTACGGACTTGAGTTCATTTGGTTTTTTTTTTTTTTCACACAAATAGGCACTTAAATTTTCCCATATATTTTTTATCACCTTTATTGTAGATAAAAGATAAAACAATATATAAAAGGTGAACTTAATGTTTAGCATTATCTACCAGTTAACCTTGGTTAGTAAAAAAACATGAATGGGTAGGCTATTGGCGTTGAATTCTACGCCGATATGTAATTTAGTTTTGAGATATTTGGACCGTTTTCCAGTATAGATATAATGCGTGTGTGCCGGTTTTACTAGCAACAATATATACGGACTCTATTCTCGGTTGATATGGTTACCTCATTTATTCTAAGTTATAATAGAGTACATAATTTCGTACATCTTCACAACATCCGATATGGTCTAGTGGCTAGGATACCTGGCTCTCACCCAGGAGGCTCGGGTTCGATTCCCGGTATCGGAAAAACTTTTTACAGTTACTTATAAATTTTAATTATTGACTATTTTTTTTAGTTTTTTTTTCTTTTGCCTCTATGTTCCTTATAATTAAGTTGTTAATTTTGTATAGTTTTAGTTGTTCTTTCGCACGACTTATCCGTCTAAATTTGCATGCTGTAGCCTCCTATAAGTGGAATTATATGTTGACCTAGCACCTAAGGCCTAAATTATATAGAAAAATAATATGTATAATTCTTTTGGTTCTAATAAAATAAATAAATTTGAAAACAATTTTTTTTTTCACATTATTATATGCATTTATTCATAATATAGCTTTTCTTTTATAGAATGAAAAATTTGTTAATTTTTCAAACCGGCAACTTAACCGAGTTTTAAAAAAGGTAACATTTAAGTAACTTAACACTAAATACATAAAATGAAATGTTATACCTATTAAGCAGTAGTTAGTCGTATCGACGTTGTAATAAGGGCTCATTTTAAAAATAGACCTTATTACCTACCAATAAAAGTTAAAAATTGCCTTTGTTACCATTGAAATAGCATTGAATCAATATTAAAACTAATGAAATAGCTTTCAATAAATTATACAAAGCTACGGAACTTAGAGAAGTAACAGACGATTCCGTGAGATGTAGGATTTTGGTCTGGTGGGAGGCTACGGCCGTGGCTAGTTACCACCCTACCGACAAAGGCGTGTTGCCAAGCGATTTAGCGTTCCGGCCCGATGTCGCGTAGAAACCAATTTCTTCTGGCAGAGCTTCTTTCCGAAACTCGCCAAACAGCCCGGTTACGCTGTGGCAACCAATAAGGTTTGTACAGCTAATAGACTGTCCAAAAAAAAAAAAAGTAGAAACCAATTAGGAGTATGGGTTTACCATACCCCTAACAGCTTAGACCGCTACCGTCTTAGACTGCGTTATCACTTACCATCAGGTGAGATTGCCGTCAAGGGCTAACTTGTAGTGAATAAAAAAAAATTACATTAAATCGATTTTGTTGTAAGAAAAACTGTTTTTTTTTTTACCGCAGGCAGAATCCTTGGCCAATTAAAATAACGCGGCGACCTATTGTATTTTTAAGCGAAGTTATTTTTATTATGCTCATTACTTGTTCAAGTCACGAACGAGTGCGTTTTGATTTTAATCGATATAAATTACCATTAATTAAATTTAATGAACGTTCGATAATTTTATACTGTTCCATTCTTAACTGATATAACGAGTTAATGTAGGTCAAGTTTTACAATGCAGCGATCTCAAAATGTATTGAGGTCCCGCTAACCTGCATTGGAGGGGCGTGGTGGGTTGCTCTATACCCTCATTCCTCATAAGGAGGAACGACCGGTGGTACTTTAAAAGCGTCTTCTTCATCTCGACTTCTCGTTCCGTTGATCAGCACATGAGCAGAGAGAGCTAACGCATATAATCGCCAAGCGGCTTCACTATGGATTGGTGGGCTTTAACGCTTTCGTTAATCAATCATCATCATGTACATACATGTAACTGATAATAATCGGACCGAGCAGTTTAATGTGCTCTCCAAGTCAATGAAAACTTCTTAAATTCGGGATGGCGGTAAACAGTTTTGGTCCGACGCGGGAATCGAACCTGGACCTTTACCTCGTGAAGAACCTTAGCACAACACTCAGTTAGGCTAGTGTTACCAGTTTTATTTAACTTAAATAAAATAGGCATTTTTTTTCTCCATTTACACCATTCGATTCTCTTGTTGGCGATTGCTAACCGTATTTCATATTAGACGCTATATTTGGCCGAATCGAATGTACAGATAAGCGATTAAAACACTGATAATGGAACAATGGAATATTGTCGATCGTTCCAGCGACTGCTAAATATTAGATCTTATTTATCGGCTAGGTAGCCGGTGGCGATTTCGAAACATAGTATGTTAGGTAGATGGATTCTTCTCGTGATTTTAACTTGGTTAACTAAGTTTTTAATTTTGGCCCCACCCACATGAGTTTTCTCGAACATTCAAAGGTTGGTTAATTATTTTGAATGATTAAACCTTTTAATGGTCCTACAATATACAAAAAAAAATACGACAAAGATAAGACTGAGACTCCTCGTAAAACAAGATAATTCATTTACATCTTTGTTTTAATTCTTAGAGGCTTGCGACGTACCTGCGCGCCACCGCCTTGCGCTGGGGTTGCGGTTCTTTGGCGTGGAGGTGGTCTCGTCCTGTAGTCCAAGGAGGTGCTATACCACGGAGCCGCAATCCGACACCCCAACCCTTTCGTAGCTGCGGCTTCTTTTTACTCCCCCGACCTGTGCGCTCCTCTCCGACAGAGGAGACCTAAACATATCCTTCATGATCCTGACGATCAGATGACTACTGACAACATACTCGTACCACCTACCACACAATCATACGCTGGGCTCCATCCACGGCCTCGGAGACGTACGGACCACTCACCGTCCGACCCCCCTCCCCCTCCCCGTTATCCCAAACGTCGCCTCGTTCCCTTAGTTTCTTCGAGCCCTAGGGCTCAAAATTTCTTCTGGCAGAGCTTCTTTCCGAAGCTCGCCAAACAGCCCGGTTACGCTGTGGCAACCAATAGGGTTAGTTCAGATAATAGACAGTCCGAAAAAAAAAATACCACGGAGAAAAGCGCAATGTCTGTTTCTACGACGAGAAATAGCTAAGACATCATTATCTCGTGGAGCGCTTGTTGTCCTACTACTTTGTGTTGGTTATCGAAAGCTATCTGCCTATTGATTTTATCATAGGTGATAGCAAACGAGATGAGTTATGATGAGACTAACCAGTAAGGGGTAAGGTAAACCCCTTGCCCCTTACAGGTTAGTCCGCTACTATCTTACACTGCTACATCATTTACTAGTAGGTGAGTGATGATACAGTGTAAGATTCAAACAGCCCGGTTACGCTGTGGCAACCAGTAGGGTTTGTACAGTCCGAAAAAAAAAAAAGTGTAAGATTGTAGTGGTGCGTTGGTTTTTTCATTTCTTATATCTACTATTACTGCAACTCACGCCATATATAGGGTCGAAACATAAATAATACGCATATATTAGGTAAAACTTTTTGCCTAATAAAACGCGGCCGTGTCTGGCGAACCACTGGGTTTGGAACTATTAGTCAACGCACCTACTTTGGGGCTCTAGCTTAATTGATCTTTTAAGTCATTAATATTGAAGGGTCTTAAAATTTCGCCTTGCAACACCAAAAAGAATAAAATCGATTAGATTACAAAAGCAAATTTATTCATTATTAATATTGCCAAATGGACTTTTGTAATACAGCTATTAATTTCGACCGTGAAACCTTGATCGTAATTTGATGAGTTTTGTACGTATCTGTACGTACCTAAAGGGAAGTATATAAGGTAGATATATAATTACGATCATAAATCACGTTTGCGTTATGAAGTATTTAAAATGGTGTTTCGGAATAGACAATTATAGTGGTTGCAAGGTCATACCGTGTTTCTGTTAATAAAAATTCTTTATCTACAATAGTTACCGCATATAATATATAGTACGGTTCCATTACAAACATTAAATTAATTTTAATAAACATTAAAATAATATATATAAACAAAATGTATTTACTCTCACGTTTAACCCACCTGATGAAAATACAGTCTAAGATAGTAGCGGGCTAACTTTTTAGGGATTATAGTAAACCCATACTCTTAATAGGTTTCTACATGGCACTATAATTGTTCTGCGACGCAACGTTGTCGGTAGGTTAAGGCTCCCACAAGATCAGACTCAAGCCGGGAATCGAACCCAGGACCTCGAAATTAATAATGCGACAGCGCACGCGCTGCGCCACGTACGTCGTCGATCCATCAGGAGAGAGGAATACTATGCCAGATATTTAATGCATGATGACTGACTCACTGATTTCTCCTACTAGGTTGTATCTTCATTATCGGCCTGATAAAATGAGACCTGGGCCTAAGTGATCTACACATCAATGCCGCTTATTTATCCAGCCTGCGACAGTTTTGCTGCGGCTGCACGAAACAAGCAGCTTCTATAATCTCAGCCAGCCACAAGTCTTCAGGAACCATGTGTGGACGCAAGAGCGGCGACGCACTGTATAAGAGTGTCAGATGTACCCCCAAAAGTAGAAATAAATCGACAACACAAAAACTAGCTAAAAGATATCCTAAAGTACTTGTAAATCCTAATTAATTTACCTAGCGGTGATAGCCTAGTGGTTAGGGCGTCAGCCTGATAATCGGAGGTCGGCGGTTCGAATCCGGGCACGCACCTTTATCTTTTCGGATTTATGTGCGTTTTTAAACAATTAAAATATCACTTGCTTCAACGGTGAAGTAAGCATCGTGAGGAAACCTGCACGCCTGAGAGTTCTCCATAATGATCTCAAAGGCGTGTGAAGTCAGCCAATCCGCACACGGCCAGCGTGGTGGACTATGGCCAAAACCTTCTCATATTGAGAGGAGATCCGTGCTCTGTAGTGAGCCTGTAATGGGTTGATCATGATGATGATGATACCTAGGTGGGTATATTAATTGGGATTAATTCAATATCAATAACAAATGCGAAACTTCAATGGCAGCCTGTCATAGAAATAAAGTATGAAATTGACTTCCGACCGCAGAGCTCCCCACAGAAACATTATCATGTTATTGTGGAAACAACTTCCTAACAATATCATATGTTATTATTGTTATAAAACGCACTTTCATTTGCTCATATCATATGAGAAGGGTTTGGCCATAGTCCACCACGCTGGCCATGTGTGGATTAGCAGACTTCACTTGCCTTTGAGAATATTATGGAGCACTCTCAGGCGTGCAGATTCCTCACAATGTTTTCCTTCACTGTTGAAGCAAGTCATACTTTAACTGTTTAAAAAAAGTGCATATCACTTCGAAAAGTTAGAAATGCGTGCCGATCCGAGTTTATACATATTGTGCGTTAAATACTGAACATTAATCGCCTCAAATATATCTAATGTAAAAGCAAGAGCCGTGAAAGAGTTATTTTCTTGGAAATTTTGTATTGGAATTGCAACTTTGAATTCAACCGATGGCGTTCTATAGGCGGTACGAAGTAGAAGTACTCCCTCTAATATACCTGAGCTCATTTTCAAGCACGATTGTAGCGAAGTCTCAGAAATAAATTAAAGAAATCTAATTTAACTAAATTAAAGTCTAGTCTAACTCCGCTGGGTTTGTGTAGAACAGTGATAGCACCATCAAATCTACCGACAAGGCCCAGTTACTCGAAATAATATGAGGTTTAAATGTTTGTATTCTTAAAATTAGCGGTAGTAGCGGTAGCGTCTATTAACTTCTTCTTGCTCTTATTCCACGCTGTGGGGTCGGCATAACATTTCTTCTTCTTCCACTCACTTCTAACAGCCATCACTTCACTACCCACACCTTTTACACGATTATAACAGTACTAAATAAAATGTCAGTTTCATACTCGTAAATAGAGGTTGGAGCGGTAACTTTTAAAAATTTACGTTTAACAAGTCCTTCTGACGACTCAGCGCGCTATCATATTGGACTCAGTTAAGAAGTCTCGCCTTTAATCATCGAATATAAGTATCATATTTTCATTAAACCCGACGTGGCTGCCTATCGTATAGGTACCTATTAAAAAAATAAAGAAGCATCTATTCGAAACACTTACAGAAGATTGTAAAGAATGTTATTGTTGCCTTATTAACAGAACAGTTTTCACTTTCTCCGCACGTTAAAATTCCCATATGTCGCGGCTACTTACCCGCCCTAACTACATATGGTGTAAAGGTCACGTGTCGACGGTCAGTGTGTGAACTGCCATTTCTCTCCATTTACGGAGGTGACAGTTACCGTAACTTTTTTACGAGCCATAGAGTATTGTCACGTGGGTATTATTACTAGATATGGAATGGAACTTGGCATCGAAAGGAAAATGATGATTATGTCTTGATTGGAAGTTAATAATGGAAAGTACAGACTAAAGTCACTTCTCAGAGATACACAAATTTGAAGAAGTGAAGAATCTAACTCACAGTTACTAAAGGCAGTTATCAATCACGATACCTGTTAAAAGTTGAAATTAAAGACATTTACAACTCTCACAACTATTATGTATTTTACAACTAAATCCAAACGCAGTGAATGAAGTTTTATTAAAATATGAAGAGGTAAACGTAGAGAACGACATAGTTTGTTGGATATTACACAAGAATGAGATTTTACCTCGTAAATGACATTTTGATGCTTTGTTTCTGTCAATAAATTAATCAAATCACATATCAGCTTGATCTTAATGGATTGGCATGTATCATCGTGAAATTAGCCAAGTATCGTTTTGGCATCATTGAAAGGCAGGATAAGTGAAATAACTCTCAATTGGAACCAGTTGAATGCATTTCCTCTGGCCCCATTGCAAACCAATGACTGCTTTATAGGGCTGATAACTATAAAGCTATCTTAAACCAAGCAAAAATATATATCTTGAGCTTTGGGTGTCTTTAAATTTATCTGTTGTTTGTGCATCTTCGTCTCCTTATATTGGTCATACCAATACGGCCAGAACACCTGTTTGAATACATAGTAGAATAGTTGTTCATATATTTGTCATCTTTAAAAAAAATATCACATAACCAACTTATTCAACTCAGATTTAAGACGATAGAAGTCCAATCGTAACTTAAAATTTAATTAGTTCTGAATTTGAGTTAACTAAATCTAAAGATGAAAGATTCCGTCTCAGAATGTTTGTGTGAAAAACACAATAGTTAAAAACGTTTGTGCCTTATCGCAACCCTACTTCAGACCGAGCCCATGCGGTTGCAGACATGAACAAGATTGCGTATGAATACATCTGAATAATTACTCTAAAACACACTATGAATAATATTAATAATTCCATTATTACATTGCCCGAGAGTGCAAACATTTGCTCATACCCTGGAAGAATTTTAGAGTTTATGTATGAGAATATTTATAGCGAATTAATGGAGGCAAGGGTTATTTTGCACCCCTGTAAGAAGCTCGGTTATGTATTTTTATTTTAATCTTCTAAAAGCTAGCTTCTGACTGCAATCTCTAGGAAACTGATCTTGCTTTATAGGATGGAATTGGGCTAGTTTTGCCTGCATAATAAACTCTTGTAAATGGAAAAAGGAAAAGCTTATTCGCTTGGTAGGACGCCCGAAAGAACGACCCTATCACCACACACCAGGGTATAATCGATCTTTAAACTTGTTACTTTATAGTCTTTTCCGTCATGCAGTAAAAGTATTTTTACGGCAATAACTAATCAAATATCTGCATGACTTTTACGGCGATTAAGTTAACACTGAAGTCCGCTGAGGCAGCGTATTTTTGGTTTACCTTTTTCTTACCATGATAACTTATCTGTTATCTGTTTTATGCTTTGAAAAACCGATGCCTTAAAAGAGATAATTTGATCTTAATTTATTTTAGATAAATCGAAATTAGAACGCGAGTAATTCAAGTTAATATTTTCCAAAAAATGTGCAGGCCAGCAATTTTTTAAAATGAAATTGATACACCGTAACCTGACTAAAAATATGTACGTTACACAACTGTAAACATTAAGAGTCAGTCCATCCAGAGCGGGCATCGAACCTACTCGAGGAAATAAACTATTCCCGGAGCGAATAGAAACAACAATTTACGTTCCATTCGCAATAACTGCTTTTGAGGCAATCATAGGCAAAACAAAACGAGGCCGTCGGCCAAACGTAGTCATTTAAAGAAGTCATGAATAGGAAACTTTAAACAAATGGTCCAAATGTGACAGCAAGGTTAGTTTTCTTAAGCGTTTGACAAGATTTATTTTATAAAATGTTTAAACATTCCAACAAATGATTTTTTTGACACAAGATGTGGGTTCTGCAATATAAGAGCTTGGTATTTTAGCATTCTTCTATCAACATTCAAGGTGCTAAAACTTATTGGTCACAAACATATTTTACTTAATAATTTTGATGTAATCATATTTACTTATGTGCTGTGCCTAATAAAAGAATTTTAGGCTTGGTATTTACAGTATCAACATTCTTCTAGTAGTAGTAGATTGTTTAGGGTTACCACACAGAAATTGCTGCCTTATAAAATTTATCTCGCTTATGTTGTTTCGACAGTCGTGATAGCTCTATCATTAAAAAGTATCAGGAACTAAGATGCATGCATAATGCGTCAAATTTAAATTCGTTTATAAATTATCTGCTACCAGAAGTTTTCCGATTTAAAAAGGAAAAATGGCTATGTATTTCTGGAAGTATCCGGAAACCGAGAATGCGAAGAGAACTCGCTTTTGTTTGTGATCTACTGGTAATGCTCTGCTAACTTCATTAACATGTGAAAGTGTGAATTATCAAACTCCAATACTCCATATAACAACCTATCATGCTGCAACAAAGCATAGCTAACTGGAAATAAAAACGTTAAGCTGTTTTACTGCCACATAAAATGCCCACATCAAAGCTATAAATCCATGTTGACGATATTAACGACTTCGGTTCTACTGCAATTGATCTAAGCAAATAAATCGACAGGTTTTGTGAAGATCTTTGCAATTCATTTGGATTGTGCGTAGTTCTTGTAAAATATCAAACTCTCATCATAAATTTATGAACAAACGCGGTCAATTCAGTTGATAATTAAAGAAAACAAAAATAATCCGACAAGATTACTATTTTATCGCATACAGAAACTGAATGTTGAAGCAAATTCTACAAAACAAGTTCCGATTACTTATGCACTCATGCACCAAATAATCAAAGGTCTTTTTCAAGTTTAATTCTTAACCCTATTCTCACCGTTTAAAAATGAAGTAATTTCCGTGACAGTAATTCTTAATTACGTTTACGGCTGCAAAAATTTTTCGATATCCCAAATCGATAAAAAGCAATGAGGCGCCTTTAAATGGACCATGGGAACAGCCGAGAGCCGCTACTGAATACAAAATAACTCCAAAAACTGGTAATGAAGCAGTAAAAGTAAACGCGGTGATGCAAAAATTATAACTTACTTTTGAATTCACCATATTAGTGAGTGGTGAATACCTCTAGTTCCCTCTATCTTTTTTTCACTACAAGTTAGCCCTTGACTGCAATCTCACTTAGTTACGTCATTCTATAGAAACTTAGATACTAACCAAGCCTTAAATTAGTTTGATTTTCAGGGACATTTTCAAATTTTATAACGCAAAATCATATAAGAATGCCAAAAGGAATTTTAGGTGTGTAGATATGAGTTATTGAGTTTATAAAGTATTAGGATTTATTCCTAACAGTTAAATGTTCAATATATATCCCGTGATATTTTTTTCCGAGCAACGATATGCATTGTTGGGCCATAGATGTCATTAAGGCGGATTATAAAATGTGGTATTGCGAAAATCAAAAATGTAACTGACACAACAAAGCAGTGGGAACGTTGTTGAGTTCCATGAAACCTCGAATTGAGCAAGAGTTTTGAACAAATTGCTTCTGCTAATTTCAGAGAACAAAGCGGGTGTTGTTACTCGTTGCCTCAGCGCATTGCGGTAAACAGACCGTCAGCCATTCAATCGAATTACAAAAAATAAACATTTCAAAGTATGAATCAATTTGCTATGGGGATTAAATCAGAAGACGCTATTTTAAATTATTCGCTTTCGATTCTTACAATTTGTTTTTGTTTTTCCACTACTGGTTAGACCTTGACTGTTCATGTTATCTCACCTGGTGGAATGTGATGATGCAATCTAAGATGGTGGCCCATATCCCATCAGTTTCTACGCGACCTACTACCACCATCATCACCTTAATTTAATAAAGGATGACTTTCACATTAAACCTTATTATTCTTCGATCCCAAGATGCTACTTTTACCTACCATTAGTAACAACAATATTAAGTAATAATGATCACAGCAACAGAACACCAGTCTTGATTTCTGAACACACAGTCAAGCTTCAAAATCGGCTTTTATCATTGGGAACAACATTCCAAACAAATGGTTGATAGAATATGTTACACTCGTACTTATCATACAGGAGTCTAAGGAGCGAGAAATAATGTTAAACGAAGCATATTTTGAGAAGGATAAATTACATTATTGGTAGACAAACTCGATATTCTGTCCCCAAAAACCTGGTGTACATTAAAACCACGAATCCTTGAAATCGATCCAACCACATCGATGTTGGTAACAGCCTACTTACTTTAATGATATCACGTATTATTTTCGTTTTGACATATCGAAAGCATTTTTCGATCATATTGTGTATCCGTTTATATTACATCGGTTAAGATCATTAAAGAACCGTTATAATTGTATTCATGATCTCCATTAAAAATTATATTGCGTTGTTGATGAAAAATATATTTTCCTAAATTAATAACTTTAAGGAGCCTTTTTTTAAGTTTTTGTTTCTGATCTAGTTAAGATCAAATCGCTGCAGATCTATTTCTACCAATAACTTGATAAAATAAAAATGGTGTATCTCACATAGGTTTGCAACAAAAATACATCTGTTCAACATGTATGCAGTACGCTTTTGCTTCGGCGTATCATCTAAACCTGTCGCTAAATGAATTTGGGTGCATAACATTAAAAACAAGATGTTTTTATTTTAATACGTCCGTTTATAAAATGTTCTAGCGTATGTTGGTATTATATGAGAAGCCATCTTGCATGTCTGTGGTCAGTATCGCATTG
The DNA here is from genome assembly GCA_928268935.1 of Lasiommata megera. Classification (NCBI taxonomy): domain Eukaryota; kingdom Metazoa; phylum Arthropoda; class Insecta; order Lepidoptera; family Nymphalidae; genus Lasiommata; species Lasiommata megera. The sequence continues at coordinate 16,024,486 of OV743312.1, forward strand.
TCTATCCAACCTAATATGTTATGACTGCGGCCGATAGCGTTGCGTGGGCAACATGTGGGCACATTCCAATGCACCCATGAATAGTGGATTAGAAATCGAAAGTCAGCGTCGACTAGCAGTGACAGTACTCTCCTCGTCCAGTTTAATGTTTAAGGCTGAATGTTACAAAAATAAATAAACCTATTTAAAATTTTCTGATTGGGACTTCTAGATTTTAACTACGACGAAGAAGGGTTTTAAGGGCATCGTTTTTTTTTTCACTACAAGTTAGCCCTTGACGGCAATTTCACCTGATGGTAAGTGATGGTGCAGTCTAAGACGGGCTAACCTGTTAGGGGTATGGTAAACAAATACTCCTAATTGGTTTCCACGCGATATCGTGCCCGAACGCTAAATCGCTTGGCGACACGTCTTTGTCGGTAGGGTGGTAACTAGCCACGGCCAAATCCTCCTACCAGACCAGACTCGAGCCAGGAATCGAACCCAGGACCTCCAACTTTATAATGCGACAGCGCGCGCGCTGCGCCACGGTGGTCGTCACTCCTAAAGCAATGGTATATCGCACTGACACGACGAAATTCGGTAAAATATGTTTCGGCAAATTTTTAAAGGTTTCGTAGCTTTGCGTATACTTCGTCTTGAGTGAAACTGGTAAAGAAAAATAAACCGAGGTAGAGTACATATTTCAAAGTCATCGACCCAAATTTCATATCAAATACCCTCCTCTCTTAAATTCTCGGTTCGTGTATTTAAATTGAATCGATGGAACCGTTCACGACCATAATGCGTTCACATGACATCCTGAGTGATATAATCAGAATGCCCTTGTTATAATATCAAAGATATATTGAAGAACGAATTAAGTGATAGCATTCATATCAAAAATTCAATGGGCGATATTAGAATTTATGAGGGTGGATTACTTTTACTGATGATATTTTTATTTGAAGGACCCGCGGTAAGCTTAGCATCGAATTTTGTATACCGGATAAGTACCCAATATACATTAAATTAGTTAGGTATTTGGCCTTAATTCCTTATCAGGAAACAGTTTCTCCAACAGCTTTCTTGATTTTCACTTCCACAAAATATATAGCTAAGTATATTTTTGGTGTCAATGAAATGTTTGATTCATAGAAGCTTTACAAGATTTCATTTGCGTCTGCCAATCCGCACATGGCCAGCGTGGTGGACTAATAAACCTTTCTCATATTGAGAGGAGACCCGTGCTCTGTAGTGAGCCGGTAATGGGTTGATCATGATGATAATAATGTATTTGTGTCAGTTTATTATAGTTGGAATATGCAATGATGAATATGCCAAATGAATTAATAGGTCACGATGTATTTCCAATTAATTATCTGATCTTAACTATTAATGCACAGTATTGATAAGGTCACATCTCGCAGCTAGTGATTCGTTTTTATGTTCCGTTATTATGTTTAGTTACTTATTCAGCATCTTGTGAAACTGGAATAATGAACAGAACGCAGCGGTCGATCGAATAATGCTCTGGCCTACATATTTGACATACTAATTGGGTACACTTTTCTTCGGATGCAGAATGCCAACAAAAAGGTCAATTGCGAGGCTAATTAATTCAATTAAGAAATATTTCACTGTATGTATTGTGACACACGAAAGGTTTGCTTTATCTCATGTTTTGTTTGTTTTCGATTTTGTTACGTAAATATTTCTTCCTACTTTCTATTTATTACTTAGACCTACTTCTTACTACCTTTTAAACCATTCTGATGCAGTGGTTTCAAGATGGTTAAAAATGTGATTGGGTAGGAAAAGTGATTAATTTGGAACTGTAAATAATCTTATTTATTTATTCTGAAGCGGTGATAGCCTAGTGGTTAGGGCGTCAGCCTCCTAATCAGAGGTCGGCGGTTCGAATCCGGACATGCACCTCTAACTTTTCGGAGTTACGTGCGTTTAAAAAAAAAAAAGACGGGTTGCACTCCGGGAGTGCCGGCAGAAGTGAAAACTTGATTATTAACGTTGAGCATGTTTGATATTTTGGAATGGTTAGGGAATAATTTTGCACCAATTGCTTTATCAGTATAAAAGTACTATCATTTATGTGGTAGAATACAATATTCATTTATTGCGCTATCGTACACAAACATGACAATTTATATTACATTAAAAATTTAACACTTTAAAACTATTACAATTATTTTACATTAAAAAGTTTATCTCTCCGAAAAATCAACTTTCATCCATAATTTCAACGACTTTTTCACCATCATCATTACCAGAACTATCCATGGATGCGCGTGGCACGCTGTAACATACACGAACATTCGCGCAAGCGCCCTGCGCTGCCTAAACGAAACAGTAGGCCCAGGCATACATTTTCGCCGCGCCGTAGAGAGGGGATAGCTGTCTACTCTCCATCCGTCTTACGCTTTTTCGATCAGGTCACGTGTCCTGACGCGAGTTTAAGATTTTATACCCATTACAGAAAAAGTGCTCAACGCCGCTAAAGATGTTTTCACTTCAATAAAAATATCACTTGCTTCAACGGTGAAGGAAAACATCGTGAGGAAACCTGCACGCCGGAGAGTTCTCCATAATGTTCTCAAAGGCGTGTGAAGTCTGCCAATCCGCACATGGCCAGCGTGGTGGACTATGGCCAAATCCTTCTCATATTGAGAGGAAGCCCGTGCTTTGTAGTGAGCCGGTAATGGGTTGATCATGACATTTATTCTGTACCAAGCAATTACGACTAAACTTAACATAAAAGCACAGGACATGTTCAAGAAATATTTATGTCCCAGAGATTCCTTCCATAAACTTTTTAATAAAGGTGCTCAAAAACAAGGGTTTCAAAACTGCCCTGTTAAGTTCCGACTTCATTGTTGCTCACCATGTAGTGGGATGACAGTCGTGGACAAAGTTTTGACCGGAAAAAAGTACTCACACTAATATCGTTAAGAAATATAAAGCTCAGGAATGCGAAGTAGGCTCGAATATATTAAGAACCAAACCTTTTTTGAAGTTGATAACAAAATGATGACGTACGTTTTTCTGAAGTAAGTACTTAGGTATATATCCTGCATACTTTATCGAACCGACATACCAAGGCTACCAGAGTAGGTAGTTATATATGATTATAAATCTATGAGTAATGAATTTGTAGGCATTCATATCGTTATTATACTTTACGTTCGTATATTATAATTTTACTATAAATGCACGAGTGGGTATGTTTGTTTATAACTTATGCTCGGTCTAACCAGTGTCATTTTGGACAAATCTGCCACCCTCTAGACGGACGTTGGATGTTTTTTTGTCTTGGGAAGCACCTGGGAAAATCTCACAAAAAAATACTAAGGATTTATAAAAACAGTATTGTATAGATTAGATACTTTTTATTGCTTTGACAACCTGGGGTACTATAAGGTAAAAATAAAATTTTACATAAAGAATGCAATAAACATAATCCCAAAGAAGGAGAAACTTGAAAATGATCTTGTCTAAAACATATAAAATTCATACTAGAATCATCAAATCGTGAGTAAATCAAAAAAGTAACTGTAACCTTCTTAATACAAAACCAAAACATTTCGGTTTAATTTGGCATTGCATCCTGGAGCTAATACAATTTTCAGCCCAGGAAATCAGACAGATTAAAAACCCTGATAACACAGCAGGTTTCACATTTAGAAAAAAATAATTTTCTTTTTTAATATTCATCTCACAAGCCGTTTTGGCTCATCAGCACTTTGTGGATCTGATAAAATGGCAATCCCTTATAACACAAGTGAACCTAATCTAAGAATAGGTACAATTCACAATATGCATAGTTGCATTAAACTAGATAGTCCGTGCACTGTAAAGCATGTTATCTACGACCAACAACCAGTGAGGAACCAAGATAAACCACGAACCCAACCATCGGCTGATACCTACTAGACATAGTGTAAGGTATATCAAACGGTGTTATTCCTCATATTCTACAATCCCATTATAGTTCTAACTATGCGGAAATCGATTAATTAAGTTCGTCTATCACATTACGGAAGCTGTGATAGCCTAGTATTTAGGGCGTCCGCCTTCTAATCAGATGTCGGGTGTTCGATACCTCAATCTTTTCGAAGTTATGTGCGTTTTTAAGAAATTAAAATATCACTTGCTTCAACGGTGAAGGAAAACATCGTGAAGAAACCTACACGCCTGATAATTCTTCATAACGTTCTTAAAGGCGCGTGAAGCCAAATCGCACATGGCCAACATAGTGGACTATGTTCAAACCCTTCTCATATTGAGAGGAGACTCCTCTGTAGTGAGCAGGCGAATATACGAATATTTAAAGCCAATTAACTAACAGAGACGATATAGATATTGATAGAATTTAGACGACCTCCGTGGCGCAGCGCGCGCGCTGTCGCTTTATAAAGTTGGAGGTCCTGGGTTCGATTCCCGGCTCGAGTTTGGTCTGGTGGGAGGCTGCGGCCGTGGCTAGTTACCACCCTACCGATAAAGACGTGTCGCCAAGCGATTTAGCGTTCCGGCACGATGTCGTGTAGAAACCAATTAGGAGTGTGGGTTTACCATACCCCTAACAGGTTAGCTCGCTACCATCTTAGACTGCATCATCACTTAACATAAGGTGAGATTGCCGTCAAGGGCTAACTTGTAATAGATAAAAAAAAAAATTGAAATTGCATCAGTACTATCAGGTAATCTACTTTTTTGAATTAAGAACCGCTTAATAATTTTTCAAATACAAACCTAAACGAACAGCTGTAGTAACCAATACCCAAGAAACGATATAAATTCATCTGTATACAACAAGAAAATGCATGAAAAAAATATGATTTATATCGACATTACTAAACGCGATTAAGGAACATGTAATGTCAGTTGTAATAAAAGCCATCTTGAATCCATTGAAACAGATCGAATAGGACACTCGAGCGCATTATATAGTCAAGGTCATAAAGATATCCTTACGGCGCCCTACATCTCACTCAGCCTCTCTAATGTTACTGATATTGAGCCCATACGAACGCGTGAATGATACATAACGCATTGTATGACTTATATCTTCATACGATATTGGTGATACGTTACCAACATCGGAGAACGTAATTGCAAACAACTTTCTCGGAAAATCTTGCTGTATACAATTAGCGATGTTAACTGCTACCTGATTAGTAGGAAAAAGAGCAATTCAACCGGTTCTCAACTCTCAGGTAACTCACTCATGTCCGCACATTCCGCTATGATATAAAAAAAAAACTTTCAAGCCTTAGTTTAAACTTATATTCGTTATGTAGTGATAGCAAAGGCTACATACGTTTTTTTTAAGATGGGACGGCCTGTCTACAAATATATAGTAAAATAAACGATTCTTGATATCAAAGAGCGTCTAATGGGCAGAGTTCAATACTATTCATAGTTAATCTTGACCTAGTTACATTATTTTATTTTATAATAAATTTCCTATTGATGTCTTGGAGATGTCTATCAATAAGTTCAAGGTTTTTATAAAACGAAA